>JALGAS010000005.1:2488715-4977431 GCA_023078685.1 Neopestalotiopsis rosae
CGTCGACGTGGCCTCGCTGGTGACCGTCGCCACGCCGCACCACGGCAGCGCGTTTGCCGACTTCGTCTTTGACGAGATTGGCGAGGAGAGGCTGCCGCAGCTGTACGGCGTGGCGCGCCGGCTGGGCGTCGAGACGGGCGCCTTTGCCCAGCTGACGCAGAGGTACATGACGGAAGACTTCAACCCCAAGACGCCCGACGACCCGTCGGTGCGGTACTTTTCCTACGGCGCCATGATGGGCCGCCCCCCTCTGCTGAGCCCGTTCCGGACCACCTGGCAGGTCATGCAGAACGCCGAAGGGCCAAACGACGGGCTGGTCAGCGTCCAGTCCAGCCAGTGGGGCGACTACAAGGGCACGCTGGTCGGCGTGAGCCATCTGGATCTGATCAACTGGACCAACAGGTTGAGATGGACAATGAAGAAGATATGGTTTGGAAAGAATCCATCGTAAGTCGCCTGCAGAACTTTTCCACTCTACAAGACACTAACGGATTTATCACAGGTTCAACGCAGTTGCGTTTTATCTAGACATTGCAGATATGCTTGCGAAAGAAGACCTATAAAGCATAGACTGCTACTTGAGAAAATTCAAACAAGGCCAGGTACAGGCCTCCCACCAGATTTCAACAGCCATCAATATTGCAAACCAGATCTCTGCAGTTCCAGAGAAAGTCAGAGCATGGAGTCGAAGAGCATGAAATGGGGTTTTTAAACCAGTGGACGGAGACTCATACTCCCGGAGCATTCTCATCACCTGGAGGATTAGTGTTGGGCGGACACTTTTGTAACATGTCAAAGGCGCATGACTAATAGCATGCATGGCTTGTCGATGACAGAGAATATAGAATATAGAAATATTTCTTCAAGAAAGACCATTATATTCCTAGCCATGACCTGGCCGCTGAGTATATATATAAGAAGATTTGACCATTGCCCTAAGTCCAAACGCCTTGGTATTGATTTTCTTGTTTCCATGTGTATATAGGTAGCCGCTTTGAAGCAAATATACAATCTCGTCAGCCAATGCACTTGTCCCAAAACTCAATGCCCATTGACACCATTAACTTTTGCCGCAGTCCTCGTCGCCGTATTCAGCTTCTTCTTCTGCTGGCCAACAACGGCACCACCATTTGTGCCTTGTTCGCCATCCTCCTGGCGATTAACATTATCATCCCAGAGCAACATGTCGAGCAGCTCCACGGCCTCGCGGTTCTGGCCCGCCACGTCAAAGTCGTTGGTGAAGCTGCTCATCTCGGCGAAAAAGGCCCTCATGCGCTCGGGGCTCTCGTGCATCATCATCTTTTCGTTGTCGCCGTCACCGTCGCCGCCGCCGCCCGGGACCTCCTCGACGTAGGCATAGACGCGGCCAAACTTGCGCGCCAGGTCCACCACGCGCTGGCTCCGCTGCCGCCTCACCACGTCGTAGGCGCGCAGCGCGGTGCGGATGGCGGCCGCGGCATCCCAGTGCAGTTCTGCCGATGATGTTGATGATGATGGCGGCAATGACGGTGCTGCCAAAGTGATATTCTTGGCGTCCTTGTCGGCCAAAGAAGAGGTATTCTGTTGTTGTTGTTGTTGCTGTTGTTGTCGTCTTCGTTGCACATGCTTCTGCTGGAGCTCTTCGAGCCGCGCAAACAGCGCGGCCAGCACGGCCGCGTCCTCGAGGGCCTGCGCCGCCCCGTTGCCGGCAAAGGGGAGCGAGGCGTGCGCGGCGTCGCCCATCATGGCCACGGCGCCCCGTGCGTAAAAGGGGGCGTGGTCGTGGTCCGCCGGCTTCCACGACGCGCTCGTGTCCCGCGCCACCATGCGGATGATCTCTTGGGCCTCGTCCGTGTAGTCGCCGTAGTTGGCCGGGTCGAGCTTCTTCTGGTCGGCCCCGGGCCCGACCTCCCTGTCGCCGGTGGTGGTGGTATTGGTCGTGCCGGGGCCCCCCTCGGGCAGTGTTGTTGATGGTGCCGCGACCAGGTCCGGGTTCGATACGCCGCGGACTGCCACCCCGGCGCTTAGTCTTGTTCCCTTGTTCAGCGGGATCAGGTTGACGTGGCCCCGGGGCCCCAGGAGGATCGGAACGCCAGTACCGCACCACTTATCGTCGATACAGCGCCTTGCTTCGTCCATGGAGACCATGGTTCGGTACACCACCCAGTTGTCGTGGTTCTTGGGTGCCGTGGCCGGGTGGTCTGCGCCGAGCAGATGACTCCGGGTAAGACTGTGTACGCCGTCGGCACCAATGAGCACGTCGGCCTCGGCTTTGGTTCCATCCGTAAAGGTGATGCTAACCATGTCCCGCTGATCAGGCCCCTCTTTGCCCGTCGCTTGCTTCTCTGTAATGGCAGCCAGCTTCTTGCCAAAAACGACAGTCTCCTTGGGCAGCAGACTCCAGAACCCGTCCAAGAGATCCGACCTGGCAATGCTCATACGGCCCTTGGCTCGCCCGAGCTCGGCCACGCGGGTGCCCTTGTTCTCGCCGTGCGCCAGGATGACCTCGGTCGCCATCTCCATGTCCTGGTCGGCGGCCATAATGTGCGCCTTGTCAAAGTAGGCGCCGCGCAGCTCCGGGCCAATGAGGGTCATGGCCTTGATGGCGTTCAGGTGCAGCGCCAGCCCAGCGCCCACATCCCGATACTGCGGTACCGATTCATAGACCCGGACCTCGACGTGCGGCAGCTTAACCAGCCCAAAGGCCAGCGCCAGGCCGGCAATGCCGCCCCCGGCGATCGCGACCTGGATCTTGTCCTTGACTTGTGGTGCAATGTCACCCATTTTTTCAAGTCAGTACTTTCGAGTCCTATTTGCTTGCTGAGAAGATGACGATGATTACGGTCAACATTGGGTCAACAGTGGCGCAAGGTGTGTGAACATCCAAAGCATCAACCTTGTTCTGCAAAGGAAAATGGATACTGAGTTGTAAAGGTCACCACATGGCCAACCTTTGAGCTTGGCATTCCAGCTATTTCTCGCTGTGGCGTGAGTGCAATGCAACCTTCGGACCGCCGCGGTGCAAAACGGAGGCTTGTATCACCGAAGGCATCACTGAGGGCACCTTCGGCACCGAGCACGGCGACGCATGGTAGATTAGTGTGTTCATATTCGTGTTTTAAGATCTCACCCACAGGAGGCTTACTTCGGCTGGCTGCGCCGTGCCGTGGTATCCGCACTAGAAAGCCAAAATAGAGTTTTGGGTTGTCGACCCGAGGGTGTGTAGGTCTATGCAAAGGAAGGCCTCTGGGATGGGCAAAATGGTGACGCATAGAAACTTCGGTCGAGGTATGTTTTTTGGTGATTGACCATGAAACATCTTATGCGCTCAATGCTCAGCATTATATGCACTCACTGTAAGCCATCATATGAGATATTCGGTAGTCGTATGCGTCAAAAGTGTATCGAGAATGATCATGTATATATTCAAATTTCTTTTGATAGAAAACCGTCATCGTGGTAGCTAATTCATTCACCAAACGCCAGGGGCTATGCATACAAGTGAGGAATGAGTCTAAGTCCTGGAGGAGCCAGCCTTGGGCTTTTCGGTCGATCTCTCGTCATCGCTGTCGTCTCCAATGCTGTAGGGTTCCCTATTCAGACCAGTTGGTGTGGCGACGTGGAGATCATCCAATTCGCTCTCATCAAAGTCTCCGGCCTCCACATCACGATTTGATCTCTTGTTGCGGAAGCCCTCAAGGCCAGAATCGCCACGGACTCGTTCGGCCACAGCCGATAGTCCTTGGTAGCCACGGCTCTTCCTACGGGCTCTCCAGATGAAGAATCCCCAGACGACAGCTCCAATAGCAACAATAGCTAGGACAAGCTCTCCCGACTTTTGGTAGGCAGCCCACTTTGCATCAGCAAGGTCCTGGTCGTTTGCGTCGGGTGAAGTGCTGTTGGTCACGCCACCCACGGTCGTATCTGGAAGCTTCTCGCCATCCAGAATACTCTCGGCAGGTGTGCCACCGATACCACTGATGTCAACGCCGAGGAAACGATCAAGCATGTCGCGAGTCCGGCGGGGATAATCGAAGGGGACCATGTGAGACGAGTTGTAAAACAGGACATAGGTCAGGTTGCGGGCAGCCTGCCAGAAACCGGCAGCCTCGCCCTCATACGTCCAGTCTTGACGTGGTGCCCAGTTACCCGGGGAAACCTCGAAACCCTTGCCGCCGTTCCATTCCATATTGCTAATCAAGGCCTCGGTTCCCAAGTGGTTGCAAATGAGATCCTCAGCACCAGAGAAGAGAAGAACATCAATTTCTTTGAGTAGGTCGGGAATGAGCTTGACAGATGGTGCCGAGTTCTGGGCCGAAAAGGCGGCACCGACAGCGCCATTACATTCTTTCCATCCCGTGCTCTTGGCCGGATTGACATGCAGAGCTGACAAGACCTCCTGCTTTCGCAAGTAGGGAGTGACGGAAACCAAATCCGGGGGCCAGTTCATGCCACAGCTGGGGTAGGTATCTGTAAGACGAACATCGTACATGTTGACACACTGTGTCTTGTCGCCCTTCTTCGTTGCTGTGAGGCGGAGGATCTCCTGCAGCACCTCCTCACACACTCCAGTGTCGACATGATTACTGCCGCCATTAGTCATGGCTTTGTCGCATTTACTGTAGGCGGCTTCCAGCTTCGTGCCAATATCAGAACCCTTCTTGACAAGGTCCTTTTCGTACGCAAATTTGAGGTAGGCATCATACTGCTCAGGAGGAGAGATCCACCCGTTGCCGATCAGGATACCCTTCAAGTCCCACTGGTGCTTGGTTGCGGGCAGCTTGTTGCGCGCAAGGATAGCTTTGGCAATGTAAGGAATATGTTGTCCAGCATATGACTCTCCCGCAATGTAAAGCTGGAGCGAATGCTTATTAGTGATGTGACACTTTGGGGATCTGGGCAAGCTAAAAGACCTACATCGTCATGTTCAAAGTGCGGAAACAAGGCAAACCACTTCTCAAGAAAAGTGATAAACTGGTTTGCCATGTCATCGAGCTCGGAAACATAAGCATTAGTGTTGACGTAGCTGAAGCCGGTGCCAACAGGGTTATCGACGAAGAGAAGGTTGGCGAATTCGTGCCAGGAGCCATTGTTATACTCGAGATGGTCACTGTCTTTCAACCGATATGGACCAATTTCCATCATGGCACCGTCCTCGGAACTGCAGCCTGGACCACCATTAAGCCAGATGACGGTTCGTTGCCGATCGGCGATGTGTTGATTCTGGAAATGCCAGAAGAAAAGATTGCCATTGTGTTCTGGGGTGACTTCGACGTGTCTGTTTAAATTGACAAGTCAGCACGAGGATGGTTTTTGCAGGTGCAATCAAGTCTGAAACGCGATGCGGAGGATGGAATTCCTGCTTACCCAGCATGCATCTTAACCAGCGGACCAGCCGGGGCGCCAGGGAGCGAGTGGACAAAGTAGTCGGCGGCGGTCTTGTCGGCGAGAACTGATGAAGTCCATGATGTCAGCGTCAACAGCCCGCAAGCAGCGATGCGGACTGGACTCCAGGAGGGAGCCATGGCGAGCTGGCTGGCTGCCGCGTTGGCAGTGGAAAGGGGGCGAGCCCGGCGGGCAGCAGAAACAACAGAGAACGAGTTGTCCGGTGCAAGAGCTGACAGGTGAGCCTCGCTCGTGATACCAAGTCTAGATGGCTGACAGACAAGACTGACCAACTGACTGAGGAATCGCAGTGAAAGACGCGATCAAGAGAAAGGAGGAAACAAACAGAAGCGCCTCCGACAAAGGCAGCTAGTAGAGCTGGTAGGTTATCTACTACCGTAGTGTACTTCGTACGTACAAAGAAAAGAGCTGAGGTTGCAACAAGATCGTCAATGGTGAAGTGGCCTCTCGAATCTCAAAGCGGGAGGTCCACAGTCCAAGCCCGCAACGGCTAGAGGGATTCTCCTAGGGGAAAACTCGCAGCGCATGATTGGCCAGCTGGGATCCTGATACTGGGGCTCTGTGTGGGCCGGAACTTTCGGGGGGTTCGAATGTTCGGGGGCCATCGTAGTACAGGGCAGGTCCAGCGTGTACTGAGCCACAAATAGCCTCCCTAAGGGGAGCTCTCCTCCATTGGACGCGCGTGCGGATTTCCCAGGTACAGATTATGTTATAAACGACGCCAGGATTGTTGATGACTTGGTACTAGCAATAGCAATATCGCCCCTACCAAGATATCTCATAGATGATTCTAAAACATATTAATACTACTTGTATGCATAAACCTTTCAATTGACCTCCAAGCAGCAGCATTGAACCACGTGGGAATCCGCACGATACGGTAGGTACCTTGATACAGAAGTGCCATCTGGTGTGGGTGTCCATCTCTCAAAGTATCCAGACAACGAACCAAGCGAGAACAGAACTCAATCTTCTGGGGGACTGCAAGATCCTGCAAGAGGCGGCTACGTATGTATCAAATCTTCTTGCTTTGCCATGCCTTCTGGCCTACATATATACTACACTAGATCGCCCCGCCTGGATCTAGGAAAAAAGCAGGTCCCTCTCCCAATACCACATGCGAATCATCCCCACGCAGCCGCGATAATCAAACGCCAGCCTTCCATTGGGCGGGCCATCGTGAAACAGTTACACGCAAGCTTCAGCCTTTATTTTGTGAGGATCATGTCGCTTTCACTACATCAGTCTGCTCCGAGTCAGAAGAGAAGAAAGACTCGTCGCCCCGCCCATAGATGGTTCTTTGCGCTTTCCATGGGTGTCGGGCATTGAGCTCATTTCCTGGTCTTCATCTTACATGGCACAAGAAGTGATGCTTTCTTGCTGACTGGCATGTTACGCTCCAAAAGATGGTTTGCTAACAGCCCTTATACTTTGGTTTCTCATGCACGATTGAAAGTTCTGGCTCGTGTGTGTCATGTCATGCCATGCCAATCTTGCATGCATCGTGCAAATCGTCCAATTATTCCCGGAACCTTGCCCTGCCGAGGACTGTCTTGATGATTAGGTGAAGACATTGTGATTTTATTTTGTACGGGTAACTAGGCATTCTTGACAAAATGATGACCTGGAGAGAAGTTGTAGTAACGAGTTTCTGAATATTATGGGTATCTATCAAAATTAAATTCTAGTATGAAATCTCGCAGAGAATTCCCTCTTCTATCAACTTCGTCCCGGCATCTGCGGAACGTGGCTGCCTAGCGAGCCCTGTAGAACTGAGGCCTCCAAAATGCCAACAGTGACAAACATCCATCTTACCATAACCAGCAAGAGACTTGGGAATGCTTTGCCAGAACTCCATTTCGACGTTGTGCCATGCCACCATGCTGGATTGACCATGACCAGTCGGAGAGCTTATGGGTGATGGCGATGGAGAACAAAATTTGGCAGCTTCGGATGATGCTCCGTTGAGGCGCTTTCACCAAGGCACCTTGTCGCGCATGTCCGTATCTTTGTCGTTCAAATCGTCCTCGTTGGCTGTTGCTTGGATACCCAACTGTTCCCTTTGAGATCTTAAAAATTGCCGTTCCTCCTTCCTTGCGGAGAACTCGGAACAGTCCACCATTTCCAAGATGCAGCTCATCTCCAGAGCCGATGCTGGGAAATCCGATGCGTATGTGCTCGAGCACTTCGGCACTTTTCATCGTAAAGATTTCCCGTTCCCGGCCGCTGGAATATTTCCCAGGCCACAAATTAGCCCCAGCGGCCACATGTACCGAACATGGCCATAATCCCGGTCGTGAAATTCGAGTTTGCCCTGGCGCTGGCTTGTATAACTGATGCCATATCAATGATGCAAAGGGAGCCGTGCGCCGGAGCTTGATAATCATGTCGTTGAATCTGAAAGACAGGACCCGCCCCGCGGGAATTCCAGATTCTCGTCAGGATTTGAGATTCTTCCTCCTCCAGCAGTGATCCGAGTCGTCCTCATGTAGCACATTTGGTGTGCCATTTCATTAATGCTTGCTTTCCCAGAGAAGAAAAAAATCGTTAACCCGGGTAGGGTGCGCTTGAGACGCAGTCAATGGTCGCATCAATGATGCTGGTTCCCTCGTCTGAGCTGATTAGATTAGCGGCAGACATGGCGCCGAGTACGCTATCAATCCACATCCAGCGGGTGTATTCTGGGTTCTCGTTGCTGATGGAGATGCCTGTGACGAGTTCATGTAGTGTGGTGTCGTTGGGTGAGCGAACAGGAAGTGTAGCGACATGGAATTGGCGGACAAAGTGCGGCTTTAGGCGAGGGTTGCCAAACCCCGGCACCACCTTTAAGCCGTATTGTCCACGGCGACCGTCCAGTCGGTAGACGGTGTTTGTGTTCTTGCTGTCATTGGTGACGATACAAAAGTCGATCATTCGCGCGTTCTCCGAGTCCTTTGGGAATCCTTTGGAGACCAGTATGTAGAGTGTTTGCGTATACCCAGAGTCACCAGTCTCTGCAGGCTCAAGGCCGCGCGTGTCGGCGGATCTTGGAGCAAGTGAAGTCTTTGAAGTGACGGCCATGTTGTCCATCTGGGGAGCAAAGCGAGAGATGGAGAACTGGGCGTGAGTATTATGAGACAAGCAACCGATCGACATATTTTCTTGGAGGGGGGAGGGTAATGCTCGACCACCCCGGCTGACCCTCTGTTGATTGATTGATTGTGTGTGTAGAGAGGAGGTGTGTGTGTGTGTGTGTGTGTAGAGGTGTGTCTGTCTGGTCTGTCTGTCTGACTGTCTGACTCTTCTTGTCTGTCTTGTTTGCCTGTTCTGTTCTGTTTCGTCCCTTGGCCAATCAATCTCTAAATATAGAAAGGTTGTTGAAAGAAGAGAGGAGAAGATTGGCCCTGTGTGTGTACCTGGTTCGGAAAGGATGAGCTAGGAAAGAGACACGAGGGAACGTGTAAGTTTTGTTCTTGGGTCGATTCCAGAAGATGTCACGGAATGAGTGGATGCAATGAGAAGAATTAAGGGTGGGCTTTGTATGGTAGGTCGGTCCAGCGGGCGGCGCGCAATGCAACTAGCATCGATCGATCACCCTCGGGCGCCGTTTTGTCCAAGCCAAGTTCTGGTTCCAGTCACATCCGCCAGGCCAGTGAACGCATTAAACCCCGAAGACCGCTGGCATACTGGCTACTAAACAAGTACTGGGCTGGTCCAAAGTGGATTGATGATAATGACGATGACGGCAGACGTGGACTTTTGGCGCTCTCTCGCTCGGACTGCTACCTGTTGTGTGTTTTGTTGGCGTTGAATTTTGACTTACACCATGTATATACTCCATACAACTCTTTTGACTTTTGTCCCGGGTCATTCCTCGTCCTTGGTGATCTACCTCAGTCTTCCTTCCTGTCAAAGTCACAAGGCAATCTTTTTTGTCATGTCTGGGCTATAGACACCTAACCTTACAGTATACAGGGTTTCGGTATCGATCTCCCGTTGTCTACCTCCTATTCTGGGACCATAATCAAAGATTCACTTTTTTGCAAACCGATTTAAGCAAGACAGACGCAGATCTGTAACGAGACGGAAGGAACAGAGAGGCCTTGGACAGATTTACACAGTACCACTAGAAACGACTAGAGGATTGGAGTCTTCCAGGCTTTCGTCCGCTGCAGCGAGCCCAGTCACGGTCGTCAGTCGAGCAATCAAACCAAGTCAGACCAGATAGGCCAGGCCAAACCGCCAGACCCAGACCCCAAGAACAGACCAAGACGGCACTCACGGAAATGCAGGAGATGGGGGGTCTACCTTGTACATTAGCCCGCCCACTGTGGGTTGGAGGAAGGACGAGATGCATGCACGCACAATCCCCAGCAACGAAAAAGGATGGGTGGGCTGGCATGGGCTGGCATGGGCTGGTCATGGCCCGGCCTAGACCGTCTGCTGGTAGTGTCTCTGAGTGTCTAGGTAGTGTAGATCGCCCACGCGATTCGATGAACGGGGCGCACAACGGGTAACTCAAGCGCTATGGAGACACACAACATCCACTGCCTAAGAGAAAAACTAAAAACTTATTTTCCCATGGCGTCCAGGGACACGAAACGGGTCCATCGTTTCTCTCGCCTTGTTGTGGTGCCTGCTGACGCCAAGAAGGCCTCGATTCTTCCTCTTGCTTGCCAAACTTGCGCCAAAATGTGCGCTCGTTGAAAAGGCCCAGGTGGTGCCAGGGAAAAAAGCAAGCAAAGCAATCAAGCTTGTCAAGCAAGAAGAAAAAAAGGCAGCTATGTAGTAGTGTAGCAGCAAATCTCCAACAGAGCTGCCAAACACACCAGATCGGCTTCTGGCCCCGACGCAATACCGGTCACGACATAGGGATAAAATAAAGCCCTGCGGGTACGTTACATTGTTTCTTTTCTAGTCCGTGTATATAATATTCTAGTACATACCCAAATAACACAAAATATGGGCTACGGTTTGATATTGAAAGGTTGGGCTGTCTAATTCAGATTAATCCAGATGTCGTCTTCGAAACGAAACGAACTTATCAATGCTGCTGCTGCTTCTGCTTCCCCAGTCCCAACTGCTGTATACTGTGCAAGTAGGTAATTGGAAGACCATCAGCCAAGAGAATACACAGTAAAAGGATGACTAGAAAGGATGACGAACAAGCAGCTCCCCTCCCCCTCCGGCCCCGTCCTTTTTCACTCTACCACACACACATAAATCTGCAGCCTACATCTCCTATCCATGCAACTCGTTGTGGAGGGTAATGCACCCCGGCTACGCTGCAATGCCTGCTGGTGAAGGGAAATGCACCCTCGTTTCCTCACGTACATACATCTTTATAAAAACAAAGAAGACACATCCGTGATAACTCCGGTAACAACATCTGACTTACATTGAACCTTACGTACACACCGTCTCAGAGGGACAGCCAGGCAGGCAGGCACAAAGTCGCGATAATCCAATGGCGCGCTTCGGCTTCCTTCCTCCCAAGGCGTCTCTCGGCTTCGGTTCTCTCATCCCCATTATGAGAATCAAAAAAAAGCCACAAGTTTTTTCCACACACGGCCTACTTGACTTCCGAGCTTACCACTCGCATTTTTAGCTACCTGACTACCTAACCCAGCCCCAGGTCCCATGCCCAACGCGTACATTTGCAGCCCAGCTATTACTTGGTAGGTTAGAATAGGAAAGAAGGCGTGGGGCCGAGGCTGGGCGACCAACGACCAAGATTTGAACTTTTGTATTTTTTTTTTTTTTGAGTTTATAGTGTAGAATATTCCGGAAGTCGCTTCTTCTCGCCAAAATGGAGCCATGGTGATAGAAACATGTTCAAAAAAAAAAAAAAAACTGTTTACTACTGTGTTGGTGGACTCGGCAGTCTGGTTCAATTTATTTAACCAATGTGACAGGGCATTTCGCTAAACAAGAGTGAACAGGGTGTGTCTGCCGGTGCATCTAAAAAGTTGTATGTAGTAGTAATTGCACGTACATAGCAAAGTAAAATGGCCCCAAAGGCCCGGAGCTTGATTCCCGTGCGGCTTTCTCTGGCTGTTGGAGGTGTTCGTTCGCGACCCTTCCATGGTACGATGTGAGCAATATACTGCCCATTATGTGTCCGCCCTAATGAAGAGGAAAGAAGCATGGCCAGGGTTGCCGACGCCCGACTATCCGATGGCTGTCGACCATACTGTGTACACACAGAGAGATAGACGTTATCACACAAGAGGAAGAGGGAGGGTAGCGAGAGCGATAGAGAGCTTGTGCACGTGAAAGTCGGAGGTTTCTCTGTCGCACACGCATGATACACATATACAAGCTACACACTCTCTCAATTCTCCCAATTCTCTCGTCTCGGTGGCTTAATCTGGTTGAAACCACACAATGTCGTTTCCCTGTTATGGCTTTCGGTCGATTAAACTCATGGTTCGCGAATGAGGGGGGCCCGCCCTTCGAGCATCGTTCATCCTTACAAGTCCATGACAGCGATGCTTATCATGTATAATGCCGTGCATTGCTTTCCAATTTTAACAAGGAGAAAATCCTTCGCGGCGGGCTCTTTTGAAGAAATTCATGTGCCAAGCAAAGTTGCATAGGTAGATACTGTACTGTAAGAATACTTTACATTTGCCGTACCACTCTTTGTCCGCCCGAGTACTCTTTCTCTGTGCATTTCGACGCGTCGTCGTGTCCCAGCTAGCCTTCCTGGAAAAACTCATGGCTTTCCTCAAGTTGCCTCGGCCGAAATTTGGCGGAGGACAAGTGGCCCTTGGCGGAAGTCCGAACCCACCATACTACCAATCTGAATATATCTGACATGGCTAGCACACACGAGTCTGTCACTGCCAGCCATCAATCTTGGAAAGGGCTTGACGGGGGCGTGCCGCTTCCAGCTGGATGAGATGACCACCGGATTTTTATCTCACATTCACACTTCACACAACTTGTACATACCAAACGCAGCAATACCCAAGTATGGATGTAGGTAGCAAACAAATTCGCTGCGTGATGGGTTCTACACACAAATATGCTTGGCCGCGTATCCTATCGTACGATGCAGAGAGCGGAATGAGGAAAGAAGGTAGCTACCTCAGCGGCATTGAAACCTCCCTACCTACATGCGTGCTCGTCCCACGTGATCATTGGAGATGCCGTCCCGGTTTCGTTCCGGAAACGAAACAAATAGCCCCCTTTCCCTTTTGTATCTAACCGTTCCAACCGGCAGCTTGCATCGCAGGGTGTGACACACACACACACACACACACGCACCTACCTACCACATCAACCCAGTGTGTCCATATGCCATCGTGCCTCGTGAGCCCAGCGTGCTGATAGGTTAGGCCACCAAGTCACGAGCCAGACGCTGTATCAGTGGTTACCGGGAAGCCCGCCTTGGCCCCAACGTAGACCTTGTGATAGCACTCAGTTATCATACTCCACGAAGAGTCCCTCGACTAGCGAATGAGAGCTCATGAGACACAATGACTCTTTCTGCGAGCATGAAACCCTGAGATGAATTGAGCAGCGCACCATTCGGAAGCATTCCTTCTTCCCCGTGCCGCCGGCAGGCCGGTTGACAACATAAGAGGTTGGATCATCGCGACGACCGTTGATTTCACCTTCAGATCCTCGAAAGCCGGACACAATCGAAGTCTCATGATAGACGTGGCAGTGTTCTCTGTACAGTGGCAATAAAAGTGCTTCTATCATGTGAAAGCTACCTCTGGTCTCTTACTATGTCTAAGGTGCTCATCATTAGGCCGGCCAGTGGCGCCTATAAAACGTCGCTTTACCAGTCATGAGAATCGAACGATCCAATCGAACATATCAATTTGTTCATCTTCGTCTTCGTCTTTAAGACCTGAAGAGAAACACCGTCGCTGTGCCTGTCCGCGAACTCGTTCCCCAGGGAACCAACCATCTTTGCAATCTAGCGATTCCAAAGACGCCATCCCTCAGTGTCCGGCGCTCGTCTCCCTTCGGTGAAATATATGTACTGAATATTAGCTATGAAAAAGTATGTCGTGAAGAATTAGTGGGAATGCTGCAAGGCTTCGTATCAAGTCGTGTCGAGGGCAAGTTCGCTGTCAATCAAGACTGCGGCTTAGGAAGGAGACTGAGCCAGAGCTTAGTTCATCTGGCCGCATAAGGCAAGGCGAGGCGTGTCGCGATCTCCCAACCTTCCCTAAGGAACTGAGGTTGCATTGATGACTTGTCCGCCGAGCTGAGGATAGCGGATCAGATTCCTCGAATATCATACATTCAGACTCCGGGTATCCATAGTTCCAGATTTGCCTTTCAAGTAGATCTGGAAAGTGTGTCGAGGTTTGAGTATTTGAATGGCATTCTCAACTCGGTTAAGAACAAGCCAATCTCAATGTCATGGGGACTGACGATCAATCAAACCATATAGTGTTGAGCTATCAGAAATCCTCTTCCATGTTCTGTAGCGTCGGCTACATGTTTGCAAGATTTCCATATGAAAAGCGCGGCTCCGTGAAGCTTTGACAAGCCGGTGTTGGAATTCTTGTACATGTGGGCGAAGCATGATTTGCAGAGCTTCCGCGGAAAGCTTCTATGCGCTCTGCGGAGACGACAGGAACGACAGACTGCCGCCACTCTTTTCCGCATCAAACGTCGACGGTCGTGCAGAAGAGCTCTCCAGACTCTGCAGCCCCATCTTCTCCAAGCCGGAGACTGCGCTGTCGACTTCACCAAAAGAAATGCCCAGTCCATTCTTCTTCTCGTCACTTCCGCCTTCCTTGAGTCCGGCTGCCGCCCTCTCCTCGGCTGTCATGAGAGCAGGTGGTCTCTGGCGTTGTTGTCGAGCCTTAGCTAGAGATATCGTCTTTGCTTGGTAGGTGGACGTCATCGGCACGGTGTCATCGCGATCAATAGTCGCCTTCATGAGGGCCGCCATCCACGCCCGACCTTGCTGCAAGTTGGGCACTGCAAAGTAATGAACAACTGGTTTGGTGAAAGTAACAGCTTTTGAAAGACCGGCGCGAGGAGGTTGTAATTTGAAGATGAACATGGTGTCATCGCCTTTCTGAATATCGTCATTGTTGCCTGCTGTTGGAAGGGTGCTGTCTGAAGCCGCAATCGGGATGTTACTAGCCCCCGTCAAAGTCGCGTGAAGTCCAGTGAGCTTCTCATCGTTGGCAGGCAGGACCCTGTGGAATGATATATCAATGATGCCTTTCTCCTCGGTATCGTCCTCAGAGTAATAGTACGCCAGCCGGCGGCCTCGAAGAACAAAGAATCTTGGCTTCCAGGTTGACATGATATTGGCATTTCTCTTTCTCAACCAACCGTGGAAATCAGCATCCTTGATCGCTTCTTTAGGTCCGATCTTTGCTAGCCCCCGCATGTAGGCACTTGTCTCCTTCTTGTCCTTCTTTTGCGGCTTTCGTTGTTCTTGATTAGCTAATGCTGCTGCCTTGGCATCGTTGGGTGAGTCAAGGTCGAGGCTGGGACCTCCTGAAGGTGTGCTGGACCCTGTCCTTGTGGACGGCGACTGCATGGGTGAGTCCTTGAACGAACCGGCACTTCCTGGTGGAGCAAATTTGGCACGTTCATTGCCAGTAACAGCGTCCGAGATGGCCCTTAATCCACCAAAGCCAGACATTTTGGCTGCTTTGGCTTGCCATTCAGATCCGCCCTTGATGGCGGGCGATATTGGCGAGTTGGTGCCACCAGTAAGAGCGTCTAGTTTCGTTACAGTTGGCGATGGGTAGTCTTTACTAGGCGGCACTGGTCGAAGAGATTCAGTAGTAGCGGTCGACGCCGTCCTGCGGTGAGGGTTGGATACGCCAAAATACTTGGCTGCCGCGGTTCCTGAGACAGAGTCCATACTGCCAAATCGGGAATGCCTAGCCAAAGCAGTACCACTTCGAGCCCGTTGTTCATCGGCGTAGCTACTTTTCGCCGAATGCCCCGAAATTGTATCACGCTTCTTAAGCGTGTTCCGCTTTCGTCCGTTATCAATTTCGGTGCCCGAGAAGTAGCCACGATCAACGTCAGATGCAGACTGATCACCATCTCTCTCGGCTGTAATATTTAGCCCTTGAAAGCCAGAGGCAGAGAGTGGGCGCTGCGAGAATGATCCATTTGCACTGCCCATGGTCCAATTCCGATCAAACGATGGTTGCTTTTTGTGGGCAACGCCAGCTCCGACTTGAGGCGGCGGAAACCCTGTCGCGCCCATCTTAGGAGTGCTGTTGACCAGAGTAGTGCCTGTGAATCGATTGTCAACAGTGGACGAATGCCTCCGCGAATGATGTAGATCGCGTATTGAAGCAGCAGAAGGACGTTTCAAATGACTTGGGCGCGTTGGGCTGTCATTGAGGTTCATACCATTGGGTGAAACCGGGGTCATGGGAGAGACGGGATCCATCTTAGGCGTCGATTGTGAAAGTCTTCTTCCCGCGGCAGAACTCGACCTAGTCGTGATTGGTGGCATCATCTGCGAATTAGTCAAGGTGTTCGCTCTACTTCGCACCCTGACATCACTTCCTGCTTCGCTGCCGTAGTTCTGAGTTGTTCGATTCGTGGATGGACCCAAGCCGTTTACCTCGTCTTGAAGCGATTTGATCTTTTGCCACGTTTTAAGTCGTCGACCCACAGAGCCGAGATCAAAGGCCTTGAGAAACAGTGAGGACTGGTCCATACCTAGGAGCACTTCACCCGATATCTCCTGGTCTCTGAACACTTCGCAATGCTTCTTCTCCACGCCGGAAGTGAACAGGTATTCAGCCACGTCATCCGCGGTCCATGCTTCAACCTGGGGTCTTGAGTGAAGCTCCTCTTCTTCCTCGTCTGTCTCTTCACCCTGAATATATGATAACCGGTCATGGAGCTGCGCACTATACTCGCTGCTCGAATCGGTTGCGTGGTGAAGAGCTCCGGTACTAGGCGTAGAATGCAGATCGTTCATGTGTTCGTCAATAACGGTCAATGTTTCATGTAGCATTGCGCTATCGTTATGAGAGCTGCCCATACTATTGAAGGAGGGAGGACCAGTAGGCGTCTTGCTGACCAGGGGTGCCGCGGCGACGATCGGACTATTTTCCGCTTTCGTTGCGTTCAAAGGTAGAATCGGTGTAGACTCAGCCTTGGATGAGATTGTCGTGCTGGATGTCCCTGGTCGGCCATCGCCAGATAATGCCGCTGACTGAATCGGATTGGTTGGTGTCGAAGTGCCATTTGTGTTCGCCTGAAGAACAGGCGCAGTCGCAGGTGCCAGCGCGGACTTGGGTGCGGTCGTTGTAGGAGAAACACCCTTCGGGGACGGCCGAGTGTAGACTGCAGAGGAGTGTCAGATCGCGTTTGACTCTTACCGACTGCGCTTGCAACCTAAACAGTTCCATAGAGATGATTTGTGCCTTACCTTCAGGGAACAGTCCACTGTTGCCATTGACCATGTGACGCCCTAAGAACCAGCCATCGCCGAATTCATCATCACGCTCAATTAGTTCAACTCGATCGCCCTTCGCCAAACTCAGCTCATCTGAGCTTCTGGCAATAAAGTCATCTGCAGGCACCGAAAATATTAGCTTTGTTTTTGCAGCCGACTCCAGAGATCAATATAATTGTAGCGTGTTGCGATGATGCACGCCACCAAACATCCATCGGCGAACACGGGCATAAGAGGGTTTCGCAATTTTGGTCGCTGCGAGGGAAAAGGGTTGGCGTTCACTCACGGATAACCAGAAGAATGTCGCCCACCTCGGGCTTGGGCTGGAAGCCGGCGGTGGTCGCCATGGCTCATGTCCTCCGAGTCGAGCTATCAGTAGGACCCTTTCCAAAGATATTGAGCACACCGAGTCCGTCCTGGCGTTATGGGCGTTAATGGGTCAACACAGGTGGGTGTTGTCGCATAGATCTGTCCAAAACTAAGCAGCCCCCAGAAGCAGTCGGAGTTCTGTGGAGGTGCGAAATGTCGAAAAGGGACAAGAAACAATGGTCGAGCGTTCCGAAATTAAACGCAGTTGCACCAGCCTTTGCTGGATGGCCGTTTGTGAATTGGGTGGGCGGCCGGGCAGGTTGCCTCTGATTCGATCAATAGTTCGTCGGGGTCGCAGGAGGCATTGAACGAGAGTGTTACTGATGCGGCCAGAATCTACCAAGTGAGGCGCAGCTGGGTCCGTCCTACATATGTAGGTATATAAAAAGAAAAGAAAAAAGAACAGGGAAAGGAGCTGGTGAGTCGTCCTGGAAATCGGAAGGCGAAAATGGAGCTGCTCGTAATGGTACAAGTCGTGACCTCAACCAGAGAAGGACGGGTTTTGTCGTGAATGAGGAGGTTGTCGACTAGGATGGTTGGAGCTGGACGTCATTCAGGAGAATCTTTTGCTCGAGCGCAGGTCGGGGTCACTACAGTACTGTTGTGGTGAATGAAGGAACGCGGGCGCTGCGCTGGCTGGGGATATTGGACCCCCAATGAGCAAAACAATTGGCAGTGGCACTAAAGGCGCAGAAGAAAAGAGATTGGACGGGCGCAATCCTAGGTAATAATAATTCTGCTTTGCCGTCGCACAAGACACCTTTTTCCTACGGGATATCTGCTCGCCTCGTACGGGTCGAGTAGCGGGCCGGGACAGGAGAACGACGTTGGAAGAAAAGGACTAGGTGCTGCTGCAATTTGCGCGTTTGCCGTTTCTTTGCTCGCTGGCACCAGCAGCAGCAAGACCACAAATTTGTGAAAGATTTACAAACGGCGCAGATGAAGACACTGATGATGACAATCTTCAGTGTAGGTCGGTAGGTAATGTATTGACCAAGTGAAGATACCTAGGTTAGGTAGAGAGACAAGCGGGCGGGCAGCGGGCAGGCACTGGAACTATCACCCGTGGCGTGGCGCGGTGGGTGAGCTGGGCTGGGCAGCAGCAGGAGCTTCAGGTCAGCGGAGAACGAAATGAAATGCCACCCGGTCGCATGGCTGACTGGGGCCCGGCCATCGATAACGGTAAACCGCAAGGTAGCAGCAGCGCTTGGGTGGGCTTCGGAGAGGGGCAAGCAGCACTTGGACTGGTCGCGAAGGATCCACCAGTCTTGCTAACGTTTGTTCAAATGTTCGGGGCCCTTCAATCCATGAATGTTTGCCTGCGCTACTTATGTACGAAGTAACTACTGTGCGCAATATGTACACGATCCCTTCTTCTCACTCATGAGTAACTTCAACATGATGGAACATTGGACGTCGCAGTAAAGAGCTTACATATGTACATCCTGACATCTAATCATGTTCATGTACAAGGTAGGTTTTGCATCTTGCGTCGCATGAGAGAAAGCATTCGCATTCAAGCTTTTGACAAGCCTTATTTGATTACATTTAGTAGACAGGTTCCAAGAACGCACAAGTCCCAACTCTACATACATATTTACTACTGGTCCCGCTCCATGTCTTGTTGAGGTGACTTCGCGATCTATGCTATCTGCCCAACTGTATTGTGCCTTATTACATGACGTGGTCTTCTGTCCCAAAGTTGAGAGGACTTCTCCATTCAAGTGTATGTAGCCTCTCCCTGGCTGGCTGGCTGGCTAGCTGGCTGGCGGAAATATACTGAACCCCATGATAGGTGATAGTGAAATGCAACCAATACCAATAGAGTTTCCTCTGGCATCGTGGATCCCTGCTATTGGGTACGACCGTGCTGAAGTATGCTTACGCATGGGATGATAACCCTTTTGAGAGCGTGTCCGCGTGTCGAACAGCGTGTATCGGCGTTTAAGGTCCGCTCTATGCAAAAAAACGATTGGCGTGCTTGATTGCCACTGGATACTTGCGGTACAGAGAAATTCACTCTGGAATGAAAGCAAGACAGAGCCCTGAAGCAAAAATAGCCAAGTGTCGACGGTAGACGTTCCAACTTCATCAAGCAAAGGAAGGTCGGCCGCCAAGAGCACGTCAATATCAATTACTATGTAGTAGTACCACACGCGTGGCACTGGTTCTCTACCGGAGCCTTACCAGGTCGCTGGACCCTCTATCGAGCGGGCCGCGGACATTGCCTTGGGAGCCCTGTCAATCTGCCCTAGGCTGGGAGGTCTGAGCGCAAACATGAACAACATTGGGCCTTTGGTGCACTATTTAGCAGGCTAGGCGCCGTCCGCGTTGAATATCGTCAACGGCTATGATGATTAGAATAAGCCTATTTGAATTTACCTACTCACTTACCTTTCCATCAAAAGCACATTGAAACTTAACAAACTGAATGAAAGGTGAACTGATTAATGGTCAGAATCTTCAGATTCTGGGTAGAAACAGCCTTTCCACCACAATTACCACTTTCATCTGTGCTATTATATGTTCACTTGAAGGAATCCAACCCCAGCCGTCTCCCTCGACTTGTTTGTGTGCGTCAACCAACACATTTCTTGTATCTTCATGTGGAGTCTGTTCGGCGGCACGCTTGCGATGAGTTTCAACGATCCATCTTAACCAGGCACACCCCAAGATTCGTCCTAGTGAGGCGCGTTCCAGCGAAACAGTTCAGTTGCGATCTGCATTCGTAATGAAGTTCAAGACTACATTGATATTGTGGATATTACGCACTTACCAACTAGGTTATGAGCAGCCCAACCACGGTAGAGACAACTCAAGTTAAGCCTTTGCAGAATGGAACGGGCCGTGCTTCGTGATATCTAGTTGTGAACGTTCTCGGCCGTTTGAGAGTGATGTACATCTTTTTCCAAGGACAAGAAAACTGGTCGTGAAGAACAAGACCGCCGGTCATGAGTTATTGGGTACCAGAGGCTACTTGCACACTAACGCCTGTCGTTGAATTGATGGAGGCCCCATGCCTCCGCGTGTAAATCGAGCAACGGGCACTACTTGGTGTCAAACCAGGTAGATCCTGAATGAGGCTCAAAGTTTTGGGAAAGGAGAGTCGCGAGAGAGAGCCAATGGAGTTTTTAAGTCACATGAAGTATTTGCCTATTGAAGGAAACTACATAGACTACGAGAGCCTTGAAGTCGCAGGTAGTTGCCCACGAAACAGAAGAAAAAGCAAGCAAACAAACACTGCTTCCCTTTCCCTCGAGAACCTGAGACAGGCAAGAACCGAACAATTGCTAGAACATCCTTCCGTGGGCGCCCCGTCAAATACTCAGAGCCTCATCCCACATTGCCTAGAGTGTCGACGAGCATGTCTCGTGCATACCACCTATTGTCATTATCGTCATTGATCCCAGCAGATATTGCTCGCTAAGAGTTGTGCGGCGTGACCAATACGGATAATACGTGCAGAGACTGACACCTGGTGCGCCGGCAGCCTCTTTTGGGTTTTTGCAGCCGATTCGGTTTGCCGCTTTCCTTCCTGATGCGCTCTGCTCTGCTCTGCTCACCTCTCCTCTTTCCTGCTCGTGTGGTAGGTCTCGTGCGGCTCTGCCTCTGTGTCGCCCGGCCATTGTTTTCGCCTGTTGAGGCTTTGCGCCCGACTTGAGTTCCAACTCTCAATCGCCAAACACCATAGCAATACTTGCGACTTCTGAATTCAATCCTCACTCGCTCTCGTCGCTGGTTCGAGACTGGCAAAAAAAAAAAAAAAAAAAAAAAAAAAAAAAAAAAAAAAAAAAAAGAACTAGCGATCGAGCAAGTAAAGTCGGCGCGATCTTGTTAGACAACCACCCTTCCGCATTGGTCCAAGACGTGCGCCGAGGCGATGCACGTAGGTGAGCGTGATGGCGCCCGGATACGGCCAACGACCTTCGTCGGGAAGAAGCGTGTTCGCAACCGCTGACCATCAGTACGAATCATCAAACAAGACGGTCAACAAGTTTCTGGGTGGTCGTCAACGAGCGTGGATGAGTAATGCGGCGCCTGTGAAGCCCACTCCCCGTCCCCCGAAGGAATCCCTGCATGAGAGACCGCCCGTCCGCATCGACTCCTCTCAACAACCACATCAGCAAGAACCACCAGCACTTGCAAGGCCAGCCGCGGCGGCTGCGGCTGCATCTCCTCCTCCTCTTCCTCCTCAAACCGCCGACCGCCCCCAGCCTTTGCCAGCTACGGCGCAATCACTCCAAGCGTGAGTTTGCTTTGCTTTGCGCTTTGCTTTTGTCCAAGCCGGTGGCTGTCTACGAACCCGCGCGCCACGTAGGCTGCCATGTCATTCGAGCTATTCATGTCATGTTCCGTCTACTATTGGGGGCTTCAGGCTAATCACAATAGATATCATCAGTCCCCAAGCCGCATTAACAGCTCTTCCTACTCCTGCTGCCAGCGACGAGCCGAGCCCAGTAGTGCCTGCATCGACCACCCAAACCACAGACTCGCGGACTCTGCCATCTGTAGCCACGCCCACGAGCTCTGCGCCGGTGACCACGGCCCATTTCGAAATTATACCGGCAGCTGCTACTTCTGAGGTCCTTCCAGCAACGAGTCCAGATGCGCAGGGTCCGACTCAGCTGGCGAGAAACCCCGCCGTAGCGACAGGACAGGCAGCGGTGGACGAGGCTGTGAGCTACTTTACAACTGTTTCCAATTTTGATTGCGGAACAGTCACGAAATTGCAGACGCCTCCAACACCGAGCACATCAACAGCAACTCCGATGCCAGCTGGTCTTCCACCATTACCAAATGTGCGCGAGCAGCCGCCGCCTGCAAAGCGCCAGCGCGTTGGGTAAGAGCCACACCGTCCATACACGGGGTCTGAACTTTGGGACACGGTATCCTGAATCTACTCCGCAACGTTTTCCAGCGACCTCTTTTACAGCGGCTAATCTTGTCGTGCCTGCGTAGAAATATGGCGTACAATCTGCTGTATGATATCAATGCAATCGCCAAGCTTGAGCACCAGATTATGCAAAGTGGCGGCGAAGATCAGCTCCGCGGCGACCTCGAACGCCCCCGTTATGCGCTTCTGAATTCTGCCTGTAGAGAGGGCGATCTATTCTTCATCATCCTACACCAACTCTTTTGCTGCTGGTCTGTAGAGACAGAGTTTGTCCGTAAGTGATCTCCTGTCTCTCTGGGGGGGCTCTCTTTTGCAAACATATGAATACTGTTTCACCGGCGGAGTTCCTGAACAGGAAGGTTGACTCATGATGTTGGTGGATTCTGGACCCTTCGTGGCCTTGAAACAAGAATCTGCCTTCTTCTTGTTTTGTTCTCATGATTTTCACAGGAGATGCTGACGCTGTAACAGATCAAATTGGTATCGAGTGCGGCGCAGAACCAGACCAAGTAGACGGTGCATTCGAGGTGTTGGACAGCATCCTGAAAAGCAACTCTAAACTGAGTCTTGCCCATGCCAAATTCTTCAAAGACTTTCCTGTACCACTAAGAGCTCGCAATAGCCAATTCGCGCTCTATGGAGAGACCATGATGCAAGTGTTCACCTTTCTGAGCCTCATGTCGCTCAAATGGCTGGCCGTCATCGAATCTCACGTCAAACTCGGCTACCCTCTCTTGATGGATGAAATGCTGAATACATTTGGCCTCTACTCCACCACCCTCCAGACGATTGTATTTAGGGCTTCTAGGAGAAACCTAGGCTTTGGCGAGGGAGGACAGGCAGGCGAGCAAATGGACATTTTGTTCAAAGAGGATCAGAAAGCACATAAAGATGGCAATGGCAACATAATTCCGAGGACCGTGGCCGATATACACAACGATCCACGCAACATACAATTAATTCGTCACTATAAAACGCTTGCGGACCATGCGCGCGCCGCTGCTGCTCAGACTTTCCAGCAACGCCCGCAGGTGCCTGTCCAACCTCAGCACTTGCGGCAACAGCCGAATACACTGATGAGGCGTCCCAGCAACCACATGCCCGTAACAGGACAACCGCTTGGAGGACCAGCAGTGACACATAGTATGGTTTCTGCCCCGACTGGCCAAATGCCTGCTACGGGTACGTATGGGGGCAACTACGCGTTTGCTCCAGCCACGGCTGGCCAGCAATATCCAGTTGTTCCCTCGAGTAATTTCAACTGGGCAGCAAGCAATGGAGCTGTCAACTCGCCTACGAACGCCACCTTCTTTGGTCAGTTTGGCAACAACAATGGTCCAATAGCGACAGCACCTCAGCAGTCTCCTATCATGGCACAAGGGCAATTCCTTCAACAATTGATAGGCTCTCCTGTGACTCAGTCCAGTGCCAGCCCGCAGTCTTCACCACACTTGGCGCAAAGCTTTCCATCAACACTGCACTCCAGGCGCAGCTCATACCAGTTGCAGTCACCTGCTGTGCAATCGCCACAGATGCAGAATATGATGAGCTTGCCACAGCAGATGCGAGGATCACCAGTCCAAAACAGCATGAACTCTGTGCAGCAAGCACAAGTACCGAACGCGTCTTCACCACGTCTGCCGCCAGGCCCCCCTCAGCCGTCTGTCCAAGTACCGCAAAACATGTCAGCAGCACCTTACATGACCCATAGTCAGGTTAATCGACGTACAAATAACGCGGCAGCCAATATGCAACAGCTTCAGCCGACGCCATCTCCGCAGCAGCAGCCGCCCCCGCCGCAGTCCCTGGGGCACTACGCAGCAGCGTATGCGGATCTTGTTCGCCAGAGCAATGGTACCCCAACCAGCCAGACGTTTCCCTCAGCACGAATACCTACTGCAACAAACATCGACTTCCGTATCCAAACCCCTGTGCGCATTGGACAGGACCAGTATCCACATGATGCGTACAATAGGAAATCGGTTGAGATGTCACTACACCAATCGCACCTACGAAGTCCTAGGAGAATCCTCAAAGGCATCATGTTTTCGAACCAGCATGAGCGGTACTATCAATACATCAAATACCTAGCGCTCGAACCTTCGTCGATAGCCCCGCAGAAGTATCCCCACGACTTTCGATTCACAATATCCCAGCCAGAGATTTTCAAGATTTCCAGCGATTCTCCGGCGAACACGATCGGATCTGCTGCCAACTTCTACTTTGATGGTTCCCTACGCATCAGGATACGGGTTTGTTTCGTAAAGGGTGTTGGAAAAGTGCCCACCGAGCAAGATTGGGTAATTGCTGAGACTGAATGGCCTGAGCATATCCACATGCAATTGAACAATCACCCGCTCATGGTTAGACGTAAACAACATCATTCCAAGGACCAGCCTATAGAGGTCGGAGGGTTTGTCACGTCAGGAGAGAACGTTCTCAAAGTCTCGGTACCGGTACCTGTTCAGAAGCCATTTGAACGGGGAATGCCTTTTGTCGCCGTGGAAGTCATTGAGACCCTGAGTCACTCTTCCATGTATAGAATACCTAATCTTTCCAAAGCAGCAGTCATTTCAGCAGAAGAGACGCGCAAGGTGATTCAGGATCGCTTGGGCGGAGCATCGAACTCAAATGATGACGACGAGCTGGCCATGGTGTCAAGTGATCTCAGTATTAGTATTACTGACCCATTCAGCATGAGCCTGTGGACTATTCCGGTCCGGGGCAAGGACTGCACACACTTGGAGTGCTTCGATCTGGAGACTTGGCTGACAACTCGTCCTGCAAAGAAGTCTTGTACTTGTGGGGCGAAAAGGGCATCGGACTGCGAGTTATGTCCAAAAGAACCTTCTCTCGTCGACAAGTGGAAATGCCCGCACTGCTCAGGGGATGCGCGACCTGGCAGCCTGCAAATCGACGGTTACTTCCTAGAGGTCAGAACGGCCTTGGCGAGCGCGAATCTGTTAAACGTACAGAAGATCAAGGCGAGCACAGACGGATCATGGACTCCAATAATTCCGGAAGATGATGATGACGATAGTGACAGCGACGACAATGGTCCCCCAGTGAGAAACGCTTTCAAGAGCACATCTATACCCAGACCACCTCAGAATCAAACGACCCAGCAGCGGGGCAGGACAGCCCCAGCTCGCCCGGTCGAGATCATCTGTCTAGATGACTGAGATGCTGTGATGAAGGATGAGGACACGACTTCGACCATTCAGTCGCAGGGCGAGACTTTGCTCGGACTTTTCCCCTACCGCTGATCACTGACTTTGCGACACCGCGCTTCCTTCTAGCGCGGATTCTTCCAGACGATGATGATGACGAGAAAAAGACGACGTGCAATATACCCCCCACGCGAGCTTGCTTTTGATTTTGATTCTGATTTTACACTTGATGGGCATGAATAACTAGGCAAGGCGTTTAGAGTTACATGTCATTTCAAGTCCACGGGAAAGGAAAATATGGGGCTTGTAGGGCATTCCAAAACAGAAAAAGGGGCGTTCTGACTTGTTTTCGTGGCTTCGGGAATTGTTCACATATGTTTAAGGGAGCATGATATGGATGACATGAAGTCGATCAGCTGCAGAAGAGTACATACCCCTGTGGTCTGCAGCCAGCACCAGCAGTAGATTCACATGTACGTATGGGGCGAACGCAATCAAGATGGAAAGGTCTTGTATTGCATCGCCCAAAGCATTAGGTACCCTAAGAATCAGTAAATATGATACAACTCAGATTGTGTATGCGAGGATATTGTTCTTTCCTTTCTTGTCATGAAAATGAACCATGGTTTCGGTCACCCTCATAGAACCACGTTTTGAGATCCATGAGAATTCTTTGTTACTTTGCACATTCAACTTGGTGCGTTGATATTTCTCGAAATTACTGGCACTGGGGGGACTGATCGCATCTGCCGTGAGTGACTTGCCACTGGGAGATATGGGAGCTGGATGAAAACCACGTACATGTCCAAGCAATGATGCATGTATATCACACAAAAGGCCGCAAAAGTATATTGGAGTAGTATATGCGCTCAAGCTGAGGGCCAATCAAAGGGAACAAATACGGAATGCAGCAAAAAGACGTATTGTAGTCGTCGAAAAGGGGTAATGCAGGATGCCTGTGACAGTTTTGTTGGATCCAGAAGCCGTCAACCTACGGGGCTCATGCTATAACCCAGGTGTTTGACAGTGTGTATAGAAATTTCGAACATGACTTTGGACGACACAAGGCAACGTCACTTGGAATGAAATATTCAGTTGTAATCGTGCGTGCGTGCGTGCGTCCGCCTTGTTGATTCATATTTCGACCAAATCAGCCGATTCCTGGTAGGTGTTTACATGTGAATTCATGGTCTATTCATAACCGGCTCGTGATCCATATATGCCTGAGCCCCCTCAAATGTCTTTTCATGACATGTGTATCTCTAAGTGACAATCATAACCCGCTATTGTACCGATCCCAAATGCATAAAAACTCATAGCTGAATCTCATTGTTCAACAACCGTACTTCCTCGCCAGGCTTGAAGGCCGGCATGCCCAGGTATGGACAACCGTCGCATCGGAAGGCGTCGCCAAGTGAGCAGTTTCCGCAAGATCCTACCTTGCCCTGTACTGTAAAGTCCAGCTCATTCAGATCATCTGCACCGAGCTTCAAAGACTTTAGAGCGGCGTCGGCGTCCTCTCTCTTCTTGGCATCTTCAGCAGCCAGCTTCTCGGCAAGACCACACGTGCAATCCTTGCAAGCACGCCTCCTCTTGCCAACCTTTGGCACACACTCGGCCGCTAGAAGTTGTTAGAATCTATTTTGTTACAGTACCCGGATTGGAAGAGCAAATAGGTGACTTACGAACTGCCAAAGTCTGGTTGAGATCCTCTTCCGTCAAGAGCGTGTCTTCGTCAATCAGGTCATCGTCATCGCCAAAGTCGAAGTCATCCTCCAGGTTCACGAAACCGACACCGGCCGGCTTTGATACGGCGGGCGCCATGCTGAGTTTCTTGTCTGCGCCATTCGTGTCGCTCACTGTCACGGTAGCTACTGGTGGGCCGGCGGCACTTCTCTTCTTTGACTTGCCAAAGGACAGTTTGAGCGGTACAGCCTCCTCCTCCTCCTCAGCCTTTGTGAAGCCGTCTGCGCCAGCTACCAATCCTGCCAATACGGCTTCGCGGGCATCTGCGCTCTCACTGCCTTGGCCCAGAGTGCCGTTCTGTGCTTGGAACTTGCCTCCGATCTTGAGCGATGGCACAATCTTTGCAAAGACGTCGCGGTTCAGCAAGAGGGTCGACTCGGAGCGTGTGCCGTCGGCATCGGTCAGGACGAGAATCAAGTCGTATGTGGAGGCGGGGAGAGAGACGAGACCAGCAGACAGACGGTCGAGCATTTGCAGGTCTGTCACGGATCGGTCGTGGGCGGCCAGGACCTGGCGCAGCTTCTCTTCGTGGCTCGCAATGGACGGCGGGGCAAGGAGAAGGGTTCGAGGGACACCAGCAGCAGAGCCGTTTTGCGCGGGCTTGGCGACGGGGAATGCGAAGTCGTCGCTCGTGTCAATCATGATGGTTGAGGGCGACATGATGACCGGATGCGCAGTAAACTAGGAAAATTGCGGCGCCTCAATATTATCGTTCGGTGATCAAATTGTTCTCGTGTGCGTCCTCTCGGTTGGTTTTTTTTTTTCTGCAATTTGGCAGGTAATAGCGGGGGATTGATGGGTTGCGTTGGATTTAGGGTGGTGGTATAAGTTAGTGGTGGTTGGAGGGGCAGATTACTCCGGAATTGGGCAAAATCAATCCAGCAGAATGATCGAGTCTGGAAAAGTTTAGAGACCAGGCAAAATGGATCGTGAAGGGTCCGGCGACAGCGAATGAGGGTGCTTACAAATAAGGCAGATTGACTCCCAACGAGCGGAGATGCACGGATTAGTCAAAATGCTGGTCTCTGACTTGCGCCGCGCTGCATGTGTATGGAGAAGAAAAATTGAGAACTGGTCCCTTATCAGATCCGGCATCGGCGGTCCCTTTGCCTACGCCGCCCTCAGCTGCCTCTCACCTCCAGGGCTTCGTAGGCTATCTCCGCAGAGGGGCGGCAGTGACGTCGGTTTTGCTCAGTGGTTGACTAAAGATACAGGCCTGGGACGGACGGGAATGTACAGATTATACCGTCTTCGCCGTCTGCCCTCTGCCATCCCTCGATACAGTGTCGGATCTGTTCATACACACCACAGTATGCACAGAATCCGATGCTGCAAACACATACAGTGGGAGGGACAGTATCGGGATATGTACACGACAATTTGACCTACCCGCCATGTGCACCCTGTTTTCACGTTTTCTGCCGATGAGAGTGCTAACAAGAAAGAACTAAAACATTTCAGACCCTATCTGGGAAACTGCAACTGCAAACGACATCTGGACTTGCCGGCGGGAAACCTTTCTACCCTTGGAGTTCTGGAGCTAGTAGACCCCTACTCGATTCTTTTTGGCACAAAGAGACGGGATGAGAACCCGACTCCAAGGCGACCCGGAAAGTAAATTTTGTTTAAAAAGCAAGATGGGGGAATCAAGATATCGTCTTTTGGGGTCCTGTCTTTCCACCACCAAGACCACCCGTCGTACGATCTACACCTGTATCGAATTAATTTTTGTAGCAGGACATGAGCAGACGGTCTGAAACAACCCAGGCCAATCAACCACACGATCGTAGATGCCGAGCCTGCGAGTCAGTAGCAACCTGCATACAGTCGGGTATAGCAGAATTTATATGAAGATATATGCTACCAGTCAAAGAAAACGGCCCTGATCTCAGATGGACTCAGATGGACTGCAATTGTCGCGACTTCCCAGTGGTCAGCCAACAGTCTGCATACATAGCAAATAGCTGGCGGGCAGGTAGGCTGGTAGGCAGTAGGCAAGGTAGGATGCAGCGGAACATTGACGGTCAATGATGTGCAAGCCAGACCAGGTGTAGTGATCCACTTTCCCCGCATTCTTGGTTACCCGCTTCGGCCAAGTCCATTGAGCCCATTGAGCCCCCAAACCAACCCTTAAACGGCACGGGTCAAAGTTCACTGGCGGTACCTGGAGATGGCCGGCGATGGGATCCACCAGTGACATAAACCTGCATTGCTTCTTGACCACGAGGGGATTCAAGCTGGTACCGTCGGAAGCAGCAAAGATTTGGAAGCTGTGGATTTGGTTGAATGACGAGCTTCTGAAGATTGAAGGTGATATAAAAGCCTCAATTGCATTGTATTTGCATAGAAGTTGTACGAGAATTGACATGCTCATCTGACAATTGAGTGCTATGTATATCGTACTCGCAAGATTATGCTCAGCATTTCCCCCATAAGCCGACATGAACTAATAGATGTCTCCGGCACCCCATTGGTGGCATGCCGACTAATGACTAGGTCACTACAGCCATCTATTGAATCGACAATGATGCTTGGCCAGGACAGGGCAGGCAAGGAGAAGAAAGGTAGGTATGCAGGTCTGGTAGGGTGAGTGGGAGGCTAGGTAGTTGTTACATACAGGAACCTACGATTACTGCAATATACGTAAGATCTCGCTCACTCACTCCCAGCGTGGGGAACTCCTGATGCTGGATACGTACAGATTACTTGCATACCTTACTTTGGGGGAGCAACGGAATACATGACGGTACATTCAATTTCCAACATCCATCAGGTGGGTCGGTGTTATGAGCCAGCATTGAATGCCATTGAACCAGATGCCAGACACTTCCCATCTCAAGAGCTCAACCACCAACGAAGCATTTTACCAATTAACAGCTCAAGACGGGCTTGCCTAGGACGGGACCTTCTGAGCACTTGAAAGTCGTTGATTGTAGGTCCGGTCTAACCGTCGTAGCTCTCACGCGGTTTCGAGACGAGCTGGCCTGAGGTCACGCGACTGCCGGACCCCTCGTCTCCATCGCGAGCTACACCCCAGCACTAACAACTTACGATGGCGGCTCCATCCATTGGGGGAGGTCGGAAACCAACAGGATCGTTCAAGTTGCACGACAGCTGCTGCATATACGTATTGGCGGGCATAACAGGCAAGAAGGAGAAGTTGCGGCCAGCCGGTTTATTGATTGGCAGATGTATCCACGCTGTACCTGCCGTACTGTATCTGCCTGTATCTGCTCTCATGTTAATTATCAGGAACCAATTGATGAATGTAGCCAAGCCGTATTAGATGCCGTCTCCCTCTTGAACCTCCTTTTCCCCGTATGTTCCACGCTCGTTCCATTGAAGGAAGCTTTTATAAAGGGGCCCGTGATAGCGAAGATCCGTGGTACCAGGAAGAGAGTGTCATCCATTATTCCTCCTACGCCGACATTGTACTGATGCAACCCCCCAAACACCCGAACCAACTAGCTACTGTAGTCGATACTTTAAGTAACTTCACAATCCAAGACCTTTTCAGCTCCTCGCTCCTCTCCTCCCCTCTTCTGTCACGTATCTAGCTATTTCTCGAGGCGTAGCACTTGTCGATCTAGTTGATAGACTCTGCTACTTGTTACTGCCACTGCCCACTGCCCCCCCCCCCCCCCCCCCCTCCCCCACTTCGCCCTTTCGTCCATTGGGGAGCTTCCACTGATTCCCATATCAACCACCTTGGTCAAACGGCTCTCGTCCCGGATCTCCTTCCCATCTACAACTACATAATCCTTTTCCATTCACTTTTTGATCTTCAACCCATCAAAGATCATCATCCAAAGCAAGAACAAAGATTAAGAGACATCACAAGGCCTATCCTTGTGTCACATTCCACCAAATACTCTTTTCAAAAGTAAGTTGTGAGCACGTTTTGGTAACCATTTCACCGTCATCAACAGCTAGCTGCCCCGCAATACGCAATACTCCTCCCCTGATTACTACATTCCCTACCTGGGTGATATTGTCCTGGCAGAAACAGTTCCTGTCGACATTCGTTCTTCATTTACTATGAATTTGATCCCCTATCTGTTACATGGATCATAACCTCTAGTAATATCCAAATCATGTTGCGGTGGTCGTTGTCATGTCGTCGTGAGGTTGGATCATATAGACCATGACTAACACGCTAGTTTATAGTGACTCGCTCCCACAAGTACAACGAGAAGGACCACGCCGGCATTGCCGAAGGCACCGTTCTCCCCCAGGAGAATGTTCCCAAATTTTTTGCCCAGAATGGCTTCGCTGGAGTTGACCCCAAGAAGACCAAGAAGAATGGCGGTGGCCGAGGCAATTGGTAAGCTTACGAAGTGCACTTACACGAAATTACATTCCTACCTTGTTTGGCATGACTTTTGTTTTTCGTGCTTGACTACAACACTCCAGTTTAGCAAAACACGAAGGCTTTCCCAATCTGGTTTTCATCGAACCCGAAGAAAAAAACCACAAAAACTAACCACTCCTTTGACCAAACAGGGGCAACCTAGGTGAGGAAGTTGTTGATGAGCAGTTCAAGTGGGCCAACGAGCGTCGCCGATCCAACAGCAGCGGCTACTCTAACCACCTGAGCGACTTCAAGACCAAGTTTGAGGTCAACGAGCCCGAGCCCGTCTTTGAGGAGAGCATCCACGGCCCAGCCGAGCACGAGGAAGATGACACGCTCCTCACCAAGACGGAGACGTCCTCCAGCGCTGGCAGCTCCATGGACGAGAAGCACAAGCACATGTAAAAGGGAGAATAATCATATGACGACCCCCTCTCCTGACGTGCAATAACATACTGAAATCGTAAAACAAGAAAAAGAACAAAAAAAAAACTAATAAGGGATCACCGCGCCTGCGGGAGGGATCGCATGTCAACTCCGGCATGATGACATTGTTACGAGGAATGACGGACCAAGGTCTTTTCCTATTTTGCTTTTCTGCCGAGCACTGTATCTGCACGCCTGCCTGGGTATGGAGGCTTGACTACTTGTAACATCATGACAGGCATTGACTCCGAGATGAAGTAGAGACAATTGACCTTGTATTACCAAGCTATTTTACAATGACTATTGCAGTGAAGCTCCCTTTGCCATTGACTGCATATCTTGATCGTAGTGATTTGAGATGGGGATAAAATCTGTGGTATATCACCTTAATGCGTACTCGGCGTCTATTACACTACGTTCAACCACTTCGCTTTCGAAATGTGCCAATGCCACAGTTGCCGGTTTCGTCTTATCTCCCTCGACTTTCAGTCGACTTATCTTCAAAGCGGTTGTTTGAGATTCGACGAGATATATGCTCTCGTCAACATGCGGGACCCAGAAGATGACGGGTACGGTTGAATCGCTGTCGTCCTTTTCCGAGCGGTGGATTAACAGCTTCTTGTAAAAGCCCTTTTCAGGATTAAAAATGTCACTTCCTGGCGTCGCAACCACGTCTTCCATTGCATCGTCGACAATCACTCGCTTCACCTTGCCCTGCCTCTCTTGGGCCCTGAACCACAGCGGCCCAATGATACGCTGCCGGAGCACCGTCTGACGGGCTGTCCAGACCGTTGGCGTGGATGATGCTTCTCCCTTGGCTGGAGGAGGAGGAGGAGGAGGAGGAGGCACGAGCTGCCGCATCTGCGACGTGATCTTGGGCGCCATGGCGGTGGCGTCTGGCAACGGCAGTCTTTGGGGTGGTGCGCCAGAATTCGAATCAGCAGAAGAACCGACCCGCTGCTGCTGCCGCTGCTGCGTCTGCCAGTCCACAGCACGATGCGGCGGCACATGACGACCCTCGCGCAGGCTGCGGACCAGCATCTCCGTGGCCAGGGGCGTGAGCCCAGCCTGCAGCTCGGCAACGGTGGTGCAGCTCTCGCCGATGGCGTACGCGTCCTCGAGCGGGGTCTGGGCGAGGACGACGCCCGCGTCAAAGGCCCGGTCGTCGAGCGTCTGCAGCGTCACGCCCGTGGCCGCGCGGCCGGCGAGCAGGGCGTGGTGCAGCGGCGCGGCGCCCCGGAACTCGGGCAGCAGCGACGGGTGCACGTTGAGCCCGCCGTACCGCGCCGCGCGCAGCAGCCTCGCGGGCACAAAGAGGCCAAATGATACGGCGATGATGAGGTTTATACTTGTGGGCATCTGTTATATTTTCCCCGGCCATGGTCAGAGAACTAGGCGATGGTATTTGCTTTCTCCCGACTGGACGGCGTCGCCGGATTGGGGAAGGAAATACTTACGGACCAGCCAGTAAATGTGTCCCGCTCATGGATCGTGAGGCCAAGCTCTGTGGCTATATCTCTGATAGGTGCTATACAAGCATTGTCAGAGTTATACACATGTATATGAGAGTCATGATGGAGGCTCACGGTGCTGTATCTTCTTGTTGCCCCGTCCGACTCGCTTTCCCGGACGTATCACTACATCAATGGACTCAATCAGGCCCGGATTCCTTAGCTGCTCTTCGTGTAGGGCCCTGAGATTGGCGCTACTGAACTCATCTGAGCCGCAAAACAGAATGCGCAGCGGCTCTGAGCGTTTTTGTGAGCTTTGTTGTGATGACTGAAACCTCCGGCATGTGGCTCCATCTCGACATAGTGGTGCCAGCCAAGGCTCAATAGAAGAGGGTCTCCCAGATCTGGAGCATCCTGCCACCAGGAATGATTTGACGAGCTTGAACTTCATTTGGAGACAAGTAGATGATTGATTATCATGACCGAGAGCTGAGTTTCTCTGCCTGTTTTGATCTTGACCACTGTTTCCCGATACTGAGGTTCCGCGTTCCCTCTCCACAGAGACGCGGTATGGGCAGGATTTGCTTGCACGCGTTTGGCCAGATAGACACGACACCCGAAGCCAATGGCAAATGATCTGCAAGTCAAGAAACACTTGAGAATCTCATTAGTTGGGACTCCCACTAAGATTTCCGAGTTAGATATTCAGAGTAATAATATAAAGCGTATTTATCGAAACATTCAAGTTGACCACCGTAGTTGGATTGCGATGCATCAAAGCACAATATGTATGCATAAGCATATGTCATACTGTTTATAGAAATACAAGTTATACTTCGTACATCCCTCCAAACATCGTGACTCATTTTCGAGAAGTGCTAGTACTTTAACTTTGATTCTTCAAAACGGGTATAATCGAGGCTTCACGTTCTATCTCGGATGATAATTTGAAAATTTGCGTTGTATTTGATCGCCAGCCAGCTCGACTTGTTTAGCTTATTACGTGCTGTGCCTGTGCCTGTGCCTCTGCCAGATTAGATTTTGACGTCGATACGGACGAGTCTTGTTGAACTTGTTCCATTTCTGGCTCCTTTGCCCATACAGAAATGGGGCCAAAACCTCCACCTATGAAAGTAATGTCAACCGATCGGGCATAATCTCGTACTCATTGTATTGTTACTCACATGTGTCTCGAGGATAACCAGGACAAGGTCTATTGCAATGTGTATCGTCGACCCTGCTCTCCATTGGCGGAATACTGTTCCCACATAGACACCGCGTTCCATTTGTGAGTCCAATGACCCAATTACGATATCCGTTGCACCTGGAGATGCATAGCCCACGGGACAAGAAGGTATGTGGACCGATATCTGTAAGACCCATTGAATCAACAAAACATCCAATATAGGTGTGCGCTTGCCATGATGGGCCGAGAAGACAAGAGAAGGCAATTAGCAGCTTGGTGGTGCGCATAATAAATTGGCAGTAGTTTATTTAGATGCACCAGAATACAAGTTGTATGATAAGTATAGAAGTGGCAGAACTAGAATTGATGAAACAATTAACAGAATAACAGACTAGGTGTGTGTATACATGAAAAGGAAGCAAAGGAAGCACATTGAGTGTTGCCTAATCCGTGTAAATCAACCACTGTATTGGATTTCTCCAAGCCAGCAATTGAAGCATTTAAGAGAATTGATGCAACTAATAGAGTGACTTATGCCTCTTTTGGACTAACGCCTCTCGATAGCCGATAAGCCGATGGCGTCCCTCCCTGCCTTCTCCCTACGTCACAAGGGAACCAGCTTCTAGAGGTCCCTCTTGGTCCCTCTTGGTCCCTCCCACAGCAGGCCGAGACCCGACCAAGCAGCAACCAAGATGCTGAATGAGACCCAAGACGCGTCGGATTTTGAGGCTTAGCAAGAATATTTGGCCACTGTAGAGTCTCACCCTTTTCCGAGCTTTCCAGAAGCCACGGACCAAATCATGTGTGTCTTGGTCATTTCTCGAGGCCAACCATTTTGCGCATAAATCAACATGCAATCTGAAAGCGCGATTACTGTGAAGTTCTAAATCCGTTGAGCCCGCAGTTGGAACGAACCACCGGACTGCATGGTGGTCCTCTAGGAAATCTAGCTAGCTCAATACTTCAGCCCTCTAGTTTCCTTTATACCCAATTCGTTTGTGTCGTTGCTGCCCGGGTCAGAATACCTGTCGGCCCAGCAATATTCAAGACTCACGTCAAACCTTGAAGCGAGTAAAGAAGTCGTCGTCATTAATCCCAGGGCATCAACAACATGTCGATACGAATAGCCCTCGACAATGCTCCAGAGTTCTATACGAACCTGGACTTTATTCAAGGCCGCATAATTCTAGGCCTCAACCGACCAGAGTCTATTGGCAACATTGTTGTTAAATTAGAGGGCGATGCAAGAACAGCGCTGGACCTTGACGATCGCGGCAATGCAGTCAACAATTACAGCAACTCTCACTTCCCCTCAGATTACAGATCTGAAACCCACAAGCTGCTCTATCTGCTCAAACAAGTCTATCCAGATGCAGCAGCTACGTCCACGCCATCCACGCCTGTCGGGGGCATGCCAGGCGTCCTGTACCCCGGGCAACATGAATTTCCTTTCAAGTTCAAGATGCCCTTGAACAACATATGCGGCAACCCAAGTGCCATGGCGGCACTGAGTGGCATCGGCGGAATCGGGGGACCAAGCGGCAGCGCCAACTTGCTGGGATTTGCAGGCTTTCGGACCATGGACGGCAGCAAGCAGCTCATGCTCAGCCACGTGAAGGCAACTCTGCCCCCGTCGCTCACTGGATTTCCGCGCAAAGCCGAGATTCGATACTACATCAAAGTCACCATTCAGAGACCTGGCTTCTTCAAGGAAAACTGGCGCTATCAGATCGGTTTCAAGTTTCTGCCCATAGAGTCTCCACGTCCGCCCATCACAAAGCAGGAGGCCTTTGCGCGGCGGCCTTTTACCTTTGAGCCTCGCACGCCGGAAGCTGTCAAGAAGAGGACATCAATCTTTAATTTCCAAAACAACAACAAAGCGCAAGAGGAGCCGTCTATTCCGCCGTCCCTGGAGATGTCGGCTCGTCTGCCTTATCCGAGTATCTTGACATGTAATCAACCGATCCCATTACGATTAGTCGCCAAGAAGCTTTCTCCTTCGAGGGAGCAGGTCTACCTGACATCGCTCGAGATTGCGCTCCTTGGTTTCACTGACATTCGTGTCTTTGACGCTCGAAATACCGAGGCTACCAGATGGGTTGTGGCGTCTGGAAACAACCTTGCCATTCCAATAGGAGATCCCGAAGATGCAGTCGACACAGAAACGGTCCTGCCAGATCGATTTTGGGCGGAGCGCCCGTTACCCAACACCGTGGCGCCGTCGTTCACCACCTGCAACCTCTCTCGCCGCTACGAGATTGAGCTCCGCATCACACTCACCTGGGGCAAGCCGACCAAGGGCGGCAAAGCCACGTCGCCGTATCCCCGACAGCTCACCCTGCCCCTGAAGCTGTCCAAGGTCGAGATCTTCTCGGGCATTACGCCGCCCAAGGAGCTCGTGCAGGCCGCCGCGTCGTCATCGGGCAGACCACAACCGCCGCCGCTTCCGCCAAGAGCGTCAACAGCGCCGGGCCCGCCCCACGACCCTCTCTACCCGCCCCAGCTGGCCCCCGGCGAGGTACCCAGATATGACGACGCGCCGCCTAGCTATGATGAAGCCATGGCCCAGCAGCTCACGGGACCTGAAGAGAGGCCAGCTTATAGTGGAGTGACGGCGGAGAATGACCCAAGTACCATGCCGCCCGAAAAGTCTGGCTTACATTAAGTTCGTTTGCACGGGCAGTCTGCATGACTTTTGACTCAACAGACTGCATTCTGAAAATAGCACACGGTGTGACAGGCTGTGTGAGGATGGTGCGAGGTGGTCTTAGAGGAGCTCGTATTAATGGACTAGACATATACCCTTTTCACGAATGGAATGAGAAAGATGATAATGCGGTTGTTTATTACTACCCTAGCACTAATAAGAAAATGTATATTGATCGTCTCATTACAATGATACTTCCGTAAGAGGGTGAAGCTCACAAGTGTGGGATTTCCGATTCTTCGGGAGTCGTTCCTGGACCATCAAACCTGACTGACATGCTCAGCTCTTAGTATGCCTACGATGTGAATAGAGATAGAGTATTCGACAAGGTCCATACACAAGCCAAATTCTCGGGCCATGCTGGAAGAAGTTGAAAAGAGGTACCAACACATGGACATGCTTCTTGCCTTCATCGACCAACAACTGATCCGTTGCGTGCCGGGTAAACCTAGGGGGAGGGGAAAGCTCGCACGTAACAAAGAAAAAGTCCTATACGGCGAGTTGGTTGCCTGGAGGGGAGGGCTGCCCGTTTGCAAAGACCCTATGAGTGCTAATAATGCAAAGAAATTTCAACAAATGAAACACAAAACCAGCTTCCTCCACCTTGCTTTCTGGCAAGATGGCGTAGTGGTTAGGTGTCCGGCTTGGTCTGCCTTCCTGCCTTTAATGTGCAATAGTCTACCAGTGGCTTCTCGCCCCTGCTGGTACGTTGGGTTGGTTATTCCTCAAGGCTGTTGATCCTAGGTTACTATGTATACAAGATGGGTTCGAATCCCAAAGTTAGCTCCCCCTTTTTTATTTTTTTTTTCTTATTTCAATTCATATTATTCCCGATCCTCAATCCTGTTGCAAGATCTCCCAGGAATAAGCTGATATGGATAGTTGAACAGCCTTTTATTGACGGTAGCCACTTGATGTTGAACGAACGTTTTACTATTTGGCTTGCTCTATTGCTGCAAGCCCTCAGGTCGGGAAACAAGAGACTCGACGACTTGTCAACCTCGCCCGTTTGCTGGGTAAACCTTGGAAAAAGCTCGCATGTACATGATAGCCAAAACATTGGCGAGTTGCCTTGGGCGTGCCCGTTTGTAGGCCCTATCAGTGCCAATAATGCAAAGAATTTTCAACAAAGAACACAGAAACCGACTTCCCCGTCTTCTGGCAAGATGGCATAGTGGTAAGGTGTCCGGCCGCGACGGCATCCGGCCTTTATGGCGAACAGCCTACCAGTTCCAGCTGGTAACTGGGGTGCTTCTTTCAAAGTTGTTGATCCTTGCCTCTAGACAGGATGGGTTCAAATCCCAAAGTCGGCTCCCTTTTTTTCTTCTTTTTTTCCTTTCTTTTCCCAAGACCTGTAAAAGGGGACTTGATAACTTTAGATGCAGTCTCTCGTGGGACTAGATCGGTACATGTAGATAAGTAGTCTCTCGTGAACAGTAGTTACTTAACACTTAATATCGAGTAATGTTTTCCTTATTTGACCTGCTTTACTGCCGCAAACCATTATGCTAGAAAATAAGAGGTCTGACAGCTCAGCAGTATGAGTTACGAACCCGAGCACCTACCACTTGTTCAAGAAGTAAAGATGAACAGAGACAACTACCCGTCACCAACAGACAATGTCGTGTGCCGACCCAGACTTTGTTTCAAGGAAATTTCCAGAAAGTTGCGACCTTAAGCACAATCCTGACAACACATCTCACAAACCAAGAAGACTCTTTTATATGCAGTATGCAGTAATGACAAGAACGAAAGACTAAGCTTCCGTGTCTGAATTGGTTTACAACTATCTAGAGGACGATCTGAACCAGTGATCAATCCTCTGACGCCAGCCTAAGGTGGACTCGAATGTGACGGATATTGACGCCTCCGTACCCACCATGGTCAACCGTGGATGACACTCCTCAAACACCATCAAAAATTGAAGACAAAGACTGAAATATTACTACCCATAGCTTGTACTGGCAGCAAACACTCAAATACGTTTGGTCACGGCAAATGCCGCTTCGTAGGGGTGATGACAGGATTATACTTCATCCTCGAGGAAACGGTAGGCAAACTTGAAATCTGCCTTGCGACGGTTCATCCTGATGACCAATATTAGTTGATGCCATAGACGCGTAATTAGTTGGTAGTACTTACCAGGTGCTCTCATAGTCGAAAAAGCGGTAGGTACCTTGCTCAAACTCTTCTGTGATCGACTTGGGCTCCTCGTGCCTTTGAAACCAAGTTTGATATTGCTTGTGAAATCTCCAGCTCTGGTCCTTCAGAGCCTTGGCAGCTAGGTACTGCTGATATGTACCCTGCTTGTAATAAAATACGTAGAATAACGTATCAGGGTCGATCTTGGCGTAAAGCCGCGGATCATCAAAGATAGCCAAGGGTTCTTGAGGATATTGAGTTGGGAACGGGTAGCGCTGGTCAGGCTTATACCTCCGGGGCGCCTCTGCGTCGCCGATATCTGGTGTATTTGCTTGCGATACTTGCAGCATGCGCATTTGCGAAGGGGTGTTCACCGGTAGGCTACGCTTTTTGGTGATCTCGAAAGACTCCATGAGGTCGGACAACGATGCCGGGAGGTGGTAAACACATTCTTCTTCCTTGTCATCCTGAACTGGTGTAGACTTGACACCATTGGACAGACCGTTGGCTTGCGAAGCTCTCGAAGACTCGGCGGTATCTGCTTCTTTTGCCGCCTTGGCTGCCGCCCTGGCCGCTGCCTTCTCTGCCTTCTTTGACTGCGCGGGAGTAGCGGGCGTGGGATCCGGAATCTTTGTCTCGGCTTGGCTCGTTGTAGCAGCAGTTTTCGTTTCCGAGGAAACAGGTTGTATCGGTGGTATGCTTGGGGAGTTTGCTGCACTGGACCGCGCCTGTTGAGAGATGCTAGAGACTGCAGCCACAGGCTGGGCTCCTTGCGGCGGAGGTAGTGGCGCAATACCTAGAGTATTCGCAGCGGCTGCAGCCGCTGAAGCATATTTGAGACCTTCTGTGCGCGGCGGTACGGACGCTGGCTTCATGCCACCAGCACCCGGTGTGCCACCATTTGTTGAGCTAGATGACGGGTTATGTAGAGTAGCGAGTGTCGGTAGAGGCGACTTGAGTTGCGTTGAAGGTCTACGCCCAGAGGTAGCCGTCGGTTCGGCAGAAGTCTGCTTCTTGGTGCTCGGCAAACTTGCTGGCCTCGATTCAATCTCTGGAGCCTCTTCTTGTACAGATTGAGTCTCCTGAGACGAGCCCTTGTCGCCCTCGTGCCCGACGCCATATGTTTCCTCCTCGTCTTGCAGATGCAGGTCTTCGTACATCTCCTCGTCCTCCATAAAGTCGTCTGATTGATTATCCTTGACATAGTACTCGATAGAATCCTTGATGTTATCAATTTCCTCGACTTCGAGACCGCCATTTTCCAAGGATCGTCTAATCAGTTCGAGCTTGACTATATGCCATCTATGTCGCTCGATGTGGTGGTCGAGGTTGGCGACACGTTCCTGCTTCTCTCTCTGATTCTTGCCCTTTTTCAGCGTAGCTTGTATGCCTTCGCTCGTAGCCTCAAAGGTCTCAATCTGTTGTTCGAGCTCTTCGACTTGACCGGCTAGCCATTCGCTCATGTCCAGTTTGGCTTGTTCCTTCGGATCGAGCTTCTGTTGAGCCGATAGACCTTCTTTGGAGTAGGCTTTCGTCTTCATCGCTTTTTCCACAGCCTTGAACGATTCCATTTTCTACAGCAGACAGATTAGCATTAAAGGGATGACGTCGAGTCTTGTCAAGTCTTCTGGCCACCAACCGTCTCGATCAATTTGCGCTGCTCCAAAAGCGGCTGCTTGTCCTTGATGTCGTTGCCTGTCGCCCATGTTTTTATCTGATCTCGTAACCGTTGCAGTTTCTTGATCTCCCGCTTCAGTTGGTCTTCGAGCTTCTCCTTTTGCGCTGGATTTGTGGACTGTTCTATTTTCTCATAAATCGCATCGAAATCGGCCATGCCCTCGGCGACCTTTTTGAAGCACTTGTCGACTTCTTGTTGCAATTTCCTCGCGGCCATTTTGTGCGGTTGCGGCTATCGAGCCGTCTTGTATCTTCGTTATCGAATGAATACACCGTTCGTAGGGTTATGGTCAATTGTCGGAAGCAGGCGTACAGCTCGCACGGTCAGGCGCAAGGTACGGCGAGTTGGGTGGTGTTGAAAGTCGGTGGTTTCGTCGCAGATGCGCTTCCTTCCCGGAATCTGGGCAAGGTCGAATGGGGGATTGAAAAGGTGAGGATTCCCTTGATGGATCGCTTTGCCAATGGCCCAAAGGGTGCCTGCTGAGTCGCGGCGGCTTCCCGGTGTTTGATCTCTTTCTTGCTCCCTTGAGGGAACGAAGAGGCAACGTGCCAATGCGTGATCGCAAAGAAACTTGTCGTAATTGTGCCTATCAGGCGTATTGGCCTTTTCAGAACATGCAGAAAAGATGCTCTGTACGTTATGTTCTTCGTTGTTGGATGTAAATGGGCGACTGGGGCGTTTGCTCGGTTCGTTTTGACCCTACCGAGAGCTGTAGAAGGCTGAGCTGGTCAAAGGTTGAAGCTTTGCCGGAGTAGACAGCCCGTTCGCCGGGTGACTGACGCCGCCCAATCCGGGTGCCCAGGTGGCTAATGGTGCTTGCATCAGGGCCAATTAGTGGAGCGCGGCTGAGGTCCAGTGCAACGCTGCGCTCTCCTGGCAGGCGTCTAGGCTGACTCGTCGCAGCTGCATACTTCACTGAGGCGCTACATTACTGCATCAATCATGTCTAGCCTACCTGCGTTCAGGTAATTGTCAACGAGACATTACGTGACATGAGCGAGTGCCTGGCATCCACCACAAGAGCCTTGAATGTTGGGTGTCGTCAATATATGCTTAAATTCGTTCTACTCACTGCCTTTATGTAGAACTCTCCAGTATTGTGTTGCATGATACATATGTTGCTTGCATACCTATCTTATCAGTATCTGAAAGTATCTGTCGTCTGGTACCTAAAGTACCCAACGTAGGTTTTGTCTAATGGATTAGCAAGCGACTTAAAGCCACGCCATTGCTAAAGACTCACCACTCAAAAGGCGTCATTGCATACCTGGCTGTACCATCCCTTCGTCCTCAACCAAAAAGACGCATCTGTTGAACTGCATCTGCCGCCACGTGACAAGGCGTCGAGGTCATATTGTATATTCTTCAAGACAGGTAATAATCACTTTCAATATGGTCGTAGCAATGCAATGTTAATATTACAAGCCAGGTTTTCGTAATAGATGCTATATACTAAGTCTTGCGATCTGTGGCTCTCGTGACGGAGACGATTGCCATCACATATTGCGGGCTATTTGAAAAGTTTGCTTTGGCAATACACATTCGAACACAAAGTGCACCGTTGGGAAATATTCGCTTGACTAGTCAACCGCAAAGCATCTAAACATGAAGGGTAAGACAGGACCATATCCCCAACATCTTTCTTAAATCTTGAGATCTCTTGAGTATTCATATGTTGCATTTCTTTGTTCAGCAATTCTGCAGCGGGTTCTGTCCGCTTCTGTCACCGTAGACAAGGAGGTGGTCTCGTCTATCGGCAAGGGCGTGCTGGTCTTGGCCGCCATGGCACCGGGAGACACTGAGAAGGAGGCTGATTCGCTCGCCAAGAAGATTGTGAAGCTGAAGCTATGGGATGACGACAATGGTGGTCGGGTATGTGCTCATGTTGCAGACCGTACATATGGAAACTAGTATCTGACACGTCATTAAATCTCGCAGTGGAAGCACAGCGTACAGGATATCGGCGGTGAGATTCTCTGCGGTAAGTTGCATGCTCTGAACCATTTCCTACGAACATTCTATCCAGTTTTGGGCATTTCCAGACTAACAATTGTAAATAGTATCGCAATTCACTCTGTTGGCAAGCACCAAGAAGGGAAACAAACCTGATTTCCATGGTGCCATGGGTGGTGATGAGGCCAAAAAGCTCTACCAGTACTTCTTTCAAAAGGTCCAACAAGGGTACCAAGCGGAAAAGGTAAAGGATGGCGTGTTCCAAGCCATGATGCAAGTTGCCCTCGTAAATGACGGGCCGGTAAGTCCAGTATTCCTGAGACGAGTAGAAACCTGCATAAATGCTAAGACTATTTTTTAGGTGACGCTGGAAGTGACAGCCAACCCGCCGCCGCCTCCCCAGACTCCATCCGCGAAAGGAGGAGCCTCATCTTGAGAGCAGAGTTTGTATATGGATGTTCCTTTCAGAGACATAGACCCAGCATAGAAGTCGAATTAATGATTGATTTTGAGTTAGGAGGGTCAATGAGGGTATCATAAAGATTATAGATGCAATGCCAAAAACGCCTAGATCTGCTGCGAACCCACACCAAAATCACCAACATGAGCAAACGTTGTCCTGAGCCATAGCCACCGTATGGGTATATGTGCTGAAGAAATATGTCGTCACGACGTGGTTCAGCCCAAAGACAAGAATTCCAACCCAACAAGCAACAAATTGAAATGCTTGTTCTGAACGCCTCATAATCATAAGTCCCTCGTGCCCTTCAGTAAATCTGCCTGGGTCTTCGGTTAACTTTCTTTGAGCGTCTCTTCGCCACGACCTCGGGATCCCAAGTGCCAGAAAAGATATCCTCGCACTCGTCCTCATCATCCGAGTCAAATACGATCGGCTCGTCGTCCGCATTAGCATGCTGCTTCCTAGCAATTTCCGCCGGAGCTGGCATCTCGTCGGGTGTCACATCTTCCCAAGACTGGTAGTCGGCGACTCGCGCCGTCTCCAATATAAACTTACCGACCTTGTACTTTTGCGTTTCCTCCTTGGCGTCTACGTATTTCCAGCCCACTTTGGTCCGGCAGACTGCACACGATATGTCGGCCACCACGTGGGATCCAGTCACCAATACGCGCGACTCGGATTTGCCGACGAGTATGTTGACCAAGTCGGCTGTGCCCTTGCTTCCTGTTGTATTCTCCGGCGGCGAGACGAGATATGCCCGACCGTAGCGCCCAGTAAAGCCTTTGCTGACAATCTGCGATGTAAAGGCGAGATCCGCGGAGCAGTGCGAGCAGCGGATGGTGTTGGGTTGTGTCTGGGTGAGCCTGGTGGTCACATGTGGGAGAGAATCTACAACGGCTGGTGTTGCCCAGCGACCACCACCGATCTTGGAGAAGGAGAAGCGGGATGGGAAGTACGAGGATGGCGTCGTCGGTGGGCTTTCGAGCGAGCTGGACAGCGACGAATCGGTGGGCGAGCTCCCGAGGGACGGGACGTGTGTCTCGCTCGGAGGGCTGCCGTAATTTGTGGTCGAGACGGAACTCTGTCTTCTTCGTCGAAAAGGTACGTTGAAACTGGGCAGAAGATAGACTGGAAACCTCGATACTGGGCTCGTGGCAGTGGTATCGCTCGCCATGATGGCAGTATTGTAGACCTGAGGTCGTAGAGAACCAAGGTAATGATTTGACACAAGATTCCGATATCTTGATCAGAGCAATAGATTGCGTTCAAATTATATGGCCTGTATGTAATCTGATTCCTAACTGGAGGGTGTCGGCCCTGTTGGGCTCGTCGACGTCACGAGGTAGAGCTGCATGTGGTGTAAGTAGATAGACCCCGCATCAGTGACGAGCAAAGGGAAGAGCTTCAAGCAAAATGCTCAAGGGCGCGTAAATGATCATGAGGATGCCACGAAAAGTGAAGAAGCTTGAGGGTTCTACGATGGTGGAAAAGAAGAAACCTAAAGTGGTTGTACTGGGAAATATAAAGCAAACGGCTCGAGCGATCATCTGTCCCTGTTACTGTTCCCGTGCCCATCGCATCGTAAGTGTCACACCGCAGTTGCTCTATGGTGGATGGTGAGATCGGAGCCCACCAAGCTTCTCACTAGATAACCTAGGAAAGTTATCTGCCTGTCCAGTAAGATCCTGCCAGGGTTTAATCATTCGATACCCGAGACAAGCGGACAGGGAGGGAGCGTTGGAACATGTATCCTCACTGCCCAACTCGAGCGTGGAGGTACGAAAGAGAACGATATGCCTGGGTGTGACAATTAAGGTGGGGGAACGCTAATGCCCGCTATCACTGCCGGCCTTGCAGCGAGACCACGCTCTGATCTCTCCGCGTAACCGAAGATTCCGTCTCCGCCAAGCGAGTTCGGGGCTTTGTGGAATATATATATATATATATATTTTTAATATTTTCCCTCCCTTGACATACGTATGGATGAAAGAATTTGCTGAGGGTTCTGGAAACCACTGCTTGGGACACAAACACAGACTTGTGCGCGTGGTGCTACTCTGACACCCCGAATCTTCTCAGCGAGTTCGTCTTTGCCGAGCTCAGACAACTGATAGAATGACCGTTGTACTCAAAATGTCCTTAGTTCGGATTAAGAGACCATGAATATACTATATTTGATCTGAGTGGCGAACTCATGCAGTACTACTGGCCTTTTTGCGCACTGTAAGTACAAAATCTTTAGTAATAATATGGTTTGCCGGCAAACTAGACTCATGAAGCTCATGCCCCAGTACAAGATATAAGATGGAGGACACCACGGAAGTGCGTTACTAGGGGATTTGGCCATTGCTGAGTAGGCAAGATCACAAGAGAAGGCATAACACTTCTCAGGGATGACTCCCACATATACGGATATAGGATATTTATGAATATTGTAGGAAACTAGTAACTGAGCAGCAGAGGAGTTCAGCTCAAATCAGTGGCGAAGAAGACTTTGTTGCAAACAAGTCACCCACCTAAGCCTAGACTGGCAAAGCAAGACATATCAGGTACACCCGGCAAAGCTAACATTATGGTTGCATTACTTTTTATTAATGTTAACTTGTTGCCTCATTCATAGAGCAGGCATATCTCAATCACATAAATGCAGAGTTGCAATTGGGGAGCCATCTTTCTCTTTCTGACCCAACGTTCACGGAGCACCCATCACTCATCCTATCGTGCCATCTCCAATAGACAGTCTTGAAAGCGACGGCGCATGTGAGATGCTGCTAAAGCAGCACGAGTGAAGTGAAGAAATGGATGAATACACTTGACTTTGTATAAACTCGCCATCGTCCGCAGCGAAGCTTTTGTTTCGCTTCTTTCTTCTGACCTTTCCATATATATTGTCTCCCTCTTGGTTTAATCCAAGGCAAATGCCGGCGCCCTGAAATAATATGTGTTGTTTGTGATTCATTCATATAAACAGATTCTAACGCCTCAAGCAGATATCAGGCGCACTTCTAAGGTTGCATTTGTCGTGTTCTCATCAAGAATTGCTGCGCGGTGTAGACGGCCTGTTTCTCCCTCCAATAGCGGCGACGGGCCATTGCATGCTACAACCTTTCTTCCGAACACCCTACCGTGAATGTCTTCGTGTATCACGGTCCTGTTATATATATATGGTAGTGATTGGCTGCTTGAGAGGGCCACCCGTGTATAGAAGACTTGGCTCATTGGGAAGTGTCCTGTTCTACATGTTTCCTAGTCTATGCAGCAGTCACCATAAAAAATCAAACAGTACGTTAAAATCCACTATTTTCAATTGCAAGTATCGTATATCCTCAATAGGATTGCTCATAGGGCGAAATATTCGATGAGTATAGAATTCCAGCATGCATTAGTGCTAGAACAAGGATGTTGGTTCTTGTAAAGTCTAGGTTAGTTGTCTAAGTATTGAGTGCTACACCCTATTTTGCCATGCATGGGCGGGAGCAAGCAAAACCAATGGGCGACAGAGCTGAATGCAACCAAAACAATTACGCTTGGGTAGCCCGAATTTACACATTCTCCGAGGTCCTTTCTAGGTATTAACTAATATGGTAGGTAGGTAATCAAGATCGACACACCCCTTTGGTTAAAGCATAAGGCATCGTTAATAGTCTGCATGCAGTCTGTATGAATTACAGCGCCCTGGCGGCTGTAGGCTGGCAAAGGCTGGAAAGAAAGACGCAGAGACGCTTATTGATGAAATGCTGTGTCCCCGAAATTGTCAAACGGGAGCCATAATTTTCTCTGGTGATTGAACAACATCCGACATTGCCGGGTGGGGTTTTGGCAATAAGTTGTCGCAATAAAGCACGCAGATCACAGGTCATAAGACCATACGTGTTGTTTGACGTGTACAAGTAATTCATTGACTTCACATCAGGGCCCAATGGCTGATGGATGCATTGATTTGCCACGCACTTGATGTCTTTCCATAAACAATGTTATACTGCTCTCCACAACTCAAACAACTGTTACACAGCATGTGCGTTAGGTATGGCTAGATGTGGTACTCATCTCCAACGCTGGACGGTTTACTGCCAAACACAAGAGAACGAATAGAAGCTGCAGAAGGTGAGCATGTGGCCAGGAAGCAGGGAGCATTACAACCGAAATTCGAGATAATTCGAGTGGATTCGCACCTTATGGGTGGGTGCGCCGCGCTAGAGACCTGCAATGGTGCTAACGCCACCTAGATTTGGACGCTGAGGACTCCAATGCGTGCCCTCCACGCACCCTTCAGGGCCACAGTGCTGCACAAGCGCCCTACAAGCGGGGGGATTTTCGGGGGGTCGCAGCGCCTGCTCAATGCTCTTCGAACCTTGTCGGCCGGTCGGTGGCCCCTGCTTACCTGTTCCTTTGTTGTGTGGCCCAAACTTGCCAGCCAGCAGCCCAGTACTAAAATTTCTCCTCTTTCCCTCGGAAATTGACCGCCACCCTCGACTTATTTGTTTCACTCTCCTCACGGTTCTCCTAAGCATACAAACGCTCACCAACCCCAACGTCAAGCGCAATTCGCACCTGTCAGACCTACGGGCCTACAGTCAGTCTCCCGACGCTCAATTCGCTAGCTACAACCGTCAACATCACGATCAAGTCGCCATCGCGTTCATCTGCCCTCTACCTCAACCTGATTGATTCTCGACTGAGTCATCTCGCGCACAACTCGTGTCGTCTCGGCCTTAGCCAAACTCGAACCCAACCACCAATCCCATTTCCCAACAACAACCCTGGAGTCCATAAGTTGTCATGGCGCCAATGAAAAACAGTAACAGTAATTTACATAGTAGTAACTATGGCGAGGTTGTTGCCCGTCAGGCCAATGTCCTCGCCAGTTGCTACGTTGTCAGCCCTTCCGCCTCGCTGAAGGGCTTCCACTACTGCACTACCCTGGCTGCAGGGGCAGAGTGGTATTCCTGAGGTTCCTATCTCAGGTCTACCCTCCCCTCCGTCAAGTCCCCCCCTCGCGGCTTTCACCGAGGACAATGAGCTTGCTCTTCAACCCAAGAAGAAGCGCGGCTCCGCGTCCTCCGCCACCTCGAGTGGCCGCCGCCGAGGGGGGGCAACATACCTAATCAGGGAAGAATGTGAGAGATTCTTTTGTGAGACCATGAGATCCGTGTTCCAGGTTGAGGGGAACATGGCCAGTAATGGCTCCAGCCTGATGGATGTTTACAACACACCATTTACCGACTACCCAAGTCCTCCGTCCTCACTTCCTAGCACCGACGGTTTCGTGAAACCTGCCTTCGGCGTCAGCGGATGGTTGGAATTTTGGGATTACGCCGGAGGTGCGAGTTTCCGAGCATTTGTGGCCGAGGATGGCGAGGAGAGAAGTCTCTTTGCGTTCTTCGACCCAGGATTAATGGGCAGAGATCTCAAGAAAGCGTAAGGATAACCTCTTTCCCTAACTTGAACCAACTAGAAGCTAATTCATCCCCAGACTAATTGCTTTCATGGACCTCGCCGCAGGTCCCTTTGAGTGTTCCCAGGTAGTCATCTGCCTTGACAGAATGATTCCAGAAGATGAAGCCAAGAGCTTGATGAGGAGTTTCCAGTGGGTCGGATTCGAGCTGAGTACCCTCGACCACTGGGCCAAAGACCTCGACGTGACTAGCAACAGGTGGTTGTTCATGGCCATGGAGGTCTGATTCGAGTTTTCAATTCTGCTTTGTTCCGGCGTTCCGAACTGGCGATTGGGATTTTTCATGATTCAGCATCTTCTTTGTCCTGCCCACCAATTTTGCTTGTTTGATCTCTTTCGTCAACGACTTGAATTTTGATCGAGCCGAGTTCTCAAAAGTTCGCAGGTCTGCCCATTTCCAAAGTCGCAACCAGTACATGAAAATGTAAAGGTTGTGAGTGATTGCGGATGTTGAATTTGTCTTTCTGCATTTCTTCTTGTCATTTTCCACAATCTGCACTTATACCAGCATTTTGCGCATTCCGGGCATGTCATTTGGTAAAATGGAAAAGCGCGGTTCTACTTGTGAGCAACTCTCTTCACAGTCCAACTTCAGACTCACGGCTGCAGCGTTTTGTTTGGCATTATAGTTTCGCGATTGCATGGAGCCGGGGCGTTATTTCAAAATCGTAGTCTAGTTCGAGCTCTAAATGTGATCATTAATACACATGAGTTTTCAAATCAATATGTTCTCTAATGTCAGGCCAACTCATTACTCTATAATGCCCATCAGCCTAGGCCATGTCTTCTATTCTAGATTGCCGACATTAACCAGTCTTTGCCAGTACATCAAAATCATTTGTCATTTCTTTTAAATTTTAGGTGTTGTAGCCATCCTCTGACGTGGACGCTCTCATAGGTCACCATCGAATTGCCGTACCTCCAACCCCTTTTGTGCCAAGTGGTCTTTGACCTGCTTTACCGTGTACTCGCCACGGTGGAACATGCCGGCACCCAGAGCAGCGTCCGTTCTCGTCTTGGCAAATACCTCTTCAAAGTGTGCTGGGTTACCCGCACCACTCGAAGCAATAACGGGAATCTTGATGGCGTCCTTGACCTGTGTAATCAGCTCCAGGTCATAACCAGAGTTGGTGCCATCCTTGTCGATACAGTTGAGCAAAATCTCGCCCGTGCCCATGGCCTCAACGGCCTTGACGACCTCGACGACGTCCATGTCCCTCGTCTCGCGGCCGCCCTTGATGGTGCATGCGTACCAGCAGTACTCCTCGCCCTTGGGGCCCGGGAAGGCCGTCTTGATGGTTGCGTGGCGGGTGGCGTCGGCCTTGGGCACGTAGACGCGCTTCGGGTCGATGGAGACCACGACGGCCTGGTTGCCATAGGCCTTGGAGATCTGCTCAATGGCCGTGTTGCCAAAGAGCTTCTGGCCGACGTTGTAGTACTCCTCGGCAGCCAGCACGGCGTCGGATCCGATCGAGACCTTGTCAGCGCCCGACTTGAAGTACATGGTGGCGATCTCGAGGGCCGTGACCTTGGTTCCGTCCGTGTCAACGGTATCGCGAATACCACCGCCAATGGTCAAGGGCACGAAGACGGTCTCGGATGTCCTGCGCAGAATCTCCAGCATAGGAAGATCGGCAACTGGGCAGTCGCGGAAGGACGTAATGTTCAGGAACGTCACCTCGTCGGCTCCTTGCTCGTAGTATTTCTTGGCCATTTCGACGGGCTTGCCCAGGTTTCGCACGTTGCCGCCCTCGGACTTTTCCCGCACGTCGTACTGGTCGCCCTTTGTCACCACCAAATCGCCCTGGTCGTTTGTCCGCACGTCCAAGCAGGCAATGACTCGCTTCGTGAGACCTCCCGTCGGCGCGGGGCCCGTCACCGTCTGGCCCAGGGCCGTTGCGCCCTCGCCGGTGAGGAATGACTTGAGCAACCGCAGACCCGCCACGCCGCTCTTTTCGGGGTGGAATTGCGTTGCCAAGATGTTATCCTTTGCCACGGCGCCCACAAATGTTTCGCTTCCGTACGTGCCCGTCGCGACCGTCCAGCCCTGGCTCTCGAGGTCTCCTTGTACGTAGGGGTATTTGTATGTGTGGACGTAGTAGTATTTGCTGTCGGGCCGCAGGTCGTACAGGCTCTTACTGCTCGAGTTTGCGCTGTTCCAGCCAATGTGCGGCACGGCCTTTTGCGAGTCGTCGAACCGATCCAGCCTGCCCTTGATGACGCCCAGCCCGGCGACCTCGGGGTCCTCGAGCGAGCCCTCAAACAGCGCCTGCAGGCCGACGCATATTCCCATAAAGGGCTTGCCCGCGGCAATGTGCTCCTGGATCGCGGGGACGTAGCCGGCCGTGGCCAGTTGGGACAGGCAGTGGCCAAAGTGTCCCACGCCCGGCAGGATCAACTTGTCGGCCTTGGCGATTTCGGCGGGTGATCGGACCCAGGAGACTGTATAACCGCATTTCTCGATCGCATTCACGAGGGACCGCACGTTGCCGGCGACATAGTCGAGCATGTGTACTTCAGGCATACTGAAAAGTGTTTTTGTCGACTTGGGTAAACGGTTTGGGTATAGTCGATTTGGTTATATAAGTCGCCTAGAGCATCAATTCCTAACAATGAGCGAGTGTCGGGGGAGAAATTGTTTGTTGGCAAGCACCCAGACTTTATATGCAGTTAGATCTTGAAGTCGCAGTTCGAAGTCGGACTTTTAGTGAGTCAATGGCCGCCCAAACAACAGTTTTCCATGGAGGGGCAGTGAAAGACCCCGCTATCTGTACCAAGCAAGCTACCGGCGAGAGTCATAGGGCATGTTCTGCCATTTTCTACCGCCCAGCGTTGTTCCTGCCAGGGCGCTACAACTGTCTTGCTTTAGCAAGCATCAACTGTGGGTAAGGTAACTTTTGCCGATCGGTTGATTCAGTCCTTCACGCCAACGCCAAATAACTTTCGCGTTCCATCAAGTGAAGATCACCCAGATTGGCGTGCGTTTTCAATCAATCATTACAGCCAAGAATTCACTTTCACAAATATCCATTCACAGATAATCAATCACAGCGTGTGGTGGACCGAATCTAAATGCCAAAGTCCAGGATAGCTTGCCTCAACTTCCACCGTTCTGATGGCTAGCAGCACCCAGGCGCCTGCTCCCAGTGGCAGCAGAGTGGCTCCAATTTCTCATGATCATGAAAGTGACTCGGAGTACGAATATGAATATTCCACAACAGAGACAGAGGTGAGTGATCGTCCAATAGATCTTGCCCACATTTTTACTGACCGGATCCCAGACATACTATGTAACTCTGGACATTTCCAAGGCAGACTTTGTCGCGCGACAGCCATCTTCTCTTCCGAGTGGTCGCGGAAACTACAAGGAGAGAGCCTTTACCGACATCTATGCCAAGGAGCAGCGAGATGAAATTGTCGACACGTGCAAGCAGAAACCGAAGAAGGTTCATCCTGAACAGGTTGGGATCGCCGGCGAGCACGCAGCAGAGCAAAGCAAGGCCCAGCAGAAGAAGGATCCTGCAGACGAAACTGTCGATCTCAATGAGTTCCAGATTCTAGAGCTGCACTCGGAAAACCCCTTGATCGCGTATCGCGGCCGCGTCTACGAAGGCCACTGGGCTCGAAATATTGGTACGGAGCTCCTCTTCGCCAAGCGTGACGAGAGCAACCCGTTGCCAGCCATTCGACAGCTCGCCAAAGGTGTCGACTTGCTTGCGTCCAGCTCGGCGCGCATCATGCTGACGGAGAAGAACGTCAGACCCCGGGATGGTCAGGTGCAGAGAACGCTCAAAGACCGCTTGGAGAATGGAGACTACTCGGATCCGGACGATGACACAATGCCAGCTGTGCCCGATCCGGAGCCGGGAGCCTCGGCGGAAAGATACGAGCAAGGCGATTTTCTGTCCAAATTCATTGCATTGAAGAAGCGCAAGGGCGAAACCGACGAGGTCACCGTCATTGCTCGCCTTCATGAGGAAGGAAAGAAGAAGGCCGGCGCTAAGAAACCAAAGGCGCCGCGGAAACCTAGGGAGCCAAAGCAGCCGAGCGCGACTAGAGGCCGCGGCCGTGGTAGAGGTTCGAGAGGCGGAAGAGGTAGCAGAGGCGGCACGGCTAGAGGCGGTGCCCGGTCACGCAACACCGACATTGCCGACGATGAGTCCGTCTCGGACATGTCCAATGTAGTCTCGACCCCAATGGACACCAAGAGTGTCCGAGCGAGTACTCGTCGGCAAAGGGCTTCGACTGTTAAGAACCAAGACAAGCCAGAAGTCGAAGATGCTCCAGAGGCATCTCAAGATGACGTGGATATGGAGGACGCTGATGAATGAAAGACTACATTGATCGTGTCGCAATATGAGGAATCATAGTTTAGTTAATACAACTTTGCTATCGTCATTATATATCTTGGATTGACAGTCTCAAGTAATGTACTTCTGCCGAATAATGATATGCCAGTTTTCCTAGCCGCTCTTTTCCTTGCTGATCATGCTCGCGCGCGTACCGATAGCCCATCTCAACCTCCAATCCACTGTATATGACAAGTTGAGCATTTCCTGATTTCTGCGTGCACTGGCTCGTATGTCTTGATTTCATCTTATCGATTGGAATTCAGCCTAGAACAATTCTTCTTGTTAATCGTTTTTTTTTGTCCTAACTCTCTCTTTCTTTGCTTCACCTCCGTCCGATCTCATGCCCTAATACGAGTGCATTGATCCTTTGGAAAGCAAATTCTCGCCCAAAAGATGTCCGACTCTTCAATTATTGTTGATCTTAAGCTCCGGTCAAAGAGAGGCGAGCACTTGTTACAGCGCAAGGCACCTTCATTTCTGGTCATTGGGTCTCAAACATATGAGCGTTCCGGAATTCATACTAGTGACATCAACTAAAAGTCACAATATGAACCACAATACAATATGCGATTACTATGTGATATTACACCAATTCGACTGTGGCGACTTCGAGATATAGTGCTTCAGGGTCCGGGCTACAGGAGATGGGCGGTAGTTGGGGAGCGTATGGATATTCTGTACACGTACCTGTCACCTATGCTCGACTATTATTTTTTGCTATTGTATTCACCTTTTTTTCTTCTGAATATTACCCCAGTGTTTGTATCGGTTCCCAACACGGCTGTGACTTTGCGTTTCCAGACCTCTGGCAGGTAGTAGCCCCACTCCTTTCTACATTGGCTGGAACAACCTGCCACAACATCGGACTATCGACCACTATACTTGATCAGCCATATACTCAATCCTTGGCCCCAGCATATTTTGTTTGAGTGCATTGTGTTGATGCTGTTAGGATTTCACGGCCACTTCCGACTGGACTTGTCCGGTGACGGAGAGCCGGGTATAGCCTTCCGTACCCGCTCGCCGTACCCGCCCTTTCTACTTTCTCCTGATCCATTCGCCAGATCTCAAGAGAGGCGATATGGACTATAATAAGATCGCACCTTCCAAGAACAGCTTAGCAGCAGTTCAGCGGTTACCATCTCGCAATTAACCGCGCTTATAGTGTAGCGGTTATCATTCTTGCCTTCCAAGCATGAGACTCGGGTTCGACTCCCGATGGGCGCATATTTTTGGCCGATTCAACCTTTTTAGAAGTGATATTCAGATCAGTCTCCGTCGAAATGACATGTGTGGCTCATCATCTTGCTCTGTTCCGGATGCTTTTGGTCAATTTTTGCGATGTTGATAGAGTAGGAAACATGTATACCGTTTCAGCCGAGGCAGACTCCAGCATCTGATACTCGCGTTGTGTAGTGCGACAAGAGGATGCGAACCTGCAGGCCTGCAGGCAGCTTTCCAACAAGGCTGCACCGCTCAAGGCATCCTATGGGCGATGAAGCGACACTCGGCAACCCAATGCCGTCGCGAAAGGCAACCCGCGGATGATCTGGCAATTACTCCAAGATAAGCAGCCACCGATTCTGAGGACTTGTTCAATCACATTGGCTACTTGTATCGTACTTGAGTAAGTGTATTGATGTGACTCATGGATACACTGCAGAGTAACACTGAATACCTTAAAATGCCCAAGCACCGCATGATGATATACAGCCTTACTCAATGATTGAAATTGCCTAAATAGTGTCACCAACGGGACGGCGGACGAGTTGGTTATTGTGTACCTGGAATGCCTATCTCGAATGCTTGCATAACATGATTGAGCGTCTTGTAAAATGTAGGGGTACTGGAACCGTCAAAGATGCATGACGTAGGTAAATGCAAAGACGTATTTGGAAAATAATCATGCATGATGGGTAAGGCTGCTTTGTGAATCAATGATCAAGTCTATTACACCCAATGAATTGCCTGACTGCTGTCATGGTGGATGAGTATACATTTCGGCCCCCAAGTGGCGATTATCAGTTGAGTATAATGTTGCTGCTGCAACTGCATGCGCAATGCATAGATTTGTGGCAGCAAAAACGTGGCACCAGTTCCCGTTGGTTTTCCTTCTCAGCCAATGACTGACTATAAAGGCATCTTGCATTGCATCAATTGGTGCCCAAAGCCCCCTCACGTTCAGTCTCATATATAATGATTGAAACCAACCCCGGTATGTGAAATATATATATGTTCTAGGTTCACCGAACATCTTCGATATCAAGACCAGTAATCATTGAGCGAAATGAGGCCCTTTTTTACATCTGGTGCATCTGTGTAGCCTCGTTGGGTTCAAGGCTGACAAGACATGAAGCAGACGATCGGCGACGATCCTAGCTTGACAGCTTCGGGGTGTCTACCTACCTGGTCTGTCTACCAGGTATGGGTCATGCACGTTGAGTCGTGCGCGATTCCTACCGACTGGCCCAGATGGCAAGGCAAACAAACAGTATACCTACGCGCACACGCTACTCGTGCCGATCATGGCAACGGGTATCCGGAATCCGCTGCGACCGACACGTGCCAAAGCTTCGAGATGTACAACATCAGCGGCATGAGAACCGAAGAGTCCACGAGCAAGGCACTTCCTTCTTGTGACGAACTGTCGTCAATAAACTTGATAACCATGCCCACGGACGGCCAGGATGCAGTGGGGACAAATCATTCAATGTCCAATGAGGTCGCTTCGCCAATGATTTATAGCCCCAGAATATCTGCAACGACCAAGCAAAGCCAAGCTGTATTGGGCAAACAAAAGCAGGCAAACGATAGCGCGGTAATGAGGCTCTTTTGCTGGGCGAACTGGTTCGCCTCGGATGACGCCTAAAACGGTGTCCGTGGGAAGGAAAGGACACGCGCTTATTCGACTTTGTTGCCGAAGGTCGCATCAAGTCAATGATCGTACAAATTGTTGGGGAATATTATTCTCCTCATGGAAAGGTGGCGCAGGGCTGTGAGCTCCAGGCAGCAACCTGCCAATGATTATCAGCAGTTAGACGCGGCGTCAAACGGCTCAGGCCCTTGTCATCCATCATCAACAAGCAGCAATTCCGCGCTCCGTGGTTACAAGGTTCTCCGCCAAAAGCCTCGAAGTCTGACAATACGCAATACCATACCCACAAGAGATAGGCAACCTTGCGGGCATTACCCAGAGGTACCATCGTCAAGTTTGGCATGCAGAAGCAAGCAGCCAGCCGAGGGAGAGAAGGGATTGCACACCTTCACACAAGAGGTAACTGGGGGTCCCGCGAGCTGAAAGTGCCCAGTCCAATTACCCAACTGGGTACCCACGCAACGTACCCATTGCCGAATAATTGCCAATCGATAGTAAAGCGCCCTGTTTTTGGATTGGACTGATGACATGATCAAGTATCAATGACTTGTAAATGTCCTCTAACGGCATTGTGCATACATCATGTTCTCCTCTTGCTACATTCAGTCCTACATACATACCTAGAGAATAGTGTTGGCTCCTCACACTGCCAATGAGCACTGCAGGTCGCGGCCGAAGCTCCGGTGAGTGAAAGGAGATTCCAAAACAGACCGAGTAACCTAGACTGGCGAGTTACAGATGGCCACGTTCCCGTCTTGAAGTTTTCAAGCCACGCCGTGCTGCTCCTGGTTTTGACTAGTGTCGTGATATGACTGGCAAGCCTAGGTATGGACGATCCCGCAGCGCAGCTCTGGGGGCTGTGTTTGTTATAGTCTCCGTGAACCAAAGCTTGGCATCGCAGCAAAGATCAAAGCCATGTTTCTGCCCAGGCCTGGCTACAGACAGCCTTGGGTTTCCGCAAATCTCTCTGGTGCTTGATGATCATGCCTGCAGCAAAACTCCTGCACCTCTTCGGTAATACTCCAAGTTATATTCGCGAATGATTCGATGAAGAATACTGGGCTTTTTCACCGCCTCACAATCGAAAAAAGTGCAGTTTCTCCCGTTATTGAGGACAATTCTTGCTAGGCTTCAGATATTGATCATATATGAAAGACTCTGTTTGCTCTATTCCGGGACATCCTCATCCTCTGTTTGATCGAGAGACTCGCCAAGTTCCTAGAACAGTACTATGCTCAAGACTAATCCACTATCCCGTTGCTGTACAATATTGCAACCACAACTTGTCGCACCTACTTTTTCGGAACTGCATGTTTCGATCCCCGGGGGCTTGCTTCTCTACCTATGCTTGCAGTTGCCCCAGTAGCTAAACCAGAAAGCTCACCGTGGCCATTGAGCACGGGTCGCTCCTCCACCATTATTATAACAGTGCGTTTGTTACCTTCTATCACACCAAGAAGCCGGGTATAACGACGCCATTTCGCATCACAACATTTACAATATCAGAAATACTCCCTTTTCTGATTGATATTCACCATGAATCGCAACCAACCTGAAAATATGGCATCGTACGAGGCTTACACTTACCCAGAAGCTACGACCAACGATTATTCGAGGACTGTTCTATCTTTTGCCAACAGCCAACCATACATAACTGAAACCAAGTACCAAAACAACACCCAAAGCGTTCCGGAATCCTACAGTCAGGGTCAGGGTCAGCACATGAGCCGTATCCCCTCAAACGACTCATTCATTTCTCAGAATTCTTTATCACCCGTTCCATCTCCACAAACTCCCATGACACATACCGACATGTCCGAATGGGACGGATCCTATTCTGACCAGACTCAGTATCCTTCGGAGTACTATGGTACAGAGCAACAATGGTACCCAGACGATAATGGCTATTCTACTGGATACATCGAGCCTTCGACCAGCTACATAATGTCACCGGTTGACAACATCGACGCCGTAAATTACCAATATCCGCAGTCTATGTCGTTACCGATGTCAATGTCTACGTGAGTCCAACGAAAGAGAATCCATACCCTGTGCCTGGCTAATCTTGTTTATCCCCAGACCTAGAACCGCCGCCACGATGGTGCCGATGCAGCCTCAGGTCATGATACCAGAAGTCGAGGTGCCCAACACATCTCATATGTGTACAGTGCCAGGCTGCGAGTCTAAGACCTCCTTCAAGCGCAAGGCAGATCTTATGCGGCACTTCGAACAAATCCACCAGGCCCCAGAACAAAAGAAACAGTTCTATTGCGATTATTCAAAGTGCGACCGCAGCCAGGACCCATTCGGCCGCATCGACCACTTCCGCCAGCACTATCGCGACTTCCATGGGGAAGACCTACCACGCAAGAGCGGTGAAGCATCCAAATGGTATGCCGACAAGAAACAGTCCGTATCCAAGCGACACTGGCGGTGTGTCAAGTGCCTGAATAAGGTCAAAATCGAGGATTCTGGCTTTACATGCGATAACTGCAATACGCCTTGCGAGACGCAAAGGCGACAACTCAGAGGATATACATGAGCCAACAACAATAACGTCGAAATCACACGAACCAATTCCAGCAGCAAGAGTCCATTACCACGGGGACTTTGTTCAAATTCTGGAACGCCTTGCCTTTCTCCAGCACTCTCTGGTACGCAGTTACGAAATTAACGCCCTCGCTTCTTGTTACATATTTTTCTACATTCGTCAAGCCGCTCTACCCACACATTTCGGTCGCTACAACCCTTTGCTTCTGGTTCACTTCCCCATCCAATATGCCCATTTTCGAGTTCCCGTCACGACCGGCTATGCAACGTTTTTCATGACTTCTTTTTCGATTCTTGTTTCTTTATGACGGCTCTCGTGTGTTTCACGGCATGGAGGAGGTCCTACGGTGATGTGACTCTTTCTTCGGCGTTTCCTGATTGGTTCGGCTTACAGGCAAGGCGTACTTTGGTTGTGTTTCTTGGCGTTCTTACGTTTTATGGGCCTCCCGTGGGTTCACACAGACACACACCCAAGTCGTCCTCGGGGGCGCTTTGAGGCTGTGTTCGTCTTTAAGGTTGGGGGAACACCCGCTGCAATGCATGCATTATTGGGATGGAATCCCGCAATTGAGTGGCGCAGGGCCTTTGCTTGTCTCAAAAGGGTGGGTGGATAGGTGGCCTTGGTGGTCTTGTCACATTTCTTCCATGACCAAAAAAACAAGGATTATTCGTTCACAAGAGAAAAAGAAGACGAGAAGCGAGAAAGAAGAAAAAAACCACGACAGGGCACTTTTGGCCAACTGGAAAAACCTCCCTGTCCCCTGATTCGCTGGCCCTGCACGCACTCTAGATGGAGGCGAGCCGCGCATCAGCCTAATCGAGAAGAAGACAGGCGCGCGTGTCTCTGATTGGTGACATGCAGATTCTGTGCAGCAATAGGCCAGGTTGTTCAGTGCATACATGCGCGGCTTCTCGAGAAGGACAGAGGAACGGTACGTTGTTCATGCAACATGGCGAGGCAACCCGCCGGGCTGAATTGGATTCAGCTCACTAGCATGCAAAAAGGAAGAGTGGCAGCAATGCCTGGCTATACTTCCAATCTTGTATAATAGAAAACAAGACCGTACAAAAGAAGTACGACTGAATAGATACGCCACAGCTTCGCGAGAAACCGAAGCAAACGCATTACCCTTATTTTGCATCCTTTTGGTAATGATTCTGTATAAGGTCACTTTCTCCCACTATTAATTTCTTGAGCAGCACTATGGATGGTGCAAGCAGGATGGTAATAGCAATGACCTACTCTCCCATCACCAACCAAAGCGGAGAGTTATCTGCATGACCACGAGCTCAGCGGCTGTGCAACCGATATCATATACGCATGTCACCTGTATTCTATTGGCCCTTTCGGCAATACTGTTATCATCGTGATAGTTTTTAGTCAGCTGAAAACTGGCGGCAGCACATCCCAGAAAGGTAATACCGCACCGGGCCCCTGGTATGGGCTGTGCAGGCCCATGATGCATGTGACTGACTATTGCAAAGATCTCGATAATGCACTGATACAAGGCGCAGCCCCAAAAAAACGTGTCCCGCTCGCGGACCGATGGACTAATAACGGTCCATTTGAGACAGCACAGCATCTTGGAGGTACTCAGAGGTCTAGACCATGGGATCTTGGTGCCGTTTTGAAATGAGGTTCTGAGCACGTTGGAACAAGGCTAGCTGCCATTATCGTCGGTTGTATTCAAATGAACTGTGTTAGTCTATTGAGCTAGGTGATGCGCATATACTTCCTTGCCGGTGATGGGAATTATAGTATCAAAAGTGTCACCGTTATGTGTCCTATCTCGGAGGAATCAATGTCAGATTGGAGGCCCCTTTTTTCAAGATATGGAGTGGAATTGAAAGAGGTGATGAAAAAGGATGTCTGCTTGCTGCCCAAGTCTTGACATGCCGGTGTGTTGGAACTTTGCCATTACTGGGTGGTTTTCTAGCCTTACTTCAAGTAGAGATCCATTCTGTCTCCTGCTTCACAGGAGGACATAATCGTAAGACTGTGATATCGAAGAACTTCACCAAGGTTACTGATGTGGTGTTCGAACCTCATTTGGAATCCTGGTATGACATGTCCGAGACGGAGGTTGAACTGTTCGGGGATGCTCTTTCCCTCGAGGAGCATCCCGACCCTTTCGTTATTGATTTTTTCACTGGCTTTTGCGCAAGAAGTCACGACATGCCATTTGATTGTTGAGAGTAGAGAAGCTATTAAACTGTTAGAAAAGATACCAGAACGGATCTATTGCACAATGCCCTAAGCCCGTGTGCTCGAACGTTGCCATCTTCCACCGCAGCCAGATGTCTATCAATCTTTCTCACGGTGAGTGTATTCTGCAGCAAGCGACAAGGTAGTTCTTCCATTGCAATGAGGCGTCTTGACTTCCACCTTGGCTACAAGACGCTGCTTATCCATGACCAAGTTGCGATTCCTGGTAGTCCGTCTGTCAATATCGCTGACCTAACCCCTTGTTGAATTAACCAAGGGAGCAAATAATTTGATGACTGCATCGAGGTGATCATTCATTATAGCAGGTCGCAAGCGGTGACCGTCGCGGCCGGTAGCTCTGTGGTATTTTTTCCTCTCTCGGTTGAAGCATTTTGATCTTGATTTCCTTGTCACACTACTTGAGCCTCCACTGTGATGACAACGCACCGCGCGTTGACTTCGGTACGAGGGCCTACTGCATTATCTGGGACAAGTCTGGAACAAGCGATCTTTATCGTACAAATTCATTGAATCATAAAGCTGTTGAAGTCAAAGTATTTCACACAAACCTCGTCCCAGTCGTGGTCAATCTCTTCGAATATAAAATCCAAGTCTTCGAGCATAGACGCAGCAGAAGTCCCCGTTACGAGCTGCCCGACTACTCATTGCGCAAACGAGACAATCTGGATGCATTATTCTATCTGGGCCAGACTCTGCCGCCGTGATGCTATGTTATCAATGTCTTTGTAGAGGCACGTGCTTCCGAGTATCGTTGGGCAATGTCAATTGCCCCAAGGCAAACAACACTCATGGTCGCTTGGGTGCATGAAAATTCTGACTAATGCAAATTGTCGAAGCTATCAAACTTTCACCATGGGCAACCACAGTTTTATATGCTTGTTCTTGAACTGGCTCTCTGATGCTCCTTGAATAAGTACATTGGGAAGATTACGCTTGTTATGAGCTGTCAATAGACAAGTGTATCAGTAAACCAGCCAACTGGACATAAAGTATGTAGCTGACCCGAGTCTCATTTGTTCATGTCGGTATCTTCTGCTCTGGTCCAGATATTGATGAGCGTCTCATCTAGACAGCATTTCTACGATGGAAAGACACTCTATGAGGCTGAGGCAATGCTGCCACGGTAGCGGACACGCTCAAGTCTATGCGACTATTGCGACGAAACACAAGAAAACTGTCAGCGCATCTCGGGAAGAAAACACCAACTCGGGAAAAAAAAAAGGGGGGGGGGGGGGGTTACATGCCATAGAGGACAAGTCACATTAAAGTCGGCCAGCCACGCGTCGATGCAGCGAGGATGGAACAGATGGCCGCACGGCAGCTTGCGCAGGTCGGTGCCGTCGGAAAAGTCCTCGGCACAGATGGAGCAGGACGTTTCCTCCTGGCGAGACAGCCGCTCGGGGTGAGGCTTTTGCAAGCGCGGAGTCGGTCTCTTGGGGACCAGGGCCTCCCATCTCTTCAATCTGACGTATATGCGTCGAGCAAAGTTTGGCCTCGCCGCGTCATGAGGACTGTCCCGACGAGGATCAGTGGCGCCGTCGTCCTCGTGTATCGTCTCCAGGCGTGGGCCGCGTTCGCAGTCGTCATTGCTGCTGGGCTGGTTGCCGCGCCCATCGGTGCCCGCGTACCGAACAATGGGAATGGAATTGATGGTGCTGCTGTCCAAGCCGCGGCGCCCGCTGAGCGTTGATCTCGTGCGCGTTGCGACTTCTCGCACCGCGGCAAGAGTGTTTGTCTTTCTCGCTATGCAGACGCCAATGAGTATGACAATGGCCAGTACGATGCAGAGAATAGTGGTAATGGTCGGCGCATTGCCCTTGACTTTTGAGGGGTCGGGAGCGGCGCCAGCCATTTGACTTCTAGGATGTCTTTGCGTCACATGTGGAATACCGAAGCGATTGGTAAGTGGTGAGGAGACGGCGAATTGCCAACAGATTATGTTGGAAGGGGCAACGAAAAAATCGAAGCTGGCAGCTTTCAGAGCAACCCCGCGGTTTATGTTATTGCAGTGCCATTGTGAAAATTGATTTGGAAACACGTAGAGAAGTAAAATAAGAATAGGCAAGATGCTGCCAAGTGTCGCGGCGGATATTCTATATGTATTTGAATCCTTTTCGTGATGGCCCCTGTGAGCGGCTCCAAACGTTCAAGTTGTTGTTTCAGTGATTGGGACATACAGTTTAGACAATTATAGCAGTGAAGGTTTGGAATATTGGTGGCATGATTTCCTTTTCCATGGATGACGAAAATGCAAGACGATCCAGGGGTTAAATGGATACACACATAGAAAACATACATATGCAACGGGAGTTGCATTCCAGACTTACTCGCGCATCTCCTCGGACATTGACCCCGTGCCACGTCAAAATCGATGGTGAAATCTCGCCTACTGCTTGAGCGCTTGCGAATTTAGATAACTTTTGCGTAAGAGGATCGCCAAAAGTAGAACCGAACTCGTCTAACCTAGAATCCCGAAAAGCCTCATAGGAGGAGTTTGGAGACGCGGGATGCAATGCACATGGGCGGCCTCAAATTCGCTCTCCACTTGCCTACAAACCACGAATGCAAGCTAAGCTTGCTTTTCTGCATACCGCCAGATTGATATAAAATCTCTCAAGTCTTTGATCGTAGCGCTTGACTGTTGTACGCACATGTAATGGTCCCTGTGTAGATCATGGGTTCTGGTTGATGCCGGAATAATTCTTGTTGTACCTTGGAAAGGGTCAAAAGGGTCTGCAAAGGCACAGGCCTCGGTACGTGCCCCCGGATTACCTGTTCCAGCGATACTTATTGTCACTATAAGCACTAGCACGACAAACAAGCTTTGGATCTGGGGCGGTCTCGGGCGGCTAGGTACCTGACTTAGCTTCTCCAAATAATGCTGAAGTCACGTTTTGGTGCTTGAGAGAATGTTTGTTCCATCGAGTTCTATTCATCTATGGTCGACTCGAACGGCTCGTCATACTGTACTTGATTATTTGAATGTGAAGCTTGCTCAGTAAGACCGATAATTATACAGGAAAGTAACAAATTATTCGACTTGTTCCATGGGTGGAATCCTAAAGAGAATCCCCAGATGTACCTATTCTATACAGAAGGAATAGAGCACGCACACGCCTCCTCCACTTCTCCAAACCAAGCGGCTCTGGGGCTCCAATATCAGCGGGGCAGATCCCGGACGTAGATCAGCTCGACGTTGCACGAATCAATCGCCAGTTGGAAAAGCATGAGAGAAATCGATCAAGGGCTTTACTCATCAATTCTTATTAAATGGCAAGGACAAGAAGGCTGTCTGTCTTCAATAATATACATAGTATGGCCTCGGATTGCCAAGCTTCTGCACAGTGCAGACCTAGTGTCGATTTCTGATTAGAGAGAGCTAGGAGCCTCATAGGCAACTGGATCGTCGCCCCAAATGAGACCGTCGCCCAGGAAATGCTTATCTGGAGTCAGAACCTGCTCGTCCTGCCAGAGAGCAAATATGGCTTCCATTGCACATTTGAAATGTCCGTGGTACTCTCCCTCGCGAACCTGGGGCTCCTGTCGACCGTCCCTAGCCCAATGCGTACCCACCGCGGTGAGGTACGGCAGGAAGGATACTTGATCTCGCCGGGGGTTTCTTGGAAAGGACATGGAGATTCGAGTTGCCGGCGGGCCATAGACACGGAGCATGGATTCTACGGCCTCGCGGTCCACCGCTAAACAAATCCACAGAGAGTCTATACCGGGTGGAAGGGAACCGGTAGCACAGAGATGGCGGAGGAGACTGGTGGGGGATGAGTTTTCTCAACAATAACAACAACAACAACGATACAGGGGTGTTCTTCTTCCTTCTCACCTTCGAACTTCATGAGGGCCCTTTCCGTCAAGTCTGGCCTTGTCGTCGACCCAGTACCAGGTAACGTCGTCTGGATCTACGGCTTCTGGCACGTAGAAGCGTTCATTGAGGAATTGTTCGAAGCAGGCCTTGTAGAGCTCGAACTCGGCATCGCTCGAGTAATCCAGTCGGAATATGGGGTAGCCAACGTTGCCTGAATACGTGGGAAACAGGTCGAGGGGGCTGGCGTAGCGGCCCGCGTCGACGCGGATTTGGGCCTCATGTAGGACATTGGAATGAAAGGCAGCGCTGAGCAATGAAATGGTCTACTTGGGCTCGTCAGATTACAGGTTTGTTATGACGAGCGGAAGAAGTCATGTTGATCACACACATGAAGAGGCAGTGAGAAATACTGTGCAGTAGGGCACGTCTTTAATCTCTGCCAATTCCAGCCCTCCTCGGGGGCGAGGATGGCGTCGATGAGCCCGCGTGTCCAAACCGAGTCTTCCCGCCACTGCACGTTGGCATGTACCGGTGGGAGTGTAGCGAGAGCGGACCTAAAGTCCTCTTTTGCCGCAGGGTCATTTTCTCCTGCCGGCTGCTGCATTTCTGAGTTGGCGCCCTGGCGCTGTTGCGACCTCTAGTAGACGGTAGACAATCCAGGATGACCACAAAGTCCCAAGGAGTTTCTGTGACGATGCGAGGCAACAAGGCAACGAAGACACAAGTCACATCATCCTGTGAATTGGTTACTAGCTGGTGGGCTCCAATTTCAGCGGGGCACACCCCGGACCCCATGTTGGATGTGCAGATCAGATCGCTGTTGCGCGAATCACCAGTAAGAAAACCATGAGAGAAATCGATCAAGGTGACTGATTGGGGCTTAGCAGACTGTCTCATGGTATGTTTTCTTTTTACTGTTTTCTCTTTATCTCAATAAGTCCAGCACTTTGGAACATTATGTGGTAGCTAGGTATGTAAGTAAGTAGGCAGGCAATACATGCTATAGTTCAAGTATAGTCGCAGTTTTGCTCTACTTGGCTGAAGGTTTGATTCCCATCTTGACCACTGGCGAATTGAGAAAGTTCTCATAGTCGTGGAAAGCTTTTGTCTGCTCTTTGGAAATCGCAACCTCTTGTCCTCTCTCTACCACGCCTCGGTCATATTCACCAACAGCTTGTTCCAGGGGTTTGGTGCCGTTCCTGACCTCAATCATGCAGGTGACAAACTCATCGGCATCTCGAATTGCCAAGTTACCTCCCTGCCCACGATGGAACGTCATGCTGGTAAATCTCATGTTAGCAAACTCCATGTTGACGAACAAGTGAGTATAGCCCCAAAATCATATATGTAAGCTTACCTGTGTGCTGCATCGCCAGCGAGCGTGACCCTGCCCCCGTGGTTGTCCCATGGTTGCGGATGCCAGATCCTTAGCTGGTTCTTCACAATCTCCACGTCATTTGGCAATAATTCGACGATCGACTTGTACGGGTCCGCCCAACCTTGCATCTGCTTCCTGAGCCGCTTCAGGCGGTCGGCCGAGGTCTCGTCTTCCTCTAGACTATTGTCCTCGGGCCAAGTCGTCAAGATGTAGAAGACCCAGGTCTCGGGCTTCTCCAGGTCCGGCTTGTCGAGCAGAAAGATGCCCATGTACATGCTCTTGGGGTGCGGCGCCACGTCGACGTTTGGGTTCATCTCCCGGTCCAGCCACAGCGCCTTGTCGGCTGGCAGAGTGAAGGGGAAGTTCATAAAGGTGTACGGCAGCACCTCTTGCGCCGCGAGCTCCTCGCCCAGGAGCCACCGCCGCACATTGGAGACACCGCCGTCGGCGCCGACAATGACCGAGGCCGCAATGCTGGTCCCGTCCTCGAACTTGGCGAGCACGCGGCGGTCTTGAGCGTCATCACCGTTTCGCAAGGTTTCGATATCTACCAGCTTCTTGCCATACTGGATATCGAGACCCTTGGCCCAATTCTTCTTGGTCTTGCGGATCTGCAATCTTCTGATGCCAGGAAAGGGGGCAGCGTTAAGGGTCTCGCCCGTGGCACCATCACGGACCAAGATGCACTGCTTCCCCGAAGTCTTGACGTTCAGAGACGAGTCGGGTTGGCATTGTTGCAGGTTGGCCCACAAGTCTGCTGGCAAGAGCTTCTCGAGCTGAGCGTGACCCCAAGATAATGTGACGCCCCAGTTCCTGCCTCGAGGTGAAGTCTCTCTGTCAACTATCGTGAAGGGTATACCGTTCTATATTACCTCATTAGCATATCTTCGCGTACGAATGCGTGATTTCTGTGCCAGGTTGCTTTTGAACGGTGCGAGAGCGGGACACAATACTTTTTTCAGGCCGTGAGCAAGTGACAATCCGGCAAGACCTTGCTTCAAATGTTAGTATTCCTGAGAAACGGCCACTTATACATGACAGACACATACCGCCGCCAATGATCAACACATGAGGGGGGCTAGGCTTATTCGAACCCATCTTTCAAGACCGATTGGAGTGGTTTTTTAATCGAAGAAGGATTGTTTCCCTGCCTTTGAGAGCTTCCATCATATACGTGGTACAGCTATCTGAGCCAAATTGCGCCTAAGTTTTGTGCTGCTGCGCTACGATATCCTCCCGGAACTCTATGGGGAATCCCGTGGATTGAGAACCCATCCGGCAGGAAATGAGACATGACGCTCAAAGGTCAGGCAAGATGATTGCACAAGTTGAGAATCACGACATAAATTTTCATCTGTTGCCGTTGTGATGCACTAGTAGGCACTCCTGCGTGCATACTGGGAAGCACGGATTGGCTCAAGTCACATTCGGCACACCACCTGACCAAGGCGGGCGCTCCAACTTTGACGCCATATCACACCTGGAGCAACACTCGCCGCTTCTGACCGTGCACCATCACATACCTTGCTGTCCATTCTACATTTCAAGTATACACTCTATTTCTTCGTAATCTAGTAGATCCCAAAACACCATGGATTGGTACTCTGACCCCAAAGCAAACGCTCGTGCCGACTGGGGAGAGCAAGATGTTACCGAAGTACGTGACGGCCATTTCTCTTCATTAGTTCGATTGAGTGCAACCTAATTGACAATCATGGCGGCCTCCTAGCTCAAGCGCAAGCTCATCACTGCAAATCATATACTACACAATCAGGACATTGTCGATGCATACGGCCATATCTCCGTGCGACACCCTCAGAAACGAGATGTGTACATCATGTCCGGCTACATGGCGCCCGCGCTGGTCAAGAGCTCCGATGACCTCATTGAGTATCATGTAAAGGATTCGAGCACCGTTGACCCAAGTGCCAAGAAAGGGTGTAAGTTATTCATCCTTTCCGCTTATCGTGCATCCATCATCATTATGAGTTTCCATCTTCTCAAAATCACTAATTAAATTTTTTCGTGTCCTTTATCAGATGCAGAACGTTTCATCCATGGAGAAATCTTTAGGGTATATCCCGAAGTCAACTGCGTGGTCCACAGCCACGCAGAAACGGTTCTTCCCTACGTGGCTGCAGACGTGCGCATGATGGCTGTGTTTCACATGGCAGGCTTCCTCGGTAAGAACCCTTTTTATTCCAGCATCAACAAGTTTCGAAACTTCCAGTGTTTCATTTCACCCTCGTATGATATAAAACTAAGGATAAAAAGGCCCCGAAGTCCCCGTCTTCGACGTAGGTCAGATCTATGAGCCGGGCGACCAGCAGGACATGCTCATCCGCAACGCCCGGCTGGGCATGGCGCTCGCGAAGCAATTTTCCCGGAATCCGCACCGCGAGGCGCCGTCGCTGGACCACGCCGTCGTGCTCATGAAGCGCCACGGGTACACGACCCACGGCGCGGACCTCGAGACGGCCGTGTACCGCGCCATCTACACCAAGGTCAACGCCGGCGTGCAGACGCAGGCCATGCTGATCGGCAGCGTGCACGGCAACAGCAACGGCAGCGAGCACCCCGGCGGCTACGCCGGCCCCAGCGCGCTGCCCAAGCCCATGTCCTCGGATATGCTGGCGGGCTGTCAGGTCATGAATGAGGGTACTCAGGATAAGCCTTGGGGACTCTGGGTGGCCGAGGTGGAGAGAAACAACCTGTATGTCAACAACGGATAGGAAATGTTCTTGTTTCTTTATTTCGTACGAATGAGTAGAATTGACACGTCAAACTTGAGAAAAGAGAGAGACGAAGATAATCAATTTAAATCTTGACCCCGGTGATGTATTGTGCAGCAGCCCTTAGTATACTCTCCACCACGTCGACCTCGTCCATGTTGCGAGGCGCGTAGACCATGACCCAGCCGCGGTTCACAAAGGGCAGGCAGAACCGCTGGCCCCAGCCCTTTTCCACGACCTCGGCGGCGTCGCGGTCGCTCAGCCAGACGTGCAGGCTGTCGTCGGACGGGTGCGCGTGGCCGATCTCGTGGTCGAGGATCTTGTCCCGGGCCAGCGGGTTGAGCGCGGGATTGTTGCTGCTACTGCTGCTTCCGTCGTCGCCGTCGCTGTCGCTATTACGCCGGGCGTAGAGGCCCTCGGTCGTCTTGCCTTCTGTGTGCGAGGGTTTCACCTCCAACACGTCCGGCCGCGCTGCCGCCAGCGTGTTGACCAGGTCGTGCAGGCGCGCCCGCGACGCCGTCGAGAGGACCCGGTCGGGCACCTGGCGCTGCGGTAGGATGCGCGGCATCAGGCGCGGCCGCGGCGACCCGCGCCGGGGCAGCTGGGTCAGGTGGAACGGCCCCGACGTCTTGTCGTAGACGGACGTGTCCAGGAGGTCGTCATTGGCCAGGAGCGCCTTTACCCTCAGCTTGGTCATCCTCCAGTAGCCGCTGTGTATGCAAGAAAGCTTTTTGTTAGTCAATCATTTATCTTTTTGACCCGTCTTGGAGTATGACCTAGAGCCCGAGCTGTTTACTCACGCCCATGTTGGAGGTGTGCCGCCGGTCCCGAAGGATTTCCAGTCGGAGAAGTCCTTGATTGTCCTGCGTGAGATGGTGAGCCTGAGGCCTTTTCAAAATGGTATGACTCGTGTGTGAAAACCGACCATGCGATACTGATGGCTGCCGTCGTGATGAGACCCGTTGCCACCGGGTTCGTTCTCACCACCGAGACTGCTTGTTCAAATGCCCCGCTGGCCATGATTTTCCCTCGAGAATTCGATTGCTATTGGTGAGTAGATGTCGTGAATGCGCAAGGATTTCTGCCGATTTTGGACAGACGAAAAGTGTAGATATCGCCAATGGCTTGGAGCGGCTGGATTAGGTATGTTGTGCGACGCGGGAAAGTTGGAGCTGGGTTCCAGTCAGCGGGGGAGGCCCCAAGCCGTCACCGGACGTCCGTCGTCATAGTCTACTGAGTAGGTATGTACGGCCCATTGCCAAAGGATTTGGGAATTTTCATGATCAAATTGTGAAACATGGCGACTTTCAATGTCCAAGTCATGTTATGACACAGCTGAGAAAGGCCGAAGCTTGAACTATAGACTGTGAAGCGGCGTTTGGAAAGGCGCCACTAGGTATTTATAAACGTCTTCTTTGGGAAACTCGTGTAGATCCACTTTACAACCAGACAGCGGCCAGCCAAACGTGTAAAACAGTCAGCTGAACATGCCGACAAGGCACTTCTTTCAATGCTTGTGTCCAAATTGGTCATGGAGATTTCGACACCAGATTTGTCCTGCTATTGAATCGACAAGATGATATGCTCGGCAGCTATCTCTCATGGAACGGGAATGTTTATGCGGACGTACACTCTACGTACGTTGCGTTATCGAACCACTAGGGTTGCACAGCCGTATGACATTTTGGCGTTCCTTCTCTCTCTTCCTCAACAAGTGCCTCGCGCAGGAGTTTGTACCACTCGGAAGCGAACCCCGAGTGGTGGATTGCTCTTCCACAGTTACCTAACACTCCGGGACCTCTCCGAACCGTCTGTGATTGTGGTAGGCGTACGGTATTTGGGTATCGGAGACGAAATTCAGCATCGAGTAAGCCAAGGTTGAAAACGATGAAGCTGATTATCCCAATGAGCTTCACATGGCACCTTGGCTGCCATAAGACTCTGTTACGGCTGGAATCACATCAGCACCTTCTTGAAAGCGTCGCCGAGGCCCCTCTGCTCGAGCCACGACTCCACGGCCTTCATATCGTTGCGGTTGGCCCGCTCGCCGCGCCGCTCGCCGAGCAGGTCCGTAATCTCCTGCATGCCGTCAAACACGCGCCGGACCTGGCCGCCCGTCTCCCGGTGGCGCTCGCTGACTTTTTTGTGGTGCGCGGGAATGTCGCCCCAGCTGTCCGTCTTGATGAACTTCATGTAGTCGTCGATGCGCTTGGAGCCGCCCTCGAGGCACAGGATGCCCGGCTTGCCGGCCAGCAGGAAGCCGCTCAGCCCGTACGAGGGTCCGTGGTTGATGAGATCGTCCCTCTTGGAGCGCGTGCTTATCGACGGGAAGTAGAACCAGACTCGGACCAGAGGTTCAGTCGCGGAGTTTGAATCGACTGTTGTAGTACTAGCAGCGGCAGCAGCATCGCGGCTAGATTTGATGTGTTGTAGGCAAGCCTCCCGCACGTACTCAATGCCGCCCAGGAGGTCCTCATCTGGTATCTCGGCCTGGATGCCCGTGACCTCGGCCTTGCTCATCCACCCTGGCTGTATCATTCTGATGCGCACCGGAGAGGGTTCAGCTGGCGGTTCTGGCCCTTCATACTGAATTGGCACGGTAAGTTCCAAAACTATCGATCGCGACCCCACCGGCTCGTCCACCTCGCTGGATAGATCGAGATTGAGCGATATTGATAGCGTCGACGGTACACGCGCTGGCTTTTCTGACGCCCTTTCGACCCATTCCATAAGACTCATCCGAGAAGCATCAGAGCCTGAGTCCAATTGTGCATCCTCTGGGTACATGGCCAGGAGAAGGTCGATTTGGCTGAGCTGCAACTCTAATAGATCTGGAGGCAGGATTTGCGACATTTTGGCGAGTGTGGTAATTCAGAATTTTCCATATGCTCAAAATATGTCGCGCTCGTCGTACTGTTGAGATGGTTGATTTATACAGAGAAATGTGTATACTCGAGCGGAAAATTGCCCGGTATCGCAATGAACCATACTCTGTAGTTTTGCACTGGCAGCTGACGGCGGCTGCATAAATGTTATCGTCAAGTCCGAGATACTCTTGTACTCATGCAGTTTACCGCCCGGGGACAGTAAGTTGATTTGTAAGATGATTCAGCTTGGTTCTTGAAACGGGTCTTGGCTCTACAGAGCATGAAAACATTATTTTCATATTGGTTCAAAAATCTTACCGTAAGTTTTGCTCTACTGTTTTCAGAACTCCGTCTTCGTTCAACCACTATGCTGGGTCCACTTTCAATACTCTTTCAGGTACGGAGCATACCCACCAGCCGCATACTCTGCCAATTCCAGGACCTTGTACATATCTTATGGAGAGCAATGATTCGAGAAACTGGCGGTTCTTGCCAATTTCATGTTTGTATCAGTAAATTCTACTCCCAGAAGCGGATACTGTCATAATCACCGAATATGCAAAGTTCCATGGCATTCAGAATCAAAGTTGCAATTGTAAGATCACCAGTCTCTACCCGAAAAGTTCGTCGCATTGATGTAATGGCATAGTATCTCATAAGGAGCCCAGTGTTAGAGTTATATGATTTAAGGAAACTGTTAACCTTGGGATTGTTTATGCTATTATACAGTTCTATGACGCTGTTTTGAGATTTCTACATGATCATAATACATCGTGGAGTTTCAAGGCATTCACTCATTGCCCAATTCGAGCATATATTCCATCGTATACTTTTCCGAGCCACCCATCGGCAGCTCCAGCCCTGGCGACAATTCCGAGTCCGCCAGCGGCCCAGGCGAGTCCCACCACGGCCGCAATGCTATTGATGGACCACCAGGCTCGGCTCCTCCTCTTTCGTAGTTGCTTATCGACTGTAGTCCTCCTCCAGTTCACCGGAGGAGCAACACCCAACCACTTTGCCCATCCCCAAGCCATGTGACCTACACCGACCGCCAGCAAAAGCGTGTAAGCAATCCAGGGTTGGATGCCGTGACGCGCAAATCCGTGTGCCACATATTCCAGGCCGATATTTGAGCTGTCTCCTTCCACCATGAGAGGTAAGACTCTGTTTATAAATATGTGCGCCAGTAGCGGCGGGAGGAGAATATAACCCGAGATGGACACATTGGACAGCTGCGGCCAGATCCGCAGGCCGTTCTTGGACTTGTCCGAGGAAGTGGTGGACGTCTTGGATCGGTGCAGAGCGTACATGCCCGGCGTGGCGCCGCCGTATCTCTTGAGGTTCTGGGACCGCCGGACGAGGCGCAACGAGAAGCCGGCTAGCACGTGTGCCGCGATGGGGAGACCGACGAGGAGAGGTTCGGAAACGCTGGTCTGGTAGATCTCGCGGGCCATGAGGAGGAATGGCTCCGAGTATGGTACATTTTGGTAGATTAGGGGTATCAAGGACGTGTTCACCATGTGCAGCCCGGCGAAGGCGGTGAATGTGTAGGAAGAGTAGCGTTGGATTCTCGTCACTACAAACCGGTCAGTATGCGGTAGAGAAAGCAGGAGGAAGGAATAAACAAACAGTAATATACTGCCCCATGATTGCTGCCGCTCAGACCTAGAGCCGACGAGTGCAGGTTTGACGATCCAAAAGTGGACTGTGAGTTGAGCGAGCCTGTAGACTCATCCAGGTTTTCTTCGGGCAGCGGTGGCAGTGGTTTTTCTTGAGATGGGCTCTCTGCAATGGGTTGGGGATCCAACTGCAGGAGTGATATCATGGTCTCCTGAGAGGCTTTGTGCGTTAAAGCCGGAGTTCGTGACTCCATCTTGACCTTGTGGTAGCACAAGCAATGCTTGAGCTGACAGTGATGTACAACAACAAGCAAGAAAATTGAAGCTGTCGCGAGTGTCTCAACCTGGTACCTTCAGCGGTCAGCGCGCTGGAAATCACCTACGTAATGGCACTGGCCGACGATCCTGCAGGGATCTCTTTAGCGCTGTTTCGACTGAGATCCAATGGCAACTCGCCAATTTCAGAGCTGCCATTAGCCTATCCAGCTCTAAATGTCCGCTGCAAGCCGATCTTAGCGACATCGCAATCTGGAAGCTTAACCTCAACACACCAAAACACCAACCAACAAACCATTCGTCCACAAGGCATAAAGCTACTACCCACGACTGTAACATACTGTACTATTTCGTCGCGACTAAATCCCTTCCATCATAATCGATTACTCCTGGTCACAACATACACAATGCCGCCGCGACATCAAACCCTCCCGAGCGCGCAGACGGCCTCGGCCCGCGCAGCCAGGCAGTCCTTCTACTGCGAGTTGTGCTCTTCTACTGCGAGTTGTGCTACAGCCGTATGAAAGGGCTACAGCCGTATGAACGACTATGAAGCCCACCTCTCGTCGTACGACCACTCGCATCGCCAGCGCATGAGGGACATGAAGCAAATGGTCAAGGATCCCACGGCTGCCGCGCGCGCTAGAAAGGCAGAGCAGAAATCTGACGGTCTTATCAGCATCAAATTGGGCGAAGGCAGCGCAAGTAGTGGTGGTGGTGGTGCCGGCGGCGCTTCTGGAGGAGCGGGCGGAGGCTTTAAGAAGGGCGGCTTCAAGAAGAGCGGTTTCAAGAGTGCTTTTGGCCCTGCTGGTGGTGAAGAGGACAAGAGCACTGGTGATGCTGCTGCAAAAGACACAGTCAAGGAGAAGAAGATCGTCGGCCTCCAAGACGAAAGCGATACTGAAGACGAAGGATACGAGGTTTACGATCCTAGGAAGCCGACAGATTGAGTTCAACACTCCAACGAACATCACACAGATATTTTGGACGAGTGCAATGCCCTTGAGCCTTGCCAGCTCCGCTCGTTTGGATCTGAGGGATCATGCCACTTTGGGAACGGGCAGCATTGATTGCTTGATTCATCCGAATAAGTCCACAGAGGACGGCCAAATGCAGCTATACAAAGCCTGAAGAGTCCATTGAAGGCTCTTCGCAAGACATCAAAATATAGCATCAGGTCTTGTTGGCACAGAAGCCCTGCAGCTCACGCAATTCGGATGCAACACGCAGAATCACGAAAAAGCATTATTAGCCTACACGGAATTGCCTACCACCGCACATTGTGTTACGACACTGCGTTACGTCCTTGACTGCTCTAAAGGAGAGCAATGTCGAGGAAGGGGGACCACAACACCAGCCAAACGAAAGCCTGTCGTCAAGCTCGAAAACGATTGGTTGGTCAAACAGCATGGCTCTCTTAGACTGGTTTGCATGATTGCTGGCATTAGTTTCCAAGACGCAAGGTGTTCTTGGACTGCTCAGATACCATGTATGCAGTATCAAAATTGCAAGAAAAAGGGGTGGCGACAATTCTATTAGACCATGCTCTATATCCGGGTATCATGGGTGGTTATCGTCTATAGCTTTCCTTTAGTCTTGCTCTCTGGCCACGGCCGCATTATGGACTGCTGTGTCATGGACGCTACTAGGTGGCCCTTCTCATCCCAAAGTCTGGCCTCTGTATATGTCCTGCCCAGTCCTCCTGCTGTAGTTCTGCGTTCCCTCAGATGCCAAGAATTCAAGTCAATATCGGATGAAAAGAGGCGCAAAGCAAAGTCCAACGAGCTGCAAGCCGCCGAGTCGTCGAGCCATTTGTGGCTATGTCCCAACGGCAGGAAAGCGAGTCCACCATCGAGCAGGAAGGCAACTGCAGCCGCCCTTTCGTTTCGGGACTCTAGCGGAACACGCGTCCGGCTCCAGTCGCCCGACGTCTTGTCGGTGAGGGGGAGGTGTTCTTGCGTCGTTTGCTTTTGCTTGTTGGCGCCCCCGACGTTCTGCCCCGAGACTCCCTCTGGACATAATCTTGTGTCAAAGAAGGAGTCGCCCAAGGCGAATGACTCAATGACCGCCTTGGCAGACTTTTCGTCCATGGTACCCTGCGCGACTGCCTCCCGCGCCAGCGCCTCGAACGGCCGACTCTTTTCTGGTCCCGAGTACTGTAGCACTGGCGGCGCAGAGTAGTTGAGCATGGCCGGCTCTTCTATTTGAAAGTCGGCCAGCAGCTCAAGACACACGCGCTTCTTTCCATCAGGCCGAATTTGGCTCACTTGCACCCGTCGTGTAGCAAACGTCTTTGTATCCCGTGACGAGTGCACAGTACAGTAGAGCTTTTCTGTGGTCGATGCCGGTCCCAAGAAATGTCCAACGAGAGAATAGAGCCGATGCGTTGGGGGCACTGTCTTGCAGGCAGCATGAGCGGCTATCCCCAGAGTACAGCCTCCGTAGGCGATGGGCAGCGCATTTCCCATGCGCTCAGGAGGGATCCGTGATGCATATTCGCCGGGTCCGATCTCCTCAACGGCCAGCTGCTCTGCTAATGAGGCAACCATTTCTGCTCAATAATGCTCTTTACTGAATTTATGATATTGTCGTCGTATCATCCGTCTCCAGTATTAGATGATCAACTTGATGAATAAAAGTGCAGTTAGATGCTGGGAATATAGCGATATATTTACTGATGTTGCGGCATACCGTCAGTCCAGGTGACGGGACCTGTGGAGTTTTACCGAGGCTCGGAGTAGCCAGGGACCCACTGACCCAGCTGGTCCCAAGAGCCCGTCTCACTCCCCTAAACGCCGCCTCTGGGCCTGATTTATACCGCTTAGAGACTGGTTCTATCTCATCGGAGATTCATATGAACTATAATTCGATTACGTGATTCTGAAATATTCAAAGCATAAATCTTGCGTGATGAATAACGAATAGTCACTATCGACGACTGTCATGCTGTGTCCGTGATAGCTTTCGATGCCCAGCATCTCGTAGCCGTGTGATAATACTCAACTACCTAGGTACGTACGGAGTATATCGTTTCTCGATGAGCACTTTCTGCAGCATTGGTTGAATTGTTTCCCTCAAATCATATCAGCAAAGAGGTGATGCATATCATATACCTTCACGGAATGAACGATCAACAACGCACGACGGAGGCATACGAAAAATTAGAGTATTCAACCTTTAGAGAGGGCTTTTTTTTTTTTTTTTTTTTTTTTTTTTTTTCGGCTTTTCTTCTCTTCCCTCCTTAGCATCGAAGAGTCTCCATTTCTCCAGGATACTCGGTCTATTACCTTTAAGCTACACTTTGTATAAAATGAACCTAAGCCACAAAAGTCGCTGGACCTACGACGCATGTGTGCTGTGTAATACAAGCAAGTGTAAAATCTTTGCGTGGACACTTACGAAGAATGTGCTATGCGAAACATCAGATCAAATCAGATCATGTCCAAGTGGAAAAATAAACATTTCTACCCCATTGGCCTGTTTTTGCTGTTGCGGCTGTGGCCCATGATCTGACCAATTGTGTCACTTGGAGATTCCAAACATAATCAGGCAAGACTCCCCTGCTGACTGACTCACCAATCTTACTCTGATCTAAAGGAAACACAAACAAACCTTCTTCAATGAATGAAAGTCATCTCTACCGTTTTTTTCATCACCGGTACTATCGCGCCTAATATATTTTACCTTTATTCTCTCATTCTTCGTTGTAGTCTCTATGAACTTGCAGCATCAGTTGCCATCTGCGCCATTGGCCAGGTTATTACTATCAATCCGCCGGAGAATAGCCAAACGCCGTGGTCACTTTACGAATACCCCATCTTCATACGAGACTGCTCATTCTTCGATTGAGTCATGCGTTTCACTTCTTAAGAAATGGCTTGAGCAATGCGATATACATCATGACGATAGGTGCAAAATTACACCGATAGCCGAACGGCCCCTATGGCAAATACCGGACTGGGTGATCGATGCCAAGGAAGGTTGCATCGTTCCAGGTCACTCAGTTCAGCGATATGCTGCGCTCAGTTACGTTTGGGACTTGCCCTCGCAGCAGAGCAGCCAAAGAACGTCGGAGAGGCTAATGCTCCGAAATGACAACATTGACGCCTTTCAGAAGCCTGGATTTCTGTCCGCTGGTGGGAGGACGGAGCTTCCAGTGGCCGTAAGAGATTCGCTGGATCTGATTCTTCAAACTGGCATACGATATCTTTGGGTTGATTGTCTGTGCATCGTCCAGCACGCAGAAACAACGAGAAGCAGGGTCGAAGCCATGAAGGAAATCTACTCTGGAGCGTGCGTTACCGTCGTTGCAGCCACAACCAGGGGAGAACTGTTTGCCCCGAGAACTTGTAGTGCAGACGGAGAGGAAGCAGGCGGCGCACTTCCACAGCAAACACGCCATGAGTCCAAGATGAACAAGCGAAGTCTTTATGACTCGCTCCTTGCAACTCACTGGGCCTCACGTGGCTGGACGTTCCAGGAGCAGCTGCTCTCTAAACGATCTATCAACTTTCTTGAAGACACCATATTCTGGGACTGTGAATGTTCCGTATGGTGGCCTAGTTCAAAAGAGATCGCAGGAGACGACAAGGAGAAGCCTGGACCCAAACGAATCAAAAATTCCCCCACAGAACGTTACTTTGCATCCAGATATCCTCACCTACTGTGCAGCGACTTCAATCAGAGCGACTGCGACGAAACAGTACAGCAGTACACAATGCTGTCACGTGCACTCGAGACTCCCTCCATTCCCAACTTCAGACTCTATTGGGAACTTATATGCCGGTATAACCACCGCAGCTTGACATATCCTCAAGATGCGCTTGCTGCTTTCTCTGGAGTGCTCAGATTAGCGACTCAAGGATCCTTAAATGGTTTTGTCTGTGGACTTCCTGTGCTCTTCCTTGATGCCGCACTTACCTGGCAACCGCTGCGGAAAGCAAAGAGGAGAGTCGCGACGGACACGGGCAGAAATATTGCACCAGCAGCACCACTGCCGTCCTGGTCTTGGGTCGGTTGGCAATGTCTTATCGACCCAGAAAGCATGATCAGTGGCCTCGATTATGAAGTGGATCAAGTCGTAGAAGGCAAATTAGTCCTGCCTGAGTCGTCTTGGAAAATCACAAAGCTGGTGGACTGGTACGCTTTATCAGACAAGGACCAGTCCCCCGGAACATTATTGAAAGAACATCAACTGATGAATTCTTATAAAGAGTTCCAGAACAACCCGTACGCTAACGACTTGCCAGAAGGTTGGTCTCGCAAGCCGGTTTCCGAATTCGTTTCCGCCCGTGCGGTAGCCAAATGGAAAACCCTATCATTTGTGACCCGTCAAAGGATTCCAGAACCCGAATCCCGGCCCGTTCAATGTTTTTTCAACAATAGCCAGGAAGATACCCTGTACTACTATCCTTTTCCCTCAATCAATAGCGCCTCAGTGGCCACCTCAAATGTGAGCAATGCAGCCTTCTTATCCTGCACAACAACGGTGGCGGAATTCAAGGTCCGAAGGATACTTATCTACGGATATACTGAGAGAATGCCTGGCTTTGCACTTTCTATAAGTTCCGTTGCCTACCCTATAACGGAGACATCCATCTACAAAGACATGAAAACAGCTGAAGAAGACAAGACAGCAACCATAAAGTTTAACTCAATAATCACACTCGAGGATGGCGATGGGAGGTGGGCCGGGTTGCTAAGAGTCATGGACGATGATACGGCTATCAAGAGTGGGGATATGATTCAGCTGATCGCCATATCAAAGGGCAGAGCTGATCGCCGTGAAGTCTCAAGAACTTACGAAGCCTCCATCGACAGTCATGGCCGTTGGAGAGACAGCCGTGGTGACCATCTTGTCTTTACATCTGTCAACAGCCAGCAGACATCTGTGAAGACCACAGCTTCAGATTCCAGCCCGGATCTGGAGCCGCTGAGTCCTCCCAAAGATATTGCATATGACTTGGAAGATGAGTGGGAAGATGAGACATATCCCTTTTACAATGTTCTCTGGGTAGAGACCAAAGACGGTGTCATGTATAGGAAAGCAGCGGGAAGAATCTCGGAGGATATCTGGGGGAAAATGTGCGGTGCGCCACAGAGGATAGTACTTGGGTGAAGTACCAAGCAGAGAACGGATTCACACGATCAATTCATGGGGGACAGAATTGGAAATGCTGATTTTGGCAATATTGCCATGTGTGCAAGTATCTGAGCTGATTGATCCACAGTACCAGAGTTGAAGTAATCAAGGTCTGTAAGCAACTTGTCTTCGTGTCACTGTACTGGCCAAATACTAGTTTTGGTGATAAAGGGAAACTTCATCAATTTCGGCAAACACGCCAGGGAGATCAACTTCTCTTGGATTCGGACTTTGGGGCAACTCCACTCTGTTTGAGTCTACGATATTGATCCCGAGGCCCCCAGATAGCTTCAGGCGACTACGGGGAGATGGACCTTGCTGGAGCATAGTGATAATTGTGTGGGCAAAGAACTCGGCGATTCCATTGCGAATTACATGCTGGGAACATATTGCTAGTAACGCCAATGTACAGAGTACTTCCCTTGCAAAGGAGGCATGGTGATGCATCTCATGGCACTTTCAATAAGCGTCATAATCAGATACTTATTTGGCAGAATGGTTTTTTCAGTCCCCTCCAACTTTGACTTTCTTTTGTCTTTGTTTACTATTGGCAGACATTTCTTTGATACCACTTTTGGGCCATCTCTTATACTACTAGGAGAAATAGCTATACTTACCAAGCAGAACTTTTCGTACTACCAAGAATAAGAGTACGCGGAGAATAAAAATAATATAACCAAAAAAAAAAAAAAAGTATTTGAAAACCCCTTTCGATGAAGCTATTTGCTCTTTTTCTTTTTTTTTTTCTTTTAGATAAGTTTGTTGAAAATATAGAAATACTATAAAGGGAATAAAGGGAAAGAAAAATATAGATTCTATTATATCCGTGCGCAGACTTCTGCTTGGTTATTATAGTAAAGGATACACAAAGAATAAGGCTGGTATGCAATATACTGTTATTGACAAAAAAGAAAATCACTAGTGTCCACTTTCCTTGCGTGAGCTGTCCCAACGATTGAGACGAAGCGATACCTTGTTGTATACTGCAACGGTGGTATCGCAGAGTCTTCCGAGCTCCTTGGCCGCAATGAAGATGTCTTCGACCTGCGAAAACCGCTCAACCTGCTCGTTCTTCCTTCGGAGATCCGCAACAATGTGGTTCGCTGTCGAAAACATGGGTGTATCCTTGGGTTCGAAAATCTCCCAAACATTTTCTTGTACACACGCCGCCCGCGCAAGAATCTGCAAAATCTGCTTGTCCATACCAGCGCCGTATCGACTTTTGAGGGTCCCGCAGACGTGCTTGAGCTCCCCGATGGGTACGTAGAGGTAACAAAGAGTGGCCCACGACATGCAAATCTCGTCCCAGTCGTCCTTGAGCACGCTGCGTCGGCGGTCGGCGAGGCGCTCAAAGAGGGACTCGGCGAGCTTTCGTGCTGTGGCCGCGTCCACGTTCTTCATTACCTCGTCCTTACTCAACGCGGCCAGGAGTCTGATTGTACCTACCGGCGTCGCCGTCTGGCAGTCGGGGCACTTTTTCGTCTTCATCTCTAGCGGTATACCAGATACCACCGAGTTGAGGCGGCTGTTCATGGACTCATGCTTGCAGACGTAGGATGTGGTGGTCTTGGACTTGCCGCCGGCGCGAATCGACCGCGTGGAGGCATTTGAGCTGGATCTAGAGAGCATGTTGGGGGAAAAGTGTGATTCTGCGTGCAGGTTTTCTTGGGCCAGTTGGTGTTGTGTATGACTGAATACTGAAAGTCTTACCTGGGTTTTCTGTTTGATTATTGTCCAGTTCCTGAAGATATTCCATGAAAGTCGACGTAGCGACCCATGTTGACACATCTTATACCCCTACCACCAAAGAACAAGAACTATTGTCTCTGACTGGGACAAGAGCCGAACTAGCGCAACAAAGAATCTTGAGATCAAAATCTGCATTGTCATTTGGAGATTGGGGCTGCTTTGTCTCTGACAAGACCTCGACAACTCCATCAAAGCCTATTGATGACACAATTTTTCTCTTAGCAATCGCAACCATAATCTTTCGATTGCATGACAACATGCTACTCTGAGTTCTGCTGATCCAGTCACGCCTCAATAGACTACACTTCGACGCTCACGATCGTCGGCTCGGAGGAACCATGGGCTTCTCCCCGAGGTCCTCGCCAAACTCCTTGCCGCCGACGTACAGCGGCTTGATGTCCTGGAGCACAAACATCATGCGCGCCCACTCGGTCTCGGACGTGTTGACCCACTGGTGCTGCGTCGCGCGCTGGACCGCCACGTCGCCGCGCTTCATGAGGTGGCGCTCCCCCGAGTCGAGCACCATCTCCACGCTGCCCTCGAGCACGATGCCGTAGTCGAGGCTCTGCGTGCGGTGCATATCACATTTGAACCCCGGCGCAAAGTCGACGCAGCGCAGCACCGAGCCGTTGGGGTTCACCAGACCCAGGGTGCCCCCCTCCAGGGTCTCTTTATGCTGGGCAATGTCCCGGTCCTGGTTCAGGTCCGGCGGCGTCTGGGACGTCGTGTACACGACGCTGAAGCCCATGTCGCCGTCGGCGTACCGCTTCCAGTTGAAGTCCTGGTGCTCGGCCACGACGGCCTTGCCCTCGTCGTTGTGGCCCGTGTAGAACTGGTGCAGCTGGGGCAGCTTGGATACTGGTCCTTGAGGGGTGCCGTTCATGATGTTGACTTTGAGGAAGTGAAAATATATAGTATCAGGTTTTGAGGAAGTAGAATATGATGTATCAGATTATAGTAGCAGACTAGTGTTTTTTTAGTGAACCCAAGTGACTGACTGGTAATTCAGGGCAGTCGAAAGATTGTATTTGATATGAGAAGCTTTTGGAGATTACTTGGATTACCCCACACCTCACCGCCGAGTATCGCTCGTTGTCTTCAGGATCATCGTTTCACATCGCATATACATTTGGCGAATGGGGTAATGCTGCTGAGCCGCCATGCATTGTTAGCGCTGCTGTGAGACTCCGGAAGGTTCGGAGAGCATGCCACAATCAAGGGATTCGCGGCACCCGCGTGCTTGTTCAGGTTGCCTTGCACATTTTGTCTTTTAGAGTATGACGAGAAGGTATCTGCAGGTGTAGAATCAGAATTATAATCCTATTATTGGAGTATTAATCATTAAATCTCCTAGATGTACTTGGTGTTTAAGAATTGCCCAGCTTGGAATAATAATTTTCGCCGATTATACTGTGGCCGTCTTGAGTGAGACCGCGGCACACGTACATGATGTACAGTAACTGCCGATCAAGGGCTGACATCTTGCCTAGATATCATTGCCTACGAGGAAAAGACGGAGCCGCCCTCGTCCAAGCGCTTGGCCTCCTGTCTCAAGTAGTCGGCCTTGAACTTTCTGTACGCCGTCTCGATTCTCTTCTTCCTCGCCGGGTCACTGGCAATGGTCCGGGCGGCCGACCAGGTGCCCAGCAGGAAGCCCAGCTCGCCAAAGACCATGGTACCACCCAGGCCGAAGAAGATGTACGTCGCCCAATCTCCCAGTCGCGTAGGCCTGAGGTACGGCGTAATGTCTGGAACAGCTTCTACAGTGAAGGTTTAGCATAGGCGATTGAAGCAAGAGTACTTGAGAATGGCCGCGCCATCATACCTTGTCTACCACCCGCAAAGACGACGTGTGTAGGCTTCTCGGTGGCCCGGAACGCGTTGAACATGCTCAAGCGAGCCTTTCTCAACCGAAAGGCCGCGTAGATGCCCAGTCCCAAGCCCACGAGGGTGCCCATGGTGGCCGGGACGGTGACCTTTCCGGCAGCCTTTTGCAGAACCTCGCGATCCGATGGCTCGAGATCGTGCTTCATGTGCTCCTCGGCCAGTTTGGCGAGGTCCTCACTATAGCGTCCAGGCTTAGCATTTTGCGCGTCATGAGAAGTCCTCTACAGGCTGGACTTACTGTTCGGGCGACTTGCGGAAAGCAGCGATAGACATATTTGCTGTGCTTAATTGTTTAGGCCGTTGGAATTAGACGAGATTCTTGTTGTTTCAATGGTCAAGAAGGAAAAGAGAATGCAATTGTTTACAATCTTGGAGGACGCAAAACCAGAGTATAGCTCCGTGTTTGCTGATGACGTCATGGGCGCGACACGGAGCTATAGCTGCAAGCTAAGGTACGTAAAACCAAACCGAGGTTTCCGTCTTCATCATTATTACCACAGCATGCGTCAATGTCAAAGCTTCAATTGATATTTTCTGACTCAGAAGACGGGGCATTCATGTGGTTTTTGGAAGCAGCACAAAGCTTACCTGGAAATATAGTGCATTGCCACGTGGAGTCATGCAGGTAAATTTGCAGCATCTACTTGGAAGATTCAGCTCTCTTACATTCGTCTTGCGCTCATCACATGCACAACTCTGACCAAACATGGGCAGGTGAATTACTTTTTTCTTTCTTTATTGTTGGGTTTGGTAGAGCGAGCGATCTAACATTATTTCCAAGTCGGATTCTTTTTCTTTGGCCGTTCGGCTACGACACTCGACTCGACCTTTCCTTCCTCGCTCAATGGATCGACTTGTGCCACGACGTAGCTGTCCTTGTAGTGCTCACTCTTGTAAGTCGCCTTGACCTCGTTCAGCTCCAGCGTCTCCCGGCTGTGCTTTTGCTCCGCGCAAAAGGCACCACACGCCGTGAGCACGCTCCTCGGCCGGCCGGCTTCGGGGTCGTCCAGCGAGTAGAACCGGTGGACCCGCTCGAGCGACGAGGCCCGGTCGTTTTCGTCGTCAATATTGGAGAAGCGGTGGTTCCTCTCGATTTTGATCTCCCGCGTGATGAAGATGCGGTCCAGATTGGACGTCAGAATGGGCCAGAAGACCGGCACCGAGGCGCAGATGGTGGCCAGGTCGACCTCGCAGCTCGCGAGCAGGATGCTTATGGGACCGTACCATGTCGGGTCAAGGGTCGGGTAGGTCGCGGCCTTGTGCTCGACAATGGTGTCGACGCGCCAGATGGCCAGGCCGTTGGTCATGGCGCCCATGGTCAGGATGCCCAGGAGACCAAGTTTCGCTTTGGTATCGGTCCCGGGTTTGAAATATAGATGAATAGGAATGGCGAGTATGATTATATCGAGAAACATATTACTTAACGAGGCGCTGGAATATGTCGCGTAGAATTCTTCGGCAGTGGTCGCACCGTATCCGTAGCAGAGTCCTTCCTTGTCGAAACTAAGATCCCAATAGGCCTTGGGAGGAAAACAAGGGAAGAATGCCATCTATAAACATCAGGTGATGTTAGTATGTTGTTTCAAAGGGTCATGTCTTGAATATGCAAGCCTTCCACGGAACTTGGGTCCCCTTGCCCACATCCTGCGAGGGGGCACCTATTCTGAACAGTGATATTGTACTCTGAAGAACTTACAAAACTGTAGGCAGCCCCCCAAAGCCCCGTTATGACCATGATGACGATACAAAGGGGCCGTACAGGCTTTTCTGTGAATAGTCGCAGATATTGAAACAGTAAAGCCAGTTTTACCAAGGCGGTTGATAACGCATAAGAAGCATTAGCGGCATAAAAGAGCTATGAAGCCACAAGTCAGCAAATGTCAGGTGCTTTTTTCGACATATCGTATTTTCATACCACCATATATTGGCTCATTTCCGTGATATTGAGTGTTAAAAAGTGCTCTCCCAGTCCAAATTTTGTGGCTATCATGTTATCAGTTGACGACGTTTCTACACCTGCGAGTGGGCAACCATACCGACGCATATGCATGTTGTACCAACAGTGCCGGATAACTGATCTCGAGATTAGACAAGAGTTCAACATCAGTGTATTAAAACTTGAAGACACACCAGTGTGAAGAAAACAAATAAATCATCCCATCCTGGGGACTTGACCAGCCTGAGCCGGCAATAGAGGCGAAAGAAAACACACAGAACTGCAAGACCCTGCACTTTTTTGGTTAATATTGTGTGTTTCGCATGATGATTTCGAATTTGTATTGTGGGCGTACATGCGAGGCACTCAACGTAGCGATGAGTATATGGGCCTTGTTCCACGCCGGCGTTGGCTCATTGAGGTTGTTGGATTTGCCCAGCAGGTCGAGCAAGCTGTGCCCAGCTGCCCCCATGATTGATGGAATGGTCCTGGGAAGCTGATAAAAATTTCAGCGCTGCTGCTCGGCCATCACATTTGCTCGCCGGCTTGCGGGGATGACAAAAGAGAGAGATGGAGTCGAAGGGGTGGGCTTGTTACACACACGCACGTTGAGCGAGGTGTGCAGATTTTATCAACTTCATACATAACAAGGGGAGTCTAGTGACCAGTAGCGTTTGTTTCATGAGGGGGGGGGGGGGGGGGGGGGGCGGCCTCTTAAATCATTTGGGGCAAAAAGGAAGAATCCCCAGAAACATCAAACTATTCTGACCCAGACGGCAAGTGGGTTTGACCTCAGCAGCCGGTAGCAACGGCGCTGGTGTGGACTGCCACTTGAGAGCCCTGGATCGAAGTTCGGGTTGATCCCTGGAAGAGGATATCCCCTTGAACGCCAGACTCATTCCCAAAAACACTCCGGTGTAAAGCCATACCATAGTAGGGTAGATCTCGAGGGCTAGGTTATAATAAGGCCTGGCTTATAATGGTTAAGCCCTGAGGACCTGATCCATTCTGTACTAGCCAGTAATTAGACTGACGAAACCAGTTGTTCCCGCCCTTGGCGCCAAATCGCCATCGCCCAAGTTGGCCAACTCACTCTGAGGTTGCATTTGCCCATGGCAGTCAGTTTGATTTCTTCAGTGACAGTTATCGTTTGCTGAAGATTTGTTCACTCAAGCCAGAATCAGTCGGAGAGGCTCCGATTCGCAGCAAAGCATAATGTTTATTAAAACACGAGAAACAAGAGATTTTGGCCAGAATTGGCCGGAGATGAATAGGATTACCTTGAACGTGTATGTCGGCGCTAATAGTGGCAATCTCCGCGTGATTGACTGCCAAGGGCAATTCATTTTGGCCGGTTTAGGTGCCGTCTTGATACAGTAGAACGAGCAATTGTTTCGTTTTCTATGTTTTCACGAAAGCCGTTGGTCCTGGTTCTGTAAGTCGGCTTAGTCAACAAGCTACTGTCTGAACAGTCATATCGCATCATGAACGCCTAGGTCTATTTTTCTGGTCACTGAAACGACATCGTGCCTATTCTGGAACATCTCGAGAGCACAGTTCTTTGAATGCTCCAAGCACGACTAGAAAGTCTTATTTTCTTTAGTTGCTTTCCTTCCGGAGAATATGTCCCAGTGAATGCTCGTCAAACATTTCGGCACTTACATATCTGACACGACGAGCTCTAAAGGTGTCATAGGGGGCATTAATAAGTGCCGCTATTTGGTGTCTTTCGAGTGTTGAGAGAATGACTCGAGTTTTGTGATCTGACTTGCGCAGCCAATATCATGAGGAACATAATTGCCACTTATGTTCGAACAACTCTCAAGCTTTGCTCTTCGAGAGGCTGTCTGGGCTCTGTTCCAACTTGACCTAGTGATTGGCAGTATTGTAGCCACTGGGCAGTACCGACTAGTCGTCGAAACCTTTGGCATAGCATCACATTCCTTCAATGTTCAGAAAAGATATTGAGGGTTCTGGAAGCTAGGGACATGTTGAATTTCCAGTAAAGGTAGGGATTTGGGCCTCAAGGATCTAGATTTGGTTGATCGATGGGGTGGATCTTGCACCATCTAGCCAATTGTGGAGATTGGTCTTGATCCATCCCTTCTCGAAACATTGCCATCGATGCCACAGACCAACAGAGTAATGCTCTATTAATGGAGCACTGCTGTTAAAGAAAGACGCATCAGGTCATTTGAGGCCAATTAGGAAATCTAAACACAAGGGGACCTTTGTGGCACTTGGTGGCAGGTCAGCGCAGGTCCATATAACCAGGGCGATATAATCTTGGCGCCCTTTTTAAGTCTCCGGCACGACAAGTTTCCGATGACCAAACGCTTAGTAACCTTTGCGATGACAGACATGGCAATAGCACCGACACCAGCTGGGCGGAACGGCTCGATTTAGCTTACAACCTGCGACGACAAACAAAAGAACCGGTCTTGCGCCATCTGGCTTCTACGCTCCACTAGCCTTTTCACACAACGACTGTGTGATGGGATGGAAGCAGGCTTGGGAGGCAGGAGTTTGAGGGAGGGTAGGCCCTGGATTAGCGTGGCGTTTGACTGTTGATTGGCAGCCGGAACTTTTCCCGAGGCAGTAATAACTTGATAATTCCCCAAAGCCCACAGGCCCAGATCGTCGGCTCCGGTCGTACATTGGCTCAGACGTCCTGAAAGGTCCGCGGTGAGATCATGACTCGGACGAGAAAGCCTCTGCACACTATAGGTGCTGGATTATATAGGAACAGCAACAAGCATCATCCTTCGTTGAATTCAAAACTTTGCAGATGCTGACACTGATCGTCTCGTGAAATATGTTCTGTGACATAATATCGGCACTTGTGCAAAGCCTACAGAAACCCATGCGTACATCCCTTTTGCACAAACTACAGTCTTTTCGAGTTTTCGTAATCCTCCGCGGCTCAATATGACCGGTCCAGGCCAGTGACGGTTTCGACTTTACTTGGGACGAGCTTGAGCTTACGGGCGTTTTACGATACAAATTGCTACATGTTCATGCGAGAATGCAGACAAGCTAATTCGATATGGCTGACACGTAAAACTTCAGCTGACCAGAAAAGCTTCAGCTGACCATCAAGGCAATATTTCGTTCTGTACGGTACCGCATATCATCAATTGAATGGAATATTTCCTGCACTCAAGCGAGTGCTTCATCCCAGAGAGATATTCTCAAAGAGATCTAGCTGGGCTAAGGTATCATTTCCGTTCTAGCCTGACCAAGTTCACGATTTCCATTTCCTAATAACATATTAATCCTCTCTCGGTCCCAACCCCTTGATTCGACTTCTTGCCTGATAAAGGCCCGAATCTTCCGACCCCAAACCGTGTTTTCGTCGTCCAGCTCTTCGCTATCCGGTTCAACGACGTCAATGTCACCGCTCGTCAATGACTCACTCAATGGATAAGAACCTGCAAACTCCCAGTCCAACACAGCTACGATCTTGTTGCCACGAATCAAGATATTCTGCCCATGGAAATCGCCGTGAACTAGCACAAATGGCTCGTCGGCAATACTCTCGGTCTCAAGCACGCGTCTCTTCTCTCGTAATTGATCTACGAAAGCCGAAATGGAAATATCCTCGAAAAGATCCATGTCAATGTCATCAGCGGACGCGTGTGTGTAATAGTGAATCTCCCGATCGTAGCAGGCCAGTATATACTCCTTGGTTGATTGATAGGGACCAATGTGGTAGCATTCGGAGTTGTGGAACTTGTACCGCCCTTTGAAGAGCTTGGGGCCTTCAACCGTAGGGGCTGGCGTGAGTGTCGTAGCATTCAAGCCTCCAATCATCTCGAATTGTACCTCGGCGAGGTCGACGGTGATAGATGAGAGTTGGAGCGCCAGGCTTTCTTTTTCGGCCATATTCAGAGACATCCACACAGAGCTGAGGTTGGACCCAAGGATATGTTCCTCGATAATGAATGACAAACCGGGACGATCCGTCGCCTCGAAATGATAGACCCGAGGCACAGGAATGTGAGGTAACTTCGCTGCGACGAATTGCCTAAATGCTACCTCGTTCGTTACTTGATTGGGTACAAGGGCGTCATGCCCAGGAAGGCGGAGAACAAATTTGTCGACCAGGAGGCTATTGGGAACACCAGAATAGCCTTGCTGGTCCGTAGACTTCGGTGTGCTCTGAATAATCGTTAGTCAAGTTTGGTCAGTATGTGGCAGGCAACTTACCTCGAGACCCTGGTGCAACTTCACCAGCCAGACGTAGTTGTAACCCCCCACGGCCAACAGAGTTACATTTTGGACCAGGTCAATGCCATCAATATTGACGGCATCACCCGGTTGCAATGCTTCCACTGATGGTAAAGTGTGCAGCTGACGAACGATCGCATAGCTTACACTTTTTAGGGTAGCCATTGTTGTCAGCTTTGTAATAGAAGACTTTGCGGTGGATCTCGCAATTGATTTGATGTTTCTTACAGAAGCCGTTTGTACTGCAGCACTGGCAGTGATGTGTCGTTGGCATGGCAGGAATTTGCCAATTGAAAAGCGGGACTACAAATACACTGCAGTCGGCTGGGGTAGGGTTCCAGTTGCCCAGGAACGAACAAAGAACTGATAGGTGAGGGGTGTTGCACAAGTATGCAATTGCTATACAGCATGCCATAATATATGAACCAGCGTGAGAAATTGTCAAGCCTTAAATACCCCGTATATACATAAGCTTTGTCTCAACTATCTGCTCGCCATCTCTTGTCCTTTCTTTGTTAGGATACATGAATGTTTTCGAAAGTGTAGAAGCAACCCCTTCTGGAAAGTTCATCGTACAGCCTACCGGGGCATACCATGCTCCCGAATGAGAACCACCGAAACAAAGAGAGCGGAACAATGGCATCAGCTGGTGAGGCCACCATTCGGCCTAGTCACCCATACGAGGGTGATCGATTTGACTGTCTTGGAACAAGCAGTGACCGCAATCTACGACTCCATGTAAGTAACATGCGGTAGAAGATGACACTCATCTTCGACTGTATCACGGGCTGATTCGATATTTCTCAAGCTATATGATGGTTTACGACGAAGATGCTCAGGTACTTAGTATAGTGACTGACAACGCGGAGAAAGGTTGAAGCGTAAGGCTCTGTCTATAAACAGAATTGTTCATTTTGTTGCGGTACCGGACGTCATCAATCCTGGGGAATATGTCATACTCTCAAACGAGTGCTTTATCCTAGATAGCCTCTCACTTTCCGTGTATCGCCAATGTCATGGAGTAAGAGCTTGTTTGATAAAAAATTATATATTGCTAGCTCATTTAGACTGGAAATTTAAACGGCTCCCTGCCAGCACGCTTGATTCATAAAAATTATCGAAACATAATTGTCATTTTTACATCATAGAAACGCTCGAACTAAACAGCCGTATGCGCATTGCCCTTGTTGGACTCGGCGGGATTGGCGCCGCCGCTCTTGTCCTCCAGCCACCCAAAGGGGTCGTACAGCTTCATCCAGACGGTCCTCTCCCCGTTGGCCTTGCGCTGGCCGCGGGGCCCGTTGAGCAGGCCAAAGGGGTCGCAGAGCGTCATGATCCACGCCCGCTTGTCATCGACGCCGTCGCCCAGGACCTCGGTCGCACCGTCCCGCTCGAGGTAGAGGTTCTTCTCCTGGGGCAGGTAGCGGCCCGGGTGGAAGACGTTCCAGAGTATCGAGTTGGCCAGCATGGGGGCGGCTTCGAAGACGTAAAAGTACCACTCGTACTGGAGCAGCGGGCTGACGTGGTTCAGGTCCGTAAAGGACGCCGTGCTGGCGTCGGTCAGGATGAAGAACTCGACCGTCCGGTAAATGGTGCGCACGAGGATGAGCGCCGTGCTGACGTAGAGGATCTGCAGGGGCCTCTGGAGGCGGCGGTTGAGCGCGCCGGCGCGTTTGCAGCGGCAGTAAAAGACCGTAGTCAGGAGGGTGAAGCAGCCAATGACGGCAAGTTGCAGAATGAGCGATGCTCGCATCAAGTTCTGGCCAATGGTGATGTAGTTGTCCGGCAGATAGTGGTTTGCGCTCCAGGAGACGCCAATTCCGTTGAGCGCCTCGACTATGGTGGACAGAAATCCAAAGGTCGTGAGCACTCGGCCGGGATGCAGAGGCGATAAGTAATGGACATAGTATAGGGCCCGTCCGAGGACGTGGTAGTTTGCAAGCTCGAGTAAAGGTCTGGAAGCACCAAAGGTGAGTATAATCGACCGTGAGCATAGATAAGAGCTACTTACGGTGCAAAATAAATGAAGCATGTGCTTGCAATGTAGATATCGATGTTGGGTCTCGTCAAGTCATAGTTGTCGAACGCCCCAACTGTCCGTATAGCGAATCCAATTGCAAACATGAAAGCGCATAGTGGCTGTAAAAAAGTCCATTTCCATGCCTTGTAACGACTGTGAATTGGTAAGCTTTCCGTCTTTAATGAGAATCGCGGTTTGCAGAGATGCGTACTTGGTTTGCCAGGCAAGCACAAGGCCCTCTATAAAGAACGCCACGGCGAATGCGATTGGCGCCCCTTTGTTGGGAATGTAGATATAAACGCTGTCTACCAAAACGCTGTCTGCCATGGTTGATATATCGATGCAGCGCTGGATTGAAGATGTGAAATGCTATCTCGAAACTCCATTTTCCTCCTTGGCAGGGTGCTGGCTCTTTTTATGATCATTGTCACATTCCAGCGTCACTGTTTGAAAATATGCCCGTTTTGGGCCATCACAAGTACCAAAGTCTAAAACCTGAGCGATCCTGAATGATCCGTGGCGCAGTACTAGCATATGGGCAAGGCTGAAAGTGCCTTGCTGACTTTGCCCTGCTTCTTGTGTTTTGAATTCCACTAAGGATAAGATGCTTACTTTCCCTCCAAGTGAGATGGCTTGGATGGACAATGTCGTTGGATAGCGTACGGGCCAGCCAATCATGTCGTAGATGGAAAGCAGACCCGAAGTATGTGTGACGATCCTCCGGGTCAGACACCCACGTCAATGGCTCCAAACTAGACTCCTTTGGGAGAAATTATGGCCAAGACTTTTGAGTTGCGGCGCAGTCTCTCTTCGTCTCTCTCTGGTTGGCTGTGTTGCATTAGATACCCGCTCTTTTGCTCTTCAGCTGCATATACTGACCTAAATAGTATCGCACAACGGTTACGATGAGAAGGGAAATATAAAGTCACAAATACTGTTTAGCATGTGCCTTTTCTTGGGACCACACACGTCATGCCCTCATTTGTTGTAGGCAATAGTTTGCTACCCGAAGGGACCATCATGGAGCTCCAGAATGAAACCCAAAGTCGCCCGGGTATGGAGTCCACGTTGACGATGGCGTTCCCCATTGCATTGGAGCAGCCGACTACCATCACCACCGTGACGGAGCCGAAAAGAGCCCTAGCACACCGCGAGAAGCGACACTGCTGGGAATGCATGCGTCGTAGGCTGGTCTGTGATTCTGCCCCCGGCGCCTGCAACAAGTGTAAGACCAGAGGAGTCGTTTGTCCTGGGTACGACAACAAAAAACCATTGAGATGGCTCACGCCCGGCAAGGTCAAGTCCAAACCCCGTCGTCCCAAGACTGCTCTGGCGGCGGCATCTACAGTCGCGAAAACGGCACCGAAAAAAGCTCCAAAGGCAAAGTCACAACCCAGCGATAAGTCCATGATCCCGGTTATATACTTGACGCAGAGCGCTGTCGAAAAACACAAGTGGCAGAACGATGTCTGTGATATCGTGCAGGCGGTTGCATTCTGTACGTCCAACCAAAGTTTTGCAGTGTTTCACCTGGTCCAAATACACCATGATGACAAGTACTATTTACTTTTCGGTTCATTGACCCGTTGCATTACCCACTAGACAATAATTGGATATACCCAGCATGGGACTCTACTCGCGAGATAGCTTCGTCGGAATGGATCACGCCTTTGCCCTTGGGCGTTTTGAACGGGGTCGAGCCAGCCATCTCGCACAGCCTGACCTTCTGCACACTATCATATCGGTTCACGCAGCTGTCTTCTCCAAGTTCGGCCAGCGGCATGGATGACCATCTTGCCATGGCGACTAAAATGTACTATCATAGGTAAGGCAAACCCTAGTGTACGCTGCTTTTGCGTCTTGTACCCCGAGATACATGGATCGGCTGCAGGCAAGGCACGTGGTCGAGCCGCATACTTGTGTCTCATGTAGCCAAGAATTGAAAGCAAAAGACCCAACTCCTCGGGTATGATCTAAAGACACTTTCGCTAATTTTTCTTCTTGGCATTTTCCAGGGATATTGCCGTTCGGGCTCTGAGTGAAGCCCTCAGTGACCCCAGGCGGCAGACGAGCAATGTAACCCTCCTGGCTGTCTTCTTATTTCTCTTGGTAGATGTAAGTGTATCTTGACTCATCAACTACCTTTACAAATATATCATTGTCTCCACAAGGCGTATCATACTTCGAAATGTTGAGACTGAACCCTCTATGACTAGATTTCGCAAGCCAGGATGAACTGGCGCCATCATTACGATGGCCTTGCAACATTGATCCGAATAAGGGGTGGCTTGACCACCAACATATTACCGCAGCCATATCATTCTCTCGTTATTGCATACTACTTTGTGTAAGTTTTGACTGTCACTGTCAAGTCCCCTTTGGACTGTAGTATACATTGCCCAAAACAATCTTCCTAACCTCGCCCTCGTCCACGCAAATATAGTACAGGAGTGATTGGCAACACCACCAGCCCGGCCCACGACCTCGCCGAGCCCTTCATGTTCACCGACAATATCGACATGGTGGCCGAGTACTACGGCGACGGCCGCTTCCCCACCCTCATGTGCCCGCCGGACATGTTCCTCTGCCTCGCCCGCATCAACCACCTGCGCGCCCAGGCCGCGAGCCCCACGGCCCCCGAGGTGCAGTCGCTCAAGCCGCGCGCCCTCGCCCTCGTCGGCCAGGTCGACGCCTTTGGCCCCGAGGACTGGGCCTACGCCTTTCCGGTTAGCGAAAACCAAGGTAACTTGCTGCTGCTCGCGCGCATCTACCAGTCGGCCACCATGGTCTTCTGCCTCTCGAGCCTGCAGAGCGTCCGCGTGCTACCGCGCTCGGGGGCGGCCGCGGCCGCTCTGCAGGCGACCCGGGCCAGGCACCACGCCCGCCTCCTGGAGGACCTCCGCGAGGGCCTGTGCCGGCGGTCGCTTCGGTTCCGCGAGGTCATGACAAAGTGCATCCTGTGGCCCCTCATGATTGCCGGGACCGGGCTCCGCAGCCACCACGGCAGCAGCCTCGCCGACAGGACTTTTATCCAGCGGGAGCTCGAGAGCATGTCCCCGGCCATTGGCTCGTACTTGCCCGTCTATGCCCTGTCGCTGATCAAGCGCTTCTGGCGGGAGGATGAGTTGGACTGGGATGAGTGCTTTGACGAGCCACGAGCCTTTGTCACTTGAGCGAGGTCGACGGGTGTCATGACTGCTGGACAGTGTATGGCTGAGTTATGGTGGAACGCTTGAATATACTAGTACTGTTTGCTGCTAAAGTCAATCTACTCACCGAAGTGATTGATACTGAATAGAAACTCACCTTCATCCTAATCGATTCTCAGTTCATCAGCCATCTACCAGTGGCCCCTACATTAATGGAAGCTTCTTGAGTTGAGAAGTCAGTGTTCATGATCAAGGGTCGTGCCTCATTCGCGTCCAATACTTACTCATATTCACTCACCATTTGCCTCGTCATATATGTTTTAAATGACACGACACAAACACTCACTTCACACTTGTCACGGCCGATAGTCAAAAGAGAAAAGTCAAGATGTAATGTCATAATCTTCAATTCATAGCGTATAATCCTACACGTCCACAAATGGGACCCAATGTAGATGCAACCGTGACGCCACGCCGCCCATAGGTTTTGATTTTTTAAAGCACAAAGAGCCTAGTAGTGAAGTCTTAATCGCTTGCTACTACTGGCGGCCATGTCTCTCTTTCTTTTCAAAGATGAGACTGATGTTACAATTGTTTGGTTGGTTTCTTCTTGAGGAACAGTCGATCCGGTTTTGTCGGGGGCCGGCTGAGAGTCTATAGTCGACTCTCTAGCTTTCATTTTTCGTTCTTCTGTTCTGATTGCCCACAGTAGTGTGAGCAATACTTCTCGAGACGGTAAGCTGGTGCCTTCTGGCCACAATAGCGTGCCACGGCCCTGATCTCCCTTGATACCCAGGAGTCTATCTTCCAGCCCCTCGACCCGGTCATCGTGTCCCTCAGATACCAACCGCAATAGGCCCAGCGTCGCATCCTTTAGAGGACGCGCCAGCATGGGACTGCAGGTTAAGATTTTCTGAAGAGACTTGAGTCTCAGAGTCAAAGAGGTTGAGAGTAGGCTCGGCTTCGAAGGAGACCGAGGCGTGTCCCGCGATCGCGCCTGAAGCTGCGCCGCTGAGATCGTCGTCAAGATATTGTGAGAAGATGTCGAATTCCGGAAGTTCTGCGGAAGCGTGACCATCCAAATTACTGTACTCAAAATTGAAGGGGTCGCTTGAAGGACTAAATTGTGCTTCAGCGCTCCAGCTATCAGTAGGATTGAGTTCTGACAGGCTGAAAGCATCGCTGAAGAGGCCATCAAAGCCATCTGAAGTTGTAGGAACAGCGCTAGCGCCGGTTGTGGGCTCTGCTGAGCTACCAGAGACTCTGGCACCTCCGTTGACGGACACTGCAGGTCGCACAACACCGCTGCTGGATGTTGTGTCGCGTCAGGGGAGGTGGTCAGGGCCTTGGTAGCCGAGGGAGCTGCGCTAGTGGCGGGCTTGGAAATGGCTTCATCAGAAACAGGAGTAAGTTCAGGAGAAAGAGAAGCGGGGTCGACGGTGCCCTCGTTATCGGGCATCAGGATGAAGTCGTTCATCATGCTGGGTTTCGTCTCGCTGACCTCCGAGGCCGGGAAGAGGGGTTGCGACAAGGTGACGGGGCCCTCGAGGTCAAGCAGAGGAGATGTGCTGCTTGTGACACCCGTGCGTCGCATGTTGTTGATCTCTTCCATCAGCCTCGCCGTCTGCTTCCTGTGCGAGTCCAGGAGAGCCTCAAGCTCCTTGTTACGCTTCTCCAAAGCCTCAACTTCTTGTCGCTTGCGCTCACGAGAGGACTGGGCAGCACGGCGGTTACGAAGGACACGCTCGACTCGTCGTTGCTCCTTTTCATCCTCTGTCTTGGCACGTTTCCTATTGAGTGGGGTTAGATCAAGGTACAAAAGTGGGTCAGGATTCAATGTTGCTTACCTGGGAGGCAGGTTTGTCTTGGGCTCTGGAAGGACTTGTCCCCATGACTTCCTCTTCTTGGTAGTTTTCTTCTCTGAGTCGCCTTCAGGGGTCTCGGCGACCTCCTCCTCCTTCACGTCGTCATCGAGGGACTGAGGGGTCATAACGTCCTCAACCGGGCCCATGCTTGTCGGGGCTGGTGTGCTGAAGAGCGAGTACATGTCGGCAGAGGGGTCGGAGATAAAGGACTCGGCGGGCGAGTTCTCGAACTTGACCTGCGGCGTCGAGGCCGGGGTGTGTTCTGACCAAGAGCTCATCATTTTGTGTGGTTTGTAGTCTAGGAGGACTTGTGTGGTGGTGGTATGTGTTGCAAACTTGCTGCAGCAAAAAGTCCAAGCAAAAGAGAGAGTGATCCGCGAATCGAACCTCTTGTCTCTTTGCTCAAATCGTTTGGTGGAGTAATGAGAATGCAGCAAAAGAATACCGGTGGGTATCTGCTGAAGTAGAGAGGTGCCGTCCTAGTTCCTCAATACAAATACCGCTGGTGGGTTTTCACGTATGGCGGTGCATCCTTCCCATGGACTGAGTGAGTCACCTGATATGAGTCAAGGTTATGGTAGTATGATGGCAGACTGGCAGGCAGCGGCGATTCTGGGGCTCAAGGACAAGTGTCCTTTGTCTGCTTGGCGAGTTGGGTGGTGGCTCTCGTGCTTCAAGCCTCGTCGATTCGAGGGCGAACAGGCCGCCTTTATCTAGAGGACACGTTGATGGAGGGCAGGAGCTCGAAACTGGTTGCCTCAGGCAGAAAGGGGGCCGCTAGAGACAATAAGAACCTAGATTGGGAGGGAAGCAAGGGTGGGAAGGGGGTCGCAGAAGGTGTCGAGCCACACAAGAGGAGAGACAGGGAAAGGGAGCAGAGACAGGACCCAGTGCCAGCGTCGTATGAACTCTACCTAGACAAGGTACGTATCGTATCGCGCCAAGATGGGCATGTCTCTTGGTTTCCTCTTGGCTTTGGCTTGGTACTCTTGGTACTGTGTAGGCAGGCGACTGGGCTACAGGAAGACTCGCACAAGGAAGGAATGTTCAGGGGGGCCCCCCGGGTCGTATTGATTGGCGGGATCTGACGGGAGGACGGACCCCAAGGAGGAACGCAAGAACGCTCCAACGGACCGCGAAGAGGCAAGTGGAGTCAAAAGTCAGCGCAAGCCCAGCAAGCCAGCAGCGCCAGCCCCTGGCCCCAAGGGCCCCTCGGGCCCAGCCCATGCCAACTCTGATGTCGCTTGGACGTAACTTGTGGACGACGACTGCCCGCAAAACGCCCCTCGCTCGTGCATCGACATTGCGTGCCCGTTTACTCTAGACGAGAAGAAGCCCATGATGAATGAATAACGAATCCACATAACAATTGCACTGCCCACCGCGCATAACCCGCCGGAGCCGTGATTGCGATTCTAGCAGCACTGTGGTCCATCTAGGTATCTTCAGTGCCAAAAAGTGCCTGCCTACAATTTAAAGATTCATCAAACCGCCAGCTGCATGGCTCAACTCTCCCAGCAGTCCGTCTGCCGTGAGCGGGCGCTGAACTGAAGCATGTTCCAGCTGGTCCGGGTAGCCAGTGCTGCTACTGTCAAGGTATCTTGGCGAGGAGGCGCCCCACCAGGCTTCAGACTTCAGCCGTCCTTGGGGCGGTACAAAGGCTAAAAGCACGCATTTCGAGACACAACGTGCGAGCCTCTTTTTGCCTCTATAGGGGCTGGCACCTTTCGACTGCCTCTCAAGCTGTTGAATCTCCAAAATGTCAGGCGAGATCCTTCCCGACAACCAACAAGGTTCAGGCACGTCATTACTTTGAGTTCAGTCATAAATGTCAAAGGCAGATGGATGTTTCTGGCGATGCGGTTCATTCCTGATAATGATACCATCATGCTGTCAAAGGCTGTCAGTTGGAAATAACAATATGAATCCTATTTTACTTGGCAGCCTAAATAGAGAAGACATTGGAAACCCATGGGTGGATTTGCATTAATGGGCTCGTCAGGTCCGTTGGCGTACTCCCAGAATACATACGCGTTCCTGCGGCGCTGCTGTGCTTGCTAATACGCACTAACCTGAAAAGCCGGACTGTGTCGCTAAACATAGCACATCCGGACCTCAGCCAATGTGCCGACGAGCATAAGATCTCATCATCCACAATTATTGTCAGATCAGCTCTCATCAGCCCCCGTCAGCGACGTTTCTCATAATGTCATCATTGCAGGATAGGCTGCATTAATCTGAGGTGACGATAGCCAACCAAATAATGCTGGTATCATCCTCGAGAAATCCATGTTGGGCTGTAATACTCGAGCAGAGACATCTTGAGCGACACAGCAGACAGGTCTCAAAGCCCTCTCTCTCTGCGTACAGTGCCTGCGTACGGTATCCGTCGAAATGGTGGCTCCCTCGAATTCGCCTGCCTAGGTGCTCATTACGCTGTAATTGCTTGCCATTTCTCCAATTCTGAGTCGCCTAGAGTGGTTTGTCAATATGGAAGTTTAACAGTCCGGAGATTGACTAAGCCAGAGAGAATGTGCTGGTATCAACCACCAGCTGTCCGGTGGCAATAATTGAGGACTCGCATCTCAATAATTGGACTGGGGACAAAAGAGAGTGTGTGTGTGTTGCGTATGCGGTCGCACCCAATGCGGTAATACGGATCGATATAATACTTTCTTGTATTCGCAATCAAAATTTCATGTGCGCCCCAAACATAGCCAGATAGCCGAGTCGGCTTGCGCTGCAATGTCACCTCCATCCCCGGCTGGGGACTCCCGAGCCCGCCGCTCCTGAAGAATATTTTGTCATGTGCCTGAATATTGGCCTGCAGGAAAATCTGGAGAATTGATTCTTGTCCATGCAATACACTTCTTTATTCATGTCTAGATTCCTAGGAAGTAGGAGCTGATAAATCAAGGTTGGCCGAAGGAACAATACATCCTGCAGGCATCATCACCTAGAGGAAGAGACTGTGAGGAGGATCATTATAGTGGTAGGCTTGGAAGACTTGGTAGGCTTTGGTAGGGCGAACGGCGCCGATCATGTCGAGTATGGGGAAAATTGGCAGGGTTCCGGACCACCAACATGGAATGCTGGATTGGCTTCACGTCAAGGCTCCTGTCATAAAATGCTCGCATGAACCTCAGACATCTATATTTGAGAGGCGGAAGGATTATCATGAACTCAATTCTATGTCATTCAGATTTTTCTTTTCTTCATTAGAATTCTGTCGCCTCGGAAATTTCAAAGTTTGAGGGTTTGGAGAGACGGGACAGAGACCTGATTCACACAAGGTTCGGCTTGGTCGGCCGCTTATGCGAAATAGGGGTGCCCAAGACATATTGGGTGTGCACATCAATTGTCAGCCACCTCAAGGGTGAATTATGTGAGACCGATTCATCTGTTCGTCTCGTTTGGGGCAGGCTTCCGGTTTGATAGGCTGTCGAGGCTGTTTATGGCTGTCTCTTGTCCGTCTTCCCCAAATTGGTCTCAGTGTCGGTCCTGATTTAGTGGTTAGGTAAACTCGTACCTGACATTTCTACAGTGCCCGTTGCAACACTCACCCAATTACCCTGTCTTTGCCTGTCGCCCAGCCCATCATAGGAAGGCAAAACTCACGTTTCTGTAACTGCCAGTCTGGGAAGCTCGACTTCGCACGTGGTTCTGGCGTCACCTTGCCCCAAGATCCACCGTGGGTCTCCGTCACCACAATTGATCTTCCAGAACAATATCATCATGATAACCTGTAATATTGGAAACAAATATACTTCCTACATGCCATGCTCTATTTTCGGGGGTCCAGCATATGACTATCAGACGAGACGAGCGATTGTCCAGTGCCAGCCAGAACCCCTATGTCGATCATGGCCGGGCTCTGACGAATTGGTGGTCGGCTGTGCCTATTACGAACATGATTGCTTACGCCAGCCGTTCCGAGTTGACGGGAGTCTGGGAGTGCGGGCTGGCTCTCGACCGCCGTCTATCTTGGATATGCACAGTGCCTTTGAGCGTGATTTGCACCCAACCTCGTATAACCAATGCTACTGCTCACTCTATCACGTCGGGATCGTATAGGTAACAACGGTAGATTATAGCTTCGCTTCGGGTAGGCATCGTTGAACTGCTTGCTAGCTAGCCATGCTTGCTTGTCCCGCCCAGCACCCGCATTTTACATTATGTGTGTAGCCCTCACTCGTCCAAAGGTAAAAAAGCCGCATCAAACAGTTCACGACAGTGCTACAGTGTTCCGCTCCAGATCGCGACCAAACAAGCCTCGCCTTGACTATCAGGAGGACTGAGCTCCTGGGAAGCACATCACCTCATACACAGCACGCACAGGGTAGACCGCCACGACGAGGGTCCCAGCGCCAGCGGGAGAGAGGGCTTGACTCTTCGCCAATCTTCCCCGCGGAGCAACACTGTACGTACACAACCCTCAAACATGGTGCTTTACATCTTGGAAAGGTTTCCGATATGAATAGAGGCGATCCAATCAATCTCCCATTTGACAGCCGAGACGCTCATTAATTTTCCCATGAGCCGTTGTCAAGCACTTTGTCTCTTTTCGCCATTCCGGAATAAATTGCGAGTTTCGAAAGATTCGCACCATTGCCCAGACGAGCCACCAGTTGCCTCCCCCCAGTCGATTCCTGGCGTTCTGGAATATTCATCATTCCATATGGAGAGAGAGCGAGAGAGAGACTGGAGACGAGAGGACCCCTCTTGCGGTGGACCGCGTGGGGATGCCAAATAGATGCTACGCTGCGGTTCCAGAATGATACGAATTGACGATTTTACCGAGCTCGGCATGGCCAAAACGGGTTCCACCAGCCGCACTCTAGACTTGTTTCCCTCCACAGATAGGCAAAATAGGGGAACTCCCTCATTTGGCTCCGAGATTGGCGTTGCATACCTACACAGTCCCAGACAAGCTCGACACGTGCTGCTGCTCATTGCTCATTGAAGAAGGGTAATTGCTATCTTTTGAACCATTTCTCGACATGCCATGAACCGTGTAGCGTTGTGGCAAAAACATTAATCAAAGTGGATGATGGCCAACGTGAGAAATGCCGTAATCCCATCTCACAGCAACCCTGCAACAAGTCCCTGCCCGATAGAGTTTCCGTGCTCTTCTCTGAAGAGGCTGGATCATGAACCCCCAATTACGCAAGGTACCTACGAAACTGTGTGTTTCATCAACAGCCTCAGCTCAGGGGAGGGAAACCCAACGGGGTTGCTCCACTCTCATCCAAGATACTACCGCGATGATCCTTGGCACGGACGCGCTCCTTGGCATTCCGGAACACACAGGCACACAGGCCGGAGGGCGGCTTCGGTTTCGCAACCCGCAGCGTCCGTTCGTTTGCTTCCTTCGTCCGCCAGCCGCTCGCTTCGATTTTGTTTTTCGCTTGCTGCGCGCATTCCGCCTGGCTTGTCCAGCAGCCAGTCGCGTGCTCGAGACTCCCCCTTGGCGGAAGAAGCTCGGGAACGCAGACAGCCCGTTCACCACGCACAGCTTTCCAAATGGTAGAGCCGCCGCGGATCCGGGCTCATGGTTCCCAACGTTTTCTTCGATCGCGATTAACCCTTACATAGTACTGTTACACAAAATTTGAATACATAGCAGTCCGAGCTGATAAGCGAGACGGAAACTCAAGATGATGCTATAGAAGAGCCGGGGGGCCGAGAGGCTTGCTTGGCAATTATAGAGTCAACGTTCCAGAAGCCCATCTGCATATACAGAACAGTAGTTGTGGATATAGCAGACCATTATGCAGCAAATACGTGTAAAGCCAGCACAAGGCAGTCGGGCTGTTGTCCCGTGACAGCACACACAACATCAGTATAATCTGTAATGATATGGTACTATTTTCACAGCTACTGTAGTATACCGTCCCAGCCCAGAGACAACAAAACGTACATATTGCTACTGCATGTGGAAAAGGGAAGGGAAACCCTGAACTTCCGCGGGTCGAAAAGCCCGTGCCCCCCTTGGGCCCCCTGACCGTGATGCAAGCAGCGATGAACTAGTGTTGTTATAGTGGTGACTTTTTGATCCGCTCATACAGCATATACAATTACACCGCTCTCATCCCGGTTCATCTAGACCGTTCACCGACTCAGAAGTGTCTTTTGTTGTTGATTCTTCAACCGTTCCTGATTGCCCAGTGAATCACAATACTTTTGAATCGAATGGGTTCATGTCCACGAAAAGACGTGGTTTAAACAATGTTTGATGGAGTCCCAACGGGCTGCTGCTGGGTTGAGTCTCTCTTGGCAAAAAGCCGTTCATGGATCGACATGGTCGTGCTGTCAAGTGGAACAAAGTGCAACCTTGATCCATGTGCTCTCCACAGCCATTTTGTATTGTATCAATCTACATGGAGCAGCCGGGCGGGCATGAATGTAGTAGTCAGCAAGATCAAGCCCGGATGTCTTCCGGGTGGTCTTTTGAAACTTTTCTGGTCCCTGACGAGAGTTGCCAACGACATATTGAACCCCTGATCGTGGCCGGTCGACTGGCCAAGACAAAATGGACGCGGTTTGTGAAAACGAATGGCTGGCGAAGGGATGCAGAGCCACTCAGTCTCTGGCAGATTGCTGACATTGAAGCTATGCAAGCCACAATGGCGATGTGTGTACGAAATCCATATGTGTTTCATGGTATTTGAGGGCCAAGTGGCTGAGTTTGGATCAAAGAATGGACCGAAACTCCATGTGATGCCTTTGATACTGGCGTCATTGAGTCTTGTCGATCGTGACACTGGCCAATTGAGTAGCTTTGCATTAGGAACATCGCCATAATAGTAGCAATGGAAAAGGATATGATCGCTTCCTTTGCTGAATTCTATAGAGTAAATTCACTGCTCTGGATAAGTTTCAAGGCTATCCGTGAGTAAAAAAAAAAAAAAAAAAAGCTATAACGGCCACAGCAGTTTGTATGGTTGGTCATTGGATTACGCCATAGTTCTAAAATCTCGAGGTCCATGTCTTCGATTCTCAACTTTTCTCGAGTGGCAGGGCTATCCTCCTGATTGACTGACTGTAGTTCCTTTATATGATTGAGCTCTTAATGCCGGCTTTCAACTTATTCATTGGTGCATTCCATATCGCGGACACAATAGTTATTGAAAGCCATTCGCTCCCAATCAAGAAGCATATCATCAGAGATAGGAAGACCAAACCGTAAACAAAAGTTTGAGCTACTACTAGAATTGATGTAAGTAATGAATAACTTACAAATCAGAGTCATCACTCAACGTCGTACTTCTTGTGGGTTGCCAGATGACGTAAAATTCTATTATTGAATATCTTCTCTATATTTCTCTCGGTTCTTCTCACGAGAAATGCGCCTTGAGGGTCGCGGTAAGGGCCAGAATGCCGCGAAGTAGTTCACCCTCATCCTCTTCGTCAGAGGAAGAATCTTCGACAGAGCCAGACTCTTCATCAGAGGAAGATTCCTCCACAGAGCCAGACTCTTCCTCCGAAGAGGACTCCTCGACGGAGCCAGATTCCTCTTCGGAGGAGACCAGCGAACTGGAAGAGCCTATTCCATTGAACAATCAACCTGTAGCCGCGCTCACAAGACTTTCCGACGTGTCGCTTGCTCTTTCCTCGGTAAACCACGGTCAAGTAAATATAGATGTCTCTGGAGGAGACAGAGCATCAACAAACAATAACTCGACAACTTCACCAGCTACGCAGCTGGTCCATTTCTTTCCAGCAAGCCGTGATGCTGGTGGCCATCTCAACGGCCTCCAGCCGAGAAAACTTCATGGGACCCGATCGCGTAGACGACGCCGCTTCCGAACCGTGAGGCGATGGCTTCGAGCGGCAAGGCAAGTTTTACGAGGCTCTACAGTTCCCGACGAAAGCTACTATGTTGTTGTCCCGTCAAGTAGGAGGCTGTTGGCAACTCACACGATGCCTCCATCAGCCACCCCTCAAAGCACAGCTGCAGTACCCAGACATACAAGCTATTCTGCAGACACCTCTCATCAAGGCCATGTTGCCATCATAGCCACAGCGACACCACCACCACCCTGTACACCTAATCAAGATCAAGGGTGTCCTCATCTCAATGTCGGCCCAGGAGGTGGTGATATGATATGTCCCGCGACACCTCCACCAACCTGGTCAGCCTCTGGGTCTGTCGCGTGGAGCGATTGAGATCCTGACAAAGGTCAAAGAATGTTGACTGCCCAAGATCTCTACCGCGGCCGAGCGTGTATGAATAACTTCCCTAGTGGTACGGCGAAAAGGACAAGAGAGCATGACTACAATAATACTCCCCAGAATAAGTATGATTTTGAGCAGAAATAATAGAAAACAATTGATTTAGTGATCCTGGTATCCAGTGCTCGAAACCTAACTCCAATAGCAAGGCACTGGTCATTGATATGCTGCAATGCCGAAACGCCCAAAACTCCAAGTCCATCATAACCCTCATAAGTGTCGTGCCTTTTGAGATTTCATATCTCTAGCATTTGCTTGAGACTGGTCTCTGCGGCGCGGTACCACCGACCTCTCTCTTCCAAGTCGTCTTCCACACCACCGAGCGCGGCCTCTTTCCTCCTCTTGGCCTCCTTGGCCGCCGCTGTGCTGTTTGTTCTCTTCGTCTCCAGTGGTACTAGTTCAGCCTGCAGCCGTTCCAGCTCCTTCTTCTTTCTCGGCACCTGACTTTTAAGCTGTTCCAGTTGCCGAGCCAGCTCTTCCCGTTGCCTCTTTTTCTGGTTCACGAGATCGACCGTCTTTGCCAGCGGCAGGTTGAGTTCTGGCGTCTCCGAGTTGAGCCGCCCCTCGTTCTCCTTCCGCAACGCGACGACACGTTCCTCCAGCCCCTTGATCTTGTCGGGCAGCTCCTCGAGCCGCGCCGTCTCGAGCCGGACGCCCTCGTACCGCCTCGCCAGCTCGGCGCCGCGCCTCTCGAGCTCCCTGACCGTGTCGGCCACCTCGAGCTTGAGCGCCTTGAGCACGGCCTTGGCCTCTGCGTTCTCGGCCTCGAGCTCGACGTTCTCCTGCGGCGTCACGATGAGGGGCGGGTCCCCGACGATGGCGCGTATGAACTTTTCCTTGGTGACCTGCTCGACGTAGCTGAAGCGCAGCTTGGCGAACAGCTCGCGGTAGTGCGTCAGGTCGGCCTCGAGGCTCGCGGGCGTCGGCGCGTTGAGCGAGCTGTTGGACACGTCGGATGTGCGCCCGGCAGAGGGGGCGGCGGCCGGGTCGGAGGCGGTGATAGGCTCAGAGAGCTTGATAATGCTCAGCTCGTGCGACTCTTGCAGTATCTGCAGCGTGGAAAGAATGTCGGCAGGCGATTTCGACGCTGCCGCGCCCGTGGACTTTTTTGCGCGTGGCATTGTCGATAGGACTGGTGGTGGATGCGCGAAGATGACTTCAGCCTGGTTCGTAGCAGTATTCTGCAGTTGTCCACAACGAGCCTCGGATGAAATGGTGTATCTGAGGTTTAAGCTGTGGATTAGGGTACAGCTTTTGCAAATGCTTGCTTCTGGAGTGTTTGCGACAATTGATTAGACGTTTAGACAGCAATCGAGAAGTACCAAGAATTGATGGTATGTAACATAAAATGCATCAATCAATGCAACTATTTACTTTTACACAGATTAGGACTAGCGGGGCTTGCATTCATGTGGTGGGGTGCCAAAGGTGCCAAAGGTGCTTCAATGTTATCGCGTCTGTCTGGACTCTGGTGGAAGGAAGTGCATGTCGGGTGGGTCAGTGGTAAGCGGAACCTTCCACTGTGACGCAGCGCAGCGCATGTCTCTCCAGGGTCTATTTCCGTACTCGCCAGTCGCTCGCTCGCTGGGCAGGGTCTTTCTTCTGCCGTCGGAATCTCATCAAACATTCACTGTGCCGCCTCTGTTGATTCCGCTCCCTTTGGACTGACTGTACCTTAATTTATTCGAGTGGCAGTCACATTTCTCCATTCTCTTACTTGTTCCCTGACTTTCCACGGTTTGCATCAAACGACTCCCCAGCGAAAGAGAGTTGGCGAATGGGCCTTGATGGAGACATGAACCTCGACTTCCGATCGGCACCCTAGTCAACCAGCAATTCTCCCACCTTTCAGCGTTTGTAACAAGATGTCGTCTACGAACCCCGACTCAGACGAATGGGTCGCCGACCTCCTTTCACAGGAGGCGGCCGACTGTGCCCTCAAATACTCGACCATGGGCATGGACGCCTACACCAAATCGGCCAAGTGAGTACCTCTCATTGCCCACCAGCTTCTTCTCGGCCAACATTGCGCAAATCTCTCGTCGCATTGTACCCTGGAGGAACGAGGCACGTCTTCAACGACAAGATGCTAATTGTACACTTAATACAAGGCGCCCTGCAAATCATCCCAAGCCAAACACACGCTTCTTGAACAACATTGTGAAAGCTACCAATAATCACAATCAGAATCTGCTGGAGCAAGAACGCGCCGACTCGCGAGCCCGACTGAAGGACCTGGATCGCACGAAGCGAGCGGCTGATGAGCGTGAACAGAGGCGGCGGCCTGGTGCTGCTGATACAAGGAATCGAATGCTGGGCGATATCAAAGCTATTCTCGGTGGTTCGTCTAGGAAGCGTAAAACTGAGGATAATGACCGTGAGGCGGACCTGGTTTCAGAATCCAAACGTTCTAGGAAGGACGAGGGTGAAATCAAGATCCGCGGGAGAAGACATGCGAGCACAAGAGATTCAGATCGAGATGACTCAAAGGACAGCAACATGAGGAATGCCAAAAAGGAGCTATTTGCAGACCACGGGCCCAAGCGAGGCTTGCCCCGTGAGGAACGGAGAGACGAAAGGAGAGAGTCGCGAGAACGGAGGCATCGGCACGACCGACATACTTCCAGCACCTCTCGCATCTCTCGGGCAGACAGGACAAGCAGAAACCATGATTCCGGAGAGCCTCGAAAAGAGCGGCGCAGTCATGATCATGATTCCAAGGGAAGATTGGGAGAATCGGACTCTGACCCTCTTGAGGACATCATTGGACCCAAACCGCCATCGCCTGTTCGTAAGCGTGGCCGAGGAACAACCTCGGGTTCCTCGGCCATGGACAGCCGATTTGCGTCAAACTACGACCCGAAAGCTGACGTCTCTCTCAATCAAGACGAAGAAGATGACGACTGGGGTTCAGCATTGGAAGCTCTGCGTGACCGCGAGCGATGGAAACAGCAAGGTGCCGATAGGCTCCGTGCTGCTGGTTTCACCGATGATCAGGTGAAGAAATGGGAGAAGGGGGATCAAAAGAACGAAGAAGACGTTAAGTGGTCCAAGAAGGGCGATGAGCGGGAATGGGATCGGGGTAAGGTACTCAAGGGCGACTTTTAGAGAAAGGACTCCCAGCAAGAAGAGGGCTTGGTAAGGCGGAGTCCTAGGTCTTCCTATTGGCCACTTTATCGTGATCGGGTCGGATGCCGCCCATGATATATGCAAGAGTTTCGCATATAACGTATCCGCCGGTGAAATACCTGGTGGGGATGCGTCAGGACATGAGCACAAGCACCGAATCTTGCCTTGGTGTCGGGTGGAGGGCATTGCATTCAAAGGCGTTTCAACAAGGCATTTATTAAAGCATGCATTAGCTGGCGTTTAGACAGGGCTATCATTTCTGATGGAGCGGAGGGGTCTTTATATTCCAGGCATGTATCTGGTCAAGTCAGTTACGAAAAATTCTATGCAAGGACGAATCACTTGCAAGACTGGCTTCTGTTATTGCTTTGAGATTTCACGATGGCTGCCAGTTTAAACAAAATGTCACCTATGTCATGTGGAATCACATCCAACCAAGAATAGAAAAGTAAAGAGAAATCCCTAGATCATATATCGGTCCATGCATGAATACTCAAATTTCATGTTTGGAAACTTGTCCAAGTCTAACCTGATAACTACATCAACATTTAATTCTTCGCGCAATACCAGTTTGACTTCGAAGACCACTTGAGAATAAAACCTCTTCCTTTTCAACACAACTTGCAGTTCAAAGGCTCTCCCCGTTGGAACACGGAGAAGAAATCCTCACGCTTTACGTGGGTTCCATCCTTCCCCATCCTCCGTCTTTCTTCCTGTTTTCTTTAGTAGGAGTAAGTGGTGATCTGGAGAGCGTTCCAAGGCCCGACGCTGCTGTGCAGGCAGTTGCCCACCTCGGAGACGGTGGTGCCGCGGGCGAGGTCGGTGCAGTTGCCGTCGGTGTAGAAGGAGACGAGGTAGTGGCCCTGGTGCAGGGCGGCGAGGCGGACCTCGGAGACCACGTAGGGCAGCTGGATGCAGGCGTCCAGGGAGGCGTCGCCGACGTTGAAGTCGAGGTCGGCGGGCGTGTTCGAGGGGCTGTCGTCGCCGCAGCCGCTCAGGGCCTTCCAGCCGGTGATCTCGGCTACGAAGTCGCCCGCGGCGCTCTGGCGGGCCTGGGGCTGGATGGTGGCGGTCGAGGCGGCGGCGGCAAAGGTAAAGAGGGTGGTCAAGCTGGCGTGCATTTTGATTGATGTGCTTTGTCTTGAACCGGACAGCAGAAGCGAATGTTGTATTGTAATTTTGTTTGAGACTTGAGCGAGTGGATGTTGTTGGCTGATTTGATATTGTCAAGATTGCTGAACATGATTGGCGTTATGTAGTCGTGAATGAGTTCCCAGACTATACTCGGTAGACACAACTACGGACTATAATGATTTCATTCTCCTTCACACATTCGTTGGGATACGAAAAGATCAACACGATACCCCATTGAAGGATTCGTTCATCTGAGTGTTGTTCAAGCTCTGACCCACTGTCACTACCGTCTTTGAATCCTTCGGTACACGGAGAACATGAGGTTCAACGGCCTGAAACCGACAAGGCGGAGAAGAAGCACCGTTCTCGAAGGATTCGATCAATTTCATCCCGCGGTGGGGATATTCAGGAGTACCATACATTTACAATGTAAGGGAGAATGGAGGCTGTGCACACCGGTAAGGGAAACGGCAGGCAGCCGTATTTCGAGAACCCTCCGTATTGTCCGGGAACGAAGCGGAGTGTGAATGAATCCTCCAGACCGACTGCTTTCGGCTTCTGTCCTCCGCTCTAATATACAGTATAAGGCTACGTATTTCTCCACTCAGTGATCCATCTAAGTTCTTTCCTTCGATCATGATGGCAACAATCTGCGAATCATGTGGACCATATTTGCTGCATTCTTGGCCTCCTGTATGGTGGCTGAGTCCCCCAGATTTGGTATTGAACAGGCTGGTGGGAAAGAGGGATCTGCAGACTTACTCCATAATGCCCCCAGACACGGAAGATGTGGAGTTGGATCAATGCTCGCCGTTCGGTCCCGAAGGCCATTATAAGACCATGAGATCTCTATAGGATATACCATGTATAATGATTCTCTTTGCATAAGTCTGGACTTGTATCAATCGTGCTGACTGTTTCACGAGAAGTATGCATGATACTACTTTTGAAATACGAAGCGGAAGTTAAGATGGTACCGGAGTGTGGATCCTTCGAGTATGGTATCGGGACTTGATTCCGGTTCGTGAGATATTGCCTTCATGTGATTCGAGAAGGAGAAAGTACGATCCAGTGAATACTATTCTGGACAAGATATGAGCTGGCTATTGGTAGCAGAGAACCAAACATATGCCTGGGTATTTTCTCACTACAGTGTGTCTTATACTTCACTACTATAATCACTAGTCTAGAGTTCTCAAGATGAACTACTATACTTCTGTTTTCGAATGTTTCTTGGTAGACCACGAAGACTTTAGATAGCAGGCTCAGTAGGTGCATGTGAGATGTATACCTGACTAAAACCCTGGAGGAACTTCTTGACCCATCAGCTAATATCCATGTTTTCCATTTCATGATTTCCTTCTATGCCCCTGATCTCAAGCCGTTCTGACGTGTCATTGATTCATTGCCAAGAAACATACTGGGAAACTAAATGACTTTTCCGAGCATAAGATCCCTGATGACCAATCAAGAACTACGTTCCAATGGCGTCGATCGGAGACATGATCTGATTATCGGTGTCTGTTGGCGACGACTCACTGATGGGCCGTGGTAGAGATGATTAGCCTCTCCAGGCAACTAAATTTCCTAGTTCACCACGCGGGAATGCTTTTCCAGTGTCGAAGGCGCACCATCATCGGATCATCACCAAGGTTTACGTATTGTGCAGCGTTGCGCTTGACACAATAGCCTGGTAACATCTTCCTGTCTGCCCAGGGTCATGTCAGTCAAGCTCAGCTTGGGACATTTTTGCCCGGACAATTGCGAGAAAAAGGGGCAGGTTCGTACCGTAGAACAAACTTTTTATGTCCATTGCGAAGACTCGTACTTGTCAATGTCAAAGTACTGGCATGTTCGACAGGCCTCGAAGTCGTCCAGGATTGCCACTCGAACTGCAAAGGAGCCGCACTTCTCTTTGCAAGGAACGCTGAGGTAGTGGCCACAGGGACGAAGGTACTTGATGCACATCTTTCCGGTGTTTATGCAGTTCGGAAATTGGCTTGATGCTATATTGAGGTACGTTGAATCTCTTGTATCTCGGTTGGCGATTCTCTGTACAATGGAGGACGAAACGAAGCGTGTCTCTTGTGTACCATTGAAAGAATCACAGGATTGATGGTGAATCATTAGCAGAAAAGAAGTCTAGAATCATGGTCTGCTTTCCTACAATCAAGAATCTGAATGGCACCACATGTTGCTTTGGTGGCCTCACGATACCTTGGCGCGGTACCGGACGCAAACGTCCTTACTTCCTTCCCTATTACGCTGACTTTGCCCGAGTCAATGGACGAAAATGAGTACACGATGCTGGCACTTTCATCATGTTGGCTGCCTCGCTAAGAAGGAATCTCCGAAGGCGGCTTGGTCAGCAGACAGCCATTATTCCTCTGATGGAAACTCCGATTTCGGTCAAGTATAGATGAGCAGATCTGAGGACATTCGTACCTTCCTAGTGTTCGTGGCCTCTATTTCCGTCGTACTTGCTATTTCTCCATCACCATTCGGACTTTGGGTCCTCATACTGCATACGTAATTCAGACGATTCTTTACTTGCTCTAGACTCTCCGCGATCTAGGCAACCAAATGTTGAAAATGATGACTGAATACAACTCATCCCAAATTTACAAATTTAAAGCCGGGCCCTGATCTCCATATATTGGATCCCTTGTAAACCAAGGCAGCTTCTCTATATTTTTGACTTTGCTCTCCTCGCCACTTTTGCCATAACACATATCCCAGTTACACCCCGGCGGATAGCTGCCGACCATTTCAAAGTCCCCATCGGCGCCCTCGGCTTCTCTCAGCAGTCTATGTCCCACGCCCGCGGGTACAATGAGCACGTCACCCCTCTGAGCCTCGAGCTCGACTCTTGACGGATTGTCCTCGCCGCCAAAACACAAGGTGGCCCTTCCGGACGAGATGCAGAGTACCTCGTGGGACGTGCTGTGAAAATGCGTCGTGCTATACATAGTGTACCTCCACTGCGGCTTAACCACACCGAGGGAGCCGAGGTGAGTTTCGATGGCTGATGCAGTGATGGTAGGTGGGAAAACGCCATGATAGTGCACCAGAGGCTTGTTCTGTTTTGAAGTATTAGGTATGAGGTTGTGCGCCGGGATCTGGTATTTGGAAACCCGGAGTGAGGCGATTGGCGTCAATCTAGAGGTCATGGCGACTGTGATTCGAGGTGACTGAGAATTTACGCAAAATATGTTTGGGCTGTGAATTGACTATTCACGCAACAGAATCGTCATTTGAAAAGTGAATAAAGAAGTGCTTCCAACCCCACCACAGACCAGTATGCATTTCGCCCAACCGACGTCATTGGTCGGCCGATTTGCATCTTCCATCATGCATAAGTCATTCGAGTTCTTTTGTCAATCAATATTACTCAATCTCAAATTACAGATTCGAAAAAGACTTGAGCAATCGAAACAAAAAAGACGCAAGAGTACTTATCGCCACCAAGTAGGTAGATAGGTAGGAAGGAAACACAGACCCGTGATCCGTCGCCCCGGCCGAAAATATGGTCGGGGCTCAGTGGGTGTCTTACTAGTCTGCGGCGATTGACACTTTACGCAATGACCTCGGGTTTACTCATTCAATGTCTGCTTCAAAGGTCGCCTCCGATTTTGAGACTGTCATATCGATCAGTCAAAGAAAGAGGAACAGAGTTCTCAGTCGCATCATCACTGCCGCTCATAATGCAAGGTAATGATCCCCCAGCCGCTTACAAAAGGTCGAGTCTAATTCGAAGGTGGCCGCCAAGGTGCTCAGTTTCACCGACCAACCAAACACCACCGATTACACCAGCTACTATACAAATACTCCACAATGCTGGAACTGGTGGCCAACCTCACGCAATATGATACCGGGCCAGCAAGCCATCAGGGTCCTCGCCGGCGTCTCGCATGGCCGGCAAGGTGCCTAGATAGTACAAAGCAAGTGTAGCAGTGTAAGGCAAGAGCGGGCGGTTGGAAAGCAACAAAATGTCTTGATTTCTCGATCCCCTCGAGCTCTCACAACCCTCTTCTTTCAGATCAATTCCATTCAATCACACCCATCAACAACACACAGTATCGAGATTTCACAGTCAAGATGGCACCTGGAAGACTTCTCGACTCGCCCCCGGCTTCCTTCTCGACACCAGCCGCCCCTCGAGCTGATGCTCGGCTGCCAGTGACTCTATTGTCAGGTTTCTTGGGCGCTGGAAAGACCACTCTACTGGAGCATATCTTGACATCCCCAGATCATGGTCTGCGAATAGGCGTCATTGTCAATGATGTCGGTGCTTTGAATATTGATGCTGCGCTCCTGTCGACACATGATGTGACTCGAAAGGAGGAGCAAGTCGTCGCAATGCAGGTCAGTATCTTATCACGGATCTCGAGCTATCCCCGGGGCAAGCCATTGGATATAATTCTCCGCCTCTCTTGATTAATTTGTTGGACACTCGCTGACTGTTCTTGTGGAATAGAACGGCTGTATTTGCTGTACCCTTCGTGGTGACCTGCTAGAGGAAGTCGCCCGACTAGCCGAGGACAAGTTGGTGGACTACCTTGTCATTGAAAGTTCAGGTGTCAGTGAGCCTATGCAGGTCGCAGAGACATTCTCAGAGGAGTGAGTATCTTATTCAATCTGCAGTAATAGAGATACAATATGCGCTAACGGGGACCAACCAGGTTTGCAGAAATGCACATCCAAGCCGGTCACGACCTCGAGGCCGAGGCAGCACAGACGCAGGACGAAGATTCACAAGACAACAAGCGCCTTGCTGAAATCCTCAAGTCCGGTGGCCTATCCAAGGTCGCTCGGCTGGATACATGCGTGACGGTTGTTGACGCTGTCAATTTCATGAAGGACTTTCAGACGGCCGACTTCCTCGTCGACCGCCAGACGGACGTTCCGGAGGAGGACGACCGCAACATCTCCGACCTGCAGGTTGACCAGGTCGAGTTCGCCGACGTGCTCGTCGTAAACAAGTGCGACCTCGTGTCAAAAGACGAGGTCAACCGCATCCGCGGTGTCATAGGCAAGCTGAACCCGGACGCCCATATCCTCACGACCACCAAGTCCAGGCTGGATCTCAAGGAGATTCTCGACACCAAGAGGTTTTCGTACGAGAAGGCTGCTCTTGGCGCCGGTTGGCTCAAGAGCCTCAATGAAGAGATCAACCCCGAGACCGAAGAGTACGGAATCGGTACCTTCATCTACCGCGCCCGCCGTCCCTTCCACCCCGAGAGGCTCTGGCATGCCATCAAGGACGTCTTTGTCGTGATCCAGACCGAATACCAGACTGAAGAGGACGGAGAGGATGAGGAAATGGACGACGATGACGAAGAATCTGATGTCGACATGGACAACGACGACCAACCTCAGCTTAATCCCCAGGCTCGTCTGGAAAGCAAGATCCGAGATGAGACCTTTGGTCCGCTTTTACGCTCCAAGGGCTTTCTCTGGCTGGCCACGCGACCCAAGATGGTAAGGTTTTCAGAGCCCGGGCCCTTCTGACACGATTTAGTAAACAAGTTGCTGACAAAATATGAACTCTCAGTTTGGCGAGTGGTCACAGGCGGGCGTGATGCTGACCCTCCAGGGCGGCGACCTCTGGCGCTGCGAGGTGCCCGACGCCGAGTGGCCCAGGGACAAGCGGGCCCGCGCGGCCATCATGAAGGACTACGAGGGCGAGTGGCGGGACCGCCGGCAGGAGATCGTCTTCATCGGCCAAAAGATGCGCGCCGGCGGCGAGCGGCGCCTCCGCGCCGCCCTCGACGCCTGCCTGCTCGACGACGCCGAGTTCCGCGCCTGGGAGATGGCCATGCGCTCCCGCCGCCCCCAGGAGAGGCTGGACGAGCTCTTCGAGGACGGCTTTGAGGAGTGGCCCGAGGAGATTCATGGTGGTCATGATCACAATCACGCCGCCGGCGAAAGTTGTCCAATGTAGGAAAAAAAAAAAAAAAAAAAACCCTGACCTTGCGTTGGGTGTGAACCTGGCTCGTACGTAGTTGTCGAGTGGTTGAGGATTGGCGTTGAAAAAAAGCGTTCTGCCCATGAGAAGTGGCAGGAATCAAATTCATGTTTAATAGTTCTTGTGTTGCAAGTCTCTTTCCGAGGAGAAAAATCATCGAGAAGGGCAATGGCGGAATTGCGCCACACAAATCGGTGCATGACCAAACAGAAAGTCTCAAAAAATTGAAAAAATTGACGATTCTTTGTAGATAGCCGCTGCCCAAAAAGTCTGTTCCAAATCTCACTTTTGATTGCTTCGGATGCCCGTATACGACTCGTCTAAAACTGTCACTAAGTTTGAAAACTGATATCAAGAGATGAGTAAATTGGCATTGCCAGTATGTAGCATTGGGGGTATGAAGCTAAATGTAAAGTAGTCTGACTATGTATATACAAAATAAATCGGAGACTATGTCGAATAAACCTTGAATATATGCGACGGGAAAACTCGTGGTTTTCTATATCTCTTCTATGAAAACGCGGCAGAACAAGCACGCTGCATTCTCAAAAGGCTCGTTTTAGAAAAACTTTCATGGGTATCTCAATCTGGGAGAACCTCGTGCTAGTCGAAATCCCCAAACTCGCCGGCGCCGTATGGATTCCATTCCTGGCCAGGATAAGAAGTTGCGCTCATCATGGGCAAATCATCAATGTCATCGTTGACAGCGGCCAGTTCAACAGGCTGATCCACGAGGATCTTTTCCTCGGGCTCCATAGCGACTGGCTGTGGGGGAGCGACCAGCTGGGACGGTTCAGCTTGGATGCTGCTTGTTCTTGATATCGAGCTAGATGAATTACTTCCTGCGACCATCCCGGCCATCCCAGCCATCCCAGCCACAGCGCCGCCAGCCATGGCAGCACCATACTCATCATGCCTCGCCGGCCCATCGTGATGCTGTAACACTGCCTCGTGTATTGGGGCTTGTTGCGGCCGCGATGGCTGTGAGTTCCGAGGAGTGGCATCGTATATGTCATCGTGGTCGGACATGCGACTATTTGCCTGGTTCACATTTACCATGAGATTCGGGTTGGAGTATTGTTGAGCGGGGACAGAAGTTGACCTCGGAGGCTCAGGGCTGACATTGAATTGTCTATGCGCGTCCATATCTTGGCCGTAAGAGTGTTGGCGAGCAACTTCTGCTACCGATTGGCTGCTGGTCATGTGATGAAGACCAAAACGTCCTGCATTCTGGCTATCTATTGGCGGCGATGGGGAGTGGCTGACATTGCGTACAGGTTGCTGGTCTCCATTATGGATCGATGTGGCTGGCGGCAGTGGTGGATCAGACAGTCTTCCAATTGCAGCATTGACAGGTGAGAAGGTAACCGCCGACTCAGGAAGCGGCTGATTCTGAGGCGAGCCATTACGCTGCATTTCAAGCTGTCCCATGTTGGTGAGAATTTGCTGAGGCTGGTGACGTGGTACCTGTGCGTCCTCATTTCTGGTAGCAGGGCCCACATTTTGATCCTGGGCAGAGGGCCTCTGCTCGACATTCTCCTGGCTTGGAGGACTCTGGAAAGTGTCGCGACCCAGCCCGGGTTGAGGGGAATTCCTCGCCGAGGATCTTTGAGCGGCAGCAAATTGCTGCTGAGGGTCGGGACTAGCACTTTGTCGAGTAGCGAACTGTTGAGATGGGGCTTGGTCATCCACACGAAGCATTTGGTTATCTTGTTCGGGATTCGCTGGAACGCTCGCGTGTGACGGAACCTGGTTCTGTTGCTGGCCAGGCGCTCCCTGTGTCTGCTGGGATGGTGTTGGCGAAGGCCGCTGGGGGTCGGCGGGAGCATTGCCCATGGGTTGTGGCACCATTTGCTGAACATGCTGCGAAGAGCCAGTGTGCTGAGGCATCATTGGTGGGTATTGCTGAGAAGCGCCAGAATATTGAGGCACCAAAGGCTGGAACTGTGGCCCGAAATGCTGCGGTGGAGAGCCCCTGCCTACATTATATGGACTCGGAGCAAACTGAGTTGGCATGCCGTAGCCATGAACTGCCTCGTAGCCACGCGGGATAGGTACAGCAGCATACTGCGGTTCTGATCTCGGAGCTTGAGCCTGGCTTCGATTTGATTGCATCATAGATAATGCCGCGGGCGAGATTTGTCCGTGTCCAACTCTTGATGTTTGCGATGGAAGCTGGCTGCGGTGGTCGCCTGGGATTGGTGGCGACGCCTGGCCACGACCGAATTGTGCGGGCTGAGGAAGACCTGGAGAGGCTCGTGGTGGCTGTCCCAAAGCACCCAAAGCACCCTGTTGCAAGGGCCCGGGGGCAGGCGACTGTCCGCGGCCAGCTGGAGTCATATAAAGAGGCATTGCTTGGTTTGATTGACGAGGTTGACCAGAATTACCAGGTTGACCGGGCTGATTGGCTTGACCAGGTTGACCAGGCTGGCTGGCATGAGAAGGCTGAACATGTTGAGCTGGTTGCATGGGTTGATCTGGCGCTTCTGCTCGCCCTGACATACGTTGTGCGTACGGCTGTTCAGGCTGCTGCATTTTACTCGGATCTGGTTGCTTTGAAGAACGTTTGAATGCACCAAGCAATTTTGAGGACGTGCTCTCTTTTTCCTTTGCTTGCATCGGGAAACCACCAACTGGTGGCTGAGGCGAAGTCGAGTTACGTTTCCTGCCAGCTCCAAACAATTTCGACATGGCCCCTTTCTGCTCGTGTACAGATCCAGCCGCCCCTCGTCCTTGACCTGGATGCAGCTGCTGATGCTGCCCAGATGGGGTCGATCCCATCGGCGGCTGAGTTGCAGTGCGAGTAAACCCCCACTGCGGCTGCGTGGGTTGGGGCGAGAGTCTTCCGCCAGGGCCTTGTAGTGGAGGCTGCTGGCCCTGCATTCCTGGAACTTGCTGCCCAGGAAAAGGTCGGAAAGGCATCGGGCCTCCGTTTGGTCCACTATCTGTTGTTGGCTGACCTGTTTGTGCTGCATTATTGAAGCCTTGCTGTTGAACATATGGGCTCAAGCTTGATTGTCCAGATTGTCCAGACTGAGCTGAGATCCTGTTTGCTCCAGGGCTTCCGGGTGGCGGAGCAGGTGACTGTGACGGTGTTGGTAGAGAAGGCTGCCGCATATGCCCAGGCTGAGCAGAGGCACCAAGCCGAGAGCCTTGATGGGTTTGACCATCACCACCAAACTCATTCGGGTCTTCTGGAGTTCGGGATGGTTCAATCTCTGACTTTGATGGAGGCTGTGAGCCTGTGACCACAGGAGGTGTGCTAATGGTTCCAGAAGCTAACCTCGACGGGCCAGAGCCCACCGGCTTCCTGTTAACCCTAAGAAACTCTTGAGAGGACCGCGGAGACTCGTCATTGGCAGGAGCACCCAGGATGCGTTGATGTTCCCCTGAAGGCGTTATCGGGTTGGAACTGAGAGCAGTCCTGACATCATGGTTCATGGGCTGCGCTTGACCTTGTAACCTCTGTTGATGAGGTCCAGCAATCTGCCCTGGGGCAAGTTGTTGTTGTTGTGGCACACCGGGATTAGACATCTGCCGCATGCGGGTTTGAAGAGCTTGAACCTGGCCTGGAGGATAGCTAGGTTGCCCATGCAAGCCCATTTGTTGAGGATGCGGATAACTCGATGGAGGAAACTGCCCTGGCTGAGGTTGCAGACCTCCCATTGGCATTGGGCCGTACCCCGGCTGTCCCATTTGTGCATTTTGCGAATTTGTCTGATCTTTGGCACCGGACCCTGGCTTGCTGCCAAGGAGACCCCCCAGGAAACTGCCATTGGGTGCCCGTTTATCAGGACCATCTCCCGTGTGCTGCGGTCTCAACTGCCCCATGTTTGGAGGTAAACCCATTGGAGCGCCCTGGACAGAGCCTTGAGTGCTACTACGACCGCGATTGATGGGAGGAGGGGCCATCATACCCGTCTGGGCAATCGGCTGGACTTGGCCGGAGTGGAAGCCCTGGTCGTCGGTAGAAGGTCGAATCGAGCTTTGCATTGATGGTCTGCCGGACGTTGGCTTTTCTGCCTTATTTGGTTGAGCATCATCCTTTGGGCCGCCTTTGAACATGCTCCTCAATTCAGACAGCCGCTTCTTGGCGCCGCCTCCTTGGTTTGAATTGGTATCGCTGCTCCCGGATGAGTTTTCGGCCTTGCCGCCACCCATACCGGTCATTTGCTTCGCCAGGCCACTCGCCCCAAAGAATGTCTTCTTCCTCTCACCAGGACCAAAATTCTGAAATTGTTGCGATGCAGGGTCCACATGGCCTGGTTGCGACTGCGGGCCATTGTTGCCCGTGCTGCCCATCCCAAAGAATGATGCTCGCTTGTGTTTGATCTTTTCTGGCTCGTCTTCAGTCATGACGCTCGTCTCAGATACTGAAACCTCGTCTGCCTGAATTCCATCTTTGGAGATACTGTCGGGTCTTGCCCGGTTCGGCAAGATCTTTCCACCAAGCTGATTGAGCAGACCCCCAGTTTGGCGCTTATTGTCATCCTCCAAGTCATGAGTGGGTGGTCCTGCTACGCCTACACTATCACGTCTGTGCTGCTGCGCTTGTTGTGCAGCTGGTGTCATTTGTATTTGGTCCTGCTGAACTGGTGACTGATTTGAAGTTCCGACTGGGAACAAACCAGGATAGCGTTGTGCCGAAACGGGAGGAAGAGGATTGTTGCGCGTTGTGCGTTGCGGAGGCTGCGAGGGACCTCCTATAGGCACCAGAGACTCCGTTTCCTTGTCCCCAGCATAATATCCATCCTCTCGCGTCGGCGGTGTCTGTGTCTTCCTGGATGTGTTCAGAGGCGCGGACAGTTGTGACTCCTCAAGTTTCCATTGACCTTGTGGCGGGAATCGATGAATCGGGTTCCCGCCAGCTGAAGGCGGAGATACCGCTCCAGACCGCATGGCTGGTGGTTGCGGACTTGGTTGTGGACTTGGTTGCATACCCGTTTGTATGCCTGGCAGTCCATTAGATGACGGAAAGCCATTTTGGCCTCGCAAATTCATATTGTACTGTGAGAATTGCGAAACGGGGATTCCAGGAAATTGCACCGGTGCGCCGTTCCGGCCTGGGGCAGGAGCATATGCGCCATTGGATTGCCAATGTCCGTTTTGCCCATTGACCGAATGGCCCTGGGGCTGCATATGCGGATTGTATTGAGCAGCGGGGCCTTGCGCTTGTTGGTGAGACACTTGGCTGTACTGGGCTGGGTTGTGTTGACCTTTTGCAGACTGCACCATGCCGGACGGGATTGCAGGCACCGGTGGTATCACGTCCTGCACGCCTGCACGGTACGAGTCGGCGTCGGCAGATTCGCCATATTCGCCGCCATCATCGCTTTGGCTACTCTTGTTGTCGCCAAGCAGGCCAAAAGTCGAGGTTCGACGAATCGGTGGGAGGCCAACGAAGGATTCAGAGCGAGGTGCCTCTGTTGCCTGGTAGTTTTCATGCGCCGCGTATTGCACCGGCGATGCGACTGGCCTTGAGTCTGACAACGGCGCAGCCATATTTCGTGAGGTATCGTCTAGAAACTTATAAGGCTGCAATGTTGCAAGATGCTGGTAATGGAGCTCGGCCTAGACGTCTTATCTGTCTTCTTTGATAATCAAATGCGCGGCATTCCGGGGTTTTGCGCAACGTGGAAGAAGATATAAGCGGTGCCGTGTTGTATTGTCGTGGGGAGGTGATGATGTCTCGAATCGAAGCTCCCCTCTTCAGCCAGCGGAAGTGGTTGTGAATAGATACCAGGCCGGCTTGTTTCCTGCTGATGCGCGCCGCTTTGGGCAATTGAATTCCTGTCCCTCTAGTACTATTTACTTCTCCAAAGAGACACTGGTAGCTGGAAAACCGTTGGGTAGATGGGCGACTGAGATTCAGCGCGCGGTGTAATAATGTTGCTCGAGGGTAGCGTAGTACTGTAGTGCCGCGTCTTGCGATGCCTAGTGGACAATGTCGATCTTCAGCTGGCGGTGGCCGAGCGAAGAGACGGCTGCGGGGAAAACGGAGAAGAAAGGACTGGCAAATGGACCAAGAGTAACCATTTGAAGATGCAGACAAAATTCCAGGATCGGAACCGCGTCGTTCGCAGTGACACAGATACAGGAGGAGAAATTAGAGCAGGAAATTGAGGCACAGGCGGCGTTCCAGGTCAGGTCCCAAGGCCGTAGGATGCAGCTCGAGCTCGATGTGAGCTTCTCTCATCAGATGGATGGGCTGACCACGGTGCCCTGGTCCTTGGTTGGACCGAGTTCTTGTCTTTCCGCTGCTGTTTGCTTGGAGAAGAGTCGGTCGGCCCTGCGGCTGGACGACGGCGCGGGTCCCCAAGGGCCAGGATCAGGGTCGGGCTACCTGTAGCTCTCGCTGCAATTGGGTTAATTGAGATTCTGATGGGCAAGGTGGTGCTGAGAGTAGCCTGTAGCGAGCTTTTTGGTGACACTTGGTGAGCATGCTTATTTGGGTGAGCTGCACTTGCAGATCCCTGCCCAGTCGCTTGAGCGTATCGCATCCAAGCCAAGACCCCCCAAGGAGCGTCGTTCATTTCTCGACTTAGCCGTTTGTGACGTAGTCTTGGGGGGGAATAGGCACAAAAAGGCAGTCCGACAGTGGCTCCACGATGTCCTAGTTGCAGAAGGTTTTCTATTAATATCCCCATTCCCTGGTTCAAAATGGGGTGCCCAGGAGCCCACGGAGCCCTTTTGTTCACTAGAGCATACTAGTATTTTTTGTTGGAGACACGGGATTGTGGGGATTGGATGGGATTGATGGGATCGATAGTAAAAAAAGTCAATGGATGCGGCAAGTTGAGACCTACATGGCATCTTATCGAGTCGTGGGCATCATCTAGGCATTCTTCGGAGGCCAAGGGAAAACTACTTCGATTCAAATGCGAGATAATGCCATAATCAGTATTAATATGAGACTGACTCGAGTGAAAATGCAGAATAGAGAACAAACAGCACAGGTACATAATCATGACTGGTTAGTCTGCCGGAAGCATAACGTACGAACAAGTAAACTTAGGCCAAGCATCGTGTCGCTTGGGGCTTTTTCGGTTCCGACATTTCGAAATTTATTCCCAGCGCCCCCTCAAGCCATCAGCAACACATGTCGGTCAGCAATTTATACAACAACGCAGTCCTGCCTTCTGATTGGACAGGATGCTCCTTCACGTATCCGAGCAAATGCAAGTGAGATAAATGTTTCATTGATCGTTCGGTTCAGCCCCCGGCCACCGCTTTCCGCCGTTGATGTCGTACAACGTAAATGTGTGGAGCCTTCAGCCTGCTTCCGTCCGCGCTTTGCTGTAAAGTATAAATGAAACACAACCGCTGCTTCGTACAAAAACAAAAAAGTAATAGAACCAAAGATCAATGGAAACAGAATAGCATGTCACTCCCTCAATATACAAGCGACCTAACCTAGTTTGTATACTCATGCCCGCAAAAAGAGTAATGTGATTGATCGTACTGATTATACAGGGAAAATATATCTCCATATTGGAGGATGCGCCTGCTCGAAAATCAAAGCGCAGCGCCCTCGCAGTCAAAAGTCAAATAGGTACTGTGCTGGGTCTCTGTTTTAGCGAGACGAGAGAAATGAAAATTATTGAAATCATTTGTCGCCAGATCCACGAAGCTTGTCTTTACCCCTGTTGAAAAGCTTCATTCCTGATTTCATACCCGCCTTGGTGGCCTTGTTTCCAAAAGCTCCTGCTGCGTGTAAGAACTCCTTGCCCTTGACAGCGGCTTGAGCTTTGGAATTTCCAAAACCCTGCTGTCCAGACATTGACCGTTGCCGCGCGGGTCCAGGAGCTCCCGCCATGACATTCGGGTTGCTAGCATTGAGGTACTGCTGGTAATATGGTTGTTGAGAAGCGGCTGGGGGGCCGGTTGGAGATGTTTGTGCCGACCCAAGGCCCTGTTGGGTAGGGCTGACACTCAAGGGCTGAAGTGCTGGATCTTCTGATGAGGCCTTCATGTGCTCAACCCAGTTTAACAGTCCCGAGTCCATTGACACATATTGTGATCTGGCCTCCTCGAACCTCTCGATTCGAAGAGCTGGGGTTGGAAGACTAAGTATTTCACGCCAGCTGGTGATATTGACAGGCTTTGGGGGAGGCGCCATCAAAGTGGAATCTTCTGGGTCCATCGGTGATTCGGGGGGCGTTCGTGAGAGTGCTGGGTGGTCATCGTCAAGGTTGGGCGAGACCGGGTGCGACGATGCTTGTAGAAGAACCTTTTCATCAGCAAGTGACAAGCGGCTTCCAGTACTTTCCAGAGGCCTGGGACTCGATAGGACAGAAATGGGCGATGGTGGTTCGATGTTTGATACGCCAAGCCCGCCTGGAGCGTTGCTACTCATCATGGAGACAGTGTGAGAGATCATGCCGTCCTTTTCGGGCTCAATTTGCAGTGCTGGAGATGCAGTCTCTTCCCGCAGATCGGGACTCGCGGAAATTCGCTGCTCGGTAGCATCAGAGATTGGCTCGTCAGGCGCATGCACATCCGTGCCTGTCTGAATCTGCGGCTGTTCATTCGGCGTGACGTTTTCTGACAGATCCTCCCACGAGAATCGACGGCTGAGACGTGCGCCGCGCTCCTGAGGTAAGCTGTTCTGAGTAATCGCATCTGCAGCCGGTTCGCTGGGAACGACAGTGCGCGCAGGGCTGCTTTGAAGGGGTGCTGGGCTGGCGACTGGCATCTCGTCTTTATCCTGGATTGAACCCTGGAGGGCTTTTTCTTCGGGGAACCCCATGTATTCGTCGTATACGCCTGAAAGATATCGACTCTCTCGAGCAATGTCTGATGCTGGCGTGGCGAGACTTCCGTTGGTTGTCGAACGCATAGGAGGGAAGCTAGGCGAGTCGACTGGCAGCGGGCTCAGTGATTTGATGATATCCTCGCGTAGCAGGTCGCTTTCATGTGGAGAAGTATTGTCCATGGAACTAGATGTGAAATTGCGAGCGAGGGGGCCTGGCGCAATGAAGTCCGATTCTGATGCCCCTCCGCGCTGCGGATTCAATGGCGCAGTCGGAGAAAATCCTGAAGAGGTGGTCGCTGTGAGTGGATGTGTAGATGTGGAATATTTGGATGGCGATTCACCATAGGATGGAACGTCAGACTCGAGACCCTGCGCATGTTGATCAACAGTCGCGGATTCGTTCGCAGCTCCTAGTGGATCGGGCGTCTGCAATGGAGGAAGCGCTTTTGATGTTGCCAGGGCAGCCGGCGCAGTTGTCAAAACGTCATTCGCGATCGATCGGTCGTGTTTACCCACTGTACTTCCAAAATTATCATCATTTTGCCAGACATCCTTTGACTCTCCTACAGTTGATGCATTATTCTCAAGTGGCTGGGCTTGCTTGATCGTGGTCGTAGGCTCAATATCTTCTGGTTCTTCGTCGACATCGACAGATCTTTCTGGAGTGTCATCCACGGTCTCCACGGTTGCTAGGTGTGACATAGTCGGCTCTGGTCGCTCCATTGGTGTCGGCGCCTCAGATGCAATGTTTGTACTTTCCGACACCCAGCCGCCAGGGATGGACGGCCTCGATGGGCGCATTTTGGCTTTGATGGTTGCCTCGTCCGGCGCAGATGATTGTGATTCAAGCAGAGACGCATCCGGGCTTGGAATTTCTTCCTTTTGCTCAGCGAGGGCCGGACCTTCGATAAGACTTGGTGCCGACTTTTCTTCGCTGTCATCAGATAGCGTTTCAGATGGCCTGGAAACGGTGCTGTTCAACCCTAAACCTGCCTCGGTCTGCAAGTTCGAATCATCACTCAGGGTGGCAGCCTTTTGCTCCGACGGTGTTGATTGTGCCGAGTGGTCGCCATCGGACAGACCGCCGGACGAGCCTGAGAAGAAGTCTGTGCCAAAGCCAGACAATCGGGCCAAGTCCGGAAGTTGAGGACTAATTGACTTACGACGCGGATCGCCGAGAAGCTGTGAATTGCCAGATTGAGATGCAGTGCCAGCCAGAGGTCCAGAAGGAGCTGCTTGTTGAGGAGCTGAGGACTCCTCGATCGCGGGTATCTCGGTTGGTGCAGATCCATTGCCCTCATTAATCAAGCCATCCAAGCCATATTCGCTCCTCCGCTCTGCGACGGGAGCAAGCGTGGGCTTCAAGCCACGAACGGAGTCCAGATTCTCATCACCGTCCCTGTCAAAGCTGAGCCGCCTCCGCTGTTCCACGGGAGATCGCAAAGCATAGGCTGGAGAAGCAGACCTCTCACTACCCGGACTTTGCATGCCGTCCAGACTAGGTCTCCCGGCGGATTCCATGGATCTGCGCTCCTTCTCCTTCTCCTCCTCCATTCGCCGGTATATTTCAGCCGGACGTATAAAAGGCAATGGCTTGTTGGGGGCTGCTGTTGCAGACGGCGGGGCTTGCTGACCGGGAGAATCGGATCTCTGCTCTGGCCAAGGCCGTCCACTCGACCCGGGCCGGGAGCCCGACCTGTTTCTCGATGTATCACGGTAGGTAGGTGCATCTTGATGGCCCATACTGCTCTTGCGGGGAGGGAAGCGCGACGATAGCCCCGTAGCGCTTGCCGGAGACGCGACTCCACGGTCTTGTGACGCTGGGGAATACTCCCGGCGACCCGGGTATCCAGGTGCCGCCGACCCAAATGGTCCTGGCCTTCCAGATTGTGGTGAAGTCACATTTTCCGAAGTTCTATAGTCGGGTGCACCACCAAACGACGACTGATCAGCAGCTGGAAATGGTTCGACCGGCTCGAAGCGCTGCGTAGGTGCAGACGCCTGCTGAGTCTGAAGGTGCAAGGCCGGCGGTCCGCTAGGGTTTCTACCAAACGACTGACCCCTAAAGTGACCAAATGCCGCCGTCGGTTGCGAGAAGGCTCGATTGCCTGATATCTGCGAGCTGGGAGGCTGCGCGCCCTGACCCAGCGGTCGGAATGAAGCGGGCGGCTGCGCCGGCCCCGGCGGCACTTCGTCTTCGGGTTCCTCGTCATCGTCGAATTCGTTCCCCCAGTCATCACCACCATAGTCGATCTTCTTGGCTTCGACCCATTTCCTCGTTTTTGTGCGGTTCACATTGGACTTCAAGGCATTGTTGCTCGGCGTGCTCGGCGTCCTGGAAGGAAGAGGTCATGCATGTTAGAGACGCTTGTGTGTTCACTTTGCGCTGGGACCGGGGCAAGGCCAGGCGCAGGACCCCATTGTTGAAACTCACATCGGCGAGGCGTTTCGGTAGACATTATTGTACGTGGACTGGTCCATGGCGGCATACGGAGATCAATCAAGCTCTCCGTGAAACAAGCTAGGGCAACATCGCTGAACGCTAGTCGAACGGAGAAGAAGAACAGAGTCGCAAAGCTGGGTATAGCTGGTAGTAAATACTACGCAGGCGACCAGGCGACGTCTTGTCGAAGTTTTGGGTAATTACGAGGTATGCTGAGGCTGTGCTAGAGATCCGCTCCAGGTCGATTGGGATTGGGGGTCGTACGCTTATCACGTTTGGCTGGCGGCGCCGGCACTGGGGCAAAGGGATGACGTGGAGCCTGAAAAGGGACCACAGAAGGGGAGCGGTTGTTGAACCAATACTAGTAGGTAAATGGACCGTGTTCTTGTGATATATGACAGTGTCTGCTAATAATTGTCTGCGTGGCAAATATTAAAGTCGTCTAGGTATACAGTGGAATGCTGTCGCTTGAAAGACTGTTGTGCAGCAAAGTGGGAAAGGAATGAAGTGACGCCTACGTGACACCTTAGTTCCCAGATTCCTGAGCGGCCAAGCGGACCATTCGTGGTGGATGATGATGCTGGGGAACCAGACAGAGTATGGACCATGACATGGGTGACGATGCTAACTAACCGCGAGGTCCCAGTTGAGCCGGGAAATGTAGCGGCGTTATTTTTATTTTCGGGCCATGTGGACGTTCAACAAGGGCCCATGATTGGGCGCAAACAAGTTGGCACCAGCGGTATGAGTTGATCGTGAAGAATACAAGGTTTTCAAGGTGTTCCATTTGCTATCGCACTTGAACTCCTTAATGAGATGGGAGAAACTCGAGTTGCCGAGACATGTGTAATTGCAACGTGAATACTAAAACCACTTCTACTCGCAATTGTCACATCATAGGGGACACAAGACTGAATTAGAGTACCAATTCCAGTACGTGCATCCTACAGTGGGCAGGGTAAACTGGCAATGTAGATCTTGTAATGTGTCTGTTTCAACCATTATTAGGCGGGCCTCATCTCTGCGCTGGATTATGTTTCAACGTTTTCTTATTCCAACGGCGCCTCAGATGTCATACTCGTTGAGTAGTGAAGTTAAGCTTTTCTAAGAAAGAAGAAGCAAAAGAAAAGGGAGCTGCTAATATTATCACATGTGACTTGATGCTAACTGGAGACCTCGTCCTCCTCATGGTCCCAGGGTTTTTATACCAATAAGCAAGGCTATTAGGCCGGGTATCATCATATCAACCTTTCTCGCAACTAAGGGATGTGAGTATCATTGATTTGCACCGGTCAACAACTTTAATGATCGATAATGCATCATCCAGACCTTGGCTTATAGGGCAATGCATTCTGTGCTTAATGCAACCAAACCAGTAGGAATTTTGTTTTTCCATTTCTTCTTTCTCAGGGGGTTTTTTCTTAAAGAATTACAGATGTTTCAATTCTGAAAGATGTCTCAGCCTACAAGGCGGCAAATCAAAGTCTAACATATATCTTTGATCTTGATACATTGACACATCAGACTTTCAGCAAAAGTTGAGTACGTACCCAAATTGCTTGCCATGCCCAACATCGGTGTCGCATACAACTGCACTTACACGCATTGCGTGTTTGGTGGAGTGAGCCACGAGCACCCGCCACAATGGAAAAGATTAGTGGGCAAAAACTTCCCCTGGCCTCCGGGATCAAAAAGTTGGGGGGCTTAGATCGGCAACCCAGCACCTGGCTCGCCTGGCTGGTCCGATTTCAGCACTACCTTACCTTGCAATGTAGCCTTGGTGTGATGCAGGTCGGCAGGCACGGACACGTCGCCCTGAACTCTTGCTCAACGGGACCTTTGCGCTCCAAGCCAACAATCTCCCAATCCACCATTTCTATCATCACCAACTCAGCAAACGAAAGCAACCAGACCACCACCCACTTTCCTTCCCAATATTACAACAAAAAGAGGGCAAACGACACTGCGTGTATCTTCGGAGAAAACGTTCGTAGCCTTTGACGTTCTTTCAACGCCGCGAGACATTCCTTGACCTACGGCGTCGCGGTCTCAGAAATAATTACCCAAGGAAAGCCATCGAATTTGCATCCTGCGCCCTTGTCGTCATCTCAAACCGATACCCCCAACGACAAATCGGTTACCTGTCCGAGGCCGACATGGCAGTCGCATCGATTCAGGACCGGACGGCCGAGTTCCGGACAGTCCTCAATCAAGTTCAGAAAAGACAGGCATCGTCAAAAGTTGGCGCACAAAGACGGTCGCTCCTTACCGATCAGCAAAAGGCTGAGGCAGATGGCGATGCACGCCCTAGAAGGTCGGATTTCGCCAGGCGGGCGGCCGAGATTGGCAGAGGCATCTCTGGTACAATGGGCAAGCTGGAAAAGTTGGCACAGCTCGCCAAGAGGAAAACACTTTTTGACGATAGGCCAGTCGAGATCAACGAGCTCACATTTATCATCAAGCAAGACCTGTCGACTCTGAACCAGCAGATTGGCGGCCTGCAGAGCCTTACGCGACAACAGCATCCCAAGGCAGACCAAGTAGGGGAGCACAACAAGAATGTGGTCGTCATGCTGCAAGGAAAGCTCGCGGATGTGTCTGCCAACTTCAAGGACGTGCTAGAATTGAGGACAAAGAACATCCAGGCATCCCGGGCGCGAACCGACAACTTCATCTCTACCGTATCACAGCATGCTCAGCCTACGATACAACAGTCTGCGTCGCCCTTGTACGGAACGCCAAGTCGAGGAACACCCTCGCCAGGCGGCGATACCTTATCGCTGAACCCGGTCATGGGCGACCAACAGGTGCTCATGATGGAGGAAGCGCAGCCCCAGAACACCTACATACAGCAACGAGGTGAAGCGATTGAGAACATTGAAAAGACCATTGCAGAGCTGGGCTCCATCTTCGGACAACTGGCAACAATGGTTTCAGAGCAGGCAGAACAAATCCAACGCATAGATGCCAACACCGAGGATGTCGTGGACAATGTCCAAGGTGCGCAGAAAGAGCTGCTGAAATACTGGTCGAGAGTATCCAGCAACCGGTGGCTCATCGCCAAGATGTTTGGCGTGCTCATGATTTTCTTCTTGTAAGTGGAATGTTCCGGCACTCTCCTCTGATGGCCACAATCAAAGACTACGAGCGACTTGCTAATTGAGAACTACAGATTATGGGTGCTTATCGCTGGCTAGAAGACGCCTGTCCGGCGTCGCTGTATCAATATCTTCTTGTACAATACTTGTTCACACATATCATGACTGGGTCGTGCACTAGATCTGTGATGAGTATACCAAAACTTTTAATAGATTTCGGGACTTTACGACGGTCCTTTGACTTGAATTAGCCTCATGGCCTTGAGTACAGTTTTGGCCATGAACATGTGGCGATCATTGTGGGTCAAGCCTGAGCGATGGGACACAGGAGCAGTCCAGCATCATGAAACAATTTTTTCTTATGTTATTTGAACGGGTGCATATGAACTCCATTTTTAGAGGTACAGCTTGCTTAGCTACTACTTGGAGTGAAGCCAGTTGAATATAATGGGTTTGGGAGCAATATTCTCGAGGGAGTATAGACCACTCAGCTGATGATATATCGTATGACTTGGTATACCATGTGAGCCCGATGATAATGTTAATTTAATAATGCAATCGACGTATAAAAACGAATTCAAATCATGGGTCGGTAAATTTTTTTTCTCTTGGTTCTATATGCTCTAGGTGTAGACTTTCTTCGTGTCCGGCCCCTTTCAACAGATAAAGCATCCCCCTTTGTGATTTCTTTTTAATCATCATGGTATCATAAGACTTTCTCGCCGTGTAAAAACACAATTTCACACCATTATAATAGTCGGGACTCGACGATTCATGCCGCCACTCCGTTCTTGAGAGCCTTGCCTTCCTGCTTGTCCGGGAAGCCAAAGTTGATGCCAAAGGGAGGGTACACGTATCGCACGGGGGCCTTTTCCTTGGTCAGCTGGGTCAGCACGTCGAGGTCTTTCGAGTCGAGGTCGACGATCTTGAGGTTCTCCTTGATGCGCGACTCGGTTACGGACTTGGCCAGTACTGTGCTTCCTCTGGCAACTATTGGGAAGAGAAAAAGACATGTTAGTAAAAAGATGATTTTCGTAATTTTGTTGCTTGATGCAGACATGAGACAAGTTGAAAGGGAAAGTGGAAAAAAACTCACCATGGTAGCTGAGCAAAATGGTACCGGGGCTGACGCCCTTTGAGCTGGCCAGCGACTTGACCTGCTCGCTCTCCAGCAACGGGCCGCCGGTGCTGCCAAGCGGGCTGTAGGCCATGATGTGGATGCCGTTCTTCTTGGACAGGTCGACGACCTCCTGCTGGGGGAGGAGCGGCGAGTTCTCGATCTGGTTGACGGCGGGCACCGTCTTGGCGTGCTTGAGCAGGTTGGTCAGGTACGTCTCGCTGTAGTTGCAGACGCCAATGGCGCGGGCCTTGCTCTTGGGCAGGGCCTCCATGAGCTTCCAGGTCTCGACGTGGTCGTGGTCCCAGAGGATGTCGCGCTCGCCGTTGGGGAGGAGGGGGAAGCGGTCGGCGTCGCCGCCGTCGGGCCTGGTGCCGTTGGGGTTCATGCCCACGGCCCAGTGCACGAGGTAGAGGTCGACGTAGTCGAGGCCCAGGGCCTTGAGGGACTTGTCCAGGCAGAGCTCGACGCGGGTCGAGTACGTGTTCCAGAGCTTGGTGACGACAAAGATGTCCTCGCGCTTGACGCCCGCGTCAAAGGCGGCCTTGAGGCCCTGGCCGACCTCGTCCTCGTTGGCGTAGCAGTAGGCGGCGTCAATGAGCTTGTATCCGGACTTGAGGGCGATCTCGACGGCCTTGGCGACCTGACCGGGCGGGGCTTGCCATGTTCCTGGTTGTACGTGTAAGTGCTCTGTAAAAGATTCCTCTTCATGACCTTGCCGTCCTTCGTCCCCGTTTTCGTGGAAGAGCAGTGTAGCAGGCAGAAAGAGCAGATCAAGGCTTGGGCAGTAGTAGAGGATCGCGGGGAAACATACCGAAACCCACGGCGGGGATCTCAGCGCCGGTGTTCAGCTTGAATGTGGAGGGAGCCATGATTGTGATGGGGGCGGTTCCTATAGTATGGTGAATATATAAGAGGTCGTGACTGCGCAATTGGGTATATAGATTAAGAGAAATCACGATGAAATAGCAAAGCTTCTTTTCGAAAATGGAATTTGACTTATACTGAGCACCACCGTTTATATATGTGGTAGGAATGGGGACTATTTATGCGTTACAGGCAAAATGCCGCGAGAGACGAGATCCTAGTACTCGAGGCTCATTGACCCATCACGTCACCGAGACGAGCCAGCCAGCTCTTTTTCGTCTTGCGGATAAATCACAATGCTCTCTTCGTTCTGTATCGGAAAAGACGACCGGGCCCACTGCATAGCGGAGATCCAGGGCCACATACATTAGGTACATTAGTTGGGTGAATGTATAGTCTACATGGCACTCCAAGTGTGCTTGGCTCTGGGCTCCCGCCTCAGCAATACTATCAGCGCCGAGCCCAGCTTCGGGTTGGCGGGGCAAGTCGCGGGGTGATCGCGGGGTTTCGCCATGATGTCTCTTGGGTGGACCATGGGCGCCCAAAGGCAAAAATGTGTCTTGGCAAGTTCTCAAATCTCGACTTAGTCAGGGGATCCGAAAATGGCATTTCTCTCATAATTTTCGAAGCAGTAAGTCATCACACTCTGGGGAAATAATGGAGCTGCTGACCTAACAGTGTTGAGGCCTCGAACAAAAAGGAAGTCGGTCGCCGTCAGCCAGGATTGGGCCTCTGGGAATTCGGCTTGATATTTCCACCTGGGGTAGTTCTGCGCGAAGGGGCCCCAGAGCAGTGCAGTGCTGCTGGAATGACTCGGAGGGTCGCTGCCCATAGAGCGCTGCCATTTGTGGAAATTCTGAACGAAGCACGCTAAAACGGTAGAAGTCATAGTGGGGCCAAATATTTCTAGACTGATCATACCGAGCTTGAGGACTCTGCGGGGTGATCTTAAGCCGAGTACAAAGATCAAAAGCATTATTATTACCCAAAAAACGGTAATATATGGATGACCATTGGATATCGACGGGCAGGGCCATAAGCGGTAAGTTTTCTGTTTGTCGGTTGGCTGACAATTTGCTATATGCGATTTTGGTTATTGACCAATTCCTCAGCTGGTACAGAGCAAGTATATCATAGCAGGCCACTTTCCCTCGTGATAATAGAATATTCTCAAAATCTGCTATACACTGTTTCATTCATTTACCTTTCTCATTTGCACATGAACATTGATATTACAAGGGGAAATAAAACGCTAATCAACTACTTGTCGTGATGGCGTGGCTGACTGGCTGGTCCACGGATTCACCTCCATCTTTCCTCCGCATCATGTACGACCAATGCGTCGTGGGATTCTCGGCCAGCGCGGCCAACTCATAGTGGTCATCATTCTTGGGGCCCGCGGCGACAAAGCCGTGGCGTATGGCGAGGCGCGCGTACTTGATGGCCTCCCAGACCCTGCCGACGGCGTTGAACTCGACGGCCGCGTAGGTGTAGGCCTCGTACAGCCGTGAGTAGAGGCGCTCCTGCTCGTAGAGCGACACGAGCGCCTCGGCCATCTCGGGCGTGGCGTGCGAGGCCGCCGTGTAGTCGGTGAACTGGCCCTGGAGGTCGAGGATCTGAGAGATGCGGGCGTCCGAGGCCTCGACTATGCGGTCGACCTGGGTGCAGCTTGAACAGGCGCAGGGAAAGTGCCAGGTCTCGTCGAGGCGCGCGACACGTTCGTCACGAGGGAGCAGCAACCTGACGGGTATACATGTTGGTTTTGTATTCGGAGGAAAAATCATGAATCATAGATATTTGCTTACTCAACGTAGGTAATGGTTATTTCCTCTCCAGCAAGAATGTCTCTCGTGGCAAAAACATTTTGAGTAAATGTGTCGGGGTCCCAATAGTAGTGAGCATTGGGTCGACAATCATGGTTCATGCGAGACACTATAAGGAGTTTCCGCTTGTCAGTCGCCAAACTCGCTGTGGGTCTCATAAGCCATCGGCATTTATGTATAACTTACCTTCAGGGAATACCGTGAAAAAGTTTACACTTTGGGCATCTTTTGGGCGGGTGATAATCTCGACGTCGGAGATATCAAAGGCGTTGGTGAGAATAATCTTGTACACCTGTTCCTCATGGCTGTCGGCGCCATCGTGGGTAGACAAGTTCATAAAAATCTCCCGGTGATTCTTGGGCAGGTGGCCGATGCCCTCGGTCTGCATCCGGCGGACCTGGTCCACGGAGACGTGATCCCAAATGTCAAAGTCGGTCATGATGGCCGCCGAGACGCTCATGATGTGGTCGCCCATGGCGAGGTTGCGGCTCGCCACCAGGCCCATGCCCTTGTTGGGCACCTCCTCAACGTGCCACTTGTCGCTCGCCGCCGCGTTGAAGTCCTTCACGCCCTTGTACAGGTCCCCTTCCGCGAACGCCGGGCTCTGGGCAATGGCGACCGCCTCGGCGGGCGTGGTCAGTATGGTGATGCCCCTGCCGCCGGCAAAGTCGGGATTCGAAAAGATGCAAAACTCCTCGGTCTCGTTGTGGCGGCCGGCGCATGTTGAGGATATGGGCCACAACTCGTTTGCGAGGAGCTTGTCGCTTTTGATCTTTGGAGCTTCTACTTTGCGTGGCTTCACATCTGCTGCTGCTTTCTCTTCGTGCTTCTCCCCTTCCTTGTCCGTCTTCTTCTCTTCGACCACCACTGGCTCGGCAGGTTTCTGGGCCGCCACCTTGACTGGCTTGTCGTCTGATGGAACAAATGGGGTTGCCACGGCGTGTACTGTCCTCTCGCTCCTTTCGCTCTGTGGTTCTGCGACGCTCACTTGCGCAAATGCCGACGGGTCATCATATTCGCAAAATGGATTCTCAAAATTGCCCAGGAAATTCTCCCACTGGCAGCGCCCGTAATCCACCATGTAGCCCAGCGAGTTCTTGGCTGCCACCGCGCCCGTGGCATAGGCGAGTAAGAGCTGCTGGGACTTCATTCTTTGGTGAACTACAAGTCAAATGACTTGTCGAGCGAAATACAATTTTTAGAACAATGGACATTCACATTCGGAGGTCAAAAGCTTCAAGAAATTTCGAAAAGAGAACAGGCTGTTCGTCAAGAGTATATCAGCCGCCATGTGACGGTGGTGCCACCGCCTACTGGCTAAAACGAGCTTGGCAGCTCTCGATGCGACGCAACATTCCCTTTGAGGAATCAATCAATGCGCGGCCCTATCGATAGAGAGCAACAAGCCTGGCTATAACGCGAGTATGAAAACGTCCCAAAGAGGTAGGTGGATGCAAATTGCCGGCTCATGAGTGGGCAGGGGCGTGAGTTTCAGTGGGTCGGAAAGCTATTCTGTGACTGGGGCTACAAGCTGTTCACCATGTCGGGCAGCTCTGTCTATAATAGCTGAGACAGGGCTCAAGAAGTACAAACTTCGGCACGTGAAATCAAGAGGTCTGGTTTAAATCAAAAAGATATATCATTAAATTTGCATACTACTTGAAGCCGAAATGGATTGAAAAACGTCATAACAGACTCGACCACTTAGCAAGGGGCCTTTTTTTCTTCTTCGTGAAATCATCCAATATATAACTCATGAAAACGGTATCCCTAGTACGAATGCCAAACATAAACTTCACAGTACTTATAGTCGGGCTTTCAACGAATGGTTGCGCTGGGAATCTCGTGCGGGCGACTGGACGACCGCCTGTGTATCAAATTCTACTCTATGGTCAACTAATATATACTCCTTGGACGCTTTTTTAAGCTCGGAGTATTTTTTCTTCTTTTTTCTCTTTTTTTGTTTTACATACCAACCATGACTTTCAGAACCAGGTCGCCCTTTTCGTCCTTTACTTGACCGGCCATCTTGAAGGCTTCGGGGATCTCGTCAAAGCCGTTGTAGCGATGCGTAATGAGCTTGCCCACATCAGGCAGCGCCGCGTTTTTGCTTGCCAGCATGTTGATGACGTCTGGGTAATTGTTGGCATATCTGAAGACACCCACGAGATCGACTTCTCGCAGTGCCGCCGCCGAGAGGGGAAGAGTCTGGATGGGGTTGCCCATGCCGATAATCATGACTTTTCCACCGGCTTGTGTAGACTAGGATGGAGACTTGTTAGCTGAAGAAGTACCACAAGAGAACTTGTTGGGCTCAACTCACGTATATGGCAGTCTGCATGCACGACTCAACACCAGTGCACTCAAATGTTACAGTGACTTCGCCAACAGCTTCTCCCTTGACCTGAGTCGATCCAATCTTTTCTGCCAACTCTTTCGCATATGCCAGCTTGTCTTCGATCGTCTGCGGTCGGGCCATGGGAACAACGATCGATGCGTCGGCGAAGCCGTTTTGCACGGCAAAGTTTACACGATCCTCTTGAATGTCGGCAATCAGGACTGTCTTTGCTCCGGAGACCTTGGCAGCGGCCGCGCAAAGCAGACCTACAGCGCCGGCACCGAGAATGAGCACAGTCGAGCCGGGTTTCAATTGCGCCCGGTCTCGGGCGTGGAAGGCGACGGACAGTGGCTCGACGAGTGCACCAAATTCAAGGGAGACGGTCTCGGGCAGCCTGTGAGGGGTTCGCCAATGATTAGATTCAAGTTCCAAAATTGTGATTACCTCCCACTCTGCGATGTATTTCACTTACTTGTGCACCCACTTTGCTGGGTGATTGATTCGGTCTTGTAGCGTGCCCTGGAAATGTGGGAATGCCTTTGCCGAGCTGCGGAAGCGCATCCCCTTGCAGATGTTATATCTGCCCTCCTTGCACAGGTCACAGCTCTCACACGGCAGGCCAACTTCGAGAGCTACGCGGTCGCCGACCTTTAGTGAGCTCACTTCTGAGCCGACGGCCGTGACAACACCAGCGGACTCGTGGCCGAGGGCCATGGGTTCTTTGCAAATGATGTCGCCATTTCGGTAGTGGTTGAAGTAGTGCAAATCAGAGCCGCAAAGGCCAGTGGCCTTTACTTCAACTTGAACCTCGGCAGCTTCTGGCGCGGACAGCTCTCGCGATTCCTGTATAATGTGTGGTCAGCTCCCAATATCTTTGCGCTTTTGCTGTCACCGCGCGTCGCAACTTACCACGCGCAGATCTTTTGCGCCGTGTAGGACGGAAGCTCTAATGTCGCCGCCGCACATGTTCAAAGACTGGTGCCCGGATGTCGGACTGAAAATGGTTATTGAATATGATTCAGTTATTTCCACACAGGAGAGTGGTTTGAAAGCTTGGCAAAAGACGTTATAGTCTTTCGCAAAGTGCTTGATTAGATTTTGAGGGTATCACAAGAATCTGAGTAATGTGAAGCAAGAGAATGGGTAGCAAAGAGTGAGATTGTGAAAGAAGCATTCAAATCCCTTTGATTTTGTTTTGATCTACTGCTACCATCAATCGTCGGGCAAAAGTTCCAACACTCGCGTCGGAAATTTTGACCTACCTTTCTCGTCAATTCGGAAATCTGAACCGTGCTCCGATATCGACGCCCGACTCTCTCACTCCGACTTTGTCCAGATGACGATGTTTGTACCTGCTACTGAGCACTAACTGAGGAGCTCCTCCCCTGCGGCCTGTGGAGTTCCATGTCCCATCCCGCGGGGGGCCTCTTTAGTGGCTTCAGTGGCCCGGCCAGAAGCGACTTTCCTGGCGACTTATTACCCCAAATTTCTCCGATTTCTCCCCGCGTTCGGCAAGTCGCAAATGGTAGCGAGACTCTTTTTCTATTGCTACGAGTCGTACAAAGTAAAAGTGAAGGCGGCGAAATGGCTTTAATTCTTTGTTACTCACGTGCGACTGACGGGTTCCTTATGAATGTCATGATATTTGCATTATACGAGCAATTATACAGACTTCACAAGCAGCGATATTACATTTCAGTGTTGTTGATAGGAAATACGTAATGGCATTCGAGGTTTCGGAAAGGCCCACCGTGGTACGAGATCCATATTGTAAAAGAAAGACGTCGGATGGATATCTTCAAAATAGCCTCTATTTCTCTCCAACTTTGCCAACAACAGTCATCTCTCAGCACAGAGCGCGGGCGTTTCTTGCGAGAACCATTGACATATCACGAGCCAACAATTGGTCCTGCATATTACACCAAATGTCTTGAACGCAGCCACGACTCGTGGTAATTCTGTGACTTGCTGTATTCGTCCCCCACGCGCATGAATGCCATCGGGCCAAATGCCGCATCTTCCGGCGATAATTGCCCTTTTGTGAGGAGCTCCCAGCTGGCGCAGTCCCATAATAGCGGGGGAGGGGTTCATTATTGCCCCATTCCAGCGCATTTTCCACCCCGCGGGGGGCCAGCGAGCTAGCTAAGGTAGCCCAGAGTCCGTCATAGTGCGTCCCGAAAAACTGACTGACGAAAACCTGCAATTCGGTGTCATCTGAGAGGTCTAAGAGGTTGGCCATGAATGGGAGAAGATACTCATGTACTCGCTACTTTGTTTTTGTCATTTGCAGGGCTGGACAAGAACTTTGAAAGTGGAACCCCCCTTGCAATAAACTTGACAGGCTGAAATATATCCCTCCCGAATGCCGGATCATGTCCAGCTCTAGCGATCGTGAAGCGGGACCTTTTTCATGTTTTATGACTTCTCTGATCAAAGCTCTTGAGGGCAAAACTTTCTTCCAGCAATAATTCCTTCTGCGAGAAACGAAGCTGTTCGGAATTCCTGACCCGTGACTTTACAATCCACTGTTCGCTTCCAAACCCATTCAACTGTCTTATACCCCCGTCTCATAATCAACAATGGCCAGCTTGTTTTCTCTCGAGGGCGAGACGGCGCTCGTCACCGGCGGTACCCGTGGCATTGGCGCTGCTGTAGCCATTGCTCTCGCCGAAGCTGGTGCCGATATTCTTCTTGTACAAGTAAGAATTTCATCTCTGCCAAAAACACATACGCAATACCAAAGTTGCGTGTATACATTTTTACTGACTCGCTTTTTTGGTTGTTAGAGAAACACAAACGTGACAGACACTCAAAAGACCATTGAATCACTAGGCCGAAAGGTGTCGGTATACACGGCGGACCTGTCTTCGCCAGAGGACGTGAGAAAGGTGGTGCCCGCAGTATTAGCCGACGGCCACAAGATCCGAATCTTGATCAACTGCGCTGGCATTCAGATTAGACATGCTTGCGAGGTGTTTCCCGACGATGACTTCAACAAGGTGAGCAAGCACAGTACCCGATTCTCTCGTATTCGCTGCTCCGTCCTCTTGCCATTGATGGCAGCAGTACAAGGAGTGGAGGATAAGGATAGAGAGCGACAGAGAGAGAGAGAACAAGACTAATAGAGAGACACTCTTCCCAGGTCCTCCAAGTAAACCTCAACTCGGTCTTCACCCTCTGCCGCGACGTGGGCGCGCACATGCTGACCCTGGACCCCTCGCCCGCGACGGGCCGCCGCGGCAGCATCATCAACTTCGCCTCGCTGCTGACGTTCCAGGGCGGGCTCAACGTGCCGGCCTACGCGGCGTCCAAGGGCGCCGTGGGCCAGCTCACCAAGAGCATGGCCAACCAGTGGTCCGACAAGGGCATCACCGTCAACGCCGTCGCCCCGGGGTACATCGCCACCGACATGAACGAGGCCCTGCTCAACGACCCGAAGCGCCTCGCCAGCATCAGCGAGCGCATCCCCGCCGGCCGCTGGGGCTCCCCCGACGACTTCAAGGGCAGCTGCGTTTTCCTGGCCAGCAAATCTAGTGCCTACGTGACGGGACATACTCTTGTTGTTGACGGTGGTTGGATGGGACGGTAGAAAAAAAAGGCAAAAGAAACGGGAATGGATGTTTCGAAATGAGAAGTTGTGGGAGTATTTAGCCATGGGCTTTATAATCACGATACAGGCGAGCCTAGAGTAATGTTCAAGCTTTTGTATTAGAAAGGCAAAGCAAAGTATAGTAAAAAAGGGCATTCAGTCTGTCCAGAGACTGTTACAATCAACGCTTTGGCAATTTTAAACATTCTGGGGATGCGTGTATGCCCGGTCAACGGGTGTGATCTTTTCCGACCTGACCAGTACAGCCATGACAACCCCTCAAGCAATTCCCGAGAATTTCCATTGATTTGTCGACCTTGGACGCTATCATAACGCTCATCAACGACCGTCGGCCGGTATAGGAGGCCCTCTGATCGCTCTTGTGAATGCGGGTATATGTAGTTCTATCGACCAGACCAGGGCGACAGCAACGCTAGTATTCAACCAGGACGTAATCGTCGCTTGGATCGGAAAGGTTGCGATTTTGCGCGGCGGCGCCCTGGCGCGACAGTATGACTTTTCCTGAGCGCTTTCGTATCGCAACGCGTGGAGTATTATACCAGTTGCTTTGTTCGCGGATCCTAGTCACATGTCAGTTGTGTCCCCCTCCAAGGTCGGGTCTGGGTAGCCCCGTATACAAGAAGAGGGGAATGTCAGAACAGATAACGTGTCGCGCAATGCCACAAAGTGCAAGGCTGATGTGAGATTACCATAACCAAAATATACCATACTTACTCTCGTTGAATCAGAGCGATGTTGGTCCGTATCAGAAGATTACGGGTTTGCTTGTCGGCGGATCGGGTACCCATTGCGGCGGCGATCAGCAAAGATTAAGGTTGCGATTATAGTTGGAATGGTAGGACGCAATAGGATGCGATTTTGCAATGTCGATTCTGAAAATCGATTCCACATTCAATCAGATAAATCAGCGCGGAAAGCCAGCGTGTGAGCAGGGCATGGATCTCTCTTAATATGGCGAAGTAGGAGCACGAAAAGAGGAAAAGTCAACAACTGTCAGCGTTCCCCGACCAGTCTGGCCATGACCTCAAGTTAAAGTTGCATGGTGTCAAGTCGGAGCATGTGAAAGTCGTAATGGGCTGGGGGCGATAATCTTTGCGCTTGTTGCGGTTGCGGCCATGCTGTCTTGCAGTGTGACGCCGGAAGTGTCCGCACCCAAGACATGCTTTTCCTGGTTCGTGCTGTACGCTGACTAGCGAACCACCTGTCACCTGTCTGCACGGAAATGAGCATGCCTGTGACCCAAGAACGTTTGAATTTCCACGTGGCCATTGGAAAAAACTTCGTGATATATAGATATATGCGGACTCGCTAGTGGAAGATTATATTCGCATTGCGAACACTCGTTTAGCCTTCTAGATGTATTCTAGTGCTCTATGTCTTCTTTCGTTATTCATGACGTCGGGTTGGAACGTCGGGAGGACATATCCGCGAAGCCGTCAAAGGTCCCTATTGGGGTTTCGCGGAGCCTACCTACAGCTTCGATTCCGTCGCACCTTGCCGCGCGAGATCAGCTGGAGCCCTTCTATCGCTGCTTTCGTCCGGGGGGTTCAATTGCTACAAGCTGATAGATAGAGAACCTCAGTGGGTCTTACTCTTTTCTTCGTAGTAGTGGGCCATCTGCAGGCCGGCTCTCCTGAAGCCGCACTTGACATAGAAACCCTCGTTGGCCTCACTGCAGTCGAGGATGGTCTTGTAGCAGCCAACCTTTTCGGCGATGAAGTCGAGCGCCTGGATCAAGCGCAGACCCAACTTCTTGCCCTGCTGGTTCTTGGCGACTGCGATATCCTCAATGTGGCCGACCTTTGCGAGCGCATGGATGCTGTAGAAGAGACAAATGGGTTAGCGCAAAAGGTCCCTAGAGACAGCAGCTATTGTGGGCGAGTGCATCCTCGCCAGTGGCAGACAAAACCAACATAGGCGGTAAGATATGCATTGTGTGGTTGCGTGGTCCTTTCTTACAATTTCTGCTCAATGACCACGGCGCCAGTTCCTACTACGACGGGCTTGCCGCTGCTGGAGTCTTCAATGACAAGAATGTAGTATACATCGCTCTTATTCTTCAGCGACTCGTACTGTTGGTCGAAAGCCTCCTTGCTGATGTCGCCGACGGTCGTCAGCACCCTCAAGCAATCGAGGAAACCGGCTTCGTAGTCGCCGCGCTCGAGCGCTCGGATCTTGTAGCCTTCGGGCAGGGCTGCGGCCACCTCGGGGCAGATGAGATCGGAGGAGAAGAGTCCCTGTTCCGCCATTGTGAATTGAGTTTGAAGTCGGGGAGAATGTGTCTGTCGGTGGGTATTTCTCGAGGTAGTTGTCGAGCAAACACTGAAGACGGGGCGCTGGGGAATCGAGGAGTCTACAAAGACGCCAACAAACAACAAAGGTTCTATTCGAGATGCGTGCAACGAGAAGCGAGTGTGACGAGAGACAAAGAGGATGGAGATTGTCACTTTAGAGAAATGTTTCGTCCGTGTTAATGTATTTTAGGCCCGTCTGACCGTCCGTCCGTGTTTTTGGACGACCTGTTTTCTGACGCTACACGGGTACTAGGCGCATTGCATTTACGAGATAAAAATACGACCCTGGACGGGGCCCAGCTTGCTGCTCGTCAGGCCCCTGGCTAGCGCTGGCTCAGCCTCATATAGTGCTTTTCTCGAGCGCCCCGGCGCCTTATAATGTGCACAAGGCGCTAGAAAATTGGCCCTGAGATCTTGGTTTGGAATCCTTGCTGACGGCTGCTGATGCTCTGATACAACAAACAAGGACATCTTGCAAAGCCACTGGTTGGAACGGTTGAGAATTTAGATCACCATCTCATGTTGAGAATGAAAAAGAAATTTCCATGTATGAGTACGTTGTTTTTGACACGTATACACAGCAGGTATCCCCCCTAATCTTCGGTCAAGGTGCAGACAATAGAGCATTCCCTGAACGCTGCATATTCAAACACACCGCATTTTGAGTCCTGGGAACAATACATAGTAGGATATACATCCAGCAGGCAAGTGGTTTTCTCAGGAGAGAGTCAAGAATGGTGCCCGCCTAGCGCGTTGGCTCGCCATAAAGACCGAGGCAAGTAGCGGCTTTCCGAGTAGTAGCTAGAACCAATACGAAGCCAAAATGGAATTCCGTCTTCGTTGGGGATCGTTAGTGATCCATCATGGAGCTGAGAACCGAGAACGTTGGGATATACTCTCGGCATCGGCATAAGGCTGTTGGAATTAAAAAGCCAGAAGCATGAATTGGCAGGGGCCGCTACAGATTACTCTGTCCTTGCCTATCAGCCGAGAAGAATGACCCATTTTTCCAGGGGCAGCCACTGATAAATGCGACGAGCGTGTCCGCCGTGTCCGCTGTGCCCCGCTGTCTTCACATGCCATTCCAAATGACGTTGAGAGCCAACCATTTTCTCTAATACACCCGATTTCGCCACACCATAAACCCAAGCTGTATTGAATGTTGTCTGTCGCGTGAAACCCCCCAAGGCGCGTCCGAGTAATGACTTTTCTGGACATCTTGCCATCATGACTTGGCTGAGCCGTACTTTGCTGCCAGACGCTCGCTTCATCAATATTTACTGAGGATCTGTTATTGGCGATGGAGGTCGGCGACGACGACTATGAAATCGATGCCATGGAGATCGACATGGCTGAAAATACCTGGGACCGACAAGATGGTACCGAACTCCGGGACGCCGCGTCGTCAACGGGCCGAACCCTCCTTCCAAAGCCGATAGCAAGCGTGGTCAGCTTGGCCACGCGCTCGACGTCCTTTGCTCTCCGCCTGGGTACCGTTATCGGCGGCTATGGTCTTGGGGCCGCAAAGTTCACGACCCTTTCCAGTCTCGAGCTCGGCCGCGGAATGCTCGAGGGGATTTTGAGCAGGGCAGGAAAAGATGCCTTGACAAGGTCCAACTCGGATTTGGGCAAGGAGAGTGCCGAGACTATTCTGGAAAAGAGCCTAGAAAGTCTACATCATACCATGATGCATATGATCTTCTGGACGACGGCCGGATATCACATGACGGAGACCACGGTCTCCTCAGCGTCACAGATATCTCAGTTATTGCTCTCTACTCTGGATCAGTTCTTCGGTTCCACCGACTCTTCTAGAGCCATTGCCTCAATTATTACCTTGATCCGCCACGAGTTCCGCAATCCAGCCACTGGCGTGAATGGTGAAAGAGTTGGAGTCGTGGATCTCATCCTCGGCTTATGTGGGCTAGCATATTTGCAAAACTCTGTAAGTAGTTCTCGGTGCCATTGACGTTGAGATAAAGTACTCGACAAAACGTGTTCTATTACTCTGCGCTGCGGTATCGAATGTCTATGGAACTTTCCGAGGATTAGAAAGTATTTGCTAACTTTGTCTCTTTAGAGCAGTAGAATTATTAGAGAAGAAGCTCAACGACTTGGCCACGAGGAAGTCATCTGGGACGTTGTAGTTCTCAATAATGGCGCTCGCGCTGATGTACACTCTGACGGTCTGAACAGCGCAAGCCGCGACCTCGATCCGACCGAGGGTAGTAGTGGTCAACTTTTAGAAGCACTGGAGAAACGAGGTGCCTATGACAGTTGTTCGGACGAAGATCTAGCTGAGGTGCAACTCAGAAAACAAATTCTGGAGACACTGCCAAAAGATGCGAGTGTATCAATTTCCACGTCGACTACTACAACAAAGATAATCACGGTAGAAGTGCAAGGCGGTGGTCAATTCCCACTTCTGTCTCCGCCTGGCGCTGATCTGATTGAACGTGAGATCACAACTCCTGAAAGTCACCTATTGCAATCAGAAGAACAGACACCAGCATACCGGCTCGTATACCGCATCAGCCGAGAAAGGCAACGCAATTCCATTGTACAGCCCACAGATGTCGATGAATCACGGCCATGTATCGAGTTGAATGAAGGAGGCGACAACGAAGTAGAAGATGACTCTGAAATAGCCGAAAAGCCGCCACCGGTTCCTCCAAAATCACCCAAGACCATCCCGAAATCAATACAAATACGCCACCAGCGATCTTTGTCATCCACCAGCTCTTCGTCTTCAAAGGGGGCCACGTCTCCCAAAGATCGAACGTCGCATATTCCCGTACCAAAGCGCTCGCCAGAGAATACCGCAAACCAGAAGAAGACGCGGCAGCCCTTGCTCTCCTCTAAACAAGACAGTCGGGCATCGACAGGCGCCAAGACACAATCAGGCATTGAGACATCAGGAAATGTGCCGGCTCCTCTCGAAAAAAGGAGCAGTTTCAAAAACGTCCTCAAGAAAGGCACTGTCACAGGACTAGCTGGTCGTTGGGGTAAGGATTCGGCAAGTGAAGATTCATCGAGCAAGTCCAAATCAAATGCCCGGGCTGCAGCGAGAGGCAGTAAACCTGCAGAGGGACGGTCACATGGCGGGAAAACGCATCCGTCCACACCAGAGCGAGTTGCTGCCTCTAGGCGTGATGTGCCTAGGCCGCCGCAACGAGGCAATCCAAACTTTTTTTCATCCCGAGATCTAGGTGTGATTGGTGCAGATGCCGAGTTTCACAAAAACCAGTCGAGGACTGACCTAAGCAACCGACAGCATCGGCGCCGCAACTCCATTATATCTCAAACTGATACAATCTCAGTCCATTCTATCGAAAGTCGCCCAGGCTCACCATCACTTTTCCGATCCAGTTATATGTCTCGATCGAAACCAGGAGACGACTTTCTCGAACCAACAGCACATTCTCCACAAGTACATACAAGGGCAAGGTCCCAGCTTGGACTATACTCGCCAAGCATTTACACTCTGCCGGCCAACACTTCGCAAACGTCCCTCGTCCTATCGTCTTATCACCAGAAGAGTGCGTATAGTGATTCTGAGGCAGTCGATTCGCTACGGAAAACCGGAATGGTTGATGGGATGTTCCCGGAATTCCACATTTTGAGAAATATTACTCGTTACAGTCGGTATGCTTCCGCGGCCTATGGATCACACTTTCTGAACCTTATGGGTATCGCGAAAGAACAAGAAGGACGCAAAGCGCGAGATGATACCCATCACGACATCCGATCTTTTGCACAGCATACACAACTTCCACCGAACAGTGTCTTATTGTCCTCATTTGTAGATCCTCAAGGAGGATCTGACTCGAGTGGCTCAACCGAGACCGGCGTCCCCCTGGTCCACACTATTGCTGTTGATCGAGAATCCAAGGCCATAGTGCTGGCTTGTCGTGGGACCTTGGGATTTGAAGATGTCTTGTCCGATATGATGTGTGATTATGACGACCTTGCATGGCGCGGGAGGGCTTACAAGGTACATAAAGGCATACATGCATCAGCGCGAAGACTTTTGTACGGAGGCGATGGACGTGTACTCTTCACCCTCAAAGAAGCACTTGAAGAATTCCCCGATTTTGGATTGGTTCTCTGTGGCCACTCTCTCGGCGGAGCCGTAGCCGCACTGCTCGGTGCCATGCTCGCAGAGCCGGCCACTACCGGCACCGCTTTTGTCACTTCTGCACAGAAGCACAGAAGACTCCTCACCGGTGGTGTTGTGGCCAGTGATGTCCACATACCTGTCATTCTACCTCCCGGAAGGCCGATTCATGTGTTTGCATACGGGCCACCTGCAACAATGTCTCCAGCGTTGCGGCTCGCAACGCGGGGTTTAATCACGAGTGTGGTTCATGGCAATGATCTCGTACCCTATCTTTCTTTGGGCGTCCTGCACGACCTGCAGGCACTTGCCTTGGCATTCAAGACGGACAACAATGAGGCCAAGGCCGAAGTTCGTCGACGAATTTGGCAGAGTTTCCAGACAGGACTATCTGACAAGTGGTATAATAATGCCCCCAAGCTGTCCACCGATGATGACGCACAGTGGTCATATGCAGCACTGAAGACTCTCCGGGCGAGCATGATGAGCAACAAACTACTTCCACCTGGCGAAGTCTTTGCAGTCGAGAGCTCACCGGCGCTACGGAGAGACGCATTTGTCCATACTGGTGGAGAATTCATTGGCCGAACGGCGACGCGCATTGTCCTCAAGTACATCCGAGATGTCGAGAACCAGTTCCGGGAGATCAAGTTTGGCGCTAGCATGTTGACTGACCACAGTCCTGGTCGCTATGAAGATGCACTCAGGCGGCTGGCGCTGGGTGTGATGTGATGTTGGTTATCGAATGTATTAAGACTCTACTGAAGCTCACATTGAAAGGTGCTGGATCAAGGCGCTCCAACGCGATTACTACGGACCGTCTTGTCCCAGTGAGATGCAAATTTCAGAAGCAAAGATCGCTTATTATAAAGGCAATATCAGTTATCTCTACTCTGGCTTTTCTGTCGTAATCTTGCCCTCCTTATCGTAAAAGATCTCCTTGACCTTGACGCTTCGCAAATGGTCGACTCCCTTGCTGAGCTCACAATCGTGGTGAAACAGCCACCAGCGCCCCTGGAACTCGACGATGGAGTGGTGGGTCGTCCAGCCCAGGACGGGCTCGAGGATGCGCCCCGCGTACGTGAAGGGGCCCAGCGGGCTCTTGGACGTGGCGTAGACAATGTAGTGCGTGTCGCCGGTCGAGTAGCTAAAGTAGTACGTGTCGCCCCTCTTGTGCATCCAGGCCGCCTCGAAGAAGCGCCGGTCGTGGTCGTCGGCCGCGATCGGCTCGCCCGTCTCGGGCGCCAGGATGACCAGGTCCCGCACCTCGTCGCCGACGAGGCTGCGCATGTCCGGGCTCAGGCGCGCCGCCTTGGGGAAAAGGGCCCGCTCGCCGCCGCCCGCGGGCTCTTTTGGCCCCAGCCACGAGGCGTCGAACTTGTCATTGCCGCCCTGGTAGCACTGCAGCTGCCCGCCCCAGAGCCCGCCAAAGTACAGGTAAGCCTGGCCGTCGTCCGGGTCGACAAAGGACGCCGGGTCGATGCTGAAGCTGCCCCGGATGGGTTCCGGGTCCGGGACAAAGGGGCCCTCGGGCCTGTCGCCGACGGCGACGCCGATGCGGAAGACGCCCTCGCGGTCCCGGGCGGGGAAGTAGAGGTAGTACCTCCCGTCCCGGCCCTGGGCGGCGTCGGGGGCCCAGAGCTGCTTGCTGACCCAGGGCACGTCCTCGGTGCGCAGCACCACGCCGTGGTCCACCACGTCCGTGTAGGGCGGGTCCAGGCTCGACGTCGAGTAGACGTGGTAGTCGGCCATGTCGTACTGGTCCCCGTTGTCGTTGAAGGCTATGTCCGTCTCCCGGTCGTGCGAGGGGTAAATGTATACGCGCCCGTTGAAGACGTGGGCGGACGGGTCCGCCGTGTATAAGTTGGTTATCAGTGGTGGTGTCATTTTATATTGATTAGTTATAGTACTTGTTTTCGGTTGTCCAGGTGTTTTCTTTGAGAAGCAGGTGTAAGTGCTGATGGTGTATTGATATTGGCTTTGTGAAATCTGTCGTGGGGGTGGCAGTATAGAGGTCTCAAGAGTTTGTCTATAAATGGTGTGGAAGTGAGACAGATTGGCCGTTGGACTTTTGGAAGCATTCAGACAATTTCTCCAACGACTTGTTTCACTCATAGCCCGTCTGTGTAATATAACACTTATATATAAAGCGCCTCGGTCTGTGGAGTATCTAGCACCGGAGCAATGGGCCACAGGCGTTCCCCAATTTATCCCAATTTACCCGGTTTATCCAGCAGGCGATTATGGCGCCAGATCCGCCCGCTTGCATGTTGATCATACACTGTATTTCGACGTTTCCGATTCCCCTGCGTCTATCCGCGAGCCGCATTGTGATGAATAGAAGCGCTGATTTGTGAGTGGATGCGCATAAGATGTCAAAAGTGTGCGGTTGTGATAAAACGTTTGGGATCATCATCGGCATCCTATAGTCCCTCGATGCCGTCTTATGTGGGGTCACTGTATGCCCAACATATGCTTCAACTTGGGTATGCTGACATTATTTACAAACAAGTCGGGTCCAAGTCCAATATATGTGTGTGTAAATACCCAAATGACAAAACTCACAACAGGTGAGCAATACATGCATTGCGCGCAAATATGGGTCTTTTTCAGAAATTGTCAGTCCTCTTCGACATGATTATCTGCTTCGACGCGATAAATGGATGCACTAGATAAACAGAGTACCACACACCAACTCGAATACTCCATTTGCCAGCAAAAAAATCATATACGGTTGGCACACGGTTCCGCTTCAATGCTCACAGAATAGGTTCGTATCTCATAGCGCCGCCACAGCCCCTATAAACCCAGCAACAGCTGCCGCTGCAATGACAAACCCAGTCTCGCGAGGCGCCTGCGCCTGCGAAACCGAACTACTTGACGAGCTCTCCGATGCAGTAGTCTCCGTCGCCGAGGATGATGCACTGTCCGTAGTAGCCGTGTCGGTCTCTCCGGTGCTGCTGCTGCTACTACTGTCCGTGGCCGTGGCGGTAGGCTCGGTAATAGAGAGCGTCGAGTCGCTTATGACGGTATCCGTCTCAATGGAAAACGTCTCCGTGTCCGTCTGGATGGACAGGGCGTCCGAGCCCGTCATCACCGTGCTGCCGGCCGTGATGCTGGCCGGGAGGATGGACGCGGCGGCGCCCGTCGTCGCCGTCACCACCTGGCTGCACGCACCGTACGCCTCGACGGTCTGGACGAGGGGGCTCGCCGACGGGCAGCCCGCCACGACGCTCGCGACCTGGGACGAGTGCTCGTCGTACCAGCTGTAGACGGCGGGCAGGAACGAGGTGAACTTGGGGCCGTCGGAGCCCGTGATGGAGAACTGGCACACGTCGGACAGGGCGAGCGTGGTCTGGCTCAGGGCCTGCGAGAAGAGGTCGTTGTTGAGGAGGCCCGGGGGGATGGCGGGCAGCTCGGCCGCCAGGGGCAGTGCCTGCGGGATGCAGGCCGTCAGGCCCAGGTCGTTGGCAAAGTCCAGGAGCTGGGACAGCGTGCTGTCCGTCTGCCGCGGCGCCACGTCCCGGACGGCGTTTGCGTTGGCGGCGGGCCGGGGCGCCAGATGTGCAGATGCTGCCGCAGAGGCTACGCCAAAAAAGACTATGTGTCTGTTTCGCCAAAGCATCTTGGACCTGTGCGACTCGAAAATCTCCGCTGCCTGAGCTGGATAGACCAAGATTGATATAATGGTTTGTAGTATAGGAAAAACGGGTTGTATGTCTTGCACTTTGTCTGCGCTTTGCCAGCGGATAGCGATGTTGTTGTAGAATGAATTATTGCCAAGCCATACCCAACGCCTCTTGTGCTCAATTTTTGCTCGAACGGGCCCTTGGTCAATAAATAGGTACGCTCGAGCTTTATTGTGAGTGAGCCCATTTGCAGATCTTTGCTCTGGCTTCCTATTTTGGCAGTGTGACGTTGGAGTCTTTGCTGTCCTTTCTCTTGGCTGTGCTGCGGGGTGGTGCGTTTGGTCCCCCCTCGAGGTCGATTGGCCACCGACTGAGCTTGGCCGAGATCCGCGTTTCTAATGAAGAAATCATGGCAGCCTCGGTACGTCACTTGAATACTCGGGTTCCTTGCCAGGCGGGGAGATAATCAGCCAGGAAAAGGGCATTTATCGATAGTGGCTATACTTGCAACTACATGCAATATATTCTTGAACTGCGATATAGTAGTCGCGAACATGATAGAGACCTTAATCTAACAACGGCTAAAAGGTTCTTCATCTTCTGCGTCGATGCTGCATGGTGACACGGAAAATTGCACTCTTCCGTGAAGTCCTCTTGTATTTTAGACTGAGATGAGTTGAATTCTTCGTAGATACGGCGCAATCCAATGATGCAGGATTGGTATACTGGAGCTGAATCAAATGCTCATCCTTGTCAACCTCATCAACGCTTGGCATTGCAGATTTCCTCCCAAGTGTCCGTTGCCAAGGCTCATCTCCTGCCGAGGGCCTTTGGAAATGATTTAGGCAATGTTACACTCAGCCATGCTTCACTGTTCTAATGTTAGATCCTGGGGTCTTTCCGCATCTTCACACACAAATATCAAAGATAACTAGTAGTTCCCCTCATCTTTACCATACTTGAACTCAAATACAGTAATCGGAAAACCGAGTCTTTTCTTTGTGAGCTGCAACTTGAAGAGGAACAATTCAATAACTGATGTGATCACTTGATTATCAGCTTGAGATCTTGAGGAATGTGTGTAGTGTATTAATGCAATCCTCGAAATTCTTATGGAAGTCCATCTTCCGTGTGTGGAAAATAACGAGGTCTTGAAAGAGGTAATATTTGATCTGTATAAGGAGGGAAAGGAAGATTAACGTGTCGCTGTTAGTCTGGAGTACCGGCCGAGACATCAATACATAGGTACTTTGTCATTGACACCAGCTTCCCAACCTGATCTTTATGGTCATTGACTTCTTGTTTGCTTATCAAACAAATGCTGACCACAGAATAGAAGAAGTGCAGTGAAACACTTACACGTTGGAGTATAAATACAAGACGCCTAATCGTGTGGCATGTTTGTAAAAGCTCCTGCGGGGATGATTCAAGCAGGTAATCACGTAATCACGTCCCCAACTACCACCAGCAATACTGAAATAAGGAGGTATATTATAATTATGAAAGTACATATATGAGCTCCGACACTGCTGCGAAAATACATTAGTATGAGACAAAGACCCCAACTTACAAGCGCCGTCTGCCAGGTTCTCCCATATTGTGAAGTCATAAAGTCATAAATCGTAGGACTGAGACCTGAAAATGTCCCGTAGCCAAAAACTTTGTCGCGACCACTGTCCACAGACACGTATCGCAGTGTGACATTTTTATGTATGAAGCTGAAACCTCAAAGGATTCCAGCAATAACGTAAGATTCTTCTCCTAAAGAGGAGAAAGACTTATGAAGACCCGCTCTCCGACGAGGTGAAATTCCCTCTTCGTGAAGCGCGCCTGTGGTGCCTCCGTGTCCTCGGCGGCTGCGGTGGTTGAAATCTCGGATCGACGGCTCGATATTCGGGGTACAGAGGCGGTCGGACGCGGTGATACTCTGCCCAAGCGGCAACCTCTGGCTGCCTGACATCGCCTACGTCGATAACGGAATCCGGAGTGTAGCTCCCGTTATAGTTATCCGCTCTTCTGAACCCCCCTACTCTAATGACAGGAGCCTCATCGTTGTCATCCTTTTCGCTCAACTTCTTGTGGCGTACGCAGTTGAGACAAATCCAGGCCAAGACTAGGAGGACGGCCACGCCAACGCAGCATCCTACGATGATGCCAATCTGTTGCTGGGTCAAGCCGCCAGATGATGCAGACGATGAGCTGTTTTCGGAAGGCGGTGCAGCCGTGGCTTGTGGTTGTGAGGCTTCGCCGGGAGCTTCTGTCGCTGTCTCGCCGTCGCCGCGACCCAGAGTCACGACGGTTGTGTATACCGAGTTGTCGCTGGTGATGGTTTGAGTGACCAGAAGCTGTCGCTCAGCGAGGTATGGTTGGGCCGTAGCAACTGCAGCAGTTGCGGCCCGACGGGGTACGGACGGCAGGGTTGGAGCAATCATTGGCAGTGCGAATCAGCCGGTCTTTTTCGGCCCCATTTTCTGATGTAGTCGGACAGGATGAAGAAAGATCACATATCAGCTGGGCGATCTCCCTGCGTTTCTATTCATATATTCCGTCCGATTTATGTTGCCCGTTCCCTGCCTACCCCCCGCTTCTGCGTGCCGTCCAGGAGAAAAACAAAAGACGGTTCATCCCAGTGTGGTATAGCAATTTGGCATCCTGGGACATCGCGACGAGGACCACACCATCCCGTCTGCACGAATGTTTCGGAGCAGTCAATCAGATGACGAGCAGATACGGGCCGCTGACCCCCCTTGGTACTGATTGGGGTTGCCAAAAAGTCGGCAGCAGACCGGCGTAGGGATGCATCCAAGACTCGCATCAGACCTACATATTTGGACGTCGTTGACACCTGACGGGTGTTACGACATGGGTCGCTAATGCAGGTATTGCTATCGAGTGCACCACAAGTCCGGAATGAGACTCTAGACCTCCCCAAAGCTGCCTCTGCTGAAGACACTAGTGGCAGGGCTGTTTTGGGGGTGTACTATAGAATGGTGAAGTTGGGGGCCAAAATGTCGAAATGGCTGCGTTTTTCCAAGTTATTGCGCCCACATTCTGGGCCAAAAGTCCTCATGCTGTGCCCCCAACGGCGAAGCATGACTGACGAGTCAAGTGACATACCTTTTATTAAAATTATTTTTCCGTCGAAGCGAAAACAGGATTTGCAATAGTTTAGTCATGCAGTAGATGCAGTATATACAATCTGAGCTGTATATCGACTATAGTCGGCTGCAGCCGATCTTTCATGGGTAGTCCGACATGCAGGACAGCTCCTAGGTAGCTGCAGGATTCGGCAATGTCAACCCAATGCTGACTTCCTATACAATGATTAAGGATGCGGATTTAAAGCGGCATAGCCGCCAGATCCGAGATACCAGTTTGCGGTTTTTACCTGGCTGGATTTCTCGCGCATCTCATGGTCGTGCCACATAGTCGGAGCAATCGACTGCCCGGATCTTGCATTTTCAAGCTGCCATGATTACCCCGATCTAACTAAGAGCGGCTAAAATCCGAGTGTCCCCAAAAGTCGGGCATACACAAAGTGTTGATATATGTCGAAGCTGTCTGCATCCTTGAGATCACACAGCATAAGCTTGTCTCGAAGTCGGAGCGGTCGGGACGGAAATGTCGGTCACGTATAAAGCTGGCATCCGCGACGAGCCGTCTTATTGGAACCCAGTCGATATTGAACCTTCCACGTTGTCGAATTTCGCCGCAAGCTAAGCCAGAGCCTTATCGCGCCCTTGAATGGGCGGATCATAGCTTGCAAACCTCCAAGTTGTTTCAGAATATGACTTCGTCGCCGTGTTCATGACACCTCGCTGCCTACTGTCAACGAAAATGTTCTCCTTTAAACATCGAGAGGCTGTCTGTTTTTGAGGATCAGGATGAGAACTAGTCGTCCAATAGAAGTACGCCCGCTTGGTTGGAAATTCGACTTGAGAACAAAAGGATACTTCCCGTCGTGGCAGGCTGGCCAAATGGTTGATGAAGTGGTCTTCCACAGCAGCCCAACAACTCGAGAGAAATCATGCCACGTTCGATGCGTTGTCCATGCTTCCTTGCAATCCAGCCGACATATCGAAGGAGGGGATCCCTTGCACAATATGGAAAGAACTAAGCGTGAAGTCTCTCGATAGTCCTAGTCTTGGCATTGGGGGCCGTTCGTGATCTACACAGATAGGTAGGTATAGATCTGCCACTGGAAAGCTTGGGCAGTACGGAGCAGCGGTGGATTGTGTATGAAAGCTCTGAGTTGAGTTGGAGAAAGTAATAAGTCTATTGCCAGGTGATCACAGTTTAAGATGGGTAGTGGTGTGAGTCCTTTTACCACAATTTGCACATGACCACTTGTTCATGGATGTCCAGACGAACTGGTGGGTGGGCGAGACGAGATTGCGATTCAGTGACAATAATAATAATAACAAGCGCATTGCCACTTTTGCGTTATGCTTTTTATGCTTGATTCAGTGTACACAGCTGGCAAGCTGGTTATGTGCTCTTGCTGAGAAGTGGCTGACTCGCAAGCACGGGTAAAATGACAGTAACAACAGAATGGGCATTGTATGACGAATCCAAACGAAACAATTTTTATATCATGTTTCAAACATCTTTCGGCCGACCAGAGTTGGGTGGCTATGAATAGTCCTGATACAAGCCAGGGGGGATGACGTTTCTCTTAATATGTACTGGTCGTAGGTGAGTGATTGGTAGGCCTCGGTAGGTATGTGAGGCTCAAGGCATAAGACTCCCGGAGAGTTTCCGGTCCTGTCAAGCAGTGCGGGCGCGGTTCTTTCCAGACGTTTCTGTTCTTACCAGCTACCAATTAAGCCAAATCCACATGGCGGGATCGGTCGGTTACCCGGGAGTTCGCCGCGGAGTTTCCCCAGGATTGCGATGAATAGAGTTAAAAAGGAGAGATTCGTGGACAGTGGACAAGGTGACAGGGTGAACAAGGGAGAGGCGTTGAGGTTGAAGACAAAAGATGGAGAAGAGCTGACGACTCTCAGACTCCACTCGCTGGGTGGCAGGGAGCCAAGGGAGCAGCATTTGGTAATCCGTCTGATCTTTGGTTACTTGCGATTGGCGAATTTGGCATAGCATTGGAAATGAAGGGACAACGATTGGGCATTGTATGCAAGGCTGAGTCGTCAGGATCTCCGCTGGGCCCTCTGAAAAAGTCTGGGAATGTGACGACAAGTTCAAAAAGAGAAGACGGGAGCAAAGAAACCAAGAAAGACTGCAACAACGATACCAAGAGCCAGGTACCAGTCAGGTCAGTTTGTGACGGGTGAGGCGCCGCCCACATTCGGGAGCTTACGACGCCTGGAGAGACAGCTTAGCCTCATTCAGACGAGCGGTGGGCCCCTTAAGGCTACTCTCTATTATCATGCAACCGCCCTGATTGGTGCCCGTTAGGGGGCTCCGAGGGGCTCTGCTCCGGTACCTTAATTTTTTTTACAGTGCTTTGGGGTGCTAAGCTGGGTAGTGCTGGTGCGTACCTCTCGGGAGCTCCAGTCTTTCTTTTGTCACTTTACCCAAGACCCACATCGGCCGACGGCATTTGGTTGCTTCTCTCGGATCGAAAAGAACAAGCCCCAACCCAACACACACACACACCAGCTCAATTTGACGTCCTTCATCTACCAATAACTTGCTAGAGTCTCACCAGCCTCCTTGGCAGTTCCTCTCTAGCTGATGCCCGTTGCTTGTCATTGTCCATGTCCCCTAGTAAACTTGCTGTTGCATAGATCCAGAAGCTGACGAATGTTTCGAACACGGAAACAAGGTTGAGCCACGCCAATGTGGGTTCCGACACCTCGACTCAGAGGAGACTCCCTCGGTCTAGACGAAAGAGAGGAGCGTCATTTCCAATCCATACCACGGGCCTTGCCTCCATAGCTGCTTGCATAGCATTGAGCAGCCATGGCCACCATGGTCATTGCCGGCACTATCCAGAAAAGAAGCTTGTCTCTGTGCATGACGGCGGTCCCCCGGGATCCACCCTTGCCTCTGGAGTCGTCGTCTTGTCTGCGCCCTCTGATTGTGAGTGTCGTCCTTCATCTGCCACCATGTTATTGTACGCGTAAACATGACCATCACCTGCCAATGGACCCTTTTGTGGCCCTGAAATGCCAAGAGATCGTAGGTAGAGACAAGCCCCAGTGATACTAAATACTATGGAGGAAGAAAAGACCGGGTGACGACGACAATACGGACAAGATGGATATAAATCTTTGATAACTTCCTCTCGAAACAACAACAAAAATATACTCTCTCATCATCTTCATCAGCTCAACAGTCTTTTCCTCAATACCCGGCAGTGCCTCGTCTTTCTTTTCACTTTCAGTGATATAACCACTTTCTCTTCTTCAAGAACAACTACTACAACCAATCGTCTTTTTCATTCTTTCGTGCTCGCAAAAATGCGTTTCACCCAGACTGTCGCCTCGGGCCTGGCCCTGCTTTCCTCCGGTGTCATTGCCCACCCCGGCCATGACCTGACCCAAGAGATCGCCGAGCGCCGCGCCTTTCTCAGCTCCGTCAAGCGTGCCGACCTGAGCCACTGTGCTTCCAAGCTCAAGGCCCGCGGTCTTACCGCCCGCAACGTTGAGCGCCGCACTGCCGCCCTCAACCGTGCCCGTGCCAAGCGTGGCCTCAAGAAGCGTGACTTTGACACCATCTTGGCCACCTCCCACAATGCTACCAGCGAGGGCTACACCCTGAACACTGATGCCGCTACCCTCTTTGCCGGTAACGCTTCTTGCATCCTTACTCCCGAGGTTACCCAGGGTCCTTACTGTAAGTTCTCACATACAATTTTTATATACTTGGATTTCATATATACTAACTCACTATTCCAGACGTCGGTGGCGAGTACATCCGTCGTGATGTCCGCGAGGACCAGGAGGGTGTTGACACCGTCATTGACTACCAGGTCATTGATGTCGACACCTGCGAGCCCGTCCCCAACGTCTACCTCGAGATGTGGCACTGCAACTCCACCGGTGTCTACTCCGGTATCGTTGCCTCGGGCAACGGTGACTCCTCCGATGAGACCAACATTGACAACACCTTCCTCCGTGGTATCCAGAAGACCGACACCGACGGTGTTGCTCAGTTCGAGACCACCTTCCCCGGTCACTACACCTCCCGTGCCACCCACATCCACTTGATGGTCCACCAGAACGCCACCCAGTACTGCAACGGTACCCTCGGCAACGACGTCGTCTCCAGCCACGTCGGCCAGGCTTTCTTCGACCAGGATCTCATCTCTGCCGTTGAGCTTACTGCCCCCTACAACACCAACACCCAGGACCTGACCACCAACGCCGATGACTCGATTGCTTCCGAGGAGGCCGCCACCGAGGGTGTCGACCCCTTCCACGAGTACACTCTCCTCGGCGACAGCGTCAGCGATGGTGTCTTTGCTTGGTTGTCCTTCGGTATCAACACCACTGCTTCCAACGATGTCACCCCTGCTGCCTTCTACTACGAGAGCGGTGGTGTTGAGAACGAGAGCAGCGGTTCCGGCATGGGCGGTGGCTCCGGTGGCTCTCCCCCTGATGCCAGCGGTACCGGCTCTGCCCCTGCCGCCACCGCCACTGCTTAAGTGAGGTGACCTTCTTCTTTTGCGCGAGCGGAAAAAAAAAGAGTTTGTTTCGGAAATTTTCCAACTTTTGTAAATAGATTTCTCCATGTATAAAACTGGACTGCGACGCTTTGAGTTTTGCTTATTGCTTTGAGTCTCATCAATAGATCGTCAATCAGAACGACTTCAAAACCCCCCCCCCCCCCCCCCCCCCCTCTTTGCTTCATCTTGTGTGAATGAATTGTGATTGGATACCCGACTTCTCTCAGATAGTCTTGGAAAGTGATCATTACCGCCAAAGTTACGAGTTATAAATGTATGACCAGCGGCAATGTTGCATCTCAAAAGTACAGAAACTATTTTGAGCAGTCAGCCACAGTTTCATATATTACCACTTACGTATCTCTACTCACAGCGATTGGCTTCTCCTATGAAGTATGCATTTCCCGGGATCTGAGAACTATCAACACTTCAATGGTGAGCCCCGGAGTGGCTGCGTATTGTGTCAATCGAAGCATGGCGCAATGGGAAGCTACGGGAGGCATTGCTCAGTGAGTTGCTTACTTTATGTTTTTATTGAGTAATGAGATGGCATCGTGTCATGAAATTACTCGCGGTGTATGGAACTTGGTTCAGCCATCGTAAAGGACCCTACGAGACAACTGGCAAAGGTTGTCGAGTGTGGAGTATGAGTCGCTATAAATCTCTCCTGCCGCTAATCAATTAAATATAATCCATAAGATCAAGTTACCTGTATCTCGAAGCAACACTAGTACACACGCATTTGTTGGAGAGTACCTCTAGGACACGGCCTCGCCAGCAACGCCCTTGGAGGGGTTAAAAATGCAGTGAAATTGTTTTGGAGGGGTCGTCGCTTGTGACCCCTTAACCTCAGGCTAATGTGATTGGTCAATGATTGACGCGGTGCTGTAGCATCATCCTCTCATTCGTTCAATGCTTCGAGCTTAGACGAGTTATCCTGGCAGCTCCGCACCACACGCACTAATTATCGACGCAAGTATCGTACACTTGGTATTTGTTCCTCTCGTCGCGCTATTAATTCTACTCGTCAGATCGGGTAGCGATTGTGTCAGTTGAGTGCCTTTCAGACATCGTGCAAGCAAAGTACTCGATGGACTCGTGCATCATCATCTTGTATACAACTTGCGTGATGCTAGAAAATACTTTCACTTTAGGCTCCATGTGGTATGTCTACTAGCAAGTAAATAATATTCATTCACTCGGATAATAAATTCATTTCTATTCATGGATGAAATATTTTATGTCTATAGTTCGTAATGTTGATAACTCATGATTTTTCTTGTATAAATAAGCAAGAATCTTGTGTATGAAATCCGTACCCTGCTTAAGGCATTGCCAAAACGTCTCTAACTGATGATATCCATTGGTTGAACTCCATGCGAGAGATACAAATTTCATGAATTTATTTTGGCCTTTGATCAATGAATTTGTATGGATTCGTAAACATCAAAGCTACGATATCCAACGTCCTTTCAATGCGACTTTGAATCTGCCATGTTCCATAATTTATACATGCTGGGGAGGAGGAGGGGGAGGTCGGTTGGCATTGTTGTTGTTGCCACCAGTAGCCGGACGTGCCGGAGGAGGACGGTTTTGTCTCTCCTGGAGCACATCGCGAACGTCGAGCTCTTCAACGTCCACTGATCGTCGGTTGGGGGGAGGGGGTGGTGGTCTGTTGGCATTATTGTTGTTGTTACCGCCTGTAGCAGGACGAGCGGGTGGAGGACGGTTCTGGCGGTCCTCGAGATCCCGAATATCGAGCTCCTCGTCATCGATGGATCGACGGTTGGGAGGAGGTGGCGGTGGGCGATTAGCATTGTTGTTGTTATTGTTATTGCCTCCAGTGGCTGGGCGAGCCGGGGGAGGGCGGTTTTGGCGATCTTCGAGATCACGAATATCCAGCTCCTCATCGTCGACGGCGCGGCGGTTTGGGGGAGGCGGCGGGGGTCGGTCGCCGTTGCCGTTGCCTCCCGTGGCGGGACGAGCCGGAGGGGGACGGGTCTGCTGAGGCGCCCGTGCCACCATTTCGATAATGTGGTCCCGTCGGTTTGACGGCGGAGGGGGAGGCGGAGCCTGGGTCTGCTGGGTCGGTGCGGGTGGCGGAGCAGGTGCTGCCGCATTAACATTTCCGTTGTTATTGTTGTTATTATTACCACCGCGCTGCGCTACCGGAGTCGCAGTGACCATGGTGGCCACCAGGGTCGTAAAGACAATGGAGAATCTCATTTTGAGTTTGAGTTAAGAATGGTATAAGTGGGTAGACACTATTATCAAGTAGAGACCGAGATAGAATAATAAGTTATAAGCAGGCCGGCCGCTGGTGTGTTGGTTAGAAGAGAAGTGAAGAGAAGGAAATGACTGATTTGTTGATGCTGTTGATTACCATTGCTATGTCTGTCGCGGATCATGAATTATATATCTATGTTGTGAACATTGAATAATGACTTTTGCCTCCATCACCAAAGGTGAGCGTGAGCAAGTTTGCGCCCCATTGACTCCGTGTTACAACATGATACTGTACTCGTCATTGCAGCAGAGCCCAGGGTCTCCAGTATTCAAGCTTAACATTTGGGCTGGAGGAGAATAGCAAAAGCTTGACTTGAGGCATATGGAGACGTAATGAAACCTGCCTCAAGCTTGTCCACTCTTCACGAACGTGGCCATTGCCTGGTGTGATCATCTCATGGTCGGCGTCACCGCCAGAGTCATCTTTCATGTAATGAAGCTTGGACAGACTGGAGCTTCTCTTCTGTCTGTTTACAGAATAGCCCTAAACATTGTCCACCATATTGCCTGAGAGCCGCAGCATCGGGTCGGGTATCCCACCTCGATCTGCAGTACTAAGCTGTCCTATGCCGTAGTATTTTCTGCACGTCCGATCTTTAGTATGGACTAGGCGCGCATGTACGAAGATCGAATGCTGCGATGTTAGCTGCGATTGGAGTCAAGCCATGCGAAATGTGCCGACTTTGTGTTTCATGTAACCCAAGAATGTCGCCCGGGCCCACAAGTTCTTCTGGAATATCTATTGTTGGTGCTTCCGCAGTCCCAAAAGTCAGGGGGTCAATGAAGCACCGCTCGGACGTTGGACGCGTCTACCCGTCTCAAGGGTCCAAAACACCAGCAATGCTCTGGGGAAATCGGCATTCCATTTTATTTTTCTCTTGTTGGCTGTGAGTATGCATTAAAAGTCAAGTATATGGAAAAGCCAATTGGATAAAATGTTACGAATCACGGCACTTATTGCGATGACTATCAAAAGTCCAACTGCATAAATTTCCATCGTTCAAAACTCTATTATTAGCCTTTTGCTTACCTTATTGATAGAACTCTATAATAGCACTTGCCAATTACCTTACCCAACCATCCGATATTCTACCAGATGCGCTCAGCATGAATACCGGCACAGCCGAGCAAGTTACACCTCAGCCTCAACTGACGACTTCGCTTTTGAAACTGGTGTCAGTCATGTCATCACAAGGACAAATCCGATTTTCTCCTCTTCGGCCCGGCCGCTACTCCAGATCTCCCTTGGTATCAACCTGCCTACAAACCTACCTACCTTTTCTCCTCTCCCATAAAGCCAATCGCCGGCAGTTGTCACAAAAAAGCGCACCAGCCGTGCCAAGCGCGATGCGGCCAAACGCGATATGACCACAGCCATCATACTGACACGTGCTCCAGCACTTACACTCGCCGCAGCGCAGATGCTTGCATGTCTTACACTGCCACGTGACCTGGTTGGACACGTCGCGGCACCGGTGACATTGGAATGGCCGCGTCAAGCACGTCGATGAGCACGGCGACGTCAGGTCGGCTGGCACTCTTTCGGTCTCAATCGTCTTGCAGGGCACCAAGGTCTTGGTTAGCTTGATCACCGAGGCCGTCTTGGCCTTGCCGCAATACTTCCACTGGACGGTGTCGTGCCCGCACGGGTACGGTCCGCTGATGGTTTGTTGACACATTGTGTGGTGACCGTGAGAGTAACTGCTGGTGGTTGCGGTCGGCTGTTGGGCAAAGGTAAGTAGGTAAGGTCTCTTGTCCGAATTATATCTTTGAATGCCCATCACAGTCAGATCCTTTTATAAGTCTTCAGAAAATCCTGGAAGCCTGCAGAACAAGGCAACTCTTTTAATTCTACGTTGACAATATCCTTTAGTTGTTCCTTTGTCAGCTCCCTGCCTGAATCAAAAAACAATATCATTGTCTTGAGTGACCGAACTTCATTGCTTGATGAATGAGCCTGTTTGCCTTTCATCCAATCAATTGTCTCTCTTCTCAAGAACCAAGAAGCTCTGCGCGTTGGCCTTGACGCTATCTTCCAGACTGGTCCAGCCATTCCGGCCCATACCTCGCAACAACTCGGCGCCGCGCTGATTGGGCACTTCAGTCTGGTCCATGCCCCAGTCCTTGACCTGCGGGATCTCCTGCTCCGGATAGAGCCCGCTCAAGATCTCTCGCACTTTGAACCAGCTGAAGCGCTCACCAAAGCCAAAGAGCCTCTCCCCGTCCAGCCCGGGCGTGGTAAGGGCCGCCACGTACAGCAAGCCGACGTCCTGGGTGTCGACGTGCCACTGGGGCTGGACCATGTCGAGTACGTGGTGGTTCTCGCCCTTCCAGACCCAGTGGACCATGCCGGCCGTGCTCGGGACCCCCTGGTGGACCGGGTCCAGGCACTCTCCCATGACGGTATCGGGGAGAATGGCGTTAAAGGCGTAGTGCGGCTTCTTGTCCTTTACCCAGTCCCAGAGCCGCTGCTCGAGCCGCGTCTTGAGAGCCATAAAGTTGGCGAGACCCTTGAACTGCGGCGGCGCGTCGCTGTCCGCCAGCCGCACGGCGTCTCCGTTCCACGTCCACTCGGTCAGGGCGAGCCCCTTGCGGCTCGGGTCCGGCGTGAACGACGCCCACGCCGACGACGTGAGCGCCACCGACCGAACCGACGGTTCCCGGTCCGCGGCCTCGAGGAGCCCAATATTGATGCACAACTCCTCCTCGAGGGGGCCCTTGTACTCCTGGATCCCCAGGTCGACGGCGCCGGCCACGTGGGCAATGGCGGCGACGCCCCGGATGGCCTCGTCCCAGGCGCCAGGCGCGGAAATGTCGGCAACTTGGCAGAGCTCGAGGCGCCCGCTCCCGTGGCGGCCCGCGAATAGGGGCTCCATCCAGGCGCATTTTGAGGGCGTCCTTACCGTCGCGCGAACACGATACCCAGCTGCTAGAAACTGATCCACTATGTGGGAGGCGATCAGTCCGTTGCCTCCAGTCACCAGGACGGTAGACCCGGCAGGGATGCTGCTCTGTTGATTGTTGATAGACCCCATACTTTGCTTTAAATTAATTTCCTGCTTCTAATGTTGTGTTCAGCACAGATGAGAATGAGCAGTAGACAATCTGCCCAGAGAATAGACAGCAATCATATAGGGTGCAGGAGGACCACAAAGGTGATATCATTGGAAACTTGACTAACGCAAAGACCGTATAGATATATATGCTATCATGAAGCTAAGTACAACAACACCAACGCGGGAATAGCGTGCATATTGATATACGGTAAGCGCTTAAGCGAGGGAGTTCGCCACTTATCAGACGACGATGTACACAAGCCGACCCGGCCGTACAGCACGGCAGACTATATTAGTGAATTATAGTGCTGATGATCTACACGTCCTGCCGCCCCTCTACGGCCGAACGGCTTGAATATCGTGTATTATCAAGATGGTCGAAGAAGCTTTGAGTGGGTTGGGAATAGGATAGAGCGGCCGCTAGTCAACTGGACCCTTCTTTCATATTATAAGGTGCCTGTCGCTTGGCACTCTCCTTCATTCAAAGCCCCAGATCCTTGGCCAGCGCCTCCCGACGACTGGAGCTCTGGGGGTCGAAGTAAGGCCTCTCGCCCAAGCTGACGGCGCGGCTGCCCGTCCGCTCGCCCAGGTCCAGGTGGGCATAGTCGGACGTGGCCGAGTGGTAGACGCTGCGGTTGTCCCAGATGGCCAGGTCGTTGGGGTGCTGCCAGCGCAGGCGGACCTGGAGGTCGTGGTTCTCGACGACGAGGCGGACGAACCAGTCGAGGAAGTGGCGCGACTCGTCCTCGCTCAGGCCGTGGATCCGCTGCACGTGGTGGCCCACGGCGAAGACGGACCGCCAGCCCGTCACCGGGTTCGTCCGGACCACGGGGTGCACGGCCTCGAGGACCTCTCCCACGTTCTCGGGCGCGCCGCGCTCCGCCGTGTACAGGGGGAAGCCGTTGGCGTCGGCCGCGTTCTTGAACCCCGGCTGTGCGTAGTACGCCGTCAGGGTGTCCAGGAAGCCCCGTAGCGGCTTGGAAATCCGGTCGTATACCTCGTAGCCCGAAGCCCAGAGTGTGTCTATCAACAAGTGCTTAGCAGGCAGGTCATCTACCACAACCAACAAGTTCGTGGTTGGTATGAGAACTGTGCAACTCACCTCCGCCCGTCTTGGGCAGCTCCGTCAACCGCAGCAGCGCATAATCGCTCGGAACAGGCTCAAAGGTGATGTCCGAGTGCCACAAGCCCTTTTGGCTTTGGTTTTTGCCGTAATTGAGGAACCTGTCGGCGAAAAGCTTCTTGGCCAAGCGGGACGAGATCACGCTGATCTCATTGTCTTGTTGCTCTTGATCACGGCTGGCGTTGTGCACTGGGTGGATGTGCAGTTTGGAACTCGCCGGCTTGCCAGAAAGCTCTCCTAGTCGTTGTACGAGTTCCTTTTGAAGCTCATTTGTGATATTATCCTGCTTCCGGAAGAAGACCACTCCGCGCTGAGATACTAGAAGTGGCTGATCAATTTGTGTTCAATGTTGTATGAGAGCGTCGTTCTTGTCTCTCGTATTTGGTATCGATTTCGTATCAATATCAACATGATTGAACTTACTAGTGATAGCTAGATCGCGCAGGAGCTCATCCGAGTTTGGTGCACGTAGCCACTCTGCAAGGTCTACGTTGGCGTATTCCCTGCCTATGATTGGAGTGACATCGAATTGTTCAAACTGATCAAGGGCGCCGCTGAGCTTGAGAGGCTCATGGTGACCAGTGAGCAGCTCCGGGAGCTCATCGGTTCCCTTGACAGCATCTACTTGCGCACTAGGATCCGGATTCACTTGTTGCTCAGGCAGAGCTTTTTCCTTGAAGTGCAATGCCACTTTGGGGGCTTCTTCGATAGCCGATGGTGACATGTCGAGATACAATCTTAGATATTTGTGAAAATGGTGTAGAAACAAGACAAACCTGTCGTAGTCAAGTGTTTACAAAACTTCTTAGATTTAAACCTATATATACATGTCACGTATGGATATCATTGGCAAGCCAGAACCTGCATATTTCAATTCTCAATGGATCGAATAATGAATACGCGAGATCAGCGCATATTCCATCATTCTTCGCCATCGATAGGTCTGCCAAGTAGAAGCCCCCTCCCGGCAATAAGTGTTCCTACGAGTGTGCTAATCAAGGCCGGAGAAGAAACACCACACCGATGCAGAACATGATTGGTCAGGTGGTCATACGACATTACATTATTACCGGTGCATTATTGGAGTATATAATCGCTACTTCATTGCGCTTCTGTTGATTGGACCTCGATGTTGCCCCCGCCTTTGATCGCGCAATATTGATACTCTATCGCGAATGCCGCGACGGCTCCGACGAGCGAATAGTAGAAGATCTTCACCGACTGCCACTCCTCTTGCGTCTGGTCGTCTGTGATATGTAGCACGCACGGCGCGACCAGAATCGAGGGGAACCTCTGCTCCCAGATGACTTATAAGAGAGCCCATCTTAGAACGGCCATCAATCACGCACTGCATAGCAAGTTGAGAATCAAATGAATTGGTGTTGATCACTTGTTTTCTACTTCTGTGACTATTTGTCCTCGTCCGTTCCAAGAAGACCAGTGTGAACCATATGGAACATAAACACTTTCAGCCTCCTCAACAATGCTGAGCCACCAAAGTAGCATGCGGACATCGAGTTAATTCGACATGAAGTGGCTGATTTGCCGATACATAAACAGTTTGCTTCCAATGTTTATTTCCCTTGACTACAATAGCAGTATTGTCGCAGACAAAAAAAAACACCACAACTCCAATGATGCTGTTCCATGCACGCCCAAGAGAGTATGGCCGGAAGCGAGTATACATTAGTACAGTCTTCGAATTTACTGGCGAAGAAAAGCACCGGAAATATCGATAGATGAAAAACACAATTGACGAAAGAAAATCGTTGGCAGTCGTAAAGGGCCTGGGAGGTTTCCAGAGCGCTAATTGATTGGCTTTCAAAATTGCTGATAACGAATGACACGAAGTGTGAAAAAGACCAGCCGGCTTGATTGTGAGAGCAAGTATCTAAAACTAAGATCTAGCCTTGATAGTGCTCATGGCTGACGGCGTGGTGGATTGCTCAGGGTGGGGGTGAGAGTGTGAGTGTGAATGAGTGTGGCCGCGTCCATGGGCCGAGCGGTTTCGCTTAGAGTGCCGATGTAATGTGCCTACATCATGTTTGCCTATACAAGGGATATCAGAATCACGTTCAGTATGAAGATTTCAGTTGTTGTGCTTACCGTCGCAACATGCTCGAACATTCTCGAGTCTGTCAGACTCTCTCTCTTGCTGTTCGATTATTTGTCGCAGTTCTTCAGCACTGTCATTGACTTCGCTCGCCTCGTAAATTGCACTGCCATGAGCAGCTGGAGGACCGTGGCTTCTGCTTCTCAGGGTGCTGAAGAGACTGCCAGACGTGCTTGTCCTGTTCAAGTACCCGCTGAGTCTGCCGAGTGTGCCCGGGCGAACAGGCGCGTCCCTCTCGCGTTCGCGTGTAGGCGTCAAGGTCGGAATGGTCATGGAAGCTTCAAGACTGGGAGACTCATTTCGCGTAGTCCTAGAGTTATACGACGAGAGAGATGGTGGCGCGCGTCGATTGCCATTGACTGCACCTGATCCATAAGGAGGGTTGAACTCATCAACGTCCTCCTGAGTGATATTGCCAGCCAAGTCTTCCGCGTCCGCATGGCTCTCGTCGCCAGTGCGAAGCAGCAAATATGACAGTGCGTTGAACCAAGTCTCGTGGCGCTGACCTGTTGTGCAAGTGAACTTGACAGTGCGTCCTGGAGAGATAATGACCAGACTCTTGCGATGCAATCCAGGTGGCATCGGGTTGTCATCAGCAACCACCCGGACGGCCTCGATAGGTATGCTCTTGGCCCGGAGCTCGGAGCGGCCAGCGACTGCTGGATCACGATCGCTCCAGTACAAGGTGCGGGTGTAGGGGTGAACCCAAAAGTATCTTCGGTGTCGGTTCTCCGACATCTCACCACGGCCCGCTTTGCGAGTGTACTTCCACAAGTACTCACCAATCATTGTTTGCGTGATGGCTTGGATCATGCGAGGATCTGTGTTGGGTCCAGCAAAGCTGGTAGCTCCAATACCCATCTCATTCCTGATGTTAAATCTGGAATCGATCTCTGACGCAAATGATGACACGGAGGACTGTCGGCTGCGGACGCTCAACTTGGCAGAAGATTGTACGTCAGCCATACCTTGTGTCGAGCCGGTTCTAATGGCCCGAGGAGTGGGAGTGCCACGCCCAGAAAGAGGCGACTGTGGTCGGTCGCGGGGGTTCTTGTAGGCAGACGCTGGTAACAAGGGCGGTCCCATGGCATTCTTGGTTCCGTGAGATGACCCAGTTCGTGCAGCTTCAATGGCTTCCCTGTGGTTGGCTGGAAGTGGTGGCATGTTTTGTTGGGAGCCGCGAGCACTGCTCGAACTGCCAGGTCGTCCGGTAGGTACAGAGTTGGCAGCCAAAGCAATGTTCTTACCCTTGTCAGCTGACTGGTCATTGTATATGCCCAAGTAGGATCTCTCGTCAGAGGGAGTAATGATGATCTCGGCAGCGGTTGCACCAAGTGTCATTGAGTCTTGCGAACCCCGACGTTGCGTCTTCGAGAATAACTTGTCAATGCCATCAGACGTGAGTGTAGTCTGAGCACCGTGATCCGCCATTGGAGTAATAGATCTTCGAGCAGGGCGGACATCAGTGTTTGTGGACATCTCCTTGAAGGGCCTTTGGGATTCGGGCGTCTCTGGGCTGTCCTTGACGGCAGTTGGGGACTGACGCGTCTCGTCTTCAGCAATGATTGGCGTATCAGTACCTTTACTCTTCTTGCCAATAACCCCGATGGTCGAGGACGGTGGCGTTTGTGGGTGGGCAAGGTCTCGTGGGAGGATGAAAGCGTCGCGCTTGGGGCTGCGAAGATTTTCTGGTTCTGCGATAGGCTCTGTCTCGATGCTGCTCATCGCCGAATAACCCAGCGTCGGTGGTATCAAGGTTAGAGCTTTTCGGAGGTCCTCAAGCTCCTGCGCATGGCTAGCGAGTAGCCTGTCGCGCTCTGCCAAACTCTGCGCTTGTTGCGACTCCAAGGCGTGCGCGTGTTCAGTATTAGCCTTCTCCAATGCATCTGCAAGGGCAGCATCACTAGCAGACTTGAGACTTGCCAGCTCAGTCGCGTGGGAGGATTTAATGGCAGAAAGGGCTTCCTGGAGAGATGTGGCATGGCCGTCCTGGAGAGAAGCAACGGCCTTGGCGTGACCTGCTTGGAGGTCCTCGATGGCGGCATCCATTGAGGATTGGTGATCTGTTCGTACAGTGGCAAGGACCGCAGAGTGTTCGGATTTGAGCTGCTCCAACTCTTGGCTGCGAGAAAGCTCGTGATTGTTGCGGAGTTCCTCAAGAGCCTGAACATGCTTTGCGTCCAATTCTCCCAAGTCGGTGGTTCGTGAAGTCTCATGTTCGGAGCGAAGAGTTTCCAGTGCCAGAGCATGACTTGCAGCAAGATCGGCGGCGAGTTTGGCAACGGCCGCTTCATGCTCAGACTTGAGGGACTTGATTGTCTCAGCGTGGCTAGTCTTCAAGCTCTCCATTTCTTGGGCCTTTGACGCAGCAGCATCAGCCTTGATGGAAGCAAGATGCTCCTCGTGCCGGGAAATGAGGGTCTTGAGCTCCACGTCTTGCGAGGCAGATGCCGTGGATTGGAGCGACTCCATCTCCTGTTTGTGACTCAAGACGAGCTCTTGAAGAGCCTTATCCTTGGAAGCCGCGCCTTCGGCACGCAGGACCTCAATTTCTTGATGATGACTAGAGGTGAGGGCTGCCAGTTCCTCAGTCTTTGCGGCGGCGGCTTCAGCTTTAGCTGACTCGAGTTCTTTCTCGTGGCGTTCAGTCAACTTGCTGAGCTCGGCTGCCTTAGCCTTGAGGTGTTCATCTTCGACAGAAGCAACATGCTGTTCATGTCGGGAAGAAAGAGCTTGCAGCTCCGTGGCTTTAGCAGCAGCCAGCGCGGCTTCCAAAGCGGCCAGTTCGCCAGCATGTCTTGAGCTCAGTTCCTCTGTGTGCCTTGACTGGGTCGATACGTGTTCACTGCGGAGGTTCTCGACTTCCCGTTCGTGGCTGGCTTTAGCGGACTCGAGCGCCTTCTCCAAAGCTTGTTGACTGTCGCGCTTGTGGGCATCGACAATCTCGGCGTTCGCCGCCTTTAAGGCTTGGATCTGCTCGTTGTGTGCTGCATTGCCCTCAGACTTAGTTGACTCGAGCTGCTTAGCGAGAGCCGCTTCAAAGGCCTCCAATTCCTTGGCGTGCGTTGCAGCATGTTCGTTTCGAATGCCTCCAAGCTCTGTGGCATGAGAGTCCTTGAGAGACGCAAGCTCACGAGCCAATGTGGCATCTGCCTCCGAACGAGCGGCTGCCAGTTGCTTGTCATGTGTGCTGGCCAGGGCCGTAAGTTGGGCGGAGTGAGCAGCATCTCGCTTGGCCAGAGATTCCTCGAGTTGTGCCGCATGAGTCTTGTTCAGTGCAGCCAACTCAGATGCATGAGCCTTATCCTTCTCATTCTCGAGTTCTTGCAGATCTCTGGCATGAACAGCACGAAGGGACTCGGTCTCGCGGGCCAGACGGGTGGCTTCCTCTGACTTGACGTTCTCGAGTTGTTTGGCGTGTTCACCCTGAAGGGTACTGATCTCTTGTGCCATTTTCTTTTCAGCTTCCGCTTGCGAAGACTCTAATGCATTGCTGTGTGCCAACTTGAGCGCCGTCAGCTCAGCTGCTAACTTGGCATCACTCTCAGCTCTCAGAGCACTCAGCTCGCCAGCATGTGCAGCCTTGATATCGCTGAGCTGCTTGGTGAGCTGATTATCGGCTTCGGCTCTGGAGGTTTCAAGCTGTTGGTGGTGAGAGGTTGCAAGCATGTCCAATTCTTTGGCAAGTCTAGCTTCATTATCAGCACCGGATGCATCCAATTGCTTAGCATGCAAAGCAACGAGGGCTGCCAACTCAGCAGCATGAGTTGCGTCGTTCTCCTTCTTGAGCTGCTCGACCTGGCTAGCATGGGTGGCCTTTAGTGCCTCGAGCTCCTGCGCATGGCTAGCGTTCATGTCCCCTCGGACTTGCTCGAGCTGTGCCAGATGTGAAGTCCTAAGATGTTCAATGTCGGCGTTCATGGCCTCTCGGACTTGCTTGACCTGTTCAAGGTGCGAAGCCTTGAGGCGCTCCAGGTCAGTCGCATGGGCGGCATCGCTGTTCTGCATGGCAAGCTCAATCTCTGCGCTATGGCCGGCCTTGAGGGACTCCACGGCTTGTGCGTGAGTATCGTTGATTTCTTTTCTGGCGTGCTCAATCTGAGCGGCATGAGCCGCTGTCAGCAACTCCAACTCAGCAGCGTGCGACTCTTTGCTGGCGTTTGTTGCGAGCTCGAGCTGTTGAGCATGACTAGCCTTGAGGGCCTCGAGTTCACGATCATGCGCTGCTTGGTAATCGGATTCTGCCTGGGCGATCTTTGCAACATGTGTGGAGTGCAACTCCTCAAGCTCATGCACATGCGCTGCCTTGGCTGCTGCGATGGCAGTGTTCTTGTCATCTGCATGGCTAGATCTGAGTGTCTCGAGCTCCCGAGCGTGAGCTTCATGAGCAGCTGCAAGGGCACCGCTCTTGTCATTGCTGTGGTCAGATTTGAGGATATCCAGCTCGCGTTCGTGAGATGATCGTGCTTCAGATATGGCACGGTCAATCAAGTCCGCATGCTGTGCTTCTAGGGCTGCTAAAGCGGCAACGTGAGCTGCATTCCTCTCAGCATGCACCTCCTCAATCTGTTTAGCATGTGCCTCCCGGAGCTGCTCTAGCTCAGCAGTATGCATATCAGTCTCCTCAATAGGAGCCAGGTCGTTAGCGTGAACATTGGACACTGCAAAGTCCCGTTTTCCAGGAGAGGAAGGGAACTTGGCATGGCTTTCATCCAGATATGCAGTTCCAGTGTCGCTGATATCTGAGATGCGGCTGACGACTGTATGGGCAGATGCCGGCCGTCCAGAGGCAGCGGCGTTGAACGAGAAGCTGGGGGCGAACTCGATGAAAGGCTCTGTCATTGTACCAATTTCAACCATGGAATTCTTGCGTTGGTAGGGCAATGGTGGTGGAGGTGAAGCAGTTGGACCTCTCATAGAGCCAGGCCTAGACAAGCGAATGCTTCGTTTGCTAGGTGTCGCTGACAAGTTGGAGTCATTGTCGCTACCGTCGAAATCACCCAGCTCAGCTGCGAGGCTCTGACTCGGAGTTCGGCTTGCCTCATTGCCAAAGACAGCAGGGCTACCCCGGAAGATTGTATCCTCGCTGCCTTGTCTTGACCGGCGACGAGCATTGCGACCAAGACGGAGCGGAAATTTGGTTTGCAATGGAGGAAAGTGTGATGAGGAGGGACGACTGTCGTCGAATCCATATTCATCCTCGGTGGAAGCAGTGCTGTGTATCGAATTGTTGCGTCCATGGCCCAAAGGCTGCAGCGGGGGTCTTGCCCTCAAGGTCGCCCGCTTGCTGGGGCTCTCAGTCTCGGTCTGGGTATCATCGCTAGAAAACTCCTCGGCGCCAGTGTGGAAATCGTCAGTCTCAGCATCACGCTCATTTGCAGTCTCAAACGCTTGATCGCTCGTCTCAGCCGCCGTTTCGAAAGTATCAGTCTCGACACTTTCGATGACAGGCGAGACTTGACTTGGCCGGCGTCTTATGGTAGCTGTCTGGTCGGGGCTGGACCCAGGAGTCTGATCTTCCCATTCAGGATCATCAGCAGCTGCTGCAGCAAAGATTTCACTGCGCGCACTTCGCAATGCGCCAAGTAATCTCGGTGGTTTCTTGAAATCGCGAGAAGTAGCTTTGCTGGGGCGTTCGCGTTTGGTGGCTGGCGCGGGGTCTGCCCGAACTTTCTCGAGCTCGTCACGCGCATCTTGGAGCATGCGCCTGAGCTCAAGCTTCTCGGTCTTCTCGCGGTGAACATTTGTTCTCAAGCTTTGGATGGTACGTTGAGCGTGAGATAGCGAGGTCTTGAGCGTTTCTGATTCCAGCATTGAGTGGTGACGAGGCGTTCCCTTGATCGGTGAAGGTGGAGGAGAGTGTTCGGGGGTATCATTGTCATTGGCGGTCTGGAAATCCTCATCGCTGGTTCCATGACCTTCGGGTCGATCAAGTGCCCTGCCTCTCTGGGCCGAGACCGCCTTGGCCAGTTCCTGGTTTTGCCCTGTCAAATCTTCGACCTTTCGCAACAGCACTGTCCGCTCCGATTCAGCCATGACAATATTTCTCTTTGCGGCGCCAAGCTCGGTATCATGGTGCTTGACTGCAGCGGCATGCTCCTCTGCCAACTTGGAGTGGTTGAGCTTGACCTCGTCAAGTTCTCGTTGGGTGGTGTTCTTCTCCGCTTGCAGAATGTTGACTGTCTGCTGTAGCTTCTTCTCGCGGTCTGCTGATTCTCTCTGTGCTGCTGATAGTTCGTGGATTTGTGTCTCGAGACTCCAATTCTCATCCTTGTATTTATTTTGGCTTTCGTCCAAAGACTTGAGCCGTTGCTGGAAAGATTCCGCATCGTATTCGAGTTTGGATTTCTCAATCTTGACATCTTTGAGTTCCTCCTCCTTCTCAGAGAGCAGGGCTTGCAGATTTCTGACTTGCACAATAAGAGATTGACTGATTTCAGCAGCGAACTCAATATCGTGGACGCGGTTGGCTGGTTGATTCCGAAGCTTTCGGCTTCCCAAAGTAAGTTTGGTCGGGGAACCGCCCTGTGCTTCGAACTTGGAGGGACTAACTGAGCGCTGCATCGGACGCGACATTAGTATCAATTAGTGCAGTCAGATGTTACGGACGATACTCACCCTATCCCCTGATGCAGCAGCTGCCTCATTGCTAGGGACTCTAGGTTTGGGAAGAAACGCTCTCGCACTCTCTCTTGCAACATCGTTGTAATCCCGTTCTATCTCGGCCAACTTCTCCCTCAAGTCTTGAGACAGCTCGGCCTCTGCATGAAGCTTTTCGATCTCCTCTATCCGCTGCGTGAGCTGTTTGCGCTGTTGTACCAGAGCGGTACCTAGCTTTCCAGCTTCCTCCATCCGCCGGTCTGTTTCTGCGAGATGTGCTTCCAAGGCACGTTTGGCTTGAGCAGGCGAGGCATTGCTTCCGAGAGCAAAGAGCTGGGAGTCGAAGGTCGAGTATCGATGCCGCGGTTCTCTGTCATCTGGCGAATAGTCCTCCGCACCGAAGGGGTCGTTGTGATCCATGGCGACACTGCGAGCAGCTGACGAGCCGCCAGCTGGACTGGAAGCTGCCATGATAGGCAAACTGAGACGAAGGGGAGGCACTTCCTGGAAAGGAGTGCGATTTCCCCTTGCGACTTAGAACTGTAGCATACAACCTGGCCAAACGATACCACGTGTTGCTGAAACAGAAATGGCAAAATTGAACCGTCCCAGTGGAAATGCTGAGTGCGGAAACCCCTTTCCCTTAATTTCCTTGAGAAGCGCCCATAAAAACAAGATGGCTAGTCGGGAAAACGAAGCAAAATGCAGCAGGGACACCGGACCCTACAGTGACAGCTTATGACAATCCACAAAATGGCAAAATCGAATTTCTGGGCTTGGAATGCAACGACGACGCTGGCGAGAATGAATATCGAGGATCGTATCGAGAGGTTCACTAGTATGCGGTCTACTAGCGAAGGGGGGTTGGAATGTGCAGAAAGACTATCGACGATTTTTCGATTGATTGCGTCGATGCACCAAGTATTCGATTCGAATAAGCAGTCGCCAGTGAGGTTGGGCCCCGTATCGTGCACCGTTGGGCTGCAGGTAGAAGCTCTATACAGACAGCAACGACCCTGGAATCTTGTCGGACCTCTGGTGGTGGGCGCCTAGGTGGTGAGTGAGTGTGTCGCGTACTGCCGTAGTCAAAGTAAAAATAAAAAGCGACACCAGGCGACCAAGGGCGATTGATGCGCGCGACCGTCGGACCGTTGAAAGCTAAGAAGCTGAGTCGTGCAAGGGGGCGGGTCGCAATGTGTGTACAGAGTATCCCCAGAGGCTGGTCGTACCAAATTTAAATGGGCGTCCAGATGAATTAAAATTGAAGATGCCCGTTGCAGCAGCGGGACACGTAAAGAGCTGGCAGTAGGCAAAGTCAAATGCGGGCTGCAATGTCGCAAAAGAAGAAGCCGATATGAGACCGCTGGTACTGAAGAAGAAGAAAAGAAAAAAGGAGTCGCACGAGAAGATGGAGATTCGCCGACAGAAGGAACAGTTACAATTAGTAAAAGAGCCCCCCAGAATGGAGTCCCCAGAGTCGAAAAAGGCTCCTTGTGTGTTGTCGAGAGGACCGATGTGAGCCCAATCAGAACTGAAATACGGGCGATGTCATTCGGCCGCGGCGGGCGAACGACTTGATGAGGGGTGTGTTCTTCGGCTGAGACGCGTCTTATTCAAAACAATGGCCAGCGGGAATCCAGGCCAAGAGAATATGCAACTTTTTTTTTTTTGGCGCAGCTGCACGCAGGAGGTTTTTTCTCAACTTCCCTCCGCAACGAGGGAGTTAATAGAATAGTAGTACTAGAAATAATAATAAGAAGAAATAAAACAAATAAAGTATATAGTATATACGAAAAATACGGAGAAACAAAGAGAGCGAAGGGGGGAGAGAGGGACAAGAGTTGAGCGTGGAAGAGAGGATACCTCTTCTAAGTAAACAAAAAAAAGAGTGTCGGGATGGAGAGCCTCAAGTGAGAAGAGGAGGAAGAATTGCCATGAGTTCCAACATGTTCGTCTGGTGTTCTTCAGGCTCGTCGATGCCGGATCCTCAGCAAGGACCATCCCTAGCACAAATGAGATGGGATACAAGGATCTCGAGGACAGGAGTTCCCCATTTCCAAGGTCATCAGCTTGTCAATGCTCCTCACAAAGTGGCTCCCTCATCTACCACATCTGTGTTTATGTCCCGGGCAGAGGGTTCGTGATGTTCAAATTGCGTATATTCCGCCAAACTCAAGATCCATCAATCGATATACTATGGCCCCCAATGATACCCAGCAGAATTGTACCAGAATGTCTTGCGCGTAATTGTGAAGGACATTATGTCTAAGACTATACCTACCCAAGGTGAACAGAAAAGGATATAGGTAGGTACGGATTTCGCTAGTAGTGGGCATCGCCTTAAGCCGTGGTGCTAAAAGTGTGCATGCAGATCGTGCATTAGCACCTCCCGTACCTGGCGATGGGTACCTGACGCTTGGGAACTCGCGAAAAAAGGAGCTGGAATCAACTTGATGCTTGTCATGTGCCAGCACGCGCTTTGCTTCCCCCAGTCCAGGTCCTCGACGCGACTATTTCATCGCCTATTTCTGCACAATATCTGTGACTCATGCAGCCAATTCGCTATGATGGTAGTTGCACAAGTGTATCAAAACAACAAATGCACGCAGAGATTCATTGGTGCTGGATTGATCCCGTGGTGTTGCGCATAAAATACCAGCCAAAAACCAATCTTAGCCTGCCAGCCTCGGTCAAGCTAACCTTACGCAGAGGAGGGGGCCCCCGTTCAACAGCTCATTGATGAGAGGTGGGGTGGCATCAAATGAGGTGAGCAGTGACTCTGAGCACTGTGAGTCTGTGATGGCTCCAGGCTAGTTTACTGGCTTGTTCAGCATATTGTAAGCACTGTAGTACAGTCTTTGCTCTCAATCTCAAACTGTAATACAATGTCCTAACCTGTGCCTCTTCTGGTTCTACATGATAGACCCCACGTTTGTACCAAATCGCCTCTGTTTTTTGCTCATGAATATTGAGGAGATCATGAACAATCTCCGCTTTTCTCAATAGAGGCGAGATTGATCACTGGACAGTGACCTACTTTCCGCATCGGCCAACGGGCGACGCTGGCCGAGGCTGAGCTAGTCGGTATTAGTCAGTAGTGTGCCAAAGATACCCCCACCAAACCACAGGTGCTGGTTTGCCTTCTACGAGGATTCGAGAAGGCTGACTGAGCATCTTGCGTTGTTCCATGTGGCAGCCGCCAGAGCTTCCATTTACTCACTGACTGACAATCATAAAAGCTTACTTGATCCCAACATCAGAGAATCTGTCGCAAACCATCCCCAGAGTCGCTCTCTCACGGACTCCACATCATGGCAGACAACTCAACCACAGATGCAGCGCCAAATGCTGATGCGCCTATTGCCCCCGTAGCAATCTTCAAGAAGCGAGGCGCAAAAGCCAAGGCCAATCTTCGGAAACGACCTGCCACACCTCCACCTGCCAACAGCGACAGTGATGATTCAGACTACTCCTCATCTGAAGATGAACAAGGGCAAAGAGTTAAGAGGCGAAAGAAGAACACTGTAGTAACTGCCTCGTCTAAGAATAACGTCACGTCCAAACATGAATCCGCCACAGTCTTCTCTGCCGACCGCAATGTTCCCATTACCAGCACAAACGACGCTACAAAGCAGAGCAATTGGTACGACGAGGATGCGAACCTTATGGGAAAGACGCGCCCAGTCCCTCAAACAGACTCAAATACAGATGGCTCTCGGCGAGCAGCCCCCGATGGCACATACAAGGGCATGGCGAATCGCACAACCTTTATCCAAAAGAACCCAAACGCCCCCAACCGGACAGTTGGGCCCATCAAGGCTGCCACCAATATTCGTACCATAACTGTTACGGATTTCGCACCAGACGTGTGCAAGGACTATAAGCAGACCGGTTTCTGCGGTTTTGGCGACAACTGCAAGTTCCTGCACGCCCGTGAGGACTACAAACAGGGCTGGCAGCTCGATCGAGACTGGGAAAACGTGACCAAGGGAAAGAAGAATATGGGCGGCACAGTTGTCGCCAGCGCTGATCGTGACCAGAATGCCGAGAAGGACGATGACGCCGCGCAGGCCGCCTTGCTGGAGAAGATCCCTTTTGCCTGCATCATTTGCAAAAAGGACTATCGTAGCCCCATCAAGACGCGCTGCGGTCACTACTTCTGCGAGCCGTGTGCGCTACAACGTTACCGAAAAGACCCCAGCTGCGCAGCCTGCGGCGCTGGCACAAACGGAGTCTTTAATGCTGCCAAAGAACTGAGCAAGCTCTTGGATAAGAAAAAGGCCAGAGCCGAGAGATTGAGACAAGAAGCTATTGATGCCGGGGAGGATCCCGACAAGTTAGAGGAAGGAAAATAAAATTAGCCAATTCCTCACACAAGATTGCAAAGATATACGCACTCCTCGGTCGTCGTCGACCGTCAGGCACAGCCGCACGCAATGCAGACGACCAAAAGAGAAAAAAGTAGGACACTACTCGGACATGCACTGACCAGACCGTGCGTGCTTTTCGAAGAGAAAAGTTCTAGACTCCGCAGCCACATATGTACGCAATAAGAAGCGTACGTCAGTGAAGCTGCCGGCGATCGCGCCGGGGTTCATGACTACCGCGGCTTTGACAGACAAGATATTTTGGGTCGATTGCAAGCGTTTGGTCGAGCAAGTACTCCTCCAAAGTGTATAGACACATATACCTTCTCCGTCACTTAATTCTTTTGGCATATCTAGGAGTCGTAGAGCCCAAACACTTACATATGTCTATAAGATAGCGGTAGTATAATCAATCAGTCAAACCACCCATGACTGATGTTATACTTGAACCATTGAAAAATAACCGTGCAATACTTTTCGATTTCATGAATCTTTATTTTTGAGAGAACCATTTAGTTTGGTTGTCATGATGAAAGTCAATGCTGGCAGCCTGTCTGTTTTTGGTGTACTGTGACATTACCAATCCTGTGTGCACCTGACACATCTTTCCGTGAATATATATCACACGTCATCCCATATCCAAGCGTCCTCTCGCTTGAAATTTGCAATGAGATTGAGACTTACACAGAAGCCAAGGGAAAGAGAGGGGCAAGGAGCTACACTACCAAACATGAACGAAATGTAATCATATCAGTCGTTGTGCAGCAGTCAAGTTACCACAATTCGGTTTGCAGCTTAATGAAACTTCAGCCAGGCATTGCGAGGCAGGCGGGACGAAGAGTATGTTGTGGGACAAATTCAATGGTATCCATAATTGCTATCCAAAAATCTAATGTTGATCTACAAGAACGCCTTGATCGTGACTTTTTCCTTTGAAACAGGGAAACCTTTTGGCATATCATGCACAAGATCTCAGAAACGTGTACACACAAAGTGTACAGCTCTCTGGTGTTTCCCAACCACTTTTCTTTTCCGGCCACATCTCAAAGTTGGCCCGGTCGAGTCCCTTCTCTCTGTCTCTCTCTCTCTCTCTTCCTGCCTTTTACAGCTTGGCACTGTAACCGGCCTCCTCGGCAATCATCTCGGCGCACCGCTCGGCGACACCGAGGACGGTCAGCATGGGGTTGATGGTGGGGATGGTGGGGAAGACGCCGGCGTCGCAGATGCGCAGGCGCTTGAGGCCGGCGACGTTGAGCTTCTCGTCGACGACGGCGAGCTTGTCGCTGGCCACGTCGCCCATGCGCGTGGTGCCGCACGGGTGGTAGACGGTGTGGGCCGCCTTGCGGGCGTACAGGCTGAGCTCCTCGTCCGTCTGCAGTTTTGGGCCGGGCGCGATCTCGGCCTTGATCCAGTCCTTGAACGGGGCCTGCTCGGCGACCTTGCGGGCGGCCTTCATGCCGTGCACGAGGGTGGCGGCGTCGTAGCCCTCGGGGTCGGTGAAGTAGCGGAAGTCCAGGGCTGGCTTCTCGTTGGGGTCCGACGAGGTCAGGTACAGGCGGCCGCGCGAACGGGGGCGGGGAATGTTGGGGGTCATGCAGAAGGCGTAGCCGTGCTTGATCTCTGGGTAGCCCAGACGGGTGGTGTTGAGGGTGAAGGGGATCTGGTAGCAGTGCATCATGACGTCGGCAATGTCGCCGTCGGGGATGCCGGCAGGGTTGGAGGGGTTCTTCTTGGCGCCGGCGTTGGGAGCCTCGCGGCGCAGGAAGATGCCGGCGTCCGAGTCCATGGTCGTCTGGTTCTCGGGGACGGGCTTCTTCAGCTCCCACATGATGATACTCTCGGGGTGGTCCTGGAGGTTCTCACCGACTCCAGGCAGGTCGTGCACCACAGGGATGCCCAGGGACGAGAGCTGCTCGGCGGGTCCGACACCAGACAGCATCATCAATCTCGGCGTGTCGACGGCACCGGCGCAAAGAACAGTCTCCTTTCTGGCGGTAATGGTTCGGGGCGAACCGTCTTGGAGCTTCAAGTCGACACCGTTGACCACACCGTCCTTGATGTTGAGCTTGGAAACCCAGGCGTTGGTGAGCACGGTCAAGTTTGGCCGCTTCTCGTCGCCTCTGATGATGGGGTGAATGTAGGCGACCGATGCGCTTGACCGGCGGCCGTCATCTGGGTTGTAGCTGACGGAGAAGAAACCGACTCCCTGCTTCAGAGCGCCATCGTTAATAATGTGCTTGTTAAAGTCGTGAAGGACGGGAATGTCCATGGCCTTGCTGCAAGAGTCGACCCAGTCCAGGCAAAGCTGGTTTCGGTGTCTCTCGTGGACGGGCTGGACAGTGTTGCGCAGCTTGTTCAAGACTCTCATAAAAGTCTCAAATGTCCAGCCCTTGGCTCCCATTGATTGCCAGACCTTCATGTCATACTCAAACGGCCTGAAGGAGATGAGGGTGTTGTGAGAAGAGCAGCCACCCAGCACCTTGGCACGCGAGTGACGAATGTATGAGTTACCTACAAATCATGGTTGTGAGTTTTCAGGATTGGCTAGGCAAAGTATATGGCGCATTGCCTCAAAGCTTTTCACTTACCCTCGGGCTGTTCTGTTGTGCCATAGTCGTAGTCCAGCTCACCACCAAGCAGGTTCAGCCATTGCCGCAGATCCAAGACACGGTCATCCATAAAATCACTGGGACCAGCCTCGATGAGGAGGACTCTCTTGTTTGGCAGGTACTCGGCGAGACGAGATGCGATCACACATCCAGCGGTGCCACCGCCGACGATCACATAGTCGTATCTCTCGGAGTCCGAGATGGGAAGCTGTGTAGTAGTCATTGTTTAAGATGTTCTATTACACAGATAGTGACAAGACAAGGACTGATCAAAACGATGTTGACCAGAGTAACAAACAGCTTGGAAACAAGGTTTGTTCTGGAGGATGAGCAACTTTTTGAATATTGCTTCTAAACACGAAGAATCTCACACGACAGACTCGATCGACTGACTGACAAGTTTATCTACTACCTCGTACTAGCAACCCAGTATTTGTAGTACGTACTGACTATGGTAAGCGATTAGACGCGGCAATTATTCCCAAGGCGCCATGGACCACGATCGGTCCACTAGAAAATTTCGAGACGCCGCCAAGTGGATGCAAGGCACCGTGATCCTAGGACGGAGGTGGGGAAGACGAGATGCATAATCGAGGCAGGGCCTTTGACTCGTGTGCACGAGACAGCCACCAAGTGCCACTGGCGGGCCTTGTTGCTTGCGAACTGATACGGAACAGCCTCTTTATGCCTGGATAGATAGGCGACAGAGATAACGACGGTATAATTCGGTAGAGAAAACCGAGAAAACCGATCACGTTCTTTGCAGTCTAGCCTTCTCACCATGGGGGTGCTGCCAATGAGCCTCTAGTACTCGAGATATCATCCAGTCAGCTCGGGGTCAGATCAGGCCACGGGCTCTCGATAGGCGATAATAAACGACAGACAGACGGCAGACGGACGACGGTTATGTCGGCCAGTTCGGCCACCCCAGATATCTTACCAGATTTGGCGGTGCTTGCATATCTGCGTGTGGCTGCCGTACTACCATACACTACACTGCGCTACACTACATGCACTCTGGTTCCAAAGCATGCAGAGTTTTTCTTATGTTATGTATATACAGATATACATAGTACATACCTGTCAGAAGGAAGTCGCGTGCCCCCAGTCCCCGGATAGCTCCTGTAATCCTGACCCGAATATTTTGTCCCATTCATAACGGCCATCGAAATCTCACCGCAAGATCACGATGCGAAAAGAATTAACCGGGTACTTCATTAGAAATAACAACAACTTGTCAGGTAGGTCAGGCCATTTTCCGGTGACGTAGCCCACTCAAGCCACCGACACCATCCCTGCTTTCTCCAGATCAACCGGCGTTTCTTTACCTAAAGATAACTACGAGCAGAGCGGAAGTCGCTCCACTTGACATGCTTTTAGTGCTCTAGCTGCCGCATGCCTCGGGTGCTTTCGCCTTAACAAGCCATCGGTTTTCGCTGTCGCCGGGGTGAGCCAGTAGAAACCAGTTGGAGTCAGTGGGCAAAGCCTTGGGGGGCTTGGGGGGCACACTTGGGGCCAGTGCCCACTGATAGGTGCCGATAGGTCACGCATTTCGGTTGGCGCGGGGCGGCCTGGGCGGCCTTCTGGGAAAGTTGGTGGTGGTTCCGCTTGGCACTATCTCTCTTCACTCCAGCCTCTCTCCACTGTCGCCCGGAGCCGTATTGTGGTGCCGGCCTGGCGTCTTTTTTTTTCTTTCTCATTACCATTATTGACTCGTCTTGTCTTTGCTGGGGTGGAAGGGGAAAAAAAAAGATTTCCATACACACCCTTGTAGGTATCAAGTAAAAGAAAAAGCCCGCGGCCTCGGTTCATATCTAGGGAGGCTACTGCACATGTTGGACCATTGGACCACTTGCTGTCCATCACGGTAGATTGTTGAGGAGAAATCGAATGTTGTTCTGTTGTCGTTATCTGTCCTAGGTAATTAATCATTTATCCACCAAGCCTATCCAATCCCACCCGTTACCATGGCCCAACACCACGAGGGGGACCGTCACACCTTTTACGCCGGCAAGCCGCAGCCTTCGGAGTCGGCCGGCACCTTTGAGACGGTCGATCCTTCGACTGGCCGCTCGCTATGCACCATTCACACATCGTCGACGGCTTCTGTCGATAGGGCCATTGAGTCGGCCCAAGCTGCCTTTCCTTCATGGTCAGCTACGCCGCCCATTGAGCGCGCCCGTATATTGCAGCGCGCCGTCGCCCTGCTGCGGGAGAAGAATGACGAGCTGGCCAAGGTTGAGACTCTAGACACTGGAAAGGCCTACTCGGAAACTTCGACAGTGGACATTGTGACCGGAGCTGATGTTCTCGAGTACTTTGCCAACCTCGTCTCGAGCGGTGGCTTGAATGGCGAGTCCTTCCGTCTGAGGCCGTCCGCCTGGGTCTACACATCAAAAGAGCCCCTGGGCGTCTGCGCTGGTATTGGCGCATGGAACTACCCCATTCAGATTGCTCTGTGGAAATCTGCGCCGTGTTTGGCCGCCGGAAACTGCATGGTTTACAAGCCGAGCGAGTTCACGCCCCTGCACGCCCAGTACCTTGCCAACGTCTACAAGGAGGCCGGTCTGCCTGATGGCGTGTTCAATGTCGTCTACGGTGCCGGCGAGGTAGGAGCGCACCTCACCAGCCACTCCGCCATTGCCAAGGTCAGCTTCACGGGACAGGTCAGCACGGGCAAGAAGGTTGCTGGCTCTGCTGCTGGAGGCATGAAGTATGTCACCATGGAGCTGGGTGGCAAGAGCCCGCTCATCGTCCTGCCAGATGCCGACGTGGAACAGGCCGTCGACGGCGCAATGCTGGCAAACTTCTTCAGCACCGGGCAGGTATGCACCAACGGTACAAGGGTCTTCATTCCCAAGTCGATGAAGAAGGATTTCGAGCGTATAATACTAGAAAAGATGCAGTACGTAAGAGCAGGAGATCTATTCGACATGGCCACAAATTTCGGCCCGCTCAGCAGCAAGAGCCATGCCGAGAAGGTCGCCAGCTACATCAAGGGCGGCATTGAAAGCGACAAGGCAACGCTCTTGTGCGGTGGTCCTGGCCAGCCTGACGGCTTGCCAGCCTCGCTCAAGGACGGCTACTGGGTGAAGCCCACCGTCTTCACCGACTGCACCGACGACATGGCCATTGTCAAGGAAGAAATCTTTGGTCCCGTCATGTCCATTCTCCCGTACGACAGTGTAGACGAGGCCGTGAAGAGAGCCAACACTACGGAGCTCGGTCTTGCCGCCGGCGTCTTTGGCAAGGATATCAATGAGTGCCACCGTGTCATCAGCCAACTCGAGGCTGGTATCACGTGGGTGAACACGTGGGGCGAGTCACCGGCAGAGATGGCCGTTGGCGGATGGAAGCAGAGCGGTGTTGGAGTTGAAAACGGCCGCCGGGGTCTCGAAGCTTGGGTCAGGAATAAGAGCACACTGGTGGAAATGGGCGGCAGCGTCGGCACTGTGTTCTCGAAACTGTAAAATGGATGTGCCATACCACATATACTTAACGAATGCTTTTTAGATATCCAATCAGCAAAGTGGCAACCTCGAGAACAGTACTTGAAAGAAAATCTACCTGACATGTTAGAAATTGCAATGAACTAGATAATTGGGAATATCATTGCAGCTAGTCGATGCCTTGGTAAGCCATTGCGTGTGTGTCTGGGTCACATCTCCATGCGAGGTTTCTTCGAATACTAGGATTGTTCTTTGCATTGTTATTTCTTGACGAAATTATCTAACGAGAAAATGACCAGTGAGTCTCTCAGAATCGTAAAAACACACTCAAGCTCTTGTATAAGAGCGTTACAGGAGAGTTTTCTCCCAAGGCACATGCTATTATTCTCTGGGAAATAGTTGTATATTTCCAGAAATAAGAGTGATTTCAAGCTCAAACTGCTCAATAGCAAACGATCAGATCAAGTTTATCAAGTATAAATACTAGAGGCCAACATTTGATAGAATTCACTATATACAAATAATCAGATAACATCATGAGCCAATTATAAGTTGCTGCAATTCCTGAAATGGGAATTGTACAAGACTTATATTTCTCTATTGTAGAATATAAAAGAGCGAACAATTTATTTCTTACCATGCAAAGAGCGGCAATGCGGCACCCGCTAAAAAGCACGAATATGGAAACTGACAGGTGGATTTTGCATTAGCGCTGTAAGATTGTACGCGCATCTTTACTGACGTCATGCAATTACCACCGAAAGAATCCACAGAAACACAGGATATTGAACCTGTTTTTCAAGATAATCTGCGTAGATGAATCAGTTCATTTGAGGCCATATATACAAGATGATATTCTGGGGGATTTATTAGTTCCTCGACCCTTACGCAACGCACGAGCCAATATTGTAGCATCACTGACTGTCTGGTTCTTATTGGTCTTTCTAACTGTTACATCGGCTCAAACGGCAAGGTTTAGTCATTTAATTCGGGGATAGCCAAGCAGAGGCAGGCCCGCAAGCACAGACTAGACCGGGAAGTCATGCATTTCCAGGAGAACGGCCGGACGATACTGCTCCGGGGCGTGAACCTGGCCGACGCGAAGTTTCCAACGGGCCGGCCAACGTATCGTCTCGACTCTCTAGACGATGCGGCTAATTGTTCATACATTGGCGCGCCCCTCCAGCTAGACGAGGCGCCGTCCCATCTGCGGAAGCTTCGGTATCTAGGGTTCAACATACTGCGACTGCCTGTAGTATGGGAGGCTCTCGAGCACGCGGGGCCGGGCATCTACGACGATGAGTACATTGAATACATTCGAAAGCTGGTCCAGATCTGTGCCGACCATGGCTTCAAGGTCCTCATCAATCCGCATCAGGATCTCTGGTCGAGACATGCCGGCGGTAGCGGTGCGCCGCTTTGGACGCTGCATGCGTGCGGGCTGAATCCGGACCACTTCGGGGACACGCACGCCGCCATTCGCTACTGCGAGTGGCCGCTGGACAGCAAGGACAAGGACCCCAAAGCTATACCACCCATGATGTGGACGACAAACCATAACCGGCTGGCAACGTCTACACTGTTCGCACTGTTCTTTGGCGGGCGTGATTTTGCGCCAAAGTGCCAGATCGACGGCGTGAACATCCACGACTACCTGCAGCAGCACTATTTTGCCGCCTACGCTCGACTGGCGGAGAAGCTGGGCGACCTGCCCTTTGCATATGACAGTATGAACGAACCTGAAGCTGGGTACATTGGCCTCAGTGACTTGAGTAAGATGGAACGAGATGACACGGCCAAGATTGGCAGTACCCCGTTTCCAATCGACAGTATGCGGCTGGGCATGGGCATGGCGCAGGACGTGCACGAATACAGGCTCGGCTCGACAGGACCCCACAAGACGGGAAAGATGTCGATTGAGCCAGACAAGTCGTGTTGGCTCAAGCAAGAAGACCCCAGATGGAAGTGGCAACGCTCGCCAGACTGGCCGCTCAACACGTGTGTCTGGGCTCTTCATGGTGTTTGGAGTACAGAGACAGGGGAGTTGCTGAAGCCCGACTACTTTTCTCAGTTGCCCGAGCGGTCGCATGCTGCAACCCGGCACGAAAATGATGCCAAGGGGCAGCTTTCGTTCATGTCGTCGTATTGGCAGGAGTTCCACAAGCAATGGACTAAAATCATCCGCCAGCACGCGTCAAAGCCTGTTATATTCATCCAACCCAGCGTCTTCACACCTCCGCCACCCAAGCAAGATCCTCTGACCGCCTACAGTCCGCATTTCTACGATGGCCTGACCGTGATGCAGCGACATTGGCACGAGAGATGGAACGCCGATGTCGTCGGCCTCCTCCGCGGACATTACAAGTCAAAGGTATTTGGCCTTCGCATTGGCAAGGACAATGTTCGCAAGATCATATCGAGTCAGCTGGGTGAGTTGCGGAGCGACCTCGAACTGCCGACGCTCATTGGCGAGACGGGCATCCCCTTCAACCTCGATGACGGCAAGGCCTACCAGGACGGAGATTACACCGAGCACAACAAGGCGCTAGATGCCATCATCAGCGGGTGTGACGACCAGCTGCTCAACTACACGCTCTGGGCCTACTCGGCCATCAACAGCCACGAATGGGGCGATCAGTGGAACGGCGAGGACCTCTCGATATACTGTCACGAGACTGGGTCTTTCCCAAAGCATCCCATACTTTCTGGGTTCAGAGCAGCGGCATCCTGGTGCCGACCGTATGTGCAATCTCTCGTGGGAGAGCCAGTATCCATGTCGTTTGATTACAAGTCTAGCGAATTCAACCTGGAAATTGAGTCGAAAGGCCCGGGTGACGCAATCATCTATCTACCTTGGCTACACTACCGTCAGTCTGATGGATCCGAGGAACTGGCCCTGGATGTCAAGGCTTCCGAGGGAGAATGGTCTGTACAGGGCCAATTGTTGACATGGCAGTATCCGCGTGGAGGAAAGATTGAAATTAAGAGAGCAGGAGAGGCACTAACGCCTGAGCAATTGGGCACAATTGTGAAAAAGTGAGAGCCATGTTTTCAATGATTGGTCGTGTTAGGGCAAACGGCCATTGATTAGTTGATTATTATGATATCAAGAGCGAGCTATTATGTGTCGTAACTTAGATTTTGCATATTGGTTTACAGTGTATTTTCGCAGAAAGGTACGGAGTATGCAGACAATCGACTAATACTATTAATACGTACGAGCTACTTATGTGCAAATGCAGGCATAACTTGAGAAAGCAATTATCTGATGTCACACATGCCCTGACAGCCTGGACAAAACCCGGCGGCTATAATATGCCAAATCAAGACTTCCGCTCATGTTGCGGGACAGTCTAAAGTTCTTTCTGCGATCTTGATACTCTTAAACACAAGACCAATCACTTGTCGCTTGTCGCCGTAAGTCAATTCAATGTCGGAGACCGAGAAATCGTCTTGCTGTCGGCGACACTATTCAGATTCAAGTAGCGTCATCAATTGTTATAAGGACTAGGTAGGGACGACGACGCTTTGTGCCGTCTGAAGAATCAGCCTGTCGAACGCGAGTCAAAAAGACATTGGCGGAACTCGTCTGATGATATGATACTTTGCCGCAACACTGTCGCAAGCGTTCACGTCTGGGCTCGAGCCGAAAATAGTTACTCACCTCACACGGCGTCTGGTGTGTTATGTATAATAGCCGCGAGGGTAGGGACTCTCCACTTCAACATGAGACGCCCCGCAGAGCAGCTGCTGGGATCCTGAAGGCCAGTTTCAGCCGCTGAGGCTCTGGACCCCACTAAACCTGGAGCTGATCACCCACTGCAGCGAGTCCAGCGAGTGCGTGCTGTCCTATCGATGATGCTTGAAACAGCGCTAGCCGTCGATCATCCCGACTGCTCGCTCGTGTTCACTGTTCTTGGCTGCATTCTGCGTAGGCGGGCCGGCGGCAATGCGCGCAGCGTCTCGCTACGATGCTGGGCGACTCAAAGGTCCGTCAAGGCGGCTGCAGAATGAAGAAGTCGAATCGTGAATCACAGACAGGGTGTCGTTCGTCTGCGAAACCGTTGTTTTTCTTTGGCCCTTTGTTTGAACCCTCGGTCGGCTCTTTGAACTTTTATAACAATACCTTGGGTCCCGCAAGAGTTCAAGCATAAGTGATCGACTGCCTCAGTCATTGCTCTCCAGAAAATTAAAAAAAAAGATACCTATTCATCCTTTCAGCGAAAACTCTTGTCACAACCAACCATTGGCATATATAATCAAGCGCATAAACCACTTTACTCGACCAAATCCTACCCGCATGAAAATTATTTGAGATGGCACCAATACTGGAGACCCGGGTGGACGCTGGCAACTTTGGCGGTGCATTGGCAACGGGGGTCGTCGTCAGTATCGTCGTGGTATGCGTGATAGGAGGAATCATACTGGCGTCGGCCCTATACTGGAGGAAGCTCGCGCACAAGATTGCACCAAACAAGTTCCAGACACCATATTCCGAAAAGCCGTGGCCGCAGCCGCCAAAGAAACTCGACGCAGACGACGATTCATCTTCTTCCAACGAGTCGCCATCGTCGTCGGCCTCTTCCACACCCGCGTCTTCCCGCTCAAATTCATTGCGGAAAAGCGACCCCGTCATCTGCAAAGAACTCAAGCCGTTGAAACGCCAAAGCACGGCCATGACGATACCGCCATTGACATTCGACAAACCCTTTACAGAAAAAGCGTCGTAAAGGTTAAACAAAAGTTCATTCACACATTTTGCATTTTCTCGGTAGCGTTGTGCATTTACAATAAAGGAAAGGGAACTATTACACTTCAACTATTAATTCTCTTGACCATGACTTGATATGTTGTTCTAAATGCTGGCCAGCAGTTTTAGCTTGAGATATCATCTGGAATGTGACAGACTTATACATCAGCTAGCGCGGCTCTGCTGGTGGTGGTGGTGGGTAACATTGAATGTATCCGCCAGGACCGCCTTGCATACTTCGAGAATATTCTCATCAGTACAGACTCCGGTGTCCATATGACACTTGTAGATTGGATATTCGACTTACTAAATATTGAGCCAAGATTTGTGCATGTGTAGTAACTCCCAGTCTTCTCAAAACGTATACCTCTCGTTACTCGATAAAGACTTCAACCAGCATCCAGCAATCACTAAAAGCGGCAACCTTCAGACCAGTCAACCCTATTGTACATCCGTACGGCACTAGGCTGTCGCGTCGCGGTAAGTAAGCGCCTATGCTTTTATCTGACCGCGTCTATCCAGATTGTTGTAAATCAACAAAATGTATACGCTTTCTTTCTTGAACAAAAACCAGGATGTTGATCCTGAAAGAAACCTGATCCAATATCCCAATACAAACTCTACGATTCACATATATTTTATCCTATATTGTGCCAGGCTTTCCGCACACGGAAGCATTAAAAATGCGGGGAGCACAATAAGAACCACCAATAGCGAGCTCAGCGCATTCGAGAGATGACATCTAGCGTGGCGAGAAGCACTAAACCATGCTGTAAAAGCAATTTGTGCCACTACTTTGATTTATCTTTTCCTGTCTTGCCTGTCCTTATCTTTCCTCATCTCATCATAATTGCAGGTCAATGACTTTGAATGTTCGACAGGCTATGATGCTTCATCCACTGCAAACCTGAGGTTAGGCTTTGATACGCCTTTATTGTGCTCAAAGGAGTGCTTGCTTTAGAATCTGCGCTTGCCCGTTGACAAATGCGCGCGATTGTTCCTTAGGCATTGGCACACCACAATCTAGGAGGAAGGCGCAATGGTCAGGACTAGAAACAACCTCAAGCGGGAGCCTCTTGAGGAGCTCGAGCTGCCGCCACAATATGTCACTCCAATCGATAGAGGTACGAATGCAAATAGATTTTTTTTAAACCTTTAGGCATCAATAGCTACCTACCCCTCTATTTCAATCGGCTGACGCAGTACGTTGCCCTGTTCAGGTGTTGTCAAAAGCGAACGGGCAGACACTGGCTCAGCCTCACCACTCTCCTCAACTCCAACATCCGCACTCGAACGACAGCTTCAGGCTGAAAGCCGCCAGTGGCAGGATCATAGCCGCGTCGAGGAAGTGAACGCAAGATCGCGACAAATGCGGTCGGGCGGGAATGCAGCGTCTGTCAAGATGGAACCGGCGCCCGAGGCTCTAGATAGCCACTCCCGCTTGCCTACTCAGATCAAGCCTGAGCCCAACACACCACGCGTCAAGTCCGAGCCTTCCACCTCGAGAGCGATCACCACTCCTAGCGCCCCTAGGACGGCACCTACCTGTCTGAACTGCAAAGCCAAGACCAAGATCAGATGCGACAAATGTCAGGCTGCTGGCTATTGCAGACAGTTTTGCCTAGAAGAGGATGCACAAAGGCACGCCGACTTTTGCATCGGCGGTGCGTTCGAGGGACGACAGGATCTGGGACCCGACGTTTGGCTTGCTTCTGGGTCAAGTAGCCCCGAGCCCGCTGCTACAGGATCTACCCAAGAACAGGTGTGCCTCAACTGTAATGGCTCAGATCTGCTGTCACCCTGCAGATGCTGTTCCCGAGTCATGTACTGTTCTATAAGCTGCGAGCAAAGCGATTCACCACGGCACCGTGCCGCCATGGCAGGAGGCATGTCGGATAGCGGACCACAATCCAGGGACGCTCATATGGACATCAAGAGCAATGATCTCGACCCCAAAGAAGAAACCGACGATTCATCGGCTCCCGAAACAGATTATGGCGACAATTTAATTGACTACTTTGAAGCTGGCGCTGAAGGCGATGCCTGGCGGCGTCCGTGGACTGACAGTCAGGACACGGTGAGGCTTATTGAGCATCTGGCGAATTTACCCGACATCGATGTTCCACCGGCTGGCCGACAAAGGGCCCCCCAGGCTTTACTCTGCGAACTCCAGCCACATCAAAAGGTTGGCCTCACCTGGTTGATGAGACAGGAGGACAGTATTCACAGAGGTGGCATACTTGCAGACACTATGGGCTTGGGCAAAACCGTGCAAGCTCTGGCACTGATCCTCGCTCACCCATCCAAGGACCCAGCTTGCAGGACAACCCTAATAGTCGCCCCAGTATCCCTCCAGAGGCAGTGGAAGACCGAAATTGAAGACAAGATTAGGCCAGGCCATAAGCTCAAAACCATTATTATCGATGGGCAGAAGAGAAAATCTCTTACTATGGCCAACTTACTTTCTCACGACATTGTGCTGACTTCTTACGGGGTCATCGCCGCCGAATACAGTCCACGAAAGGGCGCGAGTAATAGGAAGCTGCTTACACAAGCATTGTACCATCGCATCATTCTTGACGAAGCTCACAACATTAAGAACGACAGGTCAAGAAGAGCTGCAGCTATCGCTACCCTCCGGGCTCGCTACAGACTATGCATGACGGCAACACCGCTCATGAACAATGTCCGAGAACTCTATTCTCTTGTCAGATTCCTACGAATCTCCCCCTACGATGATTGGCCCACATTCAACAGGACCTTTGTCAGTCCATCGAACGGCAAAGATGACGAAGACCGTAATTTGGCTATGCGAGCTTTGCATACTTTCCTCCAATCAATACTACTGCAGCGGACGGGCAAAAGTCGCATCGATGGTCATCCGGTCTTACGCCTGCCACCCCTCAACCTTGAAACCTCGGATATGGAGTTTAACGACGACCAGCGACGAGAATACATGGCTGTGGAGCAACGGATGCGAGAGAAATTTCAGGGCTACGTAGATGCGAACACAGTACTGAAGAATTACTGTTCCGTTCTCGTCATGATTCTTCGGCTACGGCAATTCTGCTGTCACCCACATCTGATATCGGATCATGGTATACCAGATGGCATAAGGTTGAAGCCACGAGAAATGATCAGTCTAGCACTCAACTTGGATGACGAGGTCGTTGAGTGGATCAAGAGCCTCGAGGCTTTCCAGTGTTCTCTGTGCACTTCGAAAACAGAGGATCCTGTCATCATCCATCCTTGTGGGCATCTGCTGTGCGGCAAATGCTTCACCGGGTATGTCTATGTCAACAAAGAGGCTGCACAAATTTCTCCCGATGAAGAGTTTGAGGAAGAATTACCCCCATGCCCTTCAAGTGGATGCGGCGAAATCGTTGACCCACGCCGAGTACTATGTCACAGTTTTTTCCTGGCAGCGTACCGTTTGGACAATACCAGCGATGCTGAGAAGGAGCTCGCTGAAGAGTCTGTATCCACCGACGTGTCGGATGATTCAGAAGTCGACAAGAATGGCAATCTCAAAGGATTTGTGGCATCTGACGACGATGAGTCTTCCGCGAGTGAGGAAGAAGGCGAACCTGAGAAACCTGTGCAAGCCGGCCCCTCGATCAATATCGAGCGTATCAAGCCGATTGGATCCGACTCCGATTCTGATGATTCCCTTCCAGAACTGGGGGTTGTGTTGCAGCGCAAGAGCCCTAGCGCCTTGCCGTTTAGAAAACGTGCCAAGACAAGCATGGGAAGCTCGAGTAATACTCCGCAAGCAGAAAATAGCACCAACGTATTCAAACGGCGGAATAATTTCCTCGACCGCCATATGGAGGCCCTATCTACCGCAAAGAAAGCAAAGGCGAGTGGTTCCAACGGAGGCAGAGGTTACGCATCACGACGCCGGCCGTCATTTAGCTCTGATGACATGTCCGATGCTCATGGTAATACGCAGTCTGACGACGAAAGTCTTGATGAGACCGAAGGACCATCGCGGAAGCGCAAGAGGTCAAAGGGCAAGGGCAAGGGTATCGCTCGAGTAAAAGAATCAGCAAGTCACCGACCCACAGCTTCTAACAGCAACAAAAAAGGCAAGAAGGGATTTGTTTCTCTTGCTCATCTGAAAGCTGAGGGCAATAAGAGTGCCGCAGCCAAAGAAAAGTACATGGCGAAGCTGAAGCAGGAGTACGAACCAAGCGTGAAGACTGAGGAAGTTATGCGCATGCTTGCCGACATCAGGAGAAATAAGCCGACCGAAAAAACATTGGTATTCAGCTTTTTCACCTCGTTCTTGGATATACTCGAGAAACCTATGCAAGATGAGAGGTACAATTTCCGCCGCTACGATGGCTCCATGGGTCGTCGCGCTCGTGAAATCGCTGTCAACGATTTCATGAAAAAGCCAGAAGTCAGGGTCATGTTAATCGGCCTCTCAGCAGGCAATGCAGGCCTGAACCTCCAGGCGGCAAGCCAGGTGATCATTCTCGACCCCTTCTGGAACCCATCTATTGAGGATCAAGCTGTCGGTCGTGCGCACCGTTACCCGCAAAACAAACCAGTGACTGTCCACCGTATCTTGATTAAAGAAACGATCGAGGATCGCATTCTAGCCCTTCAACAAACCAAACGCGAGTTGGTTGGACAAGTTCTCGACAATCAGGCTGCGGGACGCATGGGACGTCTCTCTATCAGAGAGCTTGCAAGCCTTTTTGGCTTGAGACTTCCTGGACAACCTCGAGGGAGACTGATTAGCTCGGCGAACATCTAGAGTCGCCGTGTTTTCTATTCCTTGTCCTAAGAGGCTACAACAAAAGGCTTCACATGAGAATGAGGCCTGTAAGATTGTGCATCCGTTTGTGACTTTTACAAAGATACCCCTTGCTCTTTACATGCATCTTTCCGGATTGTCAACTGGCTTTATGTGGCGTTGCTTGGTGTTGTTTCTGCGGCATTGAGGCGAAGGCGTCTACGTAGTGAAGAACAGAACTTGATTCGCATTTTCATTCATCAGGTTGGCGTAATGCTACCGGCCAATAGCTCCATATCTTACTCCCTCTTCCTGTCGTGCAAATATAACGCTGGCTATGGGCAATACCGTCCCCAAGAACAGGAAAACGGAGGCCGCCACCTGTGCCGCCATTCCATAATCCCACTGGCCCGTGGTCGTGCCGTCATCATCCTCGAGAGCCGACTGGATGTCGTGAAATGCCGTAAACGCGCAAGCTGTAGTCACAACCGCCATGGCGAACGTGACACACGCGATCACGGCTGTGATGATGGTCTTGTTGGTGCCTGGCCGCCATAGAGAGTAGAGCCCTAGAAGCAGTCCTCCCGCACACGACACGGTGGCAACGGGGAGCAGCACCAGGATGCTCGTGAGATGCAACGTCCTGCGCGCGACCTCATCACCAATAGGGCTTACGCGGTACCCGTAGATGTCATTGACGTCGCTAGATGCATCGTACCCGACGCTGCGTCTAGTGCATATGGCAAGACCGGGTTTGAGCGTCTTGCCTTTTGTTGTGGTACTATTTGGGCAGAGTTTCAGCATTTCTGAGGTAGAAATCAAAAAAGCAAAAAGAAAAGGAGGAAAGGGAGCAGGTCTGCTTCAAAAGAGGGAACCTTACTATTCGGCACCAACTTCGACACAATAGCCAAAGCTTCCATAACTCATCGTTGGCCAGGCGCCATTATACAGGGCAGGGTCCGTGGTCCTGACGGTGAAGATGGCGAGGCGCGTAAAGGTTGGGGCCGTGAAATCGACCAAGCCAAGCAGGGCCAACGAGACCACGAGAGCCACGTTGGTGAGGTGCTTGGCAATGATTGATTTTCTCATTATTATTCTAGTCAAATCTCATCTGTGCAAACAAATTTGACCAGATAGTTTCAGCAAGCACTGCAGGCGGTATGTAGTTATCGAAATCACATGGTTTTGGGCGGAGGCAGCCAAGCCAAGAGGATTTTTTGAATGAGAAGAGGGCAATTGAGAAGAAATACACGACCACTTAAAGGAGTGTCGGGTGTCAATTGGGATTTATTTTAGTGAGGTCCACGCACGCGTGGCCTGGGCGCCGCCACACTGGTTGACTGATGGACCTGGGAGATGGAATATGGAGCAAGCAGTTAGTTAAGATCTTAGGGGGATCCCAGGGGACCTAGCCGCTGTCCCGGGGGCGCATACATATAATACGACGTTAAACGAGATCGGATAAGCGGCCGATGGTGGTTTGGAATCCACTTCTTCCATCTACACGTACACGGGGCCTGCACAGCATTTTTTTTTTGTATGGTTCAAGAGACATCTTTCCCCCGTGTGATGCGGGTTTTCCGGGCTATGTTGTTGCTTACTCGTTGCGAGAATGGGACTTTGCAAAAAGAGGATCGCAAAGTAATGGCACAGCCCGTTGTACTAACTACCGTGTGCGGGTAAGTAGGTATATTTGGAAGCCCGCTTACATTGGAGACTTGTGCTGGGGTTGGATAGCTTTGGTTGACACTAGATCGACACTAATAACCATGAAGATCCAATGCGTGCTGGGTTGGGTTGGGTTGAGCTGCTATGTTCTTGAGTGTTTTCTGGTTGCGCAGAAGTATGGGTGTACCAATACTCTAGTGCTGACCATCTTGATTCTGAAGATCGAGGGACATTGCGCTGTTGTGAATCGGAATCTCTACTATTTTCTTCGCCGACTTTTCACTGTTGATTCGCAGCATGCTGTGATTCAAACTCGAGAACACTGTAGGGAATTTTGTTAGTCAGCGGGCAATAATGTACGGGGGCAATGTAAAGTCCCGGAAGTGCGGAAATCATAGTGTCTTGGGACCAACTCCAATAAGTAGGGAGCATTGATAAGATGATCTTGACGATTGATATGAAATGTCATAGATTGTCAACCACCATACAGTTGTCTCAGCTGATTCAGGAGCAGGATAGTCAATGTGCGTCATGTCACAAACGACATAAATCGCAAAATGACCCAGTTCGCCGCGATATAGTGTCGAATAGAATTGCCAAGACAAAAGCAATCAAGACTAGGGTCTGGAATTGGACATACAATCGATTGGTTCGACTATCTGTCTTGGGTCGCATCACAGCCATGCAAAGCGACTCTACATTTTACGGATGTGAGTGTAGCAGCCTTTGCCTGCATTGGAATTACATTGAAGGTTTTGTCCGTGTATTTTGAAGACTTGAGAGATCTATGTAGCCTGGGGATTCCAATATAAGACCAATCGAGTCATGACTGAAAATATCCAATGGAAGGAGAACACCTGCCGATCTACGATGCATACAAACCGACTATCTATATCCTCGTGGTACTACAGGAGGACTGAACGGATAAATTGATCATATCATGACAGCTCATCTGAACGCAACCCCATCAAGTCACACCACAGAACAGGGGGATCCTGTCAGTCCATGCTGCTCACATAAGAGGTCGTACTTCACGTGGTAGTCGTCAATTTCTATTTCACTCGTACTCCTGATCTTGCTTTTGCAAAATATCAGGGAGAGGGTCTGTTCCTTGCGCTCGATGGTTTAAGATGCACACCTCAAATGTCTTGTCTGCGGCCGCCCTGCCATTTCTCTTGCATGTCCAGCATGTAGCTTCGGCAATTATGACTGAGAATGCGGCGGGTGCCATCATTGAGAAGGATATCGTGATAATTGGCGGCGGCGCCTCGGGAGCCCATGCAGCCGTGAGGCTGCGAGAGGATTATGGCAAGAGTGTGATAATTGTCGAAAAGCAGGATAATTTGGTAATTATACCACCGCTTCAACATCTTATGTACAGAACGCTCAGCCAATTGCTTACCCCTCTTGCTCAGGGTGGTCATGTCGAGACCTATATCGACCCAGTATCTGGAAATCCCTACGACTATGGTGTCAACTCGTACACCGAGTATGGCGATGCCGAAGCATTCTTTACGCGATTCAATATTTCCCTACAAACGCCAGTCCGACTCAGCCTGACAACCACGTATGCAGACTTTCAGACAGGAGAGATTCTGGCCGGCTATGAAGCGCCACCATCTGCCAATGTGACTGCAGGTCTGCAGAAGTACTTGGGAATTTGCGAGCAGTATGAGGACCTTATCCTGCCCTCATATGTGAACTTTCCGGAATCAAATGTGCCCGAAGACCTACTTCTATCATTTACCGACTTCGTCACGAAGTACGGTCTTGAGGCAATCGTGCCTCGGGTTTTCCAGGTCACCGGGTTTGGACTGGGAAACATGATGGATCAACTCACCTTGTATGTGATGCAAGCATTTGGAGCCCCAATAGTACGAACACTCCTGGGCGAGAAGAACTCATGGGTGCCTACGACGAAGAGGAACCAAGACTTGTATGACAACATCGCCACACTCTTGGGCGATGACGTGCTCTTCTGCAGCACGGTGATCGAGTCCCAGAGGGCCAACGACAGCGTTCAAGTCCTGGTGCAGGACACAGAGGGCAAAAAGACATTGATCAAGGCGAAACGGCTCCTGATCTCTGCTTCACCCACGGCCGAGAACCTGTCACCTTTCGATCTTGACCAGACCGAGCAAGATATCTTTGCCACCTGGCGCTTCGGGGCTGCGTTTGCCGGCATCGCCAACCATCCATCCCTTCCAGTGAATTACTCCATTGTAAACTACCCGAGTTCCGCAGTTCCTGACAACTGGCTCGAGCTGCCCGAGACACCCTTTGTCGGACGATTCGAGTACCTTGGCGACTCGAATTTCCGGGTGCTGGTGACGGGCACGGCAGATTACGACTCGGAAAAGGCGCAAGCTCTGGCCGGGGCGGCCTTTGAGAAGCTGGCAGCCGCCGGCACCGTGACGGACACCACGCAGGGGCAACCTCTAGAGTTTCCTGCCTTTGCGGCACACATTGGTATCCATCCTCACGTTTCGGTAGGAAAGCTACAGTCGGGCTTCTACAAGCAGTTATATGAGCTGCAGGGACGGCGGTCCACCTTTTATACTGGTGGTGCTTGGGCGGTCGATTTCACCACAATCTTGTGGGAATACAACAATCAATACTTACTGCCAAAGCTGCTGGAGAGTATTTTGAATATAACCACAAAAGAGGCACCGAGGCGTGGATAGGTACAGGAAGGCTGTTATGATGAGAAACAGGGGCGTACTGGAGATACATACGAAGTGCCGTACGGTATAGATACACGATTGAATGTGCTAACCTCCATTGCTGCAGAGTACACTGGCTGCCATCATCTCCTATAATGGTTGCTTTTGAATTTCGTTTTGCAGTAAATATATCCTTTCATGGGACAATTTACATATTAGACTTGGAGATCCAGGCTTTCTTCGACTGATGCCTCTATTTCATCGACATCTAGTCTGACTTTCTTTGGCACATTGTAGTTACGTACAGTCAATTGCAAGGGATTAGATTATCGATTCCAGATCTGAGCCCGGAAATATTCCCCCCTGTCCGTTCTCGCCCGCCCCCTCCACAGCAGCCAGGCCAGCACGGGCAAGGGACTGAATTTAGCGCGCTTTCCCCGAGAAATTCGGCCATGAAGGCAACTGTAGCGCTGCCTAATGGAAACATTAATTGGATTAGGACCCCCTCCCTTCCCTAACTGGTCCGGCGACTACTCCCGCGAGCCTCGTACCTTCTTTGGTGTCCGGCGTTGCGCCAAAAACGCAGCTCCAGTTTGTGGCCCACGCGCCGTTTATCTTTGGGTGAATCGTGAAAAGCTTCTCGCCTCTTTAGAGTCCTTCGGTCATCCAGTATAACGGGACAAGAACAATTGCAAACATTACTCAGAGGGCCGCTTTCTTCCACCCCTTCTTGACTCTTTGTCCTGGTGCCTCTCGCTAGCTGTGGTACATTTGACGTGACTGAGATCAGTAGTCGGTCCTTAACACCCAGGCAAACTTCACATCCCACCTTATTACTCAAACGCCCCCAGAAGTTTCCACGAGGGCCTGGGAATCTGCGCTCAGCTTTGGGATTGGTCAACCTCAAAACCCAGCCTTGTCGTCTTGGTTTCCGACTTTTCACCATTCCTTTCCCATTTCGACCTGACAGCAACACCCCGCCAAGCTTCTACAGTCCAACAAGCAGTAATCATGGCTCTCTGTAACATGCGCCTCGCGGAGGAGAGGTATGTCTATGCCCCAGCTGCACCCGACTCGCCCTTGCCCGCGCACGACTTGCGCCGCGTGCTCAGTTACTAACCTGCGACTTCCCAGGAAGCAATGGCGAAAGGACCACCCGTTCGGCTTTTGGGCCCGACCTGTCAAGCGAGCAGATGGCGTCATGGATTTGAAGACGTGGGAGTGTGGCATTCCGGGCAAGGAGAAGACAATGTGGGAGGGCGGCCTTTTCAAGATGACTATGACTTTTCCTGATGGTAAGTCATATGCCCAAGTGTCTCAACGCGCTATTGTGTCATGATGCTGATTTATTTCTTTTCAGAGTACCCTACGAAGCCTCCAAAGTGTAAGTTTCTGCTCCATACCAATATGAGCACGCGCACACGTTTGCGCGCAGCTGCCGGTAACGATAGCTTATGTATTAATTCTTTTACAGGCAAGTTCACACCTCCGCTATTCCATCCGAACGTCTACCCGTCCGGCACCGTTTGCCTGTCGATTCTGAACGAGGAGGAGGGCTGGAAGCCAGCCATCACTGTCAAGCAGATTGCGCTGGGCGTCCAGGATCTTCTCGACAACCCCAACCCCGAGTCGCCTGCACAAGCCGAGGCCTACAATCTTTTCAAGAAGGACAAGGTGGAATACGAACGACGTGTCAGACGAGTTGTCAGAGAGAATGCGCCCTAGGTCTACAGCCAGCTTTTTGGCTCGCCGCGGCAGGCAAGAGATTTTGAGAGCACGAGGACAAAAATGACATGAGGATTGGCGTTCAGGAAGGCGTATACCACTTGCGATGGCATCACTGGGTTCTTTTGCAGACAGCACTTCACGATGCTTCATATCTGGACAGACGAGTACTGGTGTTTCCGTGACTTCATGCATCTCAGTTACGGAACGGAGTCTGGCATAGATGATTTACTTTCTCGTCCGAAATGCTTTTACAATCAGTGATACTTGAAGATATCCATGCCGCTTGCTGAACAAATTGTGTGACCACTTTGTTCTGTAGTGAAAGTGCTTTGTGACGTACGCGCAAGAATTACCAACAACTTTTTTTTCCGCAGCGGAATGCCGCCCATCTGCCCCACGTTCAGCTCTCAGGCCTGAGATGACGGACATACCTAAGGTTAGAATGCTAAGGACCAAACGTATTGATCCATGTGCCTATGGAAGTACCCCGCGGTCTCGGGCAATGAGTATCATTGATGGGTAGGTATCTGGTATGTATGTTTGTAGCAGAAAAGCGTCATTCTCTCTAATCAAGAATACAGGAAATATAATAGGAAAGATTGACTGGCATGATGCCAAATTAACGCGCACACACATCCGATCCGTAAGATTGCTGGCCCATTCATTGTGCTCTTCTCCTTCTCCCTCCGTCCCTCTCAAGTCGAGGTGCGATAAGTATCCGAGGTTCATGTTTCGCATGCAAACATACGCCCGACATTTGGCGGTCAAATCTACTTGGTGCATACGAAAAGAAATTGGAGTACAAAGTGCAGGTCCCTTATCAGTGTCTGTTCCGTCCGGTAACGCCTATGATAGGTACCGGCTACCCTTAGTCATGGGCCATGGGCAGGGTCCCGTACCTAGTCCAGGTCCCCAACCCAGATCTTTCCCGTCCGTCTCGAGATTGTCAAGCAAAACAGTCAATTCGCTAGGTAACCCCCAGGCCTGCCAGGCCCTTGAGGCCCCATGGACCAACCAGTCATCAGCCGAGATCGGCACCCATTGGCACCGCGAGATATGGATACCAAGAGTCCAAGACCACCCGCACACGACTGCAAAGGCCGCAATTATGACGGCGTAACAGCTAGTTTCAACGGGTCCTCCCAGAATATTCGAAAAGAGGTAACAGAAGGTATGAATCACACTCTTTGATTTGACTGATTGACTGACGCTGCATCGGTCTGTCTTCCCCCCAACCCCTGGTCCTGTGCCCTTTTGCTGGATCTAGTCGTCCGCTAAATTTCGAGTAGATCCAGAACTTTTTTTCTCCCATTGACTCGGCTCTTCCTCCCTCCCACTTCTGTTCCATACATTGTGGTTTGTAGATTTCGTCACAGAGCTCGGATTCTGTTGGACAATTTTCCTCTTGTCTATTTTTTACTTCACTTCTCCAAGAACTTCGCGTTAAAGCAGCAAAAATGTGTGGTCTTTTCGGGTGCCATCAGTAAGTAGTTGCCAGCAACTCCCCCAAAGAAAGCGTCGAGCGCATTCGGAACCGCCCAATTCTCGCTTGCGGCAGTCCGAACCAATTCACTTTTTTGGAGGGGCAGCAACTGCGCGACCCCGCCATAATCACATTTACCTGGTTCGCGATTGGAAAAGATCCTCAAGCTGACTGACCTTGCTTGCGCGCAGCCACCCCGACGTGCAGAAATTCAAGCCGACTGCTCTGAAGTTGGCAAAGCAGTAAGTTTTCATTGCTCTTGTTCATCATTGGCGATTCCAATTGACACTTTTTTGCCTCATAGGATCCGCCACAGAGGTCCTGACTGGAGTGAGTCACCAACATATAAAATACACATGCGGTGCTGCCGACATATGGAACACGCGTTGACAATATGCAAATGATTAGGTGGAAACGTCATTTCCAACAACACAAGTAAGTCGAATTCTCTGGGTTGCTACAGTTGCGCGGATCCGGGTGGACTAACACGACGCGAATCTAGTCCTGTGCCATGAGCGTCTCAGCATTGTCGGTGTTGAGTCCGGTGCTCAGCCGCTCACCAACGAGGATGGTACCATCATCCTGGCCGTCAACGGCGAAATCTACAACCACAGACTGATCCGAAAGAACTTGAAGACCCCCTACCACTTCAAGACGCATTCGGATTGCGAGGTCATCATTCCTCTCTACATGGAATACGGCCTCGACGCTCCCAAGTACCTGGACGGCATGTTCTCCTTCATGCTGTACGACAAGAAGCTCGACCGGACAATCGCAGCCCGCGATCCCATCGGAATCACCACCTTCTACCAGGGCTGGGACAGCAAGAACAACAACTCGGCATACTTTGCCTCTGAGCTCAAGTGCTTGCATTCGGTCTGCGACAAGATCCGGGCCTTCCCTCCTGGTCATGTCTACGACTCCAAGACTGGTGAGACCCACCGGTATTTCCAGCCCACCTGGTGGGACGGTGCCAAGGTCCCAGAGACACCTCTGGACCTCAAGGCCATCCGTACTTCCCTGGAGAAATCCGTGAGGAAGCGACTCATGGCTGAGGTGCCGTATGGTGTCCTCTTGTCTGGTGGTCTCGACTCGTCTCTGGTTGCCTCGATCGCTCAGAGGGAAACCCTGAGAATGAAGGCTCTCGCTCAGGCTCAGGCTGCCCAGAACGGCGACATCTCCGAGGAGGACGCCGACAAGGGCGAGGGTCTGGTTGGTATCGATGACCACAACGACCTCTCGACCGTCACCTACCTCCCGCAACTCAACTCCTTCTCGATTGGTCTGCCTGGCTCTCCCGACAACGAGGCTGCCCTCAAGGTCGCCAAGTTCCTCGGAACCAAGCACCACGTGATGACCTTCACCATTGAGGATGGTCTCAACGCCCTCTCCGATGTCATCTACCACCTTGAGACCTACGATGTCACCACCATTCGTGCCTCGACACCCATGTACCTGCTCTCTCGCAAGATCAAGGCCATGGGTATCAAGATGGTTCTCAGTGGTGAGGGAAGTGACGAGATCTTTGGTGGTTACTTGTACTTCCACGCCGCTCCCGATAAGAAGGAGTTCCACGAGGAGACGGTCCGCCGTGTCAAGAACCTGCACCTGGCAGACTGCCTGCGTGCCAACAAGTCGACCTCTGCCTGGGGTCTTGAGGCTCGCGTGCCCTTCCTGGACAAGGAGGTAAGGATGATAATCCCCGCTAAGTCAGCTTCCTATATGTACGGACTTTACTGACAATCTCTACTTTTAGTTCCTGGAGACTACCATGAACATCGACCCTGCCGAGAAGATGATCACCAAGGAGCGCATCGAGAAGTACATCCTGCGCAAGGCCTTCGACACCTCGGATGAGCCCGGCGAGACGCCTTACCTGCCTGATGAGATCCTCTGGAGACAAAAGGAGCAGTTCTCTGATGGTGTTGGATACGGATGGATCGACGGTCTCAAGGACCACGCCGAGATGAACGTGACCGACGAGATGATGAAGAACCCCAAGCCCGAGTGGGGTGATGATATCCCAGACACCAAGGAGGCATACTGGTACCGCACGATGTTCGACGAGCACTTCCCTCCTCACTGCGCCTCTACGGTCATGAGATGGACCCCGACCTGGTCGAAACAGAGCGACCCCAGTGGAAGAGCCATTTCCACCCACCAGGCCAAGTACGACAACGCTGCATAGATAATATAGAATCAAAGGGATAACTGGCGAGGGAACAATGTTTGGCATAGAAAAGTAGATACCATATCTGGATTTTTCAGGGCGAAGGGGGGAGGCTTCCTTCGAATCAAGGAATTATGAATCAGCCAAGGCATTTAGCAGAGATGCAAAGCATAGCTCGGTGGTTTACTGAAGAAAGCCAATTGGAAAACAATTAAAGCCTGGAGTTGTATGCATTTTGTGGTCAACTGTTGTTTGATCATATTCTTTTCGTGATTTCGACCAGTGCGGTCGATGCTTTGTTAGTTCAAAGTAAGGCTTTTGCCGTATGCGTGAAATATGGTGGGATTTGGGGGAATAGCTGGTGGTAGCTAACAATTATGGTTTGTTATAGGCAGTCCCGAGACAGATGGTTGGAATGAGCGATATTATACATGAGGACCCCTGTTTGCCATGCTGGTACGCACCGATGTCAATATGACACGATAGCTACTATAGAATCCGTATACTCTAAGCTCGGGAGCGTACTCAAGCCTGTGAGGGGTTTATTCCCTCATCAATTCTCTTCCTGCTTATTATGTATTACCCCCAACAAGTTGGAAGGCATATGAAGAGGAGTACAGAGTAGAAACCGTCTCTTCATGGCCATGGGCAAAGGACTATGAACTAGTAGCCGGCTGACTTAGCAGCAAAGAAAATGCCCATCATGCATGAATCGACCGTCCTCCCGGTAATTTCCCTTTGGGCCAGCCAGACGCGCTTGATTGGCGCACATGATGGTCGACTGGACTGCAATTCGCCCTGACAGCCGGACACGTTCTGCTGCAGCGGTGGAGTTTCCAGATGTCCCCTAAGAAAAGCCCCCAGACAAAGCAGACAGCGCTAGGCCTAACTGGTAGCTGGAACCAAAATCGTCACTTGACAGCCAGTGCTGCGTCCCGACTCGCTGCTACCCGCGGCCGCCAAAGAAAACAAAAATTCCATCACGTTCAGGACATACTTCTTTCGTCTCTGTTGACTTTAGACTCTTTTTTCCTCTTCATCCATAGACTCGATTTGCCATTCTCCCAACTCTAATCACATCCATCCCACCTCGCCCAACATGTCTGTTCCCGCCTTCTCTGACATTTCCAAGTCCGCCAACGACGTGAGTTTTCTATCCTGTCAGCTGCTGTTGCTGCACCCTTAAGCTCCGAAGCTTGGCCAGCCGCACCCACCCCCAACGGTTTCCTCGCGCGTCTGGATCTGCAGCAACAGAAATTTCCCGCATGAGGTTATCGCGAAAAACTAGATGCAGCTTCTCCTGCATCTGGCCTTTCATCTTCTATCGTCTTCTGGGTTGAAACTGACAATTCTTCACCTGCCAATTTAGTTGTTGAACAAGGACTTCTACCACCTCTCTGCTGGTACCATTGAGGTCAAGAGCAACACCCCCAACAATGTTGCATTCAAGGTGACTGGCAAGAGCAGCCACGACAAGCACACCGCCGGTGCTGTAAGTTGAACCCCCAATTACCTATACATGTTCCAGCGCATTGCCATTTGTCAATTCTGAGACGACTGTAATTGCTCTCGTCTCAATTGACAAGCATTTGCTCCCATATTCTACTGCTTGAGTCAGAGGCTGACCGTTGCTCGTCTACTATATACAGCTGGAGGGAAAGTACTCGGACAAGTCGCTCGGTAAATCATCCACTACTACAAATGGACCATCGTCTTCAACAGCACATTCAGATCCCAGCAAGGACAGGATATCGGGGCATAAGAGATCGAGGAAGAAGCCGACCTCGTTCTCAGTCTCGCTTGCGCGCATCAACGCGCCAGGCTCTCGCGACTACCCGCTGAATTTCTTCATCATCCTCAGCAATTCCCATCCTACGACACTGCTAACCACGTACCACCACCTAGGTCTTACCCTTACCCAGACCTGGAACACTGCCAACGCCCTCGAGTCCAAGGTTGAGCTGGCTGACAGCATTGCCAAGGGCCTGAAGGCTGAGGGTGTCTTCAGCTTCCTCCCCACCAACCAGGCTCGCGGTGCCAAGCTCAACCTGCACTTCAAGCAGAACATCTTCCACGGCCGTGCCTTCTTCGACCTGCTTAAGGGCCCCGTCGCCAGCGTCGATGCCGTTGTCGGCCACGAGGGTTTCCTCGCTGGTGCCCAGGCTGGCTTTGACGCCCAGAAGGGTGTCATCACCGGCTACCAGGCCGCTCTCGGCTACGTTGGCCGTGGCTTCACCTCTTCTATCACTGCCACCGACAACCTGAGCACCTTTGCTGCCTCGTACTACCACAAGGTCAACAGCCAGGTTGAGGCTGGTGCCAAGGCTACCTGGAACTCCAAGACCGGCAACGCTGTCGGCCTCGAGGTTGCCAGCAAGTACCGCCTGGACCCCGTCTCTTTCGCCAAGGTTTGTTTCAAAGTAACTTCATCCTCTGCCAATTTCTGCTGACCAGATGAAAACAGGCCAAGATCAACGACCGTGGTGTTGCCGCTGTCGCCTACAACGTCCTCCTCCGCCCCGGTGTCACCCTGGGTCTCGGTGGCTCTTTCGACACCCAGAAGATTGACCAGGCCACCCACAAGGTTGGTGTCAGCTTCACCTTCGAGGGTTAAATTAGATGAAATAAATGATGTTACGAGTTTCGAGAAAGGGAGTTTCCTCATGGAGTCTGGGGAGCTGGACAGTACCTGGACACTATACCCCCTTTTGTAAATCTCATATATGTAAAGCATGTTAGATCTGCATTCCGGCGAAAATATTTCCTCTCGAATGTAGATTAGAGACCGTTCCAAAGAGGCATTTCGTTCACCTGCGTTGTGTAATAGGTTCGTTGTGATGATCGTGGTGATTCATGTAGTGCAACTGTGTGACCTTTTTGAATTTATTGGGTATCCTCAAATGCATATGCCGCAATATATATGCTCTGACAGCTAAGTAATTCTCATGACCTTGCGGTCCCTCTCTTTTTGCCCTTCTCCGACCAGGACCGACTGAACAAGTAGGGCCCCATAAAACTGATCAGCAGCACTCCGCCGATCACGAAAAACATACCCCCTGGGCCTCTATCGGTTTCTATCTCTATACGGTCCCGGCCACCCATTCGCATGCGCCAGCTGCGCGTTCGGTGCGCCTCGGTGTTGCGCTGCGTCTTCTCGTGGCTCTCGCGATCGAAATGCGGCACATCGCCCCGATGAAATGGGTCCTGTCCGGGACCCATACCCCCAGTATCAGCGCCAAAGCCGAAGCTGGAGGAGGCGGTGCCGCCAGCTGCGCCGCCCATATTCTCATTGATCCAGGAGCCATCATTGTGATGGTCCCGCGCGCGCGCGTTGCCCGACGACGCGCCCCCCGTGCTCTCCTCCTGCGCGGCGCTGCGCTTGGCCTCGTGGGCGCCCCAGCCGCCGCTGCGGTAGAAGCTGGGAGGGGGTCCGCGGAAGACGGTGCGGCGGCGCGAGAGGCCCGTGGCGGGTCGGCCGCCGGCTGGGTTGGCCGAGGAGAACGAGCTGCTGGGATGGGCGCCCCCGCGGTGTAGGCCGAGAACGTCGCGGTCGTACTTTGTGCGCTTCTCTGTGGACGAGAGGGTGCCGTAGGCTTCGGAAATGCGCATGAAGCGTTTGGACGAGTCCGGGTCGGCGCGGTTTAGATCTGGGTGGTGGGTTTTGGAGAGGCTATAGAAGGATCTATTTACGAGCGCGTTAGTACGAGCTTCCACCTAATCTGGACTTTGGATTGAGGTGGGCGTTTTTTACTTTTTGATCTCGGCCGGAGTGGCGCCGGGCGCGAGGTTCAGGGTCTCGTAGTGATTTCTCGAACGGTCAATCGCGGCCGCGTCATGGCGGAGGGGCGAGGTCGTGTGGAAGCCATGTTGTTGCTGTTGTCTGGAAGAGGAGGGAGAAGAGCGGTTGAAGAGGGCCAGGCGAACGCCCGTCGGGAGGGAAGAGCAGCGGACTGGCATCCCTCATCCCGAATGGCTAGCTCATGGGGAATTGGTCTTTACTTTCAGTGACAGCAAGTCCTCATGCCCTCTACTTTTCTCTTTTGAAGCAAGATGAATGAGTGGCGTTCGCTGAAGTTGAGGCAATTGGGGATGCAGCCAAGAAAAGAGAGAATGAATAATACATGGAATAGTCTATGATTTCGATATCGGATCTGGCTTGCGGCCGGCGTTGGTGACGACATCACATAGATTATCCTATGATAGTGAGTCTCGCACCTGGCTGCCAGCCGGCCAGGACCCGGACCGATAAGCTAAGCCTGGGTGGATGTCCCGGCCAGACCGGGGCGGGACCGGGGACCCAATACACTCCTAAGTCGGCTTCATGTCTTGATACTTTCCAATTTGGGACCATATTCATTACCTGTCTGTTTAGTCTTGTTGGGAAAAGATCGTAATAACACCGCTAGTTGAGGTGTCGTAAGTTGCTCACAGTTGTGACCAACGTGGTCTGTTTTCTGAATCTCTGCCCTATATTCGGCCCGTTGTGGAAGATCATATCCATCAGCCTTTCTAAAGTAATAGGCAGCCAAGGCAGCAGGGAGTTTACATTTCCTAAATCGGCGCGGAATCTAGATTCGGGGTCAACTTTTTTTTTTTTTTTTTTTTGAATATCAAGACGCCTTCTTGTTGTGTTCCTGAGAGGCGTCTTCATGGCTATCCAATAAAAGCAGAATATTTCCCCTATGAACAAAGGAGACACACTCCAGGTACATTCATAGGTATATCTAGTATATCCAGCTATTCATTTATTATCAAGTGGCGCTGATCTTGCAAAGATCCCATAATCTGTGAGAAGCATTTTAAAAGACATGATTTATTCTTGCGTGAGGCATCCTATTACAACCTTCCGCCTACATTTTTTTGTCAACTCCTCCCTCAACCTCGGAAACCTGTCATGTTACCTGCATCCCGTTCATACTTCTGCCGCGACCATCTTATCTCAGATGCCTCTTTATCAAACCTGTTACGCGCCTGAGCAGGGCCGGCTCGTGTTGCAAGGACGGTGCACGCAGGGCGCCGCTGTTTTCCCCTCGTGTGGCTTGTAGTTGATCTTGACTTTGATCGAAGACGTCTGCTGTCTGCGTATGTAGCTGAAGCAGTTCAGGACTGAGGTGAACAAATGAAGGGTTTATGGGGGCTTCTAGGGCAGCAGTCGATCGCGGTACAGAACTTGCTACGACGAAAGGCCGGCGCTGTGGACACTCGTCATCAAGACAATACGGAGTGAGAATGAATTCTTCACACCAGTAGTCTTCAAATGAGCAGACTCCAAACGAGGCCCCTATCATTTTCGCGTTCGCTTGAATTAGTACCCGATCAAATATGGGAGGGTTTGTTGAAAAGTCTTCAAAAGTCTTCATGGAAAGTGTTCAGAGCCCTTGAAAAGCTGTGCTTATGGGCTTTGTGGGCTTTATAGGCTTTCCTCTTCGGTAGGTGGTAAGGCGCAGCGTCTGGGTGTGTCAACATGCATGCACAGCCTTCCTGTTGATGGTCATTTGAACTACAGGATTTTCAACCACAGGATCGAACGACATGTGACTCTGCTATGCGGGCTAATCAAACAAATTGATTACAGTTCCCCAATTCTCAACCCACGCTTACAGCGCACATTTTGAAATCCAGATTTAGCTATCGAGGGGTCGTTTGTGTCACCGAAAGGATCACATTTAAGAATGGGTGAGCCAAAGCCAGAGCAAGCGCCGACCAGTATCCTCCAAGAGGACATCGAGCTCAAACCGTGGAAATATGTCGGCTATAGAGGGTATTCCAGTGTAGTCTCTTTGGACGACTTCTTCATTCTGCGCAGATTTGATGCCCTGAATGCTCGGATAGCACTGTTACTTCAAGACAGGGTCGTTGAGTTGGAGACGCAACTCGAGAAATTAGACAATGTGTACAGCAGAAAAGAGACACAGGATCTGGACAATGGAACTTTCAGAGGCGACTTGCAGAATCGTTCGGAGCTTCTCGAGCAGATCGCGGTTGCTTTGAAGAGATATAGTGAGTTCCTACAAAACGATTGCGTCTCATTTCACTAAGTCCATAGACGATTGGATACTCCAGCAATCTGATGTGCGAAAACTGCGACCTGCTCATCTCCGTGACATTGAAAACCTCCTAAACTGGCATCGCATCCACGATCACAAGGCCATTAATAAAGCAGAGCACCAATACCTGGAAAAGAAAACCGACCTTGTCAGATTAGTGCCCGAGAACAAAACAAATGTACGCCGCCTAGTTGACAAGTCTTCATGGCTCAGTACTCTCTCGATCTGGAGGGAACAAAAGGAATTCGACATAAAATACGATATCAAGAGCATTCAATCTTACTCTGAGAAAAGGTTGGACAACTTCGCGTCTGGCATCATCGTCACTATTGGTGCAGTCATGCTAATGACTCCTTTGTGGATTCTGCAATTTCTCAATACGTCTGTCTCCAAGTTAGTTGTGATTACAGTTTTCAACTCTGCCTTTCTTCTCGTCATGTCTTTCATCATGGTAGCCAAGCCTTTCGAAGCTTTGGGTGCTACAGCAGCGTAAGTCTTACTCTACACATAAGTCATTCTGGGCTGCCTTGCTGATGTTCTGTGCAGCTATGCCGCTGTGTTGATGGTATTCATGCAGGTTGGTGGTTCTTGAGCGTCATGGATAGGGTAGGTCTTGGAGACAATCCCAATTCTCAACTCAACATATATGTCATGTATGGGCGACTTCAACGAAAATTATTTAGTTGGACGACAAGCTTGCAGTGGTTCGTATTACAAAGTCTCGGTTTATGATGAGTCATTCAGAGATCAAGGAAATTGCAATGATATTACTATATAGAACCTCAAGAATAGGAGGAAAACTAGCTAAACTAACAAATGCCTGTAATCGTCCACCGTGTTAACAATTTCGCATCTGTGGCTGCGACGATGGCAAGAACACTCTCGTATAGCACCAAATCCAAGTTTGAATCTCTCGAAACAGCAGCCGCCACATTACAGAACTGACTATCGCATTGTCTGCGTGTATATACCCTACCAAACCATGGAGGTTCTGCATCCTTCGCCATATACCATCGCCAGTCTCGTCGGCATCAGCGTGTATTGCAGTCAAAACAAGTATCAGCCACAACCTTGACCTTGACAGCAGATCTGCCTGCTTGGACAAGACGCATCTCCATCTTGAGCTTTTGTTCTTCCGCTCGCATTCTAGCGCATGCCCACATGTGTTCCCAGGCGGGGACAATGTTCTCGTCAAAGCAGGGAGAGCATTCGGAAACGTGAATGAACCCATATTCGTCGGCCTGATGGCCATAATGGTGACAGCATCCCCTGCATTGGTAAACGAGGAATATCTCTTTTAGGGAAGACATATTAGCCAAGATGGCAATATCTATTTCCTCCCATGGCTGAAATCCAGTGATGATAATCTTGAAGGCGAGTCTTTGAATTCTTGCTGCTAAGTGGTTGTGTCCGGACGTTTGTGGACTGAGATCATTGATTTCAGGTGATAGGAACCGCAGACTTGGCAGAACTCCGTAGTCGGATTTTTTACTATCAATGTAGAAGACGTCGTTCTTGAAATTGAACCAAGCCCCTGAAATCGGACGAGGAGATCGACGGTCATTCCCCGAGTGATAACTGATCAAGTAGTCATTAATGCTCATAATTCCGTGACAGTGGTATTTTCCGGAATTGAGAGATGATAAGTAACTCCATGCGGATTTTAGTGTTGGAGAGACCCAAGAAGGAACTTCCGTGGGCTCATGGAAATTGACCACCGTGTTAATGAAGCGCGCCGATTCGTCCAGGGGATCTGGATGGTTTGTCTCGAGTGTCGCCTCTTCACGGCTTATCCACGATCTGGTACGCCAGTTCAGCGCGGCATACTCTGGGCACAACGAACCGTTCAGCATGAAGCAATGACGGACCGGACCCTTATCCAGTCGCGCAACTTCCCAGATCATCAGCTGGAGCTCTTGGGGGAGCTTGGAGAAACAGTGGAATTCGCGAGCTGGCTTTCCCATGTTCACGGTCTGGTAGGAGTTGGAAGGGTAAAGATTTTCAGAAAGTTGGAAAATATGAGAATATCCTCTGATTGAATGTATATGTTGTTACTTCGAGAAATATTGTGTTCAGAAATAGAGGGAAACGCTCTGTTATATACATGGCTTTTCCAAGGTTCCTGTCAACTGTCCCCCAAGGTACACTCACGGAGTAAACACAAGATTTACATGTCGATTTTCGAAAACCTTTTCCTTTCTCCGGACTTGAGAAATTCATTTGTGCAGAGGGATTCCACTAGAGGGATTCGCCAATTGATGCTTTCAGGGTGCCAATATGATCTTCTAATGCACGTTGTCTGCAGGTCCGCTGCACCGATGAATACCTAGTTCTACATGATACATACACAGGCCATCTTAAGGAAGCTCGAGCTTTAACAAACAAAACCTATCAAACTGGTTCCGTGCACTACAGGAGAGGAGATATTGACACTCTAGTTTCTAGGCAGTGGACGGACGATGTCATAGGAATGATGCAGGGTCTAGAGGCACGCTAACTTGTATGCCTAGTCAACACATTCCAAGCTATCGTGTAAATATGGGTGAATCTTTACCAAAGTGAACATATATCAGGACTTGAGCAACTGCATACGTTAACACTGCTACCAAAACCCAACGTCTCTTAGCTTGCAAATATCACGCCATCAGCTACATTCTCACACCATAAAACCAACCCTACATCATGTCAGAACTATCAACCTCCCCAGAAGCCCCCGTGGTGCACATTATCAAGACCTGGCTCTCATCGAGCCACCGCAAAATCGAGAGCTTCTGGGTAGGAGCACAATGGGACAAGTGGGCACGCTACGAGCTCTTCATGGCCCTTGAGGAGGCTCTGCCGCAGTATCTAGTCACCCACAGCATGGACGACTTTTTCCAAGACAGCGACGAAGAGGTCGACATTTTGCTTGAGCCGCGAGAAGACAACCAGCCGGTCATTGCCATCAAGTTGCGGTGCGAAAAGGTCAACGAGAATGAGGGCAGCTATGAGAGGTTCCGCGACCAGATGGACGCTGATATGACCAAGATACAACAGGAGCTGGAAGAGGTGCAGAGTGGCTTTGAGGGCGCAAAATTGCTGCTGGTTGGGTTTGGAGGCGAACCCAGCGCCGAGGATGCCGACTTTAGGTCGCAGTCACCATTGGAGCATTTTTTGGAAGGAGAAGTGCACTGTTGGATCATGAAGAAGGAGTATTCATAGGAGACTTGAGATACGTTTGACGAAAAGAGCCTTGTGCAACGATGTGTGGGTAGCATTGGGTATATTTTCGAATTTCACTGCAATCTTAAGGCCACCGGACAGGACACTTGAACGCCTCATGGAGCGTAGGCCGGCTGGTATAACAGAGACGAGCAGCAGGTGTGGATCATGAAGAAGGAATACCGATCGGAAACATGATATGGGGTTGATGTAGAGCAGCGAGTTGTAGCGAATGAAAATGTATCGGTTGAAGGCAAATCATGGACATTCACAAGATCTTGGTGGTATTTTCAGATACATCAGGATACAACAAAATAACACGGTAATCACACTGGGGCGTGGCACGATTACATGAAGATGATTCTTCGGGATATGATCCCTCGTTGAGATAGCCATGAGTATTACCTTCAGTTTCAAATGCTATAATCCGCCTAACATGGTAAGAAGCCCCATTGCAGGGTAGTGGTCAGGCATTTTGGACCCGCGAGCTTAGCTGCCGTGCGGGAAACGGGGTCGTGATCTTGTCCCCATTTCACTGCAAATCTAAGCCCACCAAAGGGAGAGCAGCCAAAGAAAAACTTTCTGCATAACAGCCAGCCAGCTGCAATTTCAGGGCCAAGTGATTGGTCGCTTGCTGTCGTGTTTGACTCACCGGAGACCGCTTTTCACTGCAATTTTGGGCCCGCCGAAGGGGATACTTGAGTAGGCAGGCTGGTATGACGAAGATGAGCGGCGGTTTTGGCGGGGTTGAACGGAGTTAATATGAGCTCATACGATATACACAGTACCTGCTGCAAGGTAGCAAGATAGCTTATCGGCGACAGCTTGTCCAACGGCTGACATTGTGATTTGATTCCGTATCTTCCTAATTTATTCTTTACTCGAATTCATGCGCCTGAAATTCCAAAACGAGGAACAGTGCAGGAGAAGTTTTTGCTTCAAGCACAACGGGCAGCGATGTATTCATGACGATTTTCCTAGGTCATCGATCTGACACGGTTCTGCGTAAATCCAACCTTTTCCATCGCTTCGCAACAGCACACCCTCGACGGAATTAATGGTAAAACTCTACACAACACACCACGATGAGCTCTCTCGCGAAACTCGGCCTGGGGCTGTCCCGATCAGCACGGAAACCTTTCTCGAGTAACATACGAAGCATACATATATCCGCAAAGCCACGGCAACATTGGTCCACGTCTAGGACACCGCGATCCGTTCCGGTTTGCCCGCGCATCTTGCACCAACCTGCCCGAACGTTCTTTCACACATCGCGACAGCAATGGCAGCGACACGACCCGAACGAGGCACTGCGAAATGCAAAGCCACTCTTTACGAATAGCGGGATGCGCCGCGTCGCCCGCTCGCCCTCGACGCACACGGTCATCGTGGTGGCCATGCTCGGCGCCGTGGCCTTCTACATGTTCAACCTACAGACGGTCCCCGTGAGCGGGCGTCGGCGCTTCAACTGCTACTCGCCATCAACAGTCGAGGCCGTGTCGGGCGAGCAGTACAAGCGCATCATCTACGACGTGGAGCGGCAAGGGGGCCGCTTCCTCAGCGACTGGGACCCGCGCACGCAAATGGTGAAACGCGTCATGCGCCGCCTCATACCCGTCAGCGGCATGGAGGACTCGGCCTGGGAGGTGCGCGTCATTGACGACCCCAACCAGGCCAACGCCTTTGTGCTGCCCGGGGGCAAGGTCTTTGTCTTTAGCGGCATCATCCCCATTGCCCGGAGCGAGGACGGCCTCGCCGCCGTCCTCGGCCACGAGATTGCGCACAACCTCGCCGAGCACATTGGCGAGCGCATGAGCGGCCAGATTGGCGTCAACATCTTGCTGGGCAGCGTCGTGCTGCTCACGGCGCTGTGGGGAGGTGCCCTGCTGGGCACGCAGCTGTTTGGCGGCACCCTCCTAGATCTGCTCTTCTCGCGACCCATGGGCCGGAGGCAGGAGTCCGAGGCAGACTATATCGGCCTCATGATGATGGCCGAGGCGTGTTATGACCCCGAAGCCGCCTTGACGTTTTGGCAGAGAATGGAGGCGCACAGTCAAGGGTCGCCGCCGGAGTGGATGAGCACGCATCCTTCTGTGAGTGAAAGAGTCAAACATCATGCCGATAGTATAGACATCAGTCGCTAACAAGCCTATTAGAACGACAATAGAATTCAAAAGATCAAAGAATGGCTGCCTAAGGCCATGGAGAAGAGGCATGCGAGCGATTGCCAGGGCACTGCCAATTGGGCAGACATGTTCAGGCACGCCCTGAGCCAGGGCTATAGGCTGGAATAATGTTTCCTCTCTGATTCATTTGATTTTTCTGCATATTCAGCGACCTCACACCGGAATAGTGCAGGAGTATAGAAGTTGGGGAAACGGGGGCGATGAGGAACTTCATCTGCCATTACTAGGAGTTATGGTACAATGTCATGAATTCGGTACTTTGTTTGCATAGCTATGGAGTCAATAGTGTATATAGGTAGGAGTCGGTAAATTCCAAGCAAGAACTCTCTTCACTGAGGCTGGTATGACTGGTATATGTCTGGTGTTCACGTGCACAGAGACGCGAGTAGTATACAATCCGTGGCAAGCCGCTCATTGATCATTGATTACAATTGCACCTCGGGTCTAGGGTGCGAGGACGACCGCCCCAAACGCCCGTGATTAGCTAGTGAGGGATTGCAGGAAGTTGGGGTGAGCCCAGAATGACGCGGGGCGACCATGGACGGATCCCTGCCGGGTTCTGTGCCGAGGTCATGCTCGTTCTCCATGAATCGTCCTCGTACGTACAAGTTCAGGTGAACCTGCCTCGCAAACACCGAAACCAAATCTCTAGTCTCGAGAGAGCGATACCAAAACCTGCGATAGAATAGACCTTCATTTTCTGGAGACTGCATTCTTTCAGCGACATTTGCTACATATACACGTATATAAACTAGACTGAAGCCAGCCAGCCGGCGCATCACAGACCATCATGTCCAAGTCATTCTCAAAGAAGGAGGTCGCGGATCACAAGACCGAGGCCGATGGCATCTACATCATTGTCGACGACGGTGTCTACGACGTTACCAGTGAGTATATTGTCTTTGCGCAAATGGAGATCCGGAGTAGTCGTCGACTTCTGGGCCATGCTTCGCTCTCTACCGGTCAGAATGATGGATTGCTAACTGTAATCTCTTTCTCTAGAGTTCATCGACGAGCACCCGGGCGGCTCCAAGATTCTGAAGCGCATGGCTGGAAAGGACTCGACAAAACAGTTCTGGAAATACCACGGAAAGAATGTCCTTGAAAAGTACGGACCGAAGCTGAAGATTGGAACGGTCAAGGAGGAAGCTAAGCTGTGAGAGGCGGTGTGGTTGAATGAAGCGGAGCGTTTTGCGATTTTGAGCGAGCCGACAAGTTCGTGTAGTGTGTAAGGAGGTGTGTGCAGACAGATACACCGATACGCCGAGGGAGAGAGATGAGAACCACGAAGAAGCATTCGAAGGGGGACACCTATTAAATGCGCTTCCAATGCAATGATTTTACGTACCACTTTATGGTTCAGCGGTTTGATTGCAGACGTGCTGTTTGTCTTCTCATCAAAGTTATGCTTGTTTCGTCCCAATAGGTTGTGAAATGGTGCGGTCGTGGAGTAATGCGCACCTCCATCTTTTGACATCAAGCGCACGGTTTAGCTTTGCTATGAGGGTCCCCCGAGGTCCCTTGTGGAATCAGCACCACTGCGACTGCATGGTGCTGGGTAAGCAAAATGAGTTAGTGCTCTGAGGGAAAAAAAAAAAAAGAATAAGAGTATTTCCTTTGTAAGCCCTTTGATACAAAGAAAAGGATTAATAAGACCACGAGAGTTTCACGAGCTGAAATGGGTGAGAAGTTTCAATAGAATGCGAGCTGGCAACCATAAAGCATCGACGTTGCCAAGACTGGGGATTGGGTCGATGGGCAGAAAACGAAACCTGGGGCACAAAAAGAGCTCTGGCTCAGCAGTGGTCGCACTGCCCACGAGAGCGAATTGTAGGTGGTGCGAAGGTCAGGCGCCCGGCGGCTTCCCATTGGTCCAAGCCAAGCCCATCGGCCCCAATTTATGTTTGGTAAGGCAAGAAAAGCCAAGCAAAGCGCAAAAAGCCAAGCCGAAGCAGCCACCACAGCCAAGTCCGGCACTCGAAGGACTGCCCCGAGATGACATTGTATGTGGGGGCTTTTGGCTCGATTGTTTTTGCTTGGCGATGCAGGTGCTTGTGCGCCTTGTGCAGCACTGGCAGACGCTGTGACGTGCTTGATAGGCGAGAGGTCAAGTTGAAGAATATCAATGGTCAGGTAATATGATAGGCCGGGTCGGCTTGTATCATCGCATTCCCCAGATGCGATGCCGAGAACTCGACTCGTGAACCCTCACCGAAGAAACTTGTCGTGTCAGTTCCATACGACCCAGGCCTGTGATGGTGGGGAGGGAATTGGCGGCGAAAGTGAGATATAAGTGTAGAAGAGTAGAGAGAATTTCAATGAACAAATAAATCCCGCGATCTGTCGTTCGCTAGTTCATGCAGAGCTCCCGCCAATGCATACATAATCCACCAGCACTGGTTTGTACACTATGTACGTTCCCTAGGCATTCTATCTAATGTAGGTATCTCCAAGCGGGAGAAAACTCGCCAATCGGCCTCTTTGGATGCTCTCACAGGAAGGGAAAAATCTCAGAGACGAAGAAGAGAACCTCGGAGGTGGACGGGTCATGCCTGGCAGCCCCGAGCGCCCTGAGAGGAACCTACATTAGGGACCCCATCCAAGGCACTATCAAGGCCCATGGGTACCCGCTGAGCAGGCTGTTGGATCGAGCGAACTCAGGTACCGCCAGTCGACCCGAGAGCACTAAGCTTGGATCGCGGTGCTGCCCCCGTCTAATAAATGTAGCGTCATCAGGACATGGATCCCGAGCAGAATCCACCTGTCGATAAACATCAAAGGTACTCCGCAATCTCGACCGTGCCGTCCAGTCAGTCTGCCTCTTTGAACGACGAGAATTGATCCTTCCACAGGTAATAATATTGGCGACCCTCTTACCACTCGGACCAGAAAACCACCCTGTCTCTTCTTCCTCGTCTCGAGCTTGTTGCTTTTTTTCTAATTCACTCCCGCGAAGCATCATTCGCACTGTTCGCGGCTCACCGATCCTCTTGACCCTAAGCTACCTAGAAGCACAGTTGCGCTCTCTTCTTGTGTCCATCGTAAGTTTGTACAGTCATCTTATTATTGTTGTTGTACGTTGTTGATACCTGCATTCCTGCCTGCCTACACTCCAGCTATTTACACTACTACCACTGTGTATTCTACCACCTCATCGTTATCCACTCACCATTACACATCTTACCTATGTTATGACGGGCATTGGGAATATCTCTCATCTAGTACCTGCATCACCTGCGTACATACCCCGTCCAGTGTGGTGTTTATCTCCGGGGGCTCCAGGGCCAAATTCCCGCCGCCTTCATTATTTCGTCTGACCCATGACATCCATCCATGGGCGCTCCTGAGAGCAAAAAATCCACTCGCCGATCTAGCAAATCCCTGCCATGGATTTTCTATTGTTCGACTGGGCTGGTGCTTGCTTGCAAACCTCGCCTGGGTGGGATTGAAAATTCGCGCAGACCGAAGAAGCGAGCGAGAGACGAGACCATATGTGACCTAGCAACTCGTGAGGAAAAAGATGGGATGTACGTACGGATGTACCAGTGGTACATGCGCGCACATACATTCTCACACACAGAGCACAGGGCCATAGGTTGCTTGCTATGTTGCTTTGGGCTGGGTTGCCATAGTGCTAGGCCTGGGGGCCCTGTTGTTGCCGCCTTCCCGCCGTAGCCAAGCTTTTTTTCTCTCACACACACTCTCTGCTCTCTCTCTCGTCACTCTCCACTGTCCAGTCCTCTCTTTTTTTCTTTCGTCTCTCTGCGCGGCTTGACTAAGGTAGTGCTGCACCTTGAGTCCTTGACCGTGGGCAGTCCCCACTCCGCTAGCTACCTTTGCCCATAATACCTGTAGTACGTACACTGCAGCCGGCAGTACATATGCTCCCTCGCCTGCCGAGACATTCACCTTTCTTCCCTTCTTTTCTCCTCTAGCACGCCCGTCTTGAACGAAGCCCATCTTCCTCCTCTCAATCCTCCAGAGATCCTGTTCTAGGCGTGTGTTGTTCGTCAACCTGAGTCTGATCATCCTATAAACCAGAGCTTAGCTCCCAGAAAGAAACCTACGCGACTAGCTTCTCTTTCTCGTTTTATAAACCGGTTTTTCCATCACCTACAGGTTCGCCTTAAACAAAAGGTATGCCTCAATCCTATATTGTCCCGATACACAGTCAATTGGTCGCGAAGCATGCCCGTACCCGCAGAGGTCCTATCGGATTCTGCTTTCAGAGCCATTGGTGTCTCGACCGGTGACTCCGGACCCAATTCGCCATGGACGATAGCTCGTCTCGTGCGCCTTTTCCCAGTCTACGACGATGGACAATTGCTGCTCGATATTGCGCTTGTCTCCTGTTTCTACATGAAACTCAGCCATCACCCTCGTGTTGCGCCTACAATAGTACTTGTTCTAACATTGGATATTACCTAGACTCAAAATGCCTGCCATCAACACTGCTATTGTCGCTCGCGACACCTTCACCCACATCGCCAAGCGCGAGAACTGGGCCGCCAAGGAGGCTGGTGTCGTCGTTGTGTTCGCCATTGTTTTCGTTGTCGCCGTCGGTCTGATCGCCCTCTTCATCCACAAGAAGGTGAGTCACTCCATTGTCATATGATCTCTATGTTCCGATGGAAGCGTATGATCGTGATTTGCGATCATACTGCCCTCCGACACCTACGTAGAGGCCGCAAGCTGTAGACCCGGTCTACAATTCCACAAGAAACCGCAGCTAACATGTCATGTCCACAGTGCGCCGCCCGCAAGGCTCGCAAGCAGAACGCATAAGTCGCCATGGAGCAGACTTGGGGGTGCTAGTAGTGGTGGCGGAGGATATACCAAGCAAGAGACAGGCGTGTTGCGAGAAATGCGATACCTGCGTTCGTTTTCGTCAGTCAAACGACTCTTCGCGACTTAAATTTCGAACCGGGATAACCCGTGGAAAGTTTAGTCGTGCCGACCCTTCGTTGTGGAAGACCTTATACTCGGATCACAACGTAGGCATAGTATATTGTCGGATTACTTTAAAGAGTCATTTGTGGAGGGTTGTCTGAGCGGAAGGAACTCGATCGACGCCAAAGCAGACTGTACTCTAATACCCTAATGATACCATCGTTAATCAGTTACCAAGAAGTCTACGTGCCAATTGTTTCACGGTGATATACGTTTGTTTAATGGCTTGGCTATAATTGCAACTTGTCCTATTTGCTATAGGGGAAAACTTGCATAATAGTTTACCTCTCTTGGGTATACCGTACTAGCACCATAGTCTGACTGCGTGATTTGTTTTGTGAACCATTCTGAGGGCATCAGACATCCACACCGAATAGGGGTAACAGTCAATAGTCTTATCCTCTCGTGTTGAGGAAACCCGCATAGTCGTCATAGAGTGGACCCGTGACCCCAGATATCATGCTTCCCCAAGTCGGGAACTGTTTAACTATATTCAGGAAGATTTTCCCTTCGGCCCTTCTCCATCTGGGGCATACTCGAAGAAGTTGTATAAGGCATGCTCGCAATGGAACACGTAGCAGGTTATTTGGCAACCGCAATGACCAGTCGTCGATCAAGAGTCCAGAAAGGACATCTTCTCAGTATGTATCAATCCATTTGCTGGCTGTGGTAGTATTCAAAGTCAGCCGACTCCATCGTTGTGAATGTACATCTATCCTTCAGGCAAAGAATATGATCGCTGTAGGGACTTACTGGAATATACTGCCGGAGCCGCACACCGGCGCTGCGGAAGATCTCGGCGGTGTCCTGGTCCATGTGGTACCCCTGGCTGTAGACGACCTCGCTGATGCCAATCTGGACAATCTTGATACTACAGGTGAGGCAGGGGCACGTGTCGCAGTAGAGGATGCTGCCCTCGCGGATGCGCTCGCGCCCGGCCTCGAGGAGGGCGTTCTCCTCGGCGTGCAGGCACAAGCAGGTGGACAGGGCGGCGCCCGAGGACTCGCCGGCGTTGCAGCGCGGGCACCCACCCTCGGAGCAGTTGCGCACGCCCCGGGGAGTGCCGTTGTACCCCGTGCTCACGACGCGGCGCGAGGGCCCCACGACGACGCAGCCCACGCGCCGCTTCATGCAGTTGGAGCGCTGCGCCGCCAGGGACGCCAGCGACATGAAGTAGGCGTCCCACGACGGCCGGAGGCGGTCCGGGTTCGTCAGGTCTAGCTTGCCCAGTGTTGCGTACAAGTGTGCTAGGTCTGATGATGTGTTGAGGAGGCTATGTAGTTCGTTCGTTAGTCTTCTTTGCGAACATGTGTCGTGGTAGTGTATCCATCACCCCGAGGGGGACCACAAACTTACCGCACGGCTGCCCGGGACATCATGGTCATGGCCCCGTTGATGGGCGAGTACAGGTTCTCGTCCGAGTCCGTGACGAACTCCTCGAGCGACGTGGGCCGCGCCGAGCGGGACTGGTGGCGCTCCCAGCGCACCGTCAGCGGCGCGTCGACGGAGAAGAGGATGAAGAAGGGCCGCCGCGAGAGGGCGTCCAGGACCGCCTCGGACGGGATCGACGTGATGACCCAGCGCGACCGCCACGACTTTGTGACAAAGTCCAAGAGGGCGTTTACGTCGTCGAATGTGTGGGCCGGCTGTGAGGTCCTGGGTTGAGACCGTGCTGGTAGCTTTGCCGGTGACGATGCGGTATCATCGGGTGATGGTGCGGTTCCGTTGGAGGCAGCATTCTCTTGAGATGCTTCGGTATCCAGTTGCAACTTCTTAAAGCCGTGATGTTCCACCAGATACTGCGCCACAGTGGCCTTGCCGGCACATTTGGCTGCATGCTTGAATTAGTGATGGATGTCGACATGGTTGAGGGGACGGTGATCTCTTACAGCCAACTATTCCAATAAGCATTTTAGCAACTGTGCACTATACCGTCTTTCAATACTGTGAAATTGCTGATAGTCCCTCAAGGTGTGTCTATTGTCCCGTTTGATACGTCTGAGTAATCACACTTGTGGAAACGTTACTATAGGACCCTGAACTGGAAACTTCAATAATTTTCCTGACAAAGACACGCTTTGAACACGGCCAAGACGCGACCCTTCAACGCGTTCCGGGGGTCGGGACGAACCACTAGCGAATCCATTAAGTTGAGGGTCTATGGATTGGGGGACCCATCTGCAGCAAACGGCTTATTAGGACCTGAACCTCAGCGCTCAAGCTCGCCCTAGGGTTCTAGACTTGTAGTTGCACAAGACTAAATGGAGATATGCAGTGGGATCGCATAAATGGGCGAACAAAGGCCGTTCTATTCAGCAATAGCAATGACCTTTGTGAATCGTCCAATTTCCGGGACAGCCGCGACTAGGAAATACTTTTTTATACATCCGAAAACTCTATATAGTACAATGGATTAATGGACCACAGCGGCTAAGCGTTCTTCGGATATTTGATTCAGCGCATTGAAATATTGCCGGATATCGCGGTGGACTCTGCTTTGTGGTATAACAATCTCAACATGGCCAAGCGACATAATTGCCTTCAGTTGGCTGAGTAAGTCGTATATGCCTGTGAACTAGACGCGGAGCGAAGATGAACCTCCGTACACCTCACAACTACCGATCATGGTATTAGTCACAACTTTTGGGACCCTGTTTGCTATTATCAAGCGGCAATCGATGCTGCCCAACATGCCTCACAAAATCATACATGTTGGCAAGCAGACGTGCAAGATTTGACATAATGATAATGTCTCTTGCAACAGGTCGAATTCACGTGAGTAGACACTGATAGTTATCAATACAGACTTACAACCAACAAAATCCAGCCAAGCTTCTTTGATATGCCAGATTGATTAGCATGTCTCTATCAATGATCGGATGGCGCCGTCGACGGCAGCGGCACGCAGCAGGTACAGCATTTGTTACCTAGCCCTGGGTCCTGGCTACTGGAATAGGCAACTTTTAGGCGGGCGGGATAAATGGGGCCGCGGGTTGGGCTTGGGTTGCATCATATGAGCTGCCCTATCGAGGGGAGCTGCAGCTGATCCGTCAGCTCACGGATGACTCGATTTGGAGTTCACGAGGACAAATGCCTGACTGTCTGGGTGACATCCGGCGACAGTGTCTCAAAAGTCTTATATTGTGCCTTGAACGCCATTGCATGGACTGGCCTTCTTTTGGAGGAAAGCCACTTCACAATAGTAACAATCAACATCATCATTGTTGGTTTAGCAAGCATCAAATCATTGACTCTTTTGGATTCTCAGCTGTGGTGCGCCATCGCGACTGCCCCGCACTCGACGCTCTTGAAGCTCTCCCCGATTGTGCCCCGCGATTAGGTACCTGCCTGCCTACTGCGCTGATCTGAACGTTCCCGACCACCTCAAACAACCACTGAAAACATTCCGCGCACTCTCGAATTCCAGGTGCTCGTCGCAAACATTTCTACCATCTTCACAACAACCTGCGACTCTGCCTTGAGAGTTCGAATCCGACTAGAGTTCAATCCTCACCCGGCTTCGCAGATACATTACCAGTCCAACAGGGCACCGACAGCCAACGGCGGCACGAGCAAAGCATGGCCGCAGCTTCTGGGTCGGCGGCCGCAAAGGACGGCGTCGCTCTCAAGTTTGCGACTTTTTCGTCCGAGATTGAGCTACCATTCTACTCGGCCCTCTTTTCGTCGAAACTCGAGCATGATAAGCTGAGCGACTCGGCGCGGCCAGTCCTGGGACTGTACGAGCCAAGACCTGGCGTCGCACCCGACGATTCGGTCAAGATGCAGGTTCTTGGTAGTGCTCTGACTAGTCATCAGTGAGTCGCTCTGGTAGATGGGGAGAGCTTGAGGTGGAGGCAATTGGCTTGTTATAATCTCTTGTTCACCGAAATGCTGACTTTGGGTTTCTATCAGTGTCCCAGCTGGTACCGTCCGAGCAGAAGGCATCATCCGAAACCTCAACACATTGGATGCGTTTAAGAGTGTGGATAAGGCCGAGGTCATTCACAATGCTGCAAGACAGGTTTGTCTCCCAATCTAGGTTGACGATGAGCATGCGCTAAACAACTTGGGTACCGCAGATATGGGACGCCATCAAGGATGGGACCATCTACTCAGTCCCGTCGCTACTGGCTTCATATGTGATTCTTTCCTACGCCGACCTCAAGAAATACAGAATGACATATTGGTTCTGCTTCCCAACACTTCCTTCGGACCCGCAGTGGAAGAGAACTGGCGCTATTGGCCGTTTCACCGCAGATGAGAGTACTGCATTGGTCGACCGAGTCGGTACTTGGCGTTATAGCGTCGATAACCGAGAATACGGCTTCTTCCTGGCAAAAAAGGTCAGAGGCAAGGATGCAGAGGCCCTGAGATCCTCGCTCGATAACCCCGACGAAGAGAACATCGGCTTTAAGTGGGAGGTTGCTTCACTTCGAGACTTCGAGACAGGCTTCTTTACCGGCATTCCAGAGGAGGACCGATATGTGGCCTTCGTTGATTCCTCGAATTATGAGGAGCACCCAGCCTGGCCTTTGCGTAATCTCCTGGTTCTCGTGCGACAACGCTTCCATTTATCGAAAGTTCAGATTCTCTGCTATCGAGAGACTCAGTCTCGCAGACACGAAGCTCGCAGCCTTGTCCTCCCTCTGGCCATGGACAAGGTAGAATCGATGGATACTGCGGATATGCCGAAACCTACTGGTTGGGAGCGCAATCCTGCCGGTAAAATCGCCCCGCGGTCCGTCAGCCTAGCCGAGTCCATGGATCCGACCAGAATCGCTGATCAGTCAGTGGATCTAAATCTGAAGCTGATGAAGTGGCGTATCTCTCCTGAGCTGAATTTGGATGTTATAAAGGACACCAAGTGCCTGCTCTTGGGAGCAGGCACTCTCGGAAGCTATGTTTCTAGAAATTTGATGGGTTGGGGCGTACGAAAAATCACTTTTGTGGACTATGGCGCAGTTTCCTTCTCGAATCCTGTTCGTCAACCTCTATTCGCCTACAAGGACTGCTTAAACGGAGGAGCTCCAAAGGCTACCCGAGCAGCCGAAGCGGTCAAGGAGATCTATCCCGGAGTCGAGAGCGCAGGCCACGTGCTGTCAGTTCCCATGCTCGGCCACCCCGTCACCGATAAGACTCAAGGAGACTTTGAAAAGCTCAAGGCATTGATCGATGCGCATGACGCCATATTCCTCCTGATGGACAGTCGAGAGTCACGATGGCTGCCTACAGTCATGGGAAAAGCAGCTGGGAAGATTGTCATGAATGCGGCACTTGGCTTTGATACATACGTGGTCATGAGACATGGTCCAGAACCCCGAGAAGAGGGTGAGAAGACCCTTGGATGTTACTTCTGCAACGACGTAGTGGCCCCGGGCGATTCTCAAAAGGACTTGACTCTTGATCAACAGTGTACAGTCACGAGACCAGGTGTTGCCGCCATTGCATCAGCTTTACTTGTTGAGCTGATGACGAGCATATTGCAGCATCCCAAGGGTGCTTACGCCCCGGCCCCCGTCGCAGCGGACGGTGCTGGAAAGTCATACCAACGAGACCCGCCCAACCACGCTCTGGGTTTGGTTCCTCATCAAGTACGCGGTTTCCTGGCCGACTTCAACAACATGGTGATCAAGGGCGAATCCTATCCCAATTGCAGTGCGTGCAGCAAACCCATTTTGGACGCATACAGGAACGATGGCTGGGGATTCCTGAAGCATGCACTCGAGGACAAGGAGTATGTGAGTGAGCTCAGCGGTCTTGCTGAGATCCAAAGACAGGCGGCAGCATTGGAGAATGATCTTGATTGGGATGAGGAGGATGAGTCCGCCAAGGATGGCGACGATGAAGCAGTATTGCTCTAGTCCAGCCTGCTCTCGGTATTGACCCTGAGTCATTAGAACCGACGGAGGCGACTGAGAAAAACTCGATTGGATCGCTACAAATTCTGGAAGCGGCCGAGATGGGACAATTGGAGCTGGAGTTCGGTTGGAGCCTCACGAAAGGCCCGGGAGAGATATATTGGCTGTTCGCCGTGCTTGACACCAACATCACCCGGAACGGCTGCAACGAGCGGCACGACCCCTTCGCTGGAAGACGACAATTTCTCGTCCCGACCTCTTGAACTCGATGGAATCTCTACCTGTTCAATGATTTCTCTCGAGATGGCATTGCGCGGAGGCCCGGAACTTTGCAAGTACCGACATGGGTATTTGTCACCGGATGGATTGTGAATTGAGCAAGCTTGGCATGCATTTGGCGTTCTGTTTTTACTGCTTCCTGGGGCAATGGAGCGAACCCAGCTTGTACTTGGCGGCGTTGGGCTGTTTTGATCATACTAAAAAGAGACAATTCTCTTGAAACCAAGGCAATATACCTTGCAACAGGTTCAGAAAGGCGTTTGAATAGTTTTTGACTTTTATGGGCGTTTGATTGCATAGGGGCCAAGTTTCGCAGTGTAAATACATACATGCAAACATACTTATAAACGAATCGTGATCTAAAAGCGCAGGATACATTCGATGATTGAATCGTACGTCCAGTGTCCCGGCGGGCGTACTACAAAATGCCTACAGCCTTGAGTCGTGGCAGCCGGTAACGGGCCATGGAGTTGACACATACAACTTCTCCCATATCAAGGTACACGATATGCTCCTCATTCATGAATACTGGCGTCATCGTACTAATAATGTTCCTGGGTATTTTAATATATGAGACCACAAGCAGACAGTCAAAGAAGCAACCATGTGGCCCCAAAGAAGAAGTATCAGGTCGTCAAGTGACGAACGAAGGGGTCCCTCGCATAATCGGGCCGTGGGGGTTACAGTTGAAGTGGCCCGTTGACCTGGAATCCCCACAGAAAACGAGATCGCCTGAACAGCCTGGAGTGGAGTGCTGACCTGGTCAGATCCCAAGGCGGCTGAGCCGGCAACTACTAGGTAATATGCCTTAGTTGGACTCTCTGACCGGGCCGCCGCATCATGCTGTTCTTTAGCTTTGACACGTTTTTCTTCTATCAACATCTCCTTTTTCTTCATCTTGTACATATACACAATCTCTTTGTTTCTACATATCTCGTTTTGGGCCCAATGAGGAGGTCAAAATAAACGCAATCGATTGCCACTCACAACAGTTCTTCAAGCTCAGCACATAATCAGTCGTCCCAAGCCACGGCGCGTTGCATAGGGTACTCTGTACAGGCCAGAGCTTCTGGAACGACAAGGCCCTGGTTGACGGTTGCCCAGTCCCCCGCAAAGTCGCTAAATTCCATCTTTGGGGTCAACCCCAGATCTCCATATAGAAGAAGAACAAAGGAGCCGCCCCCCCCTTCCAACCAACAGCTGGGGATTTTCCAAGAAAGCAAGAGTGTGCTTCTGTCTTGTCTCACTTTACATCATTCGCGTGGCCTGCACTCGAGACAATTTTGTCTTGCACGGTTCTTTCTGCACGCGGAGAACTATTTTATAGCCGACCAAAGACCGCTCTTTGCCCGTCTCTTTTCTCTCTTGGGACAGTTAGCGTCGGTTTTCTTCTCATAAAAAAAGCAATTTGACGGTTGCTTTATTGAAGAAGTCTTGCCGCATGCGCCGCGCGGTCTGAAGAACATTCTTGAGAAAAGGGGGCGAGAGAAGCTTGTGTTGTTGCTTGTAGAAGGGAGGTTTTCTGCTTCATGATGGGATTATCTAACCTCTTTGCCTCGCGCCTCCTGGGCGGGCGCACCGAGTCCGTCCACGACTACGCCGGCGTGCTCGTGTCCCTGGAGGAGGCCCACCTGCACTCGCACTCGGCGAGGACCGGCAAGTGCGAGTTTGAAGAGGCCCGCGACGACAACGAGGAGGAGAGCGACAGGCTGGTGGACGAGGAGGGCGCCGCCAAGGATGGCGAGCACGAGGACAATGAAGAGGGCGCCGGCATGCTGCAGATGAGCGCCGCCGAGTACACCATTGAGGGCCTAAGGAGAGCGGTGCGCAAAGACGAAAAGGGCGGCCAAAAGGCTACCGAATATGAATGTGAGTATTGGAGATACTTCAAGCAACTATTGATGAAAAGAGGATTTCATCATATGCTAATGCTCAGAGGCAGTAAAATCAAAGCTCATAAACAAGGCTATACAAGACATTGGCATGGGAAAGTATAACTGGCAACTATTTGTGTTGTGTGGATTTGGCTGGTTTGCCGACAAGTAAGTCACTGGAAATCGTGTTCAAGGACCCCATTGCTAATGTCATGACTTTGCCAGCCTTTGGATGCAAGTAAGTCGATTTCGTACATCTGTTCATTATGAGGATGGAGCATCTTGATCCGATCTAAAGAGCATAATGACTGACATGCATATAGGGCATATCATTAACACTGCCATCTCTGTCACAAGAGTTTGATATTTCCGAGAAACGCGTCAGATACACAACCAGCGCGCTGTTCGTTGGCCTATGTATAGGAAGTTTCTTCTGGGGCATTGGAGCCGACATCTTGGGTCGCAGGGTGGCTTTCAATCTGACACTACTCATTACGAGTATCTTTGGTACCTGGGCAGCTTATGCATCAAGCTGGGGCTGGACCTGTGTCCTATTCGCTTGTATGGGATCAGGTGTTGGAGGAAACCTGCCCGTCGATGGCGCACTTTTCCTGGAGTTCCTGCCAGATGCTTCAAGTGCCTTGCTTACACTGCTTTCTGTCTGGTGGCCCGTCGGACAGCTGGCTTCCTCACTGGCGGCTTGGTATTTTATAACGACGAGACCTGTCGACCAGGGTTGGCGATCCTTCATCTTTGCTATAGGAATCGTCACTTTTATCATGTTCCTCATACGTTTCTTCATCTTCCACCTTTTGGAGTCCCCAAAATACCTTCTTTCGAAAGGACGTCAAGCAGAAGCCGTGGCGGTGGTTCATGCCATTGCCTATCGCAACGGAGCCAAAACCTGGTTGACGGAAGAGATACTCGACGCTGTTGCAGGAACAGAAGCCACCGTCGAACCAGTCACTCGACTCTCTACTCGTAACATTCTGAAGCAAAATCTATCGGCTTTCTCTGGCGACCACCTGCGACCTCTCTTCAGTAACCGCAAACTTGGCTTGGCCACTATTTTGATCTGGTTCTGCTGGGCAACTATTGGTCTGGGATATCCTCTATTTAATGCATTTTTGCCTCAGTATCTTTCTCACGGTGGTTCCTCTCCGCCATCTGACGGCGACAGTGCCGTCGCAGGCGCTGATTCAGCGACGACGTATCGGAACTATGCCATCATATCCATGGTCGGCGTGCCTGGATCGCTTCTAGCGGCATACACGGTGGATCATAAATCGCCGTATCTGGGACGCAAAGGAACTCTGGCAATCGCCACGCTAGTCTCGGCGATTTTCCTCTTCTTCTTTGTCACCTTTGGCACCACACCAAACAGCCAGCTCTTCTTTACCTGCGTCGAAGCATTCACGCAAAACATCATGTACGGCGTCCTGTACGCCTTTACGCCCGAGATTTTTCCCGCTCCTGTGAGAGGAGCCGGAACGGGTGTGGCCAGCTTTCTCAACCGCATGACGGGGCTCGTGGCGCCTGTTCTCGCTGCGACCATCCCTGGCGACGGGACAAAGCTACCAATCTATCTGAGTGCCATCTTGATATTGGCCGCCTTTGGAGGAATGGTCTTGATACCCATCGAGACTAGAGGAAGGCAAAGGTTATAGAATACCTACCTTGGTCAGGTGGTATACACTATATAGCATAAACATATAGGCTCCATGGGACAGCTGGAGTCAGTTTGACACATACTAGTTGCATGCATTGACAAGAATCAAATCACATTCAGTCGCGTTGTAAAAAATGTCATGAAGCAGCTCTTGGTGTTCACAATTTTCTGATGAAATTGACTAATCAGGCATCCCCAAGGTGCTGATATTTTACCTCGTCCCTCTGGCTCCTGCTGGGGCGTCCACCCTTCTCTTCTGTAGACCTCTGCCCAGAGCATCTCTAACCATGGGATCGGACTTGATGGTATTCTGAATGAGCCACTCCTTCAACTTGCTCCTCATGCTATTGACCAGCTCCGGGTCGCCAACGTACGGTGCCATTTCCAGGTCCATCAAGCGTCCCGCATCCGTGTCAATCATCCGCGATGCCTGCTCCAGCCGGTCCAAGCTCTGCCGCAGCGCCTTGTCCGACACGTCTCCGGGCTTGACGCCCTGCTGGCCGGGCGGCTGCAGCAGCGGTCCAATCTGGCTGAAAGCAATGTAGAGCGTTATGCTACACTTGCGGGCGAGGGTAATGACCTGAAACGGCAGATAAGGGGCGTGGTCGGTGAAAGTCGCGAGCAAGGGGTTGACGACGCGCTCGACTAGGGGAGGGAAGCCGGGGCGCATGACCGTGTGCAGCTCAAAGACGCACAGGGCGACGAGGGTGTACCAGCGCCAGTACCGGCCCCACTCGAGGTAGCCGAAGAGGCCGAGGCCGTACATGACGGCCGCGGCCACGGCGTAGTAGGGGAGCAGGACCTGGCAGCCGCGGAGGACGTAGTCGCGGACCGTGGTGCAGTGGCGCCACGCGACGACGTCGGGGCCGAAGCGCTCGTAGGCGAAGCGGCGCGCCGGGTCGATGAGCGTGTCGCTGGCCGTCTTGAGGTGCATGAAGACCTCGCCCGTGCCGCCGTCGTTGCCGTCCACCGCCGACGAGGCGCCCGCCTTGTCCGGGTGGTGCAGGGCGGCGAGGCGGCGGAAGCGCGACTTGATGTCGCGGTCCGAGGCGCCAAAGGGCACGCCCAGGTCGGCGTAAAAGTTCGAGGCCCGCGTCAGCTCGTGGTCCGCCTCGTAGAGGGTGTAGAGCAGGTAGGCTGAGACGACGAGGATGTGGATGCGGCGCCGGTGCTCGAGGAAGCGCGGACTGTTGGGCGCTGGCTTGGGGTCGCCCGCTCGTATCGTCACCGAGTAGTATATCGACTGGATCCAAGATGTGGCGAGCTAGACAAAAGGGCACTGAGTTAGCAATGTCTCGTCATTTGAGAAGCTATACCCGGGCTTCTAGAACATTGTGGGCGAGGGGCGCGCATACATTTGGGAGGAACGACCACCCCATGAGGGAGAGGATGTTGTTCGACATTGTCGCAGCAGTCGTGAACAAACACTCGATGGTCCTCAGATCATGGTATGCGTGAGATGAACTCTAGGCCAGTCCCTAAAGTGTAGAAAGAACCGAATCCAGAGACCGAGAGCGGCGACAAGAGTGTAAACGAGTGTATGAAGTGTGGAATTTGTCAATGACAAAGGCATCTAACTCGAAGCTACCCTGAATGTGACAGGTGTCGTTACTTAGTGGCTGCTGTTTGCAAGGGTTCCTGCAGTTCAGGCAACAAACATTTAGCGGCTTTGGGCTTGGCAGTCTAGCGTAAAAATAGGTCTCTGGGGTATCCATTAGTGGCCTGATGTTGAGCAGATACAACCATTGCTTCAGCTTCAATGTATGAAATCAGCAATCTCTACTGTGATGCCACTTCTACAATGACCTCTTATCTATACGAACAATAGAACTGATGCATTTCATTCCTGCCTCCTTCAACAGCCGTACAGATCTGTGTTCATAGCGTCATTATGGCTCCACGGGGCAGTCTTACTCCAAAGGTAAAGAGCGCAGTAGTTCTCCATCTGTTGTGCAATTGTAGCATTTTGCTGATCGAGATGCTAACATTCTCTTCAAGACCGTCATGGCTCCCATGGCTGCCTTTACTATGGCCTGCCTATTATTCACGTAAGCATGTTCAAAAACCTAAGCCCAAAGCCATGGCGCTGATCTATGGTAACAGCTATGTACGGTCATCCATCAAGGAAGCAAGGCGCAGCGCAGTAAGTAGTTTGCAGGCGCAAGCATGAAGAAGACGAGGCTGCTCATTGATTTTTTGCTATAGCAACATGAGCGTCAGGTCCAACGGACCAATGCTCACCCACGCGAGGGCAAGTGAATGCAGATCAAGGCAGGAGAGCTGGATTGGAAGCTCTAAACAACGTTGACTGGACATTGTGGGCGAATTGAAATACCCGAAATGGCTGCGCCCTGGAAGTCTTCATTTTCATATTTTACGAGTCCATACGTGGAAGAATTGGTAGGCTGAGTGGTTGACTCAGCCTCATGACGATTTCGGTCCAATTGCCTGGGAATGGTTGGCACTGAGCAGCGGTCGTACACTTATTCACGCTCGCGAAGCGCCATGCCAGTGGTCTGCGGGATTCGGGACGGCTGCAACAGCTATCACATGTCAAGAACCGATTTTCTGGTATAATGTCACAGCGTATCGACGAAGCATGAAGCATAAATCGAGCCGGAGTATGTAAAGAGCGCCTTGCTTGATACTTCGTACCTTCACCGATCTCTGGAGGTAGTGATCATAGCTGTCTGTGGAGGACTTGTTGGCTATTTTGCCCTTTTGACTGGGATTCCGCGATATTGACCGAAACTTGACAAGACGAAACGAATCAAAGGGAGAGATTGAGATGCATGATGCATTGCCACCGCCCGATCGCAGCCATTAACATATCTGACCAATAGCCAAGTTCTCAATATCTCTCACGTGCGATGACTCCGCATATGTGCTGGGAAAGGAGGGGAGAGGAAGCAGGAATTAAAAGGTGAAAACTTATTTCCCATTGATGTCGCGAAAACATATACTTTAGCAAAGCGATCAGCAAGATTCAGTCACCGCACCTATCCCTTCCTCTACCTAATCATGGGTGACGTTGATGCACTCAGATGCGCCACCCTGGTCGAAGAGGCTCAGGGTGACGCCGGCTCCCTGTCCAGTGTGGATGACCATGGTGATAATTTCGAAGCCCTTTTGAAAGAATTCCAGCAAAGTTTTGAAACGAAACAAGACAGCATGGAACTTGTCACGGCCAAGGTTGTACAAATATGCAACACAGCACTCGGTGCGGCAGGCATACGGCACACCGCTATATCAAGCAGAATGAAAACATGGAAATCTGCTGAAGGTAGCATTCGCCGTAAGAAGGACGAACGCGCACTACGCCAAAAAATTACGATCTGCAGTGGAATCGCAAAATCAAGGTTGGCTCACATATTGCTCGACTTCGAACCTGGAGTCTACGAAAACTAGACCTTTCATCTCTGGCAGAGAGATGTTCATGAATTTACGCGATTTTGGAGGCGTCCGTATCTCACTATACTTCCCCGGTGACGTCGATCGAATATCCAACATTTTCATGAAGATCTTCAAAATTCGTACCAAGACTCGAAAACACCAATCCGTGGATGTCACAATGGATTTGCAGCGGCGAATTGAAAAACTCGACTCAAGCACTTCTTCTGACAGGCCTTACGCCAGCAATAGTGACAGGAGTTTCTCGGGATACAAAGCGACCCATTTTGTGTACGTCTACTAGACGAAGACATTCCTCCAAACAAAATATCTGTTTGGAAAGATCTCACCGTGGAGATCCAAGTCGGAACGCTTGTCATGCATGCTTGGTCAGAAATTGAGCACGACATGATATATAAGCCACTGGAATCACAGACTATTTCAAACGACGAAGTCCGACTCCTTGACTTGATAAATGGAATCGTTGCGACAGGCGAGTCAGCACTTCGCCAGCTCGAAGCCAGTATGGACCGACGTCGCAGGCAGCGCGCACAGGATGGGGCAGCGGTTGCCGTGAGTCACCATGAACTTGGATCATGGCTGGATAAATACTGTCTTCGGGCGAAAGACGTAGTGATCGAAGGCGATTGGCAATATCTCATTCAACTGTACGGCATTATGAAGGCGACCGGGGATCATCGACTTGAGACGATTCAGCAAATACTCGAAAAGACAGAACCAATAGGATTCGTGGATCGCAGGACGCTTCCTATCAAGATGTTGAAGGTGATTTGCGAACCAGTCGCCGAGCTCGAGGAGCCCCGATACCGTGGGACGCCACACCAGAAGGTCATTGCTGGCGCCCGTTATTGGGCCAGACAATTCATCTACAGCCTCAACATGGCTATGTTTCTCGGTGTTGCAGAAGCATTCCTCGACGTAATGCTGATGTCAGCGCGACCGCGACTTGCGGACATCCTCGACATCATTCACCCTACTTCACCAAGCCACGGGGATAACGATACGTTATTAGCCATCACATCATACTGCGAATCCATTCTCAACCACCATGGCAGCCAGCTTCATGACGAGCAAGACATTCACGAGCGAAAGACGAACATGCACAATAGTAGTCAGGAGCTCCAGAAACTAGCGTGCAAGCAACTTTTGCCCATCGCTGCTTGCTTGTCGCGTGCAGATCGCGTAGTAATATCCTCGGAACTTGGTGGAGGAATTTTTGTACCTATGTCAATCGTCGGGCTGTTTATTACGGCAGGGTCTCACGAAAGAAGAGCATCAAGTTTTCAGCACGAGTTGAGCTTCATCGAGCACTATGTAAACAACCGCAAAGCCGACAATTATGACAAGCTTGCGATGTGGGATCGGTTGAAGAATGCAGTATCCGGAAATTCTGATGGTAACATGGAAGATTGCTATTTGGTACCAAATTTAGCCGGAGCAGGTGGCGAAGCAAAGTGGAAGTTTGTAGCACGTCCGCTTAATTTGGATGTGGCTAGGCCCGCCGGCGGAAAGACTTCGCCCGATGTGAGTTTCAGTAGAAGTATCGGAAAGGGTGAAGATGAGATCCAGGAACTGGCATACCGGCTACATCCTGACCAACGTCAGCTTGTTGACGCAGCCTGGACCCTGATGCTTCATACCCGCCCTTCAAACTTCGGAGGTGCCAGCCCAATTGAGATCTCTAGTTACGCCGAGCGGACTCGGAGTGCAGTAACATAGACTCCAAGGCAAAGAATTACGCCTCACCTGACTCAAAAAGCGATTTCGTTATATACAATACTTATTTCTAATCGCACAACTGCTTGCGGATGGGAATTTCAGTGGCAGGTGACGAGAAAACCCCTTTCATGTTGTATAGTAATAGCCAATGAATTTCCTAGTGCTTGCGAATGGGCATAGTATGCTCCAGCGCCTCTCTATCCACCGTTTCTAGGGCTTTGTTCTCTACTGGATGAATATAACAAGGACGACTGAAAGAAAAATCTAGAATGGAAGGAAAGTCGAAACCTCAATCGTGTTCATGATATGTCGAATACAGTTTGCACTGTCTCTGATCTATCCAACATGCCAGCAATCTCGTCTTTCATCAGTCCGTGACAATAGCATTCACCGACGAGTCGGCACGAAGAGCCAACCGACCGCAAAACGAAAGGCATCTTGCCCCCAAATAGAATGCATATGGTATCACCCTCCTTCATGATAGCTGGTCCTAACACGTAGCGACCGCATTCAGTTCGCCCAAATTTACGGTTGACAGAAGCGCCGGTGGCAGCACGAACCCACTCATGAGCATTTCCGCTTTGTGCTGTTTGACGTACCCTCTCAGTGGCAATTGAGGAGGATCCTAACGCCTCGACTATATAAGCAGTGCCATGAGCCAGCCATTCATCGCAGCTGACCTCGCTATACTGTCGCTCCTGGTGCCACGCTATCGCGATGCAACCATTGCTCAACGTCTGGGTGTATGCGAAGAGCGCGCTCTCTCCGGTCAAGTATCTCTGATTTAGATCAAAACGATCGTATTTGCAGATCTTATTCCACAAAATCTGGATGATTGGGGAATTTTGAGAACTGCCATGGCGGAAATCGCCATATTTCAGAGTTTGAGAGCAGGCCCCAAGCTTGTCAATGATAGCTCCCCGTATGCTGATGATACGATGGGACGAGTTGAATTTGACATCCGGTGCCATGTTGCTGGCTCGATGGGGGCTTGTAGGCTCAGAAAGAATATGAGACTGATAAACTCGCCAATCGGGGACCCAAGACGGCAGGCGTAGCTGTTTGTAGGTTTCTGTAGTGTTATCATTCCACTCCGGTAGTTCAATATGCTGCACTGCAGCTAGAGTGATTAGTGATGAGCAATCTCCTAGGAGAGCCCGTCGGGCAACATCTATGTAAACATCCTCGACGCTCGTTTGATAACTCGGCCTCAAATTCATAATCTCTGTATTTCTCCCTCCACAGATAGAGTAATGTCCCAGCATGGCGAATACTCTGTCTCGAGGGTCGGAAGCCTTCAGATGTCTGCCTCGATGGAGCTCATAGATGAAGCTAAAACGGTTTTCATGCCTACTTTCCCAAGCAGGCGGTACGAAGCGTTGATAGAGGTATTTTATCCGAGATGTACGAATGTTAAAGAGTTTCCTGAAATGATAAAATCGCGTTAGGCCATGACATACGCCATGAATGACGTCCCAGTCGATCTCTGCTGCACCCCAAAACATCCTTGCGGGTGTTTGGGTTCCGATCTCCTGGACAATCCAGACCCGTTCGAACTTTGGGAAGGAGATGCATGTGAGCGTCTGATACATTGTTTGGAAATAGTGGATAGAGCAAAATCTGCAAACTCACCCAAGCTACCCCCGTCAATATTTGGAGCGGTTTCCATTCATCCGCCAAGCGCTGCGCATGATGTTGACCATGGCCGATTCGAAATTGTGCAAATCGGTCACCATCCTGGAACCCTTCGTATAGGTCCTGTAGGAGATCAAAGGCTGACTGGGCAACGCCATCATCGTCTTCTCCGAGCCACACCAGGACACGAGCGGCAGATCTATAGATAGTATGCATGAACTGTATTTGGCCGCTCCTCTCGTTATAGTCGTCTTGGTTGATACATATTTGATCAGCCCAAAGAGTCCTCGGCTGATCAGAGAGACGAAGTCGTCTTAAAGCACCATACAGACTCGGCGAAAGCCCCAGAACACGCCCATCGCACGTTATACCATGGCTACGGGTATGGTCACTTCCCCAGGCGTACGATATAGATTCGTAATGACACCCTTCAAGCTCTGAGACTTTCACAACCTCGATGCTTCCAGCGAGTGGGTCGTCCGATTGACCAGGATGCAGCTGAAGGACTCGAATAGACTTATCGTTAGTAAAGGGCGTGTATTCATATCTCTCCATGACGCGACCGGCCATTTTGCGCAGAAAGGTATGCAGATAGACACTCGGCCAGTCGTAGACCGCGAGCTAGATTTTCTTGACGAGGCTCTCACTCGCGTTCAACGCATGTGTGAGGTATTCAAGGCTGACATAAGAGGCAGGAGGGGCAATGAATGCTGGGGTCTGTCGTCCATACCTCCAACGTGATTTCACTGGTAACGACACACCCGAGCAGCCCTGGTACTACCCAGCTGTGGCATCCTCGCTGGGTGTCCTGTAGTTCAATAGCATCGCAGCCACCAATGTTAAACAAAAACAGTGAGTGAAAAAAAAGAAAATGAGAAGGACGATGTCGATATTATTTTTGAGATCTTCCTCGTGAGCCTTCTATGAACCAGTTCATAAGATGATTGCCGAACATATTCTTCGTGGGTATCTGTATGTCTAATAGTACGAGTCGATGCTGCAAGTCCCAAAGAGATTAGAAATGTGCCTTCCCTGCCTCCAATTATGCGCTGTGAACGAAATCCTTGATCGCCGCCACAATCTGCTTTGCGCTGTCCACAAATCCCATGATTTCACCGACCAAGAAAATGTCGTGCAAGGCGGCATCGACAGTGTCGGAGACGACCTTGTTTCCTTCAACCTGCTTCATTTGTTCGGCCCATTGTTGTACGGCATCGTGGAAAATTTCTGCAGTACCGACGGTGGCGTAGATGGGCACAGAAGTCGCAAAGGGGTTGCCCAGGGGTGTGATGTATTTGTTTGAGGGGGGCAGGTCTCCGGCATATGTGTGTGCACCCCAGCTGAGGAGCGACTTGGGCAGGAAGTCCTGGTTGTAGTTGTTCAACTTTGACGTCTCGTAGTCGAACGGCGCAACCCAAGGCGAAACGACGGCCACGCATTTTGGCAGGCCAATGTTCAACTGGGTTCCGAACTCCTCAATATAACGCAACAGGGCAGTCATGAGGTTACCGCCGGCGCTGTCACCACAGAGAACAATGTTCTTCGACGGGATGCCGAGCTCGCGGGTAAGGTATAGGTAGCCGGTCACGGCATCTTGAAGTGCAGCCGGGAACGGGTTCTGGCCAGCCCATCCGGACAAGCGGTACTGCAGGGAGAAGACCATGTCGGCGGCTCCGCCCTCGATCAAGTTGTTTCCGGCAAAATCGGCCAGACCGTCCCTCCCATCTCCGATGACGAAAGCTCCTCCGTGAGCAAAGTAGACAACTGTCTTTGAAGTAAAGTCCGATTTGGCATCGGGGAGGGCCGGATACCACTTTCCGCCAATGGCTTCTGGCTTTACTGGGGATTCCAGAGGACCAGTGTAGTTGCTCGAAGGCGAAGGCTCAATGACCTTGAAGCGCTCGCCGTCCTTGCCAGGCTTCAAGGTGAGTGTCTGTGTAATGCCGATGCGCGACTGGAAGTCGAACAATGCGTGGGCAACCCGGGACATCAAAGCCTGCTTCGCGGTCCATTTGGGATGCGGCCTCAAGGGTCGCAAAAAGGCGACCACAAACCACAGCGGCAGACGAACAACCACAGTTCCGGCGTATGCCAACTGAAACAGAAGCCTCAAGGGCTGGTAAGAAATCACTGGGTGACCTGCTGGGCCTGCCATGTTGCAGTATCGTGTGGAGATCGATTGTATCAAGAGAAAGTCTATCGTGATCAATATGGACGATCAGGTCGGAATACTGACTGACTTGAAACAGACATATATATAAACCTGCATGTACGAAGTATCTAACTATTTTCCCTTGTCACAAAAACCGTTGAGTGCATGGCAAGTCCCCGGCGCCGCGCCGAGCTACGTGTCACACCAGACACGTGGATAACCGTTTATATTTGCCCGGTGACCCTGGTCCATGTCGTCGAGGCTGTCGAGTCGAGCAAATGGCAAGCAGTTCCTGGCTCCGCACTCTCCGCTGCAGCGATGCGGGCGAGCGGGCACAGGTGCGGGATTCTGGATACCGCGACAGTGAGCCTCGTGAGCTAACATTCGGGGTCCTCCCTGTTTTTGTCCACTTTGCAAAATCACCATGAAATCACGATGGGCAAATTTTTGTGCGTACCGTGAATTTGCGCGGGTGGATGTATCCGCGCATCTTGACCAGAAGCAGGTCTATATAACAGTGATGACCGCTCGGGTTCAGACTATATAGAGGCCCGTCCCTCGACTTGGACCGGGATCGGGAAACTACCGCGGGGCCTAAGCCAGTGAGAATCCAGCGTTTCACTACCCTGCCCTTCCAATATCTTTCTACGTTGGTGTAAGTCGCTGCAGATCGAACGGCAAACTCCGCCAATACACCCTATCATATATGATATGATAAGCATGTATTATATAATCTTCAGCTCTTCAGCTGGGTGCTTCCTTGCCGTCTGATGGCGCACTTATAGGGGCAAACTGGAGTGCAATGGAGTGCAATGGAGGATGGGCTATAGTAACGGTGACTGACAGTCAACTGAACGGAAGGACCGAGCCCTCGTTAGCGTAAACTCTATTTGGGTGCGACCGGAGATGAAAAACCGCGTCTCCTAACTGCTGGGTACCACAGCTACGCAAACTCCCACAGGCGGCGAGAGCACAGCTGAGCCTAGATTAAGCGATGGCTAGTTGCGAGATCGTGATCGAGTCAGTACCTATCCAGGGCACTAACCTACCTGACTTGCAACCTTGCCGAAAGACAAAAATACTATATGCTGCCTGCTGAAGTCAGCAGGATCTATACTCTATTCCTTGTTTCCTGGTTTTTCGTGTTTTATATTTCAACCCTTTCGCCTACCCATAATTTCACTTACACTCACTTATCAGAGTGAATTTCTGGACGCCTGAAAATCCAGCGGCTCATCGTTCGGAGCTGGACTAGGGACGCTTCTGCCGACAACACCGGCTATCGACAACAACTGGAAGAGCGACCTTGGCGACCATGTCTTCTTCGGAATCGGACTCGACGGTGGACTATTCCAATAATGGCCCAGGAGCCTTGATTGGCTGTGCGATTTTGGGTTTTATCACGACGGTAATTGTGGGTTGCAGGTTCTGGGCAAGGCGACTGGTCTCGACAACTTGGGGAATCGACGACTACTTGACAGTGGCGGCGCTGGTGGCACATCATGCGGTTTTAATATCCTTTGGAGTAATGATTGTAAATGGAGGTCTTGGCAGAGATATTGCAGTTGTTGCGACGGTTCCAGGCGCCGTAACGGCCTTGTACAAGGTAAGCAGTTATTAACAACTTTCTGTCTTTATAGGAACTTGTTGCCAACTCAAATTATGTCTAGTCACTTTTTGCGGCGGAACTTTCCTATGGCATGAGCTCGTCTCTGGCTAAGCTCTCTCTACTTGCCTTTTACAACCGCGTCTTCCCGACTCAACGAGTACGAATCAGCTGTATCATTCTCGGATCTACCTGCATCTTGTGGACAGTCGCCATTCAAATCACCAATGTGCTTCAATGTCGACCTTTGAGAGCTTTCTGGGACCCAGTGCTACAAGCCTCGCCCACCACAAAATGTATCGACACGATCCTCTTCTTCCTAGGCAACTCGATTGTCAATTGTGTGATTGATCTGGTCACCCTGGCTCTCCCCATTCAGGAAATCATGAAACTTCACACAACACAGAAGAAGAAGATGGGTATTGCTGGTGTATTCCTTCTCGGTAGCATGTAAGTTTTATTGTACATATGGACAGTGGTCTGTTACTAACGAAACACAGCGCGTTTGCGGCCAGTCTCGTCCGTACAATCTTCACGGCTACCATGTACAATGAGGGCACCACAAACTTTACGAGTATGTCATCCTTGACAAGCAATATCTGAGGCAGGAGCAACATAACTAATACAAATTGACAGAGCAATTCGTCGTTTCTGGTGTGGCAACTGTGGTCGAAGTCTACGTGGGCATCATCAGTGGTTGCCTTCCCATCATGGTTCCGGTATACAAACGTATTCGCTATGGCAACGCACTTAAGTCAACTACGCGCACAGGTTCCGAAGGATACTACTTGAGCAATAGCGGCAACGCCTTGGCAAAGAGCAACAATGCGCGATCCAAGACGAGCCGATCGAGAGGCGAGGGCCCGTTTGAGAGACTCGACACGAACAAGGACGACTTTGCATCGAGCGAGTTCTCGAGCGACCGTCACATTATGGTTTCGAGCGCTGCAGTACGACACGGAGATGCGGATCAGAAGAGCGACGACAGCATACCACTTGAAGGAATTGTTGTACGATCAGACGTTCAGTGGAAGGTTTCATCAAAGTCTCATGCATAGATTTGGGAAATATGGAGTTGTCAGAAAGGCAACACATGGTCATGTTACGACACTCGATTGCATATTAGCGAAAGCGTACACGAAAAAAGCACCCTCAGTGCTACTACATTGATTTCCAGATTTACACAGATCACACCTCTCCTGTCTTTCCCATGCAGATCAGGCAATTTCATGGAAATTCCCATGAATTTGTGAACTCGGCCGGGATTTCCGCATCTCCCGCATATCCTCCGATCGGAGTTTTCTTGGTCAACCAGGTAGCGGAGATCTGCGACTGACCTGCGACCTGGACCACGAGCTGGAATCTCTTTCGAGATTTTCTAGTGTCGCCTGAGGAGAATAGTTATCCGCAACCAATGGCTCGCTATCTTCAAAAACCCTGGCCCGGGAGGAAATCCCGAGCAAGGTGATGCCTGTGCCAAAACCCAACACCCCGGTCAGGCTAACCACAGTTCAGGATTACCGGCCTGGGTCTGCGAGGGCTGCATTAGTATACGCGAGTCATGATTATGGGCTGACGCTGGCAGTCAGCCCCACCATAAGTAATCAACTATCGACTACCAGCTACCCCATTCCTGAACGCCCATTACCAGCCATGGCGGGCATTGTTCTGGTCGGAGTGGTAGATATGATATTAATACCGATTTTCAACTGAGACTATTTGCGGCGCAAACTTCATATGGAACGATTATTCAGAACATTGAAGTGATTCTCATTGACGACGGAATAATACTTGGGCTCAAACCTTCCATCATATGATGAACAGCCAAAACAGCCTAATCAACCCAAAAGTGGCGTTTCTCGGGTCGACTGCCGACCACCCGCTCACTTTGTCATGAACCTAGCGCACTGCATACGATCGACAAAGCAGCAAGCAAGAGCGCCTAAAGCTGCCAAACAGGCAAAGCAGGAAAAAGCAGAGGCTGCCATGGCACAAGGCTTGGTGCAAGTTACAGGATGAAAGTGTAGGGCCTAGGGGGTAATCACCATGCCAAAGCATGCCTAGCGAGCGGGAGTTTGTGCGAAATGCCCTGCAACGGCACAATAAACTTTCTTTTTCAGGTGCTACCAAGGGAAACTAGATGGTTTTCGGGCAGCAAGACTTTCAGGTAGGGCTGCGCCGAGAGTAAGCGTGAGGTGGTTCGTGCCATTTGAACACGAGACGCGAAATGTTCAACAAGCAATATAGATTACCTATCAGCTGTACTATGTATGCTTTTAAGGATAGTCTTGCGAGCTGCTGGTTTGGCATTACATATGGTGATTTGGTTTCTTTGTTAATTCCAGTTGCTCGGGTCGAGAACCGGTGCTCCTGAAAGAGAGAGATTCTTGGCGAAACTTCTTGGCAGGGCTTACCGTTGTTGCTGACTCGGAGAATTGAAAAAAGTGATTGACACAACTATTTGGGATCATCATAGTGGCCGCTGCGGGAGCTCAACTTTAATTCCATAGCCGTCCCGAAGTGAAAAGTCTCATCTCGCCTACTTCTCTTGGCCCAACTCAAAAGATTCATACGTACAGTCTCTCACTGCATCACCTCGACACGCGGTACTGAGATTGGCCCGTGTAAAGCAGGTCAATGACTGGCGCTTTCGATATCACAAAAGGGTGAAAGTACATGACTATACTGTCACATCTCAATTCGGAATATTTGTTCCACTCTGCAAGTTGTCAATATTTGGTCTTCTTTACATTCTATTGGTTCTTTTGGGCCAATATTGAACTGATATCAGAAGAGCAATGCTACTAGCTCTGGTATACTATTTGCAGACATTCAATGACTCCAACCCCTGCCGCAGGGCTGAAATGCAAGATCGAGTCATTGCATCCCAATAAGGCGAGATTCTAGATTGCATCACCTGCTTGATCCTCCTCTCGGAAGCCAATGTCATCACCTTCCGGCTTGCCCCAGGCACCGCCTCCAGGCGTGTTGATCTGCATCCTCTCCCCAGGGTTTAGACTGACGACGGCCTTGCCACCCAGATTGATTCGTTCAAAGCCGGTACCCTCCTGATTCCACTTGAAGACATAGTTCTGGCCCCTGTGTCCAGCCTCGCCGCCCTCCATGCCATAGGGGCGGTAGACCCTGCGGTCCGAGAGGATGCTGAACTTGAGGGGGATGCGCGCCTCAATCTCCCGCGTCACACCGTCGCCGCCCCTCCACCGCCCCCGGCCCCCGCTGCCGCGGCGCACGGCGTACTGCGTGACCAGCACCGCCGTCCGCTTCTCCACGACCTCGGGGTCCGTGTTGCGCGTGTTGGTCGAGTGCACGTTGATGGCGCTCTCGCCGTGGTAGCCCGCCGAGGCGCCGCAGCCGCCGCCCAGGGACTCGCCATAGTTCCAACCCGGCACGACCGCTCCCGTCGCCGGGTCGCGGCCGCCCATGCCCCAGCTGAAGCTGCTGGCGCAGCCCTGGAAGGCGGCGCAGCGGCGGTAGGCGCGCAGGATGGCGTCGATGACGCGCTGGCTGGCCAGGGTCGAGCCGCAGATGGCCACGGCGGGCGAGGGGTTGAGCATGCTGCCGTAGGGGACGCGAATGTCTATGGGCGTCAGGCAGCCCTCGTTGAGCGGAATGTCCACGTTGACGAGGCAGCGGAGGGTGTAGATGATGGCCGAATGCGTAATCGAGATCGGGCAGTTGTAGTTTCCCCATTGTTGAGGGCCCGTACCGGTAAAGTCGTAGAGGGCGCCGCCCGTCTCCGGGTCGATGGTGATCTTGATCTTGATGGGCGTGCCGTCGTCAAAGTAGTCCACAGCAGTAAGTGGTTCGGGATGTTTCTTGGCCAGTTCCGTAAGAAATCGGCGCACCGCAAATTCGGCATTGGCCTGGATCCCCTCCATGTATGTGCATACCACGGGTAAAGTGAACTCTTCGCATAGATTGCCGAGCAGAATGATGCCTCGTTGGTTCGAGGCTATCTGTGCCTTGAGATCTGATAGGTTATCTGCGATTCTCCGCGTTGGACTACAGCCTGGGAATGAGCCCGCCTTGTCAAATGCGGCCCGAATCTCGTCCTCTAGGAACTCGCCGCCCGAGACGATTTTCATGGTCTTTATGCTGATGCCCTCCTCCCACAGCTCCTTGGATTCGGGCATCATGGCCGCGATGCCCTTGCCGCCAATATCCGTATGGTGGCCGCGCGAGGCGACGTAAAAGGCAACGTCGCCATTGATAAAGACGGGACTGACTACCGTCAGATCGGGCAAATGAGTGCCTCCGGAAAGAGGATGATTCGTGACGAGAGCATCGCCGGGCTTGAGCTGACCTTTCCAGGCCTCGTGTTGGTAGCGAATCGCCATTTGCATACTGCCCAGATGAATGGGAATATGGGGAGCATTAGCGACGAGCTTACCCTCGCGGGAAAAGATTGCGCACGAAAAATCGAGTCGTTCCTTGATGCTGCTCGATACAGAAGTTCGCTGTAGGGTGTTGCCCATTTGTTCTGCTATGGACATGAAACGGTGTGCAAACACGGACAGCAGGAGAGGATTGATGCCCTCTGCAGACACCGATTGTTTTGTAGTGATCGCCTCAGTCTCACTCTCTTCGAGAATGACATGGTCCGGTAGAATATAGGCGTTGAAGCGTGGCTCCACAAATATCGTCTGCGTTTGATCGATAATCATGGCCGGCCCGCTGATGGCGCAACCCTTGGAAAGTTGGTCGAGCCGATAGATGGGCAGGTTCCTCCAGGATCCCTCGATGTAGACTTTTTGATCTTCTGTCGCCTGTGCGGTGGTTGCCGTTGCCTTGACCCGAGCCAGCGTTTTGAGCGGAGGTTCTCCCGCTGAAAGGGTCACGGCGCTGCCAGTACCTCTGACGTTGACAGAGTCCACCACAATCTTGCGGTTCAACTTGAAGGCAAACTCTCGTAGATGCAAGGCCTCGAAAGCCGCTCCGTAGTCGAGGTCAGCCGGGGTGGTTACCGTGATGGTCGTATCCGTTCCGAAATATTTCATAACCAGAGACTCGTCGAATCGCAATGTGGATTCCTGGGCGCCCTGAGCAACTAGTCCGTCAGAGACTCTCTTCCTGAGCAACGAAAGACGCTCCTTGATGAACTCGCTCAAGTTCATGCCAAAATCAAGAGAGAGCGGTTCGAATGATTCATATTGCAGATCAGCCTGAGAAATTCCATGAGCCGAGAGAAGTGAGGACCATTTGTGAATCAAGACTCTCTTGATGCCGAGTTTGCTGGCGATGGCGCACGCGTGCTGCCCACCAGCGCCACCAAAACTGACAAGATTGTGCTTTTCTGGTGCAAAGCCCCGGGCTTCCGTGGTGTTACGAATCGGTCTGCTCATGGCCTCGTTGGCCACATCGAGGAAACCTAGCGCCACTTCTTCCGCCGTCAGGTTTTGCGACGTCTGGCTGTTGAACTCGGCTGTGATTTCTTCAAACTTGGCGGCCACGACATGTTGATCGAGAGGCTGGTCGGCGTTTTCACCAAAGATGGAAGGAAAAGATGAGACGACCAGACGTCCAAGAAAGAGGTTGGCGTCCGTGACTGTCAAAGGGCCTCCCTTTCTATAACATGCCGGGCCGGGGTGGGCTCCAGCGCTCTCGGGTCCCACGACGAGGAGTCCGCTCCGCGCAAAGAGGATGGACCCGCCTCCGGCAGCAACGGTAGAAATGTTGAGCATGGGCATCGAGATTGTCCGGTCGGCAATCACGGTCTCGGACAGATAGTCATACTTGCCATCGAACCTGGAAACGTCGGTACTCGTGCCGCCCATGTCAAAGCCGATGATGGGTATTTTCTCCTCGATGTCGTAACAAGATGTCGCAATGCCCACGACTCCGCCGGCGGGACCGCTGAGGAGAGCTTCGTTGCCTCTGAACTTTTGCGATTGTTTCAGACCGCCATCGGAGCACATGAAATCGACCCTTTGCGGCAAGACTTGAAAGCCTGATTCAAAGTTCTCAATGTATTTCCGAATGACAGGGTAAAGGCAAGCCTCGGAACAACACGAAGTACTCCGGTTCAAATACTTGAGCACCGGTCTGGTCTCTGACGAGGTTGTCACGTACATGAATCCTACTTCGCGAGCAATTCGTGCCACCTGATCCTCGTGATCAGGGAATATGTAAGAGTGCAGGAAAGAGATGGCGACGGAACTATAGCCGGCCTCGCGCAAAGCCAGGAGCTGCTCGCGGACGCTGTCCTCATTGATGCGGGCCAATATGCGGATGATCTCCCCGCTCGGTGTCCGTACAAGGTCTGGATCATTCAACGGAGCCGACTTGTCCAGCGGGTATGGGTTGAGATCATAGTCCTCTATCGTCACCCGCTCGTCGACTCCAATGACAGTGTCGTGAAGGGCCTCGGCCTTCTTGACCTGCAGGTCGAATAACTTGGGCCGCGACTGATCTCCAATAACGCACACATCTTCGAAACCTGCAATTGAAATGAGTTACAACTGTTTTGAGATAGAAAAGGCAAAAGATGTTGAATATTTACCTTTGGTAGTGACAAGCGCAAACTTTTCATATTTCCCCTCTAATAAAGCATTTGTAGCGACAGTGGTGCCTAAGCGACACGAAGCTGTAAGAGCTCTAATTTTAGCAGTCATTCAGTTCCCCGCAATTCGGCAAGACAGGCAGTAAATGAGAATGTCTAGGTAGTAGATACGCACCAATTCTAGTTCCATCCAATTTCTCTCCCACTGGAATCTTTCGGCCCTCTACAATCTCGAGCACTCTTCTGATGCCTTCGGTAGGAGCATCTTGATAGTTCGCAGGGTCTACCGAGAGGAGCTTGAAGATGATTGGCTCGCGCCCGTCAACGTGCGCAATAACGTCGCAAAAGGTGCCGCCTCTGTCAATCGAGACCCGAATATCGGCGACCGTCATGGTTTTATGGCGTGCTGATTGCTAATTTTTTGCCACTTTGCCGGCTAGGATGAAGATTTCGAAAAATTAAGGAAATTAAAGGATTGCTGAAAATATTAGATTTTATTCGGGACTCTTTCATTGTATGAATTTGCATCCCGTCACTAGAGGTAATGAGAGTGCATCTCTAATCGGGTTTGATTGTGGTAAGTTTTGTCGGGGCGACCCCGACCTACGAATCCACTTGACACCATCGCTATGGTTTATGAATGGCTAGCTATACTATAGTGGATAACAGAACAAGATACGCCGTCTTGGAAGTACGGATTTAATTCTTGCATCGGACCTTTCCTTTGTAGATGAGCGCCACTTATCAACTCATACGAAGATCGTGAATGTAGTCATGATTGATTTGCTATATCGTTTTCTTCTTTATCACTCTCCAAAATATATGGCAGTGTTATTGCGCCTGTGATCTAGAGAGGCCTGACCCGGTAATAAGTATTGTCCATGTCTGCTGCTCTGCTCCGTATTTAAATATACTCGTTCATCCAGCCGGCATCGCGATGAATATAGACCCTTCATCTCAAGACTTTGTACTACTGTTCAAGATGACTCCGTATCTTCTTGAGTACAAGCTCGTTCTTTTCGACATGAACGCTGTGGTTTGCGTTCTCCACCACGAAGAGCTCAGCATCATTGATCTCCTTTGCTATCAATTTTGAGTTTTCTGGTACCATTGTCGATCAGCAGCTAGACCCCAAAGTAGTACAGAAGAGAAAAAGCTTGCTTACCGGGAGGGCAGATCCAGTCCTTGTCGCCCACGACGACCAGAGTCTTTGCCGTGATTTTATGCAAGTCCTCTCTGTAATCAAAGTACTTTTCCTCTTCCGAGTATAGGTCATCTGTGTTTCAGTATTAGCTTTGTAGAGAAGCCTCCAGATTGAGGAATATTCCTTGCTATGCGATTCTGCGTTGTAGACGTTGTTCAGACAGCTCTGCAACGCGGCGTTTGGGTCAAAAGATTCGCTATACAACGGAGACATGGCGAGGTGCACCATGCGAAACTCGAGGTCGCTATCAAAGGCGCCGAAAACCTTGTCTTTGAGCATCTCGATGGAGAAGCTGGGCGCCTTGGACAGCCTCTGCTCGAGAGTTTTTATGGCACCCTCCTCATCTAGGCGCCATAGTGTGTCAGTGTATATTATCATGGCGCATGCCAGAGATGGATTCCATCAACGTACGATGATACGACGGTGCTGTGCCCCGAAGAATGAGATGCGATACGTGAGAAGCATATTTGATGGCATACTGCTGTGCGAGAAAGCCACCAAAGCTTCCACCTAATATGATGACTTTTTCTTCGGGCCCAAGGAAATGAGCTCTCATGCCATCAATGTCGTCGACAATCTGATCAAATGTGTAAGGCTTGGTGCGACTGCTCTGGCCATGGCCCCGATAGTCAAAAGACAGTACACGATAGCTGTCGGCGAGCGGACTGAATGCTTTGAAGTCGGATTGATGATTGCCTATACGGTAAACGGGAGTGTCGGCCGTCCGTCAATTATTCAAGTCTTCACGGAACGGGCGACTAGACTGACCCATGCCCCGGCCGCCGTGGAGGGTGATAATCAGGGGAGCGTCTTCCGGTCCGCAGATTCGGTACGCTAGCTGAGCTCCATTTATTTCCACAAATTCGACCATGATTGCTATTGTCAGCGTTTTCAACAAGCAGTCTGAAGTTCTCTTCGCCACCTATTGATTATTCAAGTCATGAGAATCTACTTGAAGCTGCGATCTGCAGTGAGGTGTATTGAAGATAGGTACCCTCAGGCAGGGCGCGAGTCGCGACTAACTCCTATGATCGGATCGGGCCGGACCCGACATAGATTTCCTGATTCAGTGCACCCCCACCTCCTATCAATGGCAATGTTGCACCGCTCTATCATCTCACGGCGAGGAATGAAGGACTTGTTGACTAGGGATGACACATAATGTCGGCCGAGTCCACATCATGATGTGCTCTGTTCTTGAGATGTCGTAAATCGATAGTTTCCATGGCCATGATCGAGATTTTCTGAAAGAATATCCCGCGTCTCATCAAAGACTGACCGTGTCAATCCTGAAAAGCGTTGACTCCCGTTGCATTTTGGCCGGGTCTGCTTTGCTCTGAAGATCACCATAGGATACTGCTCTTCGCCAACAGGGATTTTGAGAAGGACCACCCACGAAATCGAAGCCTGAATCCAAAATGTCGGGACCTGCTCTGGAAGTCGCAGCGGCCAAAGTGGCTGAACAGGGCCAAGTTCCCGTCATCGCCGCCGGCGTTCGGGGCGACACTAAAGGGGCCGGCGACTTCATCCACGCCGCAACGGCCGCCGTAGTATCGGATGGAGATAACCACAGCAGCACCACGTCCGGCAAGGAGCCAGCTGGCGATGCTACCCCACCGACCCCGGAATCGCGCAGCTGGTTCCATTGGCACGAGCCTGGCACGACCAAAGCCGAGAAGAGGCTTATTTTCAAACTGGATTGGTTCTTGCTTTCCTATTCATGTCTATGCTTCTTCATCAAGCAGCTGGACGGCAACAATGTGACCAATGCGTACGCATCTGGCATGCAGGAGCAGCTCGGATTCGGGCCGGGCAACGAGCTGTCCTGGATGAATACGTATTTCAACATTGGCCAGATCATCGGAGCTCCCTTTGCCAACATGATCATCACCGTGGTGCGCCCGCGGTTCTGGCTGCCGGCGTGCCTGATGACCTGGTCGGCGTTTGTCCTCGGCATGTACCGCTGCGAAACAGCTGCGCAGTTCTATGTTCTGCGCTTCTTCATTGGCTTGTTTGAGGGTGCCGCTTGGCCCGGCATCACTTATACTCTGGGTTGTTGGTATCGCAAGAGTGAGATGGCGCGCCGGTCTGCCCTCTTCGTCATGTCGGGTGTGCTGGGTCAGATGTTCTCGGGTTATTTGCAGGCTGCCCTGTACACGGGTATGGATGGCAAAGGAGGGCTCGCAGCTTGGAGATGGTTGTTCATCTTTGACTTTATTCTCGCCGTGCCAATCGCCGTCTATGGATTTGTGAGTCAGGTCTCCTATCTGCCTCTATATCTCATCTTACTCACCAGTGCATTTCTAGTTCTGCTTCCCCGACACTCCGCACAAGACTTCAGCCTGGTACCTCAATGCTTGGGAGCGTGAGAAGGCGGTGGAGCGCATCGACTCGGAAGGTCGCAAGCCTATTGGCAAGCTCGACCTGTCCGTCTTCAAGCGTATATTTACATCGTGGCAGGTCTACGCTTTTACGCTGGGTTATGCGCTTTGGTCGCTCACCGTCGGGTCATACGTGATGCAGTATTTTACCTTGTATCTCAAGGCGACCAAGGAGTATACCATACCGCAGATCAACAACATTCCCACCGCCCTGGGTGCCGTCAACTTTGTCACCATGTTGACGACGGGCTTTGTGTCGGACAAGATTGGCCGCCGCGGCCCCGTGTGCCTGGCGGTCGGGTGCATCCTCATCTTCACCTACTCCATCTTTACTGCTTGGAACGTGCCGCACCGCCTGCTCATGGCCGTATTCATCCTCAACGGCGTCTACGGGTGCTACACGCCCTTACTCGCCGGCTGGGTCAACGAGTGCTGCGGGGGCGACCAGCAGAAGCGGGCGTTCATCCTGGGCCTCATGACCTCGGTCGGCGGCGCCGTCGTCATCCCCTTTCAGCAGCTCCAGTTCCCCAGCTCGCAGGCGCCGCAGTTCAAACAAACCCATGGCTGGCCGAGCGCGCTGGCTTTTGTGGTTGCCTTGACGTGCTGGACGGGACTGGGTATACCCCTTCTACAGCGCAGGATGGAGAAGCAGGCCAAGAAAAATCAAGCAGAGCATGAAGCTTGAGAAGGAAAAAAACTTTACTCCACACTGTCAGGGACATACACGATATCGAGTATCTATGACTAAGTGCTAGTTATATAGACTTTTGTATACATCATGTCATATTCCTAAGCAATAGATTATGTGCAAGCAGTGATATGCGCATCAATAGATACAACCCGTATAGGCAGAGATCACTCAGAATTAATCATCAGGCCGATTTTCCTATGAGGGCTATTTCGGATGGTGCGGTATGATCAGATGCGATCCTGTGTTTTACGATGGAGCTCATCCCGCCACCTCGGACCTATTCACCTAAATGCGCTGCTCAGCAACCCACCATACAGCTGACTCACTATAATCGTCCGATCAACCAACGATTTACAATTAAGAAACTGTCATCCACAATATCGTCCCCATGCAAGCATGCAAAGGTGCCAAGAAATGCACCCAGATTGTATACACGCGGCCAATTGAACGCGCGAGAATGCGCGAGAATGTGTCGAGGCAGGCAAGTCTATGCAAATTCAAGTCGAAGATGGTCGTACATCGCTATTCGGCATTGCTGAATACTATGCTGTATGTTGACGACCCTTGTTCGGTTGCTATTCGATTGTTCCTCCAGCCACCTCAAAAAACTTGTGGTGATAAACTTACGGCATCTTGGCGCCTTAATCATCCCGCCCTCGCGCTCTCATGCACTGTAACACATGGCCGGCCAGCGGCTCGGCGGCCCCAGATCGACAGCCCCGTGGCAACAACCCCGTGGCGACAACGACACTGACATTTAGCGTGGTTCGCGTGGTACCCAGATGTATGGGTAGGCCAAATTTGCAGGCTTATGAATCATGGCAATGATAACCGTTGCTACTGCTCGGGGGAGTGGATTGCATGCAGGCTCAGACCCAGCCACTCGAGCACAACACACACGACACAACTGCTGACACCGAACCCAGCGCGGGACAGACAGCTCGCAAGCTGCTTCATGATGCACTGCAGTAATAGTCACCAGGTGCTGACTATGCAATCTCATGCGCAGGCTAGAACTTGCCTTGACTATGCGCGTCACCTCTACGGCACCACCATCTAGAAGGTCCTTTGTACGCAGTGCATCTTGTGCGAACCGTTGCGCGTATGCCTAGACGGCATCATGTCCTCTGTCGATGCCACTGCAAATCTCTATGGTTCACTCTTCCGCTCGGACTACTCCATCTTCGCACGACAGCTAGACGAGCCGCAATGACATTGATGTCCAAGTCGAATCATTGCTCGACAACGATTCTCTTCAACACAAGATTGGCTGAACAGACGACCAGCAATCCTTGAAAGCATCATGTGGTGCATGATAATACACATGAACTCGCGCAAGTAGGCAACTGCAGGGGCGCCGATAATCAATAGTCTTGAAGAGGTGTTGAACGACTGTGCCCCGGGCGCGGCTCGAGCCAGATCAAGCAGCCGCATCCCGTCCAGAGCTAATTGGCTGCTCGGCGCTGGAATCTCCAAGTTCATCCATTTCAGCAAAGAGACTCGTACAATGCCGAACGTTGCTTGGCATCATGCACGCAGTCGGCTGGGTCATGGAACACCAGCAATGCATACATGCCTTGACGTTGGAGTGCTATAGCCTATCAGCCACGTACAAGCGCGACTTTTGCTCAGTTGTGGAACAGAAAAATGATCGCGACTTGCCGCCCAATTACCGACTAGCTTACATCATATATTGGCCGTCGGTCCCGTAGAATATGGTGCTTTCTCACGTCATGAGCTCACTTGTATATCAAAATGCAACGTCTCACGGGACCATGATAGCGATATAGATGACTGCGAGCTTTCTGCCACGGCATTGAATCATCATTCTGTTGTGCCATGCCAAAAGTCCGTGTTTCTTTTTGTTTTGGTCTAATAGAGTTCTCTGGTGCAGATCTCCGAAAAAAGCTTGGCATAGATATCCTTGTATATGCCTGTTTTATTCGGGGATCAAGGTTATGTTTCACGCCACCAAGGTGAACCCCAGAAAAGAGCAACATTCGTGCCATCTTCCACCAGGCCATGTTTTCATCGAGTCAGCCATACCTGCAAGACTCGGAAGGGTTGGGTGGTTCCAACCTGCGTGGTCATCGTCAGCTGTTTTCTACGACCGTGAAAACACAGAGGCCGACAACATTATCTGCCAACAATGAGGCGGTCTTCTTGGGCTTTCAAATTGGCATTATGCTCGCCAATGTCTCTACCGGCCACGATCTCTCGCTCAGCATTGCAGCCTTGCATTTGTGGGGATTTGGCAGGTCAGAACTTACAGAACAGTCCTTTCAGGGTCACCGGGTGCCATTGTGACTTTGCGGCAGTTATCTCTCAACACTGGGGGTGCTACCGGATTTGGACAAACTGCAACTATTCATGCATCCGTCGGTTTTTGGCTCTCAGCGGCTTGCCTGGGTCCCATCTTTTCCACTGCCAAACCAGTCGTCAAGAAGTTTGACACTCCTTAGGGTGCTTTACTCGGCTCATTTTCTCTTGGCTATAGAAATGGCGTTGTAAAGTTCAAGAGATGATTGGCTATGTACGTGAGTATACCTGACGGACTATGAAGAGCGAAAAATGGTTTAATCCAGCAAGACTACTGTTTTTCCAACGGTTCAGCGATTATCTGTATCTCATGCAGACATTTTCAAAGCATTTCCCTCTTCTGGGTCGTCGCTGGTTATGTCTCTCGACATGGCTAGTGCCGTTTCCCTAACCAGAGCCCTGGGATGACTGGAATAGTACACGGCGGACTTCCGATGAGACATCCCAGCTTTGATCCATCGATTACAGAACCACCTTCTCACACACTTGACCAGCCATGCCTGCTCTCAGCCTCTGCAGGTTCTGCCGAATACGGCGTGCTGCATGTTCTTCACCATCACCGAAGTATGTTATGCATGTCCAAACGGCAACTTGTATGTCGACTCAGATGTTAAAACTTGTGGCATTGCAGTGCCATGGGTAGATACTCGTGTTGCAGCCAACGTGCGCTTTTATAAGTCTTTGCTGCATCCTTTCCTAGTGGACATCTCTATATTTGTGATAACATTCCTCGTGTCTATTAAACCCAGAGGATATCGCCTTGCTTTTTTTGAATTGCTTGGCATCATCCTACCCTCGACCATCACTTCCATTTATCGCCATGTGGACAGCCAAGCTCAGCTCGATTGCGGTGTTGGCACAGGCTGTTGGTACATTGGCAGATACTATCTCTCTCGACTGGGAGATCACTTGGGTGAACGCCGCTCCAGATGGATTTCATCGACCAGTGATTGGCGTGAATGGAAAATGGCCTTGCCCACCGATCCATGCAGCCGTTGGCGACACGGTCGTCATCAATATGAAGAACAGCCTCGGCAATCAGACGACGGGTCTTCACTTTCACGGAATAAACCAACTCGAGACAAACTACATGGACGGAGCCTCGATGGTGAACTCTTGCCCAGTTGTCCCCGGAAGCTCGATGACATATTCATTTACAGCCGACGAGCCCGGCACTTACTGGTATCACTCTCACAACATGGCACAATACCCCGATGGACTACGAGGGCCACTCATTATCCACGACGACGACGATCCCTTCGACGGAGATTGGGACAACGAGGTCATTCTGACAATATCCGATTGGTATCACCAACAAACCTTGACTCTCGTGCAGAATATGTTGGTCTCCAGCAATGATCAATGGCGCCCACCACTACCTGATGGTATGATCGTCAACGAGGGCGGGAACACAGACATTCAACTCGACATTGGCTCAACTACTCGAGTCAGAATTCTGAATTTTGGCGCTCTTACAGCTTTTATGCTCCGATTTGGCTCTCGCGACATGGATGTTATTATGACTGATGGATCATATGTGCAGAGGGAGACAATCCATCAGCTGCGTATTGCTCCAGGACAACGATACGACGTCCTGGTTTCTGCGACCAAGAAGGACCAGGGCAAGAACATTCCTTATCTGATCAGCATGGATCTAAACCGTGATTTTACCGTCTCCGGTACATGGAGCTTCAATTCGACAGGGTACCTCATTACCGACTCGAGCGCGCCCTGTACCGCAAAAGAGGTCGTCCAGCAGTGGCGTCCCTTTGATGAAGCCCTCTTCACCCCACTCGATGAGATGCCACTATTGGGCCCGCTGGACAGGACTTGGACCTTGAACTTTGCGCTTTGCAAGGACTTGAACAACATTCCTCGGTGAGCATTCACACCCATGAATCTAAAATAGGAGTATCATGCTAATCTGTGGTCATCTTTAGTATGTGCTTCAACGATCAGACCTACGTCATGCAGAAGACGCCGACCTTGTATACTGCCGCCACTGTTGGAAATGCAAACTCAGACCCGAGCGTCTACGGTGCCGTCCTTCCCTTCATCATCGAGTCCGGCGACGTTCTTGAAATCGTTGTCAACAACCTCGACCCTGCAATCCACCCTTTCCATCTGCACGGACATCAGTTCCAGGTGGTCGAGAGACCAGAAAGCGGTTCTGGCTCGTTTGACGGGTCATCAACCGCGAACCCGATGCCGCCTAGACGAGACGTCATCAGCATCAACGGCGGCTCCTACGCCCGACTGCGCATCACGGCCGACAACCCCGGCGTGTTCCTGTTCCACTGTCACATTGAATGGCACGTCGAGATGGGCCTCACCGCCACCCTCATCGAGGCGCCCGAGATGCTCGACGGCTACGACATCCCCCAGGAGATGATCGACTCGTGCAAGGCCCAGGGGTACCCCGTCGCGGGCAACGCTGCCGGCGATACCGCCAACGTCTGGGACGACTCCGGGTACAACACCCAACCCCCTTCCACCTACTCTGGATCCCAGTGGCCTGTTCCCAAGAGCAGCAAGAGCAGCAGCAGCAGCAGCAGCAATAATAATAATCAAAAGAGTCGACCGAGACGAAGGCCGAGTGGCCAGTCGGCGCCCCAGTATCAGCAGACTAGACAAGTCGGCAACATGTCTGGCGACTTCCAGCACAGGATTCACTGGTAGATGGGGCGAGGGTTGCTATTTTCTTTATTCTCTTTTCTTTTCCCCTCAATTAGAAGCGTAACGCCTGTATGAAGTTGGAAAATGGTCTATGAAGGTTTTATGGTTGGTAGTCAAGGTTGGCTGGTGGTGAAACTCTCCAGTGGCCGAGATGGGGTACGTAGCGGTTCATTCAAAGGGGGAGGCGAAAGAAAAAAGAAGGGAAAAAAACTTGTCATATTTTTGGAAACAACTTGACGATAATATGGTCCCATAGACGAAATGAATTAGATATCACGACTGTAACTCTGATTTGCCCCATGTCGTTTCATGTCATCGTTCTACCATATATTCACGCCTATGCACACGTGATCGTACCTTGGGCAGCTGCTGAGCTTTACGCAAAATGTAGGTCCCGTCCGTGGAATATTTCCGTTGAGCGGGGGGACTAGAACTATTTCGAGAGAGATATGTATGCTCAAAGCCAAGAAACACGGATGCTTTGGCGGATACTTTGGGAATAAGGTGCTGCAGTCGGTAGCTCTGCTTCATGTGAATGCAGGTAGATCCTTGAACCCCTCGCTTACCGAGTCATGTGAAGTTGATATTCATGGGCGATCACTGGTCCCATACATGAGTGAGAGCCATGTGCTTTGTGCAAGTCTTGTGGATTCTGGACCTCGCGTTGTGTCTTGTAATGGCGCTATAGGCCAGTTGGATCCTTTTGTTGAAGGAGGAACTTTTCTTGTTTGTTGAACTGCTGCTAGTATAGGTCAAGATAGCATTTGGTGTCTCAAGTAAGCTACATGAGAATATTACATCCCAAATAAGCCACAAAAGGATTCTAATGCATTACACGTAAGCCAAGCCTCGTGGGAAAAAGATACTCTCATCAGTCCACAACAAGACGCCAAGCACCCAGGATCCTGTCAATTGGTATCCTCGACGTCAAAATTCACACTAAGACGAGATTCCCCAGCGTCTGGATGCCACAGAAGGAATTACAGTTACGGGTCAGCCTTGAGTGGGATCCATCCCGCTGGGCAGCGACAGCTACAGATGCGGCCAAGCTCACCCCCATAGCAACGGAGCTTTCCCCATGTATGTATCATAGACGCCTGGGGCTGAGACTTGCACTTCATATTTCGCTATTTCAAATAAGCCAACACCAAGTCAACAAGAGAATAAGGGGAATGCTTGCGATCTTGCACGTGCATTAAGTTTATGTTGTCAGACTTAAGCTTGATTGCCAAAAAAAGAATGATGTGGGATTACAATATTATTACCAAGTTGAACTTTTGGCGTCGATCTGGATTGAAGTTTTTCTCGGACCGAATGATACGAGTGCTATATGACATGGACCAGTTCTACATATCGTTTAGTCTTCTAGCTATATGCAAGATCCTGCTGTTCATCCAGGGCTATCAAACCATGATTGTGCGAGATCACAGGCCAGCAGCACCAATGTAGTCTTCTGTTAATCCCGAGCTGAAAGCAGTGTTATCATATCAGTCAGGACAGTGTGCTTCTCTAATTCAACACGAATTACCCCTTGAGATGAAGGAGGCAAAAAAGAAAAACAGGTTAGAAGACAAGACGAAAAGAAACATGAGAGTATGCAAGTGAACGCCAGGTGTGCGTGTATATGCTTGACTTCCCCATCCACACCAACGAAAATGGGATGTAACTGAGTAAGCTCTTGCTGCTGCAAAAGGCACGGAAAGATAGCTACCTGTTCAGCATAACATGATATCAGATTCCGGGTTACAATCAAGAACTCGCTTACACGATTGGCGAATGTTGCATATCTCCGCCTTCGCGAAGGATTGCTCTCATAATAGTTATCGCTTACACCCTTCCGCTCGCACTTTTCATTTGTGACCGGATGTCCGAAAGAGACATAGATTCCCCTGCACATGTAAGAATGCGGCGCTTGCACACACCAACACACACGCAACACACATCCACTTACGACCAGCCAATTGGGGGTCACTTGTGCTTCCAATGTTCACAAAATGAATGACCCTTAGACGATATCAAATTCTTACATGAACCCAATCATGATGATTGTTGCTGTGGTGAAGTAAAAAGGTGGAGCTTGCAGCTGACGCCGTGGCTGGGAGGGGGCTCGTCATCAAGACACAACCCCAACGTCCACTTGAACAGACGGCGGTAACCATTTTTTTTTTTTCTGGTTCTGGCTACACAGCCAGAGCCAGAGCCAGGGGGCCACCCCCGCCAGCCGCCCAACGTGTATGGCAGAACAAGAATCGGCGTTGAGACACTGTATGAGGTGTTGCTGTTCCGACAGAACCGTGACACGCCTTGTCAGTTCGGTTGTGACCCAACTTTAGCAGCGCTGTACAGAGTTGCGGCGGCTGCTTTGGGGCCTCGATTAAGGTTGACAAGGCCAAAAGGCACTCTAACTATAGACCAGACCTCGGTAACATGTTGAAAAGATCTGTAATCGACAATCGGGCCTTTGGTTCGCGTTCTGGCATGCCAAGAAGGGGAGGAAAAAGGAATTTTTCTTCTCAAAACCGGTCAGGCATTTGGCTTATCATATTCGGTGAAGGGATTATCTTGTCAGGAATACGAGGGCGTCAAGACTGTTATCAGAAGCAGACGCAGGTGTATAGGCGAGGAATATACTCGACACATAGGAGTACAGAGAGTACGGTGGGACTTGGCCTAGCGTGGGCGGTACTGCAATGAGCTGGGTAGTATATCCGCAGCGTACGACGGCCGCTACAACTCCAGCGGTTAGCAGGGCCTTTTTTAGCGAAACCACAACGCTATAGGCTACGGGTTAGCGTCCTAATGGTACGGAACTCAGCCGGTCGAACGGTTTCTCCACACCTGTCTGAGCCTGGGCCTGGGGGAAGCTCCCACAGCAGCGCCCTCCATCCTCCATCTCCGCTGCCACTGCCACTGCCATTTGGTGGGGGAGAACCAGCCAAGGAAATGGCACACTCACACCCACACCCACACCCAGCTCACGGCATTGGACTGGATTGGATTGGATTGGATTGGACAAAGCAGGAGCAATCAACATTGGGGAAAGCGCAAGGAAAGCAGGCAAAAAGCAGGCAGGCAGGCCAGGCCCCTGTGCACATGCTTGGCCATGAGGAGATGACGATCAACCCACAAGTGCTCACCATGGGAATTTGTCACCTCACCCACATGTCAACATGGCTTTCTTATTTTTGTTTTTTTCCATTTATATGTTCAACTTTAAATCTTGTTGCGACATCAGAGTACGTACCGAACGACCGCTCAGCTCAGCACAGCACATGCGCCATTCAATATGAGCATGAGACAAGATTGCAGTAGCGCCATCGGGCATGAGGCTCTCTCTCTCCCTCTTGCGGGCGCGCTCTCACCTCGCTCACTCACTCACTGGCTCACTCACTCACTGGCTCACTCACTCACTGGCTCACTCACTGACTGCTTCCCCTTCCTGCCCCCTTCCTCCCGGCTAGCCAACCTTCCGAGGCGTGAGAAGAAGCAGTATCTGAGTGAGTTAGTGAGCGTCTGAGGATGAAAGCAGAAGGAGGCATTACGTTACCTAACCTACCTCGCTCGAGTATACGACTATTGCGCGTGGAATATGCGCTGCACCTGCTGCTATGCATGTCCATACCCCTGAAGCCGTGAGCATAATCAATGTCTATTCGCCACTCACTAAAGACTTTGGATGAGAGGACAAACAGAGAGACAGAGAAGAGAGAGGCCTGATATTGTTACCAATACGTCCCAGCGCTGTTTGGTCCAGCACACGCTCAACCTGCTTGTGTCCCAGAAATCCTGTTCATCTTGAGAACATGTTACTACCACTATGATCTCATACAACTGGCATGAGTAAGGCTTGATTACAGAAGTGAGGCTTGATTACACACTCAGCCGTCTCTTCCAGGCAGGACGCCGTCGAAGCCGTCGAGAACGTTCCTGCATCGCGATCGAACCATTTCGCAGATCATCCAAATTCTTGCACGCTTGTACGTAGCAGTTCTGGACCATCATGGATAAGTTTTGGTTGGGCTCATCTCTCGACGAACGGCTGGCTTGTCGGTACGAAAGGCTATTCTTTTCATCTCCACTGTTGAAAGAGGCATGCTGCCGCCACGCCACGAGTCCTGACCGAGGCTTGCCCTGCCCATCATAATCCAGCCGCAATCTGACAGAGATCTCTAGGCAGGAACTCAGAGTATTGCAAGAGGAAACCCAGCCTTCAGTCTTGCCAGGCACGCACATCAAAGATGAAAAGTTTCGAACAGACATATTCCAGCCGCTTTCATCTGCTGTGTCAATGTGGCAAGAGCTGAGACTATCGGTATTCTTCTGCATTGTAGGATGCGCCGGCAAACCAAGTGTTCGGACTGGAAGCTAGTACGGCTCGTCCCACATGCGACTGATGGCGCAGAACCAACACAAAGACCTGCAACCAACGTGTCAACTGGGATCGTGGCTAAAAAATAAATCATCACCTTAATCTTTTTTTCTTCCCACTGCTTCTTTACACTGTTCCAGTTGTTGCGTGCGCACGGGGGGCGGGGGCGCAGCGAATACGGGTGTACTATCTTCGTTTATCGTTGTCTAGGCGGAAAGTCTCTGCGCTGCGGCCCTTCGCGGAGTTCCCCAACGGCACGCGCGCGACCCACCCGCCGGCGCGCTTGCGAGTAACAAGCACCACGATCGACATGAAATCATGAGCAGTGTGGTCGACTGTTGAATCTCGTCTGGACTGTGCGCCGTTTCAGGTAGCCTATGTCCTCAGTATCGGATTGACTGATACTGGCTTTCACCAAGCGTTGCTGGTCCTGAGCCTGGATCTAAGTGGTCATGTTTGGACTATGATCTAGGGCACACACGGCATGTCTGGCGTGCTCGCTCACCAAACGTGATATTCCCGCCTCATCCGGTGGGTATGCATACTCTAGACACTGGACAGGGGTCATGGATCTCTGAGCTTCTTGTCGTTGAATGTGTGGCCATAATTGCACGACGCCTGTACCCTGGCCGGACAACGCTTCGCACGGCATAGAGAGCCACGCCTTAGCTTCAGGTGGTAGCCTTATCGTCCAGGCTCACCGTCCCAAAGCGGAAAGACCACTATGATCACCCAGGAGGCTTTCGGTCGCCGAACAAGACGCAAGACCAGAGATCTGCCACCCGGTACATAGGGATGGATGTGTCTGAGGGGGTGTCTGTCCACCGTGCCCCCTTCCGCATACACACCCTTCGTTAAGCTTTGTCGTCTGAGTAGATGATCAAAGGGCTATATCGAGATACCGCCTATGCCTGGACGCCACTAGTGTATGTTATATTTGGTACATGTTACTCTATTATATCTTCGGGAGCTTGATATATAAGGTCAATCTGCCCTCCTTGCTTCCAACCTAGTCTTGGAAACCAGATTCACCAACTTCACCAAAGATACTGAGCCGCGCCTTACATAATGGCGGAGCAGATGTCTTATCTCCTTTTTGGAGACCAGTCTCTCGACACCCACGGGTTCCTGGCTGATTTCTTCAAGCAAGGGAAGCCGAGTATCCTTGCCAAGACGTTCCTCAAGGAAGTGGGAGATGCTTTGAGGCTCGAGATTGAAAGGCTTCCACGATGCGAAAGAATTCTCCTCCCAGTATTTCAGACTCTGCAACAATTAAACGAGAGGTATCACAACCAAGAAACCAAATATCCAGGAGTCGACAGTGCTCTATTGTGTATAACACAACTAGCGCATTATATTGAGTAGGTGGCCCAGCGCGGACACGATCCAGCTCTGCCATTGGCCAGGACTGCCACTAACGTGACTATAGTCGATGCGAAAAAGAGCACCAAGATGTCACAGCGGCCGAGAACACATACCTATCCGGTCTTTGCACCGGCCTTTTCGCCGCAACAGCGATCGCCTCGAGTCCATCGCTGTCTTCGCTCATCCCCATCGCGATTCAAGTATCTTTGATGGCATATAGAGTTGGATCCCATGTCGCGTCTCTTGCGGAAAGGCTGAGCCCCGCGACCGGCAGCTCCGAGAGTTGGACATACGTTGTTCCTGGAGCAAAAGAAACGGATGCCAAGCCCATTCTACAAGAATTCCACGAGACAGAGGTACGATCCTATCCACACCGGCCCGCTTTACCCTAGATGTGTCTCTAATGTAACCACGAATAGGGAATCTCGCAAGCGGCCCAAGCTTACATCAGCGCCGTATCGGCCAGTAATATTGCGATTTCAGGTCCTCCCGCGACACTGAAATCTCTCTTCAGCAAAGATCTGTTCGACTCGAGGCCGACAGCTATCCCCGTTTACGGACCATACCATGCACCGCATCTGCACGCTGCTGCAAACCTTGACAAAATCTTGAGGCTGGACAGTGAAGCCGCCACTGCTGCATTCGACGGATCGAAGCCGCGCAGTCACATAATCTCCTGCGTGACAGGACAGCCATTCCCAGAGACAGAGACCAAAGCCCTTTTGAAGGCTGTCGTCCACGAGATCTTGAACGAGCCGTTGCTCTTCCACAAGGCACTCAAGGGAAGTCTCAATAGCGCAAAAGAGTTTAAGGGCTCCAGGGTTCTCGTCATTCCCTATGGCCCCACACAAGCTGCCAGCACACTGGCCAACTTGCTGAAGGCACAAACCAAATTGGAAGTCGTCCTGCGAACGCCACCGCAGGTGTCACGCGAAAGCAATGGCGCCAACATCGGCAACCACGGATCTACTGGCAAATGCAAACTGGCCATTGTGGGCATGGCCGGGCGATTCCCTGACGCTGCTAGCCACGAAAAGCTCTGGGAGCTTTTGGAGAAGGGTATTGACGCTCACCGTGTCGTGCCCGCTGACCGTTTCCCGGTTGAGACACACGTCGACCCAACTGGCAAAGCCATCAACACGAGTCACACGCCCTACGGGTGCTGGATTGAAAACCCTGGTCTATTTGACCCGAGATTTTTCAATATGTCGCCACGTGAAGCTTTTCAAACAGATCCCATGCAACGCATGGCATTGACGACAGCCTATGAGGCTCTTGAGATGTCCGGTTATGTACCTAACAGGACACCTTCGACCCGCCTAGACCGCATTGGTACGTTTTATGGCCAGACCTCTGATGATTGGCGTGAGATCAACGCCGCTCAAGAAGTGGACACCTACTATATTACGGGTGGCGTCCGCGCCTTCGGGCCGGGGCGCATTAATTACCACTTTGGCTTCAGCGGTCCGAGTTTGAATATTGATACCGCATGTTCGTCCTCTGCGGCTGCCCTACAAGTGGCTTGCACGTCACTCTATGCCAAGGAGTGTGATACGGCCATAGTCGGAGGTTTGTCCTGCATGACCAATTCCGACATTTTCGCCGGTTTGAGTCGCGGTCAATTTCTTTCGAAGAAAGGCAACTGCAACACGTTTGATAATGATGCCGATGGTTACTGTCGCGCTGATGCATGCGCCTCGGTCATCTTGAAGCGTCTCGACGATGCATTGGCAGACAAGGATAACATCCTCGCCGTGGTCCTCGGCTCACAAACGAACCACTCTGCCGATGCCATTTCCATCACACATCCCCACGGTCCCACTCAATCTGTGCTCTCTCGATCCATTCTAGACGATGCTGGTGTTGACCCGTTGGATGTCGACTATGTCGAGATGCACGGCACAGGTACCCAGGCGGGTGATGGCACAGAGATGGTCTCGGTCACTGATGTGTTCGCTCCCGCAAACCGTTACCGAGCCCCTGATAGGCCCTTGTACCTGGGAGCCATCAAGTCCAATGTCGGACACGGCGAAGCTGCATCCGGTATCACTGCTCTCAGCAAGGTATTGCTGATGATGAAGAAGAATGCCATCCCGCCGCATGTTGGTATCAAGGGTGAGATCAACAAGACCTTCCCCAAGGATCTCGGTGCAAGAGGTGTCAACATTGCCTTCCACAAGACACCTTTCCAACGCAAGGACGGAAAGCCTCGTCGTATCTTCGTCAACAACTTCAGTGCTGCTGGTGGTAACACTGGCTTGCTTCTGGAGGATGGTCCGCGCTACAAGACGGCAGAGGCCGACCCCCGCAGCGTCCACGTCGTCACTGTCACTGCCAAGTCAAAGTCCGCCATGATCAAAAATGCTGAGGCTCTCGTCCAGTGGATGGAGCAGAACCCATCAACTCCAGTCTGCGATGTGGCGTACACAACCACTGCACGAAAGATCCAGCACTATTGGCGTATGAACGTTGCTGCTGGCTCATCGCAAGAAGCTGTCCAGGCTATCAAGGAGCGCTTGAAGTCCACTTTTGTCCCTGTCTCTCCAGAACAACCAAAGGTTGCCTTCATGTTCACAGGTCAAGGCTCACACTACGCCGGACTTGGAAAGGAGCTCTATGCCCACTTTGCCATGTTCCGAAATGCCATTGATGAGTACGATCAGCTGGCAGGGATCCATGGTTTCCCATCCTTCCTGCCACTCATCGATGGTAGCGAACCAGATGTTCAAAACCTGTCGCCTGTCGTTGTGCAACTAGGCCTCTGCTCCTTTGAAATGGCTCTTGCCAAGCTCTGGCAGTCTTGGGGCATCTGCCCTGGTGTCGTACTTGGCCACAGTCTGGGTGAATACGCAGCTCTACACGTTGCTGGTGTCCTCTCTGCTAGTGATACTATTTACCTCGTCGGTGCTCGTGCTCAGCTTCTCGTTAACAAGTGTACTGCTGGAACACACGCCATGCTTGCAGTTCAAGGTTCGGTTGAGACGGTCAAGGAGGCTCTTGGCGCTCGTGCTGAATCCACCAATGTCGCATGCATCAATGGTCCTCGCGAGACCGTCTTGAGCGGCTCATCCAGCGAAGTTGCTGAGATTGCTGAGCAGCTTGGCGGTGCAGGCTTCAAGTGTACCCAGCTCAAGGTGCCTTTCGCTTTCCACTCCGCTCAAGTTGAGCCCATTCTTGACGACTTTGAGTCCTTGGCCCGCTCTGTACGCTTTGAGACGCCAAAGGTACCAGTCATCTCGCCACTCCTTGGCAAGCTTGTGGCCGACGAGCCCATTAACCCGGCCTACCTCCGCAACCACGCTCGTGAGGCTGTCAACTTCTTGGGAGGACTGGTTTCCGCTCAAAAGTCTGGCATCATTGATGAGAAGACTGTCTGGCTGGAGGTTGGCCCTCACCCTGTTTGTGCTAACATGGTCAAGGCAGCATTCGGTGCCACCACCATTGCTGTCCCAACCTTGCGCCGCAATGAAGCCACGTACAAGACGCTCAGTAGCAGTCTTTGCACTCTGCACTCGGCTGGTCTGAACCTGGACTGGAACGAGTATCACAGAGACTTTGATGCATCCGTCCGCCTGTTAGACCTACCTAGCTATGCGTTCGACTACAAGAACTACTGGCTACAGTATTCTGGCGATTGGAGTTTGACCAAGAACCGTGGTGCACTTCCAGCAACCACCAAAGCCATAGAGGCTCCCAAGCCCACGCTTTCGACTACTACTGTCCAGAAGGTAGTCAAGGAAGAGATCAAGGGTGACATTGCCATCCTCGAGACCGAGTCAGAAATGACTCGTGACGACTTGCGACTGGTTTGCTCGGGTCACATGGTCAACGGCACTGCGCTGACTCCATCTTCCCTTTATGGAGACATGGCCATCACCGCCTGTGAGTATGCTTACAAGCTGCTCCGTCCTGATGCCAAAAACATTGGATGCAATGTCAGCCACATGGAAGTTCCCAAGACTTTGATCTTCAATGGCAAGGCCAAGAGTCAGATTCTCCGCATGTCCGTCAAGGCCAATGCCGCAGAAGGTTTCGCCGACCTCTCTTGGACCACCGGTGAAGGCGCTCAGAAGGCTGAGCACGCAAATTGCAAGGTGTTCTTCGGGGATAACGAGGAGTGGTTGGGCGAGTTTGAACGTGTCAACTATCTGATCAAATCTCGCATTGAGGCTCTCAAGGTTGCAGAGCAACGCGGCGACGCGTCAAAGATCGGACGTGGTCTTGCCTACAAGCTTTTTGCTGCGCTTGTTGACTACGACCGCCGCTACCGTGGAATGGAGTCAGTCATCCTCGACAGTGAGACATGTGAGGCTACTGCCAAGGTTGTCTTCCAGACGAGCCCTGAAGATGGCACGTTCCACACTGCTCCATACTGGATCGACAGTGTCTGCCACATTTCAGGTTTCATCCTGAACGGCTCCGATGCTATCGACTCGCGGGAACAAGTCTTCATCTCTCACGGTTGGGGATCAATGCGGTTTGCCGAGCGTTTGTCTGCCGATAAGACTTACCAGACTTACATTCGCATGCAGAACGTCAAGGGCACAAAGATGATGTCAGGTGATGCTTACATCTACGATGGTGACAAGCTGATTGGTATCGCTGGCGATGTGCGCTTCCAGGCTATCCCACGCAAGGTGCTCAACATTGTTCTTCCTCCTCAGGGCGCTGCGGCTGCTGCTTCAGCACCTGCCCGTGCGCCGGCTGCTGCTGCAAAGCCTACTGCAAAGGCCGCCCCCAAGGAGAAGAAGCAAGTCACTTCGGCCAATCTTCCAGCTGTCAATAAAAGTCTCACCAAGAACTCCGTCGTTGCTCAGGTGATGGAGATCATTGCCAAGGAGACTGGAGTCGGCCATGACGAGCTGGCAGACAACATTGCCTTTTCGGATCTTGGCGTTGACTCTCTCATGGGTCTTACCATCAGTGGTAGACTTCGTGAGGACCTCGAGTTGAACGTTGATTCTCATGCATTCAATGACCATGCTACCATTGGTGCCTTCAAGGCCTTCCTGGCTCAGTTTGAAAGTGCCGACGCGGTAGCTGTTGAGGACACCACACACTCTAGTGGCTCGTCCGACAGTGCTGACATGGAAACGGAATCCAACTTCACCACTCCGTCCGACGAGAGTGAGAAGGATGAGGTCAAGGGCGATGCACCCGCTGCCGATGGCAACGTTAGTGAGCTCCAAGACATTGTACGCTCTACCATTAGTGCAGAGATGGGAGTCGAGGTCGAAGAGATCATCGCAGCCCCAGATCTAGCAGCTCTTGGCATGGACTCTCTCATGAGCTTGTCCATTCTGGGTATACTTCGTGAGAAGACTGGCTTGAATATTCCCGGTGACCTCCTTGGTCACAATCCTTCGCTTAAGGACATTGAGAAGGCTCTCGGAATTGAGGACAAGCCCAAGCGCGCTGCCCCCAAGCCAGCTAAGCAGGAGCCTGCAAAGCCGGCACCCAAGGCCCAGAGCGATGCCAAGGTCCATGTCAATACCGTTGACAACTACCCACACCGCAAGGCTACATCGGTACTGCTTCAGGGCAATCACCGCACCGCCAAGAAGCAGCTGTTCATGGTTCCTGATGGCAGTGGCAGTGCTACTTCTTACACGGAGATTTCAGAGGTTGGTTCTGATGTTGCCGTGTGGGGACTCTTCTCACCTTTCATGAAGACACCCGAGGAGTACAACTGCGGTGTCTACGGCATGGCTACAAAGTTCATTCAAGAGATGAAACGCCGCCAGCCTGTTGGACCCTATGCTGTCGCCGGTTGGAGTGCAGGCGGAGTCATTGCCTATGAAATCGTCAACCAGTTGACGAAGGCCGACGAGGAAGTGTCCAACCTCCTCATCATTGATGCTCCCTGCCCCATTACGATTGAGCCTCTGCCAGCTGGTCTGCACGCATGGTTCGCATCCATTGGTCTTCTGGGTGAGGGTGATGACGCCGAAGCCAAGAAGATTCCCGAGTGGCTGCTTCCACACTTTGCGGCTTCTGTCACTGCCCTATCCAACTATGACGCCGAGCCCATCCCCGCCGACAAATGCCCCAAGGTCACTGTCATCTGGTGCGAAGACGGTGTCTGCAAGCTCCCTACCGACCCCCGACCCGATCCTTACCCGACTGGTCACGCTCTCTTCCTTTTGGACAACCGGACTGATTTTGGTCCCAACCGGTGGGATGAATATCTCGACACCAAGAAGATGACATACCACCACATGCCAGGCAATCACTTCTCCATGATGCACGGAGCCTTGGCTAAACAGCTGGGTGGCTTCATGCGTGATGGCATGAAATCTTGAGTCCTGTAAATCGGACTTCCCTCCTTTGCATTTCATATCATATAAACCAAGCGCCTGTACATAGGAGGAACTGACACGCTCCTTGTAAAATTTCACGATTTTGCTTTTTACATCAGCGGGACTACAGCGAAAGTAATGTGTGGAATACTCGGATTCGGGAATGAAAGGGTATATGATGGCGTGGGCACTTTGTATTTTGGATCTAATTGAAATTGCTATAGACTACACAGTACCAAATTGGCGCATCAATTTTAGGCATTTTACCTTATTACTTGTAGCCCGAATGTGACTTCCCTTACCTGTCTTCAATAAGTTCTCGAGTGAACCCGTGCTTTTCTGCTTGTCGTGATGCCTTTTAGATGCCACGCCCGTCTCAATGGCTTGGTTTTTGTTCGGTTATCTGTAGCCTCATATATGTTAGGAAGCAGTTGTGAAGCGACACTTTGAGAGGCTCCCGAAGGCTGTCAGGTGTGTTACGCTTGGTCTGTAATGAAGCAATCTCCCAATCAACGACGTGTGGCTACAAGTGTCATCTGCTTTTCCCGCCTCTTGTGTCGCGCGAGCACCAGGAATAGCATGTTCGTGCGCCTTTATGCTGTCTCGTAGTCATGGATCGTTTTCGTACAGTACAGATTGCCTCGGCAGTCTTGCGGCGCTCGGGTGGTCGATATATGGTGAAGTGCGCCTTGTCTTCATCTTCTTCTCTGCCCTGTTCCGCTGGGTCGTCCTTGCAGAGTCTCTGCTGTATCGCACTACCACGTGCCCTGAACGCAATGATTTCGCATTTTCTTGGAAGGGGCCGGCCGTCGCTATTCGTCGTTGTTCGTCGTTGCGCCTGAGCGCAAAACGCGTGGAGTGTCACTAAGGAGGCGAATGTCAGTTGCGTAGTAAATTTACAGCCTACATCCCGGTGTCAGTGCATACACTTCTGCTGCCATAAGTCTCCCACAAATTCTATGAAGCTGCCACGTGAGAGCTGCAAAAGTTGTTAACTGTATGTCTCACGCGAAAACCGCAAAAGTTGTTAACTCTACGTCTAAGTCAAATTCCACGCATTTGACAGGTCCATGACTTACGAGCGTTTAAAGCATTTATAGATGAACCGGTTGCTTGTTGTACGATAATCAGACCGTTGGGCGTTTGGGCAGCAACCAAGACGATGATGATCGCATGTAGTAGCCACCTCGAGAGACTGTTTTCAATGAAAAGGGGGAAATCGTCTGTAAGGTCGGCTTTGTCAGTAATTCGGAGAGGAAACCACGACAGTGCATGATTTGATGAAAGGATTACCCAACTTCTGCAAACGGCGTTTCCTGGGTGAGTAGTCTTCGCTGACAGTGGTGCTGCACTTCTTCACAACACGTATGCTGAATTAATCCACCAACAAGGCTGGACAATGGACAAGGGGTGCTGATCACTCACTGGTAGGAGAATTGTAACGATAGATGTAACAGACAAATTATTGGGAGTCATTTCCACTTGGCTTTGGGGATTGTTCCACACGTTAGCATATCTCGTCAACCACTTTCTCGCCAGAGGTCTGACGAGGCGAGGCGACATATGATTGTGATTGTTGTAAAGGGGAGAGAGGAAGAGAAAAGAAACCACACAATGGAAATTTGGGACCCAGGACAGACCCTGTTGGTTCGGACTGTCCCCTACTGGTCCTACTGATTCGGACCTTAACACTTCCTGGGTAGGATAGGGAAGGAGGGAGCAGTGCAGAACAGGGAGGAGAAGGAGAGAACAGGAGGGAGCGGCGGGGGAGCCGAGTGGGAAGCAGCACGAGAATCAGTAAATACGGCCCAAATCAGTAGGAAAAGCCCAAATCAGTAGGAAAGGCCCAGATCAGTAGGAAAGGCCCAAATCAGCCGGGATGGCAAGAACATTTCAAATCGGTTGGGACAAGACGATCGAAGACTAACCCAAGCGGGAAAAAAATACTGGCTCGAAATACATATTGGGAGGTATAGAATAATAACGTCTGGACGTATATTCACACTACCAACGCGCTTCATGGCTCGACATACATACACTTCCAATAGTTCAGCCAGTTGTTTGATCACAGAGCGTCTCAAAATCTTAACAATATGTCATCGAGAACTTTGCCGAGGCTTTGCCCACCTATTCGGTCGGCGGCAGCACACGACAAGAAGTTTCTCTATATCGTGAGGTTTTCGGATTGTGATTGCAGATGCTGCCAAAATTTACTTCCCTGGTACCAGTGGTACTTACCCTGCTGTACCTCTTGTCGCTTCCACCTCCCTCAGATTTCCCCCTTTTATGTCATATCTTCAAAAATACACTTTACGGACAGCCGGCATTCTTCCGTGCATTTCAACGACATAATTGAGTCACAAGTAGATTGACTGGACCGACCCATATCTACGGAGAAAGGGGACAGTGTGGCTGGGCAGTGTGTGGTGACGAGACTCCTTATAAACTGCATAGAAATATTGAAGTCTAATGCCGCTGCTATTTTTACCAACATAATGGTCAGATAGCCCTGGAGTGTAGCAATTTTACTCGAAATATTTGCATTGTGTTCTGATCTGAAGATGACTCCCTTGAGAAGAAACTTGGGCGTCTTGCCCCAGTAACAGCCAAATCACTTTGAATGCGGTCACCTGACAGGGAGATAAGGCAAGCAGTGGTCTGCCCTCCGGTGCCGGTTTCCATGATCACGCAATTTTGCCCAACTTTCACCCGCAGTCAAATGAAGCGGCATCCCAGTGTCAATGGAAAACCTGACTGTGTCTTCTTGAATGCCTTTTGACCCTACCCACTGTTCATGGGCGTCAAGGCCACGATATGCTATATCTAAAAACCTAATCGTGACAGATCGATCACAAGTGGCGTGTTTTGAGCCTTGTCGTATCCAATATTACATATCACGGAGAAAGGCCATGTCAAATGGACTGGTGTAGATCAATGGCTGGGAATCCGCGGCACGACAGCCTCATTCTCATGACAGAGAAACCTTTGTTGACATCCCACGCTCAAGTGTTCTCATGCACGTGTAGTTTATAGACAAATGGGTTTGCACTATTGAAGTATATCAGCGCAGAACCGCTTGATCAAAGTTAAAAAGAAAAACCTGAAATTTATAATGTGATCCGCTTTTCTTTGTCTATCCTGACCGCTGATCCTCTTCCTATTCATCGGAAATCTGTCCCGGAGATTCTCTAGGCGCGCTGCAAGCTTCCAGTGAGGTTGTTGCACGAGCGCTGTCGCGTTTAACAGGCGACCCGGGCAAGCTCACCAGAATCAACAAGACTAAATGGGAAAGCGAGGAAGCGCACACTTGAACAGACGAGAAGATAGGTGGAATGGCCCAGTCAATCTTTAAGATTGGGCGTAAGCTACGTTCACACGTTGGACGCCTCAGTATAACGTCGTAGCATACACTTCTCTAGAGAATATGTCAGCGGACCAGGAATAATAGATTGACCGCCCAGAAAACACGGCTGGTGTGACTGTACTGACGAAGGCTTGTAGAAGGAGGCAAGGAGGTATGTAGGAATGGGTTGACTGGGCTGCAAGGTTTTATCTCGCACACCCTAATTTAATATATCCACACCTCCTGCACAGCGCAAACGTAACTCCTCATGCCATGTTATGCAAGAGCCCGCTGTTTGCATTTGAACATTTCCCATATATCGATGTGTTGTTGCCTGCTTTTCTCCACCTGCCCAAGGTCAGGCCGTACTCTCGGCCGTACTTTGCAAAGAATCTCTATTCCCGAGACGGAATCGCCATCGCGAGGTAAGTAGCAGTGTATTGACAGTGCTTTGCAGCCTTTTTCTCAGGCAGCAAGAAACTTTTATTACAAATGTTATATACACAGATGTTTTGCCTGCAGCTGTTGTCTGATGCCACTGGCTGAGGCCAGCCGACGATACGACCTGATTCCAGTCGTGTACTCCACTGTGAACAATGCCCGAGATACTGATGTCCACCAGAAGCGCAACCGAGACAAAAGTTTGCTGCTTAGGACCACTCTTGAAGGAATTATTATTTTTGAAAGTCGGGCTTCCTTTGTAAATTCAGGTGACTGAAAAGAATGGACGAGAAGCTGCCCGGCTCCTATCGCTCGAATACCCGAGCATCGACGACTGGGGACCAAGAACCATGGATTTATCAGTCACTCGCGGAAACGCGAAGTCTGACTCATGGACTCTGCTCAACTACTGCGCAGAAACTTCATTGGAAGACCATTTTTACTTTGTGTGATGTAAGTGGAATGAGAGAACAGTACGGACGATGAGTGACCAGGTTTTGAATTTGCAGTCTGGACTCGGGAGAGGGGAAGGGGTTGGTGATGGGAATGCTCATACGGCTGGTGGTCAGAGCTCCGGTGCTTTTTGGCCCTTCCCCCCGAGATATGCTGGGTATCCTGTTAATCGTAGAGGTTTCCCGCTTAAATGCAAGTCACCGCGTTTTCCAGCAGCCTGCCAATATTGTGAATAGTCGAGTCGATTGTCAGAAGGATCGAACAAGCCGTCCATTCAGACACCTGAGCCCGGTAGTTAGTTGCTCTGGGGGTAATGAATGGTACGTACCGCATCCAAGTTTGCACTTCGAGTGATAGTGATCTCCTATGGCCATCGAGACTTTAGACGTGCAGCTATGGCCTTTTCTCCGTGAGAAATGTCCATTTTCATTTTCAGTCTAGCTAGTTGTGCTCTTTGATGCTAAAGCTATGGCTATTGAAAGTCAGAGAGCCAGAAAGAAGAAAATAGTTAGGGTAAGAGTCATCCGTCCGCTTATATTTCCTTTCTGGGAGTACTCTGCAGCCAGTGGTCGTGTTGAAAACTGAATGTAAAGTATGGTGCCCAAGGCAGCCAGATAATGCCCTTGCGCTATTCTTCCTCTTCCGCGATGTGAGTCCGTCACAGGGAGACACGCCTGCTCAGATGCACCAAAGACTTCAAACTCATAAAATCAGACCATAAATTTGAAGCCATACCACAACACGAATACGAACACACAGTGATTATTTACCTGCAAGATATCATTTTTCACCAGCGGTCACTGGTCCAAATGCCCAGTTGTCCCTCTGGACCTCGTCCCATGACTTTCCCACACAGGTGGCACATTTGGTTCTCCTCCACCCTCCTTTCACAGCCCAAACCGGCCGTCCCATGACGTGCTATCCTTTCCAACTCTACAGCCACATTCGTATGTATATAGGCACTGTGACGTGTCTAAAAGTTAGAATGTTTGCGGTTCTCTTCATAAGCCCTCGCCAAGAAGAATAGATGGCTGTATTTGGGCCGTACTTCTTTTTCTTCGGTAAAGTCCGGTGCAGCGGACCAGAAATCTCAGAATAAGTGAGATCTCGTGCAAACCACCGGAAACCGAAATTGAAGAACCGGGCTATCTTTGACAACAATTGTTGTACCTATATTTTGATCTTATGTAAACAGTTGAAGTTGAATATTTGGAGCCAATTTGGTGATTAAGTCACGTGATCCTATGACCATTTCGTTTGCTTTTTTCCCTACATATCAATTGACCCTTGTTTTGCAGATTGTATGGCGGAAATTCACGTGTATCACACCTGAGCGTATGTGAGTTAAATGAAAACAAAGAACTTGTCCAGCTTCATGGTTTCAAATTGAGGTTGGAATAATTGAAGAAGTCGCTGTTGAATCGTGAAAAAAGCAGGTAACAATTATTATCGGCGCAGATTGCCAATCAGTCGACAATCAGTAGGTAGGAGTTGGGTAAGGTGAGATGTGGCGGCCACATGAATCCGGGGGCCAGGGTACGGTAACACTCAACGGCCAGTGGTGCTATGTACCTAGATAAGCTCGGATACTTTTCACTAATTTATGTGCGGCGCGCATAGAATTTGGCAGCCATTATTCTATTGAAGACTACTCAAGACTTTATTAATGCCAGGTTGAATGGTATACTGATAAGCCTGATAAGTAGTCATGGACAGTCGCGGACGTGATCAGATTTGTCGGCAAGGCGAATACGCTCGATCAAGTCGCATAGCTGGGTCAGCTACTTACCTAGGTAGGTAGGTAGGTAGCTCTAGACTCTAGAGCAATCTCAATGTGTCTCCCAAAATGCTGGGGGAATGCTGCTGAATTGGACCGCACAGGAACCCCAGTTACTTCTATGACTCACCAACAACCAAGGACAATGATTGAATGGACAGTTCAGAGCTGGGAGTTGTGTTGCTCGTGATAGGGGTGTGTTCTACGAAGTACATGCAGTAGCTTCCCTCGGACTTCTTTGGGGGAAGGGGGGACAATTGATGGTGGTTGCCACCCAGTAAGAGATAGCGGCCCCTTTCAAATGCCAAATCCCGCAAGAGAAGTTGCCCATACCTATGGCCTACCAGAACGGGACCAGGCTAAGGATCTACCAATCAATGAGGTTTCTCAAACCCAATTCAGCAATTGATGATTGCTTTTTGCTGCATCGTCCCGAGAAATCTGTGTAGGTACGTACAGAAGCGACCAGACGAAAGCGACCAGACCTTGCTACACTTTGGTAGAGAATGGCCTCTTGTATGGTTTTGGATCCTACTCGACCCAATCACCCAGATGCATTTGGCTCTTCAAGTGCATTTTATTGAAAGCTTGACCACGCTCTTTAATGACCAGCTTGTTGTACACGCACAGTATTTGTGAAACCACAAGTATCCAGACACAAGTATCCAGACACAAGTATCCAGACACAAGTATCCAGACACAAGTATCCAGACCCAAGTATGCAGACCCAAGTATCCAGACCCAAGTATCCAGGCACGGTGAATTATTCTGGCTGCCTGGGTCGGACCAGAGATGAACACGAAATGGACGAGCATCGGAGCATTTAGATTCGTACATGTGGCAAAATTCGTCAGTCCTGGTTGAGTACGATAGCTAGACAAAGGGACTTGCCGCGGGTGAGGTCCGCTCCAGCAGGTGAGCTGGCCAAGGCCTAGATTGCCGCTCCTGATCTGTCCTACCCGCCTACATACCTGCCTACCCGGGACAGAATCTGGCAATCCGGGCCCAAAGATCTGGGACGACTTTTGTTTTTCTTCTCAAGCGGGGGATCGAAACTAGTGAGCGGGACGTGTATGTACCAACCAATCAAAGAATCCTTTTTCTTTTTTAAGGGCAAGTAAAACAAAAACCGCCCATCTCCTCAAAAATACACGAATTGAAAAAGTCTTGGTCACAGCTTGGGTCAGACCTCACCAAGAGGGAGGGACCGCAGGTTGGTGCCAGTCGGCTGGGCGGACTGATGCGAGGACACGATGAATGGGTAAAGACGTGCATTATGTGAATTATGGAGTTATATGTTCACCGAAACTGCATCTGGAGGCATCAAAACTGCTAGAAGAGTGGGAGAGTGGGAATTTGGCGAGACCCCATATGGGCATATGGGGTAAGCAACCCGGATATCTGTTGGCCCCCAGCTCCGCAATTATGTGTGCACTGTGGAGGAGTCGCCGTTGGACAATTCCACCATGACAGATGCCATTCCCAGACTTGATGGTAAAATAATGAAGGGCCAAACTTGTTCCCTACACACGTGGCAATTTTGCCGGCGTTTCCTGCATGCGGGGACAAAAGAAAAAGAAGAAGAAGTAAACAAAAAAAGCCCACCCGGGATGCAGCCCAGAGCTAAAATTCGCTGCTCCACTGTGTCAAGCACTGTGGCGCTGCTGCCATGTCCTTCACCTAGGTGGAAAATCATCTATAATGTCCATTTGATCGCGTTTCGCTATGTGCAAAGCATGCAAATCATGCATCAATGGACCTGGCTTCGTTTCTGGCAAGCTGGTTCCCTTTGCGCTTATTTTTACCATTTCTTTTCGACGTGATTTTGTACATCACATCATCAATTAACAAGTACTCCTCTTTTTCTAGCTAGTTAGTGCTGGCTAAGTCTCGTTCTATTTATGTCCTTATCGCGGCCGTTTCCCCAGTGGAAGTCTATACTGCGCTCAACGGTTTTAGCTGCTTGATTAGGCCGGTACCGTAGAATTGGATAATCACTAGTCAGGCCCTTTTGTGATGGAAACTTGACACGGCGTCGATACGCTCTGTTAGCATATACATAAGTCATTCCAACTTGTCAATTGGTCTTTATTTTTTGTGCTTGGTTTTCCTTGTCCTAATATCTGAATTGCTGGGTCCGTTTCCGTCATTGTAGTCACAAAACTTTTGCTTCATACGTACGTAGAAATCTTCTGCACATTATTCAATCGAAATACCCAGTCACGCGCATGCTTGCCTATCCAGGTGCTCAAAGTCCTTGCCATATGTACATACTGGAACATATTGGCAGCTACCCTTTCCCCCCATATCAAGTTTGTGACACAATTTTTGAGAATTTGGCAGCCTATTGTGGCGTGATATGCAGAAGCGCTGCATCAGAGACTCAATGTGGCTTCGTAGGAACTTTGATATTGTAATATGCCCTTTCTTTCTTTCTCCGGTCATGATATTATTAGAAAAACGTTCATAGTCAGAGCGGGCTGTTTTTGCTGGATCAGTGAGTATCCTTCTCAGACGCTTTTTCCACTATAAATTGTCCTCTCCCCTCTTCCTTTTCCAATGTCTTACCTCTATTTTCCACCACCCACCAACCATCCCTTTTCCCGCCTCTCTTGTCTCACCTCTCTTGTCTCACCTCTCTACACCCATCCTCCCTCTCTCAGCCTGATAAGCCACAATCTTCATCGAGGTATTCACTAGCTGATTACCCCACACATACATGTTCAGCGCTCACCATTATCGAGAAATCGTAGTAAGTTATTTGTTGTTTTACTTTTGTCCCGTCTGCATGTCTTTCTATCTACTTGTCTGTCTGTGTGTCTATCTATCTGTCTGCCCATGTGTCTTCCATCTGTCACGTCACAGCCTTTCTTTTTCTCTTCTTTCTTCTTCTTGGCCACTTAAGCATGGCGATACCATGTGAGAAATTTACTTTTCGCGATTGGATTTATTTCATATATGACTAACATACTAGTCCTCCACCAAGACTTGACATCGATAACTCCTTGCTCGGACACATTGTTTGCCATATATACATCATGGCACCACCGACTTCACGCCCTAGTTCAGCCAATGGCAACCAACAGCAGCGGTCATCTCCTCACCGTCGTGCTCCCTCTGGTGCTGGCGTACAAAGGCCTGGGGCTGCCCCGTCTACTGCTGGCGTACAAAAGCCTAGAACGCCCAGATTGAGGCAATCTTGTGACCAGTGTTTCGTGGCCAAGGTCAAATGTAGCAAAGATAACCCGATGTGTCATCGATGCCTTCACAATGGGTCCCCTTGCATATATTCGCCCACCGCTCGAGTTGGCAAGCCCGCCAGGCAGGCCAATGGGGGCAGCAACAACCACTCGCGGGGACAGCATCCAAATATACAGTTGCAGCACTTGACTGCCCAGTGGGCAAACCTGAATCTGGGTATCACATCAACGACACAGCCCCTGATGCAGCCCATGACGTCCCCAGTCCCCTCACCGTTCCCTATGAACCAGCAAATGAACCAGCCCACTTGGACCAGTATGAGCCATACCCCACAGTCACAAGAAACCTTTGTGACAATGCCTGGTGTTGGAAATCATTATATGGTACCGGACCACCAAGTTCTGTCGTCAGCAAACTTTTCCGCCATGATGAATGGCCCACAGACACACCAGGGCTTTGTGACTATGCCTGGCAACGGAAACCAGGATCTGACACCGGGCAACCTTTCTCCCACGATGGAGGCTGGTGAGATGTCGCCCCAGGACGAGAGCCTGGCCGGTTTTGTGCCCAATCTCTGGGATCAGAACCTGCCGACCTTTGATAGCCAGCAAGAGGGCTATCTTTCATTCCCGCCTGACCAGCAGGTGACACCAACCACTTCGGGCCATTCAAGGTCCATGTCACTGGATATGCTTTCAGTGAACATCGCATCCACGTAAGTCACTCTCTTGTCTTCCTCTTTGAGCGTTTATTAACTTCTGCTACAGGCCCTTTTCGGGTGTTGGATCCCCAATCGAAGCTATACCCCCTTCTTTTGGGCAAGCTGTGGGCTCCACCCCACAGATGAGCAATCATCTTCCGGGGCATCATCGCAACCTCTCTGCACCCGCGATGATCCCCGATCACGTCTCAGAATGTACCTGCGTGCAGTCTGGCCTCAACACTCTTTCTAGAGTGACCAGTATGGTTGCCAACCATGAGTTGTCGTACCATGATTTCATGATCGAGAACCAATCTGTCTGCCAAGCTTGGACGACGGTATTGCAGTGCCCACGTTGCATGGGCGCCAGCCTGCAGCGCTGCATGGCGCTGTCATTTCTGGACATGTGCTTTCAGCAGCAGATGCGGTCCTTCCAGACCTTGGTGGAAGGCCTGAGACCAGGTCCCGTGAACATGGCCATGCCAGAGTCCGATCAATGGACTCAGATTTTCCAGGATCTGCAGCAAGCCCTGACTGATCTGAACCAAGCATGGCTCGAGATGCGGCAGTTGATCACACCGGAGATCGCCGAGTATGACTTCTTTGCTTCAGCATTGGTCAACAATGCTTGGAGAGCGCTTGACAGATCGGCATCCATGCTGCAGACAAAGAAGTCACAACTGAGTGCACCATTGAGTGCCTCTGGTCTCCCTGTCAGACTTAAGCGCCATTGATGGTCTTCTTCATCTTCCGGCCTATCTCTGTCTGGTCTCTTCTACCCTTCTGTTTTCTCTGTTCTGTTTTCTCTGTTCTGTCTTTTTCTGGTCTGTGTTTTTCTGGTCTGTGTTTTTCTGGTCTGTGTTTTTCTGGTCTGTGTTTTTCTGGTCTGTGTTTTTCTGGTCTGTGTTTTTCTGGTCTGTCTTTTTCTGGTCTGTGTTTTTCTGGTCTGTCTTTTTCTGGTCTGTGTTTTTCTGGTCTGTCTTTTTCTGGTCTGTCTTTTTCTGGTCTCTCTCTGAGGGGAAGACCATTTCATGATTGAATGTTTAATGTTTAATGAATCATGATTTATGGTAATGATCAACGACCATCACGACGCCACAATTTGGTGCATTACGTCGGCGTTATGGAAGAAGTTTGGGTCGGCATCAATGCCATGTTTGGGAATTGCAAGGGCCACTCTTTTCTGATGGTTCCTTCCCCACCGGTCGGCACGGAATCGTATCCTTGGTGTTTTATCTTTCCTTTGTCTTTTCTATGTCAGTGGTTTATGATATGTGTATATCCGGGATGGAATGGAAAACATCCTGCTCTGGCTGCAGAGCCTTGGCATAAGTGGTTATCATTCATGATTATTTCTTTTGTTTGCTTTTTGGAGCTCGCAGGAGCTCTAAGGTATCGAAAAGAACTGGATAGTTTTCAAAATTCCCAAAAAAAAATAAAGATAATCTTATATACATGTTCTATACTTGTTTAATAGCTCTGTGATTTGTGTCTATGTGTGCCCGTATATCTAAGAATCTCAAGATGATTGCCGTGACCGAATTTGAGGAAAGTAGTATCTTATTGCACTAGAGACCGATTCGAATAACATCAGCGACAGAACGCAGTCAGGTATATGTGATTAGACACACGACGAATCTAGTCAACAACCGGTGACCTATACGCAGCTTCTAGAGATGGGGGGGGGGGAGGGATACAGTGACAGGGACTTCGTCTTGTCCTAGCGCCTCCAAGACACCACCACTGATCGTCCCTTTGAGCAGGAGGGGGGTGCCAGCTATTCAGGACGTGTACAGTGATCTACAGACGTGTATCAATACTGGGAAATGGCTGGTTGTTGAGAAAATTCAGAAAAAGTCTCCTGACTTTGCGCACTCTGTGAGGGCACACCTGCGAAGAGGAATCTTAGCCTCCGCCCACCCAAAAACACTTGCCTGAAATAGAAACAGACACAGCGGCCGCCGTCCGCTTCCAGTGCGCTAAAGTTTATCAATGTCTCACGAGGGCATGGAGAATTCACTACTTGTGTACGTTTCAGCCCATATTTAGCACATGGAGGGAGAGGGGCGGGTGAGATGGAAGTTTCCGTCAAGTTAGAAGATCAACCCCTCTTTCCCAGGGTCCTGGGGTCCAGAAATCTTGGGGCGAACCAAAAAAGAGTGCCCTTCTAGCTTTTACTCAGAAGGGGTTCGACTTCATGGTGCTGACCGTTACAAGATTTCTCTGTCCTGCGTTCAAAGTGTGATTTCCGATTTGTAGTAGCCCAACGGCTTCTGGCAATAATATTCATGCCCGCATGAGAACATGGCCTAAGATGACCAGAACCGTTGAATTGTACCAGTTGCGCATTTGGCGTCTCGCGGAGTAATCCTTCCTGTCTACTTCATGTTTTCCTCTCTCCATACCATTGGGGATTTCCCTTTTCGTGTTTTTGCATAGCCAGGATTCCCTCGGTGCTATAACTCCGCGTTGCCAAAGAAGCAGAGCGCAGATGAGAAATCAGTGGACTTCTGGGTCTCGAAGTCATGATCCGACGATCTATCTCGATCATTTTCCCCTCACCCAGCCACATATCATGCACATTCTCCCACGTTTACGCCATTCAACATCTCATGGTAGCAATAATAAGTTCATCAACAAGCATATGCGTGCACACGAACATGTGAGACAATGTATGGGGGCTGCCCATGCGAAGCAGATGGCATGAGAAACCGACTGTAGCTCTGGAGCCCAGCATAACCCACCTCAATTTGTGTATTCAGTGAAATCACCACGAAACGATCGTTTCTGGAGCTTTTTGTTTCTTTTACCAATGAAAAGGTAATTATTCTTCTTAGTCAAAAAGGATCTCGAGTTTTGAATGGTAACTGACGTAGATATACTGACTTGAAAACAAGACCTTTTGCGTAGAAATTTGGAGGTACGGCTGGGCTACGGTCGGTTTCTAATGGCGTTTGCCCATGATCGCATTGCGTGTGTGCTCTGAGTTTGGTGTAACTATGTGCATCCCTGGAGTTGGTTGAGGCTCTAGAGGCAAATTCAACCCCTCCATAACATTCAAAGACACCAGCATCATACAAGACACATACAAGCAGGTAAATCCATGGCGCGCTATTTTCTCGCACTCGCGATTTCTATCAAATAGAGCCTGATAAAGAGATGCTGTCGTGCTACAAGAAGAATTGAAATGTTCTTGGTGTCCTCTGCTTGCAAATACAGAGGCCGTCTGGTTATCCAGCAGCACGCAGAATGAAGAGCTCACTAAACCAGCCTTGCATGTATTCCAAATGCAAATGTATGTTTTGGCTTTTCTTATGCTGGTACCGCATACATCCCCCGTTCTGTGCTTTAATCAGAGGTCAAACAGACGCAACGTCTTCTGTGAGTACAGTAGCAAAGTCTTTTCAGACCCTCAACACATTACGGCCAATCATACACTCGTGCGCGAAACAGCAGAGAACTTTTATGCAATCCTCAACCAGATCCAGGACGACTGAGATCAAATGACGCCGCTTTCTAGATCGAGCTGTGAGACTGGGCAAGCAACCCCAGCACAAAATCGTACAAGGACAAGGAAGGGCTGTCGACAATTAGATTTTCAAACTTAAAACTCCAAATTTATGTATGGGTAGAGAGACAATTGTAAAGGGAATCTGAGAACTCTTACCAGCCTCTTGAAAGTGGCATCCAGACATTTCTCATTCCACTTGAGCCAGGCACACGTCATGAAGGGATCGGGAAGACGACTGTACCTCCCAAAGCCAAGAACACTTCGGTTATAGTCACGTCTTGAATAATATCTCCACGAATTGATTATTTTCCCCAGTCCTCAGACACAAGTGTTGTGAAAACGCAGGACGTTTTTATCTATTAAAAATTACGAATTTCTGTCAAAGGACCAGTCAAATATACTGGTTCGAACCCCGTGCCTTCCAAGCAGCAACTTGTAGATACAGCCGATTCCCCATTCCAAGCTCTTTTGGCTGCCTTTCAATCCGCTTCTCTCTCGCTCAATCTCTCTCCCTGTCTCGTACAAATGCAGCTTTTGTGCCACTTTCCTGTCACGAACTATCGTGAGAGCTTTCCACGCAGCGCTAGAATAGGACGCGTCTGCCATGTCGGGCGCGCTCAATGTGGAATGCCATGATGCTGATCGGTACCATGAAGATTTTTGATCCCGATCTTCCCATCAGCCTGTCGCTTTAACCTCGTATGCCCACAGAAGACAACAGGCCCTCTCGAGGGCAGCATGCATGCAGAGAGTAGTAAAGTGTTTGAGGGAGAAATCCACAAACGCCTCGTCGATGCCAGAAGTGTGCACTTGGAGAGGGGTAAAATGGCTGAGGAAGCAATCCACAAAAGGGCCGGCATTTCGAGAATTTTTCCCTTCCCCGCCTTTGAGGACGTGAGTGACCCATGTAGCGGTGATGTGTAATTGCTGCATAGGAATCTGACGATAACGAAAGTATGCTTCCGGATGTCGTCATGATACCGTACCCATATGCAAAGATGCGTATGCAAAGTCTATCTGGTCGTTCTCTCAAGGCCGTTGGACATGAGCGGCACTATCCCTGGCCGGGACCGTTTAAATGCGTGGAACGAGAGGAAATTCAAGCCACCAACGTGCAGCTGTCATGATTATCACACACACACCAGATGATACCACACTGTACACTGGAAGCTTAGAAGAAAAATATCTCGAAATTGTACTGTTGTGTATCAAATCAGTAGATTTTATTTACTCTATAGACTATGGACTCCACTCCTCCATACGTGACGCCGCCAAGCATTGGAAATGTTGAAATTGACAAAAAAGGAAAAGGAGAAATCAATATCTGACCTTGTATTATGTACCCCGATATATGTCTTCTGATGTACCAAGTCTTCTCACGAGAAGGTCACACAAGTCCCTTATACACCACCTCCACCTGCAAAAAATAGATTGTTAGATCGTGTTTGCCAAGGGGGGAAATCATAATGTGTGAGACGATAAGAGAAAAGAACTTACTGCAACGCAAGACCTGTCCGTTGATCCATTCACCCTCCTCGCTGACCAGCATGCACACAATCTTGCCAATGTCGGCGGGGGTGCCAACACGGTTCAGGGGGCACATCTTGGCGAGGCCGTTCTTGATGGTGTCAATGGGCATGCCCTGGTAGCCGCCAGGGACGTAGTGCCACGAGTTCTCGTCAAACATGTCGGTCTGGATGCCGCCAGGGGCGAGGGCGTTGCAGGTGATGCGCTTCTTTCCGCAGTCGACGGCGAAGGAGCGGGCAAAACCTTCCACGGCGGCCTTGGACCCGGCGTAGAGGGCGTGGTTGGGGATGCCCGTCATCTGGGCGGCAATGGACGAGGTGAGGATGATGCGCCCACCCTCGCTGCAGTGCTTGAGGGCGTTCTGAGCCACAAAGAACTGGCCCCGCGTGTTGAGGTTGAAGACCTGGTCAAAGAGCTCCGGGGTCACCTCGGTCTCCTCGCACCAGACTTCCATGCCGCTGTTTGAGACGGCAAAGTCTATGTGGCCATAGTGCCTCAACGCCTTCTCAAACAGCTGGGCGACCTCGGCGGGGTTGGAGATGTCGGCCTGCAGGGCAATGGATTTGGAGCCGTACTTGGCAAGTTCAGCCACGACCTCCTCAGCATGCTTGGAACTTCTGGAGTAGTTGATCACGCAGGAGGCGCCGCGCTTGCCCAGCTCCAGCGCGATACCCCTGCCAATGCCTCGACCAGAGCCCGTGATAAGAGCAACTTTGCCCGCAAACGGTCTTTGCTGTTGTTGGCTGCTAGGCAGGTCCGAGGTAATATTGTGGGTTGCGGATGGAGACATTTTCAGTCGTTTTGTGGTATGCGGGTGTTTGGTGGTATGTGGGTACGTTTATGCAGTGGTTACTTAATGTTGGTTGCAATCAGATCCTCAAAATGGCGTAAGTGCCGTAGCGAACGAGTAAAGCGCTTTTTGGCCAGTAGAAAGCAACCTGTTTTTGTATGAATGGAAAGTTGGGAATCTTCGGGGTTCCGGGAGTTTGGGGAAAAGTCCCCAAACTCCCGGAGCATGTACGACGGACACAGTGCAACGGAGGGCCGGGCTGCAGTAAGCACAGACGGACTTTGCTTCAGGCGAGGATCAGTCAGTGACCTACCGGAATTTCTGCGATTTGCTAATCACTCGTCCGTCACGATGGCCTCAAGTTTGATGTCTCTGTGCCTGTTCCAAAAATCTAGAACTTCCACAGCTGGAACCAGATCATGGATTCGATTTCGACTGCTACTCCAACGTCATCTGGGCATTCTATAATATTGAAGCTAAAATTTAGCCACTTTTGCAGCCACCAGACTTGCAGGGGTGTGAGAGGCGGGGATCCTAAGTTGCCTTTTTCGGCTTCCGGAAGGCGTTGATTGGCTGGTGTGAGATCCTTTCTCTCACACAGTGAAGATTCGAAGTACTTCGTACCTAAATCCCCATCGGGAGTCCGGAGCCCCTCCTTCAACCACCAAACGATTTGGACTGGGTAAGCAGCCATGCCCCCCCTTCAGAACATTCAGTACATCAGGATTCTGACAAAATACTCACTAAAACACCTCAAGGAACAATGATTGACTGGGAAAATAAGATGCTTGATATATTACAACGTTTGTGGCAGCAAGTCTCATCTGAACTTGCTGCAGTTCTGAATATATTAACATGCATACAAGTAAGCAGCATCTGGCAATTGAAATGTGAGCCCATATTTGCAGACGAGCTGTTCACGATGGAAACTGCCTAAGCGTATATGCAGCCGGCTTGTCGCTTGCTTTGTATACGAAGAAGAGTCCAAGTATAGGCACCATCATCACCAAATGATACTCGAGTAAAGTCTATCTTTGAGCACGTTGTTATTCATTCCTCATCTGGAATTTCTTGGACAAAACCTTGCTATATTGCAGTCTCCAATTATGCAAGACCTCCTCTCATCAATTGGTATAGACGCTGCAACTACACAATTATCTGCCATTCTGTTGCCACAACGTCATTGTTCTATCCCTGCCATCAAGTAATGGCTTTTTCTCCTGCTTCTGTTTCTGGTTCATTCGGAAGTAGATCATTGCATTTTGACCTAGCAAATGCTTCTGCTTGTGTTCACGAACTTTCAGTCTCTTGTGTCCTCGCATATACATGCATATATTCGGTCCTTGTACCATCCAGACTTGAGGAAGTCTTGCTACTTGTTTGACATGACTTTTTATGTCAATGAAGTCGATGAAGTATCTACACTGCTTGTCGAAGATACAAATTGCCCTTGTTGGCGTAACCAGCACCTCTGTGATCACTGCTACGCTTCTCTGCGCCTGCATCTACCCCTCCTCTACGTGCCAACTACGACTAAATACAAGTTTCAAGACTATGCATGAAGCGTTGATGTGCTTGTAAGTGTATATCACCTCGGTCAGCCAATGAGGACTAGTCACTCATGGATATATTGTTACTTGTGCTTCCGCACCACATCTCGTATCGTGGATTCCATATTCGGAAGCTGCATGCTCACGTATTCAGGGTCTTGGCATTGCGGAAATCCGAAAGAAATATCTTCACTCATGACATCAGAGACTGAAACAAAAAAACTCAAAGTCGTTCGAAAATATGGATGATCGATAACGACAGCATATGTGGGCGTCAGGCAATCGATAGATTCTTGGAAAGCTGGTTCTACAGGTAACTGAGGCAGAAGACCTTCCTTTGAGACCGATTTGGAAAGCTTCAGTATCATATGTCTAGAGAGATACAATTGGTAGTAGATGCACACCACTTGCCGAGTAGGCGGAGCCAGCTGTGGCTGGCGGAGTTTAATCGGGTTGTGTCTCTGTACCCTCCACCACACAACACCACTTCAGCGGATATAATAATGAAATTTTCCGTATGGCGGGAGTGGCGCCTTCGCCGTGGCTTGTCATTGGCGTCATCTTAAAATATCCCGTTCCTCCGCCTTCGCACTTCGGGACGACTACCGGCTCGCCGGGGGGCGGCACCTACTAATTGTTATCAAGATTCGTCCCGGCGAACTTTGGCCGAACTGCCGGGTGTGCCAGAACCGTTTCGCGAGAGGGTGTGTGAGATCTAGAAAGATGAGTAAGTTTTCGATTTTGAACCAATGTCATGTCTGCAGCCACCAAAAGCAGATTTCTCCGCGTGCACGCTTCTACTTCCAAATGACACTCACTTTCCAATCCATGATGGTCAATCAAATCGAAGATCCTGTAGATCTCATTACAATTGCCTGCGCACATGAAAGCGGCGCGCGTAACACCTGAATTGAGGGAATGTATTCGGGTGTAACCCCTCTCATCCCCGTCCATTGTGTCTGTGCAAATGTCGTTTCATTCAGAGTTCACGTAGACTCAACGTAAATCCCAAATACGGGTCCTTGCGTCTGCACACAAAAAACAAAAACAAAAGCTAGTTTTCTCTGCTTGTACTGTGTCTACCAATTCACCCACCAGACTCTCCCCCAGTCGTAACGAAAGGAGGTCGCCCCCTCTCCCCTTCGGAGAATTCGCGACTACGACCCGTTGCCGCATTCCGCGCAAGGGGGGTGTAGAGGGAGCCCATCATTACCACCACCTTTCCAAATCAAGCATTGGTAGAGGCCTAGCCAGGGCGATGGATCACTATGATTTGTTAATGCTTAATCATATCAAGAGGCGGAAACGGTCTTGGCATTTATTTCTGGAAGCCTTGGTGAGATCAGAGAGTAGGTACTCTAGCTATCCCCAATCCCCCCCTCAACAGGGCACTGCATTGAGCAGTGCCGGCACAATTTGAAATAATACACGTTTGAAGAATTGTTCCCCCACTGTTTTCTCCCCCTCTCTTCTCAGCACAAAGTGCTGGGTAATGGGATCGTCTTGTAGCAAGTACATCTCCAGATACAAGCTCGGGGTAGTGGATGCCTCGTTAATATGACTCCAGTCCGAGCAGCACAATCTTCCCTTGAATGGCTGATAGACATGAGAGAAGCTTTAAGTCACGCGTCATACTTGGATTACGGACCCGAGGGATCGGGTCCATGACGACCCCGAATGTCTGGTGTCGAAGTCGATACGGTTATCCTTGCGTTCCTGAAGAAGTATCATTGCCCTGACACTCAAAGACGTTTTTCATGGATGATTATCATTAATTCATGTTTATCTATGGTAGGAAAGATAGCTGCCAGTAGTAATGACAAAATGAATTCTATCGCTCACGTCCATACAGGAAAACTCTCATTACCATTCTTCCTGTTGTCCTTTTCGTCTCAGGTATTGTCCACCAAGTGAATCCCTGTATTTGAGAACAAATCAAAGTGACACACTGCCTTTTCGTGGACTTTTCTCAATAAAACTCCTCCAACTCCTAAACACTGAACGCCAACGCTAAGTCAAATATCTTCGTAAGAATGCCCTCTGTAATCATTGCACCAGCTCAGCTAATGTGGGCGTTCAATCCAGTGAGTGAGCCCCGTATTGTAATCAAGTTGCTTTATGAAATGAGAAATTGACGAAATGAAAAGTAGGCATCTCCAGCTCCGTCTATATGTCGAATGAATTGAAGGAATCAATGCCAGTTAGTGCGGAGAGCAATCAGCTTGCGCGTGATGCCTTCGCTGAACCTAGATGAAGCTCCTCGAGTAATGGCGTGGATTGCATAGTCAAGGACTTCAGATGGTTGATCGAGAAGGAATGGAGTGTTATCAGACCGAGTCAGATACGGCATACCATTGTAATCCGGTGCGTATTCCAAGCCCTGGGGACTATGCGTTGTATGCGATAGGTCAGAAGCTTCTGCCGGGGAAATGCTTGTTTGAGAATGCAAGAGACTGTCCACCCATAGGATCAAGGTAGCTCGATAGATTGCCGCAGTCCACCACATCGGCAATCGATCTGCTGGCATGCGTGACAGGAAAGAAAAGACCTGGGCGCAGTGGAAAACGGCTAGCTGGCGGTCGTAAATGCAGCGTTGGCGGTGTGAAGCCTGATCCCACAATGAGCCAACATGGCTATCCTTTCGAGCTAGACTCTCAATTTCTGGGAAATTGGTCACTGCATTGAGCGATATCAGGTGGTATAGCACCAGATTTGTCCGTATAATGGTACAATTCTGATTCTTATTCCAGCATGAAATGGCCAATTTGTGCCACCTTGACAAAAGTGACTGCACCACTTCTATCTGCTGCATAACGTGTGCTCTCGTGAAGGATTGCTGGCCTGGTTGGTCGGGAATGAAGGCGTCAGAGAAGCATGTGAGTGTTTGTCTCGTATTGCAAAGCATCTTCTGTATGGGATGCAGCAGTAGGCGAAGTTGATGCGCATCTAGATCAACATGTCCGTCCGATAACTTGTGCTCGAGGAATTCTCGATACAGGTTGAACAGCGAATGAGACGCGAGGGGTTGGGGACTCCCGCTGCTTATGCAGCGTCGCACAGCGTCATTCCACTGCTCAGCATTGACCGCTTTCCACAGCATTTCGGAGCATGGGAGTGACGTGTGGAGCTCACTGACGTCGAGTTGCGGGTCGGTATCGTGGAAAAGACTCAACTCTTGATCAACCATGACCCAGTTGTATACCAACCTATGGAAATGTCAGCAAGCTTTCCTTCTTTGAAGACAAAAACATACCTGTTCTTGGTTTCAAGATGAAGCCACTTTCTCCATTGACTGTCATTGAATTGCAGATCGCCTTCCGGCGCAGAAGAAATGGCTGGCTGGGCCGCCAACATACCAGCATGTTTCAGCATCTGGCATATATTAGTTACATCTGTATCCAGGGTCGTAGGCCACAGAAAGAACTCACCGAAAGGTACATGCCCCTTTGTCCCATGGCGATATCCATCAACCACTTGTCTCCACTCCACGCTCCAAGGTGAGCAAAGAGAAGAGCCGCGCGGAGCGCGGTCGGATCTGCAGACATCTCGACATTCTTATCAATGACGTCTAGGAGAGAGATTCTGCAGATCTCAATGAGACCCATGGACAAAATGCGAGCGTCCTCTGAGTCCACCGCGGAGGCGCCCTGGGCAATCATCAACAACATGAGTATGATGGAGGCTGGGTCGTTTCGGTGCATCGCGTTCGGGTCAATGGATCCTGCGGAGACAAGAGAGTAGAACAAGGTGAGACTGCGAACATAGGTCTTCATGAAGTACTCCAAAATTTTGGACGAAGGGAAATTCAAGTACGACATTGGGCCCCATTTGCCAGGTGTGTCTCGGCCACGATCCTCTCCTCCGTGAACTTCGATGGCTTTCTTATGAAAGGATTGCGAGATACACACCAACCTATCTCTTGTCTGATCATGCATTGGGACGACCGAGGCTAGATCAGCATCGTCCAAGTTCACACTGGACAAGTCGTGCTCTAGTGTGCTCCAGGCAGAACCCGTTGTCCCTAGATACGAGGACTTTTGTGCCAGTCGTTGCAAGTGGTCAAGTGCAGTTTGTGGACACGCGCCTGAGTAGATAGGTGGTGTGCATCGTGCCATGGGCCAGGCAGCCTCGGTAGTCATGAGAGCACCGTTGTCGGTCGAGAGTAATGGTCCTGCTTTGGCAATGGCTGGATAGACATTTTGAGAGGAATCACCACCTGGTGTGCATACACTAGTTGCTCTCGTGTGGTTCGATCCCCAAGCTGAGCTAGAAGGCTCCGAGTTGGACGCGGAGAGATCACCAGGAGGTGATACATCGCCAAAGGGCGATCCTGCAAAATCCATGGTGCTCATGGATGAGTCTTGTTGGGTTGCTGGATAGGTGGCTGCGTTGGAAAAGGATGTTCCCGAGGGTTGTTCTAGACTATAGTTTGACTGAAACAAGTCAGGAGGGTAGGTGCCGAAGTCATCAAAATGAGAAGGCCAGATGCCCAGAGCGGTGTCATCTTCTATCAGCAAACTCGGGTCACTTAAGTTTTCTGAATCCTGTCTTGGGCTCTCTGTCTTCAGATGCATCGGGACGTGGAAATTCAAGTTGTTTCCTGGAGAGGCTTGATCGTGTATCTCCGAGCCTTGTCGCTCCATGTGATATGGGTTCATGTTCGGCGGCATTTCCATCATGATCTGGTGCAAGTTGACAACACCTGGATCGTCTTGGTGTATCGGTTGCTGAATCAGCGGAAGTGATTGCGAAGACTCTACGGGAACCGACAAGTTTCCCAGGGGTTGTTGAACCACGACTCTTGGCGCCTGCGCCGTACCAGATACTTGTGCAGCCGCTTGCGCAGCTTGAGCTTGGTTCCGCTGAGCCAGCTTGCTTGTGCGTCTGGCGAATCTTTGGACACAATTTAGGCCTTTGGCTGCGCATCTCTGGCACGGAACCCCTTTGTCGCATCCAGTCTTGGCTTGGGAACAGTTCAGACAGGAAATCTGCTGTTTTCCAAGAGCACTGTTGGTGGCTCCAGCCGCCGGCGTGTTCTCGGCTTGTTCCTCATGATAGTTTGCAATGTGTCGCTGCAAGAGATCCCTTGAATACCATTAGCATGGATACTTCAAAGCGAGAGTCGACGAACCTCCGAGCAAAAGCCAGTCGGCAATGGCTGCACTTATGCGGTTTGATATTGGTATCTGGTTATCAAGTAAGCATATCTATTGTCTACATTCGCCTTGGTGTTGGCACATACGGCTGGGAATGTGTCTCTCCAAGTGTTCCTTTCTTGTAAACGCCTTCCCACAATAGGTACAGTATATCATGTTGTTTGTCATCTTGTACTGGAGTGATGTTGGTGTCGAGGCGGCGTGCCAAGTACAAGTAGGGTCAGGATCGAGATAGAGCGGTTGAGAGGTGTGACTGAATGGCTGTTGGTTATTGTATTAATCGACGAGAAAGAAGTTGATGGGATTCTGGGTCCAAGAAGAGTTACCACCATCAAGCCCGGCTTGAGCAAGAAGAGTCAAAAATTAAAACCGTTAAAAGCGTTGAAAATGGTAGATGGGACCCAGGGCAGTATTAAGTAGACGCACTGCAAAACCCACGTAGAATAAGAGCAAGCTGAGATTGAGATTGAGCGTGACAAAACAGAAAAGCGAAAACCTTTTTTCCAGTTTACATTTCGCCCAAAACCAAAACACGCGCCGATCAGGAACCAGGTTTATATGGCAGTCACTCACTCAACTGCTTGGGAAGGTGCGGCCTGGCGTGGGTCTAGTGCGGTGGTTGTGTTAAAAATAATTCCTTGTACCTTCGTACTTCGAACAGGCGGGGGTACCCTGGGATCAGGGCCACCTAGAGTGCTGTACTGTAGTATAATGTATGCAGCACAACGATTACACGGTACATGTACATACGTCTACTACCAGACCCTCACCTCAACCTGTCTTGCAGGCTAAGTAATAAGTATGGCTCGAGTGTACTGGACTGGACCCATAACAAGCAATGCCCGCCATAGGTAGCGCGGGTTGCTGGAGGGTCAATGAGAATGTCTGAGAATGGACCATCAGAGCTGGAGGATCTACGAGAGCATCCACCTACCCTAATGTCCCGTACGTATATACATACCCACACTTGTACAACACTGCCCACAGCTTTTATACCAAACCAGGTTTGACCATACAGGGGTTTCAATGGTATTCAAATCGAATCCTGCAATGACTATTGAAAATATAGATCGTTCTCGGTAAAAAAGCTGTAACAGTCCCTGATGTACCATGAAATCGGCAGGGGCCCTCCTCCTAGGGCAGCTTGACCAAATGCACTATGTGCCTTGTATATGTGCGAGGCCCTGGAAGGAAGCAAGAGGTCATGTCATGTATGCGTAGGAAGGTTTTTCGATGAGATCCCACATCCATACAGCAAGCGACATAACGTTGGAAAATCAAACTAAAGTTTACCTGTCGGATGCTGGGCAGCCAGTCACTTTCTTGCCTACCTGATATTTTGGGGGGAGTTTGTGGCGAGCAAAGAGAAAGTCAACGAGCAGCACCTGTTTTTCGAGACTTGGCAAGGGCTGACCTACTAGGCTATTACCTACACTTGGCCCTGCTGGCTGGCTGACTACAGGTTTCGAGCAGGATGATGATGAGCAGGGCAGGGGAAACTCTAAGCCAAAGTCCTAGGAGGGTTTTTATTCCTGTCGACCAACATGATATGGTGGCTACTCATCAAACACATATGGTTGGTTGCACTGATCATCAGCAGCTTAGCGGTATCATGAAGAAGGCCGAATCAGAAGTGGGTGGATGGGTCATGTAAGCAGATCTCACCGAGACTGAGGCTGGGCTTGGGCTGGGTGGACGGGAAGGCGGGCGGGCGGCTTTGAGTCGGGGCTGCATTAGAAGGGCTCCGTTGAGCGACAGGTGGTAGCTTAACTGGGTACTAGCACTATTACGTCGCTCCCGCGAAGAATTGAAAGCGCTCTTGGCGTTCTTTCCCGACACAGCGACCAACATTGCGTCTTTCCTCACAGCAAATACCAAGAACAAAAGAATCTGGCAATGGGTAATAAAACGCGTGCACTCGATTGAATTGATCAGTGAGAGGCTGTCGTCTTCCAGGCCCCACAAGCCCTGGCACATGATGGAAAGATCTGCCGATATCATCTTGCCTTGGCTCCAGACTCGAGGTTTGAGTTTATCTTTTCCAGCATATACTTTCTACGCCATGCATGAAATTTTTTGTTGGCAGCGTTTCCATGGACTGCTTCTTGAAGTCTTGAAGATAACACCGTATTTTGTAAGCCTCTTTCTCGTGGCTTTTCCAGAGCAGTCTTTTGGAATCAATTGCCGGGTGAATTAGTGAGTAATGAAGCATTTCGTCAATTCATAGTATGTAAGTGTACACCACAGACTGAGGGTACAGTGTGGGGCGGGGCTAACGTTCTGGAGAGCTTTGGAGGGGCTACCAACGTCTTTGTCTCTAACTGTAAAACAAGAAAAATGGCTGATGTGTCTAAGTCATTTGCACGTGGGGCTCATTTGGCGATGAACCTTTTACTGTATGCCTACAAACGTGCCGGTTGACCTGGCAGCATTGATTACAACATTGTCAATATTTTGCGGAATCTACCTGGTATACAGACGAAAGACCAATGTGTTTGGACATACTCGGTGATAGGTAGAGCTCCGAGTGTGGACTAACCTAGCAGTAATTGGGTCCTGTCAGTGCTACCTACTGTAGTGTTCGGCTAACAGGTAAGAAACCCTTGAACGACGCCTCAAATGACTGACTCCAACTCTGCATAATCAATGTAGGAGTTATTCTTCTTCCTACATATCTTTCTCACCGGGAAATACACGGGAATTATGTAACGATGGGCCCAAGCAGGCGAGCCAGCTGTTTCCTGGGGATATATCATGTATTGCGTTGAAACCAGGTACGTTGAGCAGGTTATGGCTTTCTAGCACTTCTCGTCTTTGCGCCTTTAGCACTAGATCGGCCCTATCCAACCTCAATTTGCTTAGTCGGCTTCAGGCCTAGTACTAAGTAGAGAGGGACTGCCACCGCAATGAGGCCTTTGCGTTCTCGTGTACGCCTCGTCGTCTGGAATGCTGCATCTGAAGATTAATCAATTCATCACATCGGTGCCATCAGGTATATGTGAATGCAAACTACGTGTTGTCTTTCTTCGGTCTGCTTTTTTGCTCGACCTGTCGCACGCGGCCGTTTGAGTAGTGCCCTATATTCTTTTTGCTTTTTATTCATCTTTTTGATTTTATGGCATCTTGCCCACCTTGAGGACCTGCGTCACTAGCCAGGAAGGGGAACAACCTAGAGGGGAAGGGAGAAGGGAAATAGAAAAAATAATTCTACGAGATCTGGAAAACTCAATCTGTGAGAACCGCTCGGCTGGGAAATGACGAACAACAAAACGCGTATACACTTTTGTGTTTCAGTGGCTCAAGAAGATCGAATCACTACAACTGGATTTGGTAATATGGTGGACGCGCATCGAAGCTTGTCCAGCAGCCAGGCGCCTCTGCACAGGGGTTCGTTCGCCTTCGTCAAACTAGAAAGCCACAGAGACAGACAGACGCTATTGAAGAGCTACGGTTGAGATGATCTGCGCACAGAGGCTGTCAACTATTTTGTCTCCCCAGTCTCCCTGAAACGACCTTGACCTGGATCCGAGCGAAACATGGTATGTGCAGTATAGTCTTGCATACATACTACCATATGGTATATAGGCTTGCTGGCTTGGTGCTACGGTAGGGGGAGCGCAGTCGACCCACCGGTCGGACCGCCTTGAGAGAACGACCCCAGTGGCGATCTTTGTGTGGGCTTGACGAACCACGAACCCCATCCAAGAAAAGAATTCCCCGAGTTTGGATGCCAGATGCATGTAAATCGATCTTGGCCCTGCCTTAAACTCTTTGCCCGATATGGAATGGTAACCGAACAAGAAATGCGAGCCTGTCAATGGCCACGGCGGGAATATCAATGTCTTTGTCCTGATAGTTCCAACCAGCATGTGTAGAAGGTTTATCTGGTCAATCGTACGAGATGTACTTCTGCAAGAGCGCTGGCTGCTGCTCGGGCCACAAGCTGTTTGCCAGCCAGTGTTGAGCCGCTCATTCAGGTCCAGGGCCCGAGGGCCGCTATAATGGCCCTACTCTCCAGACCATACAGACCATTCGATTGAGCGCAGTCGTGTACGAGGTATTCAATCGTACTTTCTCCCATGCGTTTATGAACCCAGACTTTTGACAAGTCATGACGACAAGAAATATCGATATACGGGATATCTACGTCTGCTGGTCCCATCGTGGCTGTCACATGTGCAAGGGTTCTGTGCGCGCATTTTTGCCCCATACCAGTTGTTTCATTCGCATTTTGTTTTCGTCGTTATCGTCCATGACACCTCTATAATGCAAGAGTCGACGAGGATAGACTGGAGCTTACCCTTGACAGCCCCAGCATGTCGGCCAAGGGTTTAGTCGTGCATATCAGCCTGCGGCTCTTGAGCTCCTAGTGTGGGGGGTGTGTAAGGTAGGGAGGGTAGGTTTCTTCTGTGTCTTTTCTAGGATTTACAGTGCTTATGGCCTGGCCAGCTAAATCTTCCACTGCCGACCATCCGCTACTGCTAATTGCTAGCCAGCCAGGCCAGCCTGTGTGGCTTGCGGAAGCTACGGGTGTGCCAATAAAGGAATAACGAGGCACGGCACCCAAGCTAGAAGCCAAGCCCTTTTCACCCAAGTGCGCATCTACAGTCGTCGTGATTACACAAGCCTCCTTTCTGTGTCCCTTCTAGGCCAGACCCGATTGATCACTTTTTTAACCTTAATTCCTGCACCTCAAGGTTAGAAGGCGCTGGCTCGCTCGCTTCCAACGACCTCTTGGGATGATGCCCTACATAAGCCATCTCATCAGCAGAAACCTAGAAATTCCCGACCATCGAATTATCAAGATTTGACAAAACGGCTGAGCTGGGGGCGTGAGATGATGAAATATTACCCAAGACGGCAATGCGGATCAATTCACTCCCTGTCTTGGTAGAAACATTACGAGTTGAACTAAACATTGTGCACTGGAGTTTCATCTCATATTAACAAGACGTGCATTGTCATTTGTTCGACGACACCTCATCCGATGTGCATATGGACTCTATAGGGACCAGTGTCACATAACATCGGATGATGAACAAGTGTAGAAGAAATTTGATAGTGCAAAGGTCATTTTTCCCCTCAAGAAAAGTGATAGTTAAATATTGCCATACAATAGTAATTGCCTATCTGTGCATCGACCCAGACGATGGGACGAATCAGTCGTTTCTATTAAGAAATACAAAGTAAAGATCTTCGCTAGCTTGACCTCGAAGACTTGGACTCGGCGCAGCCAGCGCACGCCTGGTGCGCGCCCCCAAGCAAGCCTTCTTGCTCAAGCCTTCTTGCTTTACTTATGGTCGATACGTACCTACTCACCTGCGTGATGTTGGCGGTCCCCATCTATCAGCATAGGAATTGTCCTTAGTAATGTTAGTAATGCCTAGTTACAAGGCGCAGCTTGAATATCAGCACAAATCGTATCCTTATCGCGCCAGTCGTATGGCTATCGCACAAGTCGTAAGTATGTCTAAGCGAGTCTCACTCATCATCAGAATCAACGCATCATCAACGAGAAAGAGAGTGTGCGAATGCCTCCTGAGATGCAATCATATGGCACAACTCGATCCTGATATCTGTGCCACTCGAAAAAAGGGTCCTTTTCTAGTCATCACCCCGTGAAAGCCAGAATTCGCGACTAGGAGCTCCCTGGCGATCTGAACGCCGCCGGATGGAGGTAGATTACGCGCTATTGGACGATGGAAGTAGGATGTATTCGAGCCTTGGCTTGTAACGCCGGGTCCATTGGTCAAAACGGGTACGACGAATGGCGTGCGTATTTTGCGTCGTTGGTTGCCCTGTAACAAGCAGGTCCGCGCCTACGGTCCCGTCGTCGGATTCGGCTTGTCCTGTAACCATAACGGATGACCATAACGGATGTGGATGGGGTGATTACTCTACATTCGACGGCTGGACCGGATCTCTATTCTGCCCACCCACCTATGCAATGGTGATGTTGGTATAAGCAAGATAAGATGTCCGGAGGATTGCGGTAGCGCCATGTGGTTGGGTTTCGTCCGTCTCTCGGTCCCGGAAGGTTACGCCCTAAGGGCCAAAGCTGACACCCATTGCGATACCGCGGGCGGACACCCCAGGTAGCTTTGGCCAGCGCCAGCCCGCCGATCCTCATTCGCACCGTTGTCGGCTATCAGGGCGCGATGCACGTCAGATGTCCTCCACCGGCAACTTCAATGATGGTATTGTTGCTTTCTTTTTCGTTGGTCTTTTCTTTTTCTTTTTTCTTTCTTGGTCTTCCTCATTCCCCATGCATCTGATTGATTTCTGTTCTGACGGCGTGTTGCCCATGTGGATAATGCGGTGTGACTCTACGGTTTAGCTACCGGTCAGCAGTAATGGCGGAACCATGTCAAAATCAAGCTGCATGCATGCATGCCGTAGAGTTGTGGCTTTTGTAGCACCTTCTTCGGGCCCGATACCTGTCCCCAAAGCAATCATTGCAAGAAAGAGGAAATTGAAATAAAATAAAATAAAATAAAATAACAAAAGGGCCGAGATCACTTGCCTAGCGCATAGCAAAGTTACTGATGCACTGTCATTGGTTTCTGCTTGGTATTTCGTACTGTCGTCGGTGCGGTTTAGGTGTGAATAGGCAGCGCCATAGCCATTGCAAGCGCATGAGAATGAGGAAAGTAACAATCAGGTCGCAATCAAAGAGATTGAGGCTCCGGTGAACCATGGATGAGCTCACGGGTTGGCTCTCTCTCTGATTCATCCCTCTAGCAGACTTTGAGTGTGAGCTCCATCGAACCCAGATGTACTCGGTGGTTCCTGGCCTTGTGAAGCGACCAATCTCACGCAATGCTCGTGACTGTATGAAAGTAGAAACTGAAGGGAAGGCGCACTTGGCAGCGTATGTCAAGAGCTTCATGAGCACTTGCTCACAAATATCCTTGATCGGATCGTGTTGGCTGAGGGTGGCGCAACTCATCCGACACTGTTGCCTCAGAGCTTCGTGCATCGACTCACATCATCCCTCATTGGTGTGTTCGTATTGTGACGTTCCCAAACAATTGCATACAATGATCTGCACACAATAGACCATGGACCTCTCATCCAAAATGAAGTTTTTTGTTGCAAAGTGTCAATTGTGGATCGTCGTTGATGCCGACTTCGTTCTGCCTTGCATTGGTGCGCCGAATTCGATTGGAGTTGCAGCTTCGATGGAGACCGTGTCGAACAAGTGTTATGCTCAAGTACTGGTAGGTACTTTGTCGAGAAATTGTACACTAGGCAGAATGATGAGATGCGAGTTGAGTGTGTGAGACCGCTGGTGAATATCGCGAACCTCGTCGTCGTTACCATGACACTAGAGCTTTGTATGAATAGTCAGTGAATCTGAAGATGTCTCATCTTATTTTCAATTCTTCTTAGAGGGGATTCACTCGCCAAAAGGGGAAACTCCTCGGATTTTCTCAGAATAGGAAACAACTTTTTGCATCGAGTATTAATGTCAAGATTCGGACCCCCACAGGTCTTTTCGGACCTTGGAGGTCCTAAGGGGTATGACCGATGACCCACACAGCGTCTTAATCATCATGGCCAAGCTCTCATACAAGGGGTTGGGTGGACAGAGAATTTGGTGTCGGCTTTGCACTATCAAATTTTTCAAGCAGAAAGATCGGCGCAGGCTGTCATCAAGGTCTCTTCCAGGACTGCAACAGCGAGGCCTCCTGGTCCACCCTCACCCTATATACGCAGAATGATGGATCCTAAAGAAAAGTCTATACTTTCTTTTCTTGAGCCAATGGAACTTTTACGTCAAGACCCTGAACCTAAAGTTCTTAAACTTCACGGGATATTTGACTCCTCCGGCCGTGATCACGGGAGCGGTTGCCCCGTGGTGCCGGGCTGGTCTTCTCAGGAGAGGAAAGTCGAACTTGCCAGTGCTGGGATTATATAAAAGACACGTGCTCTTATCGGCGCCCAAAAGTCCCATCACGCACCATTTCAAAGTCGAGGTTTTGTGCCAGCGTTGAAACCATTCTCGCATTCCTCCCCTTTCAGACTCCTACTCCCTGGCCTTTTGGAACAAGATATCTTTTCGAATCACGAACACAACACTGGAGTAAACACCATATTTCCCCATGTTTTCCTCCGAATCGAACGAGTTTCTACCACGAACGATATATCGCATACGGGCGAACACTGCATAACTTGTGGCAAGATTGCGGACTCTTGCCAGTCCATATAGGTTTCAATGTGCAGAATCTCGAAGTCATGCTTGCAACTTGACTACTGGAAGACCCTGTCAGCGAGGACTCCTGATCTGCAATATCGCAATCTGAAATGTTCAGTACTTGAATCTTTGTACATGTTGCTGGCTACTGCGATTGAATTGGGATTCCTTGATCGACTGTCTTAGGTCAAGTTACATTGCCCTCTACAGAGTATTGATGAGCCTTCCACTGACACACACTAATGTACTCAGATAATATTTCCTTGCTTTGCCAGGCTGGTCTCCGAAACATCTCATTGGATTCCCTCATCAGCCCAGCCGAATGGCTTGCGCAGCCTATGACTTTAACAGAATCGTCGGCGAATTTTCCTACCTAGAGTTTGAAGAGACGATTAAAAATGTATGCAGGAAGGAACATTTGGCAGTTCACGTCATGACCTTTTCAGGTCAACAACGCCCTACCAACGCTGCGATTGTTCATGGACCCCAAGCAGCAAGGCAAAGATATCAAACCTTTTGACTGTCATGCAGAGAGGATGAAGCCATCGCCGCCGGAAATGGTGGCGCCTACCGAAAGGTCAACGTTCAAGCTCAATTTTTTCTGCCAAAGGTTTTGGGGGTTCACGATTAGATGTGAAAATGTGATGATCCTATTCGGCGCACGACCGCAAAGGCTGTTGGTGTGGAGGCGGATACGGTTCATAGTTCACCTACCATTATATCTAATCAGCTGTTCGCCCTTGAAACTCGATACCAAACTCGTTATTGATTCACTGCTTGATGCCGAGCACCTTAACAAGTTCTCCATGCAGACCCATCGGCAGGACTGAATTTGCCGTCGGTTCTCTCTGATTCGGCCTTTCGTCAAAGCCTTTTTCTTCTTTGGTTTTTCTTCGGAGGACACGTCGCGGTCCATTATGACTCCAAAGTCTGCGGTTTGTCCCCAAAGTCTTCCGGAAGTCTTGCTATAAATGTATGGGAATCCTCAATTCTTCATCGGCATTTCCTCAAGGGTGATCCATCATAGACATCTTCAAGTAATTCTATCATACCTGAAGTTGACACTTTATTGTGCAAATACTTACTTTACGTATGATACTTGCGAGGAAGAAAGGAAGGAAGACCAACGTGTATCAACATTATTTTCCATGTCCAAGTCCGAGTCCAAGCCTGGCAGCTGGTAGCCAAAACGATGCGAGACCATTGATGAGGCTTTGAAGCAAGACCAAGCACCACCACTCAGCTATTACTGTCCTAATACCGATGACAATGCCCATAATGTCGATATAAACATCTGAACCGGCCTCTATCTTCGAACAAACCATATCTTTCGGCATAGCAAGGACCTATTCACCATTACCGACTCGATTTATACGAGCACCGTCACATACCCACTCGAACACATGGACCAACCAACTTCATAACATGGATGGGGGATATCACGATAGAGGAAGGAGAAAGAAAGAACGTATGAGGGATGGGAAGGGAAACTATTCCAAGGACTACGCCTAAACCTCGAGATTTTCTATATTCCGCATGCTTCGCACTCGGAGAGAATTGAACGATACAGCATCAAAGAGCTTCCCATATAGTCATTCCGAAAACCCTACGAGACTGTTTGTACCAGGAACATGACATACCCGGTAGGAAGGCGACCTGACCAGACAGTGTGAGGAAAGAAACAGAAAGCGTGAAGGAAGAAACAGAAAGCGTGAAGGAAGAAACGGAAAGCGTGAAGGAAGAAACAGAAGAGTAAACGTACGCCTGATCGACAATAGCTGCGAAGGTCCTTCACCAAGCTGAACGAGCCTCCACTCGTGTCATCTGCCTCGGCTAAAACTCCTGGAAGTTATCACTGTCCACTTGAGGCAGCTGCGGACGTTCGAGCAAGACAACGGCCAGCGACAGGTACATGCGTGAGCAGGCTCTTCGATTTGTCCCGATCCTAGCATTAGGTCTTAGCCTGTACCTGCTATATTCCATCTCTCGAAGTTAAGAGGTAGGACACTGAGCCCTCAACCCCTTTCTCTCGCAGCTGTGGGAGGGAGACGCGTCTCAAGGTTTCGGTACCTGCCAAGGTATGTAAGATTCAACGTTCTCCACTGCCATCACATACGACCATAGGTTCCAGAGAACTCGGCATCCCGTCCGCTCTGCCCTAGATAAACTGGAAATCGCCGTATTAGTAGTTGAGTCGGTGACGATCAGCGAATCCTTGGTGTTGTATGTTTAATTTTTGCTTCCCTTTGTCACCTCATCAGTCCTGACAACCGCAAGCGCTGGCGCTCCTGTAGCGATGCGTGAGTGCAGGACCATTTTTGCTTCGTACACTGTCATGAAAGAGGAGCCACTGGAATAGTCATAAACAGTGTCATGTTACTTGACACTCATGGATCTCATCGGACTCAAGATGGACGATGTCGTTTCATGACTTTCAGGCAGCCGCGGGGCAGAGTCGAGTCTTCTGACAAATTCGCTGGGAGGAAGTCGATCCCCTGGGTAGAATTGGTACCCAAAAGTGCTAAGTGATGACTTTTGTCCTTGCGTATTTGCCTCTGCCGAATCTCGGCGTTCACTCCGGTAATGTCCTGGAGACCGGCCGCGAACGATCATATTGACGGACTTTCTATGGGCCACTCTCACCCACTGATCTGCTACCCCTCGGCCAAGCTCGCCAACATATGCATGAAGCTCAACCACTAAGTTGTAGTGTTGTTGGTCTGCCCGTCGCTTGCCATTGTTCGCAGTGGCTTGATTGAACTGAATTCGCTCAAACGTGTGTTCGGTAGGGTATAGCCGGGGCATTGTAGACTCGCGAGCCACAGTCTCGATGGATGTTTCATCGTCGATCTGGTCGACCTGTGTAGGCTGCTTACTGGAAGAAGAGACCAGCGTAGATTCTTTCGGATAAAGCTCGACTCGTTCAGGGCTAGAAGTGAGGCCTTTATCTCTCTTCGGTGTGGCCTGCACTAAATCTATCGTCTGCGCATCATTCTCCGACACAACGGCTGTGATAGTCATGGCGAATTTGAAAACATCATACATGGCTTCAGAGGCGTGCGGTTTGAATCGCACAGGAAGATGATGAGGGTTTGGCGGATAGAGACTGAATGAACAGGTGCAGGAAAAATAGTTGCGCCTGTAGCATGTCCATGCCCGATCGGATAGAAAGAATCCCTTATCTATCATGCCCGAGATGTTGATTTGTTCTACTGGAATTGGTTCATCATCGATACCAACATAACTCAGATAACCGTGGGTGGTGACATGTTGCAGAGGCGGCATGTTCTGCCAGCTCTTGCCCTCGTTGTATCGGGTATTCGTAGTTGTTTCACTCTTTCCAGGAACTTGATGCTCAGCTGTTGCTGTTATTGCTTTCGCACCACGCGAGGATTCAATTGATGTTGCTGGCAGCAAGTCTTCCGAGTGACTGTGCGATCCTTGCTCCGCCTAAAGGAGCGCTTGTTAGCAAAGTATTAGCTGTATCGAGTACTTTGCTTACCTTTTGCATTTTTTTGACCCTTGGAACGTCCACGTAGGACCTCTTTACACCAATCGCGATGCCTAATACATCATCGGCGTCCACAGAATCCGAAGTACCATCTGGAGATTCAACTCCCAATGGCTTATGTGTGTCAGTTGTGCCCATTTTCAATTTCTGGGTATGCCCGTAATGTCTCTCAATAGCAATATTTTTGGCGGCCAAGCATCGTTTCATGTCGTTGAAGGAATCTAATAGCGGTACCACGTAGCCGTCACCAAAGACGTCCGCAGCAACAAGATGTCCATAGACCTGCATGGTCAACATATCCATGACCCACGACCCCGAGTCGCCATTCGAAATTGCTAAGACTCATAAGAATCGGCTACTATCTTCGAGTCATTGTGTGGACTTACAGTAACCTTCTCGAGTTCTGACCAAGTGTATATCGATGAAAGACTTTCCAGGGTGGAATTGCATCCTTGCAGGCATTGTACGAAGGTAACCATACTTTGGCCGCTCAGCACTGAGAATCATGACGGGCATTTCGATCGGGCGTTCGAGTTCCGTCTCTGTCGGCATATTTAGGGGCCGCCACCGATTTATTCGAAAACTCTTCTGCTCGGGTAAGGGCATGTCATCCAGGTGTACCAACGTCCAGTCGTAATTCTTTTCTTTGCAATCTCTCATCTTGTCAGTGTCCGGCCTCAAGATTGGTAACATCACGCTGCTGGACTCCCAAATGCTGACCCTTAATTGGTCGGCTGGTTTAAATAGTTGAGCATCCAATGTCGTTTCTGGAGTTTGAGCCATGTTATCATCAAATAGAGAGGGACTTGACGCCTCAAGATCAGAATCTGATTCTGAGTCAGAAAGATCGTCTCGGTTATTCGTGTCGTCTTGACCTGTGTCCTCAGTGATATCTTGGATGGCGTGCCCTGAAGTCATGCCCATCAACTTCGACGACGGGTCGTCGAAGAACACCCTCAATGGCCCGCCCAGCGTCCCAATACGTGCGGCCTTACTGTCGGTATCAAAGAAACACATTGGGATACCACACCACGGTTCAAGGTCCGCGTATTGATTTTCGTGCTTCAATGGTAGTTGCGCAAGGATCTTGGATACTGGCCAAGCAGAGCCGGCCACTAAGATCTCGAGTGCAGGATGATTGTTCCCGGACGGCCTGCAAATGTCGCGCACCCATTGTTTGTTGAGAAACTTCGTAACACACTTCTCCAAGCTTTTGTCGCAGAGGACGACTATCCACAACTTTGCATCCGCGATGGTCGTCCCGAGCATCACTGGACGAATAGCAGTCGGGCCAAGCCGAAGCTTGTTCTTCTTCCCTTTGACTTTTTCCACATATTCCACAAGTGGTTTTTCGAGTCGACCCACGATGTCGGAGTATCTTCCTCTTTCTTGAGCTTCGGCTGCTTTTTCAAACTTCTTCAGTTTCCTGGGCACTGGAAATGGAGGTACTGTGCCGCCATTGTCAGGTGATGAAGGCTTGACACTCGAATGCGATTGATCTGTGTCTGGCGTGACGCTTGACTTCGTCGAATCATAACTTGAACCGTTTTGCCAGCCTCTTTGAGACGATTGACCTATATCCGAGCTATTCTGGGAGAGCGAGGTCGAGCCGGCGTCTGCCCAGTTCTTGCATATTCGCGGGAAATCATGTTTTCCCAAAGTAGGAGGAGATGGAGGTCGCATTTGGGGCGGCTCAGTCGTATGAACGCCACTGCGAGCGGTTGGGATATGCAGCGTTTCCATCGTGTTTCGTTGGAGAATTGAGGGGATCGCATTTCGAGGCTATGCTGAACTGAGACTTTTGTATACTATATAGCACGTGAGCTGCACTTTCACTGCATCCATTGGCCAATATGATACGGCATCTCGGTGCCCGCCAAGGCGGGGCTGGGCAACAACACCTCAAACTATCCCGAGATATCGCTCCCTGTCAGCTTTTGCTGATATTCCTTGTAGATCAAAGTTCATATGTTGTCTCTTCAGCATGAATTTTGCATCGTCAGTTTTCCCATTGCCGTCGGCTACTGATGACGATCTACGGAATCTTTGTAGAACGCTGTGGGGGTGGCCCGATTGTTCATACTGCAACATTTCACAGCCTTGCATTGCGCGGGATACTTGCCCGTGGCGTCGTTTCAGCAGACTGAAAAGGTTCTTTGACTTCTACAGAAGCTTGACCAGAGTGTATGTGCCAGACTTCCTGGAAGGATCTCCAGCTCTTCGTAGCCATGAGGATGTTTGTCACGTCGCCAGTATTTTGCGGGACAACTCTCAATCGACAATTTCACAACTGATACAAATGTCATTTGCACAGCGAGATGCAGCAGATCTCCCACCCAAGACCGATCAGTCTCGAGCATTAAATCTTGCGACCCGGGTTCTTTTCATGGTCGAGATTCCTCAGGGCAATTCACCTTCGCCACTAATAGTACCTTTACCTGGCCAATGGCCTGATAGCTTATCAGTGCTTGGATACCTCATGTTCACATTCAAGGCCCAAAGCCAGATCGAAATGAGTACAATGAACCTACCAATTTACGCCCTGGAGGGTGGCGAAACGTGGGACAAGATCCTTTCAGTGTTAAGCGCAAGAAAACTGAGGAGTATTGCATCTTTGCAAATTGTCCCGACAGATAATCTCGCTGAACATCTCTGGCTAGACAGGGCTAAAGGAGTGGTGAAAGTGTTTCACCACTTGGCTTTCTTGAAGGAGCATTTGCACTCCAGCCGTACGACTGGCTCGAAACAAGAACCAACGGAATCATCAATGTGAGATTGACTTCAACTTTATACTCATTTGTGGTAGACTGATTTAGTGCAGTAGCCCATTACCTCGTCGCTTAGCCTTAGAGATCATACATTCTGTTCAGAACATACTCTTCCCGCCAGATCCCAAATCTCAGGCAATTATACGCGCCCTGGTGGAAGAGAAGTCCTTTGACCCTGAGTGCCTGCAATATAATGCTTCGGAATACGAGCTTGACAGCGAAAAACAAATCCCGTATCAGTGGCTTGGGCCTCGCTTGATGGACCTTTATGGAGAGCTGTGCAACCCAACCCCACGAGGATCATTAGAAAAATGGATTGAGCGAAGGAGCAGAGACAGACATGTCATGATGGCTACTACCATTGGTATCCTCGTCGCCATTTTTCTTGGCATCTTGAGTCTGGTGGTTTCTATACTGCAGACGTGGATCGAATGGCAACAATGGAAAATAACGTCAGCATCATGAAAATGTATTAACGAGGTGTGGCTCGTAGTGTTGATTCGTGAAAAAGAAGGATGAATTAAGTGCTGGGAAATTGCAACTGGTTTTTGTCACTACTGCCTACACTGTAGTCAAAGTAGAACTACCCATAATCTATGATTTTTGATACCCTTACCCAAGACGTCCCATGGTTTGTCTTCACGATGTGTGGACCCGTTGTTTCCCCAGATTGCCTATAATCCGCACTAAAACGTAAGTACGGGAAGCACAGTGGTGCTGTGCTATCACGTACTCCACTGCTAGTGGACTACAGCTGGTGGCTTGGGCTAATTGGCAAGCTTGCCGCAGGCCAATGGGTATGGGGTTTCTATGTTTTGTGATAATGCTCAAATGGACAAGATTATAGCGCATAATTCCGCGTGGTGTGATGCCTTGGCCCATTTCTAGGCAAATAAAGACATGCGGCCAGACTCGAATGTCCTCGGCTTGTGGTGAAGGCAGTAGTAGTAGTCGTAGCATTGCATGTTTTGACCCAAGCTACCGGGACTCTGATGTCTTGAGTCGTGCACCGGAATAGGACTAGGGCTGCTTACACTAGAGTCGCTGAGAATATCGCGGCAACGAACACCGCTACGCTCAATCCATGACCCGTCGAGAAGCTTCAGTCAATTGATGGCACAATTGTGCTGAAGTGTTTCGTTCACCTTGCAACTGAACCCATGAAACAGGCGGACTCTGTGCGCTCGTTCTCTCAGATATGACGTTATTTGCGGGGCCGCCCAGAGGCTTGGTTCGTAACGTCCAAGGCGCTATCAGCAAGTCGAGCATCTCGGCAATGCTGGGCAGACATCCACAAACTCCCAGGTCACGCAAGTCAAGGTCAATTGTCGCTGGATCCCAGGTGGGTCACCCAGGGAATTTGGGATATGATCTTCTCTGGTTTGGGATCAAACTGCATTTCTTGTGGTAGCGTGATTGCATCCTTCGCGTCCACTTGTTCTCCAGATTCCCCAGACGAACCTCACGCGAGGATAAACGCGGAGTGGTGGATAGACTAGAAGAGGTCGGGATAGCTTTTCGGTTGCCCAGTGTCCAGAACTTCGTACTCGCGATCACAATTGGGCAACTCCGCAGAGCCGCATCAATGTCAACTACCGTGTCAGCCATGCGGTGTGTTCAATACGACTCCATTCCTTTGAGTTGACTAAGCAGTATAATCCAACAAGGCTCATCGGTATCACGAAATTCGGGAAACAACCAAGAAATCGTCGTTCCGATCCAATCTTGCCTTGTTCTTGAGTTCCCATATCCGAGATAATCTGCCCTTGCAACGGTTCCAGGCCAAGCGTCCAGTGAGTGGAGACGGTGGGATAACATTCGACGCTGTCTAGTACCAAGACTGGCCAAGATGAAGTTCGTGACTTGGCAACGGGGATATTGGCCATTCGCGCTACTCTCCCAGGCCGGGATGACTTGATAAACGCCTCATGGGCAGGAAGAAGCTTGGATCGGTCCTCTAAGCATCCTAAGCATTCTAAGCATTGGGCGCCCTCTAGTTCAGGTTTTTGATGGTGGCGTCGTCGGTATACCAGCGCGGAGACAAGGTCAATTAGCAGACCATGCCGGACCCGCTCTCCTCCAGGTCTGGGGAAGGCTTCTCCCCATGGGCGAAGATGGTGGTATCGACTGTTGATGACTCTTGGCGGGAATTGCAGGACGGTGTCACATTGCAGACTGACATAAAAGCCGATCGTTTCCTCTCGCTCAAAGCCTTCCTCCTCCTTCACTTCTGCGCAGCCGTTGTTGATCAATATATTTCATTGTGATTGTCTGATCTTTACCTCTCTCAGTCCCAGGCAAGGCTGAGCAGAGCGCATATCTCTTTCCCTACCTGGATAGACCATATCAACATAGTCGATCTGCTTGACACAACTCAACAGCACTAGCAAAGCAACTGAAAATGGCCGACGCCGAAAAGACAGAGGCTCTGACCTCGCAGCAGTAAGTGATCTAACTATGCCCTCCGCATGGATATCCGTATTAAACAGTATCACCCACCAGGAGTCGTGCGACCGGGGCCGTTGACCACCTAGAAAATGGCAACCCTGATCATGTCGACCTTGCCAGAAACCTGGAAGCCAAGTAAGTTGAGCCCTGCTTTCCCCCGTTTTGTGCCCCTTCCAAATCCAGAACATATCTGACACTGCCTCCTCCAGAATCAAGAACCCTTTGAAAGGAATCCCACGAGACCAGTTGAGTATGTATAATTCCAGGGTCTGGCGTCTGCCGATCCGCCCTTGCCAGCCCTAACCGACAAGACTCTTTGCTGACCATATTCACTTGTAGTGAGAGACGTCGAGGTTTTCGCTCACGAAAAGGGCCTAGAAGAGCACATCCCGCTACTTCGCAAGGGCGCGCTCGTGGCTCAAGACCCCACCAACTACGAGAACATTGATGGACCCGAAGCTCTCGAGGAGGATGAGAAACTTGCGCTGTATAATGAAATTCACCACAAGTGGAACATGCCTTGGAAGCTATTCCTCACCATTGCCACTTGTTCCATTGGTGCTGCCGTCCAAGGTTGGGATCAGACGGGATCCAATGGTGCCAACATCTTCTTTCCCGCAGAGTATGGCATTGATGGCGATGATGCTCGGTCACGACTGGTAAGCCTTTTCCTGGTCCCGGCAGCGAAGAATCGGTCTCACATGTTTCAACTTAACAGATCCTTGGTGTCGTGAATGCTGGTCCCTATATTGGAAGTGCTTTCATCGGCTGCTGGCTGTCTGATCCTATCAACAACTGGTTCGGACGTCGTGGTGTTATCTTCTTCTCGGCTCACTTCTGTATCTGGCCTGTCATCGGTTCTGCTTTCTGCCACAACTGGGAACAACAGCTAGCCTGTCGTCTACTCATGGGTATTGGAATGGGTGTCAAAGCATCTACTGGTAAGTCTCTTCCTTCGCGATCTTGGAATTATATCAAAGCTAACACTGTGACAGTACCGATTTACGCCGCCGAAAATGCACCCGCCTCTGTTCGAGGTGCTCTCGTTATGTCTTGGCGTACGTATCAACAGCAGCTCCCCTCATTGTATTATACTTAAAATGCTAACATTATATCCAGAAATGTGGACTGCATTCGGAATTTTACTTGGAACAGCTATTAACCTCGCCGTCTTCTACGCACCTCACAACTGGCGACTGATGCTGGGCGCTCCCTTCATTCCCGCCGTTCCCCTGCTCTGCCTGATCTACCTGTGCCCCGAGTCGCCCAGATGGCTCATGAAGAAGAATCGATACGCCAAGGCGTGGAAGTCTCTGACAGTCCTCAGGAACAACCGCATCCAGGTCGCGCGTGATATCTACTACATCCACGCGCAGCTGTCGATTGAGATGCAGCTCACCAGGGACAGCACCTACCTCAAGCGCTTCGTTCAGCTCTTCACCATTCCTCGCGTGCGTCGAGCCAATATCGCCGCCTTCACAGTCATGATTGCGCAGCAAATGTGCGGTATTAACATTATTGCCTTTTATTCCACCACCATTTTCAAGGAGGCTGGATACGACGATTTCCGTTCCTTGATTTGCTCGTTTGGATTCGGTCTCGTCAACTTTGTCTTTGCCTTCCCGGCCTTTTGGACCATTGATACTGTGAGTTGACAAGGCTGATCTGCACACTCCTTTACGAGTACTAACAGCCTGCAGTTCGGACGCCGTACACTGTTGCTCTTCACCTTTCCCCAGATGGTGAGTCAAGACAAATGTTCCATAGTGTACCAAATCTGTATACTAATTCCGAAATAGACCTGGACTCTGCTCGCAGCAGGTTTGTGTACACTCATGCCAATGGAGAATGCCAACGGAGAGGCCAACACTGCCAGAACTGCTCTGGTCGCCCTCTTTGTCTTCATGTTCGCTGCCTTTTACTCGCCCGGTGAGGGTCCTGTTCCCTTTACCTACTCCGCCGAAGTATACCCTCTGTCGCATCGCGAGGTCGGCATGGGTTTCGCCGTGGCTACTTGTCTGTTCTGGGCAGCTGTTCTCGGCATGACGTTCCCATTCTTGTTGGAACGAGCCGGAACCGCCGGCGCCTTTGGTTGTTACGCTGCCTTTAACGCTGTGGCTTTCGTCATGATATTCTTCTTGGTGCCGGAGACGAAGCAACGAACGCTCGAGGAGCTCGACTACATCTTTGCTGTTCCCATCAGAAAGTTCGCCTCTTACCAACTTACCAAGGCTCTGCCGTGGTGGATCAAGCGTTGGGTCTTCTTCCAGCGAAACGCAGAGCTTGAGCCTTTGTATCACCACGATAACGACGAGCATGAGGAACTGGCACCTCGTAGAAGTCCCGTCGACTCGACTGACGAGAAGAAGGCCTCGTAAAGGCAAGGGACTAGATCCACTGCGTCGCGAGGACGGGAAATGAAACGATATATATATGATCGTATTAGAATTAGGGACTAGGAAGGGGCCTAGCCTAGTGAGATCCCTTCCATGTATCATGGCGAATCATGATGGAATGATAGTAATAACAAGCTTATGAATTAATTGTATCTCGACTTGCGCTTAAACCGCTTTGCACAACAGAATTGGCCAAGTCATTCACAATCGCATGTTCCACGTATGACAGCAGTGCTGCAGTAGCTAGTTAGTACAGCGCATTCCACATAGCCCCCGCGATCGCCAAATATAGCACCATTAGGCGGCAGTTTCTAGTGGAGTTGACACCAAATTGGCGCCCGCTCAAGGGGAGCGAGGGGAGGAACTGATCCCCGCAGCGCTGAACCCCACCTGAGCTCAGCCATGGACCATGACGAGGTCGGCCTAGCAACATCGAGCTTTGGGCGTCCTTCGTTTCACAAAGATTCAAGCTTGTTGGTGTTTCTCAGAGAGTAGCACTCACTCCATTGGCTTACCCGAGAATACGAGCCATTGTTTTGTGACCTTGCTCGCAAGTCCTCCAAGATACCCTGGGGATTTTTCTCAGCTTTAAAAGCTTTCTGATCCCAGCCGACATCCTCGTATACGTTGCGACCATCCCCTCTTCCTCATCTTACGTCACTCCTGTAAGACGACATCCGCAAACCAAACAAACGAGAACTGCTGGTTACTAAACTATATAACGACGCCAGCTCGAATTCCCTCGAGCTAAATCAACAGCTCGTACTTGAGCTGGGAGACCAAGAGACAAAGTCCGCAAAAAGTCATATCACCAGAAGCAACAATGGAGTCTTTCCAGAAGCTCAAGCGCCGCACGACGGATCTCGTGGAGAACACAAAGAACACCTCCTGGAATCTCCCTTCCATGCCCAAGGTGCAGATGCCAAATATTAATATGCCAAGCATGCCCAACATGCCAAATATGCCGAACCTGCCCAAGTTTGGCTCCGACCACTCTTCCATGAAGGCGACCTGGCAATACGTCGAGGTGCCACCGCTGCCGCGGTCATCGCACTCCCTCAACGTTGTAGGCGGCTCTGTGTACGTCTTTGGCGGCGAGGTCGAGCCGCGCAAGCCTGTCGATAATGACATGCACGTTATTACACTGCCGTACAGCGGTGCTGGCGCGGACTACTACACCGTCAAGGCCAAGCCTTCTACCAAGAACGTGCCGGTAACAGAGACGGAAGCCTCCATCGCCGAAGAGGGAGAGCCCTCGGAGAAGGAACCATTGTCCGACGTCCCTCTCGCCTCCCCGACAGCCGAAGAGCCATCATCATCCACCAGCCTCACGGCAGAAGGCAAGGGCAAAGGACCCGAGAGCCTGCTGAGCGCCGAAGTGCCGTCCGCCCGCGTCGGGCACGCCACGGCCGTCATTGGCAGCCGCATCTTCATGTACGGCGGTCGCAGCGCCGCCGCCGAGACGCTCGACGAGAACGGCCGCGTCTGGGTCTTTGAGACCAAGACCAACACGTGGTCGTACCTGGACCCCAACCGCGAGAGCCCCGTCGCGCCCGCGCGGTCCTACTTTGCCGCCGTGGCCACGGACAAGCCGCGCGACTTCCAGGCTTCTTCTTCGTCTGCTGCTGCGCCGGGCCCTGGCCCGCGCCACCGCCTCAAGCGTGCCGAGTCCTGGAAGGAATGGGCCGAGGGCGACAGCGCCGACGCCGGCATCCCGCAGCGGCCCATCGTCGGCAACGTGGCCGCCCACGCCAGCGACGAGGAGGAGGACGGCTTCGGCACCTTTATCGTGCACGGCGGCTGCCTCCAGGACGGCTCCCGCGCCAACGATCTTTGGGCTTTCGACGTGAGGAGCCGGACGTGGAAGGAGCTGCCCACCGCCCCCGGAAAGCCGAGAGGCGGCGCGGCCCTGGCCATTGCCAAGAGCCGCCTGTACCGGTTCGGAGGCTTTGACGGCGAGGGCGAGATTGGTGGCCAGCTGGACGTCTTGGAGCTCGGCGTCGAGCTGTTCGATGACCGTACTAGCAAGGGCGAAGTGGGAATATGCGCCAAGGGCAGCTGGATCACCCTGACGCCTTCAGCCCCCCAAACTCAAGGCGAAAAGGGCACCCTGGTGCCAGAGGAGTGGCCGGCCGCCAGGTCGGTCTCCGGCATGCACCTCGTCATGGGCGGTGGTGGCCGCGAGTACCTCGTTCTCCTGCTAGGCGAGCGAACGCCCTCGGGTGAGGGTCACGAGGCCGCGGGCGAGTTCTGGAGCGACGCCTGGGCGTTCCAGGTCCCGCCCATTGGCATGACCGCCGCCAGCTTCAAGGACGCCTTCCTGCAGGCGACGGGCCGCAAGACGGGCGAGGGCAAGTGGTCGAGGCTCGCGCTGGAGCCCTACGACGACGAGGTCGAGGCCGATGCCCGCGGCCCCGGGGCCAGAGGATGGTTTGCCAGCGCCGCCCTGGGCGACCAGGACGAGACGGGTATCGTGCTGTTGGGCGGCATCGACGAGCGAAACCAACGGTTGGGCGACGCATGGGTCTTCCGGCTTGGTGATGCCAAGGCTTATACTGGATAAAAGATGAAGCAATCTCGTTCGCTACAGAGCATGAGAGGGAGATAAAGGAGGTTGGGGAAAAGATGACATAAAATGCCAGCACTACCTGGGAATCCTTGTAAAAATGAATGAGGGTCATCTCACATAGGCCCATCTACAGCGAGCCACCTTGTGCTTTGTTTCATAGGCGTATTCACGGACTGATTTTGGAATCCAAGCTTCAATGACGTGCTGTTCTTCGAAAGCGTGATAGACCTGAACACTCGCAATGTCTACAAGTAAACGTCACATTGGACAAGAGACCTGGTTGGCAAAAATGCGTTTGCTGTTGTCTTTCAGGTTGAAAGGATAACGTCGATTGTGAGAAATACAGCATAGCACAAGCCCGCAGGGCGTCGAAAACGAAGAGTCTGTCTGTGGCAATGAATACAAGCATTTTACTCTTTCTTATGTACAGGTTCCCAGTTCTCTAAGCCCCGTTCGACATTGCGAACGAGCAACCCTTTCTATGACTCCCATGATCTGAGACAGCCGGTCATTGTGATGAAACACTCGAGGTTTGCCTGCCGCTCAGCTCAAGATACAAAATGTTTCGCTCTAAAACTTTCAGTCCTTTGCTGCCCCAATTTACAAGTCCGCCCGAGTAGTCTCGATACCCCAGGGCTCGGCGTGTAGGTTGGTCTGCCCGGCGCTGTTCTCGCAAGTCTGTCTGCCGCTCAGGGGTCCGGGGGCGGGCACCTTGGCGGCGGCGGCGTCGGGGGACGAGGTTCCGGCCTCCTTGAGCGCCCGGATGAGCGTCCGGGTCGTCTCGGGGGTCAGGTCCTCGTAAAAGTCGTCGTTGATCTGCACCATGGGCGCGTTGACGCAGGCGCCCAGGCACTCGACCTCGATAAAGGTGAAGAGGCCGTCCTTGGTCGTCTCGCCCTGCTTGATGCCGAGCTCCTCCTTGATCGTCTTGACAATGGCGTCACTGCCGCAGCCTCCCAGTTGGCAGGGTGTCTATGGAAATACTTGTTAGTCTGGATCATTTAGATTTTGCTGGCTTGACCGTGTCTTCGCTCGCTGCTCCTTGGCAGTTTGGGAATCCTCCCCCATAGAACGCTGCCGTGGCAAGTAGACCCAGATTGTAAGGTTTAACTCACAGTTGTGCAAGCCTGGACGTGGAACTTGCCAACCGGTGTCCGGTTGTACATGGTGTAGAAGGAAGCGACCTCGTAGACACGGGACGGGGGCATCTCGAGGATGCGGGCCACCTCGTTCATGACGCTGATGGATGTGAAGCCGTGCTGGCGCTGTCCGAGGTCGAGCACGGGCATCACGGCCGCCTTCTTGTACTGCGGGGGATACCGCTTGACGATCTCGGCAATAATGGCCTCATTCTGAGGGGTGAACTTGAAGGGGATATCTGGGTTGTTGTCGGGGGTGTTGCGGTGCTGTAGCGCAGTGGAAGAGTTAGCCATATGTTCTCTAGCCGTTGGAAATTCGAAAGTTGCTCAATCGGTACGGGACCATCGCTAGAGCTTCGACTGAGAAGGTCTCATTTCGAAGCAAAGTCTCCTCGACCGATCCCGACCCTTCCCTCTCCGAGCCTGCACCTGAATGTTCAATGGGTAGGTGAATGGTGCTCACTTACGACCGAGAGAGTGTCGCTCCTCCTGGCGGTCGCAGCTGTGAAGGCGCGGATCTGGGGTCGCTGGGCTCTGGCAGCCGACCGGGCGACGGTTCTGAAGAGCAGAGGGGTCATCTTGGACGCCATGATTGTGGATGGGCGACTCAATGGCAGATGTGGGAATGGCTATTGAGCTCTTTCACGCAAGTCGTCGACTGTTTGGTTGGAGGCGATGAAATGACGGGTTGAGATTCGAGAGAGGTCCGTGCGCGGTAATAAGGGAGCTCTGATTGGCGCAGGCTGTGTGGATCAGCTCTTCACATCGCATCGAATGAGCAGCTCGCTTTTTGTGAGAATGGGGCTCCACCCGTCTAGGCACCTTACATACAAAGAGGCATACAGATTCAATGATCCATAGATTTTGCCATGAACCAAACCCAAGCCTTTACCATTGCCCATGCGAAGTCGAAGCTGCCATTATCGTCTCCTCTCGGCAATGGGCTATCTCTATGGTCGTAGGATGACTTCAAGAGGATGAATTACATTGCTTGCGGGGGCAGCTTCTGTCCTCGAGCTTCAATACGGTCGCTTATGTGCACAAACACTGAAGGTTTCTATCTGACTACTGTTTGACAGCTTTTTCGTATGTTACATTACTTTGCAAGACTGTTATTCAGCGCCGGCTCTTCAGGACACTACAATTTGAACTTCAGCGCCAAGTCCCAAATACTCATACCATGTCGGAAAGATTGCCAGCTTAGTCAACGGGTTCCTTGACGGCCTCCTCGGGCTTCTTTTCAGTAATTGTGTCTCCATTGGTCTCCGCGGCCGCGGCCGGAGCTGGGGCCGTCTCAGCAGGCTTATCAGCAGCAGTAGCGTCATCGGTCGCCGACTTGTCTTCGGCGGGCTTCTCCTCGGGAGCATCCTTCTCCACGGTGGGTTCCCGGGCAACTGGCTCGTCCTTGGTCTCAATTCCAGCACTGCTCTCCACGAGGGCCTTGACGGCGTTCACCGTGGCAGCTGGACCACCAGGCTCGGACAGCAAGACCTTGCCGCTCTTGTCAATGGCGAAAACACCGCGCTGAGTCCCGCTTGGTGCCTTCTTAAGGCCGATGGCACCGATCAATGTCGCACTTGGGTCGCAGAGGAGAGGATATGTAAGCTTCTGCTTAGTGTGAAAGGTGGTGTTGGCCTTTGGTGAGTCCTTGGACAGGCCATAGATGGCCAGGCCGCCAGCGGTAAGAGGTTCGTAGCTGTCACGGAAAAGGCACACCTGAGTGGTGCCTTGATATAGAAAGTCAGATCTCCAATACAACAAGCAAGCAATGATGCGCAAAGACAAGGTAATGTTACGCGACAATGAGACGATTTGTGCTTACAGCCAGGCGTGGACGCCTTGGGGTAGGTGAAGAGAACAACCCCAGACTTGCTCTCATCAACGAGAGCCTTCAATGTCGTCTTCTTGCCATCGTTGGTTTCAATTTCGCCGCCGAAACCATCGAGAGTAATGACATCTCCCACGGCTGGCGCGCCAGTCTTGGCCGGAGCAGCAGGAGCAGCAGGAGCCTTCTCAGGCGCAGCAGGCTTGGCAGACTTGCCCACGACAGCTTCCTTGGCCTTGGAAACAGCCTTTGAGACCTTGGAGGCCTTCTTTGGGGCCGGCTCAGGAGCTGGAGGAGGAGCTTTGCGCTTACGGAGCTCCGGGGCCATGATGTGAGAGATTGGATGCAAATAGAGGGAAAACAGATAGTTTGACAGCTCAGATATAGTCGCCAAGTACTTGCGACCAAGCTGAAGCAAAAAAACAAGCGGATTCAGTCAGATTGGAGACAGAAAATGATGAGAGCAAGTTGGCAGTTGGATGGACTTGAGGTTGGACTGGAGTTACAGGTAAACAGGAGGTTGTCACGGGCTCTGGCCAATGACAGACCGGAGAGGGCGGGAGCTTCCTCGCGCGAGACGAGGGCAGGGGTGGGAGATCGAGCGAACACTACCGTCTCCGATACGCGGAATTTTGGGCAATCCCTCTGACCACCAATTTTATTTTATTTTTCCTGGCCTTTTTTGCTTGTGGTCGCGGGTTCTCCTCTTCTCACTCGCGCGCGCATTGCCAGCTGATGCCGTTGTTATGTCCGACCAGGGGAAGCTCGAGCCAGCTTTTCGTGATGGACAGTAGCCAGCCCGCCCGGTTCCAGGTTCTGGGATCGGTTCTGGCCTCTTGCATGCTCCGAACCCCAAAGGCCATGTGTGGGGAAGCTGACCAATCGGCCGGGTAGTTTAGAGCCCACTGCCTCGCGCTCAGACCTGCCATTCGTCGGACGTTGAACTGCAGAACATTGGAAAAAGCGGGAGACGGCTTCACGCGCGCATACCCTAGTCCTTTAGCCTGGGTCGCCTATAATGATGCTGCAGCCAAGCACTCAGCTCTTCTCGCTCTGGGTTCATAATCGGCAATGACAGAGAATATACCCATTTTGTTATGCATTCCATCTATTGAATAGAATGGGTTCAAGGTCTTTATCTTGGTCAACTGGTACTCAAGTTCTTTAGATCAGAATGTCACCAACTATTTCCACAGTTTGGAGACTAGATCGATCTATAATGTACACTCCAGTACCCAGCCTAGACTCAAGGATGATTTAGCGATTGGCGATTGGTACATGGTTCCGAGTGTCCTCATGTTCACTTTTACGCGTTCCACGTTGGATGCTGAATCGCCTGGGTGCCCAAGGTCTTATTTCCTTGATTGATTGCGCATGATATATGGGATAGAAACGGGGCATTGAGTTTGAATTCGATGGGAACTCGTCTGGGCACCCTGCCATAAGTCATGATCAAGATCATTGCCACGTCGAATGAGTGCTGATGGATTGGTACGAAACATCCTTATTCTGTCTTTGCTTTGACAGCTCATCTAGGTCTAACTGATCCATGTCCAACCTGACTGGTCATCTGAAGCTGACCAAGTAATTACTGCATGTGCAACCTGACGTAACGCTAAACACCCTGCTGCAAGCGAAGCACATGCTGATGCTATGCCGTGTATGTATCCATTCTTTACTTGTGATATTGTAATTAGATGGTAGAACGCAATTTAGTTGGTTGTGATAGCCTTGGCTTCTAACCAAGCCGGACATAATTTCCTGTGCCTTGTTAAACAAACGCTCATCAAGAGGGAAAGCGAGACTGTCTTACCTGGAAACTGGCCTTGCTTGCCGTTGACTTTTCCGGTCCACCACTCGTTCTCATTATTTGTTCTCGTCACAATGGTAATCACATCACCAGCTCTGAAACTGAGGTCTCCCTCTGCTTGCGCAGAGTAATCATAGAGTGCCGTTACAGTCTCTGCCCCTGGCGCTTTGCTAAGATGGCTCGGCTTGGGCTTGGGTGGAGGTGGTTTCGACTTCGCAGCAGCGGCAGCGGCCAATCCTGGAGACACTGGGCTTTTGAGCGCAGGGGACGTCGCCGATGCAAATCCTGGTTTCGTGCCAGCCGAGTATGGCGGAGGAGCCGAAGCAGAAGCTTGATCTGCGTCTGCGTATTCACCATAGGTGATTTGCGGTGTTGTCTCTGCGGACTCGGAGGACGGGCCGGCAGTGATGGCCGGTCGGCTTGGACCACCAGTGAGCAGACCTGCCGGCTTCTGTCCATACTTTGGTGGCCTTCTTTGTCCCGTTGTCTTGAATTTTACAATGGACAGTTTCTCAGCCTGCTCTTGGATGTCGCCGCGTTTTAGGTTGAATCCCTCCTCCAACTCCATAGTAAGGTCGAAATATCCAATATCGCAGTGCTGCATCTTCTCATGCATTGTGTAGAAAATGTTCAGCTGCATGTAGTAAAACGACTGGAACAACGGCTGAATAAACTCGCGCTCCAGTCGGAAAAGCTTTGGCAGCTCATCCTTCAATAGGTCATTGAAGTAGTTGAACTCTTGTGTCGCGTTCTCCACCTCACCCTCGGCCTTCCACATGGCCTTCTCGTCCTTGGCAGTCTTTTCCTTCTTGTCTTGCAGCTTCTTGAGCGTTGCCCGATGCCGGTCGTAGTCCAGCTGTTTGTGGTCGCGCTTCACCGCTGTCTTCCTGATGGCCTTGATAACGTCGAGAAGTTCATTTGCAGGACCGATAATTCTTGAGTCAATCATCTCAAGCTCCGGCCTGAGAGCTTCGCCCAGATCCCTGACTATAGCTTCGTATTCCTCACACGCGCGAATACCCTCGGGGTTACCGTGTACCACAAGGGAATCGGGGTCAGACATGCGGCCAGAGATGGGCTTGTAGATCTCGCTCATGGCTTTGCTGAACTCGATCTGGTGCGTAATCATGCCATTGATGGCTTCAAAGTATTTCTTGGACTCATCATGCAGACGCTTCGTCTCGGTCTCGAGTTCTTTGAACCGTCGTTCGGCGTCAATGTAGACGGGGTCCTTAGTTTGTTCGCCAAGGTTAAACTTGGCTTTGAACTGTTGCGGTGCCTGGGAGAGAGGTAGATCAGGTCAGTTTCTCCTCGTATTTATTGGCGCATTCAATGAGAGGTGCGACACTTACCCGAGTCACGCTCTTCGAAAACCCTCTGAAGCTCATCTCTACGGTCTTGTGGGCTGTTGGCGGCAAACGGGGAATGGTACGGAAGGAGGCAACCCAGAATGATGATGTCGGGTATGGTGGGGTATTCTATGCTTTGTGTGGTCTAGGAGAACCAACTGGCTTGTTGGACGGTTTTGCGACAACAGCGCCCTATGGGCAGATCACGGTGATGAGTGAATCCAAGAGTAGGAAATATGCAACTTGGTCGGCGACGCAAAGAATCAGGCTGTCAGGTCGAACGAGATATGTCATAGGAGAGACTAGGCATGTTTGTGAGTCGGGAACGAGCACTTAAAGGGCAATGCGGCGTGAGTGGGTTTTGGGTGCGCGCGGGTCAAGCATTAGTACCTACGCCGGCCTGGTTTTTGGTGACGAACTTCTCGTGGCAGTGCTGGTTTTCGGGCTTCAACACCAAATCTGACGGGGTACTGTACTCTTGGTACTGTGGCTTGTGGGTGGCACGAGGCACGTACTTTGAGATCTGACTCAAGAATTTACTGGCTTACCAGCCAGGCTGCCACAATAGCTGTCTTGACTGCGAACTTGTTTATTCACTTTCGAGCGTGCGTCGGTCCTGACGGGGCCAAGGAGCCGTGGGATGCAGGATTTAGAGAAAGGATATAATAAAGTTGATCTGGGGCGCTTCCGACTAGAGTGATACAGCCACGACGCAACAGTGTAAGATCAGGATATGATTTGCTTTTGTTCGATCAACAGTCACCCGGCACATATCATCACTGATCAGCTATTCAGCTGATGCGCTTCAATCACTTCTACGGAAGCAAAGACCAGAGCCAAACTTGGATGTCAATTCCCTTCTATTCGCTAGCCTAAATGCCGACGCTGCCGGATGCGATTGATTTCTGCTCAAAAATCCAGGAACAACGTCAGAGGGGTGCTTACGTCACTTTTTTACTAGGACGGCTAGCTTCAGAAATTCAGCCTCTATGCAAATTTACTGTACTGCGCTATTGAGCTGACCGGAGGGGGATGGGCAGCACTGGCAGCCCGTCAAACCCGTACCTGCCTGCCAAAAAGCCTACCTAAGTGACCCCTGGACCCTGGGTGCCTACACCTGCTGGGCTAATCAGACATCGGCGAGCATCTTTTTCCGCACTCCGGCTCGTTTTATCACCGAGGGCCGCTTTTCGCTGCGGGCGGCGGATGTTTGGAGCTCGGGTCCGTTTTTTATTTTCTGAAGTGGTGATTTATCTTGCCGAACCAACCAACTACAGCTCTTGCAAACCACACAAATTTGTCATCACTCCTCAAACCCCGCGACTTTTTTTTCTTCTCCTCCCTACGTTTGACTGATACCCTTTTCTGTTTCTTGTACATTATTTAATAATCACAATCTGATCGATGATGGCAAATGCCGCAGCGTCTGCACTGAGGCAGGCATCGCGCCTTGGCCTCAGGCAAACCCTTGCCTCCAGCGCACGAGCTGCTCCTACTCTATCGAGGGTGGCTGCCATAGCTCCCGGCCGAGCTTCAAGGAGGGGCTATGTGTCAGAGACCAAGCAGCAAAATGCACAGGTCAATGTCGAGACTGCCATCAAGCTGGACAAGAAGGATTTTATGAACGAGAAGGGCGAGATGGTTATGCCTGGCATGAGCAGCGCTGTCAGCCCAGCCGGCAGCCCAGTCGCAGAAGTTCTGAGTCAGGCAACTATCCTGGAAGGGCAGCGACCCATTTACCTCGATATGCAGGCGACCACGCCCGTTGATCCAAGAGTGCTCGATGCCATGCTACCTTTCTACACCGGCCTCTACGGAAACCCGCATTCGAGGACCCATGCCTATGGATGGGAAAGTGAGAAGGCAGTAGAGGAGGCTCGAGAGCACGTCGCCAACCTCATCGGTGCCGACCCAAAGGAGATTATTTTCACAAGTGGTGCTACTGAAAGCAATAACATGAGCATCAAGGGTGTTGCAAGATTTTTTGGACGGTCGGGCAAGAAGAAGCACATTATCACAACTCAAACAGAGCACAAGTGTGTGTTGGATAGTTGCCGGCATCTGCAAGATGAAGGCTTCGAGGTGACTTATCTCCCAGTACAAAACAATGGCTTGATCGACATGCAGAAGCTCGAGGAGGCTATGCGTCCCGAGACTGCCATCGTCTCCATCATGGCCGTCAACAATGAGATTGGTGTTATTCAACCACTTGAAGAGATTGGCAAGCTCTGCAGATCAAAGAAGATCTTCTTCCACACAGATGCTGCTCAGGCTGTGGGAAAGATCCCCATGGATGTTAACAAGATGAACATCGACCTCATGTCCATTTCATCACACAAGATCTACGGACCCAAGGGAATTGGTGCATGCTACGTTCGCAGAAGGCCAAGAGTCAGACTCGACCCCATCATCAGCGGAGGTGGACAAGAGCGTGGTCTGCGCAGTGGTACTTTGGCACCGCCTCTGCTCGCTGGCTTTGGCGAGGCTTGCCGCATTGCCAAGGAAGAACTCCCGGTATGTTCGAACCACAAGTTCCGTTTTCTGTTTTGATTCCCATATGATGACCCGCTCCTACATGCATGGCTTTCTGAATTCCTTGACCGGAATGCATAAGTTGAGACACAGCACACGCGTCTGATTTACCCGTCAATATTCCGTATTGCGAAGTTAAACCCTGGGAAATTCCGGCGGCTAACTCTTCACCTAGTATGACTCCAAGCGCATCAAGTATCTCTCTGACCGCTTGCTCAACGGTCTTTTGGCTTTGGAGCACGCCACGCAAAATGGTTCTCCCGACCACTTCTATCCGGGCTGCGTCAACGTGTCGTTTGCGTACGTTGAAGGCGAGTCACTATTGATGGCGCTGAAAGACATCGCCCTGTCGTCGGGTAGCGCATGTACATCTGCATCTCTGGAGCCTAGCTACGTCCTTCGGGCACTTGGCAACAGCGACGAAAGTGCACACAGCAGTATCCGATTCGGCATTGGCCGATTTACCACGGAAGCTGAAATCGATTACGTGCTCAAGGCCGTGCAAGAACGTGTCACCTTCCTCCGGGAGCTGAGCCCGCTTTGGGAGCTCGTACAAGAGGGTATTGACCTCAACACTATCGAATGGAGTCAGCATTAAGCTGCTTGCATTAGGAACTCGCTTGCACTGACCGGACAGAGAAGATTCATCTGTCTGACATAGCAGGGCGGGGACAACACTTTCTCTTAAAGCACAGTGCTTGGGGTGGGTGGCTGCAAGATGACGCAGCATTGTAAATTATTCACGAACACAACCACTATCACTGGAAGGGATGTTAGAAGGCAATGAACTCTGAGGTGGATGTTGATGTATACCCATCCACATGCCGTTCATTCACATGATGGCGGTCTATAACCTGTCCAATACGAGTATGGGCGAGTGGCCCTACCAGTCCAAGTCATCGACCGCCATGATCTATATATGATAAGATACCAATAAATTCGATGGTCTTTTGATGATCAGCTGCTATTCATGATCTCTATTGAAACGATTCAGTGTGACAAAAGTTATTATCAAATGGCTTACCATATATCTTACATGTTTGAAGCCGGTCTGTCCAAGACGATTGAATTCGATATAAGCTCATCTTCCCTTAACCAATTGCCCGTCTTCTATTCGTCGTAAATGTCTACGGCCATATTCAAGAGTAGAGCGAAAAAGCGTTTATTACTCGATGGATTAATAAAGCAGACCTGCCAAGCAGATCCTCCGACCGAGTATCAATAACCTTTGCTTGGATTAGTCCCTAGTCTCCAACTCAGAGAGCACTGTATAAAACTAGCGAATGGCGATTTCAAAAACCGCCCCTTTTATGAATTTGTATGTGGCGTTGGCCGACCTGGAGGATAGTCTAGTAGGCTTGGAATCTATTGAATTGGACTACTTGCACTAATCGGATGTGGCAATAGTGGGAACCCATCATAGTACGATCGCCCATGGTCGGAGATGTTCAACGAATGAACACGAACTTGGTTTGACGGGTTGCTCGCCAATTTATCAGATCTGCCAATTTATCGTGGCCGGCAGTCGCTCTCTCCCCCAGATATTGGCTTTCACTGACAGTAAGGAGTACTAATGGCAAACCGGGGGAGAACGGTCCCTTTGTCCCAATTAATTCAAACAGTCTGGACTACTACTCGACTCCATTTGCGAATGGCTACAGATGGCGGGTCTCCAACTTAGATAAGGTTTCGACTGAGATGGCGTCACGCTGTATCAACTGAGCGGGCTCGTGGAGGACAAATGGATACATGATTGTTCTATGGATATACGACTGCTGGGATGTTTTACACGTGGTGTTGCGGTATTGCCGAAAGCACGTTGGCTGCAAACTTGCAAGGGCCATGGCTGTGGGTGCGCAAGGACTTTTTCTCTTTACAAAGAGAAATATTTCAAATATTCAAACATGGGTGGCTCAGAGAGCAGAGAAGCCATTCGCAATGGCCTCGTAATAGCAACGGTTAGTAAGAGATAGGGGTAACCCGGAAAAAATAAGAGCTTGCCGTCCCCCTCGGAAGACGTGGAATCAAACCGGCGGCCGCATCTGGTCAAGTACGGTAGCAAGCAAGCATGCCATTTGAAAAACATGCCTGTGAAATCTCTGATGGGCAGCAAACGAGTGACTGACAATCCATCGCGGCGAGCCCGACAATTTTGGTACAAGACCAAGCGTGAAGCTCCACGGTGCAATTGCGCGGACCGGAAGTCCCGTCCCGGTCCGCGGAGGCCAGTGCTGGTTCAGTGCTATCAAATCTGATGCCTGATGCCTGCCAATGGCCATGCTGCCCTTTTATCCTCGGGTTTCGTCTTGAATCCTAGTTCAAAGGGAGAGTTGAAAGTCTGGTAACCTAAGAGAAAGAAACAGGGACAGGGGATGGAGTGGACCGACAATCATGGGAAAAAGCGAAGCTTCATTTTGATGGCCTGGCGAGCCTGGCTTGCCTGGCTCTCGAGCAACCATTTCATTGCCAGCTCAGGAAAGGCTCCTGCTCGCTGGTTTCCTCGGTCTAGCGAATCATCCTCCAGACCGGTTGCCGTACGTACATTAATAAATAATGTATTGCAATAGCGTGGACCCTCTCGCACATGGCTGTAATTCGCTTACGGGAGCTTGGGCCAGGTCTTGGTGTCCACGTCCAAACCGTCCTAGCATGCAATGGTAGTGTACTCTGTAGGACGAGGGAAAAAAAAGTTGAGTCGCGTGCTGGCGTGAATGGCAACGCCCCCAAAGTGAAGAAGAATAAGAAGTTTTGAGTAGCACATCCTTCGAGGTACTACAGGTCGGAAGTAGCACTAGGTTGGCACTACCGCCACTTACTTACCTTTTAGTTTTTGCCTGCACGACTCGCAAACAAAGGTCAAAGTTTCGTGCTGGAAATCGCGATGGTGCAGCATCTGTACAGTGTAGGTACTCTTGGTACTCGCTGCTTGGCTCACATGAAAGTTGTCGTTGCTCGCCCCGTCCAAAAAAAAAGGTGAGTCCGAAGGCAAAGATGATCCGTGCAGCGTCAAGCCATCGCTTTGAGTCTTTCTCGTCCCGTGCAACAATACCAGCATCCATCAGTGCATCCATAAGCACACGACATTCAAACACCGTGCTGTGCCTGTCTGTACACTAGAAGGAAGAACAAGTGGGCTTCTGTCTCGGGATGCTTGCTCGCCTGGCCTGCAGAAGCCGTGATACCTAGCCAACCTAGGCAATCTTGGAAAGGTCGCGGAAGCCTGGAAGCGTTCTCGAAGGCACAAAGAAGGAAATTGGGAGCTTGGACCACTGGGTAGCTTCCCTACCCCACCTTTTAGAGCAGTGGCAGTCGTCAGGCCTCCTGATTTCCCCAAGGCCCGGCGCCTCCTGTCAGTCAGTGTTCCCTTGTCCGTCCCTCCTCGCCCGGCTGCTGTTCTACACACAGTACAGTACGATTGCACCAGACATTGCCTATCCTGAGTCGTCATTGTCGCCACCAACAGCCTTTGGGCGCGCTGCATTCTTTTCTCAAGTCGGCTGAAACAATTCGAGGCTGTATATCTTTTTTTGACTGCCTCTTTCCCTACCTTGAAACACTCCATTCCAACCCGAACGTCGCAAGAAAAAAAAAACAAGCATTTCTCTGGCCAATCTCTACAAGAAACCATCGCGTCGGGAAACAAGCTACAAGCTCAAGGGTTCCTTTTAGCATCAGAAAGACGACCCTCTTTTTGCTTCTCCAGGGATTCCCATTGATTTCCGCCGTCTCTTTTCCCTACTCAATCCATTTCGGCGGCATCGCCGTACTACGAGTCCAGACCAGACAGACGGACAGACCTCAGACCTGACATACCTTGACCCCTCGACTCAGGCGGACCCCTCAGCGCTCTCCGGCCTCACCTTCGTCTCGGTGCTTCTGCAGCTCCCAACTATCCTATCATACTGCTTCCTACATCCGTAACAGCAGACGAACCAATCCACGACTCTGAGTCTTGAGCACATCAGGTAGACCTGCGCCGCCAGTATCGCCTCTCACCACTCACGGTCCCCTGCTTCTGCCAGAAATTGGCTATTTGCGGAGTAAGTGACGCATCCTTTCATCTTCGTACTAGGGTATCTGCCGCTTTCCTTCTGCACCAAGACCTCCCTGGGAACCATTCATATTTTGATTTTGCCATGTTCGTTGGTCCCTAGATGACCTACATTACCGATCTGCTGTCAATCCGCACCTCTCTGCCCATTGGGGAACCATACACTCTGGGCATTCTTGTTCTACACCCTTCTGGAAGCCTTCTTCTTCCCTTTGTCCTGCTCGGGCCACCCACGGTGATTGCTCAACTCCACCCAGTGCCGTCATTCATTGACCCCCTTTGATTCATGTCCTGCGTTCCCACCTCTTTGACGCAGCAGCATTGTCCAGAGAAAGGTCCTTTCCCACGGGCAATCCTCTAGCGTGTCTTCCCGTCACATGGCTCGTTCGCAAAGTTGGACGCTGGAGCTCGCGCAAAACTAGTTACGATCCAATTTCGGGGTCATTAAAAGACCTCCCGCCAGCTTGGCACCCCTTACCACGAACCCTTGCGCAAAGCAAATACGTTAGTAACGTGAAGTTTTCTAAGCCCTACCCGTTGGATCTGCTGCTCCCTTTTCACGCTCCTGAACATATATCTCCCAGCTGTCTGGTCGTCCTGAAGATCCGAGGCTCCTCTCTTTTCTTCTCTTTGGATACAGGCACCTGACCCGGATTCTACACTCGTTTTATTATACCCAATCCGTTTCATTCATTCTTTTGCTTGCCCAACATGTATCTTCCGTGTACTTACAGGTATGAAAGACAGGCTCTCGAGGAGGAGATCATCTCAAAGAACCCAGTCGACATACTACAGTTCTGCGCAAACTATTTCTTAAGGCGGCTCGAGAACGAACGCGTACACAACTCCTTCAGTGCTTCTCAAACGTCCTTCCCGGGCATCATGTCATCCACATTCAGCAGTCCGTTCGCGGCGAACTCGAACCCATTCGGATCCGATGGAAAGAAGAACGAGGCACCACCCGCCGGTTCCCTCTTGAACGTTATGGAGGAAGACGAGACCGATACCATTACTTCTCCTACTTCTCCATCTTTCAATAGTGGCTTCCACAACAGCGGAGCAAGTCCTTTCCGAGGCGTCTTTGGAGGTGACGGTCCTACCGACGGTCCTCCATCTTCCCTACGCGGTCCCCCGAACCCGGACTCATACCCGCCCATGTACAACTTTGGCCGCCGTACGTCAGTGTCTGCCGAGTCGCTCAAGCCCGCGGGTGATGGTAGTGACAACTGGTCGCCTCCTCAAATACCCAAGACGCAAGATCAGCTCGCTCGTCTCAAGAAAGCAATCGGAGGAAACTTCTTGTTTAGCCACTTGGACGATGAACAGAGCGCCCTTATCCTAGGAGCATTGGCTGAGAAGTCGATTCCTGCCAAGGATATCAAGGTACGTGCCATATCAACTGCTTATATCGATGCATTTGCTAACCAAATCTATTAGATCATTACTCAGGGCGATTCGGGTGACTACTTTTACGTAGTCGAGAAGGGAACATTTGACGTCTACATCAACAGCAACGGTGCCCCCGGACCTGACGGCCTCGGTGAGTTGGTCTCGACCATCAAGGCTGGTGGCTCGTTCGGCGAGTTGGCTCTCATGTACAACGCGCCCCGAGCTGCCACCGTCATTTCCGCGGAGCCCGGATGTACACTTTGGGCTCTCGACCGTGTCACGTTCCGCCGTATCCTCATGGAGTCGACCTTTGCTCGCAGACGAATGTACGAGAACTTCCTCGAGGAGGTTCCCTTGCTGTCCAGTCTCACGCCCTACGAACGCTCCAAGATCGCCGATGCTCTTGAGACACAAAAGTTCCCACCTGGAACCACCATCATCCGACAAGGTGATGTTGGCACATCTTTTTTCCTTCTTGAGGCCGGTCAGTGTGACGCATTTCTGGAGGAGGGTGAGGGACGACAGCTGGTGAAACACTACAACAAGGGTGACTTCTTCGGCGAACTGGCGTTGCTTAACGACGCGCCACGAGCCGCAAGCATCGTCAGTGCTACCGAAGTAAAGGTATCAACCCTTGGAAAGAGTGCATTCGCCAGACTGCTGGGTCCCGTGGAGGGTATTATGAGGAGGACTGAGTATGTGAAATCAGGTGTCGAGGATGTAGATCCTCTTCACTCTTAAGTCAAATGTGGCATTACGGAATATTATGATTAACACCTGGTTAGGAAACACCTTGAGGGTAGTGTTGGTATCCTTTTATCAAGCATGGGTTGATGAACACGGCGCCTACACTTTATGGACTTGACTTTTTTCTTCACAAAAGAGAGTCCTGTTTACGGACGGATTGGGGACTTCGATTTCTGTTGGTTTAAGAATGGCGTTATGGTATTACCCTCGTTCCATGGTACAAGACAGATACTCTCATGCGACTTGCAAATTATTGGTTTGTTTTTCATCTATTCACCTTCCCTCCCGAGCCTAATGATGCGCTGAGCTTTTCACGATTCCCACGAGCGCTCTGTCCTCGACCTAATCCAGCATCGTGAAGGCTGGAGGTGACTTAGTCACAATCAGCGTGACAGATTCACACAAGAGTGGAGCAGGCTCAACCCACCTATGCCATCATCAGCAAGGGACCTTGTATGAACTTGATCGTTCTTCACTTCATGTATATAATGCACCAAAAGATATGTTTATAATCAAAATAGACCTAATACAGTGGCGGTCACTTTCAAACCTTCAACAATGAGCCTTCAGACACCGAGGAAAGCGGAAAACGGCCATCTCATCAAATCGTCAGATTGTTCTTTTTATCTCCTGTTGTCTAACCCGATAGGGAATGTCGCAGATGCTGCCAGTGTGCTTCCAAGACGGCTTTTTCACCAAACCGCTTTATGAATTGAACAAGATACATATTTATTTCCCAAATCTATCACAATTTTACTTTATTTTAGAGCGGGAATTGAGACATTCGGAATGGTGTCAAAATTAACTCTATCTATTGCGACTATACGATGCTATCATATACCGTGTATTCCAAAAGAATTCAGTTGGGAGTTACAACCTTTGCGACTACATGAGATATGTACTACACCATGGAATGAAATGTCGGAACTGGATAATTTTCATGCTTGAAAACGCCAGCCACTTTCTGACATTTCAATGGCAGTGTTGGCTACTGCTATACAGTCAATTAAATACGAATGAAGAAACACCCGTCCAGCAAGACACGGTTCACAATTTTCCTCTTTGGCTTGCAAAAAACGTGTTTCTGTATAATCTGGATTGTGATGGGGTACAGCCACAAATACAGATATGTCCGTAGATGGTAAGGAGGTAGTTCCTTGGAGATAATGTTCTTTCTCGATCAAGAGAGGATTCAGAAGCATTTCCGAGGTGGGCGAGGTGACTTTGTATTCTATTATTGTTGGGCGTTCACCTGTTTGAGCCTCAATTCATGCCTAACAAAAAAGAGACGCTCGTCAACAAATTGTATGGCAAGGGCCGACAGACATTATCCTGATCAGTCTCCTGACCCGCGACATATGCTAGTCTTCCTTGCCCAAGCTATAACCAAGCATGAGTTGCACTGAAGTGCTGTCCATCGCGTCTCTTTGTAGCATTTTAAGCCCGTATCCTCAGTGATAGTCTGATCGCCGCCAATGTAGATACTTGGCCTGTATATCAGGCATCGTTCAAAGCTTTCAACCAAGACTAGAGCTGTATTCCCCCAAGGCGGCAACTGGTAGCCGCCGTCCAGTTTCGGTTGATCAATCGTCGTGATTAGCCGGATTGATATCGCCTTGATCGAGGATGCCCATGCTCGAAAGCTGAATTGTATGCTTATTTGTACTGCGCCGCTTTCGACTCCCGTGTTCACTCTGCCGCAACACCTGCCCTCCTCCGCTCGAGGACTTGTTGCCTCAGCGTCTCGACAGCAATCTCGGTCTCCAGCACGCGGCCAACGCCCGTCTTCCAGTTGTCTTCGAGACCTTTGAGCTCGCCCGCAATGTCCTGCTGGGCCCGCCGCCGCGCATTGTTGACGAGCTCAATGTCGCGCTTGGCGTCGGCGAGCTCGCGCTCCAGGGCCGCGAGCTCGGCCTCGGTCTGCCAGTTGCCGACCAGCCAGGCGTTCTTGCCAAAGCTGTCGAGCAGGGAGAGGTGCGTGTGCCGCGAGGTCAGGTACGTGTTGGCCGTGTACGCCTGCGCCAGGGCCGCCTGCCGCTCGTCGGCCGACGCCGCCGCCGACGGCTCCTCCTGCTCCTCGTACCGCTTCAGGTCGACGGCCTCGAGGGGCCTCTTGGCCGCCACGCGCTCCAGCTCTTGCGCTATGAAGGGCGAGAAGTTGGGCTCCCGCAGCGGCGGCAGGGAAGAGGCGGACGATGTGTTGGGTTCGGAGTTTTGGAGCTCGGCGGCAATCAGTGCTTCAGCGGCTGCGCGCTGATCTGGGGTTGGCTCTGTATCTATGTCTTTACTTGCATGTTAGCTATTGCTTGGACGCAGGGTGTACATGACAACAGCGTTGCCGACTCTGGGAGGCTTACACGGGAGGGACTCGTGTACTGCTGATCTGGTCGACATCTTGTCTTGTCTGGTATAGGTTTCGAGCAGAGCTCAATTGGCTTCGTTAGAAGTCTCGTATATGTTCTTTGTTGTTCGATATTGGGAGTTCCGAGCTCCTGTGTGCGTGAAATGGATACAAAAGCACAGAAAGTAGATTGTCGCAAAGGCTATGCTCGTGGGTATGGTGTTGCATGCAACTCGGCAGCAATGGCTCTGTAGGCGCGACGAATTTCCAGGCTTATCAGTTATCAAACAGCAGCTCAGCTGGCGCGCAGTTGCCGCCTGACACAGCTAGAGCACAGACGCTCACAACCACTAATGGCGGATCACTGCAAGGGTGTTTATGGCCTATGACGAAACGCTGGAGGCGCTGAATCCTCCCGGCTGCATGTGCGTCAAGGCTGCAGGCTGACAACCACCGACCACCACCACAACATTGCACACTGGGGTGGTTGCCACTGCCCGAGCTTTTGATAGCTCTTATCCTAGATAGTTCATTCAATACAAACAAACAAACAAACACTACTTTTCTTCTCTTCTGGTGTGAGAGTGAAGGAGCAAACTTCCTCTTCTTCTTGCATATACTTTTTGTATCAAACTCTCGGCTTATACTACCCGGCGCTCATTGAGTTGGGTCTCGGTATACTCATAGACATTTGTCAGACTATTGTTCGGACTCGCCTAAACCTCCGCGCCGGGGCCGCATCGTCTTGCATGAACAACTAGATACCCAAGCTGATTATCACAGCTTTCCACTTGTACCTTTTTCTGTAATTTCTTTTCTTTTATTTCACATCTCCTTGTTACTTTTACGAATCCATGTGCCGCAATGCGTCAGACTATGCGCTTTGAGAAGGCTGGCCCCTCTCACAAAGTCAAGGACTATGCCCGCGGTGTTTGGTACCAGCAGCAATGGCGTCCGGAAGAACCGGTACGTGAGCCAACGAGGAGGGTGTTGGTTTGGGTGGTCATGATCATTCTCATACCACTTTTAACACTGGCTGCTCTGCTCCCGACTGGGTTGGGCCACAGTTTCAAGGTATGGAATGGAATATTCAGCCAAACCTCCACTGTCGATGCTGGAGCTTCGCAGCACCCATTCTGGGGGCATCCGGATGAGGCGGGTCGATATCTCCTGGGTGTAGGCAAGGCAGATATCACTGGGCCATGTGTAGAGATCAACATGATGGGATATGCGGACCCGAATCAACTGGGCACCGGTCTTCGACAGCGCCTTTACTCTCGAGCTTTCATAGTTGGCGACCCGGAACGGCCGGCTGATCGCTTCATCTACCTTGTCCTGGATACGCAATCTGGTGATACAGCTGTCCGTTACGGTATCTTGTCGGGACTACAGGAGCTCGGAAGCGACTATGCCGACTATGGTCATCACAACTTGGCTGTGACTGGAACACATTCCCACTCTGGGCCGGGTGCGTGGCTCAACTATCTCCTTCCTCAGATCACGAGCAAAGGATTTGACAAGCAGAGCTATCGTGCGATTGTTGATGGTGCTCTTTTGTCGATCCGCCGAGCTCATGAGAGCCTCGATCGAGGCCATTTGAGTGTGGGCACTACCAAGGTCTTTGGTGCCAACATCAATCGCAGCTTGTTTGCATATCTCAACAACCCAGCAGAGGAACGGCAACGCTACAATATCAGCAGTGAAGACGATGGATCCGTGGAGAAGGACTTGACTCTCCTCAAGTTTACCCGCGCATCCGACGGAAAAGATATCGGTGTGCTCACGTGGTTTCCCACCCATGGCACCTCCATGCTTGGGAATAACACATTGATTACTGGAGACAACAAGGGCGTGGCTGCATCCCTCTTCGAACAGAGCGTGAAAGGAACTCGCAATGCTGCCGAGAACTTTGTGGCTGGGTTTTCACAGGCCAATGTGGGCGACACTAGTCCGAATGTCCTGGGCGCGTGGTGCGAGGACGGGACTGGCCAAATGTGCAGCTTTGAGAACAGCACTTGCAGCGACGGAAGGACGCAGAAGTGCCATGCTCGAGGACCCTTCTTTCGTGAAAATGACGAAGGAACCTCCTCTTGTTATGAGATTGGCAAACGTCAATTCGAGTCAGCACGAAAGCTGTACGATGAATCGGCGAAGTTGTCACCCATTCACGGATCGTGGGTAAAGACATTTCACCGATTTCACAATATGTCTAATTTCCATTTTCGACTGCCAAATGGTACTGAAGTTGAGACATGCCCGGCAGCGTTGGGCTATTCTTTCGCTGCTGGAACGTCAGACGGACCTGGAGCATTTGACTTTACGCAACATGACGGAGGTCCAAACACTACCTCACCTGTCTGGAAGGTTGTATCTGGTATGCTCAAAACGCCGACGGAGGAGCAAAAGATTTGCCACGGATCCAAGCCAATTCTGCTCGACGTTGGCGAGATGACTTCACCTTACTTATGGACCCCGAATGTCGTCGATGTTCAAGTCTTTCGTGTTGGACAGCTATTTATTGTCGTCAGTCCTGGTGAGGCAACAACCATGGCGGGTCGACGTTGGAAAGAAGCAGTGGGTTCCAAGGCTGCAGCCATGTCTGGCTCGACCACACCACCGGTGGTTGTTCTTGGGGGACCTGCCAACAGCTACACTCACTATATTGCGACAGAGGAAGAATACGAGTGGGTACCCAAATTCATGACCACACTTGTTCAGTGGCTAACGTAGATCAATCTAGGATCCAGCGATATGAAGGTGCCAGCACGTTGTATGGGCCGCATACACTGGCAGCATACATCAACGTGACTCTGTCTCTTGTTCCATACCTCAGCGCGTCCTCCAATAGGATGCCACCCCCTGGGCCTAGTCCTCCCGATAACAGTAATCGAAGTCTCAACTTCATCCCTGGCGTGGTGTACGACAGGCCGGGATTGTTCAAAAAGTTTGGAGACGTGATCACTGATGTGGAAGATACTATTGTTCACCGGGGATCTTCTGTGTCAGCTGTTTTCGTTGGCGCCAATCCGCGCAATAATCTCAGGCTGGAGAAGACCTACGCAGCTGTTGAGAAACTCGTCGAGACAGAGGGACTGACGAAGCAACAGTGGGAGCCTGTTCGCGACGATAGTGATTGGCATCTCGTATTTCGATGGCATCGGACCAGCGAGTTGCTTGCAACGAGTGAGGTAACGGTCACTTGGGAGACGGAGGAGTGGGCAGAACCTGGTACATACAGACTTCGATATTTTGGTGATGCCAAGAGTCTGTCAGGTTCCCTTGCTGAATTTGAAGGCGTCAGTGCGGAATTCCAGCTGTCATGATTTAAAAGGTCAAATTGTATCAGACGATTGCGAAAGGCAAGAAAGCCATGATAAATATAGGCCACTACGGATGGAAGCAGGTGTATTGATCTTCCTCTTCATCGCCATAAATACCAGACATAATAAACTACGCTCAGTAATCTCAAGTATAATTCCGGACACAAATTTTACGAGAGGCAAATGGGTCAGCCAACACAGAGGCAGGCACGAAAGACAAAAGTCGCGGATGTACCCTACTTTGTCACAACCAATATACCTCGAGACTGCCTGATTTGATGCATTCGGGTCTACCCAAAACAGTTGATTCTCTAATGCAACTTCGTTGAGCCAAGTAAGGTACCCAACGGAGTCACATAGCGTTCGCTCAGTTGGGTTGCCAAAAATATCGTGTGCTGCATGCGTAATAGCAAAAGATTACGCGACCGAAATGGGATTCGAACCCACAATCTTCAGAGATATGATGACGGTTTTTTGAGCACAAGCTCGCCGAAATCTGACGCGATACCATTTCGCCATCCGGCCGGATTGGGAAAATTTCAACTTTTCTCAATATTAGTAGTGTGACTTGATCAAGCAGCTCTATAGTTGGGTTGGTACGAAATACTGGGTGGATCAAAGATGCCCTCAAGTCCGGATGACTACTGATCGGCATATCATAATGCGTGAGATGGATATAGTCCACTTGCAAGAATATTTGTGATTGTTTCTTTCGACATGGAAGACGTATAGCCATGATATATATCGTCTTTGAAAACACGGCCTGTATGACCCGAATCATTGATGCAGCTCGCGCTTTCGGCGCTGGCCCGGTTTTGCGGGGGTGACGGGTTCCTTATCAAAGGCGTTCGCCGGGCTCCTAGACCGGCGGAGTAGCCACCCGATAGGCCAAGCCAAGACAAAGTATATGAAGGGACGACACCATCTGTTGGTAGCATTTGACTGACACTCTCCAAATAAAGTACGAAATTGATCCTCACGTTTTTGAGCCCGGTATAACAACAAAAATCAGACGATCTCATCCAAGACATTTATCGTCTTACTTTAGAGATGGCAGCATCATCATCAACAACGCCCGGCAGCGCGGCAGCCCTCCTGCCGCACCTCTTCCCGGAGCGCAAGCCCATCACCCCGGCGCAGATCGCGGCGGGCGTGGAGGCGGCGCTGGTGGTGCAGAGGCGGGCCGTGACGTTTGGCAAGCGGCCCTTTGCCGCCGTCCTGCTGGGCCCCGACAACGAGACGGTCCTCCTGACGCACCAGAGCCTCGACCAGGTCAACCACGCCGAGAGCTCCCTCGCCCGCCTCGCCTACACCCACTACACCAAGGAGTTCCTCTGGCGGTGCACCCTGGTCAGCACCTGGGAGCCTTGCGGCATGTGTACGGCTACCATTTACGTATGTTTTCATTCTTATTGTTCCGAGGAAAGGAGGGACATGATCAACTAATGCTTGTCATTGCAGTGGGCTCACATTGGCCGCATCATCTTTGCCGGTACTAATGATCAGCTATATGAGCTGACTGGCCCAGGTAACAAGGAGAATTTCACAAGTAGGCCAACAATCCTCCCTTACCGGTGTTGAATATTTCTGATTGCTCACCCTCATTATCCTAGTGGACTGGCACACCAAGGATTTCCTCAAGGGTTGCCCACAGAAGGATGTAGAGGTGATTGGACCCTTGGAAGCAGAGGGCAAAATAGTCATGGAGGAGAGCGACAAGTACTGGAGTACGACGAGGATTGCTACGCTATGAAGAAATCTCCTTGGACAAAACAAATAAAGGGGGAAAAATGAATTAAAAAAAAAACGAGTTCGTCGTGGCGAGAAGGAAGCGAATTTGATTTCCCAAATGGCAAAAGATGTGCGGTTGCATGCTGAATCCCAAAAAGAGTGGATGCATTTTAAGAATTTCTTTAGAGTCGCATCGCATAACACCTATGCACCGCCGAGCAGAGCATAACCACGCCCGTCAAGCGGAAGCGTGGGTTATGCGAAAAAGCTGCACGCGCACACATATATGTCGAATTCGGGCATTGGAACCTGCGTCTACGAGGCTGTAGCCAGGTAACGACTCGCTTCAGCCGCTGGAGCCTCAGCGGCCTGCGCTTGGTCGCCTGCTTGCAGAAGACTGTTTTGATGCTCACACGATCAAAATATCAATGCGCTCCATAATCTGAAGTAAGAGAATAACGATTTGTGTATGGACCGGACTCTACATGCTGGGAGGACCCGAATTGTGCAATATGTACATGATGGATAGTCTTACATACCTTCGGCATATGTCCAAGTAAAGAAAAGCGCTGGTACGAATAGTACTATTCGATTAGACGAAGATTCAAGAGGTCGGCGGGATGTCCAAGCAAAATCGGTCATTCTAGCTGAATATGCAAAACACCCCGAATTCGACCCGTATTCAGCTGCTGCAAGATAAGAGAGGGGAACAACAAAAGGGTTGGTTCTAATGAATCACATAGTGCATTGGTCGGCGAGCTGATGAACAACAATGCGCATGCTGCGACGCAAGGCAAGGCGAGGCTGGTGCTTTGGCGAGTTCGCAGCCAAGTGCAAGTATAGGCAGGTATATGCAATGCATACAAAACATGCCTAGGGTAACAAGGAGAAGTGATATCTAATCCTCAAGGCTGGCCATTTGCTGTTCTCGGCACCTCCGCCAAGTATGTTTGTCTTTCACCGGCAAGTTCTGGCCATTTTTGTTCAAAAGCTTTAACGGGATGCGCGGAAGTGAGAAAGAAAAACTTCAAGGTCATCCGAAAAGGACTTCTAGACTTGGCATATATAAAAATATGATTCAATCGCGTTTGTGGCATTGTTGGCGCGTCATGAAGGAAACTGACGAGCCAAGTTGAGTCCGGATCATAGATCTTCAATTTCCCCTGACTCGTCGACCCCCAATCATGCCACGACCACAGGGCTCGAAAGGTGGGCAAGATGGGCAGATGGATGCATACTCAGTATGTGGATCTAAAATAAAGAGAGTTCCGGGAAGCTCAGAAAACTGGGGCTTGAGGAAAGGTGCTTTGGGTGGCTGAAATAAGTGTAAATGTACTTTGTCGATATGGCGGCACAGTATGGGCCCAGGTAGGGCTGGAAAAGGCAGTTAGTGGAAGACAATGGAGGAGAGAGAGAGAACTGAGAGAGAACAGTGAAACTGGTCCAGGTTCGTGTTCCACCTCCAGCCCTGAATTATTCTTGGAATGTTCTGAACCATCAACAGATGCAAGGACAAAGCCAAATGAGCCAGAAGCTGCAAGACGAAACTGGCCAAAGCGCTCTTCTTATATTCCGTGTGTCTCCCTACAGGTACGAGTGTAGAGTGTGCCGCCAAGCTGCCAAGGGGGCCAAGGGGCCAATACCAAAAAGTTACCTTGCGCATCCACAACTCCTGCAGCCAAATTATTATTATCTGCTACTCTGAGCTTCGGAGTGAATGTTGAATCCACACTGAGTGTACAGCGAAGTTTCACAAGAGGACAAGACTATTAAGCGAAAATATGAAGCATTCAAGGAATTTTCGAGAAAAATAAGGAAAAACTACAAGCTTGACAAAATGCGGAGAAATTGCGAGAAGAAAGCAAAAACGAACAGACGACAGTTTTTTCCATTTAGATGTCGTCGGTCTGCGAGTACTTACTTGGTGACGGCAGGGACATTCGGGAAATCGGCCCTCGTACTGCTAGTAGTGGTCGACCCCCCATACTCGAAGCAGAGGGAAAAAAGTCAATTAGACTTTCGGACGCGGGTCGTTACCAGAGAACCGCAACCTTGCTCAACACATTGCACCCACTGCTGTCGCTCTAACGGCCGTGTCGTGCTCTGTTGCCATTCTTGCCGATCTGCGCTGCGTACAGCGCCGGCGTTTTGGTGCTTCCAGACTGATCTGGTCGACGCCTTGAGTGCCGTACTAAGGAGATCTGTCCTGCAATAAATCAACCTGGAAGGGGCAGGCAACGCCGGATGCTCAACTTTCCGGTACACCCGTCAACACGCCCGCCACAGAGCCATCACAGAAAATCCTGAAGCCGGCATCTGATGCAAATGTCATGCTCTTTGACGGCGTAGCTTGTCACCTACTTGTCCGGAATGAATCCGGCATTGGGGCCCGCCGCAGAGGCTTGCTTCCCTCAGGGGCGACTTCTATGTGACAGCAAACCACGGATGGCTGTACCCGCCCCGGATTGCTAACATGTCTAGATAATGCTGAGCAATACATGGTTTGTCAAGATTAACGGGCAGAGGAGGACCCTGTCACGTAATCGGAAAACCGAAGCCACTACATAACAGCTGGTGCCTATCGCGGCGATCTCGCATCCCTTGGGAGGCTCAGCTGAGACACTTTTTGATAAGGCAAACATGGTCATGGCTGGTAAACGAGTGACAGGGCAATACACAAATACTGCACATTGGTCTCTCATGATTCCCTGACAGCGTTGACCGAGCCACACCGCATCAACGCATGTGTTCATGTTCGCTGTTGGAACTCGATCAGGAATCAAATGCATGGCTGGATACGGATTGCAGTTGAGAACGTTGCCCCAGAGCCTCATGGATGATCAAAACAACAACAACATTGGCAGCAGCAGCAGCAGCAGTACCAGCAGCAGTATCAGCAGCAGTATCAGCAGCAGTATCAGCAGCAGTATCAGCAGCAGTAGAAGTAGAAGCAGAAGCAGAAGCAGAAGCAGCACCTGCTTGAGGAAAGAAGAAGAATATTGGAGGCGACAACGCCACGGCTTCCGACCTCCCGACCAGAACTGCTGTTTGAGTGGTACCACACGTGGCTAATATGTCGAACCATGTCGCCTTTCCTTGCCCCTTTGCTCTACTCAGGTTCAGTGCATATGTCACCAAACAATTCTAATCAGTCTTGATTTGCTGCTGCATCTTCTCGCGGCTCCCGACCAATCTTTTTCGGCAGGTGAGTTTGGTCCGTGCAGCCCCTACGGATAAGGTGTGATCATACATGACAAAGTTCTCTAGGTATGTATATAACTCATGATACTGTCGATATGTTTTCTCGATGCTCCCGATGAAGCGATTCCATATCCTATCATTCGTTTATTCATTGTATTAATCAATCACTAGACGGGGGAAGAGGGCAAGATGCGGTTCGCTACTGTTTTGATTAATTCATTTGCTTTCCTCGCAGCCACCGTGTCCGCGGCTCCGCAGCAAGACGTTGACATTCGGTCACAAAGCAGCCACCAGCAATGCCAGTTTGACTCGAAAAACTCACCACAATGCTGGGGTGAATGGTCTCTCTCAACAGACTGGTACAAGTCGGCGCCAAATACTGGTGTCATTCGGGAGTACTGGTTCAATGTTTCACAACACTACGCTGCACCTGATGGCGTGGAACGTTTGGTCATGACCATCAATGGGTCGGTTCCTGGGCCTACCATTTACGCTGATTGGGGGGATACAATAGGCAAGTCTCATCATCCCCAGTCTGGCCGCTATATCCTATATCGACTTTGGACCTAACCAGCATATAGTCCTTCACGTCACGAACAATCTCATAACCAATGGGACCAGTATACACTTTCACGGTGTGCGACAAAAGTGAGTCTTAAGCTGTTTTGACATGGCGGACGGACGACAGTGAGTGGTTCGCATTTGCACATGCTGACACTCAACTCAAGTAATACATCTTCAGACGATGGCGTCGCTTCCATCACCCAGTGCCCAACTGCGCCGGGCGAATCAAGCACATGTAAGCTGGTTCCGTCAGCGACCTTTCAGTCTTTTGAATCTCTGGCAGTCGAATTCACATCAGGGCCAAGATCCGGCAACATCTCACTACGTTTCTCCGACATACAATGGATTGGTTGCTTTGTTTCTTTACTAATGAACTGTTTCAAGATACTTGGAGAGCCACTCAATATGGTACAACATGGTATCACTCGCATTTTAGTCTTCAGGCCTGGTTAGTAACTTTACACTCACTTTGGCCGTGTACAGCAGCCGATCATTGTAATCTAATTTGGATGTAGGAACGGCGTGTTTGGCGGTGTAGTTATCCGAGGACCAGCATCATCCTCTTATGATGAAGACAGGGGCGTCTTGTTTTTGAATGATTGGTATCATCAGACAACCGACGCTCTGTGGCCACAGGCTTCCCAAGGCGGCCCCCCACCGGCTGACAATGGACTCATTAATGGCACCAATGTCTACAGGAGAGGCGGAAAGAGATATCAGACCTCGGTCACCGCTGGAAAGTCTTACAGACTTCGCCTCATCAACGGCGCCATGAACACCATGTTCAGATTTTCCATTGATGGCCACAAACTGACCGTCATCAGCGCAGACCTCGTTCCCCTCAAACCCTATGTGACGGACTCGATCAATGTGGGCATGGGTCAGCGGTACGACGTTATAGTGACGGCTAATCAAAAACCTGGCAACTATTGGCTACGGTCGATACCTCAGACAGCCTGCAGTGCTGCCAATCTCCAGACCCTTAATATTAAGGGCATATTCAATTACGATAGCGTGGATGTCAAGACACCGAAGAGCACAACCAGTGTCTCATCCAGGGACGATTGCGAGGATGAAGATGATCTGGTGCCATATGTTGCACTTAACGCCAACCAGTCCGAAGCTCAAAATGTTTTCGATTTTGGAATCGACACTTCGTCGGGCATCTTCCGTTGGACCATCAATGGGAGTCCTTTTCAGACGGATTGGGATGAGCCCAGTAAGTTGTGCATACCACGAAAACTCCACCGAAAGAATTGTCTGACACCAAAGCAGCTCTCCAGCAAGTGATTGACGGGTCTACCGCATATGAGAAGAGCCAGCAGGTTGTCCACTTGAACAAGGTTGACCAATGGGTATACTTTGTTATCGAGTCCGTCGTTGGACTGGTGAGTTACAAAGTCTGGGCAAAACTGGACCAGACGATACTGACCATTCTTAGCCACACCCTATTCACTTGCACGGCCACGACTTCTTTATCCTCGCACAAAGGACCAAATCCAAGTGGTCGCATCGGTCTGAACTCAACCTTGTCAACCCGCCAAGGCGAGATGTTGCCATGCTTCCAGCGGGTGGATACCTGGTGATTGCCTTCCAGGCCGACAACCCTGGTGTTTGGTTGCTGCACTGTCACGTAAGTCTAAGCTGTATTCTCTCCAAGAGTAGGTATTCCTCGACTAACCAAGGGCTCAAGATCGGTTGGCATACCTCGGAAGGCTTTGCGCTTCAGCTTATTGAGCGCAAGAGCGAGATCGCCGCCACTGTGAATGCGCAAGTCCTGAACCAGACTTGCGCCAAATGGAATGCATTCAAGGACAAGATGCACATTGTCCAAGACGACTCGGGCGTATAGTGGTACTACGAGGTACATAAATGACGTTGAAGGACACCAACATCCAACCATCGACTCACCTAATTTCGCCATACATTCCGCGCCCCGCATGCCGTCACGATTCTCTAAACGCACAGCGAACGAAACAAAATATATATCTCCACGATACCAATAAGTTACTAATTACTTGCACTCTATTGTGTATATTCTGCCGTGCAGAATGTCCACGTACCACCATAAACATTTTTCAATGTATTCACAACATATCATAGCTATTTTGGCCTTGTTTCCGGGAAGCTCGCCCATCTACCATGTTCATACGAGTCTGCTGCATTTATAGTCTAGATGAGGGAGAGAAGGGAAAAGAAAAAGCATTCAATAAATTTATAGAATTTCATTCATAGCAACACGACATGTCGGCATGCTGGCTCATGCTTGTAATCAACGGTGGATCTCAGGATAGAGGTAAAGGGATTGATGATGATGGCGGGTTTCTTGTCGTATGAATCAATACGATTACGATACATGCAATGTCCAAGAGTTGAGAAGCAGCATAGCAGTACGTTTTCGGAAGTATTCCGTGACGAATCTGGTATCATGGCCACCAATCGAATGACCTAGATCATCTTTCCCACTTTTTTCTCCAACATTCCCCCAACTTGCACCATGTCAGAATGGAAATGGTAGACGCTCATCTTTTGCCGCCCCAACCCCCATTCTGACATGTCTTGCCTACGATCTACTTCCTCCAAAGGTCCCGCTAGCAGCCTAGGGCCCATTTTCTCTCCATTTTCCACCTTTGACTACCGGGACGATACTCGAGTCAAGCCGCTAACCCCGCACGAACTTGTGTCACCCCCAGACGGCAGACGGAACAAAGAGCTTCATGGTCAAGGATATCGGAGCTCTGAACCTTGTAAGCTACCACTTGATGAATTCATCCGCAGCCAATTGCAATGACAGCGTCATGGCTTGGCGGGCTTTTCTCACCGTCATCCACGGCCAGGGGTGTCAGCTAATTCCTTTCTCCACCACGAAGATTGTCTGATGCCAGGTGCTTACCCTATGGCTTTGCTTGTTGTATCTCCAACAAAAAGACCTAGGATTGCTAAGTAGGAGGGGAAATCTTGTCAATCATGTATGCAAAGCAAGCACTTATCTCCGTGCGGGTTGGGGAAAAAACGGAAGCGTCAGATGTCTTGTGCTCTTCTTCCTTCTCTTCCCCAGTTTATCGTTCACCCTTATTTAGTAATGCGAGATCCCACCCGCTCTTGGTTCAGAGATCGCTCCTTGCCATGATTCGCTTGCCCATGGTGTAGTGAAACCGAAACCGAACGACCCAAGAGAAATCGGCTCTCTGTTTATATAAGTTGCCAAGGTCGCACACCCACACACACATTGATTTCCTGCAAAGAGTCCTCTTGGCCTACCCCTCCTCAGTAATCTCAACTTATTGCGCAAAACTTGGTTCCGCCCGATATAACGAAAGCGTCATTGCAACCATCTTGTGAGGGGAGGAAAAGCAAGGAAAGACACACCCAATTTTGGAAAGCCTTTTTTTGTCAAACTTTTGCGCAATGGCAGACCTCAAAGCCAGCGTCGAGCACGCCTCGGCGGCCGACGATTCGCCTCCCGCGTACCCAGACGGCACCAAACACCCGGAGTTGGAGGCCGGGACGACGACGGGCGGCCAAGAGGCGCCGAGGCGCGGCGGGCTGCAGCCGCCGGCCATTATTGCCAACATGACGCCCGAGCGGCGACAGGAGCTGGAGAAGCACCTCCGAAAGAAGATTGATCTTAGATTGCTACCTACAATGATCATCATGGTACGTTCTTCTTCTTATGCCCGCCAAGTCGCCGTATACGGATTCGAATTTGTGCTAATTTTGCGGGTTGAAATGCCCCATCTAGTACATCATGAACTATATAGACAGGTAAGTGCCTACTTACAGCTGCTACAATGCTGCTTTTCTGAAAGAGACATCGAAAACTGACAGCCCAACAGGAACAATATTGCTGCCGCGAAACTCGCGCATCTCGAAAGGGATTTGGGACTACCATCAGGGTCAACCGAATACCAGACTGCCGTCAGCATTCTCTTTGTAGGGTAAGGAGTATATATACTTTTTTTTTTTTTTCGATGTGCAATGTCAAAAGTGGGACCGATTCGCTGACGACAAGAAAACACGACATATAGCTATCTGTTGATGCAGATACCCTCGAATCTTTTTCTCAACAAGATCGGAAAGCCTGCGCTTTACCTCCCAACCTGCGTATGTGTCCCCGCTTACTGCTTGCTTTTCGTTTCAAAGTCATGCATATAATACAAGAGAATTAGAAAGGAGATCAAATTGAAAAGGCGTCGGGTAGAATGGAAAAGGAAATAAGTGCTGACCGAGGGTTGAACAGATGATTGTCTGGGGAGTCATATCGGCCGCAACCGCCGGCGTAAAGAACTTCGGCGGCCTCATCGCCGTCCGCTTCTTCCTGGGTTTCGTCGAGGCCGCCTACTTCCCGGGCTGCCTGTACTACCTAAGCTGCTGGTACACGCGCAAGGAGCTGGGCCTGCGCACCGCCATGCTCTACTCGGGCGCCCTCATCTCGGGCGCCTTCTCGGGCCTCATCTCGGCCGGCATCACGGCCAACCTCGACGGCGCCCATGGCATCGCTGCCTGGCAGTGGCTCTTCATCATCGAGGGCGTGGCCACCGTGGGAATCGCCTTTATCAGCTACTTTGTCCTTCCCAACTTCCCGCGCACGACGAGCTGGCTGACCGAGGAGGAGCGGGCGCTGGCCGTGTGGCGTCTCGAGGAGGATATCGGCGAGGATGACTGGATCGACAGTGAGCATCAGTCGTTTTGGCAGGGCGCCAAACTTGCATTCAGCGACGTCAAGACATATGTTCTGGTAAGTCGAAAGAGCACACCACAAGAAAACCCCCCATCAGTAAATCATTGTGGAAACCGCATTATTAATGTGCTCTCCAAAAAAAACAGATGGTCCTGCTATTCTGCTTCGTGGCCAGCGGCTCCGTGACCAACTTCTTCCCGACCGTGGTCTCCACGCTGGGGTACAACAGCGTCAACTCGCTCCTGCTGACGGCGCCGCCGTACGTGCTCTGCGTGCTCACCTCGTTCGCCAACGCCTGGCACGCCGACAAGACGGGCGAGCGCTACTGGCACGTCATCTGGCCCCTGGTCATCAACATGGCCGCCAACATCATCGCCGCCACCACCACCTCCCTGGCGCCCCGCTACTTGAGCATGATGCTCATGGTCCCGGGAGTCTACACGGGCTACGTCGTCGCCCTCGCCTGGATCAGCAACACCCTGCCCCGCCCGCCCGCCAAGCGCGCCGCGGGGCTGGCCTTTATCAACGCCGTGAGCAACACGAGCTCCATCTACGCCTCCTACATGTATCCCAACTCGGCGGGGCCGCGCTACATTGTCGCCATGTCGGTCAACTGCACCACGTCCTTTATCGCCATCTGCGCCGCCACGGTGCTGCGTTTCATGCTCGTCCGGCTGAACAAGAAGCTGGACAAGGGCATCTACGTCGAGGGCGCAATCAACGCGGCGCCTGGAGCGGCGGCGAGTAATGGCTTCAGATTCAAGATTTGATGTAAATATGCCCCGTGGTCAGGTAAAAAACAAATTCACGCCTGGCATCTCGGATCCGACATTCCAAACAAGGAAGACGCTGTCTCACCAGTATATGGCACATAGTCGGTAATACTAATGCTCTTGTATAGTATGATGGGCGGAAGAACGCTACGGGGAACGTACCGAATCCGAAGCACGATGGGATGGCTTCTTCGGTCTTCGGTCATTTGGTCTGCGTAGAGCTTTGTATATACTTGCCCATTGTTCAAGAAACATGCCCCACTAAGTTTTGTCTGGCCTGATACTTAGTACCACAGTACTTGTGACGAGACATGCCCAGATGCTGAGCCGCCAACAGACAGATCCAAGGCTTGTTTTTGAATGTACTGGATAGCTTATTAGCTCACATTGACTTGGTACGATCTTCAGCCCGAGCTCTATTTTTCCGGCAATAAGACGACCGACGAGAACGAGCATCTATGCGCTCGCTAAAATCCTAGGCTCGTGTCGGCTCCAGCTTCCCCGTACCCCAGTGTCTCCCCCGCAAATGGCCCCTGGCTCACGGCTCTTGGCGCCGTTGGCACTTGGGGAAACAAGAAAATCAGACTATTCAAGGCGTCAAAATACCCGAATGACATACGAGACCCAGCCATCGTGATTGGGGATCGCTTGGGACTTTTGCTCTTAATAAAGGATGTCTCGCCCTCAATTGGCCTCGACTTATGGACTGGAGCAACCTCTCTTGGTCGCAGCAACATTGATTGATCCTGCAGCAGGCAATTGACAGCCATGGTGTTTTCCTCAGCGTTTCTCCTCGGTTTGGCCCTGACCAGCGGCGCCGCAGCCCAAGATGTCAACATAAGCATACCGTCTAGTCTCCCCAATAGAACACTCGGACCTGATGTGTATGGTTACTCCATTGAGCCAATTTGGCTCAATGCCTATATCAACAATACTTTTGCCTCGACGCTGCTTGGTCATATCAAGGATGTGACAGGCAAGGCACCACCGATCCGCGTCGGCGGCAACACAGCTGATCAGACCTACATTCACGATACGCTGCCAACGGGGAATTCCTCACTCCCGCTGCCATCACTGCCGAATGTCACCCAGTTCAATATCACCCCAGAGTGGTACACGACCTGGAGCGATTACTTCCCCGAGGGAACCGACTTGATTTATACCCTCAACTTCAACAACAATGCCTCTGCGTGGGCAGACGGAGTGGCGCAGGCCCAAGCCGTCCACGAGGCGCTGGGGGACAAGCTTTTCATGTTCGAGGCTGGTAATGAGATTGATCACTTTATCCACAAAGGTTGGAGAAACTCCAGCTGGGGCGTACAGATGTACCTTGAGCAGTTCCGCAACCTGACTGGCCAGATCACCAACTCGGACTGGTACAAATCGGCTGAAAAGCAGCCCAAGTTCCAGGCCGGCGTCTTTGCGGACCCGCCCCTGGTGCCAGATCAGCAGGATGAAATTGACGATTTCAGCATTGCCAACCTCACGGCGGCAGAAGATGAGGCGGATTTCGACATCATTGGAAGCTATGCTACGCACCTCTATCCACAGTCGACTTGTGACACGGCCCGATGGCTACGGATGCGTCTTGATTTGCTGTCAAACCACACGACCCTCTGGTTGAATGTCTCGCAATACATTCCCCAGGTGGCCGCTGCCGACGCTGCCGGTGCTCCCTTGGTCATGGGTGAGACGAACTCCATCAGTTGTTCCGGCAAGAGTGGTATTAGCGACACGTTTGGCGCAGCGCTTTGGGGTGTCGACTACGTCCTGATGGCGGCCTCTCTCGGATTCCAAAAGATTTACTTTCATCTTGGTGCCCAGAGCGAGTACAGCAGCTTCACTCCGATCCCGTATACACTCAAGGGCGAGGATCTGGTCCCCGGCATCCGCGCCGGCTATTACGGGCACTACTTCATATCCAAGATTGTTGCATCGGCGAGCAACGACTCTTTCAGTGTGGCCGCCCTCCCGGATGCGAACTCGAGCTCGCTGAGTGGCTACGCCGTCTACGGAGGAGATGAATCTCTGCAGAAGCTCGTCTTTCTCGACATGGGCGTTTGGAACGGCACTGAAGGACTGAGCAACCCCTCAACCTTGAGCGCGACCGACGGCACCAGCTTCAGCGAGGGGGAGCGGCCAAACAGCACGCTGAGCATCAACACGCCGTGGGCTGCTGGCAGCAATGTCAGTGTGACCCGGCTCACAGGTCCAGGTACCAATGCAAAGAGTAACGTGACCGTCTCGGGCGTGACTTTTGACCCGGATTCAGGCGCCAAGGTCGGCACTGAAGCTGCAGAGGTCATCACTGTTGAGGACGATGGCGTTCTAAAGGTGACGCTCCCCGAGGCGCATGGAGTACTGCTCGAGCTCAGCAGTGGCAGCAGTAATGGCTCCTCTTCAGGCTCGGGGTCATCTGGATCAGGATCAGGATCGGATGGAGGTACCTCTGGAGCCATCACTCTCTCGTCGTTGGCTGCATGCCAAGTCGGACTTCTTGCGATGGCTGCTGCCATGATCATGTAAATGAAGCACGTGATAACCTAGAGTGTACTTAGTGAAAAGGTTATTGGTTATAACCCGTATTAATATACTTCATCGACAGGTCATTCGGTCTTTCAGTATATTGTCGTGACGATTGAAAAAATGGGTACTCTTTTTTTATGGCAATTGGCTCAGGCTTGGTACCTAGGTAAGCTTTTGATTAGTCTTGGTTTATGGAAGGGGCGTTGTAGCTCGGACGTAGCTGCTTCGAAGAGAAAGCACGAGTCGAGAGATCTGGTAGTAGCCCAAGTCCACTTTTTCTTTTCTTAACCACGAAATCTTTCAGCATCACCACATCAACATCTTCAGTTTCTTTCTTCGATTTCTATCATCAATTTTATGGTAATAGATCTGCCCAAGATTTGTCTGGGCGCCATCTGGGTGCTGTTATCGCTCTGAATAAGGGTCAATGCAAAGCCGATGCGAGACCCCCGCGCCCAAGCCCGCGCCACGAACCGCCGATCAATCCGGAGCCCTATTGAGAGCAACGAGGTGCATCCCCGGTCCATCTCCAGGCGTTAGTCTATCCGATCACCCCATCTCAACCATTCAGCGCTCTGGACTGTCATGCACGCCGTTGGCGCCGGCCTTTACTCCCCTCATACCAGACAAGGGAACATCGCCTGGGTCGCGCCCATCTGCGCACTATTTGTTAAAACAGGTCAGATCACTGGCCAACAGCCTTCCGTCTCGGTTCCGGGATTCGCTGCAAAAAGAGTCAATCGCACCCGCTCTCGGTTTCCGATAAGGCCGCATAGACGCGCCGCTCTCGCTTGGCTGAGCACTGGGGGATAAAAAAGAAAAGTCTCTAGTGAAAAGTCCAGTACCTATCTTGGATCACACGACTTCTTTCCGCTTCAAGTGCTTTTGGGATCTAAGTTCATCGCAATCAGCCCGAAGTGGATCATATTTGCTATTATCGCCAATACCTTTCCAGCGGTTTGGGGTACAGGCGCCTCCAGGAAACTTTAAGAAAGACGTGCCAGAGTCGCCCTGCAGATTAAAGCTCGTCCTCGCCTTTATCGCCGTCATCGATGAGTGGCTCAGCCTCAGGCTCTGTCAGCCATGATAACAATGCCGCGCCATCAGATGAAAGATTCGATAACGGTACACAAGACGAAAGGACCATGAACGCGTCAATGGAAAATCGAAACCACGATGGGGAGGCCGCACGTCTTAGGGTTGAGACCTCTCTTGGTGGTGTGGTTGACATTGAATCGCAAACTGATTCGCTTGACAGCCGGGGCTCGCCAAGAAACTCGACTGAGAGGAGTAAGAAACAGCAGAGACGGAAAGTCGTAGCATGGAGAGATCTCCCAAAGAAGAACCAGTTAATCGTTGTCACCTTGGCCCGGTTGAGCGAGCCGCTGGTGCAGACGTCGTTGCAGGTGAGTCTTGGATATCAACCGGTCAACACATTCGGCTCAGGTCACTAATGGAGCCCCAGTCCTATATGTTCTACCAGCTGAAATGGTTTGACCCGAGTCTTCCAGACTCCACAATCTCAGGACAGGCCGGTATATTATCTGCGAGCTTTACCGCGACCCAGTTCCTTACTGCAATGATCTGGGGAAGAGTGGCCGATTCCCCACGAGTCGGACGCAAGAGGGTCATCCTTATCGGTCTTGTCGGCACTCGTGAGGATCCTGCAAGCTTCCAAAAAGACGAAAATCGCTAATGGTGACCAGTAATATCCTGTCTTGGTTTTGGGTTGTCCACCTCGTTTCTCTCGGCTCTCTTTTTCAGGTGTTTGGGTGGAGCGACGAGTGGGAACACTGGTGTCCTGAGAACAATGTGAGTTACGGCTTCAGCCTAGGCACGAATTATGTGGACGTGCTCAATATGACTGTGTATCACTGCAAGAGTCAAATTTGCTCTGGATGGTGCTGACCATATCGCAGGATCAGCGAAATAGTTCGAGAAAAAAAGTAAGGCAGTATCGAAGAAATCTTTGTCGAAGAAACAATCGCTCATTTGCTCCATATAGGTACCAATCGAGAGCGTTCTTGCTCATGCCAATGACTTTCAACGTTGGAATCATCATTGGACCTGTCTTGGGCGGCCTTCTCTCTGACCCGGCTGCATCTTACCCAAGCGTTCTCGGGCGCATACAGTTTTTCAACCTGTTCCCATACGCACTGCCAAACCTAGTTAGTGCCATGATTGCTTTCTGCGCTCTGGTTGGCGTTTGGCTCTGTTTGGAAGAAACACATGATTCTCTACGCGGTAGAGTCGACGATGGGCGTGTAATAGCTGGTAAGATGGGCCAGTTGTTCCTGTGGAGGCGAGAAAAGTATTCATACACGCCTCTGCATTCTCGTGATTCCAGTATCAACACGATAGAGATGTCGCCGACGGTGGAAGAGCATCATGCTTCGTTACCACGGCCCCGATACACACAGAAACTCGCTTTTAGACGCATATTCACCCGCAACGTGAGCATGACACTGGTCTCTCAGTTTCTCATTGCCTTCCACTTGGGCACCTTCAACGCGCTATGGTTTGTCTTCCTCTCTACGCCAGTATACAATCAGTCGGACCCCCCTTACCCCAGCTTTCAACCGTCCCTCCCCTTCCGTTTTACCGGTGGCTTGGGTCTACCTTCTCGAAGCGTTGGATTCGCTATGGCCATGCTAGGAGTCATCGGCATATCCATGCAGCTCTTTTTGTATCCCCGACTCTCATCGCGCTTTGGTACCCCCCAGATGTGGCGTTTCTGCCTATTCCTGTTTCCGATTGCGTACACTCTGTTGCCATACCTGTCGATTATTCCATCAACGACCCCGCCACCGAGCCAGAAAACGGGGCCATGGATCTGGTTGGCACTGCTCTGTGTCCTGTTCATACAGGTTACGGGGCGAACCTTTGCTCTGCCAGCGCAAACAATTCTCGTCAATAACTGCACGCCGCATCCCAGCGTACTGGGCACTGTTCACGGCATGGGACAGAGCATCTCAAGTCTCGCCAGGACGGTTGGACCTGTACTTTGTGGTTATCTTTACGGACTTGGATTGAGTCATGGCATTGTAGGAGCTGTGTTCTGGGGTCTTGCAGTCGTTGCCGGGTGTGGAATTATAGCTAGTTTCTGGGTTCGAGAGGGTGATGGACATGAGATATGGCTAGAAGGCGACGCAGAGGATGAGGACGAGGAAAGAAAATGAAATATAGAGCATTGGATTATCAGAATATTTGGGCTGATGCGTTATAAACATATCTTTGGAAACACGAGCGGCAAAAATGGCATGGCGTTTTTTAACTTTCGATTGCTTGGAGATTGGGTTCAGGTCCGTACTCTAGATACATCTCTAGGCCAACACTACATCAATGAGCAAATAGAATGTACTGCGCAGCAATATCCAGGGAGTATTCAAGTTGAGAATCGAACAATAGATTCATGCATAGTCGTCAAAGTCTGCATCCTGCAGTAAACCAATGGTGTTTGCAACAATTATCTATTTCCACCTCCTGGCCTGAGTGAGCGCTCACATACTCGGTCAAGATGACGATACTATTCACGATACGGCGCAACAACCGGGGATAGACATGGTTACTTGTTACTCATCACTAGTCGCTCGTCAAGATCTCGACAGCAGGTGGAACCGGCTTGGTTCGCTCGTCATTGCTTGTTTCTTTGGAAAACAAGAACCCGGTGCATCTCAAAGTGCTTATAGCAATAACACGGACCAAATCCCTGTGCTACGTTTCCCCATGATCAAGGTGGGCAAAGTGGGGACTAATGAGTATACCATACCACTCGGTGACTAGAGAGACCCTCACCATGTCTAGCATCTCAGACATCCATCCGCCAAGGCATATTCTGGGTGTACTGGCAATGACCCACCACCCGGTGCTGGGGGTACAATGGAATATGCCTTGGTCGATATTTATGGAGACCAGTCTAGCCTTGTCTCTGACCTTTTCGTGTTCTTTTTTTGTCCCCCACGTGGGCAGCGAAATGCTTGCCTCAACAGGGGAGGGGGCGCCCCAATTCCGTCTCTTGATGTTTTATTGTGTATTTTTCTAGCTTCCCACGTGGACTGACTGGCCGTGCTCAACAGTGCCTTGGTGGCAAATGCGAATCATTTCGCTTCGCTTGTGTGAAACCCTAAATGACGAACAGGCTTGCGAGGTATAAACCTCCTTGGGGGCCGCATTCGGCAATCCAGGTTGGGAAAATGAACGGCGATTTCGTAATGAGCCACGTTGTGTATGCCCTGTTCGCCCATGGGGGGATCGGACATCTTCCTCGCTATAGCCTATCTATAGTGCGAATTTCTGTTGACTTCGGTAAAATTTGGGTGCAAGTATCATACGTGGTGTTCTTATTTTTCGTGTCACCATACTGGTAATGTTGCATGCAGGCTTTCCAATTATACGAGGTCGTATGAACAGTGCCGGCCAATCATGATTCAGAACAGGGTGGTTTTCAAGGCGACAGAATTAAAAACAACGTGGGTGTCTCGACCAATCGGAAAATTCAATTGGGCATGTTTTATCTTTGGCTCGACAGATATACCCCGATCCGGATTCGAGCAGGATCGTATCACGTCCGGGGTAGAAGAATTGCACGCAATCCGTGGTCGTCTTTGGGGTTTCTTCGCTAAAGAAAAAAGGGTCCTTGCCGTTAGTTAGTGTCCATTCACTGGTGGTCTGACACGTCCTCGGGGAAGGATAGATAGGATAATGATCCCTACCGGTGGCCAAGGGCGGCCCCAACTTCTCAGATCACCAGTTAAGCTGCCCGTCGGATGCGGCATTGCAACCGAAGACCGTGGGATCATGTTGCGCCTCCTCCCGCCTACCTGAAAGCGGGAATAAAGCTGGCCGCGCTTTGAGTGAACAGGCCATATCGCTGTAGCCTGTAGGTACGGCTTGGTCCAGACCACCCGTTACTGCTTACTCGGCCGGGCTCAGAGGGGGATAAGAAAGGAAAGAGAGAAAAAAAAGAGTCCAAGGTTGTCACGATGGGATTGGACCGGCAGTGAGTAAGTGGGTGTATCAAAGCCTCCCGGGAGGGATGACCTCACCACCCAGTTTGTGATCCTACCTTTGTTGAAGACAATCGACCCTTCCGCAGAATCAAACTGCACTACAGATCCGTAGGTGCCACAGAGTAATCTGTACAAGCCTTGCGACCCTGGTAAGGCTGGAACTGATGCGACTGGCCAGCAAGGCTGCCCCGTACTCTGTAGTACCTATCGGTCTGGTCTGGTCTGGTCTCGTCCCTTCTACAGTAATTAAGACCCACGACGGATTTTCCGCAGAGGCTGATCGCCATGATGGTATGTAGCCGCGACCCCTGGCCCGGCAATTCTTTGGGGGTGGGCGGATGGGCTATGGTGTTGCCCAGCGCCACGGACCCCATTCTACATTCCTTCGCGCACCAAGCAATGCCTTCTCGGCCGTTCCTTCTTCACCTTTTTTATCATGGTACCCCTACGGCCGAATCAAAGCGACGGTTGAAAAATCTGCAGATCGCCCGTTGCGTGTCTTCGTTTTGATGATGAAAAGTTGTGTTTCAGGATATATTTCGGGGTGTATGTATGTAACACAACATTGACCTATCTTGGGGAGATGAGATGATGGACCTACGTAAGCTTTCAGCCCTATGCAATGCGACCCTGTGTGTTGTCTGGTCTTGTGTGTAGGTCTGTATGTAGGTACTGTGATTGTAGTGTAGGACTATCGCCCCCAAAAAAAGAAGCAGGCAAAACGCAGGTCATGGTACCTGACGAGATGTAGGTACTGTAAGTAGGTCAAATGCAGTCAGCACGCCCAGCGTGTGCCTACATACAGCACACGTGGCTTTGGAGAAATAAAGAGGGAAAGAGGTCAACAACCCCAGAATCTCACTCGTGGGTAGTAAGAGAAAGGGGAAAAAAAAATTGGCTGAGCGAAACACACCACTCGGGCAATTCTCTACTGAAATGCACATCTTACCTACCCACGACAACTTGCCTGCTAGTTTCCCACGCAGCGTCTATATTCAGCGCTGTGGGTGAGATGTAAATTTGGGACCCCAAGGCAGCCAGTTGGCGAACAGCATTGAAAGCTTGGCGAGAAACAAAGGTGGCTTATTCCTCCCTCCTACCCACTTGTGGAAACCAAAAACCTGCTTGTGGTCAGAGAGACAAGACAGCGCTCCCCTGCGTTTATCTCACTGCCTACTTAGTGAACTCGTTCGGCCACGTTACCGAGCGTCAAATGGCGTCTATCGCGGCTATTAGGCGGCAGTGGTTGGTGGATGGCGGCCTCTCTTTGTGTAAGGGCAGACTTGTGTGTGTAGGTATGTAGGTGTATGTCCATGGGTGTGCGTGTGCGTGTGTGTGTAAGAGAGAGAGACACAGATGGACATGGAGGGTCAGCAGAATGCTCTTTCCCACCATACACATGAATTAGTTTCTAGACTAGCCCCGAAAATGGACTTAAGAGTGTACGGATTGGGTATTTTGAGAAGTCCGAGCTAGTCCGAGCCGCAGCCCTCTTTATCCAAAAATAAATTATCGCTACTGGCCACTAGAGTTCTACGAATGGTAGTTTTGAGATCGTGGCAGGTTGTAAAGTTTAACCACGAGATCTTTGATACTCCCAAATCCACGGTTGACCCCCAGGAGACTGACTGATTGACGACATTGCATACAGAATACTCACCAAATCCATGTTGCGTCTCCTTTGATGCAACACTCGGGCTGTGGATGCGAATGCCGTACAACATGGGAATGGCCTGCGGGAATGCCCCTCCCTGCTAGGTAACGTAAGGGCAAAACTACCCAAGCCAAGACCTTCAGATACTATATTCGGCCTAAGGGCCTCTGTAACTTAGTGCAACATTCTCCCCAAAAGCCCACAGAGAGGCCCTACCACCCCTCTACGGCACTCGGCCAAGGACCCGCGGACACGGGTGGCAGAGCGCTGGGAAGGAATGCCAATAGTTCATCCCATCTTTACCGGGTATCCTTAGGTCGTAGCAACTGGGATGAACTGCCCCAAGATTCACATCCCTGGCCGGCATACACGTACACGCAATGAATTCGATAAATTATTTGATCCTTTTTTCTTTCCTTACTCTGAATGTATCTACCATCTCACTATTCTTGAATTTGAAATTTATAATTGGCTAGGCGGATTAGATGAGACAAGGCTTTCCACCCCCTCCCCCACTATGGTTTTGCACTGCAAGGGGTTACAGTTTGTGCACATCCATATCGATCTATATATTCGGAAACTGCCCGGCTATTATCAAGGCGAAGCGGCTTCAAATTTCCTCTTTATTGTCATTTGCGACCCACATCTCAGGGATTTCCCTCAAAATGTCATCAAAGAATATGACCACATGCTGTCTATGATGGCGCATCTCCTATCATCAGGGGCATGACTGCTCAATATGAAGATAACCTCAATCCGATCAATATATCAAGAAATCATGATTCACAAGCACGGTATAATAGCAAATGATTTATCTCTCAAATTGAATGTGTATTGATCCATTAATTGTCCCAGCCTGGCAATCCGGCCCTCTTTTTTTGCTCTGTGAGAGCGCCAAAGTCTATGTAGTCTTGTTGCTGTAATAGTGGAAAAGCTAGCTTCGTGACCAGACGAAGTGTGTCTAGAGAATACAAGAGAGGGGGCTAACTGGTACAGAGATTGAGGGAGAGAGATATAGAAACACGGCCAAGGTGTCCTGAAGGGCGCAAAAGGCCAGCTTGCCCTTTCCAGCACGTCGGCCTAGCTTCTAGGAAAACGAAAGTGTTCGAGCTACTTCCTGAGCAGTCGATGACTTGAGAAAACCAGAAAAGTACAGGTTTGTTGTTACATAAGCTACACCCAGTGTGATAGGGTGTGAGAAAGACAGAGATATGAGAGACAGATAGACCTGAAAAAAACAAGAAAAGGGAAATAGATGAGAAGAAAATGAGAAATGAACAAACAACAAGCTGCGTGTATCATACCGTGGCTTCCAGCCATAGAAAACCCAATCAGGCTTCGCCCGTTCCACCGAAAAAAACTCCTGGTATATGCCCAAACCCAGCTCAATAAAAAGTGTCAAGTCCCGTCGAGGGGAAATAGAAAGCAAAGTAAGAAACCAGGAAACACCCTGATGCCACCCCATGCCATCACTTTCCCGCCCTCTCACTCTCACTGAAGTGCAAGAACTGGGCACAAGCAAGCGTATGCCGTTCATAATTCTTCAAGTGGTCAACCGTCAGTCAGCTTCTCCAAACAGAGATCGCAGAATCGAAAAAAAAAATAAAAAAAAATCGTCATCCTTTGCCGTCGCTATGCTAGCCTTCGAAGTCATGCTGAGTATTGTTGAACAGAGAGTTGAAAAATACAGTGGTCGTGTTCGTTTCGTATGCCATTTTCTCAGGCGCCAATCCAAGCGTCTGCAACGAGTTCTTCTCTCAAGACGTCAATTTAGCCAAGTTGTCTCATGCTGTCTGCGCGGCTCAGCCATATGAGTTGGAAATAGTCCTGGAAGTTGTGCCATCCTTGGTCCAAGGTACAATGCGCGCTCGCTGGGACTGGGAAAACAAGCCCCTGTTCGCATCAGCGCTTGCGGAGATGTGTGCGACTACCCAGCTGCTGTCGCGAGAAGAAGCAGCAGCAGCTGAGGCGATCTTTGCACTGGGCATACGGCTTAGACCTGGTCAAGTCGGAAGATCCGTTGCCCTTCAGATGTCGAGAAGTGGCAGGTGAAAGCGAAACACGGCAGCTCCTTCACCACAGATCAGGGCGTTCACCTGTAGTGTCGAGAGCTCTTGTGAGAGGAACGGCTGCTGTGATAGCCGGAATCTGAGTATTGCGTGGAAGAGTATGATGATCCATAATAGCTGCGGGAGGAGTGATCCTGGCAAGAACTGCCCACCAGAATGGTTCTCTTGGTCACATGATGACCTGGTCGACCATATGAAGCACAGCGGTCCACGGCGTGCTGGTAGTACAAGCAACGGCAGCTCGAGTAGAGCTCAACTATCTGGTAGCACATGTTGACTGAATTGGGGCCCGGCGGACAAGACCACCGGTAGTTGGTTTTTGGCAGACTGTGTTGTTTGTGTTGACAGGCTTGTAAGTTGGTGTGAGAAATGCGTGTAACTTTTTTTTTTCTTTTTTTCTTGTTGTCTTGGTGTCAGATACTTATGTATCTGATGCGTTGACGATGTAAGCAAGGAGATGCAATAGCACTGTTGGAAAGGCAGCAGTACAGGATATCGAGAAAGTCTTTGATAGTGAGACAGATGGAAGACAGACAGATTGGCGAATTAAGGCGAGAATTGAAAGCAGATCTAGCTAGCGTGAAATGGGCGACGAAAAGAAAATCAAGATAATGGAAAGATGTTGAGGATGAGAGAGTATCAGGTGTTATTCCATGATTCAAGATGGAGACGGCATCGTAGCCTTATAGCCCTGGTGCCTGGGGTCTGGTCGGTCAAGGTCAAGCCAAGCAGTAGGTAGGTAGTCATATGAATAGAGGGCCATGAAGGCAGCAATGACGAAGTACACATCCTAGTGCAAGGTGAGGGTATGTACTGTAGTCTTACACATCTAGGTAATGGAGGGTCCCAGAGAAGTAAAAGGCCGTAGAGGTACTTAACCTAATGGAGGTCTATGCGGTACGTACACAGGTGTAGAATAGAGCTGCTGCGCATCGCTGATGTCTTGTCTTTTCTCGTCCCGGTTCGTCTGCTATGCAGTAGCAGTGCAAGCTTGAGCGCAGCGCAGTGCCATGCGGTGCTGCTAAGCAGTCATGTCGGTTTTGATGGGCCCCCATGTCAGGTCCTCCAAAGAGACCCATGGGCGGTAGCTAAGGTACGTAAGGTACATGGAGCACACCACTGGCACTGGAATAGAATAGCGCAGGGTGCCTTGCCCATGATGAGTAAAGGCGCAGTTCTGGGTGTAGATTGATCCATCTTTGCATTTTTGGGGGTGTGTAGAGGGAAGGGGGGAAAACGACTAACCTTTAGTGTGCGTCAAAGAAAAGCAACAAAATAAGAGCAGGACAACGGTTCGCGACTCTGGGGCAAGTAAGACAGACAGACAGATACTAAAGATACCTACAATCCTCCCGCTACCACGTTTGCGTTCAGTGGGCGGGCAGGTTGAGGTGAGATGCTGGATGACAGGCTTCGTAGAGTGGGGTGTTGTAGCGCAGTAGTACCTGGTTTGGAGTCTTTTTGTGGCCCATTATCCGGCCCTCCGACTGTCTGTGGTTCTGATGTGCGTCAATTGTGTGGATGGACACTCGAGGTCCATTTCTTGACGTGCGGGCCACGCATCTTGCATGGCGATACTACCATTCGTCTTCATATCTGCACGTTGGTTTATGCTGGGCATGTTTGCCAGACAGTACCAGAAGTCAGGTTTTGAAATAGTGTGGGTACTTGGTGTGTCAGTAGTCAGAATACTCGGCGGGCGTTGGGGTTGATCGAGCGCAGATGGGGACAAAGTAAGAATGCAACACGAGCAGGATCTATTGTGACTTGGAACACCAAAAAATAGAAAGGAAAAAAAAAAAGACCCGCGCAGAGAGAGGAGTCGTCAGAAAAGTTACTCACCTCACCCTCGGCCGGGCTCTGAGGGAAAGTGCTACCACTCTATACAGTACTACAGGTGCGCCCTTGCCAGTGATTACTTAGCGACCTACGCTCGTACCTGCCTACATCTACATAGTAAAAGATTGTGTGGTCACGATCTGTCCTTCTTTTGCTGCAGGAGTCGACGGCTGATGCGGGCGGACACATTTGCCAGCCCTTGCAGAGTACATATGCCGAGTATTGTTAGACCTGCGTCTGCATTCTTGGAGGTACTATGTAAATGTTCGACCTTAGATTATTTGGGCTGGCTGATTCGAACCTATCTCTGGCCGGTCAGTGGTAGACAAAGAGATGTACACAAGGTACAGGGGTAGGGCTTTCTTTGCAGTTCCAAGGTTAGCACACCAGAGTTCACCCGCCAAGGACCAGGGCCCCGGACATTCATTCAGTCGACTGCTAACTTGGAGAGGTATCCAGGCTGGATATTCCGTCCTGATCCACCACCAACGCTACTTGCTGAGCACATTGACGAGCAGCGAGCAGGCCCCATCCATACATAGTATGGGCACGGCGGATTTGCACCAATCTGATGTACTCGTGCTCGCTGCCAGCGACTACCACTGTCGAAGCCGTCTCCAGGATGACCGGCTCGGGACCTCTCAGAGGCGATCCGCGATCGCAAGGGAGTCACTCACCTTGACCTGCAGTAGTATAGCCTGGGTCAGGCCATGTTGCTGCTAACGTGCCTAGGTCAAGCAGTGTATACATCTCCTCTTACGATATAGATGCTCAAGTATACCTGCGAAGCATTACAAGTCGGGAAATATTATCGCAAGCGCGAAAGCATCGGCACGCAAGCACCACCATCAATCACATGTTGCAGGCATAGGCCGCCTCGACCTCGTCCTAGGTTAGACATTTGATACTACCTCTACGGAGTACTCGACTGCTCATTTACAGCCATCCCTGCCTACAACTCCGTTACATAGTACTGCTGCACCAGCAAAATCAACGTCTTGGACAAGTGGTATTTCTTTGGCTCGCCCAGCCGGGTTGTTTGGGACGTCTATGCAACGCCGGCATACTCTTTGTTTCCGGAGTTCTGTATTTTACAACATTCACGACACGCTCCCGTCAAAGATTGTTCGATTGTTCCGAGTGAAACACTGGAAATTATAGTAACTGCCTTACCATGTGTGCGTTTGAGGCGTCGCCTGGCGTATTTGATACTCTAAACAGCGCCTCGTGCCCTGAGTGGCGGTCAGGTTGGGGCTCATCAGCCACTCGCGGCCCAAACGGATCGTAGGTTAAATGATGGCTCGAATGTCAATCGGGTTGTATATTTGAGTGTCTCTAGATAGCTCCAGGCACGACTGAAGCCGGTTTTGGTAGCGTCTGATCGTAAAAACGGCGCAGTCAAACCTTGACTCTTCAAAAAATCCAACCGTTACCAACTATATCCATGGTTTGGGTGGTCAGCATCTCGGTCCGCAGCCAAATTTCAAACTACAGACAAGTTGAAAGACCTCGGTAAATTGATATCGAAAATGATAAATAAGACAAAGAATGATAAAAACGATTCGGGTGTTAATCATCGATGCATCCGCCTGCGCATGCGCATCCCGTATCGAATTCCTATCTTTACATGGTCGCAATGCCACGGAGTATATGCTGCACCGACTTCCTACTTGGGGCCGGACGTATAACTCATCAAGGTGGGGGCGGGGCAAAGATGGTCTAGCTTGTGCGACAATTTACTTTGTACAACTTATTTCAATGCGCGTATGTAACATAGCAGTGTAAGCTAGTCAACCCGGCAGTCTTTTGGTGCTGATGGCTGGCTGGCTGGCTGGCGCTACCGAAAGAGTCATAGGGCTATGCAACTTGTCCTGGGGCCTGGAGATCGTTTCTGCTTGGACAATCCCATTGTGTGGCTGCGCCATTGGTTGTCGTACGGGTGAACAGTAATGATCAACATTCTGAGAAACTTCCATTCTATGCCACCATGCAGAAACAATGGGGACTTGGCAAACCAGGACTGAGACCCTGCGTATCCGCCAGAAACGATCTACCAGAGATCTGGAATACATTCGTCTCGTAGGGGTGAGACCGCTAACTACCCACCCAGCTACACACTAGAAGCTGACGTTATTTGGAGAACCCGTAGACCTCGGCGCGCTCCCGAATTATGTCATGTTTCCGTGCGGTTCGTGGGCGAGCTCTACCTAATCGTTCCTGCAGATACGGACACAGATACAGACAGAGCCTGACGGGTACGCTTACCGAGTTCCTTCTCGTTACGAGGGATTACGAGCTGACCTGGGGTAGATGGCAAGTACGCCATGGGCTGTCGTCCAGGCTGCCGACAGGGACTCCCGCAACGAAAGAGCAACTAAATCATCATCTTCAATCGCGCAGTAACAACCAGAGAGTCACATACAACCAGGAAAGAAGAAAACGCTTCTTGGTAATCATATCTATGCCATCCAGGTGATCTACGATATACACTACCAGTATGCAGGTCATGAACTAGAACCCACCCGATTCGGTCCTGGCCCAATAGAGGTCGCACAGCGGTCCATGCAGGCCTGGATGCTCACTGGTAGCCGCTAAACTCACCTTCGTTAGTTACCTAGCTACCTTGGTGTACCTAAGATCAAATGTCTCAGGCGATTCGCCAAGATCCAGCCTAGCAGCTGAGGCAGTCTGCCTTATGGGCAAATTTGGCTGTCACCTGTTTCAGGAGAATCGATACCCAGCATTCTGTGATCGTCGCAACCCAGATCCTTGGGTCCGATTTCAAGTGACTGACCCAAGAATAGTATGTGCCCCATCGACGACCGGCGAGTCACTCATTCAATTGAATGACCCCTGAGCGCAATTGTCCCAATAGAGTCAGCAGATAACCGAATATCCGGCAATCGACCTGGGAAGGAATTGTGATCATGACGCCCTCCCAACAACTCTGCCTCCGCCGCTCCTGGGATGACATTCCATCCTGAGCAGACACCACCAATGCCGTCTAGCAATTCACTCTGGTACCAAAAACAGATACGAATTGGGGTGATCTAACAATTCCCATGGTCACAACTTAACTAGGGGTGGGGAATGACTGACTGAATGGACGTCGTTGCCCATGTTGATGGTTGTTCTGCTATCAATACGCCCCCCTTACCACTCCAACACCAATTGCACTACTATAACCTGCTTTGAACGAGCCAGAAGAGCACCTTTGCGGCACTGAAACAGATTGGTCGATCACAAGACATTTTGACTCAGGAACAATAACGTCCTGTCTTCGCGGTTCACCGAAAGCCCAATTCGGAGTAGAGCTGGTATATGAGCTGGGCGGCCATTACTGGCTACCGACTCCAGGTACCTGATTGATGGATGGACTGGACCCTGCGAGCACAACAGACAGCCCTACCGGCCACACAGTGGCCTATAGTCTTCAATCATCACCAATGGCTCGTCCTACACAGCATTTGCCACACTTTAATTCTATGCGCCTAGAACTGAAACAATATGCATCTCATCCACCCGACTTCTGGGGGGGCATTGCATTGACTACACTTCGGTATGCGATGGCAATGATACCCTTTCTATCGGCGCCGAGTGCCTAGGTAGTCACAGGATACGCCGCTGCAGGTAATAAATTCTCTCTTCTCTCGCTCCTCGAGGCAGCAATCACATTAGGCGATAACTTCTGCGTAACCCGATCGCCCACACCCCAGGGACCTCCAGACTCACTCCATGTATTATGCAGGTCGACTGACGATACCATTACATGGCTCAACATACGAATTGGAGGGAATCGTTTGCGGGAAATGCCGCAGAGGGATTTTACAGTTTGTTTTGATGCGTGACGATGATGCTCGCTGCACTGCAAATGACCGTGGCCGAACATGGCATTTCATACCTAGTCGTCCCCTAAAAACTTACTTCAGTCGATCACAGGGGTATCGCGTGCTTCTCCATTCGGGAGCTGGCCAATAATTCTATAGAACCGACCCAGAAAACCTCTCAAGAGAGAGAGACCCCTGCCTTGTTACCAGTGCTGTGGTGGGAAAAAAGTACTCAACTCGGGCTGCGCCTCGATGATAGTGGCTGGCTGTCTGATCAGTCAAGTGCAGTGACGATGACAAGGGGGGGAAGGAGCGCTGTGCTGCTTTTCATGCCTGCCTGTCCGATTACATGCACTTGCCAGCCGTCAACCCATTAACCTACGTCAGGCCACTTCACCTTTTTCCTGACCAGCCAGGTGGACACAGTGACTGTTGTGCTTTCTCTCTGCTTCTCTATCGTTTCTCGATTACCAAGGGCCATCCATAGTCGCAATAATAAGCCGACGTCGATCGGCAGCTCGTTTGCGGTTGAAGACCCGGTGAACCGGGGTTTTCTTACCCGTCGACCCACCCCGGACACGCCGTTAAGGTCAACTGCTCATTCATGGGGACGTTGCAAGGTGCTGCAGGACTTACTTAGCACTCGCTACTATGAACTCCAACATACCTACAGATCCATACATTACCTACCGTACGTATGTATGCGCAAACACAGACAAGTCATGCGACCATCCCTGGGCGGCACGTTCGGAACATTATAGCCAACTGATGTACTGTAGTCCAGGCAACAACCTGATAGCGAGCTTCTCTTGATAATCAATCAGTCAACGCATAGAATTTCAAAGAAGCTTTGACATCATTCCTCTTCTATCCGTCAAGGCTCGAGCATACCTCGTCATCAGTCTCTTCGGCTACTATGGAGCATATTGCCTGGATCACTTTTCGTACGTGCTTATTACTGAAGACGGGTTTTAGTGTTCCGGGGTGGGGGCCAAGGTAATTGTAATTGAATACGCCAAGGTGAGATGACTTCAGTGGGTCTTGCTTTAGTAACAGCGTCGTCATTCGTAACGGAATCTTTCTACACTGATTAATTTTTGAGAGACCAGATAAAAGAAAATAACCACATACCCTCAACAGTAAAACTGCGCATCAGAAATCCCCGGGAGCGCCAATAGACTCTTGCGATGGAGCTTTTCTTCGAGAAATAGGACCAGATGGGGCTTAGTCTGACGACTTTTTCTCCTGTACGATCCAATCTATTTGGAGACGGCCTGGCGCTCAGCCACCGGGCAAGCAAACAAACAAGCATGCCAGCCTCCAGACAGAAGCACTAGTAGTCATCCTGCTTGGCGCTGCCTCTTCTTTCATGACGGTTCACCGCCGGGAAACTTTCCGGCGCTCAGTAAGGTCCCGTCTGACGATGCTGACTTATTTGTAAATATTATTGGGGCCTCTCACGATACCTGTCAGGTCCTGTGCATTATAGCCGCCAAAGCGCCAAAGGTGCCCGGCACGTTCAAGCGACATTGTTACCCTAAATCATGGCTGACAGCCCACAAGGGTTGTTTTTCGTCAGCTGGACTGGGATTTACGACTTCCCGCATCTATACCGAACCGGTCAATAGTGAATCTATTTGGTGCGCATGCAAAGAAGCTAGTCGAACCGGTCTTCATCCTCCCGCACCCCTAGTCGGAGGCCCAGTTTGATGAATCCTGCCGGCTTCTATGATGAGACATTGCCAATTGCAAGAATGAGGCATTACAGCAATGAACCATACTCAGACTTCCCTCCCCGAGACACGATATTTCGGTTGCCTCATACTCGATACTACTCGCGGTATTGTGGTTTACCATACTGAGTTCAGCTCTGGCTGCTCGCTAACTATGGAGTTTCACGTTAGATCTGGATGGTGGAAAACTGACCTGGATCTGTGCATGGAGACGTCAAACATGGCCTGGTTCTAAGCAGCTTCTGATGTCTATTTTTTAAGCGGCCGAGTATGCAATCGTAGCACGTCCCTCTCGGTGAGGCAGTTCTCTCTAGACTCCCTGGAATACGAAACGCATATGGACAGTCATACTTTTGATACAGCTCAGGCAGCGCAGTTTGGTAATATTCCGCTCCTTTGTCATATGGATATTATCAGAATACCGGTCGCGTTTGAGCGCCTCCACCTACGGCTTTCCATATTCTCAAGGCCAATGTGCGCGGCCCAGTAGACAATTCTTTTACCACATGTTCACAAATACGACTGCATTTGCGGGGTGATCTCGGGGAAAATGACTCAACGACTGGCAAATACGAACTTGACCAACTCGGTATACTATTTCTATTCTAGTCTTCTCTGCTTTTCTCGTATCATCTTTTACAGCATTTTCAAGACGTTCTCACGTGGCATTACAAGAAATACACCTTATACATTTGAAGAAGTCAGCCTTGCGTATACAGTCTTTGTGTCAACTGCACCAATGGAAAAGCGCATGCCTGTTGGTGTTACACAATATCATCGTTAGAGGCAAGCCGGGATCATCTTCTGTGCAAGCCCCGATGCCCTTGGCAATGCTCACCAGGTCGCGGATTACAACATCACATACAGTCATATTTCGAGAATAGACGGTCAATGCAGGTTGTCGTTTATAGTTTCTGTACTAGGGCATATCATATGATGTTATGCATGTCATTCCTTCAATGTTATCCTTCTGCGGGACCGAAGCGAAGAGATAGCGTTTCAATCACACCTACTCAGCAACTTGCATCTCATGGTGAGGTTGACGAGATGAAGACTAATTTCCAGTCTGCAAGCCAAGAAAAGGATAGATGCATTCCTATGAATTGACAGCGGGAGTGTCATTCCTCATTGGGTGCAACAGATGAGGAAACATCAATTGAAATTGAGGGAACGAGACCAATGGACTGCAGAAGATCCTTGGACGTCCTACGGTTTCCCATCCACTCACATTGGATCAGGTACAACCGAGGCACAGCAGGACAGTCCAAGTATTGCAGATTGAGCTGGCACACTGTGGATTCCTTCGGGATTGGCATCCAACCTATGACTGAAGTACGCGGCACTGGTAAGGACACCAGTGTTCTTTGAAGGAAGGGCCATTGTGCCACAAAGGAATGAGGTATTCTGGCCAGTATTCTACATGTCAAACCTTACATATACTCACTCATGGCACCAATGACCATGAGTCGCTGCAGCATCAAGCAAGGGACATCTATATTCAGGTCGGTGATCCACAGTATACCCAATTGCAGACACCGTTTTGCCGATCATGCAGAGTGCCAATCTAGGTGATGCATCATTGGCTGCCGGGTCACCCGACGCCACAGGAGAAAGAAAACAGCTCATAAGCTACACTTTGCTACCGATCATCTAAGCAGAGCCTCGGTGGCTGAATCCAATCACTATAATGCGCATGGCCAACAGCCGAAGCCGGAGTTGCCACCAAGAGGCAGCGACGTTATAGTAGACATGAAAGCAGGCGGCACGGCAGAGGGCTGTGAAACGTGGGTTGAGAAATCAGAGAGCTTATTTGAGAGCCAAGGGCCTCTCATGACAAACAGCCGCGCGCACTTATTGGTTCACGAAAAAATACCGGTGTTTCTCATAACCGCCACCACACCCACCTTTATTTCCCATCAGCCCCGTCCGTCCGTCCCCGTGATGCCCGCGACTTGGCCCCCGAACCTTCGGCCCCCAACTCCCTTTGTCTCGACGACCTCGCTCGGCAGCGAGTAGTAGTAGGCTTTGGCCCGTCTCTTTCTATGCAATTCTGAATGACCCCGGAAAAAGGTACATTGCATATCAGGCTTTTTCTTTCCCTCTTGGCAGGTATGTGCCTTATTCTTTTTACATGCGCCTTGTCGTGTCCCGCGGCCGCAGGTACAGGTTAATAAGGCATATTTATAATCACACGTGACTCAATTGCTACAATTGTTGCTTTCCACTGTGCCGCCCACTTGCTCATGCAATGCTGGTAAGGTCAGCAAAGTGTCCGGCCGGCAGCGGTCGGGCAGGAGGGATGTCAATTATGATTGAATCGAGACCGAGTCGTATACTTCAGACGTGATCTCAGCAATGCCTCGGTCGCCACAGCATCTTCGGTCCAGAATGGACCTACCGAGATGGGTAATAAGAGCAATTATGGTGAAATCAATCATTCCTTTCCATTCAAGTCACCGGAACAATTAACAAAAGAAAAGTGTGAGGGGTGGCCATAGGAAAATAATGTCTGCATCACAACAGCAGTGACAAGTCACACCGCCGCCGCCGCCATCGCCGCCCAGTAAGAAAATGGATTAATCAAATAAATAATTCAAACAAGATTTGGTGGCTGGATGGGGGTTCCAGTTCCTGGAGCGATGCACCAGCAGCCTCGTGTTACCCCTTCAACGACGCCTGCTGCAAGGCAGTCACATAGTTAGTCCATGTGGGTTAAAATTGGTGGTGTGGTGAGGATACTACGGCAGGCTGGACATTCTTGATTTAATCATTATTATTATTTATCTTTTTTTGATATGGGATTAAATATTTTATATTCGATTTACAATTCACCCTTTCTGGCCCCAAGCAGCAACTCCATAGCCGCAACCAACCCCGAGCCACCCCCGGAAACCAAGGCACCACGCGAGAGATGCAGTCAGGTTTTCGGTATCAGTACTGCTCTGCCCCCCCCCCCCCCCCCCCCCCCCCCCCCCCCCCTCCCCCTTCCCCGGCAGATGATCAGGCCCCAATATCAATGTCGCAATGGGAATGAGCTGTGGGCGGAAAATCCGTCCAGAGGGAATGGGAAATCCACCTTCCTCCCCTCGGGTCCATCCCCTTTCGCCTTACCGGGCTGAAGCTCGTGCGCCCACACACACATATACCTACACACCTACACACACACATCCCACAATCTGGGCCGCAAACTTGCATGTTCCTATTGCGATATCCCCAGTGCCTGGAGCGAAAGCGAAAGGGGGTGTGGGATGTTCATGTACTTTCAACTGGCAATGCCACCGGGGCGGGAAGGAAACAAAAGAAAACGCACTGACTCACCGAAGCACCCTGCCCAGGCAACAAGAAACTAAACACTATTTTGCCCGTTGGGAAAAGGGAGCAGGAACGAGGATGGCGGGTGGAGGATAATACTACTTCTGCCAAGAAAAGCTATGCTGTCCAACACGAAGCTTTCAATCAAGGTCCACGGCCGACCGACCTTGGGTAGAAAAGTGTTTGTATGTTGTGCATATCCAGGACTCCCATATGTAAGGGACTTAATAATGGGAGGGGAAAAGGTGGCGGCGCCTTCTTCATGTCGTGTAATGCTTAGCAGAAATGACCTCGTGGCAATTGTAAGCCTATACAACGACAACCAAAAGAGTGATTTCCACTTTCAGTATGCAGACGGGCGCCGCGGCGGAGTAAAAACGGTTTGGCGGTCCGACCGTCCCGTTCTCGCGGTAACATGCCCCAATTCAGAGTGAAAAGGCACAGGAAATAATCACGGAGTTGGAGTCTGGTGGTGCGAGCTACCGAGTCTTACATAATGCCGAGCGGCGATGGGCTTCTGTGGTCCGTCTTACGGGGCCGATGTTTCTGTGTTGGGATATACGATGTATTGATACTCCGTATAGATGATGGCCGTTCTGGTTTCACAACAGGCAACAGGCAACAGGGAATAGGCTTGGAAATGAATGCTTCGAGTCGCGGTTGGTCGTGGTGTGAATTACGCCTGATATCACTCGAAATTGCTATTCCTCGGCAGTCTCGGTGAAGGTGCGAATAGTGGGAGAATTCAGCCGCCCACAAAGATCTAGACTGTTTGTGGATTCTTGTGCAATCTCTCGCTATGCATATCCAATCTGACAGTATTCTCTTTCTCCAGAGAGGTTAATGGTCATCAGACCGATCATGAATGGATATTACGCGAAGGCGGGAAGATGAACATGGACGAATCGCACATCAATACCGACCGCAATCCGTGATGAATACGATGAAAAAAATGAGAAGATGCTGAGATGACTTCATGTCTTAGCAACGTTGCAATGTCTTCTTGTCATGGCTTTCATGACATGGCCAAATCAAGCCTTTGCCTCCCCTTCAGTGCTCAGAAGTTACCCTGAAAGGCGTCCTGCGTTCGTTCAGCGTTTGCGGCTCTATCGAAGTTTGGACAGAAACACATTCTCCCCTCACATACTGGAGCATGCCCAAAATGTGTTCTAGAAGATACACGACTTGAAAGAATTTCATTCCATGTGTTACGCGCACAAAACATTACCGGTATGTCTTGATTGCTGCTTCGTGTCATGACTGCTTCCTGACGACAGCCTATAATCAGCCATTCCGAGGAATTTCTAGGCTTGGTGCAGGAGATGACAATGTTGAATTCCGCTATATTGCCCGCTTGATCATAATCATCTTGCAGTGTTTGTTTGTTCTTTCCGTCACGAGTTTGGCGCTCACTCCATCTTGCTGCCAAATTTCTCACGATAAGGCTTCCTCTTGTGCGAACTCTATGCACGACGTATTGCAACTTTTGTTGCACGAGAAAGCTAGTTGGGCAAATTTGCGTCACGGCACCAAGTAACGACGCACGTCACATCGTGATACCTCTGAGGAGAATACGATCTAAGCTTGCACAATATTGGCGTCCGTCCCAACATCCGACGGTGGTTGATCAGATGTTACAAGCCCTGTACTCTAGAAGTGTTTATAATATTCCATGACACGGAATCCAGTTCGATTGCCTTTTTGTGTACAGGTGATTGATTTTGTGGCCTTCCAACTATAGTTGCACATGGAGTGACACGATGAGCTGTCGACTCCTAGTCCGATCTGGTAGAGATCTATCAAACAAAATCATGCCCCTGGTTGTTTGTACAATGGCTGAGGAACATGGACTACATCTGTTGGTATAAAAAGATGCCGACCAGCAGGATTATAGTTGGCAGGAAATATCAATCATTTCAAGTTTTGGCAGCAACAGTAACGACAACGACAACAACGGAATTGCCTCTCACCTACCAACATGGCTCCTCGGACAATCACGATAACAAGCACGGTGGACGTGTTATCCAGCACGGTACAAGCTTCCATCTTTCCCTCAATGACAGCAGCAGCAGTCAGCGACGACCAAACTCCAACGTCACTGTATCTGCCGGCACAAACGACCCCCTTTTGGCACAACGGGCCAGGCTGCACCCCGTCGATATACTGCGCCGACCTGACCACGGCCATCTACGACCAGAGCTCGTACCAGTTTGGCGTCAGCCTCTGCTTTGGCGTAAACGCCGTCGAGAGCACCTACAGCGTCGGCGAGAACAGCGCGGGGCCCATCATGACCTCGAGCGTCTACATGGCCTACAACAACGCCTGCATGCCCGAGAACTACTACGAGCTGTTCGGCGACATGCGCCAGCAGGCCGTCTACGACTGGCCGCACGCCACGTCCGAGGGGTCCCGCTCCACCCTCGCCTACCCGGGGACGGCGTGCCCCCGGGGCTGGGCCGCGGCCTGCACGACGACGCTCGCCCACGAGGGGCTGGCCTACCCGCAGGAGTGGTGCTGCCCGCCGGGGGACTGGCAGTGCACCTCGGGCGTGGGCGCCCTGGACCCGAGCAGCGGTCCGCAGCGCCTCTGCGTCAGCGCCGTCGCCGCGGCCACCGAGGTGTGGATGAGCTTTGACCCCGCGACCACGCTCGGCGACGGCTCCCCGGCCTATACCTGGCACGTCCCCGTGTCCGGCAGCGGCGCCCTCGTCTACCACAAGGTCTTTCCGCTGTCCCTGGCCGAGGGGGGAGGACGAGGAGGAGCAGACGGGGAAAGTTCCCGCGCGGTTCGAGGAGACGACGAGACTTACACGACGGCTGTGGAGACCATCACGGCGCTGCCGTCGTCGTCGCTGGGCCTGCCGTCGGGCCTTGGTGAGGCGACGGCGGTGGGTCCGCCGATTGGAGTGCCCGAAGGCTCCGGGTCCAAGGCATCGACAGTCGCGGTGACCGGCACCATGACGGGAGCTGTTGCTGTGGTCGGACTGGCTACCTGGGCTTTGCTGCGACACAAGCGACGACGACAGGCCAAGGTCCGGCAAGCAGTTCGTGGTACTCAATCAACTGGTACTCTGCGGAGCGCAGCCAAGACTGGTGAATCCGTTTCCAACAAGGGGTTGGAGGATGTCATGCGTTCTTGAGCGTGTTTCTACTCGGACTTTGTCATCTCAGATTCTAAAATTCGAATTGACTCATTGAATTGGTACACGGAGCAGGGAGGGCTTGAGGATGTCGTGCGATAAAAAGAGTTCAAAGGAATGTTTCGTTTGATAAACAATTTTCTCTCGACTCAATAGATTATGTTCCTTTGTTGTCTGCCTGGTTCTATGACGGTCTGAACGACGATATGCCTCCAGTTTCGAGCAAGACCAACGGACATATATGTCACGATCATTGAGTCCAGTGATCTATCGCAATGATTGCTATTCCCAGGGTCGAAGACTGACTGGACAAAGCAAACACAGACAGACAGACACGTTTTGATGTAGATGGGTATGATGGACGAGATGGCTACAGTGATATTCTTCGAGTGCTTGTCCTTGTCGCTTGAACTAAAAAGAGAACAAAACTTCTCCTATGAACTATGCAGGCAAAATACCCATTGAATAAATGGCCAAAAAGTACCGGTCGGCCTATTTAGGACCGTATGATTGGTGGCAAGAACGGCTAATTCTTGCCCACTACTGGAGTCGAACCAATTGCCTCCTCATTACTAGTGAGGCGCTCTACCGATGAGCCAAGCGGGCTTGTTGTTGATGTTTTGCCACTTAACATTGTACTAGTAACTATAATCTCAGACGCCCCACAAGATGGAAAACCAGCCAGTGCTTCATTGGCAGCAGACAGTAAAAGACAAGAAGAATAATCTTTTATCCCAATCGCTTAACCGTCTTTTTTTTTTTTTTTTTTTTTTTTTTTTTTTGCATGGTAATTTGGCATAAATCATCGGGCACGGCATGTTCAAAGGGGCCGCAAAGAGAGTTCGGCTCATCATGGATGCTTTTAGGGGGAATCCAGCGGATCCATTTACTCACCTCGAAAGAGAGTTGAACTATTTCACCAGCGAAGCCATGGACTGAAACATCTGCATAGTCATGAGGATTATCGAACTAGTCACAATTTTCAAGATTCAACAAATCACAGACACATGAATGTATAATTTCAAAGTATCGAGGACATTCGAAGTTGTGAGTGCTCATCTATTCCAGCAATATCAGATTGTACCGAGACCAGAACGAGTCTCACAATTTCGATGAAAACGTTTATGTGAACTCGAATGCATGTCATCCTACTGGTATTTCTTTCATCGTGCCACTTCATATTACCTGGTATCACATATATCGGGCCGACGGATGAGCATATATCGGATGAGTTGCACATCTGTTTCCCCCGTCTAGATAAGCACAGAATATAAATCTAGCTGAGTAACACTGCAGTAGCAATGAAACCCCTCGTAGTACCTTCCCAGGTGACATGATCCAGTCTTCCAAAGATGCAGTCAGTCGACTGGAAATATACAACCATCAGCGTGCAACCCATGGCTTGTTTACAGGTACGCCAACTACGCTGCGAACGGCATCAAACTTAGTATTAGTTCTTATTACGACCCCTTTGCCAGCTCCTTGATATTGTCTCACTTGTATAACTTGTTGCAAGTGACGCATTGTGTTGTTACTTCAGCAACCTTTCTTATAACAGTACGGCGCCTAATACTACCCATAGTAACGGCTATTTTCTAGGTCATAGTGGCTGAGCTTGTATAACATATGAACCTAGAAAAATACAATTCTATCCGCTTTCAGCTTCAACAAACTCGGCACCATCCGAGTCGTCGTTCAGAGTCTCCTCTTCCGCAACATATGGCGGCGGACTTAAAGACTCGCCGCCCTCTGTCCACACCTGCGCCAGCTCCTTCTCAATCTCTTCGCGTCGTTGTTTCCATTGCTCTACCTGTGCTAGTCTTTCACGCAGGTCCTGCAATTCACGCTCTACCTGCATCTTCTCCCTCTCCGTGCCAATGCGTTCAAATTCCCACTCATCGCCCCTCTCGCCAAGGCCGAGCACAAGGTTAAAGGTGTGATACTTCTTGAGAGATGCGCGGGTTGAGACGGTGATGACAGCTGTCGCGTGTCAGTTATGTTTGTTCAACAATGAATGAGATATGAGTTCAACTTACTTATGCCCTTCTCTTTGCAAGTCTCGTAGAGGAGGCCCTCAACATCGCTCGAGACCGCACTTGTTCCCTCATCGAGGATTGCATACTGGGGCTCGTGATAGAAGAGGCGTGCAAATCCTATTCTCTGTTTCTCTCCACCACTGAAGACGTCCTTCCACTCTTTCCGAGTATCCCAGCCACCTTCACGATCGGGAAGATATCCCAGACGGGCAGCGTCGAGAGCAGCTTGCAGATCCCGCTCCGACTTCCTCTTGAGGCGCATATCAAGCTCTCCGTCGGGGTAAATGACCTGGTCTCGGAGGGTACCAATGCTAAGGTATGGTCGCTGCGGCAAGAACATAATTCCGTCCTGGCCTACGGCCTTAGGCTTACTCACAAGTCCTCGATAGACTGGCCAGAGACCAGCCAGGACTCTTGCGATTGCACTCTTACCGACGCCGTTCGGGCCAGAGATGAGAAGATGCTCTCCTCTCCGAACAATCATGCTCAGAGACTCCATCAACTCATCTCCACCCTGCGGCCACAGACCGGGAGCAACGACTGGAACATTTTCAAGTCTGATTCCATCGAAACCCTTTTGTACCGTACCTTGAACATCCGATAGTGAGTATAGCTCATTGCCACTGGGACGTGCAAAGTATGCATTGGCGTGGACACGGTGAAGCGTCGAGATCAAAGTGTAAACGCGGCTAGTGTAACCAGCGAGTTCCGCGAGATCCTTGATGGAATACATCATTCTCCCGCCAGCGTCAGCAAGCGATAGCATGAGTCTCTTGTTGGTGATGAAGTCCTTCATGCGACCACGCTCGCGGTTGTCTTTCTGGGAGCTGTTGGAGATCTCCATAGCACCACCCAAACCACCCCACGCAGGCAAGAATACTGGTAGTGAGGACAGGAGATACCCGTAAGCACTCCAGCTGTACTTCAGAATGAAGTCTTCCAGGATATTGTAGCGGATCTTGAGCATGTAGATGCCCTCCATCCAATTCTTAAGCGACTTGAACTCCTTGTTGAGGAACGTCTTTTCCATATCGGCGCCGCCATAGAAGGCAACTTCTTCAGCATTGGCAATCAGGCGGGCATGTAGTGCACGGAAGTCGCCCTCCTTGCGTCCTTCTACGGCCTTGAGTTTTCCGAACGGCGGAGATAGTCTTCGTAGAATGCTTGCGGTAAGGAAATAGTTGCTGAGCAAGCCCGTCAAAGCAAGAGGGCCAAGAGACTGATAGAGCTGGTAGTTGAAGACGCAAATATCGACAAAGGGTTTTCCGAGGGAGGAATAGAGATTTGCCGCCGACGCGCAAAACAAAGTCAAGTCCTGGGTAATGAATTGATCTGCACCTTGACCAATTCCTCCGTCAAGATTGGAGAGCTTGTAGTAATTCTGATTTTCATCCAAATACAAGTCGTGGATGTATCTCGTCAGTCGTGTTCTGAATGCGATCGACACTTTGGACTCTAAGTACTTGATCATGGAGTTGGTATACGCAGCAAAGCCGCCCAATCCGCACCACTGCGAAGACACGTTAGTATACAACAAGCATTCACTCTGAGGGAAGATATATCTGGTCTGCTCACCTTTGCGATGCCCAAAAGGAATTGCTTGCCATTACCGGCCACAAGATCCCGTACAATCTCACCATCGAGCCGCGCCACCACAAGGGATAGGTACGTCCGAAGCATCAAAAAGACGCCATGGCTGACAAGTAATCCTGCCTCCTTGCTGGACCAGCGGGGGATCATGATGCTCATCAAACTCAGGAACTGGTGCAAGAAGGCAAGATTGAGACCTGGCTTCGTTTGGGCAGACGGCACGGTCCCGTCACCAAGACCAGAAACTTTAGGAGGATTCAGGAACAAGCGTCTATGGGCTTCATAGGTCGTCGCTTTTGTCCTACGAATGACGATCTTGGAAGTGCTGTCCTTGTATGGGACGTATATTGTTCTTGATCCATCCTTGTTGAAGAGCCACGAGTTTGTGCGCACCAGTTTCTTTCCTTGCTCCTTCTCAGCATGGCGCTTCTTCCACCAACGTCGGCCGCCCTCGGCGCCGAGAATAATGGTGGTAGCGAGAGCGATAGTCGCAAGAATTCGCGTGCGGCGGGACGTCCCTCGAATCCGATCCTGGAATAACTTCTTGTACTTTTCGATAAAAGCCACCAGGATATCTTCAGACGCCGAATGGCGCAACGTAGATTGCGCCGCCATTGTGCGATTCGCAGATAATACTCGTACAAGCGTGACTCTACCGAAGGTGATTCATGACGATACTCGACAAAGTCAAATCCTTAGTAGCGATGGACGGGTATTGGAGCACCCAGGCTCGCGCGGAGTTTCTGGGCTGTTGCGCTGATGGGGGAATTGGTGTCTTGGGTCTAGTAGGAGAGGGGTGTATGCGTGGGCGATAATCCCATCATACTGATATTCGATATGCAGAATATAGAGGCACAGAGAGGGAGAGAGAGAGAGAGAGTACAGAAAGGATAAGTCAGTTCACGAATCAATCACAGGACATTGAACAATAGCACATGGGTGTTGAACAGCGTCGAGGTTACAAAAGCCGATGAGACTTGCTGTTTGGGTTTGGTGTCCCGTCGTCATTGCATGACAGGTAGGCATGTGATCAACCAGAACCCCAAACCCGAGGTTGGTGCTTAGCTGGCCCATAGCCTAAGCGACAGTTTTGGGTGCTTTCCCCGGATTTTGGCACCGCCACTTGAGAATATGGGGTGAGCTCTGACCACCTGGGTAGGTTGTGGCAGATACACCTACCAGCTACCAAGCATACTCTAACAACTCCCTGAATATTGGTTTGGACTGACGATGCGACGGGCGTCGTGCCATTGTTGTGGCGTCCGGGCCGCGCAGCATTGGGCCAGAGCCGAATAAATGTCTGTCAATGACTCGTGGCATATTTTGGACTTTGTTTTAAAATGAGCAATGCCCATTCTGCGCGCTATTGTTTCTCTGCAGATCTGCTTAAAACACTTCAGTAGGTCCTTCATCATGGGCCCGGGAGTAGTCACCCCCAAGCAGTCCCTGTGTAGTGTACAGAGAGATAGGGTCAAGGGCATTCCGCGCCTTTGGAGCCCGCTACTAGCTAATGTAGGTAGGTAATCTACGAAGAATTTGCTCGAGATTTGGAATTGGGTGAGCGGAGGCCGGGCGGATAGTACTTCGCACGCCAGGACGCACGCACGGTGTTTGTCCCTGCTGGTGAGCAGAGCACTCGAGTCCCTTACCCAGCAGACGGAGTACAACAGATTAATCGCCGTGAATGGAAATGGATCGCCACTTTCTAGAAGTCCCAAAGGATGCCTCTATGATCGAGTGCCGGTCGGAGTAGATTGTCCGTTGGGAGTCTGTCTGAATTATTCCGTCGAGCACTTATTTTATAAGGTCCGGTGCCTCTGTGACATCTCCGTGTGTAGAATTTCACCTCTTTGCGGAAACGAAATACTGCATGTATGTACATCTGAGCATTACCAAGGCAATTGAGGAAATCTTGAGGCGATCTGGGGGGCACGGCTAGGGAGGAGCCTCTTGTCCAATAGAGACCCTATCAGATGAAGCAGATCGCCCAGAGCTTTTGGAGAGTTGGTGCCCGCTCATGTTTCCTGGGTCACTCTAAATGGGCGCCAACAGAACCAATCAGGATTTCAGATCAACACGGCGGCCTTTTACTCGACAGCTCAATTGCTCCTCCAAGTCAGATTGTGGCTCGATGGAGGTAATCCCAGGGTCGCATCTGGTTCAATCCCATCTAACCTAGGGAGCCGGCACCAAACCTTCTTAGCGCTGTGATTCAGCATTGCTCCTGTATGGACAGAACACGATTAAGTTGAGCCAATCTGTTACCCAGACATCATGTCGCCAGGTAAGCACGGGTATCGTATCTGGGAACCAAGTAACAGATGCTTCCAATCCGTTACATTCGGGCCAGCTTCAGCGGAGACCGAGGCGGGGATTTTTTTTATTTCACTTCTTCAACGTTGAGAGATTGGGCGGGTGGAATCTAGGCCCCTAGACACATAGGTACTGGTCAGAAGAAAATCCCACGAAGCTGCAATGGAAAAAATTTATGGCACCGCATCTGGGAAATGCACAGCAAGCAGGCAAGGAGGTACCTAACCTATTTCATGTCACCAATGTCATCAGCAATAATAAACTTGGGTGAGGCGGCGTTGGCTCCAGTTCTTAGGGTAAATGGCGCCGCCGTCAGCGGTGTACTTGGTCCCACGTGAAAATGATCGCGAATGACGAAGACACATACACAGTACGTCCATGATGTGTGTTTTGAGGCAATCTCTCTTCCGAGGTAGAGATTCAGTCGTTGGCTTTTAAGGTCTGATAACGCACGCAAACAGGTCTTGCATCCATTTACACTCTTGATCAGTACAGTAATTCGAGCTTGAATCCCGGAAAAGCATCCTGTCCTGTCCTGTCCTGTCCTATTCTCTGGATTCGCGGGTACCTGGCCGCCAGCTGATGATCGTGGATAAGGCCAAATTGAACGTGGTTGCCGCGTGGGTCCGTCCGATGGGTGGACAGCAGCTAGGAACCAGGCCCGGCCCAGTGCTAATTATTGCCATGCCAGAGATCAGGGGGGGGACATGGAGAGCTTGAATTAGGTGGTGGGGAGGAGGATGGAGCTCGACATGCCCTGGGCTGCATGCTGTTGAAATTGGCAGCCAACACAGCGTCAATCACTAACAGATGCCAGCTTTGACGGCGTACCTCTGGCCTCGTCTGTTTCGGCCTTTCCATCCCAAAGCGGGCAAGACGTTGTCTTGGCCTGGATGGGATTTCCATGGGTGACTGGGGAAGCAATTCGGATGCGACCCGCCGTCCAGGAGCCAGCCTTTTGATGAACGAGGGAAGTAATAAAATGGTGAGAAGCAGTTCTCAAGCAGTTAGGACACAGTAGCGATAACAACAAGTGAAGAGAGTGAAAAGGGAAAAAGAGAAGGAAGCCATCAATGCACCCATGTACATGCACACAGTACGCCGTACATGCAAAAGGCAAGGTCATTTATTGTGCCTTCTGGTTCATCCATCCATCCATTCACCCATCCCATCGGGAGCAACCATACATACATGCATACATTGGGAGTGCCCGGTGGTAGTTGATGAGCAGCAGCCCTGTCTGTCGCAATGGATCCTCTCATGCTTTCGTGATTTACGAGGTGCAAATATAATATAATCAAGGTGATGCCGATAATAAATGATGATAATGATGTTCGAAAAAGAGTCAACAAAATATCGAGTAATTAGCTGGAATGATGTTCTTTGTATTCATTATTACCTCCTACCAGGGAGGTGGGCTTGCTTGCTGGGAGCTGCAGGTGTTGCTGTGATTGCCCGCCCGCTACACAAGCTACAGGCTACAGGGCATCTACCCACATCACCCACCCCCCAAAGGAGCGCTGCTGATGGGCACAAGAACCAGTCTAATGTAGAAGGCCCTGTGCGCTTCGGGCACTTTCTTGCACGGCGACCATGGGTCAAATCTCGCTTGGGGGCTCCAGTTCTACACAGTAGTAGCAGAGTAGGTAGTTTGCCCAGGCCCAAGCCGGACTGCCAGACTGCCAGACTCCCACTCTCTCTGTCTCTGTCTCTCTCTCTCTCTGTTGAGGGAAAAGAGTCTCCCGCTCCATTCGCTCTCTCTCTCCCTCCTCTCCACCCACCCCAGTCCCATCTCACCTGTGTCTGTGTGTTCAGCCTCTCATTGTACCTACAAGTGGGTAAATTGTAGGCGTAGGCGCCGCTTGATACTGCATAGTACCCAGACCAGACCCAGCCAGGTAGAGGTAGCGCTCCTCTCAATTCATCCGATCCCTTCTCTCTCTTCTTCTCCATTCAGGTCCTCCAGAGAGTCCTGTCTCTTGCGTCTGTCATTCGTCCTGTCGTCCGTTGTTTGTACGTAGTTACCGACCGACTTTCAACTTCAACCGTTTCCCCCGTTGCCGTTGCGCGGACGTTGGCAGCACGCCTTTCTTTTTCTTATTCTCTTGTGGTACCATTTTCGCTTCTTTCTTCTACCCATCATAATTCCATTCGCCTCTGCATGGGAATCGCAGCCCCCCGACTTGGCGCCTAATTTGTTGCACTGCACCGTGGATCTCGTTCGTCTGACTGTTTTCGACTGTCTGCCTGTCTACTCTGTCTGTCTGTCTGTCTGTCTCTTGGTCGTCTGACCTGGATTCCTTACTCCGACCAAAGCAACAGCTCCTTTTTAGACAATTGCACCAGAGCAGACCCCAAAACACCGCCTAAGGATTTCCATCTCCAGCATTCTCCACTCCCCTGATACCGTGATACCTGTCGATTCTATTACGAACGCGACAAATCCACCACGACGCTTTTCGCGACCGTCACCACAGTCTGGGCTTTTGCGCACCCTTTCCGACATTTTCGGCGTTCACTTTTCAGCCGCAGCGCAAGCCCTCGATACCGTTTCCTTGGGCAGCAAATAGTAGCGAAAGGGGTCAAGCCAGTCATCTGAGGCTGACTGACACGGAATACTAAGGTGAGTGGCTGTTCGGGTTTCTTTTCACGCAGTCGCAGCCTCACCTTGCCATCGCTGCCGTACATTCACGCTGGCTCCCATCTTTGGCACCTAGTTTCCTGCAATCAAGGCAGTATTGCGTATGGGACAATTGTCGCTTCGCAGTTCACTTCCTCTTTTGCTGCGAGTACAGGAACGGAGACAACCTCGTCTTGGGTCTCATGATTCAACGCTTCAGGCTGCGATTTGCTGTCCGCCATATTCGCCGTATAATTTGTATACTAATCAAGTCTCTAGTGCAACACTGGGTATTGTCATGAACGATCTGGAGGTTCATCCTCAGCAAAGCAAGGAAACGTTCGCAACAACAGAAGCCTCGAGCTCACGTCCACAAAGACTCCTCCGCGTATCATCGAGATCCTCATCGCAAAAGATTCAGCCATCGCCAACCACGACAGGGCTTAGCGGGGCAACAGCAAGTGGTTCGAGAGATAGCATTGGAGGAATATCAAAGAGATCAAGAGGCAGCATGTCGCAACGTCGTAGAAACGGGAGCGCGTCTAGTAACCGCTCCGGGGCTGGCACAACGGGCACATCGGGACCCAACTCCCCTGCCGGAGCCGCTCCAAAGCGCAAGAAGGGCGGCCTTCTTTCACTGCTAGGCTGCTGCGGAGTACCTGACAATGCCAACACTTTGGAAGGCGGCGAGGAGCCGGTGCCTTCGCACAAGCTCGACAAGATACCCCAGCGTCAGCTTACTTCGAGCCGAAGGACGATAACTCCGTCCGATCAGACAACTGGTAGCAAGACGCAAGTCAACGAGAAGGAGCCCCAGTCCACCCAAGCGGAATCTACTCAGGATGCTTCGAAAACAACAAAGCGCGTATCTGGATCGACCGCTCAGGATGCGTCGACCCTTAACGATCGCGAGACTGAGTCAAAGCAGACTACGCTTGGAGGGCAAACAGGACCCAGCATCACTGTAAATCCGCCAGTCGCCGAAACGCACGAAGCTACTGAGACTTCGAAGCCAACCTCTGGCAAGGATGTTGATGGAGATGTGGAAATGGCAGATGCCGGCGCCGCAGATGAAGCAGCGCAAGCGGGAACAGTGTCGGAGGAACAATACCAGAAACAGGTTCCCCCGCCTCCTTCAGGACCTGTACCAGACGCAAGCCAACCTGCCCCTACGGAAACAGAGGTCGCAGTAGCGGCTCCAGAGCCGGTCCCCGAGCAGAAATGGCTTCTTCCAGCCATCCTCCCAGAGCACAAGGGCCGCAAGTGCCTAGTCCTCGACCTAGATGAGACCCTAGTTCACTCTTCCTTCAAGGTCAGTCTACTTCTTCAGGAGAAGACCCCTTCATCGTATGCTAACTTGATTGTACGTACAGATTTTGCACCAGGCCGATTTCACGATACCGGTAGAAATCGAGGGTAACTATCACAACGTCTATGTTATCAAGAGACCCGGTGTCGACCAATTTATGAAGAGAGTGGGAGAGCTTTACGAAGTAGTTGTTTTCACAGCATCAGTCTCCAAGGTTAGTATCCTCTGCATGACAAGAAGATCAGGGGCTTGGCTAATTCAGTCTCACAGTATGGCGACCCATTACTCGATCAGCTCGACATACACAAGGTGGTACACCACCGTCTTTTCCGAGAGAGCTGCTACAACCACCAAGGAAACTACGTCAAGGACTTGTCGCAAGTCGGACGTGACCTCAAGGACACCATCATCATTGATAACTCGCCCACATCCTACATCTTCCACCCCCAACATGCCGTGCCCATCAGCAGTTGGTTCTCAGACGCGCATGACAACGAGTTATTAGACCTCATTCCGGTACTTGAAGATTTGGCAACATCGGATGTGCGCGACGTTAGCTTAGTCCTCGATGTCACTCTGTAAACGACTTTCCTGAAGAGGACTCTGGACGCCAACCAGCGTAGACGACACAGCGGAACACGTCCTGGCGAATCAACGTTCTGCGGTCGTTCGACCAAACATCAAACGAGCATACCGAAGGGGACTCATTGTCGCCCCGGCCAATCCTTGGCATCATGATGCACGGTGCACTCGGGGGGTTCGAGGCCAACGCTTTTACTGCGTTGGTTCGGACTGACCACGTAGCACCAATTCGCTTCCCAGTGCTTTCTAGAGCTACATGTCAGTCATGACGGCTTGGTGAACGTGAATGGCAAGCGGACTTTTGGCGCATCGAGCTACTGAGTTCAAGGACTAGATGTGTTTGATCTAGGGTCGATTACGTATACAGTGGCGGCCTACCTTGCCCAGAAAATCTGGCGCAGCAACAACAGCACCCATTTTTCATTTGTTAGATCTCTTCTCTGCTCGCACAGCGCTCCGCAACTATGCATACTGGCCAGTCGACCAGAACTGCGAGCAGTTCTACACTACAAAGTCTCTCTGTGACCCTGTGTCACAGCAGAGCCAGCGTCGGCAATAATTTTATGGACAGTAAGGAACAACGGGGGATGTTTTCTTTTGGACTCCTTTGTCGCCGGTATAATACGGCCTAGGAGTGTTTGAAGTATGGTTTTTTCTATTAAAAAAAAGGATTTGAAAAGGCATATATGTTCTGAGAGATCCGTCTTGAAGAGACATTGGGCCGCCTTTCTCGGAAGAAAAACACCCCCCATGTTAAAGCGTTGAATTAGGATACCACCTTTAAATCGAACTGTAATTGGACCTCATTTTTGTCTTGATGGACATTTGCGTCGCTGTGCTCATGCATACATGCTTGCTTACACTACCTGACACCCAATATTATGGCCTTGGGATTTCGTTCATCATAACGCGCACAGGTTGCATTTGTGTTATCACTGTCTGCCAGCAGCGGGCTGCGACTCGAGACAGAAGTCAACTTAATCACAGTTAGTAGGGAATCTATCAGACCTCGCACTAATCCCATCTCACATATACATATACATATTCATACGTCAACACTACAAGCAAGTTCACATGTTCAAATCTTGCACTAGATAGAAGTGTGTGTATGTGCAGCAGCAATGTTTTGCGTCTCTTGATTTCATCTCAAATAGCTCTTCAATCCTCATCCACTGGGGTTAAATAAAGTTTTGATCTATAAGTACATATGAAAACTCCCCTCCAAAGTCTCTTCATCAGTACTATATCAGCCCCAATAGGCCATTTTGAGCATTCGTCGTTTCGGTATCATTTTCCTCTTCTTTTGACCTTAGATTCATTCGCGATGCAATCCAAAGAATCGATCGCTCGCCGAGCTTTCATTTAAAGATACGCCAGTCCGTTGGCGCCGACCAAGCCCTCGAGTGTGGCTCTCACCTCATCGACACCAGCGAAACCCACGCGACCGGCAATTTCAGCCCTCCGTCCGGCACCCAACTCGTTCCAACGGCTTAGCATGGCGCCGTCGACGACACTCCTGCCGACACCAGCGTCCACGGCGGGCGGGTGCCGCCCGACTACGGCCGTGGTCACGGGCGCGCGGTAAGCTTTGGGGTTCAGACCACCCAGGTGCGGCAGGTTGGTCGATAGCTGAGACGCCAGTGATGACAGACGGCGATATTCCTGTTCGGTAAGTGGTGTCATGGCCGCCAACATGCCCGTGTGAGAGGCGAGAAGCAGCACCTGAGGCGGCGCAGGAACAGCAGCAGGAACTCCGTTGCCATTCATGTTTGAGCGGTCATGGATCAACTCGTGGCCTGGTGGGAGAGTCCGCGGCAGCAAGAGACTCCGCGATGGCATGTGAGCTCCTACTGAAAAGGTGGTGCGATGTAAGAGCATATGGCCGCCTAGGGATTTGGGATCTGTGGTAAAGTCTTAGCGTATATGAAGTTGAGGCGCGTGGGTTTTTAAACTTACGATCTGGGTCAAACTGCAGGAGATGAATTCCACCATCCGAGTCGCACGCCACGATGGATAGCTCGTCATCATCTGGCAAGAAATCCGCCGTAAGAACTTCCAGCGTTGTAGAACTCTTGCCGTAAAGAATCATCTTGTAAGGCTCTTCCGTGTAACCAGTGAACCAAACGCCTTTGACCGCGTCCGCCATGAGACACAATCCTGTGCCTCTCAGCTCGCGGACAGTCGTCACGTAGCAGCTCATATCCATGAAGGCAACTGGAAGGAGACTGCCATCTTCCTTGAGACCTCGGACCATACACTTTTGGCCCTGTGCGACGAGCATCAAACCCTGGGTTCCAATCTCGGAGAGGGCTGTGACAGCGCCCCTGGGGATATCTTCCTTTGCAACAACCTTCAGTCGCTTATTTGTCTCCGGCCGTCCAGGCTCTGGGATGACTGTCACCACGTCGTATACAATGATGCGCCCTTTAATGGGTAGATCCTCGCCCTTGGCTATTGCTGTGCCCGCGACGATGAGCTGTTTGCGTTCGTGTGTTGACTCCGAGACTTCTAGGTTCAGTGTTTCGAGACACAGGATGGTCTCACATGGCTCCATCTCCACGGTATCAATGACCGTCCAGTTGACTGGGTTCACCAACTGGAGTACGCCTCGCTTGACCATAGGCTTGAAGTTCAATTCTTTCTCATTCTGCCACTCTTTGTGATAGTCGTCTTCCTTGGGCAGCTCAAACGGCTCTTTAGAGTCGCAGCCGATGACGTAAGTTGTAGAGGGTGAGTGATAGGTGACAGAACTGGCATCAATATGAAGCGGCAGCTTCTTCATGGACATGCCAATCTCTGCGTAAGTTGTGTCTCCGACTGGAATCTGGCAGACCCTCGCAACACCATGTGAGTCTGCGTATATGATGCCTCGCTCACAGCCTTCAGTATGGAAGGAGCTGAGTGATCGTATACCATCTCCCTGCAAGCTGATGACCTTGGGTATCGTCTTAGATGACTTCATAACAAAGCTGGGAGAAGCACCAGGCAGGAATACTGTCTCATACCCTCCAACATTGGCACACTTTCTCAAGGGCATCATCCTTGGTTGCTGCTCGGCTTCATCGTCTGCAACAGCCGCAGGGCTCTTGGCTAGGTGGTCGTTTGTAATCTTCTGGAAATGAAGTGACTTTGACAGCTCCCCAGATTCCTCGCCAGACGACACTCGGAAAGGCTGGTAAATGGTCAAGTCGTCGTTCGAGTGTCGCACCTGTCAGCTATTAGTTATAACATCTTCGTGATTCAAGAAGGGAGTGGATTACAATAAGATATGGCGATGACGACGTCAGATCTCCAATGTTGGCTACAAGAATCTCTGTAATCGTCTCCTTTGCACTACCACGTCTAGCCGAATATCCGGCAGACAAGACAGGTGGAACAAATGGCAAGCCCTCTACGACACATATGGGCTTGGAGAGGTCCGGCAAAGCGTAGATCTACGAGGATTAGTTAGCTGATTAAAATGAATTAATGTAGAAAATGTTGACTCACATGCAAAGCGCCATGTCCACTGAGGAGAAACATCACGACATTCTCGCCCGGTTTAGCGCCATGATCCGTTTGGACATTGGCGAAAATGCCAGTACTGTCCTCATACAGACATCCCGTGAGCCATTTGGTAGCAACAAGATTCTCGTGCTCCTTCTCGATTTCTTCAAGCTCCAGATTCTTGTCAATCTTTGCCACGAAGACACTGGAGTCATCCCGCACTAGCATCAGGTACGGGTCGGCTATGCTGGCGTTTACAACTCGGGATTCCGCTCCAGTCTCCTCATCAACCATGGGCAGGATTTGACTTAGATGAAAGTCTGTAGCCACATCAGCACGGTGCTTCATCTGGTCATTCAGGAAAGTACTTACCTCCATCGTAGCATCGGACCTCGGCCTTGAGCACCTGGATGATCCTCTTGTTCTTTCCCATTGTGCCGGCCTCAATGGTAAATCCAGCAGCCGGTTCGAACTCTGTGCCGGTCAAGTTCTCAAAGCCGGCGCCTGTCACGGCATAGACATCTGATGTCTCGTAACCGTCCAAATCTACTTTTGATACAATCATGAACCTATCATGACTGGTTGTGGCATCAAAGTCAACTCCCATCAGTGCACTGCTCTTATCAGCTTGCAACGATTTCGGCACAGGTTTTTGAGCAGCAAGTGTCCAGAAGCCTCTGGCTTCAGGGAAGTCAAACTCTCCAATAACCGTCGGCTGGATTGCGCGGTTGATGACGGCGAGAGCACCGGCATTGCCTCTGCCGACTGCGCACACGAGACTTAAGTCGCTCGTGGTCACTGCTGACTTGGCTTCTTGTTCCTCAAGCGTCGCTGTGCCAGGTCCCAGACTCACAGCTCTGATGGGTGCCATACTGATGAGCCTATCATGGACCTTGAACAGCAACTCGCCGCTCTTTGAAGTTGAGGATTCCGAGGGAGCTGCTGCCTGCTTGGTAGGGGCAGACTCGTCAGCGTAGAGATCGTCATCGTCATCCATGTCTTCGAGATCTTCGTCGTCCATATCGGTATCTAACGAGACATCATGCAAGCGGCCCTTGCGCCGTGATGACTGGGCCTGTTTTCGCGACCATCCAATTACAATAGAGTCTCCATCCTCGCTGCCGACGAACAGGCTTGTCTTTGCTAGTTTTGCAAGTGTTGTTGCGGGACTCGAGAGCAGGAGGCCGCCTGCTTGCTCCGGAATTGTCTTGACGCTGAGCCCAGCTACTGTGCGGCCGTCGATTCGGAAGTCGATGAGAGCAAGAGCTCCGTTATTCAGTACTATCAGCAGCTCCCCAGTTTCGGGAGACAGCACCTCGATTTCACACCCCTCGAGTCTGAGCCCAAGATCAGACTGGTCCACAAGTCCAAAGGATGTCATTTGTCGTGCAAACGAGTTAACCGCAACACCATGGGTCTTACCCGACTGGTCGATATGTATGAGCTCGTTGGTGCCAACCAAGAGAGCACCGCCCACCGGGGCAGGTAAGGCAATGACACGAAACAGGTCTTGTGGGAGCCCGTTGACGGAGAGAATAGTGGTCGATGCCTTCTGCTTGAGATCGAGGGTGAAGACGGTATAGGTAAGGTGATCTTTACGGCCGAGTTGAGCAGATGGAGCCATGGTCGAGGAGAGAATGCCAAACGTGGGCTCCCTATACTCGTGGAGGAAGGCAAGATGCACAGGATGGATCAGACTTGGATCAAGATTGGATAGTCGCAGGACGAATGAGGACGAATATGGTGTATCTTCATTGCTGCTGCTAGTACCATTTACAATTGTCGTGGACAGCTCCTTGGCTGGTCTGGGACCATCGAGCTCTTCATCCCAGTCATCCATCTCAATGTCCTCTTCCTCGGACTGGTTGAACTGTAGGATAGCCAAGCTGCGCGCACCAAACTTGAGCGCTGCACACCGGCTCCCAGGGTCGGCGGCCAAGTAGTTGACATAATCGCCTAGAGGCGCCGCCCATGGGACCTTTTGCAGGTCATCCTGCTCATAGAAATGGACCGATGTATTATATATCGTGTTCTTCTCTGGATCCCACTCTATTGTGCTCAGCTTGGCGTCTCTGAAGGCGAGCAGGAGCGCTTCACCGCCAGACTTTGAGCTCTGTCGACGAATCCGCGCCAGCCCCGTGACGGTGCCAGACAACGGGTATTCTGCTACGAGGACGAGTTTCGTGTAGCTCGAGCGGTCGGAACGCACCAGCATGGAATCGGCACCGAGGAAGGAGGTCTCCAAACCGTCATCGTCGTTTATTCGGCTGTCATAGTGGCCAGCTGTCGCCTTGGAGGACTGGGTATGGGCGGCATTGTTGGCATTGTCGACCTCGGCCGACACTGACTTTGTGGTGAAGACCTGGAGGAGGGAGGCTCTGGCGATGACCAAGTTGTGCGCGTGCGCCGAGGTCAATGGCAGCACAATGGAGTGCGTTACCGCTGTAGGAGGTGTCAACTCCGTGTAGCACTGCATCGTGAGCCTCGTTGCACCATTTCAGGGCAAGAATGAGGAGGAATTGACGTGTGCAAGCTTTTGCTTGAGCTGGAGCAGCAACGAACGTCTTTCGCAAAGTTGCCCTTTGCGATCAGCTAGGATTGATGTATGTTTAGCTATCAGATATGTAGCCTAGGTACCTGGGTGAGCCGCTAGCGTCATCAGGCTGGTAAATTAACGCTAGGGGATACTTGCAGCTTCCCTAAGTTCGAGCTCTCGAACCTCCAGTCAAGTGCTCCAGTCTGCAGCAATCTAGCTCCAGTACCAGCCTACATACTTGCATCAATATCCAGCTCTGAATCTTCATGAACCTTTTTTCTCTTTTTCTTTTGGATTTGTTACATAGAGTCTCTTCATTTTTGTTTGTGCTATCGCTCTGAATTCTGGGTCACATCCTGTAACTACTATCGTATGCATCACAGCCAAATGACCGATTCTAGCAGGGTGCCCTGCCTCTTGCTCATAAATACAGAGCTCCAGTGCTTCTGAGCTGATGTGGAGCTGCCACTGTTTCATGACTTTTTGATTGGTCAGACTTGACTCCCAGCGTACAACTCAAAGCCATCAATGATTGCTCTCGATTTGCCTCCCATCTCCCGGTTATGTGATCAATTCATCATTTTGGCTGTAAATGGCAACAAGACAATTCATTTTGTTGCACATCTCAATTCAAGCACAAGAATCTGCAAGTACTTTCAAACGACTAGATGGGAATACTCCAATGCTCATCCCGCCGGTTCCCGATGAACGCCTCGTGTTGTTTCTGTCACAAAGCCGTATCTAGTATGACGCGTTGAACAAACCATTACACAGTTGGCTATTTCTCGGCTGTTCATGCTTCATAAGACACGATGAAGGGCTTCCGCTTCTTCGATCTGCCTGGCGAGCTTCGCACAGCAATATTGGAGCACCTCGTCATTATGGATTCGGACATACCTATATTCGCCATGAAGGAGACAAGTGGTACGTATCTGTTGTCCTCCTTTTTGTCTCTCACGGTGTTACTTCCTTGGTAGGATTCACATTCACCTCACTTTCAAGACAACATACTATACTACATAACAATGTCCCGAGAGTTCCATGCTGATCCTGGGTCGCAGTGCAAAGTCCACCAATGCTGCTGACAGACCTCTTGGTCGTGTGCCAACAGATGAACCGCGAGGCATCTGGGCTGTTCTACATGGAGAACAAATTCATAGTCAACCTCGGCTCCCGGAGGATGTACAGCGAGATCACGCAAGAGGGACAGCTCTTTAGCCCCGAGGTGCTCGACGCCCGCCGTCGGATCCGATGTCTCAGCCTCCGCCTCCGCCGCCTCAGCGGCGACTTTGAGCGCGTCGTGGTGCCCCCCGTCAAGGACATGATACTCAATGGCAGCCTTAGAGTCCTCGACGTGGGCATCCTGGAGCAGAACACTAGTATCCAGAGAATGGTAGTTTGTGATCTCCAGTCGTCGCGTCCGGTCTCGCGAGATTCGTTAGGAGCCGCGAGTGTTGTCAAGACAACGCCATTTCAGGCCCTTTTGCAGTTGTTGGCAGATCCGGATCTAGAGCAAGTCACTCTATGGGTATCGCTTGTTCACTGGTCACTCTGGTGCCCCTATCATGGAACCATTGAGAAGCACGCCAAACTGGATCTAGATAGACATAAAGAAGGGGGTGTCAGCATCGACTGGCGCCGGTTAGTAGAGGACTTTTCTGATGGCAACAGTATCACCAAGGTCGAGCGGCCTCGGTTCGCGTGACAATAGATTTGAATCTTGGTTGTTTGCTTGACTAAAATCAAGAGCCTTGTATCATAGACGGTGATGAGACGTGTGAGAGGGTTACAGATGGAATGACATATTGTCATGCTTCTTGTAATGCCAAGAATGTCAAGAAATTACTATGCACTTGAACGGGCATCCCCCATGGTAGGATCGGTCACATCAGTATAGCTGGATTCAGGATACACAAGTCCTAGATGTATTTCTGTGTCATACGGATAAGGTCACATCTTTGCAGCACGCCTCGGTGAAGGAATACTTCAGCATAGTTGATGTATGCAAATGCAGCCCTGTGAGGATGCAACGTCGTGCGAATGGAATCCTGTCGGTGGAGGATCAACGCAAGGAATGCTGCTTGTATGTACTGGTCCATGCTTGGTACATTGACGAACAAGTTGCCCGGTTTGCTTCAAGGTGTCCAACTCTTGCATCTCGCCTACGATGGCAGCAGGTAGCATCATTCTCAAAATAAAACAAATGCCACATTGTGGGGGAGAGCAGCATGGCGGGGTGACATCAGATATGGCTCCAGTTAGCGAAATGGATATATCTTGCTTGCCATGGGAGATATGCCAGATGCACCTCTTACTATACTATTTTTATAAGAGAGCGCGACATAGTTGCCTGTTTTGTTGGGGGCCATCTCTCTCGAAGTTGGTTGTGATCCATCGATACAACGCAAAGCGTGGTGGGCCTGGACATATATGCACGTTGCACATGGCTTAGTTCGTAGTTTGTAGGAGCAGACTGTAACTGTGACCACGTGCTCCACGAATCCCTTCGGATCTTGCAGGCTTGCAGCTTCTGATCCTAGATGCAGTGTGATAATGCCGGCATGATCCTACGGTCGTTCTGCAAAAGAGGTACAAGCTTCGCAATCCTTTTGTTCTCTTCTGAAATTCCTCTTCGCGAATACTTCCCCATGTACCGCTGCCAAGCATGGGTGGACGCTTGTGAGAGAGTATGGTATGTATCACAACGTAGGAGCCCGCCCGCTTGGCCGCTTGGCTTGTCTGAACGCAGCGACCGTGTTACCGCGCCCGTCAGCCCCCGCAACTTTTCTAGACCTAAGGTGTGAATGAGCCCCTTTTTGAAACAGCAGTATGACCAGAATAAAGATTTCGGTATATTCGGGGCGGAGTGGGAACAGAGATAGGCCAGCACAACAGAAGGGCCGGGGCGAGAGGTCCGCAATTCACGCTGGATCGAGCAATCAATTCAGACTTCTGAGAATGAGTACCTATGCAGGAATTTTGGACGTCGCTACTATTCTCGGCAGTGAAATATCATTGATATACTCCTGTACTTTTGGAATGTGTTGAACGAAAATAAGATACGTCGATCATGCTGGATTGAGATATTGCGCACAATGGTGGTAGTGGAAAGGAGGCTGGAATTCAAAGTCCTCGTCCGAACGTTTGCTGTCGTTTTATCCTGGCCCGTGCTGGAAGAAAGAGATTCATAGGCTGCTGGGGGAAAATCGATAATCTCAAACTTGGCTCTCGTACTCTTGTCGATCTATGTTGCAACATGCTTTCCGCCAAGAATTTTTGGTAAGATGAAAAGTCTTGGTCGTGTCACGATGTCATTCATTAATGGTTTTCCGGTGTGGCGAAAAGCGAAGAGAGAGTGTATACAGAAATAAACGAAAAAGTCTTTTGGGGTTTTGAGATGCCAGCCAGTTTGTGCTACTGTCAGAGTGTCGCACTTTCCCAATCACACAAACCGCCAGGTGTCAAGGCGGGGTCCAAGTGAATAGGCAGATGCTAAAGAAGGAGCCAAATGGAGCATTCTGTCACCATCCGGACCCTATGAAACTGGTTGAGTGAGACATTGGGGAAGATCTGATAACCGTAAAAATAAAAATAAAATAAAATAGCATCTAGGGGCCCGTTGCGCCGCAGATTGGCTTTTTTTGACTTTCAAGAGCTTCCGCCTACGATTGGGGCGCTTCAGCACTCGAGGCACTGTGATTTGCTGGTGCCTGCCTGGCTCATAGGTACGGAAAGCGTCCGTTACAGGCTATGGCAGGCTGCAGTAGTCCAATGATCATCCCGTCTTGGTTGCGCTTGGCACATAGATCATCTTCTTGGTATTCGTTCTAGGTGATGCCTTACACACTTTCTCATCAAATAAGGTCTATTGAATGAGACAGAAGTGTCTCAGGGGGCGCAGGAAACTGAATCTAGATCTTCGGAAACGGTTGCACAAGATTGAAACTGCGCAACTGGCTGTCTCTTGTGTCTTCAGCGGGCCTCGGCTTGTTTCTTCGTCTTTGACGTTCATTTTTATGTTTATCTTATACTTTTTTTATTCTCACAAGTGCACGGTGGTCTTTCCGCGACCTTATCCTCCGTGTCTCAGCCAATCATCAGCATACGTCACTCCCCACGTTCCATTGATGCGGCTGATCAGAGGGTCCTGGACGGCACCGTGGGAGACGCGAATGCATATGGACTGACTCTTTGGGAAGAATGCGGTGTGGCATCTGTCCCCCTCTATCAGGAGAGCTCGGCACACTCATACAACTCATCTCACTCGCTCGGTCTGCTTACGGGGAGATAACGCCCATCTGCCAAGTGAGAAAAACGCGTACTTTGTACTTCCCGCTCTATCCGCCAAGAAAGACTCAAGACTTTGATATTACTGGATCTGCATGTGAAGTATGACGAGCTTGCGTTTTGGTTCCGTTTTTGCCCCTTACGTCCGCCTGAACCGAGAGACGGATCTTATCATATTGGGATCTAAGTCATTAGCGCGCATTAGCCCCTCACGATACCCATCCAAGATAGGACATATGGATGTGGGAAAATGGAGGGGTGAAAGCAAGCACTGGAGAAAGAAAGTCAGGCCAAGTTTCTCATCGGTATCAAGGGCCAAGGTCGCGGAGTGCAGCACACAATGAAGCTTTCCTTCGTATACAAGTCTCTAGTATGACGATGTATGCTAAGAAAAAAAGGTTTTCTATTCTTCTTGTATTCTTTGGCATACGCAGCCGTAAGCTACATGAGCGAAACCCGTAACTTGTAGAGTAGCAACACAGGGTTCACCAAAGGCTATCTACCGGGGTGATATGATAAGACTAGCAAAACAAAAATATCAAATCGTGATCATGATCCCAAATAACGCTTGCTCCAATATCGCCTTCTAAAGTAGTAACAATAGCCCTATCAGCCCAGCAGTCATAGAAAAAAAAAAAAAGCTGCAACATGTTTATAATGGCGCCTTGCGCCCCCAAAAAATCGCCATGGTGGTCCTCGGGCCTATGAGCAGGTCATGGATATGAGGGATCGATATCGAGACTCTCAGTCATGTTGTACAGCAGAGACTCGAATTCTCTGATGTCGGTAAATTGTGACTTTTCTAGTAATTTTTTTTTTCTCTCGTGATTGTAGGTGATTGTCTACTCGATTGCCTGCTCATCCTCGCCGTTCTGGACGGGAGAGAGCTGAAGGAAGCGGAAGGGAGGCGAGGCAGAAGCCGAGGAGGTGCTGCTCAGGCTCGAGGTGCGGCGGGCGGTAGGTCGCTCAGCGACAGCAGGCTGCGAGACGCTGGAAGTTCCAGACGTCGTGGGGGCGAGAGGCAGGAAGACCATGGGGGACTTTCTGTCCATCTTGCGAATGTCCATGGTGTTGAAAGTAACGGCAGACATTGTGTAGATTGGTGGTTGTGGGGAGAGTTGAGTCGATGAGAGTATAGTCGCTGAGCGTGCGGTGTGTCGAGGAAGACTTTACGTATGACAGTTGACAGAGAGAGTGATGGTAGTTGCCGAAAGCTGTGTGGACTTGTGTGTGTGCAGGTGTGTGTTGGGAAGAAGATGAACAGAGACAAAGAAGGGACAACAAGAGGAAGAGAGAAGAAGGTGGCTTTCTTTATACACCTGGATGACTACAACACTTACCTACTGGATTGGACTCACCTCCACAACAGACAGACAACTGACATATAATAGGCCCGGTCTTTTGGGAACGCACTTGCCCTGCTCGGACACGACAGAAAGAAGCGCATCCATACCATCCCGGTCAACCTTGCTCCGCGGGATGGCAGGCAGGCGGCAGTAGTAGGTAGCATAGATACGGGGAGGGGAGGAGTTGTGTCTGGTGTGTGTGTGTGCGTGTGTGTGTCTGCACTTCTTAGGTGGCATTACCAAGCAAAAGCACAGTCATAAACTGGAGTTAAGGCAATGGAGATTATTGATTTATCCCCAAGCCCGATGGTTTCAGTACCGTGTGGGCCAAGACGTGCTCGCCTCAAGCCCGTAGTCATGGCCGATCCCGCGAGATTAAGTGGGCAATTTGTAAGACAGGTAGGTCCGTTGCACAATTGCTCTTGTCTGTCCTTCCGGGAAAGTGTGCGCGAGCAAGAGCAGCAGTGGAAAAAGCTGGGCAGTGCGAGTTGTGGGCTCTCGCTCTCTCCCCTCTGTTCTCTGCCCAGCTATTCATCGAAGGAAAGTTTCCACACGTGGTGCTGTAATTGGTTGGCAAAGAGCGTTCGCGTCGAACAGCCAAAGACCGCCGAGCGGGAAAAGGTTGAAGGTAAGCCCTTAGTAGCCGTGAGTGGGGGGGCTGGTGCGTTGTGAGCCCTCATGCTTATCGCGCACCTACCCCTCCAGGTGTGGGCGACATCATCACCAGTCTTCCGGACCTCGAAACAAGAGCATAGGAGAGGCAAAATCGCCGGCCGGAGCGAAGGAAGAAGAGTATAGCATCAATGGACGTCTATAGAGTGGAGTAACGGCCCCGAACCGGGTGTCCGCGACGAGTCCTGATGCCAGAAGAGAGCCGTACCGTAAGGTTTCCGAGGATTCGGGGCTTTTGGCGTCGCTGATTGGCCAATGTGCCCGCCAATGCCTCGCCTAAAGGGATTTCTCGGAACGTGAATAAACCAGCACTTACCTACCTCCGGCACGGTCAACTGACGGTCAAGGGCAGCGATTGCAGCCCTAATCGTGGAGCAGCTTGTCCTACAATTGCCGGAAAGGCAGCCAATAATCAATCACTTAATTCAAGATCTCACTCTGTTTCGCATACGTATCTCTCAAAAGCAAGATCTGGTCCGTTCGCATCTCGTCATCCTAGGTTTAGCCCTCCCCGCGGGGCTAAATGAATCGTGGGGGCGAGGAAGGAAAGATAACTTACCCGTCTCATCGCTTGACTGAATAAGGTATTAATTCACCTTTGTATAATTATGCCTATACTATGTAGAACGCAGGCGGAAAGAAGGACGCAAATAGGTCGTTTACAAGTACTATCTAGCAATTTCATTATACCACTAACTCACTCGGAGAAAAGACCATTGTTTCAACATTACACTGCAGTATAAATCGCAACACCCAAAAGACCGGTCCCTACCCTCTTGCATTAGTTCTTGCTACTTGTATGATATGATCAACATCAAGTTACAGCCATGTTCTGGTTTCCCTAGCTAGGAAGCGAGTCTATTTCCTCAACTCGCTGGTGCAGGTCGCCGTGTAATAGCAGCACTCTACAGTGACACAGAAATGACGGGGCACTCCTTCTGCCCGGTTACATGGCCACACAAGCCACCAGTTGCGCAACGGCGATCGTCTTTCCTGCTTTGGAATTCGACATGGAAAGTTTGATTTCGTGAAGCGGTGTGCTAAACTCATCTTGGGTCAATGGAGCCAACTATTCACAAAATGGCTTGTTGAGAAATTGACATTGCCCCTTGCAGCCCAAGTGACGCGGGCGTCGTATTGCTCAATGCAACGATACAAGTCTATAATCGACTTTAAGTTCATGTTGGCGCGCGTAATCCCTTTCTCAGACGCCAAGTCTGTTGTCGTAAGCGACACAGTTAAGCTCATCTTGCAATCCACAGTCCCTCGCTTGATTTCAGTAGAGCTGCTTGCTTCGAGGCTTCCAACCAGTGGGGCGCTGGGGAGATGGTCCCTCAATACTTGAGCATTAGTGATAAATTTATCTACGGGCATTGAACAAGGTAAATCCAATATACAAGGCAGGTTGTTTGTTTTGCCGTAAACACTCTCCACTCCAAGGCCTGGACACACTAGCCTCTCCATCAAAAGAAGAGGCAGGACTTGGAATGTGGAGTGTTTAGTCCTGAGTAGTAAGGATTGAAGGTTGTTGGTTCTGTGGCGTTCTCGTAAGTAGATTCAATTCTTCTTCGTGAGCATCTTCAATAGTCGGTCCGGTCCGGTCCAAGGCTGACAAGACGTTTTGGCCGATTGCTGCAGAAGCGCTGTTGGTTGCAAGTGTTGGTCATGATCTGCAACTTGCTCAAACAAGCGACCAATACTCAACCGCGGTGTCGTTTCTTTCTTTCCTTCTTCTTCCGCACTGCTGCTGGTTGACGTCCATCTGACCAACAAGCTTGGCATGTATTGTGACCTCGGAGTGGTGCGTGTGATACACTCGATAGTGTTTGTCCATTTTGCGTTTGGTTCAATACACAGGAGGTTCGAGGCTCGTGGAGGCTGCATCCCTAGCTACTTTGGTTACCATAGATATGCAACAGAGCCTGCAGACCTTCCCAGGTGGTCCAGATCCATCCGAGATGGCGAAAGAGGCTGTCATGTCCGTCCGCAAAGAACTGCTGTTGCCTTGTACTGCCACCGCCCCAGTTTGCCAGTCAGCCTTTCGTGAACCCCATCTACGTGCATACAGCATGCAGAACTTACCGGCACTACGGTACAGTCAGGGGGCCCTGGGCACGGCGCTTAAATGTGATCTGCGACTCTCATTGGCTGTCCCTATGAGTGCAACATTGTCTCGTGGAGTTTTTCCAGAGTTCAAAAAGGGGAAAGAAGAGGCAGAAGAGTCTCATTTCGGCTACTCTTGAAATCAAAGGACCCAACACACGCGCGGCACCTTTGTGATCGGACGAGACTTACTGATTTCATACTACCGTATAATCGCTAAGCGATCAGCCGCCTACGGTACTGCTGCATGCATGTTGTCATTCAATCTATTCAAGCAGACGCTCCGATTTCACGTCATTGGCTACGCACAAAGGTGGTCAATATAAGTAATCAGTGTATGGATTCTTCTGATTCGCAGTTGCGCAGACTGAACATGCAGAGAAGCTTTGTTGTTGGGTGCAATGATTTCAACGGACTGACTAGTCACATGTTGCTACTTACTGCAGGTGAAGCCGGTCAAGTATTTCGTGTATCGGAATACTTGACATAGCATAACGTTTAGATGAGTTGCGACACCAGGTCAATCGATACTGGTGCCAAGACGATCCTTTAGCACAGCCTAGGCGACCCTCTGAACCGATGAAGAATCGTCCTAGGTCTTCAAAGGGCGCACGGCGAGAGCTCTGGGCCAATGACTTCTAGGGGTCCGGTTCCTGCAACATGTAGAGTGTGCCGTTGAAGAACATAACGCTGTGGTCCCTGCGCTGTGAGGCCGCAGTCAGAAGAGGCCATAATCATCCACTTATCGGGGCTGTTCCTGATCACTTGAATAGAAGCGCGGTTATAGTTAGCAGAGATGCTCCAGCCTTGAGGATGCCAAACCTTTGTGGTGGGTCACAGAGACTGGATGGATGTCGGGGACAGAATTGCCATAAATTGATTTAGCCCCAAGTACCTCGTACCCCGAGATCCAGTGAACAAATAGAACAAAGCACGGAAACGACCCAACGAGCCGGCAGAGGGCCAGTGGATCAAAGCATCGTCAATGTATGTCACCCACACTTCCTGTCATCCTATGTTTGGTCAAGCAGGTTGACACTGGCGTAAACGTGGTCAGATGATCGGCAAAACCCAGCGACCTGGTTCTTGTTCAAGCAGCGCAGTCCATAAATATGCCTAAAGTCGGATTCAAGGATCGAGCATCTGCAAATGCAGCTCTTTGATGTACGGGGTCCTATACAATATAAAATTAGCTTGTGATGAGCACATGGGAGAGTTTTCAGCATTCTTCCTGTGCTCTGTATAGTTCGGTCTGCCTTGTTGTAGTGTCATGCGGCGATCTCGATGCGACCACAGCAACCTACTGCGACTTCCACTGTCCAATGACACTCCAAGTTTAGTCACCTGTCCGGCACGTTATAGATTGTTCAAATCGAGAAATTTTCATGTTGAGTATTCCGGCCCGGCCCATGACATTATGTTGGAGGAGTGCATGTTAGTAAAGTGAAGATGATCCTGGTTGTGCCCCACGAAGAGGCTGTCTGTAGAGCTAACCAAAGCTTTCTGGCCTCCAATTTGGCCAATTGCGTCTGGACGAGCAATCACTCTGCATGAGGTAAGAATGCACGATCGACGGCGACAGCTCCGAACGATGTTCCCCTTGAGCGTTGACACGAGGCGTGGTGGCAGTTGACCAGGCTGGGGCAGGCAAGGTATCTCGGAACTAACAGTACAGATGCGGTACCGGTCTAGACTATTGACTTCCCATGGCAACTTTTTTGGTCGAAGTGCACGCATTTTCAGGCCCGTCCCGGTAGGGAATCATGCAGGTTGGATCATGGATCGTCACAGGGTTTTCACTGGACCTGCCTATTTCACCGTCGATGAGTGACGCCGTAAAGCAGCGTATAGAGCAGATATATCCAGGTAGTGATTAGGCAGGTATCGAGACTGGGTAGTCAGTAGTCAGCTGTACCGAGACTTAACCCCCCGTGGACTTCTTCCGTGATGGAAACTTCTCAGAGGAGGCATGTTCCCCTTGCTTTCTCTTTTGCTTGCAGATCGTGACAACGGATAAAGGCAGAGATGAGTTGCGAAGACCAGCAGTGTACATCAGGCGGGTTTCCGTCAGTTGAGTCACTGTCTCTATCGGGAGAATGTCTGCCATCGCCCGCTCTTGTGCAACGGGGCCATGTGTCAAGAGCAGTTTTTGTCCGACATGACATTGCATGTACTTTCCGGTTGCTGCAAGAGCGGCCTACATACATACCTCGACTGTAGCTACTATGTATGTACACGAACGAGACTGGACCGCGGTAGTAGCCAGAAGGAAGGAACATGGACCAGGTCGAGGTGAGGGTTCTCCCGCAGTGCTAGCCCGCATATCCACCACGGCCATGGCTGATTAGAATGAGCCGCCAAGGGGTCCCGTCCACTCTGGGGGCTATTTCCTTATCAGGTTAGAGCGCGCTTTCGGAAAGGCGTCTGTTTTTGACGTTTTTCTGGACTGACAGCGGTCCCCTTGACGTCGATGAGGTAGCATGCACTTTGCCTGTACTAAGTACTCTACCTAGGTAATGCTGGGAGGTACTATGTACCATACTGGGTGGGCAATGAAATGTGGTTCTCTCATCTCTATTATTACTTGGGCTCGAGACTTCTCCTCTCATCCGCCTTTGATCTACCTGCGAGACGTGGTCCACTTATCAATTCCATTCAATGAGCAAAGACTCAAAAGTCCATCTTAGCACTCGGATCAGACACATCATGGGAGTTTTCGCAAATTTGTCCGCAGTGTCTGGTTTCTCTTGGTCCTTGACCGTCGTTCTTTTAAGCTCTTCGCGGGTACTTGCGTCAGCCTCTGGTGCTGTGTTACTGCTGTCAAGCTTGTGGACGCTTGTCGTTATGTTCTGACTAGGGTGGGAAGAGGGTGGGACTCTCTTCAACTCCTTGGTTGGGGAGTTGCAATATTCGCTGGAGCCCGATGCTCCCTTGGAGATTTGTATGTATGTAAGTATGCTCGGGAAGGGCTCAAGGGGCCCAATCCTTTCTCCCCTCGTAAGGCTACAATACATGCCTGGGCCTACATCAACACGTACCTACAGTTGGACCAGCCAGCATGCATCTCTCAAGTTCAATTATAGTGCCTCCACTTATCGATGTTAGCCAGCATCTCTGGATATTCTCCACTTTCCATCTGGCTTCTTGTGTGGTACAGAGAGAGAGAGAGAGGGAGAAGAAGAGAAAAGAGAGATGATTCCAAGGGCCATCCATCTATCGCGGCGAACAAGGATCAACTCCCGAATGACCGCTTTTCTCTACTTCTTTCTCTCAATCCTTCCGCCCGTCACTTAGTTACCTGGTGAGTGAGTGAGAGTGTGTGCAAACATTACTTGCCCACATATGGCCGCGGTACAAGTGTATGCGCATTCTACAGCCACCACTCAGACTCTCAGACATCCCTGCCTGCCCAAAGTGGGTAGAATTTCGAGTGCGGCTTTGGAAATATGAATGACCGTAGCCCTGTTGGTCATTGGGTAATACCACCAATATTGCATCGAGTGTTGCAGCGACTCCTTTCAACTTTGGCGCTTGGGATTGGATAGAGCGACTCTCTACTTACTTCTTCTACTTCTTCCATTTCTGCCAACATCTATTCCGTCGAGCCCGCATACGTTCGTGATTGCACAACCTCGTCTGCTCAACCCCAAGCCATCCACCACACCACTAGTTCGAGTTATTTCTGCTACATACAAGCTCAGACGTACCCCAACTGTTCATGTACATCCTGCCGACTGGTTGTTGATAATCGTGTATGGTCTGATCATCCTTCTTGGGATCGAGGTTACCTGCCTGACGGGAAATGATGCCATTACCATCTCTGTCAGCACTTCCAACCTGCATTGCCATCTAAAAAGTTTGCGAGTGGAGAGCCAACCGTCTCCCGTTATTCGGTGACTTACAGAAGACGGTCTGCCTTGGGACCTGCATGGTGGTCAAACCACATCAAACATATATATCGTATGGCTGTGCCCAGATATGAGGAACATCAATATATAAACATCACTACTTCCCCGACTAGATCAACATTATCATCAACAGAAAACTATCACTCTCATCATCATCACCAGCAATAACAACAAGACTTGGAGATCCCTCTACATCAGCAAGCTATAAGCTCCAGTTCAAATACTCGCCGCGACACACTTCTTTCACGTCCAGCATCTATCGACTATAATATTACCAAAAAGTTTGTGAGACAACTCTGATTGGTCACCCCTATCCCAAATTTCTCTAACACGGATAACTAGTTCTTCCAAATTCTTCAAGACTTTTTCTTCAAGTCACAGCTCGTATCTGAACACCCAGTCAGCCAAAATGTGTACACGTATGATCGTCCACCACACTGGTTGCGGACACGACCAGTCTGGAGGCGTGGCAACCTGCGCTACACGTGCCGCCACCGGCAGTTGCTCAGGAACCAACGATGTTGTTGTGAACCAGCCTGGGAGCTGTGGGTGTTGTAAGCGAAGCTCGAACAAGAGGTATTGATTTCCTTGGCTAACATTTGGTTCCACCGCATAAGCTTAGAATCATTACAGAAACGGCCGCTTGTAGCGGCGCCAGTCTGGATTTCCACTTCGACAACTAAAGCACTTTACTTCGATACTTCGATCAGACCTTGAGCGAGCAATCGCATCATCATCTTCTTCTTTCCTTGGTTACGAGGCGTTAAGAACATCGACTCTCTGTCAACTTTCAACAACTCCAATGGCGATGAACGCTCCTTTGGTGTCGGTTGTACCATGAACGGCGAGGCTTGGGTCTTTCTCTGCATTTACGTTGGGATGGCATGGAGAGACGAGAGGAGAAAAGAGGTCAACGCTGGAGTAGACGACCATATTCTCGGGTATTTTCTTTTCCTTTCTTGCATGTCTTTTACAACTTTGGGTGTCTTCTCGATTTCCCTCTTGATATAGTTTAATGCGTGTGTTTTTTCTCGGCTTGGTTGTATTCATGCAGTGGCATCAAACACGTATTCTATCCTTCCTTCGTTCTTCCCATACGAATAATGGCCCGGTGAGACTTTTGCATCGGTACAGCGTTATGTGGTATCATCTTACCGAATACAGATAAATCTCTACATTAAGTGCCGACATACTTGCTTGGTTTCCTTCCCTCATGTTTCTAACCAGGGCGTGCTATATTAAGATGAAAACCCTCATATGTATCTAGCTTCTGCTTCCCGTCAGGCTGCAGAGGGCGCACGCTTGTCTTCGCGAGGCATGGGGATCCTTCGCTCACGAGGGATCAAGGAGCACAGCAACATTGTCGCAAAAAAGAATTGGTGGCACAGCGCTATAGGAAACGGCCCCATCCGCTGCACAAGAGGCATCCTCCCGTCGGCAACGCTACCTTGACAATGTGGTCCGATGTTGACTACAGAGTACTCCTTCTTTCTGCATCACCAGCAGTAAGCGATGGGGAATTTTTGTCCAACCCCTGGCTGACTTGGTTGACTATCTGCTGCGCCTTTTCTGCCCCTTTGCAAACCAAAGCAGAACCCCGAGGCGGCCGAGAGGTGCCGGCCGCTCATGGCCCTCGAAACAGGTCGTGAGGAGATGCCCCTCGCATAAAAAATTTATGGCCAGCCCAGCAATCCAACGCGGCAAAACAGGGTAAGGCCTGCATAAGACGCATAAGGATACCATCATGTGACGATGTACCGTACATACAGATCCTTCAATGCTCCTTCCTATCGAGCGTCGACCCACTATGCATTGGCTGCATGCAGTACATAGGTACCTAACATGAGGTTTTAAAAAGGGTAGGAAGCAGCGCTGCAGACAAATGTCCTAACAAAATGGAGCCCCTCTTGGCGTTACGTTCGCCGCAAAGAATTGGCACAGCGAAAAAAAAGAAAAAGAAAAAGAAAAAAGCAACATGCACACTTCACACAACAAAAAGTCGCTCATCCAAGCAACGATGCAAGCTTACAGGCGGATGTACGGAGACGCAGCAACAAGGAAGAAAAAAGCCCGCCCAACATCATCATCATACATACAGAGAGACATCACCAGACCTGGCCTGTATACACGACATCAACTATCATTCGTAAGTACTCGCACACATACAGTCAGTCTAGCTGCGTGTGGTATCTAACAATGCCGGGAACGCAGCCACTCAATTGCGCGCAGCAACAGCAGCATGTTCACAACTACGGAAAATGCCCCCACACGAGGAGGCCACATCCGGAGACCCCGCGGCCAACGCGATAAATAACTTGTTTGCCCAGCAGCCAATCGCCATGTCCAGAATCCCCAGACAGGTCTTGCCGCGCCTCTTTTTTTCCCACTCCAAAGCGGAAATACCAAAAGACGTCGAACCAACGGCATTAGAAAAAAAAGCCTCCTCGCATGAGCTCGTCGTCTTGACCCTCGCGACTATCCCGCTCAATCGCGCCTATGTCTGTCTGTTGGCCTGTTTTGGCGGCCATGTTTGTACAACTTCACATCACTCGTCGTCATGCTTTCTTTGCCCTGTCCTTACCGTTGGCGCCACAAACTGCCTAAACTCACGTCCAGCCGCGGAGTCAACTTTGCCAACCATGTACGACCAGACGAGTTCCAAACACGAGATGCTCTACGACATTGCCAGCAGTCTGCTTTCTGTGGGTAACCTTGTGCGTGTGTGACCTACTCATGGCAGACTACATCCGCAAGGCCAAGACTCTCGGGTTGTTTCCTTTCAGCGAGCAACATTGGTAGCACAACAGCCATTGACAGCTGCGCTGGCTCAGCCTAGGCCCGTATATCTGATCCGTTTCCGCGGCGGAGAGACCTTCTATATCCTATAGGAGATCTTCCGTTGGCCTTTCACGTGTTGCACAGTTCTCGGTACATTCTGCAACGCACAATTGACACCTTGGCGTCTGCGTCGGGAAGAAGCCTCATCTGCAGTATCGTGGAGATACTCCCCATCACCGTTGGAAGCAAGGGCACCGCTTCCCGTCCTCGTGATAGATCACACATTTGTCTCAACGTGGGAGGCATGTATGGGTGTGCACCTGGAATCGAAACATCAGGCATTCACCTCGGCCCACCACTATGCGCCGCACCCGCTCCGCGCTTGACACTTATTGAGCAGTGGGCGCTCTCATACAAGTCCCTGCACTGATTCACCCTTGCTATGTTGGCGTCTCATCGCGAAGATGCCTACCAGTCTATCTCAGCTTTCCAGGAACTTTTGGATCAAATTGCAACAGGTTGGGATAATGGCTCCAAAATGCTTCAATCCCCACAATCTTCGTATGAATCTACTATCGCATCCCTGCGCCGGCGATACCGGAACGTGTTCCCTAGCATATACTAACCTTACAGATCATGATCGTGCAGAACCTTGATCTGTCTCTCGTTGGTTATCATAGCCTGGCGCTGTGCCAATCCTTGCCACCTTCTGGCATCTGCAGGACTGGAATACCCCCCAATACGGATTCCAGACCTCAAGAGGGTAGAGGCTAGAGCTGTAACTGCAAAGATGATAGTTCTCCGCTTCAGGAATCACAACTACTTGGACGCGAAATTCATGGCAAAGAGTGCAAGCTTGCCAAACCCGCGGACCTCATGGAATACTCCATTGAAGCCATCCCAGGTTGCCGAGTCCCGCGCTCATTTACTTCCAGCAACAACAAGATGTGAAGTCACTTCAAGCTCGAAATGGAGCTGGAATTAATAGTTGCTTCCCCCTCAAAGCTAGCGGCTTGCTATCGGTTGACGGTGGATCGAACGCGGACCAACTCTGAGCGCTCTAGCGTCATTTCGCGAGTGGATCAATCCATACATTGCCGTTGATTGATTCAGTGCCGGCAAGGTGGCATCGACCATGTCCTGAATGTTCTGCTGAGAAGGGCTGAAGTTGAAGATTGGTTCACTCGCGGCTGCGCGGCTCTTCCGCGCCTCTGAAGGGTCCGGAACCCTAATATTACGCTCCATATTGACCACATCCTTTGCTCCTGTACTCTGTACAACATTATCCCGACAGGCGCAGCAACCACCAGACTCGCGCCTACTTGGCAGTGCCGTGGACATTTGTCTTGCCGCGTCATCTCCATTCTTCAGCAGACATGTGCTTCACTCGTACCTAATCGGCCTTCTTTTCCCCGCGGAACATAGATCCTGCATCCGCCAGTCCAGATCAGATCCCCCGACAATAAATGACGCGATCCCCTCAAAATTTACCACGAAGTGGCTACCTACTTCGGTTTCGATACCATGCGTGAAAGAAACCAAGCCTTCGCAACAGCCTAGATCCCAGTCACAAAGCTGTCCTGCAGGTAAACCTACCTGGATGTAATCCACGGGTCCTACAGATTCCGTCTATAATTACCTGGTCCTGATGGAGCTCGTGGAAACCCCCTCCCACAGCAGCACGGCACTGCCTGGATTCAAGCTTCATCGTCTAGAAACCGTGCGCTCTTGCAGTGGAGATCATTTGCTGACTTGCAAATGTCGACCTAGTATCATGGTATCCGCCGGACTGTAAATCTTTATTACGCGGATCAAACGAAGAGGGATCATGCTGAGCGAGAACACAGAACGAGCACAGTGTTCTTTACAAACTAAAGCTGGTGGAAACAGGGACTATTGATGGAGTCCTTCCAGGCTGTTCTTCCGAAATTCTCGCTGGGAGAGTTTTCCGTCAATTTATCTAATGAGTGTTCAGGGCCCCAAAAAGTATCATTCCCCGGTGGTAATAACGCATGACGAACATTCCCATGTCAAGCAAGCTACGGTAAGGATTCCGTAGATGTGCAAGGATACCGCTGCTTTGGAACCCCTGTGGCCGCACCGGCCATGAACTGGCAACCCCAGTTGATCATTTGCGAGTCACAGTCTGAACATTAGTTGAACCGAGGACTAAAGAATTTGAGGTTTGGGCCAGAAACCCGGCAGGCAGACTTGCAAGCTTGTGGAAGCCACCTGGGGGTGCTGTGAAGTGCGGACGTTAGGTGCTCTCGCTCTCTACAGCCTCAAGTGTCGACAGAAAGGTATGCATCGGAGAGATGAAAACCTACATGAAAATTGCCGAAAGGAGCATTGACGCAGGAGATGCTGCATCGTAGCAAGTGGCCCTGAGCTTACCATGGCGATCATATTGAACGCCTTCAACGCACTGGCCAGAGTTTATCGAGCTGTCCGCATATATCCTTGGCAGTTAAGCCAGCTATATTCAGAGGCACGAGCTCGGTCCCGACTCCTCAAAGCCTGCCAGCGCCTGCCTCGTCACCTCGCTAAACTAATCTAGAAGACGAGGCGACCATTTAGTGTTACCGAAATGGTGCCAAATGAGCCAATGAACAACCGACATGAATGATTCTCAACCTCACTCTCCGACTGAGTCGATCCGGTATTGCCAAAAACGTTAATGCCGACAGGCTGCTTTAGAAGGATCCAAACAATTCCCGAGACCAGTCCAAATTTTCGGACGAAGAAACATTCGAGCTAGGCGGATTATGTTGCCATGCCGGCCACTTATCCAGTTCGTCCCAAAAAGAAGTTGAGGTGAACAGCAACAGGTTGATCTGTCGCCCAAGTAATGTGGTTCATGAAAAAAAGTCAACACCAACCTGGAAGCTGCTTTTCTGGAGACGATTTTAGACAAACCTATCTTTTTTCTTTGTCTTGTCTAAGCTCCGATCTTGTCAAATTGTATATCCCACTCCCTTTACAGTGGCATTTGCCTGCCAAAAACTATTATGCTTCTATAAATCTGCTCCGAATTCATTCTTGACAAGGCTAAGTACATGCTCTGTCTCCATCTGACAGACAATACAAGGTGGACTTTTCATGGAAGCTGATCAACTCCAGCTTGAAGATGGCTCAAAAGAAGAAGAGAAAGGGACGGAGGGAAACAGAACAATCTAATTGCTGGGCCACCCAGGAAAAGCAGTTTGTTTCCTGTTCGTCTTGTTCCTTTTTCCATAGACATAACAGGACCCCAAGAGGACGTTGAGACAACGGCCGTCTTCCCAAATACAGCTACGGCCGCTCCTTATTCAATCTTGGGCAACAACCATCATCTGCACACCCATTTCAGCTGGAGGCAGCACAACGAGTTTTTCACTAGGGTAAGCAAACGTGAGCCAGAAGGGGCGTGCTAAAATGAAGTACACAGATACGGTCTCGTGCAAATTTCGGGATGGTTACGTCAACGGTTTGGCGATAGAAGGATAAACCATGGAGGCCCCCATTGTTATCCGAAATTACTGCCCTAGAACTCATCTTCTCCCTGATCCGGAAGTCGGAAATCAAAGCATCGCTTACCAGAGCCTAGACTCGCCGTTCAAAATTCCGGGAAAAGACTCTAGCCATCATTCATCTGGCGTGAGAGTCCAATCGTTCGTATCACGGCTGCCCGTTGTACCGCGATGTACAGAGGACATACAGAGTACATTTTTTTAGTATTCTTGAGGTGACTGGCCACACCTTCTTTAAGGCTTCACACCGTCTTGATTTCGTTTGGTCACATACTAGGTTTGGCGACAACGTTCTGTCACGATCACATCTCTTCAGCCAACGAGCCGGACCTTCGCGGCCCGCGCTGCTAGCGAAAAGATTCGGCTCATAGGCTGCCCTAGCCATCTCCCATAGGGATACGAAAAGCAAGGGATGACGCCCTGGAATCATTTCCGTCATCGCGTAAGAGAGTCTTCTCCCATTTTGGGACGGAGGGGCGCTGGATCATTTTGAAATAAGCGTACGGCGCAGTCAATTTTTGTCTGTTGCGCACATCCGTCTGACCAACACACTTATTGCAGTTGGCGAATAGGGGCGTGGAGCTCCTTTCCCACCGGATCTTGCCTGCCCTCTCAGGAGATCCGGTGTGCTCGCAAGACCGAATCATGCTCCTTGTGATCCTGTCTCCTTCGCCCCCCAGCCCCAATCACATTGGCTATGAGCTGGATTGTCTGTGTCATCCGGCACTACGCTCGAGCACACTCTGAACCTTGATGAGACCGTCAAAGAGGGTGTGTGATCGAGAAGCTGCCATCTCCTGAGCTTCTTTGTGGTGGGCGAGCCAAGCGCTGAAGGGTGGCCAACCGTGACGGAGCGGGGACACCTACAACTCTCTTGATCCAAACCCACGAATCATGCCCACGATAGGGCTGCCGAATCGGAGCCCAGGCTTCCTTCCTCTCTCCACTCGCGTGAGTATGTGTTGCCTTCAGATGCTCGTCACATAACCCATCACACAGCATACAGGCAGAATTTGACATCAAGGAGCCCGACACGAATCGGCCCTTCGTACCGCCCTTCCTTCCTCTGCCCGATACAAAGTCAAGTGCTCCCAATAATGCGGAAACGCGGAAACGTGGATACAGCTGTTGGATTACTTTGGGGGCCGTGATGAAGAAAAAATAGCTGTACGACCGGGGGCATGGGGCCATATCTCCTTGCCGTCACATAAAGGGATGAAAAAATGATACAAGACAAGAAGGCTGAAGGGGTCCCCCTGCCCACCCGCGTGTCTTCTCGAAGACGGTACTCGAGCTATCAATACAAGACTTCCCCAAGAGGAGCAAGGGACAGGGTTTTAACCGCGCGAAAGGCGGCAATCATAGGACCAGGGGAACATGTAACGTGCCTAAAATGGCCAGTTCCTCGAGATCCCGAGTTCGTTTGCCCTTGTGTTACGTTGTAGTCCTCCTTCAGAAATATAGGAGTTGCTACGATATCTGATGGCGTTGGAGGCTCCATCACATCGAACAGGCTTAGAGTAGGTACTACCCAGGTAATTCCACGGCTTTCCTATTATCCTCACAACAGGTGATCCGGGAGCATGGGGTAATTGTGGAAAACAAAGATAGAGAGAGAGAGACGAGTAGCTCCCAAGTTTCCTAGAAGTTTTCTTGCCCGTCAACTTGTGACACCATCACCAACGGTTGAAGTTGCAAATACTCATACTAAATGCATAAACAAAAAAATTTATTGTCTTGCGAGAATATTCACTCTGAACGAGCAATCATAATAGTAAAGTCCATGGCTTATGAGAATTACCACGGTTGTCGATCAAGCCCAAAAATTGTAACCAGGGGCGTTCTGTGATTTCATTTCAGATGTTCGTGCATGATGCTCATGGTGCTGTCTCCTATTGAGGCACTGGAACGTATTCTACATCCCCTCCTGTTGACGCACTGGATTGTATTCTACATCCACTCCTCTTTTTAGCTCTTTTTTACTTCTTGTTTCTACAACATAATTACTTACTTTGTGGTGACCGCCCTCCATGATGTTCAAGGCGCAGATTTTGCAACTATGTACACATGTGTATTTATGAGAGGGGGCTATTAAAAACATATGTCGCTATCGAAACGGTACTCATGTCCGCCGATCATTATTGAGCATCATTCCAGTGATGTTCTCTTCTGGTTAATAGTCGAGGTTCCTGGACAGAAGATATCAATATATCAGCCGTGCTGAGATTTCAACACATTGCTGCAATTCAAACCAATAAGACTGTAATTCATCAAGAACGATTGGGCCACCTTTTTGCAACATCCATGCAGGGCACGCTTGACTTGCACCGAATTGGTCTTTTTTGTATTATTTATGTCTAGCGTAGCAGATATATGAGTGAGTCTGAACTCTCAGTTCTTCTCCGTCCAATCTCATACTCTCTAGTGTAGAAGTTTGTCTGCCACGCTTAGCAGCCTCCTTTTGCAATTTGGTCTTCTTTCGTATCTTCTCAAAACCTGCCACACGTCGGAAAATCCATAACATCTGCTGCAGACGGGCACGGCCAGCCTAAAACACAAGCAGAAAGAACCCTACACGCCTAGTGTACAAATGCAATGTTTTTTTTTTCTTTGCCTTTTCTTTGTTTGGGTTCCCGAGATGGAGAAAAGCACATCGCTCAAATATTTCTCTAATACTGCCACCTGTTTCTATGCCTGAGAGGAAGAGGAGAAAAAACACTGATCGCGTGCCCAGCTTCATCCAGACTGGGGCGAATGCGAGTATGATTATGGATCGAGTAATGAGACAGACCAAAAGGAAACAAAGCGAGCAAATATCATCCCCATAACTCCTAGTGTGCATTAATTACTATTCAGTGCCAGAAGACACCGGAACTTTTTGTGCCAATGAGTGACCAAATTAGTCATTCTTGGGAGAAGTGGGCGAACTACTACATGTTAGAAGGTATTACAAATGAATTCGATAGCACTCGGAGACTTACAACTTCGGACTTGTGCTGCCACCAGGAGCCGGAGTCTTCGGCGACCACTTGGGTGACTAAAATGGCATTAATAAAGAATTCATACACTGAACCATACTGCTTTCAACTTACCGAAGGGGAGTACCCAGGACTGGTCGGCGATTGGCTGTTATACTGCGGGCTCGTCGGGGAGTAGTTGTGGGCAGGCGAAGTCGGCGAGTAGTTGGGAGAGGCCGGACTATACGATGGCGACGCAGCCAGGTTGGGAGACGTCGGGCTGTAATTAGGACTCGAGGGCGAGTACGAGGGAGAGCCAGCGGTAGGCGACGTGGGCGAGTAATGTCTTGGAGATGACGGAGACGTCGGGGAGTAGCTCGGCGAGCTCGGGCTGTAGCTCGGGCTGGTTGGGCTGGTACCGGAGAAGCCAGGCGAGGATGGCGAGAACGATGGTGATGACGGACTGAACTGCGGAGAGCTGGCAAAACGACTGCCACCCATCATGGGCGAAGTCGGAGAGTAGCCAGCGCCAGGAGATGTTGGCGAGTAGCTGAAAGGCGAAGTAGCAGATGCGCCAAACGGACTGGTTGCACCTGGGCTGCGGCCGCCGTACGGGCTCGCTCCTCCAAAGCCACCGTATTCGGAAAGTCCACCAGCACCACGTGGACTGTCCGAGCCCGTAATGGGCGAGAATGAACCAGCCATACCCATGGAGGGATCTGTGAAGCCCATGAGACCAGAATCCGCGATGGGCGAACGCATGTCGTAAGGAGTCGCAGCACCATCCACCTGACCGCCCTTGACCATCATACCCGGCATGAGACCCATTCGGGAGTTATCCGAGATCACAGTGTCGAGCATCTTGGGATCGAGCATGACGTCAAAGTGACCAGTACCGACAGGTGCCAGCTGGCCGAGCAGGACGTTCTCGGAAATACCGCGGCAATCATCCATCTCGCCTGTTGCGGCGGCCTCGAGAAGAATCTCGACCGTCTCTTCGAAGGAACATCTCATCAAAGCACCAGTGTCTGCTCTGTTGATACCGTGTCGAGTAACAGCGGCAATGCTGCCACGGTAGGTCATTACGTCCACAAGCAAGGCAAGATGGCGTTCGTTGACATAGGAACCATCGAATGCCAGCACACGTCGCAACTCGTTGAGCAGAGAGCCACGAGCAGCTTCGATACCAAAGACCTCGACCGTCTGCCACAAGTCGTTGGAGGTGGTGCGAGTGGGATCGACACCTTCCACAGCCAATACCTCTCTCAGCGCCGTACCTTGCGTGTCCAGGTACCATTCCTCGCAAAGAGGGTCGCCCTTCTTCTGCACGAGAGCACCATGGTTGTCAATTGCCGGTCGAGGAGCTTGGTTAAGGAAAGCCTTTTCAATACCCTTGACACCACGGAGAGTGAGTGTGTTCAACAAGTGTTCACCAAGCTTCTTGAGCATCACGTCTTGCTCACCCTCCTCCTCCTCTCCCTTGGCATCCATGATGGTTCTGATACGGATGACCTGTTGATCGGCATTGTTATCACTGCTGATGACGGCCAAATCCTTGGGGTAGTCTTCCTTCAACCGCGCAGCGACATCATCGACGATCAAGTTCTTGTCCAGCATCTTTTGCCGATCAAGAGTGATACGCAAGAGCCAACGTGACTGCAGAGAGAGAGACTCTTGGCCCTCGGAAAAGACCATGAAGTAAGAATCGACAATGTCCCCATCGTCAGGAATGATAGTCGACTGAATGTCTGGGTCATAGTAGATTTCGATCTTCTCAGTGACAGCACGCAAGTTGGTGTGCTCCACAGTACTTCGAAGTCGCTTAGCAACATCCTGGTTTTGTCCACCTTCCTTCAAATACACCATCATGGAAGGCGTCTTGATGTCTTTTGCAACGTTCAAGATTTCCTTGAGACGTGGTACACCGAGTGTAACGTTCTTAGATGACACACCAGTAAAATGGAAAGTGTTCAATGTCATCTGCGTAGCAGGCTCACCAATAGACTGGGCAGCCAGAACACCAACCATCTCACCGGGGTGGACCAACGAGCGTGACCACTGGCTCTCCAATTCACCCATGATGTGGTTGAAGGCAGCCTTTGTCAGGCGGTGGTGCATAGCCAGCTGCTTGAATGCAAGGCGAGAGCGCAGCAGTGCCTTGAAGAAGAGACTGGAGTTCTTATCGGCCTCCTTGGAAATGGGATCCTGTCCCTTGACAACTACCATCCTCTCCAACAGGGCCTTTACCGCTGGAATGACTTCTCTGGGGTCCAGATTACTGCGCTTCGAGTCGTCGACGCGAAGGAACTTCTTGGTAGACTCAATCAAACGAGTAATGTTGAGGGGCAACTGGATGGCATCTTCCAATTTCTCAGACTTCAGCTTGATCTCACGTAGGAAATCGCGGTCCTGAGAAATCTTCTCAAACTCCTCATCGAGCAATTCCTGCACCTCAGCATCACCAATCATGATGTTGCCGGCATTCTCAATGGCCTCGGAAATGGCACTGCTGCCCTCCATGACATCGATCTTGTAACGCCGCTCGAAATCAACGGTGCGCACTGCCCAATGATCCATAAATTGCTTCTCGACAATCATTGCATCCACACCATCCTCACCATAGATGAACTGAATGATATCACCCAGGGAGTTACGAACGGTGCCGTCGTACCTGGCACTGACGTCCTCCAGCGCCTTAACTAGACGTCTTTGGATGTAACCAGTTTCAGCTGTCTTGACAGCAGTATCAATCAAACCCTCACGACCAGCCATGGCGTGGAAGAAGAATTCAGAAGGCGTCAGTCCTCGGAGGTATGAGTTCTCAATGAAACCACGTGCCTCGGGCGAATAGTCATCCTTCGTAAAGTGCGGTAGAGTGCGGTACTTGAAACCAAAAGGAATGCGCTTTCCTTCGACGATCTGTTGGCCGACAAGAGCCGACATTTGGGAAATGTTGATAGAAGATCCCTTGGAACCGGAATCGGCCATGAGTTTAGCGTTGTTGATATCCTTCAAACTCTTCTGAGTTGTGGTACCAGCCTTGTCACGGGCGGCGTTCAAGGCAACCGAGACCTTACTTTCAAAGGTCTCTCGGATGTTCATACCCGGCAGCGCCTCAAGCTCGTTATCCGTGGCCTGCTGGGTCAGCTCGGCAACGATTGCCTTCTGAGCGTCAATATGGGCCTGAATCTTTTCAATAGTGCCCTTGTCCGGGATAGTGTCACCGATACCAATGCTGTGACCCCAGTGCAAAAGCCAGTAGTTGACGACACGTTGGCACCCATTAAGAAAAGCCATCGCACCCTCGGGACCAAGCTCGTTGTAGCACAGGTGAATAACACCACCAGCCGCAGCACCGACAATTTTCTTGGCCGGAAGTCCAAAGAGGAGTTCACCAGACTGGATGCAGATACCTTCATCGTCCGGCGGGTTCCACGCGGAGCCGCCGCCAGGCTTGTTGTAAAGACTGATCTCGTGCGGGATGACCATGCTCACAATCTGCTTGCCAGTCCAGCGAGGTCTGGGCTTCAAGATTGCGGGCTGGGGAATGATTCCATCCCAGTTGGGAACCCACAACATGATGTTCATGACCATCTCCTTGGTGATGAAGACGTCACGGCGGCACATTTTGTAAATACCAGCCAGTGTATCTTGCACGATACCCATCAAGGGTCCGTTTCGTTGGGGGGAGACGATGTTGATTGGCACCAAGCAGAGCTCCTTGACCTCGGCACGAGTCTCTTCAGTTTGAGGAACGTGCAAGTTCATTTCATCACCATCGAAATCAGCGTTGTAGGGCGAGGTGACGGAAAGGTTCAGCCGGAAGGTTGAGTAGGGCATGACCCTCACTCTGTGTCCCATCATGGATTCCTTGTGCAGAGACGGCTGACGGTTGAAGATGATAAAGTCGCCGTCCCGAATATGTCTCTCCACCTTCCATCCCCATTCCAGCACGATATCAGATCTGTTCTTGTGGTGGCGTAGGTCTACTCGGGACCCGTCGGATCGGATGATGTACTTCGCACCTGGATGCTCGGTGGGCCCATTGCGAACACAAGCAGTCAGCTGCTCCTGGTTATACATGGTGACGGTCTCGGGATACGTCAAAGTTCTGGCGATACTTCTAGGAACACCGACTTCGTCCAGAGACAGATTGGCATCTCCAGTAATAACCGTACGGGCGGAGAAATCGACACGTTTACCCATCAAGTTACCACGCAGACGTCCCTCCTTTCCCTTGAGACGAGCGCGGATAGACTTGACAGGACGACCGCTCTTTTGCAATGCTTGAGGCTGGCCAGCAATATCATTGTCCATCAAAGTGGCCACATGGTACTGCAGCAGCTGCTCAAACTCGGCAGCAATATGGGCTGGTGATCCCTCTTGAATGGCCTGTCTGACATTGCCGTTGGCACGAATGATGTCACCCAGTTTGTAGGTCAGATCATCCTCGTTTCGCATGCCAGTGCCAGTACCATCCATGGAAATACTGGGGCGAACGGGAGGAGGCGGCACGGGAAGGACTGTGATAATCATCCATTCGGGTCGGGCATAGTCAGTGTTGAGACCCATATCGATCAAATCGTCGTCCGAGATGCGCTTGAGGATGTTGAGAGCCATCTCAGGTGTCAACAACCGCTTGTCTTTCACCTTGTTGTTCTCTTCATCCTTTTGCTCGAACTGGGCCCACAGCTGCAATGCGGTCTGTCGAATCTTAGGCTGACTGTTGCCACAGCCTCCATGACTGTTCTTGGGGGCCTTGTTGCCAGGCTCGTACTCGCCATCATCCTTGGGAACTTCGTTGGAGCAAATGTTCTTGTCCTTGCACACACCCCAAACTTCCTGGAATCTTCTCTTCTTGTCACGGATGTTGACTGCTTGATTGAAGTCTGGGTTGCTCTAGAAGTAAAAGTGTCAGCATTTTGACAAACACAGGATGATTTCAAGGCATCATCGAGGCAATACTAACCCTGTCTTCCAAAACCTTGCTGCAATTGTGACAGACAGATTCGAGAATCTTCTTGATCTTCTTGATGAAGCCAGGGTGGTAGACAGGTTTTGCCAGCTCAATGTGACCAAAGTGACCTGGACACTCGTTCATGCTCTGCTGGCAGGTTGCACACTTGAATTGGCGATCGACGGAGCCAAGACGAGGATCGTTGAGACCATTGACTCGAGGCTTCTGACGCGACTCGTCCATGGTTTCAGGATACATGATATGAGCCACACTCATATTCTTGATTTCCTCTGGCGAGAGGAGACCGAACTGGATCTCCTCCACCGTCTTGAGGGGCGCATCAGAGTGCGCAAAGGTGAGGTTCGCCATGTTGGCGGTTTGGAGTGGAATCGATTATCTATTGAAGCTCGAAAGACGCGGTGGACGTCAGGGAAAGGCGGGGCCGACTCAAGTAAATGGCCAGACAACGGTTTTTTGGGTGTTTTTTTCGGAAGGTGCACGCGGTACGAGAACAAAGAGCGATGGAACTTATCACAGTTGAGCGCGTGAACGCGGTGTGATGCAATCGTGGCGGAGAATCGTAAAATCGTGACGCGGCCGAGGGGAAAGCAGCTGAAGTCGCAGAAATACAGTATATAGGATACAATCCTCTGATTGCGATGCAAAGTCGCTCCCAGTGGTGGAGGTGATGAATGAAAAGATGCTCAGCGGTGACAAAGAGCACCCGGGGTGAGGTAGTTGCTGGCAGAAAGGACCCAGCGCCAATCCAGAGGCCAAAGGCCTGAAGGCAACTGTCAACTACTCCAGGGTGGCGCAAAATCTGCCGCGTCGCAGTCGCTCTGGTCGAGGAAAGTGCCGTCGCTCGAGATGATCGCAAGGTCGGAGAATCGCTGTCGATGGGCGGGCGCGATGTCCGACGCGCGTGATGATGAGAAATCGGGGGTGGAGGTTGTACGGGTGATGAGGCAACACTCGACGTGAGGCCGATGGAGAGAGAATTTGATGCTACGAATTGCAATCGCGCTAGTGGAGTTGCCTGGAGAGTGCTGCCAGCCAGTCGATTCCAGTCAGCCAAGCAGGAGGCGCTAACAAATGGTACTTGCGCTATGTTCCAGAAGGTCGTGGTTTGGGTCTGTGCGTTGGGTTGCTGACCGCGACAATTTCGTGACGGGCAGGTATCAGGGTTACAATCTCGAGATGTTTCTTGGAGACATTCGATGTCATCTTTTTTGGTCTCTATCCAATATTTTGCTAGTAGATAAAGCAAGAGCACATGTTTCTGAATATTGCTTATATGCTCACATATGCCATAGAGATTTGCTCTAAATATCTTCAACAGCTTCCATTTGGTCGATGCCACCCAGAATCATACACGTCAATCACCCGCTAAAGTACACGCAGATAGTGGGTTACCTGAGCCTGGCGCCTCGCCGGTGAGTCAAAGGTAGGAAGAAACAGCATTCCGCTCAGATTTAGGTGTGCACATAAGACACTCCCGTGCCATACTATTATTACCGGTACACTTATTTGATGGCACACACTATTGTTAACAATTATTGGTGGGCGCAGATTTGTTAACCTTTGCATAGGCTTTTGGCTCAAGCTGCATCAGTATTTAACGTATGGAGGAGCCCAGGTACTGCAGATCCCTGTGCATAGCTAAACCCCATCACTAAAAAAGCTCTGGGGGTGGACCTGTAGGTCAACGTTCTGCCACAAACACAATTGATGTGTCAGTCTGTGGCTGCATGTGCGGCTATGTAGGTACACAGCTGAGTATGCCTCACTATATATATATCTCCTTACCTCCTCCTACTTTTGGCTGCCTTTGAAGCAGACTTCTTACTCTTGTCTTCCACATCATCTTGACCCTCGCCTGCTTCACCCATACTCCTCCTACGTACGGTGCCAGTAGAGACGGCCACAAACTCCTCTTCGCTATCACTCGCACCCAAGTCATAGAGCACCGGCATCCTGAATCCAGTGCCACTGACTGTCGTGCCATCGTCATAGCCCTTGATCCGGGGATCTAGCGTCAGCACATCGATATCCTCGTCTTCTGCATCCAGCTGCCTCCTCTTGATTTCTTCTTGGGGGTGTATGTCGAACTCGTCTTCCTTTTCCACATACTCGACATTCTCCTCAACCTCCATAAAGTCGGGGGCGAGCGCCGACCACTTCTGCGGGCTCGTCACGCTCCAGATGTAAATGCGACCTGTCTCGAGTCCGCATGCGGCAAGCACCGCACGATGTGGATGCCACTCGATCACGCCCTGCTCTTCCTTTGGGCCCTCCAGCATTCGCACCAGCGAACCGTGGCCGCGCTCCCAGATGTAAATCTCATGGTTGTTATATGTAGATGCTGCAACATATTCGCCCGTGGCACTGAAGGTGACATGATTCCATGATAGACGATTAACCACATCTTGAAACTTGTGCTCGAGCGGGACCTGTATCGTGTCCGGATCGAGGTCTTCGGCTGACAGGTTTGGTACGTTGAACGTCCGTATAATGCGATCTTGCGAGTTGACGAGCAATTCTCTACCAGAGGCGGTCAAGCGGGCTGTTGTGACCACGCCGCTACATATTTTCTCGGACCATATGATCTCGTGCGTATTTGTGTCAATGATGTTGAGCTTGCCCTTATTCGTTCCTGCTAGTATATGGTCGCCCGTGGCCGAATAAACTGTCGCGGTTGTCTGCTGCTTGGCATCTTCTTTTGCATGTTTCTCCTTGGTCGCAGTATCGGCGTCCTCGTTGTGCCGCCTCGGCGCCGAGGGTAGCGTGTGCTTGACATCGATCGGGTCGCTAACGTCCACCAAACACGGCGCCTGCTCGAAAATGGAGGCGACGAATTGGTGGTGATTCCACGGGTGTAGATCTGCTGTGTAGACAGGTGCTCGGAACCTGACCTCTCTGTATGGTGTACCCGCTTCCAGATCCCAGAGTACTGCTCTCCATCCTTGACATGCGCTCAGCAGATATCGTCCGCACCGCGACCAGCTCAAACTTGTAATGGCCGCTCTATGGCCCCGAAGTTTGCGCGCCACGCCTATCGTTTCCAGATCCCACACGACGACTGTTCCGTCGACGCGTCCGGAAGCGAGGAAGTCACCGCGGCGATTGAAGCGCAGGCATGTTGTGTGGCCGGAACGAATCGTGTTTGTGATGTTTTCCGGGTAGTCTTGGAGTAGGTAATCGTCGCTGAGAAGGAGGTTCATCGTGGCAGAGGGAGGGATACAATCGCTGGTCTGTGAAATATACGCGAAGTCTGGCTTGCGCGGAGACAAAGTTCCTACACAAGAGCCTAGTCGGCAAAAAGCTTCTTAGGTGTCAGTCGGTGAGTCGCATGCAAGACGCGATCGCGAAACAATTTCATTCCAGCCTCGCAGCTAGCAGCAGCAGAATGATGCAAGGCTACAGGGCCGTTGAACTTGCGATTGCCGCTGATCTCAGGGATTTGACAGGGGCCAGCCCGCTGAAACCCCACTACCATGTCAAACCCCACCAACCCACCAAGACTCAATGTTCCGCCTAAACTCAAACGCGGATCTAAAGATTTGATTGTGCATATATCTTTTGTGCCTTGGTATTTTTTTTGCCGGTTGGAAACCCGTTTGAGTTTATCTCTTGCACCGCGATTTACGTCGGTAAAGAAGGATCCTTGCTGCTTGTAATCAGCCACTGAGTAGTCATGGCGAACTCAAGGTGAAGGGCGACCGAGATCCATGCAATGCATCCGGGGTGACTAACACCGAACAGATTTGAGTATGTCAAGGCTTTTGAGCAGGCAGACTATCTGATGCCCAATACGTGGATAGTCGTCAGGATAGACGGGCGTGGCTTCACCAAGTACTTCCATATATTCCCGGCTACACGTTATTCAAGACTGATTTATTTCCAGACTATGCACAAAGTATGGATTTGAAAAGCCCAACGATCGCCGGGCTCTGGATCTCATGAATGCCGCCGCCAAAGCTGTTATGACTGAACTTCCCGACATCACAATTGGTTATGGCGTCAGTGACGAATACAGGTAAGTATCCCAAGGCTTTTTAGCCCTCATGTACTTATAGCCGTAGCTTTGTGTTCCATAAAACATGCACACTATTCGAACGAAGATCAAGGTGAGCTCTATACGATCCCAAGAAAGTTGGGTGATTAGTTTTGCTTATTCTATGTCCAGTAAACTGGTGTCTACCATTGTTTCTACATTTACGGCATATTATGTCCACCTATGGTCGACGTATTTCACCGATACGCCTCTGTCACCTCCCTTCCCAAGCTTCGACGGGCGAGCCGTGTGCTATCCGAGTGTGCAAAACTTGCGCGACTACATGAGCTGGAGACAGGTTGACTGTATAGTCCCCATGTGCCTTCTGTATACGACCTATTACTTATGTCTAAACAGGTCATATCAACAACTTGTACAACACCACATTTTGGTCGCTGGTCCAACTCGGCGGCATGTCCAACACGGAGGCCGAGAAGTTCCTAGCAGTAGGCCGATATCATGTCGAATCGTATAGCAACACACAAGCTGACTGATGTCCAGGGAACTGTATCAGCTGACAAGAACGAGATCCTTTTCTCGAGGTTCCATATCAATTACAACAATGAGCCGGAGATATATAAGAAAGGCAGTGTTGTAATTCGAGATGTAAGGATATCTGTTCCCGAAATGTGATGTTGATGTTGCTGATAAGAGTAGTATGAGCTCGTCGATCCGGGCAGTCATAATGTCGCTGAAGTGGCAGACGACATTGCCGAGCCAGTGAAACAATCAAAGACCCAGCAAGAGAACGACAGGAAGCGGAGGGCCAAGGCGCGGGTGATGGTGGAGCATCTCGATATCATCAAGGATGACTTTTGGGATAGACGACCTTGGCTCCTATCCAACAAGCCTGGCAAGGTACCGAAGCAGACATGATATCAATCATGAATGATTGTCTGAAATGGGCGGCCAACACCTCCTACCCATGATCTGCTACCAAGCACGCAGAGCTCAACCGTGGACAATTCCCTGAACTAGTAGATGGCAGGTGTAATGCGTTTCAGGGGCGAAATCAACCTGTACTGGCTTTCCGCCGCTTCTCTTCTTTCCGTGCCCGTCTCATTGCTCTCCTTGCTCTTCGCTGCTCTTTCGTCTCGCCAGCCTTGAGCGCCTCTTTGGCGGCCTTTTTCTGTTTCTTCTTCTGCGCCTTTAGCTTGGCCTTTTCGGCGGCAGCGGCCTTTGTAGCTTCTTCAGCTTTCCTTCTCTTCTTTTCTTCCCGCCGTGCGCGCCTCTCCTCTTTTGTCTCTTGTTGCTTCTCCTCCGCAGCGGGTGTGCCAGCTCCGCTGTCAGGCGGCGTCAATAGCCCTGACACCTGATCGACCGATCCTCGCAAGAGTCCGCCGCTGACAAAGCACGTATAGAGCCCGCGGGCACCCGTGTATTTCTTTGCTCCCCTCGCCGTGATCTTTTCAATGTCCAGCTGGCCGCCGCCGGTCGTCTGTTTCATGGACCCCGATGTGGTGTCGATCCCCTTGAGGGCTTGGTCGAAGGCATTGAGCCACCAAGCCTGGGCCTTGTGATCTTTTCTGGAGCCGAGCCCGCGGCCATCGCTGCCTTCGCGCTTGATCAGAATGTGGTGCTTGAGACCGGTCTCGTCGTCGGTCGGATGAAGAGAGTGGCCTTTTCCTCGCCACCCTTGAGAGGTCAGCAGGGCGTGGGCGTCGAGTCTGGACATGTTGGCGTTGTGCGCGCTACCCTGTAAAATCAATGGGAGTGCGAAGCGCAAAGAGAAAAATTAGTGGGAAATGAGCGTGTGTCTTATGCGCCAATCGCCATCATGGTTCGCTGTTGTCGGTGGACGTTGGAAACTTTTGCGAGGTACTGGGACCAAAAAGTTTAGTGTGGGGTCCCTGCCATTACTTGTTTATCGATAATGTACCGAGGTGGATCACTGGACTTCGGTGCTGTGCTTGCTTTTAGTGCAACATTGTGTCTTGATAGTCCACTGTGCAAATAATAGAACTTCTCGTAGCTCCTTCTAATACACTCGACACCTTGGTTCAAGCGATTTTAGGAAAAACATCATCGAGACCTCGTATACTGTTTTTTTTTTTTTCCGTTTCTTATGCCCAGCTGTATGGCAACTACTCCTTAGTAAGGTTCATGGAGAGACTATCAGCATATGAGAATAGTTGCCAGTGATTTTTAAACAACTGAGAGATCACATCTGGAGAGTAACTCACTACATGGAGTTAAGAGAAGAGTCAAATGATTTGTAACTTCCTTGCGAAAGCATTGGCGTATACATATCCAATCAGTCGTTAAGCAGAAGCCACCTTTCTCATGGCAGCATTGAATACGTCAAAACGCTTAGATATTCTCATTACAGTCATCTACCTTTAACAAATTTCTCCCACTGATGTCCCCTTTCTTCATAGCCAGCACTGGGACCAACGTGCATTTCTTTCCAACATCTGGCACAGTATACGTCATCATCGCAGCCCAGGCATCGGATTGCTCCATCTTCTAGGCAGACCGTACACCAAGTCTTACTGTCTTCATCCGTATAACCATGGCGCTTAATCAGACCTGGCACAGGACGGTCTTCCGGGGCAAAGGTGGGTGCAACAGGGAGGCCCAGTTCATCAACTTGAGAGGTTGGAGCTGAGGGAAGTGTACGACCGCCATTACCCAATCCACTGAGAGCGGCCATGCGGTTTGTGATATCAGCCTCAAAATCAGCGTCCTTTTCGGAAGTTTCTGGCAGATCTGGTTGATCTTGAAGTTCTGTTGGCACCGCTGGAAGGTTGAATGGATCTAGGTTTGTTTTGTGCTGATCACCTTTTGGCGACACAGAAGACTCTGTAGCTTCAGGTTTTCTCTCTGGCGCATTGGTCTTTTCCCATTCCGCCTCATCCGCGGCTTGAGCAAGAACATCGTGAATGTCTCGTCTCATGACTTCCCCGTCGGAGTCGTCTTCAGAATCGCCATCATTCGATCCGTCTTCATTGTGTCCAGATCTTGTGGATTCTGGTTCATGCGCAGCGGCCGCGCCAAGCTCTTCAAGGAGTGCAGTCACTCTCTGGTGCTCATCTTCCTTGCCCCGGCTGACCTCGGCAGCAACTTCTTCTAGCCACTGCTCATCAGAATGCAGGTCTGCGAGGAGCTCTTCCAAGGTCTGATCATCCGTATCGAGCAACTCGTCTGTGCCATTATGCTCATGAGCGGATCCTCCCGATGGGGCCTCGTCAAAAGTGCCAGTCACCGGAGGGACGGATTGAGGGGATTGAGGCTGTGCCTGTCCGGGGAAGGATGCAGGCGCCGCATCCGCTTGTTGTCGGAGACTTTTCAAGCGATCTGATAAGCCGTCTTCTCTTGTGGCGGGCTTTGCCCGCTCAATGGTATCTGCAGGCGTCACTGACCTTGGAGCATGTTCAGTATGCTTGCTTGCACATATCTCGTGACTCTCTTGGGCCGGACTCAACGGAGTACCAACAGGATAGGAAAACCTTACTTTGAGTTGCCATCCAGGTTGACATTGGTTGGTTTCAGTGCATTTAGACGATCCAGGAGATTCTTATTTGATCCTGAGCCAGCCATGATGGAATTGTTTTCTTTAATTGTTTATGATGGGGCAGAATACGCAAGACATCAGCGAGTATCAAAATAGTGCGTACTGCCACGGAACGTGATCGCACACTGTGTATCAGCACTTTGCGAAGTCGGGATGCGAGGTGGGTGGCGCTGATTTGACGTGTTGAAACACAACAAAGCATCAAGTTATCTGATCAATCAAGATGTTGCATTTGATGGGCTCTAATAAGATCCGCACTTGCATGCGCCTAACGACACGTGCTTAGATCCAAGTGGATTTCGCCTCCAAACATCAACTTGGCGCATTCCAATTATTCCAGAAGTTGCGGAATGTTCTTTATCGTTGCAACAGTTTACAGTGGGTTGCCTCACTGGCGAAATAATAATACCATCTGTGCCACATGCACAGATTACTGAGCCTTGCTAAATGAAGGCAGACTGATCACTGTAATCATTAGGGTACTGCCACTACATGGGTTATGCAAATACGCCCTCGGAGAACGCAGGTGGTGCTCGGAGTACAGAGGATCAGCCGGGCTTTGCATCTCACTGATGCGAGAATGATCCCATAATCATCGTCCACCGGAAACCTTGATGAAGGCTGTGTCCGTGGCAACTGGGAGTAATGAGTCTTACAAGTGCACCTGTGCCGCACTACACTGACGCTACAAAACCCATGATTTAGAACTTTTGGGTAGCCAAGCGCACCAACCCAGTTTTTTTGCGTCGGGCATTGGAATTGACATTATATCCGAACAAACCAACCACAACAGCGCCATGAAATGCCCAGCATAGGCTAGACTCTTTCTAGAAATGATGCTGTCGCGAAGGATCGCGCCAAAGCTGTTTGCATCTCCCGGACATGCCAGAATGCTGTCATCGCAAGCATGTCCAACGGCTATGCCACCATGCCCACTGTTTTCAGAAGAATGTTTCGAGGGTTTAATTCCGGAAACGAAAAAGATCACCAACAAGTTTGTTGTATTCTTGATGGGGACTTCAAATTCTTGAAGTCTACAAACCTCAGGTCTGCGCCACTGTAGGCAGCTTATCGGCGGAGTTTCAATGGTGTTTGCAGTGGGTACCCGGGGCTTCTTAGAGAATCAAGCTTAAATGCAAAGTCAAATTGGGCCAAGGGTCCACTGTAGGTCACGCTCGACACAACAGTAAGAATCGCATGTTGACGAGTAGCGTACAACGAGGAGGATGAGAAGATCTGAATTTGTGTTGGAAGAGTGTTGGGCTTCGAGGGAGTCTTATGTCATTGCCAAGTGGCAGAAATCGATTGCTCCTTGGGAGACTTGGCCGAAGCAATACGTAGTACGGTAATTATGACATCCGGCGCGAAGTTCCTCCCTAGCAAGCCTACCAGCAGTTTAGGTGCTGCATGCGGACATCGTTTCTCACCTGCAGTCTTGGCAGGCAAATGGTGTCGGGGCGGTGCCAACAGGGTCTCCGTGGTGAGAAATATGGGGGGATTTAAGGTCGTACTGGTGTCATCATGGGGCAGATCTCCCCAGCCTTTGCCCCCTACCATTACTTAAAAAGTGCATCATCGTCCATGTTCAAGGCTGAAACGTCTTCGGAGTTACTACCTACATAAACAGTGTCCTACCACCTATCGTGATTCACCGGGCGCAAATCTTGGAATCTCACCTATCAAACTTGCATTTGCTCATCTGCAGTCAGCACAAGCTTCCTTGCTTTATCTTACTCGTCTACTCTTGGTCGAACAGTTCAAAGCCTGATTTCTTTTTCTTCGGCTGTATCCTCCTGCACGTCCTTCAAGACTCTATCCACATCGACCTAAGTCACACTACACACTGATATGAAGCCTCTCAACACATTGTTGGCAGTTACGGCTGCGAGCCAATGCGCCCAAGCTGTCGCAGTGCCGAGTCACAATGATGTAGAACTATCGTCGCGGTCACAATCTCACGACAACAGCTACGCACACTCCGAGCGCTCGGAACACGAGGATTTATGGAAGAGGAAAGGCGGTGGCGGCAGCGGTGGCCGCGGAGGTAGCTCTGGAAGTTCCAGCAGTGGTTCATCATCATCAGGTAGGTCAGGGTCTTCGGGGTCCTCATCGGGGTCCTCAAGTTCTTCCGGTTCGTCCCGGGGCTCATCTGGCTCCTCATCAGGCTCGTCCTCGTCGGGTTCTTCAAGTTCATCGTCAGGTTCATCAGGTTCAAGGTAAGAACGGCCATATCTCTCCGTATTGTGCATGTTGATTGACTCATCTATTTTCCAGATCCGGATCTTCCAGTTCAGGGTAAGCATTTTACAGCAGACACTCACCTTGTGTTAATTCTTCTTCCAATGATGTTTTACTAACTCTGTACCATCAGTCTTGGATCATCATCGTCCAACACTGGAGGTCGGACTACAACAGGCAGTGGCGTAAAGCCATCTTATGGTTCTGGCGGCAAATACTATGCGGGAGGTGCAACGCAACCATACCGGGCTGGAAGTAGCAGCATCGGTAGCGGAATCGTCCCCGGCCTATTCCTTGGATCGGCGCTTGGATTCTGGGGTACATACTGGCTCCTTGGAGCGTACCACTACCCATATGCTCATCCTTACACATTCCACAACTCCTCGTCGAATCAAAACGAGACGAAGCCCGTCGAATGTCTCTGCAAAACCGATGAGGAATGTGGTTGTGAGGACAACTCTGCCGACACGGAATACATGAACAGCATTCTCGGTAATGGAAGTTACGCCGGACTGAACCAGTCTGTCGTCACCGTGGCCAATGTTAATGGTACCGACACCATTTTCATCAACGGAACCTTGGCCAACGGCACAACTGCCTCTGGCGGCACAGAGGATCCCAGCGCCGCTGGTGGCATGCGATCGCTTCTTCAAGCAGCAGGATGGTGGCCGCTGGCCGCCACTGCACTTGCTCTTGCTTATGTTGCATAAACAAGCTGCATGAAGACGAATTTTTCTACGCTTGTTACGAACACACCTTTACGTGTATGATTATGGTTCCGAGAGATCAAATTAGGTTCTTCCTTCTCTTCTCATGACTCTCGGAAAAAGTTACGAGGAGACAGAGACGGAAGCAATTCATCGAGGTCAAAAGGTTGCGGAATTTTGTTTGATGAGAGGGCGACCAGTAACGATTTTGATACCCTTCATGTACATAATTTCAATTTTGGTGATTGAAACCTGTGCATAGAACTTTAATTATACAGATTGCGAATGACCTGCTTTTTTAATCTTGTGTAAATCGTACAGTCTGTGTTGATGATGTTTGCTTGTATACTGATATACTACATCGAGATGAAAACTTCAGGAGACTTCGCCCAGACCTTCGGCTTGCCTTTCTATCCGCCTTGCTTTGCACCAGTCGCCCAATTCTTTCCATATCCGTTCCTTCTCTTCCGGTCTCAATGAAGCTGCTAGCCCACTTGTACTTGTCGCCACAAAGACTCTTGCTCCTGTAAAGTCAGTGGTCTCGGCATCTGCCTGATTAAGCTGCTCCGGAACACCCATATCCTCCGCCTCGTCCTGCCACCCATACCGGAACTCTGCCTTGGTAATGGCTTTGCCCTTACGAACCCTCCATATGCTCTCCCATATGCTCTTGCCTACGATACAAACCACTTCCGGCCTCCACTCTCGGATCTTGTCCTCGAGGACGGCAACGCCCTCGTCCATCTCGGCCTTGCTGAGCTCGGCGCCGTTGCGCGAGGGCCGTGCGACAATGTTCGTGTTTCCGAGGGCGAAGCGGGCCGGCAGGGTGCGGTCCTCGTCGGCCCGGCACGGCACGGGCGTGATGCCCGAGGAGAAGAGCAGCTTCCAGAACAGGTTCGACGGGTGGGCGTAGGCGTGGCCCGACCGCGCCGTCTGCACGCCCGGGTTCAGGCCCACGAACAGGATCAGCAGGTTCCGGTCCAGGACGTCAGGGAGCAGCGGGAGGTGCGCGTACGTCGAGGGCGGTGCGTAGCCGCTATTTGGCCGGCGGCGGCTGCTGCTGCTGCTGCTGCTACTGCGCTTCTTCCTCGGCGATGGTGTAGTAGAGCTCTGTGAGGTGTCTAGATTGCTGCTCTCGCCGCCGGGGGCTTCTCCTCCGTGCTTGCGCTTGTCTCGACGCGGGGCAGGCGACGACGTTTTGGTCGACGTCGCTCCGGAAGACTTGCCGGGCGATACAAGACTCGAGAGTGGCGTGCTCAGGCGAGAGCTCCGCCGCAAGGAGGAAGAAGCCTGGTCTTCAGAGCTCGTGTACATGAACTGATTTAGCTTGAGCCGACCCTCGAAACTGGGAGTGCCGTCCTGTGCTGGAGCTGGCTCCCCGAGTTTCCCCTTTGCCATTGCGAGTTTCTTGCCTTCTGGGTCTGTAGTCCAGTGAGTCCTACAATATCATTCATTCGCAGAGTAAAAGCACGTGAAAGTGGTTGCGGAAAAATAATTGCAAAAGCGCCAGCAATAATGCGTGCTTAGGCTGAAGTGATAATTATGGTTCTAGCAATGGCAGGGGTGAGAGTATTGTTTCGCCCCAGGCCCATACATATATGATAATAGCGCCTAGATTTGAGTCCTGTGTTCTACTTTCTCATCAATACAGAATTAAGCTATATACATTGCCCATTTTAATTTAATCAAGAATTCCAACTCACCGCATGCCTTTTGCACCGATAAATCTGATTGCAATTACAAAGAGATGTGCACAAGAGAAAGACTGCTTCGTCAAATGAGAATGCTGATTACCGTAAGAAGCAGCGCCAGCAATCGGTTCAACGTCGTCTGTTTCGTTGCGATATGATTGAATCTTGGTCATATCACGTTGAACATATACTTTAATACACATCATATTTGATACTTGAAGTGTCATTCAAGGTCAATTCATCTGGGCATTGCACTCGACTCAGAGACTACATTGCTCGGTTGGTTTTCATATACGCAGGTATATTGCAGTCAGCCTTATATTTGTCTTTTTTGAGTACTCATATTGGTATTAGAAAGAGCCCAGAGAATTGAATTATTGGTGAAGTTATATAACCACCAGGATATTTGAAGCCTCATTCGAAAGATCAATCCTACGTTTCTAGCTGGGTCATGCACCCATTGAGAACATTGCAGAAGTAGGATTGATTTCTGGTTGCTAGCAATCTACTGTGCCATCTGTTGCCGTATTCAATGTCGGCACCTGAAATTACGAGTACGCAGTGAGAATACCATGAGCAAGAACCGCAAAAGAAGGAAATCGTTGCTTGTTTTGTCGAGTTACACATTTCGCTTGGCGGGTAAAAAGTTGATGAAAATACGACAATGCATCGAAAACTAGTTCTCGCGCCAACGTCATAGTCCCCCGTCCGTCTCGTATCGAGATAAACGGGCCGGACATGGGTGAAAGAAAAGCAGGTGCGGTCTTCACGGCAACGAGAATGATAGAAGGAATGATGGGATTCATTGAAGAATGTTGATTTGGATGATTGTAGAGTCAATTGAGACTTTGGCGGCCGCTTGACCAAAATCTGGTCTCGCAGCATACGAATTCGACCGTAGGACTGTTGCTCGTACTACTGACAGGTTAGCATTCTTGGTTGCCCTACAGCGACAAATAGGAGATGGCTGTGCTGCCGCATGGTTGCGTTGAGGCGGGCTGAGTGGGTGCTGCTACGCCCATGTTCAGGGTCAATTAGGTCCTAGGGGGCGTCTAATGGCGGGGCAGAAGCTGAAGAAGCTTCCATAGCATCTTTGTACAGGCCAAGGTACAGACCTACACCGCAGTCTCACCCCACTTCCAGCATTGATCAGCTCCCAGGATCGTGCTGCTGCTATATTTACTCTTACGTTCTTCTCCTTCGTCTACTCCATTCATCTTACAGGCCAGTCAGCGCTAGAAGCTTATATAACAAGTCCCAGGAGCTGTCACGAAAAGTCAATTGTTGATCCTCTTGTTCATTTTGCCCCCCAAAGCCATTTCAACCTGCTACTTACAAGCGAGCAATTGCCCCTCGTTCTATAGAGGTATCTCTCATATATATCACATCCTTCTAACGATTCCCATCATGGCACCCAAGCCTTTCACTCCTGAGAACGTCGAGGCCCAAAAGGCCACGTACGAGAAGGCCGGCCAGGGCCAGGTACACGCCTTCTTCGACTCGCTCTCGAAATCCGAGCAGGAGGCTCTTTACAACCAACTCAGCGGTTTCGACCCTGAGGAGATCAACCAGATTACCCACCGAGCACTGAACCCACCAAAGGGAGACGACAAGCCTGCCACCGTCGAACCCCTTCCCGAGTCAGCCACCGCCAGCATACTCGACTCGAAGCCCGAGGATATCCAGGCATGGTACGAGCACGGTCTCAAGCTGATCTCGGAGAACAAGGTCGCCGTGGTGCTCATGGCCGGTGGTCAGGGTACCAGACTGGGCAGCAAAGCCCCCAAGGGCTGCTTTGACATCCAATTGCCCTCGCACAAGTCTTTGTTCCAGATCCAGGCCGAGCGTATCCGCAAGGTGCAGGAGCTGGCGCAAAAGAAGCACTCCAAGGACAGTGTCGTGGTGCCATGGTACGTCATGACCAGTGGCCCGACCCGAGGCAACACCGAGAACTTCTTTGAGGGCAAGTCTCTGGGCGATGTCCTGCCCAACGAGACCGAGGAGGACCGCAAGAAGCGTGGTGTTTACTTTGGCCTGAACAAGGAAGATGTCATGATCTTCGAGCAGGGTGTCCTGCCTTGCATCTCCAATGAGGGCAAGATCATGCTCGAGGGCAAGGGCAAGGTCGCCGTAGCACCTGACGGCAACGGCGGTCTCTACAAGGCCTTGTACCAGGCACCTATTACCTCCAAGTTTGGTTCCGAATTCGGTACCGTCCTCAAGGACATGAAGAAGCGTGGCGTCGAGCACATTCACGCCTACTGTGTGGACAACTGCCTGGTCAAGGTTGCCGACCCCCTCTTCATCGGTTTCTCTGCCGCCAAGGGTGTCTCTCTGGCTACCAAGGTCGTCCGAAAGCGCAACGCCACCGAATCCGTTGGTCTCATTCTCTCCAAGAACGGCAAGCCTGATGTTGTTGAGTACTCAGAGATTGATGCCGCCACCGCAGAGGCCGAGGACCCCAAGCAAGCCGGCGTGCTCAAGTTCAGAGCTGCAAACATTGTCAACCACTACTACTCCTTCCAGTACCTTGACGGCATGGACGCTTGGATGAGCAAGCTGCCCCACCACATTGCCCGCAAGAAGATTCCCTGCGTCGACCCTGCCTCCGGTGAGGACGTCAAGCCTTCCAAGCCCAACGGCATCAAGCTCGAGCAGTTCGTCTTTGACAATTTCCCAATGCTTGAGCTGTGCGACTTTGCATGCTTGGAGGTCAAGCGTGAGGACGAGTTCTCTCCCCTCAAGAACGGCACTGACGCCAAGGAGGACAACATGATTACGAGCAAGCAGGATATCATGGGCCAGGGCAAGAGATGGGCCGAAGCTGCTGGTGCTTCCGTGAGCAACGGAGCTAGCGAGGGCCTGGAAGTGTCTCCCTTGACCAGTTATGTAAGTTGTGGTATGATCTGCTGTCGTGTACTTTTGCTAATCACAGTGAATAGGGTGGCGAAGGTCTCGAGGGCCTCAAGGGCAAGAGCATCTCGGAACTCGCAATCTAAGAAACATCAATGTGGAAGAGCTCCCGAAATGGAGCCTGGATGTGAGCGACTGAATCACACGCCATATATGATGGCCTGCATGAGGGCTATGAGAGACAAGAAAGTAAAAGTAAAATACAATAAGATTTAAAGTAATTGCAGTTTGCATACTACTACTGCATTGACGTTACTTTGATGTCGCAACATATATGACCAAAGATGAATTCACGTGAAGCAAGATTTGAATTGTGCAAACAAAGCTTGGCGACAGGTGAAGCAATGTCGGCCTGTATGTCTCAGATGAAGTTCTGTATTGACAGAAGATAATTGCAAGCACAAGCTGTCACGTCTGATACACAGAGATTAGAAGCTTTTGGACATGAATCACGTACCAAGTACGTGCGATATGTTCAGAGTATTTACATGCCAAACATAGGTGTCACAATGAAGGGCAATTGATACTTCAATTATGTGCAGTACGGTGAGTTGTACAGAGCGCATATCATGCTAGGCAGGGGTCGCTTATCGATAAGCCAAGGAGCGTACATAGTACGTCGGCCTATCCACTCAATCCAAAGGTCCGTGCTTCAGACACGTCGTCAGCTACGACCAATGCAAGCGCCAAGTGTTCAGTCCAGTACCTTACAGTGGTAGAGTTTCGAGCTGGTCCAGCTATTCGCAAGCTCGACGTCCTAATCTTTCCCTACAAACAGCATCACAACGCCCAAACGTCCACGATGCGCTTCCTCAATTCTTTCGCTCCTTCTCTCCTCCTGCTAGCTGCTGGTGCAGCTCAGGCCGCATCATCATGGGGATTTGACGAGGGATCCATCACCGTCGGCGCAAAGAAGTCTGACGGAGCTATCAAGGAGAAGTGAGCCGCATCTCCTGTGGGCAATTGGAAGCTTGGAATGAGACCAATGGCTAACATTCTTGTTTCGTAGGTTCTCTGAGAAGAATCCTCTGACGACGCCGGTCGCTTTGGGTGCTGCCGACACCTTGAAGATTGTCATCACGGCCAAGGAGAATGGCAAGGGCAAGCGCCCTCACCAGGCCTTCCTCGTCCTGCAAGAGCCCGAGACTGGCCTCGAGGCACCGTTCCCTCTCACGACCAAGGAGAATGGCAAGGCTACTGTTGACATTGTACGTTCATTTTGGGGTTTCCTGCACACCTAATTGTTACAAGCAAACAACTAATTCATCCCACGAATAGAAACAATCCGAGCTCCCCGTCCAGCTCCTGACCTCGTCCAAGCCCCTCAAGGCCTCTCTTCTCTTGGCCTCCTTTGGCTCCTCTGAAGGCTACAACAAGCCCGTCTTTGATGTCGAGATCAAGCTCGACCCCAATGCGACACCCCCAACCTATGAGAAGCCCATGCGCTACGGCAAGCTGGAGGAGATTCACCACATCTTCCGATCTGATCCCCAGAGCCCGCCCAAGGTTATTTCCCTGGTCTTTGCACTGGCCGTCCTTGCCACCATTCCAGCTTTGTTCCTTGGCGTAAGTTCTCCCATACTCCTGACTGCAAAGTCAGCATTCCGACATTTCAAACTAACAACATTGAATAGTGGGCTATCCTTGGCGGCAACGTCGCCCACCTCCAGAAGGCGTTTTCGGCTGCTCCCGTTTCCCACGGCGTCTTCTTCGGCTCCATCGTTGCCATGGAGTTTGTTTTCTATCTGTACTACGTCAGCTGGAACCTGTTCCAGGTTCTGCCTGTCCTCGGACTTGTCAGCGTTGCCACTTTCCTGAGTGGAACCAAGGCTCTTGGTGAGGTCCAGAGCCGACGCCTGGCTGGCGAGCGATAGATCATGAGAGAAGGGACGATCGCTAGATCTGACTTTGATATTGTGACATACACTGCGTTGACGACATGATCTGTATTTGAGCATTGGGCAGCGGGCAAATAAAAGCACAACATAGGTCGAACAACCATGTGTATAAAAACGATTCGGCATAAACACCAGCTGTGTGAAGTGTTGGGAGTACCAGGATAGCACGAGATCAATCACTCATGCATGCCAAATCCAGATGCCTTGTTCCAAGCAATGGCATCAAGCCTTGTAAGACGGCTGGACTGCCTGTTCATAGTTGGCATTGGCTGTGAGCCGGCCATGAATTCTGATAAAGGTGTTATAGTTCAGGAACAGAATAATTCAGAGAAAGCCTAGTACGACGTTAAGCCGTTGAGCATAGACAATGCGATGTTCTTATAATATCGATCTGCAATACCTGTCACATCAACCTGGCGCAACCGACTTGTGTAGTTTTTTCATCTAGTCTGTGACTCGCAATATTGAGGTATAAGGTTAATTCTAGGTTCAGAAGTAGTGCTCACCTGACACAAGGTATGCTTCTTTCCTATATGTAACCAACAATTTACTTGCCAGGGTTGGGTTACCAGATACCTACCCCTATGTCGTACTTGCAGACCAGGTCTTGCTCTTCTCTTTTTTTTTTTCTTTTCTCTTTCTTGGAAGTGTCTACGTATTGAACTTCCATCCAGGGTGACTTCGTAGGAGTGATACGCGTAATCGCGCTCAGCCATTTTGCTCCGGCACTTGTTTAGCGCAAATTCATCACACACATATAAAGATGTCTTTGCACAGCCCCGGGTCAAAGGGGTCCATTTCATATACGATGGGGCCAATGGTAATTGCGCGCCCGAGAACATGGTCGGTGTTTTAAACGGGTGCCTAAGCACACACACCGGAGGCCGTGGACACCGGGTACGTACAGAGTAGTAGTTGCGGTCATTTATTTCTTCGCGCTCGGCTTTCGGCAGGCCAGTCGAGTCGAGTCGAGTCTCGAGTCTCGACTGCCAAAGTTTCAATCCCCAAGTCTGACTCCGCCACCTATCATTTCAAGGTGCGCCGAGGTAAGATTTTAATTGTAGCGTCATGAGTTCGGGGCTATGGTGCGGGAATTTGGAATTAGCAGGGAGGATTTGGGGGGAAACATCACTGCTGATATAAGTTGACCATGATTCCCTATTCCTTTGCCAAGAAAAATATACTCCAGATTACTACCATACTACTACCCAATTCTACCAATTATCATCCTTAGCGCATCAACACCACTCAAGCTGATCGTCATACATCACGATTACCTGTAAAAGCAAAAATATCATAACACATTCAACAAGTCCAATTCATCAGAAAAGACTTGAATTATTATTATGGCTTTTGTCCTAGGCCTAGTCGGCGGTGCCGTCCGTCATGCCATCAGGCGAGAAAAAGAGAACAACCAGTCCAGCTATCAACCAGTCCGCGATTTCGACGCCAACGACGATGGCAACTACAACAACAGCACATACTATCATCACCAGCAGCAGCAGCACCAGCAGCAGCCACCGTGCCCGTGTCTGGGAACGCATCTCCCACAACAATACGGCTGCAATCACCCAGGTGCACACGATATCCACGTCCCGGTATCGCGGCGCGAGTTCAAGCGCGAGTGCAGGCGGTCCCGGCGCGCCGAGCGACACGGCCGGGGAGGAGCCGGAGCCTACGGGGCTGCTGCGGCAGTACCGAGGACGGTGGTGTACACCACCACTACTACGAGCCAACAAAACCTTCCCAACAACACTGCCGAGAGATATCACAATACGGGCGTGTTCCACGGCACGGCAAGCAGCAGCAGCAGCAGGAATATCACAGCCCGTGCTGGTCACGATGGTGAAGAAGCAGCATCAGCGCCTCCGGTCTATGCCAGGAATCGGAGAGCCTCCGTTGATGAACAAGAAGGCGGTCTCCGGGAGGACGACTTGGACGCTCCGCCCCCGTATGAGCAAGTTTCTGTGGATGCCGGAAGGCGGCGATCGGTGGAAGTGTTGGCATCCGGTGGCCGAGGGGGCAAGATGTCCGTCTAGTGTACATATTTCTATCATGAGTTTACGAATTAAATGAGCGATTCTGGTTTCTTTTCCTATTACAAATTTTGGTATTGTTTCACTTCGTGATGCCATGGTAAATGTGAAGAGGGAAAACCGTGTCATTATAGCGACTTCTCCCTTCTTTCTTTCTTTTCTTGATTGTGGCTTTGATGGCGGTCGATGAGGCATAGAGAGAGTGAGTGAAAATGTCCCGTGGCCAGCCAGCTGACATACTACGGACATAAGCAGGAAAGAGAGAAGACGATGACCTTTGGCAACATTCCCAGACATTGCCACCAAATGTATGCAACATACCGTTATGTATATTTTCCATTGTGGTGCCCAGCCACAGTCTTTACATTGTGATACGTGCGAGATGAGGTTTCGGGGAAAGCCATTCCTATAGTCATTGCATGCATGCAAAACACGACAGAATTGTACTGGAGCAGTTCCGGGGGCTACTGTACACAAGCGCCAAGACCGTGGAGACCGCAGATACTCGGGGCCTCGTGTGTCGAAGACCTGGGTAAATGCGAAAAGGCCGGATCCATGCAGGGCGCCTTATGTGATGCAGACATTGGATGGCCAGGATTGTACAAACCAGCTGGCGACCTGGCAAACCACCTCCAGATCGTGGGACTTTTCCCATGAAAATTGCAGATTGGGCTCGGCCGTTGGGTGCGAAATGACTCAGGAACACGGAGGTTTTGTGTGTACATGTGCATCGATCTCAAGCATGCCAAATCACAAAATCCGGTCATTCTCCGCTCCACGCTAGAGGGCTTTTTCTCTTTGCTGCTTTGTGTTACAATACCGGGCTTTGAAGATTTCACTTGGTAATTGCCATTATTGTAAAGATGCCTATTGGATGCGCCAGGCTACATATACATGTTCTCGATGCGGGATGGGAGGCTGAAGGCCTGATTCTATGTTCTGTCTGGCGAGTATCGGTGTAGCATCTCCAGTTCAGACGAGACGTTGACAGCGTGTTTGAATGCAGATGAACCGATTTGGCCATTGGTTGTGGCGTGCGTGGACGGGTGTGGTTGCTTGACAAGTGCGGGTGCATGATCTGTTGTTCGACGGACCCTCCACGATTCATCAGTGAGCCGCTGCCCGGCAGATCGGTGGACCCCAACCAGTCTTCCGAGAGTAACATGGAGATGTCTTGGCGATTATCGGGCGGCGTCAAACAACCAGAGAGCCAGGCTGGACAGGGGTGCTAGAGACAAATGGGTGAGGATTGATAATCGACGGCGGATGCTTTGCTGGTTTCAATTGTACATAGGTAACTTAGGTATGTGTTATTATTACGCAGCTTAGGGGGAGCCTTAGGGGAACGGGCCGTGGAGACTTCCAAATCAAACGATAAAATACAATGTCATGCCGCCTTGTACAGTCTGGCTGGGTACGAGCTGATGGCAAAGGGCAATCAATGTCAAGATGATGAGAGTTTCTGCTTTTGAATTCTCCTTGCGGTGAGCAATGTCACTTGATGCCCTGAAGGGACCTACATTTTAATAATAAATGATCCGAATCAGATTGATTTTTTTTTAGCGAACGGGCTGCATGCATTAGGCGCACTACGTACCGAGAAAACACCCCCCTGAAGACACCCAAGACACCTGAAAGCCGCCTGCTGCTGTCTGGTTCCAATCCCAGGCCAAGCCTACTTATTATGGCGTACAAGCAATGAGCTATCCATCCCCTTTGCTCAATTCTACCTGGAGACAGCCGGGCCTCCCACATCTTTGTTGTTCTTTTACATACGAGCGACCTTACCTACTTCTCTTCTTGGAGTTGGTTCTTTGCTCTTTCCGCTCAGTAATAAAGCCCTTAAGTTAGTTAGTGCAGTCCAAGTCCACGTGCAGTCTCGCTCGCTGGGGTGTAGTGGCAGATTGGTTGATTGCCCTCAGCCCTTGGCCAGATTACCTTACCCTAGTCGCCTAGATCGTCCTTCCACCCTCCGTCAGCAGCGCATTTCAACCCGGCAAACTCAGGGACCCAACCCAAGAAAAAACCAGGGGACCTGCAATTTCTAGGCACAATATTTAGGATACATTAGCAGGGTACCTCGCTGGACTGCATGTGGTTTGGCTTGCTAATGTTCCCTGACTTTTGGACCCTCCAGGACCAAACATTTACCACAAGGTACCGACTACTACTACCAGTCTGCAGTACTTACCAGCCAGTCGCCTGGCACCCACGCCAACGCCGAAGCCGCATTTCGGTCGGTCTGCTGAGAATTCATTCACTCTGTCTTTTCTCTCTTCTTTTCCCGATTGACCGGCATTTAATCTTTCCCTCTACGGCGACCGCAGACAAACGCAGCACAGGAACTTCTTCCCAACACCAAGCGAGAGAAGGTTTTCTGAGAGTTTGCCATAGAATTTCGACATCTCTTCTTGGATCCACTGCGATTCCATTCCAATCCACTCACTCGCCTTCTGTCTGTCGAGGTCCTCTCTACCTCATACCCACCCAGAAAGGCGACCGCCCCTCTCAGGCACCGCACCATTAAGTTGCCATTACGGCAACGAACCCGTTCCCCGTTGTCGCCGCCTCAACTTTATCGCCTGCCTCTCACGACCGACACACCACCACTTGGTCCTCACTACCACCACTTCTGCTGCTCGCTGCGACTCGAAACTTTGTTGTTCAATCAACAACTGTATCCACGTTCTTTTTCTCTCGTGGCCATTTTACCACGTCTGTAGTTTAAAAATCCGCGCAGAAGAAACGCTCTGAAGCCGCAGTCGCATCGGGCGCCCGCCAACTGTGCCCACGAACGCTATTTCTGGCACGCACCAACAAGCCCGACGACCTTTCTAGACATCGTTCTCATCAAGGTTGACGCTTTTCTTTAACCGCGTACAGTTCGAGCATCGAACTCCTGTCGCCCCATCGCCTCTCGTCACGATGAAGGGTACTCCCGTCGACCAACTCGTGTATGAGTACATGTTCCCGAAACCTCGCTCGACTGATCCTCAACATTTCCACTCTCTTTTGCACCGACACCTTATTCTCGAAGTCCGTCAGGAGGTACACTCCTTTTACGGCCACCTCGACACACAGGAGGCCAAGTATCCCGGTCTCGACTACTGCCATCGCATTCATCGTATCCGACTAAGCCGCTGGCCATGGCACCGCCGCCTCTTTCGGGCCTTTGACGGTCTGCGCTTGACCAACTCCGAGATCTCGAATTTGACCAAATGGGAGGGTACCAAGTGGGCTAAAGAGCGCTTTGAACGGGATGCCGGTGTTGTCATCAGAGATACCGCCGGAGACGAGGTTGGCCAATGGGTCCCAATCGAGGAAAGACCACGTGCAGATCGGGTGCCGCAAGTCGTCGAGCCTGAAGACGAAGACGAGGAAGAGGACGAAGAGGAGCAGGATGAGGTCGACGAGGATATGGACGACAGCGACGGGGAGCTCAACAGTGTCGGCATTTCCTTGAACCAACGTCTGCTGGCACGCCGCCAAGCTGGAGACGCATCTGCGCCAATAGACGAGGAGTGGGAGCAGTGGCTAAAAACTGCCATTGATTCTGGCGCACTACCCTTTCTCTCTTCCAGCAGCGATCCGGCCAGCGCACTGATTCCGCAAGTCTTGTTCCCACCATCCATGCTCAGCGCTGCTAGGGCCAACCAGTGGGATCAGGTACCAGAGTTTCTCCACGACCTACTCCGGCGAACACTGGCAACAGAGGCAGAAGCGCGGCGCAACAGAGAGGCATCACCATCACGTATTGAGGGCTCTACGCGCTCTGCGCGGAATATTCTTGCCTCAACCGCATGGAGGCGTCCCTACTCGGGCCTCAGCTTGCCACACAGCGACAATGGGGCGAACTCGGGATCTGACAACGTGCGATACAACCGCACTGCACAACCAGGGGCTTGAGTATCAGAACAACTAGAAAACATGTTCGACTCAACATAAAATGCCCATGTGACTTGACATGCTATCCCTCTCCGAGTCTGCTCTGCGCATGCCCCGATCCCATATACTCTCGGCGTGCAATGCAATCTATACAATTCGGCGCAGGCGAGGAAGCGTGTATCAAGCTTATCGACTTTTAGAGGGGCGGTTATCCATTTGATAAAGGGCGAATCATGACGCCAATATTTCCTTGACATGGCCTGGCGTTTATCATACTTGTTAGGGAAGGGTTCTCGGGTCATGAGCATAAGCATTGCCTACGTTTTTATCCTCTGATATCCGAATGGATTTTTTGGGTGTTTTTAGCTTAGGTTAGCCATCGATTACTTTGTTTAGACAGACTGGGAAAATAAAAAATCTCCTCTGTACACATGAATACCAGTTTTGGAAGACTAGAATCTTGTTTTGTAGTGTGTATATAGTTCATAACAGCTTCCATGACGTGGTCATAATAATATTGTCTGCGTCTTCGTTCAACTTGAACAGTTATGTACTCATCCTATGGGTACAATGTCAAAACTATGATTTATTCGCAATTCTGGTTGGGAATGCAACTCCTTCCCCAGGTCCCAACACCTTCTCTGACCCTCTTCTTCTTGGCGCAGCTATCCTGAGCGCCACATGATGATGATATGCAGTTAGGCATTCTCTCGTATCAACTGAGTCAGGGCCCTCGAAGTGTGCCCGAACGTTGGCCTGCTCTGGGGGATGGGTGTAGTTTCACGTTTCCGCCATTTCTCCCTTGGGAAGAATGTGAGACCTCTTGTGATGCTGTCCTGGGTATTTGCATCTCCGTGGGCATCTGCTGGCTAAACATGCATTATATACATTGCATTTTAGCAGTGCAGGCAAGGGATGTATTCCTTTCCTCCTTCGCTTCAGAGAAATATTTCTGATGTACCTGCGACAGTGGGATGAATAGAACTATTCCTTTGCTATTAAAGGTTTCTTCGTGGCCGTCCCCGGTGCATATTAACACCGCTCTACGGTTCAAGATGTGACCACTCGGGGATGGCTTTGATTTGGTTCCACATGTACTTTTCGAGCTTGTTTGCCGACTTGGCATACGGGGTAGTCTCGTTGTTATACTTGCGGCAATTGTCAAAGATGAGCTTGGCGTCCTTGATGAACTCCTCGGGCGTGCTGTACTGATCGGCTTCCAGCTTGGCCTCCATGGTGGACAGGTCCATGGGCTCCTTGATGACATCGTAATAATCGGCCACGTCGTCCTTGTTGACGGGAATCAGGAAAGGCCAGGCAGATTGATGGTTCTGCAGATCGTTGAGAAGATGGAGCAGCTGGTTATAGTTGGGGCCATGACGAGGCTGTCTGGACAGCTCATCCATGTCTGGCGACCATCCAGATTCACGAATCGCGTCGATAGACATGGGGTCTATCGAAGTGACTCCATTCTTCCATTGTTTGGGAGGTTGATGAACGACGTGTGATTTGGAGAAGGCGCGAATCTTGGCATGGACGCATTCCTTCTGCTTAAGCAGCATGCGGCCCATTTCGAGATAGCGGACTCGTGGCAGCATTGAGCACTGCATGATAGTACCTCCTTCGTAATCTTTGATATATCCCATCCATACCGAACGGGGCAGTGTGATTTCCTTGGTGAAGCCTTGTTTCTTGAAGTAGCCAATGGCATAGTTGTCGGCATATGTCAAAAAATGCATGACATCGCTAGTGGCCTTGACATAGTCCTTCAGGTGCGACATTAGATGCGCACCGTAACCCTTGACTTGCTGGTCGCTACTAATGGCGCAGAAGACAATTTCGGCAAACTGGCGGCCCTTGAATGGACGATACGTGATGCCTCCAACGACCTCGAGTGGCTTCTTCACAATGGCGATTGACAAGTGCGTCCGATCGTAGACAAGTCGAGCGATATAATCCTTGGGCATCTTTGGCAACTGTTTCTGAAAAATACACTTCAGGCCAGTCAGAATGATCAGCGACTCCCTCTTGTTGTCATTGTTTACAACGCGGAACTCGATCTCGCCGTTTCGTTCCTCGATAACACCGAGCTGTAATGTTTGAGTTAGTAAATCTGGTATTTCAACTTTCAAGTTGAACCAAACAGCACTGGCTGATCTGGTGCAGTAATGCGAATATATTGTTATGAATTTCCTGCGATATTGGAACTGATGCGACGAATGCAGTATGTTGAGCACGCTAAGGCGTGATATTGTCTCTGCTGGCACTGGCAGCAGAGGACATGAGGTTCTGCAAGGCTCATTGAAGAAGAGGCGAGGAGTATTCACTTTTTCTGGAAATGGAATCGGCTTCATGGCCGGTTTGTTCTCGGGTTCTGTTGACTCGACCTTGGTGCGCTTGGAGGCGGCTGGCGAGCTAGGCTCGTCGGTTGCCTTGCGCTTGCCACCTAGAGAGGGGGGAAATGTCTTGGTTAGCATCGCGTCGCATCAGATGAGAGTACATGGTGAGATAAAAATGCACACACCTTCGTCCTTGGTCATCTTCGCAGCGTGTCTGGCGGGTAGTCGGCGATGCGACGATGGCGGTTGTCGATTGACTGATGTTGTCGCGTCGTGACATAAGGGAATAGCATTCAAGTAAGCGGCTCCGTATTTCGAGGTGGGACAGGCGGGGATCTACATCGGTGGGGTGACCAATGGGGAAGCGTCCTTCCGAGGAAACCGAGCTAGGCTAATCTAGGGGCTCTCAGTGGTTCTCAGTGGCAGTTTGGGGGTCCTCCGGGTCTCTTAGCAGGACTGGACACCTTGCAGCTTGGCATTGGCCATTGGCATCTGGCAAACGCGACGTACGCTTCTGGGGTACGTAAAGTGAAAGCGAGCTTCCATTGCAAGCTGACGACGCTCTGTTGAATAGAACCTCTTCCAATATTCTGCAACTATTCAACTTCACCATCATCAGACCGTCGTCACTCTTTGCAATCGAATTTCCTCGTCCGCTCTCAACCGTCTGTCCTACCAACTAGGTATACCAGCAAATCGTTCCGTATGGATCCTTCTCTTGTTGCGCAGTGGGATGCTCCAGGCAGCCCGTTTCTTCCCACCATTGGCAAAGGAACCCAGTTCTTGGTCGGCTTCAGCCTTGTACTTATTGGTCTCGTCTTGTTTGGCGGCTTTGCGCTGAGTGAGTCACGATCTAACTGTCGGCGGAACGTCCACTGCTAATCATCAATGCCTACAGACCGATCCCTTGTCAACATCCCCATCATTGGTGTCCCTGCTTCATTGGCATTGGCGTACGTCTTCCATTTGCACTCCACACGTTCTTCGATTCTCACACAGCAGCAGGTTCGGCACGGTCTACATGTTCTGCGCGGTTGGAGTCTATGTTTAAACGTACATAAAGAAAAGAGATACCCATATAAAGGCCCTGCAAACAATTCCCCGAGAGACGATCAGGCCTGTACAATAGATCAAATAAGGAAGGCGCGCAAAAGTTCTACTGTGATCAACAACATTATATCTATCATTCGTCTGTGAGCTTCCACGCTCCAGCCATTATCCCGTCTGCCAAAACTGTACATTGTGCACAATGGCATCCACAATTGCGTCCATGCCGCCGGAGCAGCCGCTCTTTCGAGCCATTACTAGCTCTACGAGACAAATCCACCAGCTACTGAAATGCATCAGCTTCACCACGAAAGCCCACGTACAGATTACCCAGGAGGGTATCAGATTCTCTGCCGACCATTCCAGAGTAATGCAAGGTAGGAGGAACCCCCTTCATCATTCCCATCCCTGACGTAGGATATGTTGGGACGGATTAATAATGACTGGTGCATCAGGTGTTGCATTTCTTGACAAGGCGCTATTCACCAAATATACACTGAATCTTCCGGACAATGATGACGACAATTCTCTACCTCATTTTCAGATCAACCTGGCCGCCTTTCTAGAGGCTTTGCAAATCTTTGGTGCAACGGATATGGCCGCTAGACAAGCAAAAGCTGACGCAGAACCGTACCGGAGCAATCTAAGAAACTACCGACCAGACGCCTTCAGCAATCAGACTCTAGGCATCCAGGGAACATGCTCGTTATTATACGAGGACGATGGCTCACCACTGAGCATCATTATGGAAGAGACGGGTATCAAGACTCAATGCAACATGATGACTTACACTCCTGATCGACCCGACGATATCCCGTTCGACCGCACGGATTTAACCTTCAAGATCATCATGCAATCAAGATGGTTGCTGGATGCTTTGTCCGAGTTGGCACCCATGTCTCCCGACCGCATCACCATTACCGCAATGCCAACCGCGCCATATCTGGGCCTCACGAGCGGCGGAAATCTTGGGAGCGCGAGCGTCGACTTCACAAACGGAAGAGATCTCCTCGAAACGTTCTCTGTGCGTGAGAAATGGACCCAAGGCTTCAAATATGACCTCATCAAGTCGGCCAGTGAGGCGATGCGCATAGCAAGTAAAGTCAGCTTCCGAGGTGATGGTCAAGGGGTCCTTAGTCTACAGTTCATGGTCGAAGTTGAAGGTAGTGATGTCAGCTTTCTGGACTTTCGATTTGTTCCCTACGCAGAGAGTGTAATGGAGGATGATGAGGAGGAGGAGGAGGAGGAGGATGCTGGTAATGACGAAGTGGACCAGGAATTTGAATAATAGCCAGAAGTTACTTCAGGCGGATCAAGTTGTGTATGGGACTGACGTAACTTGTTGGGTTCGCCTGCGATCCAATGAATAATGGAGATCAGTTACTGCTGAAAGTTGACGATAGACGTTTGACGTATACCAAACACTGATCGACGCTCGCGTTCAAGATGATGACCGGTGCCTTGAACAGCTTACCAAATTGCTCAATCAACCTTCATAGGGCCGACTGCCTGCCGGTGCAGGGAGACCTCTTAAAAACATTGGTGCTAGTTACGTCCGAGAATTGAGAGGCTTGTCTTCAACTCTAATATGCTCGCTGAGAGACTTGTCTAGGCGTCACGGGTTCAGTCGGCTGTATAGATCCAATGGCAGAAGTTTATCTGGGGAAGTGGAGTCTGGCCGGGCTGGGTCTTAGCCACGGCATTCTCGTCTTCCAGATCCCAAGTTTTGGGACCGTCGGATCTGTCTTTTTCCCCCTGCTTGCTAGATTTCTACGATGCCGCTCGATCGTGATCCCGGCAGCAGATCTGCTCGCCTACCCTCCCTTACCCATGACATTCTACAGCTGTGTGGTCTTTATGGAAAAGTATGGATGCTTGTGGCTGTTGATCATATGTGTGGTTTTGGGGGACGTTCACTGTTTCAAGGAAGCATTCTTCCTACACTTATTCCTAGATCAGTAACGAGGAACCCTATGATCTTGAGAGAATACCAAATGATACAAGTCCAAGCCATCTTTCGTGCTATCTTACTAATGCTATAGATGTATTCCAATGCCACCTCTGTGTTGCCATGTACTCGAAATGTCACACAGCTTCAAGCTTATCAACAGAGATCTCTACCAAGAGAATCTAGCCCTTGGGATGAAGATTTTTCCTGGTTCATGATCGTTTCTTGCGATAGTATCTGCGAGAACTATACCAAGCTGCGCTCTGCCAGCTATCCAGCCGCGCAACGGTAAGACATGGCTACTGTTACGCACGAAGCTATGGCGATAAGCTGTGTCGACTACGCTAAACGGCCACTTGTGAATGCGGAATATTGGTCTCGATCTGCCATGGAGCTCTTGCTGGTATTTGGCATTTAGATCCTTGGTCTGACTAGTTCTCAAGCGAGTGCGAGCCTCATGGCCATTTCAGTGTTTTTCTTTTTCCTAACTTTTATGTTTGACGTGTTGACTGAGCCGTTCGTCTTCTGGATTTGTTTGTGCATAGCAAATTGCAATAAAGTCAACTTTGACGCCAAGCAACTTTGACGCCAAGCAACTTTGACGCCAAGCAACTTTGACGCCAAGCAACTTTGACGCCAAGCAACTTTGATCAATTTCATGTGCTCTGATTGCAGCATATGCTTGCGGCGCATCTTCAAAGGAAGTGATTGAGAAAATGATAGATTAGGAGTAGTGTTGATGTACAAAACCATATCACTAGAGAAACGCCATCGCACGAAAGATGATAGGGCTATTAGCATGATTCTCGTGGAAATAATGAATGAGAGAAATAACTCACAGTACTCTATTCTTCGGACTTCGTTCCTGATGTGGAATGGTCAGCAAGAGGACTCGCAACTTTTGCGCCCCCAAGGCGAAACATATTGTATTGTGCAAGATCACTCGCTCAATTTTGTTTGGCTGCCACAAGAAAAGTTGAGAGCCTCCCCCTCCTTTACTTGCGAGATGATCGGGCCGCGTAGTCCAATCGCTAGAGACATAATCGCCGGATTGGGCAAGCTCGTCCGGGGCCGTCTATAGCTTGCCATGTCCATTTTCCCAATCTGGATAGGAAGACAAACAGCCCAACTGTAAGGCGAGGCACCACTCTAGCTGTCCTCAGAGCTGAAGGGCAAGAGAGCAACAGAGACGAGGCTAGAGATCTTGTCCAAGACCTGTCAACTAGTTTCGTGCGAAAGCTTGGCTCGTTTTATTTGTTCATATACACACCATGATACATGGTCGTTTCTTAGCTCGTGGCAGTTAGCTGCATGTTCCTTTCCGGGCACTTGATACTTCTGCTTCCAAGCTAAGTCATATAGCGCGATGACTCGTCCATTGATGACCACGAGGGGAACGCCCAATCGAGAACTATTACAATGTTCGTTAGACTGAAAGTTGACAGCCTCGCTCCAACCTCAAGTGACAGCTTACTATTGGACAGGATTACGAGGGGTTACGTTGCTACATTGCTCCACGGGCAAATGTGTCCGGCGGTCTAGTTCGAGATCTCAAGCTCCTTTGTGTTAAGCGCGAAGGCGGCGTTAGACGTCGCCAATAGTAGATGGGAGATATCCAGCAGAGTGGAGAGTTTAGATCTGCATGTGTGTCTCCTCAATTTGAATCTGGAGATATAAGGATGTTTGCCGTCCCTTGCATATGTGGCTTTTTTTTTGTTTGAAAGCATCAGCAGAACAAACAACGCGCAACCTTAATCACATCTCTTCCCAAAGCAGCACGAGAGTCTATCTCCATCAGGACTTTGTGACCCAAAACAACAAGAACAATCAACACAATCAAGATGGCTTACATTCCTGCCACCGTCACCACCTTCCACACCAAGGAGAGCAAGAATCAGACCATGACGAAGTTCAGGGTCCTTGTCTCTGGGTTCAAGAAGCAACGTTACGATGCCGTCCCGACCGCTGACGAGAAGCCTGCCGAGAAGTACGTCCACGTGCCAACCGAGGCAGCGGCAGGCTTTCTCAAGACGGCCACCCCTCTTCACATGAAGAAGGCCAATGAAGTCCTATGAGTGTGTGGAAGCACAACGGCGCAAACACACACCAAAAGAGAATAATCACATTCAAGACCCTTGGTTCTTACATGTTTCCACCATCTTGGAAACTGTGAGCGCCAAAAGAGGCAGCTCTGGCTGGCTGACGAGAAACCTCCCAACAACAACAACTTCTAGCCGCCGATACAATACTTCGGCATGCCGAGGAAACAGGCCCTCTTGACACTCTACTGAGGCATGCCAATAAACTTACAACGGCGCCAATACTTCAAATAACGCTTCGGCCATGGTGTCCGATATTACCCGCGCCGCTGCAAAAAGTCATCACGCCTCCCAAGATAAAATCATTCAACACTGAAATTTTGGATAAGATGATGCGGCTTCAATAATAATGATAACGAATATTATGATATAATGACTTCTTGGGGAGAAAACTACTGGTGCTCATAAAGAGCCCATGGGTTTGAGATGCAAAGTCCCATTGGACTTGAATCAGTCTTTACTACATTATGAGACATGAGCTATGAAACTACAACGACGATACTCTATTTTTTTTTGTTCAACATTAGTCAATAAAAAAAAAATCAAATTAAAAAAAAATAAAAAAATCAATAAATCTGAACTTCAAAGATCAAAACCGAAATTGCGCAGATATCGCGGTTCTTCCTTTAATTTGAGAGACCTTTGCCGATCGGGCGATCATGGACAGGTATACGCGGCCCGAGAAAACGGCTCAGTCATATTTCCACCAGATGTCAAATAGTGCAGCCCCGGACGGCAAACGGTCAACTTATTGTGCTTCTGACCTTGGAATTTAGCCCAGCCCAGCAAGCCTCTTGGTTTGGTGCTAAACTACCCTGTTTTAGTGTATATTGAAGACCAATTCCGGCAATCTCCACATGGACTATAGTCTTCTATGGCGCCCTGACCGTCTTTCGAGAATGCCATGGTAAAATGTCCAGTTTCCGATCCGCTTCTTCCTCCTTCACCTACTTTTTGTCTACGTGACTTGAAAGTAAACATGGAGGCCGCGTATTCACAGGTGGAATTGCGGCTGGCACTTGCCAATGCATGGCATTCGCATACGCAAATGTAGAAATTGCATTGTGTGTACCTGGGCGCAGCCACCACTACCAACAAGTTGTTGCCCGCACTCCCTCCCTTACGGCATTTGGTGAAATTGTTGTCGTGGCCAAGGTAATTCAATATCGGCGGCACGGGAAAACGGGCAATCCCGAGAAAAGCTTTTGGAGATCTACAGAGTTACGCGGTTACCAAGATTTGTTCGTACTCGTCTCGCCCTCTTTTGGGAAAATTTCCCCCCTCGGGTGTCGCGTATTGCTTCTTTCTCGGTCCTCGCATCTATGTATGGCTACGGTTTGCGAGCTTTCCTTGCAGTTGGACCACCTGAACCTTGAAGTTTTGTTTGCATATCTCTTTTTTTTCCCTCTTTCACTTTCTTCCTTGCTTTAAACTACTCCACCGAACCGAGATCTAGTCTAAATGAATTTACGGGGTGTTTATTGCTTTTCCAGAGGAGGGAGTTGGAGGGCAGGAGATGTTCAAACAACAAAGCCTCCGACTTCCTGCATGGAGCCTAGCTCACCCTTTGTTATATATGTATGTACGTGTATGCTGTTGATGTAGGCAATCTTTTGAAGAGTAAGAATATGCTTTGTATACCAGGACCAACAATATGAATTAAGAAAAGAAGCCTCGGATTTGCATATCTGTGGCGTGATTCAGCTAGTGTCAGTGGAAGGATGAAGCACCTTGTACGTCCCGAGCCAAAGGTAAGGCGCAGGAGCCAAGGGTTCGAACTTTGCGCATTTGGGTGAACGGGACCGAGTCCCAGGAATCAGGATACTGGATACTACTGGACACCCAACCAACATGAACTCCAAGGTCGCCAAAGATGAGGAGTTTTTCTTTTTCTCAGTAAGCCAGGGTATTCGAGTGTCTGATATGCAGACCTTTAGCATCTTTGGTGAGAAATTGATTGGTATTCAATTTGGGACCACCTCTTTGTTGGCAACTTAATCTCGCGAATCGACTCCAAAAATATGAGAGGAATGTAAAAACTTGGGACGCTTTTTACCGGGTCCTGCAACCACCGGCATATGTTGGAACAAGTTGGAAGAACCCATGACTGGCTCCCGTTTTTTTTTTTTTTTTTTTGAAAAGTCTGCCTGGTGGCCCAGAAGGATGGGAAAATCCACAGCGTACACCCGAGATGCGAGATGCCAAGCTGTCTCTAGGGAAGCCCGGAAAGCAAAAAAGTAATCGACAAGGACGACGACTGATCGATCAAATGATGGCTTGGATGGATGGATGTCGACTAAACCGACGGATGCGGCGGTCCGCCACTGGGAATTAGAGAATCCATGCTGCCGCCCGTTTGCCCGTTTTCGCAACGATAAACCACCCTGCGAATGAGAAAGCCCACGTCAGCCAGACGCTCCAACGCTGCAATCAAATAAATGATGGCAGCTCAGCTCGCTCGGCACTCGTCCTATGACCTGCTGTCAATCAAGTTAAGCGACTGGTCAAAGGAAGGTCATGCCTCGTAATTTATTTCGGAGGATAACAGACGTGCAGAATAAATGACATGGCTGACGTTGTTGACAGTGACGGGCCTCTGACAGCTGTCTTTTCCTAGAGTACCTACCACTCCCTAGGTGCAGGTATGTAATCACTACAGTACAGACCCTCCTTCACTATCAATTGCCCTGTTGCATTCCCCCCATCCCCCTGCCTCTGGGCCTGCCTTGGGGGGCTGAAATAAGGCTAGTTGCATCCTACCTTACAGAGTTACATACCACCTGATCATTCATGGGGCCAATCCGCATTCCCATCCACATCCCATCATCATCAACTGTCATCATCATCCCGCTGTCCGTCCCACATTCTTTTCGTTTCCCGTTGAACATTCCTCGGGTCTCGCCCTACCTGCCTAACCTTACATACTTTGCCTACTTGCCCTACTTGCCTTGCTTGCAGTATCCCATCTGCTGAAATCTAAGACATTTTGACGGGAATGCAACACGGACAAGCACATGGCTTTTTGGTCTCGGTCTCGTTCCTCTGGGTTGGGAGCTATGGGAGAGCTGTCAGACCCAACCGGTCGAGTAATAAAATCACCATGACAATGATGACGATACGCTGATTCCGATTCCACGGCATTATCTTATTCCCCGTTGCGCTGTCTGTCGTCTAACCGACCCTGCGCAAATCTCCCTCCTGCCCATGCCAATGCAGCACATCATGCGCGGCGCTACAAATCGTACAATCAGGAATCAACATCCGGCGCATCCAGGCTCGTAATCTCAATGATTCGTCATTTTCGATACATCGGACCACGATCTTTGGCTTTTTTAGCTGTCTGTTGTGTGCTTCTATCGCGATAATAACTCTACTCGGAACACAGGCAACAAGCCGCCGGACAAGCCCTTCTTGCCAGGCCTTTCCTGGCTGCATATTTTTCCCCAGGCAAAGAGGGCGGGTATCGCGGCCACGGAGCCTTGTGAATGGCTGCTGCGCAATAGTTGTGTCGCACAGCAAGGTCGGTACAATAGTAGCCACCCATAGGGACCCCTCGTATGCGCCCGTATGCGACGTGCCGTTGCTGGTCTTGTGCTACACCCGCAGCGCATATTGGATATATTTCTATATATGTGTATGCGCTACACTATATATGTACCTACATACCTGTATGTACTGTATATATTTTGACTCGGCATGCGCATACCAGACCACTCGTCAGAAGTACGGTTCATCTCGACTCGACTAGACAGCCCTGCGCGCGCGCGCAAGCTACTGCTGCAACTGCTGCTGCTACTGCTGCTTGTGGAACAGGTTCTCTATCTATCTGATCCTATACCGGTTCCATGGTTGTGGTCTTTTTGCCTTCGCCAACTCTAACCCACTCTGTTGGCGATGGATTTTTGGTACACAATCGTGGCGCGGGGAGGCTCCATTCGGTACAGCCATAATAAGCATGAGCCGCTATCCAAGGCTTTTCCTCGCCAGGTTTGCCAGGCTGGGCTGGTTTGGCTGGCTGGCTGCTCTGCTTTCTGCACAGTAATATTTGCGGATCTGCATGCCTTATGGGCAGGGGTGTATGCACGAAAAGCCGACATTTCTGTTCCGAATGGGCCAATAATCGATGAAAATATATCCAAAAGGGCCGCCCGTCTTGCCCGTCTACACACCCCCCCCCCCCCCCCCCCTGGCGCATACCAGCTTTCAGCAGCATTTCTGCACAACACACCATCCTTGACGCCTCACTCGTGTCAGTCATCGTCCATGTATGCCCATATTATTATTCTGCCTTTGCCCTCCCTCTTTTTGTGTTCTTTTTGTAAATGCAAACAATTGCTCGCCAGAGAGAGAGAGGGGCCCCGAATGTATTGTGTGTATCTATTCATCAAATAATCAGATTACACACACCCATCCCCCATATACCCCCAACCCCAAATATGGACCTTTCTTTTCGTCCTACCTTTATGCAGTGTCGTGAGTGATGGGAATATGCTTCGAGTCATACCATCTTGTACTTATCAGACGACTTTCCCCTCTCTCATCTATTCTGGTGATACCGTACTGGCGGGTAACGAACCCCATATATGCTGTGTGATTTTCTCTCCCGCCTGCTACTAAGCACCACCCGCTTTGTTTGTTTGCTTGCTTGCTATGGTTGCCCTTGCATGAGGTCAGGCTCCCAATCGACTACGCCACAATGTCTATGTCTGGATTCAGCATCAGGAGGTTAGTGTCCAAGAGGTCAGAGGGACGATCGTCAGTCGACTTTAGAGAGAGGGAATGCAGCGTCGATGAAGAAGGCTTCCAGGACCCCAGTAGTCCAGATTCCAAAGACACAACACGAAAGGAGTCCTGGTTTACTACGAGCCGGAAACAGGGCAAATCATGGCCTTCGACCTCAAAATTCAGCTTCAGGCCACGGAGCCTCCCATATAACATTTCGAGTATTCTGCTGCCGCTGTCGTCAACTGAGACATCGGCATCATCTTCGGCTAGTTCTTTGTGTAGTTGCGACAGGCACGGGTCTCCGAGTCTCGCCGGAAGAAGCAGATCAACCCTTTGTTCACTAGGGTCAAGGGACGAGAACAGCGAGCTGTCACTACACGCATCAAGTGCCACCAGCTACGACGGCAACACATCCTCGCCGTCGCCCTTGCCCGAAGAGGGAGACAACGATACAGACTCTACACCAACGCAGAGCAGACTCAACTCATCAAGGACCAACGTGGACCAGGCCCAAGAATCAATGCCTTCAGGCGCAGAGGACAAGGACAAAGACACAAGTCGACCAGGCAGTGGTGTCCTCGACGACGCCGCTGATACGGGCGTTAGACACAGCGTTGAAGAGTTCATCCAAGAGGCCAACAAGGCCTTCAAGATTGGTAATTCTTTCAGAGAAGTCAACGCCACCCGCACTTCATTCAATGAAACACCCAGACTACCGCCCGCTGAAGTGAACAACACTGCTCTTCCTCGCAGGCGCACATCTGTTCAACGAAAGTCCAATAAAAAGATATACCGATTCGCTCGGCCCGGTGCAACAGCAACACCCATCTCACCAGCCAATTCAGTAAGGCGGAAAGCTTCGGTCAAGACAGTCAAGAGGAAGAAGTCAACCAAGGCACGGCAGCCCATGAAACCACATCGCAAGTCGCTAGGCCCCAAGCCGGCGAACAAGAATAATTCAAAATGGACAGAGAACATGTCGGACCTGTTGAGCGGAAAGCTCTTCTCAAAGATCGAAGCAGACGAAATGTTGACGCCGGCACAGCTCGAGGCTTATAAGCTGCGCAGGCTGTCCAAGCTTCAGCTCGCGGCCAGGGAGGCGGCGGCAAGTGAGACATCCCTAGCCTTGGAGACAGCCGAGACAGTCGAGACGCCCGTCGAGCCGTTCCACATGGATGACTTACCGTCCCGGATAGGGTCTTCGGGTGTCAAGCTCACGGCCAGCACGCCGGTCGAGGAGAGACCGGACGCTGCCATACTCAAGGAGACGGCAAAGAAAGCGGTAGTAGTGTCCAGCAGTGACAACAATGTCGATGAATTATTTCTGGGACAAGCCACGGCGACGGGCTCGTCGTCAGGAGCTCTGCCGCCGTCTTCTGACTTTTCTGCTCCTACCCAATCATCGACTCTCCAGGATGGTCACTCGAGCCAGCACAGTACTCAAAATACAAGCCCAAGCCGTTACATATTCCGCAAAATTCCCGACCTACCAACCATATCCGAGAACACCACTACAGCAACCCGAGGAGACGAAGAGCTATTCCTCACACACAACAACAACACAATCAAGGGCAGAAGAAGCGACGACAGCACCACCAGCAGCACGGCGACTCTGGACCCAGACTACGTCTATCTACGTTCCACCCCCTACACCCTGACGGCGCCGCGCTTCCGCCACGGGCCCATCCGGCTCGCGCGGGCCGACTGCTGCCCGGGCCCGGAGCCGCGCATGATTGGCGGCCGGGGCGGCGGCGACCAGCTCGACTGGACCGCCTTCCAGATGGCCATCCTGGGCGGCGCCGGCGACCTGTACTTTTTCAACAACAGCAACACGTACGACAGCGAGCGCCAGGCCCGGCAGCACGCCGCCGCCGACGCCGACGCCCTCTGCGCGTGGTGGGACGACTGGGGTTTCGACGACGGCTACGGGGCCCTCGTCACCTCGCCGTCCCTTCTGGATGGTATCAGTAGTAGTAGTCACAACAAGGATCACCACCAGTACAGGCCCCAGCACCACCGGTCCTCGTCGCGCATCATGTTTCCCACCTTGTCGTCCAGGTCCTCGTCGCGGCGTCCCTCGGCCACCACCACCATCAGCAGCAGTAGTTGCAGCAGTTGTGATGCCTCCTCGGACAGCAGCGCCGGTGAGAGCAACTCTGAAGACACCCAGCTGTACCACGATATTGGCCGGGACAACCCCTACAGCCCCAAGCACAAGTGGGAGACGCTCCGCCGCAGGGCGGTCCTGGAAGGTCGAGGCTCCGTGGATCTCAATGACGCGGGCAACAACAAGGCCGGCCGCAAAGGACGACGTAGCAAACACCATCACGGCAACAACAACAAGCTGTACAGGACTAGCAGCGGTAACAACAAGAAGAAGTCGGCAGAGACGCGCGAGAGTCTGCTCAGCATGCCACAGAGCCCCATGCTAGATTACCAGGTCATGACGAGCAACAATGGCGACGTGGATATCGTGCCAATGGGGTACAACTTGAGTCATGACCTGGGAGACTTCTTGAGCTGGGAGAACGAGAATGTCCACTTGGGCAACGCACATTACGATGACAATTTCATATAGGCAAAGGAAAAATCGGGATACTATAAAAAATAAATCACGTATATTATGACATGGGTCACGGATGGGAACGGGAAATGGTCGGGGCCGGCGTCATCAGGGTTAATGGGACGGATTGGATTTAAGCGACAGTTGGATCACACAGGTAGCGTTTGAACGATTTGGATACCCATCATTCCTCTATGTTCGGATTAATGGAAACACCATGTACTCCGAAAAAGAAATAACAAGTATTACATAGTCTTAGCGTAGATCACTATTCTTGTAATGGCATCTTGTCATTGTCGGCTCTGGGGTCATGTGCATGTGTTCTGGGTATAGATTGTGAGTCGACTCTGCTTCTATCGTCCTGTAGCCCTCCTGGTGTCGACTGTTCAGTTTTCTGTGACGTCAAAGACCAAATATGTTCGTCTTGTTGTTACCGATCTGATGGAATTGCGGGTGGCCTGAATATTTCCTCCTCTGAGGCTCTGAACTCGATCAAGGTTCCCAATGCTCACCAAGCACAGGAATGTCCATCTCTCTGCCCTCACCAGGAACGTGCTGATCAATAGTCTTGTACTCGTACACGACACAGCCAACAGTCATGTTGCCACCGATACCATCGTTCGACAAGCCTGTCACATATAAGAGTCAGTCCGGACGTCCGAAAGAAATAGGGACAGGGTACACTTACAAGCTGCGTAGTCATCCCAGAGTAGATGATAGCAGTTAATGCCTTCGTGACCATCGAGGGGATAAATGAAGTCGACATCCATTTGCTTCTGGTAGCAGCCGTCAATCCAATAGATGTTAAAGACGTAGGGGACTGAATTGATCCAAAACTGCTCATTTTGCAACCAAGTCGACTTATCGTGGGCGGCCACTCGCGGTCGGCCCGGCTTGCAGACTTTTGTGCGCAGGAGGCGGTCCAATACCCACTCCTGGACCATCATGTGATGCGACCCAAAGAAGTTGAGGGGGTAGCAACGTCGCTCCTGGTTCTTGGGTTTTGGAGGCGTGATGTAGTATGTGAAGAGTCCACAGCCCGAGCCCTGCGAACCCCTATATGTCATGAGGTTCATCCCCATGGCAGTCTGAGTACTACAGCGGGATCTTAGAGCTTCGAAGTTTCCAGCACAAGCAGTGGGAATGCCACATGCGACACCCTTCTTTGTCGGATTGTAGGTGAGGTCAAAGGTGTATCCAGAGTTTGTTGGTGAGTCAGTGTCAACAGACGGAGAGGCGGCAGTCTGGTCCTGCAAGAGTTGGTCGATGAGCATTGCTCCATTCATGTCGACGGTCCAGGACACGGCTTGGTGTCCCTCATACTTGTCGACCTCGGCGCAGAAACCGGCATAAATGCTGGGAGAAAAGTTTGTAGACGGTAGGCCTGAAGTATACTCGGTGTCGCAAGCCAGGGTGTTGGTGTTGGCAGTGACAGTAGCCATCCAAAAGAAGGAGGCGATAGCCAGAACAAGAGACTGAACCTTGATCAAAATCATCTTGCTGGTGATGATAATGTCATGTTTATATGCGGGTGTGCATGTAGATGTTTGTGTGGTGCATGTTCGAGCGAGTAAGATTTTTTTTGTGGCGCGCTTCAAAAGTCCATTGTCATTGACAGGCGGGCATTAAACTTGACTTCGAGCACGTGTGACTGCATGTCCAGGAAGAATTTCCATCTGGCTTGGGATCGTCGGTTTGTAGTAGTTGCGATCTCACTCTGCCTTAGATGATTCCTGGCAAACGGCAAACGGCAAAGACGCAACTACCTCCTACATCAGATAGGCAATTGTTAAGAACGCCTCGTCACTGGGTGGTTCTTTCCGTTTACAAATAAATCAAGCAAGCGAGGAAGGAGGTTCACCGCCTAGTATGTAAAGACGAAACAGTTCAAAGGAAAAAGATGAAGGTGTTGCGTGGTGTGTTTGCTCTACCAGCTATGTAGACAGATCATGCCGCCTGGTAATTCGTGCCATTCAACGGCAGACCATGGATCAAACTACACGAGACAATGTTCTTCTCTTTTGGCATTGAATGCCTTGAACTCTACAGAACGGAATCCAACAAGTTTATTGCATCAAGGAGGATGAGCCAATGGCTGCATAAGGACATCTTGTCCCCATGAGCCTCCATGGAGTTGGCTGAACAGCAGTGAGACTTATACACATGGAGTATGGACTATCGTATCAAATACTCCTTCCCTCACCAATGTAGCTTTAGAACAGAAAACATAAACCAATCCGAGCAGGGCAGTCATGCAAATGGTGGAGCCGTTTCCGGATGTAGAGTTGAACGATGGATAATACATGGCCTGAAAATAAACTTTGCCCAATGGTTCCAAGTGACTACTTCGTACAGGAGCGGACACTACCTTATGTATGTACCAAGCAAAGACGTTGGAGTTTGAACGGCAGTTGGACTGGTCACCCTGTAGGTACATATCATGGTGGCATCCATACCACTGCCGCTACGTTACCGGCAGCAAGAAGGCCCCCGAGCCCCCCCTGTAACCCCTGCAGATGGTCCCCACAGCCTTACCTCCCGTTTTGCCCGTTTGGGGTTTGTTCTCAGTGATTTAGTACCCTGAGCAGCCCGAAGAGCACTTGAACCAAAACTTGCCTTGTTTCTTTGGGAAGCCGCACACGTAATCGACCGCCTCTCTCTTTTTCTTGCACCTCCCATGCGCCAAAGATAGCGAACAGCAGATTACAATCACTCCATTCTTCATCTGCTCAATTGTAGATTCTTTTGCCTCACGATTTCCCTACTACTCCTCGACAGAACCCCCATATCTTGTTCTCAAGCCCATCCGTATAAACATAACTTACATACTCGCCCCAGCTTTTCAGATCCGTTCTTCCAGAACAATTCCGTTCAACAACCCACTCGGCCCCAACAAAGCGCCGTACCATCCGATCCCTCGAACCCCTGTCCGGTGATAGTATATCCACTAGACCATCTACTTTACTTTCTCGACCGCCATTGCGCAAAAACATTCGCGGAGTTTGCGCAACCCGAAACTTTACCTCCGATCGGCTTGGGCCGTGAAAATATCTCTCGGCTCTTTCTACATGGCGTCCGAAGTCACAGCAGCACCTTGCAACGGCGGCGGCGGCAGTGTGGGCGAAGGCGGCGCATTGGGGCCCCGTAAAATCTTGACGTCGTCGAGCATTGAGACGCCGCCCTCGCCCCCAGCCACGGAGACGGACACGGAGACGGACTCGGAAACGTCGCAAAGGGATCACAGCAGCGACGACGGTGGTAGAAGTGGTGCGCCAGTTTCTGCCACCACAGAAGAGGAGCAGGAGCAGGATGCGCCCGTCATATCACCCGTAACCTCGCCGCCCTACTGGTACCAGACCCACGCCCGGTCGCCGTCGCGAGCTTCCGATCAAGAGTCCATGATTGGCGCCATTGTGATGCGGGACAATGAGAGCAGCAGTATCGACGAGAGAAATCACGCCTGCTGGGCCAAGAGCGTCGAAATTACCGACCACGTCATTGTCAACGGCAGCGCTACTAACATTGGCGCATTTGTTGTCTGGAATATCCGGGTAGAAACTCTGAGCGTAAGTTTTCTTGACCTTCAACTCTACGCAAGAAGAAGACAATTGTTCTTTCCCTCGTTCACGGACCTGAAGTTCGCAAAGTAACTAACATGCTATATCAGGGGAGCTATATGAATATACGCAAGCGATACTCGGAATTTGACGACCTTCGGTGGCGACTGGTGCGGACATTCCCCAATTTCGAGGCGGCTGTACCCGAGCTGCCACCAAAGAGCCTAATCTCGAAATTCCGGCCCAGATTCCTTGAGAAGAGGAGGGCTGGATTACAGTATTTTCTGAAGTGCGTTCCTTCTAGCTTTGCCCGTCTGGGCCATTTCTTGCATGTTTGCTGCTGCTAACCACGTGCTATAGTTGTATCATGCTGAATCCCGAGTTCTCGGGATCACCTGTACTAAAGGAATTCTTGTTCTCGTAAAATAACGTGTTTGAAAAACTTTACGAAATGATACGCACATGACACATAAATATTCTTGTATGATACTTACATATTCGGACCCATATTGGGTCGACACGATTTTAATGATGGCATGATAATAATTGATGGATAAACTTGGTACTACAATCACATGAGTTTGGTCGAGTGTCGACATGGGAAAAGGCTCCCATTTCACGGTGGAAGGTCGCAATCGAAAACAACGGTGGTTGTACAAATAAAGCCGTTGCCATGTGTAACAAAAATGAGTCGATGATCAAGAGCGAATATGCCCAGTGTATGCCCGTTCGTTTTGGCCCATATATGAGGAACATGAGTTGGCATATCTCTAACAAATGTCAAGACGCTCTGTTTTGGCTGACCTGTCCGCAGGCGCATCTTTCAAAGAAAATCGCAATCAAGTAGAAACGCTATGCATGTTCGAAATCCGCGACCACGCTGTTGCTCACCCGTCCCAAGCACCTCTCAAGCGCCGCGCTTTCCCATCCATTGCCAAGCCTCCTCCAAACCTCTTTCAAGTCCCTTTCCTCTATAGTCCCCCTTTCCTTCCTTGGCAAAAAGCCAATCTAGCCAGTGCTGTTCAGGAAGCTGAGGTAGCAGTTCCAGCCGATGCTGACAAAGTTGACAAACAGCACGCGGTGGTGGAGCGGGACGAACTTGAAGTTGACGAGCTGGACAAAAGGCCAGATGAGGTAGTTTGTCTGGAGGGCGGGCAGGTAGCTCTTCTCGAGCTTCTCGCGGGGGCTGCCCCCTTCCATGACGGCCATGCTGGAGAGGAAGATGCCGATGAAAGTGGGCGCAAAGAGGCCCTGGTCGCAGGCGACGCGCGCGGCGATCTCGGCGTTCTTGTTGCGCAGGACCACCTTGCGCTGCAGGAACTTGAACCACGTCGTTGCTGCTGGACCAAAGACGGCTGCAATAATTTCTTGTGTGTTAATAATAATGGAAAATGGGGGGATTTCTTTCTTCATTCATTGCAAAAAACGAGTCAAAACATGTCAAAACGTACCACCACCGTACAGAAACATGCGTCCTGTCCGCGACAAGTCGTGCTTCTCGAGCCCCTTCTTCTCCACGACCTGTTGCGCCGTGATGTCGCCGGTCGCAAACAGGACCGCCGTGGTGATGCTCTGCGTGAGCAGCGGCCGCGCCGCCAGTCTGGCTTGGTACCTGCCGATAATGATGAGCTTATTTTTCAAAATGACAGGAAACACGAATGAAGAGGAAAAGGGACAAAAAAAATAGGGGGGCCAGGTTTGGCTCTCTCATGGTTTATAGAGATAAGATACCCACCAACGAAGCATGGCGGAGGCTGATTGTCCAGGTTCCTCTATCTCAGTCCTGTTTCTGAAAGGAGAAATGTTCTCGTTCTCTGTCGAGAAGTTTATGAGACTCTAGACAGCAATAGGGGAAGGAGGCAACAAAAGTCAATTGGGCAACTTTTTAACTTTGTTGGCCTGATGATCAAAAAGCAGGTACAAGAATATTAAGAACAGAAATGGCAGCTATCAAATGGTTGGCGCGCCTGGGAAACTTGACTTGGGTGATCTCATACCTAGATGTGGGGCGGGGCTAAAATACTAGATTGGGTAGTCTCGTCCGCCATGTTATTCACTGCTCTGGTGTTTTCTTCTTCTTCTTCTTCTTTACTTCCATGTTTCTTTTATTGCGTACAAAAAGTCTGTTACTAACACGTATGCTTGGAAATCTTTGGCGAATTGGCTCTAGTACTTACTGGTGCAATGCACGTGGTCGATCTTATTCGAAACAGCGTCCAGCAAAAAAGAACAAATCACCTGTAACGCATTCGACTGCTATGTGCCGGTTGGCATCATGTTTCTCTCGACTTTGCTCACGAGCCCTCGATTCGAGAAGCTGTCGCTTGGCTGGGGGCGCTCAGAAGCGGTGGGAGCTTCTAGGCTCTTAGCTCAGTTGATCTCCAGCGCTCGGTAAGCTTTCCCCGGATAGCGGGTCCAGGTGCAACAAGCTGGGGCACTGGGGTTCCAATCCCGAGGTCGGGGATTGATCCCTGGAGATCCTGCTGGTAGGGGACTGGGGACCACAAGGCACCTAAGAAATTCGGAAGCTTTGGATGCCATGCATGGTTCAGTACATACAATTATACTGCATTACATATATTTGGAGATGCATGTATTGGCACTCCGTGCATCTGCAGAGCTTGATCAGAAGAACGTGGGCAAACTATTCACAGCCAGATGCCATTCAGACTTCAGGGGACTTCTCTTCAGCGCAGGAATTATGGTTGGCGGGAAGCCACAGATTGTGGATTGTGTTCTATTCTTGGGTATCAATAATCACCAACTAGATAAGAAGCCAACTTAAATGCTTCATCACAGCTCAGTGTGTCTGGCAGAATCATCCGAGTCGACACTCTTTCGCCTAAACGCCTGCTTCGGCGATGCCATGAACCCCTCTAGCTCCATCCACTCTACGACAAATCCAGTGACGATCTTGGCCCAATCATCAACCGTCTCAATGTCCAGGTGCTTGCCATCGTCGTCCATGGTGTGCCATACCTTTGGGAACGGATTCGGGATGACGTGCAGGATGGGCACGCCTCTGACCATGAACGGGATGTGGTCGTCCTCGATGTAGCCCCGCAGAAACTGCCCAGGCACCCTTTCCGTCTCGGGGAGGAAGGGCTTGGCCGCCGCGGAAGAGTGCAAGAGGCCGAGCTTGCGCATCCGCGCCTCGACGCCGGCCAGGTGCTCGTAGGCCCAGTGCGTGTTGGCAAAGTACGAGGGCACGTGCGGGTCCGCGGCGCCGAGGAGGTCGAGCAGCACAAAGACGTCAATGGCGGCGAGGGCCGAGCGGCGCGCCGACGACGACGGGTACGCCTGGCGCTCCCAGATCTCTGCCAGGGCGCGCGCGCCGTAGAGGGAGTCGGTGGCGCTCCACGTCTCCCAGGCCTCCTCGCCGTCGAGCAGGACGATCTGCACGCCGCGGTCCTCCTCGAGGCCCGACCCGGCCTCGCCGCTCTCCCGCATGTGCTCCCACTTCTTGGTCAGGGCCGCGTCGATGCTGCGCGCCACGTGCAGGAGCATGGCGCACGGCGCCGCGCTGTCCACAGCCCCGATGAAACCCTCGGGCCTGTACAGGCTGTCGTAGTGGGCGGCCAGGGTCAGCCGGCCCACGTCGCCCGGCAGCGCCCACGGGGGATCGCGCGTGAAGACGAGGCTCGAAAAGGGTATCTCGCGGTTGCTGGTCGCGGGCGTCTTGGACGACGAGTTGTACCAGTCGATGCGCCAGTCCGGGAGGTGCACGCGGAAGAACTCGATAAAGTGGCGCTGGACGGCGGCCGAGCCGGGGGTGCCCGGAACCCGGGGGATCAGGATCGGGGCAAGCAGGGCGCCCGAGTTGATGTCAAAGTCGTGGCCCCCGTCGGGGATTAGGCGCAGCGTGTCGTCGGTCACGGGCTGGTACGCACACGAGCCCGAGGGGAATAAGGCGATGCAGAGCAGCAGCGCGGCCAACAGCCCGGCCAGGGGCCACTGCCAAAGGAGCTGTTGGCGGCTCTCTTGTCTCCAGGGCATGGCTGGCAAGACAATTGGCGGCTCTAGATCCGTCAAACGATCATTTGAAAAAAAGAGAGTGACTTGGACGCGGAAGGACGCAAGAAAGTTTGAAAATTAGACCCTTGGATTCTGCCTTGAACCCCCGACTACCAGCCCGTGTAGTGACAGATGGGCCGACGATGTGTCAAGGTGGCCCCTTGTCTTAATGTTCCATTAAAACAAAAGTTTAGGGGACACGGGCTAGTGAGTTTAGCTTGAAGGGCCCCCAACCTCCACGCCACGGCAGGTCCCGCAGGTCCCTGGCCACGCTTTGCCACGTCCTTTTCGCGAAATCAAGCGTTACCTACTGTCAGGGTCTTCAAACTTATTATATCTTAGTTACAGTTTGCCCTTATAATCACTGGAATCACATGCGTAGGCTCAGCTAATCATGACTGTACCTGTCGTTCCTGAAACTCTACTTGATCGCCCACACCCCCTTCATAACGAAGGGGCCAGCATATATGAGTGTATAGTATCTGGTGGATACTAGAAGTCCCTACAATTACCACCAGTGACTGGCTGTGACAACGAGACCGCCACCTCAAATCGACAGTCTTGGTTTTCTCTGTCCAGATCTTGGGCCAGGTGTCACGGACGATGTACAATCGTGATGTTGATACTCAAAGAAATTTCTCTCGAGCATTATTGCGCCAACTTTTGGCAGAAAATTTAGGCACACAATTTCTCGTAATCACGAAGGGAATATTCGCTTCTGGTTGGCAAAGTACATAAAATTCTGCCCGGCAACAACCAATTTTGCCCTTGATTTGTTGAAAACCCTCAACGCCGTACTAATGCTGATGCTGTCTGCCTCCACCGCCTTCTTCCAGGTGTATCTAGACTTGAGCCACATGCCCGGCACTTGCCGTATAATCTAGCCAAGAATTTGGGGTAAGCAGGATCCAAAAATTATAATGGTGTATTCTATGCGCCGCATGGGCTGCAAAAATTGTAGATCTGTAGAATAAATCTGCCCTTTAGTGTCTGCCTCGTCATGACTAATGGATATTCTTTTGTGCTTCACGGCACATTGCTGCGAAAGACGAGGTCTCTTTTTCTTGTGGACATAGCCAATGTCTCCATCTAGAGCTCCTTCTTTCCATTGGCAGTGCCATTTGCGACACCATTGGCCTGCTGAAGCTTCTTCTTGTTCTCCAATTGCTTCTCGTGAGGAATTGTCAGAGCGTTGATACCGAGGAAGGCGCAGATGCTGTTGGTCACCAAGAATGCCCAGCGGAAATAAACGATCGCCGCAAAGACAAAGTAGCCATACAGGTAGATGAGTTCGTTCTTGGCCGACAATGGCTCAAAACCGACCCGTGGCAGGTTTGCGAGGATAGCACCACCGACCAGAGGCACGAGCATGACTGTCCAGTACGGGAACGGCTGTCTTGTCAGATGCGCAAGGATCATCTTGGTGGTCATGCGTCCAAAGACGAAAGCCATGGTCAAGCAGAAGAGAACGAGGTGGTTCTCGGTCCTCAAGGTCGTGTATGGCGAATAGAGCCAAGCTCCGATGGAGAGTGTATACACGGCCATGGGTGTCCATTCGAGGAAGACTGGCAACACGGGCAGGTTGTTTCTCCTGCGAGCCTTTACGACATTGTATACGCAGAATGGTACATGACCAACCACGAGGGATCCAACAATGATCAAGATCCAGATATCACGAATGGAGTGCTCGCCGATCAAATGCTCATAGCCAAAGAGATTCTTTGTTCCAACGAAATTCACAATCGGCTCGGTCCAGATTTCGGGTCCGTAAATGCCGGAGAGCGCCATGACGAGGCAAGCAATAAGGAGGCCTTCTGTCGGCCCGTTGAAGTAGCCGAGGTAGAGAGTGTGCGTGTGGTACGTCTCCCATGTCGAGAAGAACATGGGAAGGCAAGGGCACAGCGCAGTGAAGACGCCAGACTTTGAGGTACCAAGACCCATGGCCGCCGTCTCGAGCAGACTGGCCAGGGTGCAGTTGAGCGAGTCGATTCCGTGGTCGAAGAGTTCACCGAGGCCGCTGGAGGTACCGGTTCGGCGGGCCTGTTTTCCGTCGATGTTGTCCATGGTCTGGTACATGAACAGTCCGAAAGCAAAGCTCAGGTATAGCCATGAAGGACCCTATGTCAACACGAATGCATCATTAGCCATCTGTCGTGCCAAGCCGCTGGTCGCGCGTAGATTAACGTACAGGTCCTACTAAATCTGGCATAACCAGAACAAGCAATCCGATATTTCCTAGGATAAAGAAGAACCCAATGAGGGTGACCATGTTGGGCGCAAGCCATAGCGGAAGGAGCTCGACGAATGCATTCCACTAATACGAATTCTGAGTATTAGTATATGGTGTCTTCTGCTCGGTATATGCACCGAGAGGGGGGCAGTATGCATACGTAAGGTCGCAAGATGTAGTTGGAGACGGGCGACTTGTCGACGGCAGAGTACTTGTACGATTTGAGGTGAATGAGGGCTTCGTCCGAGATACATTCGGCCGCGGCCACTTCTGATTTGGAGAGACTTTAATTAGCATACGTCACGCCAGTTTTGAAGACTCCTTTCTTTCCCAGGAGGCTTGAGGTGATCATGAATGTATGACATACTTTTGCTGGGACCCATGGTGAAGGTTTGGTGGGATAGGTGGCACGTTCGGCTGGCAGCGGGATCGCAATTGACTCGTATATAAGTAAAACTGCTCCGACACGGGTTCTTGTGCAAGTTGGATATTGCGAATGTGTCGCTACCGCAGAGCTCGGCTCGACTTGACGAGGATCAGGTCGTCTAGGAAGCTCAGAAGAGGGAAATATAGCGTCACGACCTCGTTGACAGCATTATGAGAAATCTCGTGGACAGCGGTAAATAGTTGCAAGAACGAAAGGGAAGAGTTGCAGTGACGAGTACAACAACTGCGGTGAAGTTTTTGGGTTTCGAGGTTGAAAGTCAATCTACTTTCCCGCCAGGTTCTGAGCTAGCCAAGATTCCTAGCTAGGGGTCCAGTCCGTTACTGGCATAGCGGGGACCGAGGAACGACGTGGAACATTGAATGAATCTCTCAATGACCAGTAATGGTGGTGCAAAGCTGGCGGAAAAAGGGGAATTGCCCCGCTCTCAATTCGCGTTCGTCAAAAAATAACCACGAAATATTCAATTTACTGGACTGCAGCAGACAACGACCAAATATAACTTGGGGAGACGCGAGAGAGAAGCACACTCTCATTTCTCACACGTCTCTGCCCTAGGCCTACCATCCATTGACGGCCAGAGATCTTGGAAACCGGAACAAATGATTCATTGATGCCACCTGATCATGGTTACCTATCAACGGGATTCACTATCCGGCCATGCCACTGCATCATCAGGCCTCTGTAGGCGTCCCCAGCGCGAGCTGTGAGTGGTGGAAGCGCAAATGCAGGGGCCACAGTTGCCTTGGACCAAGAAAAAAAACCACTTGACGCGGTTGCGCGCGCGGGGCATGTGAAAGAGGCGCTACTGCAGTATAATACAACCATCCCACTTTGTGTGGCTTATGTGTAAAGTCATGATTTACTGGTAGCCTTCGACCCTCACCGATATTCTCCTGCATATCGTCCTCGTCAAATTATTTTTCCTTTCTTCTTGCTCGTTGCCGGCATGCCGAACTCGGTGCTCTGTCAGAGACGCTGGTCCATTCTATGCCGATTGACATGAAAAGGGCTAGGTATCCTGTACTCTTTGGCCAGCATTTTGTAGACGCGATCTCATTGGAGAATGGTACAACACGGGCTGTGCAGGTATATTATATAATGAAGCCACCTAAATAAGACGGAAAGTTTAAGCTCTGGTGTGGCAGCACTGGTACCTTTTCCAAGACATCTCACCACCACCGAACGGACGAAGGCTGATTTCTGACTTTTTGATGGTAAAACAGCAGTCGGGAAGATCACCGATCGGTCGTGGTGATAGTTTCCTGTCTTGCAATCACATATCAATCATGGAAATTGTTAACGGACACCATTGCGAAGGAAATAAAAGGCACTACTCCAGTCAATCATCGGCACAAGGCTAAGCTAGACATATACATCTATACATGAGCGTGGAGGGGAGCTCAACAAGGGATTGTTCCGTCAAGGTCCTGCTATGGGACTAGGTAGCTATGATCGAGGCCATGCATGAAAACGATAGTTGCGACGTAGCCAGGCGTAATTATCAGCTTTGAGATTTCGGTGCCTGAGAGAATAAGTATTGTTATCACTAAAGTATAGGTTCATTGCAAATATCTTCTGCTAGGGATGCTATGGCTAGTTTTCATAATGAATAGTTCGCATAGTACGTAATCTATCTATATATATATATTAGTGGTTAGTCGAACGATAGCAGGATCTGCGGAGGAAAGTTGACTGCGTGCGAGGATCAGCAGATGCATTTTCCAAGAGGCTGAGCTATCGAAACACCTTTGCTATGAGTATCGATATGATTGCGGCTAAGGCTTGCATGAAAGATGTGGACCATGCAGGATGACCAATTAGTCACGATCAAAAGGCTCACATCAAGTATACTTGTACAGGTAAGCAATGGCTTTTAGTATGAGCATGTGCAGCCAATTCCAGAGCAAGGAAGGAGGCCGACAAAATATAATTTCTCAATGCTGCGATTGTAGGTAGGTAGGCAAAGCGGCAATGCCCATGATGATATTTCCCATCCCGTCCGATTAACTTTCCTCCAATTGGTACACTCTATTATGTAGGTAGATATGTTGTAGTGATGATAAAAGAAATCCAAGAACTCCATACGCTAATGATTGAAGGGATTGTGTAGTGGACTGCTTGCCCAGTCTGTCCAGGTTCCTGAAGAATTCCAAATGGGATCCGCGTTTTACAACCCGAAAACACCGCAATAATTGCGTTTCAGAAAGATGAGATTCTGCAATTTGCTTTTCGTTTTGGGTTCTGAAAAATCAACAAAAAATGTCTGTTTGCGATATTACAAAACGAAGATGAAGCCGACGGCAACGCTGGCGGCCAGAGAAAAGAGGCCAGCCAGGTTGAGGGCCTCCAGGTTGGGAGCCGCGCTGCTGTCGGTGCTGCTCGAGGAGCTCGAGCTGCTGCTGCTGCCGTCCAGGCCCGTGTAGATGGTGATGCCGGTGGTGGACGTGCTGCTGCCGGTGGCCGTTGCCGTGCCGGTCGAGGTGGTGTTCGTCTTTTGCGGGTTCTGAGCACCGCAGGGGTGGTCCTCACGGCACGAGCTGGCACAGCTGCTGTCGGAACCGCAAGCCTTCACGCACTGGGTGCCCCATTCTGTGCAGGTGAAGTAAGGCAGAGTCAGGGAGTACTCGGAGATGTTTGGTTGCATGTTGTTGCCACAAAGACATCCGTATGTGAGTGTTTTCTATAGATTCCTATCAGTTCATGAAACATGACCGTGGTATAAACAATGACAACTTACAGGATCACAGGTGTTTGTGATGGTTGTTCCCGGCTCGACTTGTTCACAGATGAGAGGGCATGTTGTCGTCTCCTGTTGGCACCATGCCGTCCTCGTGGACAGCGATACACTATCGGGATCGATATAGTAGTCGGCACGGACGGTGGCGGCAAACAGGGTGACTGCTGCCACGACGGTAGACTTGAGCGAAAGCATGGTTCTGTCTTTTTATTCTTGAGATGCAAAAATCTATAATCAAACTTAATCAGTAAAGTTCCTGAAAGAGGGGGTTGACATTTCTGACGTGAATGGCTTCCGTCTTGTCAAAAGGTCGACCCGGAAGGCTAAACAAGAGATGACTTACACGATGTGTATGTATAAGAAATACTAATAGACGTATGGGTATAAGTGAATGTACACTGAAGATGACGGAAGAAGTTCAAAATGCAAATGACGACCAACAAACGAATGATGGAACGAGAGAGAGATGTACAATATAAAAGAGAAGACAGCAAACAAGCACGGACAGCAAGAAAGCTCCTTGAGTGACACACAGATATGGGGAATTAGGAAAAAGAAAGAGCAGATTACCTTAATAAAGGAGCTTCACGACGCCATCCCCGGCCTCGTTAGTGCCAATGGGATGCTTGTGTTACGGCAGGGGTTGTGCTCACTATCTAGGCTTGGGTAGCTCGGGTAGGGTAGCAGGTAAGATATGGGACCCCCGGCTAACCCGCAGCCACCGGACCAGTTGCAGCGAGCTGCACATTAGGTCTGAGAGGTCTGGGCAAGCGATTGGTGAGTGGCCAGCTGGGTTGTCTCTAGCTCGATGCGAGGGTTCCAACGGGAACTCTGCACTACGATGGTACAGTACTGTACGGAGTACTGTAGTATGTACAGGCAAGGATGCCGGACGATATGTACGATGATGGGGCTCAAGTCTGCAGACAAGATGCCTGCCTGTCGGCTTGTTTCTTTGCTCATCCCACGACTCCACGGTCCCTTTTTCTTGACTGTATACGAATATGGAGGGCGACGGGAGCTGCCTATCGAAGCGTCAGTCAGTCCATCACGAGATGTTGTGGCAAGAAACAACAGGCAAACCAGGACAGGGCCCTGAAGAGGAAGTTTGGACCTAGGTCGGTAGTGTAGACTCAAATCTCTCGAGAATTCTCCTATAGCAACTAGGTTAGCACATAAGCCCGTTCATTACCCAAGACGATGAACGAGCCATGGTTCCGCAGAGTGCTCAAATTGGATCTACCACTAATTCCTAGTAGTGCGGAGACGGTCCTATCACCCAAGCAGTACTTGAGCCTCCAAATCTTGCCAATCATGTAAAGTTAAGTGCAAGCTACTGAAATAAGACAGGGGGCATGGGATGAATGCTTTTCGAGAGAGGCGTCCAAGGCGTCGTGAGACTGACTTTTTTCGTTTCTTCCCTTTCCACATCGGCATGGAGCCAGAGACAGCACAGAAGAAGTATGATTGCACAACATGTGGTGGCATGCGGGATGGACGGTAAGCGTGCGTACATGAGTCTACTGTACTTTGTAGTACAGTAGTTGCCTAGAAAGAAGAGCGGTGATTGGCGATCACTTACGAGGTCACGCCGCCCCGTATAATGAGGGTTTTGTTTCTCTGAATAAGGTAATATTGATAACTTGACCAAATAAATTCTGGTCATTGAAGCCAAACACGGCCGGTGGAGAGACGAGACGGCCGGATGCTCGCTCGCTCGCTTCTTTTTGCCCAAGGATACGTTTGGATGGACGGACGCACCAAGGGTTGTGGGTACGACAAACAGACTCAATCAATGAGCGCCCAGCCCAGCCAGTCCAGCGCCAGCGCCCACCCAAGAGACCGAAAAGAGAGAAGATGGAGGAGGAAGACGGACGCGATACGAAGAAACCATTGCGCAAGTGTCTTGGAATTGGTCCTAAACTCTTACAAACTCGTGCCTGATACGCATACTTGTTTTCCTGTTTCTGCTACCATCGCCGCCTTTGGAAAAGGATGGTCCTCGTATCCAAACAGCTCTAAGGCATGCAGTGCATCAGCCCAAGCTTGCCAGGGCAGCTAGAGAATGTTTGGATGCACACTCTTTACTCGAGACCCACGGCACTGGGGGGATATGGCGCTTCCGTTTGTACTGGTCGCTGCCCGCTGCTGCGTTCTGTACCATGTAGTATGTCAAAATGTGTATGTGTACTGTATACACTACGTACAGAGTAAATGTCGACGGATGTGCATATGCGAGTCTCTTATCTGAGGGCCTTCTTGCATCTCTAGTCGCAGACAAGTGGGAGTTTACGAAGGGGTAAGAGAGGGTCTCGGGCTGCTTGTCTGCCTGTCTTGGGGGGCCACGACCCCCAGCTTGCTGTAGTACTCACATTTTAGTGTACTACTACTATATTATATCAGACTAGGAAATATATTTCCAGTGCCACCACGAGCGGGAATACACGCCAGACGCCCGCCCAACCTCCAGGTGGAATTGACCGGGAATGACGTTGCCCATGTCTATCTCCAACGGTGTCTGCCGTCTTTATTTCTCCTTCCTGCCTTTCCTATCTCTTGATCAGAGTCGGCAATTCGTTTGAGGTTGCGTCGTGGCCGGTGGGCAGTTGAATCAGTCATCAACCTGCGACGATGGTTGAAAGTGAGTGCAGTGCAGTGCAATTTAGAGTCCAGTTAACCTTAAGAATAAGGACTTTTTAAGAAGCTAATCGTGTGTCCATCGACTCCAATGGATTGCCAGCGCTATTTCCTCCCCCCAATTCCCACAGTCCCCGCAAGCAATGGAGCTGAACGGTGAGGCGCGACTGGAGATCGGTCCAGGTCCCCCCTGGCAAGACCCTATGTCTGTGGCCTACCGAGCTACAGGGAGTGAGTGGCTTACTACCTTGACTACCTCGGGACATGTTTACTTTGACCCAGTCGGTCACTTTATTCCGTAGTGTAGGTATGTACTCTAATCCTTCCTTCTGTGCAGGGCCAGGCCAGGCCAGTTCTTCCACCCATATTCGATGCATCGTCAAATATAAACAAAAGGATTTTTCCAATTGAGCTTACGTTCATAATCAAAAAGTCTACCGGTGCTAGCCAGCTACCTTAATTACCTACTATGTACCTGGATAATGAAACTACATTGGAATAGGACTGGTTCGACCTGGCAATAAATAGCCTTTTCTCCAACTAGATCTCGGTCATGAGACAGGCTCGGCGACTTTTCGTTTCCAAATCCGCGGCTGTTCTAGAAACCCGACCCCCAAAACGTTCGGAAGCCATTCCACACTCTAATCGGCCGGCATTTTTAGGGCCCGTGAAGACTTCAGATCCTGTTGCGAGACCCGACCCGCAAAGTCTATACAAGCAGTGTGCTGCAAGATCATGCAACACACGTTTGATCGTGACCTCTTTTTTTGCCTTGCCTCAGACTCCCGAGGCTCCGGGTCTCGTTCTCGTACGTGTGCGAATGATCGGATGGTAATCGTGGTACACGTTCCGACATCTGCATGGACTGCGTTGTAAACGCCGAGATAACTACGCATGTAAGCAAGCATGCACTTCTACACGCACATACTTTTACATAGCTCGCATCCACATAGACGCACATGTGTTCTCAGCTCATCCTACATGGCCATTCCGAAGGTTGAACAATGCAGTAGACTCGTATGGGCCAAGAATTTAGATTCTACCTCACATTTAGCGATTCACCGCGCTCCACTCTGCTATTCTTACTTAAAGACTTGACCGATCCCAGCGGCGTTGGGTATTATCAGCAAAATACTCCAAATCATACAACACGCAAAATCAGTTCCCTGGTTCGCCCTCCACGAATCGTTCGATGGTCTTAGCATACCGAAAGGAACAAGCACCTAACCTACCCCAGATTGTGGACAAATAACATGCCAAGCATCAGTTCATTCAACTACCAGAAATTGGTGTCTGTGCAGGCGACGATCGGTATTTACAATCGTGTCTATAACAACAAACAATTGCAACCAACAAGCAACAGAAGCCATTTTGATACAGCATTGATGATCGCAGGAGAAATATATACTGTCAATACTTGAGATTTTTTAGAAATGGCCAAGTACCACACAGAACAAAGGGCCACACGTCATGGACTATATAAACCTCGAGGCAGTAATATATACACCTGGCTACGAATTATCAAACATTACCTACACGTAGTACAATGAAGTGGCTTTTGCACGATTTACAGATGTAGCGGTCTTGTCGGTCAAAGTACCTACCACCTTTTCTGATATTGGTAAGATAGCGAACATCAGATGCCACAAAAGTCCTGGAGTAGCATTTCACATTATCACCGGACTTACAATACACAAAAGATTTCCAAAGAGCTTCGACAAACATAGGCAAGGAACACGCGAGAAGAGCACTCCTCTTCACACGCTACTTACCTGCTTCCATCAGAGTAAAGCGCTAGCGGGTCCTCTGTGGTCTTTCGTCATCTTCAGAAAGCCTTATGCCAGTGGCAAGTTTGCCTGCAACGCTACTGCGAGCAAGATACGGTGGACTCAAGCTGACTCATCTTGCAGAGGTTCCATTTCATCCTCATAGGGCTGGCGTGCGGCCATGTGCGGTACGCACGCATATACCACTGAGAATTAAAGTTCACGATCTGCCCGATTCTGGTGAGAAGGACGTTCTCCGTATTGCAGTGAAACGCTGTTATACCACCTCTGATATGATAAGGTTGATATCATAATCAATACAATCGAATCATGATGTCTTATCTCTCTTATTGAAAGATATGATGAATAAAGTGTTTCAGAACAATATTCTGAATTTTTGACATTCGAACTTAGTATTACCTGGCAAGTACCGCAATTCATCAATGACGAAAACATCTTACCTCGAGACTTGGCAATATTCCATACCCGGAAACTTCGTGGCCCGTACGTCCCGTCGAGGGCACAGCCTTTCCCAGTAACAAACAGGTCTGCCAATGAGTCTTGTTCGTTTGCTAGTGGAATAAATATGATGCAACGAGCTGCTAAGAATGCTCACTTCGGCACTCTTGCAAACAAACTGATCACCACCACCAGCAGCAGGAGCCTCTTTTCGAGGGTCTAGGCATCCTATTGCGAGTGAGACGCTCCGGACAAAGTATACTTTATCAACCAACCATGACCTTGATGGAGATTTCGAGCCGGTACATACCGAATATAGCAGTAGCTGCCCGAGACAAAAACATACTTGTGGTAAAGCCGACGACATCACGCAGGATCATGTATTTGATCAATCTAAATTATCATGTGCTCGTTCGTGTCAATACGGTCGCCTTGGTGATTTGATGGGCGCTATACTGATTTGTCCATCTGATAACCGAATTGCACATAATTCAAGCCGATGGTAATAGACAGAACCTTGTTACGGAAATAACAGAATGGAATTCAGATTCCATACATCGCAAGAAGCGAATTTATTGTCAATCAATGACTCATGTCACACTCTGAGTTGTGGAAAACCCACGAGATGATGCCACCACCATGAAAGCCTCCCGAAAGCCTGTACACGGAACTTCTGAGGAGACTTAGTCATAAGCCGATTCAACGCGCAATGACTAACATGATGATCCTCTACTATGCACTTTTGCGACCATCTGTCGAATGAGGTCAAGCACCCGAGTCAATGCTTAGTCATTTGAGAGGTGAACGCCCAATATCTGCACGGAAAACAAGGCTGCGAAGCCACTCGAGCCGCTCGCCCCTGGATTCAGGTACATTGCACGAATTCCTCTCCTTCTTTCTGCAGGTTGCAGCTCTTGGTATGCTCGACTACCCCAGCCGGCCCATTGCTGTCTCAATTGTGTGAAATATTTTGAGTCATCTCCAGCGAATTGTGTATCCACAGCGCCTCAAAAAGCAATGAGCACATGCGCTGCAGAGATGGCAAGTCAGGTAAATATGCGGAGGTTGTGTCGTGCAGAGGTGGCTGAACCACAACTGGAACAGGCTTTTGGAGTCGGACAGCCATCTATCTCTGCATGGTGATAATGTACGCAGAGACAGGATCTGCCAGGGATAAGAAAGTTGCTATAAAGCTTAATCCAATTGGCGTTTTTCCAGAATAGAGGTGCCCCCGCTGTTTCAAGATATTCCCGTGCCCAGATTAAGCTCAACAAGCATGTGTTGGACAAGGGCAAGTCAGATGGGAAACCGGATCTCTGGGGGCCAGGGACGTGTGATTGTCATGTCACAAAACATCCCAGCCATTTTGTGTTTCCTCAGAGGATGCAACTATACGCAGCCCATCATCCTGGTTCTAGGTTATGTCTGTCCGCCACCTTAACGTGGCGCATATTCGCTTCGCTACTATGGGCGAGACGACAGAGTTGCAAGATGCCGAAATTCTCGCCAATCTGAGTTTCGCACCAACCGAAGCATCCCGTTTCTCAGGAGGCACAAGAAAAAAAAAGCTGGCGGCACAGTACCACAATTGCTTTGTCTAGAAGTTGCAGATGCAGATGATGCTTTCTTATAAGCGCCGACCTATCCCAGGTGATGCGGTGATGCGTTTCTCTCCCCCCCTTTTTTCCTTCCTTGAAACAAAAATTTCTCCTACACCACACAGCCTGCTTGCTAATCGAATGGCGGGCAGCAGGCCTGCTCCGACCTGAAGCGACATGAGGGACTACGCCGACATTGAACAGTGGCTGCGCGGAGGCGACGGAGAGGAGACGCCGGGCGAAAGCACGACCGGCAGTGGCAGCAGCGATGATCTGGAGAAGGTGCAGTACTGGCACGAGGTGCGGCTTCTGGAGCTCGAGGCGCGAAAGAAGAAGACCATCTGCCAGCGCCTCAGCAACTTGATCTGCCCCCCGCGGATCGACCATTCCACCGCCTTGGACATGCAGTATAACCACGAGTGCCTGACGCTCACAGCCGATAGTACCCCCGATCCGTTTGTGGTCCGCGCTCATCGGCAGTATTACATGGTAATTGTGCTCCTCGCCGCTTTTGGAGGCCCCTCCACACCAGGTCCTGTGCAACGGAAGACTGATACTGGCTACAGACTTTTACCAAGGGCAACAGGATCGAGATATGGACTTCAAAGTACTTGGCGTCCTTTGGAGAGGGCGTAAGGAAAACGGTAATATGGTGCGTGATCATCAGCAAAGGCACCAAAATTTGGTCAAAGCCATGAAACTTACCATGATAATCAGGAGACCACCACCTTGCACAGAGCACTCGGCAGATCTGTGGGCACCCGAACTCCACGCTATCCGTGGCCGATGGTATATCTACTACGCTGCAGCCAATCCAGCTCGCGGCAGTGGAAGCCACCGGATGTACGTGCTCGGAGGGCCTCCAGCCAACGAGGATCCAACTCTGGGACAATGGGAGTTCCTCGGTCGCATCCTCGGCATGCCAGATCAGTGGGCAACCGACGGGACAGTCTTTGAGCTGGACGACACACTCTATTTCGTCTACTCTGGCTGGCCGCTCGACGACCATGGTCATTCGGATCTCACTCAGCAGCTATTCATCTTGAAGCTCGATGACCCTACGATTGCGGCTTCGCATCCCGTGATGATATCGGCGCCAGAACACACGTGGGAGTTCACCTCTGACGGCAATGGTGCACACGGTATCAACGAAGGACCGCAGTTCCTCGAGTCCCCGGATGGCAAGTGGAAAGGTATAGTCTATTCCGCTGCTGGCAGCTGGACGCACCAGTACAAGCTCGCCGTTTTACATTATAACGGTGGTGACCCCTTGAACCCACGCTCATGGCCCAAGAGCCAGCAGCCACTGTTACAGGCCTCGGGTCACAGTAAAGGTCCGTGGGGACCAGGCCATGGCAACTTTGTCAGTGTGGGCGATGAGACCATATGTGTATTCCATGGCACAGACAGCCAGCACGATGGATGGGAGAACAGAAAGGCAAGATGCCAACGCGTAGTCTTTACCAAGCATGGCCCTTACATGGGCAACTATTGTGGGAGGGACTCGGCTGCCAAACCACCAAAAGTCGGTTTGGTAACCCAACTTCGACGACATTTCAGCAAGCCTCAGCTGGAGCTCAACCCAGAGGCATCGAAGAGCTCGCTCAAGCTGCTTCTGGAAAATTATTAAACAAGGCAAGAAAACGAGGCCGTACGATGTTATGTATTCTAATGTTTGACTCAAACGGAGGGAAAGGTTCATTGGGTATTCATTTAAAGGCGTTTGCATGGACATGATATATTTTAGGTATCAGGCAGGGTATAATAGCACATGATTTTCCAAGGCATATTAAGTACATACAAAGGTTTCCCCAATCTGGAGACGAATGGCCTCTGCGTACCCACGTTCTTCTCCCTAACGCCGTGACATCTTAGCGGTATCGATGAGCCCACCGATATTCATTGATGCAGATTCCAATATGAACGTCTTTAATGCTCGCTCGGAATTGCTTGATCTTTTGCTAGTGCAGAGGGATATCCGTGCGGATCGGCTTGCACTGAGCAAAAAGACTTCTCGTATCTAGTCGTCCTACAGTCTGTTATAGTACCGCTTTCAGCCCGAGGCGTAGATATCTGGTCTCCCAAGGATCGACCGATTCTTCATTTGGCTGACGAACTCTTCGACCTCAATCTTTACGATGTGCTCGCCGGGCACCACCACCAGGCCCAAGTACCGCGATGTCATCTCGGCCCGGAGCGTGTCCGATTCCAGACTCGCAGCGGCCTCGAGAAGTTTCTGCTGCGAGGGCTGCCGGTACTCATGGGTGAGTGAGAGCACAAGATTGCTTTGCTGGGAAGGAAAGAAAGAGAGTTTAGTAAGCGGAACAGGGTTTTCTGCAATTGCAAAACGAACACACAAGAATTTAATGCATAAGAGCCGAGAGGAAGACAAACCGGATCGGTGCACTTGAAGGTGCCCACAAAGAGACGGGCGTCTGTGGTGTAGACTCTGAGGGTCTTGTTGACGAGGGACTGCAGATAAGACGCGGCTTCGGCCTTGTCCAGGTCAGCAGCTGGCGCTTGAAGCTGCTCTGCTGGCGAGGCTTCTGTGTCCATATTGAAGGAGTATTATGTTATTCTTGTTGGTACGCCTTATCTCGGTTGATACCAGAAAATCAAATCGCGTAAAGTCCCTGAGATTGTATGAGGCTCTAGGCCTAGTGACTTAGATGAATGGGGATTTTTGATACTAGGTACTGCAAGCGAACATGAGTGCCCGACTTGACCTTTGTCTGGTCACTGGATTTGGCGTTGCAGTGGGGTTCTAGCGGGGCTTTCTAGCAGTGTTCCCGCTCCCAGGGTTCCCCCAGGTAGCGCGCGATCGACGCGCTAGGTAGAGAAGAACGTCATCGTCATTGGATCGAGGTCTGGCTAGCATTCCGTAGGCAGAAGCGCATATCTTTCTTTCTTCATATTTGACCTAACTATGTACAAAACTTGCCCTTTCGTTTCCCAATCCTCCTTATTCCCGTCCCGTGAAATAATGGTCATGCCTCCACTTGATGAACCATGATAGCTCCTCTTTGATATTCTCGAGCACATACAAGTCGCTGGCTCACCTGATGAAGCCATTGTAGGCGTCATCCGATAGAACTCGGACACCATGGGTGTGAACGGCCTCTGGACCGTGATTCAGCCCTGCGCGCGACCTACCAACCTAGCGACCCTGAATCGCAAGCGCCTCGCCGTCGATGCCTCGATCTGGATTTACCAGTTCCTCAAGGCGGTGCGCGACAAGGAGGGCAACGCGCTGCGCAACTCCCACGTCGTCGGCTTCTTCCGCCGCATCTGCAAGCTGCTGTGGTTCGGCATCCGGCCCGTCTTCGTCTTTGACGGCGGCGCGCCTGCCCTCAAGCGCCAGACCATCACCTCGCGCAAGCGGAGGAGGGAGGGCAGGAGGGAAGATGCCGTGCGCACGGCGGGCAAGCTGCTCGCGGTGCAGATGCAGCGCATCGCCGAGGAAGAGGATGACAAGCGCAAAAGGCAGCGCGAGCTCGAGAGGCAGGGCGGCGCCAGGCCCGATGTTGCCGAACCTACCGAGGACTTTCCAGATGCCGATAAGCTCGTCTACGTCGACGAGCTCGGGATGAGCCAGCAGGAGCGTCAGAAAAACAGAAAGTTCTTCAAGCAGGATGCGTACCACTTGCCCGAGATGCACACGAGCATTGAAGGCATGGGAAAGCCCGACGACCCGCGCATCATGAGCATCGCCGAGCTGGAGGAGTATGCCAGACAGTTCAACAGCGGCGAGGACATTAACCTGTACGACTTTAGCAAGATCGACTTTGATGGCGAGTTCTTCAAAAGTCTGCCTCCTGCCGATCGGTACAACATCCTGAATGCGGCACGAGTACGCAGTAGGCTTCGAATGGGTCTTAGTAAGGAGCAGCTAGAGGAGATGTTTCCTAACCGAATGGATTTCTCAAGATTCCAAATCGAGAGAGTGCAGGAGAGAAATCGCCTGACGCAACGATTGATGAAGGAAGCTGGAATGACAGGCTTGGATCTCACAATCAATGGAGCCGCCCGTATTGCTGGCGAGAAAGACCGTGAATATATCCTCGTCAAGAATGACGGCGTCGAGGGAGGATGGGCTCTGGGTGTTGTGAGCAAGGAGAAGGACGTGGGTCAAATCCACAAGCCCATTGATGTCGATGCCCTAGAATTCCAGTATCAGAAAAGGGAGGTCGAAGACGAATGGGAGGACGAGGATGATTTTGAGGATGTACCTATCGAGGGCATAAATCGATTACCCAAAATACCGTCTCACGTACGTGAGGCTGGCGAGAGGCGACAGCAGCTTTATGATTCGAGACGGGAAGAGAGTGGCATCGAGGCACCGCTAGAAGATGAGGATGAGGAGTCTCTCTTTGTCCAAGATCCGACCAAATCGATCGACAGTCTCTTCGAGGCCGACGAAGAAGAGGACCTTAATCGCGCCATCGCAATGTCGATGAAAAATCAACATCATGTCGAGTCTCCTCAAGAAGAAGAGGACGAAGACGAGGAGTTCGAAGATGTGCCGGCACCAGTTTGGAAGCAGAAAGCTGTGGAACAAGCGAAGCCTGTGACTGGTTCAAGTGGCAGTATGATTGCACATATCGTCAACAATCGTGCGAATGCTTCGGTCAGAAAGCGACGGCGCAGCGAAAGCGTGGGAAGCGATGATGAGATGGACTTGAGTGCAGCACTCTCCAAGGCAAAGAAGAAGAAGACGACAATGCAGCCAACGAAGCCAGTGGCTGCGCCAACATTTCCCAATAAGCCAAATCCATTCGGTGGCCCACTGCCATTCGAAAAATTGGACTGGAAGTCGAGCATATTCGCGAAGAAACCAGACGCGCCGAAGCAGACGACTAGTGGCACAGAGCCCTGCGGAACAGTGGACGACGAATTAGCTGGTGGCTTTGTTGCTGATGATGACATGGCTGGTGGCTTCGAAAGAGACGAAGAGGTTGAAGACGTGGACAATGAAGCGCCTCGTCCCCTCCCGCCATGGATGGAGCAACAGGAGACTGATATTCGTGAGTCTATGAAGACACAGCGGGAAAGAGAGAAGGAGATCAATGAAGAAGATCGTGAAGCAGCTCTGGCAGCAGAGAAACGGCGGCAAAAGGAAGCCGTGATTGAGATTGAGTCTGACGAGGATGACAGCGACGTTGAGGTCATTGATGCTCCTCCTCCTCCTCCGCCGCCGCCGCCAGCAAGACTGGAGGAACCAAGGTTGTCGCCAGCCACGCTGACGCGAGTCAATCCACCAGTGCCAGACCCCAAGGCTTTACAAGACGAAGAACCCTTGCCTGCCAATGAGTTTGATGGTAGAATTGATAATGGCATTGAAAGCGCGTCTCCTCCAAAGAGTCAGGGGAAAGCTTCATCACGTCAAGCATCCTCGTCTCCGGAACCCGATTTCGACTTTGAGGAAGTCGATATTCTAGGTCCTCAGGACACAGCAACAGAAACCAACAAGGAACAAAGTGAAAGTCCAGAGCCTGATTTCGAAGAAGTTGATGTTGCAGTCCCGGCTGAGCAGCCGATTGCAACGGAAACTGCCACCGCGCCAGCGCCAGCTAATCAGGATGATATTTCCACCACAGAGATTGCTGGTACCTCTGCCAAAGTTGTTATTGACGAGAATGGTGATATGTTCATTGAAGATAACGAAGTTGAGGAAGAAGAGTACAGCGATCCGGAAGATGAAGAGCTTCTTTTACAGATGGCCGAGGAAGCTGAAGAGCATGCGCGTTTCGCGAGCCAGCTGAACAATAAATCCGAAAAGGAAAACATCGAATCCTATGAACGAGAACTCAAAGCACTACGAACACAGCAGAAGAAGGACCGACGAGATGCAGACGAAGTCACGCAAGTCATGATTACCGAATGTCAAGCACTGCTGCGTTTCTTTGGTATTCCATACATCACAGCACCAATGGAAGCTGAAGCGCAATGCGCTGAGCTGGTACGACTCGGGCTGGTCGATGGAATCGTGACTGACGACTCGGATATCTTTCTTTTCGGCGGTACAAGAGTCTATAAGAACATGTTCAACAGCAATAAGTTTGTCGAATGCTATCTGGGAAGTGATCTCGAGAAGGAGTTGTCTCTTTCGCGAGAACAGCTTATTGCTCTGGCGCAGCTGCTCGGCTCTGATTACACAGAGGGACTTCCAGGAGTTGGTCCCGTGACAGCTGTGGAGATTCTGTCCGAGTTCCCAGGCATTGAAGGTCTCGAGGCGTTTCGTGACTGGTGGAAAGAAGTACAGCTCGAGAGTCGTCCCAAGGAAGCCGACGCCAGCTCTTCATTCCGCAAGAAGTTTCGCAAGTCTCAAGCCACGAAGCTCTTTCTGCCCTTGGGCTTCCCCAATCCAGCCGTCTTCGAGGCTTACATCAAACCCGAAGTCGACAGCGATCCTCAGCAGTTCCAATGGGGTGTCCCAGACGTCGAGGGACTACGCCGGTTCCTCATGTCGACCATTGGATGGAGTCCTGAACGTACTGATGAGGTCTTGGTCCCCGTGATACGGGATATGAATCGACGTGACGCCGAGGGTACACAGAGCAATATTACGAGGTTTTTCGAAGGTGGCGTGGGTGTTGGCGCCAAGGAGGCCTTTGCACCTAGACAGAGGACTCAGACAAGTAAGCGCATGGTGAATGCAGTCAATAAGCTGCGTGCCAATGTTTCCGTGGATGGACAAAGTCTTGAATCGCCTGTAGAGGTGGGCCAGAGCACTCCTGCGGGTGGGAGGAAACGAAAGTCGCGTAATAATGCCGTGGTCCCAGAGGGAGATGATGATGTCAATGAGCCGGTGGTTGATGATGATGGTAATGATGACGATTACGAAGATGGTACTGATAAAGGCCTGGTGAATCAGAAGAAGACCAGGGGAAATCGAAGGGCCAAGGCATAGATCTAGATTCTCTATATACATATCATAATTCCACACATTGACTCAGCCAAAGACATCCCAACAAGGAGGCATCAAAGGCGTGAATTTCTTGACCCTGTCGTACTTTAGGTAAGCCCTAAATGCTCTGATCCTGACATGTGCAGCGAGAGCAGCCATCGTTAAGCCTTGGGACGATATACCGCATATTGAGGTCGTCGTTAACAATGCCGTCGCCACGGCCGGGCCTTCCAACTCACGTCGTCCTTCCGTTTACGTTTGTCCACTGCACAAGGCAGCCGCAGACGACGAGGTTAAGACAGGACCTAACCATTTGAATGCGAATTAGCCTTCTTTTCCCCAGCGACTGGTAACAAAGCCAATCAAACGGGCTGGTCTGTGACCCCCATTTGGCTGAGTGGTTTGAGTATCACTTTCGAGTTCCAGCGTGACGGGAAAAGCCCGACTGGGGCAAGTGATTTTCCGGGCCTTCATTCTGGGTAGAGGTTGGTCTCTTTTTAGATTCTTTTTTGTCTTTTTTCTTTTTTTGGTTCTTACCCCCTACGAGCAATTCGAGTCGAGTCCTTGAACCGTCTTATCATCATGTCCTTTGACTGTAGTTCAAATATTCACGCTCAGTTCCTCGAAGCAACACCTTGAGCATCGTCACTAGAACAAAAACCGAAGTCAGATCAAGAATCATCAATCTCATTGACTCTCGAATAATCAAGTCAATGTGAAACATCCCCTCAGACAGCAGTCTTGGGTCGCGCGTCGTCGACATTATGCTCTCCTGACATCCCATTAGCCCAGACTCTGGCGGGAATGTGCCTCCCATCCGCAGATGCCGGGCGCACCGGTGGCCAAGACGTCGTCGTCGTCGGTCGCAACTCGGCGCGGGGCGGCGCGGCGAGCATCTCGTTCAAGGCCACCATGGACTCGTTGGCCAGCCACGAGGAAGTGCCCGGGCGGCCTATGGACAAGTCGGCGCTTGGCATTCGGTGGTAGCTCGTCTCGATGAGTGTGGATATGGTCACAGATAATCTTTTTTTGGTAAGAAATGTCAGCTTCTTTTCTTTATATTCATGAGGATCGATTTTTGACGAAGTTTCGAAAAGAGAGAAAAACACGCAGCAGGGTCTTGTCGCTATGATGAAAAGGTGATGATTTGAAAATGTGGGATACCGACCTCCTTGACTTCCGCCTGCTCAGCCTCGAGCTGGCGGCCCGGCTGAGTTTACTGATTTTGCTCAGCTTACTCCCTTGACTGTGGTCGCCAGATCTATACGTCGAGCCCGTGTGAGCACCATGGCGATGAGTGAAGAAGTGTCGACAAGCGGGGATGGAGGCGCAGGCCTGCGTCTTCGTATTAGATATTTCGTCGCTACAAATATGGGGAGCAAGAAGTAGATCACTCACGACGCCGAGGTACAGCTCAATAGCGCTACTAATCCAAACGGTCCATCCATACCACTGAAGCAAATTAGTACTCAAAAGAGGAGCGATGCATTCATGGTCACCGGGCAGAATCTTACGGTCTTGTCATAATTTGTTGTCAAGATCCAAGTATAGTAGGTTCGCACGCAGCCGGCAGCGCATGCGCAGAATCCGGTACAGAAAAGAGCGTAGAGGATGATATGCTGCCTCAGCGGCAGCTGTAGTGAGGCCGTCATCTTGATCGGCAGAATGACAATGACAAAGTCGGTGATTGTGTTGATGATTCCGGCGACGAGCAGGTGTGCGGCCTCGTTGATACATCTCTGCGGGTTCGCCGACAGCGTCCAGTAGGCTGAGACTGGGCTACGTGAAACAATCGTTAGCAAGCAAGCCCTTCGAAGTGACCAAATTGGAGTATCGCCTTACTTGCACTGGAAGATAGTGATGAACATGAAAAGTAACGAGGAGACGACTACGAGTACGGCCATCGACACGACAAACATCGTCAATCGCGATTCGGTCGTATGAATGAGCCGGTATAACATTGCCAGAGTCGATAGCTTCACGAGGTTGGACGCGATATCGAACAAAACGAATTGGACCAGACTTGATTAGAACCACCAATTAGTTGATGATCAAGCATAGAAAGGGTTCATGAACATCATAGGTACCTCATTTGAGAACTGGAAGAGTATTTTGTAAAAGGGAGATCCCACACATGTACATCCCAACCGAGTTCGAACTCGGCGTAAATGCTGCAGACCGTCAAGGCAACAGAGGGAATCTGGTTCGGTCAGTTTTCGTCCGGCGCAAATTTTAACGAAACAATGGGAGCTTTACAAACGCAATTAGGATCAGTATATCATCGAGCCCAAAACTCCTGACAACACGTAGTCGAGTGTATATGCGCACAACCAAGATAAGCGCTACCAAGACCGTCAACGTGATGCCGACAATCTTGCCAGCATCTCCTCGCGTTATGGGGTCGTCATAGTTTGGTGTCGGCCAAGAGGCCAGCACAGATGCAGGTGGGAGCCTCATGGTTGCTGGCGTTGGTGTTGCTGGGCATCATTTGTGATGACGGTGCTTCGGATCCTTCTTGACTTGGGTTTGTATTGGCAGAGAAAGAGTACAGCAAGCCATATACAGCAGCCGCTCGTCTAGTCAAGAAGCAACCGCCATATCGAGAACTGCATCGCACGGTTGTTGCGTTCCGGCATAACTCTCTGAAATTTATGAGCTGATCTTTGATCCTGGTCAGTGGATTTTGCTGGACCAAGCAACAAGGCTTTGCCAGCATGTCTGACCTCGAGGCCATCTGGATCCATGGTGGACAAAGCCCCAAGGCAAGTCAAGGGGAGCCATGGTCCGAATGGTTGGCGCCTGATGTTTTGTCTAGTGCACAGAGGTTGTGAGACAAATCCTGCAGTCGTACCATGCTAGGGCTGGATAGGGAAAACCATGTTCTGCCCCTGATGTGTCATGCGCAGCTGATAGGTTTGTCTATAGTGAGACCCTCCCAGTTGTGGCCAAGAAACTTTCTTTTTTCCCTCTGCCTCTTACCAACTTCAGGAGGCCCCCATCAACAACACACCATGTATCTGAAACCTCGCAAATCGATCGGTTCCTGCATGATGAATTCTTCACGATGAGCTGGGTATTAATGACGCTTTATTATTCTTCATTCATGCAAGATAGACGAGTTGTCATTAGCTATAATTGAACGAACCGTCAGCTTGGGTCTGTTTTCTCCACTTGCTGAAGAGCCAAGTCGAGGCGAGAAGACTATGCCAACCGAGGAAAAGCAAAGAAACCATGACGATCTTTGTGATATCTCATTTCGATCTCGTTCAACCTTTGCTTCCGGTATCAAATCGAGCGCAATGTTCCATTATGTCCGCCAGCAGCATATAGGCACAGCATTAGGAGTCGAAAAAGAAAAAGAAAAAGAAAAAGAAAATCAAAAGCTAGGTATAATAGAAAACCAAATTAGGGAAAGAAAATTAGGACAAAATTAAGAAAAACCAGAAAAAGAATTATGAAGAAAAAAATATTAAAACTATCAGGTGCTGTACGGGGTTGCAAAGGCTGCTCCGCAGCCTTGTTGCGCTTCTGATAGGTGGCTTTGCCCATGGTCTCTGTAGAAAGTGGAGGTGGGCGAATGAAGATGAGAGCAGGAAAGGCTCGCCTGTGACGTGGGTTGTATCTTTAGGGGTGCCGACCAACTCGATGAGCCAGACTGAGCAAACTGTTTCTATACAGATGGGCCAGACTGAACAGGCTGTCGTGTTGCAGCGTTTCTGGCTCCGTCATTCGGAACGCTTCGTCCATCCAAAGAACATGGAACTCGCGGCCTTCGATCTTCTGGTTGGGAATCTTTTGAAAGGCCTCCGGCGTAGTGAGGATGATCTTGGCCGACTTAGTAGCGATTTTTGTCATCTTACATAGATAACTAAGTAGCAAATTTCCCAGAAGCAATATAGGTATGCCCGAAAAAATGTTGATGTTCCGGCGAGACCGATCGAGGAGAGACCAACTCGGGGTTGGACAATGTTGACGATGGACAGATGGCATTGAACGCACTGGAGAGATACAAGCCCTTTCGAGAGGAATTTGATGGAGAGGTGGACTGGATGAAGTCATTGATGACGGCGAGAGTGTCGATGACCGATCGCGGTCGAGAACGAGAGTTGAGAAACGAGAAAACACGCGAGATGCGATCGATGGCTATTGCACCTTTTACACCAGGACGACCGATGTCCGAACGACACCCATGCCGACCTGAACTTGATCGACGACCCGAGCAGCGACAACTGTCAACGGAGCCACAATCGACAATCGACGTTTGGTTTGATTCCCGGGACATCACCATTGGCGAAGCCGCCGATACACCGGAGAAGCAGGCACGCGCGCGCCGACTATGCTATATTTGGAGAGAAATAGTTATAATCTAACATTTCCTCCAGAACAATAGGCGAACACAACGATGAGCTGAAGTTGCCCCTAACTACTCGCAGTAGCGACGGTGACCTTCACTATCTCCATGGTAATAGTGTGTCATTTCAAACCAGGAAATAGGTGAACATTCATCTTAACGGAGTTCTCATATTTAAATGCTCAGATTTACTAAACGGCGAATAGAGAACCGAAATACCGTATTGGGTTTGCAAGCTTTGGCATTTACCATTGCAATGAACATAACTATAAAATATCATAACAGCCAGAAATAGCGTTCTATCACACACGAACGAATTCCTTACCCAATATCTTGCGAGCCAGCAGTACACGAGGTATAGGTCAGCCTATATTGAATCGACTTGTGAGGAGGGAGATTGAGTTTGTCTCTTATTGGGAATATTTACCTTGAACTAAATACAGCAACAGCCCGCCCTTATGACATGAGTTTGGACCTACGAATACACAATATTATGCATTTTTGCAATTGTGAAGCGGTCACAGCCTTGATTCCAGATTTTGGTTAGATCTGCTACCAGGTTTGTCCCAGTGCTGGATAGTGCTTGGGTAGAAGTCGAGGCGGGTCATTGGGAGATCTGGCAGTGGTGGAGACGAGATCTACAAAGTTTTAACGGGGCATATGCAGGCTGCGGGGCTCTAAGCCTAAGTTTGGGGGGTGTTACGTCACGGTTCGTCGCAGCGCGAGAGCTAATGCAGCAGGCAGCTGGTGAAGCTCAGCAGCATTCAAGATTCCATCCCGCCCAAGCTGATTTAGAGCAAGTCCAGTGCCCCAAAGCCCAGTGCAGTGCAGTGCCGTCACAACATGTAGCAAAGCAGCATTCCTATTCCGTGGAATGTGAAATCGTGCCCAATCTTCTTCTCTTCCGTCTTCTTTTTTCCATCACCCGCACCGCCTAGCATAGTCAGTCAGCCAGTCAACAAATCTGCGCCAGTCTACTGTCTGTCACGGCACAGAGCTGATCGATCTCCAGAGCCAGCTTTGAGAGCAGCTAGACTATCGACCTAAGTAAACATTCAACGCACTCTACGGTGAGCGACTCCCACCATCCGACAAAGAGACAATATACACTTTGCAAGCCCGACGACTCCGCCCGCCATGTCTTCCGCCGTGGTCGGCACCATGGCCAGTGCTGGATACGTCCAGACAAGTCTCATCTGGGTCACCTACGCCGTTGCCGTTGTCTTGGCTCTGATTGTCGGTGCCCTCGTCACCTTTACCTGGCAGGCTCATCGCGACCGTTCCGCCGTTGTCAGCGCCGTCACCATTATCAGTTTGACTGCCCTCCTCGCTACCGTCCTGCTGTTGCCTGTCGACATTGCGCTCGTCTCCTCCACAACCGATACTGCCCTGGGTGTCAAGAAGGACTGGGCCACCTCGACGCGAGTTCACAACATCATAAACACTCTGAGGATTGTCTATTATTCCCTCTATAGCTTTGATGCGCTGTTGTGTCTGGTTGTGATTCCCTTCTCGTACTTTTGGTACGAGGAATACGATGAGGTTGAGGAGCAGGAGGGTAACCAAACCTTTGGAAGCCGCCTGTGGGGTGCTTTCAAGTACACCATTGCCTTCATCCTTCTTGTCGTCATCATCTTCCTGATTGGCTTCTTCGTGCCCGCTGCTGGCAACCGAGAGGGAAAGCACCTCGATCTCGACTTTTTCAAGCGCCTGCTCGATGAAAACCATGGAGAAAAGGCTCTTACTTTTGGCGTCGGTCTATTGATCACGCTGGGAACCCTGCTGTACGTCCTGTACACTGGCGCTGGTCTGGCACTGCTACCAGTCTCGTTCATCAAGTCTGCTCCATCCATTTCCGCTCCCCAGCTGTCGGAGAACACTGCATCGCAGCTTGAGCAGAACCGGGAACGACAGAGACAGCTTGAGATGCGCAATGCTGGGCGCGCTGATGGCATGCCGCAAAAGGATAGACGCGAGCTTGATGCCTTGGCTCGGGAGGAACGTACCCTTGTGCGACGAGAGCGCCTGGCCGCTGAAGCCCAGGGCGAGGGTCAGAGCTTCCTCATCAGGACTTGGACCAAAGTTTGCGCCATCTTACGGCCCATCAAGCTCATTGGCGGTATTCTGCTGATCCTCATTGCTCTACTGACTTGGGTCTCTATGCTTATTACTGGCATTGACAAGGCTGCCAATTCGGTGTGCAAGCAGCACTGCGGCTACATTCTTGCTCACATCAATGTTTTCCAGCCCATCAACTGGATCTTTGTACAATCGGCACGCGCGTTCCCGGTTGATTACATTCTGATGGCTCTGCTTGTCTTCTTGTTCTTCAGCAGCTCTATTGCTGGGCTCTCCTCGATTGGCATCCGCTTCCTTTGGCTCCGAATCTTCCAGATCCGCAAGAACAGAACTGCTCCTCAGGCTCTCCTTGTGGCTGCAGTCTTACTGGCCTTGATCGTCCTGGGCATCAACTACGCCGTGGTCATGCTCGTGGCACCGCAGTACTCTGCTTTTGGAACGCAGACATTCTGTGATCTGCCGCCTCGCCACGCTGATGAACAACCCAACTGTAGAAACAACCCCGAGGCCATCAAGCCTTGTTCTGAATGGGTCGACCGCCACTTTAGCACACAGACTTGCACGCCAACTTTTATGAGTTCCTTCCTGAACCGAATCACATTGAACTGGCCCGTCTTTGGAGCTATCGACTTTTGGGCACAGTTTGCATTCTTGGGCATATTCTTGATCGTTTTCTTGACAACCCTGTTCAGAGCACCCAAGCTGAACATGAGTGAGTTTGATGAAGATGCGGAGATTGACGAGGAGGAGGGATTGCTGGCTTCTACCTCGAGGAGGTTTGGTGCAACCTGGCAGGACATTAGGGGCAAGACGGGTGCTTCTAATGGCTCAAGGGCCGGCAACGGAGAGGGCTCTCACAACTAGGCAGTGATTCTTGAGACAGAGTCATAATTGTCAATGTGACTACCGCTCCACGAGTGGTGGTCTGACAGTCTGAACGGAAAGCTTCAAACTAGCTTGATAAGGAAACCAAATTGTAAATGTTTCATTCATGTGGAATACGGCTGAGCAGATATTATATACCCAGAGGCTCAAGGATGGAAGGTACATGGGCTCACACGCGAGGACGAAGGTGAGTTTTGTCATTGGAGCAACAGAGACAGAACGGTAACACGATCGTCATGATAACAGATCGCAAATTGATTTAAACAATTGTATGATATGATACTATTGTCAGTCGGATCTTGTACATGTGGTTGAATGCGCTTCTTATGTGCTTTTTAGTGAAGTTGTTAAGAGCCAATCCCGCGCCAAAACAAGTTGATGTGATTGATGGAGAAACACTAGCCGACGACCCGGTTTATCCACAATTTCTGTTTTCTATACTTCCATGATCATTCATTCCCATAAGCAATCAATCTTTTTGATCGTAGGTGATACTGTCCTTGGAAAGGTGTTGTCATTAATGAGGCACCATTATCGATTGCCAATATCAACAAGCAAGTCAGCAACAAGAGTGAAAGTAAATCAAATTACGCCCAATGTCGACTTTCCAAAACCCCGTCATTCGGGGCTTCAACCCGGATCCAACCATTTGCGTGGTTCACGGCAAGGAAAAGACGGATTACTACCTCAGCACGAGCACGTTTGAATACTTTCCGGGGTGTGCTATATACCACTCCACCGACCTGATCAACTGGACTCATCTTGGCCATGCCCTGACGAGGAGAAGTCAGGTCGAGATGAGAACCGTGGAACCTGGGTATGTCACATTGCGTTTCCATTATAGTGTCTCTTTTCCATAAAGTGATTTTGGTTTGGAGAGTTTTATGAATATTTTCAATTAAAGACCAAAAATCTCAAAATTTTACTTTGAAAAGAGCAAAGAGGATTCCGACAATCATTTTCATTACGCTCAAAGGCATGAATGAGCTAACCATATGTACGTCTCGTATAGTGCAGGTAGCTGGGCGAGCACGCTTAGATACAGAGAAAAGGAGAAACGGTTCTACCTTGCTACGGGCGTTTTTCAACGATACCGTCCAGCAAGTGACGTGAGTCTAAATCTCATATAACGGGGGCCATTCATTACGTAGGTTAACTTTATCCCATGTAGGAGCGCATATTTCCCCGTGGATTTTACGTCTGGACCGACGACATTTGGGATTCCAATTCGTGGTCAGACCCAATCTATTTTGACAATCCCGGCTTTGATCAGGACGTAGGTTTTCCCCTTCCCATATGTTCCATTTTCATCATCAGTCAATGGTTTGATAAAAAAAAAAGTCAAAAGAGAATTTACCTGATAACCAAGAAAACATGAAACCAGCTCTTCTGGGACGACGCCACCTCCAAAGTCTACCTGAGCACCACGACGCGCCTCAAGGACCGGCCGGCGGGATCCACCCAAAAGGACTTTGGCATCCACGTCTCCGAGATCGACCTGGCGACGGGGAGGACGCTGACGCCGCCGGCCGTGATCCGGCGGTCCCCTTACGGCATCGCCGAGGGCTCGCACCTCTTTCGCCGCGGGGACTATTACTACCTGCTCACGGCCGAGGGCGGCACCGAGGCCGGACACCAGGAGTGGATCTTCCGCAGTCGGGCTGCTGATGCGCACGACGGTAGTAATGATGGCGGCGGTGTCTACGGACCCTGGGAGGATCGCGGGCAGGCGCTGTGGTATAATGGTCCGACGGAGGAAGTGCAGCGGACGGGCCACGTCGACATGTTTGAGGACGGAGACGGGGAGTGGTGGGCCGTGTTTCTGGGCGTCCGGCCGGTCAGGGTCCAGAATGATGACAACACGGAAGAGCAGCAGGATGAGTTGGGTCCGGAAGAAAAAGAAGAAGCGTTCCTCGAGCCGCAGATGGGACGGGAGACGTTCCTGGTCAAGGTCGACTGGGTCAACGACTGGCCCGTGGTCAACGAGGGCCGCAATATCACCCTGGAAACCAAGGGGAGGGGGCAGGTGGTACAAGCTCTGGAGCAAGTCAAGGCAGGCGACGTCAAGTGGCGCGCTGATTTGGAGAGAGACGATCTGGAACTGGGCTGGTATCAGAAAAGTGAGTCTACCACGCGAAGAAGGAAAATCGAGAAAACGAGAGAGAGAGAGAGAGAGAGAAACGCCAGAAAAAGAAAAAGAAGTATATCATGGCCAACAGCTAACAGTTACACAGATACGCCCCTGAAAAAGTGTTATAGTTTGACCGAACGACCAGGCCATCTCCGCCTATACGGAAACTGCTACGACCTCTCCTGGCCCGAGGCGCCGGCCATGCTGCTGAGGAAACAAGCATCCTACACCGAGACCTTTCACGCCAGGCTCCAGTTCCGACCAGACCAGACGGGCTACGAGGCCGGGGTGGTGCTGTGGTGGAGTCAATATTCCTACGCCAGCATCGGCATCACGCTCGCGCAGCAGCAGCTCTCCGAAGGGCGGCATCCGGTGAGGACGGTGGTGTGTACCCACCCTACCGGGCTTCACCGGTCCATGCCCCTGATGAACGACGGAGAGGACCGTGACGACTATAATGGCACCGTGACTGCTCGCGACGGCGACGTCCCGGATACGGTCATGCTCAGGATTGAAGCGCGGCCGAGGGAGTATCACTTGTCTTTGGAGTTTGACAGTGACAGCACCTACGAGCCGATCAAGTTCTCTGTCCCGGCAAGCGCCTTGACGACGATGCCGCCGGTGGGCGGTGCGTTTTGCGGTGCCATGTATGGGATCTACTCCATTGGCAAGGGTGAGCCCGTTCTAGTCCCGGCGGACTTTTCGGATATCTTCGTACGAGAAGGACATTGATGGGCAGAGAAAGCATAGGGCTGCAAGGGGGTGCAACAGAGAGGAAGAGAGGGGGGCGAGAGGGAGTGAGTGGGATTGGGTGTATCAAACCCCCCAAATTGAGTGGATATAAAAGAGCCTCAACTTTCTTTTTTCGACGATAGCCGATTACGATCAATCTGGCTGTGTAATACAGTGTATGCGATGATACGGTTACCTAGTTTGGCACCCAACATATTATATGCATGCAACCCCCCTATATCTAGGGATAACCTGTGAAGCAGCAATTTTTTGATTGGCTCAGCGAGGATCAATATCGGTAAAATAAAAAATGAAATGAAAAATAAAAAGAGAAATCCTTGTCAGCTAGCTGCTAGACATTGCCATTCTAGACCTCCATGAACCCCCTTGGAAGCCATGTGACAGAGAAGAGGGCCCTCGTCGTCTGAAGTAGGGATGCGGCGTCGTGCCCACACAATGAGTACCCGGAGGTGACGCCGTTGCAGATCCGCTCAAGTGCGGCCTGGTCGTTTCCGCGCTCTGGATTCAGGGGACGGGATCGATGATACCCTACTACCCCCGGGGCGTCGGCTACATATGGGTCAAGCCCTTTGTGTGGGTCTCCGTCATGACGGCAATCATCATTGTACTGATGTAGAGAGAAGAGCAGAGAATTAGTTCCGAATGTTGCAGGTTATTCATGTGGTGTTGAGTGTTGACCTTCGTATTCGTTCTCAGTGCCCATTCGCGCCATTTCCCTGTTCTTTAGCGACTCTGCCATGGCGGTTCGCATGCCTTTGCATACCACACTTGAAGTGTCATGATTTCTTGGCGGCTCAGATACTGGATACAGCAATACATGGGAAATTTATAGTTATCATTAGGGTGGGCTCTCTTGCATATTGATTTTCCCAGGGAGAGTACAGGAACGGAAACGGAAAAGGCAAGTAGGAAATAAGAAAGCGTGAAAGGCGATAGAGAGCAGAAAAAAAGACACTCTTGCTAATTCGGTTCAGCAATGAAATTGTAGACTCATACTTGACAGCTCGCGTATAGTTATCAGATCAGATTCCTTTGGTAAAGAGAGCACATGTATCTCGCCCGTGCCCATGCCATGCGTATTCAACGGCTATCAGGCAATCCGGGACAAGGAAGTTCGAGGCGAAACTACAAATGTTGACTCATCACATTATTATCATTGGTGAAGGCTTGCCTTGCAGGCTCAAGCTTGGCCATTCAATGATGACGACTTTTGGGAATTGGAATTCCAATGACGAGATGAAATAGAGAGAGTGTGTAGGACGGCATATCGGTGAAGGGGCCATAGCTGAAAAAATTGTCACAGCGGTTGCTCATGTTGTGTTTCCTCGAGGAAAGAAAAGGGAGATAACGGACTTTCAAGCATTAGATGGTGGTGTAGACGAGGCGGCAAGAGACGACGAACAGAAACCGTTGAAACCGCAAGCAGGGTACTGCCGAGCGGTTACATCTATTCTTCCTGGGGGCCCAGGCCCCGCCATTGACTTACGCAGCGTGCGCTGCTTGAAGGTGGATGGGACGGGCTGCAATGGCATTTTGTTCGATATTGGCATACCTCGACAAATATCGACCGGGGGGTCCTGGGAAATGGTTTGGGCCAAGGAGAAGAGAGAATAAGCCGAATCCAGGGGTGGTATTCGCTGCGGGGTGAACCGACCCCAACTATCGACTATACCACGATGCCTACCTAGCCTCTATATGCAGTGGGGAACCAGCACATACAAAAAAGACTCTCCGGGCGGGCAGCGGGATGGTTTGTTGGCGGTACCGGAAAGCGTGACATTGGTCAACGGCACCCAGGCTCACGCAGGGATGGACATGCAAGAAAAGCCAAAAGAGGGTGTAGTAGTTGGTTCATGATAACGAACCATTTCCAGAAGCAGGCCTCTTGGTCGTGTGGCCTGGCTTGGTTTTTTTTTTTGCACTTCCTGGGCTGGCCCACGGGCGAGTTACAAGTGTCTTCCAGTGAGCGGTTGGAAATAATAGTGATCAGCCAGCTTCCCATCGTACGGTGGACCTCCTTTAACAAGTGAATAAAACTATTAGGTAGGTGAAAAGGCAATCCCGTAACCGAGTGGCTCGAACGTTTGCAGGACCCAAGTGCTTGGCATCATATCCCCACATCCGGGATTCCCCAAAACGGCAATCCGAGTTGGTGGCCAGAACTTGTCATGTACTCGTGATTCAACGACACACATCTAACCTAGGTACTATGTAGACAGCTGGACCGTGTCAGATTTTGATGGGGAAAAATCATTAGCCAAAGTGAGTGAATGAGTAACGGCAGCAAAGAAGGCAAGCAAGGGTACCTACATACCTATTCACTACACACCTGTATAGCCTGCCCATGCTGCCGGATCTGTCACGTCTCGCGGTCCTGGCCAATAGAGTAGAGTCCTGCCCACAAGAATGCCCGGAGTGCGTTCCGGGAGCCTCGAATTGATACCATATTTGTTCGATACTGGCCAGGCTACTTACAACCCCAAGCTAGAAGGCATCCTTTCCGGGTGTGACGGTGATTTGAGGCTAGATTTAGAATGACAAGAGGGAAAATGAGAGAAGTCGCCTCGATAACCTTACCTCTATCCAAACTAGACTCTGTGCCCCTCTTGCTAGTGAGAACCCTGGGGTAAAGTAGATAGTTTGTCTCCGCATCGAGCGAGAAGCTGGCTGGGTCTGTCTGGCGTAGGCACGGGGGAGGGGCTATGGATCAACGTTTTCTCTAAGTAGGTACTTTGTAAATCACATTTGTGTCGTCGCTCCGTCTGTCGTGGTGGCTCTTATTTTCTCGGAGCTGTCAAGTCCGATGTCCATATATGATGTAAAGCTGAGCCCCCATCACTTGCTTCATAAGCTCCCATCCCAACAATCTCACCATTTCACGAATCACTCGTCAGTGAATAACCATTGCCTTCTTGCCGGATACTTGTCTGTTGTGTGCCTTGGACCTTTCATCACTGTGCTTTGCATATCTATAAAATAAGGCTCCAACTTGCTTTTCTTCTTGCTCCTCCTTTCTTACTATTCCATTCACACGAAAACATCAAGAAGCAACGAGCAGCACAGACATATATACACACACATCAACCTTGCAGATAGATACATCATGACATCCATTACTCCCCAGTTCACTCGAGGAGCTTCCTCTGTCGTTCGATCGGTGCGCCGAGCACCTCGAATGGCTTTGACGCAAGCTGCCATTCCTCGCCTGTCAGCCGCTGTGTCTCATAGAGCAGGCGCTTCATCAAGCTACGTCCAGAGAGCCTTTTCATCCTCGTCCAGGCATCAGGATCGCGAACCCATCAGAAATAGCCCCAGAGCTTTGCTGCCCGAGTTCAGCCTCAAGGACAAGGTCATTATTGTGTCCGGTGGTGCCCAAGGTCTTGGGTTGGTTCAGACAGAGGCTTTACTCGAGGCAGGAGCCGCAGGTTGGTTTCGTCGGTCCCAGACCTTTTCGTCATACTAACAAAGGTTGTGTCTAGTACATGTGTTTGATCGCCAACCTCAGCCAGGCGCTGGGAGCAAGTATGAGGCTATTGCTAAGCGTGCTGTTGGCGAGTTGGAGACCACTCTGACATATCACCAAATCGATGTGCGAACAGGTGTGGAGCACATCAATTCAATTACCGAAGCAATTGCGGAGCAGCATGGACATATCGACGGTCTCATTGCTGCGGCTGGTATCCAGCAGGAGACGCCTGCCTTGGAGTATACGGCCGAGGACGCTGACAGGATGCTGGGTGTCAACGTCACGGGCGTTTTGATGACGGCACAAGCAGTAGCCAGACAAATGGTGAAGAGAAAGACAGAGGGAAGCCTGGTCTTGATTGCCAGCATGAGCGGAACGATCGCCAACCGTGGATTGATCTGCCCGTAAGTCCTTGTTTGACTGCTGAACAAAGTCATCGACTAACGCCGAATCCAGGGTCTACAACGCTTCGAAGGCCGGAGTCATCCAACTGGCACGCAATCTGGCTGCCGAGTGGGGTGAGCATGGCATCCGCGTCAACACCATCTCTCCTGGATATAGTAGGTTTCACTTTCCAATTGTGCGCCCAGATATGCTAACATCTATGTCTAGTCGTCACCGAGATGGTCGAGAAGCTGTTTGTGCAGTTCCCTGAGCGTAAGACGGAGTGGCCAACTCATAACATGCTGAATAAGCTCAGCAAGCCCGAGGACTACCGAGGTGCCGCCGTATTCTTGCTCAGCGACGCCAGCCGATTCATGACTGGTTCAGATCTGCGAATTGATGGTGGCCATGCTGCCTGGTAGGGTCCTACCAGCGACTTGAGGGGAGATCGAATGTCGAGAGGCATCGATGTAAACGAGTACAGCGTGGGGTTGGAGGTGTAATGAATTTAACTGCATGAGCATCATTAGTATCTCATGAAATATCGTTTGTATTTTCGCCAAGGCGTACAGAGAGGAGCGACGAACCTGGTTCTGATGCCCGAATAACGGGCTAAAATAAACTAAGATTAATACAACAGTTGTCATTATTCATGGATTCACAAAGTACATGTCGTCGTCCATGAGCATTTAGTTCAGCGGTGAGATGGCGCCTCCTGACTCTATCCTGGCCACAACCCCATTTCTCAAGCGCAATCGCTTCTCAATATCCGTATTTGGCACACCTAGACCCTTCATAACAAGGGCTTGTCTGAGCGTCCCCACGTCGGCGAAGTTGCGCCCAGCAGCTGGGTTCTCTTGCTGCAGTTCAACTTGTTCTTCGAGACGTTGCCGGGCGTGCAAGACGGTAAGGGTCTGGTTCTGGGCGGCTACCGGATAGCTCGGTCCTTGCGCGGAAACACCTTGAGCTGGCGCGGCAGGTGTCGCAATCGACGAGTTGGAGAGGGTCGGGTTCGGCGTGGCAATACCCATTTGTCGCAATCGCTGCGAAAAGTCTGGGCTCGTCATGTGGTCTGGATCACCGCCATCGGTAGTGATTGCTGTTTTTATCCCCGCAATCAGCCAAAAGGATCAGGGGTATACAATTCTCGAACCTCTACGTACCCTCGTCTTTTGTCGTGGAAGCTTTCGGCACTCTTGCTGAAGTTGTTTGTGTTGGGGGCGGCGCCGGCGCCCTCCTGGGAGCGGCTGGTCTCGCGGACGGGGGAACGGCGGCGCCTGGTGCTCGAGTCGGGAACTTGCGCGCGGTAGACTGCGCCGTCTTGGAAGCACTGGAACCCATTTTTATCGATTGCCTACTATTATCGCGACAAGAATGGTTGGATGGGGTAAAATGTGTGGTTTTGCATGGGAGAAAGAATGGCAATAGTGAATGACGTTCTACTTTTTTTTCCCTTGTTGCTCAATTGCTTTGCGACAAAGGGAGCTTGGGCCCACTCAGTGCTAATTGTACATATTATAGCTTGCTTCGTAGGTACCTAGGTACTTGCGGAATTGTGCCCGTCAAGAGTGCATACATATGTAAGCATTAAAGAAGTTTTGTATAATTGCTGTTTTTTCTTCTTATGTTGCAAGACATGATGTGATTTATCTTAATCATTCTGGATCTTACGATATTTCCTCGCTTATTTTAGCGCGTCGTCTCTGTGGGAGGGCAAGAAGATTCAACGAGTGTCATCATATGATACACATGTCGATAATCCAACTTCTTGTGCTTCACTAATTACATACATATCTCTTCGTATATTTCAATCCCATTAGTTACGCCATGTAATCGTCTTTGTTCGCAGCCATTCCTCCAGGCCTGCAGTGGCATTGAACCTGCCGTACCCACTCGACTTGCAGCCGCCGTGAGCAAGCGCAGACTCGTCGTGGATAGTCATGTTGTTGATGTGGACAGCACCGGATTCGATACCTCTGGCGAACCTCAAGCCGGTCCTCAAATCCTCGGTGAAGACGGCCGACGTCAGACCGTACTCGGTGTCGTTTGCAATGCGCAGAGCCTCCTCCTCGGTCTCGATCTCGATCAAACTGACCGACGGACCAAATGACTCTGTCTTGTAAATGTCCATCTCCGAGGTGATGCCATCAATGACCAGAGGTCGCAGCCGCGTCTTGGACTTTTCTTCGGCATTCACGTCTCCGTTGAGCACATTGCCGCCCTTGTCGATGGCGTCCTGCAGGAGCTTCTTCACCTTGTCTGCGCCATTGCTGTTGATGAGAATAGGAGCATCGCCCGATGACGAGAACATTGCTTCAATCTTTTCCAAGAACTTCTTCTTAAATTCCTGGCTGATCTTCTTGTGAACCAGAATCTTCTCAGTGCTCATGCAAATCTGTCCAGAAAACATGAATGCGCCTAGCGTGCACTGCTCCGCCGCAATGTCGAGGTTGGCATCCTCCCAGATGATGGCCGGTGCCTTGCCACCCAACTCCTGCACTACTGGCTTGAGATACTGGCCGGCAAGTTTTCCAATGATTCTGCCCACGGCGGTAGATCCCGTAAAGTTGACCTTTTTGACTTCGGGGTGTGCAATCAGCGCCGTCGTGACCTCTGCAGCGTGAGCCGGGTCGGTAGAGATGAAGTTGAGGACGCCGTCGGGAAGACCAGCCTCTCTAAAGACGTCCGTAATGGCCCAGAACACTCTTGGCGACAGTTCGGAGCCCTTGAACACGACCGTATTGCCAGTGGCGAGGGGGAAGAGCACCGAGCGCGTACCCAGAATGTATGGCGCATTCCAGGGCGCAATGGCAAGACACACGCCATAGGGCTCCTTGACGACCATGGACGAGACGTTGGGGTCTGCCAGCGTCGGAATGGTTCCGGTGATGGAGCTGATGCGGCCAGCGACATCCTTGACAATGTCAATGGTGGTGTCGATGTTGAAGGCAGCCCAGCCCGGCGCGGCGGCTACAGCCTCTTGCATGTAAGGCTTGAGCTCCTCGCGCCGCTTGTCAAAGATCTCGGCGGCCTTGAGGATGATATCGCGGCGCTGAATGGGCGTGGTGGCCTTCCATTTCGGCAGCGCCTTGGCAGCTGCTTCCACAGCGTCGCGCACCTCTACCTCGGTGGCTATTCCGCACTGGTGCAGCACCTTGCCCGTGTCGGGTGACACAACGTCAAACGTCTTTTCGGGGCGGCGCTCCTGGCCGTTGATCACAAACGGAACAGTGTAGGACGACATGCTTGGCGATCAACTACCACAGAACCAGTTTCCAGGTGAAATTTTGTGTGTGGAAAAGAAGGAAGATGGGAGATCCTCTGGAAGGGTTTCTTCGTCTCTCAAAGGACTACCTCACTGTGCTAAATTATATATCTCCACTGAACACGGATAGCGTACACCAGGATCCGATACCTTGAAGAAGAGGAAAAAGCGATACGTAATATATCCCTACTTTGACAACCCTCGTTTTGCCCCTCTCTTTCTTGGGTTTGTCCGCCTCCCCTCCCCATCATCCATCATCTGCGATACTCGTCTCCACCGGGAAATAGCTGCCCCGCAAATCCGCGGGGGAGACGAACTCGGAACCTTGAAACCCTGGAGATGGCTTTAGACTAAGGTTGCACCGGTATGTGGAGGGCCGGCAGTCCAATAAAGTCCTTTTGATCTACCACAGTAGCTCCTAGGTGTCTTCACCTTGGGTCGGGTCAATGTAGGAACAGAGACAGAGGTCCCGCGGAACTGGACCCGAGTATGAAGGTCTCTTCTTCTCTCTGGCAGTTGGCTTACTCCCTCCACTCTATTATAAATGCTGACGCACACCACCATTAACTTGCACTGCCGCTTTTCATCAGCGAAATTGTATAAAATCAAAACCCAATACCACAGTATGCGTATGTCAGATTATGGCTGGTCAGCGTCTAAATGTTATTACGTTAGTATATGATCCTCTTGACAACAAGGGACCAACAATTGGTTGGGGACCTGGCCTCTGCCACCATATATCCATATATCCGTCGTGTCTCGAACTATCTCCATATATCCGTCTTGCTTCAACTTCTACTAATCAGCTTCATCGTCGTTGCTAAGATCGTCCCCAGTGGTGGGGGAGCATGTACATGTAGCCAAGCGACGCATACTTCGTAAGCAGGACTGAAAACGCCACTTTAGGGCTAACATCGTATCGAAATCAACTAAGCTAGCATTGATCCCGAGATCAAATCCCGTTGCTCGGACCTGCTGAGCAGCGTAAAATGCCTAGGAATCATTAAATGAGCAATGCCATGGAAGTCTTTAAATTTGTTAGTACTCTGAGCGCCGAGAAAAAAACCTTTTACCATGTAGTGATCGAACTACTATTGCGTAATCAAATTTGCCGCTGTTGGGAAAGCAATGTCGTCTAACATCGCATTGTATCATCACCTATCCGTCGCACAACTCTGTGTTACCGGCCGTCGCTGAAATGCATATCGATACCACAATGTGGCCATTACCTCATTTCTCAGAGCATTTGATATTGACTGAGCGAGCACCACCATCGACTAGGACAATATGAGCGGACAGTATTCGTATCCTTCATATTTAGCAACTCAGATAATAGCGCGGAGGTGGTACTTGATTATCTACCCGTTGAGAGGATGGATACGGGCTCGATGGAGTTTCAAGGGAAGGCAAATTCGCTGTCAACGCAAGACAGTTCGACCAATAATATACTCCACGAAAATATGAACAAGCCTACAATCGAAAAAAAGAACAAGTATCATAAATATTACCGATGAATACTTTCTAATCGGATATAACCTCACTTGTTTGTCCAAGTCATGTCATGTGTCAGATCAATATGGTTGTCTTGGCTGATTTGATAAGCTTATTTGGTATATATTGTAAAAAAGTACTATGAAACCTAAGAATTTCTCATGGTATTCTGTGCCTCTCGGGTCTGTCACGGTCTACTATAAAATGCTCACAGCCATCTTTCAATATTTGCGTCACCAGCGATATTTACCATGACAATCATGGCATGCTAACTTCTTCCTGTCAACCCAACTTCTACTGACCGCCTGATGCCAACGGTGAATTTTGAGATGATAACGGGAGGTCCTGAGAAAACTCGCTCGACCCTGGAACGAAACGAGGGAGTTGATCAGCAGATCTTGGAGCAACTTGATCCTACTACTGAGGACTCCCTTTCACATTGTTCTTTTCTTCAAATAGTTTCAGCTTGAGGCCAAAGAAATTACTGAACTTGAGGGTCGACTGCAGGAGGCAGAAGCTACCAATCTCATGCAAGCCAGTCGGCGCGCATTACCGAGCAAAACTATTTCAAAGAGACGATGGGCGACGTGAATGGCATATTTCGGAAGTCCTCGCCCAAAGATGCCACAGACATCAGCAAATGCCAACAAGACATTGGAGCTTATCTCAAAGAATACCAAAGAGAGTGTCCGAGAACCGAGAAGATATTCCTTAGAACGTTCAGATCGAATGAATCAACAACGATGGTCATGTACAAGGGAAGACAATTGTAATCCTAAATCATGACATCCATCGGTGATATAAGCACAAGGGCAAACTGGGACCAGATTCCCGTGAGTCTGATGGCAACATACTTCCAGATTATATCTGTGGACAGCCGTCGTTTCAGATAGAGAAATTCAGAAAAGAAAGAGGAAAATTGGGGGGTGCGTGATCGATATAGAATATACTTCGCATGCGGGCGATGAAGTCAACTAATCATACACATGTAAATCACATCGCAAGGAGCAAGCATCAAGAGAATACGGTGTTTGAGTTTAACAATCGTCACTTTCATTCTTTTCCTAATCTACAATGCGATATGCGCTGAGTAGGATGCGCGAACGAGTCGAGTCCACCAGGACTCTAAAAAGGAATATATGACGTGCGGAAGGGATGTAAACGCCAGAACCCTGCAAGACTTTTGTGTTCGTTCGTGCTGTCTCGCTCATTACCAGGACGAGAGACAAGCCGGGAAATCCTTTTTAAACCCCCAGAATGCCATGTCTATCATTCATGAAGATGAGCCTCATATCATGACCGGTATGCAAAGATGCCCAGCCAGGCCCACCATGTCTCCCCCAAAGGCCGAAAATCATTAAATTGTCATTGAGCTGCTTATCGCGTGGACATAGCCTTGGTCACGAGTCTCTTGAGAGCAAGCTCCTTCTTCTTCAGGTCCTCAGCAGAAGAGTCCTCAATCTCCAGCTGGCCCATGGCCTCGCTGAGGGACTGCTCGATCTTCTCCTTCTGGCCACGCTTGAGCTTGAGGGACAGAGTCGGGTCGGAGACGATCTCCTCGACACGGCTGATGTAGGACTCAAGCTGCTGCTTGGCCTCGAAGCGCTTGCTGAAAGCGTCGTCGGAGGTCTTGAACTTCTCGGCGTCGTTGATCATGTTCTCGATCTCAGCAGACGAGAGCTTACCAACAGAGTTGGAGATGGTGATGTTGGCGCTGCGGCCCGAGGTCTTCTCGGTGGCAGTGACCTTCAGGATACCGTTGACATCGACCTCGAAGACAACCTCAAGGACGGCCTCACCGGCACGCATGGGGGGAATGGGGGCGAGAGTGAACTCTCCCAGGGAGGTGTTGTCCTCGCAGTTGACACGCTCACCCTGGTAGACGGGGAACTGAACGGTCTGCTGGTTGTCGGCAACAGTGGTGAAGGTACGCTTCTTGATGGTGGGGACAGTCTGGCCACGAGTGACGACGGGGGCGAAGATGTTACCCTCCATGGCGACACCGAGAGACAGGGGAACGACATCCAACAGGAGGAGGTCGGCAGTGTCCTCAGAGGTGGCCTTTCCGGAGAGGATACCGGCCTGGACGGCGGCACCGTAGGCAACAGCCTCATCGGGGTTGATGCTCTTCTCGAGCTTCTTGCCGTCGAAGAAGTCGCTGAGGAGCTTCTGGACCTTGGGGATACGGGTGGAACCACCAACAAGGACGATCTCGTCAACCTGCTTCTTGGAAACGTTGGCGTCCTTGAGGACCTGGGCAACAGGCTCCAGGGTGCCCTGGAAAGCCTTGGCGTTCAGCTCCTCGAAACGAGCACGGGTGATCTGGAGGAACAGATCGTGACCGTCGAACAGAGAGTCGATCTCAATGGTGGTCTGAGCACCGCTGGACAGAGTACGCTTGGCACGCTCGCAAGCAGTTCTGAGTCTTCGCAGGGCACGGGGGTCGCCAGAGATGTCGGTCTTGGTCTTGGACTGGAACTGCTTCTTGCAGTGCTCGAGCAGGTTGTTGTCGAAGTCCTGACCACCCAAGTGAGTGTCACCGGCGGTAGCCTTGACGGTGAAGACACCACCCTGGATGTTGAGGAGGGAGACATCGAAAGTACCACCACCCAGATCGTAGATCAGGACGTTGCGCTCCTTCTCGGACTTTCCAGCACCGAGACCGTAGGCAATGGCGGCAGCAGTAGGCTCGTTGATGATACGGAGGACGTTGAGGCCAGAAATGGCACCAGCATCCTTGGTAGCCTGTCTCTGGTTGTCGTTGAAGTAGGCAGGGACAGTGATGACAGCCTTCTCAACCTTCTTACCAAGCTTGACCTCGGCAATCTCCTTCATCTGTATAGTGGAGCCATGTCAGAATTCGTGCTTTCATGCGGGATTTGTCGTACGAATCATGTGCATACCTTGGTGAGGACCATAGCGGAGATCTCCTGGGGGGAGAAAGTCTTGGTCTCGCCGAGGTACTCGACCTCAACCATGGGGTTGGTGCCCTGCTCGACGACCTTGAAGGGCCAAGACTCGATATCCTTCTTGACGATGGGGTCATCGAAGGGACGTCCGATAAGTCGCCTGTTGAGATTGCTATTAGCCAGCTGAAACCATTGCGGTATATGCCTTGGGAGAATGGAGCTCATTGATGGCTTACTTGACATCGAAGACGGTGTTTCTGGGGTTCATGGCGGCCTGGTTCTTGGCGGCCTCACCGATCAGACGCTCCTTCTCGTTGAAGGAAACGTAGGAGGGGGTAGTGAAGCTACCCTGCTCGTTGGCAATGATCTCGACATTGTTACCCTCGTAGGTAGCAACGCAAGAGTAGGTAGTACCTATAGGAATTGGCTGTCAGTGAATGATTTTCTCGATGGTGGCAGATAGACATGAATAGTCGATATGGAGGCCACAGGAAGGTCTGCGCTTTTTCCGTATAAGAGGATGAAATAGCAAAAAGACATACCCAAATCAATGCCAATGGCACCGTCGTAAACCTCTTCCGCCATTTTGATTGATGTTTTTGGCCTGAGTGATAGATCTCTGAGGACGTATCGGGAGAGGAAGGAAGGTGAGAAAGATGCTGAGGCTCTGAGGGCGTTTTTAATGGAGGGGGGCAGCCCAATATTTTTGTGCTGGGCTATGAACTTTTTTTTTTCTGCGAACGAATTTTCGCTGCGGGTGGGGTTGGTGGCAGGGCGGTGTGAGCCACTCAGAAGCGCTGGATTGAGACTAGTGGCCTTGGGGTTGTCAGGGTCTTTCAGTGTTGCAAATGTCTGGCGAGTCTGGTTCTGCCAAAGTCTCTCTGCCTCTGGCCCTCTGCCCGCTTTGGATGCCCGCTTGGTTGCGTAGATAATAGGAAGGTACGTGCCCCGATCGCAAAATGCTGTGCGGACCTTTACCAAAGATGGGGCCTGCAAATGGGATTCGCCGCTCAGCCAACCCGCAATCTCGACCACTTCTAGTTTTTTGTAGACATTTTTTTCTTCTTGCTTGACGACTCGTGGAGGCAAAACCGCCTGACTCTGCCCACTAGTCAATTTCCATACTCTTTATTCCTTGTTCTCCGGCATAAGCGCCACGGCAAGCTTCCGATGCCGCATCAACTTAATATGAACCAAGCCGGGTGCTTTGGTTTTCTACTACATCGCACTTTTGCTACCAGAGAGAGCTGTGCAGCACGGTGCACCCAATACCTTATCGATAGTACAAAATCTATCCTCGCTTGGCGAATCGAATAGTGAACTCCATAAATGTCCGCCGGAACCTCAAGGTGATCAATGCGTGTATCGTCGTTCATTCGTACCGTCTGTGGCTATTTATTGGCCCGTGTTTGCTCAGGTCATTGACAATGTTTACTCCCTTACATGGTATCACATGCCTTGCAGCGAATAACTTGAGGAAACGTAACAATTTGCGAATTGCATGAACTTGTTTGTTTGCAGGAATTAAAGAAGACTGTCTGATACTGGGCTGTGCTTAACTTGGCCAATCAATCATAAAAATACATGATCGTCGGGACCTATGGCCGAGGAGTAACTTTTGCACCGTACAAGAAAATCACCCAAAATACAGCCATGACCAACGCCTACTACGCTATGAGCAAGCCATAAACTTCTTTCCCGACTCTTCTGTGTCGCGATATTCGATCTGAAGCGTCAAATACAAACTGTAGGGCTCAAGTCTCCAAGGAAACCTGGTCTCGTAACAATGGACCCCTCACTGATGCTTCAGAAGGTTGAAGTGGACTACTATCTTCTCCATGTCCATGTCAAGATCATCGGGGCCTCTGTCTCCCTTTGGTCTCGCTGCCAGAAGAGACACCTCGAAGCGATTTACTCCATAGTGTAAGTTCACTTCAAAGACGGGTAAATGACGCTTGTCTGCGGGAGGATGGTGTGATGGGTACAAGCGTTGATAATTGTGAGTGACATTGAGTCTCCACTCGCGCTGCTGTTCTTCCAAGAATTGTGCAACATGAGGTTGAAGTTGCAGACGAAAGTAAGTTGAAGGGCAGTTCATGATGACTTCTTGCACCATCTCTGTAGTGCTTCCGGCGATCGTGATGTCCAGAGGGTTGTCTACAGCAAGTGTCGGGTGAGACTTGATTGTGAATCGGTTGATGAGGGTTTCGCACGGCTCTGCTCGAATATTAAAACATACTCAATGATTATGTGGTACGGGCATGGGCACTTACTGATTGCATGTGGTCGGTATTTCTGGCCCTCAAGAATCTCGGCCGGAGTGAGCTTCGGTGGGGGCGGCGGCGGGGCCGGGGGTGCCACAACGCCATTCGGAACCGGTTGCGCCACAGGCGCGAATTGTTGCTGCGTGATTACGGTAGGGTTGGGTGGCAGTATCGCAGGAGACTGACGGGCAGCATCCTCGGGCTTGACGACACCGGCGACAGAGGGACTGGGTGGAGCTGCTGAGGCGGACATGCTCCGGGTCTTGTCCGCTTGGTTGAGAGTAACGGGGCCGCTGAAGGGATTCCGTGCCACGGGGGTTCCGGTTCGAGTCGTCTCCCCTTCTGTCGGAGTAGCTGTTGCCGGAGCCGGTGATCCAGTTGCACTCTCCTTGCCTCCAGCGACATGAATCGTAATCTTCTTGGAATGCGAAGGTGTTTGGTTGTTCTGGGGGACCTTGAGCTTGATCTTGGGCTGTGGAGGTTCTGGAACCTGTTGCTTTGCTTCCCTGAGTAATCTCCTGAAATATGTCTTTGTTCCGTGTTAGCAACACTGGCAATATGTTGTGAGCGACAATAAAGCCTTACCTCGAGTTCCTTGGCTAGCTCGGAAATCTCACTCCCGTCCTCGTTGTAGTGATAAGCATTCTTCCACAAGAGACTGGCTTGGTCCTCGAATTGGGACCAGCTCTTGAAGTCGCTGACGCCGGTAGCATCGTTCCGACCGCGCTGCCCACGAACCTGCTTCTGGAGACCCTTTAGCGAGAGCGGCTCTGCAATGATCTCATAATAGTCTTTGAGACTGCGAGGTGGCAGATTGATGAAAGGCTGGAAAATAAGATAGTCACTATTCCCAGGGTTAGCTTGTGACGGCTCCATTTCGGCTTTGGGCAATAGACTGACTCTTGATCCGTCTTTTGCATCGTGTCAGCTATGATCTTTTCTTGAGCTTGCTGGAAAGTCAGTCCCTTGAAGCCCGCTTGGTCAATGACCTGCGCCGACGACGATCGTGAGGCCTTGGGCGTTGGTGCTGCTGCACTTCGTGAAAGGCGCCCTGCTCTGCGACCACGCTTGGCGGGCGTTGGTTCTGGCTCGACCTCTTCCTCTTCATCCTCTTCATCTTCTTCCTCCTCCTTCTCCTCTTCAGCTTCAGCATCGGCATCGGACATATCCACGTCTTCTTCTTCCTCCTCGCCAGGAGCATCCTCTTCTTGTTCGTCTTCATCATCGTCGTTGTCACCGCGTTCCTTGCCAGGACTAGGTGGAAGAGGTGTGGGAATAGCCTGATAGTTTCCTGACTTGTACGCAGGGTTCGTCTTTACCATCAAATTACTGACAGCTTTACGGATGCGCTCGGCGTCATTGAAAGTCTCAGACGTGCGCGGGTTGTTCTCCTTGGCATTCTGTACAAGACGTTTGAAGTCGCTTTCCAGCGACGATAAGTTGGGATATCCATGGTTCTTGAGCTTCTTCTCGAGTAGCTCAAGGGACAATGGCAGTCGAACTTTCTTGTAGTAGTCTGGGTCTGAGGTCTTGCTAGGAAGCTTTTCGAATATAGGAGCAACTGCACGACCACTGGAGTCGAGGAGTGAATATATTAGCTACGGTTGAAATTCAGACAATTGATCAATGGATAACTCACTTCTTATCAGTAGTTGCACGAATGGTCTCTAGCATGTTCAGTCCATAAGCCGTTGTAGATTCTGCTGATTCGCCTTTAGATAGATCGCCGAATTCCTGCCTCGAGGTTAGCGAAGTTCGACTATAGGTTGGTTGACAATGACTATAATCGGGGTTCGCGACGGGCTTCTACGAGCTAAGGAGTATTATGATGGAACAAGATTGGTGCTGGTGCAAGCCCGCCATCATAACTCCGAGATCTTGCAAGTCCCATACTCGCTTTGCTGCTGCAACCGCCACAGCCGGGTAACCTCGAGGATAAACAGACTGATATAATACGCCCAAGCTGGTTGCAGCTTGGTTCGTGGCATGGAACAAAAGGGCTTACCTCTTCAAGCCTCCGGCGCTTTGCGGCGCGATCCGGAGTGCCAGGCACATTGTCGCCATTTGCAATGCTTGACTTTCGCTTGTTCTCCATCTTTCCGGGATGCAAACGAAGTGCAAGGCAGCGTGCAGACGGCGGAAGAAGATTCTTCTTATATCAATATTGGATGCACGCACAATTGCGTGTGGACTCGAGTGCGCTGCGGTCGGTATTCGATGATGTTGGATGCGGCTGCGGGCTGCGACAACGACGCGATTTGCACGCGGTAGGAGCTCTTTTGCGACGGACGACCTAACACCAGTGCCTTCAAGAAGCGAGCGGGCGGGCGGGCGAAAGCGCCGGGATTGGATTGGGATGGCTGGGGTCTTGGTCGCGGATTTTAGATCGGACAGAAAATACTCGCGGCTCGTTGTAAGTAGTGTGGATTCGATGGGGTCGAGGAGAGGTTCGAATTGTAGATGCACTGCAACGACTCACAATGAGTGTGTGAAGATTGTCGCTACTGGGTTGGCGGACTTGCTACGGGCAGCGCAGCGCAAAAGGCCAACAAGCATGCCTCAATAATTGCACAGCAGATTGCAGCAATAATTTGCTTGTTGGTGGCTGCAGGCTAAACTCGCTATTGGGCTTATTGCATTACAGTGGGCTCAGTGGACTGCTGTTGAGGCGCAAAAACCTCTCCCCGCTATCTTTTCTCTGGGAGAGCGGATCAGATTGTGGCTGACCGGAGAGCTTGCCCGCTCGCCCTGGACTCCAAATGGCCTAGTCCTCAAATTCATTCCGCTCGCAAGCTGCACAATTAATTGAAACCGCTGCATCCAGGTCACATCTGCGACCATTCAGTACAGTTTTACTACGCTACTACTAGCAGCGAAACCGACCGCCGGCGCTCTCTCATTGTCTTTCTTCACTTCTTGCAGTTTATTTCCAGTCAAGTCGTGCCTGGTCAGTCATAATTGTCTTTGCGTTGCACCAAAGTCTTTCCGAAGCCTCTCGAAACCTCGGACCGTTTTATTTCGCGAAAACCTAGGAGTGTGGCTATCAACAACCCGCGTCTTGTCGTCCTCGGTCTCTCCAAGAAGGCCCATCTGCCCGCCTTCGAATTATTTCACAACCCCACGCGACCGACAACCCCTCCCCTACCTAACCGTTGTTTACTTGGACTGCGGGACACCACCACCGTCACTTGACATACAACAACGGCCACTTCCTCTCTGCGCTTGACCTACCTGACCACCGAGGCTCTTCTTCTTCTTCGCCTTTCACCGGCAAATAGTCATAGCTGCGACAAGTAGCACAGCGCGCCCTTGCTGCATCTACCGCCTGTTTCTTACCAGTAGAATCACCTTTTTGAATCGCGAAAAGAAACTAGAGACGAGAAAACCGCCAAAATGCCGAACCCCATGAACATCGACATGAGCCGTCGCAACAAGAGCCCTCGCGCTCTTACTGACAACGAGCGCGCTCGGTTGGAGGAGTACATTGACAGCATCCACTACTCGGCACGGTAAGTTGCTTGCCTCTGGCCATTGATGATCTCCAAACAGAATCTGATACGGCCTATCCAGCTACTCGGACAGCGAGTATGAGTACAGGCATGTGCAGCTACCCAAGGCAATGCTCAAGGCTATCCCCAAGGATTACCACGACGCTGCACATGGTACACTGAAGTTGCTCTGGGAGGATGAGTGGCGCGGCATCGGCATCACGCAGGTAAGCAAAGCGCGTCGCGAACTCTGGTCTTGTCGCAGAGGTTAACCACGCTTATAGAGTCTGGGCTGGGAGCATTACGAAGTCCACGAGCCTGAGCCACATATTCTGCTGTTCAAGTAAGTTGTTCTCTAAACTCAAAGGATAAAGAACAGATAGACTGACAGGAGTATAGGCGACCGCTCAACTACCAGCCCCCTCAGTGATTAGAGTCTCTCAACTGGCACAAGTGCCACCCTTGGCCAACACTTGTAGGCCTCTCACCACTCCGACCGCGCGACTTCTGCATAGCGATTTGCATTTTGTACGAGTATTATAATGCTTCGAGACGATTTGCGGCTTGTTTTCTCATCACGTGCCTTTCGGCATCAATTTCAACCTCCAGTCCGGCGCGTTCCTCCCTAGACCGGAGCTGTATGCCGACGGATCAGTCACCACTCTGGGGAGGGCCGACTTTTCCACCTGATCTCGGTCGAAAAAGGGGCATGCCATCTCTATGATCACGGAGAAGTGGGGCGATCGATGGACCACGGATGGTCAGAGACAAGCATCAAAAGGGGCAATCCACTGGCAGCGTCGTACAAGACAGCATGGAGGGGCGTGATATTCTAGCGGTGGCAGGCACTCAGGATATACCTTTGATACATCCAGTTGGAGGGGCTCACAGTCGCTATGCCCTCATGTCGCCTCGCCAGTGACTCTCGATGTCGGGTGCGAAGAGGTCTCGGCTAATTTCGGGGAACGAGTAGTGTCAATTCCATTGCATATCTAGGCAAGAAAGTGAACTGCGACATAATATAAAGAAATTGCATTACAACAAAACCCCATGGACTGTTGATCACATCAAATGTTTTGTGCATCTAGATACGAGATAAGACTTCTATGGCCAACCGTGTTTGTAAGGCCTCGTCTTCATCTGAGCATCTTTGTAGCTCCATGTTCATGAATGTACGCGGTGGAAATAGCATCATGTAGACAATATACGACCTACGTTAAAGTAAAAAAGCGTCATGACAGGGGCAGCACCTGGGTCATGCAACTGTTGCGTACATAGGAAGCCAGGGTACGTAGCGGGGAGCGCAAATGGCCTAGACGAGATATGTACGCAGTGCATGGAGGGAGCGAGTGCGGAATTTATGTCTGGAATGCTGCACTCGATCAAGTAGTAAACACGGTGGGTCTAATCAACCTCAGGGTCTGAAATATAATAGAGTTTATAGCGAAAACGGCTTTGATTCCTTTTGCTGGACAATGAGCATTTGGCATCCCATACCGCTACCGACGTTCCTGAACTCGTAACGTTGACATACTCAATAGTTTGCATCTCCCCATGACGTACGGGTATGGGCGGCGACAAGCAGTGTATATTTAGAGCAGCCGGGGGCGACAAGACGAAAGGGAAAGAAAAGTCATGCTAGTTTGCAATCATCAGATGTTGTAGAATGGCAATTCTGGCCACATTGCAGCAAACACCACTCGAGCTTATGGCCTACTCGAGTCATCCTGTGGCCAGGTAATGTCAGTCAGCTTGGGACAAGTTGCCCAAAAAGGATTGATGATCGGACCATGGATCGAACCATTGTCACACCAATCAACCAACAGGAATCCTGGAACCCTTGGAAATCCATAGATGTTTTTCTTTGTAATATGCATACCGTACCGTATTGTGTGTACATAGTCATGTAGAGCCTGTCCAGGTGCAGATAGACAAGTTCAATAGAAGTGAACACGTTGAGGATCAGCAGTCCCATCCACTATAATTCCCTTGCCCCCCAATTCGGGACAAATCCACCTGGTCTGCAACCTCCCCAGATTTAAGCTTGTTCTTTCAGATTCTAATTCGCCTTCAGTCCAGGTGCCTGCATTCACCCGGCCAGCCCGTACCCCTTCCATAGGCGCCCTCATTAATAAAAGAATCGGTGCTGCTTTCCCATTCTAGGCACGGAAAAGCACCCGAACTATACATACATTCTTTCTTCTTTCCAATCTGCCATCTACTGAATGCTTGGTACCTAGCTTTGACCCTCCACCACGACCGACGATCCTGGCCTCCATCCTTCTCTGCATTCTCGGCTCTCGTTTCATCCTGCTGTCACATCCCCGTCGCTTGTGACAAGGTTCTTTGATTCCCTTGAGGACACGCTTTCGCTGGCCGTGTGCACCAATCCGGCATCTTTGTTGCATCCGACCTACATACGAGCTACCTACCTGCCTTATCCCACGATCCGATATAATACCCGCTGCACCCTCCCAGACCCGCATGGTCTGCGCTGTCTGTTGCGATGCGATCAGCAGCGAAGCTCTTCTACCTGACCTTGTTCTCGCTCTGGAACGGTCCTGCGGCATGCAGCAATGAAGCTTCAAGGTCTCACGAGGACGCCTGCTCGGTACGATCACCATCATGAAACTCTTGACTTACTACTTCCTCAACCTGCTCTGCCACGTCTTTGTGGTGGCATCAGATCTTGATTCTCTTTCTTCCTCTCGCTCCCCAGGTCATATTCCTACTTCTAACTCCATATCTGGCCAGATAACACCCGGCAGCATTATCAGTGATGCCTGTGTTTCGTACTCGAACCTAGAGGAGCTCAACACTCGAGTCAAGCCAACGATTGACGACCTAATCCAGAATACCGACTTCTTCTCCCACTACCGCCTTCCTCTCTATAGCAAGACCTGTCCATTCTGGAATGACGATAATGGCATATGTGGCAATTACGCATGCGCCGTAAGCACCATCGACGACGAGAAGGATATTCCCTTGGCATGGCGCGCCGACGAGCTGAGTAAGCTCCAAGGACCCAAGGCTGAGCACCCGGGCAAGAAAGCTCAAAAGGAGCGACCCCAGAGACCCCTACAAGGTTCATTAGGCGAGGATGTAGGGGAGAGTTGTGTGGTCGAGTACGACGACGAGTGCGACGAGCGCGACTATTGCGTTCCCGAGGATGAGAGCGCAAGCGCCAAGGGCGTGTATGTATCCCTGGTGCAAAACCCGGAGCGCTTTACCGGCTATGGCGGCGAGAGCGCAAAGATGGTCTGGGACGCCATTTACCGAGAAAATTGCTTCAATAAGGCCTCGTTTCCTGAATCTGCTGGGTTGGGCATGTCCTACTCCAACTCCATGGGACCTGCTGCGCAGGACTTCAGAGCAGTGCTACAGAATGTTGGCCGACAGCAGGCTTTGACACAAACGGAGAGCTCGCTTGCCCCAATGGGCACCTTGGAAGATGAATGTCTAGAGAAGCGCGTCTTTTTCCGCGTCGTCTCGGGCATGCACGCCAGCATCAGCACCCACATTTGCTGGGACTACCTAAACCAGACGAGCGGCGAGTGGCAGCACAACTTGCAGTGCTACGAGGATCGAATCCATACCCACCCAGAGCGCATCTCGAACTTGTACTTCAACTACGCCCTGATCACCCGTGCAATCAGCAAGATCGGTCCATATCTGGATAATTACACCTTTTGCACAGGCGACCCGCCCCAAGACAGTGCCACGAAATCCAAGGTTGCCGCGGTAGTACAAGCCGCTCTCAAGCAGCCAGAGATCTTTGACGAGAGTCTCATGTTCAAGAACGGCGAAGGGCCCAGCTTGAAGCAGGAATTCAAGGACAACTTCCGCAATATTAGCAGAATCATGGACTGCGTGTCTTGCGACAAATGCCGACTTTGGGGCAAACTCCAAGTCAATGGCTATGGAAGCGCTCTCAAGGTTCTTTTCGAATTCGATAACCAAAGTGGCGAGGTCCCAGTCTTGTCAAGAACGGAGCTCGTAGCACTATTCAACCTGTACGGTCGCCTGAGCAGTTCCGTCAACGCCATCACAAAGTTCCGTGAGATGCTAGAGGCCAAGAATGCTGCCGAGAAGCATATTGAACAGGCTGTCAAGTCTGATACGATACCTGAGCGTGCCAAGAAACCGCACGCTGTCAAGCCTCAGCCCAAGACAGCCGCCAAAGAAGCAAATGAGGCAGCCCAAGATGAGTGGGCTGGCTATGATGCTACTGCTTCTCCAGGTTCCCGTCAAACAAGAAAACCCAAGCAGCCAGAATCTCTTGGGGACAGCGTCATGGACGAATACAACCGGGTCATGGCAGTCTTCAAATATGTCATGTCCTCTTTTCTATACGTTCCAAAATTTTGGTAAGCCTTACTCAACTTGGTCAGTTGAGCACATGATTAACTGTCCTCAGCTGGTACTCCTTCCTATACGAGGCCGATCGAGCCTATAGATATTACGTCGGAATGTACCTACCACCCCGAGAACCCTATGTCATCTGGCCTGACCTGGATGACATTCTGGCCGGTAATGCGGGTCAGCCACAAGCTCCCGCTCGCGAGCGAGAACTTTGAGGTTACCAATATATTACCAATATATCAAAGCAAACGGAAGGCGAACAATCTCCTGTCCTACATCTTTCAGTTGCCTAGGTCATAGAACATGGCAAACCATACACCTTATGATCCAAAAGATATTTGGATTTGCAAAGTTTATTACATCATTTTCGGCATTCATGGTCATAAAAGGATCGCAAACCGCAAGCATTATATCATCTGAAGCATGGCCCCGGCGTTTTCATGGCAGGTTGTTTTGATTCCAACATTCGTGTTGAGGGTTAGCAAATGATTTATTTGGTCGCTCTCCCTGGATTTTGACAGATGCAAGATTTGCATATAACATGTATAGAAGACACGCCACCTGAATCGGTTCTGGCGTGTCTGAATATTTGTCTTAGACAATCTCATAATTCATTAAATGCTCGTCAAGTCATCTACTCGGATGGAGATAGTGTCTGCGATGTTCCTGTGATTTTTCCTCAGCGTAGTCCACACTGTAATCGTGTCTCTGGACGCTAGATGTGTGCCGTGATTCATCATTCAGTATAGAAGAGCGCTCTTCTTTTTCTCGGACCTATGCTGTCGCCATTCCCAGATGCGGCCAGAGGCAGATGCGTGATTGTATTTCCAATCTTTGCCTTCATCCCGTCGACTCTAATACTCATCTCTTCGATGGCCCTTCTATATTGGATCATTCGGTAAACCTCCTGCGTTACCCGCTTTAGCTCATCAGTCGGCTCGGAGAATGACCATGCCACAGACACATGGAACGCATCACCCACGTCTCGGGCCGTGCCTCCATCTTCGGTATGTTTGAACGCATATAGTTCTGGCTGCCCAAAGGACTGGCACAGCGAATTACAATGCCGAAGCAGCGCACCAAGCTCCTCGTTCTTCTGCTGCTTCATCTCGCTCTTTGCCTTGGCAAAACTTCGTCCTGGCAAATTTGACGACGATGGGGCTATGATCGAAGTCCGGGACCTCACCCTCAAGACCAGAAAGCTTCGCGCGCTCTCGTGTGTCCGGTGCCACTCTAGCCCGTCGGGCGCGAGATCAAAGGCCTGGGCTCCCGACTTTGACACCACGTCCCGGACGCGGTCCAAGAACTCGTCCTTGCGGGCCGTGGTCAGGGACAGCGGCCGCGAGAGCGAGATGTGCAGCGGCAAGGGGGCACCGAGATCCGAGGTCAAAAAGTCGTGGATCGTGACGACCGCTTCTTCCGCCCGAGTACAACTGTTCTTTTTATCCTCCAGCCGCGACGACAGCGTCGAGAGCAGCGAGCTCAGAAGCTCGTGCTCGGCGCCCGTCGGGTGCCACTCGACGTACAGGTGGCTGGGCCAGTTGCCGGCAATGTGCGGGACCTGGCGCCGGCGGCCCTGGTGCAGCGACGGGTCGTCCGTGTTGCTCCGGCGCACCGTCGAGGCGTAGAGGTCGTGAAAGGCAGAGGGGAGAGGCGGCAGATCCACATTTCCCTCTGTCTTCTTCTTCTTCTTCTTCTGCTGCTGCTGCTGTTGCTTCTTTGGGGCCGAAGACGGCACGGACGACGGGTCATGGTCCTCCTCGTCGAACGATTTCTTCTGCCGCTTGGGCGCCGGGCCGGAATCGCGCCCTGCTGTGTCCTCCTCTTCCCGGCCGCGATCCGAAGCTGCGGACGACTCCGAGTCGCTGTCGTAGTCCACGAGAGCCATGAGTGCCCTTGGCCTGTTCCGAGACTTGGAACGAGAAACTTGTTTGCCTTGCCTGGTTACCGGGCAACTCCCATCATGCCTCCAGCGCGCGAAGGGTAGGGCGTTACTAGTGCAGGCAGGCAATCCACGAAATTTCCCACGCCCACCGAAGCTAGGTCCCCAGTCTTTCTCAGACTGAACTGCCTTTCTAGCTTTTCCCCCGAATTGTTTGGTTCGTGATCTGGAGTGGGTATGGGGGAAAGTTGAGATTGATCATAATAATGGAGGTCCCTAGATGTACTGCAAGTGGGTTCTGCACTTGACTGTTGAAATACAAATGTGCATGGAATAAGGCCCCACGCTAGCACATATATAAGGCTGAACGAAATAATATAATAATTAGATTCTAAATATTGATATTTATTTATTTTATAGAAAAAAACTTTAAATAGCTTAAAGTTTTTTCTATTCTAAAATATAAATAAAAACTGGATTCTGAGATTATTATTGAATCTAAGGGATCGGTCGAAGGAGGCCGGGTCAGGGCAGTAGTCCCCCGACTCTGGACGGCATTGCAATATGCCCTGTTCAATATTTCTGGCGACGTATGGCAGTCGCCGTGTGAATGCGTCCCACTTGGTCTTTAGACCTTTGGGAAGATTGCCCAGAGAATGCTTTTATCCCCCAAACGTACCTTATTAATGCTGATTCGTTGATTGTACAGAAGTCGGCGGCCTCGTTCAACTACACTTGGAACAGATAAAGTAGGGTGTCGACGACAAGGTGGAAGAGGCCGTTGGTGAAGCCACAGAAGAGCTGTTGACATACCATGAGGACTGAAGCCGGAAGCTCCCTTGACAATGCTCGGTCAGGTGTCAAGTACTGTCAATATCAGCTTGCGCCTCCAGATACTCAAAATGAGCATAATATCGAACCAGGAATACTTGCCAAGCAGAACTTTGCGCAGGACTGCCCAAAAGAACGTGAAGAGGAAAAAAACAAATAAGATAAACGGAATAAATGAATGCTAGACGGGAAAGTATTAGCAAAAATGTTTTTCTGACTGATCAGTTTCCCTTTTTTCTCTTTTAAAATATTCTTTATTCTTTAAGCAAAAAAGCCAAAAAAAAAAAAAAAAAAAAAAAAAAAAAAAAAAAGTTTCTACACATATGATACGATATCCGTACGCAAACCTCTGCTCGGTCATTACAATATGGGCATCAAGAGACCGGAGTATGGTTAGTTGAATGAATCTTGCAAGATCACATGAACATGCCATTTGATTCAATGTATTGTCAAGAAGGCTTGCGCCTTTGACCAGGGCTGTTTAGCAGATTGCATCACGTGCTGATCCGGGTCCGTCGGGCAACAAGTCTCGAACCTTTTCTTATCCATTTGGGCTCATATCATATGTCGTAGTAGTGTGACATGGTGCCTGCCAAGCCTGCCAAGCTGCGCAACCGTCTGCCTAGAACCTAGAGAGAAAGAAAGAGACGGACTCTCGGGCTGCCGGGAATGTCGAGAAAATTGAGAAGGAACTCGGGACTTGCAATTGCACTGCTGAACGGGCTGACGGTAACGAAGGAAGACACCTACCTACACCTACTACGAGCGTACCTATCGTAATCTATCGTTTTTTTTTTCTCTCTCCCTTGTATTTAGCGTGCGCAGGGGAGTGCGTCACCCCTTCCAAAGCCACCGACCCACCACCCGCATTACATCATATCCCTGCCATTGGGCGCAACGTTTATTATCAGCGCAGCGAGGAAATAACGGGAAGATCTCAAGGGTCCCCCTCTGTGCATCACACGTTTGGCTCGCGGCAATTTGACCGGATGATCACCGAGGCTGGTGACGAACCTGCATACATCATAACAGGGTCCAGACTGCCCAAGAACTCTTGGAAAAGGGCTCCATCCTGGCTGCGGATAGCCTGGGCTGGGCATAAGCTGGCTGCGTCTTGTCGTTCGTACATGTAGTCTGCAGACAAAAACTATAACGATTCCGTTGCTCCTTTCGCACGCTGTTTACCTTCTTTCTCTCTCACACTCAAATTCTAGTCATAGTGACATTTATCTCTTGTTTCATACGCTAGAGGAAAGTCGAAACTTGAATTGACAAAGCTTGAAGACTCCAAGACCGTTTTCAGCTACCTCGTAACAAGTTTGTAACACCAGGACAGCAACTCAAAAAAACCAAGCTACACCAGCAACATGACTACCATGGCAGAAAGGCCGTTGGAGCAGATCCGAAGGGAAACCAAGTCGGCCCAAAGGACGCCTCACCTGCGCAAGCAAAACTTTGCTCGTCCAGACCAGATCGACTCCCTGGACAATATCACGGGTTATGCCTACCACCACGACGGCCCCTACGATGCCACCTTGGCGTCGCGGAATAAGGATCCCAGATACGCTCCCGTTGAGGCCGTCAAGGAGAGTAACCTGGAGGCCCTCAAGGCCACGCCCGCAGAGCACATTCAGGACTCGCTACGGAAAAAGGTGCCCTTGTCCGGCACCGCCGTCATCCCGCCTGGCCAAGAGGATTTTGCCGGTCGCACCATGAACTACGAGGAGGGAGCCGATCTCATGAGGGAGGAGGACGCTGCCGGTGGTCCTTACCGTAGGTGGAAGGATTACGACTACGTGAGTTTCCTCATGCTTCCCATTGCGACGCATATATATATTTAAAACTACGAGTTACTGATACCCAAATCTCCAGAAATACTCCCCTGAGGACCTCAAGGGCAAAGCCGAGCCAGGCTTCTCCATGGACCGCCGTGCCAAGAACAACGGCCGCACGGAAGGTATGGAAGGCACAGGCGTATACGAGATGCAGCCAAGCGGCACATCGTCCAACGGTGCGGGCCACAAGGGCGAGGATGTCATGGTTCGTCAGCGCAGCTACAGCTCAGGCGCCGGCCCTTCGTCACCCAGGGGCGAGGGCTCAGGTCTGGACCGGAGCAACACCACCGGCAAGCGCCTGTCAATGGGCATCAAGAGGCGCATTGGCAGCTTGCGAAGAAAGTCACCAGAGTAAATGTGCCGTCAAATATATGACCACATTGAATTTGTTCGGGAATGTCCGCTAGCTTACAAGAGTCGGCATTCGTCGGGAAGAGCAAAGCTGTTGGGAAGTGGGTTATGTGTATCATCATTTATAGAAGGCGTTCCGGGATTGCGCAAGCCAGCGTAGCAATTGGCATTAGAGAGCCATTTTATTTTCCAACTATATATTTTTCTGGGTCCAGAAATCGCCGGTGTATCTACTACTGCGAATAAAGTATTGTGAGAGTTTATATTCCTGTTTTTCAACGTCCCCTTCTCAAGCTGTCACATGTCTAGATGCTACTGTTCTTCCACCATCCAATTAAGATCACTGATTTCTAAGTGAAAGTTCACATGTCACAAATGTCTTTGTGATCAAGATGACCAGCGAGTTGACGACCAAAAGATGTCGTACCCAAATCAACCTGTCGGGTGGACGAGGAAGCAGCAGCAATGACGGAGCTCTTTTCGGAAAGCCGGCAGAAGCTTTCCATACGAACAAAAATACCTGCCAAAATCATTCTTATCTGTCCAATCGCAAATAATTAGAGAGCTTTAGGTTGGTGTCTAGATTCATATTATATCCGGGTGTGCCGGAAAGGTCTGGAGCTGGTCGAGGTGGAGCAAGAGTAGCGGTGCTATAGCGTGGGTATGAGCACCCATCATGATGTATACATGATTACCTGTATGTTCAACTGTGGTAAGTTGGACACTATTACTTTTCGTATAAATGCGATGTATTAAGAAACATGTTGCGTAATCCGCATCCCATATCCCTGATCGTAGCATAGCAATCACCAATTCACAGTGAGCTGGAGCATGATCTGTCGAATATAAGATGTTTTGGTTTTACAAATTGAGAATGTTCGTAAAGATATGGATAATAAAATAATCGTTGCAAAAGTCGAAGAACTCGTGAATCCAGAACTCCTCTCCGCGCTCGAAACCAAACTCTTGTTGTCCTGCCCAACCCAATCGTTTCTTCCTTGGAATATGTTAAACCCCCTTTTCGTGACGCTTGAATTCCCAACCACACCTGAACTTGCTCTATAGGTCATATTTGAATGGTTGCTTCGATGTTGGTATCTTTGGTATTAGACATTATCACCACTCAAGCCTCGTAAGCTGCAAATTTCAGACATCTATGCCACAATTTCGGTGCGGCCACGACGGTGTTCGCCATTAAGACCTCCGTCGCTGTCCAGATCCGAGTTTAGCTGCTCGTCCTCGTCCTCGTAATCGTGGCCCTTGTGTTCGCCAGCAGCTGCCCATGAATCACGGTCGTTGAGGGGAGCATCCTGGCCAGACAGGTCAAGACCCTCGGAACGAGCCTTGATGTTGTTGCGGCGCCTTGTTGACAGAGTGCGGGCCCGAGTAGATAGCTTTGATGACACGGCCGCATTCGAGTTGACCCAGTTCGTCAACGAATCCTCGCAGTCCTGGATGATGGCTTTGCTAGCCTCGTATCCATCGTAGGCAGCGCGAGTCTCACCAGGAGTTACAGGGGTGTCGTCGATCAGTTCCAACAGGTGCTTTCCATAGCCAGCAATGATGGCAACCTTCTCGCAGTGTTCGCGCAGAGCATCGAATTGGTATGTGTAGGCGGCCTTGACCTTCTCTCGGGTAATGTTGGACAGCTGGGCTTCGGCGACAAGCGATTCGGCTTCGGCACGGACAAGCTCTTGCTCGAGCACTACAATCTTTGGCGAGTTGGGCTCCTTGTACTTGAGTTGAGCAATCTGGTCGGTGATCTTCTGCTTGCCTAGAGACAAAAGTAATGTTAGAATTATGAGAAGTATTTAGGTGGGGGTTTGGAAACATACGATCTCTGCTTGGTTGAACTGACGCCTCGATGTTTCTAATGCTCTTCATGGTGACGCGGTATTGGTCGTAACGGTCGATGTACTGATCCTCCAGCTCACCAATCTCGTAAAGCAGAACACCCAACTTGTCGGTGACGTCTGAGACATCTTCGTCGCCAGCTTCTCCCCAGATGGATAGTTGTTGCTAAAGTTCCCCTCGTTAGTATATGATGTACTTAATGTGCTCCGGGACCAAGAGTACATACTGCAACCTCCATACGCTCGCGTGCCACCTGTTCAAGACTGCGCATCACGTTTTTCTCCATCTTAACGAGCTGGGTGAGTTTCTTGGCCAGATCGGGGCCAAAAGCACCGGCAGCCTTGCCGCGGAGCGCATGGCCTGCGAAATTATCAGTGCATGAAATCGAATTGAGGGCCGAAAGCGATCGTACCGAAGGGGCTCTTGCCGAAGAGACGACCTGACTTGGTGCTCGATGTTGGAGGTGGGGGGCTCTGTGAGAAAATTTGGATCAGCACATGCAAGACCTAGAGGTAATCGTAGTGAAAGGAAAAGCAACTCGTACCTGAATCTGCGAGGCAGTCGGCGCCCTGGTCTGGCGCATAGAGTATGTACGATGCATGGTGACGGCGGGTTGAGAATGAAGATGGCTGTGTGTGATCGGGTATGGTATGCTGCTGTAGGCTAACAAGCTATGTGTTGATAGAGACTGGCATCAAAGAACAACGGTCGTCAACAAAGGGGTCCGGCGGGGTGATGACTAGTTTTATAATAGAATTTTGGCCGGGGGATCAGATGGGATGCATCGGTGAACTCTGAAGCCGAAACGACAGTGTGGTGTTTGGGCCCCCAATCCAACCCATGCTTGCCATGCCATCAATGGCTCTTTCTGACCACTACACAGTACTTTGTGCGTCCGCAGGCGGGCTGGCGGGATAGTCGGGGGAACCGTAGCAATGTTGCTCGTTCGTTACTCCTACGTCATCACTCATGCAGTTAGGGACTAGCGTAGGAGCGGCGCAACTGCAGGAGCCAGTGAGCCCAATCCGGTGGGAGCCATAGGGAGCCAAGTGGGCTGTAAACCTTTTCTGGGAGCCGTCCCCCGTTCCTGAGATTGTCAATGGCATCACCAGAAACGGCATCTATCACAATATTGGACTAGGTAAACTAGGTAAACAGAGAGACGCCCTGGCACATTCGATCTGAGATGCGCACTTCGACACCCGGTTTTGTGCTTAGACTGCGGTGGGTATTGCCGCATACGCCAGACGTGCCAGGTCCCTCTCTGGGGGACCTGGCATCAACCATGCTGCTTTAAAGCCCAACCTCTGAATCACTTCTGGCATGCCCTGCGTTTCCCCATGAACGTGGCATGGAAATCGAAACTCGGATACAACAAATGGCATGTCTGTAAAATCCTTGACCAATGTCTTGACTGGGAACTCATCATATGCTACAAGATCCGTCTGGGTGGCTAAGGTATAGCAACTGACCCCGTCGTAAAAGTGACTGCTATCTCCAAGTCAATGTTGCCTCGTCTTTGGGTTGCCCGCGATTCTAATAAAGGGAATTATGAGCTGACCAATCTGTGTAAGGTTTCATCTGAATTTGCATGAGCTGGAGGAGACATCTTCAATGGATATTGTGAAATAGTCAAACAGGTATATGCCTTTTAGCTATCTAGGATCTACAGACACAGGAACCAGGGCTGTAACTAGGTTATGACCATCTTGGGAGCTCCGGGGTGGACCCAGCACGAGTACGACATTAAGGGTATTGTTTTTATATTAATACCAAGATCCAGACACTATAAGGACACCGGGGCACGTCTTCAGGGACGCCATATAGAACATGGCTTGTATTTACTATTCATAAAAAGCCGAGCAGTATAAAGCATCTCAGTAGACTGGATGGCCAAACTGCCAATTATCTCGTTTTGCCAATGGACCAAATGCACTGGCGCAAGTATCAAATCTGAAGTGAACTTGTTGCTGAGGATATGCATCACGTAACTCATCAATTCAGAAGTCTTGCCATCCAGCTACCTCAGATGTAGAACCCTACGAAGTTCATATCAATTGAAAACTTGAAATGTAAATATTCATTGGACTACAGCTGGATAAAGACAAGTATGATTAAAGCGGCAGCGACAGTGCTATGCCCGATCTGGTGTAGAAAACATTGAAGGGTCTTGATCTGCTGGGCAACCACTTTGGCTTTGGAGCAACAAAGCAGCATTGAAGTGGCAGATGCCAAGCGACGGATCATACTTTAACGGCAATGAACTGTTGGCATTCCAGGGCAATGTCCACTGATTACTGGCAGATCTACCCTTATTAACCTGCCTGGGTCTGGGTCCGCGCGCAAGTCAATCGGAGATCTTTCAGTCTGCCGAACGGACAATAACACAGTACATAGTACTCTGTACTTCAAGTACTCAGTTCACGTAACACACGACGTCATAAGCCGTTGGGCACATTCGATATAACCATAAGCTTTCCCATGTCTCAATGTATGTCGACCCCGTCAAAGTGACTGGGATGCAGGTCGCTACTCCTACGGATTGGTAATTCGCGTTGCGACTGTCCTAGGTACTGATGAGAATTCGTTCAAATGATTGGGACCACCTTATTACCTTTGCGAGCGGTCGGAAGATGGAGTCAGATCTGTGGGACGAGAATGCGCAGCAAGGTGAGCACCAAATGGTCAGGATACATTTGTATGCCTGTGGAGAATCGCGGGTGTGCTACGCGACGTAGAGACTGCACCGCCACAAGGGCGCTAGGCACGTGGCTTGTATGTGAGGGCAGTCGCTTCAGTTCTGAGGCGTATGCATCAATCGCGACGCGCCTTCCACATCGTACCTTTCATCGTCGCCCATCATGGGAAGGGACGGTTAGAAGAAATATTCGAGTCATCCCTCATGCCCATCTGAGAAATCATCATTTCTCGTCCGTTATGTGTATCTTACATCTGTCGCTTTCGAGATGGATGGTGCCGTGGCCAACAACAGCACACCTGCAGAATCATCTTAAGCGCGTACATAAAAGACATTTTCATCTCAATCGTATTGACCCTCGTCTTTCACATTCTCAACAATTCATATCCAAACATCATCGGATTTGATCTCTCCTCACACGACCATCTCTTTACTTTCTATCCGCGACAGCAGGAACAAAATTGTTGGCCAGATTTGACGATGTTTCACCAATTGTAAGCGAATCACAAGTCTGATAGCAAACGGGAGCCATCTACTTCGCCCTTCTTTTCGTGGAAAGCAGTTGCGTCATTGATACTTTCCCATCTTTGTTGCCATCTACGAAAGACGACCGTTCAGCATTCCACAGCCACCGCGAATTTTGTCATCGTGACAATGAGTCGCAATGAGCCTATCGACCTGACCTCCGACTCGTCGGAGGTGGGGGGTCCTGCCAGTCGACAGCCACCAAAGCCTCTGAATCAACCTGGTCGGATAGTACCACCACCGTTTCTGTCTGGGGTCATCAACCCACCTGTCACGGGTCGAAGTTTCCCGAGACCAGGACCGAGCGAATATTCTCAGATGCCTCTTCACACCTCGAGCACAGGACCTATTTGTACTCCAAGGCAGGGACCCAAAGATGTTGTGCCTTTGGCGACTTCCGCAGCCAGGACAAATAGTAAAAACATCTCTAGATACGCACAAGATGGTACTTCTTCTATCCAAATTCCATTGCGCTCATCCCAGAAACGTGTCGCACATCAGACGCCGCGAAGACGGGATTGGACAGCGCCTCAAATTGAAGAGGCACTGCGCGGACTTGCCAATGACATTGGCATCCAAAGCGCGAGGCGCACAAATCGACTTTTGCTCACCTCTTGGAGAGAGGCGACATCCAAAAACACGCACACTTCCAGAAAAAATTGGTTCGCTGAACTGCAGCCCATTCCCGTTGAACCCGGCAGGGATACTCTGAAGCTAAAGACCAAGGTATGTCATGCCCCCTCCTCATCATTTGAAAGCTGAGCGCTAAATAAAAGCAGCAAATTGGTCCTGGTCGGACGGGAAAGCAAGAAAAGCGCGAACACTACAAGATCACGAGCATAAAAACGGACAAGGAGGCAGTTCCGAATTATGACTTCCACTATGTTGAGATATCTAAGAATATACTGTCACCGAACACTATGCTGGGCTTTGTGCCTCACCTGCGAGACCTGGCAGACCATGAAGAGTCCAAGTACAGATTATGGCTCAAGGAGTTGGAGAGTATGGACAAAATTTCCGGATTCCAAACTTCTAGTCGGCAGGACAAAGTGAGGAAAACTTGTCAAAAAGAAAGGGCAACTACTCTACTACTTCATCTCCCGTCCTGGTTGAAGAAGCTGTCCATTGATGGCTGCACAAAAGAAAAGCTCATTCAGCACATGGCAAGCCAAACAGATGCTGTAACACCTCAACAAAAGTCCAGCATTCTCCAATCCTACGGCGAAGGGAGTGATTCACACGTATCCAAGACGGTCAGCCTTTTCACTGAGGCATTCGACAAAGTTTTCGACGACGATGACGCATGGGAAGAAGGAGCGGTGACGCTCCGAGATGTCCTGCTTCTTGACGAGTCTGTGGACTCTGTTGCCGACTCCAAAAAAAATCTTAAGGACACACCGAGTCAGGTGAGACATGTTGAAGAAGATACAAGTGTGGAATCCTTTCTTGAGACACATGCACTTCTTGGTTGCGTAGTGTGCTGCAGTCACTCTTGTGAGCATGGAGAGTACGGCTTGGACAATGAGCGCCAACGATTCTCCGTAGAAGCCGCCGGCCTTACGTCGCTCATCCGCAAAAAGGCGATTGCTGGCGGAGCTACACAGAAACCAGCACAAACACCCTGCAGCGAAGAGTGCTATCTCAATAAATCACCAAGCACTCACGTTACTCAAGTTAATAGTAATTGGAGCGGCAAGGAGACTGCACTGCTCAGAACCGCCGTTGCATTGCTGTGCGATACTAGCATGCCAGTCCAGTGCTTGACGGCTACCTTCATAAAACGACCATGCTGGGAAGTGCACCGACATATGGAAACGCTGAATCTACACCTTCCGAAAGCACCTCCAAAGTCTCCGAGAAGACCTAAGCCGGTTGCCTGGTACGATAGACACAAAAAATTGTTGATTGGCGACTGGCAAGAACAAACTATGACGCATGAGCACCAGATGAAAGAGCACTTTGATCCGTGCAACCATGATGGGCCTTGCACAAGAGACAATTGCGGGTGTGCAAGGAATGGCCTCATGTGCGAACGATTCTGCCAGTGTACAGCCGAGACATGTGCCATCAAGTTTACTGGCTGCGCTTGCCATTCGCTTGGCCAAAGTTGCTTACCTCGACAGAAGGGAGAGAAAGGAGAGAGACCTTGCATATGCGTCCAGCTCAACCGAGAGTGTGATCCGAATCTGTGCTATAGTTGCGGAGCAATCGAGCGAGCAGATCCAAGGAATGCGAGCAATGATTGGTTGTATACACATGGCTGCCAGAATTGCGCATTGCAACGCGGCAAATTCAAGTCGCTCCTTCCTGGCAAATCGACGATTGACGGCTGTGGGTACGGACTTTTCACAGCAGAGGATATCCGACAAGACGATTTCGTGATTGAGTATGTTGGAGAGCTGATATCTCAAGATGAAGGAGTGCGCCGTGAAGCACGGCGTGGTGATATCTTCGACGAGCAGCAACAATCCTCGTATCTTTTCACCCTTCTCGAGCAGGAAGGCACATGGGTTGATGCTGCTATTTACGGAAATCTTAGCAGATACATCAATCATCAAGACGACGGCAACATAATGCCCCAGATTCTCTACGTCGGTGGGGAGTACCGGATCAAGTTTACTGCCCAACGCGACATCAAGACCGGAGAAGAGCTGTTCTTCAATTATGGAAAGGAATTTCCCAACCTCACAAAGCAGTTGCTTGACAGCCAGAAGGCCGAGAATGAGGCCCACGAGCAGGACCTGCGTGAAGGCGGCGAGGATGGCGCCGATGAACCTCGTGATGCAAGACGTCAGAAACGGGGTCGCAGGCCTAAGAAATCATTCGCAGTGCTCAGTTCCGACATAGTAGACGAGGCGGATCATGATGGTGAAGACGAGGCAGATCACGCGAGCGAGGAGGAGCTGCCGACTCCGCGCCGAGGAAGTGGCCCTCGCTCCCGGCACCGTGTCGCGGAATCCCCTGCCGTTGATTTTGAGACTCCCTCCCGCAGACGAAGGCTATTTAGTCGAGCCCAGGCATTACAGTCGTCTAGCTTTGCGCCAACAACTGAGCAATACTTCCAACCCATTGATAACGATGAGCACACTGAGACTACCGTTTCTCCCCAACAGTCATCTCAAACCGGACAAAAGAAGCGAGGCAGACCCAAGAGGTTACCTCAAGATGAAGCCGTGACGACTAATAAGAGAGCCAGAAGCGGCAGTCACAAAGTTACGCGATCTAGAGTTGACAGGAACAAGAACTACGAGGAAGAAAGTGACACGAGCAGTACTGATTTGATCAGTCGGAGTCGCGTTAGGAAGCGGCCCGCGAGATATGATGACTAGGTCAATTGGCTCCACGAAGACGACAAGGGACACTGTTATCGATTTTGAACATGGCATTTTGAACATGGCATTTTTAACATAGCAAAAGCACGTTATCGCAGAGCAATGAGCGAGATTTTTGGAGCAGGCTGTTTTCATTTCTGGATTCAAGTAACGGTGACAGAAATATGGACAAGACGGGGGAACTTTTGCTTGTGGCGCAGCGCGATGACCGCATCTAGGCCCTGCAGATACCCAATCATTCTAGCCAATCCCATTAGCATAATAGTGTCAGATGGGCAACTATTGCTCCGGTAAGGTTACCACCCTGCCAAGGAGTTCGCCGGCGAGCGAGATTTACGGATTATAATGAAACAACTCGCCTCGAGCAAGCGATTTTGTTTGCAATCATTCATTCATCGCTTTCCTTTTGTCTCCTTTTTGTGGCTCATAATCCAACGGCAAGGTGCGTTGGAGGGAGCGCGGATTGTTATCGAGCAGAGTCTAAACTCAGGCAATTCATATTCTCGATAATCCAGCGCCGGGAATCATCTCGGCATTGTAAAAAAGGGAAATGTCACATCCACAACACCACACGACAGCAGAATGGGATGTACAGAGGGCTGAGATCCGAAGGCTCTACATAGATGAGGACAAAACTTTGCAAAGTGTCATGGATCTTATGAGCCAAAGGGGCTTCACGGCTACGTAAGAAATTCCTTTCTCAACTTAAAATTGATAATCGTACTTCGCCCGTCTTTGAAGATAGCGGTTGCGATCAGCACCTTTCTCGGAACTCGCCAATCGCAAGCGAGTCGATGTACGAATGTTACATATGCTTCTCTGTACTGTCATTTTGGGGCCGCTTTCTTCGCATATGGAGGATCTCGCGGATGTGCACTGACACCGACTGTCGCGGATCCTAGGACAAAGATGTACAAGACCCAGCTGAGGCGATGGAAGCTCTTTAAGAACAACCGCGCTGCTGATGTGGCTGCAATCTTACGTTTACAAGGCCGGCGCAACGCCATTAACAAAGGCAGCAATGTCTTGCGCAATGGTCGCCGTGTCGATACCGAAACTTATCTTCGCCGCAAAGGCCTCAGTATTGATGATCTGCTACGCCTAGCGCCAACAGCATCCTCATCAGAGGGCTCTCTACCGCTACACCTACATTGTACGACGCCAACGATGCCGAGACCTCCATCCCCTATGCAAGGAGTATTGCTTCTGGGTCTAGCTACTCCGGGGCTGGGAATCAAGGAGGTCGTTGGCAGCTGGGTCCTACGCGAATGCGAGCGGCTCGAGGAACAAATGGGAATGGCCATGGTGATTGACTCGGGCATCGACTGCGAGTCAACAGTACAGGATAGACCGCTGCTGTCTTACTGCGATAGTACAGCAAGCAAACTCACCGCCGATTATTACAGTGCAATATGGTAAGCCTTTCCTTCACTTCTACAAGCTATTTAGGTTCTGAGTTGAGAGGACTCGACGGTGATGGTGCAAGTTTGTGGTGAAACGAGAAAAAAGTGAGAAGAAAATACCTGTCTACCTATCCAACTAACGCAAGAATGCAAAACTTCACAGGCTCCTTCAGAAGTCCCAAAACGAGGGCTTTGCGCTCGCCCATACAGTCTTTGAGCGACTGGAAACTTTGCTACACGATTGCGAAAACCTCTTGTACCCGATCTTGAACCTCCTTATGATCATTCTCGCCTTGCCGTCCGGTGATGAAACCGCAACTTCTGCGGTGACGGCTGACATCCACCGCCAATTATGGGAATATCTTTCGTCGCATGCGCGCATTCGCTTGGCATCGGGCCACCCCGTCCATTACGTACTTGGGCAGCTGAGTGAGCTATTCTCGCAGCGGTGCTCTGTTCACGGAACAGGAAGCGATTATGGCGAGGGAAAGTACGATCTTTTATACAGCGTTGTGTCGGACACAGTCAATATGCTCGGTAGCAGAAAGGATGAGAGTCCTTCGGGCAGTCAGACCATGTACCATGATCTCGTAACCCTCTGGTATGGCGAAACACTCCAGTAAGTACACCAATACTCGAGACGTGGCCCCCATCCCACTCCTGAGGGAATAGAAAGAAAGAAGATACAAAAATCACGAAAAAGATAGAGAAGACAAGACTGACATCTCTGTTTACCTTTTACTCAGAAGTCACCGGTGTCACCGGCAGCGCGGCTATCAACCGCGATACCATCTAGCCGACGATCAGAAGTTCGCGATTCTCAATCCCGGCAGAGCGGCCGGCGCGAGCGCCGCGTCATCGTCTTCGTCATCACCACAATGGTTCGGTACCCCGGACAGTGTAGACCCGCCGTTCCTGGATCCTAATAGCATGGACCTGGATTTCGACCTCGGCCTCGCTGCCATCAACTCGTACCTCCTGCTCGATATCGGATGGCAGACTGCGTGGCGCGACCATGCAGTCTACGACGCCTGCGCCGCTCTGCTCCAGGCCAAGGAGTACACGGGCGCGTGGCGCGACGAGACCGATGTCAACTGCCTGACGGCCATGGCGCTGTACGAGCGGGCGCACTGCGGCGCCGCCAATGACCCATTCCCGTCGACGGCCTCTCCGTTCACATCCGGCGCTCATGAGGTGGAGCGGCAGAGGCTCCTCCTGGTCAACGCCCAAGTGCTCCTCTCGGAAGCCGTTGCGCTCGACTGGGATCTCAATGGCGCCAGCATTTACAATTTCGAAGGCTTGCTGCTGCTCCAGGAATGGTGCGTCGACATTGGGGATTGGACGGGTCTCGAGGTTGTCCGGGCCCGGAGCCGGGAGTGCCTCGGCATTCTGTTTGGCGAATGGGGCTTGTGAAGGTACAGGGTTTTCCTTTTCTATCCCTTTCTACTGGACCGACTTGAAATATGTTGCGTGGTGTCCTGAATTACAACGGCGAATAACATTGCCCCGGGCGGTGCTATAATTTTTTTTTTTTTTTGCTTTCTGCTTTCTGGGTATCCGAAAGGGATACTTTGTCCTTGGCGGGCGCTGAGATTGATTTGCTATTTGCTTCCAGCGGTAACAGGGCCTTTTCACGAATGATACGAAGCGAAATGATTAGAGGTCAACACTGCGGAGGACACTGGAGGAATATATATGGGGATAACATTTGTGCGCGAAGATCAAGTATTCCATGATCTCATATAATGATACGGGAAATTTTCGTGTAAGAGCAATGACCTATAGCCTTGATGGCCGGTTTTTTTCTGATTCTTGATGTTGTCACAAATTTCCACACAAATACAAGTCCAGTTCTAAAGATCGAGGAGGATTTAATTCCTCCATCCGCACTCGGCAATATTGCAACACAATTTTGATCTTGTTTTCACTATAGATTGAGCAACTTGGAGGCCCGCGTTATGTGTATCGACAGCATTCTGTTTTCATGCTATGAAATGGCCTATATATGGCCCAGATTGACTTCCGAGCACCTTCGACTTGCAAGCTGCCAAAAACAAACATTTGCGAGTGGACAAATAAAATAAATCACAGAGCCCTGGGATACATTTAAGTTCCAGGCTGCATCGCTGAACGCCCCACCGAAAATAAAAAGAAAACATTGTTCACGTCAGAACAAGTCAGCTTCACACGACGATGGCTTCAGCATCGGTGTTGCTCCCCCATGCGAGGCCTTCGTGGCCGGATATCTTGCGAGAAAATGCAAAAGGAGAGTCGTGAAATCGTGCCGTTTTTATACATCTATAGTTGCACCCGTGTTTTTCGAATTCCCCGTCTTTGTATGCCTTTTATTAATCAATGGTCATCCTGGTGGGGAGGGCTGACTGCTTCACGTCGTTCATGTGATAGGACGCTTGGTCCTTGTCCAAGTCGCGTCGGGGGCTGCTCAGAAGATGCTGCTTCAGACCGGCGCCGAAGTTCATTGTGCAGACCATGCAGTTGACAATGGTGATGACGATCAATATAATCGTAATCACTGCAAATGCAGTCATTGACTTCTTGACTGGCGCATAATACGGGCCCTTGACCGGATCGTAAATTCGAGACAGCTTAAAGATGAAGTAGGCGAGAGCACCAAGGTAAAGAACCATGACGCAGATCATGCCCCATTTCCATTCTCTTCGGGTAAACCATGCTGCGCAAAGGAGAATGGCGATGGTGACGGGAATGGCGGCGCACGTCAGACCAAACTCGGCTGTAGTCGATCCACCAGTCGAGCCCTGTGAGCCGTTGGCAACGACGACCAGGAATTGGATGGTGAAACCAATGAAGAAGAAGAAATCGAACTTGAGAAGAGCAATATAGATCTGCAAAGTGTGTGAGTGGTTGCTACGTCATATAATACTTCTGGGACGAAAGGACCTACCTGGTAGTGGAGGAATCGCTTCTTCATGCGATAATCGGCTCCGATATGCTTGAGAATGTCCCAGGCAAACTCCTGGTACAACTTCCAGGCGACGAAACTGTAGCAGATGGTACCGACACCGATGACGCAAGGAATAGCAATCAGAATGCCCTGTACATCATTCCACACGGTCAAGTCGGCTACAGCATTTTGGGTGATCAAGATATTAACGGCCTCGCGGATTTGATCGACCTGGATGGACGTATAAACCATCAAAGCAAGGTTTGCGATACAAATACCAATGACCTGAATGGTGTTCTTGACCCGAAGCGCATCCCACACAAGGACGAGCTCGTATAGAAATCCGAAAATAAAGAGGGCCAAGAAAGTCGGGATCGTCTTCAGTTGCGACTGGACCTTCTCATCACTTTTGTACGGTTGTTGCTCTGTGTCCTTCAAACTGTCGTTGAATTTGGCAAAGACATATCTGAGATATTGGTTAGTCAAATTTGATCTCCCCTTTCAAGTCTCGGGAAACAAAAGCCATACCCTTCGAAAGCTATGCACAAAATAAGCTGGACGACGGCAACGAGAAAATATGCACGCGACCACTTCTTCTTGAACAGCTCGGCCGTACTCCTGGCCAAGCTGGCCGCTCCTTGTTTGGAAGACATGTGCGGCGGAAACGATTCAACGTATTGCGGCTGTCGCGGCGGTGGATAAGCGGCGTTCACCGTGGCAGTGGATTCGGATGAGAACTGGGGATACTGGGCGTAGGTGGTCTGTCGTTCGTTGAAGCCAGGATCTCCTTCGAGTAGGGACCGGCGCGAGTCTTGTTTGAAAGCCAGGGCGGGCAGTTATGACAACGGACCCCTCGAAAAGTAGAGGAGTCGCGACGGTGGTGTGGTAGAGAAGAGGCGGTTGGCCGGCCCTTTTTGATGGATGGGCTCTTTTTTGGGGTCCCTGGGGGGAGAGGAGACCAGTTGTTGCGGCGCCAAATAGTACTGGTTGTTCTTTGCTGGGATGTCTCACTTAAACGGGAGTGGCGCTTATGTCCAGGCGGTCTTGGCAGAGGACCAAGCAATCAATTAAACGAACGGGAAGGGCGCGCGTGCTCCGGCTCACCGCAGGGAAAACGGGTTGTTGTGGGGTTGGGAAGTTGAAGGTTCTTTGGTCGACAATAAAATTGGCGATGGATGGCGCGAGCAGGTATTGTATAGTAGATCAAGAGAATGGAAAGAAAAGTCTCGGAGCCTATTCAGTGGGAACAAGAAAAAGAGTCAACAACTAGAGTTCAAATCGGGTTGCATGGTGGACGGGCTGAAACAGGTCTGAGGGAGTTTGATCCGTGACGAGGGTGACGGGCGCAGGCAGGGCAGGACAGGCAGGACAGGCAGGACAGCCAGCAAACCACACACACACACACCACTAACAGCCAGCGGTAGCCAGCGCCTGGTAATGAAGGTAGGCTTAGGTAGTGTAGCGCAGGGGTTCAGCACGCACCTTGGCACCTTGCAGAAGGATCGGCTGTTCGTTTCTGGGCTAAGGCGGGCTGATGCTGACTTTTTTCTTTTCTTTTCCTTTTCTGCTTGGCCTTCCTTCGCTGACGGGGTTCGTGCTGCTTACGGGATGGAGGGGGGAGCTATTGCTGGTTGGGTGATTTTTTGCTCAATTTGGGGGCGCTGTTCTACCTTTTGAGGTTTAATGTCGTATTTCCGAGTCCTGAACCAACGACCAAAAGAATCACACAACAAAGTTGGTCGTGTCAAAAAGACGTCGTTGTGCAGACAGGCGAGCGAGCGAGCGATCGAATCGATGGATCCCCCTATGGTGGTCGCATGCCCGTGGTCCGGACTGGCTTGGCTGTGATGCCGAATGATGCAATTGCCGAATCGATGCGACTTCCCCTCCAATTAGTTATGTAAGGTGTGTGATTGTAATGTGCGTGCGTGTGTGTCTGGTGTGTGTCGGTCGAGTCGCAGTCCTAGCAAGAATGCAGGAGTGAATGGGCGAGGATAACAGGGCACTCGGTAATTGGTCCTGCTCAGTACAGAACAGGTTTGAGCAGCCGATTGTAAGGGAAAGGAAAAGTTGCGAAGTGAAGATCAACGAGTGGATGGCACGGCGGACCCGCGAGGCAGCGCAGATGGGTTTGGTTTTAATACCAAGAATTCAAAAGATCGAGGAGACTCCCGTCGAGAAAAGAGTGTTCGCTAGAAAGTCCAATGAACGGAGGTTGAATCGATCTGGGCTCTGGAAAAAAAAAAAAAGCCGTGCACTGTCCCATGTGCTTGCCTGCTTGCTTGGCCTGATTAAACTAATGTAGGAGGGAGATGGGCTGTGCAGTGGGAAGGAAGTGTGCTGCGGACGCCTCGCGAGCAACCTCAGCCGGGGGAGGGGGGAGAGGGGGAGGGGGGATGGCCTGGGATGGGGCATGAGTCCACGACCCGGGTCCTGACCTCTCCTGTTCTGTTCCCGCCGATGGGGACTCGGGGGACCCCGTAATCAACTACGAATACAGTGTGAAGAAGATGCCGATGTAACCACAAGCCTCGCCTCAACGGCTGCGCAGCAATAGCACTTTGTAGCACTGCAAAGGGCTCGCCTGTCGCAAATCTGCCTTACTTACTGGCCATGGTCGACTGGGCAAAGTCGTGAGTCTGCCTCCGTGTTCATACTGTTCTCCTGACAGTTTCAGCATGGGAGGGCCACTAACTGCTAAGAAATGAACAGCCACGAATTTAGCTGGAGAAGGTGTCCCACTCCACGATACATCCTTGCCCCGATTAACCGGTCGCTTGGTTTTCTGTTTTGTGGTCTTCTGCTGTACATACGGAGCAGAGTAGACAATTGATTGGATTCTTGAGATAGGATACTACCTCAATGCTAGTACTACTTTTGACTCCAACGACGAGTACATTTTGGTGCAGGGCGGACGATTCGCTCGGTATGGACCCTTCATTCATACATATCGTACAAGGTGCACATGCCCAGAAGAGAAGTGCCAGTTGTTAGACTATGTGTCTTGTCTGCAGCTTCCACTACAAACCCTGGGAATTCGAGATTGAACATGGCATATGTACGTAGTCATTATTAGACTGACTTTGAGGAGGAATTTTAGCCTTGCAGGGCAGCCCCAAGATAACATGCAGATGCCTACATTAGTGACTGCCTATGAAAAGCTTCCGAATAGTACTCCTTAGTATTCATTCGTATGCTGGCTGGCTGGACCTGTTCTACCTACTCTTACATACTCTGCAAGCCCAGTAATAATGATAATAAATAAACTGGTGGCACTGGTACATACGGTCAACCCAATCTTATTCAACAACACACGGGTCGTCAGGCGTGTCGTCACACATGGGCCAGACCATTGCTTTTGAGCTCGGCGATCATAGTAAGGTCATTCCACAACAACAAGGCTCACTTGATACTCCTTAGTGGGGTTCCTCAGCCTACGATAATTGAATCATGCCAGACCGAACCTTAGAGAGAGAGGCCAAGTCTTGTTCAGTCTTGGCTTCTTTTCATGCTTCTTTCAATGAATGGTACGAAGTAGTATTCTCCCCTTCATTTCATCTACATAGTATTGGCAAGCAATGGGACTCTGGAAATTTTACCTCAAAGCTGTCAAGAGTTTCGTCGTTTCGAACATAGCATGTCACCCAACGTCTGAACCCTGCTCGGCTGGAGTCCACCCCTTGGCCCATCTAAGAAGAAGCCGACGTTCGAGACGACGGGATACCCCCTGCATCTGACGACGGGTGCGCGCACGCTCGCTCACGAAAAGAGAAGGAAGGCATGGCAAATACAGCAATGTAATTGACCAACCAGCAGTACTGTACGTATGTACACGGTAGCAGAGAGGCACACTGTACTTTACACCACGAGTATAAACTACCGCAGATACTCAGCCACTATAGCGAACAACAAGTCGACTTGATCGAATGCAGGGAACATGGTGGCAGCTCATTGGTGGGCGTGAGAAGCAGCCAAGAGAATGCAGCATTTACGATAATTCTGGGGATCAATGCTTGTGTAGTCGTTCACAGTACTGTCACTGTCTCGCTATGTAATACATAATAGTCAAGGTACATCTTAAGAGTTACAGGATTAGCAATGAGCTCCGCCAGCAAAGGCCAGATACGTCTCCTTTCATCGTCAGCCTGCGCCGGATCCGAATTGCCATTTTTAAAAGAGGACCATAGTAGCAGCAGCAAAGAAAAAAAAATAAAAAATCGATAGCAAGCAGCGACAATTTCCGGGGAACGGCACTTGGTAGCATTCGTGGGGCCATTCTTTTTTATGGAGACGCAATACGAAAAAAAAAAGAGAGAAGCCCCGAATGTAAAGCAAGACCAGTGCGCGGAACCTCTTCCCAAAGCCTTCTCGTTGGTAGGATTGCCGAAGATCCGACGATCTCTTTCCCAAACCATGCCGTCAAGAGGTCAGACAACAGGCAATAGTCTGTAGGCATACGAGCGGCTGCTGCGTTGCCCCAAATTTAATGTCATCACAGTATCATTATGAGATGCGTGAACTGCATTGAACGACAAGCAAGAGCAGAGGAAAAAGAGGCCGATCTATAAAAACCTGTCGAGTTCAGTCCATGAACGCAGCCGATTGCCGATTTTTCGAGGAACTTGCCGACAGCTATTTGTTATTTACTAACTCGGCCAGTCAGTCCCTAATAAGACCAATACTAATGAATCTTATTAGGCATGCGTATTTTGGCATACTGCAGCTAGGGTACAAACAGCAGAACAGGCTCAAGACATACACGCACATCATTGACAGACGCTTCCTTCGCAACACGTGCTCCGACCCGGTACTTTTGAATTCTGCCTCAAAAAAAGAATATTGGCTTCAGAATCCTCCGCCGGGAGCACAGATGTATATGGAGTCATGACTGACTCCGACCTAGACCACAACGCCAGCCATTACGGCATGACCAGTAGTATTCGTTGGATTTTTGTGACCAGCCGGTGGAGTTCTCTTCTCAATTCCAATTGATGCGTCCAAGGCTGGGTCAAAACCACTAATAAGAGTAACACAGGCTAGGACTGCCCGAGATCTGCACCAGTCAACAGATTCAGCTTTGTTACTCTCAACCGCCTAAGAAGCGCAGCCTTCGTTATTGGACATTAAACATCGTCTATCTGCAGATACTTGAACTAGTATACACGTGCTGTTTTACGAGGCGACAACATCAGCAGCTCGATTTGGCAGGAACATGATAGCTCAATCCCAAGACGGCCAGTCTTTATACATCATCTCACATCGTTGAATTATACAATTTACTGTATCCGTGACCCAGCTCTCAGCCGGTACGTCCCAGACTACAAGCGCAGCAAAGAAGAACATGTCCGCGTATACAAGCATCAGTGGGCATGGCATTTTACGAAGGACAGACCAATAGAGGGAACATTACGAAATCAACCTCTAGACGAGAACTAGCATGATTGGGTGCTGTGTACGAAGACCGACTGCAAGGCACCATCCACCTGACTGGTCGTACGACCAGCCTTCGTGCTGATGCAGCCAACCTGTACACATATCCATGCCTCCAAAGCCCAGAAGATATAAGTTTTCGACTATCGAAGAAAACGCCTTGGGACTTCTCCATCTGTGACGAGTAAGGAGGGCCCTGGCTTGGCTTTAGTTCAGAAGCTACATATGATTTTAGGCCATCAACTCGTGGCTATTTGACTTTGACTGCGGGCAATGTAGAAATTCCTCTCTCTCTACTCTAGTCGTGCTATCAATAGAGATTCTAGGTAACCACAACGCCTGCTATCTGTTCAATCCAAATCGACGATTTTGGACATATTGCCTAATTGGTGACCTTTGAGAAAATTGTATTCGAACCAGTTCATCACTGGTCACAACTCTAATCCTTTCTTTCGGCTAACCTAGATCTTTCTATTCCTGTTCGTTGCCCACTGCTGCAGATCCAAAAAAGGGCGCCCGCAGAACTAAATTTAGAATTTCCAGGGCCCCTCCACCAATTCGACCCGCCGCTTAGCACCAACCAGGCGTCGCCAGGGGCCTTCAAAGCTCCAGCCCAAGCAAGAAGGAAAAGAAAAAAACCTTTTAGAGCCAGCCAAATTGGACCAAGGCCCAAGTCAAGGTGGCCGATCGCGCGCGCGCGGGAGCCGCATGTGGGAAACTTTTGGGGGGTTCAGTTCAGGCGCGTTTGCGTTTGGGCGGCACTACGTCAATCCACACACTGGGACGCGCCAAACCATCGCATCCTATCGCATATCGCATATCGATCACATCACTTCACGGCGCCGCGCCTCAACACCAAAAGCCCAGGCCCCCGGCAACAAGATACAAAGAGGGGGAAGAAAGGGCACGCCAATTGTGGACAGCCCTCGCTCGCCATCATGATGGAGATCGACGATGACGATGTGCTGCGCACTGTCGCAGCGGGAGGGTCGATGGATTAGTGAGTTTCCTCTGCCGAATTGATTCACTGATGGGTTGATTGATGGTCCGTTGCCGCTGCTTCATCATCTGTGTACTGACCACGTGGGAATAGCTCCATTTGGCCAGCCCTCCTACCAAGGATAGTCTCACGCATCGAAAAGGTATGATGATGCCTTCGAGTACGCTCGTCTTATCAAACTGACGAACACCATGTACTGACACGACGGCTTGCAGATCGCCCATGAAGAGTTTCCTATACCTAATCTACCACCACCGGCACCCATCGTCATCCCCTCCTCGGTGCCTCGCCCCCCTCCATCAGACTCGGACGCAGAGAACTTCCTACCGCCGCTGCCGTCCTCACCTACCAATCCACCAAGCACCACGTCCTCGCAGGATACGAACAAGGAGAACACCCCCGTCGTCACGCGAGCTCAACCGCAATTCACGTCCGCTCCGGCTCCTCATGTCCCGGCGCTGGAGCCTCTACCACCTGGTACTCTCCCGATCCAGATTAAAGATTTGCTCGACGAGATAACACGCACATTGACGGATACTTTCCCTACGTATCCGCCTCACACAATCCAGCGGCTCGCCGAGCTGGTACTCACGCCCAAGCACCACTACAAGTCACTGCCAACATATTTGCATGCGCTGGATCGCGTGGTCCACGTCACGTCTGGTCTCAATGTCTACCCGCTTCCGCCAGCGATACCAGACATGTCGACATCAGGCGGTCTCCTCTCCAACGGCGTCTCTGACGGCGCCGGCCCCAACCCGTTTGCCACCCCAGGCAGCGACGAGGCCCTCGGCGGCGCTCTTCTCACGCCAATCCCGTGGCTGCAACCGCACGGCCCAGAGACAAACGCCCTCTCGCCACCAAACTCGCTGTCGTCTCAAGGGGACTCCTCGACGGGGTCAGATCGCGCAAACGGCGGGAGCGGCGCCCACGACTCGACACCCAATGAGTCGCCAGAGCTGCGCACGGAGAGCACCGAGACCATTGACGGCCCCAACGGCATGGGCAGCATCGAGACGGTGACGGTCACAGTCAATGGACTGCCAAACATGGGAACCAGAGGAGTCGGCGTGACACAGGGAGAATTGTTGCGACAGGAACAGCGCGCCGGCGTCGTACCCGTTTCGCAACTGGCGTCGCATCTCTCCTCCCATCATCACCACGCGGCAGCAGCAGCCGCCGCCGCCGCTGCCCAGCACCGTTCTTCGCAGGCTGCGGCGCCCAGCAGCGCTGCCATGGCGGCCGAAAATGCCGTCGAGAGCGGCGAAGTGGTCGGTACGGTCCAGGGCGCCGACGAGGACGAGAAGCCTCACGCCCGCGGTCCAGAGGAGATTGGAGCCGAGGACATGGGACCGCAGCCAGAGGGCGCCAGCAATACCACCTACCACGTCGGCGGCGCGGGCGGCAGCCTGGAGATGCAAGGCATCGACGTCGAGGCCGCGGTGGGCCGAAAGGCGACCGAATCGCACACCTCTCCCGAGCCCAAGCCCCTGGCGGCCGAGGACAACAAGACCAAGGAGGCAAAGGAAGGAGGAGACGACAAGATGGAGGGCGTCGTCGAGTCGTCGTCGGCCAGCGTCAGATCCGCCACGCCGAAGCGAGAGGCCGAGGACGAGCTCGAAGGCGAGCGCAAAAAGATTAAAGAGGACTCTGGCGCTGCGTCTTCAGATGCTCAGGAGCCTGGTAAAGAAGAAGACGAGAAGACAAAGGGCGCCGAGGAGGCCGAGGGTGATGCGGCTCAGAAAGATGACGACGCAGCAGCCACGAATACTGATGACAAGGAAAAAGAGAGTTTGCCCAAGGACTAGTGGTCCAAGGCCTTTATTTAATTTACCTGAACTTTTTCCTTTCATTTCTTCATCTGATTCTGCAAATTTCGTTCCTGCGGGCGTTGACAAGAGGGGGCTCCTCATGATTCGGCTTTTGCTGTAGTGTGTCTTTTCGTGTTTTGAAAATATTTGCTCCGGCCTCGAGGAGGAAAGAAGGGCGGAGAGAAGACATTTCCAAATAACAGAGCAGGAGCAGTGTGTAGGTGTATGATACCAAAGTAAAGAGAAAAGGGCTGCGATGGAAGGGAGAAGGATCAATGCCAATTCTAGCCAGCCCATACCCATAGCCTGAACAGATCGCCAGCTTCATGGCTTTTGCAAATTTGCAGACATTAAATGAATGCAAAGGTTGGATAAGCAACTTGCAAAGACGTACAATATAATCTCGTGACCTTTACGGTTAGAGTATCACCCTGCCTGTTTTCTTCAATCATTCAAAGCATCATTTGTTAGGCATGGCTGAAAAGGACTCTGTGATGGATTATGGTGTGCTCTTAAAGGCAAATTGACTATATGAGTAGCTAGCTATACGAACATTTCGTGTGTCATTTACGTCAATCCCCATTCCCCCTGTGCTCCATACACCATGCCAAAGAAACCAGAGACTGGGCTGGCGTTTGCAACCCGTTCTATCATGCAACCCCCTGATGAGAGGCAAACGAAAAATCATGGCCGCCTCTTGGACTGCTCAACAAAAGTTAGACTCCTACTCGTCGATACGCAAAATGCTCTCGTTGCTAATGGTGCTCTTCTGATTCACATCACGTTTCACCCGGTAGAAGGTATCAGTAAAGTCAGAACACCTCATGTGCCGGAGGAAGTTCTCGTCGTGCGTGATAATGATGAGCTGAAAGTTGCTTTGACCTTTGCGTTTGTCGATAAGATCATGCAAAGAGCGTGCCAGTGCTTGAATGTTGTCCTGGTCCAAGTTGGTCGTCGGCTCGTCAAGAGCGATCAGCCCGCAATTGGTGCCGAACGATTCCGCAAGAGCCAGACGGATGATGATACATGCGAGAACCTTCTGACCAGCAGAGCACCGACCACGCATGTCCATCTCTGTACCATTCTTGATCATGGCAACGCGGTAATTGTAAGCACGGCGGCTAGTGGAAGAGCTTTCGCTCTCGGAGCGGATCATAATTGTGTCGATGTCTGTACCCTGGTAAACCTCTCGCCACAGTTCCTGCGCAATGGTATTCACTTCATCCATCTTGAGTGTGTGGTACTGCATGATGGCATGGTCGAGTGCCGTGTTGTAATTGTGTAAATCTTCCATGGCCGCCTTGGTAGTCTCAACCATGATATGAGCTTTGCGATATTGCTCATTTGCACCCTTGTATTCCGTCTCATAATCAGCCAAGAGTCCATTCAGTTCCAAGTCCTTCGACTTCATCATGCCCATGAGAGCTCCACGTTCAGAGTTGTACTTGGCGCACAAGTTATCGAGTTGTCTGGACTCATCCATAAGCCGGTCGTAGTCCTCTGACGCATTGCGCGATTTCAGGCCACGAATCGCCTCCTTCAAGGTCTCTACCTGTCGAAGATTCTTGCGATAGTTCAAGTTGTCGCTTATGTTCTTCTTCCTACGGCCACTGTCGCTGATTTCCGCTTGTAATTTGTTGATCCGATCAGTCAGGTCATTCATATCCTTTTCGATGCGCTGCACCGTCTGATTCAGCCCTTGAATGGCGCGCTCGTTCGCGGCAATGTTTGCTGGTCCGCCACGGTCAAGGTAGTCGCGGATATCACTTTCAATCATTTTCAGTTCGCTGACGGAACCAGCCAGCTCGTCCCGTTCGTTGACCTTTTTCTGCTCCTTGTCCCGGCCTGTGAGAATGACATCGTCACGGATTGCACGAGCTTTGGTCATCTGTGGCTCGATGGCCGACAGTTCTGCGTCAGCCTTTTGAATGGTGCCTCTCTGGTTGGAGATGTCATCACGGATGTTCTGCAGCTGGTTCTGAATATCCTTCTTACGCTCAAGCTGTTGCATTGCGCTGTTGACCTTGTCCTGAAGCTGTGCCTTCTCCAGCTCGAACCGGTTGACGGTGTCTCGCATTCGCTGTCTATCGCCCTGGTGCTTATTGATCTTGTTCTTGGACGCCCTCATCTGCTCGTTACAAGCATCCTGGAGCTCGCGTATCTCGTCGGGACTTCGCACAGCACCTCCGGACTGCTGTTGGGACACGATTCTTTCAACTTGAGCTTCGGCTTCCACCAAATCACGGTGAGTGTGAGAGATCTCCGAAATGGTCTTACTCATTGACTCCACATCCTGCCGCTCTTCAGACTTTTCACGAACCACATGGTCCTTCTCCTCCAATATTGCCACGAGTTTTTCCTCTTGCCCTATCAGGTCCTGCAGTTCCTTGTCAAGCGCAGGCTTTTCAGCACATAGCTTGATGTAACTCTCATATTGCGGCCGGACGAGACGTAGCTTTCCAAGTTCTTCCTCATGTTCAGCAAGATCGCGTTGCGCGTTGACTTTGTGGCCGTCATCGAAGGCGTCCTTGATCCTCTGTGCTAGCTTCGATTTCTCAGAGACAGCGTTGAAAACGCGATCACACAACAGGCACTTGTTGTTCTTCGTCATGGTCTTCTGGCATTTGCCATAGAATGACTTCATCTCGTCGAAAAGAGACACCTCTTTCTCAAGGTCGAGAATCGTTTCCTCCAGCTTCTCTATTCTCTCGGGCAGATCCTCAATCAGCGCCGCCTCATCGGGAAAAACTTCTCGCAGTGCACTCTGAACAGCCTTCTTGCAGTTTTCCAACTCAACTTCCCTGCTCTTGGCCTTCTCCTTGGCTCCAGACAAAGCAAATTGTGCCTGCTTGTGGCTCTGGAGGGCATCATCGCGCACACGAGTTGTTTCTTGAACAATTTTCGTCTTCTCTTGCAAGACTCGCTGAAAGTCTCTATCGATCGTATCCGACTTCCAGGTACTACCGAGAACGCCGACTATCTTTTCACTCCATGTGTTTTTCAGAGTGTCAAGCTTACGCTTCTTCTCAGCCAGTTCCTTGGTCCGTAGATCTAGTTGTGCTCGATCTTGTGCCAGACGCGTACATTCCACTAGTTCACGTCCAAGCCTGTCGTTCTCCGCCTCAGCTTTAAGCAGGTTCTCATTTTCCTGCTGAATCTTGGTATCGATATCAGAAGTTTGTAGTTCTGAAACGGCCTTTTGCAGGTTCTGGCTGATCTCGCCGAAGGAGGCATCCAGAACAGCTTTCGAACCTTCGTCCACGTCAATAGAATTCAATTGAGTCTGGGTGACATTGCTCCTCTTTTCCAGGTCTCCAATCCTGAGTTTGGCAGAATTACGTTCGTGTGTCCATGATGCTTTTTGCCTTTCAAGATCAGTAATGATGGCGGCTTTCTTATCTTGCTCTTCAAGATTGTCTCTTTGGACGACTTCAAGCTCCCGCTTCTTGTCACTGAGCATTTTCTGAATCCGCTCGATAAACTGCTTGACCTGTTTGTCGTCTAGATTACCGTCGAAGCCTCGGATGCTGTGAATTTGCGCGGCTTCATGGATCAAGTCGATGCGGGTCTCTAGCTGACGCTCATATCTTTCCTGGTCGGATTGAAGCCTGCCTTGTTCTGACATCTTGGCATCGAGATTCCTGCGTGTCGTGTCAAGTTCTTTCTTCTGGTTGTTACGCTGCTCTTTGGCCTCCTCATGTCCCTCCTCATATCTTGCGACCTTGGCCTCATATTGTGCAAGAGTATCTTCTAGCCAGGCGTCTGACTCACTTAGCTCTTCGATATTCTGTCGGAGCTCCCCAATATGTTCTTTTTTCATGCGGAGTTGGTCTTCCTTGTTCCTCAGATCGTTGACGATATCGAGGAAGCTGTTTGCCTGCTCGTGTTTCTCCTTGGCCTCCTTACTCAGCTCTTCGATCTCTTCATCCTTCTCTTTCATATCACTCTCAAGCTTGTCGATCTCGGCCATGAGCTGTTCTGATTTCTGTTGGGCACGTTCGGCTTTCTCCTTGTTTGTCTTGCAGTGCGCTTCTTCCGTCTTCCATCTATTTAACTCTTCGCCTTTCTTTTTCCGGATCACCTTGAGGTTGTCTATAGCCTTGGTGTATTTTTGCGCCTCAAAGATCTCGTCGAAGCGTTTCTTAAGAGCGGCGGGCTCGCTCATAGGCCACAGGGATTCATCCTGGTGACAGAAGATGACAAACTCCAGAATAGCAGGTGCGACACCGAGGGTGTTGGGGACTAGGGCGTTGATATCGATATTCTTGGAATTAATGGCGGTACGTTCACCCAATCGTCGAGTCTCCATCGAGTTATCCTTGGTCTTTACACTCCGGGACGTCTTTTTGACGGTGAGTTGTAAGCTCCTAGTCACGACGTGGGAGGCATCAGGGGGAGTCAGGAACCTCAGTTTGACCTGAGCAAGAACATCGGCCTGGGCAAGCAGTTTCGGATCGTGGATGAAGGCACCGCCCTTGCTGTTGGGGGGCAGCTCGCCGGTGGTCGCATATTTGAGACACTCGATAATGGTCGTCTTGCCCGAGCCGTTGTAACCCACAATCAGAGTGAGGGGGGTATGGAACTGCAAGGTCTGGCTGATGTGAGGGTCAAAGGACCGCACGCCCTTGATCGAGAGCTTATCAATTTGGGACATGATGGCGGATCCGAACGCAGTATCAGAGAACAAGGTGTTGCAGTCCACTAGCGGCGATGGCCCATATCCCAGAGCTAGGCGATATAACTTGACTGCCACGAGCTTTCCAATCAGACGATATTCATGCTTCTGACTGCGTTCGCGTGCTGATTTACCTCTGTTTTGTCGAGGCGCTGGTGTTGCGAAGGAAGCCCATGTGTTTGCCTTCTCTTCTTTTTTGGGGGGTGGTTGCTAGCCTAGAGACGCGTCTGGTTAATGGGCTTTGTGCTGGGAGACGCGCCAGAGTCTGACTGCCCAGGCAGCAGTAGCGAGCCACACGCTGGCCCTGGTCCAAACCCCGCAGCTGCTTAAAATGCAGGGACCCTTCTTTAAGATCACCGGGTTGGTTCTACTGCATATTTCGAGCACATATCCAATAATAGCCGCCATAATTGCAAAGACTATAAAATGTACACGATATCAAATATTCTTTCAATATTGACGAGACGCAACGGTCCAAATTTGGTTCAACAGATTGCGGCACAGCATTTCTCCAGTCGTGTTTCCTAGAAACCACTGATGATGCAATACAATGACTTGTAAGGTCCAGAGTGTTCTACATGCTTGGTGTAGCCCACGGATCTTACTTCCGTGATCTACATACAATCAATTCTTAGCGAGCTCGCCAACAGAGAATATATGGATATCGTAAGTAGTTTAATCTGGGGGTGTATGTACTGCAGAATTTCGTAGCTTGGGTGACGTGAGTCGTGTTCTTTTACTCAATGACGTATAGTGCCTTAGCTGCTGCATTCCCTTCTAAGCCAATTTTGAAATTTGAGCATGTTTTAGAGCTGGGCTACGTTTACCAGAGTTCCCTCATAAAGCATGCACCTGAAATGCAACCTTTTATCAGATTATATATGGTACTTTCCATACTTTGCATAAATTCAGGTGGCTTGCTTTCAACTGTGCTACAAGCGAATGTCTGCGTTCTTCCCTTGCTATTTTTATATCGAAGATACGGGAGAAAAATCAAAGAAGATTGACCCGTTGCTTGGAAGGCCAACGGCAGGAAAAGTCTCCGTCGGCCGGTGGTCCACATGATTGGTTCTTCCTGGGTAGTGGAACGCTAGCTTTATAAGCAGTTAAGGGACTGCAGCAATGGTGAGAGCAGCTGACACAGGAACCCCCGTCGCACTTTTTCAGGTCTGCTGTATTTTGGGATTTGGTGTGACACTTTGCAGCTTCCTCTACCTAGGATTCCCTGCATCATGTCCAACCACGGGATGTTGCTGACAGGCGGTATGTCTTTCTCACTGTCATGCTTGGAAGGTTGTGAGCGTCTCCATCTCTAATGCTGCGCGACAGAGGAAAAGAGAAGGCTCGCAAGTAAGGGTTTTCAAAGGATACAGTGGCCCAGGTATACGTGGTACCATTGCCGACTAGTATAAAGGTGGGCGTCTTGTTTGACTACATTACCTTGGGTCCCATTCTTGACCTTATGCTGTATACTAGTATTCCGACTAGACTCCAGAGATCGGGTATGTACATTAAGGTATGGATGTGTTGATCATCTTGGGCAGAAACAAAGGGTCTTCTTGGGTTGGGTGCTAGTAATAACTATGTCACTGAATACCTATTGTAAGCACTGGTAACAAGAGAGATATGCCATGCCATACCGGCAATCTCGTACTTAAAATGCCCCGAAGCCAGACAAACAAGGCTTCCCCAAGGACTCCACAAAGGGGCCCAAAGCCTACTGCCGCCAGTGCTCTGGAACCACTACCTAGAGGTCTGATGGGATGGGCTCGGGCCTACTCCAAACATCGCCCTGGCGCCTGCGAATGGGCAGCCAGGAAGCGCAGCCCCCACTGACGGCTCGTCTGGGAAAGCAATACTTTCTTATGAACTAAAACGGCAGACTTTCTGCGCACGAGAAAAAAGAGCCACCCGACCGCCCATTTGGCATTGCGTCATTGTCTTCCAGGGGTCAATCTCCCGAAGACTCAACCGATGGCCCAGAGTGGATATTTCGCTTCCCATGAATGACTTGGTTGCTGAATCTGCCTATCACCGGCTTTTAGCTCGTCGCTCTCGTGTCTGTCAGAGAAATTAGACCCGACGACGGTGATCGACCCTGAGCTGGGGGAGTCCCTCCCCTCCAAAAAATGATTACTGATGACGGCTGCGGAGGAGATTCACCCACTGGTACATACTCCGTAGTCTGATGTCCCTCAGAAAACCAAGCCCATCAGAATCAACCACCCAACAGCGGGTCGACTCGAGTTGGCGGGGGTCGTCACAAGCCGATTCTTTTCACTATCGAAATTCCAAAATCCCATCCCAGTTTTCCTTCGCCTCCCAATCTATTCTTCCTGCTTCTAAACACCTTACTTTCTCCCTTTTTCCCCCCCTGTCCGTACCTAGATGATACTTTTTTCTCTTTCAATTTTCCTCTCGACCACGTTGCCAACCTCGTGCGACACGTTTTCTACTGGGTTTATAGCCATTAACTTTCCAGGTTTCGTTATCGGCCGCCCGCCCCGGCTATCCACCGCTTGAGCCATCAACTCGGCGGCGCGCACCCACGCAAAGTACCTGTCTACCTACCAGCCAACCTAAACTACCGACATAACATACATTATAACCGTACATACCTACCTACCCGCCGTCCTCCCACGCGCGAAAGGCAAAAAAAAAAGAGGCTCCGAGATTGAAGGAAGAAGAAAATCCTCAAATTGCTACCAACCAATCCATCACGTATATGGCATTAAATGCGGCGGCCACCTAACTTTCGTCGCCCCACGTTAAGCCACCGTTGGCACCGCATTGCACCCACATGAGTTCGTCGCAGCAGCAGCCGCAGCGTCATTTCTGGCAAAGCTTCGAAGCAGAGGACCAAGGGGTCTCTCACCCAACCGCCAGGATGAATCACGGGCCACCACCCTACATGTTCGGCTTTTCCAGCGCCCCAGGAGCCATGAACCCCGTAAGAGACCCATTTTCTCGCAGTTTGTCGCTTGCTTTCAGTGTTTGTCCCCCGTCACGCAGGCCCCCAGCCCAGCCCAGCACAGCATAACATCACATCACATCACATCACATACATTACAATTTCCCTTTCCTGCACCGCACAGCACAGCACAGCACGCGCGCACATTCTACCCATTGCCTATCATTAGTGAGATGCACTGAATGGGCGCGCCTCGAGTGCGAATCTTCCCCTTTTGCATCAATTGCGTTTTTTTGCTTCCTAACACTGCGACCATTTGACTGATTTTCTGGGCTCCTGCCTCTGCTGCAGATGTCAGCCGACGACATGATGGCCGCATCAACGGATGACAATCTCATGTTTGGGAACTTTGACCCAAATATGCCCATGATGGATATTGACGACATGGCACTGTCAATGCAACAACCTCTTTATCCTTCGGCAAACAATGCGCAAAACGTGCAAAATAATGGCATGGGCTCTAATGAAGACACGCCCAGATTCTCGACAAATTCCGCCGAGGACAGCCCCGCTCCACCGCCGTCCACACAAGCTCAACCGCCTGGCTCAAACACCTTGACCGAGTTTACCAAGCGGCGAAACTGGCCGGCCAAGGTCGTTGAGGAGTTGAAGGACTTTTTGCAAATCCTCGATGCGCATGGCAGGATTAAATACGTGTCGCCGAGCGTCGCCTCGCTGACCGGCTACCAGGCAGAGGAAATAGTGGATGGCTTTCTCAAGGACCTGATCCATCCAGACGATTTAGGCACTTTTACGTCGGAAATGAACGAATCTATAGCAAGCGGCAACTCGATGCGCATGTTCTACCGGTTGAGGAAGAAGGACAATTCATATGCCATATTCGAATCAGTTGGCCATGCGCACATAGCCTCGGCCAAGTTTGCTCCAAATCCCGATAATCAGACACCGTTTTGCCAGGCTGTATTTGTCATGTCCCGGCCATACCCGACTAAAAATGCCTCGTTGCTAGACTCTTTTCTCGAGCACAAGATTGAAAACGAACGGCTCAGGCGGCGAATCGCCGAGCTGCGACGTGAGGAGGAGGAGGAGGAAGCATCTCAAAGAAGTTGGTACGAAGGCCAGGATGCTTCAACCACAAATGTTACGGCTTCCGAAGATGTGCAGTCCCAAACAGGATCCACGTTCCAAAGCCACCATGATGCGGATTCTGCGGCTATGCCACCACCTGAAAGGCCAGCGTCACTTAATGCCAATCTCACCAAGGAGAACCTCGAAGGTGCAATAGCTGGAGGTCGACCCGACACACTCCGAGATAAAATGTCTCGATTAGGTGGCGCCTCCCATGCCGATACCATTGAAATGCTCACGGGATTACGTTATGGAGAAGGAGAGCGCAGTAAGGGCCTTACGACTGGAAATCACAGTCCTGTCCTGATCAAGGGTGATGCCGGAATTGCGATACCTGTGGACAGAGATCCGCGGACTGGGGAGAAGAAAAAGAAGATTAAGGTCGCAGAGGAATACGTTTGCACCGACTGTGGTGAGTATACATTGCCCTTGGCTGATTACTGCAGAATACTTATCGTGATTAATAGGCACACTTGATTCTCCCGAGTGGCGGAAAGGACCTAGCGGGCCAAAGACATTATGTAATGCCTGCGGTTTACGATGGGCCAAGAAGGAGAAGAAAAAGAACGCCGGTGGTGCGAGCGCCGCTGCTCAAGATACCCCGATGACGGACGGTTAGAAGCGATTTTCAGTAAGAGCCAAGTGAATCGCTCACTATAGACATTTACCCACGGACCTACGGCGTTAGGTGTATTTCGGTCATCATTTAGGATACGAGAAGCATACTGGCAAAATGGACTTGAGCATGGTGTCAAGGGAAAACCTTCGGAGTTGGCTGCGCGTTTGCAACGTACGTCATGACTGTACAGCATGAAAGCGACATATTCATTTTTTTAAACTTGTAATTATCAAGATACCTCAGCAAAGTCCGTCATTGCGGCTATAGGCTAAGCTTTCAAGGGATGGAAGGGTAAAATCGAAAGATCATGACCTCGGATTCTTTAGTCCGTGGCGTGTGTTTCCATCAGAGCTTACTTTTGAGCCAACCTAGCCAGCCATTCGTGCTGTTTTCAGCGTCATACCCTTTGGGCTCCCACCACGGCCAGACGGCGGGATGTTCTCTGTCCCACACGCCCTGAAAATCGGGATCCCTCTTCTCCAAGAAGCTCCGGATGCCCTCCCTCGCGTCGCTGCCGCGAAACAGGTCAAAGAAGACCCTGCTCTCGAGTTGGTACGCCTCCTCGGGAGACGATGCGCCACGGTAGATCATGTCCTTCATGGCCTTGATGGCGACGCCGCTCGTCTTGGCGGCGATCTCTTCGGCGAGCTCCAGGGCTCGGGGCAGGACCTCGTCGGGCGCCACCACCTCGGCAAACAGGTCGCGGATGAGCGGGTCCTCGGGGGCGTACGTCGAGCCCGTCGTCACGAGGTGCAGAGCCCGGCCCGTACCCAGGATCCTGGGTAGGAAAAAGGACGATGTTGCCTCCACTATAAGATTTCGGGAAACGAATTAGGAGGCTTTTCCCTTTCTCTTTTTTTTTTTTTCTTATACTCGCAAACAAGAAAGAGGAGAGAGAGGAGAGGGAAACAACATGTAATGTATAAAAAGAATGCTTACTATTGATACCCCGCCTGGCAAACACGAAGCCCACCTTTGCGTCGCGGCTCACGACGCGGAGGTTGCAGGGGAGCGTCATGGTGACGCCGACGCCGACCGAGTGGCCGTTCATGGCGGCGATGACGGGCTTGGTGCACTGCGAGATGGCGATGCTGACCTGGGCGCCGCCGTCGCGGTGCGCCTCGCGCCTCGCGTCGAGCTCCTGCTTGCTGGGCGGAGGAGCAGAGGCCTTTGCCGAAGAAGAACTCGCGGCAGCCGTCTTGTCCGAGGCATTGTCCAGGTCCATGCCCGCGCAAAAGAACTTGTTGCGCGGGTCCGTACCCGAAAAGACAATGACCTTGACGCGCGGGTCCGAGGACAGCAGGCCAAAGGCCGTCACCAGCGACGTCACCATGGTGTCGGTGAAGGCGTTGTTGCGCGCCGGCCGGTCCAGGAGCACCTTTACGACGGGCGTCGGCACCGGCGACGAGGCCGGGTGGTGCTCTAGCCGGAGCTGCGGCAGGGCATAGTCGTTGTAAGAGAGCGGGTGTTGGGGAGACGTCATTTTCTCTTTCTTTTTTAACTCTTGCTGGCTGATAATTTTATTCTTCTTCCCCCTTCTTGCCACGAATACTGTATAGGAGGATGAATGGGTTTTCTTTCCCAAATTATTGAAAGTGAAAAATAACGAGACGGTATGGGCTTTTCCAGCTTGAAATAAGTGGTAAAATAAATTGAGAATGACGCCCAGTCCTGTCTGACATGAGGCCGCACCTCTCCGCACCCTCAAATCAGTGAATGGGAATGAGGGGAAAGGGGTCCCAGGTTTGGGGTAAGGCAAAAAGAACCGAGGCCCGTTTAAAGGTATCCTAGGTTAAGAAAGTCATTTGTGTAGAGCAAGACCAAATTATAAACGAGAGAAAAGAAAACAAAGAGAGTAACTGGCGGCCTACATGACAGAAACAGAAATCAGAACAGACTCTTGGATGCCACGGTCACATGTGGCGTTTCTTTGCCATAGCAACATGGCACATATGCGTATAGTTCGAGAGCGCATCCTCCAAACCACGATACTTGCCAGAACATCACAGTAAACACCAATTTCACTTCAAGCTGGATACTTGCAATCTGGCACACTTTCGTATAGTCATATGACACGCGGCAGTTATTGGTCAGCATTCATTGATGTTCTCATGCATTGCTGCCTATGCACGGGTAATAAAGCCTTTAGTGTTCCTTTCTTTCTTTCTTTTTGCTTTCTTTCTCTGTTTACATGAACTTGGAGGCCAGGCTCATCAGTCCAGAAGATGAAGATGAGTCTCCCCCCTTGCTCTTCATGTAGAACTTGAGGGCCATCTCACCGGCCTGCATGACAGCCGACTCCTTGCTGGCCTCGCCCGAGACCTTGCCTTGGTTGGCCTTTTGGTCAAACAGCTGTATCATTGATGTCAACATCGCCAGTACTTTCATTGTTTTTCATTGACTATGAAAATCCAATTCAGGGTATGACTTACCTTGCTGGCCTCGGCCATGGCGAGTCCGATGAAAGCGCTTTGGCTGTTGGCAGACTAGAAGTGGGAAACATGTCAGTCCTGGATCAGAGGATACAAGCATTGCTTCATCAGGTAGGATCTTCTCCGAAAAGAACATACCTCGGAGTTGCCAGTGGAACCACCAGAGAACATCTTCAGTGCCTGCATAGCGGCGGCCGAGCCCATGCCTTGGGAGGTTGCCGGCTCATCATCTTCGTTGTTGTAGAAGCGCTTGTGCTGCTGAACAGCATCTACAAAATGGGAGAAACAAATCATATATCAGCAAGGGCCGCCAGGTACCGTATGGAAAATAAAAAACGATAAGAGAAATAGCTGGGTAAAGGCAGCGTGTTTTGGTCTAGGTCTCGTGTTGTCATGTTCACCCCCAGAACTTACCATCTTCGTCGACATCCTCCTGGGCCAGGTTGCCTCTCTTCTCGTTGAGAGCTCCCAGCAGGGTAGAGAAGAGGCTACTGTCTCCCGAGTCGCCGGCGTGACGGCTGGCGTGCTCTGCGGCGCCTCTCAGGTCCTCATCCTCTTGGCCGTATCCGCCGGCCGGGTAGGAACCACCGCGTGCTGTTGATACGATACTGTCAGTTTATTATGTCTTCTCGGAACGGGATCTTGACAGAATCCCATCTGATCCAGTTGATTGCCGGACAGTCGAAGGAATTCACGAAAGGGATCAGTTTCGTACCTGGGGCGTCTGCATACGATATCGATTAGCAAGATCATACAAGACAAGATACTGCGGGCAGCTCTGAGGGGTTTGGCGGGGTAAGTTTTAGGTGCAATGGAACATACCTTCACCACCGAAAAGAGCAGGCATTTTAGTTGTTGGATTTGTTGGTATCTGTTTTCAAGTAAGAGGCGAGATCGTAGTCGTTGTTGCAAAGTGAATCGATTCAAATGAGTGATGTAATGGTTGAGAATGCTGAAAAGAAACTCAAAGATGCGTTCTGGTCGTCAAATCTGAGCTCCAGCTGTCCCTCTCCCCCAAAGGACCCTGACCGCTATGCCCATGACGTCTGCGGGGCTTCTGAAACCACGACGTGGAGCTGCTGCATCACTGCTGAAAGCAAAAATAGGGGAGCTCATGCGGAGCCCACAGCACTAATTGGCAAGCTGGAGGGCTGGAGGCCAATAGCCTTCCGTCGTACGACGTGGCATCTTGGCACCAATCTGATTCTGTACTGCTACTAGCTAATGTACTCATGACTGTGAGAGTGAATCTTGTTGGATCGACAATGTACATGGTGTCTTCCATTATGCGGGGAATTCCCACACAAACAGTTGGTGTCAATAGCGTTTCGACTTGCCTGACTGTGTTTCCAGGACTTGGATGCAACCAGGAATATCATATACATAGTATATAGGTAAGACCCAATTGTCTTATTTTCTATCAGGTACGAATATTAAACATAGATTTCTTGCCCCAGACATGAAGGTTGTATGGAGATGTAGATACTGCTTACCACTGTCGAAATTCGAGACAACAGGCAATGGGAAACCGTGATGATTTATTTTCTCAAACCATCCTGGCAGTTGCAAAGGTCGATGTTACAGTGTGCTACGGGGTATACCAAACGCGACATTGGGAAAACTCAGCCATATGGCATGCACTCCGACCACGTATCTGACATTGATACCTGACAACGAGTCGTCTCAATTTGGCAAACACCATAGTGAGATCAGCCAATACCAGCTCGTATATTGTATGAGTCACTTGACAACTTTGAAAAGTCATTTTGCCAGTTGATCACCAAAACTTGTACGGCCATGATACACTTAGAACGAGGAAGACGAATTGAAAGAATTTGACTGCGACATACGTGGCTCTTTTCTTTCAAAATCATGTACTCCGATTCGGATTATAGAACATGATTGATACTCTACATCTCAAATTTGTGTACGACCACACCGCGTCTCAATCCATTCCGAACTCCGAAATCTATCCATCGATAAGGCGAGCTTACCCCCAGCCATGTTCATCTTATCACACGGCTGCCTGCGGGAAGTCAGCATGATTATTGGCCAATTCGCATTCCCAGGAAAGCGAGGCTTGGGGTGCTTGAGATTTCCCCTCTCTCTGTCGGAAACGTGTTGAATTTATGATGATGGATGAGTCACAATAGTCGGCCGTTTTGGGAGAAGATGACTATGATTATATTGTGCTAGAATAGGAAGGTCATTTAGTGAGTAGTCATACAATTCAGGTCGTCTCAATAGATCCTTATACAAGTATAAAATAGTCTATTCTCATTTCATTGAGGGGATGGAAGAATACCACTTCGGTCCCATTATTCTCTTACTTAGCTGGCATTTGTGTCACCATACAGCTTTGCCCGAACAAAGTAATTTCGCAACAAAACCTTTGGAGCTCTTTGCTCACCTACCCTTCCCGTCATCATGGAGGCAATGGAGGCCGCGTTTTCCGGCGCTTTCAAAACCAAGCGTCTCGTGTTTCGCGCCATTGAGGAAACCGAGGCACACAAGAACTGGGTGTTTGAGAACCTCTGGAACGATCCGGTCAACTTTGGTCTGGCCACCCCGTCCTTGTTCGTTCCGGCGACGCGAAAGGGCTTCAACAAGGATCTCGAAAGCATTCTAGCCAACACCTACATGGCCGTCTTCATATGTCTACAGAAACAGCAGCAGCAGCAGCAGCAACGAAAACAAGAGGCAGGCGGCGAACTCGAGGATAAGCCGTCGTCCGATGAGGAGGAGACCAAGATTGGCATGCTCGTCATGACCAAGTTTGCCAACCCCATGTCCCGGAGGCGCACGGCGATCGGAATCCAGATCATCGAGGAGTACCAGAACAAGGGCTACGGCAGGGAGGCCATCAACTGGGCGGTGGACTGGGCCTTTACATTTGGGGATATGCACCGGGTGGACATTGGTACCGTGTCCTACAACAAGAGGGCGGCCGCGCTGTACGAAAGTATTGGCTTCAAGCCAGAAGGGGTCATGAGAGAGGCGGTCTTCAGCAATAGACAGTGGCACGATCGTATAGACTTTGGCATGCTAGTCTACGAATGGGAGGAGTTGAGAGGACTTAATGGGAGTAAACACGAAAGGACGGAAGTGGCCAAGTGATATTCAAATGGAGATAGCTAGCATACATATGCAATGGCCAATTTTCTTGTCATACTGATCAAGCAAAAGTCTCCTAACGGCGGCTAATAATAATATTGAAAGAAACATGAGAGAAATGGACCAAAGAATACTCCCGGAGTGAGCTTTCTTCCAAAAAGTTTGTTTGGGCTCTACGGAAATCGTGGCAGTATGGACGACAAACCCATATTGGAATAGGAAAATCTTTATCAAGAAAAAAACGAGTTCATAGACGAATTGACTGGCTTATTCTGAGAACGTAGCAGAGCTTTAAACAAGTCCTTTAAATAATGAATACTAACAAGGATTGAATTCGCAGATACTCCGAGCTGATTACGTTCCGTTTTGCTTAATTTTCCTTTTCTTTTTTAAAAATAAATAAATAAATCTTCTTATGGCAAATTGGTTCTTTCTTCCTTTTTTCCCTTTTCCTTTACTATCTAAATATGGTGGCCGTCTAAGCTGCTGGGAGATCTGGGTGCTGGTCAGAGGGTCATCGAAAAGCTTCTTGCGCGAGGCTGACCATCCAGACCGAGTTGTCAAGTACCTGTCTCCGGTTTTGCTTCCACCTTCTTACTGTGCAAAACGTGGCGAGGAAGATGGCCACCATGAAAGCTTATATACAGCCGCAAAGCCCATCAGGAGCCAAGCGCTTTGCTACTCTGATCAAAATGCGAATCATCATACAGCAACGTCATGTACTAACATAATCGCTCGTGTACGCAATCTCGAGCATGGCGCTACAAAATCAGCTGTCTGGGGTCTGAGGTATGCTCGCCAAGACAAACTTGCAACTTGCTATTAGTAGAGCACTCATATTGAGCATAACAGATAAAAGTGTATGCCCAGAATATAAAGTCTCGGGCTGTGCAAGGCCTGTCTAGAGTGATCCCTCGAGACCCTCCAAAACTCTCAAGAGTTCAATATGATCAATCATCAATATTGATAACTGAGTGGGAATCATTGCATGCGGAAAAATAGAACACTCTTTTAAACAAACACTTTTTATTCCTAGGGTATCATGCCAAAAACGCCTGTTCCTATGCAGCCAGTTTATCCCTTTTTGTGTTCAGTAAAACGATTTCTATGCCTTGTTATCCGCAGGGTTGCCTTCGAGCATGGCGAGCTTCTTGTTCTTCTTTGCCTGCCTCTTACTCGTGGGGCCACCCGCCTGTTCTTGGCCTTCAGGACCTTTTCGCTTTTGCCCGCCCTTCTTTTCCGTCTTTTGTTGGGCTGCAGCGACTTGCCGCTCCACACCCTCCATCACATCGCCATTGTTGTCACTGGTGGTGGTGGTGTTCTTCTTTGGCTTGTCGGCGACCTGGACAATCTCCACGACGCCCCGGAAGCCGTTCCTCCGGATGCCCTCGTTGACCACGACGCCGCGGGGGTTGACGCTCTGGCCCTCGGCGGCCTTTTCGGTGGCCAGGCCCCAGACGGCCAGCAGGTTGACGACGTCGGCCGGGGCCCGGAGCTCCATGGCGCTGCGGGCCTCGCTGCTGACGACGATGCCCCGGCCGCGGGTGGCGCGCGCGAGCTGCATCACGTTGCCGATCAAGGCGGCGCGGCCCCGGGCGTCGGCGGACAGGGCCTGGGCGTAGCAGATCTCGAAGCGCATGCCGCGGCGCACGGCGGCCATGACGGTGGTGGGCTTGAAGTGGTAGTTGAGGAACTGCGTCATGTCGAGGGAGATGATGTGGGCATTGTCGATGTTCTGGCACGCGGCCTGGAAGCCTTTATCCGTCGTTGGTCGGAGCGCCACAATGTCGTAGGCGTTGACGAGGCGTGGTACATGATGGCCGACGGAGGTGTCTGAAACGGGTACGGTGCAGCGAGTGAGCACAGTGGGTAGTCTGTCGTCGTTGTCGGAGGCACTTGAGACTGCAGTCTTCTTTTTATCGAACTTGGGGAGGGGATTCGTGATCTGGCCTGGCACAGGGAGGCTGAGTGTGTGGTTGAGGGCTACGACATTGTAGCCCAGGTTGGCGCTGAACTTCAGAGTCCTCGTGAGTTCTGCGGCACTGGTCGAGGGTGACCAGGCGAGATTCAGATCGTAGAGCATCTTGATTGCCTACTGCGCATAGCGAGGGCCAGACGCCGAGAGTAAAGATACCACAATGCCGGCCGTGTCCCGGTTGCGACAGACAGCGCAATCTGTTGTTAGAAATGGTTGTGAGGGACTGAGCTGTGAAGCGATCCAAAAATTTCCAGCTTGCATGTGTAGTGTACTACTGTGTGCAAGCTGCCATATGCAGTATCGGAAACCCCACGCTACAAATTCCGCCCACCCCACTGACCGGATCCCGCGCCTCAAGTGCTCCCGCTGCTGCTCCGAATGGGTACAGACTCCAGAGTACACCAACTCATTTTTACTTGAGTCCCGATATCGAGCAAAATCAAAGAGCGCATGACCGGATGATTACCATAAGGAATTAATGTCTTGTATTGGCCCATCTCGTCGACAACTCCCAATGAAGTGCTTGTGTTCACTCTACACTCAACAATCGAAGTATTTGATACAACCACCAGAGACCGGCTACGCTTTGTCACGACAATGAGGACGTTCTTGGTCTAAATGTCTGATTGCACATGTACTGATGGCGGCACCAAAGTGGTAATATGAAGAAACTTAGTCATCCAGTCACTAAATTAGGACGGCTTACCTCGACCAACGGTTGTTTAGATGACTTGCACGAGTCAGCACTTAAATATATCGACTATATATGTATGTCGCCTATAGTGGCCATCCTGCCAGTATTGGCCGGGCCAATGACGGATCAGTTGCATCGCCCAATGCTTGGTTATGCAGTCTCCCTTGCAGTTCAACGGTCGCTTGATACCGTCCAATAATCCTAGTGAAGACAATAATCCTAGTGAAGATGAACATCCATGTGGAAAGGACTGTCTGCCTTTGTCCGCGGCGGTCGTCCGGATTATCACACGAACCAAGCAGAATTCTGCGTACGATAGCCAATCATCATTCTGAAAGAAGCATAATAGAAATAAAACAAGATGTACTTTATAGTTAAGAACCAAAGACATATAAGATAGACTTTGTATTAAATAATGGGCTTCTCTTCTATTTTTGTCCCGGAAAAAGGAGGAATATAAAGATCATAATACGTAGCTGTGTGCAGACTTGTTATGCTCGGACTCGTCCCGCTTCCTAATACACCGATAGCCATACACACCCCCTGATCGCTTCTCGAAATCTTGATTCCCATCCACAAGTTTCCGGCCGTAGACCAGGAACTTTCTCTTTCTCCAAAACTGCCGAATCTTTTCTCGATTCCTTCCATCAGCCAAGACCGCTGTCGGCTACGGGTACCCTCATACTGATAAATTCCTCGGTGGTGCCACTGAGAACTCCGAGCGTTATTGAAGGATTCTTTAGCAACCCAAAGTCCCCAAGACCCCCCTTGCCCTTCTTTCCACCACAACGGCCATGGCTCGTCCAGAGCATCTAGTGCCAGGCATTGTTGGGGCACTACTCTATATATAGTCAAAGATCGTGGGAAAGCGAACACCGTATACCGGATATGGTAAAGGCGAGCTCGACTAGGCCTCGGCAGTTTGCCTGCATCAAGTTGGACTGTTGCGAAGGTTTAAGAATAGGATGCGTGTGCAAGTAGTACACTGTGAATGCACGTACAAGGGAGGCTGCAGTGATTGATTATCTGAGCATTCGCCAGAAACGATCAACATTGGGAAATGCCATTGCATACGTTCAAACAATCACAGCCTCACATCGCATTCCATCCTCCATGGAGAGTCCCAAGTTGTCTCACGACTCAGAGCAACAGCAAGATCCCACGACAGCAGCCGCCAGAGCCAACGCCTCCAAGGCCGGAAGGCAGGGCTCAAGAAAAGTGAGGACGGGCTGCAGCACTTGCAAGTATGCCAAACAATAAATGCAATTCTGTTTGTTGAAAACGATCTGGACGAGGACAATGGCCGCTGACACAATGATGCTGAAAGAGTGCGGAGAGTAAAGTGCGACGAGGGCAAACCGGCGTGTCAACGATGCATCAGCACCGGCCGAACATGTCACGGGTATCAGGGCTTCGGAGACGGCAAGACCATGTCGAGGCGTGAGATCCTCTCGTACCAAGGCTCGCTGCTCGCCAAGCTGAGGGACCTGCCCGACTTTGAGAGCCCCGACGAGGGCCACCTCTTTGAGTTCTTCTTCCACGTCACGGCGCCGTCCCTGGCCCTCGACCTCGACTCGGAGTTTTGGAGGTCAATCATGCCCCAGTTCTGCCACACCGAGGAGCCCTTGCGGCACGCGGCCCTCGCGCTCGGCGGCTTTCACAAGGCCTTTCTCGACAGCCAAGGCCAACTTTCCGGCATCACCTGCTCAGTGGCCCTGGAGCAATACCTCCGAGCTATCCGATCGCTTCGGGGCAGATTGCAAACCGCGGGCAGCCACGACTTGACGTCCATGCTGCTGACCACGTTGCTGTTTGTCTGCATAGAGTATATCCAGGGCAATGAGGTCAACGCACTGAGCTATCTACAGCAAGGCCGCCAGCTGATGCAGCATTGGACAAACGTGCGTCATGTTGCCGATTACGAAGTCGGACTACTGAGACAGACCATTGTGCCTCTGTATCAGAGATCCAGTTTTACAATGTGCATGTTTGGTGCCTGCGTTCTGCCGATACCCCAGGACATGGTCACGTATCACAGCGTACCGGCCATGTTCTCATCACTGGACGAAGCGCGCCAGGTCTTCTATTCTGTCAGCGACACGGTGTGGCACTTTATTTCCAATACATCATGCTTTCGATATGGAGAAGTCCTATCAACCGAGGATTTTACCTTCATGAATGACAAACGCGAAGCTTTGTTACTGGAGCTTTCCCAGTGGCATACTGCGTTCTCCTTGTTCCAAGCGAGTAGCGACAGCCCAAAGACATTGAACCCCTCGGCACTCGTCATGCTGCTTCACTACCACGCAGCCACCATCTGGCTGAGCGCTTCAATGTCCGTGGGGGAGTCCTGCTACGATATCTACGTTGACACCTTTAGCACCATCCTGACCCTCGGTCGTACATATCTGCGCACGATGAAAGGCTTCACGAACAGGCCCAGCGGGTATGAGTTGGCGAGAGAAGGAAGTTTACCCGGGGGAGGCTCCGACACAGAGTCCCAGCATAAACCCAATCATTCATTTATTTTCGACACGCACGTTATCCCAATCTTGTATTTCACGGCGGTAAAGTGTCGCCACCCACTGTTACGGAAGACGGCGCTGGACCTGATGGAGGAGTTGACGAGCACGAGGGAGAATCTATGGCAAGGCAACATTGCCGTATGCGTCGCAAAGCACCTCATCGACATTGAGACGGCGTCTTCGGTAAGAATCCCTTCCTAGAGAAACAAATTGGTCAGAATCATGGACGTCAACCACATTACCTTGCCCAACCGGTAACCACCTTGTACTTGTAAACGGCTCTTGCTGATAGCTTCAATTCAGGACAATGATCGCGAGGGGGCCAGGAGGGCATCGGAGTCTGATCAGTCAGATTCTGGTCCCAGCACCAGCCTGGGACATGCTTCCTGTCTCGGTCATAATTTCTCATTTGTTCGTCAGCGCAGCCTAGCGGCGCAAGCATCCAGCCAATTCGAGTCCGACACCGAATTTGGCAGCGAGGCCGCTCTTGGTGGGTTATTGAGTGAGAATGTCACTGTCGATTCTGGAAAAGAGTACAAGTTGGATGGCACGACTCAGGAGCCATTAACGTATCGTTCCGAAATGGACAGCGACGATGGTTTGGCTTCTCAGTTGGAAGAGACAAAGTTGAGTATAAGGAGTCTGGAAACCGAAGCGTCTTTGAAGCCTACAGGCGGGTCTATACCAGCAGCGTTCCTCAGGCCGCCATTTGGCGTCCCAGAATACATGCGAGTCACGGATGCAGTCCTCGAACCCTCCAAGAACACGTTGCGGAGGATAAAGATTGTTCGAAAGCTGCCCGGGGGCCTAGATCAGTGGGAGACCTGGGAAGAATGGATAGAAACAAGTATAAGCAGAACCAAACAGCCGTAACACAATGAGCAGTATATATGATTAGCTCAGTCGAACAGCGTATATGGATTCATCGATTTTGAATTGGTGTGACTGAGACGTGACGTGTACAAATGCGATGGCAAAGTGCGAGCATGGTGTGCTAGAAAGAAACAGTCGGATTTGTGCAAACTCTCTCACTCAAGAAGTGCCAAGCTGCATGAATTGAAATGCGGCCGTCCTGTAGTATGGCCTCTAGGTACAAAGACTTTCTAGGCCTTTGTCTGTGCAATGCAATGCTGGGGCAAGAGTGCGAAGCCAAAGTGCGAGGGCGTGGATCCTTGGAAGGAATGACAGTTGATTAGCCTAGTATCGGCAAGCCAGCACCCAGAAAAAAAAGACCTGGATAACGCTAGTGGTTCAAGGCAATCTCGGGAGGGATTTGGACCAGGCTGATTATGTTTAAGTTCTCTGAGACTTATGATTTCTTTAAATAGAAAGCGGATCTCAACGGTGCAAGAATAAAAGGCCTAGGTCATGGTCCAGCAGCATGACTTTTAACCCCCTGTGGAAGTCTATTGCTTGATCAGCCTTAGAAAGCCTTATCGCGAGAGACGTTGGTTAAATGAGATATTGGCTTACGTGCTTGCCGTGTAAGAGATGTTGAATTGATTGTAAGTCTTGCCTGCCTAAGAACCCCGGCACCAACGTGTGTACAAAGTACAAGTACATTACGAAATGGGCAGCCTTTTTATTTTGTTACTTTTTTCTTCGTGTAATATTTACGCTTGTTAAAACCGTGTATTGAACTTTTTACTCGTATCCTCTACTCTAAACTTGACGACATTTTGCGGCTTTTTTCCACCTCGATATTATTATGCAACCCCAGATAACCACAATCAAAGGACTCATACGACTGCGCAAAGATGGAAGGAGACGATGAACAACAGCCCCAAACAAGCGAGGCTCGCGAGATGAGCGACGGACGGGGCCATACTCTGCGGTACGCCGGCGTAAACTGGCCCGCGCACATGGAAGCCATGGTGCCCGAAGGTCTGCAGTATCAGTCGGTGGAAGACATTGTCGCCAAGATCAAGGCAATGAACATGAATGCCATACGTCTGACCTGGGCGACGGAAATGGTAGACTACGTTGTGCAAAACGATGGTCGCGACGCCCGGCTCGAGGATTCCTTCGTCGCCGCGTTGGGTCCGGAGAATGGGACGCGCACTTATCTGCAGGTCGTCGACAAGAACCCGTCCTTGGTAAAGGCAACAAGATTCGAGGTTTGTTTTTGGAATTTCCCCCTCTTGGACCCGTATACGGAGTTTACATGATCTGAGTCGCCAAAAAGGTATTCGATACCGTAGTGTCGACCTGTATGCGGCATGGTATATATGTCCACCTTGATAATCACGTATCCAAGGCCAGCTGGTGTTGTACACTCACCGACGGGAACTCGTACTGGGGAGATCATTACTTCGATACACAGAACTGGGTACGGGGCCTTGCTTACATGGCAGACTATGTAGGTTCCATGTTTATCCAACACCATCTCTAAAGAAAGGTATATGTCGTATTGGTAAGGCTGACGACAGGAAATGTAGGCTAAAAATTGGCCGAATATTGTCTCCATGTCGTTGAGAAACGAAATCAGGCCCCCAGTATTCACTCCCATCATGGCACCAAACGCCGAGCCCACGACCTGGCTCAGCTGGTACGACAACATCAAGCAAGGCGCAAGGGCGATACACCTACACAATCCAGACGTGCTCATATTTCTATCGGGTCAGCGCGGAGACCAAGACCTGAGCAAAGTGGTCAATGGCGAGCCGCTGGATCCGAGCCCGCGGAGCTTTGACTTTGACGACTTTGACGGGTTTGCCGACAAGCTCGTGCTGGAGCTGCACAGCTACGACAATATCGACCTGCCCGCGGTCCTTGGCGGCGTCCGCCCCGGAAAACACGATTGTGCCAAACTCCAAGAGACTTTGTACAATGCCGGCTTCTCGACATTGACCGCAAACGCCACGAACCGTTTTCCGCTCGTTCTGTCAGAGTTTGGCTGGGGTCAGGACGACTTCAACACCACCTATGCTACTTGCCTGCTAGACTATATTCGACAGCAGCAAGTCAGTTGGATGATCTGGCACATTGGGGGCAGTTACTATACTCGCCAAGGCCATCAGGATGCCGATGACTCGTGGGGCTTGTTGAACCATGACTGGTCCGCCTTTCGGTCGCCCGATTTCATCGACCAGCATTTGCGACCACTGGCTGATTGGACGCTTGCCGCGAATAATCTATCGATCACCACCAAGGACACCTTGTTGCATGGATCCAATCATCACTCCATGGGTGATAGCGAGTCGTCGATACTTTCGAAGCTGGGGCAGTCTTCTCTGATACTAGTCATTATGTTCTTCTTGGCTGCAACTGTAGTCACTCTGCTGATACAACAAAGATGCCGTCTTCAACTAGCCCGTTGGGTTACGCAAGCACGAGTTTCGTCGCAGAGGGTCATGACGGAATGCCTAGGAAGGCGGAAAGCAGTGTCGCAGCGGGCACAAAATGATTCATACCAAATGGGACAGCTCAGTCTGGTGCATAATCAAGAAATTCACGATTAACCGAAACAACAAGGCACTATGTACTTGTCTTTCCACGTCACCGATACCGATCAACACAAGACGCGCCCATCACCTCCTAGATGCGAACTGGTGGAAACGGTACATAGACATAATATTCGCTCCCTCTACAGGAACATCAAAAAGATGAACAGAAGCATGAAACTCAAGAGCGGCCTGGAAGATACATGCTTGGACATTGACGCGTTGGGGGTTCGACTGGCGCCGACTGCCACCGTAGACCGGGGACAAGCCACTGCGACCTGCTGCGACGATGTGACGGTCTTGTTAGTACCGGCCCAGATGAGAAGGGTGACGTGTGCGTCGGTTGCCGCTCTGTCGTAGGCTGTGTAGTCGCCCAGCTGGTGGATGGTTCGATCTCCATCCTCTACTGAGCCATATATAGTAAAATCGGAGTAATCGGACGTGTTTCGGTCGCCCAGACTCAAGGCTATATAGATAATGATTTGATTAGACGAACATTGTTTAGTCAAGTTTTGTAGACAAATATCAGACGGGGGAGGGAACAAAGGAGGGGAGGAAAAAAAAGTTACCTTCACTGAGTATATTGTGCCCCTTTAGACCACCACAGCTCGATGGTATACTGATAGATGAGCTGCATGACTTCTTCACATTGTAAGCCTCCATGGCTGCGCTCTGCAAATCAAACACGCAATCTTCCCCCAAGGCTTGTTCGCAGCCACCTTCATCGCCAGAGGCGTCCACACGGCCTAGATCAATGGCACAGACAGTCCACCCCGTCGTCGAATTCTTGATGTCTCGTTGCTGGCGCGACAGTGCCCTCTTGCCTTCCGACGATTGGGGTGGTTGGCCGACATTGGTGGTCGTCACCGTCACGTAGCCCGACGTCTGGGTGTCGTCGTCGTCGATGAGCGTCGCGGGTACGTCGGCCGCGGTGTAGGTGCTGACCGTCCATAGGGCAAAATCGGTGGAGGGCCACGCTTGCGTAATGTCCCAGCCTCGGATATCTACGCTGCCGGTCGAGTTGTAGTTGCCAGCTTTGATCGTGCTGTATATGGTGGTGTTGAATTCCACAAGGGTGCGAGCAGTGATGCCGGCGGCGCGACCGCTATTCGCGACGTTGGCTATATGCATGATTGTACAGTTCTGGACAGGTCCGTCTCCTCAACATCACTTGGACTGACAGATTATTGGTACTGTTTGCTATAGGGAATATGAACATGGGAAATCTATGAAGATTTTGCCGTTGAGATACCTTTATACTAACATGAAGTGCCTCATGCCGACTTATATCCCATGACATCTGCCAAGGTAGGACTCAAGGTTGAAATATGGTCAACATGAGCTATTATCTGTTTTGTATACTCGGATCTACGAGCTATTGGCTGTTATTTTGTATGAATCCTGCCGATCTACGCTCGCACTTCGTCCTCGCATTCCAATTGTCTTGGCTCTTGTACAGCACGGCAAACAGACCGCCCGGTGGGATAGTCCTAGTACTAATGTCATTATCTGGAACTAGTATACTTCTGTTGAACTTGACTGCTGATCGGCGATGGAATCAATGAATGGTCAAGGGTGCTCCTACATGTGTCTGGTTTAGCTTGTCCTGTCTGCATGGAACGAAGGATTATATTTAGAATGACAGCGATAAGCTTATTTTCTTGCCAATTTTTGGGGTGCTCAGGTCCTCGTCCGGTACAATGGCCATACTTTGTTTTGAGCCAATTTCAACTTCAGTAGCAGACACAATGTCGCTCAGTATGGTGCTCGATTGCTGTCTTTCAAATGGTGAGTGATTGGTTGTGCTGCGTAGTGACACTCTTGGCATAATCCGGTGTTGGAGTGTCTTATACTGGACGAGGCTTTATAGACGATCTCATCAGCATATATTTTTCACATCCTTGTTCTCCATTATCATCACAGAGCGCAATGGTGCGAGCATAAAAAGCCCAGTCTTGGACATTGTATTCTCCGTGGTCGGCCAGCTTATCCCAGACTTGTGTATTGAGTTCTCAAATGCCCACTTATGTACTCGGAATGTGAAGACCGTGAAGGCATGAGGAGAGTTTGCTTAAATTTCACCCTTCACACAAGCATAGCCTGAAACTACCCTCTACAAGTTCTTACGGTGCCACCAGTAATAACTACAACTCCCGAAGGCCGTGCAGGTCTACTACTAGCTATATACCGTTACAGCGCCTTTGAATTGTTCAATCGTTTGAAATACTCATAATGGAATCGCCGGTATCAATACTATTTGAGGAAATTAGTATAGAGGTGGGTATTTGTTGTTACAAAGTAAGTGCAAACGGAGGCAGAGTAGGGAGGCACAGTAGGGAGGCAGCCCATCCAATACATAAGGCAGCTCACGCCTAAGTTCACGAAGCAGTGCCCACTGCTGATTATATGCTTTGCTCGGCAGCCGGAGGAACATTAGATTGCCGCCACAGAGGGAAGCCCGGCAACTGGGACAAGGTGTAAAAGCATTCACATCACTCTGGACAGCTTCTAGAGTCTGCATTGCAAAAGCAATGAACGATTGAGCGGATGGAACCGCAGAGCCATTGATAACGGTTGATAGCCCCCAGCCCAGCCCCCTAGAACCGCCTAAGAGCTAGCCCGCCATACCCGCCCACAGTTTCTCCAGGCTTCAGCCAAGCCAGCTTTGGTGTGTGAAGAGCTAGGTTAGAGTGTCAGCGAATTGGCCCCTCACTCCGTTGTAAAAGCTCATGTGGAGTTTCAATGGTCTGTAGTCTAAGTTCCTTGGCCGTACGACACAGCCACGGACTGATGACGGAGTTTCAACGGGCCAAGCAGTCTTGGCTCTTTCGCCCAACATTAACATTGGTTTGTGCTTGTGTGTCGCATAACCAAAGGATCAGATCATCCGTCTTTTCGCGAGAACAACCCCAGGTCAATTTGCAATTGCACTCATTTCCTTAAGGAGAAAAAAGCAAATTTCTTCTATTTCGGGGAAACTCAAAACGCGTTTGCGCGCCAACAACTACAGTACACAGCAAAGCGACCGTTTTCTCTTTTGGCGACTCTGCTCTGCGCAACTCTTGTTTCGCGACAATCCTGTGACTTCCCTGACCGTCAACTGTAAACACAACTGCCGGACCAACCGAACAGACCAACCAAAACCACCAGAAAAGCTCAAGACAAGCCCCGAACAAACAGCCACCATGTGTCTCATCTTCACCTGTGGCGAACACACCTTTCGCAAGGAAGTCGAGGGCTACGAGGGCATCACCTGCCAGTGTCACAACTGCGGCAACTACAGTGGCAAGGTCATCAAGTCGAACCCTTGGTTTACCTTTTGCTTTGTTGTAGGTTTTTTTTTTTTTTCGTCTACGTTTTCCAAATCAAGAGAGGCCCGTGACTAACGAAAACATGTTTAACAGCCCATTCTTCCCTTGTCGATCCACGGTTACGAAGAGGTCAGCTGCCACATTTGCAACTTTGCGCAACCTCTCGAGAACAGACAGGATGTACAGCAAATGAAAGGAGGCGGCGGAGGTCAACAAGGCATTCCCATGCAAAATCAAGGCGGCCCGCCGCAGGGCTGGGGCGGACAGCAAGGAGGGCCTCCGCAAGGGCAGCAGCCGATGCAATACAAATAAGACGGGGCACCCTTCCCGTGTAATGGTCGCTCTATCTGCGACTTGTAATAATGGGGATGATGGAGGGTGATGAGCAGGTGGAGGAATGAGCTGCTGTGTAATACATCTGGCAGGCGTGTTCTCTCGTTTCATTGGACACGATATTGGTGGTGGCGTTGACGGGCTGTTTTCTTTGTATTTCTTTCCTACGATCTCGAGATTCCCCCTTTTTACTGAAAGTTTGTTCGATAATCTGTATTCATGCATGGAAAAAGAGATGGCACAATGTTAATACATCGCATGAGGCATACACAAAGTAAAAGTATACTTTCAACGAACACAATATCTTCATGACACGAGAATCAAAGCGACGGGAGAAAGCCATTGACTAAACTACTTGACTTCAATCACTCATATCCATCATAATGCCAGACACCTCGGTGTTCAGCGGGCAAAATCAACCATACACGATATTCTTGTTACAAGGTGGAAACCATCATGACTTCTTTCAATACAAAACAAAGCAGCAGCTATTATTCAAATTGCCATCATCGGGGATATATAATATAGGGGGTAAACTCAAATCAATTGAGGGGATAGTGATCAAAACTGACCAAGGACGGGGAGGTTTAGAATTATCTAAAGAAAGAAGGGGAAAACAATGATGGTGAGTATTTTTGTCTAAATGGGGGAAAGGAGAGAGTTTCGCGCGCAACATTTCCCTGGAAGCAAAACCCAAAAAAAATCCTTTTTCCTCAAGCCGCGGCGGCAGGTGTAGGTTGCTGGATCAGGGCGCCGAGGTTGATGATGCTGTTGAGCGAGACGTTGCTCAGGTCTATCGAGGGCCCCTGGTTGGCGCCCTGGATGACGCCCGCGTTCTGCACCGACGAGGTCACGGCGGGCGCGGCCACGGCCGGGTTGCCGGCGACGGGCAGGGCGACGGACGAGGCGGCGGCGGCGGCCGCCGTCGTCGTCGCGGCTTGGGCGACCGATGTGGTGGACGTGGTCGCTGCCGCCGCCGCCGTGGTGGTCGTCGCCGCCTGTGATGGCGTGCTCACGACCGAGGCGAGAGTGGACGATGAGACAATGGCAGCTAAATTTTTCATAATTCCGTTAGTCTGGATTCTGTCCACTCAAGGTAAGATGATGCTTTCTTCCGGAGACTCACCGGCTGAAGAGCTCGTAGTAGCGACACTGGCGACTGGAGCAGCGCTTGTAGCAGCAACGCTTGAGGCAGTAGTGAGAACCGAAGTCGTCGCCACTTGAGCCACAGAGGTCGTTGAGGCTTTCTGACTTTGTGCTGGAATAGCGGCGAGAGCAGAAGAAGCGACGGCGGCCGCAGATGACGCAATGGCAGCAGCGTCGGATGCTGCGACGGGCGAGCCTTGGAGCGTGCCGCAAGCGATCAACTGCATCATGGTCGTGGTCACCTGTTGAGTGACGGTCGAGGCCAATGCGGTGATGGTGACGGTCGGGGCTGCGCCGGTTCCAAATACGGTTGTTGTCACGAAGGAGAGCTGCGCGGCTCTATACACAATACATAGTCAGCCATGAGTCTCGGGACAGTTATCCCCCCTTGGAGCACAATGACATCTTACCCTTCCTGATTTCCATTTCCAGCCTTCTGACCTCCCTTTTGCGTATCGCCGGCGGCGGCGGATTGGGTGACGGTGACGGTCTCGGTCTTGACAGCGGCCGTGGCATTCAGTCCTCCCGCTGCTGCTTGCGCGCCGACCGTGATGGTCTGTCGGACAGTCTCGGTGACAGTCTTTGCCTTCTGGTTGCCTCCATTGCCACCATCCTTGCCAGTGTTTCCGGTCAACTGTCCCAAAATGTCCCCCAGTATATCACGTTTTGCTGGCTTGTCGTAGTAGTGATACGAGTCGGCCTGGACAAACGACAGCAGTCCCAGCGCCGCAAAGGAAATGAAGTCGACTCGCATCTTGATCTCGAACTCGTATTTCGAGTGGGTTTCGGGACTAATCCCTAATAAACGTTCTCTCCTTGCCTGGCCTTCGAGACCGGTGCCGGGCCACGATGGCTTCAAAGAAGAAGCGAAACAAACAGACCAGCCGTTATTGATTAAAGAGGGATCAACCCTAGAAGTCGCAAAAAAATGAGTGTATCGAATCGAAAGACTGCACACACTCAGTGGTGGACGACGAGTTTCTGGGCACTCGCGAAGATCACGGAAGGAGAGGACAGTTTGGAGATCGACGGGCAACTCTTCTGAACATAGGACGGCCAAGCATCCGACTAGGTATAATCAGGAGGAGGGGAATCGATCACAAACAGAAAGCCCAGGGTACCCAGACTCAGTTTCGCACGGGCATAACAAGGAAAGAAAACGAGCCGGTCGAAGCAGCAAAGGACAGACACGCACTGAAGAGAAAGAAACACGTCAACCCGGAAGAAGATGAAGAAAGATTTCAGCAATCCACCATGGTGAGAGGATGGGACGAAAATAGGACATTCACCACGCTGAGTGGTAGCAGACCATTCCCTTTGTTCCATTCTCTTTTGCTGGCGACTACATTACCTACCAGACGTACAGGAATCAGCTACCTAGGTCGTTTTGAAGGGTGGTTTCGAACCGGGGCAGAGGGACGAATATGGGCCCAGAATCCCGACGAGGGAAGCGATGCGAACTTGATGCTTGACAGCACGAGCTTGTGTCCTTGGAATTCTTGGATCGAGCCAATAGAGGAGCCAAGACGTCGCCAGGGATGCCGAAATGCCGCCCACCATCGTTCAATGCGGCTCTGACAGCTCTGTGACTAGACTGAGTCTATGAAGGTAAAATCTGAATAAAGTTATTGAGCCGCTTAACGGCAGCAGGGGGCCTAATGGGGAGGGAAGCGCAGGGACGGCGGGGGGATTAGTGAGACGCGCCCCTGACGCAGGCGTGTTTGAGGGCCGGCCAGGGTCTAGACGGGCTGGACTCAAGACACCATCAAAAGGTGTGCAAAGTAGGACATTGCAGATGCATTGCAGAGCAAAGAGCGAAAAGAAGGCATTAAAGAAAAACATATTTGTTGATACATAAAGTAAGTAATTGCCCCAGCTGCAGTCGTCTTTCATATGACGAGAAGATGCCCATCGTAATGGCTGAAGCAAAGGTACAATACGTATGAGCTTCAGGTCCGCTCCGTCCACTTGTCTGGTGACCAACCAACAACAGACATGGGCGCGAGCGCAAAGAGGCCATGGAGATGCACGGCCAAGGTTGCAAAACAAAATTGTGCGCAACGGCTCCAGGAGGAAAAGGAATGGGTTTATCAAACCAATTGGGCTTGAGTTGATCACAGAAAGGATTTCTCTTCGTCTCTAGCAGCAGCAGCAATGCCTGGGAATTCGTCATCGAGTGAGTTCCCTTACAAGACGGTAATACTGCGGTTTCAGTCCAGAGACACAGATGTCGCCAGCATTGTATCGAGCTCTGCTCTGTCCGTCGTGGTTCAGATGAATCCGCCATGGTAATGGAATCGTGGTACAACCGAAATGTTGTCGTCGTTGGCGCGTAATGAATCTATAATGTAAGATGCAATATAGGTTGCATTCAAAAGAAAGAAAGTATAAAATAAAAATAAAGGCATGCAGTTCCCAAGGCCACTCAAAATCTGCAGGTATGATGGTGCAAGAAAATCACCATTGGTTGTAGATGCGCCGTTGAATATTTAGAGCCCGGCAAGAAAAGCTTGGCCTCGAGTTTGACGAGTTTCAGCGTACTCCGGTACAGACCAGGGGGCAGAACATGGCCCGCGCATCGGACATTGCCCGCGGAGAATAAGAGAGCAACATGACATCGGGTGGTCATGTCAGCGGCCATGGTCTGGCATTGTAGAATTCATATTGCAAGAGCACACCGTGGAATAAGAAAGAAAAAGAAGACAAGTTATCCATTTCTTGAACAATACAACTCTAATAGGGAAGAATCCAAAAATAAGGCAAAAGAAATGAGCTCTCGATCGGGGAATTGAACCCCGGTCTCCAGCGAGTTGAATTATAGTTCATTGACAAGCTGGCATACTGACCACTATACTAATCGAGATTTACTTGTTGGTGAGTTCGTTAACACTAACTAGATCATGTGGCACAAGATTAGCTTGTGGAGCTCTCGGATTACGATCTCTTCATTTGTGTTTTGCAAGCCAAAGACGGGCCCTGTGATCACATACATTCAATTGATTAAGAGTTTGTTACGATCCTTTCTTAATTTAACTATTTAGGTTGTCGCATCGGTCCAAAAGTTTGTTGCTTTGCATGTCTTAGTGTTGTTTGAGCATTGATGATAAGTTTGGGATCATCATCAACCTGACTTTTGTGACACGCTTACTAAATTGACTGCGACTGGCAGTTCTCACTTCTTTCACCCGGGCTTTCAAGCATTCGTAGCTATCGATAACCTTTCTTAGAGCCATATGATTTAGATATTTTGATCGGAGTTCTAATTGATGATCTACGCATATCGGGTGAATATGGTCGAGCCGTGTATCCAATCGTGTTTTTTGTTCCCCTCCAGGATCTTTAGCAAAGACCACCATTTTGCTTGAAATGTGACAATCTCTCAAGGAAATGCAGAAGACGTATTAACCAGCTCTGGGAATTATCATATCCCCTTCTTTAATCAATACTTCGATCGCCGTGGAAGAGACTGCCATGCTGAATTTATTCCCAGCGTCAAGGGCTAGCTATTCAAACAGATCATTACAGACACGCCAGTCGCATCACTTTTATAAAGTGACTGCTATTCCATAGCGGGACAAAATAAGACTCGAGCTGAACATTATTGGAGGCCATTAACAGCAAGACTCTTAATATTGCAAACCATTGAAATAACATCTTGAGTCACTGGAAAGAATATTTCTGTTTAACCACATACTTCGTATAGCAACGTGCAAGACAATTAGTTCTCTCATAATTAGTGCCAGCCACTCACAAGCACGCAAACTAGCAGTCATGCAATTAATGCCTCACCTCAACAAACTCTTCAACAAGGCAAGTAAAAATATTAAAAATAGAAAGGTCCCATGGGACAAAAACTAATAACAATTCTAGTCAAAATTGACAAAAGAGATTGCTCAGCCACAGGATTGAACTGAGGACCTTCGCATGACTTGATATTCCTTGTAATGGAATATTAGTACGACGCTCTAACCAACTGAGCTAGCCGAGCAATTGTTGAAGAAGAAGCAGCTTATCAAAAGCTATCAAGTATGATGCAAAGAGCTCCACCACAAAAGTAACCTACCCAAACATTCTTCAACCATCAAAATCACCCTTTCTCTTGTCAATGTTCCTGATGTCAGCAGCTTAATTCGGAAATCAAGCATAGAGTAAAAAGAATTACTTGTGAGCTGTTTCTTGTCCAATACGGCCAATTGTACTGTAGATATATGTTGTGAATGGCTAGAGAGAGTCATATTCTAAAGACCTAGGTATACAATTTATATACCTGCTGGGAATCTAGGGCATCTATGAAGACGGAAGTAATGAGTGGACAACAATACCTCACCAGAAGAACGTAATCAATTTCCACATCCCTTCTCACATAGCTTTCGGGTAATAAACAGCCTTACATTTAGACTGCCGAACCATTCGTCCCACCACTGCTATCATGGCCGACGTGTTCCGCGTGCGCCTTCTCTGCATCCGGGCCAGCACCACCACCGTCACCCCCGGCAACGCTGGACCGGCGTCGCGCGGCGTGCTGCGCCTCGGGCGTATCGTCGTAGTTGATGAGGAGCTCGCCCTTCTTGCCGTAGCGTCTCGGCTTGGTCCTGGCCACGTGCACGACGTCGAATACGCCCTTTGCACCGCTCACGTCGTGGAAGATCTCGTCCATTTCCTCCAACGAGCGTCCCGCCTACGTGGATTGGATATGTCAGTAATGAAAGGATAGGTATGAGGGGCCGATACAGTTTGAGAGAAAAAAAAAAAAAAAAAAAAAAAAAAAAAAAAAAACTCACCGTCTCCGGGTAGAAGAAATATACGCAGGGTACAATGGCCGCATTAATGCATGCGAAAACGACATAAGTCTTCCACTGAATATTGGCAAAAGCGACAGGTGTGACCATGACGACCTTTCAAATGTTAGCAATGAGCTAGGCATCGACTGATGCATTCGAACTTACCATGAAGTTGAAGATCCAATTTGCCGTGGTTGCAATGGCATTTGCCGGTGCTCTGATTTGAAGAGGTGTAATCTCTGCCGGGTACAGCCTATATAAGTGATTAGTCCTAGAGGGTCCTCAATTTTGACAAGAAGAAAGGAATTGGAAACTTACCAAGTCATACCCAGCCAGCCGATAGCGAAGAAGGAGTTGAATACAAACAAGAACACCGCGGCGGCAATACCTGTGCCTGTACTAACATGGGAAGTGGTTCCAGCGAGGACTGCATCGAAGTTAGTAGGGCTTTCCCCGATGTTTGGTATAGGAACCAAGATAGAAAGTACGCACCTGCCATGGACATGGCTTGCCCAGCCGCTCCGAACAACATGAGACCTCGTCGGCCGAACTTCTCAATAGTAAAGATGGCGACCCATGAGGCTATGAAATACTCTGTTCCATTGAGCGCAGCCAGTAGCCGACTGAGAAATCCACTCAACCCGATATTGTTCTCGAAGATGGTAGCCGCATAGTAGGTGATGATGTTGATACCAGAGACTATAGAAGTCCATGATTAGTCTACAGTCAAGTCTACCGGACGAGGCAACGATGTTCGTAATTGACAAGCCTAAGCATTAGCGTGACAAAGAACTTACTTTGCTGGAACATTTGATTGACATAGGCCAGGATTGTCCGGTGAAGATTCCTGCTCTTGTTGCGCTTGAAGCAATCGGCAAAAGATCCCTTCTCCATCTCGAAAACAACATCCTTCATGGCCTTGTAATCCGCCTGGATGGCGGGGTCCTCGGGCGGCAGCTCAGACAGGGCGCAGAGGACCCGGACGGCCTCCTCGTCGCGGCCCTTGAGAATCAGCCAGCGGGGGGACTCGGGCAGGCCCGGGATCAGCACGACGATGAAGATGGCCAGGACGATTTGGAAGGCAATGGGGAAGCGCCAGGAGATGGTGGACGGCTCGAGGAAGGAGAAGCCGAGGTCGATCCAGTACGAGAGCATGACGCCAAAGACGATGAGAGACCCTTCAATCATGACCATTTGTCCTCTTCGGTGGGCCTTGGACGTTTCTGATTGCCACGTCGGTACCGTAGACGTATTCATGCCATTACCTGTTAGCATATCAAGTGTCAGCAGCACGCTACTTTATGCAATTCTCCGTGGCTATAAAGCATCTTACCAAAGCCGGTAATCAGGCGTGAAGCAATGAGTTGACCGAGACTCATGGATGAAGCCTGTATCGCAGCGCCGACAATCATAATGCACGATCCGATGAAGATGGTTCTTTTACGACCAAGCATATTGCCCAGCCATATCGTTGCAAGAGCCCCAAAGAAGCAGCCAAGTGTATAGCCGCCGACCGTAATTCCTGCAACGGTTAGAGAATGTCAGAATGTAGTCACTATTTGGCTTGGAGTATATTTTTGTTGCATACCTTGAATATTAGAAGCTTGAGATGCAGTAGTTCCTGGGGGAGGGTTCTGCGTGTCTATCTCTGGGAAAATCCTCAAGAACGATGGAAGGGTGAGCAAACCGCCCATGACACCCTGTGATGGTGTAAGCTGCTCAATCATTCAGGACTAAATGTACGCAATCAGAATTACCTGGTCATAGCCAAAGAGGGCAAAATCTGTGCCTGCAATGACAGCAATGGCCACATTGAGTTTTGTGCCCGTCAGGCCGTAGTACGGTCTCATCTTGAATAGTTATGAAGCCTTCAGCTTCCGTGTGCGACAGGACTGTCACCGAGTATACTGAGGAAGAAAACGACGTAGAACAATCAAGTCCCGAAAAAAGAAAAGCTCCGGGAAACTTCTTTTCAGCCTCGAAACGCCTCTCAATGCAGGTGCACTTGCAAGGACGTCCCTCGGTTCATATAATCCCAATCAACGTAAGCTGACTTTGGGCAACCCACAAGTTTTTGGCGATCCCATCTCCCGGGGCCAACCAATCTCATCAGATCGCAATCGACGTTATCGCTCTTTCTTTTCTCCCACTCCCTCCCCCATGTAATAAATTCTACGGGCAAAACGCGGGGCCCCGCGTGCGGAGTAGGCGGCAATACTAAGAAAGTGTATTCTATGGGTATCTCTAGGCCCGGGAGACCCAAAAGGGCAATCCGCGAGGCCATTTGAGACTGCGATCTACCATAATCCTAGACCTCTACTGAGTCAAGCCCGTAGCTTCTCACCAGTGACACGCCGTCATGGAGTAAGAAAAAGTTGAGGCAAAATATGGGGAATGGCACCATGAATGAAAAAAAAAAACCCGCAATTGCCAAGTTCCCGGGGTAGAAAGGGTTGCAGTCTGGAGAAAGTGGTTCCTTGGAAAAGGCTGATGCTACCAATTTCCAAGGTGTGCACAGTCGTTATGATGAGGCGAACTCTTTGCACCATCCAAATTAAGGACGACCTATCGGCAACGGACAGGCCGATAGCAACGGTTGTGCTTTTCGGCATACGCAAAACAGTTTTCACTACTTACACACGCAGGCATCATTATTAGTACGTAGTATCTATTCATGGAATACTGGCTTGAAATGGTAATCCGACTACCCTTTATTGCTTACCCAAAACCTTTACCATATCAACAAAGGTCTGTCGGTTTTCACCTACAACCAAATACATCAATAATCAAGTAATCGGTCTCCGTGATGACCTCACAGGCTGACAATGGCTTTGACAGTGCAAAATCGTAGCTATCAAGTGCCAAGCACTGATCATTGCTCACTAGCACTGCCCCAGTCCGAAGGATCCATCGTTCCATATTCCCGATAATCTCCTGACGTTTCTCCTCCCTCGCCCGTGTAAGAAAATAGTACAACATAGTATAACACCACTGTTTTGATCGTGACCAAGGTCGATTGAAGTGAATTTTTCTTGAATACTTATTCACGACAAACTCCATCCACAACCATGTCGGACTCCAAGCTAGCTGATCTCAACTCGGCGACCCTGGGCGCCAAGATGCCCGAAATCACATTGCCGGATGGCTCAGTCGTGCAAACCGGCACCGTTGGGTAGGTATTTTATGTCCATCTTTTTGGATCCTCTAGACAATCTCGAAATTCCTCTTTGGTTTTTTTCAATCTCCTTGAAAACGTGCAGAGATTTGTTATACTTCCAATTGGCTAATCGACCTGTTAAAAAGTGCACTCCTTATCAATATCAAGGCCTATAATGAGGCGCATGCCAACGGTGATGAGGCCAAGAAGACCAAGCTGGCAGAAGCAATGCGTGCTTCTCTGCCAATGCTCAAGAGAGTCGGGTTCTTTGACCTCTTCACGCCAGAGGAATGGATCCAGGGTGATAACGAGGGGAGAAAAGTGGTTGGCAAGCTCGCACTCGAATCTTGAATCTTTGCTTTTGCCAGCTTCGTCTGATCAAGAAGAACTTGTAAAGGACTTCTTAATTATGTTACTAGATGTTCCATCTATTTGGAAACTCATAATTGGTTTGTCACATAGAGCATAATGATACTCTCTTCTCCAACAAGGTACTAGCATTACTTTTCTCAGTTTTGCGTCGTTATATTAATACATGTCGTATTTCTCGTCCATATGCTCATTATAATTAGACAGACACAAGTCCATAAGACAAGGTGCTGAAAATTTTCCAACGCTTTCAATCAAGGACACCCCTTTTCCAGTGACGTGCATTGTTTGCGGTGATGATCTGAATTCAATCGTGATCAGCGGATGCGGCCACTATGTGCCACAAATGTGGTTCTTGCGCAGCTCCACTGTTGCGAATAATCCTACAAGCCGGCAAATCTGCACTTCTCTACGTCGCTGTTCTTAAGAGTACTGTGGCGGTCTCTGATTCTGCATCTCAACACCGTACGTAGCGTCTTGGGGCTTCTGATGAGATACGGCCGAGTTGGGGCTAGGCGATCTGTAGGCGGTGTCGTTGAAAGGGTTCAACTGGGGGCCACCGTAGGCGTATCCAGCCTGCTGAGGAGGAGGAGGAGCCATGCCGCCAGCCTCGACGTGCTGGTGAGCCGCGGCGGAGGCGTAGTTGCCGCGGTTGTCGAGCGTGCCCTTGCGCAGGCGGTGCGTGAACCGGGCGCCCATGACGAGCTGGCTCAGGGCCGTTGAGACGAGGATGACGCTCAGCAAGAAGTCGAGCCAGCCGGCGTTGCCCTGGGCGGCGCTGACAATGGCCAGAATCAGGTAGGCGCCCCAGGCGGCCGTCTTGAGCACGGCGAGCACGAGCAGGGCGACGGGGCTCAGGACGCGGCGCGCGTACAGCACGCACTCGACAATGTCAAAGACGATTGTGCAGATGGCAAAGATGAGGATGACGCTGCCGGTCGCCGCGGCGTAGGTGATGAGCTGGTCGGTGCTGTAGCCATAGTAGCTGTAGTCCAGGTCCTGTTTGTTCTCCTTGACGTAGGCCGCCGCCGCTAGGAGTAGGCCGGCTGCGATTGCGAATACGCCTGCTGCTAGACACTGGAGGATCCAGATTGGTACGAGCTGGCGCTTATGCCACAAGCCCTCGTAGCGACGCATTTTCTGTTGTGTGGTGTGAAAAATTAGACTTGCGCAAATGCAAGAAGAGATCGTTTATTGGTTCGTTTCCGAATTCCCTTCCCTCCTTGGTAAACGACTGGTGTGTTGCTTGATATTTCCAACGATGTGAATCCGCGTAGAGAGGAAACGAAGTGTTATGTATCGATGGATGGATACAGTTGGAAATAGACAAGAAAAATGGTCAAGACCAGAATGAAGGGGAAAATTTCTTCACGACGCACTGGAGAGGTGTGGCTGCACCTTATGTATATAAAAGGAGGAACTTCATTGAGTCAAAAAACGAGAACCTTTGGAACCTTGCCGCCCAAGTGGGCTGTGACTGACTGCTACCTAGAGATGGTGGGCTGGTGGATGGAAACGGCCTATGGCGCAGCGCTGTGAATGGACGGCTGGGACCAACGAGGACTCACCTTGGCCCGCTTATTATGGTTAATTTAGAGTCCTTTTCCACTCAAGCCACTAGCCTGGGGACTGCCAAGGGGTCGCTAGAATGTAGTGTGCTGCTGTGTGTAAGCAGTATGCTGTAGTGGGCAAAGCTTGCTGTCAGAACCCTGTGGATTGTACCCATTAATGCCTTGCATGCATGTAAACAAAGCTAGAGCTTTTCAGCTTTGTGTTTCTCAAGGATACCTTTCTCAAGGCCTGATCTTCATTATTTTTGAACCACCTTGAAAGTATCGTCGCTATCATATCTATCATGAGTATGATAAACATGGTTCTCTTTGTCTCTGCATCGGAAATGAGCGACTCCAGAACAAAACGGCGGAGAGGCCAGATTGGGCTGAGCTAGATAACGGTGAAATTGCTGTCATGGTGTTACCTTGATCCAAGACGCCAAGCAGCGGCACAGCACTTCTGTCGATGTTGTGGCACAGAGAGGCGCATTTGTAGATCTGTCACGTCATGCGTTCCTGACTGTGAACACTCGGTCAATTCTTCAGGTAGATCGTCAGAAGTGAGAGGCAGACACTGCCACTCTCCAGAGCTGTAGGGCGTCGGGCCAAAGGTGGCTTATCTAAGACTTCACGATAGTCGATGCCTATCATACAACGACTACATACCAACGAAAAGGCCAAGATATTGGCGACCCACTCTCCACTTCATGATCTGTCAGATGATTTTACAATTTTCGTCACAACAACGCATGGCCACTCAAGGTTCACATTCCTTGCATAATGGAAGGATCAAGCAAATGCATTGCTGTTTCTAGACTGTCTTGAGATGTCATTATGCATAGAAAACCTACATACTCCGTAAGCAGGTAACCTTTGCCGCAATTTTTCCCTTTGTTGCCAAAGCGTTACACGTAAGCGGGGGCAGTGAGCGAAGAATTAGAGGAGCTTCTGCAGAACACGGACCCTTACAGCCTGTCTTGTTCTTGTCTTCTCATCTCATCCCGGAAGTAGTTGCGTTCACCGTCCGCAACTCTCTCACGGCCGTCTCTGTTACCAGTCTGCTGCTGGAACTCCATTCTCCTATCTTCGGTTGGAGTGCCAGCCAGACTACCGAGTGCATCGCTATCGCGTCTCGGGAGATCAATGTAGTGAGTGTTGGTCGGCTCGTCGCGGTAGACCTGGCCACCGCTGGCCACGATCTCACGCTCCATCAACTGGACACGCTCCGCGGCCTTTTGCTCCTTCTGGCGCTTGGTAAGTCCACTGCTGGGCTTTTTACCAAGACCGTGGCCGAAGCGAGTGCGCGACATGACGTTGCCGAGAGTGATTCTGCGCTGCTTCTTATTCCAGAGACAAGTACCAAAGAGGCAGATGATAACAAAACCAAAGATGACGGGTAGACCAATGTACAAGGCGGCTCCGTTGGGCAATTTTGCAGGCTCTGCGTGGTAAACTGGAGTGTTGGTGATCAGAACAGTCGGTCCCTTGTAAGACTTGCTGCTAGTGCTACTTGTCACGTTGACAGCAGTGATTTGCGTGGTAATGTTGACACCTGATTTGCCATTCATGAGGCTCTTGTCGACTGTCAAGGCCCAGAATCCCCACGATGCCACCATTTTGTCCGACTGGAAAGCCTGAGTGGTGGTCTCACCAGTGGTCTGGTTAATGTAGTTTCCTTGAATCTGGATAGTTGTGTTGGCAGTGAAGTAGGAGCTGTCCCAGATGACTGTGTATTTCAATCAGTATCGAGTCGAGTCAAACATGGCAAAACCAGGCTTCAAAAATCAACTTACAGTAATAGGTAGTACCCGGGTACAAGTTCGAGCCGTCATTTGGAGAACACCAAGGCGCGTCGGCTCCATCCTTGTTGTTGCACACGCCAAAAGAGCCAGCGCCGTCAGTAGCTGTAGCGGTAGCTATCGGTGCAGAGCCAGTGCTCGTGGTGATCTTGCCATAGCTTGTCTGTGTGAAGACGGTGCCGGTAATATCATTTGGAGCAGCAGAGACGGTAGAGGTGACGCCATCGACTGTCGTCACGTAAGGCGTCACGGTAGAAGCAGTGCCAGAGTCGTCAACCGTGACCCAAGGTGTGAGCCCATCAGTTGTCCTGGCCCGGATGTTGGGCATGGAAAAGACCGACGTTGCCAAGAAGGCGATGGCGGCCAAAGAGGTGGTGCTCCGCATTTTCCCAGAACTTGTATCAGGATGTGTCGTTGGGAGCTTTGTCTTGCAGTATCATTAGATTATTACAATTGAGTGGATTATTTTGATTAGGTAGGTCGAGTTGTCTGTTTAAATGATGGACAAGAAGCTCCCAGGGTCCGAGCGATAGAAGGTATTTCAATGGATGTCCTTTTTGGCAAAGAGTGACGGTGATGTGTTCGAGAACCTTCAAAAGAGTGCTGAAGGTTTAAGCTGGGTGCCGAATACAGACAGAAAACGAATGCAAAATCGCTCAAGCGACTGTTTTTTTTTTAGTGTTTTCGCGTCCTTGGAGAGCTTAAAGAGAGAAATGAGAGCATCCGAGCGACGCCAAGTCGGTGACCTGAGCCAGCTAATAATGCACCTAGTCTATGGTTGCATCGCACCCGCGTTCGCCCCTGAGATTCGAATTCCCCGCGTGGTAATTTCGGGGTTAGCCGTCATAGCTTTCGAGCTGGCCACTTAGCAGATTGGAACGAGTTCGCTGGTCCACCATTACAAGGGATTTACAGAGGGGACTCAATCTCTTGAAGAGCTTCCAGCCAGTAATCAGCATTGAAGAGACAATAGCCTGCCACTGGCTGGGTCCATAGGGGAAGCCCCGAAGCTCCCGCTGAATGGGCTCAAGGTTCTAGACTATCCGGTCGCTTGAATCTCGATCCTCGAAACCGCATTTCTCGACTAATGGATTTGTTCACGGAGACATAAGTCGGCTGTCGAGCATCTTTGATTTGTTTACTACAATTCATCCAAGAAGTGGCTCGGTTGTGTTCCGAGACTAGTGGAACTCGCGACATTCCAGAAGATCTTGCCAAGGCGTGGGCTAAACGCCAGGAATTTGTCCACTACTACAACTCTACCGTCTAAGAAATCTTGGAATACTTTGGCGACGGGATCTACTACAAGGGCTCGAAGCCTAGTGACAAGAGCCTGAACTTGAAGGCTGATCAGTCCCGAGGTCTCCAATATCTAGGCCCTAATGTACATAATGGCAGGTGGCTTCGTCGGCTTCGTCTGGGGAAACCGACAAGTATTTCGCTGATCTACGATTGCGAACAGACAGAGTAACACAATTCGCAAGAACAAAGAATGTCAAAATTTACGAGACATGGCTCGCGATGGACCTTTAAGGAAATATTGAGTATCTAGGTCTCATCGGCCATAGAAATGGGTGAGCTGCTCTTCGGTATTCAAATTACCATGGGCATGAATGATGCATTGAAGTACTTGCTGCTGGTCATATATCCTAGGGGCTTACCTGCGTAAAGACGCTTTATGCACTTCGCGGACCTTATGTTTGATGGCATACGCCAAATGTACTTGCATGGCATGGGCTCATGAAGGTCATGTCATCTTTCGATGTTCATTGAGAATCATGCTGTATCTATGAACCTAATACAACTTCTAATAAACATCGGCAGATCAGGCTCATTATAACATCGATTTCGAGTGTGTTGTCAATGCTGCAAGTCCACGAAACATGGGCGTTCCTGATGACTCTAATCCAATCACTGTTTGGAGTGCGCGCGGAGAAGAAGCCTGGGGGTGGGACAGCATTGATTGCATCATCCAGTGGTTTGACGCGCGCCCGCGACTTTTGGGGCGAGCCACAAAATAGAGCTAGGTTAGGCAAAAGTGGAGAGAAAGATCACTGGCCGACATGTGCTCACATTGCACCTCTTATCGTCAATGCAAGATTTACTATCTACTACAACTACTATATACTCCTCGGCCTTGAGCTGCCGGCATTCAAGCTGGGAATTAACTCTTACGTTGCTATTTCTTATCAAGCACTGGAGTTCTAACAGACGCCCAAGATGTCTGCCGACGATCAACAGTTCCTAGACGTGGTACGTACGGTGCAAACCAAAATCTCCCCGGACTTAAGCCTGGTGATAGACCCTTGAAAGTTGACTGGAAGCCATCTACAGCTCTCGTCTCTACCCAACCAGATCCGCCGGTACTCGGGCGATGTGGCCGACTATGTCGACAAATCCGTTGAGAAGGCCGCCGAGCAGGTGCGCGATAGTCTAGCATCTGCGCAATGGCTACCCGAATATATCCGACCAACGCCTCCATCGCGGCCGCCGCCCGTGACTGTCGTACCCTTGACGGTATATGAGCGCGTGCACGGCTGGGTGACGAGGCACAAGATTTTGACCGGTATCGCCGTGGTTGGTGTTGGTTACGTCACATACAAGGCAGTGAGAGCGAGCAAGACGATGCGCAAGTCGCGGCGAGCGAAGCGTGCTCGCAACGGTGCCCGAACCGAAGTGGTGGTGATTGCTGGCTCTCCGACGCTGCCGCTCACCAAGTCTCTGTCGCTAGACCTGGAGAGGAGAGGCTTTATTGTTTATATTGTCTGCAGTAATATGGACGAAGAGATGATGGTGCAAAATCTTTCGAGGCCAGACATCAAGCCGCTCACTATCGATATCACAGATGTAAGCACCATACCAAGAGCCCTGACAAGGAAAGGTCAAAGACTGACACGAGAAACAGCCGCCAAGCGCAGGCTCGTCGATTGAGCGCTTCGCTTCATACTTGCAGACACCGCACGCAGCCGTCCCAAAGGTGAAGCCGAATTATCTAACGCTCACCTCGGTCATTTTGATACCGTCGCTCAACTACCAGACTTCGCCCATCGCCACCATACCACCGTCGTCTTTCGCCGACCTTTTCAACACCCACCTCTTACATCCCATCCTGACGATACAGTCATTCTTACCACTGCTCACATCAAGAATAACGCCGCCCGGCGAGGCACCGACGAGTCCAAAGGTTCTCGTCTTTACCCCTTCCATCATCTCCTCAATCAACCCGCCATTCCACGCCCCCGAGGCGACCGTCTGCTCCGCCCTGTCAGCATTCACCGATGTTCTCACTGGAGAGCTCAGCCCGCTGGCCATTCCCGTCACACATGTACAGCTGGGTACATTTGATTTTGCCGGTTTCGTCCCCACCCGGCACTCCAACCTGTTGCCCGCCATGGAGACGACCAACTGGCCCGAGTCGGCACGGCACGTATACGGAAAGAACTACGTCGCCCAGGCCACGTCGTCCATCTCCGCCGGCCGCATCCGAGGCCTGCGAGGAAGCTCGCTCCGCGGCCTGCACAATGCCGTTTTCGACGTGATCGACGGATCCGACAAGAGCGGCGTGGTCCGGATAGGCCTCGGCGCCGGACTGTACGGCTTCGTCGGCCGCTGGGCACCACGCAGTCTCATCTCGTGGATGATGGGGATCCGCAAGGTGGACGAGCTGAGCACGTGGTCCGACAGCTCGTACAATGGCAGCGGGAGCGAGCGGAGCCTCAGCGAGAATGGCGACGCCAGCGAGTTCATCGCCGTGGCAAGGGACGAGGAAGGCGGCGCCAATGTGTGGAAAGAGGATCTCTAGGTGAGATGCTGGGATGTGGATAAATGTATAAATGCAGAAATTACAACCCCTATCATGATTAGAAAGGCTCACGACTCTGGCGATATCCAAATTGGCAAAGTATACAACCATGTACACAATGAATTCATGAAATGAATACCAGTACGACTTCAGTATAGTGCATGTACTTGACCTGTCATTGTGTTTGCTTTAGCAGCAACGTAGGGACGTCAAGACTTGAAATTTCTTTGGGTATCATTTCCTCTAGTTTTAACACATCCTGGCAGGCCTTCGTAAGTAATGCTCGCCGGCAATGCAAGACCGGTGACGCAAACCATAACGCCTGATTTGAACATCCTCTGATGCTTTGTTTTTTTCCTGTGCCTTGCCTGCGTGACTGATGGCGCTCGTTGATTTGATCCGGTCACTCCCCCTTTCCCCAAGTTGCAATTTCGCTCTCATCTCATGACTTCTGAAGCAATGGTAGACGTTCCTAGTGATGACCTCTGCCCCTGCCAAAGCCTCTTCCCCTGGGTTTCCAACCGCCACGGCCCCTGCCGCGGAAACCTCCTCTGCCACCGCCGTCCTTGTCGTCGCGATCGCCGCCCCTCCGGAAGCCGCTCCCGTCATCGTCGCCGCCCGCGGCAAAGGCCTGCTCCTCGCGCTCGCGCCGGGCGGCCTCGTCCTCGGCGGCCTTTTCGCTCTTGGGGACAGGCCGCTCGAGGTTCTTGCTCCAGCGCGGGTGGGCGCCCTCGGGGCACTGCTTGCCGTCGGGGCAGAAGCCGGCGAGGTAGTAGGGGCAGAGGGAGCGGCGGACGTGCTTCTTGCTGCAGTTGGGCCCAAGGGGGCAGAAGCCCATGTCGTAGTGCGGGCAGGGCGGGAGCTTGCTCTGCGGGTCAATGTGCAGGTAGAGGCACTCGTCGCCGTTGGAGCAGTACCCGTTGCGCACGAAGAAGTTGCATTCGGGCATCTTGCGCAGGTTGTACTCGTGTAGGAACTCGCACGACTCGCCCTTTTTGCACAGCGCGCGCAGCCAGTGCTTGCACACCAGGCTATTGTAGGAAGCATTGGTGCTCGAGGCCGCGTTGGGTGCCTCGTGCCGGTCTGGGCAGTCGGTCCCCAGTGGGCAGGTCCCCGTGGCTGCAAAGGCTTTGCATACTGGCCGATTCGGTGCCAGGCCGTGACCGTACGTCTTGCGCAGGAAGGGACTGAATGTGAATGTGTAGGAGGGTGCTCTGTGCTCTAGAATTTGTTGCGCCAGGTCTTTGGCCGTGGGCGCCGTTGTGGTCGAGGTCGCAGTCGCCATGACGACGATTGTCTAGAATTGACTGTGACACTGTCCAGTATAATGATGAAAATCAGGCTCTCTTGTTCTCGGTTGATTGATGCGAGGATCGGAAGTTCGTGCGCGTCGTCGTCGTTTCGTTTCGTCAAGGTCGTGTAGTATGAAGATGATGTTTGGTGTATTTGATTAGGTATGTATGTAGTAGCTACAAAATTCCACCGATAACTCATTCCTGCAACGCAGCGTTGATGGAAAGCTCTAGTGGGGCTGACGCATCGGCGGTCGGTAAGCCTCAAGGCACCGGCCGCCTTCCGTAGGTTCGGTACACTACTGACCTCCTACCTAGGTATTAGTAAAACAAAAAGAATCGAATCCCTCAGAAACACGAATGCAATTCATTATTCTTGACTTGCACTACTCGACGATCCGTTGAACAATGCAAGAAATGTAAGGATATGAATGCTAAGCTCTAAGTTACTCTTGGACTGATAAGCTGTGCCCATTGACGGCACCATTCTTGACAGTTTTGTAAGCATTCTGATCCGGAATGGTAACAATTGCCAAGTACTCAACAACGGAAAGACAGCAGTGATGTTGCATTGCCGAGTAGAGTATCGAATGTACCATTCCTATGTTTACATATTTTCCAAAAGGTCAGCTAATTCAGACATGTATGAATCAATGATTTGACGATTAAACCTTCCGAGCTCGACCAATTTTAAACTTCTGACAGGAATCCCATCTAGTGTCCATACCAAATAGTCAGTGTAATACTACCAACACGTTGTAACTGACCTCTACTGCATGTGAGGTTGTTTGTATCCCCTGGGCCCTTACAGAGGACCCGACCGAAGTCTTCGGGTTGGAGTTCAGCTTGATTCTAGTGCCCAAACTTCCCCAAAATGTCACTGGTCCCCCGCAAAAGCCACTGAAGCGGGTGGGGCTTGATCTGCACCACGACCAGGTTCTCTATATTACCACCGCACATTTCCCCGGATAGACAACCCAGTTTCTGCGAGGACAAATGCGAACAACTTGCCGGCTCCGTCACTAGAGGACATGACCTGAACTAAGAAGAAACCAGACAGACTCTCACAAACTCCGACACCCATGTCTGCTTTCACCACTGGTTCCTAGTGTAGACCACCTCGGTGCGAGGTCTGGGGATCTACACGGGAAGTGACCCAATTCATCGTCAGTTCGTTGGCAGAGTCCCGCTTGGTGCGTCCCGAGAACGCCGTCAATGGTACACAATCTCTTCAAGGTATTGGCTTTCCATTCGTCGTATATCGTGTAGAACAACAACGGGCAAAGGCATGCTGAAAGTTTATCTCATGAATTGCTGTCCCACCTCGCAGCTTTGGCAACATTAATGTGTATAGGAGTAGCAGCGCGCCCAGCCACCTCCAACTTTCAACCTTGTTGTCTTGCCTTGTCAACTACTACCTTGCTGCATTGGCCATTCATACTTCTCGCTTCTCCGCATAACGTCTGTCTGGTCGTGACTGCAATACCTTTCCCCCGCAATAAGTTCGCTTCCCCGAGGGGAGACACTCGAATAGCGCCGAAGAGCCTCCAGATTCGCTGCAGCCACTCCGCACCAACCTACCGGAACCAGCAAGAACCACGCCGTTGACCATAGCCGTGGATCCTTGACATCAGTTGCGACCCGGTCGAGTACTATACGGCCCCAGCATCCTGGTCCGTCTCTTGGTTCTAGTCGTCCGTTGTCAGTCTAAACTAGAGCTAGAACATATCCCATCCCGATGCGCAATACTACATCTGTGCCATCGTGAAGATGATGCAAGAATCATCATGGATGAGCGCGGCCATGCGCCCGAGCCATGAGAGTGGCACCATATTGTCCTCGTTGCCCATGCCCTCCACCACATGGTTTTCGGACCCCATCCTTTCCTCATATCAGACCTTCTATAAAGTATTGGATCCCACCTCCCGTGTAATCTTCTTCTCTACTACCCTTTTCTCTTTTGTGTTAGCCACTCGATTCTTCTATCTACGGGTTCAGAGAAGAGGGCACAAGATGGCGCGCTCCATAGCTGCCGTGTCGGCGGCGTATATCCTTGGATTATTTGCTCTCGTACAATCTCAGACCGCAACCACCACATCCCCGGGCTCCGTCTTCACGGTCCCGGCTTCTGCAGATGAAGGCCAACCTCTGATACCAAATATCATAGACCCCCAAGCGGTCGACCCTCAATCTGTCTGTCCCGGCTACACGGCCTCGAACGTTGTTGAGACGACCAATGGGTTTACTGCAGACCTGACATTGGCCGGATCTGCCTGCAATGTGTACGGCAACGACATTGAAGAGCTCACCCTCACAGTTGAATACCAGGACGTCGATCGCTTGCATGTGGAAATTCAACCCAGGTACATTGGCCAGGAGAATAGCACTTGGTTCATCCTGCCGGAGGAGATCCTCCCCAAGCCCAAAGTTGACACGGACGGCTGTGCTTCTGAAAGTGACTTGTACTTCACCTGGAGCAACGACCCAACGTTTTCGTTCAAAGTCATGCGCAACAGCACAGGAGATGTCCTCTTCAGCACAGAAGGAAGCAAGCTAGTCTATGAGGACCAGTTCATTGAGTTCAAGACTGGGCTTCCCGAGAATTATAACCTCTACGGTTTGGGTGAGGTTATGCATGGCTTGAGGCTCGGAAACAATCTTACGAGTAAGTTTCAATGCCATTTGACTTGCATGCTTCCTTTTTTTTTAACGTTTCATAGGGACTCTTTTCGCAGCAGATGTTGGTGACAATCTCGATGCCAACATCTATGGTCACCATCCTGTTTATTACGACACTCGATATTTTGAGGCAGACGATGCAGGAAAGTTGACCTACGCTGCCGACACCAATGACACATCCAAGACGTACAAGTCTTACACGCATGGTGTCTTTCAACGCAATGCTCATAGTCAGGAAATCTTGCTAGAGGCTCCTGGCATCACATGGAGAGCGATTGGTGGGGAAATTGGTGAGCAGAACAATCATGAGTGTGACAAGACTACTGCTAACACAAGCTATTAGACCTTTACTTCTTCCAAGGTCCCACTCAAGACGCTGTCACCAAGTCCTACCAAAACAGCATCATCGGCCTTCCAGCCTTTCAACAGTGGTGGACTTTTGGCTATCACCAATGCCGTTGGGGCTATAACAACTGGACTGAACTCCAGGAAGTTGTCGACAACTTTGCCAAGTTTGAAATCCCCTTGGAAACTATATGGAGTAAGTCATCAGTACTTATATGCTCAGCGACATATCTCGACACTGACAGCAAGCAATATAGACGACATTGATTATATGAATCAATACCGAGACTTTGACAATGACGCGATTCGTTATCCTTATGATGAAGGCGCCGAATTTCTTGAGAAGCTTCACGCCAACAACCAGCACTATGTGCCCATTGTAGATTCAGCAATCTATGCTCCCAATCCTGATACGGAGCAGGGGCAGTATCCAATCTATGACCGTGGCGTTGAGCAAGATGCTTTCCTTTTGAACCCCGATGGTGAGCTAGATATCCAATCAGCTACATAATGGACAAGAATTACCTAGATACTGACACCGAATAGGTTCGTTGTACGTGGGAGCTGTTTGGCCCGGCTATACAGTGTTCCCCGACTGGATTGGCTCAATTTTCAATGGCACTGGCACACACCAATGGTGGACTTCGGAGTTCACAACTTGGTATGAAAAGGTCAAGTTCGACGGCATCTGGATCGACATGTCAGAAGTTTCGAGTTTCTGCGTGGGCAGCTGTGGAAGTGGAAACCTCACCCTCAATCCCGTCCATCCCCCTTTCTTGCTTCCTGGAGAGCCCGGCAACTTGGTTACCACCTACCCAGAGGGATTCAATCTGACCAATGGTACTGAAGTCACCACGACGTCGACCTCTTCAGCAGCCGATGCTACTACTACTTCGTCTTCTACTTCAACCTCTTATCTCCGTACAACGCCTACTCCTGGTGTGAGAAATGTCAACTACCCACCATACACCATCAACAACTTCCAGGGAGTTGACATGGCCGTTCACGCTGTCAGTCCCAATGCAACACACCACGGCGGCACTCTTGAATATGATTTCCACAACGTCTTTGGTCATCAGATCCTGAATGCCACCTACCACGCTCTCCTTGCCGTGTTCCCGGGCAAGCGACCTTTCATCATTGGCCGATCTCAGTTCGCCGGTTCCGGAAAATGGGCAGGTCACTGGGGAGGCGACAACAACTCTCTCTGGGCGTACATGTTCTTCTCCATTCCCCAGGCTCTGTCGTACTCCTTATTCGGCTTCCCCATGTTTGGCGTCGACACGTGCGGGTTCGGCGGCAACACGGACATGGAGCTCTGCGCCCGCTGGATGCAGCTCTCGGCCTTTTTCCCCTTTTACCGCAACCACAACGTCCTGTCCGCCCTGCCGCAGGAGCCCTACCGCTGGTCGGCCGTGGCCGACGCCTCCAAGGCCGCCATGAGGATCCGCTACGCCCTGCTGCCGTACCTGTACACGACCTTTTACCTCAGCCACGCGACCGGCTCCACGACGCTGCGCGCCCTCGCCTGGGACTTCCCCGACGAGCCCTGGCTGGCCGCCGCCGACCGCCAGTTCCTGCTCGGCGACGCCGTCCTCGTCACCCCCTGCCTGGTCCAGGGCGCGGACACCGTCGACGGCGTCTTCCCGGGCGTCGGTTCGGGCACCGTCTGGTACGACTGGTACAACCAGACGGCCGTCACCGGCGTCGCTGCCGGCCAGAACGTGACGATTGCCGCGCCGCTGGGACACATTCCCGTCTACGTCAAGGGCGGCAAGGTGGTCCCCCTGCAGCAGCCGGCCCTGACCACGGCCGACGTGAGAAATAGCCCGTACAGCCTGCTCGTCGCGCTCGATGGGGAGGGCAAGGCGTCTGGTGGCTTGTATATCGATGACGGTGAGAGTATTGAGACGGATAACAACACCTGGATCGACGTAAGTACACCTTTAGTCACTTTGGCATGTTTTGTACTTGTAGAGCTTTGAAACACTAACAGATTGACTACTTCTAGTTTGAGGCTACCTCCACCAGCCTCAAGGCCAGCCCCAAAGGCACCTTTGTCGAAAGCAATGCCCTCGCCAACGTCACTATCCTGGGTGTTACCGGTAGCCCCAGTACAGTACAGCTCAACGGCGAGGATGTCGGATCCGTATTTGCATTCGATGCCACGTCCCAAAAGCTCAGCATCACGGGCTTGGACGCGTTGACACAGGACGGGGCTTGGGCTCAGAATTGGACTTTGACCTGGTCCTAGATGAAGGAAAGTCTTCGCAATTTATTGCTACTCGGATTCGGAACAAAAGGGAGTGATTAGTCTTGGCTACAGGAGTTTAGTAATTGCTTCGATATCAAGCATTTTGCAGTTTTTACTGCCACAGTCTGAAAATAAATGAGAATTAAATATTTGGTGTTCCTAGACTAGCGCGTGGCAATGAGACGTAGTATGACTGAGAAGTCCATCAGGTCTTGCTAGAACCAATATAATTCACACATGGTGGTCGCAAGAACCTGGTCTGATAGCAAGCCAATACTTATCGGACACTATGTGAAGCAATCTGCAGGACTTGGATTTTTTGCCATTTGCTTCACTGAGAATGATCGCAGTATATGGCTGATCAATATTTCATCATATGGATTCTCCATCATTTGCACAACGTCAAAGCATTTGAACCTCGTCATGTCAATCAAATCAGCGTTTTTGATTTGTTTTTCCTATTGACTGGAAATATATCTGTCTTCCTTCGAATAATCACCAAACCACCAGCTCTCGACAGTAAATAAGGTCTAGCAAATAATATAGAAGGGTAGAACCGGAGGTTTTCCTGTGATGACATGCCATCACAGGAGGGGGGAAAAGAAGTGTGAGAATCGAAGGTTATGTGCCGAGGGAATGTATACAGGTCAGAAGGGTCGTTTCTTTCGTTATTTCAAAGCAAATTGGGGTTCTAGGGAGTGTTTTGGGAGGATGGATCCATAAACAAGGTGATCAGTAGCCATCACTCCTTTTTTTGACTTTTGCTTGCTTCTCCACTCATTCGTCAGTCATTATACCATGTCGTGCATGTGCTGAAGCCAGTTTTTTGTCTTTCTTTTCGGTATCGGCCAAGAGGTCGGGAGCTGCAGTCACGACAGCCGGAGTTTGCTTTTTATTCAAATACAGGGAAAATCAATCAAGACAGATATGTTCTTGATAGCAACTCAGTGGAAGTTCTTTATGCATTTACTGCTTTCGGTAGCCAGTAGGGTAGGTGCCCGAGGTCACGGTAACGGTGGTAGGTGCCGGGCAAGTGGCGTAGCTATGCCAAGGACTCGTCAGTCTTTGAATTCTGATTACTCCAGGAGATGCGGTAGATATCTCGCGAAAATGAACTTACCCTCCCTTCTCAGTCTTCGTGACAGTGGTGGGTACAGTTACCGTGGTGGGCACCGTGACGGTAGAGACGACAGGCTAGAGTGGGCCTCGGTCAGTAAAGATTCGGAAAATAGCAGAAGTCGATAGGAAGAAAAGTATAAGGGTATACTCACGTATCCACTGCTGGTGACTGTCACAGTCTTGGTCTCGGTGACGGGCTATGATTGACAAAATTAGTACACTTCAAAGTATGTATGACGAGGACTGGAAATGAATGGAAATTCAGAAGTCGTCGAAACAGGAACTTACGTATCCAGCAGAGGTCACAGTGATAGTCTTGGTCTCAGTGACAGGCTATGATCGAGAGAGTTAGTATGCTTTTCTAAAGTATATATGATGAGGGGTTTGATCGGATGGGATTCGGAAATAATCAGGACAACAACTCACGTATCCAGCAGAAGTCACGGTGACAGTCTTGGTCTCAGTGACGGGCTATCAAAGGCATAGTCAGCAAATCCGTTCATTACCTCATCCATTCTGAGCACACTCAGGTATCGACCGAGCCACAGAAGCATTGAGGAGTATGCTTACGTAGCCTGCAGAGGTTGTGGTCACGGTCACGGTCTTGGTTTCGGTGGAAGCCTGGGAAGCATTCCGTCAGCATTTATTGGGCTTTTGACCGAGTTCGCCGTCGTCAGGAGTATAGGATGAAATGACTCACCTTGCCCGAAACAGTGACGGTGGTAGGAACCGTGACAGGGACAGTGATAGTCTTGTCATTCTCCTTGGTAACAGTGGAGGTGATATATGAGGTGGCGTAGCCAGTCTCTGTGACTGTCTTTCCAGGGCCAGTGACAGTCACAGTGGATGTGACGGGCTGTCATATCGATGGTCAGCGTCTCTATCAGACATGAATCAAGCTGGTTCATGCAGCTGTGATGTATGATATCAGGTATGACTTGATAAAAGATCACTCACGTATCCAGACTTGGTGACTGTGACAGTGTTGGTCTTGGTGACAGGCTATATCGTCATTAGCTACTGTGGTCCTGCTACCCATCATTCCGAACTATATTCCGAAGACTGGCTTACGTAGCAGTCGGCTGTCTTGGTGACAGTTGTTCCAGGTCCAGTGACGGTGACGGGGTAGGTGATGGTATTTCCTGGCTGGGTATATGTGACAGTGCTGCCCTTTCCGGTAATGGTCGAGACGACGGTAGAGTAGCTCGTCACAGTAATGGTCTATGGAAGAGATGGTTATACAAACGGTTTGTCCGAAAAATTACATTATACTCAAAACGAACCTTGCCAGTTCCATATTGTTGACTGGTGACAGTCACTGTCTTGGGAGCGCAAGTCCCATAACCGTCATCACCGGGAACAGGGCTGGCAGCAGCAAGAGCGCTGTTATTTCAATGTTAGTTCCATATGCCGAGAAATGGAGGGACGGTTCAAATACCTCAGGGCGAGAATAAGAGATTGAGTCTTGAACATCATTTTGAAAATAATTTGATGGAGAACTTGTCAACCACGGTGATTGTTAAAAGCGAGGGATTTGCTGGTAGCGAAGGACGAGAGACTCTTGCTGACTTTGGCTTGATGATACCGAAATATGATGATATTTTCGAGTGGATTGGGCGAGACTTTATAGGAAAACCATGATGGCCGAGGAAAAGATGTAGCTGATAGAATCGAGTCGATGCGAATATTATTCTCCATTCTCGCTAATTGACCACGAAAACAACCACACTCTTCTGAGCCCACGATAATAGGCTGCATCGTGCATTCCCGACCTTTCCGGCTCGGCGATCAACACTCGACTGAGATTGACATTACGTGATGATCTAGTCGGAGTAGTTGTGCTCCGAGGTGCACCCTTGGGAGGAATACCTAGCCAAGAGTGACACTACTCAACCAAATGATCTTGAATAACCGATCAGCCAACCTCGTTAACACGGGTTTGATGTCCAGGCGTGACTGGGCTACTTAACTCGCGTTACGCCAACGTATGGTACCTCGTCTATAGAGCTGCAGATCCCTGCATGCAACGTGGTCGTGCTACTTCTGTTACAGGATTAATGAAAGGCTGCCTGGCCTGCAAAGACCGATCGGGCTACAGACATACATGAATGAGCAGGGCTCAATGAGTTTATTCTGACCACACAGCACTCTTTCTGCTTCTCGAAAAGTTCGACGCAATTAACTGCAGCCAGTCCACGTTTGCAGCCGTTTCCACTGAGCATAGGGCTCTGAAATGCCTGCCCGCCCGTTGGAATGTTAAATTAGAGTTGTGAAGGGCATACTTCGTCCTTTGTAGAAGAGTCCCCATGCTGACATCAGATTATCATGTTCATGAAAAGTTTACGAGGAGCAAGTAAGGTCCTGTAGGATACACGACGTCGAAGTATCCTATACCGATCATCATCCCGTATCCTCAGAGCATTGAAGAGGCTCGGAACGCGAGCCGTATGTAGAGGATATGCGAAAACTGGTTTGGATAGTCCAAAAGCTGGAGGCGATGGCGAATAAGCTCTGGTTTGGAGTACAACCCTCCATGGGCAGCACCTGCCTTAGGGCCACTGAGACTAGGTGAATCTAAGTTGTCAGTGGCTGTAAAGAACAAGCTTCAATAGAGCTCGTTTCTCTGGGGTGCATGGTTCTCCTTGTTGTCCTCAAAGGAGCAGCTGCGTGGCAATTCGTTGGCGACGGCCCGTATATGCGAGGTCAGCTCACTTTCGGGTCCGCCCTAATGCGGTGAGCTGTGTGACCGGTCAAGGGCTTTAGTGGAGCTAGAGGACAGGTACTGGCAAAGGACTTGAAGAACATTCCGAATGGGTTTAAACGTTTTGTGCAGAAGCTGAAAGATCTTGCGAGAGAATAATGATTGTTACCAATGATGGGAGCCGATGATGTGTTGTTTTGCGCATCCTGTCACGGCATATTCAGGCTTGGGCACAGTGGCAGTAAGGCTAAGATATTGTCTGCCGTGTCAACATGCTCAAGATGAGATGTCGGCTGGAGATCGGCCTTATTGCAGAACTTGGAAAACTGCGTCATCTGGAAGGCCGTGCCGACTACGAACATGTGTTGTTGGCTGGACTTTGAGATGGGCCTGCTTGTCGAGGCATACCAGTATGTTGGGGTGTTACATAGCAGCTCACACCACTTCCCGCTTCTCCAAAAATAACTCGAGAATGCCCCCCAAAAGCTGAATAGAAGGACCCGAATGGCGAGTTTACTTACCATTCCCTCAGCCTCGGGACTTGCTAGCGGAAAATGCAAAATGTCGATCCCCAGAAGTGCATTATACGGTTGAGTGTTAGCGAAGCAACCATGCGTGCCGAGGAAAGTAATGTGTGTTGCTAGTGTTGACTGGCTTTGGCTATACAGGCTGACCAGTCGGAGCTTTTCTGGGCGTCCGAAAGCCAAGCCTTACCTGCAGCCTCTGATCGGATCGATGTTGTCGCTTGTCTGGCCAATGGGTCATAGCATTGGCTGTGGAATATGGTGTGGTCCGGATAGTATTGCAAGACCCGTTGCGCGCCATGGCTGTCAGCATTCTTTCGCATTCCAATGAAGGAGTGAAACAGGTTTTCGACCAGCGGGACTAGCCACCGGACATATGTTTGCTACACCAGGAGCAGTTACTGCGCAAGCCAATGGAAGAATGACTCTGGGCTCGGGAGGGGCTGAGTGGCGCAATTTCTGCTCACACAAGACGCCAAAAAAGGCACAGAGAGGAGGTCAAACCTATAGGCTATGTTGCCTGACTATGCTGAGTTGGCGCTATTGAGCTTGGCCGCAGCCGGCGGTAAGCCTCAAGCCTCAGCGTTGCATTTGCCGGGATCAGCCATATTCAGGCTTGATCCTCATCATTGACAGTTACCTGTCTTAATATATGAGCTAACGGTTGAAGTTGAAATATGCTCATGCCTGGTGCAAAGAGGCGCCATAAGTCCACCAATCGCTATTGCTGCCGAATAATACTACGACTCTGCATAGATCCCCAGCATCAATAATGGGGTAAACCCCATAGTGAGCAAGGGTAGAACTTAGATAAATGAGTATATGTGTTCCTACCGGGAGGGAAGGTAACATGCCTAGGTATGTAGCTGTGTTTGGGCGCAGTCAATCGTTTGCGTAATGGATTGCCTTGGGCCATTCTCACGCATAAACAATGCCTGTCATGCAGGTCGATGTACCTCGCGCGCTGATTCCTTCCAGCTGACCAGCTGTATCATGGTATGCGGGGGAAGTGCTGATGATCGGCAGGTCTACGGATAATGGCCAGGTCAAGAGCTCTGTAGGCTTTTGATATATGCGCTGTCACTCGGTTCGAGTAATGCTTTGTTTTCTTAAGTTCTTTATGGTTGCCTCGGCTGCACTTGGGCTGTCATTCAATGGGCTCAGCTGTCAGCCCGCAGCGCAGCTTTGACCGGTAAAAAGTCCATGATCATGTCGGTCAGCTCACCTTGAAAGCAAAAGTCGTAAAGAGACGCGATTGCTCAAATACTATGTTTTGTTTGGAGCAAGCGAGGTACTGAGGTTTATGCATTCCGCGCCGTCGATAGGTAGGACAATCCGATGAGCTAGTAAGAATCAAACGAGATAGCATTGGGAATCGATGAAGTTTCTGCAAAATCCTTGGGTTCTCAGCCGATGTCCCTACCTTTGGAATACAATTTCAAGACTCTGGTGTGAGCCATCTGGAAGGCACGACTGATACCAGGAGACTGTATGACGTAGAGTACTGTCAGTATCATCCAAAGCCTTTCAACTTGTTTGCATCAACATACTGCACATTCATAAATCAGAGAAAGCAGGGGAAATATTACAAGTAGAAGCGCTTTAGAGGCAGAAGACCAAAGACGTGCGGTCATCATCGATAATCATCACAGCACCAAGGCGTCCACCAGTGTAGACTCCTGCCATTGCTTCTGTCAACCTAGACTCTGTCAAAGAAATTCGATACCAGTCTCGTTGTACGATTTGCCTCAGCTGCCATCCATTTAGCCTGAAACGTATTTCGACGTCCGCCTTGCCATTACGTTCCACGGAAAGGATTTCGTGTCGCTTCGCAGCAGGCAAACTCAGCCTATAGATCCTTTAATAGAACTGGACCCCAACCTCACGAATATTAAAAACGCCACACCTTGCCTACAGGGACGAGACTCTGGTCAAAATAGACCTCGGAACTGAGGGATCGAGATACTTCAGCTCGTGGAAGCGATGATACCCAAGCAGCATGGAGCTAAGGCTCGCATCGGGCCGGTAAACCTTTTTCATTTCGCCTAGAATGAAAGAGCTATGTCTCGCTCATGGCAAAAAGAATGAACGAGACATGATCATCCAATAGATTTCTAGGACGTGACGCCTGGCGTTAAAGGAATTGAGAGTGGCAACAGTGTTGAACGCATCAGTCCGATTCTTAGGTTCGATCTGAAGCGCTCTTTCAATTCCCAATTCATGATACCAAGATTTCATACTATTCATACCCTATCATACCTTTGCGTTATACTTTTCGGGCAAGAACCCGCAGCCTAAAGTACCCAAAGTTATACCCGCCCGAAGGGTTCTTACATACGTGCTCCAAGACCTCCACCACCTCCTTGACACACTCTTCTCTCTCCTGGGGATTCTCAATCGCGTCAAAAAACTGCTTGCCCATCAACCTGATCCAGCCGTCGACGCCGCCGGCATCGGCGGGCGTCGGCCGCGACTCGAGCTCGACCTTTTCCACCTTCCACCCGCCCACGGCCTCCTCCATGATCTGCACGGCCCAGCTATCGTCGGGGAAGAACCACGGGTCGGCGGCCAGGGCGCGCTCCAGCCCGACGCGGCGGGCGACGCCCATGAGCAGGGCCGCGCGCATCTCGGCCACGTTGCCCCGGCCGCCCATCTCAAAGGCAAAAGTGCCGCCCGGTTGCAGCGATCTGTGCACGCCGCGGAAAAAGGACTCTTGCTCGTCGCGCGGGCAGCGCAGGATCCAGTGCATGGCCGCGTTGGAGAACGCCTTGCTGTAGGACGACTGCTGTAGGGACGGGGTATTGATAATCTCGAGTGCGTCGATAACTTGATGATGAGAGTGACTATGTGAGCATGATACACGGAGATTGCAACTAACATCAGAGACTCAAGCCGAGTTTTTGGAAACTGGAACATACCTTCGAAACTGCATCGATCATTCTGCGCTTCGGCCGCCGCCTTCTTGGACGACTCAATCATGGACGGCGAGGAGTCTGTACCGTGAATTCTACCACTACCTTTGGAAAGAACTTCGGCGATCTCAAAGTCGACAATACCATCTAGTTCACTCGTCAGCTCCCTCCCACTGTCATGAGAAGTCTCATGGTGACGAGATAAGTGTATGCTGTTTCCTTGCTCAAATGAACGTACCACCGCAGCCAATGTCCAATATGACATCGTCAGGTTGAGGTTCCAACCATTGGACAATCTTTTTGGCCAGTTTTGGCACAAAAGAGGCGGACTTTTGGTAGGCCTTTTACATGTTTTGTTAGAATATCGGGACTGTAATGGTGATGATGTCTCGCTCACCTCGGAAGACCAGTGGTCAGTCGTTTGTGACATTTTATTGATTTCCTTTGTTGGTATCAACAATGAACTATCAGGATTCTTGCTGAGATACCAAGTTGTTCAAGTGTTGGGAGACTCGGTTTATATAGTAGGTCGGTAGCATATAGTGTTGCCGATTGACGCTTGGCAGGAGCCGATGTGTGGAGATGGCTACTTGAACAGATAGGCACCGATCTCGGAGGCAAATCAACAGGCATTGATTGGACAACCAGCACAAGGGCTTATACTGGGTATTCTTAGTAGAACGGCTTGCTCTAGTTTCTGTCATGGTCAATAGCAAATGAGGTTGAAGTTGGGTTGAAATGAGGATATGTGAGAGGCAACAGCATGTTTGACCGACATGGATGACTTTTAGACTACGGCCCACGGGACTACTTCCACGCCGTACCTGTCAGGATTGCGAAAGAACCATGTCATTAAATGATCTAGTCTAGGTCCAAGTGCTTATACTGCTTATCACCGAGGGAATCCTCGACACGCTTCATGATGGCTAGTACCTTCTCCTCTTCCAGGCGTCTACCAACAATCTGCACGCCGACTGGCAAGCCATGCATGGCCTCGGCATCGTAGAGCTTATAGGCGCCCCGAGCAACACCGTTGAGCTTGTTGATCTTGAAGTCCTTGGGTAGCTGATCCAGAGTCTTGTCGACGTGCGTGACTGGGAGTATGCCAGCCGTGTAATCAAGAATATTGAACAAGAAGGTATAGCCACAGCTGCTAACGGCGTCTCTCATACAGTCGTGAGGAACTGCCGGGGTTGCGTTTGGAGGTGTCAGGAGACAGTCGACGTTTGCAGAGTTCCACCACTCGAACCACTTGACGCGGTAGGCCTCGCGCTTTGCTACCAATTTCCAGTTCTCAAAGGCGCTCTTGGGGTGCCATTCGCGGACCAGCCCAGCCCACACATCGTCCCGTCGAACGTACTTGACCCACAGATAGTACAGGTACTTGAATGGGCGCGGCAGGTTCATCAGCCACTCCATCTGCGCCGAGCCGGAGTCGTTCCATTCTCCCGTTCTGAAGAAGGATCGAAACATTTGGCAACCATCGGCGTTGAGCAGTAGCGAACCAACTTGCAGCCCCTCATATGGAGAAGGGGGGTCAATTTCCACAATCTCGTGGCCCTCAGCCCTGAGAGCATCTTCGACCATCTTCATCGCACGTACACATGCAGGGCTAGGATCCACCACGCCATCCGTTCTCATGACTCCGACACGAAGTTTGGACTTGGAAGTGTACTCCTTTTCAATCTCGGACCTCCATGGCATTGGGTGAACGCTGGGATCATACGTCCAAGGCTGCATCCCGATCATGGAACGCGAGAAATATGTCAAATCGTTGAGCGTTCTTGTCATGGGCGAAAACACACTCGGGACACCTTCTTGGCCCGGCATACTTGTAAGCACTCCCAGCTTTGGCCATCGCCCGGTTGAGCATCGCAGACTGTAGATGCCCGAAAAGTGAGCAGGGGCACGCACACTGCCGGCTACATCACTACCAATGCCGATTCTGCCACCCAGAGCGAGTAGTGCAGATTCGCCGCCAGTCGAGCCACCTGGGGAATACTTGTTGTTGTGAGGGTTCATGGCCCGGCCCCAGACATCGTTGGTGGACTCGAAGCTGAGCAGCGTGATGGGGACATTTGTCTTGACATAGGGCACGGCTCCGGCATCCTTCAACAGCCGCACCATGGCTCCATCCTGGGTGCCCTTGTTGCCTACGAAACTGCTGAAGCCGACGGTCGTGTCAAAGCCGCCCACTACAATGGTATCCTTTAGACTGATGGGGATACCTGCCAATGGTCCTTGCAGATTGATGGAACCATTCTTGATCCACTCCTCGGCCTCTAGGACCATGACTTCGGTGACACAATTTGTCTTTTCCTGCGCCTTGACGGCAACTCTGCCGTACGTGCGCAAGATGTCCACGGGCTTGATTACGCCGTTTCTGACATCCTGGACTAATCCTTCTATGGGCCTGTCAATGACTTCCTTATCGAACGCTGTGAAAGGACCCTGGCAATGAGTAAGGCCAAGTAGTCGGCGTTGTCTTTCTTCCTGTTTGAAGCGGCTAGAGGGTTGGTTTGACATTAGTTCTGGTTCAAATGGACTCGGCCGGTACGAGAGGTATGGAGACGGGGGATATTTCAACGTACCAATCCCGCTTGTGCTGGAAGTAGGATGTCATATTTGGCGGGATGATAGGCTCTCTTCTAAGCAAATTACTCAACCCTCTCCACTGCAATGCTGCCCACGAAAAGAAAGGAAAGAGAGACGATGATGATCTCGAATTCTTACAAAAGAGAAGGGTGAGAGTGTAGATAACCCAAGTGGGTGATGGGTTGGGGTAAGTGTAAGTAAGTACTACCGATTGATCGGTTTATGAGCAAGTGAACCGTTCCTTCCCCCACAGTCCTATCTCCAACGAACCAACCCCCCTGGCTTAGCTGGCCTAGCTGCAGGCACCGCTGATAGCCGTCGGACGCTGGGACATTCCCGGTAGCGAAGCATCACGAGACGTGGACGCAGCTCTATTGCAGTTGCAGGCCGCAGCAGAGCATGGACAGACATCGGCTTACGAGAGAATTGTCTTATTTAAACCAAGACGATGCCTACATCAAACTTAATATTACGATGCTCCGAGTGCGGTCCTAGCTTTGTGTTTACAGTAGCGACCTTACGTATGAACTTTAACTACTTTACCGCTCAGAGAAGCAAATGCATTGTGTCTTTCATTCATGCGCAATGTATTTATTCCCATTACATTGTAATTTCATTACAGTCTACTTTGTGCACATGATAGCAATTGTGGTTGCTTGTAAGATCTGATCAGTAGTCATGACACTGTTTGACCAGTCTGATTCTATGTACATGAATCTCAAGGAAACAGGACCACTATGATTTCTATTCAATACATCCTTTTTCTTCTTCGTCTCTTCTTCTCTAACCAACATTGCCTAGATCGGAGGGGTCGACACGATAAATACCCTTGATGGCAGCTCAGTATACTCAACCCCACTCTCCTCGTCTGCTTACCCCACTGTTCGGACAGTACCGAGCGCCGGAGACGTCAAGCAAGTGGGCACCAGTACCACGGTGGGATCCAGTGTTATCATAGATGCGCCGTGACACTTACACACATATTTAGATCGTCGGCGGGCATGAAAGTCCATCGGATGAGACATACGTTTATGATAGCACGAAGAAGTCCGGAACATAACTACTAATCTAAATTCCACATTTCTACAACAGATTACGGTTATCTCAAGAGGAACGGAGTGCCCGAGACTCCATTCCATTGAAACTAGTTTGCATAGATCGGTAGAGAGTTTCGGAACCAAGCACCAAAAGTCCCACAGGGAGAAGAAAGAAATAATGTCCGCCGCCACCGAAAAGCCCGAGTATGACCCCGATCAGTCGGGCGTCTACCTCGTCTGCTCCATGTGCGGAACCCAGTTCCCGACGACGGACCGCAACGCCCTCAAGACGTGCTTCATATGCGACGACCCGCGCCAGTACACACCGCGGGCGGGACAGTCCTTTACCACGCTGGATGAGATCCGCGGCAGCGGCAAGTACCAAAACACGTTCCAACCCCTACTGGCAGGCGAGAAGGAGGATGAGGCCACCTTTATTTCCATCGTCACAGAGCCCAAGCTCGCCATTGGCCAGCGCGCCATCCTGATCCGCACGCCGGCCGGCAACGTGCTCTGGGACTGCGTGACGCTGCTGGACGCGGCGACCGAGGCCAAGATCCACGAGCTCGGCGGGCTGGCCGCCATTGTCATTTCCCACCCGCACTACTACTCGACGCACGCCGCGTGGTCTCGGGCCTTTGGCGGCTGCCCCGTCTACCTGGCGTCCGAGGACCGGCGGTGGCTGACGCTGTCGTGCCCGCAGCAGGTCTTTCTGGCCGACGGCGAGGACCAGACGGAATTCGACGTGCCGCTGCCCGGCTCGACGGATCTGCCCGGCATCAAGATCCTCAAGCTCGGGGGCCACTTTCCGGGCTCGCTGGTCCTGCTGTACCAGTCCCGCCTGCTCGTTGCCGATACCCTGTACACGACGCCGGCGGGGCTCGGCAACTGGGACGTTGACGCGCTGGGCGCGGCGCGCGAGGGGGGACGGCCGCCTGGTCTGAACAGCTACAGCTTCATGTGGAGCATCCCCAACATGATTCCGCTGGCACCGGGCGAGATCGCACGGATGTGGAGTGTGCTCAAGAAGCACGAATTCATCAGCTCACATGGAGCCTTCGTGGGTATGGACATTGTAGGCAAGGATACGGCTGAAATGAGAAAGAGGATTTTGGACAGTATGCAGATTCAAATGAGCTATATGGGCTATGGAGATCATACTTTCTTGGCCGAAGACTGAATGAAGAGCATTCTCTAGCTCTCATGATACCTGCCTCATCTCTCAACTATAATAAATTTGAACAATATATCCTAGTCTGGACGAGCCTCTGAACAAGCGAAAGTGAATCACGTCAATCCCGTCAGGTAGGTGTTCATGACATAAGATATCAGTGGCAAGATACAGGCTGAAATCGTAGTATTTACTATCTGTCAAACGCTGAAATACCAAGCTGGAAATTCAACGTGTTTCCTTCCTCTTCATCTGCTGGGCTTCCGTCCTCAAAGGGTCTCTTTGCCATCATGAAATCTATTAAAAGTTGGCGACGACATCGCCTTGCTCATTGGCGCTACAACGAAACGTCGTGGCCCAAACCCATTCCACTGTATCGAAACGGTCGCCAGAAACTTCCTGCGAAAATTGCAAAGTATGCGACACCATCGCCATAGAACGCTTTTCTTCCAACAGGGAAATTCGAAACGGTCGTAATAGTGCGAAACCCCGTGATTGATCTTACGAACTCAATAAGTGCTCGATGGCGCCTTGTACGCTTCCGCCACTGCGCCGAAGTGCGGCAACATTTCTGTCAAAATCAAAGAAGCCCATATCGTTCAGCTGTCTAAGCTGCTCGGCGTACCGTTCTTCAGGTGGTCTGTTGTCGGCAGGGGCAGACGGGGCACCACCAGCTGAGCCCATACCCATGAGCTGCATCACCTGTTGCAGAGCCTCGGGTGACATGGGAGGTAGGCCTCCGCCAAAGGGATTGGCAGCAGCAGCGCCAGCATTAGGCGCAGCACCACCGAAAAGGGCTGCAAATGGGTTCGGCGGAGGGCTTGTAGAGTTTGCGGGTGCGTTTCCTGCATTACCACCCTCTCCAGAACCGGTGTTGCGTTGCGCGTCGGTGCTGCCGGTAGTAGTCTGGGAGTCAGCACCAGTTTGGGCGCCAGCTGCAGGAGGAGCACCGAAATTACCCATGGCGAAGGGGTTGAACAAGCCGGCGAGAGGGTTTGCGTTGGCACCCCCGCCGGCACCGGGCATCTGGAGGCCTGCCCATGCTGAAGGGTCGAACAGGTTTGCTTGAGCGGCGCCGTTGTTGTTACCAGCCGCGCCGGTGGCACTCCCATCCTGAGGAGTCGTATCAGTAACACCAGGAGCTGGGAAAGCTCCCTGGCCACCGGGACCACCACCGCCTCGCATCATGCGCCCAAAGCGCTGAGCACTGCGGAGCGCCTCCGGGTTTGTCATCATATGACGAAACATAGGCGATCGCAGAATCTCCCGGGCGTTGGGTTGGTCGCGCAGCATGGGGTTCTGCTGAATCATCATGTCGATGAACTGATCATTGTTGAGCATCTCGTTCATTTGCTGCAGCACGTTGGGATCCTGCATCATTCGGCTGAGGCCCTCTTCGTCCATCATGGAGCCAGACATGCCTCCGTCGGGACCAAAGAGATCGGCAGATGGGAGTCCGGTAAGACCAGCGTATCGCGCACCCGTGAGACCAGCAAGAGGGTTGTTGGCAGTACCGGCAGCCATATTGGTCGGCACTTGAGGTCGGGGCGGTGCCTGCTGCGAGGACGTCGAGGCAGGCGCGGGTGTAGGATTGCTCGCAGCGCTCTTGACCAGGTGAACTGTGTTACCCGCCTTGATCTTGTATGTGCTCAAGGGCTCCTCGTTCTTCATGACGCGACCAGAGTAGATTAACCGTTGGCGCTCGACGGGAATGTTCTCAAAATCGGCTGTGGACAGCTTTGTCTTGAGGTCGAGTACTGTTGCGCTCTCGGCCATGGTGATGGTGTGGTTGCCCTCGCCCGAGGTCTTGACCTTGAAGGTGACCTGGGAGTCGGCGGATGCTTCAGCAGCGTCGGCCATGGTGGCGGTGTGGTGTGATGATGCTTCTTGACGATGTCTTGGAAATACTGGCGGGAGATGGGCGACTCGCAACGGACAGCTCGGCAAGCTGTCAACTGGAGTTGGATCGAAGGTATGAGTCTGGCACAGGCTCGCGAGTGCGCAATAGAGACAGGGGTCTCAGGATGGCTGATGCGGTGCTATGCGATGCACGGGAAGAGTGTCTGCGGCTGTCCAAGATAGGTTGTTGTGACTGCTGCCCTTGCTTTTCTCTTCTTCGCGTGGAACACCTAGGCTGCAAGTAATATGAAGAAGAAAAAATGGCAACGTGACTGACTGTTGGATGAGGAACGGAGCTGTGGTGCGGCTGTTTGTCACCACGGCGAGTCGCTGTCCTCTGGCAAGTCCAAGTGGGCTGAGGTGATAGATAATCACCAGTGGTGGGGCAAGTGCAGCAGGGCGGATGACGACGGTAACTGCTTTTTAATGGATGCGCTGGATGCGATTTCTTTCTGGGCTGATTTGCTGGCTGCTAGGAAGGGAGGCGCCTACCTCCAGGTATTATTACATCCATTACAGTGCATGCATTCACTACTACGTACATAACATTGGTTGGTTACCTATTCTCATTTGTTGCTTGGTTCGCCACCAAAGACACACGCCCCAGGTCTGCCTGGAAGTGACAAAATACCCTCACAACTCTTGTGATGCATTCGCCGCATGTCCGTTTGGACGAGACGTTGATGGGAGCCGTTGAATTCGGCCTCAACCGCCCAGTCACCCTAAGCAGTATCGCAAATCGAACCGTGCAGTATGTGTTCCCTTTATTACACCAACCTGACTGGTCACTTCAGGCAACCTGGTAATTCAGCATATCGCTCGCATGCTTCAAGCACTGATTTGGATGTGGTGGCTGCTCAATGGACATTGCACTGGTCATCCGCTTCTCTTGGCATCTACTGCATTCTGGACCGTCGTATATGTGGGGGGAGGAAACCAACCTGATGCTTTATGTATGAGACTATGAGCTCCCAGCGAGCGCCGAGCGGCCAGCCGAGCCTACTATGTACATCGGCGCAACTGGCTGGCAACCAGCAGCAGCCAAGCAAGCGAGAGCTGATGTCACCCAAAGGACCCTAGCGGACATGAATCCCATTCAGACCAGACCCTGGATAGGGATGGAGGCCCGGGGTTCGGGACACGTATCGCCGTCGCCCCCAGATGACCCCCCGACAGGCGCAATTGCTTAGCGCTTGCGGGCCCCCAGAACCGCCCGGGGGTCCAACTATGGTGGTATACCGGAACGAGACGCGGTGTGTATCTACAGTAGGCTAGGGGCGCTTTGAATGCGATGCGCTTGGAGTCTACCTCGGCATCTCATACGCCTTCTCCAACGTTTCTTCATCATTCGGCATTTTGCCTTGTAAAGATCTTCATCATTTCAGACCTACTCACAATTTCGTGCTCCGGACAGTACTGTTTTCTCATTATTTTGAAAAGCTCTCGCCCTCCATATCGCCCCAATCGCAGATATTCAGTCTGATTCCTGGTAGTTTGTCTGCAATCCCAGCAATTCCGTTCATTCTACTTCCGTCACTTATACCGGCATTATGCGGGGCATTCAACTTAAAGAATATGTCAAGGTGAGCCTCCTTGCTGATATCAACAGTAACAATCGTGTTCTGAACAGTATACATAGGGCCCTCAAGAGCTCAAGGTCACCGACCTCGCAGATCCCAAGCCAAGTGCCGACCAATATGTGATAGAGGTTCACGCTGCTGCAACCAATTTCTTTGATATTCTGCAAGTGCAGGGTAAATATCAACATCAGCCGCGTAAATTTATTCCATTCATGTTTGAGAGGACTGCGATGAACTAATTATCCCGGCAGCTTTCCCCTGGGTCGGCGGTGCCGAGTTCTCGGGAGTCGTTCTGTCCACACCCGCCTCTGAAAAGTCGCCCAAATTTCCAGTTGGATCTCGAGTATTTGGTGCATCCCAGGGCTCCTTTGCTACCAAGATCTGCGCGACCGAGGTTCAGCTACTGCCCGTACCTGAGGGCTGGTCCTTCCGAGACGCCTCGGGCCTCTTTGTCACAGCTCCTACCTCGTATGGTGCCCTAGTCCTGCGCGCCGGCGTCAAGGCTGGCGATTATGTCCTGGTTCATGCTGCGGCTGGCGGTGTTGGCCTGGCTGCCGTGCAAATCGCAAAAGCCTTTGGCGCCACAGTCATTGCCACTGCAGGCACGGACCGCAAGCGTGAGGTGGCCAAGGAGTACGGCGCTGACCATGTTGTCGACTACCGTGATGAGAAGTGGCCCGAACTTGTCAAGAAGTTGACCCCCAAGGGCCGGGGCGTTGACATCGTCTACGACCCCGTTGGTCTCGTTGACAAGAGTACCAAGTGTATCGCATGGAATGGACGCATTCTTGTTATTGGCTTCGCGGCCGGAACTATTGAGAAGGTGGCCATGAACAAGGTCCTCCTGAAGAATATCAGCCTTGTAGGTATTCACTGGGGCCAGTATGCTGTGCATGAGAAGGAGAGCGTCACTGCCGTATGGAAAGGCATCATGAAGCTCGTAGAGCAAGGCAAGCTCAGGGGCACCGTCTTTACCGACAAGGAGTTCGTGGGACTAGAGAGTATTCCTGATGCCTTGGTTGCACTCGGAGGAAGAGATAGTTGGGGCAAGGTTGTGGTAGAGGTACCACAAGGAAAGGGGAGCACCATACGAGCAAGTTATGGTTTGTCTGGGATTTAAATAACTGAAGGAGTTCCACCGTGATACGGCAGAGTAAATAAACGTGCGTCTATTGATGGTTTGTCTGGGAATATTTCAAATAACTGGATCTAGGAGTTCTCCTCGACCGTGATACGCCGTCTGAACCTGTCATCGCTATTGGACTTGAGCTAGGCAGCCTCCTTGCCTCAATTCACAACTTGTCATTTATATGCAGAATGTAATTCCATGTAGTCATTCTGACCGACCTTCTTCCATAAGCTCAGCGGCTACTCATGATCCATCTCAACCCGAAGCGCTTGGATTCCTGCAATTTCGAGCTGACAATTTTAGTGATTGCAGCCCCTATTGCTTTACAAGAAATCGCTGTGACTCGCAGAGCTTCCGTCAATGTATGAAACATTGCCCTCCTGGTGAGACAGTATTTTGGCGCTGAGGCGTTCGATTCAAGCCCAGCCAGCTCGGAGACCTCGGCCAGCTGATTGCGATGGGTACGTACTCTTGTTGGCGCCATTAAATCTGTGGTGAACACCCATGGCCAAAGTCCACGGAGTTTCCTGGGCGCGTGGTTCCTGCAGCTATCTGAGCATGGAGCGGGAAAGACGACTTGCAGCATCCTCGCGTATGCCCAGATAGCTCTCGCTGCTTCGAGGTTGCCTATTCTCAAGGTAGCAGACGATCGATCTGGCGAGTGCAGGCGCAATCAATGCGCTTCACAGCCGAACAGCCATTCTTGTTTTCGTGGCCGACGTCGTTCATTCCCCATTGGACATCTCGGCGCAAGTTACCAAGATTGTCTGCTCGCATACTTGTACAGGTGGATCAACCTAGTGATGGAACCGTTCCGGGCATATGTATAGAAAACATAGCCATGAGAGTCTCTCTCTCAAACAACGTCCTTGGTGACTGGGGTCTCCTTGTGCAGAGTCTTGGCCTCGTGGCCGAGCGCCAGCCGGTCAAAGAGCACGTAGGACGTGACGAGCAGGATGGGCATGGCGACCATGAAGCCAATGTACTTTCTCGAGGCGGCCTTGTACGCGGGGCTCGCGGGGTCGATGCGCTTCGGCAGGGGCGCGCGGAGACTCTCTGGGAGCTGCTCGGGCGCCGAGGGTACTGGGACCTTGGGGCCCGGCGATGTCGTCGCAGAAATTGGGACTCTGGCTTGGTACGGCAGAGGAGGCGTTCGCGGTGCGGAAGATTTCGTTGGGGCGCGCGACGCGTTTGCTGGCTTGGGGGTTGCCATTCTTGGAATTGAGGATTCGGCGGAGATCGCCAATGAATGTCGATCGCTTCTAGTTGTTGTTGCAGAACTGCTCCCGAGTCTTGCGTGGCTCTGGAGAAAAAGGCCTGTCGAGCAAAGGAAAAAAGTTACGAAGGCACACGAAGTATGGAGCTATGAGAAGATAGACTTGGGAGCTCGCTGAAGCTGTAGCCTCAGCTGCCGGACGGACCGCCAAGAACAACTAAGAGCCAACTATAATCTCACCCTTCCGCATCCGTTTCGCTATAATCAGCAATCACCTTGATTGTCATTGATCAATTCGGGCGCAAACAATAATCGTTCTTGTATGTGTATGCACACGATTATTCTAGTCCACTTATGTAACAAATGAATCGGGCAATGTCGTTTCTCCCTCTCCTCAATGTTGACTCGGTATTGTGTCAAATAACACAAAATAATACTTCGGCTCTCATGAGATTATACAAGCTACCTTTTCTGCTATCGCAAAGATGAGGGCCAGCCAAGGAACTCAAATATATCATGTTTGACGTCCTGGCAACCAATTCTTGTTCTCTGGGCAGGGGTCATTTATCCAACGATTCAACCTCTATCTAGAGTTTAATATCAGTTCGCCGGGCACCCATGGTTGGCCAGCGCGTATCGTACATCTTGACCCTGGTACACGGGACCTGCAATCTAGTGAGTTTGACCACCAACTGCATCTCTGCCGCATGACCAACGACAACAGACTGTGCCGCACACTATTCTTTTGTCTTGAGCTGAAGTGCTCTTTCCTCATCAGGCTCGCATATCTTATTACCTGGAGCGATCATCCAGAACACTGCATATCTCTGCACTTGATAGGAAATATTTTAGTAACCTGCCAGCCAGACACAGCTACATGAAGCTGCTTGAGACTTGGAAGATCTCAGCGACTCAACGTATCGACGAAGCCGACAATCAACCGCCAATATGATCGAAATTATCCTCATTGCAGCTGGTGCCATATTAGTCTCGTACCTCTATACGAAACTAGCATTTGCAAGACATAAGCAGTATGCACATATTCCACAGCTGCCAAGTCACATTCTTTGGGGCCACCTCAAGACCTTTGGTGAATTTACAGCTCGTGGAGTTCATGATCGCCATCCAGGTACACTACTAGAAAACCAACATGGACTTCAAAAGCTAACAGCTAGGTAGACAAGATATTCGAAGAGATGTGGACTGCTCTTGGCCGTCCTCCTGTGATGCTGGCAGATCTTCGCCCTGTTAGCGACCCTATGCTTCTGGTCACGAATCACATCATTGCAGAACAGATATCCAAACCAACGCAACAATTGCCTTTCAGCACACCCAAGTCCCCGACCTGGACTCATATGATCCCCATCATTGGCAGTACCTCCATCTTGGGCAAAGAGGTGGGAATACAGGCCCTGAAATTGTTCCTCTCCCGCTAATCCATGATGTTTTAGGGACAAGAGTGGAAAGATCTTCGCAAGAAGTACAACCCAGGGTTCACACCTCAGCATCTTTGGACTCTCATGCCTCTTATTCTAGAGAAGATGGAACCATTTTGGGGCCATTTGGATCGGTTGGCCGCAACCAATGCAGAATTTTCTTTGGAGGAGTTGATGGCAAACTTGACTTTTGATATCATTAGTGTGGCTGTGTTGGAAGAACATATTAATGCACAGCATTCGACTCCCTCAAAGCAAGACGCGCTCGTGCCCTTGTTCCGGGAGCTTCTGAGAACTTACGGCAACGATAAAAATAACTTTCCCTGGTGGATGGTCCCTCTGACTACAATGAAGCGACACCGGCTAGCCAAGCAAATCGATGTGCTCGTCAAGGACAAGATCAACGCCAAGTACGCCAAGGTCAAGCAAGAAGTGGAGGAAAACAGGTCGAGGAGCATCCTTGCCCTCAGTCTCCGAGATATTGAACCTCTGACGCCACAGCTCCTCTCAGAGATGTCCGATCAGGTCCGCACTTTTCTTTTTGCCGGACATGACACGACCAGCTGCATGGTACAGTGGTTGATCTATGAGCTAAGCCGTACGCCCCGGGCTCTCAAGGCTGTTCGCGAGGAACTTGACGAGATAATGGGACCACAGACTGATCCCAAGGCAATATGCGCGTCTCTCTTGCGGGGTGGCCAAAATCTTTTATCTCGTATGCATTATATCAATGCCGCCATCAAGGAGACGTTCCGCCTGTATCCTCCCGCTGCCACCGCACGCATGACGGCACCAGGGACCGGATTCACGGTTAGCACTCTGACCGGCGAGGAGTACAATGTCGACGGACTGGTCATGTACTCGTGCCAATCGATTCTCCAACGTGACCCTGCCGTCTTTGGGGACGATGCGGACGATTGGGTCCCGGAACGCTGGCTCGGAGACGCAGCCAAAAGTATTCCCGTAGGGGCATGGCGGCCGTTTGAGAGGGGCCCGCGAGCTTGCATTGGGTCGGAACTGTCGAACCTCGAAGCCCGTCTCATTATTGCCATTGTCGCACGTAGGTATGACTTTGTCAAGACGGGGCTGGGTGCTAGCGCCCTGGATAAAGAGGGACGACCAGTACTGAACGAACAAGGGCAATACCAAGTAACGTCTGAATTATACAACGTAAGTAATGACTCACGGTGCGATCATGTCTTCCAAAGATTGTCAACTAATACGTAGACTCGTGATGTGACAGACTCGCAGAATGACAGTTCAGCCAGTGGACGGTACAATGATGAAGGTCAAACTCGCTGTCTAGTAGGAGACCAACCTTCTGTTAGCATAAGCGGTCGGGTGCTCCCAGTATGCATTTTTGAATACACAAGTTGGCAGCATATTGTGCACATTTTCTCTACCGTACCCTAATTACATGGACAAGAATGTATGGGAACCAGGGATGGAAGAATGATCTTCTCACGAGTTTCCGCATTGCTTTCCCTGAAAACAGCCTGAAACAACCTATCTGGAGTAAAGAAAGAGCCATGAACCAGTCTCAAGTTGCCTCGATGATAGGATCCGAAAGACCTAATTGGGCATCACTCTAGTAGTGCTGTGCATCTACTTGAGTCTGTTCTGGTCCTCGGTAGAGACACTGCGCGACTCCCAGCGAGTGTTCTTGAGCGTTGCCCAGCAGTAGTAGTCTTGGACAATGTAGAAGTAGTCCTGAGCGAGTGCTGCCCACCAGTAGCGTCGCATGTAGGGGTACTTGTCGAAGAAGGCCTTGTAGCTCGGGTAGGCCTCCACGATGTACCATGCAACAAACAAGAGTCTGATGTACCATATCAAGTTAGCTATTCATTATTCAAGAATCGGTCGTGTTGAATGAAAGCACAGGAACAAAATGAGATACTCACGCAAGGAAGGGATGGTGGCTAAAGGCAATGATCCAGGCCAAGATGTGAAAGGTGGTGAAGACGGGACGCAGCAGACGACCCCAAGTCTTGCGAGCCACCCAGAAGCTCTGGTAAGTCTGCGGCATCCGAGCCTGACGCATGTGTAACTGAATTGTGCTGCGCTCCCAGCGGAACATCTGAGCAAAGAAGTCGGACGTGGTCTTGACGGTGCGGTGGACAGTAGTCTCGAAACTCTTCTGGTAGGCAATGAGATAGTTGTGGGACTGCAGCCAGCGTGCAACAAAGGTGTCCTCGCCGACGTCGAGCTTCTTGCCTTGCCAATCGTCACTGAGAAAGGCTTCGATGAACTTGTGGTCCTGTGATGGTGTCCATGTTAGCAATTTGTGTGCAGCAATATAAAAGTAAGCGTGTGTTTAACACGCCGACAAAGTTCTTGAAGATGCTCAAGCCCTAAAACCAAGAGTAATCCAGATGTTCTTACTTTGAAGATGTCTGCTCTAACGAGATATGAAGCACCACAAAGGCCCCAGGACCATCTAGCGGCAGACCAGGCGACCACGTGCTTGGGGTTGCGGTCCCAACAGACGCGCATGGCGGCGACCTCGTAGGGAGTTATGACCTTCTCATCGCAACGGTCCTCGGGAATGATGCCTTCGATGGTGGCAGCAACAGCGCCCAGATTTTGCTCCAACGACGGCTCGTCCCAGCAAGCCCTCATCTCGCGGAGGAACGCGTCGTGCCAAGTGATGTGGTCGTCCACGTTGGCAATAAAGCTGCCTTGGACGTGCTTGATGCCCTCAACCATCTGGGCTCTCTTGCCCTTGATGGGCGATGTCACAATCTTGACCTTGGGGAAGTCATAAGCATCAAGGTCGGCATTGTCGATGACGCTACGAATGTGGTCCTCGTGCTCAGGGATGGTGACAATGATGACCTCGCGGGGGTCGTTGTCGAGCCAGCTTCGAAGACTGCGAGCCAAGAGCGTATTCACAGTGCATACGAGCACACTGACTTGGTATGTATTCATATCCTGGTTACCAGTCCAATAGAGGGGCCGGTAGGCAGCGAGGGCGCGTCGGAAGAGAGCCTTCTCGGCCTGGCCCCAGGCCCTAAGACAAACATGACTGTTAGCTATGTTTATGTGAAAAGGGAGTCCAGGGAAAGAATGGAAACTCAGTTACTTACCAGAAGCCGGCGAGAGGCAAGACAGCAGACATTGTGCGATCCCTGTGAAGGATGTACCTGGTGTGTTTGTGGCGTTGCACTTCTCGTTCTGTCCTAATTGATCAAGATGATGTAGGTTTTTCTCCAGGCTGAGTGAGAAAAAGGAGTTGCAGCTGACACTTGTTTATGCAACACTTTTGAAAACAAAAGGATTTATAGAGGCTCGCGGTTGCTACAAACGACCGATTCACTCTTGGTTGCCGGGTTGGTTATTTGTAGCACCTTCTGCCCTGCCAACGAGACGATTATTGCGCGACCGTAGTTGCTGGTTTGGCCATTCAGAGCTTCTGGCTAGACAAACAACCAATTGTCAGGCGATTCTTTGTGAATCACAAATGAATATAAATAGAAAAACCTTGATTGTTCCGTAATAAGGGAACGCAGGCTCTTTGTCATTGGCATTCATTACCAACGGGCAAGTGTTGTTGGCTACCGTCGTCTACTACTTGGGGTCTTAAGAAAAATATCAGGACGAAATCACGAGATTTGCTTCAGGTCTCTTCCTTGAGAGCACCCACCAACTCGACTTTGCGTGATATTCAATGCGAGAAACAAAGCAACTGAGGCCACCGTCTCCTGACGAGCTAATCGTGATTGCCTTATATCACAAGTATTCCTTTGGAGACACCCTTTGACAAGTATATAAAGCTTCAACACTTTTCTGTTCTGGTATCTGATTTGAGGGTCATAGAAAGTATGACACGACTAGGCCAGAAAAGCTAGGTCATCTTTGAATTATCCACTCACATTTAGGAAATGAAGTTTACCACACAATCAATTGAGCTCTTGCGATGTGATCCGACGTGCCATAAATATCCTTTCTTTTTATGTCTGTACGTCAGTGAATAAGTAAAATGTTGTTGCGTATCTTAGAGTTCTGCCCATGATCTGTGATCATGACAAGCGTGGACTGACGAGCTCCAATGTGACACAAACGAACCAAATATCGCACAACCGGAGTGATCATTGCTGCGACCACGAAATAGGAAATAGAAAAAGAGGTATGATCATATGTTGGCAAAACAATTCGAGCAACAGACGTGGGGAAGAACGCCAGAGAAGGAAGCCAGGGCGATACAAGAATCGTCGAAGTCCTCGTCAAAGATCCCAAGCCAAAGAGCTTCCAAAGCATCAGAGGGGCAGAAAACCACATTGGAGTTGTCGAGGCAGTGCTTGCTGTCTGGAAGCATTGCCGCTCGTGATTCTGCTTACTTGCACCTGGCGCTTAGTCTCTATCCTTAGAGTTAGCAGCTGCGAACTTCATGCATGATGGGTAGTCATCTGAGGACATCTTGATAGATAACATAGTGGAGTATTTGTATGGACGGGTCTAGAGGGACGTAACACATCAGACAGATTCGATCTTTAAAGCAATGTACGGCGGCTACTTTCTTGTGACCGCCCGACGTCCTGGGCTGCTAAACTCAACGGCCACGGGCAACGCCTTCGCTATGGGACCTTCATGTGTATTTTGACCAATTTGAGGTCCCCTCTCCGGACCAAGAGCCACGTCGGTATGTCAAATCTAAAGAGACTCTCGCCAGAAGAATGCTCCATTATTGACCAGGGACATACATATTCAAACGGTATGGCCCTCTATGTGAATGATTTACCTCAAACTGTTGTATATGTCACAGTCGTTGTGTCCATGTCCTATGGCATATGAGGCATTCGGTGAGATCGGGTTGGCGGCCCGCATCCGCTTCAGACCAGGTGAGCTCTCCGATAAAAACTTGCCCATTCGAAAGTGGTCGATAAGAGTGCGGGATTCTCAATTACATTGGGGTCGTATTCCAGGCCAATGGTAATGGAAACGGTTTCCGTTGTTCTCTAGCTGCCAAGGAATCAGTTGCAGGCAGTTCTCCAATAATGTTGACAAATGAAGTTCTCAGCCCCAGCCAATTGATATGTGCCAACTGTGGTTGGCTCGAGGAATTTTTGCACTTCCGCAATGAACTCCAATTGGCGAATGATAGCAGCCTAGAACGCCGTTATTTCCGGAAATGTCCGTATTGATACTTGTCAGTCTGTGTCCTAATGTAGTATGCTGGCACCGGTGTGGTGGGCGCAGACGGTCTGCAACGTGCTCACGAGGCATTGTAATTGCTTTGCTGTGGCACCATGATAATAAGGCTGTGAGTACAAGAAATCTCATTCGCGGATTTCGAGTCCACAAATGCATGCCACTGCATGTCGGTCCATGCCTGAAAGCAATGAATATGGGTCATCACATGGACCCATGTCAGTTCTTGGGGGCTTTGATCTTGAGTGAGAAGCCTGATCCATTTGCGTCTTGACACATTCAGGTTCAAGTGCCCAAGTATAAAGTAATTACTATTTCATGAGACCTCGACAACCTGGAAGTGGCTGTTCCTTAGGACTTTTCACTGAACTGACTTCGATTCTATTCAATCACGAATTCAGAAAGAAGTTTCCCCAACAATGACAACTTCGCAGCCTTTGATAACTGCAGCTCCGACGCTTCATGATGGTGAAGGACGCAGACGTGACTCTCCTCCCAACATATGCGGCTTTGTAGAGGATGACGGAGGTAGGTGAAGGTTCCCATGCAATCTGCCATTGTTTGTGACATTCTCGATCATACCTGCAAATACCTGCTCAATGTATTGCTCACATCTAATGCTTTTGTACCCAGTGTCCTTCGGTTGCAATTCCCGTAACAGATGTGCTGCTCTCAGAACAGAATATGGGAGTCCTTTGTGGGCTGCGCCATGTAGCGAGCAAAAGTCTGGGACGACCTATTATCCCACAGCGTGTACAACAACTTGCACTGACACTGCATGCGTGAATGACTTCTCGCTTCGTAAATGGTACGCTCGCTCTTTTCTATTTGTTAAGTCCAACCCAAAAAAAGACGACCAGCATCCGAGAGTCTGACTCAGGCTGCCTTGATAGTACTGTAAGCCCCTTTACAACATGTGTCTTGGACACATGGCCGGCCCTCAATATCCAGTATTGGGATTGCTGGCGACGTGGTACGGAAGAATTCCTCGGCCACACGCCCACCTACACCATGAACCTGTCCTCAGCCGACGTGACGGCCTCACCGTGGCTCATCTACGTGGCTACTGAGGTACTAGGCAGCATATCATCAGGTGTGTATCTGATATAGAAGCGTTCAGCGAGTCCTTGCAGAGTAGCTTACTAATGAGTACATCTTCTTTCCGTTTCCAGATATCCTCACTACCGTTTCGGCTCCATTCACTGGAATCTCATTGATGGTAGCCGGATCTTCAACCTCGAAACCCACGATTTCAACCTCCAATCCAACTGCCACGACAACACCGACACCGTCGCCTTCATCCACCTCCTTGGCCAATATTGGTGTCATTGCGGGTGGCACAATCGGAGGGGTAATTACAATTTCCATCCTGATCTACTTGTTTTGGAGGGCTCGATCAAAACGTAAGGGTCAACAAACAGTTGCATCGGGTTACAAAATGGCGCCAATGGGAAGCTCTGCAACGCTTACGAGACCGACTAGTTACGCTCCAACGACCTCTTCGAGGGCAGCCTATAGTGAGGTCGACCCGTACGAGTCTCCTGCGCATTCTTACCAAGATTCACCGTGGCAGCCTGATGCAACATTTGAAGTTCAAGAAGGTCGGAATCACATTCGGCCTTTGGAGGCTTCCTTAGAAGCATCTGACACAAGGTCCACGGATAGTGCGAGTATCATGTCGAGAAAGTTCTCTGCAGCGACGCGTAAAAATCCCATGCCAGGCTTCTACAACGTTTCTTCGCCAGTTAATGAAGAATCAAATTAGCTTATTGTACCTATAGGTCATCAGAGTCATTTAAATTTGAAGCTGTTCTCTAAGATAAGTGATGCGCAGATATATTTCTGTCAAGCATGTAATGAAAGCTAGAAAATCAGACCACATTAAATTCGATACCCAAGCGGTGATCTGGCAGGTTTTTGATTTGACTGAGGTTATCTTTTCACATACGAAGCCAGGGGCACATCTTCTTGCAGAGATAGCAGGACGATGTGTGCACTCGATCGGGCTGGGCGTAGAAGGATAGACCAAAGCGCAGGAAGTTGGGCAGCGATCGACGTCTCGGCGTTTGAACAAATCATACATGCATGCTTGCTCAAAACCGCCCCAGTCAGGGAGTTCCTTTGGGGGGTACAGATGTTCGTGTTTGTGGTCCTACGTGAAATATTTCCATCCTTTCGCCCGACCTCGACGGTGCAATTCGCGGAGCCTCCAAAGCGCCCCTGGTCTATTCGACTTCATGGTGGTCACGTTCTACACAACCAAACGCATGTAAGATTCCAGATTTTGAGGAAGTTCGGCAACCATGAGGCAGAACATGCAAGGCTTTTGTCAATTTGAGGCTGTGAGAAACATGTCTATAGCCTTTTTAGTCGGCACTCTGGACCCCATTTCGATATAATGCAGCTTGTGCAGCTAGTGTTACCCTACCTGATCGTCTTGGAACTGTCTGAAGACCGAAAAAAAGAAGGAGTGTGGTGTGAACGGAGTGCGACTAAATCACCATCGAGAATATCTCGGAAGCCTGGCCCCTCTCTCAGAGTGCTTTTCCGCCTGCTACCATAGGCCCTCGGTATCCGATCAAAAGATTCAGGACACAGATAGTCAGGTTCAATCATCACTTCACCAACAGTTTCGCTATCTGACTCAAGCTTCGTTCATCACATACATATCTAAATTTCCCAATCTCTTTCAAATCAAACGTGATCCCGTCACATCGCAAGCGATTGGTGCATCCAAGATGTCAACAGGCCGCGAGTATGACTCCACTCAAAATCAACAACCTCCTTGGAAAGTCTTGTCACTTGGTCAGTTTCTTAAGTCCTGAGATTAGAGCAGAGAGTTCGACTGACTATTATCGGACTTAGATGGTGGAGGCGTAAGAGGGCTAGCGGAGCTTTTGATCTTGGAGAAGATATTCGAGGTCATGGCAGCGATATTGACTAAACGCGGCGAAGAACCCAAAGAAGATCTCCGACCTTGCGATTTCTTTGACCTCATTGGAGGCACATCAACCGGGGGGTACGTAACATATACTCTGTAACGTATCATGATAACTCAGACTGACTATTCAACCCGCTAGTCTCATCGCCCTCATGCTCGGTCGCCTGAGATTAAATCTACCTGTGACTATCCAGGCCTTTCAGGACATCTCCAAAGCTACTTTTCCAATCGACCGGAAAAGATGGACGCCCTTGAAGAAGTATACAGGTGGTATCGTTTACAACGAGGAGGCTCTTGAGACAGAGGTAAAAAGAGTCATAAAACTGCACTTCGCAAACGAAGACTTGGAATTGAAGGAGAGGTCTGAGCCAAAATGTCGTGTGTAAGTCCATGCATGTCCAGCAGATCACTTACAAACCCCCGGCTGCACGTAGAGCTTCAAATGATTGCTAAATGCCAATTATAGGTTCGTTTGTACCACAAAAGAGCACACAGACAGGACAAAGTTACTGCGCTCGTACAACTCGATTGATGAGAGCCGATTCGGCCACTCTCCTCTCAAAATCTGGGAAGCGGCCCGAGCCACCAGTGCTGCGCCTTTGTATTTTAAGCCTATGACTATCGAGAGCTCCGGCATATCTCAAACCTTCTACGACGGTGGCTTCCATGACAATAACCCGATAAACCAGGTGATGAACGAATGCAACCGTCTCGACCCGGGCCGCAAAATCGGGTGCGTTATCAGTCTCGGCACTGGGGTGAAGGCCAGCGAAGGGCTCAAAGGTAGCAGCCATTTGCTTACTTTAGCCATATCGTTGGCAAAGGAGGCCTCCAACTGTGACCGAACGCATCACCTATTCACTGAGACCAAAGACGGTGGGTCTCTTGCTGATGAACATAAATATTTCAGGTTCAGTGTAGGGAAGAATCTAGATCAAGTCAATCTTGATGAATGGCAAAGCTTCGGCGCCATTCACGACTACGTCGAGGAGTATGTGAGAGAGAGGGAGAATCGCACACAGATCCAGAAGTGTGCAGAGTTGTTGCTCAGCTCACGAGTGGTGGCACCCGTGCGGCCGAGTCTCAATGCTCAACGACCATTCTCAGATCAAATCACGCCAACACAGGTCACTCAAAATATGGAGAGGCTACGAAGTGATGCTCAGGCGTCATCCATCTCTTTGCCTATGACTTCAGCAATCGCTAGTTATAGCCATCCAGTTATTCCACACGAGGACGCGAGTTTGTCCGCGTCAAGGACGGCGGCACACAACCCCACGGCCTCACGGATGAGCATTCCCGCCTCATTCGACCAGCTCAGTCTCCTGACAATCGAAGGAGATACAGAAAGGCAAATCAGTACGTGAGTCTCTATCAGCCCCACAAGATGTTGACGTTATTGACGTTCCGTTCTCCCACATCATCGTAGCCGACGAGATCAAACAAGCCGATAAGTTTATTAGACAAGGTTCATTCGCTCAGGCGTACCCCAGATTACAGGTCGCGCTTTCTCTCCTGTCCAAATCTCCGACACCCATGCCGTTGAGTTTAAATCGTCACGTTCACCTAGGCATGGCGGAATGTCGCATCTCAGCGTCGGATGAGAAGACTCGAGAGACTGCCCTCGAGTACCTTGATTCCGCTCTTAAGCACGCGGTGAAGGCCTATGATCTCGCTGACGAGGCGTCCAAGCCCGCAGCTCAAATGTCTCTCCTTGCGATCACAATCAAGAAAACCGAGAGGGAAGCTGAGCCTAATGGACTGGGCCCAGAACAGGTAGCGAACTTGTATGGGAAAGTGGTTCAACAAATTGGAGTGCTACAGGAGCTTGAAAAGAGAAACAATGGCACAGCGCAGGGCGGAAGCTACGGGGGATTATTGGCAAGAGGAAAAGCGTGGCGAAGCAGACTTGAAGATTTAGCACCGCACTGAGTATTATTCGCTCAGTCTGGAGATCAAGATCCAGATACTTTACCTCTGATGCTCATCACTTAGGCCTAGTCGGATGAATTACTGGCTAGGGAGCGGATGAGCTAAGTCACGAGTCACTCTCTTTGCCTTCAACGTAGAAGGTACACTACCCGTGTCAGATCTTGATAGGTTTTTGCACACGTTCCATTCCAATCTCTGCATTCAGTCCTTAACACAATCTCAATGGCTCCTGGTTTCGTCATGACTGGGATAAAGACTATAGTTCAATTGCCCTCCAAAACTTACTTAAACCCTCTGCCGTTTTATCCTTAAATGGTCAAAGTAGACGCCAGCGGAAGCTCTCTACTACTTGAACCGACATAAACTTGATACTCTCCTTCCTGGAGCAGCCATTCCTGCTTCTCCGTATCCCACGTACTCAGGTCTCGACGGGTCAAGTCAAAAGTAATATGACCAGACTCACCGGGGCTCAGCCAGACTTTCTCAAAGCCCCGGAGCTGGCGAATAGGACCATTCGGGATACCGACATAGAGCTGCACCACCTCGGCACCCTCCACGGAGCCCGTGTTGGCCACGTCGGCCGAGACCTGGGCCACGACGTCCCAGAGGTCCTGGCGCCCGCCCTCGACAATGGGCTGGGTCGGGTAGGCGTCTGTGTTGGCGCCCGCGGCGACGGATGCGGCGAGTCCGGAAAAGTCAAAGGTGGTGTAGCTCAGGCCGAAGCCAAACTCGTAGCGCGGTGTGATTCCTTGCTGGTCAAAGGCGCGGTAGTCAATGTAGACGCCTTCGGAAAAGTCGGACTGGGGGAAGTTGGCATAGATGCCCTCAGGCAGTGACTCGTTGCGGAGCGCGCCGTAGTCGCTCTCATTGTGCGGGACAGAGTAGGGGAGCTTGCCGGAGGGAGAGGTGTCGCCGTACAGCAGGGAGACGAGGGCGCGCCCGGCGTCTTGGCCGGGTAGATGGGCGAAGATCAGGGCTAAACGTTAATTTCTCAGTCAATCGTTACCATGGAACAAGTTGCGATCACTCATAAACTTACCAGTCACGTTTGGGTGGTCGATGAATTGGTCCACTAGACGGACTCCGGCATTGTGGAAGACGACGATGGTGTTGCTGCATTGGTTGGCAATGCTCAGGATTAGGTTGTCTGTGAAATCGTCGTGTAGTCTGTTTGCATGAATGTTAGTACTACAGTCTCATCTGGTCTGGGGGCACAGTTCACTGACCCTGGTCTGTCGGCGCCTTCGCCAGCGTAAGCATTACCAATAACGATACAAGCATCCGAGCCTTGGTCAACCTGGGAGTTTTGGCTGTTGTACTGAAAGTCCCACCACAAATGGGTTCCGTCGTCGTAGGCCCGCTGGCTCAGGGCCTCATACGGAGAGCTGAGATACGCCGGCATGTTACCGCCGGAGCCACCTCCGGTGAACAAGGTCCCATTGGAGGCAATCTGCGTGGTACTGGTGTCTGCTGTGGACCGCGCCTCCTCTCCATTGTTCCAGCCTGGAGTACCCCAGGCATAGCGGTCAAAGGTGCGTGCCGAGTAGCCGTACAGTGAGATCAGCTGCGGCGATTTCAAGGGGAGGGCATTATCGGTGTTCTTGACCAGAACGTGTCCCTCAATGGCGCCCTGCAACAACACGTCCTTGCTATCGGGGCTGCTGCCAATGATCCTCTGGTAGGGGGCGCTGACTTTGGATGGCATTCCGATACCCGGTGCTGGAAAATCAGTGTCTTGGCTGAATTTGTACCAAGTTGAAACAATTCTGCAACGAGTCAGCATGTTGAAGGATGGAATAGAGATCTAAGTTGGACGCTTGCTACCTTATTGCCATGTCGTCCACCCTGGACTCCGGTACAGAGCCATTGTTGACGGCCGCAATCAAATTGTTGCCCCAGAACGATGAGCCTGACGGCATAGCCATGTCAAGACCAGCAAGTGCCGTGGCTACTCCAGAATGTTGCGCTCCCCAATCCGAAACCACGAAACCCTAAGTGAAATGTTAGCCGCTGATGAATTAACAGAGATAAGACATCTTACCTGAAAGCCCAACTCGGTCTTGAGCAGTCCATTTTGCGTGAGACTATTAGCGCAACCATAAGAGTTGTTGAGTCGGTTGTAGGAACACATGATGGACCCAGTACCAGCCTTGACGGCATCTTGGAATGGCCTGAGATACATTTAGCTCATATTCAGAGGAGGTAATGATACTCAGAAATCGTACCAGAGGTACAGTTCATGCATGGTCTTGTCGTCAATGTTTGCAGAAACAGCCGCCACGTTTCCTGACGGGTTTCTATAGTGCTCTTGCTCGTTTGCAATAAAGTGCTGCGAATGATGAGTATGTTGGAACAACCGGAGTAAGTGAAGATGGAGAACACACCTTGGTACTGGCAGTTACGCCAACGGACTGGATGCCTTCAACCGTGTCGGCTCCAAGGGCACCGGCAAGATAGGGATCGTTACTGAAACCTAAAAAGAATGAGCTCCTATGCGTTTTCTGAGAGGATAGCATTGTGAAGACCGACCTTCCCAGTTTCTGCCACCATTGGCGATACGGCCAAGGGGTCCGACAACTGGACCTAAAGCGACCTGAGCACCCTTTACCTTGAACTCCTTGCCCATTCCGATGCCTCGAAGTTTAGTCAAGTTACGATTCCAACTGTGTTCGAAGGTCAGATAACAGTGCTTATATCGAGCTTGCCTACTAGAGCTCACCTAGCGCCCACCGAGTTTCCGGCCGGCCAGGAAGAGACAAAATTGGTGCCTCTGATCCCGGCCGGTCCATCGCTGAGACAGAGGCCGGGGAATTCGGTGCCGTTAATGGCCGGAATAAGGCCGGCACAACCATTGCCTGAACTCACGCCGCCAGTGAGTGCAACCTGAAAGAGTCATATGGTGTTAGCCCTGGAGCAAGGATGATAGACCATCTCGATGCAAAATCTCGTTGTCGTACCTTTTCGGCCAAGGTCAACTGGGCGACAAAGTCGACTGCTTTGGCGTACGCCTCTTCCCAGTCTCCAACACCAGTGGCCTTGGCTTGGGTCAAATTGTCAGTAATATTGTTCAAAGACCCATTTGAAATATGTGAGCGGATACTCACGAGATGGGTACACGGCGGGTGATTCGCCATAGAAGGCCGTGTCACTCGAAATAAGTTCCTGTCCCAGGGCTTGTATGGCCAGGAGGAGGATTATAGGCGCTCTCATATTCACAGGGGCGATATTGTAGTTCAATCAGAAGAGTTCGAAGATGCTGCGAGGAATGGTGCTCGGCTCAGATCGAACTCTAGAGAATACGGCGAAGCATTTATAAGACGTCTTCTCCCGAGGTTGTTTCCTCGTCGGGAAGAGTCACACCATCGACGACAACATTTGGAGAAAGAAGCATTTTGGAGTATTCTGTAAGCGAACCCATGTTGTTTGTGCCATTCGTTGATGCTATCCCCATGATGTACGGATTTTTCGGGGGAGCAGGGGGAGAAGTAAAAAGAGTTGTTGGCTGCAGGTCCACTTTCATGCCAATATTCATGCATGTATTTGCCGGGGAGGAGATCAACGGTCAGGCAAAGTAGAATATCAATCCTTTCATATCCCAACTCGTGGTGAAGAATGTTTACCCGTCGAGACTTTCATAATGTCACCGTCAGTGCGTTTTTGGTGCTGTTAATTTCGCGTCTCTTGCTATGAGGGTGATATATAATGAAATGACGGCATTTCGCTTCAAGAGTCCTTTCCCATTCTAGATGACAATATCTACAGCATCTCTGGATATATTGGCATGTACAAGCCAAAGCCGGCATGCAAGACATTCAGCCACAAAATGTAAGTCTTCACTTGACTATCGAATGCTGCATGGCATCGGACCGAAATAAGCACATACAAGCCTCTTGGCTTGCACGGATCTACAAGTCACGCCCTCTCACGAGTGGTCCGGCTTTGGACATGCTCACATCCTCTCACTAGGGCGATGCTGTATGATGTCTTGGGTGTACAAGGATCTTTGGTCCATTACATACAATTCGCACTGCCAAGTCTGCCTGTGTAACAACGGCATCGGCTCCGGTAAGTAAATTAAGTCTTCACTAAACCTTCATCGTCGCCCGTTACCCCAGCTTTGCCCAGCCTGAAGTGAACCACCATGGCTCCGGTGGGAGAGGGAAAGGAAGGATCCGGAGAATTTTACGATGCATGCACAACCGTCTTACTATTGCATAATTGTTCTAATTGGTTCTATTCCAGACGCTAGAGTCTGACCAAGCTTAGTGTCGTCATTGAGCCTATAAGAAAGTCACCGTTTTTGGAGTTGGTGGTCAAGTAGGTATCCTTGATGATTCGAAGTCCGCAACCTCTACAATACCTGGAGAACCACGAGGGAGCGCAGGCTTGATTCAAAGTCATGAATAAAAGACACTATCGTGAAGTCCAGCTTAGGGGTAACTTATTTCTAAAAGCTATGCGGTCTGCATCTGCCGGGTCGTGCAGATGTGACGCTGCACTTTGTGTAAATGTACATCGGACGAGCTATTCTCGTGTACGGTAGTGACCATTGCTTAAGCGAAGCGGCGACGAAAAGGGAAGAAAATCCAAAGGGGCAGAGAACGAGGTGTACGAAGTACTTTGGTCGGCCAGGTCACAAAATCCTCGGTCTCCGTGACGCTGAGCTCGTACGTAGCGTATCCTGATTGCATGGTTCGATTTCCGAGCACAGGGCCAGGTGATCCGTTATATTGTCTTGTGGGTGGGTAAGATGAGAGCCGCATAGCTACATTGAGCAGATCCCTGGGCAGAAAATTGGCGGAGTGCATATATTTCCTAGCCCAATCCGGGCCCCCGCATATTCAGCCCAACGACATTGCTCGAGCTTGTCGACATGGGACGAAAAAGACCATGACAGGGTCGTGATTGGAGCGAGGAAGAGGATAAAGTATGGTTGAACCCGGAACAAGTGACATGTATCTACGCCTCACCTCGTGCACCACGTATCATCACGGACTGAGAGTTGTTTTAATATTGCCGAAGCCATTGGATAGAACATGACTTTACAGGTAGCGTCACCAATCCTATTCCATGGTCATTTAGTCCAATTGCAATAGACACAGTTATGTTACGTGCATGACTTGGCAGACTCTGCTCACATCTTTCTTTGCTTTCGTGAAATACATCCCGAGGTATGCATTCTGAATCAGTGCTTATGCGATTGATGACTAATCCTCCGAGGAGGCGGCAGCTGTATGGGGGGCAATGTCGAATGATGAGACTGAAAACATTACGAAGATGACTTGCTTGATCTCAGAAGGATGACCACCATAAGCTTCTCCGCCTCTGTAGCACAGCATACCTACCGAGACCAAGCACACCACTATATTGTTCAAGTGTCCGCCAAGTGCCGTGCCGTGCCGCAATTACTTCTGCCAAGCACAATGGAAATTCCGGAACCTATGACGAAGTTGTAGAGGTTATGCTTAGCCGGATTGAAGCGGCTCATGTCCATGATGCCATCTTGGTCCTTCTTCGGGGAGACATAAACATTTATTGACGGCCGAGATCACGATTGTAGTGGTCACAATGTTACATGTATTGGTTCTGAAATGTAACGAGAGGTAGGCAATGAAACGTGTGAACAAAGAAGTACGACCCGGCGCCAATTATTGGGGCTGCTTGGCATCGCTATTGGAATCACCACGCGGAGAATAATGTTCATATAATCGCCGCCAGATCTCGTCACGAATGGAGTGTTGTATGTGAATGCCTCAAATCTCCAATATTGTAATGAGCTACCAGATCTCGAAAGCATCAATCTCGTGCTCTGGCCGATTAGTCGGAGCACGTGCTCGATAAACTGCTGGGCTGCTCATCAATATTACCAGTGATTGAGTATATCGCATGCCATGTGAGACTCTATGGGGGCATCGCTTCGTGATGTAATCGTTTGTATCTTTGGTGATCTAATCACTCCCTTTGCCTCAACTTTTTCTTACTACTCATGAATGCGCTGAAGCTATGCGAAAAGGTATTATAGTCAACTTCTTGTCACTGCATACTCATCAGCCATGAACAATGGTGAATGGCTCCACTTCCCTAGCCAGGCAAAAGTTGGTGCGGCGGCGTTGGTATTTCATCACAGGCCATGGCTATTGCGACGCACCATAAAAAATGGTCAAGAGAACAGTATACACGACAAACATGTTTGACGGAGTCATTCACAATGAGAGCGTTGTTTCCTGCAAATTTTGTTGAGTCGAGGCATAATGGCATTTTCTTGTTGTGTCGCAGATCCCCAGGGCTGCATCTGTGTATGTGCGGAATCCGATGTTCGGCGGCTGTGTTTTCCGCTCGAGGTCACCGGCATAGGAGCCGACAATGGGACATGACGTGAGTTGAGCGACTTTGTGCTGGGCCCAAGCTATTTTTTATAGTGGAGTGCTCTGATGAGGCATTCCCACTAGAACAGGCTGGATAGATTGATAAGTGATCTTTCTACTGATAGCATTGGCAATTGCGATAACGTTTGAGTATGAACTGGCTGCCAATTTACATAATAGCGGTCCTTGGGATTGGCGCGCGACAAGAGAAGGGCCGGGTTTCAGTTCCAGTCCCATTTCCAGTTGTCAATTGCACAGGGTGAGTGCCAGATGCCAGACGCAGAGCTGGCGCATAAATTGGAGCTGGTTGATCTCGCCGTGCCGCTGCCATTAAATTTTTAGTGATGCTGCACCACGTTTTTTGGCCAACCTTGTTTTCCGGATTCCAAGACATGCAGACTCTGGCCAATGATGTCGAGAAAATCCTTGGGATGATTATAGTTTGTCTCTTTCCAAATTATAGCAACTCTATACTACTCACATGATCTCTCCCGACTCGAGTTGTTTCAATATTGACGTGAGCCATTGATTGAATCCAGAATCCAGCATACAAAAGCAGCATTTAGACTCCCACCGAGCTATGCGCCAGTCACCGATTTAGGCTAGATTATCATCCCCGCAATCGTCATCTCGGCGCAGCACAGACCAGAGTGACATGCAAAAGGTCGAGCCGGTTCGTGGATTTTTCCCCATTGGTCCTTGCTCGCGTCAGGGACCCTTGGGCTGGGCTTGCTGGACTTTGGCGCCAGGGAAAGACGAGCGGAATTTGGCATGTGCTGCCTTTGCGCAGAATGAAGCTCGACTCCTCCGCAAATCGGCAGAAGAAAAGAAGAAGAGACTCGGGCCCTGAAGCCGGCCCCTCTTTTAATGCTCTTTTGCGCTCAAGATTTTGCCATTGAGAGCAGCGCAAACGGACGTATCACCGAGTCGCAAGTAGCTTAACCGAATGCTCCGACTTTCTATTGCGTAGCTTTTGTAGTTGGAGAATTTGTTGTTGTTAATTGATTGATTTAACCTGGCCACTCACTCGACTGATTGGAGTAACTTTCTAATAAAACCCCTCACGCTCACACCATTACAACCTGTGACACGGCTCCTCATATATCCCCGAAACGAAAGAGGAGAAAAATAGAGAAAGAGGAGAAGGAAAGAAAGAAGAAAGGAAAAGTCCAATAGCAACGAGTAGCGACGTCGTGTCACCGTCGTCACACTTTCCTTGGCTATTTCCCTACCTACTAGTGCCAAATCTCCAAAAAGTCTGGTGCTTTCTTCTTCCACATCTTTCATCCATTCACATTCCAGTGGAAGCATATTCCTAGATCCAATTGGACCAGTAAGACTGCACCTAGTATAACAATTTCGCAGTTGCTATACCTGTCAGTCAGTCAGCCAGATTCGCAGTGACCAGAAGAAGTGGTAAGTAAGCAAGCATCGGCCCGCTCCCTCCCCAATTCGTACACAGCGACCGAAGCTCTGTGCCTGTCCACATGAGCTCTCGTGCAAACGAGGGTCCGACTACTGCGTGCTCTTGCGTCCCCGAAACCACCCACCCCCGGAACTAGCTAACCGGCTTCTTCCTCGGCTCTCAGACACTGCCGATTCCTGTTCGACCAAACGCCCGACACCGACTATACTTGTTCTAGCTTCAGTATAAGAGGCAGGATTCTCGTCCTGCCCGTCCGCATCCTGGTCATCATGAACTCCTTCTACGCTGCTGCCGCTCGCTCGATCCGGCCGACTACGACTTCCTTTGCTCGATCTGCCGCCCGGCCCTCCGCCTTCCGTCCCGTCCTGAACGCTGCCGCCCGTCCTGCAGTCCCCGTTGCCTCGTTCCACTACACAGCCATGGCGGCCCAGAAGATCAAGGTCAAGAACCCCGTCGTGGAGCTCGACGGTGATGAGATGACCCGTGTCATCTGGCAGGACATCAAGGACAAGTTCATCCACCCTTACCTCGACATTGACCTCAAGTACTACGACTTGGGTCTGCCCTACCGTGACGAGACCAACGACCAGGTCACCATTGATGCTGCCGAGGCTATCAAGAAGTACTCGGTCGGTGTCAAGTGCGCCACCATCACTCCCGATGAGGCCCGTGTAGAGGAGTTCAAGCTCAAGCAGAGTAAGTTCAAGCCGATCCAATTCTCCAACAATTCCATACTCCAGCCATATTGCGGTTCTCCATCAAACATGAGATATTGCAGTCTGACCTGCATTGGTTCCTGCACCGCGGGCTGTTGTGCCACCCCGCACTGCGTGTCTCTTATATTAAAACCGGCCACTATAACCCCAAAATCTTACCGCTTCACTGCAATACTTGTATGCACAACCAAACCCTATATCACTAACATGTTGCGTTCGCATAGTGTGGCTGTCCCCTAACGGTACCATCCGTAACGCTCTTGGCGGTACCGTCTTCCGTGAGCCTATTGTGATCCCGCGCATTCCTCGTCTGGTACAGGGATGGAAGAAGCCCATCATCATTGGTCGCCACGCCTTTGGTGACCAGTACCGTGCCAAGGACAAGGTCATCCCCGGCCCCGGCAAGCTGTCCATGGTCTACACTCCCGAGGGTGGCCAGCCCGAGGAGATTGAGGTCTTCCAGTTCAAGAGCGGTGGTGGTGTTGCCCAGACTCAGTACAACACTGACGAGAGCATCACTGGTTTCGCCCACGCCAGCTTCAAGCTTGCTCTGGCTAAGGAGCTTCCCCTGTACATGTCTACCAAGAACACCATTCTCAAGAAGTACGATGGTCGTTTCAAGGACATCTTCCAGGAGATCTACGACACCACCTACAAGGCCGACTTTGAGGCCAAGAACATCTGGTACGAGCACCGCCTGATCGACGACATGGTCGCTCAGATGATCAAGAGTTCTGGTGGCTACATCATGGCATTGAAGAGTAAGTCGCCTTGAGGCAGTAGGATTTGCGGTGGAAATAATGCATACTAACCGGCTATTCACAGACTACGATGGTGATGTCCAGTCCGACATTGTTGCCCAAGGATTTGGTTCCCTCGGTCTCATGACTTCGGTCCTCATCACTCCCGATGGCAAGACTTTCGAGTCCGAGGCTGCCCACGGTACTGTCACTCGCCACTTCCGTGAGCACCAGAAGGGCAAGGAGACCTCTACAAACCCCATTGCTTCCATCTTTGCCTGGACCCGTGGTTTGATCCAGCGTGGAAAGCTTGACGAGACCCCCGAGGTCGTTGCCTTTGCCGAGTCCCTCGAGCAGGCCTGCATTGACACTGTCGACGTTGACGGTATCATGACCAAGGATCTTGCTCTGGCCTGCGGCAAGACCGGCCGTGAGGACTACGTCACCACCACCGAGTACCTGAACGCTGTCGAGAGGAGAATGAAGAACCTGCTCAAGGAGAAGTTGTAAATACCCCCACCACACCACTCTACTTGGGTTTTGCGCAAAGAAAGAGATATACCTTCGATACTTTATGTTTGGGAAACAGCGAAGGAGCATTTACGGCACTGAAGCTTATTGATTCGGTTACGTTCGATTTCATGGATTTACAGTAAAAGGGGAATTGGTCCTGCATAGCATCCCATTCTAGCATTCTCGGCGAAATCTCGAGGACTGTAGATAGATCGCATGCTTTTTTGGTATATAAGAAGAAGGCTCTGATTGAAGACCACATCTCGTCTTGCATTTTTGCATAACATTTTTATCCCGATGGAAGATTGTGAAAACTGTGAAATCATGACAGGAAAGCTGCATTGGCCCATGATCGTTCTCCAGTGTTAATCGTCGGAATACACTTGCAATGTTCCTCGGTCGAACGGAACTGGTTCTCCACCTAATCCACACATGAGTATTTACTACTACGTACATATAGTATTTCAAAAGCTCTTCAACCTACCGACTTGCTTCCGCATGCCGATGAGACTTGGGAATAAATATACAGATTCGACCAACTCAACGGAACCACTCACGGAACGTGTAGGCATTACTAATGCTCAAGTCATGAATGGTAATGTGTATAACGATGCACCTCAAACTACCATTTCATTCCGAGGCCAAGTCCAAAGTCAGCGGCACCAACCGGAATCAAAAGGTGGGGACCATCTGGACTGCAGAAAAGGGTGCGGGTGGAATGCGGGGAGGTGGGGGAAGAAGAAAGAGTCAGTCGTGTGAACACCTGACTGCATGCATGAAGCAGGTAAACGTTTTTCCCCAGTTTTCAAGTCTCAATGGCAGATCGGAAATACATTCTCGCAGCCAGCCCACGCGAGCGAGCGCCCGTCGATAATCAAGCCTCAGGGTTCATTGGGGAGCCCATTGAGTTTGGCCAAAGCCACGGGACTCCCTAGCCACAACTATATTATCTTGGACGATTGCCCAATCAGAAGTCACGGTAGGTCGTGATCATATTGGCTGGGCCCGGCAATTTTCCGGAGTGTTATGCTCGGCATTTGTCCGCGGGCGCTCTCTTAGGAGATTTTTCTATATGTGAAAAAGAGTCATGGGACAAGACATCCATCGCGAGCCATGCGTTTGTACTATCGACGCTGTAGATATCATGTGTGATAGTTATGTGTTTCCGTATCTTGTTACTTGCTGATGTCGGTCCTACCAGTTGATGAACTCTGACAGGCTACGATGGCACAATGCCGCATGCGCACCATAGTTTATTTATTTAGAATGTCAATAAATACTTGCCTTCGATTTGCCAGGTAGGCTGATAGTGATAGTCAATAGTCACGAATTCGGTTTCTTCAGCGTCCTCAGCACCAGCACTGTACAGAACATGACTCTCCGGAACGGCCCCGAATGCCGCAAAACAGCTACTCTGCAGGCGCCGGCCGAAGTCCGCCGAACCTCCCTTTGCGAGGCAATATGGTGTACAACTCCGTACTTTGGCTGGCTGTTCTGCCAGGCCCCGGCAATGTAGCCTTGCGATCTTCGGGATGAAGAGGACCTTCTATGAGTACTGTTGGAATAATTCCAATCGGCCAAAGTCTTATAAATCCTGAGGGAGCTCGTCGCAAGCGGAAATCATTTTTCTGCTCATCTTCATTCGCAGCCAGATATCATTTATAATTACAATCACATCCTATACTGACTATACTGAACCATCAAGTATCTGTTCACGACCGATCAGGATACAACATTATTGGCCGATACTCGCCATAGTCAAACTTCACAAATCAAACATCTCATACACAAAAATGGGCTCATTAAGCACCAACGTCAGCGCGGCCAACCCATTCCGGGACCGCATTCTCGCGGGCGAGGTCTGCGCCGTCATGTCGGTCAAGGTGGTGCTGAGCAACGAGATCGCCATGATGACCAAGATGGCGGGCATCCACGGCATGTTTATCGACATGGAGCACTCGTCGAGCGACCTCAGCCAGGTGGCCCAGCTCATCCTGGCCTGCACCTACGCCGGCGTCTCGCCGCTGGTACGCGTGCCGTCCCAATCCCCCTTCCACATTAGCCGGGTGCTCGACTCAGGCGCCGCCGCCGTGATCGTGCCGCACGTCGAGACGGTCGAGGAGGTCCGGGCCCTCGTGCGCGCCGCCAAGTACGCGCCCCTCGGGTCCCGGGGCTGCGCCAACAACCAGCCCATCCTAAACTTCCGCTCGCTGCCCAGCCCCGTGCAGAACGAGGTCCTGAACCGCGAGACCATGCTGATCCCCATGATCGAGACCCCGGGGGCCGTGGAGCTGGCCGAGGAGTTCCTGGCCGTCGACGGCGTCGACGGCATCCTCATCGGCTCCAACGACCTGTGCTCCGACTACGGCATCCACGGGCAGTACGACAACCCCATCTACCAGGACGCCGTGACTAAGATTGTGCTGGCCGGCAAAAAGTACGGCAAGCCTATCGGCATCGGCGGCATCGGCGGCCGGGCGGACCTGCTGGAGAAGTGGTTCGCCATGGGCGCCTCGTGGTCGCTCAGCGGCGGTGACCAGGCCATGCTGCTGGCGGGGTTGAAGGCGCTGGGCGAAAAGTATAATGGTATCAATGAGCGGGTACAAGAGGCGCGAAAGTCCTCGTAAGAACAAAATAAGGAAGAAATGGGAACACGGTGGTGGCTTGTTGCGTGTTGTATTTATTTAATAGGAATCACGATAGATAGCATATGAGACGAATAGAGATCGCTTAGGAAATGATTATCGCATTTGTTGACGACTTTTCAGGAAGGGCAATTGAACCTGATTGACTCCAGTGATGCATTCGATTTGTTTTGATGGTGGAACAAAAGCTGCGAGTGGTTCATATTGAGCCGATAGCAGCGTCAATTCATGCAAATGAACACTGCAGATACGTGCGGATACCCGGTTATGTTTTGAGTGTTTCGAAAAGAAAGGGTGTGTCATTTCGGTAGTCAGAAGGAGAAAGATTTCGATTCGCAGGTTCATTGGCATTGTATTTACTGTGCAGGTACGCGCTTCCCTTCCAACAACTGGTAACAAACTTCACGGAAAAGATTTAGCCTCATGGCCGTTTAAGCAAACCACCAAATGCACCGACAGATCGCCAAGAGCAAACAATCCTACAACATTCACCACTCGAAATGAAACCAAGTTCCAAAGACACACTCAACTTATACGAACACTAGCCTTGTACCATTAACGGGGCAATTTGAGTACAAGTATATCAATGCTTGATTTCACATTATAAAAGTCCCGTGTTTTGCTCAGATATACTGATTAAAATCTCAAAAAGAATATATACAAATTTAAATGAAGCTTTGGCTGCAGCCACACCTCTAAACCCCCACAACAAGGTTCGAGTCTTGCCCAGATCTTGATCTCTCTCTTCTAGCCATAGTCTCAACTTTTCCAATTGTATTTTCCAAGAAAATGATATTTACAAAAAGTGTTCCACTCGAAAGATTGCGAATCTTAAACCCATGGACGCGTATACGACACTGGAGAGTCGCTTACAGAGTCTGACCGGCGGAGCTGGTGACGGAGCTGACAACGTTGGCAGAGCCGAGGGGCGTGATGGTGTCGTAGGGGAAGGAGCTGGCGGTGAGGGTGCCGGCCTCGGCGTCGTTCTCGGAGTCGCCCAGGTCGACGTCGTCGACGGAGGCGTAGCCGATCTCGTCCGAGTCGGCCGACTCGATGGCCTTGGTGGCGCAGTTGGCGAAGACGGAGCTCTCGATGAAGACCTGGGCGCCCATGCGGGTGTTGACGCCGGTGCCGAGGGCGCCGTCCCAGTAGTTGTTGACAATGTGCACGGTGCCGAAGCGGACCGAGGGCTGGCGCGAGTTGATGTTCTTCCAGTAGTTGTTGGCGTAGGTGACGTGCAGGGTGCCCGTGTCCTCGTCGGCGTTGCTGTCCGAGTGGCCGACGAGCGAGGCCTTGTAGTGGTCGTGCAGGTACGTGTTGGAGACGGTCACGTACTCGGAGGCGTGCGTGATGTCGAGCAGGCCGTCGTAGTAGTCCTTGCCGTTGTCCAGGTCGGAGGACAGGTCGCAGTGGTCGACCCAGACGTTCTCGGACGCCTGGATGCCAATGGCGTCACCGTTGTCGGCCACGACCTTGGAGATCTTGAGGTTACGCAGAATGACGTTGCTGACGTCCTTGACGTACAGGCCGACGCCCTCGATGGAGCTGCCCGACTCTCCGTAGATGGTCTTGTCGGAGCCGACGCGGATCTTGGCCGAGCCCGAGAGAGCACCGGAGACGATGATGGTGTAGGGGTCGTCGCTCTCGGCGTAGGTGGTCAGGTCGTCAACCGAGGTGACGGTGACGGTCTCACCGGCGGCACCACCAGTGGTTCCGCCGTTCTGAGTACAGTAACCAACATCGCAAGCATCGGTGGCGGCACGCTTGGCGATGGCGTTCTTGAGGTTGGTGGGAGTGGCCGAGGCAAGGGTTGCCAGGAGCGCAGCTGCGGCGGTGAACTTCATTTTGATAACTTGTAGTTTGAAAGAAAGACTCGCGGCTTGCGCTGAGAAAGAATGTGTATAAGACTCGTTGAAGTGAGTTTTAAAGAAGAAGTAAAGAATGAACAGAGGTCAACTGTGAGATTGGCTGAAGAACAAAAGGAAGAATCATGACGAATAGTGAAGAGATCACCGTCGTCTTATACACATATGATCGGGACATTTTCTTTTGCCATTGGTCTTGGCTTCATTCCCAAAAGGAGCAGACTTGTTTGTTCAACATGGGTCCCATTTGTTCCACCACTCAGGGGTGGTTGACATAGGATGATCGACTGTGATGAGAGTCAGGGTGCGGCGTGGATCTTGCCAAGTCTTTTGAAATATATTCACCACGTTGACTTGCCTCGCCCTACCCAAGCTACCCTACGATATACAACATGGCCAAGCGGCTAGTTGCATCAAGGCCCTCTTTGCCTCTTCATGGGTTGGATTGGTCTGGTGTACTATGTACGTAGTTGGAGAGAGAACGTCTCTTCCCTGCAGAAATCACGGCCGAAAAGAGTATAATATGGTTCATCACAGACTGCATGCAGGATAGATGCATACAAACAACCCATGCGCCAGGCACGCAGGCGCCAGGCTTACCCCATCAAAATCACCCCCGGGGCTTACGAATCTATCTCCGCTTGTTGTTTTGCGGCTGACGGTCTTGCTCGGGGCTACCGCTGCTATGGGAATAATACCACCTACTACCGCATCGGCTCTTTCGGTGTGTGGTAGAGTAGTGGAATTCTAGTGGACTCGAGTGGGACCCTCCACCAGAGGAAAAGAAGAAAAAAACTACGATTAATATCAAATACCAGGCCTTATGCGTCGAAGTCTCCGAGATGGGCTTAGAGGGCTTTTGGATGGACGACGTTGGAACAAAGTCTTGGCAGCGCCTCTAGCCCGGGTTTAATCCCTGCGTAGCATCCCCAGATAAACGAACCTGTGGGATTCGGCCCCATTATTACGGTAAGGGGTCGAAGGGGGGTTCCTATTTCTGAAACAACTTTGCTAATAATGTTTCGGTATCTTCCAGGCGGCTCCGTCGCTAGAGAAGGGCAATGATGGGCGCTCTCCAAGATCTCTGATGGACGAGATCGGATGATAATCGGGCGGCGGAATGACGAAAGAAGTCAAGTGCGTCTCCATGTACGTAGGTGCTGTCGTGCACGATTGTTTTGAGACATGAGTGTTCAGCGACATATCCAAAAGCCGGATGGCTTTGAAGTCCAGAGATTGAGCAAACGAGCCCAGCCATGTGCACCACAGAGTCGAAATGTCATTCAAGATGAACTTGGAAAATGTCATTAGAGAGCAGAACACATGATCTATCTCCCTGCTTTCTCTTTTCTCGTGTTGTAGCACAGATCAAGTCCAGCAACCAAAATGTCCATGTCGTCACGAGAGCCAGTTCATGGGTATACGTAGAGGCCAACCTGAATTTAGGGGATGGATGCAACGCGTTCATCTCCAGCGATTGCTTGGCTGTATCGAAGAAAAAGCAAAGGAGACAAACGAGTCAAGAGTTATTCCATATTTCGTGTTTCAACTCCGGCCGAGGAGCCGGCTTGGCAACAGCTAAGAAGATGCCTTTTTGGAGCCTCCTTTTGGCTGGCTTTCCGCTCGATCAAAGTCAACTTCGTCAAAGTATGCGAGGCTGTCAATTCAGATGAAAAAAGTTCGTTCACGTCACCGGGTTCAACCTGGCGGGAATCAATTTCACCGTCTGTGAGAGACTTTATGCTTGGCGAAATTCCCGCCTGTAAGGGGCAGAGTTGAATATAATGGAGAAGCAAGCACCCGCGCGTATTCGTATCAATGCCCAAGCTTCACATCACAACAATTTATCGATCACACATCTACACACAAATACACGATCCCCCATGGTCAATGCAAAGAAAAGGCCGAAAACTCCTACACGGCCGAGTTGAGAAATGTGACGATAATATTTCCGCTATTTCCGCCATATTTGTTCAACCCGAAAGCGACAGACTCCATTTACGTCCGAGGAGCAAAAAATCCTCTTCTCGTCAGTTGCTCCCTAGCTCCGAGTTGTGGGTATTGTCCCAACTCCCACGCTCCATCCAGAAATTAAACCACATGATATCCACCTGCCCGCCCCAATCCAATATAATAAATGTTCCGCTGAGTTAATCATACAAGAATAGACAGAAACGCCTCGAGATCCGGCTCATATGGACCCACACATCAATGAACCGACCAACCAACCAAAAACATGAATGTCCCATTATTGTTCAACGCGCACAATAACAACACCTCATGCCATACTGCGCATACGTCCCGACGATGAAGCGCTTGCACTGGTGCTTGTCGCACTTTCTCGACTCGTGGCGCATGTACTCGGTGGTGTCGGTCATGATGCTGAACTTTTTCTTGCCGCTCGCCGCGGGGAGCTCCTTGCCGTCGAGGGGCTGGCCGCACAGCTCGCACACGTTGAGCATGTAGAAGCAGTGGCTGTCGAGGTTGTACTGCGGGTCCTTTTTCCTCAGGTCCTCGGCGTTCTTGAAAAAGGTCCGCTGATAATAGGGCAGCGCGCTGGTGGACATTACATTGCCCTTCCCTTTCTTCTCTTCTTTATTTTTGTGTTATGTCCTCTGCAGCCTTGGAGTCTTGTTGGAAGGATCAAAGCAGATTCTAGTGCCCGCTAGTTGCGCACAGATTCTTTATTATTCCTGTTTCCATGTGAGTTCGGTATTCATGAGCAGTCTTGGGTCTGGAGACTGACCTCTCTTTCTTTTCTATTATGCGTGTAAGAGCAGGCGCGATTTCCTGTTGTTACAAACGCTGCGTGGGTATGCTCAAGAAGACTTCGACACCCATCTACAATGAACTTCAAAGGTCACGTCAGGTACACATGGCCCTTCAGGAGGCTTTTATTTCATGTTCATCGATCGAGTGAGAGAAGCGATACCTCAATCCAAGTATACATTGCCCCCCTCTCGGGCCACCAAATAAAGGGTCATACGTCGGGCCACCTCTCCCCCTTCGATATGGCTCAACGACCACGAGTGAGGAGGTAGGTTGGAGTGAGCAAGAGGAGGGAGGCAGCGATCGCGCTCGGCCATTGGGACCAGAACCTACGCACCGGTTGCCCTGCTTGTGAAAAGAAGCCGAGGAGCCACCTTTCGCCATCGGCTTCGTGGCCCCTGGAAACTGAGTAGCGAGGAGAGCTGAACCAATCGCAGACACCCGTCTCATAGTCCTATATCGGGCACACTTTCTCCTTGATGTGCTGGCGGTTTTGTTATGGCCGACGAGAGAGCTGTTGCGAGGATTTCAGGTAGCAAAAAGCCGGACGATGGAATATTTCTCCCGACCAGTCACTGCCCGACGTCTTTTTTCGGGTGAATATTATGCTGCAAGGTCCTGCAGCTATGACAGACAGTCTGCAGCATACCGTGACGGGGTAACTTGAGCTAGAGGGGCAGCATCGCGCTTGGGTGGGTGACCCACGGGAAGGGCCTCGGCCGTCAAGCGTGCGGAGTATATGACTTGGGTAAGTAAGGTAACAAGAGATCTGGGGTAAGATATCCACGGCTACTGCATATTCGAAGTGAAAGGGGCAGAAATAACATGTGGTAAGCATGGGGGCGGGAGAAGAATCCCAGGTCTTTTCTTTAAAAAATGGCCCGAAGTAACGTCGATACTTTGGTCTTGCATGAGATTTCGACGACATGATTTGCATGCATGGATTTTGCAGGGCCACTCAAAGCACGAGCGTCGTCCGTTGTTGTCTGTTTGCCGAATGCATCGTGGCGCAGAGTAATTGCACATTCATTCTTACGGCAAGGCAAAGATAAACCGAGTGTGTCCTTCTGCCTTGCCGAATGATACAGCAACAACACAAGCAAGACTTACAAAAAGTGCTGTTTGTTGTTCCACTCGATCGCAAAACAAAGCACACGGCGCCATATCGCATTGGCAACGTCGATGTCGCGAGATCTGTGTAATATGATAAGAGGGGCCGGGTGCATCCCCGACATTGCGTGGTGTGCTACACAAAATGCGGTAAGGCCAAAGACGGCCTCGAAAGAAAGAGGGCCCGACCGGCTACATACATGCCATAATGATGGAAACGGTGATGAGGAGCGGCAAGTGCAAGTATCCAGTCTGGTAGAGTAAACACCGAGTCGTCCCATCTTTCTCATTGATCTCTTGCGTCGCCAAGGACGGTCACTGTACTTTTCAACCAAGCAAAGAATAACACGTGTACTCTGTAGATGCAAATATCTCTTGGGCGCAAAAGCTCTAGAATCAATACATCTCACTCCATGGCCAAGTAGGTAGCTGAAGTGGGCAGAATCAAGTTTCCCCAAAGGATGTCAATTGCGAGTGACGGCAAGGATCGGCTATAGCCGCTTGACCCAGCATCTGCAGGGCGGCGTGGGGTGCCCAATCGAGATACAGCAGGAGCATTGCAGAATAGTTGTAATATTTTGCTGTCAAGAATATTGGCATCGTCGGCCGAGTCAATCAAAAAGAAGGAGAAACAACTCCAGCCTATGAACAAGAATGGCAAAGGATATGATTGAATACCTGCCGACGTCATGGCTCGACAAAGGAAGAGAATGTATCAATATCTGACCAGAGGCCGAAACTACGAGCTAAAACTCACTCTCTTTGGTTTCCTGTGCAAAAGGGTACCTGAACTGTCTCCTCTATCGATACTCTGCCGATTATCCCATGGATCCAAAACATCCGTGAAAGCACCCTACGTCAACTTACTGGGCCAGACTCAGCAAGTCCTCAATATACCTCTTTGTGTCAACGCCTATACCCTGGGCCAATCTACTGGCACCATCCATCCAACCCTCTCTTCCCTCCGAGATCTGGCTCAGGCTGCTAGTTCTTCTTGACACACCCTCGCCTGCTCGACGGATTAGGAAGATCTCTTTGCTGACCTTGAGCCTCCTGCCCTTGCGGTTTTGCTGACCCGCCTCACGTAGTGTGGGAGCGCCCCCAGATTGCGCTTCACCACTTCCCGTAGTCGCAACATTTTCAGTCGCAGCAGAATCGATGCTCGGGAAAGCGCTATTTGATGAATCAGCTGTTGAGTTGGAGAACTCGGAGTCTTGGCTGTTCTCTCCTGGCAACGAAGGCGGTGCCTTGGCCTCTCCGCTTGAAGACGTTGTATTTTCCCGACTCTCCAGGACCCGCGTCCATACGACCCACCAGCCTCGACTTGTCTTGGACGTTCGTTCGAGTTCGCTGTGATCTTCTCGTGTCCCGCCATAAGTCTGCAGCATCTGCATGTGCGTACTGAGCGCCTCTAACCTAGACCAGGTGGTCTGCTGCCTTGTTTCTGGCCTCACCAACGGTATTGGGTCCGGAATACTAGGAATAGTAGAATGAATTATTAGAGACTTTGGATCCCATATCAAGTCAAAAATGTGACTCGCTTTTGCCCCAGCGTCAGGCTTTCCAGGTCGATACAATGTTGATGAAGCTAGTGGCTTCCGTAGTGGCTCGAGTTGGTGGTGCAGCGATTTATAGAGGCTGTCCCAAGCCAACGAGTCGGTTCGGTTCTCAAACAAAAAGGTATAAATAAACGGCTTGCTGACATAAACCACCACTCGCATTCGCTTCGTCTTGTTGCGATCCTGGCTGTCAAAATTTGCATTGCTGTCCATGGGATTCTTTCGTCCTGATTTGGTGGCCCGAAGCTCATGGTCCCCACTGCCCAGATCCTGGGTCTTTTCTGCTTCAGAAAGATCGTGTGCTTCCTTTTCCAGCTCCACTGTCAGCGTCCTCAATCGTGTGCGGGATTCGAGCTGTTCTTGGTCAGAGTCGGCACTATCGACACTGCCGTCGTCGTCAACGTCTCCCTGAAGACCAATCAGAAAATGACCTGCTGCCTCTTTGGCACTTTGCCGAGATGAGCTTCTAGCTTCAATCTTGGGCCTGACCGGTGGTTCGTCATTCTTAACAGCAGGGCTGGATTCAGCGTTTGTCGAAGGATCAGAGCTTCCCAGCGACCAATGTGTGCCATATCCTAGTTTCAGGTAGCTGACGAATTTACTAGCACCACTGACGTCTGCGGTGTCCTTGCTGTCGTCCTGAGAATCTTGTCCTGCGGAGGAATCGTGATTTTGGGTTGCATTACCCTTTGCACCATTCGTCTCTTCCGACTTTGATTTCATGTGATCATGGTTGCTCACACATTTGTGCCGTTGCCGCCGTGTCTTGGTTCTCGTCGAAGTAGGACTTTCCTTTACGCCATATGCGTCTTCTCCCCAAGTGTAGATGTCCTCCATCCATCGCGTGAGATCGCGTAGCGAATGTCTAGACAAGGCGCCCACGCCTAGGAATATGGCACCATCCTCAGCACCAGGCTCTTCTCCGGTGCCAATCCATGTATTAGATAGTTGTCGGCCCACGCCGTCATCTTCGGAAATTTTTTCGGGATCGGCTTCGCCAAATTTGGACACGACCAAGTCCACAAGTCCTTCGACTCGATCGACAAATCCTTCGAGTACTTCACGTTCTCCGCTGCCTCGATCTTCCTCACCGACACCGACACCCAGTTCTCCGCACGACGCGACCTTGATGCCTCCGAAAACGGAACAGGCCGGGTTGCCATGGAGCATAACGTTCCAGGTCGACAGAAACAGGTCCCAGTATCGACTCAACAAGGTCACAAACTTTGACCTCTTTGACCGTACAAATAGAGCACTAAGGGATGCCGCATGGTGTAAGAGGAAGGTCGAGTGAGCTCGTAGCAGATCCTGCAAAAGGAGCGCCGCCGGCTTCAGCTCTCGCGCAGAGTATTCGACGTTTTCGGGGTCGTCATCGTTGACGGAGCCGCCTAGCCTTGGCGGGAGTGGAAGCTTGGTAAGGTCGATCGACTGGACACATGACAAGTTAGTTCACAAGACATGATACGCATTTCCCCCAATAAGCTTGGTGGTGCGACTTACAGCCAGAATCCACCAACCCGGCTCCAATTCCCTGAGGACAACCCGTGCCTTTTGCGTCTCAATCACATCGACGGGTTTTCCTCCAGCGAATCCGCGCCCGAATTCGACCATGCCCTGGGCAAGACCAATCTGTCGTAATCGCTCGTTGCGCTCATCCTGCGAAAGAGCCTCCGTGGGTCGCGCCTTGGATCCGCGGTGTCGTTTTCGCGCCGGATTCTGCAGCTGCTGCGTCTGCGAGCTCACCGAGGCGTAGTAGACAATCTGGTCGTCAATGGTCTCGTCGGTGGCGCCCAGAGAAGGGTTAAAGATGGCCAGAAACCCTAGCTGCGCCGGTACGACGACATTGCCACCTGGCTGGGTCGCCGTGGAAGAGGGCGTCATTGCGGCTCGAAAGCGCAGAGGGCGGGAGACATGCAGAACGCGCCGGGGCCGTCTACGGCAATGGCGATGGGGACAGGCGTAACTCGGACGCCTGACAACTACTTGAGTTACCTACCTAGGTAAGCTGCTCAAGTGCCGCCAAAGGAGACTGACTTGGATCGCCTCAAAGTGTGTAAACTCACGAGACATGCAAGAGTCACGGAACAGTTCAGGAAGAAGCGAAAGCAGCAAGTATATCACTTATTGGGAAATCGGAAACAGCAAGAGAAGGGAAAAGGACTGACAACTGGGATGGATTCCCAGGTCCCTCTTAGCGGGGTTGCAACCAGCTGCGTCAGACTGACTTGTACGTGCTTGCTTCTGAGGTACAACTGATTGGCCCGCAGTGGGCATACATCGGGATCTGATCTTGGCCCCTACGTACATGGTAAATTGGATTATTGTACAATCAAAACCCGCGACAACCACTGTGGAAATCCATGCCCTCCACCAAGCAAGGTGGAAAAAGCAAAGCTATAGTGTGCATAGCGAGGCCTCAAATCGTCGATGACTGCTGCTGCATGCATCCCTATGGCAGCCCGGACCACAGCTCCTCCCCCGGCTTGCCTGCCAACCCGCTTAGTGACCCTAGAGGCTCTCGGGTGGGGCGCTCGAGCGATCGGGCTGTTGCAGCGATGATCGTTCTTAACAGGCATCGCGATCCCCTTTCTGGCTCAAGAACGGAGCACAAGTTCCAACAAGGCTAATGAGGCTGGGTCAAGCAGGCAAGCTATGCCAGAGCTAGGACTCAGCTGTCACGACTCAGTATGCATTTTCAGGTGAGAGTTTATTTTCATGGTCCAGAATGCGGTCTTTTTCTCTTTTCCCATGTTCATTCCTGCAAGTGGTTGTTGCTGACTGTTGGTTTTGCCCTTGGTACAAAAATCAATTAACTATGGTTTTATGCCGAAATAAAAACACGGCACTTCTGCAGGCCCGATTTATGGTTCGATGGCCGCATGAATTTAGCTATGACCGCAAAAAGGCTCTTGCAAATTTCATCTTCCCCTTCTACTGTCGAAACGAAAATTGTTCGTCAGCTTGCCACGGGGAGCCGTATAAGTACAATATGTTTGCTGTAAACTCCTGTCTCTCTTTTGACGCCTTTTTCCATGCAGCTGAAAATTGACCATTGGTCGTCTGGAAATGGAGTGGGCTTGCCGAATTTGACCAGGCTAGGTCAAGATGTTTTGACCTTTCGAGATGTAACGATGATACAGCTGTGTCGGGCTGAACATGAAGCACTGTTTGGCATTGTGCTCGCTCCGACGCAGCTTCTCTTGGGACTAAGCAGCCTATCCAAGGACCTATCCTGAGCCATGGTACTGTGCTAGATCGTGGTCTCGCCCATGAATGCATCTCAAAGCAATAAACTCCGTGCCCCATGTCGTAATAAGAATTCATGTATGAACAAACGGTGACGGACGCATTTTCCGTTAGAATTGGCTTCTTTCGTGGACGGCTAAATTCCCTCCCTAGTGGTCGTAGCCGGCTCCGCGTTGCCATGGACTAAATGTCATGTTAGTTGCATTATTTTATTGAAGAAATGGATATAATGATCCTTACCTAGCGTTATGTTGTGCCCTAAATGCTGCGGGGTTTTGGCCGTAGGGACTCGCTGGTCGGTTGTTGTTGTTGTATTGCCCAGATGCTGGGAACAATGGGACTGACGGATCAACGGGCGAGCGCGGCGGGTTTGCACTACTGCCACGAATTGAACCTGATCCGTTCTGCGGGACGTTCATCATGGAAGGGTCGGTTCGGCGGCGCATGGACTCAGACGAGATCGACTCATTGTCATCATCGAGATCCAGTCCGGGCTTGTAGCCGCCCTTGTCTCCGCGAGCTGTGGCAGCGAGGGCATCCAACTCGGTAGTTCCGGTGAGCTGACTCTGAGACTTCATGAACGAAGCTCGGTCGTCAGCCATAAATTGGTATCGAGTGTCGGGGTTCTTGCGCCAGAACACGATAACGGTGGTGACAATGACCATGAGCAGGAGGACCAGGGCAAAAATGGCGTTGAGGAAGAAAAGAATTAGACCGATGACACCGTTGACCAAGGCGGGCTGGCTGAAAACATCGGAGAAAATCAGAAGGAAAACAGAGTTGATAAAGTTGATGGCGGCAATAGAAATGTTAAATGTGTTGGTGCTCTTGTCCATCCATGGTCGCATAACACTGGATGCCACGAGCCAGCCAGCTTCAATAATGAGCAGACCAACGGCTTGGGCAGTTCCGCTACCTTGACCGAAAGCAATGAACATACCCTTGACGAGGGTGTAGGCGAGCACAGGAAGAATAAAGTAGTAGGCGGAAGCGCGGAACTGGATGTACAGAAATCCCCACTTGTTAAGGGCCTGAGGATCCGAGAAGAGTATGTAGGCGGGGTTGCGGTGCATTGCGACTGATCGTCGAGCGATGCGAATAACCTTTGAAGCAGCCCAGGCCAGAGTTGCGCTCATGCCAAAGAAGAAGAAAACTGCCAGGACAACTTCGGCAGGCGAGTCGACCTGAGTAAATTCCCACAAGCAGAGGATAGTCATCTGCGGGTATCCGATCAGGGTCAAACGGAAAAGAATGCCCTTGAGCACAGTGAGCCAGCCATTGCGGAACTCGAGGAATGTGTCGGACTTGATCCACTTCTGTTTGGCAGCCAACTCACACCAACCCTTGAAAGCGGCAACTCCCAGAATGGTGAAGATGACAAACAGGCAGAAGAAGGTCAAGCCAGTCATGAACAAGTTGGTGGTCTCGATGCCAGCCTTGAAGGCGACACGCTGAATACCATAAACAATGTAACTTCCTGATCCAGTCTGAATGTTGGCTCGCTTGAGAAGAGTGTTGGCAGCTCGCGGGACCATGGCGGCGCCGCGACGCATCAAATCCATACCAGCTGAGACCGGAACCCCACGCTTTTCAACTTGCACGGAAACGGTAGTCAAAGTGTCGAACAAAGTAGCGGCAGTACCACCGGTGGCTCGCTGGTACCAAGTGAAGATATCCTGCATGAACGAAACCTTGATGATACCCATGGACCACTGGAAATCCTGGGTCCAAGAGCGTACGACGGGAGGCATCTGCACAGCGGTAAGGCCAATGATGGCCTGGGCCTGGAAGTAACCGAAAAGCGACAAAGCACCAGAAGCGACGTGAGCGGCGGCGTTGGAGTGACCCAAACCGTTGATAATGGCGGAAGAGACCAAGGCCAGGCCGGCGATAATAGCAAGAGCCCATTTAACTCCAACCAAGTCTACCGTCTTTCCATTAGAGATATCAGCTTCGACGCAAGCGACACTCTTGCCCGTATCTGTCATGTTCAAGTAAACGCGGACAGTGGCGTCAAGATCGGGAAACGTGTACGCGATACCAGGAATCTGAGAAGCCGCTTCATCGCCAACGGGCAAGTTGAAGTTCAAGGGAATCTTTCCGGCAGTCATGGGACAGAGACCAGCAAGATCGATCTCGCAGGGGTTGACAGTCTGGCGAATAATTTGGTAGCCGTAGGCCGAAATTGATACATCGAATACAACGTTTCCTTCTACGGAAGAAGTAGCGACAATATCTACTGACGCGGTGTTGTTGTTTGGCGTGTAAACGACATTGAATAAACTGGCTGTGAAACTCGAATCGTCCTGGCAGGTGTTCAAGGAGCTCGACGTGAGCATAGGCTCAGCAGCCGCAAAACCTGACAAGCAGGAGAGCAGGGCGATGCGCCCTAATGATGAAAACCTCATGTTGGCTGTGGTTATTAGGTCGGCTATTTCTGTACTTTGGCGGAGAGAGAATGGGCAGGTCGAGTGCGTCTCTCCGCAAATCAATAGGTTGACAAAGGAACCTCCGCCGCGAATCGCACTAGTAATATCTATGATGTAGTGTCGTCCTCGATGTTGCCAATCACATTCGCAAAGGTCGTAGTATGAATAAAGAAGAGGTGGTTGTTGTAGAAAGGTTGATAGTAGATAGAAGAATGAACTTGTTGGTTTAGAGCGAGGGTGGGTCTGTGGGTTTGGTTGTTTGAAGGTTGGGTTAGATCTGTCTGTCGTGAAGACGGGAATTCCTCGTGCGGTCTAGGTGTTGTTGATTGATCGCGCAACTTGTTTGGTATCCTGTCCTTTGTCCCAATTGAGACAGTCTTTTGCCAATTCTTGGCTGAGAAAAACGAGCGCTGCGGTGGTACGTCACCAAATGGGGGAGTCGAAAAAAGGGGGGTTGGAAACCTGGATTAACGAAAGGTAGAAAGGTGTGGTTTTTTCTGGATTTCTTCCCGTTGTTGTCAATCAAACCGCATACATCCAGCAGAGAAGACGATGATCAACCCGTTTCTCTGAAAGGGCGCCTTCTCTCGTGTGATTTGTGGTGGTTTGCGGTCGAAAGATTTGGGGGAATGAATCCAAGAATAGTGGAGTGGGAAAGAGTGAAAGAAGTTGTTCCAGGCAAGACAAGGCAAAGGCAAGGCCTGGAAGGGTGTTTGACACAAGAGTACGAGACAATGGATCAGGTCAGTCCGTCTCGATTGCAGCAAGCGGCGTGCCAGAGAAGGGGGGGTCCTCGTCCGGGTATGAAGAGTGGATGAAAGGAGGGTCGATGGTCACCTCGAGCGACAGGGGCATCTGCCACTAGAATACGGGGGTCGGCCTTGGATCTTGGCCCACTTGCTGCAGTCCAAGCAGCAGCAGAAGCGCTGGAACGAACTGCCAGAGACGCCCAGAGGTGGAACCGCCGCCCAGGGCCGCCCAGGAATGGAGTGCATTTGCTCAAATTACGCATTTGACTGCACTAGTTGAACTGTGTGGTGGCTGTATCCCGTTCAATGTTTTGGCATTTTAGATCTGCCAGAGCGCAATGTAACTCTCTTATTTCCCCTGAGCATCTCTGCTACCGTACTAACAGCTCTGTTTCTCATTCTTGCCCGAGTACTGATAAAGCCTCATCTGTCGGATTGCCCTGGATACTTGGCTTTACTGTTGCAGTACAATGCACATCGTCCTCTCCCGTCCCATCCTCCCCCGGCATCTCAGGCTCGCGAGATCCAAGAGCCTTGGCCGTTTTCTCTGATGGCTTGGGGGCGAGCAATCAATCATCAATGACATTTGGAGCATGGATTTTCTTTGGCCGGATATCCGTAATACTAAGCAGCAGCAATACGAATAATTGAATGTGCACAAGTTCTGTTGCTCCATCTCGTGTGCATAAACGGCCTGGACCAGCCGGGTTTCCTTCAGGGTCGCACATTGATTAGCGCTCCCGTCATCGTTCAAGCGCAATTTTTACGAGCAACACCCGGCACCGTTACGAACCCGAGATAGAAAACCATCGCAACAAGTTCAATTTGGTCAGCCGCCGTTAACTAGATCCAAAAGTAATATTATTAGTACCTATGTTACCTGGGCACACATGCGAAAGCGTACACACATGCAGGAATAGCGCCTTGTCCGAACACACGTCCGCCACTCGAATTGCTCAGGTGAACAAAACAAGAAAAAGCCTGGAAAGGTTGCACAATTGGCTCGTTGCAATTGACAGTAACAAACGATCAATGACGCACTACCCACCATCATGCAACTCAGCAGCAGCATCCCATAGCAACCACTGAAACAAGAATGGACATCTGATGACAGCTTCTTTTCAGACCTTCTATTTTCCCACCATCCGACAATAGATGATTTTCTCAAATAGAGCTGCCGACGATCTTCACCCCCTCCACATTCGCCCACCAGAGCCATCACCAGTTCAACGCAGCCTGACGGTTCGTCGCTCCGTCATCCATCCCCCTCTTCCCCCAAAAACAAGAGCCCCCGTGCACTCACAACATCAACAACAAACAAGTTGCAGCCGACCGTTCCATTCGTCCAATCCCAGAGTCCAAAAGTCATGGGAGCATTGAATGCCGCCTCGGAAGCCCCAAAGCCCTAGTAGGCTTGGTAGGTCGCTTGGCTAAAATGACATCGCGTTGCCAGGCTCTGCGGCACATGAAATCTAGCTCTGCGACACGGCGTGTTTGGGTCCCGGGGCCAGCAGATCAATGATCTGCCAAATCTGGTGGGCGCCAACCAACCATCAGCGACTGCTGCCCATTGCAAAACCCTTGGGGGCCTTGCCAAAACCTGCGTCGCTCGACACTTGTGAAGCTCAAGTGCCTTGCACTGCCACCCTCGAGCTGCCAGAAACGCGCTACGTCCGGTCAATCCGGGCCCATCTTTAATAGAAACTCGCTGATTAGTGCGAGAGCATGTCGCACATCAAACGTGTGAGCGGCTGCAGGTCTGTACGCATTTGTGTGAACAGTATGTGAATTGTATGGATTTGTGTCTCTTATTACTATCATTGTTATTATTACATCGTTCTGCGGCATGGCATGGCATGGGCCATTGCATCTCATCTCTTCTGCACTCTGATAGAAATGGTCTCGGCCCAAGTTTCCCCACGTTTCCTGTGCGTCCGTCCCGTTCTCAAACACTGCCGTACCTACCTACACTAAGTAGGAATGTATCTTCAAGCGTGGAAGGATTAGATGCTCGTTCGCTTGCAGCGCATACGTCGTACATACTGTGTATGTGGTAGTGTGTGCATTAGGTAAAAAGCACGGCATTTCACGTGTCGTCGGTAGTGTTATCTTGGAACAGCAAGTGCCGATGCACATCTATCAATCTGCGTATCTATCTGCCTGTCGTCTGTAGTGGGCTGCTCAGGGTCCAGCCAGAGGAGACGGTCAGCTCGTGGCCCTATTCCGAAAAATCGCACAGGCAATACGAGAGACAATCTCATCTAATACGGTCGTCCCTTCACCACCCCCTCAACCCCTTCGCTGAGAACGCCTCAGCAAATATCGTAATCAAAAGAAGACTGCAGTATTGGCATCAGTCAGCGGTAGGCAGCATTTATGTTTTACCGGCCTAGAGAACACAGCCTCTCCCTAGGTCACCGTATTGTAATTGCGAACTCGTCACCCAGCGGTTCCTTTGCGATCCACTGTACTACAGCACGCGGCCCCCCAGAACTCCCCGACTCTGTCTGTTTCTGCCTTCTGGTTTCCGAAATTCGCGAAACATCTCAAGCTTAAAATATGTCTGGCGTTGGCGGAAACTCGGCAGTATGGGCGCTTCTTGGCACTCTAAACATTTCAGCATTCGGTTCATCGGTTTTGAACATTATTCGCTCGCACCGCCACCTCCATATGTGGTCTCTTCCTTTTGATGTCTGTGCCGCGTATCATTCCGTATCGTCGGGTTGGAGAGAGCTTGCTAGCTATTACTGTCGCGATGGAGACACAAACCTCTGGCAGACAGGGAAGGCTGACGAAAAGACCCACGCGTAACTTGGATCATTTGCCAAACTACCCCAGCGCAAAGCAATAGCTTGTTCGCGGGGAATGGACGGGTTTAATAAGTGAGGCTTGCTCAACATGAGGCGCGTTCTCCCCCCTTTGAGTTGCCCGCGTTTTCTGGCAATATGATAAATTACTTGCTAGAGATGCTGCTGCTTGAGAGGGATTAAGACAGGCTTCAGATGCACATTAGGCCTCATAAGCTCGAGCAAGGGCAGACACAGACACAGTAGCAACATACTTGGCCCGTCTGGCCAATGTTTTCGCGGTTGAGCACGTTTTGCGCTGGGATGATTCGAGCATTCCCAGGAGTTACGTGAAAACAACTATCGAATGCTATTGTAGCCGCTTTGCTAACTTCAAGCGATACTGATTTGACCGTTACTGTGAGCCGACATCCCAGAATTGAAGCCCTCGCTCAAGGCATTGGCTATTGGCCAACATCTGCAAGCGCGCTTATGCAGGTACGAGATCCTTTTGGAGCGCATTCGTTGGTCTAGAAAGTGTGAGATTCGGGAGGATCCACTCCACATAACCCACCTGGCACCTAGTGAACAGAGCCCTTTTTTTCACTTTCTCCTTCTACGGTAAAGACTCGTCAAATCGTACGTTGCATGTACATGACTTTTACATGACTCTACTCCCCCGGAAACTACTTTAATGTACGTTCTTATATCGATCGACCGACCCAAAACGGTGGCAAACATCTGTGGCTGTGGCCTTTAAACCGCTCATATGCACTGCCCAACCGAGAGAGCAGATCTTCTCGTCCAACTTGACACACCCGGAGCACGACAATGCCGGTAGGTCTGCTTGAGCGGCAAGAAATTTCATGACAAGAGCGCAATTCAGTGTCGTTACTGAATCTTCATTCCCAACAAGTAGAAATTGTTGCCAGATTTACTACTTCAAGCACCGTATTGCACTTGGCAAAAAAGTAATGTCACGCGTTTCCGAGTGGGAACTTTGTCTGGGAGGTAATTGCTATGCCTTGGACTCTAAAGCCAATATATACATAACCTAGATGGAAGTGCACGATTCCCAATTGTCTCTAATGCAACACAGATCCGGGCTACATGTGCTTCTGAACTATCCTCTGCCACATCTAAACGCGATATGCAGTCTTTAGACGCCAAGTACTAAACAGCGCTCTGCCCATGCCCCTATTCGCCGATGAGGTTAGAAACATTTAAAATAACTGCCACTCCCGGTCCCACGGTTTGCCGGCCTGGCTGAAATCGATGCCATGAATATATGGCTGCGAGAGCTCCTCCTCATCAATACCAGCGTGCGTCTGGCCGTCGCGGCCCTCGAACCAGCCCAGGCCGTACGTCTTGCCCAAGTCTTGGAGCCGAGCCTCCACCTCGGCGGTGCTGAGCTTGGCGGTGCCGACAAAGTCGTAGAGCATCTTGGACTGGTGCATAAACGCCAGGATGCTGGCAATGGTGTTGGGCTGGCGCGGCAGAAAGGGGTGGCGCCGCCGGACAAAGACTACGGTCGCGACCACCAGCATGTAGAGCAGGATGAAGACGGCAAAACCCAGCGAGACGACAAAGGACTGTACTGTTTCCTGGCCTGACTGAAAGTCTGGATTCGTAGTATTATCATGGTGACGAGGAGTAATGTGATGATCGCCGCCGCCGCCACCATGTGCTTCTAGAGCATCGTGGCGGATCTGGTCGACAAAATCCTTGCCCTCGACCGTCGCGAGCGAGGTGACAAAGATGGTCAAGGTCTCGGCCAGCACGGTGCCGAAGCCCACCAAAGCAACGAGCCAGTGCTGATTGAGCAGGGCGCGCACCGTCACCCAGCCAAAGGGCATGGCCGTGTAGTCGAGCGTCAGCGTCTTGGCCGGGGCGTGTCGCTTAGACAGGATGTAATAGGGCTCCATCATCCGCATGTCCGTCTCAAGGCTGCCCCAGGCGAGCTTGATGCACACGGCGAGGGCCGTCACGATCCAGGGCGCCTTGTCGGTTACTTCGCTGAGCTTCGTGAATAAGAGCACGGATATGAATCCGAGAAAAAGCAGTATACCGACTATGAAGGGGATTGCACCCTCGGCGCGGAGCATAATTGGGTGCGGGTTCTCTGATAGATGTGCCTCCTTGTATCTAGCCTTTTCCTGTGTCGTCATGGAAGATGAATCGTCGGGCGCCAAGGAAGAGTTTCGCAGGACATATCTGTGATTCCTGAGCTGAGAGTGAATCGCTTTAGGCTTGGCAATGTCCATGCCCTTGAAGTCCATCATAATGTGGCTGACCACTGCCATGGAGGCAAGACCCGCGATGCCTTTGACGTCAGCCAGCAATCCGGATCGGCGACTCTGTAGTTGATAGAGCAGGCCAACGCCCAATAGTGCAATGATTAAAAAAGTAGAGGTAAGAAGGCGGGATAATAGCGGATGCATTGTAATGGTCTTTTCAACCAAAATGTTGTTGTCTCTTGTAGCCTTGTCTGGATTCATGACTATGGCTGCCGACCCCAAGGTAGGGACCAAGGAGACAGCCAGCAAACTTGTTATTGACGAGACAGCTACTGCGTAGTGCTTTCGGTGGAGTGCTCGTATCGGCCTCATGAGGTTGAACATTGTCAGATAGTCCACGTTGATCGACTCTGCTGCGAGGGCACCACCCTCTTTGGACATTTGGTAAAAGGCTTCCAAGCGCCTCACTTCGAAATCCGTCATGGTCCAGAGAACGCCAAAGGTGACGGTGACTATCGTGGGTAAGAACTTCAGTACGAAATAATCAAAGGGCCTGATGTCCCCAGGCGTTCGGAATGTCATCAGTGGTGCTGCTTGCGATTGTTGATACAGTACTTCCTGGGTAATGGCCAGGCCGAGTGACAACAAAATCATACTCATTAGATACGGCCATCTCATCGTCAACGGCTTCCAATTGGGCTGCGGGTAAAAGACTTCCTTCTTTGCATCTGCCCTGGGAAATGTTGATTGGCGAATATGGGCTGGATCAACGCCAGCTGGGTTAGGCCCTGTCATGATGCTCAGATCGACATCTGACGGCTCCTCCATAATAACCTCAATGACCTCGCCAGTTCGATTTGCTGTGGTCTGTCCCAGGTTCTTTATTTCGTTCCTGGTGGTAGGTTTCCTTCTAATCGAGAGTGCTCTCGAGAACGAAAAAGACCGGTTAACTGCAGGGCTCCTTGCCAGCAGTTGGTCACTTTTTATGGTCGCATCTGGGCTTATGCCAGCACCCAAACCGCCGGTAAGTTGCCCGCTTGCTTCCTGCTGCTGAAGATCTCTCATGAAGTCATGATCCTGTGAGCCTAGAGGGCCAGAATAGGAAGTCAAATCAAAGACTGGCGTTTTCAGTTCTCTGAGGTCGCGATTGTTGGTGTCCATGTCAAGGCTTGACATGCCCAGAGGGGCGGCTGCCTTGAGCAAAGACATGTCATAGTCATCCTCTGCAGCAAATGGATCTGAAAATGAATTGTGACTTGCTTGTCCCCGCAGTGTCGAGTTTGCAGCCGCAGATGCTCGTTCATACTGATGACCAAATGCCTCGAAGTGTGGCTTCCAAGATGCGCTCTGCCCCAATGAGTGTTCCTGGCCGTTGTCCGAGATGTTACTGTGTCGCGGATTTTCGATATAGGAATTTAGAGACACAAGAGATTCTCTTCCTCCGCCTGACCGATAAGTCGACATGCCGTCAGGCATGTTCCCAACGACAATCGAGTTCCTGCTGGACTCGTCAATTTGGTACCCATTCGCATGGCGGCCATAAATAGAATTTCCGAGGTTCTCCATCGTGATTTTTACAATATTTCATCTGACCTCGATAGGAAGCATCTCTCATTTGTCCCCTCAATGCGACACAAAGTTTGTAGAAATAATGTTAGGGCATGTGAAGTTTCCCCTCCATTTGGCCTTAACTCAAAAACTCGAAGCAGGTGAAGAGGAGCATATGGACGCCAATGAAAAGACTGACAAATCCGACCACAGCCAAAAATACGAACTTTCTTGGGGGCTGCGCTCGGTCAGAACATAAAAAGGGTCCCTCTCTCTGTTGAAGGGTTTCACTGCAGGTGCCAAGACGCGTGGCCCTCGTGATCCCCGAAGGATCACATCAGGCGCCCCTGCGGCTGAAAAGCATTCCGCTCTAAGTCGGTAGCCTCTGAGGGGATAGTTCTCAAACATGGATCACTGTCAGGATGGTAGTATGTGTATAGAACAACAACTTTTGTTCAGTCAGAGTGATATGAAGCCTTTCGCGAATTACCTCAGCACATACTGAGGCACAAAAAGTTGCGTGTATTTTGATTTTCGGCAATTTGCCAAAGCAGTCGGGAATAGAACATATTGGCCTAATCGTGCAGCAGTATTGCCACCAATCCATCATACCTGACATGCCGCATCTATTTTTGTCTTAGTCAATCTGGTAACGATCCTCAGCTGCCCAGGATTGGCTATTCAGCTCGCCCCTCATCAGAGCCTTCCGATCTTCGCTGACAGCAATTCTCCATTCAGCACTGATATACCTCGAATTTGATCAAAATCATACAGAAGAGTGGAGCAGAACAATACGGGAGGGATGAGAAGACAACAATGATAGCTAAAGAACCAGTTTTACGGACGTGCAAAGCTAGTTACACAGTGGCCACCGGCCAATTGTGGACGAAACCGCGTCCGTCAAAAGCGAGAAGAAAAAGAAGACAAAAGAGAAAAGACAGAGAGTGCGTGAGAAAAGACGGTTCGTAATGAAGTATGAGTTTTCCTGGACAAAATCAACCCTTGAAAAAAGCAATCAGTGCATCTGCAATCCTCCAGGGTTTTCCTTTCGTGCCTTTTTGCTCACGCGGATCGTCGTGACTGCTGCTGGCCCTTGGGCGTTTTGGCGAAGCACCAACGCGAAAAGGACGTTCGCGATTTGTCGCTTCGTAGACCGTAGCGATCGTGTTGTTGGCCTTCTCGAGATTACTGCCAAAATGCTTGAGGCTATACAGCTCTCGAACAAGCTTCTGGATGCCGGCCGGGTCGAGAACTTTGCTTTCTGAGCCGGATTTATCGTTCATATTCTTGGTCAAGACTTCCACAAGTTCAAGGTGCTGGTTGCGGTCCTTCTCCAAATCTTCGAGCCGCTTCGAACTGCCGCCGTACTGCACTTTGCCTTTTTCTTCCTTGATCAACATATCTAGATAATCGAGGGTCGCATCGTTGTAGGGTGTGATGGAGTTCTGCTTGAGGAAGATTCCAAACCTTGCGCTTGCCGTCTGTATTTGTTTGTGCTCTTGCTTGTACTCCTCAATCAGCTTCTCATGCGTTTGCCTGGCAGCCTCGCGCACATTGCTATCAGTGGCATTCTTGTCAAGTTGTCGTTGAATCTCGGGATCATCTACCTCTACAAGGCGTTCTTCGTGTTCAGTCAAGACGTGCAAGTGATCCCTCCAGTGGTGCCCACAAACAGTACAATTGTCCTTCCTTTGGAAGGCTGCACAATGCAAAAGCTTAGCGTCTCCAAGCGTATCGACCGGAACGTCTTTCAAGTAACAAGTCTCGTGGCAGTGAGTCTTGAACACGGTTGTCTTTACGTTCTTACCGCTGCCGTCGTCCCTGTATTCAACGCAGTTCACGTGTGCGCATACCGTCCTGGGTTTGTCTAGCTTTTTGTAATCTAACTGCACTTTCTGGATACGTAGACATTGTCTAAGCTCGCTTCCGCGGACCCGCGTATCTTTGAGTGCTTCCAATATGTCGTCGCACACGGCAATGCTCGTGTTGATCACGGAGGTAATGTCCGCCATTGGCTTTGTAAGCATGGTGATGATATGACGGGCACCATTTAAGCTTAGTGTATTGCTGACGTCGTGGGGTTGCAGCGACTTGAAATGCTCTACCAAGCGGTGTGCCTCTTCCTGTGAACGATCCCAACTGCGACTAAACTCTTGCTCGTGTGGCAATTCAACGCCATGCTTGTAAGCTGCGAGGAATCTGAAGCTTTCCGAATCGAAGCAGTAGGTTGTCTTGCGCGTCAATGACAACCCAATATTTTCATGCTCCTCCAGAAGCGTTTTCAACGGCTTGAACGTATCGCCTGGGGTATAATTTGCATTGCGGGTGTTAGTGAATCCAAACACCATATTCTGAGCTGCTGATCGGTGAAGATGGGTCAGGAGCTCCTTGACGCAAAACCGGAACGTGACAGTGAGACGTGAATTATTTGATTTCAAGAGTATCAAGATTCCGTGAATAGTATCGTAATTTCTCAACGTGGATAGGATGTCGGCCATGTTCTGCTTGTCGAACTCGACTCCACGCGTGTCGCCGATACCTGGCGTGTCAATGAGCCTGATCATCCTGTTGCCAACGGTGATGGGATAAACGGCAGTCTTCTGCGTTGCGGATGACCCATGGCTACCGTCCACCTCGTCATCTCGTTTTCCGCCTATTTGGATTTCGAACTCCTTGATCTCGCCGTCAGGTTTGGTTCTGTCCATCGTCTGTACCGAAAATGCGCATGGAATAAGCGATATCAAGTCCTTGGCTTCCTTGGCTTCGTTAAGGCTTTGATAGGACAGGTAGTTGACAAAGGCATTGATGAAGGTCGATTTCCCTACGCCCGTCTCCCCAAGAATCAGAATGTTCAAGTTTTCCGGCTCGTTGAGCTGCTGCAAGAGAGGCATGAGCCGACGCGTGTCATATTCTTGGAACCAGTCTCCATGAGTGGTTTCTTTGCACCAAAATTCCAGGTTGTAGTAGAGAGTCCGACCACATTCACAGTATATGTAATTGTCGACGTGGCCAAAGTAGATGGGTGCATAGCACCGTGAGCACATCCAGTCGTGTGTTTTGGCCTGGTCGCAGTCAACACCAGGGCAAGCAATGCGTACTTGTCTTCTCTTGACGGGCGGTTCGAAGTTATCAGTCTCGAGGGTTCCTTCACGAAATCTTGCGAAAGAGTGTCCTTTGAAGAACTGTTTCTCTTCACAAACATCTTGAACAACCTCAACGCCACTCTCATACCTGGCAATCACGCATTTTTTCGCACTCTGGCCGCAGTCGCGGATCAGGTATTGTGTCTTTTCTTCACGAGCCTGCAGAAGGTTATGAAATAAACTTGTATTCTCATCCCAGCTGAGTTGGTCTCTCATGGCCGCATCGCTGATAGAGATGATGTAGGCGTGTCGATCGCCGAGACTTCGGTTGACAGAATCGTTTGGTCCAAGGTACTGTGCGCCTTGTGCTATAGAAGCCGTTATGAAGTTCAGTTTTGCAGGGAAACCGGCTTCCAGAGACTCAATATCTAAGCACGGATTGCAACTTGGCGCAAATTGATCGAGGGATCGATGTAGTGCCGACATTTCAGCACCTCCACTACGAACCTCAAGGAGATGGCGTGAAGATGAGTGCTTGAATGCGGACTGTCTTTGGCCAAGTTCCTCTTCGGCCTCGGCAATCCTTTGAAGATACCTAGAGGGCAGGTATTTTTTGTGCTCGTGCACGTACGCGCTGAAACTTTTCAGACGCTGATAGCTGCTGCGGTATAGATCAAGCAAGTTGATGAGACGCAGGCAGTAGTCGTTGCTGACAGGATTGACTGACGGGCCACTAGTCAGACCAGTGCCCGGGACGAAGTAGTTGAGCATACTGAGCGGCAGGAGTGAGAACGAAAGGGGTCTGCCCTTCCCATTCAATTTGTGTTTGATCTCGAGAGGGATAATTCTGAGGTGATTCAAAGCTTCTCTTAACCCATGGATCTTGATGCTCCCGTTTGAGAGGTCAGTGAAACTTGTGAGTTCCAGAGCAAGTGTCGTCTCTTGAAAACTGTTCGTGGCGACGGGATTGTCGGTGTTGAGTGTATCAGCGGCTGTTTTTAGCCTGGCAATTTCGGCGTCGAGTAGTCTTTGGGGTTCCTCCTTCGTAGAGTCCGATCTAGAGGCCATCACGAAAGAGATAATGGTCGTGACGCCCCATTCCACCTCTGCTACGAAATGGGTGCAATTAGAGGCTTGTAAAGTTGCTTTGTTGATGAGATGAGCCAGTTGCGATTGAAACTCCAGCTTCTCTCGCGCTCGAGTCATGGTGTATGCAACAGCGGCGTGCAAGAAGCCTTGGGGCGGTGAGTTCTTGAGCATATAGGCAGGCGATCTTTCGGGTCGGATGACATCTGCAAGGATACTGCCGGCAGCATCTGGTTTGATGCTCATCAACTCAAGTCGATCCTGAAGGGAAGTATCTCTGCCATATTTTATGAACACTTTGGTGTCGTCGGTAGTCGAAATAATGTCTGATGGCAAAGACGAGACTTCACTCCAGAGGGAAGACCGTGAGAAACAGTCCGTCCTGGCGTCGTACAGAGTCCCAATGGTGGCAACATCGCCCAAAGCCGACCGCTGTAAGTTCATATCTGCGAATACGCCCTTGGAACATTGTAAGTAAACATCCAATCAATCTCATTATTAACCTTGGTTTGGCTCACCGGCAATAGCGACCAATCAACCTTTCTAGACACTAGGAAGATACCAAACTCAAAAAGCAAGATTATTGAGCCACAAATACAGTCACTAGGTGATAATGAGAATGAAAGAAACTCCTGTTGTAATGAGAAGCATATGAGTATGCATTATAATGGTGGCGCGCGAAGCCTTCTAAAAGTAGGCTCTCACGTCTTCATTAATGGCCGTCTAGTCGCTAATACCTGGATTATTGCATCATGGGTATAACCCCAGACCGTATGTAACTGATTGTACTCCCGTGCAGCCTCAGATGAGTGGTTGGCTAGCATCATGCATGACGGGAAAAGGCGGTAGCAGGTTCTCCAAACTGTAATTCATGTGGCTACGCCCGACTACGCGGTGATTCCGTTGCCAGGGCCTAGACGGCACATGCTATCTTCCCGTGGCCGCTGAGGCATCAATAAAGTAATCGTCCACTGGTATAGGTGATCACTCTGACTAACTGCGCTATGGGGGTCTTGATCTGTGGTGAGCTCGGCGGTTAACCAAGGACACCCGATTGGATGGTCTCGATATGGAAGCATTTGTGCCCGAGATGACCCATCTTTCATAGAACTCCTACGTCCCCGACTGCTGTTGCATCCCGCTCGAATTTGTGTAAACATGCCCTCCTTACCAAAGGCACATGTTTCGCTACAGCCATGGGGCAGAAAGGCCAGCAAATATGCGAATCTGTAATTGTTCCAATCAAGTGCATGACAGATCTTGTATCTTGGAGCACCTCGGTAGAATATTACCAGAGAAGACAGCTATGTCCATGAGTACTCAATTTGTCAATACAGGCAAGTGTCTCTCTATCATTTACATATTGTACCCTCATTCCTCATTGGAAACAAGGATGAAACAAAAGTAGAGCACCAAAATATCAGTGCTTTCTGTAGACAACGATCTCGTCGCCTTTTGCGTCAACCTCGAAGTCTTTTACATCCTGTGACTCAAAAATTTCATCTTCCTCCTCCAAGTATGCAGCTACAAGCTTATCTTCCACCTGTTTGACCGCATTTCTCAAGCTTCTGGCTCCTAGCTCAGAGCTATAATCAGTACTAGCTAGGGAGCCACACACTGTGGCATCTCGACCCGGACGGAAGCTCAAGTTGACGTTTCCAAGGAGTTGTTGGTGCTTGCCGTCTAGCAGAGATACGGGGTTCTTGGCTTTTTGGATCAGTTCAAGCAAGAATTTGTAGACAATCACAGCCTGCTCCCCAGGCGAGAAAGGTAGAAAGGGTATGAAGTCCGATATCCGTCCAGTCACTGGTGCCTGTGCAGAAACTAGTCAGAAACCGAATCCTCTTTCAAAGGACCGTGTATACATTACCTCGAATTTCGCCAGGAAAGAGTCTTTGAGTTGCTTGGAAAGCTGCTTGGTCAGCTTCTTTCGCTCTGTCACATCGTCCCCGAATATATCAGGATTTTGTTTGCAGAAATTCAGAATGGTGCTGTCTAGGGCATTGGTTGTGAGAATCCAAATGGTCTTTGAACAATTGATTTTGTTGCCATTGCGACGGTCCTGGTATTCGCCTGCCCAATATTAAAAACCGACCCATTGTGGGGATTTAGGATGTTCTACTCACCATTATCGAAGGGGAGCAGTAGAGCTTGGTGAATAGCTGAAGTCGTTTTCTCAAACTCGTCCAGAAGAACAATACAACGCTTACCATCGTTATTGGCCAAAAAGTTATTTATTGAGGTGCCCTTCTCTGCACCGACGTAAGGGTGGCGCCCTCCAAAGAGTTCAATCTCGTGCCGGACGATTGTGCAATCGACTACTTCAAGCTGTAATCCGAGAAGATGCCCAAGTTGACGAGCTAGCTCTGTCTTCCCATGGCCACTGGGACCTGCAAATGCTAGCACGAGTGGCTTCATGCTGGGAATTACCATGTAGCTTAAGAATTTCTGCAACAAACTCTCGGATGCTGCTGTTTGGCCCACCAAGAAGTATGGAAGGCCGAGAATAGGCTCTGCATTCTTGAGTTTGGCAACTTGTCGATGCCGTTGTGAGGGCTTCTTGATCGTAGCTGCTCGCTGCAGATAATATCGTTGAATGAGTGTGATGGTTTCGAGAAGCTTGGCCTCTGCCACGGTCGAGCACCACTCCTGGCCCTCTGGAGTTTCGACGTTTTTTTGGGTTCTTTCTTCGATGACCTCTGATATGTTTTCGTACAGGTGAGGCGGAATTACCTCTGGCGAAGCACCAAGACTAAGCAACGTTGCAACAATATCAGACGTGTCTGCGCGGATAGTAGCGCTATGTGCTATGGCAAAGGCAAGTAAAGGAATGCCTGATGCTTTGTGGACAGCCTTGACATCAGCGCCACGCCGCGCGAGCTCACGAACGAGCGTGTCGTCATTCGTTGCTACCGCGTAGAAGATTGCTGGGAAGCCATGGACCTGGACGCGGAGTAATTGTGCCACTGATTGAGGGTTGAAATGGTTCAGGTATTCAATGATCATCCGCGGTGTCAATCCTTTGAACGCTCCAATCAGTTCGGGGAGATTCAGAGGTGTCCCTGGATTGAGTACATATATCTCTGGAACCGCTGGCAGGCCAAAATCCCAGGATACAAGGCACGAGTCGGGCTTTGAGACTGGAATATTTCGAGTATTTGATATAGAATTGGCCTTCTCATTCCAGTATTGATTTGAATCGACGTCTGTCATAGGTGTCTTTGCGTGTTCTTCGTCGTTGTCCGATGAATCATCCTTTGAGTCGAGATTGTCCATCGATACGCGTCTTGCCTGAGTGGAATCAGGTTGTCTCGGAACTTGGTCTGTCCAAGCAGGGCCAGGTCGATATTTCTTCAGTAGGTGATATCGAGAAATCGCTTTCTGTACATTATTTTCACTTCTCTGGTTCATCATGAGCACACTTTCTACCATTGAACCTGAGCGGATTATTTACACGCAATAATGACTCTGCCGTGTCTTTGGTACATCTGCAAGCTTGCGTTACAGCCTGAACAAGGTCGGGAGGGATGGGGCGTATGTCGCCCCCATTTGGCCGTGCATATTCTTGAGGCATAGCGAGACGTAGTCAGATTGTAGATGAGTGGTTATCACGAGGAAGATCGATGAGTAAGTATCATGCCTTGAAAATCTTCATGAGTAACTGCCAAAAGGACTGTATGTTGCAGATTTTCAGCAGGTTCTGGAGCGGTAAGTATGGTTTGCAAAGCGTCGGTTCAGAATTTGCCTTGGCAATAGAACGGGCCCCTTACGTGTACTTCAAGTACATCAGCAGGCTGGACTCAAGGCACAATTGATTTGGTAGTTTTTCATTTAAGTACACGAAGTACATTATGCAAATAAACCCCTGACGGCGCCTTTGATCGTAGGGAAAGCAGCCCAAGGTGTGTAGGCGCTTTTGTGCTGCATGAGTGCATATGCACTCACAGGCCGTATGAGGCACTGTACCCTGGCTCACCCTTCAGCTTCCTGAGCTCCGCCGAAGTCTGTTCGCTATTTCCCTTCCAAAAGTCGACGAGTTGTTGTAGCTCTTCATTTTTGGATCGAAGTTCGGAAAGCGCGTTGTCAGACCGGTCCAATTGGCTAATGGGCTTTGGTCTTGACGAAGCTAACGAGTTAACATTGGATTTGTACCGATTTGCGCCGGCTTTGGCTACCCGGCCATGTTCCATGGCGCGCCCGATTTCAGAAGTGTGACGTGAGCCTCGTCCTTCTTCATACTCGACTGTTTCATTCTGCGAGAATGATTCGTCTCTCGAGTTGACCATAGATTTGGTAATATTCTGATTTCGTTGCTCAAGTTTGCTTGCCAAATCGTGTGTCTTCCATTCGAGGTCTTTGTTTTGTTTTTCCAGGGCCTTGATGACTTGCGTAGTGTCCTGGAGCTTGCTCTCGGTGGCCATGAGGTCGTCCAGCATTTTCTCCACTGCATCGTTGGCCGACCGAGCTTCCTCTTCTGCAGCCTCTAATCGACGCTGTAGCTCTTTCATGCCATTTGTGACGTAAGCACCATCACTCTGAGATGTATCAAAGGCCATTTTTGCTCTCGTCATGTCGCTGAAGCATGTTTAATCTTCACTTGGAAAGGCCATGTGCGCGAAACCAGTGTTTTGGATGATGGCGGTGACGGATGTGTAAGTGTAACGAAGACAGCTAAATTCGCTAATGGATGCAAACCACAGAAATATTGATACTGCAGTGCACTGTGCGAGCAGCAGCAATTATGCCAAGCCTCGTCGGCGCATATCTTGCATACGGTTTCGCTGCCATTCATGATCTTTTGGAAATGATCTGCGGGACTTTTGCGATGACTGACTGGGACCAAAAATGCAAATAAGTTCTTAATACATGTGTTGCAACTTTACACGTTCTTTGAGCTGTGGCGTTCTGTAGGGACTGCGGCGAGGAAGCATTATGCTGGAGGCCCACCATCGGGCTGACAATGTCGTGTAACCATTCCATGTGCGAATCACCGGCGACATTGAAGAGACTCGATTCTTGCGACTAGTACACACTATAATTGTCCATCAAAAAGGAACATCATTTTGCATGCTTGGAAATACTTGGGTTGTATTTCTTATCGCTATGTAACAGGCGGATTTATTGGGTTATCGAGGTTAATAAAAGCAGGGCGTATACTCAAATACGAAGACATACTATCCCTGTCGTTTCCCTTCGTGTCTCGTCCATCTTTCGCCCGGATGCAAGTTGCGCAGGTGTGCCCAACTTTCTTCTCTCCATGATTCGTTTCTGCTGCGGTTGTAACTCCGTTTCCATGAACCTATACGGTTTGACAGCCTCATCGATGAACCTTGCTTGCTGGTGTGTAGTACGCGCCCATCATATTAGCGAATGACCGGCTGCTGGGGCGTCGTTGCGGATGCCCCTGCATCGCCCGGTCGGTGTAGCAATGTCGATCAACACCTCAAACACACGCAGGACGCTGGAAACAGTACTCTGTGCCTAAGATTGAGGCTCGCACCGTAAAACGGGTTTTCAAATGCTTCGAAGTGCCTAACTTCGCTAACCCAAGTAGGTCGGTGGTTGAGACCTACTATGGGCTTCGAGGGACCGCAGGAGTTTGTGAATAGGTTTGACACGATATTCTTGACTGCGATAATTGTTTGCTGTGCTTATTCGATCGTGCCCAATATCGCGTGGCTCGCCTACACAGGTATACAAGACGCCGACAGAAGAGCATACGAGGAAGCAATTCGTAACGATCCGCGACGCAGTACCGTAGCGCAAGCAGTGAGGCTAATGTGCTTCTTTAAATCAGCGGGGAACCCAATTTTCATGGTCATGATTACATTCCGGGCTGGCCTCTTGATGTATAATGAGAGACGTCGGAAATGGCCGCAAATCGTCTAGGAAAAGGCCCCAGCCCCAGTTTAGCACGTCACAAATATTATATGATCATTGCATTTGCTTTTCAGAATAGATCAGTAATGTTCATTGACTACATGTATCGATGGGGTATTCAATCTAATTCTCGTCGCTGTAGAATCCAAGGCTATGAAGCTGAGGAAAGATTCGGTTTTCGTTGACCAATCCCTTTATACGAACGAATTGAGCAGCACTGTTAATTCATTTATCTTCCGCACAATTTTCCAAACCAGCTTTTTTTGGATGACCTTTTTGATGCTTTTTGAGCACGACGTATGGTCCGACAGGTGACTTCCATTTTGAGCAGCTGCAATCTTTGGTCGTAGTCACCTCCATGGGAAGTGCCAAATTTTGTCAGGCCTGGAGCCAGAACCAACGCAATTCTCTGTTGCTCTTTTGGGAGCTTCTCATTCTGTTCCAGATCCATTGTGCTCCCGGCGAATAGGTCTGGTTTGTCCCGAGAGCCGTTCTCCCAGTCGTACTCGGCTACCTGCATGCTGAGGATCCGATCAAGGTCTAAGAATTGGCGCACAATGGCTGATAGATGTTCCCGTAGATGTTGCTCTGGTGTTCTCGTAAGGGTACTCAAGGGAAAGCAGATCATATTGACCAAATTTGTGAACAATCTTGTGCGCGATATGTTCTTGTGTTTTACCTTGCCATTCATGGCATCACTTATGAGTCTCGTTGTCTCTACTCTCCAATGGTTCCACTTTTGTATCTCTTCATTGCTGGCACTCGAATCATCGTCGGGTGCTATGATAAATGAACAAATTAGCGTACAGATACAGATACCGGTTGGAGACTGGCTACATCATTCAACCTACACAAAAGACCTTCCATCCTTTGCATGGCCTCGGAAATTTGGCTTCCGCACCAGTAATACAATCCAGCGACTTTCTCTATGAGAACGAGCCACACATACGACCGAATCACCGACGATCGTCGAGTTGGCGATGTGAGATAATCGCGTAGTTTGTTAGGTGGCAGGCGGAGTCGATTCTGCATGGACTCACAAGCAGCCTGGATTCGATCTTCAGAAAGTCTGGTTTCGAAATGCTGAAAAGCAAAGCCGCGAATTTCGTACCGCAGCAATTCTACTTTGCCAAAGATCTCTTGGTCTGTGGCCTGGCTCACAGCCTGTCCTCGAACTTTCGACCTGTTTAACTCGCCGACGACCCGTCTCAATTGTGCGCGCACATTGTTGATTTCTGTTTCTTTCTGCTCAAGCTCAGCCTTGGTCTCGTACAGTTCCCTTCGGAGATGATCCATAGGGACGATGGGTCAATCATGGGCCATGCTATGCATTGTGCAGACATATAATTTGAAAATAAAGTTACCATTGATGATAAAACGCAGCGCAATTTGCTTGCAAGAGTGCAGCCTTATCATTGTTGGCACACCCAGCTTACATGACGCTATCTACAGAGGTTGGAGTTTTTGGTGGCTGGTCTGCCTCCAAGTCTACCCCAGCAGGGGTGACACAAATCCCGATGCGATGCAGCTACCACAGTGTGACCAATAACACCTGAACGTCGCCGTACTTTGTATTCAACGTGGTCACACTCGGGCGAATTGAATGTCATCTCCAACCTCCAGGAGCGCTGTCAGCCGCGGACTTTATGGTCTGGTCAGTGCCGTGAATTGAGCCGGCTATCGCCTGAACCATTACCGTCACCACCTTACGGGTAGTCGTGCACTCTGAATAGCCCAAATTGCCTTGAGCTAATGTATGAATGGTGGAAGACTTGGCAAATATTATTGCCAGACAATTCCGGTCAGCAGTGTATCCCTGCAGCATCTGGAAGCAGCTGATTCACACCGAAATGTATATGTAAATTAGTTTTGTTAGACCATACCTGAAATGATGTGGCTCTAGCTCAGTAGTGAATTGAATTTGTATTATTGGTCCATGTGTCAGGTACCAGAAGGTATGAACAAGTATATACTCTACATCCAACAATAAAGCTAGAAACTATTACCATAGAGCCAATCTCCCGTTCGAAAAATTTTAAAATCTTATGGCGGTGTCCGTCGATCTTTGCTTCCTCCCGTCAATATAGACGCTGACGTCGAGTGTGGCCCCGGAGGGCACCATTTCTACATCATACTCGAGTTTCTTGAACGTCTTTCCTTCCGAGTTTGTCCAGTCTGGTAGGGACTGAAAAGCGACGTCAAGGTTGTTTTCAATATCGCAGAGCTTTTTGACAGAAGATGTTTGCCGATCGGGCGGCTGGTCGTCTTCGCACGTCCGAAGCTCGACAGTCAAGAGGTCGCCAAAATCAATTTTGTGAAGTTGGTAATAGCCACTACGCACAGGTTCCTTCTTGGATATATTTTCGCCCTGAGTCAATACATTAGCATTTAATACTTCTTTGAGCTTGTTGCAGTTTGTTGGAGATCCACGAACTTTTCTTACAAACCATTTCATTTGGTTTTTTGCTTCCCATTCAAGTTCATCCGTGCTCCACACCTTGTCTTCCTCGGAATGCTTGGACTCATCGAATCGGATTCGGTATTTCATACCATAGCTAGCTCTCGCAATTGTGGATGTGACCTGGACAGGGAGTTCTCTTGCAATGGGCTCGGGTATCTCCATACCGTCCAAGAAGCCCTTGTAAACCGCTCCTCTACAAATGGCCGAGCGCCTCGAGGTGATGACTGTTAGCATGAGATGAACGGGCCAGGGTCCTGCTGTATATACATACGGTTTGTGTCCACTAGACTGCAGAATGTTGATGCCCGCATCTTGGTATCGGCTCTTGAGATGTTCATACAAGTAAGGGCTGCAACCTAGTCCTCCAACCAAAATAACACCCTGGAATTTTGCGTCAGATGTTTGATTCATCTTCAGGATCTTAACTTTACAAACCGATACTGTTAGACCTGCCTCCCTTGATTTGCTTATTTGACCGTCGACCAGTTTCACAATATCTGGAAAGATATCCAGGAATGCCTTTTGGATATGCTCTCTGTCGGAGATGTTATTTACTGATCACTTCTTGAATGACGTTGAAAGACTTACTCTCTGAAATGAATGCGACCGTTGCGAATAATGGGCTCTTTAGAGTCGTCATTGCTGCTGGAACCAGCGAAGGCTTCAGCAGGGATCGAAACGGTGTATTTTTTCGTGCCTCCCCGCGGTATGAACTGTGGCTTGATGCCGTATTCCCACTCGCGCTTCATGATCTCGTTGATGCCAGCTTTGCTCAAACGGTCCCATCTTCGCCCGAGCCGTGATTTGCAAATTCGTTCAAAAGATTCATCAACAAAGATGCCGCCACAGAGCTCTCCTGTCGATAGGTCGTTAGTCAAAAAAGTACATATAGCTTGAACGGCTTGATCGAACGAGAGACAACCGACCAGTTCCTTGTACCGCTTCTGCAAGCTTCATGGGCTTTGTCGACTCAACTTTGTAGCTAATGAGATCCTAAAAATATGTTAGACTTGTATTGGTGTTTCGCGGACCGGGTCAGTATACTTACCACAGTGCCACCTCCAGCATCGCATACTACAAACACATCGCCGTGCTGGAATTTGCGCCCTGGTTCACTTAGTGTGGCAAGTGCGGCGGCTTCTGGCTCCGGGGCGAAGCTCATCGTTGTCGGACCCGGAGAGCGCTGATCGAGCAGACCCCCTTGCTTGGCAGCGTCCTGCATTCTCTGGCGCGCGTAACCCTTCCAAATGGCTGGGACAGTGATGACTATATGAAATCTCAATTCGTCGACGATTAATTTTGTGCGGGAAGTTTCTATGGACTGGACAACGTGCTGCCACAGAAGCCGGAGATAATCTGCGATCAAGTCGACCGCGGACTTTCCTTCCTCTCTGAGCATCTTCTTAGCACGCAGTATAGGCTCCGAGGTTTTCACGTTTTCTTGAACGTCCTCGTCTTTCAGGAGCAAGAGCTTGAACCATCGAACTGGGTCGGCATCAACAGGCACCTCGTAGCCCCAGAGTGTCTTTGAATCCTCGTAGAACAACTCAGTGGGCGCCTTAGCTTCTTCTCTATTCCCAATTTTGGTACCTGGCCATTGGACTATAGGGTAGACTTGGCCTTCCTTGATATCGTCCAATGTAGCCCATGCTGCGCCCGAGTTCCTAGGCATATATTTCGTCAGCAAACATTTGTCTTATTTCGATATTCGACCGAGAGCTGGAAGAGATTTCGGTCGCATCCAATATAACTTACGTAGTTCCAAAATCTATGCCAATGACCAACACATCATCTGAACCTTTGAAACTTTGATGTATGCCACTTGCCTTTCCCTGATTCATCCTCGAGTCACTGTGTAACGAGTAAGGCGGGAGATCTTCCATTGCTACTAGATGCTGAACTCAATATCTGCGATTTTTGTGGCGATGTTCAAATCGGTAAATGGAACTCTAGACTCGCATCTACAAAAAGGGAGAAAGGATTCTATCAAGCTACCAAGAATTTTTCAACGTCGAGTTTGTAAGGAGCAGTGACAGATAATCGTCTCGTCATTTGCCTAGTGAGGCTACTCTGGCAGCCTTGTCTCAATTCTTTTCTTTCCTTGCAATCAGTATGGTTTGAAAGATTGACACTGTACATTCACATTCGTGCACTGTGATTTTCCATCTGCGGCTCGAGTATCCCAATTACCCAAGGCTCCCATATGAGCAGGGCACCGGGGACTGTTTCAAGTGCATTGTGCGTGCATGAATATTCAATAGTTCCAGCAGTCGAGCTGCGGGTGCACTCATATAGAAATTGTAGCGGCTGGTCGACGAATAGCAGGGAAACATAGCGAGCTCGTAACCTTACATACCTCACACATTGAACAGAAGTGCCCTGCCATTCCGGAATGAGGCGCAAGTGTCAAGCTCGAATGAAGGTGACTGGTGTTCTCCTACAGGGTTGTAGATGCCTGCGGGGCCAAGACCAAAGTGCAAAAAACTCACAAGGTTGTAGAGGTGGGCGTAGGTAGCCAAGGCCAAAGTGCAAAAACATTACAGATTTGGAGCGATAGCCACAACCTCGTCTCATAGTACCGCCCGTGCCCCCTGACTTCGAGTATCGGATAAAATCTTGAGGCTTCACACAAATATATTTTCACATGGAAAAATTCGGTCCAGTTTCTATCCGATGCGTTCTGCTAAATATACTTTGAGCTTACGTGGTTGGGCTCGTTGGGAAACACGATGTTCTGTAACTTGTACCTGATACCTGTAGCATACATACACTACAGTGCAAGACTTGCATTGGATTTATCAACGTAGAGAGATATAGTAATTATTCCTCGTGAGAACACCACTTACAGGCCCTCGAATACTTTGCCTGCCACTTTATTCAGGTCAATTTGGAACATATCACAGTACTCCGTCAGTCTCTTGCAAAGAACCTTCCGACCCTCTGGCTGACGGTTCCTTCGAGCGTGTAGTGTTAGCATTCGACTTCCCAACCAACGTGGTCTTGGACAAGATAGTGACTTGATCAAAATCTTGACCCGTCGATTTCCCTATTCTCTTCAATCCAGGCTCTACTATCAACCAATCGTCTTTTTCGGTCGGTTCCGATTGATTCTCTGGGTCGAACTCCATCTCGTCTGAGCAATACTTTTCCGGCAGCTGCTCGAGCTTATGAATCCAGGTCAAAGCTGGAACTTGTTTGTTCATTACTTTGTCCAAGTCCATAGCCTCACGCACGATGTCGCGAAGGCCTGTCGCGAAGGCATCATGCTCTCCTTCAGCAACAAATGGGTTGAGAATACTCTCAAGAGGCTTAGAAATCCCCTCACCGAACTTCTCCTGTCCGTTTTGGCAAGCCTTTGCCTCTTCTGCCAAGTCTTCGAGTATAACTATCGTAGTGTTGGCCCTCCACGTGTGCCAGCGCTGCAAAGCCGGTGATCGGTCTTCTCTGAATGCGCCAATAGCATCGGGATCTAGATGTTGATGTCGTAAATACTCAGAATGCAATACAAATAATCTCGTGAATGAAAGACATACCCAAGAATTCCTTCATATTCATGATTGCACCTGCGACCTTATCACCAGTCCATACAAATTGCCCAAAAAGCGTTTCGCACAGCGTTGCCCATATCAGAGCTTGAACAACTGAAATTCGTCGAGAAGAATTCGATTGCATTATATCCGAGAATTCGTTCCATTTTAGGCCAAAATGTTTGAGCGAAGACAGAGGGTCGTAAATCATGAGCTGAAAATATTTCACAACAGATTGAGAGAATGATAGTTCAACACTTGGCGGGGTGGCCTCGAAGCATTGAATTGCAAAGGTTGATATGTTGTAAAGCAATCCCTCGACTTTCTCGGATAGCTCACGGTCAGTTACATGATGGATCATGTGGCTTTGACTTTGGACCTTGGCTTTGTTGAACTCCTTGACAAGTTTTGAATACTGGGCTAGACTATGCTTGAGCTTATTTGCTGTTTCCTGAGCCTGTTCTTTATATTGTTCGAGTTCCTTGCGTAACTCCTCGATGTTCGCATCGTCTTCGTCCTGATTGCTGATACCATTTTGAGATTGGTGCAAACTTTCATACGCATCATGCGCATCAGTAGGACTCTGATGAGAAGAATTTGTTCCTGTCAACTCAGTGCCATTGAACTCTTGGACTTGAGAGTACGGTGGTGGCTTATCATCTGGAACATGTGCGCCTCTGGAATCTGGTCGCTGTGGGGCTCGGTGTTCGATCTCCATGCCTTGCTTGGCCGCTACGGAGGTCATTGCGTAAGGCTCTGCAGCATCAGACGGTACAACCATGCTGGTATCTCTGGGTGGTGAAGATGTCTGTATCGCAAAGAAAAATTCAAAAGAGATATGCTGAACGGAGATATAGGTGTCGAGGATATGAGATGAAGCCAACTGGAATAAAAGAAGGACAAACCCTTGACAAAATGGACTCGTTTAACATACATGGATGCTTGGGGCTCGGATGAGTTTTCATTTCCATACTGTGTACAGAGTACGTGACATCCATTGTTACACCAAGACAATGTATAACCACAGCCCAACCCCAATACGCCCGCCAATCATTACCTAAATGGAAGCTACCCCGAAAGACGCGCCATATTTTGCCGGTTTTATTAGATTCTCGAGAGTGTACCGTGTGAGAAGTTGACTGGTCTAAAGAATCTAGTATGAGAGCCACCGGAGGTCGTCCTGTAGCCCAGCGCTTGCACGCGGGTTCCCTTGGAGGTTCATTGTCTTTGCTCTCAGAAAAGGACCTCCCAGGTGCGTTCTAGGAAAGACGTCCAATCATTTCTTTGCCTGAGCAGTCTTTCGTTTCGTAATTCATTCTTGACCTTGTGAACGCAGTCGTCAATAAATTCCTCTGCCTTCAGGATACCATGTTACTTGCTGGCGAGAAACAGGCAAAATGAAATCATTAAAATTCAGCTTGAAAAGGCTGGTCAATAAGCTCAGGTCCCGCAAAGAGTCAAAGGTTGAGGAAATTCTGGTAATCGGAATGGATTTTGGAACAACGTATGTCTAGTGCCTCCAATAGCAAAGATACCTCCTCGACCGTCCAATGCTGACGACCTTTAGATTTTCTGGTGCAGCTTGGGCGACGATTGAAGACTTCGAAGCCGATCAGATCAATATGATCCTTTCGTGGCCAGGACATGGTAGAGAGGAGGGCAAAGCACCGACAGCGATATACTACGATGAGTATAACGGAGCCAAGTGGGGATACGACATATCGGATGAAGTCACTCCCCTGCAGTGGTTCAAGCTCTTGCTTTTACGAAGGGAAGATCTTCCAGTGGAGGTACAGGAATCAAATGCCTTTCTCACAGCAAAACGAATGTTGAAAGAAAGCGGCAAATCCGAGGTGGACGTGATTGCTGACTACTTGCGGGCCCTTTGGGAGCACATTATCAGCACTATCCGCAAGGAAAGAGGTGAATGGGTAATAGATGCCCTGGAGCTACATGTCGTTCTTACAGTGCCAGCAATATGGCAAGGCTATGCTCGTCAAGCTATGAGAGAAGCTGCAAGGAAAGCCGGCATCACGGACATCCGGCCATCAGGTCCTACGACTCTCAGCTTGGCCCCTGAGCCCGAAGCAGCTGCCATGGCTACGATGTGCGAGCATGGAAGGTCGCTCAGCGACGACGATGTCTACATACTGTGCGATGCTGGAGGCGGAACCGTTGTGAGTGTGACATCTTTTGTAGTGAATGAATCAGTAAGGAACTCTGTTAGGTCTTGTCACTGATATCATGATTCAGGATCTCGTAAATTACCAGATCACGAATACCGAACCATTGGAACTCCGTGAAGTAGGCATCGGCACAGGTGAGCGGCTCTTCTTTCTACATGGAGTCTTCTTATGCGATCCAGCCGCCAGAAATAACTGATCACATCGTCCAGGTCGCTTGTGTGGAGGTATCTTCATTGACGAAGCTTTCCGAGCCATGTGTGCGGATCGACTAGGCCGCCGTTGGAATAATCTGAGTAACAAAGGGATCAAAGAGATCATGACCAAAGAGTGGGAACTTGGCATCAAGCCAAATTTCAAGCCTCAGGACACGAAAAAGAAATACATCATTTCCATTCCGGCAGAAGCAGTGGGAAACTCTGGGTTAAATGACCCTAGCAAAGGTATCAAAAATGGTCGAATTCATTTCTCAAGGTATGTGCGACGGCAAACAGATGATATCCCAAATCTCAAGAATGATACTAATCAAACCCAGCTCCGATATTGACCAAGCCTTTGCCAAGGTATTCTCAGATATCGCAGGGCTGATTGATGACCAACTTCACCAAGCCAGGAAAGCGGAACTATCGGTCACAGTACGGAGTTCGTCGCATCTGAACTGTTTACAAGGCTGACAAGGGCAGGGAATCATTCTGGTTGGGGGCCTTGGCTCGAGTGCCTATCTTTACGACTATCTGAGCAGCCGGTACAAGTCGCAGTGCATAGAAATCCTTCAGTCCGATGGTATGAAACCGTAAGCAGCCCCAGACGTTCATAGCAGCGATGGGATGTAAATATTAACTATCTAGCAGGCGTACAGCCATCTGCCGCGGTGCAGTTTTCAGGGGATTCATCGATGGGCCAAACTCTAATGATGATCGAGGCTTTACAGTGAAAAGACCCGTGCGCGTGGTTTCCACTGTCGCTCGCCAGAGTATTGGAATGGTGACACGCGAAATTTTTATCGAGGGAGTCCACGAAGAGAGTGACAGGATTTGGGGAGAACTTGAAGGATGTTCTCTTGCTGGTAAACAGATGCAATGGTTTGTTCAGAAAGTACAGTTGAAATCAGCCGTTCAAAACTCTTGACCCATGACCGCTAACCGTCGAACCTCATCATCTTTCCAGGGCGATCATGTTCAAAATTCGCAGCCAATGACTCACACATTGTGCGAAGTTTGGGATCCCTTGAGCAAGCGCAACTTAGATATCAAGATTCGATTCTGTCAGTCTCACGCCGATACACCTCCGCGGCGTGAAAACGATCTTGTTAAGGCATTGTGTAGCATCGAATGTAGGGTCGATGTGCCTTATCAATCCTTAGAAGACTACCGCGCCCCGAACGGAAAGATACTTAAGAAAGCGTTCTTTGAGGTCAAAATGATTCCATCAGGTGCCACTGTGGAAATCTCCGTATTTCACCGTGGAAAGCTGTTGGAATCGAGAGATGTACAGGTTGAGTTCGACTAACCTGGACCTTTCTCTTATTTGTGAGGAAAGACATATCGAGGGATTCAAGATGAGCTAGCCAAAAGTTGGATAGAAATGATATCTGACATATATGAGCTACAATCATTGTTGTGGAAGCGATAGATTGGCTGGCGCCACTGAAAATATGTTCTGCAATTAGATGCCGTTTATGCCCAGAACGTGACGCCGGCATAATCCCACTACAAGCCTAGCGAACGGTCCGGTCCCGAATCCTCAAGTCTAAATTTGCACCTCGAACTTTCCTCAAATTGTGTTATAGCTGTTGCAGCCATGTGTGTGCTTACGGGGAAAATCCGTCTTACACAAAAAGATATTCGAAATACATAATCTGAAAATTTGGTATACGAGCTCGAGAATTCTTTTGGTGCAATTCATCCACCATGCAAAACGTCAAGCCCACCATCGTTCTAGTTCCCGGAGCCTGGCTGCCACCCACGGCGTACGCAGAGTGGACCGCCAGGCTAGAAAAAGAAGGCCATCCAACGGTGGTCATATCGTACCCATCGTTTGACCCTTCGGACCCCAGGCGCACCGATGTCGCCGGGGATGCCGGAGCGATCCGGACAGTCCTCGAGCGGCTCGTCCGCGACGAGGGTAGGGACCTTGTTCTGGTCATGCACTCCTACGGTGGGATGCCCGGATCTGCGGCAGCCCCGGGCCTCGGCGTAGCGGATATGCGGACAGAAGGTCGCGGAGGTGGCATAATGGGTCTCATCTACATAACCGCTTTCATCGTGCCCGAGGGCAATAGCTGCGCCGGCATGACGGGGGACAAGCTGGCACCGTGGGTCCGCGACGACACGCCGGGACCGGGGTTGAACGTGCCCGAGGATCCCGCCAACATGTTTCGGCACGGATGGTCATCGGGAGAGGCCGAGCGACTCGGGGCCTTGTGCCGCCCGCACGCTACGCTGGCGTTTACGAGCATCCAGCCGCCTTCGGCTTTGAGTCAGGGTGGACATGCTTGGAAGGGCAGGTTGGGGTATCTCAAGACGGCGAGGGACGATGAGATACCCGAAGCGGCTCAGGATGCCATGATGCAGAGTGTCGGCCAGGAATGGATTACGAAGTCAATTGATGGAAGCCACATGTCTCCATTTGGTGGGCAATACCTAGAAGAGAGTGTTCAGATTCTTAGCGAGATGATTGAGGCATTCAAGAGTGCCAGTACTGAATGATGGGATATAGATTGGGAGCGATGTAAAGTTTCTCATCGCTTGCATATGCTTGTCTCCTGCACAAACATTCTCTGTCTGGCCCTCTGATCTTGGCTGCATATATCTCTCGCAGTGCCCTCATATACCTGAAGTCTCTAGGCTGCGAATACTGGAGTTCAAACACTACTCTGCGCCTATGGACTATCTCCCTTCCATTTTCAATTCGCCTGCAAACACAAGTAATTTCTCTGATGTCGTGTTTCTATAGAAGATTCCCAAGTGCACATGAGAGAACGCACTGTAAAGCAATCATCCATCTAGGCAGCAAAATAAGACCTAAAATCATTCACCTAGTAACGAGCCGCGCCAAAAGCCCCTAAAGAACAGAATAAGCATGGCGCACCATCGTCATATACGCTCCAAGCCAAATCTCCGAGCTGAAGACTGTGTTTTTCTGGAATGTGCAGAGGCTGTGAATCGATAGATGAACTTGGCGCGTCGTCATGTAGATCTAAAAATGATCAACGTGGTATGTTTGGGGGTAAGTCAAGTTGACTCGTGGATCTGCTCATGCTCATCGGGTCCAATACGGGAACGCCTCGTATTGGCGCCACCGAGGGACGACGGGCAGTGGAGCCCTCTTGACAGCCCGCCAGGCACGTACCTACGATTGTACGAGCTCGCAATTTTGGAGGACAAAGTATCGTCTTGCGGCCCATGCACTCACTATAGCCCCTCGAGCTTAATTTGCGTTCGCATGTCAAACCTGCAGGTGCCACGAGCGAAAGAAGGTTCACGTTAGGACGCTCCGCCGTGTCGGATAGACCGACTTGACTTCCAGGGATCGATACGATTGGGCGCAAGTGCTCTCAGCAATTCCAGAAAGCTCTGTCACGAAGGAATCTTTTGCAGATGAAAACAGCAAATGTTTGCTTTGATTTTGTTCAATAAATATTTACAATAGAAGTTAAAGTCTAGCATCCCGTGTCTTGGCGACGGGCAGGTTTTTTGTGGCATAGCAAAAACCATGATGTGGGGGACCTTTTCTGCCCATTTTCCATTTTCCAGATGCCTGATATTGGTTCCTTAGATGCCGTAAAGTGATAGGGATCGGCTTATACAGAAATGCACCAGTTGCACTTTGCCCAAACTCCAGTCATGTTGTAATCCAATGTAAGTCCCAATATATGGAAATGAAGAAGTGAAATAGATTCGTTATCGTGGCGACGTGATAAAGCTCTTTTGTGAGCACAGAGACAAGCAATAGGCAAGTCTCTTTACCACTCGCCGCTGTTGAAGTACCACTCAACATCGACTCTGCCAGCGGTAGTACCGCCAACCAGGTCATCAAAGATGGTCTCGGCAACGTCAATGGCGTTCTCCACGCAGCCACCGCATCTGTCACGAACGATACCAGTGGTGGTCTGGCCATTGTACTTGATGGTGATCTCCTGGTTGCAGAAGGGGTGGGCGGGCTGGTCAATACCGTAGCTGGTCAGGGTGCTGACAGAGTCCCACAGGTGGTAGTCAATGGCAACAACGGGCTTGGTCAGGTCAAGACCACTGTCGTCGAAACCGCAAGAGCCGAGACCAATGGTGTAGTAAGTCATGTCGCTGTTCTTGACATTGGTACCAGAGCTAGAGCCGGAGCCAGCAGAGGTGGCGGCAGCAGCCGTGGTCGAAGTAGGTTCCGCGGCGTAGGTAGTGGTCTCAGCGGCAGCAGTGGTGGTGGTAGGGGCCTCAGCAGTAGTAGTGGGCAAGACAACAGTAGGCACGACAACGATGGGAGTAGTGCTGGTGCTGGTGCTGGTGCTGGAGCTGGTGGTGGCAGGAGCAGCCTCGGTGGTCTGCTGAGTAGAGGGCTGGACGACCAGGGTGGTCGAAGGAGTAGCAGCAGCAGAGTAGATGCTGGTGCTGGCAGCGGCCTGGAAGAATTCACCAGGAGATCCAGAAGAAGTAGCAGTGGTGGCAGCAGCCTCCTCGGTCTTGGCAGGGTAGAAGGTCTGGGTGGTGGTCTCGTCTACCTCAACGGTGACAGTCTCAACCTCAGTAACCCACTCGACAACCAGGTCGCGCTTATCATGGTGATGGCGGCGAACGTGGCCGTGAGGCTGGGCAACGGCAACAGAGGCCAAGGTGAAAAGTGCGACGGCAGCAGACTTCATTGTGGCGGTTTGGGATATCAGTTTTGAAGCAAGATGGAAAATCTCAAAAGGGACCAGCCGGGAAGTAGGATCGGGATTTCTCGTTTATAGTCGAAAGGTGTGACTTTGTATGTATGTTTGAGCGACACGGAAAGTTTCCTGCGTTTCTCCTTTGTATGGAATGACTGTAAGTTGAGCAGCGGATCCGTCAAGAAAATGAATGTATACAGTGAGCACTGCTCAGGTTGTTGGAAAAGAATGTGTTGATTGCGTGAAGATCACAAGTGAACCGTCGTGGGGGCAAGGGAAGAAGAGAATGAAAGGAAACTGGGGGGTCTTTATTGCCGTGAATGAGGAGCGGCACTATGACAGGGGGGCCGATGAACAAAGTGAGTCTATCCCAGAACGGGGAAACAAGCGACACATAGCAGCAGTACGAAGCAACCAGCGACCCAGAAGTCCAGCAGCACCTGCAGTAGCGACAGCCAGCACTAACTAAACAGCTGCGTACGACTAACAAAACCAAGGCAGCGGGTCCTTCCTAGGCGCAGGCAGGTTTGCAAGGCCCCCCCTCGTGGATGTTGCCAAGCCAGATGAGGATGGAGCCAATCGATCGTGGAAGCAGGGAAGACAACCTGCTTGCAGCTGGAGGGGGGACTTGGGGACTTGAAACATCTCACCACGCGGGCAGTGGTAAGCTATGGTAAGATGGACAATGGAGACCGTCAGCAAGCCGGGCTCGAGCCCAATGGCACATCTTGCCAATCACTGGCACATCGCAACTTCGTTCATCAAAGGTCCAGGTCCTTAGGTCCAAGCCCGGGTGCCACCATCCTGGAAAAGCCGGGATGAATTACGGATGGCTAAAGGCGCTTCCCTGTATGCAAGCTGCAGGCACCGCCGCGTCTGCCAGGTGAGCGAGCCAATGACAGCGCTCGGGTCCCTGGACTTCGGCAGGGCGCAGGGGGTGAAAGTGCCTGACGATCCCTAGGAGGCCCGTCCATTCGTCCACTCTAATGCACGTTAAGCCCGCTTTAGCACCTCGACTTGCTAGTTTTGGCGTCCTCCTGGAATCTGGAAGAGGAGCAATGGGAGAGGGGAAACCCAGAGGGAGAAAAAAAAAATCCTCTCTTTTTGGTCAGTTTACGGCCGCTAAGGAAGCATCTGGCCCAGGCGGAGGGAGCCAGCCAAAAGGATTTCGTCCCGTCCTGATCAGAGGATTTGTAGATGGCGCAAGATCCTACACTAGATCAGCTCGACTCGGGGAACTTCAGAAAGTACTACCGAGTGTGTCAATGAGGCGCTGATGGTCTTGCATTGGTTGTACTCCGTACTTCGTCCGATGGTACGAAACTGCGCGTATGTATTTCGCACACCAGATGAACCATAAAGAGAAAGCAAAAAGAAGTTCAGAATAAAGAATTCGTGGTTCAGGTCGCCCGCTGCCCACTCTGGAGTCCTGGCAGGCAGGCAAGCAGGAACCAGCGCACAAACTGCCAGCAACTCCACGTGCGTTGTTTATCCACTTTGAGCTTGGCCACATGTAACGTAGTCCAAGTTCTCCAATCCCAGGCTCCAATGTCTACATCTGCTTCCGAATGTCCCGTCGACAAGGCCAGAGTCTTACTGTAATGCCATGGGCTGAAGACCTTGACGCCTTTTCCAGCTCACATCTTCCCTTACTAGGAATTCGCAAAGGGAAAAGTGAAAAGGGGGGAAACATGAAGTTGAACAAAAACTAGGGCGAGTTCTGCGACCAGCCACTCTGCGAATCCCCCTCTTTTGGCTTACGTGACAAAGGGCTTCGTGCAACCCACCAAATTCCCACCTAGGATGATTTCCAACTCTACATTGGGTGGAACCAAAGTCGACGGCGGTTCGCTGCACAACTCAAATTAAGTTTATTTTTCTTTAAAAGATGTCAATTTATCTGTGTATCAGAATCTGCCAGCAATCTTGGGAAAGCAAGCACGGTTCATCTTAAGATCCACCATGAACCGAGATCAATCTTTATGCGACTTTGACTCGTGCATATAGACTGATGACGACGGCTGGAGATGGTCGTTGGTCGTGTCGAAGACGGTTTGTTCAGTGTGGCATGAGGAAACTTGGAAAACCTCCAGCTTGGGTATGGTACAATTCCCGGGCCCCAGAAAATAGCCGACCCGAAAGGGTCTGGCCCAGCCAAGAGACGGGAACGGCACCCTGGCCCTGACTGGTCCCTTTGTGAAGGATGAAGGAATTCTTTGAGGGGGCCAACAAAGGAGCGACTGCAACAATCGAACGAGAAGCATGTGACCTGCCCTCTCCGATTTCTATTTGGAGAGAGACAAAAAAGGGTTGAAACGAGCTTGTACTGGTCATGAGGTTGACTCCCTCTTCTACTATGAAGTCCAGCCAGCCTTCTATGTATCTAAATGTCTAAGTCTTTTGATGAATCTTAATAGCCCATGAAGTCATCCGTAGGTAGGTACTGTCGTTAGTCGCCGCGATGCTTGCTGCTAATAGCGTAAAGAAACAATCCTTGCCGGCTGAAAATGGGACGATCCTCGTCTTGTAATTCAACCACATGGAAAGCCTTTTGCGCTTTCTTGACGAATTGAATGTCGGCGCGACGTCTCTTCTTGAAGCAGAAGTAGACGGTCGCCGATGGGCACAAATTCAAGAGATCCGACAGGGTCGCGAGCAGTAGTGGGAATGCCGGCTCAAAGTACACACAATCAGCAGCCAAGATCACATCTGGTTTGAAGTCGACGACTTGTTGCGCAAGTGGCTCGCCCCTATAAAACCCCACCGTCGTTAGAGGCTCTGTTTTTTAACATGCAAAAAAAGTATATCACCCCAGGGTTGAAGGACGGCGTCTTTTGCTCTTGGCGCCAGCGCCGGTGACATCTGACCCGTCCAGCCTCAGGGTCCAAGTCAGGGGACAGGCACGGAGGTCTCGGTCTCATTCGGATCGGAAGAAGGCGGGAAACTTGTGTGCACTTACCAGTTCAGTATTGCGGGTTTGACTTGACCTTGCATCTGATTCAATTCAATGTTGTGGCCCATGAGGCTGAACATTTCCAGTTGGTCGGTGATAACAAGAGGTTGTTGCACTTCACAACCGCGGGCCACTGCTAGACCCACCAGTCCGCCACCAGCGCCGAGTTCTAGACTGTCATTGGGGAAGATCCGATGATTAGCAAAAAGAAGGGTTCAATCTTTCGTGGGGCAAAAGTGACAGCGCATCGACCGCTATTCGGGGATGTGAGAGAAGAGAGCCCCAACAACCAGCAACATACATTCTTGAGTCTCGCAGATCTTTTTGGTGATAGCGGAGCATGTGTTTTGCGAGCACCATACCAGCTGGCCACGTTTGACCGCCGCATCCCGAGGTGAGATCCTCGTGCAGTCGCAGTGGTTGGGCGAGAAGACCGTCAAAGTCAAACCCAGCCGTCGCTGCTGACTTATATACAGGCAGTGGCGCTAGGTCGACGCCGATGGCGAAGGGGTCGAACTCGGGTGAAGATGAGCGATCCTCGGCCATGGTGAAGTGCATGATTGCTGGTGTTTGAGAGTGAAGAATCAAAGGACTGACTGGCTGGTTTGGTTTGGCTGGTAAAGTGAGTGTTGAACTCTGTGGGCAAACTGGCAGGAAAGTCTGCCCAGCCGCCCAAGGTGTCGTGAAAAGAGGCGACGGCCCATATTCAAGTTAGTGCCGGACCGGCGATTAGGAAGGAGTCGAGGCCATCATCTTCTTATCTCTTCTAGTCATCCCTTTTTGGCAGGGGCTAGCGCCGGCAACTTCCCGTCTATTCATGATTTACTATTGAATTATAGATGCCATTCACACAACTCCAATCCTCCCTCTCTCCAACTAGAGCCCCCTCTCTTACAATTGCATCACGTGCGTCCAACCTCTGGTGCTCACTGCGAACGTATTGGTTGCCGTGCCAGTCTCCCTGACTCTCAACTCATTTTGCATAAAACACTTTGATGAAATCTGAATCAGCTGCAATAGGCGATTCACAATTAGGTACTACGTACTAGCTAGCACCAACTCTTCAATGGCATTCGATCATCCACCAACCTCACGCGTCTCAATAGTTACCGCGAATGCGTGGCAAGACATTGGAATTCCTGATGAAGATATTGTGATGGCTGACGCGCTCACGACCTCTGCAATCATCTCTCGCGCCTTTTCCACTTTACACGTAACAGGTTTTCATGCTTCTGTCATTTTTCGTGCAACGCAGGAGTCGCGGCTTGTAAGTGCACATTGTGCTAAGGTTAAACTTTGGGTCAGCATATCGCCGCCCTGATCCTGTCTTGGGCGTTGCTGGTACTCAACCACCTTTGTTTTCTTTTCTGCTCGCCGCACAGGTCCTTACAATATCATTTTTTAGCTATAGTCGCTCCTTCAGAACCGATTTTGCGCATCATGTACTTTCTATCATCTTTCATGTAAGGTGACAATACCACCACAATGCGTCCGAGGCGGGCGTCAAGCCCTATGATACTATTATCATATTACGCCAAACTCATCCTATGCGCGCCTCGCGACTACTTTCCCATCAATTCTCAACTGCCCCCGGTGGCACGGCTATCAGAGCCCTTCTCTTTCGTCTTTTCGCCATCAACATTTGTCTCCCCATACCAAATAACTTACAGCTTGATCGACGGTCCGGCATGGCTTTCCATTGACAGCAGCAACAGACGGCTCTATGGTACACCAGAAGATACCGACATCACATCCGACTCTATTGAAGGCGTACCAATTAGTATTGAGGCAGACGATCAACAAGGTTCTACAATCGCCAATTCGACTCTGGTCGTTTCCAGAAATCCAGCTCCCAATGTGGTTGTGCCGCTCTCGGAACAGCTCCCGTCCTTTGGACTATATTCCGCGCCCTCGTCACTCATCTTGAATCCGTTGGATGATTTCTCGTTCAAATTCGATGCAGATACGTTTGACCAGTCAGGGCTGAGTTATTATGCCGTATCAGGCGACAATGCACCTCTCCCATCATGGATCTCCTTTGACGCCAACAGCGTATCTTTTACCGGCAAAGCTCCTCCTATCGAGTCATTGATTCAGCCTCCTACCACTTTTGATATCAAACTGGTCGCGTCTGATGTTGTTGGCTTTGCATCAGCCTCAATACCGTTCTCGATCATCGTTGGTAACCATGAATTGACGGCCGAGGTCATCAACGTTGTCTCCAATGCAGCCATAGGAGAGCCTTTCCAGTATGCTGGTCTTGCAAACAACGTCAAACTGGATAACCAAACAATAAATCGGTCCAATGTGGCTTCAATATCAACAACTCACTTGCCCGATTGGTTGCAGTTCGACACCAACACATGGTATCTGAGCGGAACCCCCAATTCAGGAGCAACTTCTGCGAATATAAGCATTCAAGTCATTGACGTTTACTCGGATGTGCTCAACATGAGCCTGATCATCAATATAGCCGGCGACGTTGACATCTTTCGGTCAGACTTGCCAACTATTGATGTATCAGCTGGTACCACCTTGGCACTTGATCTGAAACCATACATCTCAAACATCTCCGACACTGAGGTGCAACTAGCAGATCAGTCAAATGCGCCATGGATTCGATACGATACCTCTACAATGGAGCTGACTGGTATAATTCCGGATTCGAATACTGCCTCTGAGGTCCAAGTTGGCCTGGAAGCGACTTCCAAGAGTACAGGGCAGACAGAGTCACGCCAAGTATCCATTAAGATCGCGGCGTCTCCCCTAGAACCGACCAAGCTGTCTTCACCGTCGTCGTCGTTATCATCAGACGCAACACAGACACCAACGTCAACACCTACACCAGCAGCACCCACGAGCAATGAAGGCTCAACCTCTCGGACGACCAAGATAGTTCTGGGTGTTATGGTGCCGCTGATTGTGATCTCTGTTCTCGCCTTGGTCTTGTTGCTTTGCTGCTACCGAAAACGGTCACGAGAAGAGTACCATGACCACATTATAGAAGTCTCTGCGCCGATACCTGGCAGTTTTGTCAAGCATGACGCAAGTAGCTTTGACGGCGGTAATGGTCTTCAAGGCTTGTTCGATGCCGAAATCGCAAGGAGATCGCACAGTACCACTGCCCCGATGATACCACCACGATTCCGCACATCATCCCACTCTAGCTTTCAAGGGAGCACTGGTCGTCAATCCTTGACTGGTCGCCATTCCATGACTTTATTTGCCTTTGACAGGAGATCTCTGAGCGACTCCGGTGTAAGAGAAACTCGTGAGTCGTGGCTCAGGGGAACCGATCTGGCGCATATATCGTCTCCCTCAACGATCACAATGGACGAGTTCAGCATGCTATCAGACGCCACTCTGGGATCGTCCGACAACCAAGTACGAGGAGCAACCCCGGCAATGATCATCAATGGTGCTGCCGGACCGCAGTCTTTTGGACGCTCACTCATGACTTCGCCTGTCGCCGGCTTCAGTATGCCGACCGTGTATGAGCCTTCCAGCATCCAGGTCACTCCAGAGACCGCCTACGTTACAAGGGAAGGTGAATCGTCGGACAGCGATAATGACCGACCCAAGTCACCCAAGTATCCGGATTCCGCTTATTCTGGCGTTTCCGGCCTCGGCATCCAGCGCACTATCACAACCATCCCACGCAAAAATGCAAGTAAGAGAATGTCCAACGCTTGGAAAAAGGCGAGCCCCTCCAAGCTCTTGGAGGAATACAAACGCAAGAGCAACCGCAGCAGTGGCAGCTCGACCGTTGACACTACGCGGACCAGCATCTTGGCCGACGAGGTGGCAGCCGAAGTTCAGAGACCTACCGTCGTCCACGTGCCCAGCCGCGGGCAGAGCCGGCAGATCAGTCGCCGTGTCGACGATTCCAGTGCCCTCTTTGGCGGCGGGGCCATTGTGCGTTCGCCAAAGAATTTCGGCGTCATTCCTGGAGGACCGTCACCGCTGCCCTCTGGGGAGAAGTTGTTCATGCTTCCGCCCTCGGTCGGATCACATGGTAGGAACTTCTCGTGGAACAGTGCTGCTGCCGCCAACAAGAAATCTTCTCCCCAGGGGATCGATCACAGGGATTTCGGCAACAAGTTTGAACGTGAGCCCGTAATGGCAATGCATGCAGCCCGAGCGTCGCAGGATTCTGTCATCTTCTCCCCTATCAAAGAGGAGGATAAGGACAAGAAAAACGTGGTACAGTCGGGCGTCAAGAGGTATGAGGACCTTATCAACTTGAGCCAGTGGCCCATGCCACATTCCTCCGCCGACTCGGACTCGTCCACGATAAGAGAGCTACCTCACGAAGAAAGGCCCCGTGACGGCAGCGGCAGCTCGCAAATGACCGAGGATACACTCGTCCCCGAAGAGCATCAGCACGAAGCCGCCACCGGCGAAGACTTTCGGGGGCAGCGACTGGTATCCGCCGAATCCGATGACGAACCAGCCTGGCCGCTCCCGCTCACGTCAGCGATGACCCTCAAAGTCATGCCCAAGGCGCCGGCCAGGCTGGCGAGAACGCCGCTGGCCGACCGGGCGAATGAGTTCAAGAAGAGCGGTGGCGGCCTCCCGGCTCGAAGCAACTTTTCACGCAAATCCAACAACAAGAGCGTCACCACCATTGTGAAGGATTATACAGGGACGGAAGACGAATGGGAGGATATCCGGCCAGAGAGTGTACTGGAGGGGAATGTGTTTAATAACTCGACAGGAAGCGCGCCAGCGTTCATTTAATACTCTGGACCGAACACAAAGAGAGACTCGTGTGTGTGTGTGCTCGTGTAATTATAATTCCGGGGCTTTTTGGGGAGCAAATGCAAAAAAAGAGTTGCTGGAAAAGGACTGGAAAGATACCTGGATACTTGAACTGTATATTGGGAGTTTTGGGCGTATCTAGTTTGCTCTTTTTACCAATTTGATTATTTAGATAGTGGAAATTGGTCCCAAACTTTGCATGTGAAGATTTGCTATATCACTGGAAACAACCACGGCGATGGCCCGCCATGTTCCGCGAGGTTATTGCATACTCTCGTGGTACGTGGAAACATTCTCAGAAAATCCCAGGGAGTCTACTTTGACTTCTTGAACATTGACGAACTGAAGCGGCTTGCCTGGGCGGAAGTTGAGTTTGAAGTATACCGCATCCCAAGCTGGTGGGCGGCTAAGGACATATCGCGTGATGTGGGGGCTTTTTTTCAGCACGCATGAATGTGATTTCTTATTCTACACAATTGACTGCCGATTCCTATATGTAAAAAGAAAATTCGTCGGTGACGCTTTCTGACGTCGCGTCGCCGCCTGCATAAAAGAAAAGAAAGCTGTATCAAAAGTCATGAGGCAGGAAAAAAAAAGATGATAATATTTTCATGAAAGTCCCCCAACGTTTTGGACGGATAGAGCCGCCTGGCCGCCTGGCCTCTCATGCGGCTAGGATCGTTATAGCGGCTTTACTACAAATGGAACAGATCTTCAGGCAGTCCAACGGCTCGAACGTTCGAAAAACGGGCGGGAATCTTGCAACCGAGAAAACTTTTTTGTCTTCCTCTTCGCATTGCTGAGATCTTTGAATGGCGATCTTGAAGGATGTGCAGAAACTCAAAGACCCAAGAGAATAAAAAGCGCCTGCTGTGGTTGGACGGATGCAGGGTTTATTAGCAAATCTACGATTCGGACCCTTTCGACCTGCTTGCTTCTCAAGCTTGCCGTCTTTACTGTACGTCTGAGACCTCGGGACCAAGCTTGCTCACGGACCAGTTTATACCGCCCGAGCCTTTTCCCCAGATTTAACGGCAAAGCATTGACCATTTAATCTTGGGCGTTGGGAGGGAACTGAACCCCTGTCGATTAATAAGCGTAGGGACAAAATCAAATAATTCTTGGGATTCTTTTTGTCCCTTCCCCGAGGCGCGAATCCCGAAATGTAGGCCCAGTCCGTGGATTGGAAGTGTATCGGGCAATTTCTCTTGGTGGCACACATTGTAATTGCAAGTCACCCGACCGAGTATCCATTTTGCCCCCCAGTTATGATGTAAAATCAACATGTGTGTAACGTCTGCATATCGTTCTTTGGGATTCAGCAGATATGGGTTTTTCGGAAAGCCGATAAGGGCCTGAGCGCGGGCAGCATCCCATTGATGCAGCTTGAGCACGTACGTATTTCTGCCAACCGGGCTGTAGCCTGTAAGCACCTAGCAACCAGGTAGCTTAGTGCTCTTTCTCGCAGAGGCCAACGGAATTTGGGGGTCTGGATCAACGGAAAATACCACGAGTGGATGAGTATGTCATGGACAGGGGAGTCTTCTGTGCCCATTCTTGGAACTGATGGTGGAGTTGCTCTTTGCCGCATCCATATCTATCAATCTTCCCATCCATCTCGCGTAAAATGTATCAGCTGTTCATGTACAGACGATGCTAAAAGAGCAGGTCAACAAGCAGAATGATGTCCTAGAAGCAACATTGAGGAAGTTGGACGATGGAAAAGGTAGTCCCTTATATGCACAATACCGAACCCAGCCTCAAAGTTTATGCACTGCAATGGACATTGAACATCATTGTGTATGCGTCAGGGCTAGGTATGGCGCATGCCCATACATACTCAGAAAAATGAAACTGAACTGACTTTTTGGAGCCGAATGCATGAAAGGGAGGAGCGAGCAGCTAAAGGGAAAGAAGGCGCAGTCCAAACAACGGCGATGATGTCGTTTTTCAAGGGACCTGTGCTTGCGAACCTAGGTAGGCACGACAGTGGATGATTGACAGTAGCGATGCCCGCCCGGACTCTCTTTCTGGTTGCCATCACATCATCACTCATCACGCCTTCTTCGTGACATGAACTCTCCATGACTTGATGTGTATCTACGCCGGCTCCGTTGCCATCATCATTGAGAGAACTGGCCTGATTCAGAGCGACTACACTGTCTGCATAGTGCAATCGTTATTTGCTCCCACATATCCTTCTCTATACACACCACTTTGGATGTATGCTTGACTCATGGGCACCTGCACCAGCTTACATATTCATGAACCATACAAATACACACTTTAAGCGCTGCTACTACGGGTTCATTTTCTTGACCGACATCAAGGCAATTTTACCAACCGGCAAGGCACTTGACCACTCCCAAAACGGGACCCCCAATCCGTCATCAGCGAGTAGGTAGTGTAGATCCCCAAAAAACCACCTACTCCAGAATCCACCGTCCAGTCCAGTCCAGTTCAGTCCAGTCCAGTTCAGTCCAGTCCAGCGAGCCGGTGAGCACCACCACGCACGCACGCACTGCAAACAAGCAAGCTGCTTTTTTGGAAGTGCGGCGCTTCTTTCAAAGTACCCCGCCTTGTTGGTCCGTCTGCCTGCCCGCCCGATTTGCTTGGGTCTACCTATCGATTCTGCCACCAAAGAAAACCGCCCCTCGGGTTTCCTCAATAACCGCAGGACCTTTCGCCGCGCGCTACCTTGCTTGGGACTTGGTCTGACTGACTGAGTGACTGACTACCTCTACGCCCTCCACGCACAACAACTCCCAGTCGTCTGTCTTGCTGCTCTCCCACACACGCAACACCGGGCCAACCAATTTCTTGTCGCGCGACCTCTCCAGCACTGTCCTTGGTACGGCATCCGGATCACTTTTCTCTCTCCCGCACCACGCAATTTTAGCCAAGGCATCTGTTCGCTGGTGAAGAGGATCAAAAAAATTTATTTCGACCTGGCATTTGCAACTCGCGACTGACTGCAACTGCACGCCCGATCACGAAACCTGAACCCCTCCCCCCCTCTCTCACCTACCCATCACCAGACGAACCCGTAGCCTGCGCGCTTCGGTTCACAGTCTCTCTCACCATGGGTCAAACACTTTCGGAACCCGTCGTCGACAAGGTAAATATTTATTCTCCCATTCCATCTGCTTTGTATTGCGCGCCCACCATCTATTCACCCACCCCTATCCGATCAAGTCTGCGCGTGCCCACCCTCCGTGGCATATGACCTCATCAAGGCCGTGGTCTCTCACTTACCCGATCACGTCGTACCTGACTCATTCCCATATTGCGATCATGTCTTGCCTGTCAATATTTTTGTGTGGTGACGATGTACTGACAATCTATCTTCATTCAGCATTCTGCCAAGGGCGAGGATGAGCGTCTGCTCTGGGGTGTGTCAGCCATGCAAGGCTGGCGCATCAGCATGGAGGACGCTCACACCACCATCCTGGACCTCTTGAAGCCCGACAGCGAAGAAGCAAAGGCGCACGGCTCGAGATTATCCTTCTTTGGTGTCTTTGATGGACATGGAGGTGATAAAGTGGCACAATACGCTGGCGAGCACATTGACGATATCCTCGTGAAGCAGGACACTTTCAAGGCTGGAAACTACGAACAGGCTCTCAAGGACTGCTTTCTGGCTTGTGACCGGGCAATACTGAGCGGTATGAGATCATACCCCAGTACAGCATCGCTGTGTTTTCAGTTGTGGATGCTAATATAAGGTTGACAGATCCCAAGTACGAGGAAGAGGTCTCTGGCTGCACGGCTTGTGTTGGTCTCATCACTGATGACAAGATCTACATTGTTTGTAACCCCACCCTTCTTCGCTTCGAGCCCTGACTTACATGTCTTCTAGGCCAATGCTGGTGACTCGCGAAGTGTCCTGGGCGTCAAAGGTCGTGCTAAGCCCCTGTCATTTGACCACAAGCCCCAGAATGAAGGTCAGTTATCTTATCCCTGGTGGCTCGTCACCTCATTGTCCTTACTCGGCGACTTACCGTGAGCACAGGCGAGAAGGCACGTATCACTGCCGCTGGTGGCTTCGTCGACTTCGGTCGTGTCAATGGCAACCTTGCACTGTCCCGTGCCATTGGTGACTTCGAGTTCAAGAAGAGCGCCGAGCTGGCACCTGAGCAGCAGATCGTCACAGCTTACCCCGACGTGGTAGTTCATGATTTGAGTGACGATGATGAGTTCTTGGTTATTGCTTGCGACGGTAAGAGTCACTCGACTAATTTGCAAGTTCTCTCTTTTGATAATAATTTTGTCCAGGTATCTGGGACTGTCAGTCTTCTCAAGCTGTGGTCGAGTTTGTCCGAAGAGGTGTCGCCGCAAAGCAGGAGCTGGAGAAAATTTGCGAGAACATGATGGACAACTGCCTGGCTTCCAACTCCGAGACAGGTGGCGTCGGATGCGACAATATGACCATGATCGTCATCGGTTTCCTCCGAGGCAAGAAGAAGGATGCCTGGTACGAAGAGGTTGCCAACCGCGTTTCCAAAGGCGACGGCCCGTGCGCTCCCCCCGAATACGGTATGCAAACTCAAGAGTCCGAGTCACCGGTGCAAAACTGACAATTGGACTCAGCCGAATTCCGAGGACCTGGTGTTCACCACAACTTCGAGGATAGCGACAGTGGTTATGATGTAGACATGGACAAGCAGTCGAAGCCTTTTGGTATTGGTGGGTACAAGGGTCGTATCATCTTCCTTGGTGATGGTACTGAGGTCCTGACAGACTCGGACGACACCGAGATGTTTGACAACGCCGAAGAGGACAAGGATCTCGCCAGCCAGGTATCGAAGTCCTCTTCGGGAGAAGATGGCGAGGACGGCGCCAACGTCCCGCCCAGCGCCCCTTCTCCCCCAGCCAAGGAGAAGTCGAATAACGAGCCTGAGTCCAAGACGGAGACTACAACCAGTGATACCCCTAAAGACGCAGAGAAGAAGACCGAGACCAAGGTGGAGGCACAGGCCGATGGAACAGCCGACGAGAAGGAGTAGTTGGCCTCTTGGGTTGTTTGTTGATCCACAAGCGGGTTGCACATTTTATGTTTTGACACTGCTGGCCCTACCTTGGACGGTGTCATTTGACTTTGGCGCAAATCCCCCAACAGCTACCAGTTGTAGTCCACTAGGTTTGATGCGGCAAGGTACAGTGTGGTTGGGATATTAGAGAGGATCGCGTAGTACTCTAGAGTCACCAAACTTCTTCACTCAACGGAGGCGAGCTCGCATGGAGTTTGGGGGAGGCAATCAGATCAAGGGAGCGAAGTCAAAAGACCAATGCCTGTCTTAACGATAGCGGGAGACTTCAAGTTCACGAAGAATGCATGAAGTCCAACGCTTTAGTATTCCGCCAGCTACAGCGGCATTGTGAGGGCGATACGAGAGCCGGGTCCTGCCCTCGACGTGGGCCTCGGATATGCCTTTGATGGATTGAGTACACGTTTCTTTTCCTATGACAAATACCCAGTGGCAGGATAGTTGACCCCAATGTAATTATGCCCATGGACATTAGAAGCGTCTTGCATCTACCAAATTCTGCACCCGACTTGAGTAAAACGATCATCAGAGCAAACGAAGAATATGCCAATGACTAGAACAAGGAATGCAATTTTGCAGACGAGCAATACTTGTGCCGTGCAGACGTTGGGCATCGACTATTGTGGTTGTAAAAGCTGCAGTGCAAAGTGATATACATATACAAACCCCCGACAGTTGATGCCAGCTGCGATGCCGTCATAATTGGGCCAAGAGCCTGGAGCTTACCGATTTCGCCGACACGTCCCTGTTCGCAATGCACGCGACCCGAACTGGGACTCGCCGGCGCCGGAATTTTTTGGCGGGACCAAATCGCTAACCCAGGCTACCTACTGAGCGTCCAGCGCGAGAAAAGACAACAGCAATCAACACCCACTACTCCAATTCAAGAGTTTGGGTTCCTTTTCTCACAAGATCAATGACCTGTTCATAGCTCATGTCCCTGGGCTTCAGAACGGTATGGAGAGCTCATACCTGTGCCTTGACCGCCAGTGGGCTCTCCTTGAGTCCCAGGGATCTTCCTCGAGTCCTCCACCACTACCAGAAATCGCAACTCAATCGGTGGCAGTCGACCAACTCGGCCGAGCCAGAGCAGCACGATAGACCGATTTCCGTACCCAATGACCTCGCTGTTGGCCCTGTGCGGCATACATCTACCGCTTTGCAGAATGAGGGACGCGAGCAACCTTCGTCATCTGTACTGAGGCGGTTAGCCATCCACCGAATCGTCAAAAAGAGCAGAAAACGGGAGATCCAGAATAAAAACCCGGCATTGATGAAGTCGCGGCAATGGTACCCGAGCAAATACGAAGTTGCCAGGAGTGACCGCAAGAGCTACCTTAGCAAGGCACGACAAGATCTATGGGCTTTTCAACGCGCCAGAGATGAAGTTCCCGGAGTCGACTGGCGGAGCACTGCGCACTTTCTGTCGAGATTGACGCCCAAATTCGGAACCATCTTCGATTTCAAGGTGATAGTCGGACAGGGGGCTGCAGACGAGATGCGCGGGCTCCTGCCTCGTGGGCCTACCGCCGAACCGGGACGACTGCAGCAAAGCACGCGCGCCGTTGTTCGTGTGCACGATACCGACAATGCGGGCGGAAATCTACATCTCACTCTGACTGGCTCTGCACACTCGGTACGCATGGCCCTAATGGATCTGCTCAAGGCTTCGGGCCACATCACCGCGGTCAGAACGCTGGACAACGATGCACAAGGCATGCTGCGGGATCTCTGGCACCAAGAGAAGGCCGATCTGAACTCAGTCAAGCTCTTGGATCACAGCGAGGCCGGCGCAAGCGACCAGGACGACAAGAGTTTGACTCTGACTGCAAAACCGGCTCCCTCCGAATACCAGTGGCAGAAAAGTCGCTTTTACGTTTTGAACCGAAGAGCAGACCAGATTCCAAGGCCTAGTGTTTGGACCATGGAAACGCTCGAGAACTACATTGCGCTTCTGGTGTACGGCACTGTACCAGCACATCTCCATTCGTCGCTGTACAAGAAGCCAGCCGATCACCAGCAGACTGTTGTTTCTCTGCTTAATGACATCTTTCACTCTGAGCAAAGTCGCCGGGCACTTTCGACTGAAGCCTTGGCGATGGCCTTGGCCTATATCCAGAGTAAGAGGCTCACCTTTAGACCTACGGCGCGGGCAATATTCAATCAAGCCGAGATCCGGAACATACCAATGGACACGCGAATATGCAACATCTTTTTGGCGGGATCTGTGAAAACGGGTGACCTGGACGGATTTCACAATGTGTTGAAGCTGATGGCGCGGAAAGGGCTTCATGCAGACAGCGAGACATGGCTGTCCTTTTTGAAGCTCGTGGAACAGCCCGACGCAAAAGACTACATTCTTCGTAAAATGCGCAAGTTGGGACTTGATCGAATTCAGTCAACACTTGTCAAAGCAGGCCAGCATATGGCGCCTATAGAACTGGAAAAATCGCTCAAGGATATTCAGTCGATTGCCGCCTTTATCGAAGAACAAGACACACAATATGGTGTCATTTGGCTCGACAGAACAACCCTCAACAAGCTACTGGATATCCTGGGAAAGAACGGCAAACACGAAATGTGTCTTGACCTCTTGACGTTCGTCTACGATTCCGGCCGAACAAGCCCGGGATCTATCACAATGAACACTATCATCACACACTGCAGGAGTGCTCAGGAAATACTGGATGTGATGCGGAAGCTCCGGACAAAGTGGCCCGCGGCAGTCTTGTCCGATTCAGATACATATGACATGCTATTCCAGATTGCATGGAAAACGAGAAGCCCTAATATGCTCCGTGTCATCTGGCACTATGCTACATATGCCAGACAGGCAAGCTCAAAGCTGCGGTTCCGCATGGACAAATTCCTCTCCAGCCAAGGATCCCACGACCTCGGCCGACATGCACTCATCAGTCCGTGGAAATGTGCGATTGCAGGGGAAAACGCCTTACAATCGTTGAAGTCACCCCAAAGGGATGAACTCGGAACAAGCATCGCGAGGTGGAACGGTATGCAAGCAAAATCCTGCAAATTATCAGCTTCATTCGAGGACAAGCTCATTGAAGCATATTATATGGACCGCAAAATTCACAAGGCCCTCAAGGAAGGGGAGTTGACGAAAGAAGAAAGAGAGAATCTCGTTGTGGAATTACCCGTGATGCGCCGGGATTCGAAACAGCTTTCCTTGTGGCCGCCTCCACCATCGCTACCGCGTGTGCCAGCATGAGCAACGAAGCAGCATTGGATAGCTTTATTGATGAAGGAAAACAAATGTATAACTACGGATAGACCAGCGAGTGCTTTCGTGGACTTTGGAAAGGATAAAGCAGGGTATTTTCAATGCATTGTGTACGTATATATGGTTCATAGAGATGGTGCATCTGGCAGGTCTCATTGCCACTGGCGTTGTATTTGTAAAATTAGTCGGCATCCAAATATACCCCCATATCATTTCTGTCCTTTGCCAATTCTTTCTTATAATTTTATTCTGATAGTATTTTGCTATATGTATATACCCCAGGCGAAGGTATGTAAGAAGTCCCTGCATTCATGTTATGGAGCATAATTTAGGTGCTTATCTTATCGGCTTATCGGCGATAGACTAAGAAAAAGTTCCCAAGGTTCAATCAATCAACCACCAAAATTCCCCACGATCCGCGCCCGTTGCTAGTTGCCCCTCATACACACTCCTGTCCCGGCAGGGTTTTTTTTATTTCCCTTCATTTTCCTTTCCTTCCGAGACAAGGATAATCTTCAGTGCTCACCCTCTCCTGGCCGTTGCGTAAACCAGGCTTATATCCCCGAAACCGACAGAGACTTGGATCGGAGTTGAGAGGAATATGGGCAAGGCCAAGTCGGCAAAGCGCAATGGCGGCGCATCCGCCTCACCGTACGAGCGGCCCTCGAAGGCCGGCGGCGGCGGTTCCAAGGCCAGCGCCAACAACATTTTCAAGTTCAACACGTCGAGTTACGGCCAGCACATTCTCAAAAACCCCGGTGTGGCCGAGGCGATCGTGGTCAAGGCGAACCTGAAGCCGACGGACACGGTGCTCGAGATTGGTCCCGGATCGGGTAACCTGACGGTGCGGATCCTGGAGCGGGCGAAAAAAGTCATCGCCGTCGAGATCGATCCCCGCATGGCCGCCGAGGTCACCAAGCGTGTCCAGGGCACCCCGGAGCAGCGCAAGCTCGAGGTCCTCATGGGCGATGTCATCAAGCTGCCCAACGACAAGCTGCCCGCCTTTGACGTCTGCATCAGCAACACCCCTTACCAGATCTCGAGTCCGCTCGTCTTCAAGCTCCTGAGCATGCCGAACCCGCCGAGGACGAGCGTACTCATGTTCCAAAGAGTGAGTTCCCCTTTCTGCTTTGTTGGAGAGCAGAGTACATGAGGAACAGGAGAATGGGCGCATGTTTTTTGTTTGATCTATATACTGATGGAGCATATTGCTGCAGGAATTCGCACTCAGACTTACAGCGCGCCCTGGCGATGCTCTATACTGTCGATTGAGTGTAAACGCACAGTTCTGGGCCCGAATCACACATATTCTCAAAGTCGGTAAGTTGTCACTACATAGGCTCGTTGAATGGAAATCTATATATTGCAGAACTGACGGCAGTTTCCACCATAGGCAAGAAGAACTTCAACCCCCCACCTCTGGTAGAGTCCAGCGTCGTCAAGATCGAGCCCAAGACGGGCGCCGACCGGCCCCAGGTGTCGTGGACCGAGTGGGACGGCATGCTGCGCGTGTGCTTCAACCGGCGAAACAAGACGATGCGGAGCAGCTGGCTGGGCACCAAGGAGGTGCTCAACATGGTCGAGCGAAACTACCGAGTCTGGTGCAGCATGAACAATGTCCCCCTGGAGGAGGGCACCGTCGAGGACGACGAGGACGACGAGGACATGGAGGTCGATAACGACAACGCGGGCCCCAACGCCGGCGACGAGGAAGAGTGGAACGGCATGGACGTTGACGGCGATAACAACAACGAGCCCGAGATGAAGGACAGCAGCGACCTCCCTTCCTTTTTTGAGGAGCTGAAGCAGGCTTCCAGCGAACTGCCCAAGACCAAGTCCAAGAGGAAGAAGACCAAGGTCGCGCTGCTGGTGCGCGAGAAGATTAGAAAGGTCCTAGAGGACGATACGGGACTGGCCGACCAGAGATCCGGAAAGTGCACGGAAAACGACTTTTTGAGGTTGCTGCATGCCTTCAACTCTGAAGGTCTTCACTTTTCCTAGAGGATGACTGACGCACATGTCGTCGTTGGGTGTCCTCAGTTTTGTGGCAGCATATAATGAACGGAGTCTGGCGTTAAGCGGACCATCAGGGTCGAAACTCAGGAGGGAAAAAAGTCATTTACCAAGGAGGTGCACAGAATCATTGTAGACACAAGAGCATGTGGAAGCTTCTTTCAGACCAAACTCGTTGATACCAAATAGTCAATCATATTAGACATTTCCCTTTCCCGGATCCCATATTCCATGCGACGATGATAAGTGAAAACCATAAACGCCCTGTCGTCATAATACCATGATCATACTGCTACATGCCATTTGTCGCGTTCGAATTTGTTTTTTGTCTTGATGTTGGACAAAATGTTGGGGTATTTGTTTGTTTGATTTATTTGCCGCCGAACCAGCTGGAGATGCCGGACTTGGCCTCTGCGGCCTTGGCCTCGATCTTGCGGTCATACTCGTCCACCTTCTTGAGCGTGCTGTTCTTGACGTCCTTTGCGTAGGCTTCGGCGTCAGCCTTGGCCTTGGCGATCTCAGCTTGGCTCTTCTGGAGCTGTTGTTGAAAGATGTCGTGTCAGTGTTGTTAATCTTCCAAGACTGGTAGGTGGCCCAAGGTTCACACGAGGACAAAAAAGTGACTTACTGCGTTGTCGAACTTGGCGCCAGCCTCTGCGCCGTACTGTCCTGCCTTTGCCTCGGCCTCCTGGCCACGGCCGGGAAGCTCGCTCTTGACCTTTGCGGAGAGCTTGTGGGCGTCGGCTATTAGAGAGAGAAAAAAGTGAGTTAGCTCAGACAGCTCCAACAATGCACGCGTAAACAATCGCCAACAGCGGGGCATAGAATGCTCTGCAAGGCAATCTGCTACTGGCGATGACTGTTTTGCATCGACTTACCCTCAGCTTGCTTCTGGGCGACAGTAGGGTTGCCGCCTGCGCTGTAGAGGTAGTAGCCAACACCACCAGCGGCAGTGAGACCGAGGACGAGAGGAGCTCTTGATCGAGACATTATGTTGTGTGTTGTCTTTGGACAATTGGTCAGGTAGACAAGAGAGGGTGTTTGGCTTTTATGAGGAGATGACCTTGTGGTTTGTTGGAAGGAGTACGAGGTTGGAATGTATCACTTTTTCAAAACATCGAACTTGGGGAAGAGGGGGGTGACACGGGTTATATGGCTGGCAGGTTTCAATTGTTCTCCAAGGTCAAAATTCTATGTGTCTCTTTTCCCATCACGTAACAAGCATCTGTGACATGCATCAATAGCACACACGGAATACATCACGGTTCCATAGCGTGACACACAATGGGCTGGGCCCAGCCTCTCGTCCCTCTCTCTGTTTCCTGAAGGTTCCGAGAAACAAGCTCCATTGTGACCACGGGGGGTCGAACCACTGGGCATAACTGTGACGTTTTTTTCGTTGGCTTGACTTGTCCCGCGAAACAACACAAAAAAGTAAACGAAGACAAGGTATACTTGCATGACGTCAACTTGTAATGGACTATTTTAATGCGGGGAAAGAGAGGGAGGAACTCTCCGGCCCTGTCTGCCCAGGTCCATGCTCCAGAGTCCAGGCTTCAAAGCAGGAGCTTGGGCCTTTTGCGCGCAGGCCGAGGGAGCTGGAGCACAATATCAGCTGCTGCTCTTACAGTGTTCTGCAGCAGTCTGGCCCGCCCAGGAGAGCTTACAGCGGGACCCATTTCCGCTCTAATTAGCGCCCGAGGTTCCCAAAGATCTGGGTGCAGATGCGCACTGTCAATTTCCTTGAAATGCTGATCGATCGCAAGACCCAGAAAAAAACAAAATCCCAGCTCTTGAGGACTGCAATTTTGGAGGGAAGGCAAGCTCGCAATCATTACATCATTGACACCATTGTCAAACAGTGCAGAAGGCATCGTGTACTCCTTCTTTCAGTTTTCAACCGTGTCCTAATTGTGCAGCCCTCAATTCTTGAGATACTTATTATTTCCCTTGCTCCATTTAGCCAATTTCCATACATTTGTATCGTCAAACCTACGCTATGTAGAAGCTGAGACTTGAAGCACACTGGTCTCTTTCACGCGTCCGGACATCCGCTTACATTTCAGTGATTTTTCTCTTCACAATTCATATTTCATACAAACACCTGAATGAACAAAGAAATATACGCTCTATTCATTGCTGAGTCGTTCAGCTACTGTCTACCCTCTTTACCTGCGTTCCAGGACTGAGAACACTTCATTTATCTTAGCTACAATAATGACCGCCCAGCAGCTCAATACAGCTAGAAGCCTATGCACGCGCACACGGAACTATAGCTTATTTCATCTCTAGCCGCCTCCGTCATCGTCATAGTCAACAGCATAGCAAGCTACCTGGAAAATTTAGCGGCTTGTTCCAGCCAGAGCTGAGAGATAGCACACAGACGCAGCTGGACTGCTTTGCCAAACCCCCCCTTTTCTCCATAGTATTGTTTACTCAATTCTTGCGTCTCTTATAATAGTTTTCCATCTCAAATCGAGTGTGACCTCGCTTCCCTTTCCATGTTTCTGAGCTAGGAGCTAGTGGCTAGCACGAAGGCGCGCGGAGCTTCAGGTCAGCCCTTCGCTGTTCGCGCCTTTCACTTATACTTGCAACTGTCGAGCTAAAGCCGTTTGGCCAATGTTCCTAGGTTAGCCTAAAGTTGCCAAATTCTCGGGCTGAACGGACAGCTGGAGCTCGCGGATTAGGCATGCTCGAAAGTCCCCCTGTCTGTTCTCTGCTTGAGTCTGCAGGGTAGTGTTTTGAAACGGATTGCTACAAGATGCCGAAGGTTCGATCCTCTCGCCGCGTAGCGCCGCTTAAGGAGTCCGACATCGACCATGAGATCAACCTCATCGATCACTCGACTTCAAGTCACGGCACCCCGGCCCGGGCCCCCACGCCGAGTCCGCAAGAGGATGGCGACACGACAGTCGATCAGTCTGCTCTGACCTCCGACAGCGAGCGCCCTCTCCGAGCCAATGCTGCGCCAATATCCACGAGCGAAGAGGGAGGCTCCGAGCACGGAGATGTCCAGAATGGACACGCATCTCACGAAAGCGCCGAGGAAAATGGTGAATTAGAGATACCGCCTACGCCTTCTGTCCAGCCGCCCACGCCTGCTGCCGAGGAACCCAGACCCAACGGGTCATCACAAGACGCCCATCCCGTGAACGGGAATCGCGTCTCCAGAGTCCCGTCCTCAAAATCAGCCAAGAGGCAATCTCGCCGCCCCAAATCGCCGCAAAAGGAAATCGACATCCTTTACGAGAACGAGCGAGGCGGCTTTCTGTGCGGCATTCCGCTCTTCTCGGGCGCGGCCTTGGGCAATCTCGATCCATCCCCGTGGACCAACGCGGCGCACAAGACGTCGCCCACGGACATCAAGACGGCGCAGGTGCCGGACCCCAGCTGGGAGTGGGCGTGGCCGAGCTGGCATGTCAACAAGGACGATAAGATCGAGACCGATAAGGAGGGCTGGGAGTATAGCTTCATGTTTAGCAAAAAGTTTAGCTGGCACGGGCCCAGGTGGTATAACAGCTTTGTCCGGCGGAGGGCTTGGATCCGGCAACGCATGAAGAAGGACACGGACTTGCCGTCCAGTGACCCGCACCTGCTGAACCCCGAATATTTTACAGTGGGCGCGGCGTCTCCAGCAAAGAGCGGATCCCTCCGGGGCAGCAGTAGCCTGGGCGGTGGAGCGAGCAGCAACAGGACGAGCGTCATCATTGACGAGGACGAGGCACTCGAGGCCAAGATTGAGATTCAGACCATTGACCACTTGATGGAGCTGCTGAGGAAACTCAGGATTGACCGGGAGAAGTTGGATGCCATACAAAATTACGTTGAGCACAGCACGGATGGTCTGGCCCACCTGCAGGATCATATGCACGAAATCATGTCCATATTCGTATTCCAGGCAAGCCGGAAACTTTTGTTGACGAGAATGATGGAGCTTTATGATGGCTACACATACCAGAAACAGCAGTCATCGCCCTCGGAGGAGACCAAGTCGGAGCCTGAGCCTCCCACGGTACGACTGCAGTCCCAAGAACAAGAAGCAGTGGACGGACCATCTCAAACGCAAGCCAATCCGAGCATACCCAAAGAGCCCGAGACAGAAGACGAGAGGGTCAAGCTGGAGGAGAAGGCCAAACACCTGGCCGACGCAATCAAACACGCCGACGAGGAAGTCCGCCGCCTCGAGTATTGGAGCGACGTCAAGGACATGGCCGAGGGAGGAGTCTCGGGCGGCGCCGTTGCTGACGAGAAGGGATGGCAAGACGGCTGGGACGGCATCGACCGAAGTGGTGGCCTAGGCGCCAACAAGGAGGACCTCCCATAATGTGATTTACAGTAGTGAATCACCAAGAGAGAGAGAGAGAAAGACCGCATTGTGCCGGACAGGAACAAGACCATTATAGCATCACATGATGCAAAGAGGTATATCCCTCATTTTACCCTCAGCAGAAAAAGCGCCATTACCTCGATTACGAGAAGGAGAGAAGCTTGGGTTCGATAGCCGATGGTACACGGAATTATATACCCCCAGGAAACTATACATAAACGACAAAGGTCCAAGGAATCGGGCAGGCGGAAATTCGAGTTTCTGTTTGCATTTATATATTCAGCGTGGGAAAGCATGCAAATGACGGCGTCACGGAGTAGATTAATAGTCCGCATAATTTATCGAAAGCATAATCAAGCATTTTACATGGACTTTCTTTTTATTTTATTTTATTTTATTTTTATTTTTTACTATAGTGTCAGCTGCAGATAGGTTCAACATCGAGCAAACCTGTGTAAAAGTGCTATATGAACAGGAGGCAATGGACTTTGTGTCACATGATATTCGAAAATGCTCTTTTACAATTTGTATTTCATGTATAGCTATATCGTATGTGCTTTGACAAACTATTTAAGCCTGCTCCTCCTCAGCAACGTAGTGCAAATAGGCACCGAGCAACTTGATACCCTCAATGTAGTTCCTCTTGTCCAGCTTCTCGTTAATGGAGTGAGCACCGTCGGTAGAGCTTCCCATGGGCAGCAGCAGCACATTCTTTCCAGTGGCCTGCTCAAAGGTCAAGGTGACGGGAATGGAGCCTCCCTCGCGAGTGTAATCAGGCTTGACGCCCCAGACCCTCTCGACGGCCTTGTCGGCAGCGCGGAAGTTCCAGTGGTTGGGGCTAGCAACCCACCACTTGCCGGTATGTTGTGCGTACACCTTGAGGGTGTTCTTGGAGCCCAGCTTGGCAAAGACCTCCTTGACGTACTTGTACACGGCCTCGTTGGTCTGCTCAATCTCCATGTTGGGCACGGTACGGATCGAAAACTTGCCAATGACCTTTGCAGGAATGACAGTCTTGGCTCCGGGGGCGGAGAAGGCACCCTCAACACCGTGGACCGAGAGGGATGGGTATCTCCAGCGGGCCATGAGGGTGGGCTTCTTGTCCTCGAAAATGGTGGTTTTGGAGCCAAGGGACTCGTGCAAGTTGTCCATGGTGAAGCTAATGTTATCATATAGGCCCTCTTCCTCGGAAGTGACGGGGGCAACCTGGTCCATAATGCCGGGGATCTGGATCTTGCCGTGGGTGTCAACTAAGCTGCCCAGCACTCGGACGAGATCCGTCATGGGCTCTTGTGCAGTTCCGCCAAAGACACCAGAGTGCAAGTCGGCACCGGGTCCCGAGATCTCGACGCTGTAGTAGTTGCATCCACGCAGACCATAGGTCAGACACGGCTTCTCCGTTCCTAGCCAGTAGTTGTCCGAGATACAGACGGCCTCGGCGTCCTTGAAGTAGCCCTTGCCCTCCTTCTCAATGAGTTCGTCCAAACCTTCGGAGCCGTACTCCTCCATACCCTCAAAGCACATGAGCAGGTTGACCGGGAAGTCGACACCAGCCTTTTGGTGAGCCTCAATGGCGTTCAACCAACCCAGCACTGGTCCCTTGTCGTCGGTGGAACCACGGCCAAACATGCGACCATCCTCGCCAACGGTCAGGGTAAAGGGCTCCGTGGCCCAGCCGTCGCTCTTCTCAGCGGGCTGAACATCGTAGTGTCCGTATACCAGAATCGTACGCTTGCTCTTGTCCTCTCCGTACCTGGCCAGAATGACGGGCGGCAGGTCTAGTTGAGGCTGGTCGGGCTGCTTGCCGAGCGGGCGCAGCTCGACGGTGGCGCCGAGGGACTTGAGCTCGGCGGCGAGCCACTCGCCCATGCGGACGACGTCGGGGCGGCGGGCGGCATCAGCGGATATGGAAGGGATGGCAACAGCCTTGGCGAGACGGTCGATGAAGTGGTCCGACAGCTTGTCGACCTGGGAGAAGTAGCCGTCGAGTTGGGGCGCCATCTTTCGAGCTTGGTGGGCTTGAATGGAGGGGGTAAGATACGTTCTTCTCTGGGTTCTTGGGAAGGAAGCTCGAAGTAAGGAAGGGCAGAACCGAGATGTTGAAGAAGGGATAATAGAAGAAGAAGATGAAAAAGACACAGATGTCCTACAACCCGGGTAATACGAGATAGTAGGAGTGGATATGGCGCAAGCAATGGAAGACTTGGGTGATGTCCGACTTGTAAGTCGTGCAATTAATGTGCGGGGCATCTGGGTGATAAGGTAAGGTAATAAGTCAAGTATAATGGAGGGGTTTGTTCAATTAGACAGCTTCTATTCGCGAACGCTGGGGAAGGGGTGAGGGGTCTGGCCGCTGGGTAAGCTTTCCGCAAGGTCTCGTCTTGGCCGATTCTAGTGGTATGTCGCACCTGCAAGTCAATAGAATGTGCTGCTGATCGCTGTAGCGAGGAGAACGCAACGGCTATTCGAGGCTCGATCCGGGTCGCATCGCCTCTAGAGCAGAAAACTTTCAAGACGATCACTCCAGAGCTTTGGCGCCTGCCGCTTAGGGAAGCTCGCGCGTGCTTTTGGCGGAGCTGGAGAGGACCCTTTCGGGGTGCGGAGGGGCCCGGCGTCAGAAGAGCTTCTTGCCAAGCATTGTGCTGTGAGCAGCTTGATGGCTGGCTCAGGTACCCTGAAGGGCCGCTAATGTTGCGTACCTAGGTACCTAGCCAAGGTCGCTAAACAGCTAGGCAGTGGCTCATACTTGAGGTGTTGTAAGGCTGTTCAGCCACAAATTCTCCACTGTATTTCTCAGTAGGCAGGCATGACATGGGAAGCTCCAGATCCAATATCAACAATATATCTTTTTTTTTGACTATTTCGCCGGAACAGCGCAACCTCGTCCATCAACACTTGCCTCGGCCGCCGGGCAAGACTTGGTCGTTATAACACCTCGAATATCAATCTTTCGGTTTGAGCGCCTTTCGATTGAATCTGAAGATCCATCAACTCTGAATCACAGCCGGCGCATTTGGTCATCTAGCAGTCGCGCAGAGTGCGCACAGGAAGCAACAAGATGACGACTCGACGAGATTTCCTCAACATGCCTGCGCCCGAGAACTACGTAGCTGGTCTCGGGCGTGGTGCCACTGGCTTCACCACTCGCTCAGATTTGGGCCCAGCGCGTGAGGGTCCTTCAGAAGACCAGATCAAGGAGGCCCTGGCCAAGAGAGCTGCCGCCTTGGGTTTCGGCGACGCTGCAGGTGCGAAGAAAGGCGATGACGACGACAATGACGAGGCCGAGAGATATCAAGACCCAGATAATGAGGTCGGCTTGTTTGCTGGCGGTGTCTACGACAAGGATGATGATGAGGCCGACCGTATTTACCGTGAGGTCGACGAGAAGATGGACAGAAGGCGGAAAATAAGAAGGTTAGTCTCCTCCCTTTCCCACCACACATATCAGTACTTCACCTGCCCTATTCCCCTCATATATCTTGCTTTCCACAACTGGTTTACCATTTATCCCAAGATAGATGTACAAGTTACCGACCATATTTCGAATAGGGAGGCTCGCGAGAAAGCGGAACGAGAAGAATACGAACGCAACAATCCTAAAATCCAGCAACAATTTGTCGATCTTAAACGCGCTCTTGGGGCTGTCACGGACGATGAATGGGCAAATCTGCCCGAGGTCGGAGATCTTACTGGCAAGAACCGGCGAGCCAGAGAAGCTAGGAGGCAGAGGTTCTATGCCGTACCAGACAGCGTCCTAGCAGCTGCCAGCACTGCTGGAGAACTCGGATCGACAGTCGCAGATGGTGCCGATACCTCGACAAGCGATGGCCAGGATGGCACCATGACGAATTTTGCCAAGATTGGAGAAGCCCGAGACAAGGTCCTCCAGGTGCGCCTCGACCAGGCATCAGAGTCTGGAGCATCTGGAAGCTCTACGAGTATCGATCCCAAAGGCTATCTTACAAGTCTTGCCAAGTCATCATTACCTGAAGGCGCGCCCCAAGTCAGCGATGTTAATCGTGTACGAGAGCTGTTGGACTCTGTCATCAAGACGAATCCTACCAATGGTCCTGGTTGGATCGCTGCAGCGAGATTGGAAGAGCTAGCTGGAAAGATTGTTGCAGCAAGAAATCTAATTGCGCGCGGATGCAAGCAGTGTCCCAAGAACGAGGACGTCTGGTTAGAGAGCATTCGTCTCAACGACAAGCACAATGCCAAGATCATTGCAGCGCAGGCCATTCAGCAAAATAACCGTTCCGTCAGGTTGTGGGTAGAGGCGATGAAGCTGGAAACCGACAGCAGAAGCAAGAAGCGAGTCATTCGACATGCTCTCGACCATATTCCTGAGTCGGAGGCTCTGTGGAAGGAGGCCGTAAACCTCGAGGAAGATGAAGAAGACGCCCGACTCCTTCTTGCCAAGGCTACCGAGCTGATCCCCTTATCCGTCGACCTGTGGCTAGCTTTAGCAAGACTCGAGACCCCGGAAAACGCCCAAAAAGTGCTGAACAGGGCTCGAAAGAGCTGTCCTACCTCTCACGAAATCTGGATTGCAGCTGCAAGATTACAGGAGCAACTTGGAAATGCGCACAAGCTCAACGTCATGAAGCGTGCTGTCCAGGTTCTGGCCAAGGAATCAGCGATGCCAAAACGTGAAGAGTGGATCACAGAAGCAGAGAAGTGCGAAGAAGAAGGTGCCGACATCACCTGCGGTCTCATCATCCAAGAGACACTTGGCTGGGGCCTGGACGAAGACGATGATCGGAAAGATACGTGGATAGAAGATGCCCGCGGCAGTGTCAACAGGGGCAAATATGTGACCGCGCGTGCGATTTATGCGTATGCTCTTCGTGTCTTCCCTACCAGCAAGACCCTCTGGCTGGCTGCGGCAGATCTAGAGCGTAATCATGGAAGCAAGGACGAGCTATGGCAAGTCCTTGAAAAGGCTGTCAATGCTTGCCCAAGATCGGAAGTGCTGTGGATGATGCTGGCCAAGGAGAAATGGCAAGCAGGTGAGATCGACAATGCTCGTCGCGTTCTTGGTCGCGCCTTCAAGCAGAACCCGAACAACGAAGACATCTGGTTGGCAGCTGTGAAGTTGGAAGCCGAGAACGGGCAAGTCGACCAGGCACGCAAGCTATTGGAGACAGCCCGAGGCGAAGCTCCCACAGATCGTGTTTGGATGAAGTCTGCTGCTTTTGAGAGAACGCTTGGTAACACCGAAGTCGCCCTGGATCTCGTCAATCAGGCGTTACAACACTTCCCAGCATTCGCCAAATTGTGGATGATGAAGGGTCAAATATACGACATCGACCTCGACAAGCCTCTACAGGCTCGTGAGGCGTACGCCACTGGTGTAAAGGCGTGCCCCAAATCCGTGCCGCTCTGGTTGCTGTATTCGAGACTGGAAGAGAAGCTGGGACAGCTTCCCAAAGCCAGATCCGTGCTGGACCGGGCAAGATTGGCCGTTCCCAAAAATGCAGAACTCTGGTGTGAGTCAGTCCGCATCGAGCGCCGCGCGGGCAACAACAAACAGGCAGAGACATTGATGGAACGCGCTCTGCGCGATGTACCCAAGCCTTCCCAAGGACCTCTTTGGTCTGAGAAGATTTGGCACTTGACGGCGCGACCTCAGCGAAAACCACGTGCTCTGGAGGCAATCAAGGAAGTAGATAATGACCCAACTCTTCTTGTAGCAGTGGCACGCATATTCTGGGGTGAGAGAAAGCTGGACAAGGCACAGAACTGGTTTGAAAAGGCACTCGTCCGAGACCCGGAGCTGGGCGATACCTGGGCATGGTATTACAAATTCTTGGTCGAACACGGAACCGAGGAGAAGCGGGCAGAGGTCGTATCCAAATGCATCAGTGTCGAGCCGAGATACGGAGAGACGTGGACGAGCATTGCCAAGAGTCCAAAGAACACCAGGAAGGGCGCCGAGGAGGTATTGAAATTGGTTGCCGCTCAGCTGAGCTAGACAAGGTATTCTTTAAGAGATGTAAACCACTTCTTTTGATTTGGAATGCATTACTAGGATATAGTTATAGTCTATCTCAGTAACCTGGCATTTCTTGCGGGTTTTATGCTATGGACCACGCCATTGTAATATCCGAGAATCCCTCAACCTTCCTGCCACGAACCATACACAAGATATTTTCTGGCGTTCTGGTTCAATGGAGAAAATCCACCCCTGATGACACATGACAACGTCTTTGTTAACTTGGCCGTCTGTATTCGTCAAGCTGTGGTGAGCTGAGCTATAATCAATTTTCTCTTTCCTTTCCTTTTCGCGGTCACCTGCCTGGCATCACATGGGGACGTCTCCAACGCTTCCCACTCTTTGCCCGTTGCCTAGTTGGAAACATGCTGTATTGTCCATGTTCTATCACTAGGTATCCTCCTTGTATGCAATCAGTGCCGATGCTTCTGCCAACGTGATGCGGCAGCCCCCATTAGTCCACGCATTGTCGACTTCATAAATCTAGCCGGGGTATCTCATGTTTTGTCGTTTCTCTTTCTTTCATGTCAAATCTAAATTCCTTCGGAATGTCACTCTCACGAACAGGGCCGGCTGGTTGGAGTGAGTAATAGACAAATATTTTTTCGTAATGTGATGATGATATGTTGGTCGGCCGTGTGGTCCCATTTTCTTCTTTTTCTCGCAAGAGTCCTTCCTGTAACCTAATGAACAATTACCCAGGCTGAACATCTTTGCCGAGTACCGCTTCGCGTCGCCCCCAGTTTCTGTTCTGTCTCCCGAGCTCTTGAATATGCTAATGAATATATTTCCCATCTTTGTCTTCCTATCATGCAAATCATGCAAAAGAAAAAGAAGAAGAAAAAAAACCAAAATAAGCGAATTATCGTACTTAATCCAAACGCCCACCCCAGGCTCCAGTAAATGCCATGCTTTGATCGCTCAATGTACAAGAATGTGGGAACAAGAAAAAAAAAACACAGTGTATGGGAGACGAATTGTTCCACAAAGGGAATGACGAGTCAGAGTCACCCGCCCAGACTACAAGATGCCGACTTCAAAATCGGTCCCGTTCGGCTTCCTCACCACTGGATCACTAGCGGAGTTGGGTTTCACCGTCGTCTTGCCCGAGATCGAAGTGCTCTTGACTTTCTGGCTCAGCGGCAGGGTGTACTTGAGCACGCCCTTCAGAATGAGGGTAAATTCGTCTTCGAGGATACGCTCCCAGCGCTCGGAACCGCCGTCCGTTCCATTACCCGGCCTGGTCAGGCGCAGCTCGCTGGAGGACATGGAATTGCCAGACTGGAAAAACGAACCTTCAAAGCTCAAAGGGCTGTCGAGTTCCATGATATTTCCGAGTCGCATATTGGGTGATTTCTCGTCAGGGTGGCTTTCGTCATCGTCTCCATCGTTGTCGTCGAGTATCTCCATCCCGTCGTGCGGATGGCGCCACCATTCTGAATCCGTTCCGGCGTGCGGTGATTTGGCAAAGACCTCGATGTCTGCTGAATCTATAGACACAACGACAATATTGGGGTTGTGCGCTCTGACAGTAATGTCCATCATGAGTTCCTGCTCGCTTGCGATCACATTTCCAATCCTGACAAGTTCTATGCCGTCCAGCTGCTGAGACGTGGCAAACATGAAGCCTACCGCACCCATGATGACCAGCAGCAGCATGATGGTGAGCACTAAGCAGCTCGCAAATCGGTTGAGGAAAGAAGGCCCGTGGTGATACCCACCAGATTCGAGATCGTTTCGTGGCCTCACTCCACCCGCACGCCGACCTCTGTTTGATCTCACAGATCGATTTCCATTGAGATGCAGCAAAGGCGTTCGCTCATCATCCGCCATTGGTGTCGCGTTGTCGTCCAGATCATAACCCCCGGCCATGGCCATCTGTCGCTTGCTGTTTTGTATTCCGCTGCGGCCTTGGGGGAAACGAGGGCTTGGCGGATTGGACGAGTGCCTCGAATGGGTCCCTCCCAGTTTTGACCGAGCTGCATGGGGAAAAGGTGATTCGTTGTCAAAGAGGGAGAGGTGGTTGCTGCTGTTGTTGCGGCCCCAGCGGTTTCCATGATGGTGATGGCGACCCCCAGCCCGCGTTGAGCCAGCATTACTGCGGCCACTCCCCGTCCCTTTACCGTCTTCATCGCCTGTAAGACTTTCTGCCGTATTGCTACCGTAAGTATTGACAAACTTCATATTCTTCTTGATGGCCGGGTTTACAGGCCCGTTGTCGAGAAGACTATGTATCGAGCGTAAGCCGCCCCGATCAACCTGGCTGACCACGGATGTGGTGCTTGGCGTGCGAGAATGATAACGGCGTGGCCTGTCCGGTGCGTCAGGAGGGTTAGAATCATACACAAATGTCTCGTCAGAGTCTGACGAGTTCGCCTCTTCAACGGCGCTGGCAACCTTTGCCTCAAAGATATCTGCTTTTGAGGATGCTGGACGAGGTCCTCCTGTCAGTAAATTGGTTACATGGGCGGTAATACTTGGAGTGCGCGACGCCTTCCTTGAAGGCGGACGCGAAAATACAACCTCTTCCCCGTACGACCCTTGGCCGTACTTTGGCTGGCCAGGCGAGCGACAAGATATCGAGGATGCCAAGGATCTTATCGAACGACTGTGCCGAAGCTGGGATGATGGTCTTGTTGCAAGTAGATTTGGATTCTCACCAGTGCCAGAAGCTACCGACGCTGCTTTCCTTGTCGGCTTCTTCTTTTCTTTCCTAGGCCTAATTGTTTCCGAGCTCGGTTTCGTCTTCAAACTGCCATTGCCAGCTTGACTAGTGGTGGTCAGGCCCAAAGCCAGTCGAGGTCCAGAGCTGACCTCCTCCTCCTCCACGGTGATGTGTTTCGATGTATCAGCCAACGGGCCTTTATTGTTGCCGCTGTACCGCAAGGCCGAACTCGATTGCCGAGTCTGCAGTGAGGGCGGTGCAGCAGAAGCACCCGGGCCTTTTGTGCCGCGTCTGATGCTTCCACTGTCGCTTCCGCTTTCGCTGTTGCTACCAGACTTGACCGCCCGGTGTGCAGCCGACTCAGACCCCGAGGGTTGACCTTGAGCCAATCTTTCGAGTGCAAGATTCAGATCCGGACCTGGTGTACCAGGCTGACTGACTTCTTGAACTGTTTCTAACTGGGACGCACCGCCGCTCGGCCCTCTAACCGGCGTGCGCATGCCAGATGGAGTTTCAGCATCATCGGTCTCGGTATCTGAGGCAGCCTGTGACGACGTTTCAGAAGCAAGCGGGTGTGGCGATGGCGTCGCTCTTTGCAAATTAATCACGGGCGGCTCTCGTTCGTTCCTTGCTGGTGGAGGAGGACCGAAAGCGGGTTTGTTGAGTTGCGGCGGTGGTGATTTGAGGCGAGGAGAAACGGGCCACCGCGGCGAATCTCTCGAGTTGCGATCCGTAGTCGACGAAGGCTTCCGCGGTTGTGATGAGTCTCGAGTTCGAGGCGCGTCTGTGCCAGACGGAGGTGGTAATGTTGGTGTTGTTGCAGTAGATATTTGTTGCTGTTGTCGCGGCGCCGATGTTGGTCCCCTGTTGGAGTTCTGCCTCGTCCTTGACGGACTTGGGTCATTAAAACTACTCTTGCGTGATCTGTTGACAGATGCGCGACCCGATCTTGCCGGTTTCGCAAACGCTCTGGTGGGAGAGCTCTCTCTCGAGGCCATGGGTGAGGCCGTCAAGGAAGTCGTCGCTGAAGTCCACCTAGAGGGTTGGGTATCGAAGTTTGCACTCGAAGGTGCTGTTTCTTGGTCGACCGAGTTCAGGCTGTAGGTGCTGTTCTCCAGCCCGGAGCTGCCATCAGGCGGCAGCGTCCCCGACCGCTCCATCGTGACTGGAGGATTGGTGGTACTGGATCCAGATTTGGTAGGGAATACGGTATCCACGTGTGATTCCGACAACTCATGCCACAGTGCTCCAGAAAAGTTTTAGCTTGAACGATTGTCGATCGTTTGACACCATTGGACCATGTTTGAAGTCAAAAAACCGTTTGGCGCATGCGACCCGACAGAGAGACGACAAGCCGTTCGTCGAAGTGGTTGAAGCCGACAAGGTATTATCGTAACAAAATATTTACCTTGTCCGTTTCTCTCTCTTTCTGTTTTCCCTAGGCGTCTCTTCGATGTTGCGGTTTCTTGAGCTTCACTCTGCTTCTACTCGTGTCGCCGACTTGAGAGGACTGATCCGTAATATGCATAGATGATTGACAGAGTGGATTGGTCGGTGCAGGACCGGATGGATGCAGAGATCGATTTAGGTGGATATCCGGTGGGTAGGCAAACAACAACAACAGCAGCAGCAGCAGCAGCACTTGTTGTTTTTGTTGTTGTCAGTACAGCAGACAGGTAACAGAAAGGGTTAAGTCGAAAGAACGCGCAGGTGGTGCAGGAGCACGAGCACGAGCACGAGCAGCAGCAGCAGCAGCAGTTGCAGCAGGTCCAGTAGTTTGCATATGCCAGACAGACAGATGCTGGGGTTGTAGCAGTGAGTGATTGAGTCTAAGGCAGGTAGGGTTTTGTTTTGTGAGCGTGTCGTCGTCTGGTTGACTGTGGATGACGTCCAATGTGGAGTTTTTGTTTTGCTGGGCGGAAGTGTGGTGCGTGGTACTACGGGGGCACCGGCTCGTTCGCTCGTTCGTGGTGTAGCGCAAAAGCTGCTCTTGTCTTTTTTTTTTTCTTCCCTCTTGCTCTGGCGTTTGACCCTCTCTTGTGGAACTTTGTTTGTCTTTACTTGCTTTCTGGTCCTTCTCTCTTCGCTTGCAAATGTGTGTTGTCTCGAAATGCAATGCAGCGTAGCGCAGGTTCGCTTCAAGCTTTGCGCGCTATGTATGTATGGATTTGTTTTCTATGTGAGGGATGTCGTGACAGGTAAAAAAAGAGAGCCTGGGCTACCGATAGACAGGTCAGGTATTTGCAACGTGCGCACAGGGGAAATCGCAAATCCTTTTCTTCTTCTGTCGCAATGCAGGGCCTCGTTGAAAAATATAGAACAACGAATTGTCAAGGGACAGGAAAGAAAATAAAAAGAGACAAGAACCGGCAGCAACCAAAGGAGTGCATGTACGGTAGGTACATACGTACTATTACAGGTAATATCCAGTACGAAAGGGAACTGGTGCTGGAACGTGGAGGGCCCAGAAACGGGGCCGTTTTGTTGGTGAAGGTACCCAAGCAATGTATGTAATTGTACGTACGTCAACTTGACCAGCAGAGCAGAGCTAGCCTGGCTGCAGCCGAGGGAAGTCAGATCGGCCGTGTTGCATATGACCAAGTGAGTAATAATAGTGTGCTCTGGAGGAAGGTAGAGACTTCTGATGAGAAGTACCGTCAGGCTACAGTTGGGCAGTCTTGGTACCTGAGTGAGAAATGATTTATTATTAGGGAAATTTCAGAAAAACAAAATTGCAACGCCAGTCGAGATTCGGTCTGGATCTGGAAGGGAAATGGAAGGGAAGTCCGTCCAAGCAGCCTGTGATGAGTGCAAGTAATTTGACACAAGTCACTTTGACCCCCCAGCGTGTTTCTTGTTCGGGTGGCAGGGGGAACATATGATGTATTTAGGTGATTTTAGTACCGAGACAGTCGACGGTTTTAAAAGATTTAATACGCGACGGCAGAAGCTTGAGCCAGCCATTTCCCAAGTACCAGAGTACACACGACCTACGCTACCGGCGAACCGCAATGAAAGAAATACCTACCCAGACAGACAAAACAACAAATAATAATAATAAAAGCATTTTCAAAAAAGGTACCGATCAAGATCAGGGCGGGGACCGTTACCACCTTGCACCTTGCGCATCCACCATTCAAAATCCAAAAGCCAGCGACTTTCTTTGCTCAGCACTTAACTTAGCCACTTGGGGGTGCGGGTCAGCGAGGACCTGGAAGGGAGAAAAGAAAAATAGAAGACGAGAAAAAAAATATGCTGCTGCGGAATGGGACCTGAATGACAGGGGTTTTTTGACAGACAACAACCCATGTCTCCATCGCTGAGATGCTGGAACTCAACTGGGGCCGATCGGGGCCTTGGCCTTTTCCCAAGAGGATTTCGAGATCCCTCCCCGTACCTGGTCCTCTGCACTGCACTGAATACCACACCCATAGCGTGAAGAACCCGTTGTGGTCCGCTGTTGGTTTATTACAACCACTGATGAAAAGTCTCATGCCTCACTCGAAAAGTGCGTTGGCAATTCATGATATGATTGTATGGATCCCTTGGGTCGATGAGTGAGATATACCGCTCCATTCTGTTACAGCCCGAGCATTTGGTGGTCCCTCGACAACGACCTCATCCAGGCCGATTCTGTCTTTGCTTCGTTAAGAATCCATCACTTGCAGGGCGTAGCAGTGACAGTCCCGTCAGCAGCATTACTTGGAGTACATATGCATTGGGAGAAACAACATGTGCGGCCCACCAATGCAGCTCGACGGGGACTATATCTGGGCTGTGAGTGAGTTGGCAGTCCTTGGTCATTTACTTTTATCCCACCAAAAAAGGCACGTCCATTCATGTGCAGGTGCTCCATAGCTTCAAGACAGGCAACAGCCAGCGATGCGGCGGCTGTAGATGCAATGTTTATAGAAATGTATTGCTTAGGATTATGCTTGTTGGGACTAACCAGCAAACCCAGGGGCTCGGATTACTATTGGGCACAGGACATAGCAACCAGAAACCAAAAGATCCAACAGGGAATGGATTGTCTCTGTTGTCATCAAAGGGTTTGGGATCGGCTAAACATTGTGTTTTCTACTTCATCAATCACCAGTGCCCGAGAATAGGTAGAGACGCCCTACCTTCAAGGTTGTTCCTGTCATCAGACAGACAGTCATCAATTATCCATGGGGCACGCAAATCGAGCGCACTGACTGCACATCTTTCTCGCAGGCTTTGCCCCCAAGTCTAGCTGTCCCCAGTAAGCCCAGCTACCAGCTACGTACTACTACGTCCATGACCTACCTAGCTGCAACTTGAGACGAGGACGTGCATTGGGGTCTCCGCACAAACAACGCTGGGGGAATAGGTATAACCCATCGTCACCACTTCTTCTCCTCACCAGACCTTGGGATTGCGGTGGTTGGTGGTTGGGTTGGGGTACGACTGTTGGTATAGTCGCTAACAAGTACGCAGCATCTCGGTTGTGGGTTCGGCATTACGACCGTCAGCCGTGAACCGCCCTCGAGGGGGCCATGTAAAGTTACAAGGAAGTCGGATGAGGAGTCACGATGAGGAGATACGTGGTAGCAGTACGGAGTCATAGTATATTATGATCACTGCCTTCTTGCAGCAACTTAGTAATATCCTCCTCAATCGTACATAGCCGGATCGCCGGATCCGGCCTTTCCCCTCTTTCGAATCACGTCTAGACTCAGCAGCGGCCCATCGGAGGCTTCCATCATGTCCATCGCAAATCCGTATTGCAAAAGACAGATGACGAGGAAATTACCAACAACTATTCAAGGCGTGATACCAGCTTGCCGAGGTTGGCCAGCCGGAAGTACGGAGTTGGAGTTCGCGGTGGTCGGTATGTGGCCTGGGTATACTTGACCTTCGACGGCTTCTTCCCAGCATGCAGTTACGGGGGTTCATTACGTGGACTTCTGTGTCTTGGAAAGTTCTCTGAATCAGGAAATACATGTTTCTTGTGAGTGACACATCATGACACTGCTGCAAAACACCAGATTCGGGCGGTGCCGCATCGGGATATGGAGATTTCCTGGGGAACAGAATGATCGACCAAGAAAGACTACTATATACTCGTCTCATCGTGATCCAGTGTGTACTTATTACACCGCATGCTCAGGAGGATGAGTCGACAGCGCACAAGTTCAGCCATATTTTCCCAAAAACCAAAAGTCTTGGCTGAGGCGACAGAAAACGAATTCCGCCCAGGCGTTCCGATGCCATGAAGCCAGACTCTCATCGACCCTTGGGTTCGCGATATACCTGACTTGGTCCAACAGGACCTGCTCGGTACCTAGTCCAGGGCGCAGAGGGTGCACAAGTAGGCAAGTCTCTCGCGGGTATTTTCTAATTGACCGCAAGTTGCCTCGGACGGACTATTTCCTCCACTGAAGACGCCAACAGCTCAGTAAGGCTTAGCCTGGCAGCGGCCCTGATCCCCCGAACCGCCCTACCGTTCTTCCAAACCACTACCGTTGTTCTTCTAACCAGCTTCTAACGCCAACGCCAATGCTGCTAAGCTGCTCGTCTGCAGCTTTTCGCTCTCCACTTGGTCGGTATTGTCAATGGATTACGCCTGCTTCGCTTGTAGAAACCCGGGTCCCAAAAGATTGCAAGCGCCGTTCTACCGCCTCTTTCTTTTTTTCGCCCGCTTCAAATTCCTGCATTCCACCACGATGCATGCTTATGAGACATTATCGTCTCTCTGGCTCCCGAGAGCGCTGGTTCCTGCTTCTAGCGACTTCCAACCACCCGAGCCCCCAGCGTTGGTCAGCTCAGAGAGGCATTCGGAGCCTGCTGGTAGGTACTGTACGTGGTATGCTATTGCGACTATGTATTCCTGGAATGACTGATGGTTCATATCTATGTTCGGTTCTCTTGGCCTTACTCGCAACGTATCATGATGTACCAAGTAGGTACGTATATACAGTTCCATTCCAGCCTCAGCTCAACTTCTCCAATGTTCTTATCCCTTGTTTCCTTTGTCTGGGGGTCCATCGCGAACGGATGAGAAATGTCTCACCCGGTGGATCGGACGACCATCCACCTATCCGCATACATAGTAGAGGCGACACCAAACAAAAAAGGTCAGTCCGCAACCAGCTTGGTGTAAGAAAACCAGTCGTGTCCAAAAGGATAGCTTGTGATTCCAAACAGAGACCGGGAAACCGACACACATGCTCGGGCACTATAATCCTTGCCTATCTCTGCTGAATGATTTGAAAATAGACGCAAGAAAATGCCAGTCAGATGAGAAAACCCCGGGAAGGGAACAGAATCCTGCTCAGCCTTGTCGCGGCCTATAATAGCCACTGTCAGCTCTGCCCTCCCACACGCACCTAGGTACCTATAATATGACCATGAATGATTACCGGCGAAAGCAAAAGCAGGCGTCTGGCCTGTCGCTGTCGGCAACGTGGCACGCTCCCATGCATCGGGAACGCGATGGACGCTTCTCGCTTCAGCTGCTGCTTTCTGCCCAAAGTACAGATTTATTTACGGCAGTCGGGGGGACAAGGTACAGATTACAGAGCAGATCGCATTCTTTCTTCTGGTGGATTCCTCTGAATTTCGATGAGACATCCGGCTCATCCAGTACCACATACAAGGCAAAGCCTGGAAGGGCTGACTTCCCTTTTGGACTCTTGGACTGGTGCCCGATGCCCATCTTTAACCTTGCTCTTGCTGGATGATGGGAAATTCATCATACACTTGAGGTCACCGCTCGAGTGCTTTGTCAGGAGGTCCTTCCCTTATCTTCTCTTTTTCCTGTTTCGCTCGGATCTCTTTGACAGGCGACGGCGCAATTGTCCATATTCTGCCTACGGCATATTTCCCGTGTGCCAAAACCTCATACGCTGCGGCAAGGTCAATCAAGAACAGAATTGTTACCAAGCAGCAAAAATAAGACAGCGGCAAGGCGGGAGCTTCCGGCCGCGCACGCTGCCCTTACCGTTTCTCTTCGTTTACCAGCTCGCCTATTGCTAACCATCCACCATATGTAGTCAAGTAGTGTAATAAACCTAATAAGCTTTTTGAGTTATCGTTATTTTGCGCTCATCTATGTCATGCTCAGAATTCAAACGGCGCGCACCAGTATGATCTCACATGTCTCCCAAGTCTATTATTGATTGCCCTTAATCTATCTGCCTAGTCTTGTCAAGCCTACCGGCACCATGTGCGGGCCGTCGGCGGGACGGTTTTCTTACTTCCTTCTCTTTAAGTGAACCGCCTGCCCGGGGGGGGTCCTACCCAGTCCCAGCGTTGCTCGGATATTCTTGGGTGTGTGCGAAGTACTAGAATGGGAAACTTGGATGTGTCAGATATCACACTTCTTTTTTGGGTGCGATGGCACGGTCATCTGCGCAGGAACCCGCGACTTTCATAGGCCTACCCACGTGAAAAGGCAGGCCGAGTATTGGACAGAAAAGACTGCCTTTCCCTTTTACCGGTATTGATTGCATTGCGCTTCCCTGTCCGCTGGGCCAATCCCACGCAACCTTTCTCGCCTTTGGCAACCCTCCTTGTGTCCTTTCCCACCGGTCGATTCGCTCCGAAGGAACACTGGACGACGGGTAGCCCCCTCCGTTGGGTTTCTGTCTCTTGGGGAGGGGGGTGGTTTGCTCGAGGTTCTGGGCTCTCGCTTGGACAAACCATCATCATCATCATCCAATGCCCACCACCCCCCAAAACAGACATGAAGACCTTGAAGATCCAGCTGTTCGGTCTCGGTGTTGGTGGGCGCACTCTAGTGCGGGGGTCCTGCCGGCCGGTCGTCTCACAACACACATACATACAAACACACAGACACACCACACACCACACAGCGAGCACACAGATGACTTTGATGCCACTGACTATATGCAGGCAGCGGTTGTTCTTGGTTACTCGCGACCGAAAAGAGGCGGCACGCGCTCTGCTTGCGCTACTTTTGGTCTCCCATCCGAGCCTGATTTTGCCTTGTTTCTTTTCTTTTCTTTTCCCCAGTGGGATCTCAAACTTTGCTCACGAGGACTCCCTTTTTAGTCACTCACTGTTCTGTGACGTGGCGAGTGTGTGCATCCAGACTCGGAAGGTCATCCCATAGTTCTTGGTGTGCAAAACAACGATTGGCTCGCGCCACAGGAGCAGCCTCTTCTAAATGGCTTGAATAGACAATGTCGTCATGTCCCTTTCTCTATTGAAGGTAATATTTTATGATTTCTTTGCTTATTCGGCGAGCAAGCCACTGTATGACCAATAGATACAACGTTGTGTCAAAAAGAAGAAGCCTCTTGCTAGGTACGGCCACCCACACCACTACGACTGTGGCTGGTGCCTAGTGATCTGGACTGACAGCGCCGAATGATGATGCCCGCTGGCTGTTGATACTGCCGTTGACTGAAAGGACCATCTAGATCTTGAAGATCGCGATCACATACTAGACCGCAGTCGTGCTGAGAAAAGGACCTCGTCATATGTCTCGGTATAGAAAGTTTTCTTCCTTGGAATAAGCAGCATGTTATGCGCTGGGGGACATGACATTTACCCTCGAGGGGCAGGCAGGAAGGGCTTACATCTTACCCGCGCATATACACCCCGGAGTTAAGAAACCAACAGCGCTGCCAGCAGCAGGCTCTAGCATCTCTTCCAAGGCCAAGCCTGTAACTTTCCCTTGTGCCGAAACTGTCTGTCGGCTCTGAGAACCGTTGCCTTGGAACGTTCTCCTCTGCTCTCAGGCCTGGCCATACTGAAATGCAACTGCTCGTCCTTACGACTGCGTCTGCTGATCTCATCTATGATGACACCAGAAGGAATAGAGAAGCACTCATTGGCCCCGGGAACGGCGCAGCAGATCAGGTTATACGAAGCTAGAGACACGGATGAAGTGGTACAGTAGATTGTGCAAGGAATCCACTTCACTTTTCCTCCTTGTAGAAATATGTTGACAAGCATTCAATATCATGAGGAAACACATGGAGTTCCACCCAAGTCGAGACAATTCTCAACTTCAAATTCACGACTATAATATTATAAAGATCCCATAAACCTAATTAAGCTTCAAAATATACGTAGACAGTAGTACCATACTTATCGATTGTCGAGGACTGAAACGTCGACATGTCATTTATTTGATCATCTCCAAGGTTTCCGGTGAGTGTACGAAGGCGAGAGAATAGCTCCGTGCCAGTATAATATCAAGGCTATGTCCTCATATTCAGGTCCTGCCCAATGTACCAATAGAGACAATCATTTCGAGGCTACAATGAAGCTAGCTACAGGGCGTGTGTATTATAGGGGCTTCATATGCCAACAACAAATAAACAATTTTCCTAGCACTTGGTCTCAATAGATATGGAAGCTCCAACATTCGTGAAGATGACTTTCTCGTTATTCCGCAAGTGACCCAAACTCGCTCTCGAAAAAGTCCAGCCCCTCAAACACCGCTCGGCCGTTGCCCTCGTCAAGCGGCACCGACTGGTCCGGCGCGGCCATGATGCCCTCGAAGAACGACGTGTGCGCCGACAGCCGGCGGGTCTGCAGATACAAGATACCGGGCTGCTGTCCCGATCTCCTGGCGGCCGTTCTCGCTGCGCCTCCGGGTGTGGTCGTCGTCGTCGTCGTCGTCTTGGCCTGCAGCAGGAATATGGTGAAGACAACGGTCCAGAGCGCCATGGCCACGGTAAAGCCGAGCAGTATCACGTTGATGGTCCGGTGGCGTACGAATGATGATGACTTCTTGCCGTCCAAGGCGGCGGCGTCGTCGTCATCGTTTTCTAACTCGAAGTCTGACTCGGGCTCTGACTCTAGGTCGGACTCGGGCTCCAGGTCTGGGTCCGGCTCAGGGGAAGGAGGGTTAGGAGGTGCGGGAGGAGTGGCCGGGCGGCGTCTTGGTGAAGGGGTAGGAGAACGCGGCGGGCTTGATGGCGCTTCCGACGATTGCTCAGCCGGGTCCTCTTCTATCGGCTCTGGTGACTGAACAAGCTTTGATGGGTTTTCGGTAAAGAAATCATCAAACTCATCCGAGTAAACCGGTGTGGTGAAGGGGACCTTTGAGGACTCTTCTACCTTGAGCTTCTCTTCTACTTTTGGCTCCTCTGAAGCCGCTGGAACAGTCTCCTCTGGAACAGTCTCCTCTGGAACGGTCTCTTTTGGGGCGATTTTTTTTGAGTCAATGTCCTCTGACTTGGTGTCCTTTGCATCGTCATCCTTTGGGTCCGCCTCCTCTTGATCAGTCACTACCAGTTTACGCTCTATGGGTGGAGCTTGCTGTTCCTCAACCACAGACTTTGCCCGTTCACTCTCGGAAGAAGAAGAAGAAGAGTTTTCATCATCCAGCAGAGACTCCAGTCCACCGGTGAGCCCGTCGTACTCACTCGCCATGTCTCCAGGCGTTTCATGACCACGATTCGAATCCCTCCTCTCTTCTTCTCTCTCCTTCTCTCCATCCAGAGGGAGCGGCCAGTCCCTGATCCTATACGGTAGCGTCTCCTGCAGCAGGTCGCCCAGAAAGTACAATTCCTTCTTCTTCCACACGAGCTCCAGCGCCCGCATGATGACAAAGTTCTGCTGCCGCGAAGACGCCGTCCTCAGGTCCAGCTCGCCGACGCTGAGGTGGCGCAGGCCGAGCAGGTACTCGTGGTTGAGGTCCTTTGTGTTGAGCACCGACTCGATCAGGCCAAACAGGGAGCCCAGCGCCGACTCTAGGGTCGTGCGGGCATAGTCGGAAGTCCAGGACGAGGTATTGTCGTCGTCGAGGTGGCCGGGCTGCCACGGCAAGGCGTCGAGCAGCTTCCGCCGCATTCGCAAGACGGTAAAGGCCAGACCCCACATGTCACCTTTGCTCTTGTCCCAGCCCGAGCCATGGCCGTCCTCGGTGGTAGAAGAAGTTTTGGCAGCACCATCACCAAGGGCAGGCTCGTCGTTCATGGTTAACGCCACCTCGACGTCGGTCAAGACGATTCTCGTTCGCAGTGGCAGTCGCGCAAGCCCCTGTGTCGGTGCGGTCAGATACTTTGGGGCGTGAGCCTTGACGAATTCGCCGTCGCCGTCCTCGGCAGGTTTGACTCGGTACGTGACTGGTTTTCCTAGCAGGCTCAAAATGTCCTCTGGGGGAAGATCACCAACATCCACAGCCTGCAGCAAATTGCCGGGATGGACTCCGCCGTGATGAATACGCTGCGAATGGAGAGCACGCAGACACATGACAACTTGCTGCAAATACTTTTCCTGCTCATGGGCCGGATCACGTTCGTGATGAGTGATCTTGGGGCCGAGTAGGGGCAGTACCAAGCACAGATGCCGGCCGTTTGGACTGTCCACCCATACTCCATCATCGGGAACCAGGATACTGTTTGACCTGGCGAGTTCAGGCTGGGTCTCAATGGCCACCTTGGCTTGCTCATAACTTTTCGCAGCCTTATCCGAGCAGCTGGACTTGAAGATCTTGATGGCCTTCCATTCGGGTGTGAGGAAGTTCACGGCAAGCCATACCGTGGCGTGTCGACCGTGGCCCAGCTTGTGACAGACTTGAAATTGCCCAAGTATTTCGTCGCCGATATCTACAGGATAAAATCCTCCTAGCCGGTAGTCTTCGATGTTTTCTAGAAAGTCTGCTCCTTTTTGACCCTTGAGTGTCCGATATCGTGGCTTTGGCAGCGATTCGGCTTTAACGGGGCCGAGGAGACTTTTCAGTGCCGGGCCTCCGTTTGATCCTCCATGGATATTGACAAAAATATCGAGCAAAGATTGTTCCTCGCCTTGACTTTTGCCATCCCTGGCATCGGTACCTGGACCGACGTTTGCCATCGTACAAGTGACTTGGTCAATAGTATACTTTCGAGGCAAGATGTTAGCGAACTAAGCAGTCGAGAAATCCTTGTACGAATCCTTCCAGAAAAAGAACCAGCGCCGTATAGACTTTGGGTTTTGCCTTCGTCAGAGACATGCTAGTTGAAAGGTGGGTGCGCCTATTGTCAAAACGGTACTTGCTGCTTTCAATGGAATGTGGCGCAACGTTTCCGGCACGTCAAAGTCACCACACACCAACCAGACGGCGAAAAGATACCTAGACAAGTGAACAAAGATGATCGAAATTGTAAATGAGTTGATCACCGAAACGAACAATGCAAATTGATACAAAACGACACCGAGGGTCTTGAGCGTATCCTTGGCTAAGAACAACCAGTGATTGATACGCGTATGAATTGACTCCCTATGACAATTGAATCTGACGTATGTCCTGCTAAGAACGTTGCACTTGTATGGCAGCTCTGAGATTATGAATTCTTTATTTTCATATCTCTTGTATTCAGATTGGACTTGCTACTGGGAAGTTTTTGCTTGTTTCTTTCCTCAGAACAGGTCGTCGATGCTCTTGTCGGCGTCCTTCTTGATGAGGTCCACCATACCCTGATAGGATGTATCAGTGCCTCGTCTTCAGCTGTCTTCTTTTTGGGTTTGGATACTCACCTCGGGCATGATTGGCTTGCCATCCTTGTCCTTTACGTATCGGAACGGCATTTGAGTGCTTTCATGTTCGCTGAACTTCAGGTCGGGGTGATCGGTGTAAGGGATATTACCAAGGGTGTCTTTTAAACTGTCAGTATTTGGGAGTCTTGCATTTACAACCCGTGATCATCCGTCAATACTCACACTGCTCCTCAATGACCATGCGCGTCACTCGGACAGCCGTGTCCGTAGTCATCTGAACAGGGCCGAGTCTGCGGCCGGTAAAGCCCTTCTTGCGGAGCTCAGAAGTACGGTCTTCGCAAATAAATATTGTCAGTCTCGTATACATGAGTCTAAAATCGATCCAGCTCTCTGGAACGGGTCCCAAAATTGGGAAAACTCACCACGGGGCGGGTCATCTCCCAAGATTCCTCCAAACAGGAAAACGTCAAACTCGCCCTTGTCGTCCGGGTTCAGGTCCTTGTCGGCGGCCGGGTCCAGCAGGCAGACGCGCTCCTTGCCGTTGCCCTCGGGGTACATTTCCTCGACGCCGCGGCGCTCGGCCTTGAAGGCGGGCTCCTGGGCCAGCTTCTCGGGCACCTTGAAGCCGTCGGGCAGGGACGAGAGCACAAAGGTCGCCTTGGCCTCGCCCGACTCGCGCGCAATGGCGATGTACTCGAGCTCCGACCACGGGCCCAGCTCCGGGTCCAGGTGCTCTACGATGTAAGTGTGGTGAATCGGCATTTTTCCTTTCTTTGATTGACGCAGTACTGCTTGATGATCAGGCCGGGAAACGAGAAAACTTCTGGATGAGTATTACCTTGAGGTGACTGTTTAAGTGAGCCTATATCTAGACTACTTGAAAAATTGATCTTGATACTGCTTTGGGAAGGAAGGTAGGGTTCCAAGCCAAAGTGACGTATTTGGTGCAGGTCTGGCTAGCTTCTTGTCAGTTACGATTGAGCTGCTGAATGAGATCAACTGAAATCCAAGTAAAGGTCACTCACTTGGCAGTCGTGAAGAATTCTTACCTGTTTTCTATGACCTTTTTGACTGTTTACAAGTTGTGCCGCAGGTGAGGAGTTTCCTTGCATGGATTTTTTGAGATCGACGCGGAATTTTAGTGTACTTCGTGGATCTAGACCTGCCGCCTTGAAGCTTCATACATCTATTCATCCATTCATGCCAATCCTTTGCTCGGAACAGCACATCATTATTGCAATCTTTTCTTGGGCAAAAGTCTTTGCTCGGATAGAAATATGATCATGAATGTAAGAGATTTTGTTCAAGGTAAAGGTTTATTATATCTGGTGAATCTAATACCCCTCTGCCTTGGGGGTGTGCCCATCCATCCAGCGTCTTCGCGCCGACACAGGTACTGTCAGGCGCGCAAGCATCGTGCAAACTTCTACCTGGGTACATTACCATTTAAACGCCGTACGCCTATTGCCAATCCGTATTGTAATGTTGATACATAAAGAATCATTCGAAAAATGAGTGAGAACATTCTGCAGTAGCCATAAACGCCTGCTACTATGCACCGGACTTGCGTGCTCGTCTCTTAGTTGGGCGGCTTGCGCCACCCTTGGGCCGGTAGCCACCATCGTCGTCACGCTTCCTCTTGCCTCTAACGCTGCCGAATGGTGTATCATAATGTGCGGCCTCCTCCTCTTCCTCGGCCTCCTTGCGGTGGGCGGCGCTCTGTCTCTTATTGCCGCGCGCAGCACCGCTCTTGCGCTTACCGCCTCCGTCCTCGTCATGGTGCTTCTCGCGGTCCTTTTCCTTCTCCAGATCCTGGAGGAAGGTCTTGGGAGCGTGTCTGCGAAGCCAGTTGTACACGCTTGTCGGGTTCCTGAGCGCAAAGTTGGTAGCTGACTTTCTCAGGTCAGTGACCGGCGGGGGAACTGCAGGCTTGGCCTTGAGTCCCAGGCGCGAGTCAATCTCGGCAATGTAGTTGTCAACGTCAGCCGCAGTCAAGAACGCGGTTGGGTAGACGTCGGGGTCGTCAGGTTGCAGCTCCTCAGTGACCTTGGGGAAGGCATCCACGACCTCGGAGAAGCATTGGTGAGGTACCTCGTCGACGAGACGTCTCAGCGACTTTGTCGGCCTTTGGGAGGGTTCTTGCTCTTCGTCTGTGTAGTTGTCACCATCAGGGTCGAGGTTGATCTTTCGCTCCGGCGGGATCTGAGGAGACTCGTTGATGTCTAGTAGCACATCCATCAAGCGGCTGCATCGCATGTTAGCACCTTCAAGAAATCATCATCGAAAGCTGGTTATGGCACGGGGGATGACATACTCATTCTCAATGGCCAAGCGCTTCATTGTGCGAATAGCCTTTTGCTCCTTCCTGTGCAATTCTTCACTCTCCTGGACGTTCTGGTCGAACTTGAGGCGCAACTTCCGGTACTTCTTCTTGTATGACCGGTATGACGGCTTCGACTCGCCAGCGTGCGCTCCATCGTGGCCGCGCTCGCGATGAGCCAAATCTGTCTTGTTGTGTCGGTCGTCCATGGCGGCGAGGCAGATGGCGCCGACTCGATCGCGCACCTGACGGCAGTGGTAGTGGACAACGCGAGGCTACTGGGAAACAATTGAGACGACGGGAGTGAATGTAAAGTGTGGTGGCGTTTAGCAGAGCGTCGCCGCCGATGAAGCGAGAAAAGAATGATGATGATGATGGGGGATTAAATGCTTGCTGGCCGCCGAAGCTGGCAAGAGGCGTTGGCAGTTTGAGCACTGATTCCGCGTTTGAAAACTGAGGCCATTCATTTCTGGCCAGCCTGACTAACCTAAACCTCTGGCGGCTGCTCAGTGCTTGCTGCATCATCTGGGGCGTCCCGTTCCTGGCACCACCCTTCTGGGCTGAGCTGAGTTGGATCGGGTAGGTAGGGGGGTTTCCCCAAATTAAGGTGCTAAGCACACGCCGAGGTCCGATGCGTGTCGTCCGTTGTTGTAGGCTGACTGCTAGATTGACACCCATAATACAAACCCTGCACCTTATTTCAGCACATGTAAGCTCATCCCTAAGTTCTCTTCCAATTGTTTACAAACGACATGTTACTATCAGACCTGGATTCAAATCTGCAATTCATTTGATCATGATCAAAGTCGAGATATTCCAGATTTAGTCGGTATATATGGATAGCCAAGTTTTTTAGCGACCAGATGCACCGAGCATCAAGAATGCTATGCTTTTATGCAATAAGACGTGAAAGACGGAAATTGAAGTCGACCAGAACTTCTGAGAGCACTCAATCCACCAGATTCTTCGTAAAACGCATGTATAGATTTCATTGTGTCTAGCCAAGGTGGGGACAAATATGACCTTGTCGTCTATGTGTTTGTCTGTTATCTTATGGGTAACAAACAGAGAAATGTTGCACCTTCCATCAGCGCAGCGGAGCATTAAGTCCCATACAGAGCATATCTGTTTGATATTTAATCATAATTAGTAGAGTTCGAGTGGTCTTGAGATGTGTGATGAATGTCGATGTGATAGACACACACGGTATTGCTGGCACTGGTTCATAAATTAATACTCTCCTCCTTATAATTACATTCTGCATGAAAGACACAAGAGGAGTACGGATGCTTGACATGTATATAAGTTATACCTTTCCCAGGATATTGTGACTCGATTATATATCACGAGCGGACAATGTTAGGCGATAGATTGGCCGAGGTTGCAAAATGGGACTGCAAAGACAGGTTGTTGCCCATACTCACATATATTAAACTTTCCCTCTCTATATGATACATGCATATGCTATGTTTTATGGCAAGTATGGCGGTTTTGCTTTTGGTATTGCTGCATTTGAATGAAATGGAAGTGTCGGTAAAATTATCATGGAATAAAGATAGAGTTGTGAATTCCATCATTAGCAAATGGAGATCAATTATTGGACACTCCTATGCCCCATAACCTTAGCGATCGAGCTACTAGTCAGTATAGAAGTTTGGCGATAGAGTATCAGCAAGAAAGTATTGCAAAACTCTTGCTGTCTTATTCAAAGCAGACACATTGAAGTTGTTTGCAGATTGAATGATTTTCTGAATTACTCAGTAGTAGCAAAGTAACACGCAGATATTTAAAGAACATTTTGATCTGTCCTCAAAACACCGTTTCTGGGCTGGAGGCAACTTCTTCGGTCAGAGCCCCAATTCTAGATTTCCAGGGACCAATCAACCCCACTACAATTGAGATCGATAGTGAAACTTCCTGCACCTACCCACCTTGAAAACCAAGACGATCTCTTCATTCAACTACATACTCAATTCGAAGCAGAGGATTTTTCAGATCGGCTGTCAAGTTCTCGGGAATCGTATCTGATTCCACTCTCTTTCTCAAAATAAACATCACATAGTTGTATGCTCCGCATCCTCACCAAGATGGCCGAAAGCGCATCCAAACGCCTCAAGACGGACGGCGGCGTCACCATTGGCACGCACAACGGCCACTTCCACGCCGACGAGGCCCTGGCCGTGTACATGCTGCGGCTCCTGCCCGCCTACGCCGGCGCCTCGCTGGTGCGGACGCGCGACCCGGCCCTGCTCAAGGAGTGCCACACCGTCGTCGACGTCGGCGGCGAGTACGACGCCGCCGTCCACCGCTACGACCACCACCAGCGCACCTTCGCCACGACTTTCCCGGGTCGCCCTACCAAGCTCTCGAGCGCCGGCCTCGTCTACCTCCACTTTGGCCGCGCCATCGTCGCCCAGCAGCTCGCCAAGCCCGAGGACAGCGAGGAGGTCGGCCTGCTGTGGAACAAGATCTACCAGTCCTTCATCGAGGCCCTCGACGCCCACGACAATGGCATCTCGGCGTACGACCCAAAGGCCATCGAGGCCGCCGGCATCGACAAGCGCTTCAGCGAGGGCGCCTTTACCCTGGGCGCCGTGGTAGGGCGCCTGAACCCGAACTGGAACGACCCCGTCCCCAGCGACCCCGCCGAGGCCCAGGCCGCCGAGGACGCCCGCTTCGCCGCGGCCAGCCAGCGCATCGGCGAGGAGTTCTCGCGCGACCTCGAGTACTACGCCAAGGCCTGGCTGCCCGCGCGCGAGATCGTCCGCGCCGCCTACGAGAAGCGCCTCGAGCACGACCCCGAGGGCCGCATCATGGTGCTCGAGGGCCAGAGCGTGCCGTGGAAGGACCACCTGTACTCGCTCGAGGAGGCCGACGGCACCGGAAAGAAGGTGCAGTACGTGCTCTACGCTGAGAAGCCCGTCCCCGACGCAAAGTGGAGGATACAGTGCGTGCCCGTCACCAAGGACTCGTTCGTGAGCCGCAAGCCGCTGCCCGAGCCCTGGAGAGGCGCCAGAGACGAGGCCTTGGACGAGATCACTGGCTTCCCTGGTGGTGTGTTTGTGCATGCCGCAGGTTTCATTGGTGGCCACAAGAACTTTGAGGGCGCCAAGGCCATGGCTGTCAAGGCTTTGACTATGTAGATCATGATGAGAAACACACAAAAAGGGGATTATGAACACAAAAATGGCAATTTCGGTCACAGGAAAGACTGAGTTTCAACGAAGCACATGGCAAAATATGTGGCATAGACAAAACGGAATTATAAAGAAAACTTCACCAAAATGGTAGAACAAAAAATATAACGAAAATGAATCCAATACAAGTCCATTCAGCGTGATTGGTTGCCAAATCCAAGTAGCTTACAGAATAAATCCTCATGACCGTGTGTGTGTTTGTCTCAATTAGATAAATAGGCAAACATAGGCACAAATTCATACAGGTAAATACTGGGCTTGGATGAATGTATGGAATAGGCTTCTCTAGATCGGCTGCCATCTTGCTGATGTGAGTTTGACTTACATATTACGTGAAACGAAGGAACGCATGCAACTTATTCAATGACGATATGTGGGCATGTGAATCTCTTTATCTAATATTTGGTGCCAGCTATCAGACAAGAACATATACGGACCAAAGCACGATACATGAACCCCATCTCGGAATCGGGTCAAAGCACAAGCAACCTAGGGAATGTGTCCTTGCCAGCAATCGTCATCGACAGGAATAAGTGTTGCTGAATTCGACGAGGCCAGCAATGGCCACTGCGGTAGAAGACACCTTAGAACGCCGTGAAACTGGGTTACCCTCCAGAGTCATCATCATAACTTTGGCACCACAGCCTGCAAAAACAACAGAACCAGCTTGGCCAATCAGGCCTTTTTGCCGTTCACCTGCGGCATCAACTGATCAAACGTCATCCCCAGAAGCGAGTGTCTCGGGCTGGGAAGCGACAAGGAGACGGAGTCCTGTACACCAGGTGTTCAAGTCCCCTTGCATGCTCACCTCGGAAGCCCTCTCGTACTTGCAATGATCACTCCGGTTTGCCTCGACTTTTCGTACCGCTGTCCAGCCAGCCCCGCCATTGCCCGCAAAAGCTCTCCTCTTTGTCTCAAAGCCATTCGTACAGGTAATAATGACAATATGTGCACAGCACGGCTATCCTATCTCCTGATGGGGATGCCTTGGTCCTCCTGGGTCTTGGCCTCGTCGCTTGTCTTCTCCTCGGCGTCATCGGCGCTGGTCTCGCGGTTCAGGAAGCTGCTCTCCTTGACAGGGCTGGCAGCCTGACCGCCGCTTGCACCGCTCATGCTGCTGTGGTGCGGCAGGAGGGGAATGCCGCTGTTGCTGTTGGCGCCATTGGGCGAGGAGAGGTGGGGGATGTTCTCGGGCACGGGGTGCTGGCTGCCGACGGAGCCAGTGTCGACGCTGTCGCCCTTGCCGGCCTTGGACATGGCATAATCACCGCTGTCAAAGTACTTGCGGTCCTTCAAGTGCTTGGCGAAGTGGTCGGACTTGCTGGGCAGCTTGCCGTAGAGGCGAAAGAGTCGCTGCTCATCGGGCGACAAGGACTGTGTGGCATTGCGGGTCAGTAAGCAGCCCAATGGACACAAGGTATAGTGTTTGTGAGGAAAAAAAAAACGCCCAATGCCAAAGAGTTCACCGGGCGGCTGATTGTGCTGATTGGAAAGTTTCTTCAGGACATGCAAAGAGACAGTAGTTCGAGCAACAATTGCTCATTGTCTCTCGTACTCGTCGTTTGCGTGCTGGTGTTGGGTGCTGGGTGCAAAGAATGCAAGGGAGCCACAGCGCGACTATTTCTTACCTTGATATCGATCTTGTTCTTCTGAAGAGGGTTCATCTTGACTGAGGTCTAACGCGCGCAGCGGACAGATGCTTGGGAAAATGGATCGAAACTTTCTATCGTCGTCTGTGTAGAAAAGAAAGAAAGCCTCTCGAGGGCCGCGGTGGGTGGTGTGTTTGTCAGGCGATCCGCAAGTTTACGGCAGTATTAGCAACAGACGGTAGACGGTAGGTAGGTAGGTTGGCAGGTAGGTAGTGAGTTTCGTCAGGTGTCTCGACTAACTAACTCTCGGCCTTGGTGGTGCAGATGCCGTTGGAGGGGCGAGCGGGGAGGGGAGGGATGGTACCGTAAATAGTGGGAGAATTGATAAATGGGTAGCTTTTGGGAACACTGCAGTAGCGGGAAGTGACTTGGGGGGTCGTTTTTGGGGTCGGTCTTCCCTTTGCAGTTGCAGCAGCGGCAGCTCTCCAATAAATACCAGAGCTAAGATAATGCAAGGTGGGAGAGAAAGTGGGCTACCAGCAGCTTGGCCAGGCTTTTTGCTTTACCTGCTGGGCTGCTTTGAATTCTTTGGCTTCTTGGGTTGCTGGGCTTGTACGTCGGTTCCGCCGTCCCTTGATTGGGTTGAAAGAGACCTGCTCGGGAGGTTGCTGGGTTGCTGGGCTTGGCTTGGGGACGATGCTGGTCTGCGAGTCCTGGCAAGGGAAGGGAAGGGAACAAGGTTGAACCAAAAGAAGGTGTTCAGGTAGACGGCCTGTACCGTTCTAACGATGAGCTCCAGTCAGGTTGGTACTATGTAGTCAGGTATCCTGTTAATTCTGCTACTAAAACTGGGAATAATGGGACCTGCAGGAGGGCGATGCGACCAGACTTTAAGGGTCGATTTCGGGCCTCAGGCTCCAGCTCCGGGGCTTCTTTGAAGATCGACAATGGCTGGTTTGGCTGGCTTGTCGCGCCTGGCTCTTGTTTTTGTGGAATTTAGGGTTCTCAAGTGATCTTGTTTGGGGCTTGCAGATCAAAGAAAGAGAAAGTGGATGATGGAGGGGAAAAGAGGGAGAGGACGGAGGATGAACAGCAGGTAAGTGGCAGATAGATACCGTAGTCGTAGGTGTCTGGTATCAAGAAGAATCAATTTCTTCCTGGTGTCTCAAGTAGGAAAGGAAGGGCCACGGATTTATACGACCGACAGAAGATCCGGTTCATGCAATCCCATTGTACGTTCATCTCACTCCCATGCTCGTGGGATGGTCATTCCTTTTCATCCCATGGTCCCGTCCATGGAAGACGCAAAAGAAGTTCAGGGTCCTTCGATCCGAAAACTAGGTAGGTAGTAGGCAGAACAGTATACTGTTCCGTCCGTGACCCGGTAATTTCATGCCAACGACAGATCTTCCCAGCATCCCTAACCATGTTGATTATGCCGATGCTGGCTGGGTGGAGAAAAACTGGCAAAACTGGGCATCAACAAGTCAGAATATGACTCTTGTTCTTTTCTTCACTCCGTTGCCATGGTGGTCCATGGGCATTGGAATAACTGCCGATATGACGATGCCTCATGATAGGCCATCTGGGCTGCTGGGTGGCATACCATCCATCCTCTTAGGACAAGCCTGTTAAGCATCGTCGCCGTGGGTACGGTACCGGTCCCCTGTCAGCCATCCATCCTAGACGAATGGAATTCCCGGATCTGTCGACTTATAAACATGGACTGAGAAAGTTTCAATTTTGCATTAGAGACACACAAACACATACACACAAACACAAACGGCTTGGCTCTTGCAATGGAGTGTGGGTAGGGCTTCCAAAGCATCGCATCCTTCCACAGCTCCCAGTTTATTGCCGGTCACGGAAAGAAAGTTCAAAAGTTGTCTGGTAGTCGCACCATTTACGCCATCGCGTGGGAGCATTGTGCGTGATGTAAGCTGCTGTACTCCCCGCATAGCCAGCTAGCCAGCCAGCCCACACGTGCAGTTCTTACCAGCCATGCCCAGCGGTCAATCTATGGTACGTACAAGAGAACACGGCATGAAAAGGTTGTACTCTTGTACGCAAAACCGATCCGATTGGATTCTGCTCTCAATGATTTCACATTGATGATCGTAGATACACTGATATTGCTGGTGCTTCAAGGAGTCACAAGTTCCATGCTTTCCCAGCAAGGTATGGATTTGCAGGGCAGTGATCTCGATAGATGCTGCACTCTGTGTAGCTCTATGCAGTCAATTTGCCTGACAACCACCCAGATTGCTTGGTAAGCCTACATTGCGAGCGGAGGCAGGGCAGGTGGCATAGATCAGACGCAAGTCCCTGGCAGGTGGCATAGATCAGACGCAACAAGGGAATCCGAAGCTCACGTTTTTCTCCAGCGATGGGAAAACGAAAAAGAAACAATTCAGTCAGCTCGAAACGGAAGGGAATCCGAAGCGTCACGTTTTTCTCCAGCGACAGGGATTGTGACGTCGGCCTACGCAATACTCCCATGCCAATCATTCAATCGACTACGGATCTACTTCATACCAGCAGCCACAACCTACGAATGCCATGTTGCGGATAGAGGAATAACAAGCCATTTTCTACTACTTCTTGGAGAACATTGACGATAGTCACACTGCCACGAGACGAGAATCAGCGGTAAAAAGTCTTGGTAATCGCACAATATGGTGGTCCCCACCAATTAGTCGTCGTTTATGCCAGAGCCGCAGTATGACAGCTACAATGACAGTGTGGAATGTCGCCAAAAGGCAGCGCCACGTTGGTTCTCGAACTCAATTGCTCATTCTCCAGCTCCACATTGGTTGACAATGCTTTTCATGGCTGCCATCCACGGATAGGTAGTTAATGGGTCCAGCCGTCTTGAGACTGGATCGGATAGAGAGATGCTATTAGCCAGCAAAAGTGATCAATGCAGGTGAAACGTGTGGAGGCCATGAAAGGGCATAGGAGGGCCATTCCATGCTCGATCCCCATCACATAGCATTACAAAATCCTTCCAAGCCTTCTCACCCTGACTACTAGTAGCCTAGTCGTACCGCATCTACATCCGCCGAACCTTGATCCAGACGAGGAGCGGGCTATTCTGTATGCCTCACCATTGGCGTACAGTCGTCTAATCTGGTGCAGTCTTCCCGGATGGTCCATCGTGGTTAGGGCGACTGAGTGTCACGCGGCTCGCAAAAGTGAAAATGGCAACACCTCAGACCCTCTTCCTAGCGTTGTGGGGTAAAGGTTCCAGGCTATACTCCGTACAATACTGACTGACTGCCACTTGGCCCTGCGGCACTCACACTCCCCTCAGTGCCCTCCGGCATCTTCGTGGCTTCTGGGAGGTATGGGAACAAAGTCAATCAATGTTCAATCTAGACTCTCTTTGGCCCGTTGTGAACACCACGACCCTTCTTTTCTCCGACAACCCACATCGGATGATGGAGCCTCCAACAAATGTCCCATAGGTCTGTTCTGGAGCTGGAGCGCAACCAACGGGTGCAGACAACGAGGCGAGGCCAACTCATGCGCACAAGTCCCCACCACGCCCTGACTGAGTATACTCGAGCATAATGGAGTACGTACTGATAGAACCACCTAACAATCTCTTTGCCTACATAGTCGACTTGTGATAAGGGCTACGACAAATGCTCTGGCGAATATTCGTATGGTATGGCAGAATCATATGCTGGGCGACTATGCAGTCTTGGCAAACCTTGGCTATCCGAAATTACCTTAAATTCTGCGCCTCCTATGATTATTGACATCACTATCGCTGCATTGATATGAATCCTTAGGTTTGAAAGATTTGTGTTTCATGACCCCGACGGTTCGGGGCCTTCAGACAGCACGTAGACATATTCATCAAAGTCCACAACCTATTCCGATGATGTGTGGTGTTTTGCCAGACTGTCGAGGGTGAGATGGTAAATAGCATTTCCCCATTTGTGACATCATAGTCCAAATTGGGAGAATAGTCTCCAATCTCGAACTTGCCAATATCAGAGGCTCTTCGAGCTGTCACAATGATAGGAAAAGAACGGTACTGAATGAGACTCATCTTGCAAAATACAAAAAGAACAGAACTTTTTCCCTTTCCCAGTCATAAGCCAAAAGGAAATTCAAACTCCATCATGCCTACCTCTCGTCCACAACCCAGCCAACCCGTGACCCTGGCCCAGGGCTCGGCTCTGCAGACGTCGGGCGGCCAGACCGAGGGCATGGAGCGCAGCAACGCCATCGCGGACCTCTGCGACGGCATCTGCGCGTCGCGCATGGTGGCCGAGCCGCGCACGTCGTCGGCCGTGCACCACCACGGCGAGCAGGACACGGTCATCTTTTGCGCGAGCGGGCGCGGCGCCATCACGTCCGAGGGCGGGAACAAGCGGACACCGCTGGAGCCGGGAGACTTTTGTCTCATTCCGGCGTGGATGGAGCATCAGGAGGTCAACGACGGGGATGAGAAGCTGGTGCTCTGTGTTGTCAGGAGTGGGAGGACGCCGGCGGTGGTGAATTTGACGGGATGGGGTGGGGAGGACGCCAAATCATGAGAGGGCGATGGTACGCAGATTCAATGTTGAAAGTGTTGGAGTCGCCTTCAAGAAATATACACAATAAAATTATGTTTCAATAATGGAAGGTGTAGCGCAGACTCCATGACTACACGCAGCTGTCAAAGAGTCGGTATCTGGCATCATGAAAATTATGGTTTAATATATAAGTCAGGGGAATATTATTGAACACATATGGAGTGTAATCGTAATTCATGAATAATCCCACCTTTTTTATGGCCGATAAAAAGGTGCGAACATTGTTCCTTGGAGTTTGTTAGCGGAAAATAACAAAAGAAAAATATAAAGACACCACTCTTGAATCGTGATATACAGGATTTCTACATTCAAGTTCATGTTTTGAGTCATTGATCTTTCTGTGACACCTGCGCTCTCAAACATAATGAGTTCTTGGCCATCATGGACGGAGTCTCGGGCCACGAGCCTTCTCCGTAGAGTCCGTCGCGGATCGGCACGACCCACATGGTATATGAGTAAAATCTCCTATTACACGTTTCCGATCAGAACAAGCTTTCCGTCTCCTTGTTTCGTCGTGGGACCATCGGAATGCCGAGACCGAATTTCGGTACTTTTCGCGGCATCATGTAAGTGTGCCGGCTTCGGGTGATACTAGCATGAAAAGGAGAACTTATGGGGTCTGAGTTCTTCGCATAAAAGTTTGGATCACGAAGCTGCTTTCAAATATGACTGTTGGAGGTTGTTACTTGTAACTAATTGCTTTCGATTATATTCTACATCAAATAATCGGAAATGGCTTCAAATCCTTCTCGTCACTCCGTCGTAATTGTCGGCGGTGGTCTAACAGGTCTTGTCCTTGCCCTTATGCTCCAGCGTCTGAATGTCGACTACATTCTTCTCGAAGCTTACGGCAGCGTGACGCCGAATGTCGGCGCCAGCATCGGACTGTGGCCGAATGGACTGAGAGTCCTGGACCAGCTCGGCGTGTTTGAAGATATCTGCGCAGTGGCTCAACCGGTCGACCGAAGCATCGTACGCGACGGAAAGACGGGTGCCAGGGTCATGACACGAAGATATGGGCCACTCATAGAAGCACGGCACGGATATGTCAACATGTTCATGGAGCGATATGAGCTGCTTCGTGTTCTTCACCGTCACGTCGCCGAGAAGCACCGGATATTGGTCAACAAGAAGGTGGTGAGAATAGACTCACATGACGACAAGGCGACAATTCATATAAGGGACGGGTCCGTCTTCGAGGCTCAGATTGTGGTCGGCGCAGATGGTGTACACAGCTCCGTCAGAAAAGAAATGTGGCGGAATGCGGACTTGAAAGACCCGGCCGCGATCCCCAAATGTGACAGAGAAAACATTCGGTGCGAGCATGCTTGCATTTTTGGCACTGCGAAGCCAATTCCGGACTTCAAGCCGGGAGAAATCGTCGGCGCCTCTACCCCGGGGACTGCCGCCGGTGTCATGGTCGGACCCAAAAAGGAGCTATTCACGTTTTGGTTCTGGCAGCTTCCCGAGGCGATGCGCTCCTGCCCCATTGACGCGATTCCGCGCTTTGACAACGAGGAGAAGCAGCGCCAGCTCGATCGCGCAGCAGAAACCGTCATGGCCGACTCTGGCCTCCGCTTCCAAGAAGTGGCCAACAACTTGGAGTATAGCGTAGTGACGGCGCTGCCTCACTTTGTGCTCCGCCGCTGGCACTTTGGCCGACTCATCGTCCTTGGAGACGCTGCTCACAAGTTCAACCCACTCGTTGGACAAGGCGGAAACAGTTGTATTGAATCCTGCGCGTCGCTCGTCAATGCTTTACAGTCAATCTTGAAGACTTCGCTAACGGCTCGCCCAGAGGACTGGTCGACCGAGACCTTGTCAAAGGCTTTCCAGGCTGTCGAACGAGAGCGGGTTGATCGACTGGTTGACATGGTCGACAAATGTCAAGAGGCTATGCGAAATGCTGCTCTGGAGACTCCCACCAGACGGTTCATGTACAGATACATTGTTCCGCTATTCAGCCTGTCCCAATTTGTCAACTTCTATAGCAGTTTGATCACTGCCGGAGTGCGACTCAACGACTGCGAGACACGGCCAACTTTCCACGAGTGGCTTTACGATGATGAACGGCAAGAGAAAGAAAAGACCAAGAAAATTGGTACCACTCAGGTAGTCGCAACTGTCGGACTGGTTACGGCGGCTGCAGCTATCTTGTTGCGGAATAAGCATATCGTGGGTCAGATGCTTACCAAATCCAAAGCCGTATTGTCGCAGGCATAAAACGGGGGTCTCCAGCAAAAAGGCGATATTGCCCTTTCTCATCGTCAGTGAATAATCAAGACAGATCTGTTCAAGTTTCTCACACTGTTTTGTGAGCCTCATATACAGACCGTCACGTATAGGAAGTGCAAATGGTTTTGTACGAGTTAGAGCTCGTCGGATAATCAGGATAATATGCGCTTCTTACCACAGCCTAAAAAGTAAATTTTAGAAGACAAAGTGACATTGATGAGGCTCACTTCCTCAACTTCGCAAGAAAAAGAAAGCTGGAGGAGTAACAATGCAGCTATGTAAAGCTAAAGTGGTCGAGAGAGAGGGGAATTGACGTTTTTGATATCCATGTTCATCTGACAACTGGGAGCAATTGCGATTTCAACAATTTCCGAAAACTGAACGCGGTGAAATAGATAAATGAATTGATTCACGTCACGCGTCTCGCGTCAAGCTTCAACCATAGTCTACAAGTCAACTGGGTTCATTCCAGGGCATACCGTTTGATTCACGTCTTTTCGCTTTCCCTCTCGAGCTGAAGAGAGGCCACAGCCAAATTAGCCATTTTGCACAGCCCTCTGGTTTCGAGGTATTGATTCACCAATCAGCTAGACTGAAAACCGACATCATTGGGTGTCTCAGGTCTCTTCTGAAATGCCCGGTCTTGGAATATGGCCAGTTCAGCTTCTCGGAATCGTTGCAGTCTGCATTGCAGAACCTGACCAAGGCTCCAAATATGCCTTTGAGTATGGCGAACGTACCCTCGCAGCGTGTCACTTACATGTCGGCAATTTCACCAGATTTTCCAGCCACACCTCTATCCGTTGAACCAAGACCACCGACATTCTTGTGCCGTTAGCTAGGCCGCTCTATATCGCTCCTTTGCAATTCTGGAGATAGCTTTTTCTTTACAGGCTGGATCTCAACCGCCCTGCGCTGAACATCGAAACCAGGCGAGGAGATCTTTGTGAAGCATCGAAGCATCCACGGCATATCGAGCTGACAACTGCCAAGGGCTATGGTGACGTTCTCAAATCGCTCCTCGACCACGATGCCAGGGTAGAACCTGGCGAAGATCGAGGACGACTTTGATGACGATGTCGATATCTGGCTTGGTGGAAGCAAAGATGGCGGCTCACCACTTTACCAAGCCAAGCATTAAGCGACACTCAGGACGAGGAAGCAGCTTTCATGCTGATGGAACACAGCGCAAGGGTCTTTTTAAACGACGTTTTCTCGACTACTGACGGTCGTGAAGTTGTCTTAGTTACCACCGCGCTGCACCTAGCTTCACTTCATGAACCGGCTCATGTAGTGGAGAGGTTGCTCCTGGATGGCACTATTGCAATTGAGCATTGAGATCACGACCAATTGACAGCTCTCCGTCATGCAGTCACTTGTTGTAACTCTAGAGCGGCCACAATCAATCTGCTCTTGCGGTATGGGCCAGATCTCCACGCGCTGGTTGGTAACGAACGCACAGAGGCCGCACCCTATTCAATGCAAAATGAATAGATCATGTTCACGGTGATACTACTCTCTACCTGACCCTGAACTCATAGCTCTCCTCAATGCTGGCGCCCGAATAGACATCCAAGATCCCGAAACAGATTAAACGGCACTTGAAGTAGCTGTGACTCTTTGCGATGACGGCGATAATCTTATGGGGCGGCCATATGATCATGATGCACAGCCATTGCATTTTCTGCTGGAACGCACGGTTGCGAGTACACCAGCCAGCAGACAAATATGCGAAATTCTCGATTCACGCATTGAAAACCTGGAAGACCACCAGACCAGCTGTATTATGATCATGCAGCATAGTTGTATATCTGACAAGGCTCGATCATATGTGTTTTGCTGGCTAATCTCTTACACTACTTTCTCATCAGTCAGAGAGGGCCTTGACATCAACAAAGAGACCCCGTGATCAAACGAAACAGCAGCGCGGTTCTTTCCCAGTTTCCTGAACCGGAAGCACTTGGACTTACTATGGGAAAAGAGCCAAGCGCGCTGGAATTACGAGGGACAGTCTACAGCAAATCCTTACATATTGCATTTAATTGAGTGAATGAACACAATGCCGTGGTGGCTTAAACACGCCGAGAGGAACGACGTGGCAGCCATGGAGCTGCTAGACCAGTGGGATCATCCACATATTGATATCAACTTCGACTATGACGACGGCGAAGCGTTGTCCATCATGGCGACTAATGACGGCAGTCACACGGCTTTTATGCGAGCCATCGCAGCAGGCAGCCAAGAGATGACCATGTGGCTGCTTCATGAGGCTGATGTCAAGGACTGGGGAACTGTCAAGTGTCTTCATTACAGATTTCCCCATCCCCGCGAAGATGAGGACGGAGACGAAGCAGCGCTTGTTTGTCGAAGATGTCCCTATGGTTAGAGAAGTGCTCTTGAAATTGCATTGCACTGGGGTGAAGTCGAGGTTCTAGAGGCCATGTGGAATCTGAACCTCCAAAACGACATCTGGACGGATGATCTTGCCATGCCTCGAGTCTTTAGCTATAGCAACGCCATAGTGGAATGGATGAAATTGAGGCTAGGTATGAAGGAGTGGATGAAGTTGGACATGAGTGGGCAAGACGCGTAACTGCGTGATGAAATCAAGAAGAAAGCGGCCAAGCTGCGCCTGGAAATTGTGGGCATCCGAGACGCTTGGAGAGCGAGAGCTCAAGCTTTGGAGCTGGAAAGGATAGATCCAGAACAAAGCGCCAGCACGGGTAGCGTTCAGTCAAACTGATATTGAAATTCTGGCAGCAAATTTGTGGATCAGATTCTCTAGATTGGCGCGGATGCTGGGTGGGTTTGATCATTGGTATTAATCAGGAGGTTTCCAAAATATACACACCTGCTTGTAGGTCATGGTGCCACATGATTAATAAGAAGAAAAGAGTAAAAGAACGTGTACTATAAATAAGCCCAGAGATTCATCTTCGATGTTTCCTAATTTGTTCAAGTATGACTTCATTTCCTATGGTACCTATACAACAAACCAGATTTCAAGCTTCGAAAAGTCCCCTCTTGAAGGTATTCTCAGGCAGAGGCTTGGGCGCGGGAATCCTCGGAACGGTCTCGCGCTTCTGCCGGAAATGCACGGATCCGTATCGAAGGAGCTCGCCAAAGGTTCCGGGGGCACAGTCCTTGCCCTCGTTTTCGGGCATGTCCCAGAGGGTGCCGAGGTGCGGCGAGTGCGTTATGCCCGCGGCGTGCGTGACCTTTTGCATGCAGGTGCGGGCCAGCAGCGTCCAGACGAGCGTCTCGGCCGTCTTGTACTGCTCGCTGTTGTCCTTGTCGGGGGCATCGCGACGTAGCGCGAGTAGGTCCATGATCTTTTGTCCAGACCCAGCATATCCCAGCATCTCCTCGGCCGGCCAGTCCTCCTGGGAGCTAAAGAGGAAGATGTTGTTCTCCCAGTACTCGCAGGCGTTGAAGCCGTCGCCCGTGTCCTTGTTGTGGCACAGGTGCGCCCACACGGATACCTAGACTCGAGTCTGAGTGATCACGGGGCTCACTGTATCTGAGGTATCTCATGACTCACCTGTGTAACATATTCCAGAGCTTTCTCATGGGGAACCTTCCAGTCCCAGAGATAGGGCGCAATCTCCTTGTACTGGTCCAAGATGCGCTTGTTCGTGTCTCTGAGAATGGGGTGATTGCGCATGCCGTCGACATTGGTCTTGTCCACCCACATGTAACAAAACAGGTCATGCCTAAGTTCCATAGTCAGAATATTATACCATCAATGTCTCCTCCCTTTTGTCATATATACGCACCAGTGCTTGATAAAAGGATCCCCCTTGCGAGCCGCGAAAAAGTGATTCCCAGCCGACTGATCAAAGATTAGAGGCGCCGCGACCCGAAACGGCGAGCCCGGGTCCTCGAGCTCCCGCCAGCAGATGCGGTCCATGCCGCGCATGAGGATGGCGCCGACGTCGAGCCAGGCGCCGCCGTACTTGTACAGGCAGGCGCCCCGGAGCAAGTCGGCGCTGTGCGCGCCCACGGTCGGACCGTCCATGCGCCGCTCGACAAAGACTTCCGGCAGCAGGTCCGCGCCCACGTAGCGCAGCGCGTAGTTGGGCGAGTCGGGGAGGTTGTCGAGGATGCGGACTTCCCAGCCTGGGTTCATGCGCACCCAGTCGATGACGTTGCGCTGGCACCTGAAATGTGATGGGTTTAGTGGTTAGCAGTGACATCAGTATATCTGTTGGAATCAGAAATGGAAGTTTCGCAGGTAAAGTTGTAGTATAATAAGTGCTTATCAATTCTTGTCCAACAAGCCATGGAAGGAATTCAACTTACCAAGATGGCATCTTTGCGAATCCTGCATCCCAAAATCCCCATATGGTTTTTTCCGAGGTGATGGGGCTATACTGGTTCAGCGATTCGAGTATTTCGGCATCAGAACGGCGGTCGCTGATTTCGTGGACGTATTCCAGTTCATCTTGATACTCCTTGGGTATAGTGAAACTCGAGGACAAATCACCCATGTTTTCTTCTCCTTGTCTTTTGATTGATTCGTTGCTATGGTCGTCAACTCGTGTTCTTCTGCTGAAAAGAATTAAAGGAGGAATAAAGAACATCAGTCAAGTTCTTGTTCATCGATTCATTTCCGTCTCATTTATACAATATACGTCCATACGATGGGGACACGCAAGGAGTTGGTTAGTGCCACCAACTGCATGTGCATGCTGACAGCATAATGCCAACCTACCTGATTTGGTCAGATCATCGCACCTAGCCGAGCGAGTAGACGAGAGTCGCGCTGTGCTAGACCTTTATACCATCAGACTATCATGATAGTGCTCTCTGCCGAGCCTTTGATGCACCAATATGGCTGCTACACAAGGCGAAGGAAGAGACGACACGTCATGGCATGGCTGACGCTTTTTAGACTCCGAACAGTCTAGTTCTGGAGGCGTTTCTCTTTGATTGCCAAATCATGTCTTTCATGGCATATTTAGTGCTGTGATTACACACCTTGTGTATAGCTGGCAAGTGCTTAGTCAACCCGAAAGATCTGACATGTTAGTTAGATCAAACTCTAAAGGGGTGGTGTTGGTGTTGGTGACCGTTGGTGGCATGCCAAGTGAATATATAACCTAGCGTGGTCTGCTCGTTGATTTTTCCCATCGACCAACAATAAATTCCATTGTCGTCTATTGCAACGTGATTTCGAGTGTAGTGACACTACCACTGTATTCAATTGTTCGTGAATTGATTGTGATTTCTATATGCTAATCGTCTATAATCCTGTAAATGATCGCTCAAAATCAAGAGCTCCAGGTGCTCTTCTTGCCTTCTGCAATGCTATTTAGTATTCGACACCGCCAGTTCTGGCAGACTTTCTCCCGACCTAGGTTCTTGAACTTCGGTCCATTGGGACCAGTAACGTAATGATACTGACCAAATAGCCGATACTGGCGCATGTCGTCAAGCCCATATAGAGTATCGCCCCAAGGACCCTTGTAATGGAACCAATCTGTCGGTGCATCGGGGTTCTCCCTGATCGGCTCTAGACCGTCGGCCTCCTTGGTTGTGGTGTAGTCGTACCAGTAACCACGGAAATTCTGGGCAGGATCCCACAATGGACCGCGGTCCGTAACATCCTTCAGCATCTTGAAGGGAAGAACGTAAGGGTGATCTCCTGGCATGGCATACATTGCGTGACTGCCAACGGCACTGTATATCACGGGGCGCTGGATTTCAGAAATATTGCCTCGCTTCTCCACGGCCTGCCAGGCATATGCCTGACCGCCTTCATGTTCACTGAAGAAGACAGCGCGTGGCATTCCTGATTCGAAACGGACCATACAGTGTTCCCAGTCACCAACGTGATTTCCAAAACGGATGCCGAGAACAGTCTGGCCTAGGTTATAGGCATAAAAGAAGAACCAAAAAGCGTCCACGATTCCAGAGCCCTTGTCCACAAGTACCAAAGTGGCTGGTGCTTTGGAATAACCCGACTCATCAGGTTTGTGTTGAGGAATATCGCCAATGTCGCCGATGGGTTTTTGATCCCTCTTTGAATGCCTAGGGGGTGACCCGCGCGAAGTGGGTGGAGGGTAGCGAGGCGTGCGCATGCGTGGATCTGATATCCTTTGTAACGGATGATCTCTGTCGACTTCTTGCCATGTTGTACCATCACTGTACCATCGAGAAGCATCGGAATCCACGGGTGGCTCCCATGTGTCTTGGTCATCGGGGTAAGGCAGTGGGATATTTGCGCGACTGTGGAGCCAAGCGGGCCGCGACTCTACGTCATCGTCGCTTTTCAGATAGACGAAGCCATCTTCCGAATCCAGCCCGTGCAAGGCAGCAAGACTGAGCGGGCCGGTCGTGTTGATGCGTGCCTCGCCCACGTGCGGCGTCATATGGTCGATATGGTCCGCAATGTCTGATGGCCAGAAGTTCTCACCAGAATAGAGGTGGACAAGCGGCGCATACTTGAGCACGTAATCTGGAATTTCTCGGAGACGCTCTTGATGCGCAGCAGTTTTCGGACCCTGGGTTACGCCCTTGTCAACCCTGGAGTTTTCGGCTCTGTCTTCCAACGTCAGAGAGCGCAGCTCAAACGTCTTTTTCAACTCGTCATGATGATCATCATCACCAGTCTTTGATGCAGGGTCGGACCGGACGTGCAACACACCACACAAGCTGAGCCAGCGGCAAGCTTGGCGATCTAGCCAATAGGGCGAAGTGCTCACCCAGCGAGCATTTGCCTCACGCTGCTGTTGGTTCGGAGGAGTCGGGTTAAGGACTCGTGGTACCAGCCATGACAGAAAGCTGATGACCAGGACAAAGAGGACCACAAAGGATATTCGGCGGAGATGGTACATTGGGAAGGATGGTATATGGTGAGAGATTGGAATAATGCGACAGCGATACAATGCTATTCGAGTTTGCAGTCTCGTCTGTTCGGCGGGCGCAAGTGACCGACTATGGTAGCTGAGCAGGGCCGCGATCGCAGACCTATTGCCGTGACATCCGGATTTAAGGAAAGAAAGTACTATCTCACAAGCGAAGGAGATGTTATAATGCTTCAGTCTATGAGCAACAGCCAAGGAAAAGGGTATCAAAGATGCATAAAGGGCAAAGTGGTATAATAAAGAGTAGTGGTAGTAGTTTGAGAGCAAACTATTTGAGCAGCTGAGTCATGTTTGGATGGATAGATCAAAAAGAAAAAAGGGATGAGATCGCCAGCGCCGCTGCGATAAGTTGTTCGTGCAAAGAATAGATGGAAGGATTCCTGTCCAGAGGCTGAGCCCACGAGGCGGGATGGGATCGATGGTGGGGGGAGAAGGGGAATGCCGGTTGGTGCTTTGGGGGGTTGCATGTGGTCAGGCACGAGGCAAGTCGGTCGGTGCGTGTTAGAGATATACTTCATGTTTTGGCGGAGTTCGTATGTCTGCCAAAGTACACATTTACTGTCTTACCGCCACTGGTGTCTGGACCCCTCCAATACGGTCGGGCCTGACAGCTCTTGGCAATGACGCTTTTGTAAGGACGGACCGCTCTTTTCTCACTTTTGCAGTGCCAGCAGCTAGTAGCCAGCACCTAGGTTAGCTTACTGTGCTTTGCTGTGCACATGTGTAGCGCAGTGGACTGAGTGTAGCCCACCAAACCCACCTTGCCCATCTCGTGCCTGCCGTCTGCCGCTACAACCGATCTGCTGCACCTAGTATTACCGTCGCCGTACGCCTCATGGTTTCATGTGAGATACACATACATATGCACTCCAACCACAACCATGAACCAGCTGCCGATTGAATTGACACACTGTGACCAAGACTCCAAATCACCTGGACATTTATACATAGCACAGTGTTCTACAGTATCAACACTGCAGAGGAACAACACCAATGGGAACGCCATCGATCTCGACCACTAGGTGACCCCGATTTAGTCAACATGGAGCAGAGTGACAGCAAGACGGCCCCACGCTTCGGAACATAGCGAGGAAACCTTAAAACGTGGCTCCTGTCCGGCAACTCTCTTTTTGCTTCTCCTAGCGAGAGAGGCAGAGAAAAAGGAGAGGTGCGTTGCTGCATTGCGGCAACCTCCTGTACACATGTGCAGTCTCTCGGCCGATTCCAGAATTGTATACTTCTGCACTGGCGCCCATCAGTTATGTACGGTCATGCCATGATCACACCACAGCGCCTAGAATCCGCATCCAGAGCCCTTTGGGGCTATGAGCGAGATGGCACGACATACACAATTCAGAGACAAACTGTGGTAAGTCTCTGTCATGGTATCGCAACTCAACACATGTAAGCAGGTGATCTTGCTCGGTCCGCCCAACTTTCAATGTCCAGTACTCTTCATTTTACATCGTCGTGAACTTTATATTCCCTAAGAAGCTGGGAAAGTCTTTCAGATTCTCCCCGGTCTGACTTTCTATCTTTGGCTGGGCGACAAGGACTGGTTGACTGGATCGTACTATGCACATCCTTCGTCGACCTACACAATGTAATGATCATGCTAAGGCCAGGCCAGGCCAAAGTCAGCTGCATTACTCTGGGGTTGATGGCCCCGAATGACCGAAAGACAGGCAGTATTCCCACCGGTGCGGATATAAGTGATACCAAGCACGGCAAATGTGCACTACATGACTCATCAATCAAAGGGCATACCCAGAATCGAACAATGGTCCCAAGGATGCGAATACGATCAATCCTATTCACACTACGGAGTATATTTTCTCTCTTCTCCTTGGGGGAATTGACGAACCCGAACCCACTATGGGGGAACTTTGGAGCATGCGGAGAAAGGCTTCGGCTCTCCACATCATCCCCAGATTGGAGCCCCGTGTAGCATCACCCGAGGGGCTGGGACCTGTCCTGCTATTGGCGCGCATATGAGCCCTGTCCTTATATCACCATATACTCGTACAATTTCCACCAGTTGGAAGACAGCCCAGCGAGAGAGACTCGAAACATCGGTTCGCCAACCGACCGCATTGCAGCTTGCCCATCAATGAAACCCTTGACTCCTCCAAAAATCGCACGTGTTGTCGTGCGGAGATGGCATGGCTCTCGGCGGCCCGTGAACCCGCGTTTGTCTTCTTATATATATGTGAAGAGGCGGTCGCGTTATTCGTTTGAAATGTAGTCTTGACTTGAGATCTCAGTCGGTGCCTTTTATCGTGACAGTACAAGATGTTGTCGCCGCATACGTATCAGGTAAGTCTGGGCCGAGTGCTTCCCTACACTGAGTTGAACAATATCCATGAACCAGAAATCTAATCCTTTTTCTGATCGCTAGTTTCTCGTCGGCGTTTTCGCCTCCATGGGCTCTGCCCTCTACGGTTACGATCTCGGAGTCATTGCCGGAGTTGTCGGAAGCGAGCATTTTGTGAAGAAATATCAAGCAAGTGGCGCTCAGAATGGTGCCGTGGTCTCCCTCTTCACCGGTGGCGCCTTCTTTGGCGCCATGTTTGCTGGTCTCTCTGGTGATATGCTCGGTCGAAGGTGGACAATCTTCCTTGGTGCCTGCCTGTTCATCATCGGTGGCTCCGTCCAAACGGCCGCTCAGTCCCTCAGCTACCTCTACGCCGGTCGTGCCTTTGCTGGATTGGGTGTGGGCTTCTTGACCATGATCATCCCCGTCTATCAGGGAGAAATTGCCCACCCAACCATTCGTGGACGGATCACTGCTCTTCAGCAATTCATGTTGGGTATCGGTGCCCTCATGGCAGGTTGGATCACCTGGGGAACCAACAAGAACTACGACGATGATAGGCAGTGGCGCATTGCTCTGGGTATCCAATTGATGCCCGCCGTAGTCCTGGCCGCTCTCATCCTGCTCTTCCCCGAATCCCCACGCTGGCTCGTCGATCACAACCGCGGCGAGGAGGGTCTGAGGACTCTCGCCAAGCTCCATTCGCACGGCGACGTCAACGATGCTTTTGTCCAGGCCGAGTATGCCGCAATTCAGGAGACGATTGCTTTTGAGCACGAGCACGAGGCCAAGTCGTACAAGGAACTCTTTGTGAACCGTTCCGCCTTCCGACGACTCTTCATTGCCTGCGCTCTCCAAGCTTCGGTCCAGATGACTGGTGTCTCCGCGATCCAGTACTTTTCCGTCGCCATCTTTGAGCAAATTGGCATCAGCAGCGGAAACGCGCTCAAGTACCAGGCTATCAACTCCATCCTAGCCCTGCTCGCCCAGGCTGCCTGTATCCTGACCATTGATCGCTTCGGACGTCGCTGGCCTCTGATCATCGGCAACCTTTTCAACTGCCTCATGTTCTTGATCGCCACCATACTCCTCGCTGTCTTCCCACCGTCCACTGATGGCACCGGTTCAGGGTCCGCCGGCTGGGGCTTCATCATTGTGACTTGGCTGTACAACATCTCCTTCTCATACTCGTGTGGTCCCTTGTCATGGATCATTCCAGCCGAGATCTTTGACACGCACACCCGATCCAAGGGTGTCTCGATCGCCACCATGACCTCGTTCGCTTTCAACACCATGATCGGTCAAGTGACGGATATTGCCATTCGCGATGTTGGCGGCTGGCACTACTTTATTGTATTTGTCGTGTGCAACTTTACCAACGCCGTCTTCTTCTGGCTTATCCTGCCCGAGACTCGTCGCGTGCCACTGGAGCACATGAACGAGCTCTTCACCAAGGCCCCCTGGATCATTGTTGGTACCGACAGGAGCCAGTACCTTGGAGACCTCGACACTGAGCTCGAGAGACGCGCTGCCCAGGTTGAGGCCAAGGGTGGACATTTGAGGGAGCATCACGAGGAGAGGGATGCTGCGGCTCCCTGAAATCATACTTGAGAGATCGAGAGATGTGACTGTCTTGTATGTGTGGTGGGCTCCAAAATTAGCAAAGATCATAGAGACTGTTTACTACGGCCGCCGTGATACCCTTTCCCATTCCAATGGCGGGATTTAATAACGAGCTCATTACATGTAGTTATCTAATAAATACAAATTACTTCCCAATATCCCTCATCGGCACACAAAATACCTGAACACGTGAATGGTCTTCATGTATGCGAAGCAATGGCATAGGTAGACACTTCCACACAAGGGTAAAGTTTACAAGGTTTTTCAGAAATCATTCCATACAACATAACTATAGTAGCTTAGGATATATATATCATGAAAAAGTAATCACATTCTCCGAAAAAACGACCAAGACCATTCATCAACTCAATAATAAACCACCTCTTTTTAATGGAACTGGTCCTCGGTGACACCCTTGCCCATGGCGCTGGTGCTCGAGATGCCGCCGGTGACCATCTTGAGGAGCTCGTCGCTGTAGTTGGCGCCGCTCCACTTTTGGTGCTTGACGACGTCGACGCCGCCGTCCATCTCGGGCTCCTGGACGAGCTCGCCGTAGGCGCGCATGCCGTTCTTGGCGTAGGCGCGGGCGAACTGGTCGCTGATGAGGGCCGTCGTGTGCAGGCCCGCCAGGGTGATGAACTGCCAGCAGTAGCCCAGCGAGGCCAGGCGGCGGATGTACGTCTCCTGCTCGTCGCGGGGCATGGCCGACTTCCAGTTGAACGAGGGGGAGAGGTTGTAAGCGAGCCTGAGAAAAAAAAAAGATTTCATGTTAGATCTTTTCTTCTTACAATGGCCGAATTGAAGGGGGATGCGAATAAGGAGAAAACTTACTTTTGCTCTGGCCAGACGGCGTGGACACCGTTGGCAAACTCCTGCGCCTGTTTAAAGTCGGGCAGCTTGCTCTCCATCCAGATGGCGTCGCAGTACGGGGCGTAGGCGATGGCGCGGTTGACGGCGCAGTCGCAGCCGCCCTTGAGGCGGTAGTAGCCCTCGCGCGTGCGGGGGGCGTCCCAGTCGAAGAAGACGTTGACCTTGGCGATGCCCTGGGCAATGGCCTTGGCCTCGGTGTGGCTCTTCCCCTTTGCCTGGGCCAGGTACTGGGCGGCGAGCTCCTTCTTGTTGGGCAGGGCGCCCGAGTTGATGGCGTCGACGACGGCCTCGTCGAAGCGCTTCAGGCCGGCCTGCTGCAGCCAGGCGTCCTCAATGGCCTGGAGCTGGTCGCCCGACTTGCCCGACTGCTCGGCCGCCACCATGAGGTCGTTGAGCGGCTGCAGGTTGGGGTTGGTGCAGCCCATGATGAAGGCGTGGTCGCGCGGGTCAATGGTGGTGGTGATGAGCGTGGCCGCCTCGGCGTCGGTACGGGCGACGGCGAGCAGGTCGCTGCCCATGATGTCGGCCTGGGCACGGATGGCGACCAGGCGGTTGATGTGCTCGCTGATTGGCACCAGGACCTTGCCGGCCATGTGGCCGCACTTCTTGGTTCCGGGTGCTTGGTCCTCAATGTGTATACCGGCAGCACCGCTCTCGACAAAGAGCTTGGTGAGCTTCATGACTGCCGTCAAACCACCGTGGCCGGTATCAGCATCTGCAATAATCGGCCGGAGGTAGTCGATGTTTTGGAGATTCGTGCGAGCCGACTTGGGCACGCTCAGACGCTCGTTTCTTTGCTTTCGGTCGTGGAAAAGCTGGGCCATGAAGAGGTGCTTCACCTTATTCGGAACGGTCGTCTAGTCCTCGTTGCGTCAGCTCCAGACTCATTCTTGTATTTCAATCAGGGCATCATGTATAGAGACGAGCGACTCACGTATGGGTAGTCAGCCAGATCAGGGCCGGGCTCGTCAGAAGACGAGGCCGTCGAGGATGATTGCCAACCAGAGACATAGACAGTATCTAGATATTTGGCCATTTGTGTGACCATGGTCGGTTCTAAGCAACCATAAGTATAACTGGCATCACGGCTCTGAAGGCAAGGTTAGCAAAAGCGTGTTACGTGCTAATTGTCATCTACTTTGGGCAGACTTGTAATACGTACCTGGAATCGACCTTCGAGGATTTTCCACAGCTTCTTGGACTGAGCATTGCTGGGGTAGTCGACCTTGAGGTGACCTCTCTTGGAGACAATTTGCTCTGCGGTAAATGGTCTCTTGGTGTATCTCCACCTAGAATCACTCCACCACTTCTTGACGGCTTCAACTTCTTGGGCAAAGAGCTCATCCTCAACATTGGGGTCAATACCCGGGTTGATCATATTGTTGGAAGCCATGTTGTAGGATGTTGTAGTTTGAATGGGGGGAAAGTTCTACAGTGTATACAATATCAAGAACAACCAATGGTATGGTGAAAGAGGGTGGTTGGCTAGATGACGGCCAAGCTGGTATAATAATATAGTAATAGAGTAGACAATTTACCCAATTCTGGATTTATAGTCTACAACTATATTCAAAGCAATGGTCACTTGCAGGGAAAACAGCCAAGATGAGGTATAAGAGAAGTAGTAAGAAGGAAAGAAAACAAGAAAACAAACCGTAGCTGGACGAGATTATGTCTAGTCATAACCTACACACAGCTGCTTCAACTTACAGCCGATCCTTAGGAAGGGCCGGGAAAGATCGGTCGAGCGGCTGTGACCCAAGAATGTTTTCGGAAGCCCTGCTTCTTACACGCCATGACTCCCATCCCACCAGGCCGTCGTCCTATGGGGGGCCAGCAGTGTCCATGTGCCTGGAGCTGGGCAAGACTCGACTGCCATCCATGTTCGCTCACCTTTGGGGTCTAGTCTGAGCTTGTGGCAGCGGGTACCAGGAGTTTGCACCTCGGCGACGTGGGAGATGGCCTCTGATGGCGAAAGGCTCATGTCTCTGTCCATGGGGATGGGCGAAGAACACGGGCTACGCTGCACGACAAGCCGGCCCAAAGGCGTCTTAGTCAGGTCGATGTCTTTGCCGTCATTGGCCGAGATGCCGAAGCATGGAAGTGGCCCATGGCATTTGGCGTCTGGCCACCCCGCATTATTGGGGGAGAAGCCGGGGCTGCTCCCGCCCTGTCTTGTCCATTAGGTCTGACTCTGACTCTGTTTTCCACTATTTGCTGGCATTTGACAATGACGAAACCGTCGTCTGACTACTGCCTCGAAAGAATTCCGCTGCGATTCCGAATTTTTTTTTTTTTTTTAGTTCATATTGATTTCCATAGACCGTATCCTTGTGGGTCCATCCATTATCGTGCGGCTCCGTGGGTACGTATTCTCCCGTCTTGCCGGGGATAAAGGATAGCACAGGTGGTGCTGTAGTACTGTACTAAGCACTGACAATCACTGCCAATTCAATTGATTGATATAACTCCAAAGATCAAAGGCATTTCAAGTCAATTGGCGACTGTGTCAGTATGGTCTTCGTCTGACATGTTGATGTCACATACTAAGAAGAAAAACAAGGTGTATGCAGGTATCAAACGGCATCATCTTTCGTGGTAGCTTTTGGCATGTGAAGAACACACCCCTCCACTCCATGTTTTGAGTGCGCACGCGACTGGGGAATCGACAAATTGCCCGAAAGGGTCGGTCTCTAGCCACTTGATTGGCCGTAGCGCTGCCTCGGCTCGCTACGGCTAAGTCCATAGGCAGGGACTACGTGCACAGTAGATGGCTACCTGTCTTGCCTGTCAGACTGCAATGGTCATAACTCAAAACTCGAGTCTAGTGTAGCCATGGCATTGTCACATGTGAAGGACGCGACTTGATCGACTGATTGTGCCTTAAAAGCTGCTATCATTCCTAGGTAGTCGAAGTTACTTTCAACAAGGGAAATACTGGACCATTCTGATGATCAAAGTTTCACCAAGGTGCGTTCTCTCCAGGGATTATTTGAAAGTTGATGGAATTGAATCAACGCCTATTGTGTCTGTGATGCAATATATGCCTTTTCTGATTTGAATGAAAGCGAGTATCGCTGGGTTCTTGTGTGGTTCCGTTTATGCCCGTCACCATGGCAAACATAATTGCGGCTTGCTCGTCCTCCTATGCCTGCCTTGCAAATTGCTTCCAATACATGGCCGGTCACTCGACGCTCAGCCACGGTTCAATGAAGCCTTCGAAGATTGGATGCACTGGTTGCACCTTGTCCGGCGCAGCATGAGACAAGCCCGGGAACATTACTAAGAAAGCTCCTCAAGGATCTTGGCCTCCTTCTGGTCCTGTGCTCTCTGGTATGAGTCCCAGGGTGTCAAGGCACCGAGTGCACGCTTCATCTCCGTATTGACAAACTGCAAACCATAGACGTAGCTGGCATTGACCCAACCAAAGCTGATCGAGACTATCAGTAAACATTTTAATTAAACAAAAGATCGGAGGATGACTCACCCTTCTTTGGCAACTCCCTTAAAGTTCAGGCCCTGGTTGCCATACTCTGCGTCAACTCGATGGGGGTCGATCGGCCGGGTAACATCGTACTTTTCAACGACGACTCCGTTGTAATCGAAGAATGCTTTGGTAATCATGAAAAGCCACTTGTATGAGAGCCTCTGGGCTACTTCGTGGTAACCATACCGGTAGAGACCTGTCCAGGCAAGCATCTGCTGTGGTGCCCATCCATACGGATAGTCCCACTGTCGGTTCGGTCGCTCGAGACTGATTTCGCCTCGAGACTTTTCCGTACCAGACAAGAGTCCTCCGTATGCCTCAAACTTGGGGAGGGCCTTCGCTACCACTTTGGAAGCCTTCTCCGGGTCCGGAACTCCAGCCCACAGCGGCCAAAATGTGGTGCAACTCTCGTATGTGCTCTGCTCTTGCTTGACGGTATCGTAATCGTAGTACATACCCTCTTCCTCATTCCACATGTACTTGTGGATAGCAGCTCTGCGTCTCTTCCATCTGCGATCCCAGATCGCCGATGTTTCCACTTGACCGGCGGACATGGAGCCACCGCACCATTCGGCTGGAATAGTCAAGCTGTCATCAAATACGTTGCGGATGGTTCGGGAAATGTCCATCTCATACTTGTAGATCAATGAGTTGAGATCGATGGTTGCGAGGTTAGCGCATCTTCTCTCGAGTCGGTAGGATGTATCGTGACCTGATTCTCGGACAGCCCGATCGTGCAAAAAGTACTCGTCCAGTTCCGGTTCGATGATCTCACCATGGTTGTATTTGCGGATGAAATCGTGGAATTCTAGGTTGCCATGCTTGTATGCGTACGGTGTCAAGAGGTGCACGAAGTGGTCTGCCTCGGTCTCTGGCGGGACACCACGGCCTTCAGGGCGGTACCTAGAGAGACCGGACTTGGGATCAAACCTTGGCTCGGCCATCCAGACGCAATAATACTCCTTGATTGCAGCCAAAAGAGCAGTGCGCAAGAAGTCTTTGGCACCGGGTTCGTGCTTGATCTTCTCGTATACGCGCAATGCCATATCGGTCAAGAAGGGTGGCTGAGATCGAGTGAGGTAGTATGACCGGGTGGCATTGAGAATCTTTCCGTAATGCCTGATACAGAAACAGAAGTTCTGGACCATGGCCTTGGCCAAGTGTACCTTGTCATTCACGAGAAGCCCCAGCGACTCCATGTAACTGTCCCAGCCGTACAGCTCGTTGAATCGACCACCCGGAACGACGAAAGGGAGACCTCTGAGCTTCTTTTCGCCAGTCTCTTCATCGATGAACTCTTCCATCTCAGTGGCCAGTAAGCCTGGCGCGTCATTGAGGCCAACAACATATTCGGGCGTGATGATCTCGGGAAGTACCTGAACATCCAGACGGAGGTCTGGGTAATCGCGAGCAATGTTGCGGTAGTATTCGATCTGCTCAGGTGCGGCAGGAGGCACATAGATACGCGGGCGCGGATCAGCAGTCCAGTCCTTTGGATCTTTGGCAGCAATCTCAATAGTGCTCGCATCAATGCGTCTTGTTAAGCCGTCCCAGAATTGGTTCTTGATCAAGCGAGATAATCTGCTCACTGGATTCTCATTGAGCCGTCCAATGTCCAAAATGACCTGCTTCCTGCCAAACTCCTTGGCCATGTAGAGCTCCTGCAGAAGATTGGAGAGCATGTAAGTTCCGCGAATGTCGAAACGGTTGTGCCCACCCGAAGCTGCCGTTCTGAGAGTAATGACTTTGGGACCAGTATCTTCAATGGTAATCTGCATGTTTCCATCGGTGTCCTCTTGTGCTTGCAAACTTTCCAGGGTCTGATCGACGTTGACCAGGAATTGGCGGTTGTGGGGTCTGCTTGCCTCGTCTGGAGAGAATAGACAGTCAGTGACGAACGCGGTTACCAACAAGAATATAGCGGCGGTAACTTACCATGACTTCCTCTTCGATGGGGTTCAACGAGACCCAGACGTTCCATTTGTTGATTCAGGCCATTCTATGGTAGTTTCGTTAGCTACAATCGTCAATGTGTACAGCATTGTATAATGTCAGGATGTCACTCACTTGGGAGTAAGTGCGAGCTCGGTGGTGAGCTCCGCTTCCGCCATGCCTGGAGTCGGATTTGTAATATGTTGCAGCGTCATCGTATACACCAAGATCTTCCGGCGTGAAGATGGAGTCCTTCCGAATGGACTTGGAAGGCAACTTGCCAGGTTCAATCGGCTTGAGGAGATCTTCCTTAGTCGGTGTCTCCATGGTTCCGGGAATGTGCACGAGCGCGCTATATGAGGTATATGGCTGGATTTCTGTCTCGAGTGATAATCAATTGCGAAAGTCGTTGCGCCAGACGAAGAAATACAATATCGAGTTCGTAGCAGTGGCTTTGTTGTCAGGACTCGACAGGACCTAAAGACAAGAAATTTGAAACTTGATGGCGTAGGAACTCGAGGTCGAATGCCCGTCGAAATGCCGGACAGTATAACTTATCGAGCTCTGGGAAACGCTATGGGAGGATAAAGCGGTCGCGGAGGGGCTCTAGGACAACCGAGGTCGGATCGTGAAGTATCGCTGCGACCGAACAGAAGGTTGTCGAGATGAATTGAGTCTATGCTATGCTCGAGCTTATGTCAAGGAGACAAAGGGAGAAAGGTTGACCGCCACTGGCTTGGACAGCTCACGAGAGGTGCGAGTGGCGTGGCGGGGGAGGGGCTCGCTGGCAGAGATAAGTAGAGAAGGAGGGATGGATGCAGAAGAAGCAGGGGCCTCTTGAGACTGTCTCTTCTTGTCAGGAGCGATCAGCGCCGATGGGCGAAAAGTTTGTGCTGAGGAGTTAGACGAATGCCAGTGCCCGCTCGTATTTGTTATTTGCAGCACGAGATGGTTTCACGATAGCTGCCTTTTTTTCAAAATGACAATGAGTTTGGAGGGGTTGAGAAAAAAAAACATAAATCGACGGGACTGAGAAACTACCAAAAGGCTGCTGATTGAATCAAGCATGATATCATCGTGACTGCTCTGTCCTCTTGCTTGCGCCGGAGCTGTTCTCTAATGGGGGCATCCACCCAATGACGCCAATTTGTGGGTATATTTCTACAGAGAGAAGCTCGTGAAATCTTGCGAAGCATCTGCAAGTACGGTTGTGCTGTTTGTAGGCTCGAGGGCATCTTTTGTCCCTATCGATTCAGTGCCATTATTATGCTTTGCCGTCATTGATAGCTACCTAGCTAAAGGGAGCTCTGGTAGGTGAATGACTTTGCTTTTTTTGTCCGAGTCAGCCAGTGCGGCACCGGCGTGGGATTGGGTAAACTGTCACAATGGCCATTATCAATTGCTACTTGCGCTTCTTCCATATCTCTTGGAAAGAATCAATCGGATGCAAGGAGTAGAGCTTTCAGTGCATTCCAACACTGTTATGTATGCTTTTGGATGGCTCCTAGTTCACCCCTCTCGTCTTGAAATGCCAGTCTGCCGATAGATACGGATCCCCTTCTGATAACAACAAAACGACGCCCTAAATGGTAGCTCTAGCCTCTTACTAAATAGTACTTGGATCTGACATACAGTGTTATCCTGACCTCAACATCAGCTTGTTGCATTTTCATCGAAATGTGCAAAATTATCTCTATGAGCAGAGGTCCCTCGTGATCTCAAAAAAACATTGTCACAGCCTTCTGCTTAGCCCTAATGCACTTCATCTGACGGTGTGACCCCCACTGTAACACAACATCGGAGTGAACCAATAGGCTTGTGTTTGCATCCGGTCCCCGGGCGCACCCTCATCATCTCCAACAGGGACTTTTATTCGTCTGCCCATACTTGCCATAGTGTACGGCCGGACGGCCACTTGCTCACCCGCCCGCTTCGAAATATGAATGGTCGAAAGTGTTCAAGGCGCTGCCGACTGTATAAGATTTTGGTGCAACGGGCCATAATAGATGCAACGGGATCGTTACGATATACGGAGCCTACTGGGATGAATGAACGCCGCAGGTAAGAAATCAGGAAAGCTCAGTCAGATTCGTCCTATATCCAGAAAAAGATATTATAGCCCAAATAATGTGACATAAACCAGTCTACTTTCTTGTCTGCAATAGCTAACCCAGGCTCTTTTGCCAATGGTGTTTCAGGGTAAGGAGCTTGTAGGTTACACCCGCCTTATATGGCAATTAGGGCCTATAATTGCAGTTATAGTCCCGGGTGGCTGCTTGTTCGGTGCTTCGGCGCAAATGCAGTGGAGGGCGGACCGACAAATTGCCTACTTATATTATATTGAAACCTTCCAGACTTAATTGTCCTGATTGAATGGGAAAAGACTATATACCTACAGCAGCAAGACCGCATTATGTTTGTTTTCGTGTTTGCCTGATGGAAAACTCAATTGAGCTCCAGGATGGGACCAGGTTCGTGAGTATGTGAAGCATAACCAACTCTGATGCAACAGGATGAACGACTCAATCTTCTGCTAGGCGCTTTGAGGATATGGAGAAGGAGACCGTAACACATACAGTGGTGCCTATGAACATAGTAGTCCTGAGAACCTGGAAGTCAATGACTGGAGTATGCATGTCGGAGAACGGGCACGACGTATTGATCATATTGCCCTTACAGAAGCACGCAGCAGCCAGCTCGATGTTTGTCGGGATAGTGGGGCTTTGAGAAACTCATACCCTACATACTATGAGCAGTAGAAAGGCAGGAGCAGTCCTGTTCCGACGAAATGGAATCTCAAACTATGTCCGTTTGCTGATAATTCCATGCTGTTTCTATGGAGTCTTATGGATATCTCGGTAAAATTGATTCTCCAATTCAAAACCTCTCGTGGCGCTCAATAAAATTGGACTATTTTCAAATCGCACAACACACGCCACTTCGATATGGCTTCACATCCCGTGCACAATAATTGTTGGCAGGTCTGCAGAATCTGATGATTCTGGTATATATTGTATGCATCTTGCCAATACAGTACGTGATGCTGTGGCCGAGGCAGGCAAGCAATTCATGGTCAACCTCAATATCACCACCTCAACACAAGCGAAAGCGGCAATCGTCTCTTCCGCAGCGACATCCCATTAATCACACATAATGGAGGAATTTTTCTCGCAGCGCTGGTCCAAAAAGTCTAGAACGTGTCCGCAAAAGACGAGAATGGAAATGCACCCGCAGTCTTCAGAGATTTAAAGAAGCTGAGATCGCAAAAAAATGGCACCACTACGGTCCAGCTTGGACGAAAGGGGAGAGCTGAAAACTGATCGCCAAGTCTCCACTCTAGATAATCGGGACGAGGCCTGGCAGTATGGCCGAGATGAGAAAATTCAAAAATGAGATAGCAATAAAAGATAGCAACACTTGGCGATTGATTGCAGCTGAATGTGGTGGTGATGAGCTGGCGATGGATAAGGCAAGGCCCTTTTGGGTACTTGGCGCCACTGAAGTTTCAGTCGCATGCTTTCAGGTAAGCTCAACGGCAGTGATGCAGCCCAGAGGGACCCAAGAGGGCATCCATGAAGAGGGAACCTTAAGAGGCGCCGAAGGACCCAATGTACGGATCTGTACCACCCCCCGGCCGAGTCCATGGCATCTGCTGTTTCCGTGATTAGTAGGCTATTAATGGAGCCCAGCCAAACCACTTGCGGCTCACTAACTGCTGCAAGAGTCTAATAGGTATGCAGGTTCCATGCAAGGCAGGGGATAAGCAGTCGAAATCAGACTGGTGAGATTTCCTACCTCGAGGCCAGAGCATACCCCCATGTCTCTCATTTGTGGTCGAGATCTTCTATTGTATCGTACTCTCCGAGCTGGACTTGTCTTACCTGACTCACCCAACGCAAAGGCCATACCGCAACGGCGTGCCCAATTGAGAGAACGGGTTTCATCGACACGCGGGTGTCTTTTTTTTTTTTTTTTTTTTTTTTTTCTTCCTCGGTGGCCATGCGGAACACGTACACAATCTGTCTGTTGAGCTGTGCAACCAAAAACGGCGCTTCACCGCACCGGGAGCGGCTCAGTGTCTACTTACCTATACCTAGGTGTGTTGGGTAAACCTGTGATGTCGGCGCCGGCCGTGGGCTTATTGATTGCGGCGGTATTGTTGAATACTCCGTGCGTGCGCACAATTATTTGCTTATGCAAGGAGCTGTTTGGCCAGTGTTCTTTGAGATATCGCTCCTCCAACCCGGAAGTGGGCATATATTGGGTGACATTGCAGCTTACAATACTAGGTATGTGCAGATGCGAGACGAGACGAGCGTCGCAGTAGAGATAGCATATGATGGCTTTCGCTTCGAGATCACATAATCCTCGCATCCGCTGACCCAGGATTGAGCAGATGAGCGTGGTTTAATACTATCGCGACCGGATCAAAACTCTAAGACGGAAGACTAAATAATGAACAAAGTGTGCCGTACTAGACGTACTACCAACTACCGAGTACACGGCGCTCAAGCGGCCTCAGGAACGCTTCAGCTGGGAACGGTGGATTTTGGTGAGTGAAGGGAAGAAAATAGTGGCGATTCGGAAAGGGACCGATAGAGTTTGGACGCTAGCAAGCGACGGCGCAATCGCACAGGGCCTTTGCTGTATGATTGCTGTATGCAGTTTTTCTCGGGTCTGACCTGCGAGCTTGTTCTTCGCTCCGTTTGGACCTTGGCAGCTTTTTGGGCTCTCACCACATTGGACAACACTCGAGGGTGACCTCGTATTCCCTAGGTACATACAGCACTCGCTACTGCCAGCTGCATGTGCATCTCGCAGCATCCTGGCAGCCTGTCAGACAATGCCTTTTGTCCTCCAGGGTATTGGTTAACAATGGGCTTCAGCCCATCTCGAGAAAACTATGTACAGAGCTTCGAAAGTCTAGCCCTAGCTTCCGTCTTCAGGTCAATGGGTCCGCTCAACTAAGTGTCAGCTATGTAAGTTAGTCAGTGAAGAGGCTTCATCTACTATATTAGCTCTACCGTATGGCTTGATGACTCGGACATACCACAGAGCAAATTTCTATGATCGTGACGACATTATCATTTGTCTGCTTGTGACTGTGTCTCGTTGCACAAATTGAGAAAAAATAGAGTGCGGGCAACCTGTCAGCATTCTATGTATTCTCCGGTCAGCAACAAGACGTGGGCTTATGGTCGGATGCTTGTTTTGGCGTTGCAATCTAGAAGGACTTGGCCTTTTCGTATCGTGGATCATCCTCGCCCCCTTCAGGCATAGACAGCGAGCGGAAATCCAATCAGCCAGTCGATCAGCCTGGCGTGGGCTAGCGACGCTTGCAGCATGCAGGATTAGCTTTCAGGGCACGTTTACCGTGCTCGTACCGCTGTGCCTGAAGCATGCATTGTCCACAGTCAGCTCAAGATTTTTTTTTCTCCGCTGTCAGCACATACGGCACATACGAAGAAAGGGAATATTCTCCCTTTCTGGCGAGGTCAGTATCCTCTCATTAAAGCACCGTCCCAAGATGCACCTCGAGTGTCTCCGGTAGGAGCGAGAGCAGTCAATATGTGCCCAGCCATGTGTACGCAGTAAGTAGTAGTATGTCTCGCGTACGCCTGGGGAGGCAAACCACAAAGTCGATCTTATCTCGACCTAGATGGTGGACTGTCTCGCAATTTTCGCACCTCCCGAGATGGTATTGTACTGTATAGAGCTTGGAGTCTTGCCAGCCTCTCATCTTATGTCATTGCCTTGTTGAGGTTGCAGCGTGTGGCTGCCCTTGCTGCCCTACCATCAGCGACGTGGTTGTCATTATTATATTTCCTGCACGAGATGATAGATCTGATGATGAGGGAGCAACCGTGTTGGTACATCAGTACGAGTGTTCCACCAGTCAACCGGCACGGTCCCATATCTCGGCGCCATACCTGACCACCCCTGTTCCTAGTGGGGGCTTTGTATTGAATGTACACAATATATCGCCGGTAGCTGGACCGTTTTGGTCCCTGCAAGTTCGAGTATTTGCTAGCTTATCGTGCTTTCAGCAGGACACTAAGCGAGGACCTGGCCGTCTTCCCGGACCTGAGAAAAACGCCGGCGCCTATAGCAATTCTTCTGTGCGTATCCAGACCATGACAGGCAATGGCGTGCCCAATAGACCGGGACGCCCGCTGCCTATCCGTCCGGAGCATGTAGCTTTCTGGACCATATACCCATGAAGGAGGTCTCGCCATCCTGAGCCCAGCCATATACTCTCGAGGCAATCCTTCCCTCCTCCTTCCCATCCTTCTGTCGTTGTTCCTGTTTTCACAAACGCCCTTCTGCCTCGACGGCATAACACTGGCAAGTGTGTTATTTGTCCTTCTTTAATTTTGTTTGCCCTCTTTCGTTCATCGCAAACTTGCCTTTAAGGAACAGACAACATGGGCCTCAAGTCATACTTCACTCCCGGCAAGGGAGGCAGCGCTAAGGAGGAAGAAAAGGGACATGTCGAGACGACAACGATCACGACCAGCACCTCCATGGCCATGACCGAAATTACTTCGTCTGGCAAGATGACGCCTCCGCTTATGAGGCCTACTCCTATCCCTGGGACACCAGATCTTCTGACCCCCAGCAATGGTGGTACTCCATCTGGTTCTCGGCCAGGCTCGCTCTATTCGCGGCGATCAGTCTACCCAGCTGGTGATTTCCGGAACACGGCGAGAGACAGTCTGCTCGATGTCAAGACAGATGTCATGTGCAGCTGGCTCTACCAACGACAGATGGAAAAGCAATACGTGACTGGTATGCTCCCTGGCGAAGGAGTAGTCATCAAGAAGGGAAGGAACAACTATGCTTGCTGCCCACCACAACTCCGAGACTTGCCAGGAAACTTGCATGATATGGCCATGCAACTCAATGTCCGAGTACGTTCATCAGGCTTCCCGTATATTAATGTTTTGATGGGTTCTAACAGTTCATCAAGTGTGCCATGACGGTAAACACCAGAATTGTTAATGTCATTCTCAAAGCGCGGAGAACCGCGTCTGACTACATTCCATTACCCGATGGCCTCCGCTTGCAGGTCTTGCCGTCCATGACCGACCTTCCCCGCTGCCAAAAGCACCATTTCGCTGCCTTCATCCAAGATGCCGGTATACTGGTCGTCTGGGAGGACGAACCTCAAAAGCTTCTGCCAAGGGCGGAAATTATTGAGCGGCAGCTGATGAGAATGATCTGGGGCACTGGCAATCAAGAGGATGATGAAGACGAGAAGAACCAGGTTGAGGTCAACGTCTCGGCCGTCGATCTCGAAGCTTCCCTCGATGGAGAGATTCGCAAGACGAAGCTTACCAGCGCAATGATCGTCGGACTCACAATGGCGCTTTCAGTCACCTGTGTTGGAGTTGGTCTTCGCAACATCGTGTATGAGCTTTCCGTCGACGGCTCCTACGTCCGACTGGCTCTACTTGCCGTGATCCCGGTGCAGATTTTCGTCTCTCTGTTCTTCTTCCAAACTATCGTCGTCAACCTGTTTGAGGTCTTTGGACCCATTTCTGCCGTGGATAAGAATTCCAAGTACTACTCCGGAAAGGCACCAAGACGTCTGGACCGCAACTTCACTGCCTTGCCTCACGTCACAATCCAGATGCCTGTCTACAAGGAGGGTCTCAACGGTGTCATTAAACCCACAATCGCTTCAGTCAAGCAAGCCATCTCCACATACGAAATGCAAGGTGGTACAGCCAACATCTTCATCAACGACGATGGTATGCAATTAATCACCGAGGATCAAGCCGATGCGCGCCGTGAGTTCTACGAAGAAAACAACATTGGCTGGGTGTCTCGACCCAAGCACAACCCGAAGCCTGCTGAGGGTGAGAGTGTTTTCCTGCGACGAGGAAAGTTCAAGAAGGCATCAAACATGAACTACGCCCTCATGGTCAGCAACCGTGTCGAAGATAAACTGCTTCAAGTCCAGCGTACATCCACTTGGTCTCAAGATGACGAAAATGCAGCTTACGACCAATGCCTCAACGAGGTCATCCAAGAGGACGAGGGCCGAACCTGGGCTGAAGGCAACATCCGCGTTGGTGACTACATTCTTATCATTGATTCTGACACACGTGTTCCTGGAGACTGTCTTCTCGATGCTGTCAGCGAGATGGAGCAATCCCCTGAGGTGGCCATCTTGCAGTTCACGTCTGGTGTCATGAAAGTCAGCACTTCCTTCTTCGAAAGCGGTGTCACGTGGTTCACACAGCTCATCTACTCGGCTATCACTTTCACTGTCGCCAATGGAGATGCCTGCCCTTTCGTCGGCCACAATGCCGTATTGCGGTGGTCAGCTCTTCAAGATGCCGTTGCTTACACGGATGAGGACGGCTACGAAAAGTACTGGTCAGAGTCTCACGTGTCTGAGGACTTTGAGATCTCAATGCAGCTGCAGTGCGCGGGCTATACTCTGCGATTTGCCGGATACACTGGAGATGGCTTCCAGGAGGGTGTCTCTCTCACCGTGTATGACGAATTGGCCAGATGGGAGAAGTATGCCTACGGATGCAACGAGCTCTTGTTCCACCCTCTACGATACTGGATCACCCGTGGACCCTTCACTCCTTTGTTCAGAAGATTCATCGGCTCGTCCATTGCTCTTCCCAAGAAGCTCACCATTCTCGCTTACATCGGTACCTACTACGCCATTGGTGCAGCTTGGCCGCTCACCGTCTTGAACTACTTCATTTCTGGATGGTTCTTTGGACTGTTGGACAAGTTCTACCTTGATTCCTTTGCCATTTATGTCTCGATCATTGTCGTATTCACTGGTTTCGGTAACTTCTCTCTCGCTATCCTCCGTTACAGACTCAATGAGCAAGGACTGCTCGCAGCTTGTAAGTCAACCTCTACTCTCAGCTCAAATGTTCGCATACTTGAATACTAACTCTTTATACCTAGTCTGGAACAACATCAAGTGGATTCCCATGTTCACCATTTTCCTTGGTGGTATCCAGCTGCACGTGTCACAAGCTCTGTTGTCCCACTTCTTGGGCATCGAGATGAACTGGGGCGCCACAGCCAAGGAAATTGAAGATATCAACTTTGTCGAGGAAATTCCGAGACTGCTCAAGCGCTTCAAGGGTACCTTTATCTTTGTGTTCCTCATGACTGCTCTCATGGTCTGCGGCGCATTTGCCTTCCCATACCAGTGGAGGATCAACGACTTTGCAGCCATCTGGCCCTTGGGAAGTTGCACAGTCTCCCACTTCTTGCTGCCAGTGGTGCTCAACCCTGCGCTGATGGTGTTCGCGTGGTAATCTTGTGCGAGTGGTGTTCCTCATCAAGACCATGGAGGAGAGGTAGATACACATAATGTCAATGAATGGTATATTACGGGCTATGCGCGGCGTTTAGGCTTATTGGATAGAGTTTGGATAGACAATTGGTTGTCGTATGAAAGGATACCACCGACCTGCAAGATTAGTAATGACGTCTCTCATTTTACAAACATTTCAAATACTTTAAATAGTAACTATACTCTGATTCAACCATTTTTGCTTAAAAGGAGAGTCTGCCTTGCGACCATCTGTTAAAATGACCAATATTGTGCTCAAATGCAAACAGAATAGCTTCGGGACAGGTACGGAGCAGTACTACATGTTATATTATTGCTTGCGGATGCGGTCGAGTACTCAAAGCGGTATCGCAGTCCGATTCCATCTTATAACGCACATGCCAATCTCGACTTTTCAGGATCTGGTACCTGTGCATATTCCGAAGATCGCTCTTAAGCGCTGATCATGGAAGAATCTTCGACCCCGTGTATCCATGCTAGAAAAGGGACTCCAATTTGACGAATTTGTAGCGCATCGTGGATCTCGTTGTGTAATTCCTAAACCCAAATGGTGACGCGAGACGTCCATGGCCCGGCGTATTCTTGACAAAGAGAAACTCCCAAAGCAGCCAAACAAAGCTTGAGCGCCCAAGCCACTACTGGGAGGGAGAGAAACGTCAAGTGCCACGCACATGACACGATGTCTTTTTCAATGACATTTCGAGTTACAATAGCCGAAGCGAAGCGGTCTTTGACTGTACATAGTTCATAAGTGTCCTACTACTAGCTACCTAAAACCTAGGGGACCGGAGAAGAGCTCCAGTGTTTTTGGCGTCTTTCAGCTGCTAACTTCCCCACCTCTCGGCGGAATCAGCGGATCAGATAACGGCACAGCGGGTCTCAAACCACCCCCAGCTTGCCCAGCTCACCCAGCTTGTCCACAGCTGCCCAGTGGCGCCCCCTTACGTGCTCTGGAGTCCTGGAGCTTTGTCTCCAACTTTGAGTGTCTCGTTCCCACTTGCGAGCCCACCTGCCTTTACCTTCTGAAGCTACCATAACAAGAACGCGGCCTCCGGTTTAGGAGAGGAAGGAAGCTCTCGTCTGTTACTCCTGCTCAGCCACGAGGTTTCGGGTTTCGTGTTGCTCGAAAATAAAAAGAAGAGGACAAATCTTGTTCTCGTGCAGGCTCAAGAGATTCAACTCGTCTCGTCAATATAAACACCCAGTTGTATCCATCTTTGACCGTCTTTTGTTTCCCGCCGTTGTTATCTTTGCCTGTGCTTATCTTACGTCAACGACAACTTACACACGACCAAGTTGACCACTACCCAAAGCAACAATGGCCATCTTTGTTGATCTCGACGACGATGATGAATCGCCTTCTCTGCAACAGGGACAACATGTATATAACCATCCAGTGCAACCTCTAGGCGTGCCACAATGGCCCGCCCAGCGAGTCGCTGACGATGCTCCTCTTCCTCGTATTATCGAGCAGCGTCTGGACACGAAACAGAAAGAACAGAATGAGCTCTCTAGCAGCACCAACGACCCGGCTACATGCCAGAATATTTTCAGGAATGCAATGACAGAGGCTCTCGGATGCTATCCGTAGGCTGGCACCCCAAATTTGCTTTTTTCTCCCTGTCTTCAACAGCAAAACAGCTTCATCCTTTTGCCAGGGGACCCACGAGGTTCCCCTGGGAAAAGGGTGCAAGCCAAGACTAACACAAGGCGCAGAGTCGCGATGGCTGTTGCTTCATCTCTTGACCTCATCTCGCTCGACAATCTGTCCCGAACCTGCCGCCAGATCCACGCGTCGCTTCTGCAATACCGCGCTCCCCTAAAGTCGCACACCCTCCATTGCGAGTTCGAGGACGTCGAGCTCGATCCCGATGATACCCTTCGATACCGTGCCAGGGCTGGCAACTGGTTCTACATGGAAGAACTGGGGAACTCCAGCAGTAACTACAATGGCAAGAGCGGGCAGTGCGCCAGGGATATGGTGGCAGAATGTCGACGCTGTGCTCGAGTTGTGTGTAGGGTAAGCACTTCCCTCTTGCAAATGCTGCTTCTGAATGACACCATACCTCGAAAGTAATGAGGATGGGACGTCCATGAGTAATTCTAGGTCGTGAGACTGAACCCCATTTTGTAGAATTGTGCTATCAAGCCACCAGCTTCGATAGTACTCCGAGACAGACATCGCCGCCTCTGCACTCGTTGCACAAAGGCGCCGCTTGGCGCTCTCGCAAAACCTCCTTTGCAGGCATCGACGCCTATCGATGCAGACATCATGAAGCGAGCTGTATGCACATGCCAAAGTGATGGCGTTTGGCTCTGCCAGCCCTGCGGCAGAAGCATCCGTGGTGCAGACAGTGACTATCGAGCGTATGAAACCCCATGATTTTCAAAACGAACCCAGTAATTATTCGTAAAGAAGCACCAATTCACTAACTGCGGAATGCAGAATATGGCGTTGGCGGAATCAGTATGGCGACGTCATTGGCGGTGTGGGAACAGGGATTGGCGATGGCGATCGTGGAGTAATCTGCGGCCGGGAAGCTGAATGCTGTGGCGGTAAAGAACGTGAGCATGAGACCGACTGTGATGCCGCAGATGCGCGAGAGCACGTTCTGTCTAATCCAGGCACACCGCCGCCGGCGAACCCACACCCATTCCAGTCACAAATGACCAACAGTGATGCTCTAAGTCCAACGCCGTCTCCATCCTCGTCACCGGGCTCCCATCGCACCCCGACTCCTCCACATCTTGGCCCTGGATATTTCCGCCATGAGATTGAAGGTATCGGCGGCGTCGTCAAGACAAAGAGACTCAGCATGATCCGAGTGGGTGCCTGTGTACCAGAATATGAGGACGAAAAACACCGAGGAGAGATCCTGGGAAGAGAGGTCGCTGGCCAGGCAAGAAGCTGGTGTGGCTGGTGCTGGAGAGTAATCCCAGGCAAAAAGGATCACGAGAAAGGGACAGAAAGGATGGGGAAAAGCAGGACACCTACAATCAAGGCTGATGCTTGAACATCTGTGAGGCCGCCATACAGGTGGGATTATAATTGAAGGAGTTTGGGTTCTACAACAACGGCGCATATGGCAGTATAATTTGATGCATGCTGCATTTCAGGCGCAAGGCGTAGATAATGCACCCAACGAGTGCGTTTGTTTGGTAATAGTTTCGGATTTATACAAATGATTGACGCCCATTGATGAGAATCAATGTGACCTCGTTGATATACAGTGAAGGGGTGATTAGTATCTGACAGTTGACCTTGCCTCGTGTCTATCCCCCAAACGCCATGGTTGACAAATGTCATATGCTTTTCGCTTTCTCCTTTGTTTTGTTCCATATATCCCGAATGAGGACGTTTTGTTGTACACATAAGACACAATTTTCGTACAGCTTCTTTACTTGCTAACCACTCCACGGTTGAGCAACTGCTGCCATGTCTGAGCCCACACACAGGCCATGCTTCTGATCAAGACATGGCGCTGGTACCTTTCCCCAGGCTCTCCCCAGTCTTCAGTTTCATATCCGCTGTCCCCTCTCTGTCTCTTTCTCTGTTTTTCGTTGAGGTCTCGTTCTCCCTCATTATAACTCGCTCCTGCCCAGCATGGCTTTCCGCTTCTGGCGCTCCTCTCTCGCCTTTGTCCGGATGGGACCCCACCGGGCCTTGATGGCCTCGAGCCTCGCCTGCTCACTGGCCTTGTGCTCGGGGCTGGCCTTGCAGCACATCATGACGAACCAGTTGGTGCAGTCGTACTTTGCGGCCAGGGCCGCGACGCTCCACTTTGTCGGGTCCAGCGCCCGGAGCGCCCGCATCTCCTCGACCTGCTCCCTCGTGACGTTTTGCTTGGGCGGGACGAAGCCTCCGTTGGCCTGGGTGCCGAGCTCCGGAGCCGTCACCGTTGATGCTGTTGTTGACGATGACGATGATGACGATGCCCGGATAATCTGTGTGAGGTTGGCTTGCCGGCGGGGGTCGGACCGCGGCAGGAACTTGAAGGGCGTGTGGTAGACCGAGGGCGCCGACGACGGCGGGTTGAAGATGATGTGGTCCTCGTTGCTCTTGCCGGCCAGGAACGACTCGTGGGGCGCGATCTTGAGGGCCTTTCTCGTCCGCGATGCCGTCGCTTGGGTTCGTTTCGCGGTCCGGGGGAGGAGGAACTGCGAGGCGATGGCGAGGCGCCTGAGAGGTTGTAGGACGGGGCGTTCCATTTTCTCTTTTCGTTGTGGATGTATACGGATATGTATGCGTATGTGTGCTGGCCCAGCGTTGGGGCTCGCTCAATCTTCGAGACGAACGTCAATTGATGGAAACCTGTCCGGCAATTTTCAAAGCCAAGATCGTGTCAGGGTCTCCAAATCCGTCAATTCGCCGGTGCGTGTTTTCGGGGGCGCATACGGGAGACTGGTGATGGTCCGACCCTTCTCAAATTCTCAAATCTAAGGAGCTCCAACACCACCCAGTGCCGCGATAGCTTCGCACGTCGGAGCCCAGGCAAATTTTTAGTCCGCGTTGGTCACGTGGCCCAGAGATCGCGTCGCGATAAGAAGCTTATCGCATTTGGCTCCAAACTCTTGAGTCTTTGCAACTTGGGGTCCGCCGGGTCCAGTCCAGGCTTGTCTCAATTCGGCCCCAAAAAAAGGACCCCAAAGAAAAAGACCCTCGCTGCCTCGTGCTCTCGAGTGGTGGAGAGTCCGACTCACTGTGGCCCCACTATTGCCCGTCCTGGGAAAGCTGCGCAAAAGTTGGGGGGTTGCACCGAATTCCCAGGTCTTGTTCGAAGGTCAGGGATCGACACAGGCAGAACCCCGAAAGCGAACAGACGAAATCCCAATCGCCAATCTTTGAGATTGTTTCGAGCGAAAAGAGACTGGGCAGCCCCTCATGGTGACGTAGTGTTTCCTACTTTACGATCACAATTTAGAGTTTCATGTGGATTGGAAGATGTGCGCAGCTCCATGTCAGGAACACCTAGCGGTTGGGCATATATCGCATACATAGCACACACACACCTTCAACAGTCTTTGGATTTCTACACAGCAAAACAATTGCCTCACGTTTCCAATATAACCAAGGATTCGTCGTCGCCCAACCTGACTTTCATATCACGGGACAGACCCATGCTGGGTGACGAGATTACAAAGTACACTCTCAGCCTGTCGATGGAAACGTCCTACTCTACCGGACTGTCTGAACAATTTCCATTGTTACAGGGTGCAAAGTTTGAGTGAAACTGCCCATCAGTAAGTCAGCATTTTAGGTGCATTATACACCCGTACGCAGAAGATTTTTTGGGAGCACGAGACCAAGAAACTTTCCGTCTTTTGTAGGCTCAGCTCAGCTTAACCCACATTGCCAGACTGACTACAACATACCTGTATGGTCTTGTTTGCGAGTGTGAGCATGGCTATTGTCGCTATTTAATGTACATGGGAATACTAGATGCTGCGCGTTACCATGCCATCAAACATGGCTGTGCAATAGCGGTACTGTAATCATAAGGCCGTTGCCTGCCGCACCTGTATTTATTTTCAGCAACACGACACGGGATGGATTGCATAGACTCTTTAATGCGACCAGCAGCAGGCCCAATCAGGAAGCGCCGTTCCAGGACATCGCATGAGCCGACTCTCTGCTTTCAGTCACGGCCGTTGTTGGCCCAATATTAAGGGCCTCCTCTGGCTGCCGAATGCCAGAACTTGGAAACGCCCGCTGTCCCCATTAGGCGCATGGAACAAACAGGATCTCCTGCCTGCCCTCTAACGATCGTCATCTGGCCTCTGCGCTGCTGCCAAGGGAGTCGAGTCCTTCTTCCCTTTTCGAATGCATTGCCGCTCTCTGGCTTTCCCGATAAATAGACCCTGCAGAGCCCAGTTTTCCCTTGCCAAACTTCACCTCATGTGATCCCGATGATGCTGCTGTTGTATCGTGACAAAGCTTGCTCAATCCTCAAATCTTACGATCCACAAGACTGACGACGAATACATACGCCCATATATACTTTCCATTGCTGCAGTTGCATTTCGGCGACAAAACAACCACGCGCACAACTACCAACCTACATACTACCTATGAACTTTTGCAGCTGTAGTAGTATTAGTCCGTACTTTTGAGAAAAGCTTCGACCTCTTACCATTTTCTCAACACAATAAAACTCAACCCAGATTGAGTTTACGGTGTTGTCAGTGAAGGACGCGGACCAAGGCTATTCATTCGAAATTTGTTACGGTGTCCCCGGAATCCCTCAAAGTTTGTGTCCTCGACGACGACACCCGTGGACCCTGGGGGCTCGCTACTAGTGTTCGACTTACACGAAGTTGCCAGCAAATCGACCATTCCCCGCCAAAGTGCTCCTGTGACAGCCAACGCGACCATCGTTGGAGAGTTCGCAAACTAGCCAAGCCTGATTGGTAGCCAGTCCTTGAGTTTTCCCGAAGGCGAGGGGGTTTTCCACCGAAGGAAAAAAGAGAGAAGAGTCGCATATTCGCATAACTCGCATATCCTTTTCTTCTTTTTCCCTGCCCTCTTCTCGATCGCTCTTGTTCAAAATCCCACTTCTTGTATCCCTCGATTTGACCTGGTTCACCCCACGTCATTTCTCGACGCCAAACTGCAACTTGCTCCATACTGTTCTGGGTCCCGGGCTCCAGCATCGCGACCTTCCTTTCCCACCTGGAGCAGATCTCTCTTGGTGACCGCATCTCCTCGCGTGTGTCACGAGGAACGCAAGTCGCATTTTAACGTGACTTTTCGGCAATCGATACAGGCCTAGGTCTTGCTGCAAAGAGCTGAGACGACTACGAAGGCGATTGTTTTACTGTTGACTCACATACAAATCGCTTGAGCCACCTCGACCGGCTCTGCCCATCCCGCGCGGAACAGCTTGTTCAAGGTAGGTCTATCTCATTCTACGCGATACTTCAAGTTGGCAGAAAAGTCTCAAATTGTGACCCTGAGAGGGCGGCTGTTGCGCATCTTGCCATCTTATGAGCATACAGCTCTTCGAGATACGGGTCGCTATTGATGTGTATGCACATGTGCGACCTGGCCTGGGTTCCATTCCCCCACATTCGCCTTCTCACCGTTTCAACCTAGCTCGCGGCCTTTCCGAATGATATCAGTCCCCTTGTCGCCCAAAGGAGGATAAAAAAATCCTTCTGCATATTCTTTTCGCTGACTTACTATGGTCTTAGCTGTCAAAACTCAACCGCCCACAGTCTCGCCTCCGGCACACTTAAGGTTCAATCGAGTGTAAGCTTGAAGCAATGAGCCTCGCACCAGCCGCGGATATACAGAAGCAGGCCTCTGCGCCTAGCTTGAACGAACCGACGTCAACCTCGGGATCCACCCCGACTCTGACTGAGAAGGACGTTGTTGAAGGTGACAACACCAAAACCAAGAAGCGCAGTCTTTTTGGCTTTGGAAAGAAGAAGACCGAGGACAAGGCAAGCAGTGCTGCCACTGCTAGCAAAACATCGTCCAAGGCCGAAGCCAGTCTTCCTAGCCCTCCTCAGACTCACGAGACATCGCAGCTCTCCTCAAGACGATCAACCCAGACATCCCCGGGCCCAATGGAAGCCCCGCACAGGATACCCTCGTCTCCAGGACGGGGTTTCTACACGACTTCTCCGCACCTTGCGTCCCCAGCTGGCTCTCAGATCTTTGAACGTGATGTACAAGAGAGTACTGCCGTACTGCCCAATTCGCCAGCCATTCCTTCCCACATACAAGTCGAGAACAATATCCCGCCCGCACTGGATGCAGCATCAGAGGCCATCACCGACGACCATCTCAATCCCGACAGCGTCGAAATCGTAACTCACGCCTCGCACCAGCCCGCCTCTGTGGCAGTCACGGGTGGTGCTCCCTATGAGACGCAATCAAGCGCTTCTTGGGTAGACGAACTTCAGTCACTTGCTGAGAAGGAGGAAGCCTCCTCCAATTACGGCAATCTGGATGCTGCAGATGTCAGACGTCTCAGCTTCATTTCGTTTGCCGATGTGGTTCAGGCTGAGCAACACGGTGTTGGGGCGAGTAGCCGAGACTCCATGCATCTTGCCGGTCTGACCTCCGTGTCTAGCGGGCTCAACCGCTCGCCTTCTCCCGTGCGTTCGCCCATGTCATCACAGGGACCCGAAACTTCGCCGCCGACAAGCAAGTCCGGCTCCGTCAAGGGTGTGGAGATGTCACCTCGGAAATCTTTGGGTAGTCCCAGCTCTACTCAGCACAACTTGGGTCTCGGTACGAGCGGCGACCTAAACATTGAGACCATGTCACAAGCCCTCAGACGCACAGGCAGCACTGATCTTAGCATTCATCGCAGCATACCTGTCAGTCCCATTGAGGGCCAATCTCCTCGCTAGAAGCCGGGATGCCAGTTGAGACTCCAAAGTCGTTTCTGTGACGAAACCTTCATGACAAAAAAAATTGCTCCAATACGCTGGTCTTTGCAAAAGTCATGGCAGCGCAGTTGAGCACAACCTAGCTCTCTCCCTTGAGACTTGGAGTTGAGAAGAATTTGATTTTCAGGAGCAATAGGTGTTTACTTCTTTTCGTCTCTTTTCTTGCCAGGGAACCTATGGATCGTTTTTGGACCTTTCAAACATTGTTGAACTTTTTTCGTACGCCCTTTTCAGGACGGTGGTCATTTTGGAGTCACGTACTATTCCCCCATTGCGCGTGAGAGAGACCGAGGTTGAAGGTGTAGTTGGTTCCCAAGTTTGGGATAAGATGGGAATCAAGGCTCAGTTGAAAATCGCATAGATATCCAAACTGCCTCGTGGAGGAAGGCTGTTGATCCGGTGGCTCTCTTTTTGAACAAAAAATTTATTTCGAGGACAATGCAAATGGCGTTGTGACCAACTTATTCCTATATGACTGACATCTTATGATTGTGAATACTACGCCCATTGATTATGCAACAAACCGGCGAAAATGATAGTTGTCCGCAAAAGGATCTATGTTGACTCGCTGCGCCTTCTTATATCAATCCATAGCCAAGACTTACAGTACAACTTAGCCAGCTATGAATAGTCTGGGTGAATGATTTTCTTGATCTACTTTGACATATCCGACATTTTCTGCCGCGTCTACAACAATCTCCGTGCTCTCCATAGCCAAGCTTTGGATTGGAATTCGGGGGGGAACCATCCAACAGCGGCAATTCCCGTCTCTTTTCGTCCCATTAATAGTGGGATAAGGGAGGTCCAGCAACTACTAGATCGACACGACTCGAAGCCGTTTGGCTGACAGTTTTGGGGGGGGGGGGGGGGGGGGGGGGACTTCACTTGTTACCCCACTTGTGCAGTGGCCTTTCGCTCTCATGGTCTCTCTCGGCCGCGCACCAAAGAGAATTAGGGAGCCAGAGCTTGTGCTTGCTTGAGATGATGGCTGGACAGGAAGAAAGGGGACGGACCGAAATGTTACCGCCTCGGGCACTAAAAGACGGTACCTACCTTGGTGTAGTGTCTTTTTGGCTAAGATATTCCACTAAAGTTTAGTTGGTAGTGTAGAATATTACCACAGTACATAAGGGGTGGGTGTGGTGTGGAGGGGGTTGATAAAGTGAGGCTATCGCCAATCTCCATTCCGCATGCCAGCAACCGAAAGTGGGCAAAGGGAGGGACGGACAAGAGAAAAAAGAACGTTTGGCAAAAAGTATCGGCCGCCAAGGGCAATAAGCCGGGCTTGTTACGGGTTTCCCATAAGTCAGGGAAATGCTGATCTTCTTTTTGTTTTATTCTTCTTTCCACTTTCTTTCAGCTGGCTTCGTAACAATATGCTATGCCGTTTTCTTTTTCTTATTCGACATTCGATTCATTCGAATCATTTGTAACCCCAACTAAAATTTCCTGTTCTATGTAGTTTGCGATAAATCGTTGATGCTATTATTGACTTTACCTGCGTGTGGCTGCACTATTGACCTGGGGATCGACGATGAACTCTTCTCGCTTCGCTCGAATTACTCTTGCCATCACAATTTCCATATGGCCCTCTCACTCGTCTTTGCATGTACATACTTCGTACCCTGTAGTAGTATTCGAAGGGGAAAAAAAAAAGGGACCCTTGAAGGTTGTTCTGTCATGGTTGCTTTCTTTTAATTATTAGTTGGCGATCTGTTGTGCCCGCCACGCGTTCGACTATGCCTGGTGTTATATCAAACCAGCTGGTGTCTAGCGTACCGAGCTTTCCACACATAAGCTCCAGACTTTTTAGAGACTTGAGCCGGACTCTTCAAGGCGTCGAACTTGGAACGGAGGCTATCAGGTCACTAAAAAGCGATCCGTCTTCTTGTCTCTTTAGCACTGCCGGTTAGAACAGTTCATATATCCACAGGGGACGACTGACTGTTCTGAAGGGAATGACTATGAGGACCATATCATCGACTCTACTCCGAAGCATACATACGAGCGTACAATATACGAAGATAATCAGAGCTGAGGACCCCAACCCTGTTGGAAAGGGGAGAAAAAGGCAAATACCATTCATGCAGGTCGATGGGATTGTACATGGTAAAAGAAAACTGCCTTTACGAGTCAGGAAAGTGTGCAGACCATGGGGTAGGTGCGTAGGATATTTCTTCAACACGATATCAAGCACCTTTTCTTGAACGAACAAGACGTCGGCGAATGGGTGCTGAAAGGTGGTCCTTTTCTTTCTTTCTTTCTTTCTTTCCTTCCTTTCCCTTGGCCTATGCCTGCGAGACCCTGTCTTACTTGCTGAAAGGGGAGGCGCTTTCTAGAAGCCTGCGTGGAGGACGGCAATTGCAAATCCCGGGAAAAGCAAGAAACTTTGTTTTCTCTTGAAGAAACAAAGCGGATCAGGGGGGGCGGTGCTTTTCTTTCCATTCTTTCCTTCTCTCACATGCGGCATGTGGTTGGTATGAGATGGCGGGGGGCGTCAAGACTTGGTATCCGAGACATTCTACGTGCAGAGATGCATACTACGATCAAGTACCGAGAGACAAATCTATCATTGCCCCGGCGGAGGGGGCGGGATATACGTGTACCCAAGGCGAGCCAAGTATTCGCCCAGGAAGGAGAATGTGGCGGCGGGACCCATCTTTGGGTATTGATTGATTGATTTATTGCTTGCTTGATTCCGTAAGCACACCAGTTTTCCGCAACGTCGTTCGATTCCGCCGAGGAGGTTTTGCACCGCGGATCGTTATTGATAAGAAGGACCAAGAAAGTCTTTGGCCTAGAGGTGATTGACATTCAACATGTCCCAAAACATCAATTCGTGCATGGTCGCCGAGGGACTAGGCCGCGTCCACCATTGCTCGTGTTCTCTCACAGTGGGGGGCCAACGGGAAAAAGCATTGGGAAAAGGGTGTAGCAAGAGTCCCCAGAAATAGATTTGACTCGACACGGGGGTGATGAGTTGGAAATAGACTCGGAAAGCAAAAGGAAGCCTTGGAAGAAGGGCAAAAAGAAGGAATGAATTTCGAAGAAGAAATGTTGGAAACAATGACGATGTGCACGGTACAGATGGACCAAAAATAAAAGGTACCGACATGTCGGGTTCTTTCCCCCCTTGGTGTAAAAAGTAAAAAGCAATTCCCAACTCGCTGGACCACCCGAAAACGTGCAGTGATCATTGCAGGCCGTGGTGGTCACGTTGAACCAAACGCGCCGCAAACCCGGCACACTACATGTGGCACAGCAGATACAGGATGCGAGGTTATTTCCCCGCAGGGTCATACATACCAAGAACCCTACATACCTGTACGGGTTACTGTAGTAGTGTATATGATCATGCATGGGGTGACCGGGACATGGTGTTTCACTTGAGCGTGGGTATGAACCTACTGTTGGGTATTGACGAGGGTAAGGCTTCCTTTTGCATACCGGCCGGGACTCGGGAGTGTAGAGAGTATACAGCCTTTACCTGGTACTGTAATGAACCTGTCGTCAAGCAGCCATTCGTTCTATCATATCTCACTTGTAGAAAAAGTGCGGGCCGATGGACGACGCGCAAATTTACCCTATAAAACTCCAGTTGCATGAAAGCTGCAGGACTTATAAGCCAATAACAATGCATCGTCCAGGCCATTTTATTTCCCTTGCGTCAAGCTGGGGGCCTCTCTTTTCTCTCTTTCCATTTCTATCTTTGGTAATATGTATTCGGCATGCCTCAAGTAGAGCTGCTTACATAGTAGTATCTGCTATATACTTGAATTTCCGGAGAAAACCTCCACGTTTGAGATTACCGAGCAACAAGTGCTTCTTCTTTCTTTTTTCGTCGCGTTCCCAGTTTTCCCATTCTCCCACCCAGCACGACGGGTCACAGTCCTGTCCATCACTTTTTACGCCAGCCCCGAAAGAGTGGAAAGCGGACATCTGGACCCGCCAAAGAACCACTGTACACACGACCCTGCAGGAAATGGAAATGTGGTGATCCATTCTATTACATATGGTTTAGCAATGCAAGGAAGAAATCCAAGCTTCCACTTTACACAGTTGGGAGAATGTTCCATCATCTCCACACGGTGCTTCCAAGAACACCCAAGCAAGCCAAGTACATATAGCAAAGCAGATGGCCTTCCATGTCTGTGTGTCAGCTGAGGTGAATATCCATATCGCTGGAATACTATGTATGTACTGTGTAGCGTGGTCGGCAGACAGGCAGACAGACAAGCTCCCTCAAGATTTATGTGACTGTGGCACTTTTTTGCTCAACATCCAATCATTGGCCTGACGAGCGAATAATCCAAAAGGGGTAATTATTTGACCCCATAATGCGCCGACCCAAGATACGCAGGACCGTGGTCTGGAGCAGAGAAAGAAGTACAGAAGCAGGGGGGGTTTGAATACTGAGATCGCTGGGAGTTTCGGTGCGCTGTCTAGAACTTGTGGCATGTCTAGGGCTGCGGCAGGCAACGCAAAAGGACTTGGCATGGGCTTTCTCAGTCTGACCAACTACCGTACGAATGGTAAGTTGTCCGGGATGGATCAGACGAGAGATGAGATGAGACGAAGAAGCCCATTTGACGAGAATATCTTTCCTGCCAGGGAATAAAAAAAAAAAAAAAAAAAAAAAAAAAAAAAAAAAAAAAGGGAGCTGATGGGATGTCTCTCCAACAAGGAAGGGGGGGGGAGGGAATGTTTCTTGGGATTTGCTGGATTGGTTTTTTGGGCAGGGCACTAACGGCACTCTGCCGCAGACATGAGCGCTGATCCCATGCAAGGTACAAGGAAACATTACGGAAAGCCAGCCCATCTGGCCCGCCTCGCGTGCTTTCAAACGGCCGACCCTCCGGTTGTTCCACTCCCCTTGCACCTTCTATACAGTACCATAGCACTACAGTAGAGGGGGGCGGCATCTCGAAAGGTCCTGTAGCATGTCAAGTAGTACCATGGTATGTGCGGTAGGGTACTACATGTGCTGTATCTGTATGTGGTGTCAATCTGATGCCCTGTGCTCTTCGGTCAGTGTTGTCTGTTGCGCTGGCTTGGCCATTCCATTCCAGTTCGCTCCCCCCTCCCGTCACAAGGGGTCAAGGCCAAAGGGGGGGCCTCATGTGAGCCGTGCCGGGCTTGGATGGTTGAGAAACCAGGTTGTCATAGACCAAATCCAAAGGCTGTGCAGCTGTGGCACACGAATCGGACAATTTTAAGAGCTCCTCAAAGGGATTATGATCCAGAACTGCCACTGTGCCGCTGTGCACTACCACTACCACTACAACTCAGACGTCACCCCCCTCCGCACGTTGCTACCAAATGCAAGGGGAGACGACGAAGTGGTCACCATCTGCGGTTTGGTATCAAAATGGGCAAGAGATGGGCAAATGCTGGAAGCGACATAGCACAGATTAATAACCCCGGTACCACTAACTAAGTACATGGCAGCTAGCCGCAAAGGTATGGTTGTTGAATACCTTGACATCCATACCCGACCGTACCTACTTGCTAGTCCCAGACCATAGCGTGCGGGCAAGCGGTACGTCTCGAGCCAACTAATTTCGACAGACTGCAAGGTCGGGAAGCTCTTTTCTGTTCGCCAGCAGGGTATTCCGTATGACCCGGATCTGTTCGCGGGGTGCCCATGAGTGGTAAGGTTTTTTGACATGGGATGTTTATATACGCAGATAGATATATTCAAGGTACGACCGGTAGGTAGCAGGTAGCAGAGTAGCATCCTTGGTGGTGTTCACCATGTAGTACTGCAGCAAACGCTTCCGAGAATTCCTATTGGAGATGCCCAGGCACTTCACTGGCCGATTCGCCCATTACCCAGGAGAGCCTCCAAGAGGCCGGGACTGAAATGAACCACCCCAGGCCAGCATTGCCCAGGTTCCTCCTTGGTGAGAAGGTCAAGTATCTGAGGTAGTAAACCCCCCTAGCAGGCTACATCAGGTAGGGTAGGTATTGTATCTGGGAAGCAGCCCTGGCATCTGGATGGCTTCAAGTGGTCCCTATATTCGGACGAGTTAACCCATGAGGGCAAGCTTCTGAATGCACTCGTCCACGAGGTGAATCAAGCTTCGGCTACCCAATCTCATGATGCGGAATATGAACATGACAGAAGCCCACGGAAGGGGACCTGTACCCAAGATTCCCCAGTTACTAACGGAGATACTTATCCACTTATAACCCGTGTTGGAAACAAGCACAGTACTGTGTAATAGTATGTGCAGATGCCATGGCTGTGGAGCTTCTTCGAGAAGGAGGAGAGCATTGTTACTGTGTAGGGGATTCAAAGAGGAGCAGAAAAAAAAAAGAATAAATAAATTTCACCTGGTGGTTAGGGGGCCGGCGAGCTAGCAGTTGTGAGGAGCATCCCAGACCCTGCACGTGTGCCCTGGTTGCCAGGTATTTCGCAAGGTATCCGGGTCGATAATGTAATAAGGTCTGTAGGTAGAATATTGTGTAGGTACTTACATAGTAGTGGTAGTACTACATAGACAAGGCAAGGAAAGGATTTGAAGGGAAGAAGCACAGGTGTTGTTAATTGGGTCAAGGTACAGAACAGCTGCTTTTCTTTCTACTCTACATGACTTTTGGTGGTAAGTAATGGGGGGCCGTCGGTAACCACCAACCATTGACACTGTCGCTTGCTCACTCACTCTCGTCAACAGACAGCCAGTGTTCTTTTTACCTTGTCTAGCTCTGGTTCAAACCCAAGTCGTCGTCTCAACGCTGGTCTGAACCTTGCGAGTCTGACTTACCCATCCCAGGTCAAGCTGCAACCAGACAGCGGCTTGCTGGCTCCTGATTCTACCTGCCCATTCATTCTGTTCGACTTGTCAGTGCTGATTAATCTGCAACATTATTGTTGTTGTTATCGTCGTTGTCGTCGTCTGTCGTTCGCCGTTGCTGCATTGTCTCTGCCTGTTGCCTTTTTCACTTGGACGTCTTTCGGCCGACGACGACTCGTGCTGCGCTGCCGCTGCGCTGCACACTGCACTGCACCACACTACCAACACAACGCTACACTGCACGCTTAATTTCGCGACTGCTACCCGACTCTACTTGAACAGACAGCTGTTGTCAAGAAGACCGACGAACGAACCGAAAGAGAGAGAAGAAAAAAAAAGCAGCCCCCAGTCACATTCTTCGGCTCTTTCAAATTGCTACTCCAGCCCAGGTACTGACTGACGATTTCGAACCCCCATACCAGAGGTCCTTTTGGACTTGCTGACCCGAAAGCCTTTATGCAGTTCAAAAAAACCCTGGAGCGCCCTCAGTCTTTAGACCCAGAAACCTACCTAGACGAACAGACGACGTCCCTTTTGGCCGCCTCTGCATCCCTAATAATAAGCCAGCTTCCTCGTGGCCTACAGCTTTCCAAGGCCGGCTTGTGACTTTGATGCACGCATCTTGGGGTTTCACAGCATTATTCTACCCGTTCACCGTCCCAGCCCGACAACTTCAATCGACTCGGTTTGCATCGACAACCTTCAATCCAGCGTCCAGCAACTAGTGAGCGACCAGCTCCCCCGCGTTGCTGTCACCCCTCTATCTCGACGACCGCATCCCGACAAACAAGCATTCCCCTTGCGACATCTGTACACACATTGTCAAACGACCAATTTTTGGCCATTATCCATCTCCACCTTCAATCCTCGCCAATTCTTGGACACAGGCAACAATTTGGATCTATGGGTCGAGTCAAGTGAGAACAGCAACACAACAAAGACTTGGACGGGTGCACAAACTCGTTGATCATAATTCGTTGTCGCCTGGCCCGCCGTTCACTTCTGAAGAGTGAGCATCACGCATGCGAGGCCTGTCGCAAAGACAGCAGCAATTGCGCAGCAGATAGCTACACCCCACCAACCTCTAGAATGGTAGCTTTCAGATGGCAACATTGCTTGAACAGGGAATCGACAGAACGGAGGATCGCATACACTCGTGACGACACGTCCGTGCCGGCTCTTCACAACCTAGCCTTGAAAAACGGACCGCCCGAACAGCGGCTGACCACAGCGCAAACGCACATTTAGCAACCAATACGGCGTCAAGCTTTAAAGCGCCTGTCGGCACACACACGCACGGAGCTCTCGATCGACCCATTGCTGTGCTGCATATGCCGCCATAGCTGGTCAGAACAAAGACAATTTGCTGCTCATGGACGGACGAAACCATAATGGCGGCGGCGGCCGAGAAAGTTGGACTTCAGCAGCCACTTATTCGCAACGTGGAAGCCTTGAGAAGGACAGCCACAGGGAGAGAAGCAGTCGCGCTGCCAGTATCAGCTCTCGGGCCAACGCCAACGCACAGAGTACTATCCGAACCGTCACGCCCGAACCCGTCGGAAACGGCCACACCGCCACACAAATGTCCCGAGGCTATAGCGCAACATCTGCGCAAACCTCGCCCCGATCGATAGACGACGAGCACAGACGGCAAGGTATTGTCTTCAACGATGTCTTTGGTGGCTCCTACGACAGCACGGAGTCAGGTATGCAGCAACAAACAAGGCCCCCGGTCCGGCCTCGTACGCAAACACTGGACGGATCGCTTGCGTTACGCCAACAGAATGCAGCCGTTCCTGGCGGTGACAGTCGGCACAGGGTCGGCTCAGTCTCTTCATCGGGTTCCACGCCGTTCAACGAGATGGACGTGCGTTCTCGGGCGCCCGCCTTGGAGCCCGCAAGCTACCAAGCCTCGGCGACCTCTGCCCCATCATCGCGGGCTCCAGATCTCAAAATTACCGTATCCTCTTCTTCATCAAAAGCCGAGAAGAAATCGAGCAATCGACGCTTGGTCAAGAGAGCGTCGTCAAGGCCGACCTCACCTCTGGTTTCACCGCCACCTTCTGTGGATTCTTTGCCGATACCCATACCAGCCGACGATGCGAACCGTGTGATTTTGCTCATGAAGACACTCTGTGGTCGCATGAAGGGCGAAGTTGAGTACCAAGCAGAGCCCAATGGACAGTGGTACTCTGGCATTTGCTACATCGACGAGGAGAGGGGAAGCCTATTATTCGACTCTGGCCAAGACGGACCTTTCCACTTACCACTTGTCGATGACCTTAGGGGCTGCAGGGTTCTCCCGGTGGAGCAGCTCGACGGTGGGGGTAAATGCCTCGAGCTACTGAATCACAAAATGGGCGTCGAACTCCAACTCCGACCATTGATCGCCGATGAATTTGATCTTTGGCTCGCAGCCCTACTATGTTGGCAACAAGTTCTGCCAAACGGGGTACGGATGCAGGGCGGAAAGTTTGGCAACACACTGTCTACAAACCGCGCGGAAATGCGGCGGCGGGGCTCTGCAGTCGCTGGATCGACAGGATCCAAGGAGGGCAATGCCAACATCATCAAGGTTGGTAAGGTGATGCTGTGGGACAAGGGCGTGGCAACATCACCGCGCGCAATCGTGAAACGGCCATCGACTCGTGACCTGCGTGCTGCGACTACGGCTTGGGTGAGAGTTTCTTGCATCCTGCAGGACAATGGCGAATTCAAACTCATGACGGAGAACGATGTGACTGTCCTCTCCGTCATAGATCTTTCTCATCTCTCACGCTGTGCTGTGCAGCAACTCGACAAAACCGTGCTTGATGAGGATTACTGCATCGCAATCTTTCCCATATATGCTTCAACGTCCAAGCAACTTTCAATCTTCAGGCCCGTGTATCTTGCCCTTGATACTAGGGTCCTTTTCGAGGTTTGGTTTGTATTATTGCGGGCCTTTGCGGTCCCAGATCTCTTCGCCATCGACCCTGCGACGGACGAAGCGACGGAACTCGCCAGCTTGGATCCCAACTTTGATGGCCAAATATTTAGGCTCGAGAAGACAATACAAGTGAGAGTCAGCGAAGCGAAACTCGAAAGAGCAGATCAAAGACCCGAGCAATACGACAGACACCATCACCACCACAAGACTGAACGCGATCCCCTTACCGGTAACTACTTGGCAGAGGTCATATTGGACGGCGAAGTTCGAGCACGCACGACTACGCAAACTGACACCAAGACACCTTTCTGGAGGGAAGTTGTGCAGTTCACAGAACTGGCCACTAATTTGCCGTACCTGTCTGTCATACTCAAGAGGGTGGATGGTAATCTTGATAGTTTCAGCCATCAACTACAAGCATCTTTGGGTCTGCCCAAGACTGGTGGTAATTTGACCGAGGTCATGTGCGGCGCTGTCGACATTCCACTAGACAAGCTGGAACGAGGCAAAGACCATGACCAATGGCACTCAATTCGGGACGAGAAAAACGAACACATTGGAAGCATGTTTGTTAAAATCAACATGGAAGAGTTTGTCGTCCTAGCAGCCGATGACTACAAGGCATTGTCAGACCTGTTACATAAGTTCAGTCTCGGAATACCAAGCCAGATTGCCGCAGCAATGCCTCAGCAATTGCGGCGACTTGCAGAGATCTTTATCAACATCTTCCAAGCCTCTACAAGGTCTATGGACTGGCTCCTGGTATTGGTGGAGGAGGAGATCGACGGTATCAGTGGAGCCAACAACATGAAGAAGTTGAGGTATAGCAGGCGCATGAAGTCGAACGAATCAGGACCAACTGGCAGCGACCGAGAACTGCTTGTTCGGGATATGGGCAAATCGCTCGCAGGCGAGGCGAATCTACTCTTCCGTGGCAACACTCTACTCACGCAAGCCTTGGAATTCCACATGCGCCGTCTCGGAAAGGAATATCTGGAAGATGTCCTCTGCGATAAGATCTTCGAAATCAACGAAATCAACCCGGATTGCGAAGTCGACCCAAGTAAGCTGCCGAGCAACGTGGACATTAACCAACAGTGGTCGCAACTCATGCAGTTAACCACGGAAGTCTGGCAATGCATTGCGCGCTCCGCCAACAGGCTGCCTGCCGAGTTACGTCAAATTCTCAAGTATATCCGCGCAGTAGCCGAAGATCGTTATGGCGACTTTCTCCGGACGGTCACATACACAAGTGTCTCAGGCTTCTTGTTTCTTCGCTTCATCTGCCCAGCTGTTCTGAATCCAAAGTTGTTTGGATTGTTGCGGGATAACCCACGACCCCGAGCCCAGCGTACTCTCACCCTTGTGGCGAAGGGACTGCAGGCGCTGGCCAACTTGTCGACGTTTGGCAAGAAGGAGAGTTGGATGGAACCCATGAACAAGTTTCTCAATAACCAAAGACAACCATTTAAGGATTTCGTTGATCAGGTTTGTTCCATACCCACTGAACGCGCCTCTGTACCTTTGCCAGCAACGTACATGACCCCGATTACGATTCTGGGCCGGCTTTCCAAACCAGCTCGCGAAGGTTTCCCGGTACTCCCATATCTGATTGACGACGCTCGATACTTTGCAGCATTGGTCAAACTTTGGCTGGAAACCTATCAAGCAAATACCGCAAAAATGCGCACATTGACCGGCGATATGGCTGAATTTCACGAGCTATGCGTCGCTCTGCAAGCACGCTCCGACCAATGCTTGGCCCGAATAGAGTCGGTCCGAGCTGCGGAGAATGCATCGGCCAATGCAGACGACATTGCAGAGGGCTTGGACAAGGCATCGCTCATGGACTCAATGCACCTCGCTTATGGAAGTTCATCGATATGGGCTGAGAATGATCCGTACCGAGCTCCTGGGTCGTCTGGGTCGGATACAGAAGGACAAGAACGGCCACACTTCCGTGAGGTGAAGTTTTCAAGCAGCAAAGAGCACAGCTCACACCGCGGTGCATCAGACAATGGTGATGTGCCCTTTCTCAGCGGCACACTTCGGAGAAACGGGAAGAACCCACGAAACTTTCTGAGTGGTCTCATTGGCGGCATGAAGGAGAAGCATGAGAAGCATGCTAAAGAAAGAGACGCATCGTCTTCGGGCTATTCAAGCGTCAGAGAAAAGAGTAAAGAAAAGGAAGACAAAGACAAAAGGAACTTCTTCCTTGGCGGGTTGGCAGAAGGCTGGCCTGGCAACGAAAACCAAAAGCATTAGTACTGCCTGGGGTTCGATGCCCAGGTACATCGGATGATCTACGGTGGGCAGAAGGAAAGAAACGTTTTGAAAAAGCGAACGCGGCAAATCACGACAACATAGAAGGACGGTAATCGAAGAAGCACGTCAACAAGGATCGCCGAATTAATTACTGTCTACACTGTTGGGCAGACGGGCCGCTCTTGGTGTGACATCCACATGATTTTCTTTTTGTTCTCAATCGGGCGCCTGCTTTGAATACGGCAGCCCGACCCAAAAACCTGGAGCATAGCCGGACGTGATTGGCCGTTTTGATTGCGATAGATATGGGGAGGTAATACGTCTTTTCTGGCAAAACTCTTGAGCTGTGATTTTGCAAGCTTGGGAGTCAGCGTAAGGCGCGAGGGCCTTTGGGGAGTTGTTTTTTTCTTCTTTTCCTTTCTTTTATTCATCATGACAATAGATATGGAGCGGGCATCAGGGCTGTACGATGGACTTTTCGGCAGGGTGAGGAAGAGGGGAAAGAGGTGGAGTTTGAAAAGAAGACAAAGAGCCAGAAGAGGAGTGCTTGATCTATTTATTTTCCTTCTCAGTTCATAAGACTTGTGGTATCCAGAAACGAGGAAACGACACGAGGACATGACGAAGAGTGGTTCATTGCAGTACCGATAAATACCCTTTGACACTTTCTTCTAAGCAAATGATCTCTGACTGCTGTTCATGTGTGTCTGTTTGTGACTTGTCTGTGATTTGAATATACCAGGACATGAATGAAAGGATCATAACTACATCGTGAGAATCAACTGAGAAGATGGTATTCCAGGGCGTTATGACCAATAGCACATTGATATTTGATACACTTTATATCGGCTTCCTTTTATATATATATTAATAAATGAATGCACATTGTTTCTTTTCACCTATTTCATGTGAACTTACTAGCAAGCTCACTCTTTACATTACCAACCGTTACTGTTACTGGTCAATGGACATTGGAGTTTATTCATTGCCAGTCAGTTGTTCGTTGCGCAGTGGCTTTGATTGGTTCTGTGATTTACCCCTCCATCTGCCCTGCCCCACCTTGCCCACCCCACCTCGAGCTGACCGACGCTCCTTGTCCTTCTCAGCCCCGTCCCGCTGGAACTTTCTAGCACACCAGACATGCAGCGGCCTCTAGGGAGGTACCTGGGTACTGTTTGCCTGTGATGGATCAAATAAATGTATGCGTGCGGGCGGGCAGGCGTGCACACGGCTGTCAAGAATTGGCTTTTGGATTATTGGAATGCCAACATTGCTGCAAACGAGCAAAGAAAAGAAAATTCTCTTCACCAAGCTGACTGCATAATCACTAAATTTACCGTGACTGCCTTTTACATCCAGTCGCAACTTCCTCATTTCCATTGTACTCCGTCCTGTAAGCTTGAACTTTCAGAATAGCAGTAAGTTACCAGTTACCTTCTAACCTAGTTACATCCCATCTCTTCACCACCTCCAAAGCAACATTGAACTCTCTCGAACCGTTTTCACCCCGCCAACCAGCCGGTACCTTGCCTTCCCTCTCTCTCCTGCCGCCAGAGAAAGAAACATCACAACTTCAGCAGCTTCCAAATCCCTTCGTCGCCGTGCCGTCATTGTTGTCGTTGTCTTCTTCGTCTCGTCTGGGAACGCTGCTGACCTCTCTCCGCCATAGTCAACAGTCCACAGCCGACAACATAGTCCTTCACCATGGCCGACCAATCCCAGCGAAGCAAGGTCTTCTTTGACATCAAGATCGGCAGCAAGCCCGCCGGTCGCGTCACCTTTGAGCTGTACAATGACATTGTGCCCAAGACGGCCGAGAACTTTCGCGCCCTCTGCACCGGCGAGAAGGGTCTGGGAAAGACTGGCAAGCCCCTCCACTACAAGGGCAGCATGTTCCACCGAGTCATCAAGCAATTCATGATCCAGGGTGGTGACTTCACAGCTGGCAATGGTACTGGTGGCGAGAGCATCTACGGCGAGAAGTTCGACGATGAGAATTTCGAGAAGAAGCACGACCGGCCCTTCCTGCTGAGCATGGCCAATGCCGGACCCGGTAAGTTGTCAGCTTCAACTCTGCTTAAAAGCTAAACTTTCTTCTGACTATTGTGGTGTCCTTTACCAGGCACCAACGGTTCCCAGTTCTTCGTTACCACCGTTGCGACACCCCACCTTGACGGAAAGCATGTGGTCTTTGGCGAGGTCCGCAGCGGCAAGTCCATCATTCGACAGATCGAGAACATGCCCACTTCGGGCGGCGACAAGCCCAACAAGGATTGCGTGATCGAAGACTGTGGCGAGCTCACGGGTGCCGCCGCCGAGGCCCTGAGTGGCGACGTCAAGGTCGCGGACGCCCTCGGTGACGCTTACGAGGACTTCCCCGAGGACACTGACGAGCAGCTCGATGCGCAAAAAATTCTCAAGATCGCCGCGGACTGCAAGGGCTTCGGCAACCAGGCATTCAAGGGCGGTGACATCGCCATGGCCCTCGACAAGTACCAGAAGGGTCTGCGCTACATTAATGAGGAGCCAGAGCTGAAGGACGAGAGCGAGGATACCAAGGCCCAGCTCCAGCAGCTGCGCTTTGTGCTCAACAACAACTCGGCCATGATGAACCTGAAGCTTGAGTCGTGGGAGGACGCTGAGCGCGCCGCCTCCAACGCTCTGCTCGTCCAGGGCGTCGCCGATGCCGATAAGGCCAAAGCATACTTCCGTCAGGGCCAGGCTCTTGTCAAGCTCAAGGATGAGGACGGTGCTATTGAGGCATTCCAGCAGGCCAAGAAGCTGGCACCCAACGACGCTGCCATTACGCGCGAGCTCGAGGCTGTCAAGAAGGCTGCCGCCGCCCGTGTGGCCAAGCAGAAGTCGCAGTACAAGAAGTTCTTTGCTTAAGCGTCGGCACGACTCGTTTCTTTTGTATGGAAGGCCAAAATGGCAAATCTCAGCGTCATGATTTGAGATTCCATTAAACAAGGCGGAGCATGGAGTTCGGGCATATGGATATAGGGACCGGAGAAAAGAAAAGAAGCCCCAAAAACGTTACATTCACATAGCATTTGGTGTCCTTGAGATCAAGGGTCGATTTTGAGCGTGGTAATCTGATACGACTCAAGGGACATTCAAGACGACAAACGAGATAAACACGAATAAAGTCATATAATGTCTGAAACCAGACTCATAAAAGGATCAGGCCTTGTGCGAAACCACGGAATTACATACTTCTTGATGATGTATCTTCAAGCGGACACATTTTTCTGCATTCCATAATATTCAGGTTCTCAATAACCTAGTGGACCGAAAAGTTCGTTGCAAGTAATCAAGGTGTCAGAGGAGATCTTATTGACTCGGTATCTATACAATAAGCTGAGAGCTATAGTCCCTTGCGCCATATATCAATGCCTAATGTATTCAAATCCTCAATCCGTATGATCCTAGCCAGCATTTGCAGGATATACCCATACCCATATACATTATTTGAGATGGAACGCATTAGCTAAACAATTGTATATCCGATGCGCCCCGCTTCCCAAACAGATTTGAGATTTGACCCAAAATCAAAGACGCAAAAAACACCGAAACGCCTCGCCACGCAGCATAATCCCAACTGTTCGCCGTTTTCCGGTCGTCCAGTTCATCAATCAAATCCACGAAAACAACAGCTCCAATACGGTCCTGCTTGGAGGCGAAGGGGCTTTATTATGCTCCTGTCTCATCGAAAAGCATCGAGTCTTGGTCTTCCCAGGCGTGTGGCCTGGTGGTATATACCGATGGGGCCTCGCTGGACTGGCTATCGCCGTCTTGGATCTGGGTTTCGGCATCCGAAGCTTCATTCATGACATCCGCGTCCTCGTAAATTTGGATAACGGGGTCACGATTTTCCACGTCCTCGATGCCAATCCAGACCTCGTCTTCGGGGCGGAGCTGCTGGCCATCCTGCCATTCTTCCTCGCCCGACTCTTCGGGGATTGGACGGGGATGGCCGAGGTCGAGCATTGCTGCATCATCTTCATCTGATTCCACTTCCGTGTCTTCTTGTCCGTCCTCGTATGAATAATCTGTGTCACTTCCATGGTCGTCTTCAATGTCCATCATGCCACCACGATAGGACCTCGACTCGAGTGGAGGGGCGTTACTATGGGGCGTAGCATAGTAGTAAGGCGTTGTCTGACGACACGCGGCATGCACGTCGCCTTCACCGCTGATTATTGCAAAGGGATCACCAATGTTCATGGTGGTCAACAGGGGGCTCGGACTTGCTACGCTCCACCTAGGTGTGTTTCTGAGCCGAGCAGAAAGGGGAACCGAAGGAGACCTAGTGCTTCGTCTCCGACTTGCTCTGGTGAGTGTGAGGGCTGAGCCGGTACTGGCGCGAAGTATTTGTGGTGATGGTCGTCGTTCATAGTATTGCTGCTGCTGAATGGCACCAAATGTTGCAGTTGCCATGCGCCGCCTCCCCTGTGAGGGCGATGCCAAAGGAGGAAGAGTCGGAGGCATGGACGTTGTACGGACACGAATAGGCCTCGGAATCGATGACTTGCGCTCTCTCAGAATAGCTGGCGATGCTGCGCGGCTACGGCTCGATGACAACGATGGAGATGGGCCTGAGCGGCTCATGTGCAGCAGGTGTTGGCTTGGCGTTCGGGATTTGAGCCGAGGCTGGGCAGCCTGTCGTAGGCTGAGAGAGTGCAGACTGTCTTGGCTCGAGGTGTGCTCATCTAGTTTGTCATTCCAACCCCAGTATGTTTCCATGGCGTCCGCTTCAGGTACCTCTTGCTGGCTGCCTTGGGAGTCGGGATAGACCCGGCTTAATTCTCGAAGTCGCTGCCAGCTCCAGCCGTTATCGTAGGCATCTTGGTCTTGCAAATAAGCCTCTGGCTGCGTAATATAGAGTCGGTGAACACCAGTGGCCTTCATGACAACGCTGGAGCTGAGAAATGAAACATCCCAGCTGGTTGGCGTAATCATTTCTGCAGGGGACAGAAATCGCAGGCGTGAGTCCTTGTGAATTTTGCGAAGCGGTATCCACGGCTGTTGAAGGCCGAAAAACCTTGCCATCCGGTGATGCGTTGTTGAGCCATGATGGACATTGGCTTGCAAGCGCGAGAATGTACGAAAGAGAGTCCCAAAAGCCGCAGACACTGCTTGTTGCACGCTCCGAGCGTCTGGGCTCCCGACCACGACGTTCTTGATCAATCCACGGCTTCTGAGGCGAAGATCCACGACATTGCCTGGCGCACAAGCTCGTGGCAAAAGCCATTCTGACTGGAGCTCAGGACCAGCCCACTCGTGCATGTCGGCGAGTTGCGTTTCTATTGTGGACGAACTGTTGGGCATCTGAGTCCACTCATCATGGTCGACAATAGTGGCCCCCGAGGTGCGCTGGCTTGGGAAATCATGAGATTCATACCACACACCTTTGAGAGGGAATGGGAGGAACACCACTTCAACCTCCCAAGGCTTCGTGGCAGTTGGGAATGAGGAGGCCTGGAGGTGACTGAGCTGCGCTTTCAAAATAGCGAGCTCATTCTGCATCTCTGCGCGATCTGTACGCCCGCTACCATTAGTGGTAACAGAGGTCACACTTGCTGCCGATTGGTCCAATCTCCGACGAGATGTCTGGTAGTGACTTGAGACAACACTGCTACCATCATTCAGCGTCTTCTCCAGTTCCTCAACACGTGAAGTGAGCTCAGTGACCCGCAAGTCTGTTTGTTCATGCTGGTCACGACAATCCTCATGATCATTCTGGAAGGATACATTCTCCAGTCTATCGATTCTTTCCTCGTGACCATGCACTGTATTCGTAAGTTCTTGAAGTTCACCGCGCCGCGATTCCACGTGCTCCCGCTGAGATATTTGGCTCGGGGCATCAGGACGACGCGCAGACCGTGCAGACCTTGGAGTATTTGTGACCGTCTGCAGGTCATCAACTGATGGTGCAGCATTGCGATTCACTGAATCATGCTGTACCCGTCGATCTTCAGGATCGGGCGTTATTTGAAGAGCCTCTCGTAGTTTGGATCTAGGCGTGCTAAATGTATTGATTCCTTTCCCACCGAATGGCTTCAGATAAGCCAGCCGGGTGGAGGATGTTGTTGAGCTTGGCTGAGATGCCGGCTGCAGGCACTGGCTTGCAATAGACGGCGCGACATCTCCCTGGTAGTTGGGTTGTGACTGGAGAAGATTGGTCCAGCTCAAAGTATCCGGGATTGATGCCTCAGCTGGCGGCGCTGGGTCCTCATCATCTCCATGTAGGTGGGCATCCTGGTGATTATTGGTATAGAAGGAGGCATTATTATCAATGGTATTCTGGTCCAGGGATTGGTTCGCAACAGGAGGGGGGACCTGAAACGACATGTCCGGCATCACTGGTGTGAGAGGCTCCCGTCCAGCTCGTGGCTTTTCATTCTCCTGGCCGGCGGAGTTGACGATGGGCGCAGTCAAAGGTCCTTGTTGAGTAGCGGGCTGTATATCATCATGATAACATGCATGATGGGAACACATGCAAAAAGCAGATTGGTCAACCTGGCTGCCCCCGTTACTCAGAGCGATGGAATGATCAGGAAATCCCGTGAGTCCTGACGCGTTGCGACTCCAAAAACGGCGGCATCCGCATTTCGGGCCGTTGGCGCCATGTGCCAAATCTACGAAGTTGCATTGCCCGCCAGGTAGCGATGGGGCGGGCGATGCCCTTGCTACTGATCCTCCATCGGTGTAGATGTTGAAGAAAGAGCTGTTCGGGAGCGAGATGTCGGGAAAGGAGCCTGCCATTGAGGTTCGGGGCTCAAGCGATGAGGAGCATGGAGGTTGGCAGGCTGATATCAGAATTGGGTTGAAGGATGAAGAGGTGAGAAGCGTCGGAGTCGCAGATGAGGGGGGCCTGGCAGCGCGACGGTATAAATATATTGGCGACCTGCTGCTGATGGAGGTCTGTAGGTGAAATCATGAGCGACCCAACCAGGCGCAGGCAGGGTCGTAAGTCGCGAAATCTAGTACATGGCACTGGGTGTCTGTTAGTAGGGTGCCCAAGCTCCACGAGACGCTGAGATGCTCGGCGAGAACGCACCACAGAGGCGGCAGTGTAAGAAGCAAAATGAGTCGTAGATGCAGTGATAAGTGTCTATTGATAAAATATATTTCAAGGCAACAGCAAAAGAGCCGCGCAGGTCAAACCATAGCCGGGCGACGAAGATGAGGAAATAGCGAGGTTGAGGTCGCGAAAGTGAAGCGCTTGGGACAAGATTGGACGAGAGAGTAGCGGTGGTGGGGTTTGGGCGCTGTTGTGGGTGTGGGTAGTCGATGTGGACGGGGGGCGGTGGGTGATCCCGTAGTTGCCCGTGTCCGTCTGTCTGTCTGTCTGTCTGTCACGTCTATCAATTACTTGACAATTGCATGTAAAAGTGTTGGCAAAATATATCAAAATATAGCAGATCAGATGAACATGACATTTTGCCTTGCTTATGACTGAATAGGACTCGATCGAATTCTTTTTTTCCTCCCTTGGGGGTGTTGTCGCGTTCAAGGTGACATGACCTGGCGCCTGGGTGCGTGTGCGAATACAGCAGATAGATATTCGCTCGTTGCCCGACTGCCTGCCCAGGTACAATGAGGGGAACGTACGCGAACCGTTTGAGATGGATGTGCAGAATTGATGGGTGGTGACAGGCAGGTTCGCATAGAATTCCACCGTCACCTTTGCACAGCTCTCTCGCCTGGGGGTCATGGGCAGCACTCGAGGGGACTCGATGCACTCCCCGAAAGCTCCCTGGCAAAAGTGTCCACTTAACGCGTTGATTGCGAAAAGAAACGACGTGGTCGCGCGAGGAAAGCGGCACCGTCTGTCATTGGTCGAGACGTGCAGTGGACCCCTGTTTGGCCAAACACAGACGTAAAGAGGTTGAGAGGCTTGTCGATCAGAGGGGAGGAGCTATGTACGTATCAGACCTCAATGCTACGTACCTAGGCAATACAGTTTTGACAGTACACTAACCTTACTCATTTGTCCATCCAGTCTTGCATCATGCAGGTGTGAGTAATAAGGTTAATAACCGAAATCCTACAAAAGTCCTACCATATTGACAGATTTGTACCAACCAGACCGAAACGCCTCTCTTGCAGCCTAGTTTCCTTGACTCTATTGGGAAGAAGATGACCATCCAGTCCAGGCGATGAAGCAGCCTCATAGGTCCATGTAACTCTGAACATTGATTGACACCACATACGTATAATCATGTACGTACCGGGCAGAGGTAGGCAACGCCAGGCGCACCAAATCGTCGTGGACAATCACCACATGATATGCTTATTCGTCATTGGGCTTTGTCGACCCCTGCTACCCTGCGATCATTATCGAAATGCGATTGTTTGAAACGCATGCTAACATTCAATCTCACTAGATTTTGATATACTTTTAGTGGCTCGAGAAGGATATAGACGTTGTGCAAAACGAGTCAGGTTAGTATATAATACTCTGTATACTCGAGTCGCTTGACCTCTTGCCGTATAATGTATATGTTGTGTCTGATGAGCATGCAAAAGAAATTGTCAAGGTTCAGACTCTCTGGATGTCATCGCTTGATCAATTGAGTAGGATGAACTTCACAAACTTCTCGGAAAGGATAAATCGTGATGAATATCAGGGAAACAGCGAATGATAATGTTCTTATTCAAAATCTTTGGTTCAAGTTTAGCGACCTCCAGTACTGGGGGTGTATGGAAGCTACCAACCTGGTAATTGGCCTAGCCACTTCAGGCCATGTGCGTCCTCCATCCTACGCTAGGCTTCTCGGATCGAATCTAAGTCGCATCTCAAGATCTAAATCTTCTACAGTACAGTTGGGGCCGTCTCTACTCTTTTTTTCGTCCTTGTATATTTCGTTGGAACCACTGGAGGCAATGCGGCTGACACTTCGAAGATCGTGCGATGCTTGCGCAAAAGCGAAACACAGCTGTGATCTACGCACTCCCCAATGCTCACGATGTCTCAAGAGAAAGTCCCAGTGCGTCTATGCCAACAGGCCGCTGAATCCGCCCGCAAGAGACCAAGAGCTCATGAGAGCACCACAACCGGCAAGCACGGCTCTTGATCCGTTCGACTCGTATCCGCCTACGAGACTGCCTCGCGCACACGTTCAACGTCTCATTCATCATTGTAATTGAGTTGAAACCCCTCACAAGTACTTGGAAGAGTTCCCACTGACACGTGACCAGTCCTCGCCCACATTTCGTTTCAGTACTATCCGCTCGATCTGGAAATGGACTCGAACCCATTCGTGGTTTCATGGTGGCCTCAGGCGCTCGCTGATGGCGCTCTATTCCATGTCTCCTTGCAGACGGCCTCTCTCGATGTCGAACTTCGAGCGGGACAGGGTTTCCCCATCTCGGAACTCCTAATGGCTGATTCAGTGGCCTTGGTGAGGCGAAAGGTTGAAAGTTCTGTGCTGGCGTTCCAAAATGAGACGCTTAACTCGGTGGTAACACTTGCCGCTATAGAGGTGAGCTCTCATTGTTAATCTTTAGCCTCGTCCACTCTGCTGACAGATTATCAAGTATGGCAAGGGCAATATTGAAGCCAGCAGAGTGCACGTAGATGGTGTCAAGCGGATGGTCACGGCGAGAGGAGGAATCAGCGAAGTAAAACGTGCCAGTCCGCTCACTGCGAGAATGATATCCTGGTGAGTTTTGATCCGAACCTCGCTCTGGAGAGTTTCTGGGCTAATCTGTCCTTTAAAGGGTATCGTTGATAGTCACGGGAGCACCTCAATTCCTCACAGAGGATGATGAATCTGGCACTGGGCAAGGAATTGGCTCTATTCCGGCGTGGCGATCAGCTTCGGCCTTCTCAGAGTTACCAGACACGATTCTACAGGATGAGGATCTTGACCCCACCTTGAGAAGCATAATGGGCCGTCTGCACACTATCTTTCATCAGCCACAACGTATACCCCCTCTAACAAATTTGGAGCTGCACGATCTGACGTGCTTCATTATACACCGGCTTCTCTTGTTGCCTGCCTTCATGGAACACGACTCGAAGCAGGCAGTCACGTCCGAGTGCCTACGATATGCGTTGGTGCTCTACTTATTAATCATTCATGGGACAACATATTACTCGCACCACGATCTGTCAAACAATCTTCTGCTTCGACTCAAAGGACACCTTGAAGTATTGGTCAAGATGGGTGGGAGCCATCGTTCGTTGGGACTTTGGATCATCTCGGTTGGCATGATAGCTTCCATCAAGACGGCGTACCGTCAATGGTTCACAGCACAAGCTTGCATATATGCGGAAGCCCTCAACCTTCAGACTTGGGACGATGTCCTCCTCCGCCTGGACAAGATTCTCTGGGTACAGTCACCGCACGAAAGCCTTTTCCGTCAAAAATGGCAGGAGATTATCAAGGTTATGGCTGGGTGAGCTCACATTGCTGAGCGACGGCCGATTTATAAGCAAACAGCCTTGGAGCAGTGTTGGCAGTAGGCACTGTGTGCGGAAATGAGCCCGGACAAACAATCATCTCCAGGCTGACCCCTCGCAATTTTTCGACCAGTTCCGGTCAAAAAAATCGAACGTCGAGAGTCGAACGATTGCGTGGAAGGTGAAGTCTAGATGGATTTCGGAGTCTAGTACTAAAGGGGACTAGACTCCTTATGCTGAACGAGAGTCGTTATCCAGGGTCCAATAACCATTTCCCGAACCTCCGTCATAATGGGCGATGGTCCCTGGCTTCAGCATGGCAAGAATCATGCCTGCCGTGGATCAGCACCAGGCGGCAGAAGATGCGAGTTCTTGTCTTGGCACATCTACACGTTGATCGACTTGAAAAGGGGAAAAGCCAAGTGCGCAATTGTTCCATATCTCTGTTGTCCTTTGCCCTACGAGAAGCTCAACGGCTAGAGCAAAGTGCTTATCCCTGATCCCTGTTTTGAAAATGCGGAATCTAGTACTAATTCGGACAGAATGACTATAAATCCGAGGGACCGGGAACATGCCCAGCGGATGAATACCTGTGACAATCCAATGGCCGTGATGACATTGGTCCAGTCACATTAAAATTGCCATCTTGCTATCAACTTACGATGCGGTCATATTCATCTCGTCTCGCCCTTTAAGAAGCTGCTTCTGGCCCTCCTGCGTCCGAGAGGAGTTTGCTCTGACATTTGCTTCGATCAAACTTTCCATTGCACACCATGGCAGCGGTTTTGGAGACCAGCCCCGATGCCTTTGTAGCCAATGCTACTCGAATCGAGCAAGATGGCCTCTCAAGTCAAGTCCAACACTTCCTCAGCAGTTTCTTTGCAGGCTGGAGCAATCTACAAATTGCAGTCACTGTCTTGTTGCTTCTAGTATCCTATGACCAATGTTTGTACACCAAGAACGCCCCAAGCCTGCCACTTTCAGCCACTCATACCCATGAACAGATCGATACATTAAGCAGAAAGGTTCAATCGCCGGCCCTACGTTCAAGATCCCCTTCATGGGACCATTCCTTCAAGCGATTCATCCCAAGTTCGAAGCTTATCTGACGCAATGGGCCAGTGGACCTCTTAGTTGCGTCTCTGTTTTCCACAAGTATGGACCTCCACCTTTTACACGTTCAAATCAGACCGCAGTATCTAACTACGGTGTCACTTGGCAGATTCGTCGTCCTCGCCTCAGACCGCGATCTCGCCCACAAGGTCTTCAAGTCACCAACATTTGCCAAGCCATGCCTTGTTCCTATTGCAACATCGATCATGAAGCCCACGGCCTGGGTGTTTCTGACTGGCAAGGCTCACGCCGAGTATCGTCGCGGCTTGTCAGGGCTGTTCACGAACAAGGCCCTCAGCTCCTATCTTCCCGTGCAGGAAAGGGTGTACGGCGACTATTTTGAGCGGTTCGTGGCGGCCAGTGCAGCGAACGGTGGCAAAGCCACGGCCTTCATGGGCCACTTCAGGGAGATCAATTGTGCCCTGTCCTGCCGCACCTTTTTCGGTGACTATATCTCACAGGCAGCCATCAAGCGCATCGCCGACGACTTTTACCTCGTCACGGCGGCCCTCGAGCTCGTCAATGTCCCGCTGTCTATGTATGTGCCTTTTACCAAGCCCTGGCGGGGCAAGCGAACGGCCGATGCTGTACAAGCCGAGTTCACTAGATGTGCTGCTGCCTGCAAGGCCAACATGGCGTCGGGCGCCAAGCCGAATTGCATCGTTGACCAGTGGGTTCTGCACATGATGGAGTCCCAGCGCTATCGTGACCGGCTTGCCGCCGGTGAGACCGTACCTGACGAGGAGAAACCGGGCAATCTGATCCGCGACTTCACCGACGCCGAGATTGGCCAGACCATGTTCACATTCTTGTTCGCTTCCCAGGACGCCTCTAGCAGCTCCACCACTTGGATCTTCCAGGTGCTCGCCCAGCGGCCCGACGTGCTGGACCGTGTGCGCGAGGAGAACCTGGCCGTCCGCGGCGGCGACCGCACCCGGCCCCTGGACGACCTGGCCATGTATGAATCCCTCACCTACACCAATGCCGTCGTCAAGGAGCTGCTGCGGCACCGGCCCCCCGTCATCTTCGTGCCCTACCTGGCGACGCGCGACTTCCCAGTGACCCCCGGCTACACGGTCCCCAAGGGTGCCATGATCGTGCCGTCGTGCTACCCGGCGCTGCACGACCCGGTGGCCTACCCGAACCCGGACCATTTCGACCCGGACCGCTGGATCACGGGCGACGCCGCCCGGCACACCAAGAACTGGCTCGTCTTTGGCGCCGGCGCCCACGACTGCCTGGCCCGCAGCTACGTTCCGCTCACCATGGCGCACATGATTGGCAAGGCCGCCCTCGAGGTCGACTGGGTCCACCACGCCACGCCGCGGTCCGAGGAGATTAGAGTCTTTGCTACTCTGTTTCCCATGGACGAGTGCCAGCTTGTGTTTACCAAGCGCAAGTGAGACTTTCGAATAACAATTCAGCCTCAAGCCGGGCGTCATTTTGTGATTTTGAAAAAGGGCTTAATTTACCATGATAATACTTTAATCGATAGATGTGTATCAAAAGAGCAGTCTCTTGTAAAAATTTGTTTGTTTGGAGAAGTAATGCTACTTAATTGAATGATGAGTGTAGCTATCTGTGCTCACAGTAGATGCCATATGTTGTGTATGCATGCAATAATCATGAAACTCGTGCCCAAATACCCAAATATTTCCACACAATGAAGAGGAAAAACGCCTGAATGATTTCAAAGATCTCCAACGTCTAAGGTTGGATATTTTACAAAGATTTGATTCCCACTTCCGGGGACATTGTCAACTCCGAGCGAAAGCCAGCTCAGCTCTACTCAGATCTCACCCCAGCTCCCCATGGGCCCTGCGGCAGCAATCAGTGATCCAGTACCCACTGAGCCGGCACCGATATCCCAGTAGTGCCTAGATGAGCAGCTGCTCCTTCGAACGGACTTTCGTGTGCTTTGACTTGCACAGCTAGAAGCGCGCCTGAAAAGCACGGGACTTGTGGGAGTGGCTCCTCTGAAGGTCCGTCTCTCTGACGAGGGTCGGACTTTTGACACAAGAGGATGATGCTGCCTGACTCGGGCAGCTTTGGCAGCTGCATCTTGATTACTCGAGGTGGCTAGGTGGGGTCCAGCAGACGCACTGCCCGTGCTGTTCGATCGGGACAAGAATCGGGATCGAAGGTAGCGGAAGATAAGCCTCACGTCCAGATCTTGCTCCCACTCATCTTGAGTAAAAGCAGCAGCAGCAGCAGTCCCTTGTTGATCGCCATGCGATGTAGCGTTTGCGTATGGGGGAGCTGTCTTCGTCTGAGGAACGTCTATCGGACTCGAATGAATCGGGATTGTTGGTTTGAATTCAGGTATCGATGTCCTCGGGTCTTCTTCCTGCAGTGGCGCTTTGGCGATGTCGTTTGTTGTTTCTGCAATTGGCGGGAGTCCAGCATACGGTATTGGCATTTGCTGCATCCGGGTATATGTTGAAAAAGCACCTGGGTGCTCTGATAACTGATAGACAAATGATCCCAGCTCCTTGGCAATTCTCTCGAGCATTTGTAACTGCCATGACGCATTCTCCGAATCGGTCATGTTCGTGTCCTTTTGCGGCTCGCCCATCAGCGTTGAGGCCTTTGGTGTAGACGATAGGTCGTCCTCATCCGGCAACGATTCGCCAAAGAGTATCGACAATAGTTTGTCGTCAATGCCCATAATGTCCCGTATGACCTTTCGAGTGATACGACCCAGGAATGTCTCGCTTTCGTCCAGGTCACTTGCTTGCTGATCGTGCCAAGCATCGTCCTCGTCTGCCGTCTCCTGGACTCTTGAATGGGCGCTGTCAGGAATAACGCTCTCGGCCCGTTCAACGGTTGAGCGAACACTAGCTGCCGACCGTCTCCTTCTCCTCGTTTCCTTTTGAATTTCCTCTAGAAGGCATCGGCTCTGCTCCAATCTCCAAGCCTCGATTCGTCCCATCTTATCAACCTCTTGTTCTTGTTCGACATCCAATTCCACCTGAGCAAGCTCCAGGCTTTCGCGTCGCCTCTTTACTCGGCGTGGATTGTACTTCTCAAAAGCATACAGCCTGTCTTGTGCATCGGGACCCATGCCATCATGGTCAAGGCGGAACGAGCCAAGGCCATCATGTGCTGGGACGATGGGAGCCAATCCAGGGGCGGAATGAGAGAAGTGCGGCGTTGATCGAAACTCGGGAAGGTGACTGTCTAGGCTGTCCAACTCTGCATCGTCCTCTTCATCGTCTTCCTCTTCCTCGTCTTCTTCGTGTGTGCTGAGCGAACGACGTCGGCCATTACTGTCTGAACGTGCAATAGTGTGAACGCTTCCAAGATCGCTTAGTCGCGAGCGGCCAGGTGTCGACTCGCTGCGATGCGTTTCTGTAAGATACGACGTTGTGGTTGCGGCATCATTGATGGGAGAAAATAACACCCAAGTTTGCGAATCGTCGACAGCCGACACGGCTGGACGAGGTACCTGTCGCACATCTTCCTCTACTGTCGGGTGGTACACACGTTGAGTGGCTTGGCGGGTAGGTTGATGGAAAGCCATGATGGGCTGTAAATTGTCTGAAATGTTAAGATCTTAATGTTGAGAAGGGAGTGCACGACCACGTTGGGACCCAGGCGGGACGGCCAACTTATGACGGTCGGTGATCACCCAGGTTGCGGGGGTGGTGAGAAGTACGTCTGTATGTTGCTGAGTCTTGGGGATCGACAAGAGCCCGTAGTCGTTGCAAGCGGGTGGGTAAGAATGGGTGGAAATATCTTCCTTTGATGCAAGTAAGACGTGACAGCCCCCTCGCTGATGAGAATTTGAGGTGACAATATTTGAAACTGCGCCCCTATCCTGGGGCGAGAACAAATAGACTGCTTTGTGCTACCGTAAGAGGGCGTTGCGTTGAATCAACTATACTGGATGGCGTCAAGACGCTAAGCTGAGACGTGTAAGTATATGGGATAGTGGGCCAACGAGGCAGCGTATGCGGCACGGGAAAGGCGTCAAGGCGTTGTTGGGGGGTTTAATTTAGCGATGGTCCAGGTAGGTAGCAAAAGTGACGAGGAGCAACTGGAAGGACGCTGAAATGCTGGTATTGTTCACACAAGAATGGCGAGCGATCCAATGACGGAAGTCTAGTCAGGTGTCCGATTGGGGGATCTGTTGATGATCGCGTGGTCGTTGGTTCTTTCGCCTTTATGTGGTTGACTGTCCTGGGAACGGCTCTTGCCCTCCACCCCACTTCAACTTATTAGCGGATGAGGACGGACGGGAGTTTGAATTGCAACCACTATCGACAGCAGAATGGTCAGACTTTGGCTCAGGGGCAACGAGGAGCGGTCAGCAAACGGCACGGAATGAACGTAGAATGTTTATTCTTGTAGTCACGAGATCAGAAGAAGAAGAAAACGATGGGGGACATGAGCATTTTTGTTGTCGGGCTGCCGCTCTCTGCTAAGGTTGTCTGCGCTGGGAGCTGGGAGGGATGGTCGTTCAATGTTGTCATCCAGTCTGGTGATGAGCTGGGCGGGGGGTGGATCAGGTTAACGCAGCTTGGGCAGCTTATCAGCGCCCGCCGCGCCAAAAGAGAGCTTATCAACCCTCGACACCCGGTTTCCGATTAGCATGTTAGCGAAGTTAGGTGCAAGAAAACAGGCCGGAATCGCTCCCCCCAGTTCCCCCGACCACTCTCCAAGTCCCTGGGGCCCCAAAAGCCCACTCTCTTGCATCAGATAATCGTGAACTGACGCGCATCGTGCGCCTGCGCATCCTTACCTGCCTTTATCCCAATCTATTCTACGGAAACGGACAACTGCATAGTAATCAAAGAAAACGGCCGTTTTCTCTCCGTGACGTTTGACAGAACCTGTTCAGGACAAAACGGTCCAACTAATGCACAATTGTTGAATAACGTTTGGCACGTTCCTACATCCGTCGAAGCATATCAGCAATCACAGCATGGCTTCTATCTTCTAGTCCGGCGGGTATGCAGCCTCAACGAAACTAGATAGCAACAGATGACAGCTCGAGAAGGAATGGATTGCTCACCATCCTCAAACACTAGGCGTGGGACCTACTCTACCTGGCTGTTGGAGCCGAGCTGTCAAAGCACTTGCAAAGTATCCAGCCAGTCTCCAGCCAGTCTCCAGCCGGTAGAAACAGGGTCGCAGGCTGACAATGACTCGGACTCTGGCGCTATGATTAACACGGCGGTCCTTTCGCGGACTTACTGATGATCTCATTCGGGATGAATGCTCCAGACTGGGCTGCAATTCGGGGTTATATCAACTGGCTTGCCTGAATACAGATTTATTGTAGTCGACTTTGTCGCCGAAGTCGCAGACTTGGCGGCGATGCCGAAATGTTCTCAGATATCTCGCTTTGTCGAGCCCAAGAATTTGGAAGCGTGGATGAAGATCCAGATAACTTGACTGGATGTTTCTCGGTATTCACTTCTGGTCCTAAGCACCGTACGTGACTTCGGGTTTCAATCTTTCGAAAAACCTCATATGCACAATACACATACGTAGTCACGATGTTGCAGCAATGTGGATATTGGAAGGTATAGTGATTATGGTGCAAATGCAAAGATCCTCAATTGACTGCCATTTCACAGTACAGTGCTATTTGGTAGCCGAATCAAACGCCATTCCATTTCCCGTTGCTTCTCATAACACACGACAGAACATCCTCTAAGCAGTGAAAGCGTCGGGGAAACGCTTCATGTTGTTCTCCAGGTTGCCGTGGTTGGAAAGGAACTGGACGTAGGCACCGTCGACCTTGACGCGGCCAGCGGCGACCTTCTCCAGGTACTCCTCGCGGCGGAGGGGAGTGAAACCCCAGTTCTTGGAGATGATGATCTTTTGGCGACCGGGGAACTTGTACTGCGAGCGGCGGAGAGCCTCAAGAGCGATAGCACGGTCTAGAATGTTGGTTAGGATCGGCAGATTCATCTAATACCAGCGGCTAGCCTGTCGCTGGCCAGGAAAACTTACTAGAGTCACGAGTACGGACGCTCATGATGATCTGACCAATGTTGACACGGGCGACAGTGCCGTTGGGCTTACCCCAGGCACCACGCATACCGGTCTGCAGTCTATCGGCACCAGCGCAAGACAACATCTTGTTGATACGGACGACGTGGTAAGGGTGAGCGCGGACGCGCAGGTGGAAACCTTCCTTTCCGGCGTACTTGACAAGGTACTTGTTGGCGCAGATACGGGCAGCCTCGAGAGCCTCAGAGGACAGCTGCTCGTACTCGTTGGAGACCATGTGGATGCATAGCGGGAAGTCGTCAACCTTGGCGCGCTTGCGGCCCAGGTCGAAGATGCGGATCTTGGGGTCAGGGACACCACGGTTGAACCGCGACTTGGGGTACGGCTACATGTATCAGGTCAGCCTCTGCACGACACTATTCGCACGAATGTTCCCAGCTGCCTCCGTCCCGTGAACAAACGACCCGATATTTGCCCTGATGTCGACGAAAAGTACGAGATTGGTGTTTTGCGGTCGCGATGGTGACGATTCCCCCCTCCAGTAATCCTGATACAAATTTTTTTCCTCCTTCGTAGGCGCAAATATCGGGTCGTTCGAAACGGGTCGGTTGTCGGGCAGAATTTTTTTTTCGACGAGAGTCCATTCTTCAGCTCAAACTCACCTTGTTCTTGCAGTAACGGTAGCAACGAGCGGGACGACGAGCCATCTTGACGGTATTTCACGATGGTACTGCTGGGTGTGGGTTGGTGGTTGATGTCGTCAAGTGGTGAGAGGCTGCCCACTTTTGAAGGAATTCCTTACCTGGGCTTAGAAATCAACCAGAGGCAAAACGGGGGGGAGTCACAGAATGTGCAGGCTCAGTAAGCTGACCAATCAGCACTTTGCCTCAAAAGTGGAGCCTTAGGGTGCCTGCCCTTCGCAACCGCAAATTCCGGGGCACGTGCAGACCATTCGAGCTAGTGGGGGCCCAGAGAAGGCCAAAATCGAAAATTCACAAATACTCCGACTCGAGAGTTTGGATCTTTTTTTTCCTCACGCCCAACGACAAACACCAGAACCAACCGTCGACAAACATCACCAGTCACAATGGCCCCCAAGAAGAACAAGAAGGATGCCAACTCCCTCTCCTCGCGCCTGGCGCTTGGTAAGGCTCCCCGCATGCGTTGCTCAACCTGGACCGAATTTTGGTGCTAACTACTTCAACAGTGATGAAGTCCGGAAAGGTCACCCTGGGCTACAAGTCGACCCTCAAGTCCCTCCGTGCTGGCAAGGCCAAGCTCGTCATCATTGCCGGCAACACTCCCCCGCTGCGCAAGTCCGAACTTGAGTACTACTCTATGCTGTCCAAGGCCCCCGTCCACCACTTCAGCGGCAACAACGTAAGTACAAGACAATTTATTGCGAGGAGGTGAAGTGGCCAAACAACAGGCAACTGTGTCTGACCACTTTCATCTGCTCCATTGGCCGACGCAAACATCTTGTTTGCGTTGCGTCTACCCAGCGAAAAAGTCTCCTGTAGACTTTGGAGGGCAAAACAAGTTAGCTAACTTGAACTTCCCCCAACAGATTGAGCTCGGTACCGCCTGCGGTAAGCTCTTCCGCTGCAGCACCATGGCCGTCCTTGACGCTGGTGACTCCGACATTCTTGCCGACCAGCAGTCCTAAATTTGATATGCATTCTTCGAATTTCGGAAGGCGTTAGGATACTGGTCCTGGAGTAAAAAATGGGAATGATATTTGTCCATCTCGGTCGGGTTGTGCACAATTGCACTCTCCCGGCATTCGAGCCTTCATGATCACCCGGCGTCTAGAGATAGTCGAGTAGATGAACGAAATCCGATGCCGAATGTCAAATTACGACATGAATAGTAAAGGCCCCTCGCTTTGGACGAGGCAGCATAAGTGATACCCAAATTCAATTGTTTCTATGATATACAAATATTGTACTCAAATTTTGTGCCAATGCCATGAACCAGTAGAACGCTACAATGGATACTAGTATACACTGCTCTAGTGTAGTATGGTACACCGCTTACATAGGTCAAGAAGTTTCTTCCACCCGTTACGGGGCCAACGATATCCCGCATAAGCCCCCAGGATGACTTGGGCCCGCCGATCTTTTTTCTTTCCTCTTGTCTTTTCTGACAGCGGATGATTGTCCCACCTTGAAACATTAAATACTCTACAGAGTAGCATTTGGTAATCTACAATGCATGACGTGCCGGATGACATGTAAAGTTCCGTGGTAGAGTGTAGATTTTTGGCTGAAACAAGCCTATCATTTCCTTTGATTTAGAGTTCCGCAATGACCGTAGTAATTGTTTGTACGATACACAGTGAATGATTCCCATGTTCTTTGGGGTTGTCTTGTCCGGCATCCTCCCGAATCCACAACCAGCAGCAGGTAAAAGGGATAGCTTATCACGTGGTACGGTAGATACTTGAACGTACCCAGCAACGCAGTCGGTGAGTATGTATGGGGATCAATAGTGGACAAATTCGCTCAATGGAGACAATGCGACGTGGTCGAAAGTGTTCCCACGACCACGGGGGTGGGATGCAGACAAAGATGATGGTGATGATGATGATGAGAGAGCCAAAAAGTATCACCCTGAGTTGGTTGCCTTGAGGGAGTGAGAGCATATAACAAACAGATTCACAAGATGGATAGATAGATAGATAGTACTACTGAACTGAAATGACTGGCATTATCACATGGGCTTCAAGGGAGGCTGCAATGTGCATAAACTCTGAAATTACTGCTTACGAACAGAGTTGACTGCCGGGCGAGGACAGCACTGTTCAATGAATGGCATTGTGTGGGGTGGAGTTTCCAGGTCGGATGCTGGTGCCAGGTGCTACTGTGCTTAGAGTTAGGGACAAAGGGTCCCGGACCTCAACCACACAGAGTCAAGGCAACTAGCCTGCTATCATTTGACGGGCGCGGTAAGTGTCTTTAAAGACATCCATTCTTGGCTTTAAAGTACAAACAATACTGTGTACACGTATCTAAGATCTGCTGGATCTCTGAGACTCACCATGTTCAGCATGCATTTACCAAATTTGAAGTTGAAAATCGTGTTTCAGCGACTGACCCGGGATGATGCACTAAATTACTCGTCGTTGATGCAAGACGGAAGCTTGATGTGTGTCTGATGCCAGGTGCCTGGCAGCGAGTGAGGTCGACCCAGGGCGCGTCTCCCAGGATGTATCGTCTAGCGGACAATGCCCCCATTTTACCATGGATAACCATGAATGATGGATGAATGGATTTGTACTTGCAAGCCTTGGGGCTGGGGGAGATCCGAGCCCAAGCGACATCCTGTAGAAGGGGAAGTATCCAAGGTAACCACTGCAAGCTTTTTGCTGATACTCTTTTCAATCATGATAAGTTTTTCCTTAGTGAAAAGCGCATGTCGCCGAGCCCATTCATAATTCTATTCCCATCTGCAGAGTATATACATATGCAGATTAGACAGCTAGCGATTGCAGGCGCGTACTATGTAGATTCAACGGCTGTCTCACACTATCGACTTGGATGGTGCGGGACTGGCCACCGCCTAACAGGTCGGGATCGCCAACGCATCGACTGACACTGCACAAATCCTGGCCCGAGAGACGTGCAAGAGTTCGTGTGTATGTACTGGGGATCTCTCGGATCATATGGCGCACTGCGCTTGCTGTACGGGTTTTGCTTCTTGTGGCCTGTCTCTTGCTTCCCATGTTCCCATGGGCCGGCCACATTAGCAAACAAGTTTACGTTGGCTCCTGGGCGACTCCTCCCAGGACCGGACGACTTACCGCATTCTTCTGACCTTCTGACAACCTGTGCGAAACAGTGGTGGTACTTTGCTGGTAGGCAAAAGTATGTAACCTAGCACCAGCTCATGACAGATTGATCTAAACAGTGAGGTTACATATTTAGATATATTTTACGCTACCTGCGTCAAAAACAGGAGCTACTTTTGGGGCTTTGGAACTTAGACACACCCATCCTTCTTCGTTTGAACATCAGCTCTTCGTCTCATTGCCTATTACACAGTACCTACCTACCCACCGGCCATAGTTCAAGCTTCCCTTTTGGCTCTGCTGACCTCGGGACCTTTTCAGTGCTTTGGCCCTGCTGAGCCCTGCCCTCTCTTTTGCTCCCGTCTGCTCTGTTCTGCTCTGCCCTGTCCGCCAGAGAGGCCCAATCCGGCGCTACCGACACCCAACCCTGGATTACTAGGCCGACGCAGCCCAGACTAGGCCAGTGCTGTTCGGTACTAGTCCACTTTCCAAAGGGGGGGACTGCGGCAACGGCTGAGCACGAGGGAAACCACCGCCAGTCAACATCGAATCAAATCATCCATCAACACCCCGACTGGAATCGGTCAAAATCCAGGGAAATCCATTCCTTCTTTATGCTACTCTAACAGCTACTCTTTTTTTTTTCTTCTCCCCCCCCTCTTCCTATCAAAAAACACCCCCATTTTGTCTGTTTGCTTGAGACGATACAGACAGACAGCATATCCTTTAGATATATGCTATCTGCATCCCACAGCGCGCGGGCAACCCAAAAGGAATAGACAAAAAGCAACCCACCGCTCACCGCGCTTTTAAGGTTCACCGCATCGATTCGCTGCCATGTCCACCGCGACTAGGAAGCCGTCCACCGCGGGAGTCAACACCGCCGCTGCCACCTCGTCGCCGTCGCCGTCGCCCTCTGCCGCACGCCAGGCGCGTGGCTCCATTTCTGGTGCCTCATCGGCCGCTCAAAATGCTGCTACCGGCGCTGGTACGCCCACGAGGAGAGGTTCCATCAGGACAGGCACCCCCGTCTCTGCCCGCGCATCCATGCACCGCGGCTCGTCCTCGCTCAGCATCCCCACAAGCGAAGCTGAAGAACTCGTACGCGCAGAGGCTGCCGCCATCGTTGACGATCTGAAGGCCAGGCTCGAAAAGGCAGACGCTGCCTCAGAACAGTACAGAAAGCAGACCGATGTCCTGCAATCCAGACTCGATGAGGCCCTGAAGGAGCAGGCCAAGCTCGAGGAGCGCTGCCACGAGAGCGAGGAGCAGATTGAGGCACTGCGCAATGAAAAGCGGGAATCCGCCCGGCAAATGCGCGAGATGGAGACCATCTACGAGGCTGAGAAGAGCAAGATCCTCAAGGAGAAGGAGGACATGGCCAACAAGGAGGAGGAGATGCAAACCGTCATCAACAGGTTGAAGGACACCATTAACCAGAGGAATGCCGAGGACGACGGCCGGTCGTCGAGACACTGTAAGCTTGCCGTACCTCTGCTCTCTCTATTATTCCACCTTGTACTAACTTGCACCTGAAGCCAACAACGCCTCCCCAAGTGTAGACAACGGCAGCTTCGCGCCCCCTTCGTCCATCACCCGCAGTGATTCCAGGAACAACTCCAAGTTCCTCCTCCAGAAGGACAAGCTCATCGAATCTCTTCGCCTCGAGCTGGCAGAGGCACAGATCAAGTTGGTCGAGTCTGAGAACCAGGGCGGTGGTCGCCTGCACGAAGTTGAGCGACTTCTCATGGAGGCCCGCATGGCCAACGCACGACTGATGGAGGACAACGAGTCGTATCAGCTTCTGCTGCAAGAGAAGACCTTGACTGGTGACTTTGGCAAGGGCGACTTCAGCTACATGGGTGTCAGTGCCCACCAGGATGCGCTCGATGCACTCGAGGGTCGGCCCAGCTCCGGCGGAGACAAGGATACCAACGCTGGTGGCACTCTTGCCGATGAGCTTGGCGATGTTGCTGATGACTCGGCTATGTCGCACGCCGATGATGGCGACCATGCGCGCCGCCTCGAGGGCGAGCTGCGTGTGCTAAAGGACCAGAATAAGGCTCTGACTCTCTACATTAACAAGATTATCGAGCGTCTCCTCCAGCACCAGGAGTTTGAGCACATTCTTGATCAATCCACCGACGCCAAGGCTGGAGCAAACGTTAACAAGGAGCTTCCACCCGCGCCGGCCGGCCAGTCCGATGCCTCGTTCCTCTCGCGCGCCAAATCCATTGCCACGGGCACCACCGCCGCCGCGCCGGTTCGCAAGCCCCGACCCATGACCTTTATGCCCTCTTCAACCAACAGTCTGCACAACAACCCCGAGACAGCCCCCAGTATTCCCATTGGCATGTCCAGAGCGGCTTCCACCAGGCGCGCTGCTGGCCGCCCCATGAGCGAGCAGTACCCCAGTGCAGCGGGCATAGTGAACGCCATGTACAAGGGACCCGATGGCCCAATGGGCCCCATCTCGCCCACGCTGTCCAACCCTCGCAACAGCGCCCAGTTCTTTAATGGCACTGGCTCACCTCGCGTGGTTTCTTCCAGCAGCGGCGCACCGACGGCGGGTAACTTCCCCGGAATGCGCAGTGAGACGAGCAGTGTGAGCGGTGACTCTGTCACTGAAGGCACCAGCGCGAGCCAGAGCCCGCCCAGGACCATCAGCTCAGCAGGAGGCTACAGCCACACGGGTGAGAAGCAAGGCGCTACCTTCGCTGGCAACAAGCCGAGACCATTGAGGCTGGTTCAGGAGGAGTCGGACAGGAAGGCGGCTGAGAACAAGCGCGCCAGCTGGTTTGGTAACTGGCAGGGCTGGGCTGCAGCTGGCAAGAAGCCCGAGGAGGTCGACGCCATCAGAGAATAAACGGCCTCTCTTCCTCGCTGTGGGTGCTGAGCACTCGCAGAATCACCATTGAAGGTCACTAAAGAAAGAAAGGAAGAAGGAAATGAACCCGAAGTTGGCTGGAGAGAGCTTGTTGCTTCCGTTTAAGACTCGGTTTCATGCATCAGACAGGAATTCTGCATCAACGGCGCAACATCTCGAATTTTTCTTTGTTTCACGATCATCAAGAGACAAATTTCATGGTGCTTACGACCCACTTATATGGGAATCTGTTATGGCCCACGAAAGAAAAAGACGATTGGAATGATGATGGGATTATGGGACAGATCAGGCACTGACTGTACGCGAGCAAAGACAGCCTCATGTTACATGGCATTGTTTATCATCATTATATAGATATCAAGACGCCTTCCTTGGATAGGATAGGTCGGGATGTAGTAGATACCAATGTACTTACTCAAAATTGTGATGTATTCAATTTTTTTTTACTTTTATATTTTCATTTGTCAATAGATAGCATGCCCTAATTCAATAATGAAGCACCCGAGCAAAATGTTCACCATGTTACAGCATGCCAAGTCGAGTGACCTGAACGAAGAGTGTTGTGCAGTCCTCGTGCCAGCTTCCTCATTTCAACCATGAAGACTTGGACATCGTGGGCAATCGACGCCCCGGAGGTTTTTCAGGGGCGCGGACCAACTTACCGGGAACCAAGAAATGACGTTTCCTCAACAGCCCACGGCCCTTTGACCACGATGTGATATGTGCTGATTCGAAGTCCGTGATCAGTCCATGCCCGTAGCTTCTGTGCATGGACGGAAGCATGCAAAAGAAAAAGCCTTGGAACACGAAGGAAACGGAAATCGCCATTCTCTACACACTCTCGCAAGGGGGACAAAGGGGGGGAAGAATTCATGGGCCGTTTTCTCTCCCTTTCCAATATAACTGTTTCTGCACAGCTGCACCTCGGCTTTCCATGGGGTTGATTTGTTCCTCTTGAGCGTTTCCGCCTGGACGGGGGCATGGATCATGGATCAACCCGCCGGACATTTCTCTTTGACGACGTCGAGTCGTGGCCACTCCTTGATCAATAAGCCCAGACAGAGAGGGGATCACAAAGGGTGTGAAGCATGGCATCACAACGGGGGACGAGACCGGGGTATTTACTCGTAATAATTTTTCTAGTCGTTAGTCATTCATGGAGACTTGGCCAGGAAACCTGGCTGCTCTATTATACAGAAGGACGTTTGGCAGTGTTTTTGTTTTTCCTTTCCCCCCTTTTCTTATGTCTCTCTAACCACGTTGTTGATCGAGTTTTCTTTTCTCTCCCATGACTCATGATAGAAAGCCTTTCTCTAATTTCTTTGCGTAATTCCTGTTTGTACCGTCATTTCATAGAGGAAACGGTGACATCTGTGCGAGCCCAACCGTCAAGATCGTGAGCGTCATGAAAATGTTTTTGTTTTCTGGTTTTCTTTCGAATCCTCCACCATTTTTTCCACATTCCCGTAGTCTGAGTAAAATAGGCCAATAAACTTTTGCGTGCGAGAACCAATAACGCCGAGATAGGATGCATCGAGTGAAGAGAGAGCGAAAAGGGGAATGCATACATGTATAGATGAATGCCGCCATGTTTTTGGAGTTCTTTGATGAAAGAGTGAAGTTTAGGAATTCGTAGCAAAACCATGTTTCAGACGAAATGCCGCAAGAATTTTGAGGGAATTAAAGATGAAAAATGAGAACAGCAATGAGAAATCTATCCCGATCATGATTGAAGCGTCCATTCATCGCGTCGTGAGGTATCAGCAGAGGCGAAAACCTCTCTGATCACCGTACATGGAAGAATACTAAGATTGACCTCATGGTTCTAGCTGCCGCTGAGCCGAGCTCGTGTGCCGGTAGACTAATCCGTTTTACCATCATCCAGGACCTCGAGGGATGCATAGGGGTTGTTCGTCGGCAAATTTCCATGATGAGCCAGACTGCCGTCAGTGGGACTGGCCATGTTGCGAGCAATTTGTGCAGAAGGGCGCGGAAGCGGCGGAGCAATCGGGCCAAAGGGAGAAGGGTGCCAAGCTTGATTATACAAACATTAGCCACATGTCGGTCCTTATCCAGACAGGCTGATCTCAAGTTCAATGGGGAGACATACCAGACGTATTGGCACGCGATCCAATATCTTGACCACATGAGCCGTTTCGCGAGTTGAAGCCTCTATTGTGCTGGGATTGCTCGAGTCCACCGTTCTTCCCAAAGACGTGGCTGTTCTGTTGTCGCCAAGTCATGACCGGCGCGGAGTCGGTAGCCGCGTCATCATAGCTGCCATGGGCATCGACAGTGTATCCGGCGCCGGTACGGGTGCCTAGTCCATGTGGGGGGAGTGCTTCGTTTGCGCTGAAAGTGGCGTTGGTACCAGAGTTGCCTCCCTCGGAACGAGTTTCGGAGCTCAAGTTCTGGGGTACCTCCCTCTGTCGGGCGAGCTCAGCTTGATGCTTTTTCCACCAGGCCGGGAGGCCATGGAACAAGCCGAGCTGGTGCTGCGTGACCTTGTCAAACGGCATCTCGTGTTTATACTTGCAGCCTTGCTGGGTAAAGGCACAGACGCCCTCATGGACCCATTTGTCGCAGTAGATCTTGGGTCGCCGTTGAGGCTGCTGTTGTTGATGTGGGTGATGTTGGGCGGCCGAGCCACCCGAATGGAAACCAGACGTGCTCTGGTGGCCGTGAGGTTGCTGCTGGTGATTGTTATTAATGTGGCTGATCGAAAGTGATGCGCTCGAGCTATGGTGCGTGGGGGTTGAAGGGGTCGTTGCAACGATGTTATCGATCCGCGACTGTGCCGGCGAGTAAAAGAGCACGTTAGCCGCGGGAACAGCGGAACAAGATGAAGAAGTTTTCCTGCAAGATCGGGATGGAGTGGAAACAGAAAGGATAACCTCAGTGTCGGCTGGTGAATATGGTGAGGCAGGAGTGGAAGTAAGAGCAGCAGAAGCTCAACAGACTGCCAGATCTCAAGAAGCAGCATCCATCAACTTGATCCCTCAGTCGCAAAAACAAACTCACCTGAATGTTATCGGCAGGGATTCCGGGGGTGGCTGGAGGAGTCTGTAGCAAATTAGTCAGTAATTCTCCAAGTATATGTCAGGTATATTTCATTTGACTAACGCCTAAGATCTACGCAAGGATAGGCGAGGCTTCATCACTTACTCTGAGCAGGATCGGGTCGATGTTGCTCGATCGACTGTTTGAAAGAAGTGCACGCGGCGTTGGAAGTACAAGCATACCCTGGCAGCCTTGCTGGAGAGCTGGAATATTCTGCAATGTGGGCAGCATATCGGCTGGAATGAGCTGCGTGTACTGACCGTTACCACGATCGAAACAATATGCGTAGCAAGACTCGAGCTGCAGGTCAGAGAAGGCGGCCATGTTTGGATATGGCATCAGGGTTGCGTGTTGCTCCAATCTGGGTAGACTGTTGGCAGTAAATGAAGGAGGACCGCGACTAGCTAGGCCAGGAGGAGAAACGTTGCCAACAACAGTGTCAAACGAAGTGTACATGGTCTCGCTAAGAGGCTGGGTTCGCCAGTTGTTTGATGTGAGGCTACGCGGAGCCTGGGCACCAATGTTCGTGCTTGTGCTCATGCTCGGGCGTAGAGTCTGAGGCTGCTGGATTGAAAATGGCCGCTGGGCCGCCTGGGAACTGCTGCTCATCACATTGTTCTCGTTACTGCGCTCTGCGATCAACTTGTCTCGACGCAGGTTGACCGACTGGAAAGCGTTCCGCTCCATACTCTGTTGAGATTCTAGTGAGATGTTGCTGGTGGGCTCTATATCTGAGATCATGAACTGTGCGAGATCGAGAAGAGCAGAGGAAGAATGCGAAGAAGGAGCTGGAGAGCCGGTTCGTGTTGAGGCAGGAGAGGCTCCGGAAGATGAGAAGGACACGTCGGAAGGTGATTTAATGGCAGAGCTCTCGTTGGTAGTGGATAAAGATGAGGAGTCCATGATGAAGAGAAGCAGACTCTGGACTGGGGGTTTCGAGACACGGGGCCAGAAGAGAGGGCTACTTCTAGCCAAAGGAATAAAGGATGAGCAAACGGACGTGGACTCACGCTACGCACACCGCACAATCCAGTTCGAGCAAGAGAGCGATTCCGGTACCCGCTCTTGACTAGAGAAGATCATCTAGAACGTGAGTGAATGAATGCTGGGTCAACTCGTGAGCATGACACGATAGCAGGTCCAAGACAAGAGGAAGCAATGGGTGCCCTTATAGAGGGCCTTGAGACCCTTGAGGCGGGCGACCCAGTTGCTTCTTGGTCCATGGTTGCCATCATCACCGTTTGCACAAATATCAAATAAGGTTAGATGCGCCTGGACGGTTACCTGCAGTAAGCGTTGTGAATCCCACGTGATTATCCCTGTACGCAATTCGCAATCCAAATACCGGTAACAAGATTGCCCACGTCTCGGTAACATTCACATTCATCAAGCGGAAGAAGAAGTGGGTCTTGTGCAATCCTATTATCATGGCCGGGTTCGTTCCTGTGCTTGTCTGGCGTCTTTTGACGCTTGCATATCAGCAAGTATGATCAAACGAGCAAAGTTATTTACCGTTGCAGAAACATATTTGCTTATGAGAATAGAGCCTGATTTCCACAAAGGTGATGAGGAAAGTGGGCTGACTATAGTCATTGCCGAGCAAAACTTGAGACCCATTGTCTCAACCACTCTCGTTTTCCTTCCTTATGTCCATTGCCTTTTCTTGATTTATTTTTCTTATTTTCCAGCCAGTTTCTTCAAGCGCTCTTTGAGCCTAGATCTAGCCACTTCTTTGATGTCTGATCCAGGCTCGGTTTTTGAGGTTCTCAGGCTGTCAATTGCGATGCGTATCGATACCTCTGAACTCAAGTTAACGCACGACATGGGTTGATGCATCTTGTCACAAACGAAGCAAGGGCCTTTGACAGGCCTTTGTTGAGGTTGGATAAGCTGCGCGGGTGCTGAAGGACGGACAACTTGAGGATTTGTCGAGGTGTTAGCACCTGAGATAACTCCAGGAGGCACGATGCCGTTGCCCTGCTGCGGCAAATGGAACCTATTGGGAAAGTTTGGTTGATGGACAGGCTGCTGCCCTTGATGCCATGCTCCGGGAGCTGCGAGGCCTGCATTAGCTGGGTAAGGGATTTGATTACTTGCGTAATGTGGGAGATACGGATGAGGTATTTGTGGCTGCTCAAGAGGATGATGTCTTTGGGCCATTTGCCACTGCTGTTGCAGAAGTGCCTGTGACTGCTGTGCTGGCTGGTTTTGTCGCATGGCTGCTGGTAACGCTGGTGGCTGGACAGGTCTCGTCTGATTGAACATTGGTTGAGAGGATAACGTTTGCGTCGCTGGCGGTTGGGTCGAGTTGATCGATTCGGGAGCCGCTGTCGTTCTCGGTCTCGGTCTAGCGAGTTCGGTCGATGCCTTCCTGGGGCGGCCTCTTCGCCTTGGCTGTGGTGGTTCGCTTGGAGGCGCTGGAAGGGGAAGAGGTTGAGGCACGGGCAGTGGTTGAGGAAGCGCGTTTTCTGGGAGTTGAGCGGCCATTCTTTCGGCTGTTCGACGGTGTGTTAATAGTCTTTACCTTCTTGCTGGGTGGTGCCATGCTTGGTGTACGGGGCGTTTTGGGTGTTTGGGACTTATGGGTTGATGGAGCAGTGCGCTTTCTACCTTTGCGGGCTCTACCCATGTCATCGCTGTCCAAGTCCGATCCCTCACCGTCACTCTCGGCGGACTCTTTACCGCCCTGGAAATCATCGTCGTCTGAGGAATCGAGCGGAACGTCCCCGAGAACGTGAGGCTGGTTATGGGTTAGGAAGTCGTCGTTAACACCTTCAATGAAGCCACCTACTGCATTGTAGCGCACGTCCTATAGCTATTAGCCAGAGATCCACCTTAGAAGTTGCTGAGAGATACTCACTTGATTCCGACGGCGTGCACCACGTCCGTATTCGCGTTGTTGCGCCGCCACTTCCCGCTCATGCTCTTCCTGACGTTGCTTGAGAATGTTCTCCCAAACATTCTGATCATTTACCGCGTCTCCATTCTGAGCACTCTCATCGTCGTTAGTGACCAGTGTGCCTTTGTCATTTTCCCACACGCGGGCAAAGGAGAACTGCGTCTCGGCCGATTCATCGTCTTCGTCTCCACCCATTGTACTCTCCATCTGACTACGGTCAATTAGCTTATCGACCGCCGCTTCATCGTACACGATGTGATCTCGAGCATCACCACTGAACAATGCTTCGGCTCCGTGCTTGAGAATTGACTCAAGGTCGGTTCCTGCATCTTCTCGCACGTCCATGCTTTCAATAAGTGCATGGTCCAGGGCCATTTTCTTACGGCCAATTTGCATGATCTTTTCTTCAACCGTTTCCTTGGTGGTCATCTGAAAACATAGAACCTTGTTCTTCTGCCCAATACGATGCGCGCGTGAGAGGGCTTGAATGTCCTGGTGTGGATTGAAATCAGGATCGTAAATGATGACGGTATCAGCAGTCGCAAGGTTAATACCAACTCCACCAGCACGCGTTGACAAGAGCATGGCAAACAGTTGTGAGTTTGGCTCGTTGTAAGCGTCGATCTTCTTCTGCTTGTCGAGAGCAGAGAGGCTGCCATCGATTCGGGCATGTGTCAAGCCAAGAGCAGTTAGAAAATCCTCGAGAATTGTCAAACTCAACAAGAATTGACTGAAGATTAAGACACGATGACCTCGTTCTTTCAGCTTCGGCAAGAGTATGTTCAAGAGCTTTAGTTTGCCTGAAGCCTCGACTAGATTGTGCTGAATTATGGCAGGATCGGTGATAGTTCGATCTTCAACAGAGTCGCTGAAGAGGAACGGATGGCACAGTACACGGCGAAGTTCCATGAGTATATTGTTTAATCCCTTGCGCTCTCCAGCCTTGGTTCTGCCTCCAGATATGATTGACTGGATGAGATGAGAATTCTTCGATATGATGGACTTCGAGAGCTTCTCCTGCAAGAACGTCATAGTCACGGGCAATATTATCTGAGCCATCGGTGGCAGAAATTTGAGTACTTTTGCCTTTGTGCGACGTAGAAAGTACGGCCTGATCAACTCATGAAGTTCATTAATCGTTTCTTTGTTGAGATCGGCGTATTTGACATCAAGCTCTTCAGCGTCAAGTGTAGGATCAATGAATTGCAAGAGATTGAACAGTTCGCGCTTGTTGTTCTGCAGGGGTGTTCCTGCATATCGTATCAATAAATGTCTCAAATTGTTGGGAAGATCGTGTCTTACCAGTCAGAAGCAACCTATATGGTATCTTCATGTCTCGCAGCGCACCATACAGTAGGCTCTTGTCGTTCTTCAGTCTTTGGCCCTCATCGACGATCAGACCTTGCCATTTGACAGATCGGAAAGTGGACTTTGCATCAACAGCCGCCTCATACGACATGATGACGACGTGTGCCTTGATACCGCCCTTGGTACCTTCCGGGAAGATTTCATGCCTGAATGCGAGATCTTGAGCTGCCCTACCGCCGTGATATGTACAGACGCGTAGATCAGGAGCCCAATGCTTCAATTCGCGACGCCAGTTGGGACAAGTTGCGTTGGGGACCACAATGAGGAATGGCCAGCAATTGGGTTTGTCATGTACAAGAGTGGTAATCAAGGAGACCACCTGGACGGTCTTTCCCAGACCCATCTCATCTGCCAAGATTATATTCAGTGAGTGATGGAAATTGAATAGCATCCAATTCACTCCCTCAAGCTGATATTCCATGAGCTTTCCTTGCTTGAGGCTCTTTGGCTGCTCATTAAGTTCAATATGTCTCTCAAAGTCAAGACCACGAAATTGCTTGACCCGTTCTGCCATCTTCTGGTCAGAGACGTATGGAAAGTAGACACCTTCAATGTAGTCGTTGTACGCTGCTTGGAATGCTGCATAAGGTGCCCCGGAGTCCTTTGGCGGCGGTTTGTCCCAGACGACCTCCGTGTAGCTCAGACCCTGGAATTTGACAAAGATTTCTTTAACTTCCGAGATTCTGGCAAGATCCTTAGCCTTGCTTGAATTTGAGGAGTTACGCGTGTACTTGAGATTCAATATGACATCAGGTAGAAGCCATTCTTCATCCACAGCCTCCTCGAACGTCATTTTCGGGAGATTGTTCTCCTCATTTTTCAGAAAAGCGACTCGCGAAGGAGGCGCAGCTACACCAAAGATCCATGCACCAGGCATCCATGTGTCGTGGAAATGAGAGACCTTTTGCCATTTCACCAAGTACTCTTTGCTATCCTCAGAGATGTCCAGGCCAGTAGTTCCAGGAGTGTATGATTCTTGATCAATGGGACGCCATGCAACCAGTGTCTGGATATTATGCTCCGCGTTGGCACAATCTTTGCAGCGCCAATCCAACATGGCGTATTCCTCTCGGCGAGCCTCTCGCAGGTCATCGGGGATTTCGCTTTCTTTGGTAGTTGGCGGCAGGTGGTCGAAATGGTACCCACGCTTGCAAGCAGTGCAGCGGAACAAGAGCGTGTCGGCGTTATTGATGAGGTCTGCATTGACTTTTGTGATGGGATCCTCGCCATCATTTTCGAGCCGCAGTCTCTCTTCGATCTTTGGTGTCTTCTTTGAGGAGAATTCGGAACATGAGGCGCCGGGCAACTTGCATGACTGGCACATGGAAGCATCGGGGGCAGAAGCATCCCTTTTCTGGAATATGCCTATGCAGTACCGGCATTGTAGAACGAAGTGGTCGGAGCCGATCTTGGTGACACGGTGGTCTCTAGTAGATCTCAGTCCAAGGCAGATCTTGTGATAAGACAAAGAACAGCCTTGACAACTGATAAGAGGGCCTTTGCCGGAGCGAGCGTCAGCGTCACAAGCATTACACTTAGTTGCATGCAGCTTCAGAAACTCGGAAGACTCGGGTGGTGGTGGTGGAAAAATCTCCTTGACCGAGACGTGCTTTGGAGCATTTGAGGTCTTTTCCTCGATGACTTCATACTCATCATCGATATCTGGTACAATGTAAGTAGTCTCCTTCGTAGCACGGCCCGATTTTCGAACAGGTTCAAACTCAATGGAAGACTCTCGCCCATTTCTGCGAGGATTCTTGAGCTTGGGTCTGCCTCTACCACCTTTCTTCTTTTTCTGGCTACCCTTGAAGTCCGGTAGATCAGAAGTGATGGGCTTGAAAGCATCGTCGGAATCGTTGGCTAACTCATCCTCAGACGACGGGATGAATGAGATGTAGCCCTTGCCCACGGAATTCCGAGCCCTTGTGCTCCTGCGAGCAGCGGGTTCTTGAGATGTCCTACGGTACTCCTCATCATCGTCGTCTTCCCCGCCATCGAGAAGCGTGTCGGCCTTAGCAACGTCCTCATCGATGTCATGTTTGGAAGTGTAATCGACTGAAGCTTGTCGAGATGTTGTTTTTTGTCGTGTGCTGCGGCGAAGTGCCATTCGCGGCTGCTCAAACTCCAGTGCGTCTTCGTCACTGGATTCCATGATCCGACGACGCTTCGTACCGTGAACTGTTGCTATTGAATCTTGATCCGCCTCTTGACTTGCTTGGAACCTCTTTAGAGCAAGAGAGCCGTTGCTAAGCGAGCGCAGATCGTCGTATGCGAGCTGAGACAAAGTTAGCTGAAAGCCCAAGACTGGTGACTGTTTTTAGAAAATTGTAAGAGGAAAGTGGGAAGCCATGATGGATATTGGGCGTGATCGAGATGAGTTGCGACTGGAATTCCAAAGCTTGAAGAGCAAATTAAGCACTAGATATTGGCTGTGCCACTGGACTGTCACCATAAGAAACATGGCAGCCTATGGCTTTGGTAGCCTTTGGCTTTGCATTATCTATGAGACTTGCGTAAAAGGTTCTTGCACTTGCTCACGTTGGTCTGGGCAGGGACTGTAGGGTGTATAGTGTGTTGAATGGCTGCGTTGAGGTCAAGCTCACATTCTGCGCCCAGCCTTGAAAATGGGGCCAGCTCTCTACGCAAACCCACCCAGGAAACTGAGCGTGAGGAAGGCAACGACGGGAAGTCAAAGAGGGTCAGGTGTTCCGATAATGGTGGCTCAGTTTTACTTGAAGTAGCCGGAGCTTGACCCAAAACAAGACAGAAGAGCTGGGATGGTGAATAGGAAGGAGAAGAAATAATGGCAAAGATGCCAACCGCAAGGACGATTGTGATTGTAGTGAATGACAGACGGATAAAAGGCAAAATGGTTGGAAGATAGGCAAAAGGCGAGTGCGAAAATGTGATATAGGTATTGTATCAAGCGCTTGCACAAGAGGAAGGCACTGTCTACTCGCGCCTTCCTCTTGCGCATAACAACGAGATCCGCCAGATCACAAAACTCTGGCCATGGTCTATATCGGTTGAAAAGGGGGAGGGAAAGGGAACAGCGTTGGGCATTCTCTTGGGGCTTGAAAAGTTGAGAGGCATTCTCAAGCATATACTGACACTCACCTGATCTATACGGCCGTCGTCAAATTCCACGCTATACCAAGTATCTTGACCATAGCCATAGTCGTCTTCCTCATCGACGTCGAATTTCTCAAGAATCTTCAGAACATACCATGACGGCGGCAGCTCGATTTTGTTGTAGGAATCTGGGTCTCTCGGGGGGCTAATAACCACCTCAATAGGATGTAGTTGCTGTTGCGCCGCAGCAGAATGATGGCTGTTCGGAGGACTTTCCATGCTGACATCGCCCGTCTGTTCCAGTCCATCATATTCGACCTGGATCTCAGGCTCGTTTTGAACTTCTTGGTCCCCTTCTACCTTATCTTCATCGTCTTGTTGATCACCATCGTCCACATCCATGTTTGCCATTGGTACCAAGGATATCTCGTCCGAATTTGGCGAGAGGTCGGCGTCTTGACCAAGTTCGTCCCCATCGGTGATATCAGTTGCCTCCATGGAGTCCACAGCGTCCATATCATCGTCTGCGGTCATGGCGTGCACATACTTGGGGTGCTGAACTGAGAAAGCTGCAATCGGCAGGTTGTAATGCTGTTTGGAGTGGTGGGGTGAAACTGGTAAACCTGCGCAAGAATTAGCATTGACTTGGTATCCAATGGACTGATATTGACCAAAAGGCTGGACAACATTCGCATACCTTCTCCAAACCTGCCAATGGCTTCTTGCCCGTCCACAATGGCGATCGTGGTTGCGCCGCAAGGCCGTGGTGGGTTGCGAGTAGAAGATCCGAGTCGCGGTTCACAAGCGTTGACTTTCGCGGTCGCAGCTACCGAGACAAAAGGCGCGCTCGAGTTTAAGTGCTACAGGGGTTCCTGAGGTCGCTAAGTGACGGCGGCCGGGATCTGCAGCGGCGCTACCAGCCTGCACATGTTAAACACGATGTCACCACCAACCAGTGGTTCCCCAGTTGGGTGCGGACCCCAGAGCTAAGATAGTGCACTAGCGTCATGCCGCCCGCCAGGGACCACGCGAAATTTTCCAGAAAAGTATCGAGATAAGACACTAATGGCCTGGTCGTGGAAGAACTCGACCGAAGTCTTCATACAGGCGTATTGGGACTTTGTTGACATTTTTCTTGCCACTATTTCTCTATTATTTCTTCTTCCTACACCTGACTCTTTTACAAAAGCTTTGTATTCTCAGCACGGCTGATACTATGAGATGAGAAACTTCAATTCGCTGTGTTTTGTACACAGACACAATGTATTATTCAAGACTTCTGCTTTTACCTCTGTAAACCATGTACCAGTACGATACTCCTCCCTCTCTGCGATACACCGGGGCTTGCGCGAATCCGAAAAGTCGCGGCCTCAAGGCTTCGCTCGCGGAGCATTAGATTCTGCAAAGTCCACCAGAGCAAAGCGACCTCCGTCCCGCGTTCGCAGAGATCCCGACTGGACACCCACGGGCTTCAAGCTCAAGAAGGGCAAACGGGACATCACCGACAAAGGCCCTCGGCCGAAATCACGAAGCGAAAGATTCAACGACCCGACCGAGAGCTTTGGCAAGAAGAGTCTTGTCTACCAAGTCAAACATGGAAATTTGCGAGAGCAACTAGATGCTCTAGGTGGCAATGCGCCCAAGGCCTCCTCGCGCGACAGCTTTGAAAGCAAGTTTGCCGGCAAGTTTGGCGATGATTTCGCAGAAGCCAAGTCTGGCCGCAAAGACGACTTCCGCCGTTCGAGTTCCACGCGACCCAAGGCGGTGGATGCTAGACTCAACTACAACAATGATATATCCGGAAAGCCGTTTCCGCGCAAGGATGCCGCTCCTGGGGGTAGATCATCTGGCTTTGCTAGACCGGGAGATAGGAGTGCTGGCAGATTCGGTGATTCTGGATCACGCAGACAGGACGAAAGGGCTCCACGTACATTTGAAAGCCGGAACTCAAGCTCTAGCAGGTTCGGCGATAGCGGATCACGGAGGCAGGATGATAGGGCTCCACGTGCATTTGAAAGCCGGACCCCGAGCTCTGGCAGATTCGGTGATGGCGGACCGCGAAGGCAGGATGATAGGGGTCCGCGTACGTTTGAAAACCGGAGCCCAAGCTTTGGTGACCGACGAAGTGATGATGCGATTCCACAAAGGAGCGCCTCGGCTAGGGATGACCTGCCCATCCGTATCCACTACACCACGGCGGCATCACAATTTCTGTACGGCCGTTCCGTGGTCGAAGCCGCCTTGAGAGCATCGCGGAGAAAGTTGTATCATCTATATCTCTACGCGGGCAGAGACCGCCAGAACCTCGTTCAGGATGCAACGCTGGAAAAGCTGGCAAATCAGCTCGATGTTCCGGTCACAAAGATCCTCGACAATGATGGGCTCAGGATGATGGACAAGATGAGTGGTGGACGTCCCCACAATGGTTGTGTTCTTGAGGCCTCTCCAACGCCGCAAGTGCCTCTGAAGTGTCTTGGCCAGTTGTCGGAAGACACTTCCAAGCCCAGTTTCAAGGTCGAGTTGGCCTACCAGTCAGCCGAGGATGCAGCTATCAATGGATCTCCCGAAGAGATCCAATACCATGCGAAAGGAAACAGGAAGCCTTTCTTCCTCCTGCTCGATGGCATTCTGGACCCTGGTAACCTCGGAGCTATCCTCCGTACAGCTGCCTTCCTCGGTGTCACAGGTGTTGTCATCAGCAAACATGGATCCTCGGGCCTAACGCCCGTCTCTCTCAAGGCATCATCTGGTGCATCGGAAGTGCTGCAATTGTATTCCACAGCTTCATCTTTGGACTTTATCGAGCGTTCCAAAGACAATGGCTGGATGATCTACGCATCCGTAGCTGCTGGCCCACGGTCACGAGGCAACTCGCACCTCACCATTGACAGGATAGAGACGTACGATCCCCTCTCGGAGCGACCTACCATTTTGGTCATTGGCAGCGAGGGTGAAGGTCTCGAAAAGAAAATGAAGAGACTTGCCGATTTCGAAGTTTCAATTCCTGGGCAGACGGGACTGCTGAGCACCATTGATAGTTTGAATGTCAGTGTTGCGACAGGCATCATGTGCTCGGCATTCTTGAAGAAGAGTCAAAACTTTGAGATTGAAGAAGCGGCGGACAATATCAAGGAGCAAGAGGGAGAATCTACACTCTGGTGATGACCATACCAATGTATAAAAATATGTACAAGGCTTGTATACTATATAAAAGGCATAAAAAATGGACCGGGTAATGGGAGGACTGCACATGTAATGATGGAAAGGTTCTCGGCTACCTTGTAACAATTCATGAGATCATGAACGCCCCAAAATCACCACTGACATAGAAGATGAAAATAACCAACAATACATTAATGATGACCGGTACGCCGTCCCTTCTATATGCTTGATTTCCGAGATTAGCTGCATTCCATCAATTATAACGACACAGGCCGATTGTGTCTGGGTCATAACACCTAGAGCCATGTCTATCGTCACTGAATCAGCGGCCCCTTTACGAAGTTGTAGTCTCGTTCAGAAACGCGCGCACCAAGAGCTTGTTGAACAATGGAGTGCCCAGCCCAGTCACGGGATCCCAACCCGCCGTGGCGTTCCACCCGGCGCCCACGATCTCGGGCGTGGGCAGCCCAGAGTACTGGCTGTAGGGGCCACACCCGCGGCTGCCGCCCTGGGTGACGTCGGTCAGGGCACCGGCGGGGCCCGCGACGCTGTACAGCCACGGGTTCAGGAACCCGAGCGGCCGGCGGCCGGCGGCCACGAGGGCGTTGTTGACGAGCGAGACGATGGCGGCAAAGGTCGGCGCCGACGCCGAGGTGCCGCTGACGGACGCGACGGCGCCGTTGTTGACGATGCGGAAGCCGTTGCCCTGGGCCGCGACGTCGGGGAAGCCCCGGCCGGAGGCGTTGTACAGGCCGGCGAAGTGGTCTGGGCCGAGCTGCTGGTCGAGGTAGGCCGAGACAGCGGCGTCCTGGTAAGCGGGCCGCGGGAAGTAGTCGCTGAAGCCGCCCGAGGAAAAGGACACGGCCTGCTCCGCGGGCAGCACGTTGGCCGCGGTGGCGCCCACGCTGGTGACGTAGGGGCAGCTGGCGGGGAACATGGGCGTGAAGCGCGGCGTCTCGGCCCCGTCGTTGGTCTGGCAGGCCGACCCGGGCCCCGTGTCGCCCGACGCGAAGATGACGCTCACGCCCCGGGCGCCGAGCTGGCCCAGCATGGTGCAGACCTGCTGCGCGTAGGCGGGCGGGAGCTCGCGCTCGTTGTCGGCGTACGAAGTGCTCCAGGTGGTGGGCAGCTCGGCGTCAGTAAGATTGAGCAGGTAGGTGACAAGTTCCAGGTAGGGCTCGACCGAGACTTGATCCGGGTACGGTTGACTGGAGTCGGATTCCCGTCAGCAAAGTCGTCGGTGTGATCAAAGTACTCCAAGATGCTAGAGGAAACTTACTCTAGATCGGGGACCAAAGGCCCGCGTCCTCCGACGGAATAGAATCGAAGATCGGTATTGAATCCAAGCGCTGCAGCATATTGTATATCCAGACTGGCCTCTGTATCATCCGTCCCGTCTTGGTAGTTCTGACCACTGTTGACTAAGGTAGTAGTAAAGTTCTGGTCGGAAGAAAGTGCCGCGTATTTTCCCAAGAAAGTCTCCAAAGAGGCGTAGTTGGCATATTGCTGGTATTCATAAGCAAAGTTCGTAGCTCCAATCATCCTTTGGCTTCATCTACTCACCTCGAGGAAGCCGCTGATGCCAAATATTGTCTTTGCCGCGGGCTTTGCAGTGTAATTCCCAATGTTGTACAAGAGTCTCAAGCAATTAGGAACAATGAAGTAATTGCAGACCTTGAGAGCCTCCGTCTTGTTGGTATCGAGTACTGATAAATCCAGTGTTGACGACAATCCCTCTACATCATGTACTTTTTCATGTGTGGCTAGACTGGTCGTGGGCTTTTGCATACCGCTGAATACCGTTGTGGGCTGTATCGTCGTGATGTGTGACCTGATGGCTTCTGGTACCGAGTATGCTAGTGTGCGGGTTCTGAAGTTGCTCGAGTTGCCGTGGCTGTAGACGTTGAAATCAGCATTGAGCAGGCTTTCTACCTCAGAAACTGTTGCTCTAAAATTGATCCAGTCGCCCGTGTTCTCGATATTTTGAGCAGGGATTCCAGCAGACTCGAGCCAGGCCAGGACTGCATCCGTCGATTCCTGCCGTGGTTTGACGAGTTCCCGAACTTGCTCTCTGGACAGAAAATGACGGTATGAAGGATGACTCGGCGTAGAAATCTCAAGGAGCGTTCTCTCAAACAGTCCACTAGACACGTTGGGTGACTCGAGTGCAATCCGCAGCTGAACTATCGACGAAGCATTGGCCTTCTCGACTATCTGCCAACCATCCGGAACAGTCGGGAGGGACTCGACAATGACGCTGTTGCTTGCTGCGAGAGAACAGAACAGCAACACTGCCGTGACTATTCGAAAAGTAAATAAGTCATTGTCTTTGTGATGAAGACCTCTTCAAATAAGTAGCAACTGGTCGAGCCGTGTTACAAGCCTGACGATAAGATCTTTCTGAAGTTTGAGAGAAGCAGATGACAGATACATACCAAAAAGCACCATTGATCTCATTGTGAAGCGAAATGTGTACGGGACGAGATTCGAGCCGTTTCACATGGAACGACTATGTTTCTAGTATTTACTTGCACAAACTGTAGCACATATGCAGGAACCCTGATTAGCACACGGCGCAGGGTCGTTATGCAGCGGCATCGATCACCCGCCCGAGACTCACTATGTCGTGGCTCGATGTTGCATCCGATGTGGGATGCCAAGCCGATGCTGGGATGGTATTTCATGTGTGTGACTTGAGGTCTCGATATTTAACATCCGATCAATGGCGGTACTATATAGTTCTTGGCATGGAAATGGCAGAGATAATTTGCGCGCCAATCAAGAAGTCGCGTTGACCAGGACGCAGATTGACAATCGGAACGCGCCGTTTGCAGACGGACGTGAACATTTATCATACATCCGAGACTTCCATCTATTCAGTCTAGACAAAAGCTTGTCGTTCAAGTCGGCAGATGAAATGAACGAGGCTAGTTGGAGTCCACCATATGAATAATCGACTTGGCCATATCGACTGCCGTTTTAGGGTTGAGCCGAAGTCCTGCATAGTCGCCGCCGGGATACACCCCAGACGTCATATTGGCAATTGCCTATTTTAGACTGAGAATCCGTGTAACTCTGAATTGACACCTTCCCAGTGGATGGTAGAAACTTGTCAGACTTTTCGTAAAAGTTTTTCGCATACTGAGGTTTCGAGCATAATGCAACTCTTTTCCTAAGTGCGAGCGAGATCTATCCAGGTTTCTAGACATCCTTGGCCATGATGCGAGGTTTGTTCAGCAAATAATAATTCTCCGAGGGCACGCAAGCCTTGGTCCATGAGTCTTGACAAAATATTCCAATCCACCGTAATGTATCCTGGTTACAATTGAATAATGCACAATAGCTGGCCATTTGATCGGCTCCGAGATGTATAAGAACATCGTATATAAGAGTCTTGGCATGCGATCTATAGAGCTCTAGGTGAATGACAGGCTGAGTTGGTGCAACATGGTGGCCAGCCAAAATTTATACAACAGCCACGCCGTTAATTTATTCTGCAGAAACACTTTATGATCCCTGGCTCAGGTTGCAGCCGCATCAATTGGGCCTGCTATATACTCCTTGTAAACAGCTTGTCATGCCCTTTGCAATCTTTGCCACTAATGTGTCAACTATTATCAACTCAAAGTCTTCTACACTCAATATATTTTAGCGTTGTGAATACCCAGGAGAAACTAAGTATGTTCGATGGCATGAGCTCACCACGCAGAACAGCTCAGAATCATGCTTCTTCACATCGTAATGGAACAAAACAATATTTCTCTTGGATACAAACAGGACGGACGATGATAAGCCTGTACTAGAGAAGTCCCGTTTCCTCAAGGAAGACTGTTTCGAGAGAAGAAGTCTATAAGGTGAGGGCTGGTGAAGTTGAAGTTGGCGGTATGGTTTGGGCTACCAGCCAAGTCCAGGCCGAGCGTGCTCGGCCAAGCGTGTCCCAAACCCTCAATGGTCAAGGCTCTCACTTCAGCGCCCGGGCAGTCCCAGACTTCTTCAAAAACGCCTTCGTAAATTTCCAACACCTTTGGCTCCGGCCACTGGCCGTGATATGTGCCCTTGCACCCATTGCGCTCGGCCCACTGGCGCCTCCACAGTCTGACATCGGGTTCTGGCCCAAAAGAACCTCCCTCGGGGGTGCGGCCAAAGAATGGAGTGATGGTGTCTTCGACTCCATGCGCGTGGTAGATGGGGACGGGACGAGAGGGGGTGCAGTTGTGGAATGAGAAGGTTCCCTGATACAAGGCTGGCGAGACGGGCGCAAAGGCGGCAATCAAGCTGGTCGTATCTTCCCTGCAAGCCAATAGAGCAGTGAAGCCGCCACCGTTGGATTTTCCGCATGCATAGATTCTCTTCGGATCCACATTGTAAGTCGCCGAGATTGTTTCGACAATGTCATATACATAGGCAATCTGTAGTGGTCAGCTATGCTTGGGCAGCTTAGGTAGAGGATAATCTTCCGTACATCGTCGACGGTAGCGTTTTCATAAGGAGCTCCTTTCCAGATGTGCTTCATCGGATAGTCTGTATTGTTGACGCCTTGGGCATATGCCGTCAAGAATGGCTTTCCGGCAATGCGCAACGTCGGGTCCGATAGCTCGGTGATTCTCTGTTGCTTTTCACTAAACCCGCCGGCTGATGATGCCTTTTAGTATTCATTTCCTTCTTAATGCATGTGATCAATAGGATATCAAGATCGAAACCACCAACCTCCATGGAAAGAAAGTACGAGTGGGTGCGACTCTTCATGGTTGTATGAATCAGGGATATTGAGGAGAAATGTCCGTTCCGTCGGAAGTGTATATTTCACGTTGCCCCTGACGGGAGGCGAGATATCGGGCCCGAATCCTGATAGCACGACCTGAGACGCCAGCGCAGACTGGACGCCAAGCGCGCAGAGAAGAGTTGGCAACATTATCATGATAGATGATGCACTTTCGATGAAATTGGTAAAGACGGGAAACCACACGCTCACTCATGGGTTGTGCTCGAACTAAAGTAAGCCGCATTTCGGATACAGGACCGAAGAGGTTTCGGCACGCAGCGAATGAGCCGCCTCCGCAACTAAACCCCACTTTGGCTATCACGACATTGTGGGCGTAATCATCGTCAATTCAGCAAACTGGTGTCAGTGCGCAGCCTGTCTGTATGTATTGTTATCTTGAAAGAGATAAGCAGAGATCGATGTAGTTATTCATGCTTTTCAATGTCTTGTTTTTTTGTGCTTTCTTGCCAATTGGAATACCATTCTCCCAAGTATTTGAAGTCTGGGCTTCGCGAACCCACCGAGACTTTTAGTTGACGGTTGATCACAATGACACTAATATCGGGCAAGGAATGCCTAAGCACCAATCTACGTGAATAATCAATGCTTGGTAGTATGAAGGCACCAATGTTGTAGATCTCACCTTCTCAAAAGCAGAAAGATTGAGAATCAAAAGAGCGGCTAGAAGAGACGGACAATAGATATATGGTTGAATCGGCCAGTGATACACAGTGGCGGTTAACCCCATTTAGGGCTCCTGCCAATCACTGGTACCTGACAGCCGACACGGGCGGCCTTTCCCGGTGCAGCACAACCTTATGAATTCTGATGCCAGCAGGGTTTGATTGTTTATATTTCGAATGATGATAGTAAAAATGAAGAAATTCTGATCTCTGAAAAGTTGATGCCTGGAAACGTTGAAGCTCGGTGCGTTGGTCACTGCTGGCAGGCACCCAACAAATGTACTGTTTATGTGGCTGCCTTGGGGTCCTTTCTGGAAGCCACCACCTACAAAAGTTCGACTAACAAGCCTTGAGCAGAGGGAAAGAGTAAAGAAGAGCTTCAACAAACATTAGCAGCTGTACACATTCTGTAACAACTCTCAGCGCAACTTCCATATGCAGAGCTTATGAGCGTCCTCATTTTTTTAGGACTAGGGAAAATTCTGTCACATTTCGTCTCAATCCCGTCACTCAACACCACCAACAACTTCTATTAAAACTTGCGACGACGGGTTGGCTTATTCTTTCCATAAATCAGTTTTGAATTTTGGGTCTTTTGAGACTGTTTTTTTTTTAACATCAACGAGCGCGAAATTTGTCAACATGATACGAAGCGCTCACTACGACGAGGTCTCACCTGAAGACGAGCCACAAGCTTCTTCCGACGCAGGTTCAGACTACTCAGCAGAAAACACCAAACCAGCAGATCAAACAATGAAAGCAGCACTCAAACGACTTGACAGAAAGTACGACGATGATGGCGATAAAATCTATCTCGAACGCAAGAGTGGAGACAATGTGAAGAACGATCGCGATGTAAGCAATACCATACCGTACCCTGCAGCTCGGAGTCATCATGGGCTTCTCCAGGCTCTTGAATGCTCTCAACGGTACAAGTTTGTCCGAGTTTAAAGACGATGCTGATCAGTTATTACTTTGTAGTGGTGGGATCTGTTTGCTTTGTGCGAGATCCGTAGCTTCTGGGAAGACGGTGAACTTGAGGGCACAACTTTGCGCGTCAATTCACCTCTCCTCAAACAGCTCCTCGAAGATGTGATTGGTGACTTTCCTAGTGAGCCCATAGACGCCAGCACAGATGTTGAGCTCAACACACCGGCGCGTTGTTTATTCTTCTACCGCGATGAGCTGAAGGAAGAGGGCATGAAGCGTTTTGCAAACAACACAGACGGTCAGGCTCATGTAAATATCTTGCTCAAATATATCTGTGATACTTTTGAGGATGATTCCAAATCTTACAAAAGAGCAACCACGAGCAAGGCTGGCGCTATCAACTATGAGCACCTGTGGACTATCTTCAAGCCTGGCTCGCTGGTCTACGTCAAGGTCCTCGGTCAGCCTCGTGCTTACAAACTTCTCGACGTCCGATATATTTCCAGCCAAATCCCGGCACTGTCTTTGTCAGTACAGTTCATCGACTATGATGGCGACAAATTCGGCACTCGCGCGACAGAGTTCCGCATCCCTCAATTCTCAGGCACGCTTCGCATCGACCAACTAAACGTACGGCCCCTGAACACCATGCCGAACAAAGAGGAGATCCGCGAGCAGCTAACACAGCGTGGACACCGATTTGAAAAGCTTGTAGGCCAGAATTACATGAACTATACTGGTGTCGCCGTGAAAGCACAACAGGGTGGCTATGAGCGAGTCAACCTGACTGAGCGAGTCATGATCGATACGAAGACTTACCACCGTCTTGACCCAAATGATGCATTCTACGTCTTGGAGCTGGAGGGCAATGAAGCCGTCAAACGACAGCGCGAGATCCGCAAACACAACGGCGGAATTGATTTGGATGGTGTCTCCGAAACCAAATTATACGACGAGTTACTGGACGAGCATCGGCTCATCACGAACGCAACGATTCGGGGATATGCTTTTACCAACAAGCGCTTTTTGGAATTTTTCGTGGATCAGCTTTCTCCCATCGAGTGGAACACTGATTGTTTCAACCAGCTCGTTCTAGACGCCGAACCCAAGAGAACTGTCAAGGCCTTGGTTTCTATGCACGCAAGGAGGAGCAGGAACGACTTCCAAACATTTGATGATATCATTAAAGGAAAAGGTCAAGGACTGATCCTGGTCTTGCACGGCCCTCCTGGTGTCGGGAAGACGTTGACAGCTGAATGTGTAGCCGAGTGGGTGCAATGTCCGCTCTTTACGGTCTCCTCAGGGGACCTAGGAACGGACAGCAATGCTCTGCAGAAGCGTCTCAACGAGATCATGGACATGGCTAGCACCTGGAAGGCGGTACTTCTGATTGACGAGGCAGACATATTCTTGGAGCGCCGCACTTCCCACGATCTGCAACGAAACAGCCTCGTTTCCATCTTCCTCAGAGAGCTGGAATACTATACAGGCATCATGTTTCTCACTACAAACCGGGTCGCCACCTTTGACGATGCTTTCAAGAGCAGGATTCACGTCCCGTTGCGGTATACGAGACTCACCATGAAGTCTCGACGGGCTATCTGGCAAAACTTCTGCAACCGGGTTCCTGGTGGCACTGATATTGACGAGAAAGGACTGGACCAGCTGGCGCAGCACGAACTGAATGGACGGCAAATCAAAAATATAGTCAAGACTGCTGAAAGTCTTGCCGCATTCGAAGGTGCGAAGCTGAATCTTGAGAGACTAGAGGAAGTCAGTCTTATTCAAGCCAGGTTCGAGAAGGATCTACTTGAGACTGTGGAGAATGAATTGGACGGAGTATAGACCCAACGGTTGAAGCTACTGTCGCCCAAGAGGTAGCGATACGGGCTTTAGATCTGTCGAGATCAATCACATAGCAAATTATACTTAGACAGCTTACGTAGATAATGATGGCAATGATCCAGTATTGTAACGATTGAGGCAAGGCGCCGTGTTCCTAAGTATACATGTTGAACGAGGGCATCGCCAGTCGCCTCCAATCTGTCGAAATTGAATTCTACTCTAGCAATCAAGTTGCGAGCCTAAGCGTAGGACCTATCTGAAGTTCTTCTGAACAGGCGGTTAGCGCCTAGAACCACATTTGGCTAGAGATGCGTTCGTATACTCAACCCCACTGTCGCCCAGGTGGAGCCGATATACTGTAGCAAGGTGTCAGCCGCTATTTCTCGAGCCTCATTCACTAACGAGCACTAACAGCCCCGATCATTGCCTGTAGTGGTATATCATGACGCCCGAGATATATGCGCTGTCTGTCGGAAGCGAGCAGATAGGTATGGTTATCTAGGTAGGTACTTGCCAGTGACTCATCCAGACGACATGACAAGATTCGACCACAGGGGGCAACAAACAAACCCCAAATCCATCAATCCGAATACTCGGAGCTTCTGCTCCTGGATCCTTTTCCCCACGACGCAGCCGAGCGATGATCTACGGAATAGCGGGTCACCATAGCGGGAGAGCTGCAAGCCTAGGCGTCAGTAGGGCGGGATGGTTGGAGGGGCTCCTGAGCTTTTGTTCCTGACGCTCATTTCGTCATCATTTCCTCCAACCCGCATAACATATCTGGCCTCTCAGATCGCGATGGCCATGGAGGAAAGGCGAAGACGAACTCTCGAGGCGAGGGAGGAGAACGTTTCTTCTTTCTTTCCACTTGCCGATTGGAGCCCGTTGTGCTGCGCTCTTGCGTTGCGTCCTCGACTTACACGTCATGATTCCCCGGGCCTTCTCCCACCATAAGACACCTCTTGCAGCAGGACTTCTTCGCTGCGCAACATATCAACCACCACCACAACCATTACAGAGGCTAGGAATCTCTCGAACAGCAAGTTTTTCCATACTCAACTCTACCAATTGTCGACCATTCCAGAAACTATACTCGAATAGACAAACCACCAGGATGTCTTCAAGCAACGCCCATCTCAGTCGCGACAGCCTCTTTGACCTCAAGGGCCGCGTGGCCCTGATCACGGGCGGCGGCTCAGGTATCGGACTGATGGCCACCCAGGCCCTCGTGGCCAATGGCGCAAAGGTGTACATTACGGGCCGCACGGCGGAGAAGCTCGACCGCGTCGTCGAGCAGTACTCGCAGGGCCAGGACTCGATCATCCCGCTCACCTGCGACGTGGGCAAGAAGGACCAGATCAGCAACTTGGTCAAGGAGATTTCCTCGTGAGTTTGCATGATTAGTAGCGTTGGTCATTGAAATGAGAGAAAGGCAAACATTCACTGACTTCAATTTCCCAATAGGCGAGAGCCTTGCTTGGATATCCTCATCAACAATGCCGGCATCAGTACCTCCACGGTGTCGACCGAGGCCAGTTCAGCAGAAGAGGCCAAGCAAAACCTCTTTGATACGGAAAGCGCAACTTTCGATGAGTGGACAGAGTCCTACCAGACCAATGTTGCCCAAATCTGTAAGTTATATTGGTAATTTGTCACGCGCGGGAAAGGGAAATACGGAAGGACTGACAAGGAGGGAAATAACATAAAGACTTCATGACTGCCGCGTTTCTACCACTACTACAAAAGAGCACCGAGAAGCACCAGGGGTGGAGCTCGACCGTCATCAACATCAGCTCCATCAGCGGCATGGTCAAGACGGCACAGCACCACTTCCCGTACAACGCGTCCAAGGGCGCGGCCATTCACCTCAACCGCATGCTGGCGTCGGAGATTGCCGGCCAGGGGATGAAGATCCGGGTCAACTCGATCGCGCCGGGCGTGTTCCCCAGCGAGATGACGGCCGACGGCAGCGGCCCCGACCAGAAGAGCCACATTGAAAAGGACAAGTACAAAAAGGTCCCCGCGCAGCGACCCGGCAAGGACGAGGACATGGCCCAGGCGGTCTTGTTCTTTGCCGTCAACCAGTACTTGAATGGTCAGACATTGGCGGTGGATGGTGGATACACCATTGCTGCTGGGCTATGAGCTCAGAAAATAATAATAATTTCGCATTTGGAAGCGCATTGACGACATAATGACTCGACTTTTAATACAAGACGTTGGACGACTTTTTAAAGTTCTTTGAGTGAGCTACATGGGCTGAGGCGCCTGAATCATCGGCTAATCCGTAGCGGCCGTCGCACCGATGGGATGGTCAAATGTTTATATCCTGCATCTTTTCCTGGCTGTTGTTAAAGGTGTGCCATGGCTCGTGGTTGTGGTTATGTCAATTCTACCAGATGGGGAAAAATGAATAAGCCATTTAGTATTCCTGAGCAATGAAACTGATATGATTGAAGATGTGCACCCTGAAAAAGTACATGCCGAATCGTAAAGGGCGGCTATTTGCTTCTTGGCTTCACATGATGCCGACTTGGTCTAGAACTTGTCTCAACGCTTTGATGAGTTTTTTTTTTTCTGCTATAGGGCTGACCTGTGTATGGAAATGTACTACAGATCATCATAAACTCCGAGCGAGCGAGCGGTTTTTTGGCGGGTGGGCGCATCGACTACGGCGGGTTCTAGAATTGACTTTTTCGTGTACATTTTTGGTGGCTTTGTTTAGTGTGTGGCTTTCGAAAAATCTCGATTGACTTTTCTGGAACGATAATATAAATAGGTCCTTCTGGATCACAGATCCAAGTCAAGTAATATCGGCAGTTGATTTCTTCTCGCTTTGACAATGAATTGCACCGCAACTTTGGTTCGCTCCCTTGTGCACGCGACATTGAGTCGAATCTTTTTCTGGTGGTGATGGTGGTCGTGTGAGCTTTTGGATCCTGATTTTCAATTTTGGATACCTACCTACTCTGTGCTGAGGTAACAAATGAAATTCAAGATCATTGCCCACAGTGAAGCAGAAATGAATGAATTTGATGCATGCATACACTCTTACTTGCCCATGTGCTTGCATACATGCAGTTCCATCATTGGAAAAAAAAAAAAAAAAAAAAAAAAGTCCCTGCATTCCTTTTCGTTTGTCCTCTTCCTTGCATTTCCCCGACCGTCTGGACTCTGGAATGAGCCCCCCGGCGCCTTTTGGTGTCAGTTCTTTTTTAGTCTTTGTGCCTATCGATAACCTTATTCTCCCCTCCCCCCTTGTCCCCTGTAGAGAGACACGAAGGGTAAAAAAAGAGACACGAAGGGTAAAAAAAGAGACACGAAGGGTAAAAAAAGAGACAAAGACTTCTTCGTACCCCACCGTTCCATCCGATCTCACCCCTACCCTCATGCCATGTCATCTGCACGATAAGATTTGAGATCCGGGATGGGCGCTGTTTTAGGCTCGACGGGGCCGCAAACGACGACGCTCTAGAAGCTGATCATTGGCATGGATGGCACTAAGGACTAAGGGCGTATCCATGATGGACACTCACTCGACTGGTCGTCGATCCAGGGCCCAAGGGTTCATGGTAATCACAACTCATTTTACTTAGGTTGAGTTTATTCTGGACACAGCGTGTGGACGCTTCATGTCACTCACTTACGGCCATAAGACCAGCTAAAAAGTAAATCACCTGTGAACCCATGTCATGTGGTTAATCGTTTTCATTTGCAGCTATCTTGGCATATTGTCGCGCATGGCTGTATCAGCGATGGCATCGATAGACAACCATGCAGAGTGGATGGACTGCCAATGTCACAATAAACCACATTTATCTTTCTCTGAAAACATGTCACAAAGTCCCTTGATGGGAACAGAGGGACATGAACAATGCTCACTATCCTGCACTCTTGGGTGGCTCGAAAAAAGTTCCATTCTTCGCAGGCCAATGACAAAAAAATTGACAAAACAAACATCCTAGTAAAAGCCCATCTCACGCTCTGCTGCGAAGTGCCGATATTGTAAACGCCGAAAGGATGCGATGCAGAGGTATCCTAAATGGGTCAAGCACGGGGAAAACATGCCGTGTGAACCAAAAGCAAAAACTGTACTACCATGAACAATCTGTGGAGTGGAGGATGATCTGAAGAAAGACTCTTCGCGCTCCGGGTATCAAATGTGAAAATGCCCTGATGCTGTGTATATGGGGGAATCAGATCATGGTGTGATCATGTGCCGGCTGTGCCGAATGTGCCAGATAGGAAAGAATAAAGCAAAACTCCAATGATCCGTAAAAGAGTAGGAAAGGCGCAAAGTTGCTGTTGTGCTGATCGCTCTAAGACAGAAAAGTAGTGGAATGCCACAAATCAAGATTTGTGTAAATCCACTGATGATAATGTGAAGGGCAATTGATCATGTCGCAGAGATCGAGTGTCGTTGCATCCCATGCCTGATGAGACTACCTTGTCGCCTGCTGCGCATTGCGCTCATGATGGATGAGGTATGATGAATTACGCAAAGCGCTCGATCCAGTGCTGGTCCAACCAGCTAACCTTGTCAAAAGCTGTCCACAGCTTGGACGCCTTATTGACGTCAATCTTGCAAGCCTGCTGGGCATCCGTCTTGCGGAAATCCTTCTTAATTTTGAGACATTCCAGGCGAGCCACAAACATTCGGCGCTTGCTGGTCAGGTAAGTTGCAGCATCGAGTCGCAAGTTGGCTGCGAGCGAGAGCTCGTCAGGGTGGAGCAAGTGACGGTTGGGGTCGTTGCTAAGATCGATCGGAGCCCCCTTCCAATCGACCTTGAGACTGTTGGCCTTTGCAGGCAGAGAGCTCACAGGTGGGCAGTAATCGGGCAAGGCATTGAAGTCCTTGTCCTCGCGGCTAGGTGCCGCAGCTCTGCGCGAGGCGGGATCGGGCGTGGCGTTGATTCTTGAAATGACCTGTCTCTGAGGTTGAGCAGTAGGTGAGGCCGCTCGAATAGGTCGAGGAGCAGGTGCCGCTGCTTGCAGTGGCCGAGTTGTAGCTCTCGATGGCTTGACAACCCGCTGCGCATGATTGCGAATAGGCTGTTGAGGCTTTGCTGGTTGTATGTGTCTCTGCCTATAACGATTGTATGGTCGTTGGGCTGCTCTATCAGCAAGAGCTTGGTCGCGGCACATCTTGAGCCATGCCCGAGGATTCCGGCCGTACAACTCTCCAATTCGAGACGTGAATGACATGACCACCTGATAATCTTCAATGCGTGGCGGTGCAACTTGCTTGAACATATCAGTAGGCCTGGACTCGACATGAAGGTCGATGATGCGCTGGGCCTCGATCGATTCCTCCTGACCAAATAGTGGCTGTTGAGTTGGCGAGGCTTCATGACCGGGATAGAGAATAGGATCCTTGACGGGTGTGCTGCTTCTCGTTGATGCAGGAACGGAATGGTCGATCTTTGATAGGGGACTGATTGGTGGCGACAAGGGAGGATTGGGTCCATGAGCCTTGCGAACATCTGAGGCCATCTGCTCTGTTGCCTTGGGCACTGTTGCAGGGTGCGCAAACGACTCCATAGGGGGAAGCTCAGGCGGCGACATGAGGTTGCTGATGTCGAGAGGCTTTGTGGCCTCGACACCACTCTTGGAAGTAGACATTCTGATCGACTCGATATTCGATGCTGTCGAGAAATTCTGTGGTCCCGAAGGAAAACTCATTGCAGAATGTTGTCTGTTGTTGTTCAAGTTATTGGGTGACAATATGGTCGACCAAGCGGGTTTGTAAGCGTGAGTCTTATATAAGTGGGAACAAAGTGGCGAAACCAGGCAGACGCCAGAGTTCGCGAGAAGATTCTTGTGAGTCAATGGAGAGAAATTAACAGTGTTGCTCAGATCAATTGCAAGTGTAGATGCGTAATGCGCAAGCTGTTTAAGAATTGAATGCAGCCGGAGTCGTTGGTAGCGTTGGCTGTGCAGTGCGTGGGAGGCAACTTTGGGTTTGTGATGTTGGAAGTTCAGGGAAGATGCAAGAATGCTGAATCCGGAAATAGGCGTTAGAAGTATGAATTCCGTTGGCTGCTGGCCCTTTTCCCCTCTCTCTCCTTCCAGCTTGTGCGATTGTGCAATAGTTGGACCGTCCGGCCTCCTGTGAATCAGAGGAACAATGGAACTGGGAACAGTCTGCCCAAGCGTCTAATTCAAAGGATACCTAATAACAATAGCCAGCGATCGTGGAGGTGGGTTGCTTGTTGGTTGCCACTATTTGCGGGGAGGAGGCCAAGATAGTGCGTGCAGGGAAGCGGTATAGGACTCCCAAACTTGAATCCAAGATCCAAGGACATGCATGAATAAATATGTAGCGGGAAATGGCACACACCAGGAGGGTGGCGGGAAAAGCTTCGACTGCTAACTGGTCAACTGACCCAAAAGCGCGATGAGGTAGTAAGAAGGACCGAGAAGGAATTGGGAAGAAAGGAAGGAGAAACAACGAAGCCGATCTGGTGGAAGATCCATTGAGAAATAGACAACAGATATGAGGGAGCTCCTGGCTCTTGCGCGCGCGGGGAGAAAGGTAGCAGCCCCCAAAGCAGCAAGCAGAACTGGATCAAAATCCAGGCGGACGCAGCCATCTCAACACCTGGAGCAGCAAAGTTGGTGGTGGTACCTCGAGGAAGGAGGCGGATGATGGCGCCGTGGTGGTGTTGACCAAAGGAGTCACTTTCAATACAGTACCCCCCAACTCGTTCTTCCCCCCCATGTACAACCCAAGTCACCAGGCAGGCTCCCAAGCAGACGCAGTGTGCGGGCGCAGGGATGTGACACATTGATACCGGCTTATTTTAGGACCTGGCCCTGCGTGCGAGGTGAGATTGGCATTAAAGTACTCCAGGTACCCTCATGGATAAGGTACTCCTGCCGGGGACGAGGGAAACCTTCAATATTCTGCTCGGCCCCTCCTTCGTTCATGAAGCAGTAATGGGCATGCCCTATTCTAGGTAGTACGTAGTAGGGAGCCTTTGGCGTGCACCTACAACGCAGGCACGCAACCAACGGTGAACTCTAGCCAAGGTACATGCTTACATAGCCCCGGCCATAAAAGAGCATTCTTGCGGTCAACGTCTGAACTCTCGTGCTGGCGTGAGGACTTCTGTTGTGTCTTATCGGCGCTATCGTGACATGCAATTTGGAATACGGCCATGAACGTTGCGATTGACTTGTAGCATACTTGTTCTATACTGCAGACAATGTAGTCGACGACGACAACGACCTGGATAAGGTAGTCAGGAGGAAGACCAAAGAGGGGTAGGTAGAGAGCATGACCAATGGCCCCGGGCAGACTCGATGGGGTGTGTGTCTCAAACATGGGGGCGTGTGATGCATCCTCGTGGATCGTTTTGGTGGATTTGCACCAGGTCATTGAATGACTGTCCAATAGGCGTCGGATTCAATACACCCAAATGGCTGCCAGGGAGATCCAATCGTCGAAATGAATTGAGCGCTGCCTGTGCGTGCGCGGGTGGTGTTGCGCTGATATCGCCGAGCAGGGCGCCCAAGGTAGATTGAATAGATATGTAATGCACATTGGGTACCAATGTCGACCTTCTCCATTGTTTTTGGTGCAACGACATAGTACACATACTACACTGCCCAGACAGGCTCCGCGGCATAGGTCGGGAAGTATTGTTTGGTTTAGTCTGTCTGACTGGGCTTGGCCTTGCTGCCCCTCCTCGGACGAAACAAGCAACTATGGTAGACTGGAGTAGCGACTGGAGCGAACGGGAGAGTGGCCACGCGTGTGCGCGCTTCCGCGCCTCCACGCCTCCACGGAGCCCGTGAGTGGCAGAGCTACGGTTTGAACAGCGTCTCTCAGTGGGCGCACAATGCATTTCTCCAGCAGATTGGCAGGGCAGAGCTCTGTCGTGTTGCCTCTCCTCTGGTGCCTCGTTTCGTGCAACAGGCACAATTGACATAGTTTCGCCCAATTGACGACAGACAGATCTGCTGGCAATGCTAGTTGTTGCAGCAGTCCCTGCGATCAGAGAACCAAAGTATATCTGACATGTCATCATCCCGTCGGCTAAGACACGTTTGCCAAGCTTTCAATGGAAGGTAGGGCGTAGGTCTTTCATGGGCAGACGGGACAAATCATTGGGTTAGTCAACAGGGTTATGGTCAGTAGATTTGTGCTGTAGGTAGGTACAGACGTGGGATCTCGTCGGCGGCAGCCTGCGGAGGCATTGGCCAGGAGGCAACATAGGTTCGGCAACCTTCCCAAGGCAGATGGACGGACCAGCGCACTCACTTGAAGCCTCGACTATAGTTTCGCCCGCCTTCACGACCTTTGCCCGTTTGCCCAGTTGCCTGCCTGCCTTGCTTTCCTGCCTGCCTACCTACCTGCATCCATGAGAAGGGGATTTGTTGGAAATCCCCATGGTGCCGAATGGAATGCCCCGGTCCGGTTCCAGTGGGCCAATGCCTGGGCCAAGAATGATTATGAACTGTTTCAGATGGCGGCGTCATTGGGCATCATGGCTTTGTTATCTGTGAACGTGTGCTCACTGTTTCCAGCGCATGCGAAACATTAGAGAACCAGACCTGGACGAATTGGCCAATAATTGAGCGGCAATGGATGGCGATGGGGCTTCTGCTGGTGTCGGACTCGGCTACGGCATTCACGGTTATTGTGCCAATCGTCGCGGGGCAGTGCAGGCAATCAATTGAATTGAATGGATGAATGAATGGGCTTCAGCTTCTAGGCACTTACATGTTGGATTGCTGTTGTGAGTCATAATTGCGAAGGCGAATGAAGCCTGGAGGGAGTAGGCGACTGGAGTTGATGGGTGAATTGAACCTATCACAATCAGTCAAAGAAGGAACGCGCCCGACTGACGAACTGACCGACTAGCCATGGATGGTAGCTGCCGTTGCACCACCAACAATTGATTGGCCAGCTGGGCTGTAAAATGCCAATTTAGGCTTACGCCTCGACCCAGATGATCAAGAGTGTACCTAGATTTCGGGCACAGTAGGTAATGTATCTTGCTTGTGCCGGCAACGTAGAGTACATGCCGGTACTTGCATCTTTGCACCGTCATTCAAGAAGCTCTGGAACAACAAACGACAGCGACAAGGCGCAATCTTAGTGCTGAGCGCCAGTCGCCGAAGATAGACATTGCTCACAAATCCAGGCCCCTCCCTCCCCGCTAATAAGCAACTTCCAATCGATCCGACCAACTACTCTATCGATAGCGAATGCTGACGATATCACTTATCGCCGCTTTCACTCACGGCTTTACGGACTCCCGCGATTCCTCCAATATTGACCATTGCATTTGTTGCCTTTGATTCGGGACTCTGGGAATCTCTAAGTCCTATGTCCTTAGCTGTTTCGTAGAGAACGTCATAGATATTCCCAGGTGGCTTCGACGATTGATTCCATGTAGTTCAGCTGTCTGCATTGGTCCTTTTTCTCTATGGAAGATACAAACTTCTTCCCCAGGCTTCTACCGCCACGTGCGCCTTATTGCGACACTAAGACCCCAAAGTCGCATTACACAACATCTTGGATTGTCTTGGTCTTGTAGTAGGCGTTCCTGTCCGGCGGAAAGCGCATAAACGGGGCGTCGGTGTCGACAAGCAAGGCAGGAAGGATAACTGTGGGACACTGTAGGAGTCAAATGCGGTCCGCTGAAAAGCCACAAGAAAGTCTAAATTTCAATATCGCCTATGCTATTGAACTGCTTTGATATACATACTCAAATACATGGTTCGCTTTGGAGCGCCTGGATAGTTAGCAGTTTGAAGAGTGTCTCTAATGTTGGCATCAAACACAATCGCTGCTTGATTTTCGCACCGCCGCACCATCAAGCTACAGAGGACAAACCGCCATGCACTCCGGCGCCGGCAATATGACCGTGCTGGTCACCCCATATATATCAATTGTTATCCTTGAAAAAGTGTTTTCTGAGGCCGACAGATCAGTATCTTTATTGATATTTGTGCAATACCACAATTGAAGCCTATTTGAGTTCCGTACGACGAATCTCGACTAGCAAGAAATGCAATAATCCATATAGCGACCATCGGCCAGCCTCAACACCGAAAGCTAAGAGCGTACTGTTAGTACATCCCACCTTCCAAACACCACATTCACTCCTGGCTGGAGGATAACCGAGTACCTATGTAAACCCCCAATCTACTTGTCGACGTCAACGTAACAGAGATATGGTACATGGGAGCATTGCAGCAGTCAGTAGTCAGCAAGCAAACCTCTATCGGGGTAGTCAAGCCACAAGCCATACCATAAACACACAGGTAGACGGGCAGAGAGAGACACTAATTGCCTGGCCCATTTTGCTAATGAGGCACTGTCACGCTTGGTGAGCCACCTGACCCCTCCTCCGTATAATCGGTCAGTTCTGGAGGGCTGGAGGGTTCCCCATTCCAGCCCTCCATCATTATATGAGGCATGACTTTTTGGAAAAGAGGGCGTGGATTATCGTTATCTTCCGACACCGCGATATGCGGAAGTTGATCATCTTGCCCATACTCCCCAGCTAGTACGCTCACTTGATCACGCTATCCCGCCCTACTGGGGACCACGCGGGAGCGGTTGTTTATCGTGGGCTACCGCTGGATCTGCCCGCCAGGCTTGGAGATGGTGTGTAAAATCCACTTTCACATGCGCCCCGCTAGACTCAGCACCTTTTGCGCCGTTCCCGCGAACGAACGCTCCCAAGTGCGAACAGGAATGGAAGCGCCCTTTGTCGTCTCATCAGACCAACCACCCATTGACTACCCTCTTCCCCAACAAGAAAAGAACAACAAGTTTGTTTGCCAATGGTTCTGGCGAGCTGATTGATTAGGATTCAATGTTTCCTGTTTCGCCTTCCAACAAGTGTGCCAGTCTCCAGTCCCAGCTTGCTCCACCCTGGATACCTTGGCTACCATGTATGTATGATGTACTTTACATATGTATGTAAGCCCGGGCAGGCAACATTGATGAGAGTCCATCAATGTCCCAGGCTTCAAATGATCCGCTATCCTTATCGGCCCCCTCATCTGCAACATTGAACGCAGGGTCGGGTCTGGCCGCCTGCCGCTTTGTCGATTACATACCTACTGCCATGCTACCAGACCTACAGTAATAAGCTAAAAAGGTAGACTGGGTTCCAATCCTTCTGAGAGTCTGGGGTGAAGCAGATTGATCCCCGCAGCAGTACCGTCGGGTCCAGTGCATTTCATATCTCATCCCTGACAGCTGGGAGCCATCCATGCATAACACCTCCCAGGCGGGCTCCGTACATACACTTGACCTTTCCAACAATAGGTATGCTGCTGCTTTGATTAGCTGCCGAGTAAGTGTGCGATATGTTGAGAATACGACCGGACAGCCAATCACTCAAGTACCAGATCCAACGTCAGAATATAATGTCGTGTTTCAGTCTATTTCGTCAAATGACCAGAACTTGGCAAGAGCGCGTTCCACGGACGGACCACGTACAAGACTGACGAAATCGATTATCCCAGCGAGCGACGGAAGTTGCGTCCGAAATGAGAAGGGATTGAAGGGCCAGGAGAAACAGAAAAAGAAAAAAAAAAAAAAAAAAAAAGGACTATTACTCTTGGCTTCCCAATTCTGTCTGCCGAATTTTTGACGACAATCTGCTGCGCCGCAGAGCCCGTCCGTCTTACGCAAGACGGTCAAGTCAGCCTGCAACACACGCGCACCTCGTCATACTACGGCGCCCAGATCATGTTCTCCTCGCTCGCTTCTGGCCGTCGGTAGAGCAGACGGTCCCCGCTCCTGTCCACGGCAGCTACATTCGTCCATCGACATCTCGCCCCCGCAGACAATTGCTCACGATTGCTCGCAAGGTCATATCAGGTTATGGGTAAACGAAACGACCTGGGCCCCCCCTTATTAGCTTGGTTACTTGAAGAAGTGCAAAAAGGCGGCGCTGACGTGCATGAAGACACGAGTGTTCCTTACCCCATGCTCAACCGATAATATGACCGGCTCGGGACCATTACCATACGACCTCGTCGTTGCTTTCTATGGCTCCCCAATCAAGCAACGCTACGCCCATACGAGGCGTGAGCCTCACTGCAGCTCGATTGTTGCATCGCCCTCGGCTGTTGGCCCTGTGGAACAGTCGAGTTGACGAGATCGGCTCTCCCCAAGTTTGACGTCTGTCTTGGCAGCCTGGCCGTCTGGTTCTCTCCATTCTTCGCTGCATTCAGAAGTCCAAGCCCGGCCATGCCGCCAGATGCCGCCCGATTAATTGTATACTGGGCATCACAGATCCCCCCCGGGGGGATTTAGGGATGGGAAGAACAACCGTTCACGGCCCATCACCTGTAACATGAGGGTCTTGGAGTGCGTAGTCATCGTAAATGCGGGCTAGCGAATGAGACGTCCTGTCAGATCCATACGTTCGGTACCCTTCCCGCCGGCCCTTGCTCTTTTGTGACCCCGAGGCTCGCGTGAGCCTCACGGACATGGACCTTCGCGTCATTCGCTGACCTACGTTGGCGCCCCAGACCAGAAACGGTTCTGCTTGCTTGTATCCCTCCCCATTTGACTAGTTTTCTTACAAAAGGGCGAGGTGCTGCCTTGTCGAGGCTGGTGTTGTGCGCATCGTTTAAGCTTTTCCCAATCTTATTTCTATCACATCTCACCCTGACCAGGTTGTCAATCCTAACCGACTAACCTTTTCATCCCATGTGGGGTCCCGGCCGTGAATTATTAGTCAATTCAGTCTAGGTGGTATTGAACTAATACTACTATTACTGCTCTACTGCCTGCATACAAACACCAGGCCGAGTCCTTGAGACAAACGGGCCGTCGCCTACAAATCCCGAGCTTCGGCTCAGCCATTACAAACCAGCATCCATCCGTCCAACTATCCGTCCAACTATCCGTCCAACTATCCGTTAGCAGGGCTTTCACCTCTGCCTATCGAGCATAACTCTTGAGATAGCAGCCCCTTTATCCACTGCACTCCTCGCGATTTCGACATTCCCGCACTCTGACAATCCAAAGAGGGCAGAGACAAAAATGGCTACCTACATGTGGGAAACGCAAATCTACCCCAGCGAGATGTTCGTCGAGTCTTGCGGGGCAATTCTATTCGACCTTTCGGGACGATCGAGGAAAGTCTGTCTTCTCCACCTATTGAAAAAAGACCACTGGGTGCTTCCAAAAGGCCGTCGCAATTGCAATGAGACGCGACAGGATGCGGCTGTGCGAGAAGTGCGAGAGGAGAGTGGTTTCGCATGCCGGCTTCGACCAGTCACAATGCCAACGCGCGCCCCCTCGGATCTGGAGGCAGCTGATGTACAAGACTTGGCAAGGACATATCATGGACTTACAGAGCCGTTCTTCTTGGAGGTTAGGGACCTGGGCAAGGAGAGCGGCGTGAAGCTGGTATGGTGGTTCATCGCCGAGGTCGACAAAAGCATCCCGCCTGCCAAGTCCGAGGTGCACTTTGTTCCCGAATTCATTGATTACGAGGAGGCTATGCATGTCCTCACTTTCCAGAAAGATCGCGATATGTTGAGCAGAGCGATCAATTTGGTCGAGGCAGCAGGATGGAGTGGTTTTCAACAGTGGACTTGAAGCAGATGAGTGAAAGCTCGGCACTATAGAAGGAGAGGGGAAAGGAGCCTTCACCAGGCTCGTAGGTCTAGACGTGGAGCATCACATACATGTGCGAGGGAGGTTCTTCAGTCTTTGGGGTCAAAATTCAAGGCGTCAGTCACATTCACCGAAACCATCATATACATTGTCGAATTCTTCTTTTCGCGGGCGATACCTACTCTTTTTTTCTATATTCATCAAGTCGTTCAATTCACAACATTCCTACGTGTAGCCCTACTACATAAAGTTTGAAGCCCCCGGAAACCTCGCTACTTGATTGCTGACATCCACTGCGCACCGCTACGAGGACAAGCCAGCGCGCCCGCCTATTCATGCCTGTGCTCATCCAATCCTGTCTCTTTCCTTGGCCACCAGAGTCATGCTATGGGATGATTGGAATTATGGGTCTAGCCGGATCGATCTTTGGACAAGGGCCCTCGAATCCCTGCTGCGTCAACTTGCGATCTCGTGACAATTTGCATGCAGTCATACTTCTCAGATTGCTGATAAGTTTTCAATTAGCTATCATCTAAGTTCAATATCATGGGCTGTGCCGGCGTCGAGTTGAACATTCATGGAAGTCAGTCGTCTGTGTGTAAGACAGAGCTCGGTCCGCTTCGACTCGACTTTCCCTAGGTCCAGACTCAACAACGGGGGTTGCAATGAGGGTTGCCATGGACGCCGATCGCGAGTCATTGTGTGGCATCTGTCGGATTCATCGGGTATTGCACCGACCTGCAGTTTTCGCTGTCGTCGCACGAAACAGAAAAGTACGCTGACACCTGACAAACCCCATTGTTTTGGCAGACGTCAGACGTACCATTGGCATGTCGTTAAAGCACAAGGAAGCAGCCGCCTGCCCCACCGGATGATAACGAGGAAAAAGCAAAAAAAGGACTTCATCTTACCCAGTCTTCCCCTGTCAACTCTTCTCTTGACAGGAGAAGGGAATGTCTTGTGGAACTGCGTATACTCAAGACGCTGTCTAAAACGAGCTACTAGTAGTACACAGCCTAAAGGAAACAAAACCAGACCCCTCCATCACACATCTCTCTATCTTCCTTTGACACTTGAGCAAACAGCGGACTTGATGGCTGGTCCAATCCCCACACCGAAAATACGGCGAAACCTTAATAAATGACAGAAAACGGAAATGAAGCCCTTGTTTTCTTATTCTCTTGGCCATTCGTGAAAGAGGGAGCAGCAGGTGGTCATGCATGGACTGTCGTAATCATTGCCGAGAATAGGTTGCAGCTGCGAGAAGAACAAGATGCGAATGCACAGAAGAAAACAGTCTGGCTGGGAGGAAACTAGCATATGCTGTCGCACCATACGATGTAATCAAAGTATACTACATACTCCCTCCCACCTCGGTGACCCAAGTGGGACACCGTTGAACGACTCAGCGTTGCGCAATACCTCAATTGGGAAACACATCACCGGACTAAACTTGAGAGTGGACCACGGCAGATACCCACAATAATGGGAGTATAGCCTGCTGCCACTCTTGTAAAGTGAGACAGGGACGGCGCTTATTGCCTACCTGCGAACTGCACGGTAAATAGGAATGGGCCGTATATTTCGATTCGAAAGAAAATAGCTGATTATAGATGGCAAGTATCCAGACAAAATTTCCATGCTGCATCAAATCAGCGCGCATTCGGTCATCCGGTAAATACACTATCATGACGTAAAGGTATAGCTAGCTAGATTACTTACTTGCCTTTACTATTGCTCCGGATGCGCCCTGAGCAACCCCGAGCGCTCTGCTGAAATCTACAAGCTCCTTGCCGGAGATGAGTTTCTACGTATTCACAAGCTATGGATCGAGAAAAGAAACCGAATACAAGTAAAAGTGCACTTTTTCAACCTGCATGCACCGTCTACGAGTCATGTTTGTGGGACAATCGAATTCGAGAGCCACTCGGAGGGGGCCACAACATCACCCAGAGATGCTTGCGATAATGCAGAGTCGAGCACATGACCTGAAAGTGCAGAAAGAACAACTACCGTCTTGGTCGAAAGCAACTACCATGACGACGACGACAACGATCATGATTATAACGATTGGCAGAAAAGTTTCTCAAACTATTCAGCTGCCCTCCCACGCTTCTTTGTTTCTTACGCCGGATGCTTCAGGCTCCATGGCAGAAGCAAAAGCCTTATCAAACTTTTCCAAAAAAGATCACCAACCCAACCACCAAAGGAAAGCTTGCGACAAGGTCAGCTCACGAACGTTCCATGGGGGCCAAAGGAGGCCAAGGTTTCCTTAATGGAGCCACATGGTGCACGCAGGGCTGATTAAGCGAAAATGCAAAGTACCTACGGTTCGCAGCGGAAAGGGTTCTTCTTCTGCCTTTTTGGCTGCGTGTTTTGCCTGACCCTTACTCTCACATGACGTGCTGAAATAGGGCAGGGTATGAGCCGTTGCAATTTTTGCCACGAGTCGCATCTTTTGTAGAATATTACGAGCAACTCCTTTTATTTTCTTTTTTTCCCCTGCTTGAAAGTACGGAGTACAATGTCCTTCCCCCCCCCCCCCCGCTGATATGCGACCTGCTGCGCACGCAAGGATACGTACATACGTGGCATGCGAGAATAGTACCTGACAGGTGCAGAAAGAAGAAAAAAGCAAACAAATATAGGTCCTTGCTTCTCAAAAATATCCGCACACACAACCGCACCCGCTTTATGGTAATATTACTTTCTTTAGCAAGAATACGGTAAAAGAAACCATGGTATTTTTTGGGCAAAGCAAGAAAATAGGGGTTTCGGGGCTGCCAACAAAATTCCGGATAGTAAAGCAAATACGGACGAAAACCACCTAGAATTACCATCAATGAGCTACTTTCGTAGTGCCTCTCTGAATTTTATTCTTGATTGTCCGAAATCGCCCTCCAACAATCAACCTAGGGAGGTAAGAAGAAAAGAAAAGAAGAGAAAGAAAGAAAGCAAAAAGAGAACGAGCCATGGCACCAAGGCACAGCGCAAAATGCTTTCTGCTTTTCATTCAACTGAGACGGAACACTGAGGTGAAGAGCAAGATAAAGAAATGCCATAAAGTAGGCAGCTTTTCAAGATGAGAAGATAACGAAGGACTTGATTGTTTCTTCCTCTTTTCTTTGTTTCCATTAGTTTCATGGAATGACACGGTCTACGGTCTACGGTCTACGGTCTACGGTCTACGGTCTACGGTCTACGGTCTACGGTCTACGGTCTACGGTCCCGGGTCCCGATTCTGTCTGCAACCACAAGCAATTGGCGAGCCAGGGAGGTTACAATCTCCAAGAGCGCAATCACAAGTAACCGAAGTAACAAGTCGAGATTTTCTGAAGAACTATGTCATGATTCGGTTCGAGCAAAGTCACAGATTTTATTTGGTACTCTTCTGTCTTTGTATGCCAAGGGCTCTGGTCTGCCATGTGTCTTTGTGAATGCATGGGAAATCAAGTGAAAACAACAAATATAGTCGCTATAAAGACAATATCAAATGACAGTCGTACTTCGGAGCGTTTCAGTCGTCTTGAAGTAATAGTACATGGTAGATTGTAGTCATAATGACTCGTGCTGCTGAGTGTCGATTCGAAATGATCACTCCATAAACATGATCGTAATACTCAGCAAACTGCTGGATGCAAGGGTTCACACCCATATTTTCATTATCAATGAAACTTCCTCTCCCGCATCAAGATCATTGTGTCCAGCCAGCTCTTGCTTGAATCGATCTGAACTCGAGCCCTAATCCAGTGTTTTTGGGCGTCAGCGCTATGACAAGTGACACTGTTGCCAATCAGGTGCGCTAGAGTTGGAATTATATATGAAGCCTGATATCATTCCAGTCTTCTGTGCTGTACAGAACATAATCTGTGCAGGTCTTATGTCTTGAATAGTTCAAACTAGCCACTCGTGCTAAAGTAGTAGTTCTCCCAAAGGTATTCATAATCTTCGATGATGCTTCCCACGAAGCTGGGCATACGCTTGGTGACACCCGAGATGAATCCCTTGGTCACGTTCTCATAGGCAGGCCCTCTCATCACCCACCATCCCATGGCCCAGGCCCGCTTGTTCCACTCCTCGCGCTCCAATGCAGTTGCTCTGAAACTCCTGTCACGGACTTGTCGAGCAGCATACTCAATGCTCAGGCCAATGAGCCATGGGGCCCACGACTTCTTGTCCTTTCTTCTAGACAGTGCCACAGCATAGATGAGGGGGCTCAGTATATGTAGCACCTCGGCAGCCTGTGCAGATCCCTGCAGCGAGTTGAGGAGCCGAGCAGCAGGCTTAATATCATCTGCGGTAAGCACTTTGCTGAGCAGATAGGAACTAATGTCGTTGGGGCTTGGCAAGCTCGGTAGATTACTGCCAGTCCGCGGCATGGACCATTCCTTTTCGTGGGCTGACTTTGCGTTTCCATTGAGGTTCATTGGGCTCTCCTCGACCTCCTCGCCCATCAGCTCCTTGAGGGCGTCTTCCTTGCTCTGCTCGTCTTCTTGCTCGGGTAGCGGTTCTCGTTCGGGCAGAACTGGTGTCACAATGGGTCGCGAGTTGGTGACTCTCAGGAGGAGCAGCTTGCAGAAAGCCTTGATGACTTCCAAGAGGATGACGACTCGCCAGCGAACCTTGTTCCCCCGTCGCTTCGCAGCCATCTCCCATAATAATTGCGTGTACTGCACAATCTGGAGGAGCATCGCTATCCTGCGGTAGATGCGACTCTTGGCAGTCCAGAACCGAGTGTACCGCGCATGTGGGCTCGGTATGCGCGACGCGAGGCCGGGTATCTTGGAGACGGCGCGCAGCAGAACGTCATCGTGGTACAGCGAGAGCAGCTGCACGCCAGAGTGGATCGACTCGGAGGCGATTTCGGCATCGCGAAAGCGACCGGGGATGATGTATGTGAGGGAGCGCAGCGCGCTTTCAATCTGCGAGACGGAATGCGCATTCTTGGTGATGAAATCGCTGTACATGTGCAGCCATGTTGGCGGCAGTGAAAGGACCTGTCGGATGGGGTTCTGACGTGACGACGGCGGCGACGATGACGAGTGGGCGGCGCTGCTGGGGCGGGAAGCGCTCTGAACGGGGTCCGCAGGAGCTGCCATGATGAGCTCACTGCCTGAACATTTCTCCTCTACCTCTTATTAGTGGTAGAAATGTCGCAGGCAAGCATGTGAGTGAGAGCTGGTTTCGTCGCGGGCTTGGGATGTATAGGGGGTTGGTTGGAACGGCTGGGTTATGGTGAATTTGGAGATGGGATGCATGAATCAGGTGTTTGGTCTAATGTGACAGCCAGCAGAGGCCGAGTTGAGGTGCAGCTCGGCATCATCACGTTCGACTCGTTTGCCTCGGCTGGATGCATGGGCTGAGAGCTTGGACCACATAGGTACTAGCCATGGGCCAGTGTAAATACTAGCAGCACTCGGTAGATGGTGCCAACGCCTAACAGGTACGTTATACTGCCTGGAAGCACTAAAACACTCCCCAGAAGGCTCCCTAAGCAATACCTAGGCCCCAATCAATTATTGTGCATACCAGCGATAGTGCATAGTCGCATCTTATGATTCAATAAGAAAATAAAATGAAAATAAAAAGACTGCTGAAGATTTCGTAATAACATTATCTGATTCTCTATGTCGCATGGCTATGATCCCCTAAGGGTAGAAGCATGGTTGCACGGCTCTTTTCAGTCATTGCCTGAAGATCATGCGGAGAATCTACTAAGGTTCAGAAGAAGCAGTCAAATGCTTGAGATACCACACGTGCACATGCATGAGCTGGCTACAATATCGCGCAGTGACTTCTTGGTCTTTTGTATTTATTAAATATCGTCAATCTAGATGAATGGTATATACAAATACCAGTCTATAATTCAGGTTGAAGTTGCATCTCCATACTAACACGCTCAAATGCTGAGGATCTCCAAGGAAGGTTTCGTTCATCAATCTCGATCCTGGACATTTGCCATTAGAAAAAGCATAGTGCTTGCTGGAATAATGATGTTACGACAAGGCCACAGGCACATGCAACAAAGTTGACCAGTTCCTGGAGAGACAAGAGTCTTTCAATCGATTTGTAATCTCATGTACTCTTTGTATAGTTTATGTCTAGGTCATCGGACCTGGAGTCCAGAATCAGAGCCAAGAGTCCTACGTTTACAGCCAATATCCCATTGGAGCTGTCAGAGTTCTAATGGTTCAAGCAAGACAAGACTGTTATAACGAAAAGTACAACTTCAATGAAAAATGTTCATCATTAGCATGATGGCGTTGATAGATCGGACGTCAGGGTCTTGAACTTTGCAAGTCTCGACGACAAAGCTCAACCCGGGCCAAAACCAAATAGTTTACCTATATTCATGTGTCTTTGCACGCTCGCGTTGGAACTCTATTCCCTTTGTCTCTAGTCGCCTATGTCAAGATACAGATTAAGTAACATGGGATATGGCTGAATAAATTCTTCAGCCAACTTGCTTCACGTGTGGAAGCTCGAAAGAGAAACACTCCTGCGCGGATTGATTCATGAATCCAATCAGTCGCTCGTGTTAGCATCGATTGGTCATGTGGGACATAGTAGACCCGCGTATCACATTTTGTTTTATCTCATCACTTCTTTTTACGTGACTTTCTGACGGATTCGACGGGCTCACGTCTCTCAGAAATTCCGGGTTTGCCGAAAAGCACGAACCGCACTTCTCGATGGTGCAGATGATCAGGGATCGCCACCACTGCAACACATTCTGTACCTGTTTACTGATAGGCCGCTTATATCCATGATCAGACCTACCTGAAGTATCACCCCTATATCAGGCTGGAGGTGGGTAATAACAAACATGACTTTCAGGTCCCAGTACACGGAAAACGGCATCATGAGACCTTGTCAATCCAGGTCGCCATCCATTAAGCCGACCCTAATGTCAAAGAAAGAAATTTGAACAATACCCAACCATTTTTCTAGAAGGGCCGATACCATTATTTTGTGACAAGATTCGAACCTATAGGAGGTTCAGCAACCGTGTCTAGACTCTGCCAAGTAATATTCTGCCCAAAACTCGAAGATTACCGCGTCTAGCGAAGTACATGAACGGCTACTACTATGACAGTGGTTTTTTTCCTGACGAGTTGCCTTGACAGAATCAGATATGAACTGCTCTCTCTGTACAGAATTGGCCTTTTTCTTATTTTATGGTACATATAATTAAGACTATCCCATTTTGACATGTTGTTTTAACTTCGGGCAGCTTATGACTACTACGACGAACCTGAGTAATTCGAAGAAGAGACTGTCAGTCGCATCGCGGTATACGCTGTCAAAACAAGTCACCACGGCAACCCGTTCGTGTCACCAGTCATCGGATCACTTGGCATGCCGTCATTCAGCATTTTTTGCAAAGGAAATTATCTTCAGTGACAGCTTGTTGTAGATGATGAAAACTAAAGTAGAAGCAGAATGTAACTTCTCCATGCGAGGCTAAATGATCGGTTAAATCCCTGTTCAACCAGTATAAGACTACCTGAGTGGCTACAAACCAATCACGTTGTCTGTGGCCAAGACCACAAAAGCTTCATGATTGGCTGGGAAAGTTGCAACTCCCGACCCCTGTTGTTGGTTCATATTATATCCATATGACAGGACCTACAAGTGAGCAACACAGCTTCGGCAGTTCGTCTTACCAATGGCGGCGGCATCTCACAAGAGGCACGGCCACAACGAGACGTCGTGTTTGTTCTACATATCTAGTCTCCAAACGGCAACGCTTCCAGCCTCTCCCTGAGCCAGCAAGCCCCCCTTTGCGTCGATTGTCACATCCGAAAGCGTTCAACTTATCTTGAAGTCATCATCGACCAAAATTCACCATGTACTGGACATCGCTGGCGGCTGCGGCCCTGCTCGGGCAGAATGTTGCTGCACAGAACATGCTTCGTTTTGCTTGTTCTCAGCTAGTTGTCGAGCGTACCGACCCTCTCGTCAACCCTGGCATGACTTACACACCGCATTTGCACCAGATTGTCGGTGGAAACTCTTTCAACGTCACCATGGACCCGTCTACACACGACTTGGCCGGCCAGTCCACTTGCACATCGTGCACCTTCAAGGAGGATCTGTCCAACTACTGGACTGCTGTCATGTTCTTCCATCACAAGAATGGTAGTTATATCCGTGTACCACAAGTGGGCAATGGCGGACCCCAGGGACATCTTGTGCAAGATGGCGGTCTGGATGTCTACTATATCCCCAGCGGCAAGACAACCGCATTTCAGAAGGTATGTACACAAACACAGACGTTAACCCAAGATAACGGCGTCGGCTTTGTGCTCATCTGTGCCCCAGGGCTTCCGCATGCTCGCTGGTTCGGCGACCAACACGGACTCGAGCAAAGTCAGCAAGGGCAACATTTGCCACCGCTGCTGGACCTCGCCAAACGACAACACTTTTGTCGGCGGAGCGCCCTGCTCGGGCAGCGACACGGTCGATATCCCTGCGGACTCCAGCTGCAAGATGATCAGACAGACTATCATCTTCCCAACGTAAGTGAAAAAAAAAAAAACAAGAGAGACGGAGGGAAGAATAATAGTTTCTCCCTTCGTGCGGCAAAGGACTTGTGACTAACAAAACTCGAATTCGTTTAGTTGCTGGGATGGTAAGAACCTCGATAGTCCCGATCACCAGAGCCACGTCAACTACGGCGGCGCGACGGGCGCGGCCGGCGGCGCCTCAAAGTGTCCCTCGACCCACCCCGTCAAGCTCCCGCAGATCATGTACGAGCTCATGTGGAACGTGAGCGCCTTCTCCGACAAGAGCACGTGGCCCACGGACGGCAGCAAGCCATTCGTGTACAGCATGAACCTCGGGTAAGAATTTCCCCTTCTTGATTTTTTTTATCTAATTTCGGGGAGTCTTGTTTGATGGAACTGACAAATTTCTCTCTCACGAAAACAGCGGATCTGCCGCCCACGGAGACTACGTGTTTGGCTGGCAGGGCGACACGCTGCAAAAGGCCATGGACAATGGCTGCAACCTCAACACAGACTGCAGCAAGGCCGGAATCCACGCCCAGACCTCGGCTCAGTACAGCGCGTGCAAGGTCCAGCAACAGGCGCCAGAGGCCGTCGACGGTTGTGAGTATTGTCCTTTTTTTCCCCCTCTACTTGTTGACATCATGAGAGCCTAGATATGCTAATAACTTTGGGCATAATAGGGCTCAAGGCTATGCCAATGGGCGAGATGTCAGTCCTGGCTTAGAATTACTTACTGATTATTCTGATACACTACAACTTGCCAAGTAAGAAATAAATGTGCATGACATGATTTTCAACGTCAAGCAGTCTTGCTGTAGTTGTCAGATTGTTTGAATCTTTTTTGAAACTAGAGTTTTGGAATTGCGAAGGCTGTACAGAATCATGGCAGAAGATTGAATATATTTGATTTTTGGAATCATTTGTCAGACATAACTATGAATAATTTCCAGATTTGCCATTTTGATTGATGCCTGTAACTTTTGAAATAACATCGAGTTTTCTCTTGTCTGTGAGTAGAGCGCGCTGTGCGAAAATACCAAACCTTCTGTACTAAGTATTATGGCAGGCACATCACATTTGCTACAATCTAATGAAGAAGATTCATACTGATCCCAAGGTTTGATTCTATGCTAAGTAACTCGAACTATTCCCGGCCCGCACAATTGACTTAATTTCACTATTTGAAAGCAATCGAAGATCTCTAGTGATCCATGGAAATCAACTATTCTTTGTGACGAGAGCAGCAAAGTTGGAGTTCATCGCCGTGGAGAAGTCGTGATTCCAGTAATTGGTCACATCATGCACCGGAAAGCTGGAGGATCCCGACGACGGCGTCGTGGGCTTGCTCTTGGAGTAGGCAAAGGCGAGGCGGTTGGAGCCCGTGGGCGTCAGCGTCTTGTTGCCGCTGGTGGAGCTGGCAAACGAGGTGCAACCCGTGCACTTGAAGGTGACCTGCCAGTGTGTCGAGTTGGTGTGCGTGCCCGTCTTCAGCACCTGGAGCGTCGCGCCGCTGTAGACGCTGGGTGCCGTGTGACCACTTTTTGGTTCAACGGAAACGTTTTCTTAGCCAAGATATTTCCTTTTCGCAATCTGCTGTTTGAGCTCAGGATATTTACTCACGTAGCCCATCGCGCTGTAGCCACTGCGCTGTTACCGTTTGCCCACCCAACCGTCAGAGGATTGGTGACCATGGTGCCGCCCCAGGCAATACCAGTCCAACCTACTGCAATGGGTGCGGCTATCTGAAGCACGGCATCGTACGGCGCAGAGGCAGTTGCTGTGCTTGGAATGGCGAGCCGGAAAGTGACGGTCTTGCCAATCTCAAAGGCTGCGGCGTATTGAGAAAAGGTAAAGCCAGTTTCTGGGTCAACCCAAACCGCTGAGTCGGCCGCAAGCCCAGTAGAGGCTATAATGAAGTTTCAGTCTCAGTTGCAAAAACAGAAGGTCAGGACGAGTGCGATATACTCAATAAAGCAAAAGCGCCCAGGAGGGCAGCGCCGATATTGAAATGCATAGTACTATTTCCAGCGAAAGCAACAAGACTCGGTGATGCTGCATAAATAGCTTGATTTGATTGAAAATAGACCACAGAAGTACTCTCGATGAGATATTTCAAGGTCCAGACCACTAGTTATAGCCCTTCCTAGATATGCGCAATGTTCACTCTAGCCGTCTTGGATCAAACATCTAGACCCAAAACAAGAGGCTCGCAAACGGGAGCTCGGAAGCCAATGACGCAAAGAGCATGATCTTGACGAGCCTCCGCCGCACAAATGGGAAAAGCCAATACCACCGAGTGCACATCTCAAGCCAGTCATAATGGGACCTATCAAGTGTTCTTCGATTTAGCCGTTAGTCGGCTGGAAGTGTGGGCAGGGATAAAGATATATCACACGACTATAATGTGGCTAATAATAGGCACGATGTGGGAACCGTATTTGTCATTCAAGGGCTGGACTCGATTTAAAAGCCAATACATGAGTTGCAAGTATAGCGTTGGGGAATGCTTGAGTGATACCCAAGAAAACCTGACTGCCATTATAATATATGTTGTGATGTTGTCACACTCGAGATTGAGCTCATCTTCCACGTGGATATTGCCGATGAGCCGTTTACCTGGTTTGCAGACTACGATATATTTCTTCTCTTTAGATTTTCTTGATTCTTCAATACTTATTTTCTACTCACATTGAGTGTTATTAATACATTGAAGCATGACACCCTCAATACTCGGTTTAAGCATGCAATCATATGGGGAAATAGTTTGGAATGGCCGAGCTGGAAGTCAAGCCGCCCAAGTATGATTTGCGTGAACACAGGCTTATTACCTCTGACCGCGATTCTTCTTCTTCTTTCAATAATGGAAAATTTTATCAATGCTTTTGACAAGTGTCTGGACAACGTCGATTGATCACGTCTTGGCCATTTTCTATTGTGTATATTCGAGGACGAAGGCATCTTTCCGCAGAGATTCATCGCCGTATACTGTAACGAGTCAACAGCCCTTGAGCCCATTATATCACAGCTCCATTTGTACATAGGCTCTTGGACATGCTTCACTCTAAATCTAGCGAATGTTTTAAGGTAATGGATATGTTTTGTTGCGGTCCGTTGGGGTTGGCGACGGGCCGCGTCGACCTCATGTTTCCACTGAACAATTATGATTCAGTGAGCTTATCATACCTACAAAGCAGCCAAGCCACTACAGTAGCAGCGCCAACCCCACCCGGTTCACAGGCACGTAATGATTGTGATTGGCATTTTTGCTGACTGCGTCAAACCTCGGGGATTGTGTGAAGAATGTGACTGCAGAGATACATACGGGGATATATCATACTCCGATGCTCTATACTTATATTCCTTTGCAGTCGGGTGGTTTCGGGATATTCTATGCCGACTGGAAGAGACTGCGAATTTCCCGTGGCTTGCGTAGATGTTTATGATTCCCAACAAAGTTTCCCCGAGGTCCCCAGCTAGGTTCAGCTCCAGCTCCAGGTCATCGGGCCGGGAGTATAAATTTTAGTGGTCTCGACCCCACTAGCGTCGTCCTATCGCCGGCCGCGGGGAGCGCACCAAGCAGTTTAGTAGCGCACACCAAAAATCTAATGTGACTCTTTTTGTTTTTCTTCCCAATTCGATACCTTAGTAATCTTGTCTCTCTTCTTCTCTTCTTGATTTCCATCATCTTTTCTATACAGTAGATAGCCGGCACAGACTTTGGCGATTGTGTTGTCAGACGTTCAGAGCAAGCAAGCCGCCTTGCACAGAGAAAAACATTTTGCCCGCGCCCGCCTGGTCGAGACTAGTTGCACGCACTTCCATTGCTTCGCAGTCGAGAGCATGGCCGGCAATCAATCGGAGATGGATCTGGAGGCTGATAGAAAGGTCCCGCACCACACAACAAGCGCGGACGCTGATGCTGTTGCTGCTGCTGATGATGAGAGAGGTCAGGGTGCCGGCAGTGTTCCTGCACCTGTCGAATACGATGTCGCCAGGGTCGAGAGGGTTTATCGCAAGCTCGACCGTCGAATCATCCCCGGTAAGCAGGTTTGAGTTTGAGAGAGAAAGAGGAAGAGATATCATTCCTGCTCTAGGACTCATGCTGACTCTGCGTTTTAGCTTTCTGGGTATTGTATTTCCTCTGCTCGGCCATTCGATCCAACATTGGTCTGGCTCAGACAATGAACACGGCATCCGGCCACAACCTGATGCAAGTTCTGCACTTGAGCTCGAAAGATGTCTCAACGGCATTGGCTCTGTTCTATGTCTCTTATGTCATCTTTGACATGCCGTCAAATCTCATCCTGAGCAAGCTAGGCCCACGCGTTTGGATGGCTAGAATCGTCTTTGCCGTTGGAGTGATAGGAGTTTGTTTCACCGCTGTCAAGGCAGCCTGGAGTGTCAAGTAAGTTACAAGAGTGCCATTTAAGAGGAGAAAGATCAATCATTTGCTCACACACAGCCAGGCTCCTTCGATTCCTTCTCGGTGTAGTTATCGCGGGCATGTGGCCTGGCATGTCGTACTACTTGACCTTGTTCTATCCGCCATCTCGGACGGGGAAGCGCATCGGACAGTACTTTACGGCAGCGCAGGTCTCGGCTGCAGTAGTTGGTCTCGTCTCTGCCGGCTTCCAAAAGATGGATGGCCTGGGTGGCCTGGTCGGATTTCAGTGGATGTTCCTCATCTACGGTCTTTGCGCTCTGGTTCTCGGTGTAGTGTTACTCTGGTGGCTACCTGACCGCCCGCTGCCTCCTGGAGAGACCCGGGTACGCAAGGGTATCTTCAAGTGGATGCCAAACTCACCCGAGGCCTTGACCGGTGAGGACGCGATTGTCCACTACCAAGACCTGAAGCGTGTATACCATCCCAGACCCTGGACACTCAAGGACCTGGGCTATGTCCTCATCGACTGGAGACTCTGGCCCTTGACTCTGATGTACTTTGGCGTTGTTGGTGTCGGTATCGGTACGCAACTATATGGCACCGTCATCATCCAAGGCATCAACCCCAATTTCACGGGAGTTCAGCTGAGCTTGCTGTTTGCGCCCATCTGGATCGTAAGTTGACGCCATCTCCAAACTCTTGCTTGCAAACGGCTGGAATAACTAACAAACACAGATGGATCTCATCGCAATCCTCATTGTCACTCCCATTGCTGATCGATTCCACAAATTCCGCCCCTTTTTCTTCGCGGGTGCAACCTTGATCCAGATCGCTGGTCTTCTTATTGTCACCTTTGCCCCAACGAGCAACCAGTGGGCAAGATATGGAGGGCTCTTGATCGTGGGATTCGGACTAGGCCCAACTGTGCCAAACTGTATGGCCTGGACCAACGAAATCTTCCAGAAGCGCCACGGCGAAGTCGGAGTCGCTGCCGCGGCTGCGCTCGTCTCTGGCTTGGGCAACCTGGGAAGTATTACAACTACCTATGCTCTGTACACCGGATGGCCTGCGGACGCGGTCTCTGGCCCTCACCAGTACCGCCGCAGCAATCTTGTCATGATCGGCATACTCTGCATCAGCATCGTCAGCAGCTTCTTCATGTTCATCGCCCTCAGGATCTTTGGCAATAAGCCTCACCACAGAAATGTCAGCAGCAGCGCCGCGTCCGCCGCCGATAGCAGCGACGAATACCAAGACGGCGCTGCCCAGAGAGAGCGAGAGCAGCGCGGTTTCGGGCGCTCGTGGTTCAGCAAGAGATCCTAGATCTCTCGCCCCGACCTCAAACCGAACGAAATGACAATACGAGCTTCGATGTTCAACCATTGCCCTAGCACGACCAATTCTCTTCATGTCGAAACCGGCTTGTCAGGGTAGCTCAACCTATCGGCCGGCTTCACCTATGTAACCTGCGTATGCCCGATTACATAATTACTCGACTATTTTACTACCGACTCGCTCGAAAAAGAAGAAGAAAAAAATACCATGCTACCGATTTCGGTAGTATGAGACTGAGGAGCTGTTGGATGGCTGGAAACTACAGTTCCAGCAGGACCTGTTTTCTTGTTGTTTGTTTTTGCTTCTGTTTTTGCTTTTACTGCATATGATACCCCATTTGTGTTTGGATACGCTGTCACTCGAGAGAAGGGTTTCTTCAGCTAGAACTCGCCAGCGAAAGTGCTACTACGCCATCGCCTGGGACGGCGTGTTGCAGCCGAGCGAGGCCGACGACAATGCTTCTGCGCTATCGTTTAGGTCTCGTCTCATGGGCTCGCTTTCACACGTTCTTTGAGTTTTTTGAAGTTAATTCTATTCAAGGTGGAGGAGGAAAGAATATATTATTACTATTGAAGAGTCTGGCGTTTGCCAGTCCCTTCATGAATATCATATACATGGCGCGAAATTACTCGCGTCGTGGTTTGACTATTTTGAAAGCCTCTCCAAACTATTCCGTGCCTGACCTGCAGCCGTTTATATTGCTTAAGGAAAATCTTCACTTACTGTTAGGTAGGATGCAATGGCAACCCATGTCCGAAACAACGAATAGCTTAGAAGCAAAGAAGCCTCTTTTGCTTCCAAAGTAAACCCCACCCGCCCAAGAGCGACGAGAGTCCGGTAAAGATGATAATTGGCCCATAAGAGGTGCCATAGCCAAAGCTTCCTAGCTGATGCAAGCTACCAGCATTCAGCAATGGCACGCCTACGACACCGCCAACCACGTATCCAATTCCCCTAGCGCCATTGAGGAGCCCGTACACCATGCCAGTGTCGATGGCCTCATTCCTCTGAGCGGCTTCCGAGGCCATCTCGTTTAGTAAACCTCCCCATGTAGCACTGTACCCGCCAGCGGCGAAGCCAAAGGTGATGGAGAACAATACCAGCAGAGCCATGCTGCCGGGAGAGGTGAGGCCCCAGAACAGCAGAGCAGCAAGACCGGACATGATGCCCGAGATGGCCGTCACGGCTGCCGCCGACAGCGGGAACCGCCGGTTGTCGCTCAGGTAGCCAAAGAAGGAAGACGAGGCGATTCCCGGCACGTTGAAGAGCGTCAGGAGCAGCGTAGCTGATGTCTGCGATAGTAGCGCCACCTCGTGGGCGTACGTGTTGAGGTACGTCTGCGGGATACCGTAACCGCAGCTCTGCAGTGTCGTTGCCGCGCTATACACCCAAAAGGTGCGGTGCCGCAGAAATGACCAAGGGATCCTCCTTCGCGCACCACGGGACTCGCTCCCCGCCGAGTGCTGTAGCACCGAGGGGCGCGTCGGAATCAACAGGACGGCGAGGACACCAGTTCCGGCTGCCACGGCCGCCCAGATGCGCAGCGTCGTCCGGAAGCCATACCGGACCAACAGCACCCGCATCAGGAACGGACAAGCCGAGCCCACAATATTCTTGCACGACAGCGTGACGCCGTAGGCCAGGGCCCGGTGGCCGTCATTGTACCACTCGCCCAGCGACAGCGTCGTCGGGCTAAACATGAGCGCCGTGCCCAAGGCGGCGAGAACGCCCTGCGTTGCGACCAGGTGCCAGACGTCGGTACTGAAAGACGAGAGCAAGAAGCTCGAGGCCGTCAGGGCCGCGCCGCAGAGGGCCGCCGACCGCCGCCTGTGTGCCCAACGCCGGGTGAAGAGGGCAAAGAGCAGCGGCATGGCCAGGTACGTGACGCCGTTGAGTGTGGTGCCAATGATACCAGTAACCTCGCGGCTGCCCTTGAGCGTCCATTCGGCAAAGAAGGACTCTTGAAAGACGCCGTAGCTCATTGCGAAACCTGAGAAGTCTTGTGTGAGTCTTTTTGGTTCCTTTCGAACCCAAATCAAAGTTCATGATCATGACAATCAATGCGTGGTGCTGCGCCTACCCCACATTGGTAACTGCAGCAAAGCAGATCCCATCAGGACAGACGTCCTTTTCCATTGCGATTCGACCTGCCGAAGTTGCGCTTGTTCGAGGTTGTCGCTGCTCAAGTCGACCGTGCCACTACGAGCTTCTCGCAGCGAAATAACGTCGTCGCGCGACATGTTTGTGAACTTTTTTGAGCCCTCAGAAGGCTTTAGTGTGTGATGACTTTTCAGAATCTTCGGATCTGGGATGGTAAGTCTTGTTCTTAGATGCTCGCGACTCGTTCTCAACGAGCATATCACGATCAAAGTGAATAGACGTCATATTCTCTCGAGATAGCCGGCGTCGGAGGGCGTGTCGGCAGTATTAGCCTTTTCCGGCAACACCTAATTAGTGATTACGATGCATATGCAGCCCATGTACCCGGCTTTGACCTCGGTGGGTTTAGCACATCATCACAATTGACCATAACGAGAAACGACCAATAAAAGGGCACGTGCATATCTGCAACAGACCGTACTCGGCCAATGTTTGATTCTATTGGATGAAAGTCCATGCCTGTGATGACTGATCACTCTGGACGAGTGTCAGACGGAGCATCTTTGACAAGGGCGATGGACCAGTCGAGCCAGGCTCGAAAGAGGCGAGATTTTGGAAGGAATTATCGAAGATCAAATAAAGCGGAAGGAATGTTCTCCACCACGTGGCTGTTCATGTAGGATTTCGCTGAGCATGCATGCATAAATCGTCAGCTCAATTGCGTGCAGAGAGGCAAGGCGTGATTATGAGCGGCGGTGAGCTCTTCTTGGGCAAGACTTTGCGAGATCCGATCCAGCCCTATGAGGCTCATTTTCGAGAACGGAAGGATTTTTCAGATCTTCGGGCCGAGGAGCGGTTCAAAGAGTTTAAGCCCTGGTGATTCAAATGATGTTGTACCCTGTAGACGTTGTGATTGCCAGTTACGTGACCTGGCCAATCAGTCCATCAAGCAAGCATCTGAGTATGCTTGCAAAGTAATGTTGCCTACCTGAGTATGGGGCAACATAACGGAGTGGCCTTGATCAAAACCACGGACTTGGGCCCTAGATGGACACTGACGTGAGCAATGAAATGGATCACCGGGGCCTAGTTGATTGTGGCTCAGAATAAGTCAGTCGTAACACTCGTATCTTTGTAGAGGGAATCATGCAGTGATGCGGCGGTGGGTGACAGTCAGTCAGATTTCGGTCTTTCCTGAAGTTCTCGAATTCGCTGATATCCGTGAATTGGTGGCGCCTTCCGTCAGATGGATGGGCTGCTCTGTACCTTTAAAAAGACCTTCCTTGGCCTTGAAAGGCTCTCTTTCTAGGCTAGAAAAATCAAAAGAATTGAGCTTCGGCAATTTATCGCATTCAAAATGAAGACACTTCAACTTGATACCACCTTGGCCGAGTTGTATCGCAACCATGGAATTAAGGGGCCCTTCATTGTTACAATGTACTGTGTCTTTGGACACCTCGACCTTCACCCAAGCTTTCCCAGGGAGTTGACTTTTCCCGAAGATGAGGAGCCAGTACCTTTCTCCGAGGACGAGGCCGAACAGGATCGCCTGAAGAGAATTATTCTAGGCCTCAAGCCGCTCCGTCGAGCTTTTGGAATTGGAAACATGGAAGTCATATTCTTTGAGCCAAATGCCACTGCTGCTGGTATGCAGCGTGCACTATCGCAGTTGGAGCCCAGCCAGCGACACAGACCACGCTTCTTGGATCTTGACAAGGGGAATCTTCCGCAACAATTGCTAGAAGCCACGAAAGACAAGAATTTGCTCTTTTGGAGACCACAGGGCTGGATGAAGGATCATGACTGCCTCATTGATCCCCAAGAAGGTTTCGATATCAACTCGAAAAAGTTCCTCATTACTTCTGGAATCAAGACACCAAGATCGATTATCGCGAATCTACAAGACATGGACCTGGACGATCCGAGCATCATCTTGAACGACCGACCACTCCCCTTTGTGCTGAAATTATGCCGTGCCGGCTGCGGCTTTGGAACATTTATCGTCACGGACGAAATAGGTCGCGCCAAGATGATGGACTCTATGAAAATTTACAAGACACGGGGCGTTACCGAGGTCCTTGTCTCAGACTATATCGATTTGGTACAAGATCTTGCTGTTCACTTTCTCATTGGAGCTGCCGATAGCGAGAGAAACCACGACAACCCTTTGATACTAGGCGTCACGGTACAAAAGCTGACAGCAGACGGGAAATGGGTAGGCGGTCATATCGACTATAGCGCTCAAGGCCAGCTGCACGATCTGGTGCGTGAGACCGTCCGTGACACTGCAAGACGCATGCCACGTTCGTATGTGGGCTGGGCCGGGATTGATATCGTGGTCGATAGGCAGGGGCAGCAATGGGTGGTGGACCTCAACGCCAGGTTCACTGGTTCCATGCCCATATGCTTCATGTCGAATCACTTTTTGAAGAGGCGCAGTCTCCCTTTGGCACAGTTTGGTGCATTCGGATACGCTGGAAATGTGGATGTCATTTACGAGCGACTCAGACCACTACTGGATTTCGGCCAGGTTATTGTCACTGCGACGGCGGAGATTTACGAGGGCGACAACATGGCTGACATTGTTTGGGGAGGGAGAGATGCTGCGGATTTACACCGGGTCGAGCAGTGGATCAAGGAGAAATTGGCTGAGGTTTGAAATATAACTTTCAAATGATTGTGTTCTATAGCAACGATGAATTATAGATAGCAATGGCGCTTCGATTGTGTGATCCCATTATGGCCATAAATTTCCCGTATCTCTAGCATCTACATCAGACTTCGCGTAACGTGCCCCAGATAGAAAAAGAAGTTGTCTCTAAGCAAACATCCGAGACCCATGATAGCTTGTGGGTATAGTGAGATCCGTAAGAGTCATCGTGGAGTAGAGCTCGCTAAGCCAAGGCAGGGGCACCAAGGAGTTATGCGACTGACTTCATTTGATTCATACATCTTAAGAAATGCGGCTCTCGCAAAATTTGCTAAATGCTTACATGATTTTTTCCTTGGAGGGTAAGGTAACAGCGAATGTAACGGTAGACGACACACCCGTTGCTTACGCCTTACACCATCAGCTGAGCACTGCACCTCTGGGGCACGTAGCCTGGAGGCAAACACAGCCTTCGTAACAATTGGATCAAAACCTGTCGAATCATTCACTGGGGAGTGACGGTCGTGATTAGTGAATGCAAGAAGCTCCATTCAGGTCTGATGATGATGTTATCGTGTCGGTGAGACGGATTCAGACATTTCGTCATCATCCGTTGAAAATTATGTATATAAATACAGAAAATCGTGCTTTTCTGACAAATGCTGCTCAATATCTCCTCAATTATACCCGAAAATAGCTTCAACTTCATACTAACATTCAGGACAAAATGAGTTCCTCGCAGAACAAATTGATTCTCTACAACAATGATACCTGCACATGTAGGTACTTTCTTGAGATTTATAAATCAAAGAGCATGGTAAAAATATTGAAATTGCTCCAGGGTCCAACCGAGCCAAAGTCGCACTCCTAGAGCTCGGCCTCGACTTTGAGGAGCGCCTCATCAACTGCGACGGGCCCCGCCCCGCCGAGTTCCTGGCCATCAACCCGCGGGGCCTGGTGCCGGTGCTCTTCTACAACGACGAAAAGGTCATCGAGTCGGCCATTGTGTGCCAGTTCCTGTGCGACGTGTTCCCCTCGCCGCTGTGCCCGCCCGCCGACACGGTCGCGGGCGCGCTCGGCCGGGCCCGCATCTCCTTTTTTACCGACGCCTACTGGAGCAAGTTCCACACGGTGCTCTTTCGGCTGTTTGAGGCTGCCTCCGAGGCCGAGACGGAGCAGATTGCTCTGGACGCCGTCGAGGGGCTCGTCCGGGAGGTTGAGCCGTTGCTGGTGGATGCGGGTCCGTTTTTGGGTGGCAGTGAAAAGCTTACCCTGGCAGAGGTGAGAGAGAGAACATGATACCGACTCACCCAACGGCATCGTGAAAACTAACCCGCGTGTGCAAAATAGGTCGTTACTGGACCGTTCTTGATTCGCGCCATGGCCTTGTCAAGACATGGAGTGTACCCAAAGAGTCTCGTGAAGCTGATTGCTGAAAAGGCTCCCCATTTCCACAAGTGGGCCACTGCTGTTTGCTCACACCCTAGTCTGAACGCGGTATTCCATGAGGAGAACATTGTTGAGAGATCATGGAACAAGAGAGATAGAATGAGAAAGGCAGCCGGCCTCGACGACTGGGTTAAGCGTTAAGTAGAACCAGGACTTGAGTTTTGTAGTCTTCAGGCATTTGATAGCAAAAAGTAGAAGGGATGGGGCAAAGAATACCAAAGATGTGGACGTGAATAAGGTTGTCTGATTAATGAGATACTCAAAAATGCATCCCGTCGTTACTATAATTCATTATTGTCCAACAGCCACGCGAATCCAGCCGATGTATTATCAATCGCCTTTCTTGCTGATTCGAGCATAGGAAACATTGACCAGAAGGCGTGAGGTAAACCAGGATATACAGTCAGCTTAGTGCGAACCCCATACTCTGTTCTCAAAACATGCTCGTACAACAGGCCCTCGTCTCGGAGAGGGTCGAGACCTATGTGAGTTGGGTAATATCTTCAGCACAGTGACCGGTGAAGGAGTCAAGTAAGGTAGAAAACACGAATAATTGATTGGATAAGGGTAGAGAGGATGGTAAAGGGCTTATTGTTACTTACCGCAGACTTGAATATGCACAGGTGGTAATCCTGCGTGTCCTGTCGGCCAGTTGAAACAGTTGAAAAGTGGCGACGACGTATCAGGCTGATAATTGCCGACAAGGTAATTCATGGCCTTTTCATCGAGTCCTGGAGCAGACTCGTTCTGTACGTGGCTCAAATACTGAGCTTTATGCTTCTCTGGTACCGCATCCGGCGACAACACGGCAGGTATCGAGGCGGAGAGTCCAGTGATCGGGGGCTGCAGCTTCTCGTCGCGTGCTAGGAGGCTGCAAACGATTGCTAGATTGGCCCCGGCAGACTCGCCGTGGACTAGGAATCCTCGAGTAGGGTTGGCTCCTAGTTTCTCTGCATTTGCGGCCAGCTAGCCATGGTGTAAGTGAGTGTCTCTTCTCTTCAATTCGATCTAATCTCAATTTACCCATTTTAGAGAGTCCCAACAGTCATGTACAGGTGTTGGAAATGGGTGTTCGGGTGCAAGCCTGTACCCGACGCTCACGCACACCGCGCTGAATCGGTGGGCGGCATTTACACTTTGGAGTTCTCGGTCAGTGGCTGCCTGCTTGAAAGAACGTTCAAGCTACGTGATATTACCAATGGACTTCTTCCTGTTCAGGCGCGCCCAAGCACCAACCTCCACCGTGATAAAAGACAACCAGCGGAACACCTGCTTCTGAAATTGATTCTGGCTGGTATAATACAGCAGAGATATTCACGCCGTCTCTCACAGGTATTTCGATGTGGCTCTTTCTGACGCCAGCCAATGATTCGGCTACATTGACTCCTGGATAGCTAGTCCGCTCGTCAGGTTTCGGCTGCATGGATCTGACGACAGATATCGGTATTGAGGGATCCTCAATGCTAGGAAATGGGCCAATTGCATTGTACAACTATTGATTGTGTAAGCTCAGGTATGGCACAGGATATCAAAATACGCAGACGTACATTTTGGAATTCTAAATCGGGCGTGGAGAGATCTGACCAGCAAGAGGCTTCCATCTTGCAAAGTGAATAAGTGGACGGGTTTCAGTCTTCATTTCCCAGTTCGGTTTCGCGGAACTGTTGCTTCTTGTACTCCATGGGGACATTCACTGTGTTGACCTGGAAAGTACGCAATGATGGTTATTGTCAACCTGCACAGGTAATCTAGTGGGGTCGTCTCTTGCCCAAAGGGGGTCGATTACTACAAGGTAGCTAGGTAGGTACACTGGATGAATGCCTAGCTAATCCTTTGAATGCAATTGGCCCTCCAGAAATGCGATGGACCTTGCGACTATGATACTCGTCATCCTTTGGGCAAGGTGGATCGAGATACACAGCTTGTCTCAGGTACATAGTTATCATGCGCCTTCATAGCCATTTCCAATAATTTCGACTGGATAGTTGCTGGCCCAGTTTGACTTCTGTTTCCCTTTACTACAGACAAGACTATTGGGAGTGACTTTCGTAGTCGTATTCTGTGTTCCATTTGACTCAACTACATACCTACCTAACATAAATTAGCTGGAGTGGATGTGGGGGAACAGACCCGCCAAGCCTCCGCGGCTTCCACGGCTTCCGCGGTCACCATATAAGCTTTTGAGCTGCCCCTGACTCCCTGCCACACGATTGACCGCGATTGATCCGTATTGTCTAGATGGGATGCGATACATCAATGTCCTCAAGCAAAAGACGTACCTACCTCGTCAACGGCAAAGATGAATGTTGTTCCCAGAGCAGTACAAACGCCCCTTTGTCCCGGACCGCTATGCCATTTGCGTTAACATGACAAGTGCCACAACTGCCGGCTACGAAAGGTACAGTAATTTTCACGCCCGGAACGCGCGGTGGTCGACTCTAACCAAGATCCTACAAGGTCCGATGCGATCGTAGGTCGCCCTGTTCCAATTGCGTCTCGTCGCGCCTCGCTTGTCAGTCCACTACGAGACCTACAACTGCCCGTCCAGCCCCATCGGCGGATCACGAAAGGTAGTTATGCCCGGTCTTCGTGTCCTAGAGTATGTTTCTGTTAACCTACTTGCTGTCTAGCAATGAACTGCTTGATTCCCTGCACCGGCGATTGTGCGCTGTAGAAGAAAGTATACGGCGTGGAGCAGTGGCACAGAATTCACCTAGGCAGAGCGAAATACACAAAGTACGACTAAACATCCAGGATAATATCGGCAGCCCACAAAACCTGGATCAAAATCAACAAAGCCCCGCTGAGAGCATCTTGTCAATCGAAGAGCAGACGAAACGAGCAAGCCAAGCCTCGGAGCTGACCTCTATCAATGTTGCCGGAGCACCACATGTGACGGAGGAGCTCGCGGCCCTCCGGGCAATACTACGAGAGCGAGAGGGACCCATCAAGATCCCGTGCGACCAGTCTCCTAGTAGCTCGCAGGATCGCGGCTCTAACGTGGAGCTTCCGCCCTCTGAGTTTGCTATTCGTCTGCTTCGAACTTTTGCGAGTAGGTCACGACTCTTCTCTCTTCCAGCATCTTGCAGAGTTTCTGACAAGTCAGTAGCAAGGCAATCAATCTTGGCATTGTACCATCCTGTCGATGGCATCTCGCAGGTCGAGGAATTATGCAAGCGAATCTACTTTCCCTTTGAAAGCCTCGCTGTCGACGAGATTACACTCTTCAACGGGTTCATGACGGTACTTTTGAGAGATGTGGTCGCTCAACCTCAAGAAACTATGTCCAATGACGAGACGGAAAAGTACTATGCGCTTTACCGAGCTAACTTTGAGCATGGGATCAAGTCGTACGATGTCATGCTTACACCAAGCTATCAACATACCTTGGCGCTGTCCATTGCGGTTGGTCTAGCTAGTGATATTTGTCTCGAAGCAACAAGAACTAACCTTGCATAGATGGTCAACGCACAGATAGACGGTAATGAAGTGCTCTTTGGAAAATTGGCATCGGCTGCCGCGCAGCACTGTCTTGCTCTTGGCTATCACCGTGAGCAAAAGATTACAAGAATGCCCCCGAAGGAAGCCGAAAGAGCGCGACGCCTATTCTGGCACATCTATATATTTGACAAGAACCAATCCTTGCGACTTGGGAGAGCACCAGTCATACAAGATTTCGATATAGACGTCAAACGTCCGGAGCATTCCGAGATCCGCGGTCTACGGCCGTGGTCAGAAGTATACACGTACATGATAGAGTTCTCGAGTCTACAAGCACGGATCTATCAATTGCTCTACTCACCCTCTGCCTTCAATCTGGATCCCATAGAACGGCAAGATATAGTGTCTAAACTCTCAGCAAAGTTGACCCAGTGGTATAGCGGCTGGTGCAAAATAGACGGCTCGGCGGCTTCGCGCAAGGAGGTGTTTGATATCACCTTTCTGCCAATGAGTGTCATTTATCATTCTGTTCTCACTTTGCTCCTCCGTGGAGCTAATGCCTCAAATGCGGCTTCTGATATTACACCAGCATGTTTTGAGGCGGCACGTTCTGGCTTACAAGCGCATCTGGCATGTTATCAGGATTTTGCGTCTGCTGGAAGAATGGCTCTTTCGTTTTACTCTTCTTGGTCAGTAGAAAAAATTAATCTATCTGAAAGGCTCACCTTACACATTCTAGGATATTGCTATTTTCATCATTTACGCCATTCATCATAACCTTTTCACACTGCATCGGATATTCAGATCGAAGCGACCTCGAATTGCTCAAGACTGTGCTAGATACTTTGACGCATATTCGATCGATCTCCCCATCCGCCGAGAAGCAATATGATCTCTTCCAAGCCTTGCATCGCATCGCAGAGGCATTTACAAAGGATTGCGTGCCTAGGTCTGAACAAGAAGGAATCATTTCGTCATACACGAATCTCTTAGCATTTCCTGTACAAGATTCTATTCCAAATAGTTGGGACTATCTGGATACCGATTGGCTGCAACACATGTGAGCTACGCTTGCCTGGAGACATATCGTAATCATGTTCGAGTTGCGTACAATAGACTAGATCAACCTCTGCTACTCACTATTACATAACCCAAGTCAAGGTGACAGTGAACGAGCAGCTACACGGGAATGGCAGTCTTAATTCGATTGAATTGCTAAAGGAGATACTGGAGAGCTGTTGAGGGACCCCAAATCCAGTGACCTGCAGTGGATAGTATCAATGACAATGCAAGTTGAGAAGACTACACTGGGACATCCGCAGGGCTCAGCCGGCGTGGTACTTCTGCGGGTTTCACTGCGCCCCGATACTCCGACCTTGCGGGCCCGATGTTTGAAATGCCGCTGTACAGGCAGAGCTACCAGCTTATATGAGCATAAGAAATGGCGGGCTAGTTTCAAACAATGTACATCCCGGTATTGTCAATCTCTTTCTCGCCTCGTTTTCAGCGGATAGCTCTTGACACAAGACTGTCCACGGGTTCCGCGGTCCTTTCAGAGCCGGCAGAGCTCATGTCGATCACCACGACGGCATTAGCAAAGTGATCTGTACTATACACTGTATCAATCAAAATCGTTCCTTACATATAAAAAGTTCTCTGATAAGTCAAAAAATGTATTTAAGGTGAGAAAATGTCGAGAAACCTGACCAGATCGTTCAAAACGGTTTGTTCATGTGTGATCACACAAGCACCTACAAGAAGTCGAGCTTTCATGACATCACCCTTTGATAAATAATGGAATACGGAAACTATATCTTAGACAATGGGGGTCTAACGGCGAAGTTGACTTCAGTCCTGTGCATCATTGCATCCATTTTGGCTGTATTGATTTTTCGTCGGATCGAAACTTCCAGCATTCCACTACTCAATCCAAGAAAATCCTTGCAAACGTCCGACAAGCAAGCCAAGACCGAATTCGTACGGAACGCGGGCCAACTGCTTCGCACTTGGTTCAAGACCAACCCAGATAAACCCGCCCGGCTGATTGGAGATGTCGGCAACGTGATTGTACTGCCTCCGCACCTGGCTCAAGAGATTCGCAATGACAAGCGGCTCGATTTTGCGAAATGGACATACAAGGTGCATTCATAATGTTGCTGGTCTGAATATAACAAGCTAATTCTCTACCAGTCATTCCATGCACATCTGCCTGGATTTGATGGCTTCCGAGAGGGCGTCGGAGGCAAGAACCTGGCCCAAATTGTCATTACAAAAGATTTGACAAAACTATTGAGTATGGCTTGTTTTGTTTTGTATTCAAGGACAAAATAACTGATCCGTACTAGACAAGATCACGAAACCTCTCGCGGAAGAGACAATCTTATCTCTGGAGAAATACTTCACAAAGGAGACTGGCAAGTAACACAAGCTCTACAGACTCGGCCATTTGCTCACGGAAACAAAAACAGAATGGCATACTGTACCGATGAAGGAGGTGGTACTCCGCATCGTGGCCCAAGTCTCGTCCCGAGCCTTCCTTGGCACCGAGCTCTGCCGCCACGAAGGCTGGCTTCGCATCACGCGCGAATACACCGTCAACGGCTTCGAGGCTGCCGAAGAGCTGCGCATGTGGCCGTCGTGGCTACGACCTGCGGTGCACTGGTTCCTGCCCAAGTGTCGCAGCCTCCGGGCGCAGGTCAAGGAGGCCCGCCAGATCATCAACACCACCCTGCAGCAGCGGCGGCAACTGAAGGAACAGTGTGAGAAGAACCAAGAGGCGCCCGGCTTCGACGATGCCATTGAGTGGATTGAGCAGGCGGCCAAGGGTGTCGCGTACGATCCGACTGCCATACAATTGGCGCTGTCGCTCGCGGCCATTCACACTACGACAGACCTGCTCTGTCAGGCGCTCACAAGGATTGCTCAGAATCCAGACATACTCGCGCCCCTGAGAGAGGAGGTTACATCCAACCTGCGGGAGTCGGGTTGGCAAAAGAGTTCACTGTACAACATGAAGTTGTTGGACAGCGTGCTGAAGGAAAGTCAGCGCATGAAACCAACAGAAGTGGGTAAGTAATTGATGACCCCCCCTTTTGAAGTCAAGCAGTGAAACCCAATTTTGACAATTTTGAAAACATAGTTTCCGTGACACGCCTTGCGCTCGAGGAAGTTGAGCTCTCCGACGGCACCGTGATTCCCGCCAACAGCGGCCTGGCCGTCTCGGCGCACCGAATGTGGGATGAGAAAGTCCATGCGCACCCGGAGCAGTGGGATCCCTACCGGTTTTACCGGATGCGCGAAGAGCCGGGGAAACAGAATCTCGCCCAGCTCGTCTCCACGAGTCCCGATCATCTGGCGTTTGGCCACGGGCTCCACGCCTGTCCGGGACGCTTCTTTGCGTCGAACGAGCTGAAGATCTTGTTGATTGTCATTATTTTACAGTACGACTGGGTATTGCCGGAAGGATCGAGTCCTCAAGTTTACGAACATGGTTTTACCTTGGCAGGTGATCCTTTCCTCGAGATGCGTATCAAATATCGTCCACAGGATGTCGATCTGCTGAGTCTATCACAGTAGAACAGATACTGTCCGTTGCGGATCGTTTGGTTCGGTTGTAACGTATAGCTTTGCAACACGCCTCTTTTGTAAGTCGACAAAACAAACTCAATCTATTGATAAGCCCTTTCGTACAATCCCCTCCGCACGATGTAATCTAAGCAGAAGTTGAAAATATGAAATTCTTCTCCCGATGCAGCACTACTTATATCGCGCCAAGTGGATGGGACGTTGTATTACAGTGCAAAGTGATGTAAATTAGCCTCAAAATAATGCCATCTTTACCAAATTAGTCTTCAATATCAGGAATCTCTAGTTATGATACTGGCAAGCTGTTCTGCCATGGCATAAAGTGTGGCTTGTGGATGGCCGCCCAAGGGTACCGGGATGATACTTGCATCGACAACCCGAAGTCCTTGGACGCCGAGCACTCGCCCTTCGACATCGACCACCTCACCCATCGCTGCGGTACCGCCGGAGTGGTGGTGCTGCATTCCTGTCAGACTAATCCTGTCTTGGATTGCTTCGTCGCTTGACTGCTCAGTCAATGGAGCCAAGTCGCCAAGACCCTCTCCGGATGGTGGTGACTCGCTCTCTACGACAGACTCCATAGATTTGGTCGCCAAAAGGACCTTGAGAGTTTGTCTAGTAGCGTGGATGATGGCATCACGATCAAGCTCAGTAGAAAGGTAGCTTGGTTGAATGCAAGGCAAGTCGTTTGGCGAGTGGGATCGAATGGAGACTGTCCCACGAGAAGTAGGAAGGAGAAGCATGGTAGACGTGGCAATGTGTGAGCCATCGACCGGGATACCGGAAATCCCAGGTGGAACATAAGCTGCGACGATCTCGTAGAAGTTGCGTTCCTTTAGGTTGGGATTGGCTCCGTGTTTTATCATGAGTTCCTCTGGTAGAGGCTGACTAGCGACCCAATCCCACGGAAATCCTTTGGAAAAAGCAGGATTCTGGAAGCCAGCGCTCCCGAGGGCATATCCAGCTGAAGGGTCGCGTAAGCGGAAAGCAAGGTAAATGGCAAAGTGGTCATGGAGATTCTGCCCGACCTGAGGAGCGTCGTATATGAGTGGAATCTTGTGTTTTGCGAGTGTCGCAGACGGTCCAATACCCGAAAGCATCAGGAGCTGAGGAGTCCGGTAAGCGCCGGCACAGAGAATAACCTCTTTTCTGGCAGTGATCTTGCGGCCATCGGCGAGCTCTACCCCCGTCACCTTGAGGTCGGTGAACGTGACTTTATGCACAAGAGTGTTGCACATAACCTCAACGTTACGAAGTGAATAAGCGAGATGGGACGGCTGTCGAAGGCCATCACGCGAATTCTCATGGATCTCAGTGAGGCCCGTAGTACAGCCATTCTTCGCTTCAGGATGAGGATAGACACCGACGTCGGCCCACGCCTGCTTAATGGTTTCGCGCAGAGGATATTTACGTGCGCCCGACTCATCTTGAGAAACGAGAGTCACGTGCATGGGTCCGTTAAATCCATGCTCTGAGGCGTCTGCTTGAGGGTCCTTGAAGGATTCAGACTTGATAAGCCAAGGCTTGATGCCCTCGTAGCTCCATCGTTCGTCTCCTACCACTTCCGCCCAATGATTGTAATCGGCAGCATCTGCTCGCAACCATGCGCCAAAGTTCAGAACACTGCCTCCACCGAGTGTCTTGCCAGCGTTGAGAAAGTGCACACGACCAGCCGTGCTGGCTACCGGCTCACTTGGATAAGCATAATCGAACTTTCCTCCCAAGAGAGACAAACCGCTTAAGAAGGTGGCGGTCGCAGGATCGCCTGATGGATCAGGTCCAGCTTCCACGAGGATGACTTCGGGTTTGTCGTCGCTTTGACTCAGGCGCGAGGCCAAAGGACATCCAGTCAAGCCGCCGCCCACGACAACATAGTCGGCAACCAAGTCACCCATTTTCAAATTCAAAAGAGGAGCTGGTAAGAAGAGACGTGCGGGTGACAATGCTCAAGGACTCACGAGAATAACTCGCTATATATAACGGTCGATAAATTGTAGTATGATGAGATGCTCTTCCTACATGCAATTAGGATCTATCTATAAGGTAAGCTTGTATTTATAGTAGGGGAGTGGGTATGTACAGGCTAGAACTGCCAATGCAACCTTGTACCAACTGACGCTTTGCATGCATCCGCAACCACCCAGCCTGCGCGATTACTGCGGTCGTTGGTTTTCCCCGGCGAAAAGCCATAACAACACAAAGGCCCAAAGCAAGTCGCGCATAACGATAATAATGACTACATATGCTCATTTTCTATATAGTACGACGAACTGCTAATGACCAAAGGGGGTTTTGCTTGTGTACAATCTTGGTGCCGATACGCTCCGTGTAACAATATGTCAAATTTTGAATTAACGAGGCGCGGCAAGAGAGCTACACGTTACCGTGTCACAGGCTATCGAAAACTCGGTCCACTCTCGCCAGGTAGATAGTATATCCTGTGATCGCCGGATTAGTACTCAGATTGGTGACGGCTGGGGAATCCCCGGTATTATATGTGTTCTTTTCTTTCCAACTCATCATTTATCTTTTTGCTGCTCGGGGACGAGACATTAATTGGGGCTAGGTAGCAATACCAGTAATGGGTACAAGGCACTGGTACGGTACCTTGCTGCATACCCCATATAGGTTCCTGGCGAGAGGGGTGTTCCTGGCCTAGCTCGCCTAGGTCCTGGCGCTATCGACACTATAAAACGGCAAGATATCCCACCTTTTCATTACTTCATATATCTTGAAATGCTGACTGCCAAGCGCTCGTCAATAATTACTACTACACAATAGGACTGCAGAACCACAGTTCGATTTCTCTAATCCTCGTCTGTGTATCATTTCATCACATTTACAAAATTTTCACATGGCCATTCTCAGCAGCCGTCCTATCGGCACGACAGTAGAGCAGGCGCCCAGCCACGACGGTAGCCCAACCTACGCAAGCTACCGTACTCTGCCGACTCCCGGCAACAACAAGGAGAGGCGCCCTTTATTCGCGCTCCGGGTCTACGACACTACAGCCGAAGCCGGCAGCCCCGACCACGTACGTCGCATGGCAGAGACGATCTACGACCGCACGTGGCGACACCGGTCTACCGTTGGCCGCGCGGCGCCCGACCGCATCGAGGTCGTCGGGTTGCCTGTGGTACTAAGTAGTGATGATGGGGCCATCACCGCGGATCATGACGAGCAGCTCGCCCGCAGGTGCAGGGACCACCATGCAGCAGAGATGACGGCCAGGAAAGGCGCGAGGGATTGGTACCTCCCGGGGACATTCGAAACGGACGCTTATCGGTTTTCTATCCAAGTTATTACTCGTCTAAGCGAGGGTGTAAGTTTTTCTCGAGATTCATTTTACTCTCTTATTCCAGCTAACTTGACGCCTTTGTAGTGGGAGAATGCCATCGACTACGCTGGCCCGCTCACGCAACTGCGGCTAGAAGACCCGTCTGACGCTAAAGCCGACTCATTTGGCAGGTTTCTCACGGTGTCGTGGGGTGTGGGTGACGACGTCGAGGTAGAGAATGGTGATGAGCCCCTGCCCGAGATGGATGTGAGCCCTCACCAAATCGCATCCTTGGCTGGGTGTTTGCGCGAGATGCGGAATCGCATTGAGTGGTTTTATAATCACTATCTTCCGGAGGGAAACCTTGACAGAGAGTTTGAGCAATGAGGTATCTTTATGTTGATACTTAAGGAAGAAGTCATTCGTTGACTCGAGTTGTTCTCTTATCGTGGAGAAAGTCATGAAAAGAAAGAAAAAACATATTCAAATTCATACAACTATATGCGGCTTAAATATCTATCGTCCTCTCTGACTATCCCCTACACTCACGGAATAGCAGCTGGAACGCCAATGTTGTTAACGACGTTGCCCGCTCCGTCGAGAGTCATGGCTCCGTTGGCATAAGCACCAAATACTGAAGCGCCAGCAACACCAGCGACGCGCGGAAATCGCAGCGAGTTTCCAGTCGCGAATCCATTATTGCCAAAAGCGGTGGTATACCAAGCATCCTGCCCGAAAGTGTTATCATACTGGCCCGCTGCCCAGGTACTCCAAGCCGCAGCGGTCGTTTCAATAGAGTTCAGATGCATATCGATGAATTTGGCATACAAGGACCGCAGCGCACCGCCACCATTGGGGTTGACAGGCTCGCCAGCGATGGTTCCCGCCGTGTACTGCTGGTCAAATACGTGGCAGACCAGGTCGATCCAGTTGGACGTACGCATCCACTTGTCCCAGATGGGCTCAGACCCGTCAGTCGGCTGATAATTGAGATAGCTAAAGACGCCGGCCGAGTTGCGTATCCGCAAGGCCACCTTGTTTCTCGAGTTCTGCGAACTCATGACGTTTGTCGACGTCGACGACCAGATGCTCGGGGTTCCGCTGCCGAACCAGGTGCCCTTGCGACCGTTGATTTCTTCATATGTCAAGGCCAACTGCTTCTGTCCCCGCGCTCTCGTAAAACGTGCATTGTAGATGGTTCCGTCCGATCGACCAAAGCCGTAGAGCATCACGTTATCCGGTGAGTCGCCGGCGGCGGGCGTGCGGAGGTTGGTGGCCGAGCCGGGCGGAGCGACGAGCGCAAAGGCAGGTCCATTCCTCGAGTCGCCCAGCAGAGCCTGGCCGACCCAGGCAGCTGTAGGTTTCTGCCAGCCTCCACCAAGGGCGGCGCCGTCGGCGAGCCAGGAGATGAAATCTGCAAATGACTGGGCTTCATAGACATGGTCGGCTAGAAAATACTCTTGTTAGCATTCGCTCGTCGCGCTTCGTATTGTGGTCATAGAGAAAGGGTCAGACATACTATCAAATCCAACACCAGGGGCCGCCGCCGCCGCTTGGGCATTGGTCAGTTTCCTCATGTTGGTGTTGCAGTTTGCTCCGCTGGTCTCGAAAAGGTAACACTTGTCAATGGTAGACTGGCCCTTGGCCTCACCACACTCCGAGTAGTGCCCGAAATCGAGACCATAATCAACGCCGCCAATCTTGATCCAAATAACCTTCGATGTGAGACGCTTTTCCAGGTGATGTGCCGACGAGTTGTACACCTCGTCGTTGTCGTCCCAGAGAGCCCCGGCCTCGTACAGCTCCGCAGACTCGTCGCCAAAGAAGCGCTTGGTGACACTCGAGCCGAATCTGCACGAGACTTGTCCCGAGTCGCCCGATGCGACGAACTCGCAAGCGTCGTCATCGTCATCCGCGCGCTTGTATAGGGGAATCGATCGCGACTCCACAGAAGTGTCGTCGTCATCCTCGAGGTTCTCGCCGCAGATGGGGCACCCCTCGGCCGTACCTGTAGAGGCATTTGCAGAGGATGGACAAGAGAGTTTGGGAATGTGAACGAGCGGGCCAATCGTTACGCTTCGCTTCGATATGTCCGAGCCGTAGAGGTAGTCATAGTCGACGATGTCACGCTTGTCATTGTCATTCGTGTCGGGAATGCTGCTCGAACAAGTCTTGTCGATGATGGCCCAGGTAGGAGACGTCCAGATATCGTAAGGCGTGATGGACTTTGGCAACAACCAACCGATCTGGTCGGGCACGGAGATATCCACCGACAGCTTCGACCCAGCGTTTGCGCCATAGCAGAAGTCAGGGTCGTCCGATCCGTAGTGCGCAGAGGCATACGCCTGGACCCAGCCGTCGGCAATGAGGTTGACCGTCGCGGGATCGATGCTGATGAACTTTGAATTCCACTCCAGGCCAAAGCTTGCCACAGGCTTCACGTGGGCCGTGATTTGTCCATTAGCATCGATGCCCCAGTCGATCGTGGGCTCCCCGACTTCCTGGGTTCCCTTGGTGGTGGGGGTCTCGCTTGCCTTGGGATCGGCCTCGTCCTCAGCCTCGGGGAAGGCGAGCTGAGTGTCCCAATCTGCTATGGTGACGTGTGCCTCAAAGTTGCCGCTCAGCGAAAGGTCAAAATTCACGCTTCCGTAGATCTTGAAATTGGGACCGACCGTCACGATACCTGGGATGGAAAAGGTTGCTCCAAAGTTCTGCAATCCGAAGAGTTCTATGTCTTTGGTGTCGTACTTGGCACTGACAAGTGCATCAATGTTGAAGAGAGCTTGGACATTTCCCGAATTCTTGAACCACAGGTAAGATTGGGAGAGATCAATAAGTGACGATGCCGAATCGCCGAGCTTGGCAATGACGGTGAGACCAAAGGACGTGTCAATGTTCACAGTGGTCTGCGCCTTGACGAGCAATTTGGCGGCCGTATCGACTCCGGCGATGGTGCACTGATACGACTCGTCCAACAGAATCACGTTGAGCGTCTCGGAAACCGAATGAGTAATGGGGGTCGTCTCGGCTTCGACGGTGAAGAAGCTCTTGATCCAGGCGAGGGCATCCGAGCCGAACCAACGCGCATGGAGCTCGTCGCGGGTCATAAGTCCAGCGCGGTGGTCATCGAGGTCGGCTGTCCATGAATCCTCGAGGTATCTCTTGTGGGTTCCACCGTGCTCCTCAAAAGATCGCTTGCGTCGCTTTTGGCCAGGGCTGTCTACGACTGTGTCCCAGTAGCCCTCCTCGTTGCTGTAGTCCAAGCGGAACTGCGTGTCACCCAAGTCGCGAGGTACGCGGCGGAAATCGTAGTCAAAAGTCAGATCGTAGATAACGGGGTCGGGGTCTGTGGTTCGCTTCTTGATGTGACCCGGAACCGTTTGGTTCTCAGACGGGACCATGTCGACGGCGACCGCGTACGGGCCAGGACCGCAGCCGTTGGGCATCTCGAGAATAGTTCCAGGTACTCCATGACCCAAGCGAATCTTGTTGCAGTTGGACCTAGAGGAGTTGTCGTTACAAAACATGCGGATCGTCTGGGCCTCTTCGGACACGGCGTCGTTGCAGTCAAAGACTTCCCAATGAGAGTCCCGCTTCTTGAGGGAGATTTGAATCTCTTCGGGAGATGTCATGACGAAGAACCCAAATGAGGCATCGTTGGGGGTGTCGTCATCTCCCAACACGGATGAGCCACCCCAGGTGTCATCTACGCTAAGCTCTGTGGTTCGTCAGCTGCTGTATCATATATGGGCTGGGAAGGTCTAGAACACTGGAGTAACTTACTATATTCAACATCTGCACCGTCGTTCGTAGGAGGGTCTTTGAACAAGTACTCCAAGGGCACCGGCAGGAATGGCTGGGTACCACCGGGGGCTTTGCAGCAGAAAACTCTATGGAATGAGTTAGTGATCGTCCATTGCAGCGTCGGTGCTTTATGCTACTTGCCTGTCTCTCTCAAGATGCCAACCACAGTCACCATCGCCACCGTCATATGACTGTGTCAATTGGACTTCAGTGTTGAACGCGCAGACGTTATCATAGCAACTGCCATCCTTGCCTTGCCAGTGGCATACATCCTCCTGGTAAGGACTATCCTTGGGACAGCACAGCTTCTTCGGGTTCAGGAAGCAGTTGTCCCAGAATTCACCAGCGATGGAGTTCTCGTCGTCATTGCAGTCACCACCACAATCCGTGGTACGACAGTTGCTTTCGAGGCCGGTGGGGAGTGGACAGCAGTACACCTTGTTGCCATCTGTGCATTTATCGCCGCCGCCGCCCCAAGGGTTCTGTTCGAGCGCAACCTCGTTCTCGTGGCATCGTCCGTTGCAAGGGCGGGGGTTACCACGCCAGGTACAAGTGGACGGATCAGGAGCCGAGCTTACAGGACAGCAGAGCTGACTCTGGCCAGCCGTGCCATGCTTACTGCTGCACTGTTGGGTAGTGATGTGAACCTCGCCCGTCTTGCAAGACTGTACGCCACAGTCCGTGACGCGGCACTGGCCTCCCTGGACTTGCTGCCAGTTGCTAGATTCCGTGGTGTTGTCGTAGAAGGCGTTCAACGTCTTTGGGTACAGGAGTGCCTGGAGAGCCTATTACATTCACCATGTTAGATAATGGCAATAGAGACGTAATACAATCAGTCTCACCTCGAGGTCATCAGTGTCTTGGTCGAGCGCCCAAATGGCGAGACCACCAATGCCGTTGGAGTTAGCCCATTTAATCTTCTGCTGAAAGGTCTCCTTGTCATCGAAGCTGACCCACTGGTCGTCGTTCCATGTGATGTACTTGACGGCTGCTACCTCATCCCACGTTGCTGTGATGTCGTTCTTGTCAATGATTTGCATGATTTCCTTGTACGAAAGGATTCCAGATTGACCCGTGCACTGAATATGGTTAGCTAGGCATGTAAAGGTGCGTCGCATTGGGAGAACATACAGAACCAGCATTAGCACCACCACTGAAGGGACATCCTGGCTGGTAGCAAGAAGGATCGGAAAGCTGGTAACTTCTGCCATAGAAACCCATTCCAAGGTTGAGCTTTGATGGATCGACACCGACACGCCAGAACAGATCGAAAGCATTCTCAATCTCGGTGAGGTTGGTATGCGCCAGAACAATACTACCAATCTTGTCTTTGGGGCCGTCCCACGTGCCGTGCAAGTCATAAGACATGACGTTGACAAAGTCAGCATATTCTGTCATCTTTTTCAAGTTGGAGTCCTTTTTCCCATCAATCTCATAATTCCTGCGTCACTCGTTAGTATGGAAAGTAGCATATAGCCTTGGGTCACGAACTGTAGATAGTAAAATGAGGTAGGTGTCTAGGTCAAGTCAGCCAGTGTCCGCAGTTTGAGTGTCACAAGAATGACATACCGTGAACGATACAACATAATCCTTGTTGTCATCATCCATGGCCTCTTGGAACTCTTTGAGCAGGTTCATGTAGCCTTCGGCATCAGTATCGTGGCCACCTCTGTCCGAAGCTCCGGGATCTAGTCACACGTTAGCATTTCTTACTTAGCTCCGAGGGAGATCAATCATGAGTACTTACACTCCCAATCAAAGTCAACACCGTCGAAACCATAGTGCGAGAGGAAGTCCATCAGGTTGTCAATAAAAGTAGCACGATTGGACTGCGAGCTGACCATGGTCGTGAAGACTGCCTGGGTATCGGTATCGTTGTCTGTAAAGGACCAACCTCCCAAGGAAATCATGATCTTCGTGCTAGGGTTGTCTTTCTTGATTGCCGTGAAGCCCGAGAGAGTATCCTCTGACACGCCAGGCATGGGTTCGAGATTGTAGTCATCAGCTGTGACGTAGCCAAAAGACACGATCAGATGGGTCAGGGATGCCAAGGGGATGTTCTTCATCTTGAGGTTCATGGCGGCACAACTGTCCGAGACCTTCCACCCTTCGTAGTAACCCACGACACGAGTTTGAACGTCTCCACCGCTCTCGCCAGATCCATCAGGCATGTCACAGTTACTTTGGCATTCCTGGAGTTATCATGTTAGTACGGCACGCGACAAAGAAATTGTGCTTGTGGTCTTACTTCTTTGCAAAATTCGTCCGTGGTACCACAGAACCCATATTGGGAACAGCAGACATTCAATGGGCAAGTAGTGTTGACAACTTTCGCGTTGATACCGCATTCTGCCTTGGCATCACAGTTGCTCCAGCAGTTGGCGTTGGGTGTTGTTCCGTCACCACAGTATTTCTCACCAAAACCACAGTAGCCGCCGGTACCACAGCATGCGCCTAGGAGGAAGCTCGCGTTAGGGAGAGAAGACACGAAGTCTTTTGTCAGTGTGGGCTGACTCACCATTGCCACACGGGTTGTTCTCGTCACACGAGTATTCATCCCGCTTCATCAGGGAGCCAGGAGAAGAAGGGTTAGCGCAGCTGGCATCGTTCTTCTTTTCCTCGCCTCTGACTTTGACCGAGTAGTCGAACCACTCGGCCGGTGCGTGTAGGTTGGGACAGAGGTTGTCTCTCTGGACCTTTTCGATCTTGGCCTGTTCCTCCTCAAGCCAGGCAACAGCTGCCCTGTTTGGGTGCTGGTGCCTGCCTGGGTAATTGTGGACGTGAGGTGCAGTTAATACAGTCGGTATAATAAAACTTAGGTAAAATATTGCAGGAAGTATCGAGGCAATAAATTTACCCCAAGAATGAATGGACGCCATCTTGGCAGAAATGAATGTGATGCTGTGTCTCGTCGAGCTGTGGTGAACATATCGAGACGGAACGGCAACAACGTCGATGAGATATATGAAAACGTCTATCTACCCATTGCGATATCGTCTCGGCCAGGGATGTCCGATTCGGCGAGGTGAGCTGCGAGACAGAACGCTATAGTCTCGCCTGCCAAGTGGAGTCCGATCCATCCTGTCAGGTCGCAAAATTCTTCACTCTAGACCCTGTCTGTATCGAGCCATGTTGCGACTCTGTCGAGCCATCACGGCTGTTAGCATCGGCTGGTTCTCGGTGGTGCAGAAGATTATGCGGATGACCCGTGAATCCTGCGGCCATACAATAGTCTATGCAAGGTACGCCGCAGGGGTGTTGATAGGTGGGAAAGTGGGAAGAAGTCATGGTGTTCCGGCTTTGGGATGACAAAATGCTTAATCCAGCAACCCGGACCGCAGCTAGCACCCGTTGTGCCTGGATTTGTGGAGCTATAGTCGCGATAATCTTAGCAGCAAGGATCGTGATCCTTTCGGTGATCTATTCTAAAAAACCCAGACATGCAGCCCTGTGGCACAGCAGGCACAAAGTCCACGACCGGATCCGTGTGAGAATCACGCTGCAGATAACCTTACCACTTAACTCTATCACTTTGTCATTAAGCATGTTGGAGCTCCGAAAGTTCCGGATTTTCGCAACGGTTGATTTGGAAATAGGTGAAGTCGTGAAATCTGCTGGCGCCGTTACTATTGCGCGCACAGTCTCTTGGGAGTCGACAGGCTTATCCGCTAGCGGCCCGTTATTATCTAGGTTGAGCTAGTGTATTATTATTCCGACGTATACTCTGTACAACACAATCACCACACATCAACATACTCTATCGGCAACAAGGTCATAGTGGCAAAGTCAAAATTGATCAGGGCCCATGTCCGCTTCACAACCGAGGTTGTCAGTATGTATGTACAGATTATCGCACGATGGGATTAACTGGTTTAGTCCAGCCCGCCCAGAAATGCCCACTGAGGAATCACTAGTACAAATCCTTCGTCTTACCGTCCGACTAGGGACCATGACAAGTCTAATCAAGCCTTGCCCAGACGGGCTGTGCCACTGGAGATATGCATGGGTCGTCTAAGCAATATGGACCAGTAGCGATTATAATACATTTTTTCCTGGATTGGGGGCTGAACCCATGCGCATTCTTTCCCTATTCAAATGCTGGTACGCACTATAGTTGTAGTCACGGGTTGAAAATAGCAACCCGACAGGCAGCCAGCCAGGCTTGAAGAATTTGGGAATGCAGGTACACGGCACAAAATAACTGGGATGCTGCGGAAAAATCTCATAAACGCGTGGCCTCGACCAGGCTGTATTATGCTATCGATCCTTGAGCATACCATTTGTGGCCGAGGGATGCCCGAGATCGGGCGAGGGGATGAATTCGTGACCGATGGCATATGACAATTCCAGATACGCCAGACGCAAGGTTGCTATCATAATTGTATTTCTCGAGGTCGCACTTGGGCCTGACATAATTGTAGCTTTCGTTCCTTGTCGGTCTTTTTCACTCTCTCACCGTCATTCGTTGTAATACTTTCATCGTCACTCATTTTCACGCTGCCATCATGGCTAGACTGGCCAACAAAGTGCTCGGCGCTTATTGTCTTTTGGCAACGTGTGTCCGAGCCACCGTCTATGTCACGTCCACTGCCTCATTCCCCGATAACATCACCCAGTCTTGCTCAAATGCCCTGGTGAGCGACCTCAACTGTCCATCGGGCATTGAGAAGCTTCGCAAAGGATTGTTCTATCCCGCAAGTTTTCTCTCGACTCTATGTACCACAGATTGTAGCGGTGCCCTCGCCAGCTATGAGTCGGATGTCACAGCCGCCTGCGAGGGTGAGACTTACGATACTCTGACTGACGCTGACGGCTGGGTGCCTCTGTATACTATACCGCAGTATGCGAGATATGTGTTCAACTACACCTGTCTGTCTGATGCAACTGACGGCGAGTACTGCAATGTCAAGACAGCAGAAAGTATTGGCATATATGCGAACCAGAGTAACCTCAGTGCGTAAACACCAAACCTGTACTTCTACGCGGCTGCTAATCTTGAACCACAATTAGACAGCATAGACGTTGGTACCAACCTGAGTTGCTCTGACTGCGACCTAAAACAATACCAATTCCTCGCTGGAGCTGCCTTTTATCACGATGATGACACGGTTGCCGAGTATTCGTCTTTGACGTCTAGCTGCAGTGCAACCGGCTATCCTCTAAGTACAACCACTTTCGCTTTCGAAAGGTAAGTCTTCTCTCCTCACAAAGTCTTGTGGAAGTCAATATTGACAGCCCATCAGCACCGCCACAGCAACAACTACTGGTACCGGCAGCACGCCTACGTGTACTGGAAGCTCATATACTATCCAGGCCGATGATACTTGCGAGTCCATCTCCAAGTCGCAGAGTGTGGGCACCATGTGGCTCCTCCTGGACAACAACTTGCCCGCGTACTGTTCAGATTTCCCCAGTAGCGGGAGTCTCTGCATTCAGCACACTTGTAACACGTACACTGTCCAGACCAACGATACCTGTGACTCCATCCAGAAGGCATACGGCATCAATTACGCCCAGATACTTGCCTGGAACCCGCAGTTTGACTTGACTTGCGGCAACATCGACGTGACGGTCGGTCTTGAGATCTGCGTCAGCTCTCCTGGCCGGAATTACACCTCTCCAATCGAGAGCGCAACAACCACCGTGATGGCAAGTGCAACTACGGCTGCTCCTGTGCCCACAAATGCCGCGAGCGGCTCTACTGCTAATTGTGGTAACTGGTATGAGGCTGCCAAGGGTGATTATTGCAACCAGATCATCATCAGATACGGTATATCCCTCGTCGACTTTTTGATTCTGAACCCCGAGGTGAATGAAAAGTAAGTTGCGCCAAATATCTTTGCGTTATTGACGAATATCTTACCGTGTTACAGCTGCACCAACCTGTACGCTTTTGAGTCATATTGCATGGAGCCTGTTGGAGACAGTACGGAACCCTCCACATGCTCGAAATCCCTCTGTCTTTTTATACTGACATTCTAAAGTCAGCAACTATGAGGGCGCACCCGGGTATATCAGCTCTGTTGCCTGGACTACAACGGTTGACCCATCTTCGCTGCCCACCGCCACCTACATTCCGGACCAGTACGTCTCCGAAGTGATTACTTATGCAAACGGAACGCGAACAGATTGTGCGACATATATATCTGGTGCAGATTACCAGAAAGATCTTTCCAACACCACCTTTGTGAGCAATTGCGACTTGGCATTAACCGTCTTTGGCATTACATACGCCGACCTGACGGTTTGGAATCCGTCGCTAGCTAGCTTCGATGTGAGCGAGTGCGAGTTCAACGAGAGCTATAACTACTGCGTAACCTGGTCAAGTCTCACTGTCACAACATCCTCCTCAGTAGTAGAGGAATCGTCGATACCAACTGCAGTAAGTGATGACGTCCGTTTCAAGGCCTGAAGAATGGCTGACTTTTTTCCTCGCAGACCGATACTCCTTCGGATTGTACATCCTACACATTCGTTCACGGTGGCACTACTTGCGACGACATTCTCCAGGTCTATGAGATATCCCTCGCGTACTTTTATTCCCTTAACCCCATCGTTGGGGAGGACTGCAGCGGACTCTCGAACTGTACGTACGATTGTAACAGTGTTCAATTCGCAGGTACTAACCGAAACTTGCAGACACCTACTACTGTGTCAACTCCACGTCTAATCCTGCCGTACCCACGACTGCAACAGCTGTCGTCACGCCTCCTGGACCGACGCAGACTGGCATCGCCAGTAACTGCAATGCGTATTATGTAGCTCAAAGTGAGTGGATCTCTGGCCGTAGCATTCTTCACAACAGGTTGCTGCCAGAATGCTCCTTTGCTAACACTTACTGTCCGCAGCTAATGACGATTGCGGCACCGTTGAGGCCGCATACGGAATCACCGACGCGCAGTTCAAGGCATGGAACCCAGCCGTGTCGTCGGACTGTCTCACTGGGTTCTGGGCCGACGAGGCCTATTGCGTCGGCGTTTCAGACGACGGCAGTAGCAGCGCATCCATCACGTCGTCGACTACTGCGGTCTCATCGACTACTACGGCCTCTTCCGTCACTGCTCCGGGTCCCACCCAGACAGGTATCCCGGCCAACTGTAACGCATACTACGTCGCCCAAAGTAAGGCCCCCTCCTAGCATCTTAGTTTGTGTCTACACGTGGACTAGAACCCGTTCTGACCATGCCTTCCATACTAGCCAACGACGACTGCGGCACGGTAGAGGCGGCCTTCGGTATCTCGGACGCAGACTTCCACGCCTGGAATCCGGCCGTCTCTTCAGACTGCCTGTCTGGGTTCTGGGCAGACGAGGCATACTGCGTGGGCATTTCCGGCTCGGGCAGCAGCACGACGGCCGTGACTACTGCGACGCCCACCTCGGTGACGCCGCCAGGCCCGACCCAGACCGGCATTCCCGCCAACTGTAATGCATACTACGTTGCGCAGAGTAAATGACCCCGTATCATTTTCTTTCTTTTTTTCAAGCGCTAACTGGGATCTCTTCACTTTTCTAGCTGGCGATGACTGTGGCACCGTCGAGGCCGCGTACGGCATCACAGACGCACAATTCAAGGCTTGGAACCCGGCCGTCTCGGCAGATTGCCTATCGGGTTTCTGGAAGGACGAGGCTTATTGTGTTGGTCTGTCTTCTTAAGGTATGGAAATCATGAAGCTCTCTTGACTTTCGCCCAAGGATTGTCGCATCAACACAGTTTTGCGACTTGAAGGTCGATCAGATATGAGACGAGGCTACTCCAAAGCCTCAAAAGATTGTCAAGACCAGTAGTCGTGTAGTTAATTGACACTGTTTGTATTGTGGCTAGCTTGCCAAGTCGGTGGTTCTTCCAGCAGCTGGCATCAGCTGCATTTTAAAGTGAACTTTATGTGCCGCTTCCGGTCCCCGGTCTTGTATATCGTTCTCTCGCCAACGTATTATTCGTTCCTTGAAATGGGATATATTCACACTTTTTTGTAGCAAATACCAGGGGGATATCAAAATATCAGAGTTTTCTACTGCAAGGAATCATTAGTGATTGTTCAAATATCGATAGGCTTCTGCGCTCTAAGCTCGGCTCTCGGCTCGATTAGAAGCTGAAGTTGAAAGAGGGGGGAAATTATTCTCTGGAGACAATTGCTGCCTGGCCGCAGTCAGCGAGACATATTATTAACCAGAACCACCCCAAGTTGTTCTATGTCTTACTTGATCGCGTCCAAGGAACCATTTAATCCAATATCTTGACGGCGTCCGTTATGATATCTGCACTTTTCGCACAGCTTCACTTGAGCTCTGCGCCTCAAGAATCACCGGGCCCACAATCAATTAATGCGTTCGATCAACAGCGTCTTTCGATCGAGCTACACCTTTCCATCGTTCAGCACTTGGATCGCGATGACTTTGCTGCTTACCTTTGCGTCTGTCGTGCGTGGCGTCGAGCGGGCCTCAGCGATGATGTTTGGCCACGGCTCGCAGATCGATGTCTCCCTGGTTTAACAGAGTGCGTTCGGTTGGAATGGGCGAACAATCAGTCCATTGCTCAGTGCGATCTCTTCAGGCGTTCCCTTATGCTGATATGTCGTCGAGCGCACGGCCAATTCACAAGTGCCCTAGAGAACAGCCTGAGGCTTGCTTCAGAAGACTACTTCCAACTTGACACCAGCTCATTCGCCGTCGATGATAGTACCAATCCCTATGTCGATTATTTGGATGCGAGATTTTCTGAACAAATGGCCGACAAGGCAGCATTTTCGAGAATTGCCGGGGGGCATGTAGACACGGAAAGCACCAAGCGCTTACTTTGGTATTCACACGGTCGCATTGCGTGGACTTCGTCCGTAACATCCCGACCGTTGCTTATCATAATCGACGACTTGCGCACGAAAGCACGGAAGACTTATTCTTTTCCGGGCCATACCACTTCCAATTTCACTTACGAGACAGCATTGGGGAGTTCGCTGTTTGTAATGGCAAGTGAGCGCACGATGTGCATTTGGCACTTGCTGCGGGACACTTGTACGTCCGTGTTGCTCCCTGAGGCGGTGATTCGGTGTTCTACCGAAGGGGAGACGGTACTTGTCGTCACAATTAAGGCCGAGCTGTATAGTTGGCGTCTGGAGTCTGGCATGCAAAAAATCGACATGTCCGACGTCACGGCTTACAAATATGGCAATCTAAGCAAATGCTATTTCGGCCACTTTGGCCCAAAGGACCTCGATCCGCCTCTCCAGACATCTCTTTGTTTGGATGACACTGAGGTCATTCCTCATGGTGGTGTCCGCTTTCATTTAGACTACATTGACAACTTCGACTTCATCCTCCATCCCCAGCAAACGGAAATAGTCTTCATGGCAGCCTTCATCAACGAGACTTTGGTTGTATACGAATTTAGCAACGGCGCATGGAAATTGCACCGTGCCCCCAAGACTATCAATGTAGCGCATCCATATCTACGCTACATATTGCTCCGAAAAGCGAGTTCGCATGGGGACTACATACTTTGTGAAACAGCATCGGAAGTGTCTTGGGCCAACGAGCATGAAGCCAAGTCATTTGGCATGTGCTGTCGGAGAGCAAGCGGGGCTATTGAGATCTCGGTATCTTTCAACATTCACACCAAACAATTCAATATCACTCGTCATCACTTTCGTGGCCTTCACAGTCCTCCATCCTTTCCAAAGGGGCAAAAGGAATACGCTATTTGGAATCGACAGCTATTCCACCTCTGCTTCTTTACCCAAGGATTCAATGTCCTGGCCGTCGATGAGTGCAAACAAGACTTGGATTACCCAGACACTGAGCGGCGAGTCCGGCTGCGGGACGATTTTCGCATTTATTCAGCAGTCTCCGAGTGGTGGAGTGGAATAGATACCAAGAAACGCCAGCGGGTTGTCGCCACTGATCCAGGTCCTGCGCGGTGGGATGAAGACAAGGACCTAGGTCAAGGAGCATACCACCAGGACGTTGATCATTGCCTCGACACGTCTGGCGTAAGCTTAGTGAAACACTTCTGGCAGAGAGGTTCGTCGCAGAACAAATTCGACGTAATTGATAGTGCATGGCAAAAGAAGTACCTGCTTGGGGACGATGAGTATTTGATATTCATGAGAGGGGACAGCGTATACACGATATACAGCTTCAATGAAGATATTTGAGGGCATATGCATGGGTGCCCTATTTATAGCCTAGTTACGTGAATGTCTTATATGGTTGATCTGCCTCGTGGCATTCGGGACGCGGAAGTTGTCTATATAATTTGGCTGGCAGTGTGTAAGATAGCCAGTACCATAGGCTAGGGCATAGTGGCCGTTCCGGCCACGGTAGCACTGCACTTCTGTGAGGCTACACCACAGCCGTACTATATCAGTGTTTGCACACTGCGCTACATTTGCAAGAATCAGTCTTCCTATGAATATACCTTATACTGACTAATACCTGACGTGCCATTGGCAAAGTTGTTACACAGTGGTACTATTTGTGGTCTGGGCTATGGCAAGATTTTTTGTCACCAGCCAAACCAATCATTCAAATAGCCGCTATAAAAAATAGTGTGAAGTTTGGCGCAGACGATTTTCAAAAGTTGTCGCTACATTTTGTCGTTTTTATACCCGAACGACTGCCATCCGCTCCATCGCGTAACTTGGGGTTTCGAGGTTCACAGAGTTTTATTGCTATAAACTAGAGTCCAAAATACATCCTCTGTCGTGCGAGGCACGAAAATCCCCCGGATTTGTGAACCCTATGCTAGCTGTTCCAAAGCCATATTCCCCAGCGACCGCTTTGCAGCTTGTCACTCAACCACTTAACAGCAGTAGCCAGGGAACTGTGAGTTGGAAGTGGCGATGAAGCCCCACGGAGGGTCGCAACCGTTGGCGCCGGCGTTGACCTTGTCCTGATTGACTTGGTAGATCCAGCCTGTAAAGCGGATGGTCAGTTAACCCAAGTACTTGAGGGTGCTCTGGAATGGGGGAATGGCCATACCATTGGCGCACTGGCAAACAGTCGGAACACAGCAGCGAGGTGCGGCACTGCGAAATTTCATTTAGTCATGGAGTCTGAGATGAGCAAGAGGTATCCATGCTTTCACGTACAAGTAGTTGCAGCCACTCGCGGTCTGTCGCGTCTCAAGATCGACTTCGGCAACTTCGGCAATGGGGCTGGCTACGGCCGAGGTAGCCAGCATGGTGAAGAGGGACAAGACAATTGAGGAGCGCATAGTGACGGTGTTGACAGATAGAGGATGATGGAGGTGGTGATAATTTCGTAAGGCACCTTCACATGGTAAGAGTCTGAACTCTTATATGTGATATCTTTGTACGAAGCTGCCGACGCGAACTCGCGATGTCGGTCATCTTCGGCTGCCCAATTGGCGAGATCTTCTGCAAGCCACTGTCCTCGGGCTCTTTCACGACTCCCTTGCTCGCAGCACCATACAGGATGCAATACGACATGGTTTTCTGCCACATGATTAAAATATTTGCGCATGCGGATCCGCATGATACGAAGACAATTCGACCCTGAGATATCGTGAGTGTCCGCAATCCTTCCGGTGTAATGCCTCTCTTGGGTCTACTGCTGAGGAATCTAACCAGACCATGGCATCTAAGAGCCTGATTTTGGACCGCGGCAAATTTTGAGGCACAAGTACCTTGCACGAACCCCCCCAGATGATGTTGGTGTGTTACAGTAAGGCAGAATCTCGAAACTGAGAAGAGGAAGACGTGTACCGAGAGCCTGGATGTTACACGCCGCTACATTATACCAATTCAATAGCCTCATTCATTATACACATGCCTGTCAGCTTACACTCCTTATCAATTCGGAAATTCAATAAGGATCCGGATATCTCAAAGATGGTATCATGATCAGGTAATTCCCAAACAATAAGGGATTGATTGTGCCCCTTCATGTTATCTTTGCATATTGAGGAATGATCTTTAGGCTCCTATCTGATCACGATATCGATGTTTTGCTCCATAACGAGAGTGCCAACAATTGTATGAGCCCTTCACATGAGTCTAATTTAGATGAGTTACGCATGCTGAAAGTAGAACTCCATAAGAAACTCAGTGTATTGATTGATATTAACATGGGAAGAGCTTACATAAGGTCAGCGTAACTATATGCCCGGAATGCTGGATATAATCGGCTCGGAAACCAAGCAGCTCTGGTTTTTCTAATTGGATCACACGTTGCGTGCTCAAATTTCGCGTGGCTATTCGCCAGAAATCCTACAATGTCTGTTCACGCGACCTGTAAGCGATTCGGCAGTCGGTCAACACACGCCGTCGGTTTAATCCTACGGCCTTTTGGGTAGGTTTGGATAAGCTTAAAACACTCATTTTGGGGTAAACTTAATACTCTTTCGCGAAAGGACATAGTCTCAAAGATCTGCCTTAGCCAAACTCGTACCTGACCGCCCGTATGTGGCGTGTGGCACAGTAAATTTGGGCGAGACGTAGTAGCCGATACGAGCTTACGAGCTCACGCAGCCAAGGCAACCCCAATGATCCTACAGATCCGGAATATTGGTTGCGATCACTGGGGACTTTGTCGGCCAATATTGAGCTCAATAGATACCGATGAGCAGGGTTGCGGGATGCCAAGGTGAAGGAGCCGATTTCTATAGCTAGGTATACGCTTGATATGCGCACAGCCGGGGTAGTCATATTATCAACCAGCTGGGTCCGCCTCATACACAGAAGAGGCCGCCATATTCTTGAGGAATCACCTCTGAGAAATCTGCTGATACCCATGTAACTCTCTAAATCGCTTATCTCTCTAATCAATGGTAGAGGTTTTGCGGTTCATCTTTCTCATATACTCAAGCTCTCACTTGAGCGCGGGAACATCTAGCTACCGGCCATTATAGTTACTATCTTCTTCTTTCCATTATGGTGAAAATGGCGAAATACAGTCTGTTTGAGACGAGGCGAAGCCTTGCGCTTCTCATCGTCTCACTCATCGTCGCGTCGCTTGTCTCCTTCTCGCATCCATTTAAGCAGTCGCCCTCTCTTCTCACCACAGTAGATGGATTGAACGCCAGAGCGGTCCCCGACGTCAATATCACGGAGAATCATGACCTCCAGAAGCGCATCCCTTATGCGTCTGCTATCGAGAAGGGCCGAGCTTTGAACTGCAAGATGTCGGCCGACATTGCACATGCCACCCAGCTCAACGGAGGCGTAGCGCTCGAGAGTACTCTCAACGAAGAGGAATTCGTCTACGATGAAGATTTCGGTTGGACCCAGATGAACACGGCCCCAAAATACGGATCTACGGGTTTGGCCAACACCCTCCAAACGCTGACCGGGGCGGATCCTGGGCAAACTCAATATTACTATATCCTGAATGACAAAGTAGGACCATCAGGAGAATTCGTGAGTTTTCCCCCTCTCCTTCAATTTCACCTCATCATTTATCTCATATGACACCTTATGTTGACGGCGTGGAACAAAGCCAACTGGTGCGTACTATGGGAATGGGATCAATGCACAGGGGGGTGTCATCATTGCCGACTGGAACAAGAGCCCACGGTACGCCGACGGCTACGTACCCGGGTTCCCCGTCTCCACGCTCCACCAGTGGTCGCAGGCGGCAATGGGAGAGTGGGTGCTTCACGCCTCGGGAGTCGAAGTCGACATCAGCCAGCTCAAGTACATCATACGGTCGTGGGTCACCAACGGGGAGACGCAAGACCAGGTCTTCGCGGCTTTGCGGGCTGTGGGCGAGTCCCAGGTGCCCAGCTTCGCGAGCAGAAAAGTCTTCTCCCGCACGGCGACCGACGAGAACGAGGCCACTGGGTTCTACGCCATCCTCGGCACGCCCAACGGCGCCGGTGGCGCGTTTCTCCTGGCTACGCACAAGGGCAAGCTTGGTGTCAAGAGATTCAGTAGCGTTACAGTCTGGAATCACCCGGTGGCGGCTCCGCTCGGGCTGGATCGCGATAACTTCAAGTTGATGTTGAGCTTTGAGATAGAGGACGTGCCCAATCCGACGACGGGGGATGCTTGAAGAAGCAATTTGCTTGACTGCTGGTCTTTCTTTCTCTTTTGGGCGAGGCGGGTTTGCTCAACTGTTGCTTAACATGAGCTATTGTATTTTGGACAAGTCTTTTCCCCACGTCCTCGCCGATGGATTGAATAGTAGATTTAGCCATGTTCTGTCCACCTCAAGTCTTTACCATATGCGAGAACAGGAGCAATTCGACGGGCTGATGTAGGTATAAACATGTCAAGTTCCAGTATGATTTAATCCCAGCTCCCAGTCGTTTGCCATCGTGCAAATCTTTCTTGCTGAAGCCTCTTCCGCTCTTGTTCCCTCTTTTCTAGATCTTCTTCTACGGAGCATAGCTCATCCTGCGTCAAAAGGCTGCGCCATTGAAACCAATAATCGGAGAACGGCTTAGAGGGTGCCCTCGAGGCCCCACGCCGTCGTGGCTCGCCCTTCAGGCCCAGAGACGCCAGCCGAGAGTCGCTCCAGATCGCGAACCCTAGTCGCCTGAATATGCGCATTGGTACTCCACGGATTGGCGACTCATCCGCATTGATAACACTTGCGAGGGTAAGGTCGACATGCGGTCGTGCCCGTAGGCCTTGGGGCTCATAACAACCCCCGACGAGCGGGGCTTGCATCCAATATTCGTCAGTCTCGGGTATACTTTGGAGAGCGTATGTGGAGGCCAGCTCGCCCACGGCAGGAATCGCTGTGACGGACGCGTGACCCGTCGACTCTTGCAAGAACTCTGCGACGGTAAGGAGCTCCTGGTACTGTGCCAGGAATGGGTGCATCTGACCGAAAAGCTCCTCCATCGTGATATCGGATAGTCTCTGCCTGTCTTCCGCGCGCCAGGCATCGAGTCGACCCTCTCTTGCAGCCCAATTGAGATCGAAGAACAGCTGCAGCCTCCAGAAGGCTCGGACGACGACTTGCTCCTCGACCCAGGATACCGGTCCTACGACAGGGGTATCGTATGGAACGCCATCGCATCTGCGCCGCCAACCAGGCACCATGGCGTCTTCAGGTCCATACCCGTGCGTGTAGTTGAAGCCGGGGTCAGACGGGCGGCGAAGGCGCGACTGCGCATCCCGAAGCCGGCGAAGATACTCTGCCAAGCAGAGCTGCACCCAGAAATTCACTCGTCTTGCCGTGCCCAGAATACTGAAAGGGAATTCCACCGGAACAGGAGGCACGTATGCATCTTCCGGGGGAGACTTGAGCATCATGGTAGGCCGCAGGAAATGCTGGGTGAAGCCATCCACCGTCCAGGCGGGCAGGGCCGAGGTTCGCGAAAGGACTATCACCCGGATCAGGTCGCGCGTCTGCGGCATCGTGAAGGACGCGTTGCCAGTGATGGCCTCCAAGACGTCACCACCATATTGGCGCAAGAGCCGGTACACAGCGGGCGCCGCCATCGCAAAGACGTGCAGGGTTGCGAGGTCAGGCAGACATTTGGCGACTTGCAGTAGGATCTCTGGCGGCAAGTTCTCAAATTGGCAGGTGACATGGGATGTCATCGTGAGATCCATTCCTGATTCAATAAAGTGAGATGGTATTCTGACAGACGAGTGAGACAATAGTGTTGAAGCCGAGCAAGCCGGGGAAGTTTTCGACAGAAAAATGAGCGAGAGCCTACGTAGAATTCAGGTGGCGGCGGCACAGTATATAATATTGTCAGCGCCAGTGCCTATTTGGTATTGTATGGCTGTGCCGAGGTGCTAGTGGGGAGACAATGGCCAAGATAGGCGCGAAATAAGGCTTTACCCTCCCTATTCGGGACGCAGCGCCCGAGTTTACCCCCAGGGCGTCCATAGAAACGACCAAATATAGCAGTAATTCTTAAACGGACGACCTTTCATGATACCCATGTAGTTGGTCAGGAGATCATAACCGATAGCCTCGTCTCAGGACCCATGCACGATATCAGATTGGCTCTTGCGGCGCAGGCACTAGATCGGAGCCCTGTATATGATCATGCCTTGGCTTCATTCGGCTCGGCCACCATAAAGTGCCCCACAAGACGAATTGGCGTATGATATGCGCTCTTGTAAATAGGGCGTCTCAGTTAATATAGTTCCAATACAATGGATGAAGACCACCGCGATCCGTGGATCAGCCATTTGAGGATTGCCGAGTTGTGACCACATCTGTGGAAGCGGTTTGGGAAGTTGTCTTATAATTCTCAGGTCGAAAAAAGTTTCCTTCTTTTTTAGCTTCAAGTGTTTGCTATTCTTGCTGTTCAGCAAGAAAAAGACAGAAAGTATACCCCGTCCTTGCTTTGCTGGCAGCCAGAGCCACGCATCAGTCACGATGAGATTGTTGCTACTTTTGGGATTAACCCATCTTGCGACAGCACTCGACCTCCCTCCTCTACCAGACTGGTACGACACGTCCAAGCTGCCGCCAGGATGGCCTGGAGATCCCTCTAGTTATATGGTGGACAACACCGGGAACACCTTTGGTGTTGCTCCAGACAAGGGTAAGAAAATGATTCCGCGCAACGTCCCCAAAGATCGAGTCTGACGTGGAGATGTATGCAATAGGTACTCTTGCGGAACCCGTCACGGATACGGACCAGCAACTAAGGCTGATGCAAGAAAACAACAATCAGACCCATGAACCTGGCACAACGCTTGAGACACGGCAGGATGGCGGGTTCTGGTACGGCAGCATCAAACATGGCGATATGCCCTTTGCGCCGGATGGCTACATGATGTTTCGAGACGTCGTCAAAGACTTCGGAGCCGTCGGCGATGGTGTTGCCGACGATACAGTGGCTATCAACCGCGCGTCTGCCTGGCTAAGTGATGTTAACAGCGATGAGCGCTGTGGAAAGGACTGTGGACAAACCACCAAAACCGGTGCGGTGGTGTACTTCCCGGTATGTATGAGCCTAGTCTTTCGCGCAGCTATTCTCCTCCCTACCGATTTGGGTGTTTTCTCTCCCAGTAAGTTGTTGGCATGTTGTCACAGTAGCTAATCGCGGTCGCACCTCTCAGACTGGCATCTACCTCATCAGCAGTCCCATCATCCAGTAAGTTCTCTCGCCGCGATGAGCGTAAGTTCAGTGTCGCCTAATCCTTGGGACAGATACTACTTCACTCAGTTCGTTGGTGATGCCAATGCGAGGCCTACCATTCGTGGCTCGGCAAATTTTACAGGCATAGCTTTGATCGATTGTGACCCCTACATTCCAGGTGGCAATGGAGCAAATTGGTACATCAACCAGAACCAATTCTTCAGGCAGATCCGTAACTTCATCTTCGACATGACGTTGATGCCGTTCTGGTCCCAGGACGGCGACCAATTCTACGCCCCGACGGGTATTCACTGGTACGTTACGTTCCCCACGTGGCCTTCTTAGGCACCGACAAGAAAGTGGTATTGACCCGTCACAATGTAGGCAAGTATCGCAGGCCGCCTCCCTTCAGAATCTCGATTTCCAGATGCCGCTTTCGGACTCGCGTGGCACCACCAATGCCACGGGAATCTTCATGGAAAATGGTTCTGGAGGTTTCCTCAGCGACCTTTACTTCTTCGGTGGCGGAATTGGCTTTCGTGCCGGATCCCAGCAATACACGGCACGTAATCTCAAGTTCGATTTGACGTTGACGGCCATCAGTATGATCTGGGATTGGGGTTTCACGTGGCAGAACCTCGAAGTGAATGCCTGCTACGTGGCAATCGAATGCAAAAACATAGGCGGGCTGCACAATCAGGGTGCTGGCAGCATCACAGTCCTGGGTGTGTTCCCTTTCTTGACCCATTCACCATCGAACCTTGTGCTATCAAATGAAATACTGACCCCTGCCTAACAGACTCGCACTTCAACAGTGTTCCGTATCCGATCGTCCTTCGACCGGGCGGTCCCTACCCAAACATCATCCTCGACAATGTTCTCATAGAGCTATCTGCATCTGTCGTCCTGGTGGACGGCGGCGAAACCATCCTCCCTGGTTCCCAAAGTCCGCTGTACTTCAACTCTTGGGGCATGGGAAAACGGTACACGTCCATGAATGGTGATGGTGAGATCATTACTGGTTTCATTGACCCGCCGCCGCAAAAGCCTCCGGCCTTGCTCGACGGATCCGGGAATGTCTTCGCCCGCACGAAGCCCCAGTACGGGGACCTGAGCGCCGGTAGTTTCGTGGTGGCGACAGATCACGGAATCAGTAATATGGCCGATGGCGACCAGTCCGATGCCATCAATACGTTGCTTGCAGACAATGTGGGGTCTCCCATCTACTTCCCCAGTGGAATTTATTTAGTAGAGAAGACGATCCAGATCCCGGTCGGGTCAATTATCGTTGGTGAGCTGTGGCCCCAGGTAAGATTCTACTCATCCCCGCCACATGAATAATACCGGACGACTGACCATTCGCTTTTAGATCATGGGAACCGGTGACTTCTTTGGGGATGAAGATTCTCCACAGGTCATGGTCAAGTATGTAAATTTCCCATGCTTTCCAGCAAAATCTATCGAATCTAACCAATACCGCGTACAGGGTTGGTAATGTCGGCGACTCGGGCATTATCGAAATCTCGGATATGCTGTTCTCCGTCAAGGGCCCTACTAGAGGCGCCATCTTGATGGAGTGGAACGTGCACGAAAGTACTCAGGGAAGCGGTATGATGAAACATCCTCTATCGCGACTTGTTCTCATCTGACTCATTGACAGCTGCCATGTGGGATTCCCACTTCCGAGTTGGTGGCGCCTACGGCTCGGATCTCACCCTAGAAGAATGCCCCAAGTCAAGTGAGGTTAACCGCGACTGCATGGCTGCTCAGCTTCTCATGCATGTCACGACGACGGCTTCTGGGTATTTCGAAAATGTCTGGGCCTGGTAAGCGCTATTTTTCCTCTCCTCATGAATACCCCAAGCTCGCCACGAAGATCTGACACATTCCTGATAGGACGGCGGATCACGACATGGACGTCGAGGTACCAGGTGGCACCGAGACAACGACAGATGCACAGATCAATATTTTTACGGCCCGAGGAACACTCATAGAGTCGAAAGGTAAGCATCAACGGAACTCATTCTGATGCGCATGCTCGGCGGCTTTTGAGCGTGCGGCTAATCTGCTCTCAGGCCCATGTTGGTTCTACGGCTCTGGCTCCGAACACCACCAGATGTATCAGTATCAGCTCAACAATGCCCAGAATATCTTCATGACGCACATCCAGACGGAGACCCCGTACTACCAGCCCACGCCCGATGCTTCGGAGCCCTACCGGCTTGGACAATTCTCTGGCGACCCCCTTTTCGGGGACTGCGAAGATGCATCAAGCTGCATGATGGCGTGGGCACTGCGTGTCATCAGCTCGCGTGACATTCTGATCTATTCCGCCGGGTAGGTAGCATGAACCACTGATCGGCCTATGGCAGCACAGCTAACAAGAGGCTGCAACAACAGATTGTATAGTTTCTTCCGGTCCTATGAGCAGACCTGCCTCGATGACGAGAACTGTCAGGATCATGTGTTGGAAACAAGCTACACCGAGGGCTTCTGGCTCTACAACATATTCACGAAAGGCGTCGTTGGGCTGGTGTCGCCTCGTGGAGGCATCCCACCAGTCCTTCAATCAGATGACAACCAGCTGTAAGTATCTTTCTCCAGACTGTGAATGCAGGAGACTGACCATTGAATGACAGAGGCTATACCTCCGAAGTTAGCGCATGGCTGGCACTCGCCCTCGGCGGCGGCGACCTTGGAGGCGACGGCGGCTCGTCACAGGACGGCTCCGGCGTTGCCTACATTGACGACATCATATTCGTCAGCCCAAACCCAACAGTTCAATGTTGGGCGCCATGCACTCTCGTGATGCCAGAGTCGACACTGGCGGAGCCCACCGTTTTGAGTTTTGAACCTTACGAGACCTCCTTGGTCATTGGGGGATCGACCATTACAGAGATCCCCCTTCCTACCGTGACTGTCACCATCATCAGCTTCTCCAACGTCGTGGTGCCGGCAGGCGCATCGACCTCGACTTTTGCCCTGGAGTCCAGCATAGTACTTCCCCCTATTCCCGTCACCGGAGGGGGAGGCTCAGTCTCGACTATCACCTTACCTGCCATCTCCACCGCGTCCAGCACGTCCTTCATTGACGTGACAACGCTCCCAACGACGGTCACGACAATCAGTGGGGTCGTATGGACCTTCTCCATGGACCAATTCACCGACCTTGCCACTATCTCGGGAACGACAACCGTCACCACGACACTCCGAACTGAGCCGGAGCCCACGAATACTCAGTCCTCGACCACCGTGTTTCCCATCTGGGTAGGTGCCGGCGGCTTCTACTGGTCCCCCGTTTACCCGCCGAAGCCCACGCTGCCGCCGATCGGGCCGCCACGACTGCCACAGTTCCCGCCGGTTCCGACGCCGAGTTGCTTCAAGCTCTTCGGTATCTTCTCCATTGACTGCCCGCCAGACAAGAGCAAGCCAACGACGCACTTCACCACCGGGCCCGTGAAACCCACCTGCACAGCTGGCTGCGGGAAACTGGACGACGATTCTGACGACCAGTCCGACAGCAGCAGCAGCACGTGCCGGACGGCGACATCGACCAATTGCTACACGCGCAGCGACAGCACCGTCTGCAACACGTACGTCGGGTGCGAGTGCCAGACGAAGACCGTCACCGACGAGTGGATCTCGTGCGACGACAGCACCTGCAAGACGACCTCGACGCAGAAGGTGACGGGCTGCTACGTCTCGGCCTCCAGGACGACGGCCGGCGAGTATTGCCCGACACCGCAGGCCACCGACCCGCTCGACTACGACGACGGCGAGGACGGCCGGGCCGACGGGGACCCCGACGTCGGCGTCACCGTGACGGCGACGTACCCGCCGTCGGTCATCGTGAGAGGCACCCCGTACCCGATGCCGTCAGGCGGCACCATCGTCATCGGCGGCTCGACGCTCGTCGCGCCCACCGGCACTGCGGCCGCGACGACGACCGTGGGCGGCGGCACCGTCGTCACCCTGGTGCCCAGCCACACGGGCCCGAGCATCTCCGTCACGCGCACCGACATGACGAGTGTCGCGCCCAGCACGACGGCGACGCCCCCCTTCTCAACACCGACGTCCACGCCGCCCGACGACACCCCTCCCCCGGTCACGACCTACCCCTGGTGTGTAGGGCGCACAAATATACCGACCAACTCATTAGTAACCTATGATTATGCTCTTTACTCGCAAGGTTAGTACTTCACTCCCAACTCTCCTCGTCCTTCATCCCATGCTTGCGCATGATGCTAACAGCAATTAATCGGGGGGAAACAGATGATCGCTGCAGCGGTGTCTTCCTCAGAGATGGGACAATTGGCACTCCCGAGGCCATCTGCACCATTCCCAGGGAAGAAACGCGCTTCGACTGGTGCGGCGAGAACATTGGCGTCTTCCACGACAGTGGCCCCGAGTTCTTCGACGAGGACTCGTGCGGCTTCCAGATCGAGCTCTACGGGAATCTGTACACGCCCGAGAAGCTGGACCCGGCGGATGCCGAGAATGTTTGTGCTGCAACGTGTGACACGTCGAGTATAACAGGTTTCTTCCTGTACCAATTACCTGGATGCCAATAGTAGTTCGTGATTAAACAACAAATCAATTTACAATTGAATCTTGCTGGACCTGAATCTGTATGGTTTGGAGCAATGATTGACTTTGAAGTTCATGCGTGTTTGCCGACATGGTAGTGCCCATCTTGTTCAAGGCCGGCTAGCCTCTTTCTAGGAATGGTAGTGGGTGTCAGAATCCAGATGCCTCGTCATCGCACGTCTGCACAATTTTTCACTATGACTTATAGTGGATGAAGGATTGAAGTTCCAATCAACATCTCGATAGCTTCAGAGTCTCACCTTCTGCAGGAGCTAGGTACGCAACCCAAGGTGGAAGGTACATGGCACTCCTGCTTGCCTGGCCGCGGTGGGGCCAGGAGTGACCGCAACATACTTCGTGCCAACACCATCGCTATTGGAAAATGAGGTACAACTAAGAAAAGTCTTTTATTTTTAGCTCTCTAGCACGTCTCTCTATAAAACCAATAACCACCATGCCACGCCGAATACACCACCTCCACTTTATGTATCTGTGCAGCGAGGGTAGTTCATGATAACGTACGTAGTAGGGTCGTACAGCACCTGAAAACACTTGCACTATTCTTTCTATAGATACAGAAATTATTACAAAATCAAATACATACGACCATAGCTCTTAGAGAACTCGGCATCCCGTCCGCTCTGCCCTAGATAAACTGAGAAGCGCCGGATTAGTACTCAGATCGGTGACGGCTGGGGAATCCCCGGTGTTGTATGTTTTTGTCTCCCACCATGCTTTGTTTTATTCTTGTAACCTGTACTTGGCCTAAGGATGTGAAAGGGGGATATGCCCCACTCGACTTGAAAGTCCGCATGTCCAACGTTGAGAAATTGAGGTCATGGGATTGAGCGCATCAATATAATCCTCTCTCCTTCAAGAGCTCAGAGGAAAGACAAATTTGCAGGTCTCGCCGAGAAATTGCGCTCAAAGCTGGCCGAACAGCAGAAGTTGAAACCCGAGAGGCGGTTCTTAGTTTGCGGGACGCTGGGCTTCGAGCTCGCTCATCTGATAACCGTCGAGTTCAACCTTTGGTCGCTCCACAGAGACTGATGTTAATTCAGAAGGTAAGTATCGGAGTGATATGTCATTCTCGCGTTGTGCGGGATATCGTCCCTCACTTGAGACTGGATCTAGATGCGCTCTGCTCTTTCTTGAACGGTATAGACAAATCAACAATATTGCCAATAGAATCGTGCCCATTGCGGCTCCTATTCCAACACCCGCCGTGGCTCCTGCCGAGAGCCCTTGTCGGGCAGGCTGTGTATCGTTTATTTGCGGAGAACTTGATTGTGAAGAAGATGTTGTTGACGTCTTCGTAATCGCACTCTCAATATCTACAGCTCGGTAATTGAGCTGAAATAAGGGAGCGTAGGCTGTATATGTGTTGATCATCTGCTTTGTAGTGTTCTGGTCAATTGCGAAAGGTACAGTCTGAAAAGAGAAGTGTGCGGTTCCTCCCGATTCACAAGTCGCTGTAGCTACCGTAGCTGAGGTCATCTCTGCGATACAGGTCTGTCCGTAGACCCCAGGCGGTATCAAGCATTTGTAGCCACTGGTATTAAACACGCGTCAGCGAGAGTATGTTTGAGGCAATCCTTACGTACGTTGGACAACAACCTATCGCCGTTTCCGTCGTCTGAGGCTGGAACCAGAACTTGAAATTTCCCAGATCCTTGGATCCATCAAATGAACATGCTGTCGAATATCCCTCCGGACATGCCAGGCCCGGTGAATATACTCCCCAGCCCAGGAGCGGCGCTTCTCTAGATGGAGCTGTAGCTGCTCGTGGCGGCCAGCAAGAAGGCTCGTCAGATTGTAGGTCATCCGAATAACATGTCTGTCCTCGCCAAGCGCTATTGCAAGTGACGCAAGCTGCTATAGCAATTGAACACGACGCCGGCGGTGTCCACGTTGTTGTGAGAGGTCCAAGTATTGTCGGGGTAGTCGTGGTAACGGACATGAGTTCTACTATTCCTTTTGTATCTCTGCAAATAGTTGCTAATGTATGGCAGTCTGTCTTTGTCCTCAAAGAGACATGTATATGACGCACGCGTTGAGTTGAACCTTTGCTGCAATAGCATTGAATACTGTATTGATGTTCCGGTTAGGTAGTTGAAACAAGATCCTTTGGGGGTTCCTGCGGAGTCATAGGTTTATCAAGCCCGGTCGAGCTATATATGTCATGATAAATGGTAACTACCCTGAAGTGCCATGAAAGGGCACTCGCCAATGTGATGTAGCCATGGTAGAGGAGCACGCACTCTAGTGACATGTAGAAGCTCGGACTGAAATACCACCTTGAGCCAGGGTCCTGTGCGGCTGATGGATGCATACAGTATATGCATACTGAAGTGGGCGGAGATGGTTCCAGATCTAGGACTACGACTGTAAATCAGTACTGCTCTGACAGAAAAGAAGCTGCTCCTCGCCCCCAGATGCGGGCGAAAAAACTGACCACGCAGTCCTTACTTCACCGAGAATTGATCATGCAAAAACCGTGCGTTTCGAGATGGTCCGTGTTGCAGGTAGGTATGCCTGCCAATATAGCCTGCGTAGTACTCTTGGCCAATTAAACTGCCATGGCCTATGAGTCTGGTTCGAATGTAAGAATGCATCATATCGTCATTAGCGTAGCTTTTGTTTCCCCAGATGTTTCACGGGTGAGGGCCGACCATATGACCTCACAATTTTGGCGATCGTTTGCGCATCTACGAAATGGCACTTTCTCTATAGCCCAGTACTCCTAATGATTGATCTTGTACCGCTGTATAAGCTATTTATGAGCCTCCAGCTTTTCACTGGCTTCGGCTGCCCCTCAAGCATCCAACAACAACTGCTCAAAATTCAGCAATTTCAATCAGTATGATGCAGCAGACTCAAAATTTGTTGTGCCAAAACAGATGCCGAATAATCGAATCCGAAGAGTCTGCATTGCAGGCTGCGACGAGTTCCTACGGCTGGGGGCCGGAAAGGTGCTGAATGTTCGGTGACTGCCTTGAGTTTCGGGGCATCTCGGAGCTTCGTCATGTTGTGCGCCCAGATTGGCAACGCTTCATGCAAATGATCAATACGAGGCTGCCTTATGCCTCCAAACCAGCCTTAGATGTCGGTGAGAAGCCATCTTGTAAGTGTACAGCTTTTATTACTAAATCGAAGGCTCTGGAAAGGCTACCTGCTCAACTGCTGAACCCAAGCAGCCACGCGATACCAACGACAGCATCATCATCCCTCTTCTTGGATGCCTCCAGTTCTGGATAATTTGACCACCATACATGAGGATATCCTGGGTATATATCAGCTTTTGTTTGAATTCTACATTCTTCTCGAAGCACCCGCTCGTAAATCAAGCTGTCATCACGCCCAGGGTCCAGTCCACAGATCTGGAAGTACGCTGGTGGCAAGCCCATGTGCCCATACTTGACACACGGATCGTCAGCGTCCTCGTAGTTCTCGTCTCGGGGGTCGTGCTGGTCAAAGATGGCCCAAAGCGGCGATGCATGATCTGGCCGAAAGGCATTCTGGAACATTTCGCTGAGGTCGAGGTCGAACACGGGTGCTTCCCTGTTCTGCTCCCGCGCCAGGTACCATGGCCGGTAGCGCTTGGGAACGTGCCGGTGGCTGATGTAGGTGCCGGCCACGAGCATCTGGCCCGTCAGCGGCGGGTCGAGCTGCTCGTCGCGCGCCAGGTGTGCGACCGATGCTGCGAGGTTGGCGCCCGCGCTGGTCCCGCCGACGATGAAGCCGCGCGACGGATCGCACTGACGCGGCAGGAGAGGAGGCTCGGACGCCGTCGTATCCTGCGGCGGCTGCTTTTGCGTCTCGGCCGCGAGGCGGCGGACCGTGGCCCAGGCGTCCTGGATCGACGCCGGGAATGGGTCCTTGGGTGCGAGGCGGTAGGTCGGCAGCACCACGACGGCGTCGTGCGCAATGACCAAGCGGCGCGCCAGGGGAACCTGCGATTCGGGGTTGCCGACGCAGTGGCCGCCGCCATGGAACATCACTATCAGGGGACAGCGGGCCTCGGGTGCCAGGTCCGCTCGGTGGCTTATCAGCAGCCGCAGCTGATGACCCTCCTTCATGGTGATGTTGCGCTCATGCTCTGCGATATTTGGCGGCCGGTTGGCTGCCAGCCTCTTCTGGGTCCATGGCAGGGACAGCTCATTGATGTCTTTGAGATCACTGAGTTCGTAGAAGGAGCCCCGAGGCACTGGGGTTTGCTCGATCACTTTTTTGAACTTGGGGTCGATAACACCCGTAGCCAGTATTTCCTCTTTCGTTTCGGGGAGCTGAGACATGACTTAGTGTTCTGCTTCTTTGGCATACTATGCAAGTCAGAACTGCATTGTTGTAGGAATTCGAGAACAGTTTGGACGTGCTACATATCAGAAATCTGGTTGCCTATGGCACATTTGGTCCAGCGGAGTAAGCACGCATCATGCATGTTGTTGCATGGGTTGCTAACTGCTAGCTATTGCCTGGGTCGATTGCGGAGTCGCTCCATTCGTGTCTTGTCAGACTTGGCTGATATACTCCACACACCTGACCAGAATACTGCCTGCCTGCGCACTTACATGATACGATCCCTGGTATATATGATCAATAATGTTCTGGTATGATGAGTAGATTAATTATTGGTTACAATAATCAAGGTAGGTAACTAATTGAGTTGGCTGGTGATTCCATTTGGATCACGCGGATCTTACATTGTTCACACAATGACACACAATGGGCAGAAAATGCTGCATATTCCGGGAAATCGAGAACTTCCAATTAAAAATTAGTGTAAACTTACTTGTCATGATCACATATGACTGCTTGCAATCTCAGGTTGTCGGTGAGCATGTATTTCCCCTCTATAAATACTGTAAATCCATAACTGACTCGAGCATGTCTTGAAAGATGACACGAGAAACTAGAACCAACGCAAGGATGTATCTAAATCGATTGAATATTTCACATATTCAAGCCTCTTTGTTCGCTTAAGGCTGTCTTCGGGCAATGTCACATCAAGCACAAAGCTTGAGGTGTTTCCTGTGACAGGTAGTGCATAACACGCCCAGAGTATTTTTATCATTTCCTCTGCATATTCCAACGTTCACCGTATTGAACAGTCTGTTACACGAATGTTTGCTATGTAAAAGTCCTGCGAAGAGCGATGAGCGACGGGCCAACATTCAGGGGTAAGACGAATAAGCACCTCACATACCTTTACACAGCTCAATGCATCGAGTTCTTTGAAGTCTTCGTCGACGCGCCGACTTACCAAATTGAAGTTCATGGTAAATCTAGTACCGGCTGCGCGCAGAATTTGTGAGTGTGCCAAACAATAGAAGCCATCGCTCGCATCGCACTCAGGAGTGCCACCAAGATGCAACGAATCGTGTTTTACGTCGAGTCTCTTGTAAAATTATGTGCGCTTTCGAAATCCCAAAGTTCTGTCCCTCAAGCACTAGGTCTTTGTAATGGAGTCATTCATCAACATTTTCCACCCAGAAAAAAAGGTCGGATTCAGTCCCTTGACCTACTCTGTTGCGAACGACCACATGCTGGATTCTGCCAGAGTTCTACCTCCAAAAGGAACCGTAACGACAATCCACGTTCGAAGCAAAGGCATCTAAACTACATACTATTGCTTACCACAAAGCACACTCGCTGAGAGAAGTTTTCTGCATTTCAAGCCAATTCCGTTGCCTATCCTCGGATGACTCCCCCCCCCCCCCCCCCCCCCCCCCCCCCCCCCACCTCTCTCTCACCACTACGCAGAGGATTCGGCAATTCTGGAAGTCTTCAGGTCTCGAAAGAACCCTTACAGCTTGGTGGCTAGATGTGTCTCAAACAAGATGCTTTCGAGTTCTTCTTTCACAGCAGTCTCTTTGATGGGGTTTGCCAAAGCCTGGCATCGAATCCTCAGACATTACGGGGTGTCTTGGAATCGACTCGATGCATTTCGCGGTTTCCTGGCCAGCATTTCAGGGCCAAAATGGCTTTGATGGGATTCTGCCATAAAAGCTTGACGAGTCTCAGGCTCCTCAGTTCATGAGGACGCGACGAGGAAGACTTCTCTCGCATTTTGAATGCCCAAGACGCGCTAGGTTCGACTCTCTTCAGAACCTCTTGTTCCGACACAATCAAGTTTCATTCTCGCCAGAACAAGCATCTCACATTCGTCTTCATTATACTTTTACCTTCTATTATACAACATCATCGTGTTGTGCCTAGCAAGCCTGGTTCAAGAAAACAGCTCCAACAACACCCTTCATCAACCGAAAATATTGTTGAATATCGAAAAACCTAGCCATCCCTTTGCTGCAGTGCCTGCTGCCAAGAGAATCACCGTGGGCTGTCTGTGAGCGCTCATAGAAATCGTCACTCCGCCTTACAGCTTGGCCAGTCAACCCAACCATCAGCAGCACTTGGCAGAAACTCTGCAGCTTTGCACAGCCCTCAGAGCGCGCAAGTCGCACACGCCAGTACGTCAAGCATCCACACTTCTAGGCACTCACGTTTTCATGACTAATAATTGCAGGGCGAAATGGAGGCACAGAATGGGATGGATGTGGATGGGATGGAAGATGTCAACATGGCAGATTACCTCGTGGAAGAAATTTGGCAGACACTGAATTATGATATGCCTGCTCAGAATGATGGAGCCTTGGACTCGGCAGGCGACCAAAGCCAGCCGCCCTTCGAACCCTCAACCTCACAAATACCCTGGGAACCGCAGCAGGGTATGACGCCAACAGGCTACGAGGCAACTCCAGGCACTCTTTTGGAGGCTCCAGCGCCGAGCCTCAATAATGATAACAACCAAGGCTTCCCGCCCGGGAATTTCAACAACAGCGAACCTGAAGGCTACCAAGCTGCTCCTATTGTTTTTGCAAATCAAGCCCCACACTATCCATCTTCTCCGCAGACCTTGTACGATGGACCTCCAAGTATTGAGAGACCAATAATTCAAGGAGGTGTCCTTGGCTGCCAGGATACTCGAGGAGTCAATCGGCCGTCCATACCCGCAGGTCGGTCCACTGGACTGTTGCCTTCTGGCTATACACCGGCAACACATGTACGAGAGAGTCAATTTCGTGAGTCATCCCGCGTTCCTGCCTAACTATAGGCCTCCTCTTCCAATATGGCTACGCCACTTGGGGTCTTCCACGCAACTATAGTGGCTGGCGGTACACCAAAAAGACTCACTTTTTTGGTCAGGTGCCAGCGCAGGAAAGAGAAACGAGAGCTAACCTGAAATATATAAAGCATCGCCGCTGCCCACTGGCGCCATCTCTCCTGTGGCACCACCACAACGACAGCAACAGCGGCTTTGGGCATATGCGTTTGACGTCCTACCCTGTAATTTCCGTAAGTGCGAATTCCCTCATTGGAATCTTGACTTCGCCTTCTTTCTTTTCCTCCTCTTATTCTCCCGAGCATCCGAGAAAAGAAAGCGAAGCGCAAAAGAGAAGGATCATCGCGACCGAAGAGTCATAGATATTCTCGCTTAACGCCAAAAAAAAAAAAAAAGTATTTGGAAGAAACCGGGATAAAGTATTTGGTTGCCTACTTGTACAAGGGGCCTCCGTCTACCTGCGGTTTATTGGGTACTTCTCAGCTGTAGGTACCCGAAGAGGATACGCCACATCTAAATTTGGAGATCCCGTCGCCCTTGCCCAGCTTACAAATTGCCAAGTGGCCTGAGCTCAGCCACCGAGGAATATCCATCAGCTCGGCTCTGATTGGCCGCCCTACACATCTGTGGCTCGGCTGCCTACTGTCGGCTTTTACTTTTTTCTCTCCACTTTTGCCTCTCCCGGGATTCCGTCCTCGTGCTCGTGCTCAGCTCAGCACACTACCTCGCCCTACAGCCAGCCAGCCTATCGCTCTTTTGAGTCTTGTCGCCTTACATATCAGGCTGCTCCAGTAAACTGACTGCTTGTGTGACTATCACGGTATAGAAGATCCTGCTGTGCTTGAGCATACCGTTGCCATCGGCCAGAAGCTCGACTTGAAGCGCCTGGGCGACTTTCGTTTCGAGCTCATCCAGTCGCCTGCCTTTGGCAATCAGACTGTCCGTCGCTTTATCTTGCCCAAGCGCTTACGACAAGACGATCGCACTCGTCTACTGTTTATGCAGGTCTTCAACGGCACTCGCCAGTACAACTCCAAGCTGCCGGGTTATGAGTTCAAGATGGTCCAAGTCTTTGAGCCGAGGCAGTTCCACACTCCAACTGAGGACTACCAAGCTATCGCTGGGCTAGCAGAGGAAGACGGTGTTGATGGCCTCGATCGCTTTACCGATCACGACATTGGTGATCTAGCTGCCTACGCCACTTCTGCTCCTGCTGGATTCCCGTCGCCAGAGGCTCATCCAGATATTGATCTGCCTCATCTGCCCGGCATCACCTCGACACCAGGCGCAACTCTCCCCACTCCCAAGGATGACAATGATCTTCATGCTGGCACCCAGCGCAGCAAGCCCATCCCTAAGCCGGACCGGGATGTCCGGAAGAACGCCCTTGGGAAGTACGAATGTACTTGGCCCGACTGCACTGAGGATCAGAAATCCTTCAACCGAAAGTGCGAGTGGAAGTAAGTCCTTCTCATCGACCCTCCCCTTTATGATTTCACGAGTACTGATTTTTTTTTCTGTAGCAAGCATATGGATAAGCATGAGCGCCCGTACAAGTGCTTAGCTGAAGGATGCGAGAAGCTGGCTGGGTTCACTTATAGTGGCGGTTTGCTACGACACGAGCGTGAGGTTCATTCCAAGCACGGAGGTCCGCGCAACCCACTCAACTGTCCTCATCTTAATTGCAAGAGACATTCTGGAAAGGGCTTCTCGCGTCTAGAGAATCTCAATGAGCATCTTCGCCGGGTCCACACCAATCTGGGTCCACTGGCGTCGGGCGACGAGGCAGCTGAAGACGGCGAAAGCGTCGCTGCATCCTCGGAGCCTGGCCAGCAAGCCCTTCCTACTTCGATCCAGTTCTCGACGAACACGCAGCCGCAAACTCTACCCTCGCCCCAAATCGCTTCCGTGTTGCCTCAGAAGCGGTTACTAGACGACGTGGACGAGGACGGCCCGGCTGAGGTCAAGCGTCTGCGCAAGTCCGAGGAAACCCTGACCCGCATCAATGCCGAGCTCAATCGCCAGCTTACTCTCCACAAGCAGGAGGCTGCAAACGCAGCTTTGACCCAGGAGAGCCAGCAAACCGAGATCGAAGCTCAGAAGCGCCAAATCATGGCCATGATGGGCGAGATGCAGGCTCTGCGCAACCAGTTGGCTCAGGCTGATCAGCAAAACACGGCCATGATGCAGGATGCTTTCCAATAGTTTTAGGAGGCATGACTGCGGACACCTACCGCTTTCCGTTTGATCTGCTGGATTTTCCCCAATTTTCTTCTTCTTTGTTCGATTTCACGTCTATTCAACGACACCAAAGATACCCCTCTCGCGTTTTTCTCATCTTTCTCGGTTTTTCTCTCCATTCACACGATACACATTGCATAGACAGGAGTTTTTTGTACGAGTTTGGAAATGGTTGGTGTTGGCTACGCTGCGTTGTCTTCACACATATGGCGTCTGGCACTTAGAATGGACCACAAATCTTTTGTGAGGCATGTAAGATGCATACTGAGGTGGAAATTCCGAGTCGGCAAGGGCTCACTTGGTGTGAACATCGGTACCCTCTGCCATCACATGCTCTTGTTTTGAGTATGTGGCTACTGGGCAACAAGCTCTGGGATCACTCGGTCTCGGCGCGATCAATGAAAGCTCTGCAATGAGATACAATGGTCGCCGATTCATGTTCTTACCTTGTGCTTGGATCCTTGTCGATCAGCGATCGTTTTGATCGCAAGTGCACTACATGAGACTTGGACTACTCTGTTTTGTTTGAGGGCTGTCACAACCAATACTCTAGTATGAGGTCATAATTTTGTTTTATTTTCTCGGCGAAGGTGGCTGTTGTCTTGTGGTTTTAGAAAGCGAATGTATAACACGCATAAATACTCTCACTGTAATGGTCAGTGGCTCAACTCTATAGAGCTGTATTTGATACTAAGAATGAAATCACCCCCATGCCATTCCAATCTATTGTCAAACTGTGCCTGTCTTATAGCTCGTGAAATGGACCTTTAGCCGGTGCACCAACCGTGTTTATCCCCTTGACACAGGCAACAGTCTCGTAAACCACCGCAAACAAGTTTCCTATGATGATAGCAATTTGGTTGTTCATATAATTCGACTTCTGGATAATTTTACTATATTATTTAACATATGAAAGTGGTATTTGTGGTGGGGTAATTGTAGCATGCAACCATGTCTTATTCGAGGCATTCTTCTTCTTCCTCTTATCCAGTATTAGACAGGTGCCGCCCAATGAAGCCGACTTCTTCGACATGATAAAAGTTTCCCCAGATAAACAAACGAACTATTGGCTCGAGGGCCGTGACGGGTATCATCTCCTAAACCTTAAAACAAACTCCTCCTCCCACTGTATATTTGAACGAATGAAGCAACAAGCGCCAGCCCCAATGCTAGTAGTGATAACAAAATGGAAATGAAGCAAGGTAACGCCGTGTTCATGTGTATGCTGCGTGCTGTGATGATTTGTGTAGCCCAAGCTTTACTCAGCCAAGCCTTCCAACAGGGCATCGTGGTCGACTTGGTCTGGATTCACTTTTCCTGGGTTACGTTTTTGATGGGCTGCCATGTATTCGTGGAATCCGGGAATGGCGCCAATTTGATTGATACCGGGTGATCGGCCAAAGTCCTTGGCGGATTGCTTTTCCTTGGGCCTTGGGAGTGAGCCACCTGAGCCGCCTTCTGAGGCGCCACCCTTCCAAGGCCGCCAGCCCGCCCACGAGCTTATTTTGGAGGGGCCGTTTTGCGTGGGGCCGGATACCGACCGCAAGCTGCTGATAGAAGGCGCATACTCGCGCAAGACGAGACTGCCCATTTGGGAAGGACTTCGTGACAGCATTGGACTAGCCGTGATAGTGCTGCTTGCCGTAAGAGAGGTCGCGTTACTAATATGGCGCAGTGTCATCTGGGTAGGTCGCGACTTGAGAGTGTGAATATCAAGACCTCCTGTCAAGGACATGATCGATTCGTGCGACACTGCTCTTCGGTGACCTCGCTGTATGCCACGTTCATCTTCCGTCTCTCCTGTGATATAGATATCAACTTCGTCCATCGAGGTGTTCGGATCCCGCGAGGAAGTTTCGTCATCAGCTCCAGACTCATCTGTGATAATACCTAGATCTGGCAACTCATCCAAACCGTCTCCCTCCTCGACAATAGTATGTGTATGATTGGGGGCGTCGAGGGAGAAGGCGGTCGGGAGTTGAAAACTTCGCGCCGACAAATTCGAGGGAAGCTTCCGGTGGCCACGCCAAGCGGGAGACATCGGATCAACACTAGTGGCCGGTGAGGCTGGCCAGGAATCCGTGGACGCGGGGTCGAAGAGCGAGTTTCGCGCGTTGGAGCGCGGCGAGCTGGGTGCTGAAGAAGGCGCAAAATCGGATGCTTGTTCCGACATTATGGACAGGCGGCTCGACATTATTGAGTTGATCGAATCCCGTGGTCCTCTACGCCAGGTCGCGGTCGGTGGCGTTGCTGGGGATATGAATCCGCCGGGCGTCAGGACCTGGCGCTTCTTTTTGGATTTCTTGGATTCAACCTTTGGTGTAACATGGTAATGGTGGTGTATATGGAGCTCCTGAGAAACTGCAGGTATAGGCCGTTCGGGGGATTTCTTGGTTTCCAGTTCCGCTCTCAGGCTGGGTGCAGTGGTTGCGTCTCCGTCGTCCGCTGGCTGATGGTACATGAGCTCCTCTCGCAATGCTTGAATTTCGTCGTTGGAATTCATGAGCATCTCCCTCAGCTCCACAATGTTCTGCTGCAAGCTGGTATTGTCTTGAAGTAGATCGCGGACGAAGTGTGACACTACAGTTGATCCAGTACCACCGCCCATTGTTTTTGCTGCGGCCGCACCCTTCAATCGACCGGCAGCCGTGTTCAGCTCCTTTTCAAGTTCGCGTTGTTTTTCCATGCGTCCCATTACCTCGGCATGACGCTCACGTTCTTCTTTACTTTCCTGCTCCATCCTCTCGAGCTGCACCTGAAGGTCGATAATTCCCCTCTCTGCTCGTTGCCATCTCGCCATGGATGTGCGAGCTTCTTCATGTTTCGTACTCAGTGTTGTTTGTAATTGTTCCTGTTCCTGCTCGAGGAAGGCAATCTGCCGTTCTAATGATTCGGCTCGTGCTGTTTCCGTCTCCAAACGGCGTATTATTTGTTGCGAAGATAGTAAGGACGCCTCGAGGGACTTGATATGCGCCTCCGAGTCGGATACAGTCGTGTTCAGTGATTCCAGTTGATCCAGGAGAGTCCTGTTTTCTTCAATCGTACGGGCATTTTTGGCCTCCAGGTCCTTGTTGTCCATCTCCAGTTGCTCGATCCTACTAGTGAGCTCCAGGCGATCTCGTTCAGCGTCGGCCATGTACGATTCGTGACGTGCTAGCAGCGCCTGTAGACCAAAGGTTAGACATTTGACTTGAGCCATGATGCATATATTGGTAAAATTTTGATCTGATCCAACTAAGCAGGAATGCTTTTGTGCAAACGAGAAAGGGTATGAAGACATCAGTAGTGGGGTATATCACATTCCTGGGTGGTCATATATGGGACGGATGTATCATGGACGAGTATGCGGGAGGTATGTATGGTCTAGAGCATGATGCAGGAGTAGGGAGTCACAGAGACGGTTTGCAAAAGCAATTCACAATCAGGACAGCACGACTTGCTGACCCTATATGCTTGTCGCTCGTCACTCCCATTGCATCACCCTAAAGGCCCAGTGGGCAATGGGGGGTAGGGACGACTGAATAACAAAAACAAGTCCAGTCTTAGACGCCCCCCTGGACTGAGACAATCGTAGCTTTGGCGGTTGCCGCCCCCAAGCAGGAACATTTCGACAGCGGCAGAGAATATACTAAACAACGTACCTGTCCTATGCGTGCTGCATTATGCACGTCCTTCTCGACGCTATCCAGGATGGAGTTGCTGTGTCTTAGAAAGACACATTCGGCCGAACCACAGCAGCATCTTAGCGACGGATTGTTGTCTCGAGCAGGGACAAGCGCTGGAGGGAGGAGGAGTTGTTGTTCTGGTTCAGCGCCCACGCCCGTTTCCACGGCGCCTGCCTCGGGTGTAGTTGAAGAATATAGTTCGGCCATCGTGGGGTAGAAGGCGTCAAGTAGTACAGTAGGTTGGGGAACTGCAGCAGCAACGGGGTTTTGCTGCAGAGGCGTTGGCGGCGCGAGTTTACTTGGACAGACTCTCGAGTGTGGCTTCGCGAAATCGTGGGACCATGACCATCGAACAACAAGCAGCTACAATACACTACAGGCGCATGGCAAGTAAAGTTTTCTTTCGGGCAGCAACGTTGTCGCGTGGTGACGGACGGCTTTCGGCAGGACAGACAAAGGACGCAGGCAGGATAATTCGAAATGCAAGTTGAGACGGTTGCAGTGTCTTTCTTCAGCAGGGCGGTGAAAGTAGGTGATGCCTTCACTATTCTTTGCGTGCGACCCGAGGCCGTTAAAGTTTTTGCTCGCGTGTTTAATGACGCTTGCTTTCGTTTCGGCCTCAGGGTCGTCTTTTCCTTTGGAGTTGAAACTAATGAATTATGATAGTTGCAGCGGACGGTGGAGTTTGGCCCGTCCTCGACCGCCCCCGGGAGCCTGGGAGCCGCCTGGGAGCTCGAATTCTCCAGCTGGAGTGGGGTTCACCTGGGACCGAATGTGGGCGCATTGCCAACCATGGTTCGTTCGTCGATGTGGATATTGCTGTTGTTGCTGTAGGATTTGTTGTCTCGCGCGCGCAAGGCCAAAGTGGGCATCCCTTCTCTATTCGATAAGGTAAGGCTCCCTCCCGATGCTCAGTGCCCAGTGAGTGGCTTGGCTGTCAACCTGCGTGTCGGTGTGTCACTGCCAGAGTCATATGGCGTAGTGAGTTGCGCGAGTGCCACACAAAAGATCGGCAGTTGGAGGCAGTGGAAGCAAGAAGGGTCCGTGGCGTCCAAGGCGTCGGCTGTCTGAGTGGTGCTTCCCAACCCGAGAAAAACACACAGCACAGAACGGCGACGATGGCGTAAAAGTAGGTAATAATTTTAAGATTGATATTTGGACATGTAGGCAGCTGGTAGATTATATGTAATGTAGTATTTGTACGTCCTAAGCAAAACTAATGCAGAAACGATCCGACGCGCCAGGGAATAGGTACATGTAGCCTGTTTCTGCAGATGGTCAGGTGCTTCTTGGTATCTGTAACCGGGCCTGTAACTTGAACTGCTCAACCACGAATAGAGTCTTAGACCCGGTCGTCGCGTTCCCATTCTGCCATTTGACCAGTTTTTTATGCGATCTGACAGGGCAAAGGGCCCGCGCGCAATACCTTTTTGCCAGGTTACACCAGGTTCATCGCATATCGCCAATATTGACTAGGTTCTTGGGTTCTTGGGCGCTCATGGGCCATGACACATGCCCTATGACGACAAAAAGTCTACTTAGGTAAGTCCCTCAATGGTCTGGCGCTGGGCCGCCGACACAGAGGCCCAATACAGAAGCACCACAGCCTATCGTGGCCCTACACCAGCCACCAATGTGCCCCCAACGGTTCTTCTTCTCTTTTGCATCTTGTCCCAGCCATTTTGCCATCCCCTTCTCTTGATCTTTCGTGGGGTGGTCTTCAAGTGAGTGCGTGCAGAGTGAATAGTTGAGTACATACAGGTGGTTGTGACTTTGCTTCTTCTGCCCGCCAGATTATACCTCAACGAGTCAGCCCGCATGTTCACATTCAGGTACCCGTTCACTAATGTAGCCAACTGGGGTCACCCAGGCACCGGAAGATCTCATTTCGGGCGGCCGAGATTGACACAGGGCACAGGTTTCTCTTCTTTTCTTCAATGCGCAGCCTACTGTGTACACAGTAACCACAAGATAAAAGGTCTTATGATTCCGACCAGACAAGACTCGTTTGCCTTGTCATTTGCAGCATGACGATACAATAGTTTATACTTTGGTCGGCTATGTTGTTGTCCGGTATTCATCTGCTGGCCTTGTTCTCTCTTTCTTCGTCTCTCGCGCTTCTCCACATGTGCTGTGCCTCGCTTGCGGGCGTCTTGACTACTGGAGCCCCCCTCCCAGAAAAGTCTCTTTGTTACTTCGTACATCTTGTAGCTTGCTTGGCCCGCTGTCATCTCATTTCCGGTGTTGCAGCATTTGTACAGCGGGGACTGATAACGTAGATTAGTGGACGAGACAGACATAAGCAAACAAGACAATAGCAACGAAAATTTTCTTGCTTGTGGGAAACCATGTCTGGTCGATATGCCATCAATTGCCCGAGTCACAGCCACAAACGCTCGACAGCTTTTCGCGGCTATCGAAGGCTCATCTGCAAATGTGGTTCGCATAATCGTTGCCCATCATAATTATGAACAATCACCACTACGGTCACTACTGCTAATAAGTCACCTTTCATTATAAACAATGCATCAACTCGCCCCAAGCCTCACATTGTGAGGAACAAGAAGCAGAGCATGCGAATATCCTAATTGCCTACACTTGGAGCACAATAATTCGCAGTGACACACCGCTGTGACGACCTACCCTGGCCGAGTATCGAGGATCGCCAGGGTGATTCACGAATTGTGGTGAAGGAACCACTGAAACGCTTAGGCCTCATCAGACTATTTACCATCTTGCCGATTGGCAATACAATTCAAGAGTCGTCAAATATAAACCCACTCGAGTGAGAGACTGTTAGAGAACTCTGACACGTATGAGTCCTCAATTCTTAGAGTAAACACAAACGATGGGTCAAATCTTCAGATCATGAGACTAAAAGCTATCGATCACATCACAATGAGTTTTTGATTACCAGTATTCATACCTCAAGTTGAATGTTTTGAGCATAGACACTGAAAGCAACGGTTGGTTCGGCAAGATATCCATCTGTCCAACCCACCGACCCATAACGCCCACTGGGACCCATCACGATTTTGCTCCACTAGCTTTCTGGATGCAGGACATGATGGGAAATAAGCGCCTCAAAGCTCAACAAATCAAGTGGTCAGCCGATCAACGGCTGGCATTACTGAAACACAATATCTCCCAAAATAGTCGCTTTAGCTCACTTGGGAGAGCGCCAGACTGAAGATCCAACTTCAGGACCCCGATATCTGGAGGCACTGTGTTCGATCCACAGAAGCGACATTTCTCTTTTTGAATTCCTATTGCACTGGCCAGACAGTGCCTCTATTTTTGTCCCTTCACTTTATGGTGTAGCAATGATATGATTATGTAGGCACCTTGTTTGTGCCATTGCTCCTTCCTTTGGATTGGCACCTGTGCACATAAGGTCATGTTGTGAATTGATGAAACTCGATCGGCAGCTGTTGTTTTTGCCGATCCCGATCAAGCCATGCTACCTGCCGCTCAGGTTCCAGGGACGACATTGAGCTCTTGAGGGTAGACAGCGTCAACATTAGAGCTATGTAGGTTACTCGCGGTCGGGCTGGCGGCAGTGTCTTGCATCTATGTCCGTCCAGCGGCGTTCGATCTCCGTTGATGCCGCACCACGCAGATCTGATCCACTTGATAAGTGACCGTCCAACCGCCATCAACTCGAGTCAGGAAACCCCATCCCGAATGTCGACTCCGGCGCAACATCAAGCATCGTACTTACCGGCAATGATATGCAAGATAAGAATCAATCGATATGTCAGACCACACTGCATCATCACGCTCTGTACCTAGCGAAGATAGCTGCTGTATATATATCATTTTAGTATCATCTCAAGTTATAGAACATGGAGTGCCTCACATGTACAACCATAGGAAGACACCACTTCTTACGTTTTATAACATTTGACCCAGGGTATAGCTGAGTTGGTGCGAAAGCCCGCAATCAATACCATCATGGACGCCGACGAGAAGAAATCCCTGCCAGACATGGCAACAGAGAAGCAGCAGCCCAAAGAAGCCGACATTGAGACCGCCGACGTCGCTGCTGTTCTGACCCCGACGACAGACGACGACCTCGTCCTCGACCGGCAGCTCGAGAAGCAGGTGGTCCGCAAGCTCGACTGGCACCTGGCGCCCATGTTCGCCGCCCTGTACTTTGTGGCCTACCTCGACCGGAGCAACATTGGCAACGCCTCGGTGGCCGGGCTCAACGCCGACCTGGGCCTGTCCGACGGCCAGTACAGCACCGCCGTCAGCGTCTTCTTCGCCACCTACGTCGCCCTCGAGCTGCCCGTGGTCCTGCTCACGCAGCGCGTCGGCCCCCACCGCGCCATTGCCTGCATGTGTCTGAGCTGGTCCGCCGTCACCATTGGCACCGGCTTCGTCAAGGGGTTCGGGGATCTCATTGCCACGCGCGTGCTCCTGGGCTTGTGCGAGGCTGGGTTCTTTCCGTGTCTGATCTTGTACATCTCCATGGTGTATAAGAAGGAGGAGCAGGTGAGATTTTGTCCATTTAAGTTGGTTTACAGGAGATTCGACTTTCTAAACCATAACTTTCTGCTTGCTAGGGTCTTCGTCAAGCCTATCTGTTCTCGTCTGTAGCCTTGGCCGGCATGTTTGGTGGTCTCATTGCCACCGGCATAACATATATTGGCAGCGTCCACGGACTGGAGTCATGGAGGTAGGTTATGAGGAGTTTCAAAACTCTTTCTGGGTTCTCATCAATACTAACGGAAACACAATAGCTGGCTATATATCATTGAAGGATGCTTGTCCGTTTTGGCCGCCTTTTGGGTCTTCTTTGGCCTACCCGCGCGGCCAGCAGAGGCCAAATTCCTGACGGCCGAGGACAAGAACGTCATGGCTGTCCGCGAGGCCCAGCGTGCGCAATATTTGGGCAACCTCCATTTCGAATGGTCTGAGGTGGGCAAGGCAGCCATTGATCCCAAAGTCTGGCTCACGGCCTTTATCCAATTCTTTCAAGATATCATCCTTTACGGCTTCAGTACCTTTTTGCCATCAATCTTGAAATTGGACCTCGGATACACCTCCTTGCAGGCTCAGTACTTGAGTGTGCCGGTATATGCACTCGGTGGCATAAGCTTCTTGGTAAGGAGACGAGGAAAAATATTTGTTGAGAGATTACTGACAGATTTTGTTGCAGACTGCCGCTTTATTAAGTGACAAATGGAGGCGCCGCGGTACTGTAAGTAGTCGCTTCCTGTTACTCCCTCTACGTAACCAGCTTCTGAGTACAAGTTGCTAGGTACTCCTGGCCCTCGATATCTTTGCCGTGATAGGATATGCAATCCTTCTTGGAGTGCCCAACCGTCCTAGTGTTCGCTATTTCGCATGCTTCATGATTGCCATCCCAATCTACTGCGGTCCCGGTCTCAATCAAGCCTGTAAGTTATCTTTGCTCTTCTCAGGTCAGATACATTCTGCTGGTGACTGTACTGACAGATGTCACAGGGGTTGCCAACAACATGGCACCGCATTATCGGCGTGCCACGGCGATAGGCATACAGCAGACGATTGGAAATCTCGCCGGCGTTGTAGCACCGCAAGTGTACCGAGCAGCCCCATATCGGCTGGGTCACTGGTGCTCTCTTGCTTCTGCATTGATTAGCATGGGACTCATCACTAGTCAAATTGGCTACTTGTATCTGCTGAACCGAAAGAAGTCGCAAATTTCTCGAGGTGATCGGGCCGATGATCGCAAGGAGACTTCTGGAGAGGGAGACTTGGACTTCCGATACGTATACTAAGAAGGTGTGTATTTGGAAGCAACCTACGCAGCCAAGGTGTTTGCAACTGTCAATTGAAATTGAAATACATTACTACGCTTCATTTCCATGCTCGGCATGCCTAATTGTATCATCTAAGAATCGGCCCAAGTATTGAGTTTGACCCATGCACCATGTGGTCTCAATGAATCTACTCTGGAGGACCGGTAGACAAAATATCGACGCCGCTCTTGATCTGGCTCTTGGACGGCATTTTATCTCTGCGCATCATCTCGGCGGCCTGAGCCATGACTGGATCCCGACCCATACTAGCCAATGCCACAACAGTCTCGCCCTTGGTGTAGTATGCGACAAAGTTGTTCTCCTCGGGCTTGCCCTCCAGGATGAGATCATCGTAACCGTTCATCGTGTTACCGCAGTATCGGAGCTGGGCGCCAAGAGCAGACCAAAAAATGGGCGTGAATCTCTCGGGCTTCAGCGTAGGATTAGCGACGTGTCTGGCAACGACACGACCAGATTGTTGTGCAACATTCCAGTGCTCAATTCGGACGAACTTGCCATCTCCACCGGGTCCGTGGTAGGGAAAGGACGAAATGTCTCCGATTGCATAGACGTCCTTGAGTCCAACAACCGACAGGTTTTCGTCAGTCTTTAGTGAGCCATCATCTTCCAGACGGACCACCTTGTTGTCTCTCAAGTATTCTGTCGCTGGTGAAACACCAATACCAAGAATGACCAGATCCGCCTCAAGTTTAGTTCCATCCTTCAAAACGACCGATCCAACCTTGGAAGGATCGGAGTCAGACGGGTCCGCCTTGTCGACAGCCGCGTTCATGTAGAACTTGACACCCTTGCCCTCAAAGGCCTTTTGCAAGCCTACACCGATTTCTTTACCCAAAATGCGCTCCAGAGGTGCACCCTCCATACCAACGACTGTGACATCATTGTCGCTGGCAGTCGCATTGGCAGCTTCCATGCCTATGAAACTGCTGCCAATAATGACAATCTTCTTGCCCTTTTTCTCTCCAATGGCGCCTGTGATGGCCTTTGTGTCCTTGACCGAGCGAAGTGGGAAGATATTGCCGAGCACTTTAAAGCCTTGGAGGGGTAGATTCCGAGGCGTACCACCTGTAGCCAAGACCAGCTTGCTGTAGTTGAGTTTGCCTGCTCCTTTGGTGACGACAACCTTTTCGCCGAAGTCAACATCGGTCACCTCATCCTGCACAACATCAACTGAGGCACTCTTGTACCAGTTGGCGTCCCTCCACTCCAGCTTGGAAGCATCAGCAATCAAAGCCTTGGAGAGCTTGGTTCGATCGAGAGGTAGGTTGCCCTCATTTGTAATCATGGTGACGTGGCCGCTGTAGCCATTCTCCCTAAGACCTTGAATCAAACCCATTGCACCAGCACCTCCGCCGACTACCACAATTCGGTCACCCTCAACTTGGCCGCTGGAGCTCTTGAGATTGGGCTGTCGGCGACCGGCTTTGATCGTGGCTTCGTCGCCAGAAATGTATACGGCGCCGTCTTTCTCGGTTACTTTGAACACAGGTAGGGCATCCAATGCTGGGGCATCTTCGACATCGCCGGTTTTGGCACTGAAGCAGGCTGTTTGGGTGATCCAAAGTTAGTGCCATACAACATAACAGGTCGTGAGCAGGCAACCCGGAAGCATCAAAGTAGACTCACCTCCGTGCCAGGGACAAGTGATGCGACCAGATTTGGTCAGGACACCCTTTGCAAGGGGGGCACCATAGTGAGTGCACTTTGGGCCAATTGCTTGAATCTTGCCGGCGGCGTTGACGAGCAGAACCTTGGCACCTTCAATGCCCTCGACATCGACTTCCCGCTTCTCGCCGGGTTGGAGCGTCAGAGCGGTGACGTCCTTGAGCTTGAACTCGGACATGTTGCGGGTTTGAGAAATGTGTACAGGTTTGAGGTTATGGAAAATGGTACGATTACTGAGTACTTGTGGGATGCGAATTTGGGCAGGACGCGGTAGGAAAACTCTCACGAACTGCATTGAGGATGAAGGGAAGAGGAGAAAGCACGAGGGGGGTAAGTTCTTTCACCACTGAAACACTACAGATATGATACAAAAGATACGGCCTGAGGTCAGCGAATAGTACCTTACTTGTTGAGGGGTAGGTAAGGTAATCGGTAGGCAGGCAGGCAGTGGTGGGCTCCCCTCCTGAACGTAGCACGCAATAGGAAGAAGAAGGAGGGATTGTTTTGGGCGAATGCACGGATGGCTGGGCTGCGTGATGGCTACTATGTACATTAGATCCTATTCGTGAGCATTTGCTTTGTCCGTATCTGTCTTACCTGTCTCGATGATTACCTTACTTACCGTACCGTACTTACCGACTCCAGCGAGTTCAGGGCATCTATTACCGCTACTATGTCGCTGTAGCCTGCTTAGCCTCTGGATTTCTCTCCATTTCCCACGATGAACCGATGTCCCCGGACGATGCAGTGGGGTATCGAGATGCCAGACGGGAATTCAATAGCCCATTCACAGCACTCGTGTCGTAATCCATGGCTTGTCGCATGGTAATCCAGAGCTTTTGAGTGGTCGGGCTGGGGGAGCTCCCATGTCTGACATCATCGTTCCGTTGCTGATAAACCCCACCACCGACGCGCGATAGAGGAGCTCTGACCACTTCTTAACTCCGACGCGGGTTTTGGAGAGAAGACTGGAGGCCAGGGGAAAGGCAGTCTTGGCAGTTCGCTGGCTTAGCTGGGGGCTGCTCAATAGCCTTGAATGTCTTTTCCCACCCGAAGTTTTCAAGTCTTTGAACTCAATTGCGACTCGACTGTAAGCTGCTCGTGTCTGCATCATGATTGGCAGAGCGAGCACCCACCGAGTCAAGACTGTCCTGGTCTCGTTCAAAGTCTGCTAGTCTTAGCTATGCGCCTTCGATAAATGCCCGAAGGTCGCCCGGATTACCGGGCTGCGGCTGTGTTCAAATCAGCCTTTGGAATTGGCCAGACCGGCGCAAATGCCTGGGCCTTAGCGGTTGCAGGTGGCAGTATGACCCTTCAGAAATCATACTCCTGGCTAATGCATTGTGTCAAGGATTCATTATGCACCGCGAGGGTACATAGGTAGAAGCCTGGCAGCTGAAATTGCATTATTTCCAGGCACAAAAGCATTAGTCGAATGCTACTCGGCTTGCCAGATACGCTGGGTTCGTTTCATGTTGTGATCTTCGACTGACCGAGTCGTCCGGCGCCAACAGCGTTGCAAGGTTGACAGACGAATTGCGATGCGCTGTTACTGTATAGTCGGGAATAAGACACTTGATCTCCGGATACGGGAATCAGCCCTATGAGTTCGAGCCAGGATAGAAAAAACTGAAAAGACGCCAGCACGCAAAACGCGCAAAATCGAACTGTCGGGCAGACCCTGATTGCCAAGAATCAGATGACTATGCACGAGCTAGCAAGGCTGCTTATTGCGTTCGTCTCGTTTGCGAACAAACAACTTGCGAATATTTGAAAAAAAAAAAAAAAAAAATAAACGAGGAGACAGCGAACGTTATGCGGCTCGGATGTCGAGCAATATCTATGCCCCTAGGTTCTCCACGGTGCCCTAGTAATCACCTCAATCGTCACGTTGGATCGCTGCTTTCCCCAGGCACACGAGAAGCACAGTACGTAATGAGTAGTGCTGCAACTCACTTGGTCGAATCCGCAAAAGACATCGCTGCCGAGTCGTTGGTGAGATCTCGAGTAAGATAACCACCATAGGAAACCGATGCTATACAAGGCGAACAGCATAGCCCTTCTGCCCTAATCGCAATTTATATAGCTCTGCGACAAGAATGCTCCGGCTCAAAACTCACAAAGATGCTGGTGGTCCACGGCTTGACAACTTGGCATGAATATGTGGTATGTTATAAGGAAGTACGCCCTGGAAACCGATCGCTATTTTACGCCTGTGAGACCCGCAAAAACTCTTCTGGAAACCCGCGGCGTGCTCCTTATAGTGATTAGCATAAACCAACCTCCACACCCCTGTTCGGTCATGGCCTTCTCGCGCTGTCAGTGGTCGCACAGTAGAAACACCTTCCGCAAGTGCTGGACATCGAGGCATCTCCATAAAACATTGCACCACCTCGTTCATCTATCGGACCGTTGTCCACCGGCGATCAGTGTACATGCCCGTACATAATGTCTATAGACCCACAGGCCTATCCCGGGAAGACTATCCAAAACCGGGGCGTTCCAGTCCTTATTGAGCAAGAGATCACCAGGCACGCCGTCCTTGGCGGCCGCGTCGCTTTGAAACAAGCAACGACAAGCTTCCCGACAGCCCCGGAATAAACAGTGGCCCTATGACGCTACATGACCGGCGCAACCTGATGTATCTCTAACTCACACACCATCAATCACTTCCCTTCTCGACACGCCTAACGTCTGCTTCGACCCAGTCTTTGGTCCACTGCGATGCGCCTGACGTCGCGGCTGTGCAGCAAATCCCAATGCTGCCAGAAGAAATCAGGGCTTCTGCCAACGGGGGCTCAATGAAGCTCCAGCCTTTCGTAAATCCTCGAGACTGCTCACTCATCTAATGGAGGCCAAGACTTTTTTCTTTCTCCTTGAATTTTCTTGGTTAATTCTTCTTCATTGCCCATTTTCATGATAATCCACTCGTTCATATCGCTCCTTTTTCTTTCTTTCGATACTATAGTGTAGTATTATGCATTGGCGCTTCTTGAGTATATGCGCGGCCAGTGTGCTGCCTCTAGTCTCGGCGGTTGACATTGAATGGAACGACAATAGTAAGTTCCCTACTGGTTTGACGCCAAAAAGATATAGTGCTCACAATCGCAAACAGCGTCAATCAAGGACGGCGCGGCACAGATTGCGTACGGCCTATTACAATATTATACCGGCAACAACACGGGTGACGTTCCCGGTAACTTGCCAGATCCTTATTACTGTGAGCCAATGTCATAACATATTCCTCCAAAATCTATACTAACTTCGCATCATAGGGTGGGAAGGTAAGAAGAACGATAACCCCGAGAACGGCGACCGGAGCTGGGAAAATAAATATAGAGCATAACTAATAAGGCATCCTAGCTGGCGCATATTTTGGAACCCTGGTCGACTACTGGGCCTTTACGGGAGATGATCAATATGTCGACTTGACCTTTCAAGCTTTACAACACCAAGTTGGCGATGAAGGCGATTTCATGCCCGAAAACCAGACCCTGACCGAGGGTAACGATGATCAGGGCTTCTGGGCCCTGTCCGCCATGACAGCAGCAGAGATGGGCTTCAAGGATCCCGGAGCCGATGGAGTACAATGGCTCGCGTTGGCGCAGGCCGTCTTCAACGAGTATGTATGGCGCTGGGACAACTCCACCTGTGGAGGTGGCCTCAGGTGGCAGATATATACGTTCAACAACGGTTACAACTACAAGAACAGTGTCTCGAACGGCTGCTTCTTCAACATTGCTGCACGCTTGGCCCGCTACACGGGTAACACGACGTACGCCGATTGGGCCGAGACAGTATATGACTGGATGGAGACGGTTGGATTCATCGACGACGAGTACAACATATACGATGGAGCATCCGACGATGAGGGTTGCGTCAGTATTGATCAGGCGCAATGGACGTATAACGCTGGCATTTTCATGGAGGGATCCGCCGCCATGTGGAATTATACGAATGGCACCTCGGACAAGTGGGAGCAGCGCACGACCGGGATCGTAAACCGTACAGCCACCTATTTCTTCAACGAGAGTGTCATGTATGAGCCGCCCTGCGAACCTCAAAGTAATTGCGCCACGGACAGTTTCTCCTTCAAGGCATATCTGGTACGCTGGATGGCAAAGACGACCCAGCTCATGTCCTCGACCTACGATACCATATATCCGCTGCTTCTGGCCTCGGGGCAGGGTGCCGCGAAACAATGCGATGGAACCGGTGAGGGCACAGCAGGCCGCACGCTCGCCGGATATGCATGCGGTCAACACTGGACATGGGGAGCACAGAATGACGGGACGAACGGTGTAGGACAGCAAATGTCGGCCCTGTCAGCCGTGTTCTACACCTTGCTCGACGGAGCACCGACACCCTACACATCCGTAACGGGCGGAACTTCGACTGGTGACAGCAGCGGAGGAAGCTCGAAAACGGACAACGACGTAAGAGGAATCAAGCCAATTACGACCGGCGACAAGGTCGGCGCTGGTATATTGACGGCGTTGGTCCTGGGTGGATTACTCGGCGGCGTCTGTTTCCTGATATTTACGTAGACGCGATGGGTTGTCTACCTTTGTCGTTCTGTTCAATTCAAATCGGAGTTTAGAGGAATATGGGATCGGCCGGGATTCTAGGCAGAGATCCACGAGGACCACCAATGGGTATAGGCGTCTTTTTTTATTACAATTTCTTGTACGATACCACAATCCATCTTATAGGAAGATCATTTCCACATTCAACACCTTGCCATTTTCCCGTCCCAAAGTGTGATATTAATGAAGAGTCTTGACGTGAAGTATTTGAGTGAAGTGATTTGTATTCAAGAATACAAGAACAAGAACGAACATGATCTGATCCTCATGCGTCCGAAGTAGAATGCCAAGTATAGTAGCTTTTTGCCTGATATTGATACTTCTCTCTAAATTTATTTTTCTTGACCAGAGCTCAAGTATAGCCTTGCCATACGCCACCGATATCTTGTATGAACAACCAACAATAATGACAGCATTAACCTGGATATGGCACCAAAACCACGTCTTTGGGACAATATCAGCCGCCTGGAGCGGTGAAAAGTCGTGATTTTATGCACATCGTGAGATTTATCAGGTATTCACTTGTAGCCTTCCTTTGTGCCTCGGAGTGGCCACGTGATAGAGTGAAACTTGGGTAACCCACCCCTCGGGACCTCTGGTGTCGTCGACCGCCGGCATCGCCAACCTCTTCGGCGCCACCGCAGACATGTCGTCGCCTTTGATCCCATCCCCAGTCCGCCACTCCAAGCAGCTGTTGAGGTTCGACGGCATGGCTCGACGAGACCTTGATGGCTCTTGTGGCCTCCCACCTTTAAAACCAACAGCTTCCACGAGAAAAAAAACAAACGCAGACCTTCAAAATCTTGAGCCAGACGAACCCAACCACAACTTTTCCACCCATTCTCATCAGCTTGCCTGTTCCCCAACACATCACCCGCTTTCGCGCCCTCATCCGCGCCCAACTCCACGCCTACTCGTCTTTTTGCTCCTCCTGCCGCCAGAAGTTGCCACGACCGTCGTCGCCCTGTTGCCAACATGGGCAAAATTGTCAAGGGCCTGTGCGACTACTACCATGGAGGGCAGTATCAAGAGGTCGTCAAGCCGTACTCGGCGGATGGAGGCGATGTCGTCTTCCATCAGTTCTCTAAATTTCCAGCCGAGATTCGTGACAGTAAGTGAAAAGGGTTTTCCTTCTTTTTCATTTCGTTTTTTCCGTCTCAATATTCTCCGTTACAATATTTTCCGTTTGGATTATTTCCGTCTCGATATTTTCCGATTTTGCTTTTTTTTTCGACTCGATCTTTTTCGTTTTCATCGTTTTCGTTTTCATCGTTTTCGTTTTCATCGTTTTCGTTTTCATCGTTTTCGTTTTCATCGTTTTCGTTTTCATCGTTTTCGTTTTCACCGTTTTCGTTTTCATCTGTTCCGCTTACACTCTTTTCGCTTTTTACATTCTATCGTGGCACTTTTTGATTATCTTTTCTCGAAAACCCCTCCACGACTATTTGGGATGAAGTTTGCTGATTGGTTTATCAATTGCAGTGATTTGGGTCGAAGCCATTCCCAGACGCTACATCGCTCCTTTCAAATTTGGAAACTCCTTTTCAGCGCCACCGCCTACCATCGCATATGTGTGTCGAGAGTCGCGCGCTGTTGCGCTGGGGGAGGGTGGCCCTTATGCCACCGATAGATACTGCAATGGGCCGAGCAGTTCTTGGTACAGTCCAAGGCTGGATGTCGTCCTCCTTACCGTCTTTGCCACTCCAGAGGTTAAGAAGCATAAGATTCTCGGCACCAAGGTCATCTGGGACCATGTTACGTCCGTAGCTATTGGTGCTGGTGTCCCATCTACTGGTTTGCGCCCCGAGATGGAAAAGGCCTTGTGGCTAGCAAGTCGTCAACGAAATCTGAGAGAGATCCTGATTTGCCCTACAACCCAGCTCGAAAAGGACTACAACAGATATCACTACAAACGTAATCAATCGCCTTACCCCAGACGTATCGGCAGTGGCGTCGACGAAACGAACGACTTCCTTGGAAATGATGCAATCCGGGTCGTCCATCTAGACGACAAGAAGCAGATCTCGGAGGCTCAGAGAATTCTAGGCAGCTGGGGCGGTGGACTTATGCCTCGGCCTCAGTGGCCACATATCAAGAGTGCCGTCGAAGCCTACCAGTACGATCCCAACAAGATAGGATTGTACAAGATTAATTGGTGGGACCATATCGTGGAGGTATGCACAATAGAATGGCTTCAGATTCGCCGAGCTGCAGACCTGCGGAAGCTGTTCAAGAATGGCGGAAACGATACTACACCCCGCCCACCCGCCTTTGAGATCTGGGACCTAGACGATATCGACATGAGCAATAAGTGGATTGCCGAGGCTATGGCAGCCATGCCCACACTGCGCCCAGCCTACCTCTTCGTTGAGAATGACGAGAGTTACATCGAGGCCATTCCAGAGTGGACGCTCGAGTGGCGCATGACCGAGGATGAGAAGAAGTTATACGACGCCGGTCGTCTGCCTCTCCAGCTCCGCAAACGCCGAGCCAAGGGCGAAACGTCCCGACTTCGTTGGATCGATGAGTTCAAGCTGTGGCATATCAAGCCAGAAAAGAAGAAGTGAAGAGCGCGTAGTCCGGCAACAAACTTGCGGTTCAGCAGATTACGACATCGCTTTCCTGCTCTTCCATGCTCAGCGACTGTGCAAATCACCCGGCTGTCTCAACTTGACACAATTCATCCAGCATCATTTCTCTCACATTGTTACATTTTCTCTGGCTTCCATAAGCTTCTCATTCAACTGGTTTCCCGGCCTGCTCTCTGTTTCTCCTGTTTTTGACTTCTTCCTCCACTTGAGTTCTTCGACTTTTCATACCTCGACTTTCTGAGCTTCAAGTCAAAGAGAACATGAACGACATGCTCTTGCTTCACTCGGCACACGACTAGAACCAAGATGTTCTCCGAGTTCTTTCGAGGTTCTTTGTACGAATTCTGGTTTATTGCGCGCATGTCTCAATACTGCGATATTTTCCTTCTCCGCGGCCGGAAATGGCCCATTTTGTTTCTGTTTGGTTCGTCAATCAAGGTTCTCTGCCCGGATGTACGATTTCCTTTTCGCACTACCACTTCTAGTAAGTGGACGAGGACATTGAACATTGACACAAGTTTGTTTTTAATGCTTGGTTTAAGCGATATGGTTTGTTTCTGGTTTCAGGCATGGACAAGCTGTTTTCACTAGCACGCAAATCAATCAATGATGGTTGGTGCAGCATATGGCAATTGGTAACCCGCAAGGTCAGGGTGTAATATGAACCAGGATGCATGGATAATGGAATGTCAATCAATTGTACTTTTCTACCTATAAGAAAAGATGGTTTTGTAGTGAAGACACATTTGTAAAGTCTACACTTGCCCCTTACTGTTGCTCCCTTTTGAGTTCGTACATGATATCTGTCCGTACAGTATACTTAATACCCGCCTTGACGTCGTCGCCAGAGTGGTATAATCGCTTGTGCTGAAAGATGAGAACCCGGCCTGCTTTCGGGTCCACGTCCAACTTGCGCTTCTCATCCGACGACAAGAACGACGTGGCGCCGCCCTCCAGCTCGGCCTCGTCGCCGACTTCCTGCTTGGAGTCATTGAGGTACAGGTGGAGGGTAAAGTGCGTCTGCAGAATGGTCTTGTCGTCGGGCTGCTCCCCGTACGGCCCGTCGCAGTGCGGGCGGAAGAACTGGCCGGGGCCGTACTTGAGGAACCGCATACGCTTGTTGAGCCGGCGGAACTCCCAATCGAGGTGCGGCTTCCAGCTGGGCTTGGTGTAGCCTAGGAGCTCCCCCTCATTAAAGCGCTTCAGCCGCTCCCGGACCTCGGGCACCTCCCTCTCCATGCGCGCCCACAGCCGGTCGACGATCTCCTGCTGGTCCCAGATGATCCTGTCGCTGTTGCGGTAGTCGGGGACGAGCACCTCGAAGCCGCCGCCGGCGTTGACCAGGGCCGGGTTCCACGAGTCGCCGTCTGCGCCCTTGTCCTTGTCGAGCACGCTCGCCTCGGCCAGCTCGATCAGTTTGGCGCATTCAGAGGGGCTGAGGACATTGTCTAGCACGACTGCATATCCGCCGTCGAATTCGGGCAGAACAGTCTCCTTGAAATTGATGGTCTTGAGAGTAATAGGTTGTGCATCATAGGGTTGTGTTCTGAGATAGTCCGAGGGGATGTCCACGTCTCTTGACTCGTACGACGTCTGCACGAGATCACCATGCCCACGATTACGGCCCCGCAACGAGGAGCCTACACGGGCCGCCGCTGCTGCACGAGCCGACATGGTGGCGGTATTGGTGGAAAAGTGGCTTGCCAAGGAGGAATTTATACGTGAATGGCTTCTTATATATGGAGTGGTATTGGATTGATGGTAGAATTTCTTATCATATAATGGTTTAATGACTGTGATATTGTAACAAAAGGACCTGTTATAAGTCGTTCTCCAAGTCAGCCGGACGCCCGTCTTTTGAAGCCAGCCTTGTTGTTGACGGATGCCTAGAGGAACGCCCAATAGGGGCTGAGCTCGTAGCGTTAGTTGAGGAGGCCGCAGCATTTTTGACACTTTGGCTTTTCCATGCCCATAACAAGGGCAACGAAACCATCATTGCCATCGCGCTATAGTAGTCTGGCTTCTTTCAGCGGTATCCATGGGACACATTGCGCTTTAGCGACAAAGTTGTTGCCATTGTGGTATGAACTTTCTGACTCCTGCGACTAGATCCACCTTGGGTGAGTCAAAACTGTCAGATGTATTCTGTCAGGCAGGGCGAAGCGGCCGCTGGTGGTTATTGTGTTGGCTGATTACTCCACTGTAGGCGAAAAGGCCAGATGCCACTCAATTCAGTCATATTTGATGATGTTAATGGGAAAGCTGTCACGGCATTGTAGTTTGGTCGAGGCAAAGGGAGTTCTCGAAGGTGAATTCAGCCTGTCCACCACCTAGCTCTTGATACCTAGTTAGTGATCATCAGGATGATGCCCGTTTCCAATTGCGACTGCCTAAGGAAGCCCCGCAGAGATTATCTGCATAACCCAGCCATGTATGGCTCCTAGGACTTGTAAAACCTATAGGCGCAATAGAGATGCTTGTACCTTTCTCAGGAGATATGGTGACACCAGGCCAGGGGTATCTAGGTGCGATTGTATTCATAAACCCAATAAGGAGTATGGCGATTGAACGTTTAGGGCAATTTACCCCGCATTGACCTCCACTGAATAGCACATTAGGGGAGACATCTTTAAGATATATGATATGATCATGTTATTGGGTCGTAGGCTCCAAGTTATACTGTCCCAATGATTCGAATATCAAAAGTGCCCATTTTGATCTGACAATGCAATCATAAAAAATTAAGGTTGTGAATACCCCATACATTTGTGCCTGTCCCCAAGTCTCGACCCTTTGGACCACATCGAATGTTTTAGCCCCACCCTCCGTCATCGGGGGCAGGCTCAAAATTCTGATGAATCAGGCACAGTTTGGGACTAGAGTCACTAATAACACCCACCACCCTGGACTTTTACACAATTGGCATCTATTGAGACGGAAAAGTGCCAGCAGGATATCAGGCAAAGAAAGCATTCAAGGAGGAAAAAAGAAAGTCGCATTTGTCCCTCTCTTGCCAAAATGGAGTCCTTCACCATCAAGACGCCGTGTTCGTCGGCCAACATTGGTCCTGGATTCGATGTCATCGGTCTGGCACTGTCCGTCTACCTCGAGCTCAAGGTCACCATTGACCGCACCAAGACCTCTTCGCAGGAGCCTCTGAACTGCCGCATCACCTACGAGGGACAGGGCGAGGGTTCGGGCGAGGTACCCCTGGACCCCTCGACCAACCTCATCACCCGTGTCGCCCTCTATGTCCTGAGATGCCACGACCAGCGGGCATTCCCCGTGGAGACCCACGTTCACATCAAGAACCCTATTCCCCTGGGACGAGGACTTGGCTCTTCAGGAGCTGCTGTTGTGGCTGGTGTGATGCTAGGCAAGGAGGTCGGTGGACTGGACCTGAGCTTGGACAGACTGTTTGACTTCTGCCTGATGATCGGTAAGTCATTCTAAGTTTCATGTCATGCCCATTATGGACCAAGGACAAAGAGCCAATTCAGCTGCCTGGTGCCGTGTAAGACACAATGTTGCTGACATGATGGATAGAACGTCACCCGGACAATGTCGGAGCTGCTCTCTTTGGAGGCTTTGTTGGTACATACCTGAAGCCTCTCACCCCCGAGGACGTTGCGCGGGTGGAAATCCCGTTGAGCGAGGTCCTTCCGGCCCCGGCAGGCGGTGTGGATACCGGTGAGCGTCCGCCAACGCCGCCGTTCGGCATCGGCCACCACATCAAGTTCCCATGGGGCAAGGAGATCAAGGCAGTCGCCATCATCCCCGAGTTTCAGGTACCCACAGCTAAGGCACGTGAGGTTCTGCCTACGCATTACTCCAGACAGGATGTGGTATGTTGTTCTCAACTATGAAAAGTAGCTTCGTATGTAACATAAACTTACCTGTTCACAGACCTTCAACCTGCAACGCATCGCTCTTCTGCCCGTGGCTCTGGGTCAGTCGCCGCCGGACCCGGAACTCATCTACCTGGCCATGCAGGACAAGCTCCACCAACAATATCGCTCGACGCTCATCCCCGGACTCCAGGACATTGTCGCGTCAATGTCGCCCAAGACGCAGCCTGGTCTGCTGGGTGTCTGCCTCTCTGGCGCTGGACCCACCATCCTCGCCCTGGCCACGAGCAACTTTGAAGAGATTGCCAACCGCATCATCGCTCGCTTCCAACAGGAGAACATCACGTGCCGATGGCTCCTACTGGAGCCCGCCGAGGGCACCAAGACCATCAGGGATTAGAACTAAGAAAGAAAAATGCGATACCCAATAAGCGACGCTCTCATACGTACGTGCTGCCCATTCGATCATCAGTGAAGCAGATCATTTGCTGTAATTCCATGTCACCCTCGCTAGCCCAAAACTCTGTCGGTCTCAACAAACCAAGCTGAACCCTGATGTCGAAGTCCTTTTGCCATTTGCCCAGTCAAGCCACACTCTTGTGTAGATACCATTTGCTTATCTTCTTATTGCCTACAAGTGTATGGCTCAATTTTGGCCAAATCGGTTAGTGGTGAATATATCGACCAACTTTACCCTCCCGATCTATGCACCATCTGACTGCAATCTACTCGCCATTTATCTGCCATACGTCGGAACATTTGTCGTTTGTGAGTATAGTATCTGCGACTTTCCTCCTCTCTGACCATGTATGTAATCTTTGTAAGCATTCCATTATTCCGTCATGTGCCACTGAATGACTTTGAGGGTCGATGTTCGTATCAGATGTTTTCCCCGTTTGTCCCCCTTGTACTTACTAATCATAATGATTGCAATCAGAGTTAATGGATTCGACCATATCCACATATATCAGAAACATTCACTACAGGCAATACTGGTGGCCGCATCTTTCGCCAAAGACTTATCGCCCAGTACTTTGGTCCTCGGCATGTGTACCGATTAAACGAGCCGAGATAGAGTCTCATACTAATTGCATTGCCAAAAGCACCTGTCAAAGATGGTCATGTTTTTCCGTGGCCAAGGCCGTTTCGGGCCACCCTTTTCCCGGGTGTCCGTACATCGCGCGTTGGTGCAATGCTACCCACAAATGTGACAATCCCCGTATTTCATGATTGAATAAGAAAGCGCAACAGGTCTTTTGTCAGCGGGGATCATCCAAAGTCAAGCCGTTGCCAAGCCAAATAGAGGGCTGGCGGAGCAGCGGACAGGAAATTAGCATGTGACGTTGGATCTCGCGATCCCTGTTCCCGCATCGTTAGCACTGGGCCGATCCCCATGTTCTCCCAACGCTCAAAGTGGATGAGGGATTGCCTGTCAAGTCAAGACCGAAAATCGTCGCCCAATTGGGATCTTGGAAGCTTTTGGCGAGCCAGAATTGTTACCAAAGCGGTCGTGTGCTCAGAGGCAAGGGGAAACACAAATTTAAGCTCTCGAATAGGTACAGATGCGGATTGTGCTTCGATGATCTGGATCTCGCCTACGTATTCGGGTTCCTGACCGGCATGGCATACAGTCTTTGGGATGTTGATCCTGGCAATGGCCATGCGGCATGTCCAACGAATGCTACTCTTCGGTATGGCGGAACGTGGGGTTGCGATTTGTGAAGAAGCATGGCGCCAACACATGGAAAGGAGGCCTACCTACATATGAAGGGAATCATGCCGATGCTCCCTTGTGAAGAGATCTGCCTGTCCCTCTCGGTTTCTCACAGACTCCTGGCGGACCAACCAGCAGCACTCATCCAGCTGTAGCGGCATAGTCGCTCCCCAGTCACTCATTATGGCTCGTTACCCTGTCAAGACCATTGCCTTCTTGGCCGCCTTCATCGCTGCTGCCGCTGCTTCCGAGACGTGCGATCAGGTCGCCAGCCTGTATCCAAATATTACCATTGACCAGCCGCTTTCCCTCGAGTATACTACAGCGCAGACGGAATATTGGTCAACGTCTTGCGGTGACCTCAAGCCAGGGTGTATACTGACGCCCACAACGACCGAAGAGGTTGCCCAGATCGTTCAGGTATTGCTGACCAACAATGAGACTTTTGCCATCAAGTCTGGCGGTCACAATCCCAACAACTACTTTGCTAGTGTGGATGGCGGCCCTCTGATCTCAACGAAGCTGCTCAATGAGATCGCACTGGACAATGTTACCGAGACTGTCAGAGTTGGCCCGGGCAACCGCTGGGATGATATCTCGGCTGCATTGGACGGCACCGGGTATACAGCTGTCGGAGGTCGCATAGGCAATGTAGGCGTTGGTGGCTATCTGCTTGGAGGTGAGCATATTGGGTTATCTATCTATCCGCGAAAGGACTCACTGACTGAAACATGACAGCTGGCTTGAGTTTTATGAGTACCGAGTACGGATGGGCAGCGAACAACATCGTCGAGTATACACTTGTCCTTGCCAATGCTACCGTTCTTACCGTGACAGAGGACACCTACCCAGATATCTTCTTGGCGCTCAAGGGCAGCGGAAGTATTTACGGAATCGTGACTTCCTTTGTGCTCAAGGCACACCCGCAAGGCCAAGTATGGGGCGGCAATCTGTGGTTCGACGCCAACGACGATACCACTCCCAAGCTGCTGGCCGCCCTTCGCGACTTTACCGAGTACTACCCGGACGACAAGGCCGCCATCATCCTCACTGCAGAGCGAACCTTGGGCACGCTTCTCGACATTTGGATCCTGTTTCTGTACTACAACGGACCAGAGGTCCCAGCCGGCGTGTTTGATAACTTCACTTCCATTGCCCACACGATCGATACGACCAAGACGCAGAGCATGAATGAGCTGGTGAGCGGCAACAACTGGGCCGTGGTCAAGGGCAGCGTCTACACCATTGGCACCGAGTCGACGCCGCTGCCCAGCGAAGCCAACGGAGCCGAGGTCCTGGGTGCCTACTACGACACCTGGGTCAACGTGAGCAACTCGGCCGCCCTGGTGCCGGGGCTGATTGCCAGCATTGCGTTCCAGCCGCTGCCCAAGCGCATTCCCCAGCTGGCGCGCGCCAGTGGCGGCGACATGCTGGATTTTGATGATGATGTTGACCGCATCATCATGGAGTTGGATTACAGCTTCCTGTTCAACGACCAATATCCCACCGTGGACCAGACCATGCAGGACACTTACAACGGGCTCGCCGCGGACGTGAAACAGTTCCAGGAGGCCGGAAAGCTGGAGTCTGATGTCTATCTGCCTCTCTTCATGAATGATGGGTTTTACAGACAGGATTATTTTGGCCGGCTTCGAAGCGAGAAGCAGGACTTGGCAAAGAGCGTACGGGATCAGTTGGATCCTGAAGGGTTGTGGAGGGATAGGACGGGCGGCTTCAAGATTCTGAATTAGGTATATCGTAGAACGCCTCTGACAATGGGGACTGAAGGACTTTGTGATCATTGATGAAGGAATTATGGTAACTTGTTCTTGTACATGGAACACTCAAGCAAGTGAATCCTGAGACTCAAAGCAAATAAACTTTAAAAAGGAAAAGGAGTACACCAATATGAGACATGTGCACGTGAACAGTATATTACTTACATGTGCGTCAGTCGCTAAATAGGCAATAGCCTCTAAACGGAGATGAGCTTTGGCGCCTTGCTCGGCTGGGCTTAGTGAGGGGACCCCCTGCAGCCAACTCTATTCGCACTGAAAGTCAACGTCTTTGGAGGGGTCAAGGGGGTTCAGCTTGTTGGAATTGACAACTGGCTATAACCCGACCCGAATGATATTTGGGCAGCGGACGGACGAGGTTATCGCAACATCACGCAGCCGCCGTCCTACAAGGGAAATCCTATCGCTCTTCCATTCGAGCTAACGGAACATCTGCATATATCTCGGATCTCACTATACAAGACAGAAACCGGCATTTACTCCTGCGCCCGATGAATTTCCTCAAGTCGGCGGTGGCATCCGCCATTGCCCAGGGGCCGCCGTTCCCTTACAACTTTGGCGACCGCGTCGACGTTGATGCCTCCATATGGACGCTCTATAACGGCACGCGCCGTGAGGATGGAAGCAACTGCAGCATTTTCGCCTTTGAGATCAACCCCTCGACCAAGTCCCGACTCCCACTTGCCAAGAATGCGCTCAAGAAGCTGCGCACGATGCGGCACCCCGGCGTCATCAAGATTCTAGACACGGTCGAGACAGAGACGTACATCTACATGGCGACGGAGCGCGTGGTCCCGCTGCGCTGGCACGTCAAGAGGAAGAGCCTGAGCCAGGAGACCATCAAGTGGGGGCTGTACAGCGTGGCGCGCACGGTAAAGTTCATCAACGACGAGGGCGCCAGCATACACGGCAACCTCAAGGTCGCCAGCGTCTACACTTCGGAGAGCGGCGAGTGGAAGCTCGGCGGCTTCGAGGTCCTGAGCAACGTCAAGGACGACGACGCCGTCGTCTACACCTTTGGCAGCCTGGTGCCCGACAATGGCCGGTACACGCCGCCCGAGCTGGCGCGCAACGGCTGGGACGCCATCAAGAGGAGCCCGCACTCGGCCGTCGACTCGTACATGTTTGGCGCAATGATTTCGGAAACGTTCAACGGGGACTTCTTGGGGTCGGACCAGGCAGGGCAGACAAAGGGCATCCCCCCTACCATGCACACGAGTTACAAGAGGCTAGTCAACGCAAACCCAAAGGCCAGGATAACAGTGGGCGCGTATCTGGAGATGGGAAAACGCACCGGGGCATTCTTTGACTCGCCGCTCATCAAGTTGACAGATGGCGTGGACAACCTGGGGATGAAATCCGAGGAGGAGAGGGAGCAATTTCTGGACGACCTCGACTCGCTGTCTGATGACTTCCCGGAAGACTTCTTCAAAATGAAAGTCTTGCCAGAACTACTCAAATCAGTGGAATTCGGCGGCGGAGGACCGAAGGCTTTCGGCGTGGTTATGAAGATTTCCACAAAACTCTCCAACGACGACTTTGAGGCAAAAGTGCAGCCTGTAGTCATCAGGCTATTTGGAAACCCCGACAGAGCTATTCGAGTTTGCTTGTTGGACAATCTGCCACTCATGATCGATAGACTACCCCAGAGAGTAGTGAACGACAAGATCTTCCCTCATCTGGTGAGTTCATCAACTTGCTGGTACTCCAAGCATTGCTAATCATGATCACAGGTAACCGGTTTTACAGACATGGCGCCAGTTGTGCGGGAACAAACCCTCAAATCAGTATTGGTCATTATTGGCAAGCTTTCAGACAGAGTCGTCAATGGCGAGCTGCTAAAGTATCTTGCGAAAACGGCCAACGACGAGCAACCGGGCATCAGAACCAACACGACCATTTGTCTTGGAAAGATTGCCAAGAACCTTGGAGTGTCAAACAGAAGCAAAGTCCTCATTGCCGCCTTTACGCGCTCACTACGCGATCCATTCGTACACGCTCGCAACGCTTCTCTCATGGCATTGGCAGCTACTTCGGAACACTTCACTGAAGAAGATTGCGCCTCAAAGGTCATGCCAGCTATTTGTCCCTCCCTCATCGACAAGGAGAAGATGATTCGAGACCAAGCGCTAAAGACACTTGATGTGTACATGAACAAGATCAAGAAAGCCGCCGCGAGCATGCCTGACACCGTGCTGCCTCCACAACCTGCCACCGAGGGCGCTGGTCCTCGCATGAGTACGCCCCAGGCCAGCGAAGCCTCATCGTGGACGGGCTGGGCTATTTCATCCTTCACCAACAAACTGTCGACCGCTGCTGGAGAAATCGAGCCCTCGACCAGCAATGGCACAACCACCCCTACCGCCAGAGTCACCTCCCCGACGCCTGGAGCAAGCCGCCTCGCACCAGCCACATCCTCGGCATCCACACTCCACCGACAAGCAGTCTCGCCACGCCCGTCGACTTCGTTGTCTCGAACCTCGTCCACGTCAAACGCCGAGGCCTACTTCAAGGACCCAGAGCCAGCCGCCGACGAAGACGCCGGCGACGACGCATGGGGCACCATGGGCGACATGGACGACGGCGACGCGTGGGGAGACGACACGGCCGACACGACACCCGCCTCCTTCACCGCGGCGGCATCCAAGCCCGTCAAGAAGGACGTGTCGTCGCCCGCGCCCTTTGACGACGGGTCCGAGCCGGACTTTGCCGGGTGGCTCGCCGCCCAGGCCAACAAGAAGACGGGCGCGAAACCCCTGCCCAAGGGCCTGGCCAAGGCCAACAGCACCGGCACGGTCCCCAAGAAAGTCGGCGGCAGCAGCGTCAGCAACAACAAGCCAAAGCCCGTCGTGGCCAAGAAGCTCGACATGAAGCCAAAGGAGACAGAGGACGATGACGGCTGGGGCGACGGCTGGTAGAGAAAGAAAATGTGCTTATATTTGGTGGTGGGAGACGCACAAATCTTTCGTCCCTTGACATTTTGGCAAAAGGAGAACTTCTTGAACTATTTTATACAGGTAGTGGGCGTTGGGGGCCCTCGTTTGGGGAGGGCAACATGAAGCATGGCAAGGCGCTTTGGAGTAATTTTTGCGGCAACGCCGTCTCTTGGTATATCATCAAACCATCGAATCGATACAACATAATAGACATGATCAAATCATCACAACCACCAAAGTGACATGGACGCTGTCTCAGGTTGAGACAAACCATCTTTTCAGCAAGTAAAGCCGTGCACCCTTTCGCTGGTGTAGCTTGTTGGGAGCTTCATGAAGTCTTTTGAATGATTGTCGCGTCGTCAAAGACATGTCAACATAAGACTCCTGCACACCCGGCCGCTCCTCGATCACGCAATAAATGACGAATGCTCACCCGAAGTATATGACTGCTGATTTTATAGCAGTGTTTCATTCAAAGACAATCTACACAAGTCAAGCATGATTGGATCCAGAGAGAAGCGATCAAGCAATTGTATGACTCTTGATTTTTCTCTATGCCTAGACTCACAAGACATCTCAATATGTATTGAAGGACTAAGTACAGCATTTTGTGAATTATAGGCATATCCACTGATTGATGGATGCGCTGATCGCCTGTACAGGTTTCAGTAAGATGGTGCATATTCGCATCATCCTGGGTATTGTTGTTCTCTATAACGGCATCATGAAAGCAGCACGCAACCTATTCATACCTCCCCTTTAACGCCAGGCAATAATTCCAGAATTACACTCAATGCTCAAGTCCGAGCCCTTCAAATTAACAGTTTACGAATGGAGCTGATCTGTCACATGTCAGTTTCTCCCAATGATCATGCTGGGCCTGGGAGATCGCACTTTTAATCTTCGTCAGAAGAAGCTACTGCTTGGCTCTCCAGACTTGCCAGACTTGCATTGGCGAGAACGGGGAAAGGAACAAGCTGAGAGCTACTCGCAACAAGAGTAGTGTCAGAAACAACCACGAAAGATTGACCCAATCCGGGGGTTGTCACGGTGCTCAAGTCCACAATTGGTGGTGTAGGATCAGGAGTTATAAGGTATGGCAACCGTGTAGTTGCAGGCCGCACTGCATTTGTTTGATTCGGCGGTGCCGCACGATGCTGCTCTTCATCGCCATCCTAACGCGCCTCAGAGTAGTCATTGAGCGCAACGCATACTGCACCGCGGTGGTGGCCATTGTACTGGCGAATAACCTGCTGGCTGTGAAGCTCCCACAGACGTGCGTAATGATCGCTGCAAGCAGTGACTAAGTAGGCCGAGTCCGCCGAAAAGGCGCAGTCCCAAACCCACCGCTGGTGCCCTTGGAGAGTTGCCTCGAGTGGATAGGGTTTTGGCTTGCGCTGATTTGCTGGATTATTGGGATCCTTTTCGTCGTCGGGTGTAAGGGGCGATGGAGCTGGGAAGGCAGCGCCATTCAAGACGCTGTGCATGCCATTGGTAGAGGCTCCATTGCTGATGGGCAGCGGCACTTGCTGAGTAGGGTCAACATCAATGACCTCCCAAATCTTTGCCGTGTGGTCGGCTGAGCAGGTCGCCAACTTCTTGACATCGGGAGAGAGAAGGATCCGAGTGATATATTCCTTGTGTGCTGAAAAGTGTGTCACTGGAAGCAATGAAGTGTGCTCATAATTCTGAATCAATGCCCAGACAAAAACGTTGCCCTGCGAAACTTTGTTAAGCGCGATTCTCGGAAAGTAGTTCTTTGAAGAGGCGAGACCTACAGCATTATTGGCAGCGCATAGCAGGCTGCCATCACTGGCAACAGTAATACTGCTAACACTCACATCCTCCTCGGGGATCAGCTGGTGACTGCAGTTGTTCTCAGCCAGATCCCATATTCTGACGCTGCCACTGCGATCGCAACTTATGATCTCGCCTTGGTTCGGGTGAATAACGACATCATTGACCGGACTGCCATGGTTATAGCTCCGCTGAATGGTGCCGGACCGGGTCTCCCAGATCTTGACGGTGCCATCCTCGGATGAGGTCACCATCCACTTGCCCTCGCAATGGAAGGCAACTCCGGTGATGTTGCCAGTATGACCCTCAAACGTCAGCAGCGGGTTGGGATTGGTCGACTTGATATCGTAGAGCTTGACGGTATGGTGGCCGGCGGCTGCGAGGAAGCGTTTGTCGGGGGATATGCAGAGGCGGTTAACTTGCGAGTCGGGGTGTTGGATCGTACGCGAACAGATTCCGGAGAGAGCCTCCCAGAACCTAAAGAGCGGGCAATCAATAAATTAGCATTTGGCCCCCAGCACAAGACCCCGGAGAGGGAGGGAGGCTGTCACGTAAGGCGACGGCGCGTACCTGATCGTGTGATCATAGCCAGCTGTGATGCGAATTAGCAATGCTCAGGCAGGCAAGGGAAAGAGTCCTGGGCTCACCTGTACAGAGAATCACAGACATGGTGGATTACTCAAACGGCCATATCAGATTCGATTATGTTTCGGAATGCCGCGATGCGCGTCTTGAGCGCCAGTGGTAAGAAAGGATATCAAGACAGTCTTGGATCGATGGCGGGGCGGTGGTGGTTTTGTTCCAGGTGCTTCAGCCTGAAGAGCGTGCTCAAGTGATCACAGCTAACATTGGAACCTACCTAGGTTACCTACGTACTGTGTAGTATCTGATGGGTAGCTCTCACCCTTGGAGGAAGCTCCGTTGTCCGGGCGTTGTTATCGCTATCGCCGATAGCGTTAGCAGGTTAACAGGGTTTGCAGGGGTACTAGGTAGTTCAGCTGCCGCGAACCATTGTACGGTATGCTTTTACAGAAGGAACATTGAAACCTCCACGCCAGAGCAATTGCAGGCCCCTAGCAATGCAGGGTAGCACCTACTGCCGCCCGGCATATACATTTTTCATGGTCACGAGCTTGCCAGCTTTGTCCTCCAACAAAAGTTCCCCCTTCATGTGCATTCAAGACTTGTACGCATAATCAGAATCAAACTATTAGCGGCGTGTAGAGCCCAAATCCCTCTATGCAAGCCTCCGGCCATGTTAGGCTCCAGTCCTGGCGGAAACCATCCTTTCATCTACACATGTTACCTTTAGTGAGGTGAACAAAGCAGGTTGGGGGCTTATGCATCTGAGCACTTGAAGATGAACCACTGATATCTTGACAGTAACTCTAAAGGGCCTCTTTCGGATCACGTCATTGTCGCAATTGACATTACGGAGAACTTTCCGATACGCCTCGGTTGCTTGCAGAGAGCCAAGACTTTTCCCAACCAGCTAACCTAGCTGGCTGTCTATCCGGAACCTTTTCAACAACAGGATCTCGCATGACATTACATTGGGCATCACTCAGACCAACACAAAGCTTGCTGCAACTCGGCACTCCCTGCAACTGATCTCGTCTCGAGGCCCTTGCCGGATATGCATGTGCTTCAGGAAGGGATAATGAGCGTTTGTCTCGGTCAAATTCTTGGTTGTCAACTGATTGCAAGAGACTGTAGAATACTTTGTATTCCTGTTCCGAGAGAATAAGCGCGGATATATATCTAGGGTGGAAATCATACCAAATCATGGCGTATCAAACGTAAAGAGCGAGGCGCTTCATCTCGCGCGGTCTAGTCCACTATCAACCAAATGCCTCCCGGTATGGGTAGTTGCGCAAAGCTTGGTCACCTCTTCAAGTCAAGATCGCCCATTGCGCCGACGGCGGTGACTTGAATCACCGTCTCTGGACCCGGAATGTCTGTTTCTTACTGCATTGCCGGCCCTGGGGGTTGGGGGAGGGAGCGGTGTCCGACGACACCCACACTGAGACTCGCGAAACACGAATTTGGCACCTCCACATTGGCTGCATGGTGGCCTAGAAATTGTCAGTCGAGAGCTGGAGCTCAACCTTGAAGATGGCTTATTAGGTACCCGTTACGCATCTCGCTGCCCCGGCAAACACATTCTGTGGGCTCCCAACCCCCAAAGCATGTACAAGACGAGCTGTAGTCGTAAGCCGAAGTCATTGTGGGCGAAAGGTTGTGGGTGAGTCCAATCAAGCTGTGGCTGTTTTTCTTTTTGTCTTGTCTCTTTTGGTTTTCAAGTTCTCCGTCTTACATATAATGGTGAAATTTACCACCTCTGGATATTTATATGCTTTTTTCTGAATAACATGTATCGTCATTGGTGCGAGCACAGAATGGCCGGTCGACTCAAGATTTTACGATGTTACAGTCTGGAAACACAAGAGTAGCTGCTCCTAGGATTAAACACTGCTGATATTTCCTACCGAGTGCTTGGTAGCGATGATGGCAATGTCACGGCGCGTTTCTGATAGCGGCAAGCTGGGCATACAAGACCATGAGCGGCTGTCACTTCCGTAAGGTCCTAACCAATGATTGAAGAATTACCGTTCACGCATTCAGCTGAGCCGTCTGCAGATAATGTTCGGTGAGATCCTGTCCATCGTTTCTGGAAGGTGTTCGTGCCGCGGTTACACGGCAGCCTGGTTTAACCCTCACGCGGTTTCCTTCACCCCTGTATTCCCCGTCTGAAAAACAAGCAGATCAGCCAACGTACGTACCAAGTATTGTTCCAAGATGGTGAGCTACCACATTGTAGATTCTGTAGGCCTCCGATTCTGTGGCTCCTTGGCCAGACCGCCTTTCTCGAGGTTTGTACGAGTCTCTTCTCTTATCATACACCATTTGTGGTATTTCACTCCCAGTTGTACAGGATCTCTTGGAAATTGGTGATTGCAATCGAGGCAGTACTGCTGAAACTCGACCACGCGTCCTACGGGAGTGTTTTCTTCTAGCTATCGCATGTATGACTCCATTTTCATGATAGAATGTCTTACTCATTGCCTTACAGAACGTGAGCATGATTTCTCACCTCGGCAGCATCGTCTCTTTGACGAACAACCCGATACCATGGCCTCATATCCACATGAACATTCGTTTGAGAAGGAACGTTACGAGAATGGCATGACTGAACACCAAAGAAGTGACCACGTGCCACAACGTTCTCGAAACTCATCAATATGACATTCACATTAAAACACGAAAAAGTTGTCATAATCTTTTCTTGACAGCAATCCTAGGATATGTATGAACGAGCCTTGTCCTGTGAGCCATTCTGCTTTATACAATGTCTATACACTCCATACTCCGCCACCCGCCAGTAATTTCGAGCAAGCCAGAAACATAGGATCGGCAACAAACATTTATATCTGCTAACACTTGCACAATTTGTCAGTGCAGTTGTCTGGCTTCCTGATAAAAGAAAAATGCTCTCAAGCCTTGGAGCGGGTTGATTTGGATGAAGATCCTCCACCTTTCCGGTCCTTGTGTTTTGAAGAGGCGCTCCTTCCAGCCGTTCTCGGGGGAGGCAAGTGACTTGTATGGATAGGTACAGATGTCCATTCAACTCCTGTCCCTCCACATGACGTACAAAATGGCACACTGATTTTGTTCAGATTAGTTAAATGTACTCGAGGCATGAGAATGACAACGCACAGTCGAGCAGCACCCTTGCAATGTTGACAAACGCATGGGAATAGGTTTTCCGAGCCGACACCGATATCTAGCTCTGGAGCGTAAACTTCATTCGGTCTGTACGACATTTTGATACAGTGATCATCCGCTGACAATTTAGATAGAGTGCGTATTGAGAGGATCCACGAAACAAGGATAATGAACGATATTGCCGCGGATTAAATACTCATACTCAGAACCCTATTTGGCCAGCATTCAAGCTCGTTTCCCATCATTTAGTGTGGCATCTACCTCATCAGACACTTCCAATATCGTGGTCGAGCTCGCGTGTTCAGTCACGATTGGTCCTTTGAGAGCCACACTGAATACTCGGGCGAGCGACGATCACCGAGTTGAGTATCTTGTCGTTCTATCGGCACGTGGATTTTGATACATCATTCCAGGCAATCAGGGGCTTCGGTTTGTATGGTTAGTTCTGGCGTGCGACATTGTACCCCGTCATAGCTGAGCCTTTAGCCAATGCAGGTACGGTGAGAGCTTCACAAATATTGCAAAGAAACGTACAAGGGTACGGAACAGTCTTCTGTGTTTACCTCCTTAGTAGTCAGACTTGCCGCCAATAGAGCTGAAGCCAAGCCAACTCGCATAAATTTCCGTTGCATTATCGAAGTTCCATTCGAATACTGAGCCTGGGCTGACCCGAACCATCCTCGCCGATGCATCTACCCGTCTCCATTACGCGGTTTGATATGCCGCTGGCCGAGTCTACCATTTCTGCACCGAAAGTTCCCTTCTTCGGCACGCGGACTACGGGTTGGGTCCCGATAAGACAGACAGACAGACACAAGCTCTCGCAAGGAAGCGAGCACTTGAGTATAGGCGTGGGTAAAGACCTGGGCGGCTGCAACGTCGGATTTGGACCAGCTGTGCTGTACTTGATTGCGTGGGTACCGGTCCACGGTTCACGTGCCTGTATAACATCATCTCCCTCAGCGTGTGCCACGATCGTCATTGAAGGGGACGGATGGCCTGGGCTACGACGACATTGTCGACCGATGTGGCTTTATATTAGGGCTTGCGATAGGGCAGCATCTCATGATGGTGGCCAGATGTTCATCGTTGGAGTCTTGACGGCTCCGGCCTCGTTTTGTGACTCGCGTCAAGTCAAATCATACGGCAATCATCCCTTCTAGAAGACCTGCCCTATACAGGTTCGTCATCCGGCCGAGATGGTCTTTTGGTCAGTGACGAATATGTGCCTCACAGATGTATATCTTTTCACGACTAGCCGCGGATTCGCATCACCCGGCGGCTTCCATTTCTCTCAAACTTGAAGCAAGGTCTTCCCACCGGTGCTTCAATATCCGCTGTCCCATGCACATCATAAGAAGTTGCCGATTGGTAGGACGCCCAATGTTTTAAACTGCGCGATTCTGGCACATGATCGAACATCTTTGATTTCGTCTTCATTTTGCGATGCTCATTGACTCTGGGGGTCGCTCATCATCCTTTTCCTGCTATGTGTTCGGGCTTGTGTTTACTGGAACAGCAACTCACTCACCGGTCACTAACCAGCTGGTATGTGGTCGGCTAAACACACACAAGTACCGTTGCCATCCCATAGTATGTGTGCTTTGTTCGTCATCAGAGACTCTGTTGACGTGACGAGGCAAAGTATCTCGGGCCGTTATGTATTGGCATATGAACAGCTGATCCCAGCTTGACGAATAACGCACCGACCATAGTATACACAAGGGGAAATTGAAGCTATCGTGAGTTTTAGGTACACAAATGTTTCCTGTCAAACTAGTTACAGGAGAGCCTGTTGCGTGTGGTCTCACAGCATGGTTTTCGGTCAGTCCGATAGGACGCATCTTTCAACTAGCTTTTTTGACATACGTGGACGCGAACCACAGGCTGCAATGACAGGCCCTTTTCAATCTGATCATCGGTTACTGTAACGTCTACCCGATATTGCCAGCCACCTCCGTCTTATTCTCATCTGATATCATGACAGCGTCTTTCCAAAAAGCTTTGTGTCACCACCATCAACTCACAACAAAAAGTACCGCTCGGACGGTGCAACCACGGCCACATAGGTATGATTATGAAATGACTCGGACTATGCTGCATACCACCTCGATACTAATCATGATCCATCACATGGGAGGCCGCTCATGATCATCAAGTGGCTCTGAGATTGCGATTCCGCTTCGAAATACATTCCATCTCACACCGGTCCGGCTAGCACTTATCCGCACAGAAGCTGCTAACCAGTGCCGTACACTGCCTTTATCAAGAGCCTAATGGAGACTATGATGAGATCCTTCAGATAACTTTCCTCCTCTCCTTCCTTACTCTTGTACAACATCACTGGAACGTAGTAGTCCAGGAGGACAAGATATTCAACATCATGGGGTATAACCGTGGGGGGCAATCTTTGATCTGCTCGGGGGATAAAACGGCCTTCGACCCAATACATCCAACGAAAAGATGACGTGGATGTCCAACGATCACAGATATTCGGACTCCTGTAGGGATGATCGTCGTGTCCAAGTCTCAGCGAGTGCAGAGCTCTCTTTCACCATCTGCTGGGTGGTTTCACCGGTTAATGATACCCCAGAAGATGACGATGCAAAGAAAAATCTTGTATGAGTCCCTGCTGTCATCAAAGTTGCCTTGGAGAGGGGTTTAGCTGGCGAACTGGGTCGCCATCGAAGCTGACCATATCACGTGCCCTGCCACTTACTGGCATAAATCTCGCCTTACTTCTGAATGTTGAATCGAATAATCGAACACACACTAAATCAATGAGACTATGAGATTGATAAGAAACTATCTTTGTAGCTGATATACCATGTTCGTGCATACGTAAGCAGGCACATTAGCCAATTGTAAGCACTACAACAATGACTCGTTCAAGCTTGGTCAAATCGGGACCCAGGTTCATGCTCTATAGAATACCTGTATAGATCTATGGAGTTGCCATCACTGAATGGCAATATGACATAGATGCAAGTGAAAACGGCAGTGGCATTGGCTTCTTCCCTGGGGTTCAATAGACGACTTGCCTTTTTGGAATGGACACATACCCGAGGCACAGAAGATTCACATATCGTGGCCATACTTGGAAGTTCATGGTGTCCCAGACCTGATTACCATGTCAATCCAGAACGACGATGGGAGCTCACTTTTACTTCATTGCACGCTAGCGGAAACACATCACTTATTCTTCTTGCGTCCGTTTAGTAAAGTTTCTACCATGACAATTGTAGTTATTGCTCAACCGGTAGACTCCACAAAAATGGGTACATTCAGCATCTTAGGATCACTCGGATAAGTTTGTCATTCTATCGCAGGGCCAGGAATTGTCGCATAGGTTGCTGCTGTAGTTTATTTAGTAATTATGCTCAATCAGGCGCTTCTAATCTTCATTTGATCAAATATTTGCAATTGATTTTCTGCTCAAAAAGACTCAGGGTCCATGAAACAATAAAGCAATTGCATCGACCTACCTAAATACCCGGGAAAATCGCAGAGAAAGATGTCATCATGACCCTTGCCGCTCATGCTCGTGTCATGCCTAATGGGGCAGGTGCTGGCTAAAGATCTGCAATACGAGCGGAACAGGGTAGATCAGATCAGATCATCACCGCGGGGTGGGTATTCTCTGCCATGACCCTTGAAATAAAGCGCCAAGCCTGCAACTCTTGGTTCCTGGATTTCTTTCGAGAAAGGTTCCAAGACCTTGGCGTCAGTATAGCATCTTGCACGCCAGTTGATTCAATATGAAGTTGCTGTCGACTCTGCAAGTGGCGGTTCTCTGCCTCGATGCTCTCGCTACAGCATCTCCTTTTGGTGGGTCCAAGCCCAATGCCATACTAAGATGAATGGTAACAAGCTAATTGGACTCAACAGGGGACCATGCCGTCCACGAGGAGAGACGAGAAATCAGTGAGTAACTTGTGAGGAATGGTTTGATACTTGGGTCAAAACTAACACATGCAGGCTCACGATGGGTGAAGCGAAACCGAGTGCCAGCTTCCAAGCGCCTGCCGGTACGCATTGGACTGACTCAGTCCAACCTCGATCGTGCAGAAGAGTATCTCTTGGACATTTCTCACCCGAAATCGCCCAACTATGGCAAAACCTGGTCGTCTGACGAAGTGATCGCGGCTTTTCAACCCAGCGAGACGGCTGTGCAGGCTGTCCGCGAGTGGCTAGCCAGCAATGGCATTATCGAGGTGACGCACTCTGATAACAAGGGCTGGTTGGCCTTTGACGCGCCAGCTGCCAAGGTGGAAGAGCTATTCCAGACCGAGTATTACGAGCACGAGGACCAGAACACTGGTGGTATCGTCCCCTCTTGCGACAAGTACCACGTGCCTCAGAGGATCCAAGAGCACATTGACTACATCACCCCAGGCACGAAGCTCATGGCTCTCGAGGGTACTGTAAGCGACTTGAAAGTCAAGAGGGACACGCAAAAAGCCCGCCGCGGAAACCGACTCAAGTTTCCCGCCAAACAAAAGCTTTCACAGAACCTTCACGGCCTTCTATCTAGCAACGCCAGTGACCTGAGTACTTGTGACGTGGCCATCACGCCGGCCTGCGTCGCTGCTCTGTATAACATCCCTCCTGGTAATTCATCAGTGGCAAACAATTCGCTGGGCATATTTGAAGCTGAGCTCCAATATTGGGATCAGGTGGATCTCGATTTGTTCTTTGCCAATTTCAGCAGCTGGATCCCTCAGGGCACTCATCCTTTTGACGAGGAGATTGACGGCGGAGTGGCTCAGACTGACAACATTTCTCTCGCTGGTGGCGAGTCCATGCTGGACTTGCTGCTTGCATACCCCATCGTATATCCTCAGACAATTACAGTGCTCAATGTGGATGATATCCACTACCAGACATGGGCGAACGACACGTATACCGTGAGTTATCATCTATGTAGGACTCGGAACCAAAATGCTGACAAGTCTGATTTAGTGGGGATTCAACACACTTCTCGATGCCATTGATGGCTCATATTGTACATATAGTGCATTCAACGAGACTGGCGACTTGCCCAACTGGGACCCAACATACCCGGACTCGGGCCCAGACGGGTACAACGGAACCCTACAGTGCGGCGTATTCGAGCCGCCCAACGTCCTGTCCCTCTCGTACGGAGGCCAAGAAGCCGACGTCCCCATCTCGTACCAAAAGCGCCAGTGCAACGAGTACCTCAAGCTGGGCCTCCAGGGCGTAACCTTTGTGTTCGCGTCCGGCGACTCGGGCGTCAGCAACTACCCCGAGCCCTACGGCGACGACGGACCGACGGGCTGCCTGGGCCCCAACCTCGACATCTTCAACCCGACCTGGCCCAACAACTGCCCCTGGCTGACCAACGTGGGCGCCACAAAGGTGTACCCAGGCTACACCGTGTTCGAGCCCGAGAGCGCCGTCTTCGACCCTGGCCGCGTAAACTACTCGTCCGGCGGCGGCTTCAGCAACGTCTTCCCCGTGCCCGACTACCAAAAGGCCGCCGTCGACGTCTTCTTTGCCGACCACGATCCGGCTTACCCTTACTACGAGGGCCTGGTGGAGAATGCTAGCAACTACACGCTGCCCGACATCACGGCCCTGGCCGGAAGTACCGGGGGCGTGTACAACCGCATCGGCAGGGGCATACCCGATGTGGCGGCCAATGGCGACAATATTGCCGTCTTTGTCGGGGGAGAATTCGGCCTCAGTGGTGGCACGAGTGCAAGCACGCCAATCTTTGCATCCATTGTGAGTTCTGGCTGTGTTTTTTTTTCTCCCGTTGAAAAGAAAACAAGGTATTTGACATGCTAATTGAAATTCACCAGATCAACCGCATCAATGATGAACGTATCGCCATTGGCAAGAGCCCAGTGGGATTTATCAACCCCGTCCTTTACGAACACCCGGAAGTACTCAATGACAGTAAGTGGCCAATCATATGTCGATTAGAGAAGGAGAAATGGGTTTGATCAAGATAATCTGACATTTCATCAATAGTAACAAATGGAACCAATCCTGGCTGTGGTACCGAGGGTTTCAGCGCCGCGACCGGGTGGGATCCGGTCACAGGCCTAGGCACGCCAAATTACCCCAAGATGCTGGAATTGTTCTTGTCTCTTCCATAGAAGCTAAATAGACACATGTGCGCTGTGATAATCGATGATAGGTTGGTCTATTAGGAAGGAGTACCATGATCTAGCCAATCCTAGTGGTTGACTGTATAAGATTGAGTCAATTGTATATATGGATCTATTGAATATGTCATACGCCCGACATGAAATGCGTTTCAATACAGTAACTTAGTTCCAAATACCCTTTATACTCTTGATTATTTTACAATCCGACTTGTGACCTAGCTCAGTCCAGCCTTTTACTTGACATTCCTGCATTTGGGAAGTTAGTTGGTTTTGGGCCACTCAGGAGTCAACTTCATAAATAGAAGTCACCACGATTGTACTCACCTTGCCGCAATATGCTACGCTTTCGCATCCGGTACACTTTGACAGCCCATCTTGCACCTTTTCACAAGTCTCACACTTGGCAGCAGTAGCACCAGAATCGTCCAGTCTTGAGCCAAGCGCAATAGTTCGTTCCAAACTTCCTGGAATAGCCTATATATAATGCTTTGAGCACTTTTGAACCACAATGACTTGACAAAATAACAACGGATTTCCTGTTTGAAAAACTCACCTTGACCGATTCACAATCCCGCTTCTCCACCACAAGCACATCCTTCCGCCCGGGTCCCTTTTCGAGGCGGCGCGCCCGGGGTATCACCATGACGCTGCCCTTTTTCAGGCCACGCGCCTTGAGGTCCCAGCCCCGGTCCTCCTCAAAGGTCACGGCAAAGTCCATGCCGCTCCGGTCCGTCGCGATGAGCGTCGGCTTGGTAATGGTCATGTTGTTCTTGACCTGGGCCACCATGAACCACGAGTGATGATCTCGGTCGTCATTATTGTCTTGTGCTGCTGCCCGCTGCTCATCTGTTGTCGTGGGTAGTGTGTAAAAGGTGGGAAAGATCTTGTCGTTGTTAAAGTCTGGCATGATGGCGGTCCTAGGGGCATTCACAGGGAACTCCTTAGACTAGTGTATTTGATGTGTCCCCGTGTATGTTGTGATTGAGATATGTACTCCTCAAATGATACGTTGATCAATTGCCGCCGTCAGATGATTAAAGACTTGAATCTAATGTGTTCATGTTCTGGTGGTGATTTATGAATTCTGGCCATGGCATCGCCTCTGTCAGCTGTCCTGATCCTTCAGTGGAGGTTGCTGAAACACCAGGGGCCGTTCGTCGGTGGGGTTCAACCGAGCGGGAAACTTGATGACATGACATTGAGCTTGGCAATGTCTTTTCACGAGAAACAGACTGGAAAGGAGAGTTGAGAAAACAAATCACTATTTGTTTCAATTTCATGTCTATCCATAGATGTATGATCTGTATAATCATCTTATACTGTCATCGCATCCATGTCCCTGTCCTTGGCACCCACCACTGTGACAATATCAACTGCGGACTGTATCGCACACTGTCTGGGCGTTATCTGGAATGGGTCCCACGGCTAATCCCCGACGCCTGCGATCACTTTACTCCAGGAACAGCACGACCACAAGAGGAATAATCAGGGATCAGAAACTAGACCCAGACTTAAGAGCCATGATATAGGCGATCGTAACATTATCAACATGTCCGACCCGCAGGCTGCCATCCGGCGACCCAAGCATAATGTCTCTGCAACGGAGACAAATCCGCTCCTCTCCGAAGGAAGTGCCGAACGCACACGGACGACGACCGACGACAGGCAAACATCGGCGTCCAGTCTCATTGATGGTGGCAGTGATGGGACAAGTCGTTCCGAGTTGATGCTGCGAATTGCCGCAGCCATGTTCGCCTTTATGGTGATGGGCACGATCCAATCTGTCCCCGGCGTAAGTTGTCCGATCCCGCGTTCCTCTCAATGCTTCCACCAGCTGACATTTGCCAGGTCTTGATACCGCATGTAAGCATACATTCTTGCTTCCATTCGCAGCCCGTATCTCTCAACTAATGAACCCAATCATAGCTGGAGAGCTACTATGGTCTCAGTGACACGTACGTGTCTATAATATTCCTCATCTCACCCGTGGGGTATTTTCTAGCGGCATATATGAGCAGCTTCATCCATTTGCGGTTGGGTCAGCTGGGAATCGCGGTTATTGGCCCTGCCTGCCAACTCATCTATGCCGTCGGGTTGTGTTTCCATCCGCCGTATTCGATGGTGCTCTTATTGAGCCTCATTGAAGCTGCTGGAACTGGCCTCCTGGACGGTTCCTGGTGTGCGTGGGCTGGGGCCATGCCAAATGGCAATACAGTACAGGTGAGCGCGAACAAAAACAAAGTCAAAATCTATTGCTCTTGTTTCATTCCTGTCACTCCCTATTTACAGTTGTGGTTGCAGAAAATGCGTCTGATACTAATACTTGTCCTTCTGTGTAGGGATTTCTTCACGGCTCTTACTCGATAGGTGCAAGCCTGGGGCCGCTCATTGCTGGCACGATGATCTCTGTCGGAAAGACACCCTGGTGGTATTGGTTCTATGTATTGGTAAGATTTCCGCGTTTTCCATCTACATAAGCACGACGATACTGATGGAACGTCAACACAGACAGCCTTTTGCATAGTCATGCTGGCATCATCGGCGTATGCCTTTCGTTCTCAAGACGGGAAGAAATATCGTGCCGAGAAGCATGATTGCAATGATTCGACCACGCCCCATGATAAGCAAGACAGGTTCGCAATGTTCAAGTATAGTGCAACTTGGATTTGTGCTGCTTATTTTCTTGCCTATGTAGGCATTGAGAGTCAGTATCTCCCTCGCTGCAGACTTACCTGTAGCGTTCTGTGGACAGATTTGATTCTAACATTGAGGATTCAGGTTCAATCACTGGCTGGATAGTGGTTTACATGCTCCGCGCACGCCATGCTTCTGGGTACTTGGCCAGCATGTGTTCAGCGCTGTTCAACATTGGCATGGCGGTGGGCAGGCTTGCGCTTGGAATCGTCACGGATAAGCTGGGCGTCAGGCTCGCCGTGGTGATCTACCTGTCCACGACGATCGTCTTGCAGGCTCTGTTTGCCATGATTGAGTTGCCCGCCATATCGGCCGTCCTGGTCACGCTCGTCGGTTTCTTCTTAGGCCCCATGTTTCCTTCGGGTGTGGTCTTGATTACTCGTCTGCTTCCGGCGCATCTACATGTCGCCACGGTGTCGTTCGTGGCGTCTACGGGCCAGATTGGAGGTGCACTTCTCCCATTTGCTCTTGGTGCTATTGCGGACCGTGTCGGCATTGGCGCATTCCAGTACATTATCCTGGCTCAGTTGATAGCGACACTTCTTATTTGGCTGTGTTTTCCTAGATTGGCAGTAGGAGTGGTTGGCGTTTCACCTTCGGACGAAGAAGACGTCATGGACAGAAGTCAGGAATAAGCATAATAGAATCATCCCAAGTCGCACACACGGACGTAACTCGCTGTTACCGGTACTTTGATGCCGTTGAGATTTGAATTCACGCCAAGACTCGATGCGGTTGAGTTGAATGATGCGTTAGATGTGGTCAAGACTAGGGCCCTGAACGCAGGCGACTCTAGTATGTGTCAACTCGACACTCTTGTCATCTGCTCAATTAGTGATAAAAACAAGGACATGCGTAGCTATGATCGGCATTTTGTTTGTTCTATGGTTTCCAAAGAGGAAGATCGTCCAGGGGAAGGGGTTGGTCATTCGGTAGGTCTTACTCAGGTACGCAGGGGAGAGGGATGGTCCGACAAGTACAATTTGACAGTCGCATTTCCTCCTGTTCAGGGCTGTCACCTGTCCTTACCGTTGGAGACAGGCGACAGGCCAATTTAGCGACCGGTAAAAATGGTCCCAGCTGTTTTTTCCACCTTCGTATTGACAGACCACATGCATCTCAGGGTCTGCTCGGTCGCTCGTTCCGAGTGTAGGGTACCGGAATGAGCGGCAGTCACACCTAATAAATTAGCAGGACCAAATGCTGTTTGGCTGTCTGTTTGGTTGTTTGCAAAAACGACTTTTGATGTTATGGGCTGCTCAGGTGCGAATGGGGACGGACTAAAAAGTGCACCGCCTCCACCGAACAAAAGTCTAAACGAGATGAAGCTTAACAGCGCACCTAGTTTGTGTCTAGTTGACTCTTTTAAGCATGTTTGGGTGGACCGATCAGTATCCTTAGCGAGGTCCGCCCCCCTGCCAGTGATCCCTGCGCAGCGAGTGGCCTGGAACCCCAAAGGCCAGTGATCTGGCGTCTGATCAGTGCTGAGCAGCCCCCAAAGTCCACTGTTTTTTCTCTCTCCTCGCCCCGGACCCCTCCTGGGCTTTGGGGAAAAATTGGGAACATGCCAGACAACAGCCGCCTTGGCATTCTCCCCATCTCCACGACCGCCCAGCCGGGCACCAGAGGTCTTGGCGCGATTCCACCCCAGAGGATTTAAAGACGCAAGCAATGGCGGGAGGAAGCTTGGCTCTGTACCTTAATGCTGGTTAGTGAGGGGGATCATGATGTGATTTACAATTTTTTGTTTGTTTTCCAAGACTCTTGGTATATCTCTTGGCAGAGGACTATAGTATTGTAGATAAGAGGATGTATTCAACGTCGATATCCACGGATCCTGTGATACTGCTCATGTACCCCAGAGATCCAACACACAAAGCAAAGAAGAAATGTAATGCAACGTGATGCGTCTGTCGTCATTTCTGGTCGAGACAGGGGTGGTCGGTGGTCCATGGCCTGAATCAGGGAAACGCAAATGCCCTCTCCAAGTTTGCGGCCGCCACTGTCCAATCCCGGGCCAGCCAAAGCCGATGGTTGGGCGCCAAAAAGTCAGTGATTCAATGGAAACGCTGGAGGGAATATTGAATGTACACCCACCCTTCCATCTGTCATTTCGTTCAATTCACTCACACACACACTTGACACTTACATACATAGGTTACTTGTTATGTACCTACGGCATCGCCCTGCCGCACCACCCTTCTGCTAGTTACCCAGTTAGGCCCATCGTCCCGTGTAGGTACACCCGTGGACAGTCAGTCACCGAAACCTATCTTGCAGGACAGGAAAGCCAATCCAGCACCCGCCCCTTGGCGTCTTGTTCTTTCCATTCTTCCACCTCGAACCTAGGTACTCTAGACTCTCTTTTCATCATCAATATCCACCACCCTCAAAACAACCGATCCTGCCAGATTGTCATTTGGTACGCCAGTCGCTTGGCTCGCACTCGTAGGACGCGCTCGTTGGGTTTGTTTCTACGACGGACGACAATATCCCCAACTGCGACACTCGTTGAGACATTGTCAACTATCTGTTCATGGTGGGCGGCTACTGAGCATTCCACCTCTGCGTCCCCGCGACTTTCATTTTCCCTCTCGCCGTACTTGCCAAGTCAGTCGTTTTCTCTACATCGCCAACAACCGACACCAGAATGGCGTTCTTCGTTTCGCGCGCTGCTTCAGCGCTATTGCTCAGTGTACCTCTGGTCTCTGCAGCTTACTCCATTGATTCTGATGGTATGTATTTGTTTATTTGTTATTTGTCGCTTCGCTTCGCTTCCGTCATTGGAACTGTCTCGAGCGGATTACTTGTCGTACAATATAGCTTGGCTGGCCCACTAACACGATTACCTTGCGACCCACAGATGATATCAAGGCAACCACAAGGACTTTAGCATACGATCTCATGACATACTACAAGGGCAATCAGTCTGGTCAAACGCCCGGTATCTTGCCTGGACCTCCGCCCGCAGGCGATTACTACTGGTGGGAAGGTGGTGCATTATGGGGCACCATGATCGATTATTGGCATCTCACTGGCGACAGCACCTACAATGATGTTGTTACGCAAGCAATGTTGTGGCAGGTTGGCCCGAATCAAGACTACATGCCCCCCAATGTCACCGCCTCCCTTGGAAATGACGATCAGGGCTTTTGGGGAATGACGGCAATGCTTGCTGCTGAGGAGAACTTTCCAGACCCGCCAAAGGACCAGCCTCAATGGCTGGCCTTGGCGCAGGCTGTCTTCAACACCCAGGCTGACCCTGGACGACACGACGACACGTGCGGTGGAGGATTGCGATGGCAGATTCCCTTTTCCAACAACGGATACAACTACAAGAACAGCATCGCCAACGGCTGTTTCTTCAACTTGGGGGCTCGCCTTGCTCGCTACACCAACAACGAAACCTATGCCAACTGGGCCGAGACAACCTGGGACTGGGTGCGCAGTGTCGGGTTCATGGACGACGAGTACAACATTTACGACGGTGCCCATATTGAAACAAACTGTACCGACATCAACAAGGCGCAATTCTCGTACAATAATGGTGTATACCTCCTCGGCGCCGCATACATGTACAACTATGTGAGTTACAATTACTCGATTGTGACATGATATTGGCCAAAAATACTGACACATATTTTAGACCAATGGAAACGAAACGTGGAAGGAAAGACTCGACGGCCTCATTGATGGAACTTTCCGCGTCTTTTTCCCCGATAACATTGCATTTGAGGTGGCATGCGAAGAGCACATGACTTGCACGACCGATATGCTGAGTTTCAAGGGCTACGTCCACCGATGGATGTCGACCATTACGCAGATTGCGCCGTATACTGCCGACAAGATTTTGCCAGTATTGAAGACTTCAGCGACTGCAGGCATCAAGCAGTGCACCGGTGGTGATAATGGAAGGACCTGCGGCTTTGGCTGGTCCAGCGGTACCTTCGATGGAAGTGTGGGTGCCGGTCAGACCATGAACGTCCTGGGTGCCATCTCGTCATTACTCATTGGCGAGTCAAAGGTTCCAGTGACCAACACGACCGGAGGAACCAGTGGAGGCAACTACAATGCCGGACAGGATAGCGACTCCTTCACGAATTCCCTCTCGCCCATCACACAAGGAGATCGCGCCGGCGCCGGTATCCTGACGGTACTTATTCTGGCATCAGCTGCTGGTACATTTGGCTGGATGAGTCTGGGCATGTAAAAGCTGTGTACTGGAAGGGGTTATCCCGACTTTCTCGCGACTGCCTTCACATGTTTGAGGCAGATTATTTCTCGGTTCAGTCAAACGACTACTAGGGATTGGTTATTATGGCGCCCAGGAGTCAGGACGCGGCATTGGTTTTTGTGTTTCATTGGCGCTTGATATGAGAAGGGGAGTCAAATTGGTTGACACTCCGTACGAAAGTCCTGACTATCTAGGAAGGCATCTATTGTTAATGTGAATATGACAGGATAGAACATTCAAGTTCCACAAACACTTTTATTTTTGAACCAAGTAGATGATTTTTTTTAATTTCTGATGTAATTTTCAACCAATTACAGGCTGAGTGACTAGCATTCGCAAACATGATCGACAATCTGTACCCGGCCCGCGAAGTCGGTTAAGCTCAGATCAAACTCATGTGTGTCAATGCGCGGATCAAAGTGGCTGCGTCATTGAGGGAGTACAGAGAATACTTCACATGCTGAGTAGGGGAACAGAGTTGACTTACAAGCATATGATATCACTTGATTTGCATTTATCGACACGGAGAAAGACTTCAAACCTAGTGATCGTTCGCCCCAACTGCCATATTACAGAAGTTGTGAACGCCAAAATGTTCCGTAGGTGACAAACACTAAATAAAATTGATTGGTATCATCATAAATTAAACGCATTCCTAGCTATACTGCAACTCTTTACAGTTTGAGAAACGAGTTGGAAGGGAACCATTTCAAGCACACATCTCGCCCACCAAAACCACATGGGTAGGAGATGGCCCAATTGCGTTCAAACCCATATCGAAGTAACTCCCAAACCACAAAATTCTCCCATCAAACTTGCTTAGAAGCCGTCTATTTCACTGGCATCACCTTGACCTCTCAGAAACGAAGATGATTTCGTCGTCGTCGTCGCCATCGGCCATGTCCGAATCGCTGTTAATGTTGATGACCTCTATAGAGTCATCGTCCTCAATCGTGATGATTTCGGGTTGACTAGCTGTTTGATTAGGAGCCAGTGACTCCGGCGCCTCAACCGGATCTTCCGTCGGACCTTCCTTGAAGAGTTCAATAGTCAGGTCAATAGGTGAAGAAGAGTTTCCGAGCCCCGCCAAGCCATGGGGAGATATTTGAGGTATGACAGACTCGTCCTGTGGTGACGAGCTAGGAATTGGCTCCGTCTTGGCCTCTGTCTTGATCTCAGCGATCGATTCTAGCTTGATAAATGCTTCCTCATCATTCTCAGACTTGGTCTCATGCGTCAAATCCGGGCTGACAGGTGGGTTTCCAAACGACTTCTCCGGCTTGTCTTCTTCTTTCACTGGGATCTCATCTTTCAATGTAACTCCGTCCTTGGGTGTGGTCATTTCCTTACGATCATCTTTGATCTCACAATCTTCAATCTTGGGCGAAGCCTGGGGCTGACCACCCTCACTAACCGGTATGTCCATGTCGAGATGGACTGCTCTTCTGAGTATCGCCCGGTCCGTGTCGAGATGAACTGCTTGTCTGAGTGTTGTTTGTACTGCAATGTCCATGTCATGGCCATTATCGGTGGTGGCTTCAACCTTGGAGGTGATGACTTTCTCTTCGTGGAGCAGATCTTCTTCTTTTACTTCTTCCTCTCCTCCCACGGAGATTTCTCCTCCTTGAAAATTCTCTTCCTCGTTATCATAGTCGTCGTCGTTATCATCGTCATCATTGTCTTCTTCTTCATCATAATCTTCTTCTTCTTCGCTAAAGTCTCCTTCAGACGTATCGAGGGATTGATCTTCTGCAGCCATAATGTCGCGAAGATTGCGTTTACCCGCCTTGATGGCTTCGACGAGCTTCCCAACCCGGATTAGAACCTCTTGAGGAACTTGAGAGAAATCAATTTGGGGAAACGGTACCAGTTCTATATGGCTAGTACCCGAGATCACCCGAAGAACAATCTCCAAGGCGCGCTCTATGACCGCAGGATTGTGAAGATGTTCGATCTCCCAAGTCATGGGCGCGAGCCCACCATGCTCAACTCCACGAAAGAGAACCAGGCGTCTCAGTAGATGCTTTCGGTGATCGAAATGATTCTGGGTGGGTCCCCCCATCGTCTTGAACTCAGGGTAGTATGAAATGCGAGTTCTTATGGAGGTCGCATCTTGCGAGCGTCGGACTGCAGTTCTTTGCATCCACTCCATGTCATTGGCTACACTTCCAAATGGATTCCGGCAGGGCGCCCCGATTGATGCCGCGGTTGAAGGCGAGTGCGTATTTACGTTCGAGCAAACACTTTCATCATCAGTGTCATCGTCATCGGAATGATCTCGAGGGACCCACGACAGAGGAAAACCTGGGAAGATGGATATTGCCTCGCGAAGATTGAGTTTTCTCTTCTTGGTTGGGTGTCTTGTCGTCGATGCTGATTGCGCATTCTCAGCCTCTTGTAGGATTTTCTGGCCCTCACTGCTGTTGCAAAGTTCGTCAATTTCGTACTGGAAATTATTCAGAATCTGGACCAAGATATGGCTGGTCGCTCCCTGTACACGTATACTGAGCTCTGGCACGATCTTTGTAACCTGTTGACCTGTTTTGACGTTAGCACATGATGTACAAGAGTATTTACAATGGGGACAATAGACTCACTCTCACGGAATGCATGATAGGAGTTGAGGACCTTAATCCGAACGACGTCCACCTTTTGGGTCTGTCCGACCCGAATCACTCGATGCACCGCTTGCCATTGGACCGCAAGGCTATGCGCCTGAGCTGCAATGATCACGCGCGAGCAATTCTTGTGCAGGTTTGTCCCTGCAAACCCGACCGTGTACATTTGTATCAGGACTTGTGCTGATTCCATTTTGTAACTGTTGAAATCCGTAATCAGGTCCTTCCTTTCGCTATGGCCAAGCCCCGCGTGTAGAACACGGCAGTTGATACCAATGAACTGCAGAACCAGCTCATAGTAATATGCGAGCATTGGGACATTCTCAGTGATGAGAACCTTCTTGATTTTTGTTCCATTCCGTTGGCTCAACACATTTTCCTTGATATCATGTAGGATGTAGCGCAGTGTTGGCGAGCCCCGAATCGCTACCTTTAAGTAGTCCAGCGCCGTTTTCGGGCTGGGCTCGTGGGGACCGAGTAAAAGCTCAGCGAGACGAATGAACGAAACCCCTGCTCGCCTCATCATCGAAACGGGTTCAGTCTTTGGGCCAAATCCGTTGACTTCAAAAAGAGAGTCGATTTTGAAGACATCCATCGACGAGGAAGCGATTTGCCACTGGCGGTGTAATTTAAAATACCGGGGATCGTCTTCCGAGTCCTCATCTGACTTGTTTTCGTCGTCGTCCGAAAAGTAATTGAGACTTTTCAGATACCAGACGAGCAGTTGAAGATGCTCAGACTGGTATGCCGCTGCTGTGATTGGATCAAATTCGATATTGACGGTTCGACTCTCTACGCCAGGGTACAATCCATCTAATGGAATTCGCTTCGTGTGCTCGAAATCTTCGAATAGGAAAGAACCGGGTCCTCTCTTGAGCATTGCCAAGCTCTCGAAGAAGTGAAGGAAGCGCCGTGTTGCAACAAGGTCTGGATCGCTTCCATTGGCAAAGGGTCTAATTAAAGGCCCCATCAGTTCAGGGCAGCCTGCAATCAGCTGAAGATCGTGGTATGGTGGACAGCTACTGATGACCTCTTTCATCTTCTCCAAACTTTCCTGGCCCGCGATGTCTTCGACAGTCTTCCGGGTCTGATCATTTTTGTTTATTTGCTTCAAAGCAGAATTCCAAAGCAGCTCCATCAGGCCTCGCAAATCGCCCAATGAATTCGTGCACGGGGTTGCTGTGATTAGCAACATGAAGTCACGCTCCAGAAGGCTGACGCTCTTGTGCAATTTGGTCGTCGTGTTCTTCACCTTGTGGGCCTCGTCCACACAGACTATAGAGAATCCACGGTTTTGTTCTGTCAGGCGTGAGTGCCATGACTTCTTGCTCTTGGACTTGTTACTGTCTCCGCCGTCACCTTCGATACGGTCTCCGTCGGCCTCTTCGTCGCTTACATCCATCGTTTCGTAGAGGGTTCTATTTGCCCAGGTATCGATCGGGCAGATTATGATGGTCTTGGCTGCCTTTCGCTGATGCGGATCCCAAACATGTCTGTGCTTGTGCGGCCAAATTTTGAAACAATCGATTGCCAAGTGGGAAACGCGGTCATCCTTGGTAAATAGAGAACTGTTTCCTCCAGTGACGAGAATGTTGCGAATGGACTTTGATGAGGTATTGAGCAGGATTTCATCAACCCATTGGCAAGCAACAGCCAAGTTGGGGACGAGAATCAAGATGGGCCTGTACATACGCATGCCCGTCTCTTCATCATACTTCACATTCAGACGGCCACTTGCCATGAGCTCGATGCTGGCTATAGCCGTCAAGGTCTTGCCAAGCCCCATGGAGTCGGCGAGTATGGCCCCGCCGTATTTGGGACCTCTCATTTTATTCCTCACTGTCCATTCGTGGGGCGTCTCTTCACTTTTGAGCCTTGGAAGCTCACCAAACAGCCTCGAGAGGATCCAGACGATGCCCGTAACTTGGTTATCCAGGAAACCCTTGGTTTGTTTCGAGCGCTGTGGCTTCGTCCGACGGGCCCCTTGCTGTACCATCCTTGACCATACATCATCTGGCGTGGCTTGTATATTCGTATTTTCTGCGTCAACATCACTTGCCTTAGTTGCGTAATTTACTTCGGTAAAGAGTGGCGAGTTATACAAGCTCAGATTGCTGTGGCCTAGCTCACGGTTAGTCTCTACTTGATGGGTAAATCAGAAAAGCACTCGTCAAACATGTTTGCTTACCGTGCTTGCCGACTTTAGTCATTTGCAAATAAGTTGCAGCAGCTTCGATCGGAGGGCCCAAGCAGTTTGGCGAGGCGTAATGTAACGCCTGAGCCGCACCGTTAAGACTCTGCATCAGCTCGTCATCATCACATTCTTTTCCCGATGACTTGGAGTCCTGTGTTGTCTTTTGTGAGCTTCTCTGCAGATGACGTTTGAAATGATTGACTATTGACTGACCTTGGATGAGTGAATGACGAACTTGTCTCGGAAGGCATCCCCAGCAGAATCAGCGACCCCTGGTGGGTATTCTTTGAGGGCTTCCTCGATAGCCCATAGAGCAAACTTTTCTCGGTGCACCACCTTGTCCTTTCCAAATGGAATGTCGTGCCCATTGAAGAAATGGCGAATAGCTGGTGATGGAAAGATTGATCTAGGCTCCCAGTAGCCATTTTTGTCATGGGGAATGTAGGTTGGCTTGGGTGAGAAGAACTCTTTTAGCAGAGCTCTCCATTCAAGGTCACAACCATGTTCTTTGCGATACACGGGGGTCTGGAAGATAGGAGCTTGTCTTGAAGTTTATAGTATCGTCGTCAGCTTTAGAGCTTCCACCAGGATACCCAGACATCGCCATATTGGGCAATGACTATGGCCTTGGATATTTAGAGAGGTGGAGAGTCTATCTTGGAATTGGGTTGTTGTGAGAGTTCAAGGTCAAGGTCGATGTTGGAAAGGAAGAAGTCAATCTATGCCAGAAGGACGGAGCTGAACTTGGGAAGGTACGTGGGTACGCTTCAAGTGAAGTTGTGCGAGCTGCAACGGTGCAATTGAGAAGGGCTGGCAGGAATATAATCTCTGGGAATGTGCAGATGGGTAGTGCTTGGGTAAGATAGATATCAACACTGGCCGGTCGTTGAAGACAGTCTGGCGAGAATGTTGAATAGTTATGCCGGATTTCGGGATGGTCCGGACCAACTTTCGCTGATCAAGTATGGTTAAGTGGCTGTTAGACTTGTGAAGAGTGTGACGCGTCAGGACAGAAGGTACCAAAGTTGAAGACCAGAAAGCATTGATGTTTGAAGTTGTTGCTCAAGAGTGGCGGACGGGATGAAGTTCCTGCAGCCAGATCTGGCATTTCAATCTATTGTGTGGGATGACTGGGGTAATTAGAACAGATGAAAGAAATTGGAAGGAACGGAAATCGATTGGGGAATTGCAGAAGGGTTGTGACCAAATCTCAGAACTCAAGCTTCTTGACGGTGGGTCGATGCAACAATCCACTGAGCAGGAGCGATTGTTTAATGAGTAAATGTTGGATAGGGTCTCTTGAACCATGACTGCTGATCAAGAATAATCGAAGGATACTTGGTGACGTTGAAGAGTCGCGAAACGAGTGGTGGCGGTGGTGGTTGTAAGAGGAAGAAGAGGAGGAGGAGTGGGTGATAGCAAATAATCCAAGAAAGATTAGAAAGATCCAAGTCCAGTAATCTTAGCTTCTCAATCATGGAATTTTCAAGGTCGGTACTGGAATTGACAAGTGAAGAATCCTCGTCAAGTGACAATCAGGCAATTGCTCCAGAATGTGCAGCTCACTCTTATCGATCCTCGCTCGTCCTTCACCGCAGAAAGTTCGAATCGAACAAAGCCTTTCGATATCGAACGGTCTTGGTATGTGTAAAGTGATTGATGCTGGGCAAGAACAATCCAAAGCGCCCAATTGTAGATACGGGGAAACTGGTATTAGTCAAGGATAATGTAATGTACTGTGTGGTGTCAACAATCTGACATACACTGGAATTATGAGTGAATCCGGTGACTTGGAGTTGCGTCAAATTCGGAAAGAACGTAGCTCTTTCCTTATAGACCGAAACACGCAGTATTCTGAGTTTCCTTTAATTTAACTTGTCTGAGGGAAATTGGTAACTGCTGCAAAGTGATTTGTAATTCCACTGACGTGCAGAACTGGAAGTCGACACAAGATAATGGAAGGCCATTTACACCAGAAGATCTCATAAGGAAAATTCATACCTACATAGCTTTTCAATAACATGTCTCTGCAAAAATTTGTAATATGTTCTCACTTTATAGTTGACGAATAGCGGTATCACTATGTCATATGATTTATACGATTTATACTTCACATTATGGCGCCAAATCCGGCAAAGCTATTGCACCAATCATTTCTTACGGCAGGGGACCCATTTTTAGTCGTTTAAATAGTTTAAATGCTTCGGATTCGGAAGTCAACTTCTTTTCTTTTCTTTCCTATTTTCTGACAGTGAATTTCTGAGTCATTGTTCAACTAAAACCGACTCACCTTCCCAAGCGAGCTACAATGGCGCCAGCCGCCGACGTCGACCTCTTTGCCCTTTTCAAGGAGGACATTATCCTTGAAGTTCGAAGTGGTAGAATGAAGACAATGCCCGGTCTGACCATCCAATCCGGAATCGACAAGACGAAATGCAAAGGCGTGGTAACAGTCAATCATCTTGGGATCGACGGCGACGAGCACGACCCTACGTTCCATGGTGGAAGAGACAAGGCCGTTCATGGCTGTGAGTGATCTGGGTTCTTCATCTTTTACATTCCCTTGCGACCGAATCTCCTGACTTGAAGATGGGGGGAGTCAGACTGCTCGTCGCATTACCCCCAATGGCAGGCTGAATATCCCGAGGCTTCATCGCGATTCGTTCCGGGAGGGTTTGGCGAGAATCTGGTGACAGCGCACATGAATGAGCGCAATGTGTGCATTGGCGATGTGGTGAGTCACAGGGTCCCGCTGTCTTCGTATGCGCTTGCTCCCCATGTATCAAGCAACGCGGAGAGACGGGAAGCCGAACCATCTCCATGACTTGACGTTTCGCATCGCAACTCTCTGACCGTCTTCCTTCAGATCTCTGTAGGCGACCCAGAGACTGGGCTCCTGCTGCAGGTCTCGCTGCCGCGACAACCCTGCTTCAAGCTGAACCACCGCTTCCGCCTCAAGAACTTTGCGCCACAGACCTACACCCTCTCTCGGACCGGTTGGTACTACCGCGTGCTTCGCCCCGGGCCGCTTGAGGCCGGCATGCCCATTGCGCTCGCGGAGCGCCGGCATCCCAAGTGGACGATTGAGCAGCTGCAGGAGTACCTCCACCGAAACCCAGACAATGCCGAGATCAACGAGGAGCTATCCCGCATCGAGGAAATGGGCGACGAAGCTCGAGGCGCTTTTGGTGAGTGAGAGTTGAACCTGCGGGACAATCGTAGACACGGCTTATCGACATTTTGGACATGTCATCCACATAGTGCAGTGGCATCTCCCATGACTCCATACTGACCCAAGAACCCGCAGTGAAAAGAGTGGCCAAGGCCAAGGCCGCAGCATCCCGCAAAGAGCGAGCCGCGACCGAGGCAGCAGAAGAGTGGAAGACGTATAAGATCACCGAGAAGAAGCGACAGACGGACCGCATCACCAGCTTCGTCCTCGAGGCCCAGGACCCCGACCCCGAGGCCACGGGCAGTCTGCTGGGCGCCCACGCCCGGCTCCGGCTGCCCAGCGGGCTGGTGCGCAGCTACTCAGTGGTCTCGGGGACCGCGAACCGGTTCGAGCTGGGCATCGCGCTCGAGTCCCCGAGCCGCGGCGGGTCAGCGTACATGCACGAGGTCGCGGCCGAGGGCACCTGCCTGCCGGTCTCGTCGCGCCTGACCAGCGGCGTCCCCGTGTCGTCGGCGTCGTCGTCGCACACTTTTATCGCAGGCGGCATCGGCATCACGGCCTTTCTGGCCATGCTCTGCGCCATGAAAAGGGTGCATCTGAACTGTACGCTCCACTACGCCGTCCGCTCCGACTTGGACGTTCCGTTCCGCGATACGCTCGACTCGCTCAGTCAGCCGGCGCCCAACAAGGACGGCAAGATCGAGGATAGTTCCGTCAGGGTGGTTATGTACCACAAAGATCGTGGTGAGCGCATGGATCTCGGCAAGATCTTTGGTGAGCTCGGCTGGAACGGGCACGCCTACGTATGCGGCCCGAGTCGACTCATGGACGCTGCCCTGGCCGCGTCCAAGGACGCCGGCCTCGCCGAGGACGAGGTTCATTTTGAGGCGTTTGGCGCTGACACGAGCGGTGATCCGTTCGAGGTCGAAGTCTTGAATCGAGACAGAAAGCTGCTGAAAGTCGATGCAGAAGAGACACTCTTGGAGGTACTCCGACGAGAATTCGGCACTGCACAAGTGGCAAGTAGCTGTGAGGTAGGAAACTGCGGCACGTGCAAGGTCGCTCTGAAGAAAGGTAGGGTCGAGCATCGGGGTTCGGCGCTGGCAGAGGGAGAGAAGAGTGATGCCCTTCTCAGCTGTGTTAGTCGAGGCATCGGGAAAATTAGTATACATATATAATAAAGTTTTTTTTTTTTTTTTGCAACATTAATGCTCCTGGGCCCCAGAAGTATTGAAACAAGTCATATTTCTATTGACAGGCAAATTAAAACTCCGAAACCAAACGCCAAAAAATTTGTAAAGTCTCACGATGCATTTGCATCATCAACTGATTCCGCCCTTCGATCTTCGGCTGCGGAACGAAACAGGTAAAACAGAAAATTTCCATGGCCCTGCGTAATTCATTGAAGCAACCCTGCAGGATCCCAGAAATGCTAAGGAAAAGGAACACATGTGAAGGTACTCATACAGTCGTCTCGGGAATCACCATAAAGATGTGAGGGTTACGCTCTCTCTTCTGCCCTGAGCACATCAAGTGGCGTATGATGTTCTTGTTCTCCGTCGGTCAGACTGCCTCCAAAACCAGACATGCTGGCTAGGCTTTGATGGGATGTGCTTCCAACCAGACTGGCAGCACTATCCACCTGGCTGTCCTGGAGGCGATGGGAATCTAGGCTTGTAGTCGACACTTCACTACGACGAGAACGTCGCGAAATGGGATTGGTTCCATAAGGCCGTGGGTGTTGACGAATCAGAGAACGTGCCTCGTCTCGAGATGGTGGTGCACTTCTAACGTTCTAAGCCAGATCGCGACCTGTGGACATACCCACAGAGGGACCACTCGAACCCGGCTTGGCCGCATTGTTCGAGACCTTGTTCCATGAGAGATAGGTATGGTCACCAAGTTTTCTAGAAGTTGTAGTGTTAGCAGTTTTGGTACATTCTTCTTGGACAAGGGCGCATACCTTGGGCGAATCAAGTGGGTCACGGTGAAGATGGCACCGAGCACGATGCAGATACCACCAACGACCACATACGCAATACCCAAGAAGGGGTTCTTGCCACCAATAACACTCTTCGTGGTGAATACAATTGACTTGGTGCCCTGGTATTCGGTCACAGGGAACTCTGCGCAAAATCATTAGTACTTGGGTCTATTTCGAAGCAAGAATTGACCTTACCCGATAGAATCTCGATCTCGTATGTTCCACTCTTCATTGTGGCAGTGTCGTTACGAGCGTATAGCTTGCTGAAGGTTGGCAGACCTGCAGTCCTCATCCACACCTGGAAGGCTTGGTTGTCCTTCAGATCCGGAGGGGGGGCCTCCGTGGTGTAGGAATTGTTCGGGAATTGTCTCTGCCAGTTCGGCGGCGGCTTGATCAAGCTGAGATCCTGAGACTCTGGAAGGTTGCCATATAATGCGTTATCCGAGGACCAGGCAATGTTACTAGTATTCTGCAACTCGTATGGCGTGTTGTTGTTGGTCTGGTAAACAGGACTGAAGAAGGTATCATTGAACATGGAGTTGGCGATCAAACCGCAAGGATAGTAGGGCACGTTGTTATCGTCCACGGTCAAGGGCGTGCAGCTGGAGTCGCTGACAGACGACTCTGTATTGACATCGTCTCCGAGAAGTTGCTTGTCGTAGTAGGAGGAAACGTAGCGACGGTGGTTTTGGTAGAAGTTGGTGAGACGATAATAGAACAAGACCGGCGGCTCCATGTCATCTGGGAGAATAAAGTTGATGACACACTTGGAGACGTTCTGAACCACGTAGTTGCCGTGGTAGGTGTGGTTGACGAGCTCGTGGCGCCATTGTGCGTTAATCTTGGTATCGCTCTTGAATGCTGAAGTGATCAAATCATCATCCATGTTGAAGTCGGCAGTGTTGCCAAATTCGGTGGCGTTGGGGGCGGCGGTGTTGCATGTCGAATAGTCGATCTGAAGCTCTTGAACCTAGCGCCATGTCGTGAGTGAATGTCCTCATTACGATAACGAAGCCCAAAAGGGGCCTGCCTTACTGTTGAGCTCGCCCATATTAACAGACCACCAATGGGCGCAAATATGATACCAATGGCGAAAAAGAGCGGCAGAACCGTCTTTGGTGTCAAAATCGGTCTGCGCAGTCAATGATCAGCCTCATGTCGCTCCAGAGCCCGAATGCATCTCATCTCGTTACTCACTGCCAAGCCTTCAATCGCTGTTGTCTGAATGCGGTGTCTGTCGGGTTCGCGAATCGTCAGCACATGTCCGGAACAACGGGATTTCCCCCTCTCGAGCCTCGCAATCGTGTATTGATATTTCTGTGAAGATCTCGGCTCGTCGGATTTCGTCGCATGAAGAATCACTCACTCGCGGGTCTTCTGCTCTTCTTCTTCTTTCCATCGGCCAGCTTGTCCGGATCGTCATGTGAGTTCATCGAGTCGGTGTGCCCGACGCCGGGTGCAGGCTCTGCCATCTCTGCGGTGGTCTCTCAACTCGTGACGATTCGCGATGCTCTCGAGTCGAAAAATGGTGCAAACGTTGAACAAAGTGGGTGGTGGTTGTTGTCGCGATCGATTGTCGCCGGCGCTCAGAAAGTTCCCGCTGCGTGGTTGTTGCATTAGCGACGGGGTCCATGGGTAGCCCGTGGCCCGTCAGCAGGGGCCTTATTTCAGTGCTACAAATTGACGGCACAGCCACAATTAGTACGTATTACTCAGTGCATGCCAACGCCCAGAACTGGCAACGGCGGCTATTTATGGAAGCAACATTGAACACCAGCATTCCTTCACACATTGACAGCTGGGAGCAGCAGACATGTTCATCCTTGCAATCCTACAAGCAGAATCAAGTGACGACAGTACATATAACTCACCAGAATATCACTGCTCGGTGCAATCTAATAAGACCGTTTCTTATTGCTTAATAGACAATACCTATCACTGCTTGCCCTCTGTTGTATGAGTCGGAGCAGTGTCTTCTGCTCCCATGCTACTCGAATTCACCCAATGACGCCCATACGCCTGCATCTCGGCAGGCTCAACTAATTTTACATTTTCCAGACCTCAAACTCCCACTGTCATGAAAAGGCGAAGATGGCCAGCTCTTCTGCATAGTGCTGTAAGGCCCCAAAAGCACTAAACCAATGCATATGTATCAAGGACGGACATGGCGCAAAGACAAACGAACAAGTCGATGTGATGCTGGCAAAATATGCCAATGATACAAGTTCTGAGTGCTCAGCGCCACGGTAGATCATCGAGAAGTGACACGTCATGCTACTCCATGGTCGCTAAATCACGACTCGGCAGCCGGTGCAGTTTCTTCAATCTTTGCCTTCTTGAGTTCCTCGGAAACATCAGCGTCATCCTCGGCTTTGCGCTTGCCATTCGTCTCTGACGCTGCCTCAGATGGCTCAGGCTTCTTTTCCTTCTTGCGCACGAGACTGGAAAGGTCCTTTGCTCCCTTCTTAGCCTCCTCGATACGAGCCTGTGCCTCGGCAGGAGATTCTCCCAAAGCTGCGCCAAGAATGCCGGTCATGGGGTTCTCGGCACCTAGCACGCCCTCGACGTCAACAGGGCCCTTCTTCAAATCCACGAGCTGTAATCGGTCAAGTTAGCATCAAAAGGTAGGGACAACGAAGCGACGGGGGAGAAGTAGAGGACTGCTCACCCGCTGCTCCATATCCGCAATAATGTCCCGGACTTCGGCGATCTTCTTGCGCGATTCCTCATTCTCCTCAGGGGCGTGGAGGGTAGCCAGGTTGACCTCCTCGTTCTGGAGCTTCAGTTGTGTGCTGGCGATCGCCTTTTCGAGCTCAGCGGCTGCCTCATCGCGCAATCCTTGATCAACCGTCTTGGCAGCCTCGTCCTTGTTCTCGGGATCACTTGTCACGGAGGCAAACTCGAGGGCTAGTGAAAGCTTGAAGTGAGCTTCGGCTCGAATCTCTGACTCCTCAGGATAGAGCTCAATCTTGTACTTGAGAGCCGCTCGTGCATCATTGATTGCTTCAGCGTACCTAGACAATGTTAGTGAAACAATGTTCGCGGGGCGTAAGATGCTGGGCGGAAGCCTCACTTTTCATTCTCGAGGGAGATCTCAGCCAGAAGGTCGTGGGTATCAGCAAGACGCTCCTTAATATGCTTCACTGCAGGCGTATCGGCCTGCGCAGACTCCTTGCCTTTGCCTTCTGACTCATTCAGTTGCTCCAAAGTCTTTTCAAAGAGAACACGAGAAAGATCCAAAACTTCGAAAGCGGCAGCGAGATCATCGTCCTCCTCTTCCTCTTCCTCGCCTTCGCCCTCATCTTCTCCCTCAGCCTCCTCATCGGAGTCTTCAAAGTTCTCGTCGCCAGTAAATTGGAAAAGCGGCTTCTTGGCATCTGACAACTTGTCTCCATCCTCTAATCCGCTGCCAGTGACATTCTTTGCAACGTATGCCACCTTCTCCTCTGCGATTTGGTCAGCGTCAGATGTAGCCCTGTCTCCAGAAGCGCGCGCTGTGCTCGACTCGGCGGTCTCTTTCTTGGACTTTGCGGCTGCCTGCTTGGCCGTCTTCTTCTCTCCGCCAGGCGCGGCACCTAGAACATCGCTTTTGCCCTGGCCAACCTTGAACAAGCTGCGACCGTAGAGGAAGAGGATGTCAGCGTTTTCGGGAGACATTTCTCCATTGAACTCGGCTTGCATCTCTGCAGCGCGCGCATAGACCTCCGAGGCCTCTTCGTATTTCTTCTGTGCATAAAATGCTGTCGCTTTGGCTGTTAGATCAGCCAGCGAGACCTTGATAGACTTTTCGCGCTCCTCCTCTTCCATGGGCGGCAGCGACTGAGGGGTGCCAACGGCGGATACAGTAGCTGATGCGACAGCAGAAGGGATGGCCGAAAGGACCGGGTTTTCGTTGGGAGTAGGGTCTGCCATGATGCTGATAATGGGTACGTGGAATGTCGTATCGATGTGTGTAGGTAGTTGACAGAGCCTTTGCGGAACCAGAAAAGATGAGCTCTTGCTGCTTTCTCTCCGTATCAAAATTGAAAGACGATACCGACGCGCTGCTCTCGTCCAAATATGCTGAAGCTTCTCGTTGGCGCCTAATAGAGCTTGATGGAGCTGATTGAGGTTTGTTGTATGAATTGGAAAGGTTGAGTGGCTGCGAATTGAGTGACGCGATTTGGTGCTTAAAGGTGGGTCGATAGCACGCGATGATGCTGCTTTTCGCGTCGAAGCTCCAGAGGGGTTCAAAACCTGGGGTATTGAATCAAAGGAGCTTGGGCCATTATGGAGACTACAGCACTCGACCTTTACACCATTGCACCTCGAAGCTGTCTGGCACTATCAATTGCGTGATACGCTGGATGATGAGTCTATTAAGTTGTTCTTTACAAAAGGCACGCATATACACTATTACTTACCGCTCACCTCGTTAGACCATGGTGCTTCTTGTCCCATCAGTGAGTGAATACATGTTATGGAAGGGGATAACTGCATGTGACTGTTGCCGAAACCTTCAAGACTCGATTGGATAGAACTAAACACGGAGACAGGACTATATGAACCAGGGATCCAATAGCATCTTCATGTAGGTCACAGGTCAAGCGTTCGCATGCTCTTGTCTGCAATGAGATTTCGCCTATGGCTTAATGGTCCATATGAGTAGAGGGCTAGACGAATATATGATCGGAATCATCGTAAAGCACCAGCAGACGATGGAGGAATGGCGAGCAGCTCCTTCAGAGAATTGAAGCATATTTTCCAAGCTGACTATGCTTTGAATGGACCAGATGTTCACTTGATACCATGCCTACTCTGAATCGGTCCGGTCTTTGGTTACTAAGGACCTCTTGTCAAAATTTTGACTTCCGAGAAAACTGCAAGATTGGGCATATTAGACGTTCGTTGGCGCTGTGTGAACATAGCTCTGCTATAATGTCTTGAAAGAATTGATTGCTCAGTGAAGTGTCTTGTTCTGGATTAATGAAGAAATAGATGGCAGACAGATTGGAAAGCCGCCAAAGCATGACACTTGGGGGAGTCTGGAGAAGAGGAAAGACGAGACGGGCGGCGGCGCAGACGCTACTGATCTGTCGATTCTGGTCCAAGCCTGGACGGGTGCATGGTGGCGGTCAATGGTCTGGTATGATCGCGCTGTTTTCCAGGTAGCCACAAACGTCTATAGCCCTATCTGGTAACACGAACGATGCAAGTCTAGGCATCTGCTGAATTGGCGGGCAAGACGATTGGGCGTCCTCCGTTCTCATCGCTATTCAATTTAGGAAATTGATCTTGTTAAGCTTAGTTTAAAGGCAAAGCGTTGCGCTCATTATCCACTCAACTTCGTAAAAAGATATGGATATTGGCAAACTGGAAGCTAGGTATTGGAAAGACCCTAGAAGCCCAAGTGCATACACTACTTTAGGCACGTTCGAGGATGGATAGACTTGCGCAGGGGGTCCAATGCCTAGGCTATTGCTAAAGTATCAACTCGTTCTGTACGACCCTTATTTTTGGATGCTCGGGTAAGTGGGTGCAGGTATTTCACAACACGGTGGTGTTCGTTCGCTATTGATCCTGTCAAGAGTGCTCGCAAGGCTACTTAGTATTGCCTAGATGCTAGGATTCGCAGCGTAAACCTTATGGGGGCCCGTAAAACAGGGCGCTGCTGACAACTATGAAAATAAGGTGTTGCATTGACTTCCCCCAGCAGCCTCGAGTTTGGTGAGCCTCGATATAAATAGGCAGTCAGCTCGACGCTGATGCTGCGCACTTGATATTGCGAGCACTATGTTGTGTGACGCGTACCATAGTGCGATCGTGTAGTATGATGAATTTTCTCTCCTTTTTGCAGATCATGTCGTGGAAACTGGATGCTACGATATAGCTTCGGCAATGTGGCCAATCTCGCATTTGAATTTACCTATTCAACCATGGCGTCGCTGCTCGATCTTCAGCAGCGCCCCAATTGCGGTGGGGGGGGGTTCACACTAAACCTCGAATACCATATTCGGCGAATTCAGTACATAGTGGCATCCTCAAAAGATACCCTGGCTTCCATCGCGCGCAGGGGTCCTCAAGCGTCCTTTTCTTGATACGACTTTCTTTCGTGATCTTGGACAACGGGCAGCTCGTAATCAGCGCAAGCCAATCCTTTGCCCTATGTGGGAAGATTCTTGGTGATCGGCTCGGTCCACGATGGGTATGCAAGGCGTAGCAGATCTGCAATGCCATTCAACTTTCCATGTTTCATGTTGCAGTCATTTATCAATGATTCAATCTCCTTGCGTGCGCTGCAGTGAAGCGGTACGACTCGTTTTGCGCCGATGAGAGAACCGAACCCCTGGCTGGCATGTTCAGGGAGGCTATTAGGGGAGCTGGAAGATAGACAGCGCGCCACGACTCGGGATTGGTCGTGCGTCGATCCACTGCCGCCTCCACTAAAGAATAGTGGTAGAAAGCTTGGCGATGCAGCGTAACGGTAGCGTTTGCAGCCTCTCGGATAAGAGCCCTTGCCCGAGACATTGATGAGAACGAGCGTCTCATGGCGGGAGACGGGTAGACACATGCTCGCAATTAAGATGGTGGAATAGCAGAATATAGGTGATATACATATATGGCGGAGAGAGATTCTCAGGTGTCAGTGGCTTGTTGGAATGCAGCACAGCATGTCACAACTGTCCAACCACGACCGGTCCGAGATACTCCCTTGACCACCACCCCCTACTGTTCACGTCTGCGGACCGTAACAGTGATTGATTATTACCGTCCACCAGCTCATAGCTCTCCTCGTACGCTACAAATTACCACACAAAGTCAGGTCTACATACTACACCATGTACGGTCTTACTCCGTCTCCCGTGTCCGCCGAGTTAGTATGAGCTGGGATCCATCTTGCTCCAGTTACGGACCCATTTTTGAAATGTACCGGCTTGAAGAAATCCCTGCCAATTACATCAATGTTGGATCCAATCTTCAGCTCTGCGCAAGTCGCAACCGCCAAAAAACTAGTGTGAAATAGTAGAGGCAGGTACAGCTGCCTACTGCCTGCTGCCCGCTCGCTGGAGGTCGCCTCGCTCCCATTCCCAGCTCCAGCACCCATCTCCATAGGTATCCAGCAGCCAGCTCTTCTCTTCACGGTTTTCTCCTCTCTGCTGGCCTGTCTCGGACGCAGTAAATTGATAAAAATGTGCGCAACCAACCTTGGCACCATGTTTACATTAATCGTTGTAGCAATCCGTGGCCCCTCCATTCTGCCGTGATTCTGTGTCTATCTGAGTGAGACGTCCTTCCCTCGGCTGCTCTTTGAAGCATTCTTACTTTCCCTAGTTCTCCCCAAAACCTCACTTCAGCACCTTGGATCTCGCTGACGCTCCTTTTTTTGACAAACTCGGGATTGTACATTCACTCTTTCTCTTACTTTACCTTTTCTTCTAATTTCTCACTCCTCACCTTCTCTCGAGTCCGCCCTCTGACACCGCGAGAACCGGACGTAAAAAACAAATTACACCCTCCTCCCTAAGAGCCAAGGTACACAATCGCTGTACCCGTATCTCATCACTCGACTACCCACCAGACTACTTGACTCCCTCCTTACCTGCTACATTATCTATCTTTGGGGCAAGGCCCACGGATTCATACTTGTCCTACGTCCTCTCCATCTCCTCTTACACATAGAGACTTGCCATGCTTGTTCTTGGTCTATGCTCGCCTTAGAGCTTTTCTTGTTCAGAACGACTTGCACGACCAACAAGTGACCCAAGGACTTACTCTACAAAGCAATCAGCTCACTGATTTACCGTGGCCTTCCCACAATGATTGTGACGCCATATTCTCGCCGCATACGGCTCTTTAGCTTCATTACTGCCTTCTCTATCTTCGCCATATATGTCCATGTCCGGCCGACATGGAGAGAACGGACGTATGACTATGCTCGTGACTTCGGGCAAACAGTATCGAGGTATCTGGCCTCTGATGATGTGTATAACAACACGCTATACCAGGAGGGAAACGAAGCAACAGTGACCCAGTATCACAACTTTAGCGACCCATGCGCCAACTTTCCAAACACCGATGGCGTTCAACTTGTCATGAAGACGGGCGCAACCGAAGCCTTTGACAAAGTCCCAACACATCTGCTCACCACATTGCAATGTCTTCCCGACTTTCTTATCTTTTCCGACATGGTAGGTGGATTAGAGGACAATGTGCTGTCCCAACGCTAATTCAATTGGCAGGAGCAACAAATTGGGAAACACCACATTTACGATGTGCTCTCGGAAGTAGATGAGTCTGTCAAGGCCCACAATGACGACTTTGATCTTTATCGTTACCAAAAGGAGTGTCCTGTCTCCCAAAAGTCCTGCGTTGATGCACGTGAGGAGGGCTCCAGGGCTTGGAATTTGGACAAGTACAAGTTCTTGCCCATGATGGAACAAACATGGCGACTCAGACCAGACCGAGATTGGTACGTCTTCGCCGAAGCTGATACGTATGTGTTCTGGTCGAACCTCATTCAATGGCTCCGCACCGAGAGCGGACTGAATCCAAAGGAGAGAGTCTATCTGGGAAGTCGCAGCTTTATTGGAGGGACCCCCTTCGGTCATGGTGGATCAGGTTACGTCTTAAGCGGTACGCTGCTACGGCATCTCATTGAGCATCACCCTGGTGTTGTCAAGCAGTACAATGCCAAGGGCTCGGGGGAGTGCTGCGGCGACCTGTTGTTGGCTCAGGCTTTGGACCAGTACGAGAACGTCAAAATTCGCCAGACATGGCCCATGTTCAATGGAGAGAAGCCCAGCACCCTGCCTTTTGGTCCCGGCCAATGGTGCGAACCAATTTTAACAATGCACCACATGAATGCCGAGGAGATCAGCGGAGTGTGGCAGTTCGAACAAACTAGAAAGACAGATGTGAGTTGATGGCCTGACAGATTAACACTATACACTTGATTACGGTTTGGGCTAATGTGTCTCACAGCGAACTCTACTTATCAAAGATCTGTACCACGGTCTTATAGCGCCCAAGATGCAAGTCCAGCGTCAAGATTGGGACAACTTGTCAGACGATGTCTGCTACATCAATCCTGACCAATCTGCGCAAGCGAAAGCCGGAGGTCTCGAAAAGGGCCGACAAAAGAATAGGAACGAAATGACGGCAATCGAGAAGGAGGCATGGAAGTCCCCGGACCACTGCGCCCGTGTCTGTGAGCAGGATGATGTTCCCGATGACGATGAATGGGAGCTCGAGCAAACCGTCTTGCCACCACAGTTCATACCCCGCGATCCAACAGACGGAGAGAATGCTGCCGCAGCTAGCGACACCGAAAAGGCAGAGGACAGTGGTCCAAGTGATGAAGCAATGCGCGAACAGTGGAAGTCTACCATGCGTGAGCGCAAGAAGAGCCGCACATGCTTTCAATATCGCTGGCATGATGAGGTTTGCTGCACAGCCAAGAGTTTCAAGCTTGGAGCACCGAAAAAGAAGCCGGATCACGATAAGCCGAAAGAGAAATGGGTGAGCGGATGGGATCTGAAGGGAATCAACGACTGGATCAATGCGGTGGGAGAATGCGAGCCCGCTTGGAAGACGCCTGAGCTTCCTTGATGCGTTCGACGATTTTCATCGAACAAACAGCGTCAGGTCCTGTGTGCGGCACCACTCATCCGGAGGACCTGTTATGAATATATGTTTTCTTGCAAATATGGCGTTCTTGGAGTTGGGGAAGACAAGACTATACACCACAATAGAATCGGAATAGGCTCATGTCGGAATTGCGGCGTTTTCTTGGGGGATATGACACTGCGCAGTGTCCGGGCCGGATCGACTCCTTGGTATCGTGTCACCAGGTTTCTAGTTAGTGACGCAGCTTAGTTTTGTGAACAAAATGAGGTTCTGAGTCGTCTGTTATTGAACAATGGAAAGGTGTCACACGTATTACTATATCGTTTCTGACAGTGCTTTGGAGCCGAAATAGGCAAGCGGGTATCATAATACAGAGTACGGACGACTAAACCCCTGGACAAGGCTTGGCATCATTTGGTCACTCAAAGCTCGACTTGTAGGCAAAAGATCAGATATTCATGATTTGAAAATCGCCATACTGTTGACACCGGCCTCTACATGTATTTCTTGCAGACTATCCTTGGGCTTTACTAGCATTGCATTTGATGTGTCTGACTTGCATTACCAATGATACTGCTTGCTGGCTTAGTAGCGCGTATCATCTCTATAATTGCCTGCACAGCTCCTAATGGGGAAAGAAATTTGGTGGTCAGTCCTGGCCAGGAGGCAAGGCAACATTCTCTATGTAATTATTGAAAGAAGTCAAATGGCACTTGACACTATGGTATACTGATTACGTTGACAGCACTCCACTTGAGTTTGAAACCCCCTGTAGGTTACATCTTGATTAATATAGGCGAAGGCCTTCTTTTACCCGGAAGCACAACCCCCGGATAGGATCTGGACAGCATGAGGTCTTGACCCCACTCTCTGGGCTATTGGGGGAAAACCCTCGATGATGTGTCTTGACGTGGTCGGATTTCAACCTCATGTGCTCAGTCAAATGTGGTTGTGAAAATATCACTGTTATATTGTATTCAGGCTCAGACAGTGAAATGATCCTCTCAGCATGGGCGGCGTCATGCTCACTACGAGGCAATCGTCGCGCCTCCGGCAGACTGTGATTATATGCGTCGGCCTCTTGGCCTTGTACGTATTTCTGTCCAAGCCAGAAGCGAGCTTGGACTCTTCGGGGACATTTCTCGACGAGCGGCCGGGGAAGAAGAATTGGAAAACTGCGTCACCGTCATCAACATCGTCCAAGACGAGACTTCCCGAGGAGTTGCTCAATAATCGCTTCCTGACGGCCCAGCAGTGCGCCAACGCATTTCCGGGGCTGACTCGCGAGGTTGATGATGCTGTGGCAAAGGGGCCTTTCGTCCTCGAGAAGAGCGGGCCTCTTGGGCCATTGATTGCACAGATCAAGGATGGCAAGGTGAGCAGTCTCATAAATCCCGAAAAGTTGTAATCCAAATCGTGGCAAGTCTCTGTGGTCATCTTCTAGGAACCACACATGGGTTATGGATCTGAGATGATGTTGAAATGACCCAGACCTACAATCATTTCATATAGAGAGACAAGATATCTGACCGTAGTGTACAGCTCTTCATCCTCCACGCCGCCTCCACCAGGGACCTCTCCCGGGACATGATCTTGCACCGGACGGCAACCTTGCACCAGATTCACCGGGCCCTCTTGACGTCGCCCTCTCCGCTCGAGATCCCGGACACCATTTTCGCCTTCAACCACCACGACAACCCGACCGCCAGGACCTTTTCGTATTCCCGCCCGGCGGACCCGGCCCGCAACGGGCCCTCGGCCCCGTACTTTCCCATCCCGCACTTTGGGTTCTGGTCCTGGCCCCTGCCCTTTATCAAGTCCCTGCCCGACGCCGCGGCGGCCATCGCGGCCATCGAGGACGAGGCCGAGTGGTCCGACAAGGACCCGCGGGCCGTGTGGCGGGGGACGCCGCACTTCAACTCGCCCTCGACGGCGTCGGCGCACACGCGCCAGGACCTGGTGCGGTTCTTTTCTTCTGCTGCAACATCCTCTTCCCCCTCCTCCCCCTCCTCCTCCTCCTTATTCGACGTCCAGGCGCTCGAGTGGACGGGCCCCAACGGCCGCAACGCGAGCAACGCCCTGCCCGTCGCCGACTTTTGCCGCTACCGCTACATCATCCACACCGAGGGGGTGACGTACTCGGGGCGCATGCCCTTTCACCAGCTCTGCGCCAGCGTCGTCCTCACTCCGCCCCTGGGCTGGATGCAGCACACGAGCCATCTCGTCCGGCCCTTGTTCTCGCACCGCCTGCCGGGCGTGGAGCGCACGCTGCTCGGAGCCGGCCGCGATTTGGGAGGCGGCATAGTCGAAAAGGTCTCCCTGGCGCCGTACCCTTCGGCCTGGGTCGCGGCGGCGTGGGGGGACGGGGTCGGGGTCGGGGCCGACGAGGCCAACATGGTCTTTGTGGCGCCCGACTGGAGCGACCTCGAGGCCGTGGTCGGCTGGCTCGAGGCACACCCCGACGTCGCCGAGGGCATCGCGCGGCGCCAGCGCGAGACCTTCCACGGCGGCGGGTTCCTGAGCCCGGCGGCCGAGACGTGCTACTGGCGCGCCGCGATCCGGGGCTGGAGCTCCGTGGTGGACTACCGCGACCTGGAGCTTGGTGACATGGACGCTGTGCCTTATGAGGAGTTTGTGATTACACAGAATATGCATTGAGTGTATTAGATGGCGAGATGGGGTTCTCTAGACGGGAAAATGTGTCACATGTATGAAATCATCTGAACGCTTCGCTGTAAAGTTGCAATCTGCATAGATTTGATTATCTTGACGACTCATTTCCGCCATCATTCTGAGAAATGTCTTTGTAGTGATGAAATATTGCTGAGAAACAGCTGGTATAACCCGTGTAGACCTAAACGCCAAACACTCAAATTTTATGTCCTTCGTAAATGCCGAATCTCGAACGCCGTTTCATTTTCCGCAAAAAATTGTTGGTAATATACAGGTGATAATGATGCAAGTAGATGTGTATGACTTGGAGCAAAGGAAATGCGAGCATATTTGAGCCCGTATTTATGAGCATCATGATTAGGCTCTAGTAGAGTAGGCGTGTAGGGTAAGAAAGAGATGAATACGAGTGATGTCAACGAAGATCTTGGTCTTCTACTGAACGTTCAGGAATAGATCGTCGCCCCGTCGTGTAGGAGTCAATTTCGGTTGCCAAGTGGGCGTAGCTGGAAGCCCGCCGCTGCCGAGGCCACGAGCACCAGGTGACATCATTGCTGCCATGTCTGGGCTCAACAGTCCGCCGGGGCCGTGACGCTTCCAACTGGCGGCGGGCTTCTTTTGATTATTTTCAAGAGACAGAGCGGCGGCCTTCTCATTGCCGACACGTTTCGCAAGTAAGGAACTGGCCACCGAGGATGTCGTCACGGCGCTGGTGGGCGACACAAAGGACGAAGCCCGCGTCTGTGGTGGCGGTGGAAGGTTGTAGGTATCCAAACGTGGGGGGTATTGTCGCGAAAGACGCATTTCGGACCGCAGAGGCAGGTTTGGCGGCGTTGAGGGGAGCTGACGTATCGCTGGTTGTTCCGGAGAGAATCCCGAGCCATTCGACTTATGAGATGGCCGCATGGCGGGAGCATTAGCGAATCCTGTCTGTTCTCCGCGTCTTGGATTCAGTGGTGACGGGTAGGCAGACGGGGAACCCTTGATAGGTACGACTGCGCCGAGAGTCGGGCTCGGCTGTCCCGGGGGTGAAGACGTGAAGCTCGGTCGCTTGGGTGGCGGGACCATACGGATCGTTGCCGGCAGGTCAAGCCGTCCGGGTATCTTGGGGTACGTCACTTGCGAGCGGCCCGTTGGTGTACGAGGTGACTCAATAACTGGTGAAAGTGTCGATAGACGACTGGGCTCAGCCTCTTCGACCGGAGGGCTGTCGTCAAATGGACCACCGGCTGAAGAACTTGATTGAATGGTAGTTGCCGACTCAATGGAAGCCTTTGAGTCTGACCGGCTAGTCCTTCTCTGACCCGAACTGCTCGTCCTTCTCGTTGTGGGCATTGGCGGTCGAGCCGAATTGCGAAGGGCGGCGCTATTTTGTGAGTATACGCTGGAGGCTTGAGACATGTAGGCATCTCGGCCATCCGACTTCAGTAACGCCTGCGGGGGCATTGGCAGTTCAGGAGCAGAAGCTGCAGAGATCGCCGTGGCCAATGCCGCCGCGGTCTGCTCTTCCTGCTTTTCAATGGGCGACTTCGTCAAAGGCGTGTAAGTGTCCAACTCGGCTGCTTCGAAAGCGGCGACTTGCGACTGTCTGTTGGCACTATTAAGGACCCAGTTGCCCCATTTATCAGCAACATAATATGTCGTCGCTGATTTGGGATCCGAAGGTGGCGGACGCCATATTTGACCGCCCTCGGGTGCTTCAGTATCCAGATCGGCAAAGGCGGTCATGTTCGTCATGGCACTTGTTCTATCCGTCTGAGGTTGTGATGAATGTGTACGAAGTGCAGGATGGACGGCAGTTGGGATGTTTAGCGTCAAGTTCGGCTTGGACGGTCGCAGCGGCTTTGGCGGTAATAGTTTCGACATTCGTCGCTCACGTATAGGACTTTGTGGTTTGACGACCTCACTGCGTGGCCGTGAAATGGCCAGTCCAATAGTGTTTCGATCAACATTCGGGTACCCGCTCCCTGACGACGGCGTTTCTGGTGTGAATGGCCGCTGATTCCTTAGAACAGGTGGCGAAATGTGAAATATTTTTGTAAACCTGGCAGCCGCTCCGCCACTCCCAGGACTACTCTTCTCTTCCATGGGCATGAAACCCTCCTCATCGAGGCCAGGGTATCTCCGTTTCCTCGCACGACGTGCCATGAATATGGAGACCAGTGCCAATATCACAGCTCCAGCAACACCTATCGTGATACCAGCAATCTGACCCTTGTTCAAGGACGTTGCAGTCGCGGTTGGTGCCTCACTTGTCTGAGCGCTGGCGGTTTCGGTCGGTCGTGTTGTTGTCGACGTAGGTAAGGGTACCGATGATGTGCTTGGTACAGTCGTAGCAGATGGTACCGAGGTCGTGAGCATGGTCGAAGTAGTGCTTTCACTTGCAAAAGTCGAAGTGGCAGCATACGTCGTTGTAGTACTTGCCGATGTTGATATGACCACACTACCGCCACCCAACACAAACGCGGCCGATAGGGGAGTTGGCTGCGTGTTGGGAAGGGCGCTTATCTGGTCCGAACACATCTGGTATGCCACTCCTGCTTCTATGATGACTGTCAATGACTTGTTTACCATACCAGACGTGTCATTTTTGGATGAACTTACGCTTGCCATCGTCTGCCGTACATATGCCGAAAAAGAAGGAACCACCAATACATTCCGCAGCAGCCTCTCCCACAGTGAGGTTGGCAGCCGACTCGTGAGAACATAGACACTGTAGCGATGCCGAGGTGCCACATGTTGATGTTGGATAGTTGTCTTGAACAAAAGCCTTGAAGCATCCTTGGGCACAGGAAGGGATAAAAGTGCTGACTTCACTGGATAGTTCGACGTCATTGGCGCCAGCAATTGATACTAAGGTCCCTATCAACAGCAGTCGAAGAAGCGGCTTCAGTGCCATGCTATAAAACATCTATAGCTTTCATGTCAGTAAGTCGTCCTTGATAAATGTCCGTTATGCAATGAGAGTATTATATGATGACCATAGCCGGCTCAACATAACGGAATAGACATCAAAGAAGTGAAGAGACCACCATCATAAGGTAGATGGGATACGTCAAGCCTCGCCTTGGAGGCCTGGAGGTAATGAGGCCGCCGGGCTAATGTTGGGGGAGGTCTCATGTATGGGACATACATACCTAGGAAATAGAAATCAGGTCTGTGAAAGACGGCCAGCAAACCATCGTGGTAGTCTATGGACTCTGCACTGCCAACAAATGAGATGCTAGGATTGCTATGCTTATTCACACACGTCGAGAACAAACGGGCAGGAAAAAAACTGAAAAATGCCAGAAGACCACAAGAGAGAAAAGAATAGATGTCAGGCAATAGGTAGATTACAATAGTAGGAAATGCGAAGCAAGGAAAAAACTGAAAAAAGACACAATCGTAGCAAGTCTCGTTACAGATTCGAATACCAGGACCGAAGAGAAACGAAAAGGGGCCTTGTGAATGGCGGCTATCCCTCTAATATGAGGTCGCGGTTCGAGGTCAAACATCCTTGGACGACGAATCAGGCATGCATATGACAAGGCGACTCGAGGCTGGCACTGACTGGGCAGCAGCAGCAGCCGCATCGAGAAAAAGTACGGTCATTTCGAGTGAACAGACAAGCCATGCCGCCGACCAACAGCGCGTCGCATATTGCTACCCGGTCCGTAGCGAGCTACTGTTGCGTCATGGCTTAGCCTGCAGAGTATATTCACAGATCCGGGCATCTCAAGAGCCAAGTCTGGATGCAGATCCCGCCGAACTCATCGAGGAAACGGTGGACAAGAAGGTCGAGTCGAGCTCACTGATTGGCCAGAGAAGCAATCGTCGTGCCTGTGACTGGCCAGTTCGACCCCCAGTATCCATTCGGAAGCGTTCACCAGAGACCAAATGCCCATACCCTTTTGGTCTGCAAGAATAGAAGCGAATGGTACGCCAAGATGGGCTGCGCCTTGGTTGGACGATTTTGGTGTGGCCACCAATTTGCGCGCGCCTAAATAAGAGTTTTGGCTTTTTGGCTTTTTGGCTTTTGGGGCCCTTTGGATGCTGGCAAAATGCTGGGTGCAGGTGCAGGTGCAGGTAAAGCGCTGGGCGCTGGGCGCTTAAAAAAAGGTACGCGCATATGCACCAACATCGATTTTGACCAATTGGGGGGCAGTGTCTGGCAGTGTCTGCTGCAGTCGGCATCTCGACTGCGACGGACAGAGGTCGGTGCTTTGCATCATTGCCTGTTTCGTTTTGTCTCTCGAGGCGCAGAGGACCGGATGTGACCATTACTGCATCAATATTGGCTTCCTCGCCACGATTGGATTCTGCATTGTTATATACTTTTGGCAGTTCCCCGTACGATGTTGATGCATCAAGTTGAATCTATACTTGGGACATGATATAGGTTAAATTAGTGTATCCTGACAAACCTGGCTTCTCACAGATGCTGCATGTACAATTCTCTATTGTACAGCTGTTGTGACACAAGAATCCCAGAGCCTTGCAAGACAATATTCACTGATACCAGTCATGATATGGCAGGATTTCGGAACTCTTCGGCAATTTCAGAATAGCTTTTGTTTTGCTTCTCATTGTTGGTATCATGCACATCGTCTCGGTCTATCTGCTTTGGATTTTCCCTCTTCTTTTTTCTGTCGAAACATGACTTCCTTCTCATGACATTAGCTGCATCCACATTTGCTCTGTTGATTTTGACACGCTCTCTCAGATATTCCTACGCCAGAAGCAACATGTCGTTACCGTCAAGCAAACATAGAGTCCGATGAGCCAAGTCAATCAATCCTGTCCTCTGTGTGTTCGTCTCCAGTAGGGATCGTATCGCTAGACAACCTCGCTCAGTCCTACTGAGCTGAAGGATTGAACCCAGCCTGTGCCCGACTGGACTTGATAACACGCTGCACCTCGGCCTCTGTCGTGTCCCAGTCATCCGGAACAAGCCGAATCAGATCGATCTCGTATTTCTCGGTAATGCTTTGCAGTGCTTCGAAGCTCTTCTTGTCGAAGATGAAGGTGATACTGACACCGACACGGCCAAAACGGCCTGTTCGTCCAATTCGGTGCAGGTAAGTCTCACCGTCAGGCTCTCGGTCACCAAAGCCCTTCATCGGGACATCGTAATTGATGACCATGTTGACACTCGAAACATCAATACCTCGAGCGAGCACGTTGGTGGTGATGAGCACCTTGGTCTTGCCGGTTCTGAATTCATCAATAAGGGCATCGCGAGCAGCACCCTCGAATGCACCATGAAGAGCCGTGACCTTGTGTCCATCCTCGGTCATGCGCTTTTGAATTTCATTAGCACTCTCACGCGTCTGTTAAAGTCAATTAGCAATGCTCGTTCTGAAATGGCGATTGTGGTATCTACCTTGACGAATATTATAGACGAGCCAATGGTCAGGAGACCATAAAGCTGGCACAGAATGCCATACTTGTCTGCTTCTGATGGGCAGTCCATGAACATTTGTGAAATTCCGCGGACCGTAAGCTCTTGCACCTTGAGCTTGATCTGGTTGGCATTCGGGGCAAACTTGGTGGCGTATTTGTGCACAACATCGGGGAAAGTAGCCGAAAAGAGGAGAATCTGAACGGTCTTGGGGATCATGTTCTTGACACGAGCACACTGGTCACCGAGACCCTGCTGGTCCAGCATGTTGTCAGCCTCGTCAATAACGAGGACCTTGAACTGCGAAGCATCAATTTGTCTTCTTCTGATGAGATCCATGACGGTACCAGGTGTGGCGCAAATGACATTGGCTTCGACCTTTGCATCCCTGGCAATGTTACCAGGAACAGCAGCCTCCACGACCAGACCCTCGCAGAACTGGCCAATGTGCTGGACAACGCCCTGGATCTGGCGGGCCAACTCACGAGTGGGAGCCAAGATTAGAGCTTGTGGTTGAGACGGCTGGCTCATGTCTACGCGAGAAAGGACTGTCGTGACGAAGGCAGCCGTCTTTCCGGTACCAGACTGCGATTGAGCGATCATGTTTTGGGGCGGGTCTGCCAACATGAGCGGCAGCGCCTTCTCTTGCACCTTTGAGGGCTTGTGGAACTGAAGAGCGAGGAGACCCTTAAGTACAGCGTCCGGCCTGTGAAGGTTGAAGTGTTAGTTGACAGTCGTCCGATCCGATAATGTCAAAGTCCTCTTGGTTGACTTACAGACCGAGCTCCTCGAAGGACTTGGCAGAGCCTAGAGGGTGGTCTTGGTCTTGCTGAAGCTGGTTCAGCGAAACCTCGACATCGTAGTCTACCTGCTGCAAGTTGGATTCGGTTGCGACATCGCCAGCGCCATCGGCATCTTGGGGGGCTGCGACGACATCGCCCTCAGGCTTCGTGATGCGACTTGCGAGATCAGACATCTTCAAATAGCTGATCGCGACTGGTGCGATTGGACGTCGCGGTTGCGGTGGTTTGGATCGGTTGGATTAAAGTTGAAACTGGCAGCACCAAGGTTGTGGTGGACCAGGCGCAAAGGTTGCGACTCTGGAGCAGTGTAGGTATGAAATTCTGGGACGGGAGAGGAGTTAGCTACTCAAAGTATGAGATGGAAATACCAAGGGTCGTTGTCCAAACATGGCTCACTCACGTGGTTGTCAAGTCCTGCAACGCCTCAAGCAAGGTGGTTGAGTTGGTGGTGATGCTTGAAAGAGATGGACCTGCGTGATCGTGAACGAAAGAGGTCAGAGGTTCAGGTCTAGCTTGACGTGACGAACGAACCCAGGCAGTCAAGTCAACAGGGCAGGGAGTGATGAAATTCTGGTGGGGTTGTCAAAGGTCGGTCGGCGATGGCGGGGTGAAGCTCAAGCTCCCAGCGCGGGTTGGCCGCGGGCGGGCAGGCAGGCGGGCACCTCCCCCTTCATCAGAGGCTCAAAAAAAGAAAAAAGCAGGGGTCCGAATCATTCAGCCCAACCCAATTCATGGAAAGCATGGAGGGGCGACAGGTCGGGTATGTACGTAGTATTACTCCATACAGGCAGGCAACTGCTTGTCATCTTGGGCAGCTGCTAGGTCCATCTCGAAATGTTTACACGACCATACACAACAGTATATCATGGAACATATGGGTTAATTGATCTCTCATACTTCATATAGTAGGTCCTTTTGACAAAGCCATAATATATTCTGAAGTATTCAAGAATCAGAATCTACTACAATGTTATAGACTCGGAGGATAATGTAATCAGTGCAAAAAGATAATCACTTGAACTTTGGCGGTTCAATGCGTGCCGAGCTGCTGGATGGATCCCCGCTGGGCGTTATTTAGCGAGCACCAGCCAGCGATTTACATTACAGTACCCAGCGTCTGCGACCTTGTCTAGGTGGGCTGTGCCTCGTGGTTTCTCGACCTAATTCGCTAGAAAACAAGGACCTGAACCTTGGGATCCCCTCTACCTGGAGAATACCAAGGCCGCATCATGACATTGGCCATGTCGCACGGAGCATACGTAACAACTTGTCCTGATTTCTCTACCTATCTTTGCAGTTTCTGCTGAATGAATACTTCTGTCAACTGCTGCTCCTCCTCTCTGTCTATGTCGCATGTCTGCAATACTGTCGCTTCGTCTTCCGCACACTCCTCTTAATACCCTCAAACAGCAGTCATGGCCGAGGTCGATGTCCCGCCGACCTTCGGCGCCGAACTAAAGGTATGCCACAGCCCAGTAATGCCCTCCCCCTTTCGGACTCTTGCTTCGGACGAACAGCTAGCATATGCGCACATGGGATCGAAGCGACGGAGGCCACTTCAAGTTTCTATGCTCACCTCTCGCTTAAACAGGATGGTTTCCGACCGGCTAGCGCTTGGGTTGCCAATGGCATCGCCTGGCTGGACGACATACAGCAATATTACCGTGAACGAAGCGCAATCGAGAAGGAATATAGTGCGAGACTCAACGCACTGGCAAAGAAATATTTCGAAAAGAAGAACAAAAAGTCCTCCAGTCTGAGCGTGGGCGACACGCCAACCATGACCCCCGGCTCCCTCGAGAGTGCTTCGCTTACGACATGGACAACACAGCTGACGACACTGGAGTCGAGGGCTGATGAGCACGAAAAGTATGCCAATGAGCTGATCGTCAAGGTCGCTGACCCCCTCAAGTTCTTTGGCTCCAAGTTTGAGGAGCTGCGCAAGCGACATGTCGAGTACGCCGATAATCTCGAGGCCGAACGAGACTCTTCGTATGCTGCTTTGAAAAAGACCAAGGGAAAATATGACACGGCTTGCTCGGAACTCGAAAGTAAGCGGAAGAAGACCGAATCGTCGTTCGATAAGTCAAAGGCACAGAGCAATTACCAGCAACAGTTGCAGGAGGCCAACAATGCCAAGAACACATACCTTATTGCCATTAATGTTACCAACAAGCAAAAGGAAAAGTACTACCATGAATATGTTCCGGAACTTTTGGATAGTTTGCAGGACCTCTCGGAATTCAAGACGCTCAAATTAAACGGTCTGTGGACCATGGCCGCTTCTCTGGAGACTGGGATGCTGCAGCAAAGCAATTCGCTCATCGAGAATCTTTCTCAGGAGGTTCAACGCAACCAGCCACATCTCGACTCCATGATGTACATACGTCATAACATGGGCTCATGGCAGGAACCTGCCGACAAGGGTTTTGAGCCGAGTCCTGTTTGGCACGACGATGATACCATGATTATTGATGAGCCAGCCAAGATCTTCCTGCGCAACGTTCTCAACAAGTCCAAGAGCCAGCTGGGAGATCTACGACGAGAAGTGGACAAGAAACGGAGAGAGGTAGAAGGCGTAAAGAGGACGAAAGAACGGGTGCGGGATGGCTCTGAAGCCAAGGACGAAGTCCTGATAGTGTCACAATTATTCGCGCTGCAAGAGCAGCTCCACCAGGTTGACCGGAAGCGCGTCACGGCCGAGGTCGAAACTTCGACAATCACATCGACAATAGGAGACGTTACCTTGGGCGCCAAGAACCACAATTTCAAGTCACAGACGTTCAAGATCCCCACCAATTGCGATCTTTGTGGCGAGAGGATATGGGGATTGTCGGCAAAGGGCTTCGACTGTCGTGATTGCGGTTACACCTGCCACAGCAAATGTGAAATGAAGGTGCCCGCCGAGTGTCCGGGTGAATTGTCCAAGGAGGAGCGCAAGAAATACAAGTCAGAGCGACAAACAGCCGCGGGCACTTTACTCAAACCTACCGGCACACCAGATCATGTCGCTGAGATGCCCGATCTCAGTCGCTCGAACACAATGAACTCGCTGAGCTCAGGCTACGCGGCCAGCGCCCATCGTTCTGTGACAGGCTCGGTATCTGCGCCAAATGAACCTGGCGAGGACGCGCCACCTGCGCCTGGTCCCAGGCCGTCCATTCCTTCGGCTTCTGCCTCCACCAGAAAGCCGCGCCTCATGGCTCCTCCACCGAGTGCATATATTAGTGAGTTGCCTGGCAGTTCGGTCAACGGCTCAGCAGCGAGCAAGCCAGAACAAAAGGGTAAAATATTGTATACATTCGAGGCCAACGGTGAGGGTGAATTATCGGTCCCTGAAGGCCGTGAGGTTACAATAATAGAGGCAGATGGTATGTTCAAACACGCTGACCCCCTCTGATTATATGCTCTGCAAGTTGGCAAGATACTAATGAGACCATAGACGGGTCTGGGTGGGTCAAGGTGCGCGCAGGCTATAAGGAAGGCATCGTGCCCGCAACCTATCTAGAGGTGTTCCCAGCCGCTCCAGCGCCGATTGTGCCGCAAGATACCGGCAGTACTGCTAATCGTCCTGGATCAACTTATTCCAATTCTGGTTCGTCGATTGGCGGCGCCCCGACAGGCAAGAAGAAGGGACCTGCAGTAGCACCAAGACGGGGGGCCAAGAAGCTCAAGTACGTTGTAGCTTTGTATGACTATACTTCTCAGAGTGATGCAGAGCATAGCATGGCAGAAGGAGACCGGTTTGTGTTGGTCAAGGAAGATCCTGGCGATGGATGGGCAGAGGTTGAAAAGGGCGGTGTTACGAAGAGTGTCCCTGCAAGCTATGTCTCGGCGGACTCATCATAGGCTGTGAAGTCAAAGACAAGAAACATTCTGTATGGCCTCCAAAGAAGCACCCAGGAAATCAGGCTGGCTCATTTTGCCTAAGTCTCTCTCTCTCATTCATGTTGGAACTGCGGCCACTTTGTAGTGGAACAGTTCAACCACAAGAGGTAGCAAGACACGATTTCCTGTCGTGATAAAACATGACAAAACAATTGAATTATTATCAATATCTATGTTTTCCTGAAGTTATTCCAAATGAAACAATGTCTCATTCGCGGTTGAGAGGACAGCTGAAATGAATAGTAGATAGAGTATAAAGTTGAAAGGACCATAGAGGCCAGTGCGGAACCCAATCCGTACCTACCTGGTGGGGCAAAATTTTCCCATCCAAGCAACATTGAACCCCAGCTTTTGCCAGAAAATATTGATTGCTTGTTTGCACCATACCTCATTTCACCGCCCAAGCCCATCTTTGCACGCAGCCGCATTTGTCTTCAGTCGACATTTCAATATCCAAAAGACGCCTCTGTTTTTAATCAGCGACCGTGAAAGTGCGGGGTCTTGTGACTGCTGCTGGTTGTCGCCATTTCGCATTTCCATCTCTTTTCCCCCGGACGGAAAAGCCAACGAGTAGCCACACATTTCGGAGAAGCAGGGGAAAGAGAAAGAAAAAAAACACAACAACAACAACACAATGGCCCAGGGCACAATAAAACCCAAGGCGTTTGCGCAAAAGCCGACCAAGCCCAACCCGGCCAAGACGAAAAAGGGCGCGCGCGTGCTCAAGCCCAAGAAGGCGACGGGGGCGGCCAAGGTGCAGAAGAAGTACAGCGCCGGCCTCGCGCACAAGACGGAGAAGCTGCTGGGCGAGCGCGCGGGACACCTCGAGATGATTGGCAAGGGGCGCGACCGGTCGGGGGCCAAGAAGGAGGACGAGGCAAAGGGGGGCGGCAGCAGGAAGTTTGGTTGAAAAAAAGTAGCAAAACGGGAGAGAGAGACCCCCTTGGCAAACCTCCCCTCGCAAATACCCCTTCCGCCTTCAGTGGTGGGATTAGAAAAGAGAAAGAGAAAGGACTCGGGAGGTACTGGGAATGAGGAAAGGGGTAGTTAGGTCTGTGGAAGAAAACATCACATGATACCAAGATGGAAAGGCAAAGGGACGGCAGCGGGAGGCGTGCTGCCATTTGAGAAAGGGAGGAGCGAACAATTTTTATCAAGAAAGAGAGATGTGCTATCTGGACTTGGTGCGTGTGGTCTGGAGGGAGTCCTGAGGACTTCGCCTGGACAACAAAGAAGCCTCGGGAGACTTGCTCAGCCACGCAACGGCTGCCGCGATCATCTCACAGGCAGAGGGCGTTGTCCACGAAGATGGCCTCTTGACTGGGACTCGGACTCTCAACGATCATCTATGATATGCCAGCAGTCAGCAGCCAGCAGCATGTTTGCATGTTGCATGCAGATGGGCTCAGTGAATGGCTCTGTCTCATCAGAACCTACGCTACCTCGGTCAATAATCAGCAAAAACTGTTGAACAGGATAAGAGCTCAGCAGTGCTATTGCGCCTCGTCCCATTAAGACAAGCCGGGGAACTTGATCCTACGTACAAAGCGATTATGATTGAATATATACTATAAACCGCTTTTCTTCGTCCAAGTACTCTATGCTCTGACGAAACTTTTTGTATCTAACCGGTCTAAATGCATTTTTGATGTTCATCGACTAAACGAGCCAGATAACCCTTGATCGCTTCCAAGTCCTCGTCAACACGAACCCGCCAGCTCGAGACCGCCACTCGCACAGCCGTCGCGCCCTTCCACTTGGTACCGCTGACGTACCATTCACCTCCCTCGTGGATGGAGCCGACGAGCTTCTCGTTGAGCGCCTCGTCCTTGGCCCGGAAGAGGACCACCATGTGCGTATCCTCAATGGCTGCGCGGTTATTTTGCGGCAACAGGATGTAATCGGGGCTGGCGCTGATGACCTCGGCCACGCCGCGGGCCAGCCGCACCATGCGCGCCAGGATCGCCGCCAGCCCTTCGCGGCCCTCGCTGAGCAGCACGGCGTAGACGGGCAGGGCGCGGAAGCGGCGCGAGTTTTGCAGGTCCACGTTGAGGGGGCTCTGGATCGTGATGGCGCCGGAGCCAGAGGACAGGTAGGCCGCGTTGGGGTTCTTGCAGACGCTGGTCAGGACGGACGCCTTGCGCGTGAAGAACATGCCGCAGTCGTAGGGGACGTTGAGCAGCTTGTGCCCGTCGACGGTGATGCTGTCGGCCAGCTCGAGACCAGAGGCGTAGGCGCGCAGCCGGGCAAACTCGGGCGTGGGGGGCAGGCACCGGGCAAAGATGCCAAAGGCGCCGTCGACGTGGATCCAGGAGCCGTAGCGGTCCGCCAGCTCGCGGAGCCGGCGCATGTCCTCGAGCCCCGTGGTGGCGAAGCGGCCCGTGTTGACCTCGCCGACGCTCAGAGCAATAATGCTCGCCACGCCCTCGCGCCGCAGCTCGCGCTCGACGGCGTGTATGTCGAGTCGCCAGGGCTCGTCCTCGCTGTGCGGCAGCTCCTTTACTGAGAACCTGCCAAGCCCGACAATGGAGGCCGCCTTGTAGAGCGAGCTGTGGCCCATGCTCGTCAAGACCTGCACATACCTGATGCCCGCCTGGGCACACGCGGCCAGCAGGCCAAGCTCTCCCACGCCATCGAGGATTCCCTGTGGCTTGAGCTTGGCCTGGATGACGGCTTCCCTGCCGCAGCCGAGACCCAGAGTGTTGCTGGCCGTGGCGCCAGTGGTTAGAGTCCGGCCTTCCCAGTCGGCAGCATCGCCCAGATCGAGGAGGGCAATCAGCATTCTCAGCGCCGCATCCTCGACCTCGGTTGCAATGGTCTGAGTGGGCAGGTGGACTTGGACATTCTGGTCATAGGCCGTCACAATGTTATCGGCGACCTCGGCGATGGGAAGCGTCGAGCCCGTCACGAAGCCATAGTACCTACCTGAGAGGTTCTGGCCGTTTAGTGCAGGAACGATATCGTTGAGCAGGTGGTCCAAGGTGGCCGCATGCCCCCGTCCAGAGAGATAGCGGTCATCGTCTGGCTGCGGCAACGAAGCCCGGCCTGCCTCGAGCTGTGCGGGCTTGGGGAGGACCGCAGGTTCAGCACCAGCAGCATCTCTGGTTGAAGCCGTCACCGAAGACCTGATGCGGGTATAGGCCCGCTGCAGGAAATCATCGTCAGCGGCCGGTTCTCCATTGAAAGCAGCCATGTTATTATCGAGTCAGTACTACACGACACGACACGACACGAACCCCCAACCCAGCGGAGGCTCCGTAAGGTTTGGGTATGTACTTTTTGACTTGCCCTGAATTGGATGCAAGACCCTGGGACCCAGCAGTCTGGCACAGGCTGACAGCACCAAAGCAAACCTACGCCAACCCGCACCTCCTCCTCGGAAGCCGCTAAGCCAGTCAGGGGAGATTGCCGGCTTGGGGGGTGGGATGATGAACACGTCTAATCCTCCCGTCGGTGCCGTGTAACAAGACCAATTGATGGTTTTGAACTGACCCTGCGCTGTGGCGGCACTGGGAGTGGACAAGTAATGGGTAGTGATTCCAGCAGTGTGGTTCTGGCTTGGGACGTTCCGTCTTAGGCGTCGGAGAATTCCTCGGTTTGGGGTTGGTGTCCACTGGGTGCAGGGTCAGCTTACTGCTATGTGCTACAGACTACTTGGTTACCTTCGGAACCTAAGGCAACTTTGGCTGGGGGCTTAAGGACTAATCAAAAGTGACAAGCAGGTTATAGGCTGTGGAGTTGTGGGAAGATGGAGGGCTTGACTGGAGGATTGTACCTGTATATCCTATACCAGTATAGGCTCGAGAGCGGAACGGTACTTTTGATCAGCTAAAGAAGTATTTGTCCATTAGCTTGGTGGAAAAATCGCCTGATTTTAATATATCGATGTATGTATTGATGGGAAGGCTGGGATTGCACAATTTTTTTTTTCCCTCCTCCCTTCTGTAGCGACGCGGAATGGGGTTTTCTCACACAATAATACAGTAGCCGAGCTGCAAGACACGTTGTCCAGGTCTTTCAAGCGTCTGCTGAATTTGAAAAAGGTAAACAGGGCTTGAGATTAGCCGATAATGTCGGTATGTATGTAGGTGATGCAGGTATGTTCGCTATCAGGGCAGGGATGACAATATCGAGTGCCAGCTTCTCACAAGTCGATATCCTGCTTTCTTTTGATACCAACAAGATCACTGGCAAATCACTTGCTGCAACAGCAGCTATTTGTACGCAAATTCTTTGAGGTTATCGTGAACTCAACTGATCGCATACTGTTTCCTTTCAACTGATCCTTCGACTATGGTCTTCAAACCAAGTGGGCTCAAGTGGACTCTAGACGCTTGACTTGGCTGTTGTTCAAGGATTTCCCCTCGTCGTTACTAGCGTCAAAGGTTGAGTCTTGCCCGATTGAATGTGGGATGGGAAGCTGGAACTAGACGACTGCTTCATCGGCCATGACTCTGTCCTGAAGGGCACCCGTTGGAACTGTCAAGCGTAGCAAGCGGGAAGCAAAGTAGAGACCCAATGCAGGTTTGAATCATGGTTACAACGTCTGACGCTGCCAGGCTCACTGCAGTGCACACCCGTGCCGCACAACGCAAACGAGAGACAAAAGCGAGGCGGGGGGCTCTCAAGTGCTTTCCATGTCGTTTGGGAAGAGGCGGTTCGGATTTGGAATTTCCTCTTCAGTCATTTTTTAATCCACTTCTCCCCTCTCCCGTGCGTGAACCCCTGTTGCAAAGAACCCAGCAGTTTGGTTACCTTTCACCGGAAAACAATGGCCGGGAACAGGCATCGAAAGCCGGGCCGTGCCAATTGGTTGGTTGGTGGTCGATGCATTGGATCAGCGCAGCTAAGTATGAGAGGGAAAAAAAAAACAGCCCCCATTAGGGTATTCGTTAGCGGTACACACACTGTACCTCTACACGACCCTTGATCCAGCAAAGTCAAATGGAAAGCGTCTGGCGTGTTGCAACAGCTGAGTCGATGGTGAATACTGCTGGAGGCAAATGGATGAGATGCCTGTATGCATTCTACTAGGGGTTCCTGCGTGGACTTGGAGGGGAGAAAATATCCAAGTCAGAAAGTAGGAGAGGCCTGCGCAATCACGAAGCACCTATACTGGGTTTGGAATATGGTGATCTGATATGCGATGGCCCTGGTTTCGCGGCCGCGGCGGCAGAGGTGAGGGTGAGAGGAACAACTCACGATGCATGAAAGCGAGTACGGCGCGCATGTGCCTTGTTTGCTGCTCGGGTGCATCTTGGGCGACCCCAATGCAACAATGGCAGGGCCGGTGTATCAAGCTAATCAAGTAGCAGACTTTCAAAAGTTGACTTGTTTGCGCAAGTGTGTAGATTCCGTCGGTCCTCGGACGCCCTCGTGGCCTGTGATGCAGTCCTTTGGTCTGTATTAAAAGCTCCACGTATGCATTCGGATGAGCCATGGTGGTCCGGCGGCTCCATTTCCCCCGAAGGAGTCCAGGACGGAATGTCCGGTTCCTTTCTTGCCAATTTCGTTTTCAGCTACAGTTTGCTGGAACGTTGCGTGAAGCACTGACGATGATTGAGTTTTGCTTGAACGTCTTTTCCCATTCGCATGTGTGGGCGCGGCAATAGGGGCAGTTAATTCGTGTTGGAGCCATTCCAATATGAAAACAAAAGTACAAGAAGAAATGTGAAAGTGCAAAGTGAGCATGAATTGCTGTGTAGGAGGGATGCCGAGCGGCTCGCACACATGTGGTGATACAACCGATCTTGCCGCAGTCTGTTGTAATCACCTGCAAGTAGGGACGGACAGCCTGCGGGTGCGGCAGGGTAGGTGGCAGTAGTAATTACTAGCTCAGAGCACGTCGTTGCTGTTCACGGTTCGTGTATGTACGTTGTGTGTCGTTTCCAAAGAGATTCATGCGCCTGGCCGAGTGTCTCCAGTGCTATTGAAAAGCCATATAATAGAGTTTCTGCATGACATGGAGTGACCTCGGACCCCTCCTGGAGCCGCTAGAGTGAAGACGGGTACGCCGTCAAGCCTCCGAACCCGAGGGAGTGGTACTATAGAATTCGTGGTCTGGGTTGGCGGTGTCTATACGGCGCAGGGCCCAATTTGATGGGAGTGGTTCACAGATTGGCGGCCCGCCTATAACAAGCACGTATTTGATGCAGGAGCCAAGAAAGGCACTGCCGACGACAAGATCTTCATTTTTGTTTCTTGTTCAAGGCTGTGCCAGTAGGCTGTGTCCGGAACACATGGAGAGCGCGAGAGGAACTCGCGTACTAACCAGGTCGAATATGAGCAATGATGCTGTTCATGCTGTAGATCATGCCTTCGGAGCAAGTAGGAGATACGCAGGTACGGCCTCTTCTCCGAGCTTCTGCACGATTCGTACTGTACTGTCATTTTCACGGATGTCGTCTCGAGGTTTTGCTTGGCAATTGGCCTTGCGAGAGTGAGTGGGAAAAAAAGAGGCAGGGCGGCTGTCCGTTCATCCGTCAGTGCTTTCGACCTGCATGCATTATCAGTCCACAGAAATCAGCTTCTGCAATATCGAGAATTAGTCATACATATTGAGAGACCCTTGTGATAAGTGGCTCGAGAAGAAAATCTGGAGCAGCAGACAAGTGATATAACGGTCATCGCATCGTACAGGGGTGAAAAAGTCTTTGCGTGTGTACAAAGTAGTAGTTGTCTGTAGGTGGTTCCAACGGTCAACGCCCCTCCTCGGTGAGGCGCAAGCAGCAGGTCGCAGTACAACCGAATCAGTGCAGGGCAGACAAGCAGCATGTTGGAGAATTTCGGGTGACTTCAATCAGAGCGCTGAGAAATACATGGCAACACTCGACCATCTCCAGAGTTCCGCGGTAGCCGAAGCGACTTGAGGAGGAGAATTTCCAACGAGACGGAGTCGAGGCAATGTCTTGTGCTCAGTTTCGGTTTGGAAGTTGATATATCTCTTCTGCCCGGGCAGCTTGTTTGTGTTCGATCCCGTTGCGGCAGGCGAAGAGTAGCGCGGCGCAGTGCAATGCAGTGCAGCAAAGAATAATGCACACAAAGTAGTACACTCAACGATTACCTAAATATGGGCTTTTGAAATATGAATGCACCACCTACTGTACTAGCCGTTCTGTCAATGTGGTAAGCACTCGGGTAGGTACGTACACATCTACCCACATAGCATCATCAGTCTTCACATATTCCCTGTGCGCGCACACGTCCATATCACGTACAATGGACCAAGAATAATGACTGGCGCGTGCCGGGGCGGCACATCAGCACATCAAACCCATGGCCGGATGGATCCAGAATTAGGCGGACTTGGGTGGAGAACTCCATGCCTTGGCCCTGTTCCGCAGCGCTGGACTGGAGTTGATTGCTTGGGGTGAGTAATAAGGTCAACCAGAAAAGACTGAGAAGAAGGTGTGTGTGTGTGCGTGGGCGCGCGCGAGTGACAATGAAACGAAAGAAGCGGTACAATTCTGTTACAACTAGTTGTATGTAGCTGTTTAGCATCAAAAACTCCAGTCCACACAGCACAGACGACAGGTTTTGCCATGTTACATTTGATTCCCATTGAGCTCCCACCAAGCTCCAGCTGCCACCAAGCAGATCCAGAGAAATCCGGCTGCTTGCTTTACTGATAGCCGCTGCAGCACTTGGCTAAGACAATTCCAGTAGCGAACAGCACGCCCAGGCAAGGTTTTGATTTAATTTCCCGGCTCCATTCATATACTTCAGCCCGTTCTCATGCACAAACACGTACGTACCACTTGTAATGTATGTACAAGCTATGTATGTGTGTATGTATATATTTGATGTACGCAGGCAGCTAGGTATGCATGTACGCAATAGGTACTTGATAGTTTCACCTGTTTGTAGGGGCACGTACTATACCATGCATAGTTATTGACCTACATGCGTACATACATTGCTACATGCTTCGTACTTGCCTCACAAACAACTGCCTTGCCCCGAGGGGCATGTGAAGCAAGTACGAGGGGCACACCAGGGCACCTGCTTTGCCTGCATGGGGGCGATTTGGAGGGTTTGGAGGGTTTGGAGGGGTGGTTGATTCAAGTTCGCCGCTGAAGGGAAGGGAAAAGAAGGAAAATGAGGAATGTGTAACGGCACCGCTACATACTCTGTGCAGGACACTACCTACCACCGACACTTATTATTAACTCACATGCATACTATTAACCTACTACAGTACAGTCTCGTCAAGTCCCCCAAAAAAGAATCAAATCAGAAATCAGAAGAGATAATTCCCACCGGGACTTGATCCCACCCCTCCTCTTTTCCTTTTAGCTAGTATCTGCAAGCCACAAAAGAAAGAATACACCCCCCTCCCTCCACAGCAAAAAGAAGACTACTACTACTTGACTACTGCCTACTGCCTACTACTACTTACTTACCTACTACCGATCCCCAAGCTTCCCTCCACCTTAGGGCCCAGCGATCCCAGGAAGACGGTTTCGCCGCCAGGACTCTATTTGCTTCTGACACGACTTATCTCACTCCCCAATCAGCTTCTGCCGCGACATTTATCTTCTGGGGCTGCTGGGGTGGGCTTTCTACTCAAAGTAAGAAAAGGCAAATTAGGGGTGACCGAAGAGACGGGGGGTGGGCGTTCTCGCATATCTGCAGTACACCCAAACCAGTCTCCTGGGTCCGAACCAAAATTCCAGCCATCCGGATCACTTCACTGGTTCTCGCTCGAACCTCATGGTGACAAAGACAAGGAGAGCCCTGCCCTAGGAACGAGACTTGACGGGGACTGGACCCTCTATTCTATGCCCTGGCCACATATACACTGCTCGGCTTCTGTTCATGGTAATCAGTTTGTCAATTACTGAGAGAAAAGAGAGAGAGAGAGAAAGACGGTGCCTTCGCTACCTACCTGTATATGCTTGTTTGAATTTTTGTGCGCCGTGTTTTCTGTTGTTCATTTTCCTACTCTTTTTTCTTTTTTTTTTTTTTGAACAAGTTCGTCAGATTTACCTGATCCTAATTGCATACATACCCCCCGTCCTGCAACCCCCCGACACGATCGCATCCGGTATATCGCACGACTATCCTCAAAGAAACGTTTCTTTTTATTTATTTCCTACCATTCAAAATTAAGCCAAGGAGGAAGAGATTTAGTGCTTTCCCAGCTTGGTGATCAGCTATCGATCGACTTCTTGTTGTGGCAGGAGTCAGCCATAATGTCTTCGCAACGGGCAGAAAACAGTAGCCGAGCCAACGAGACGAGTCAATATAACGCCGCCAACCAGACTGGACAGCAAATACCAACTCCGATGGACGGTATCAGTCTAATGAACTATCCCTTCACATTTGAGCAAAACGTCGATGATGCCGTTACCGCCTCATTCCGCATAGAAGCTGATGTATGACCACAAATATCCACAAAGGTCGAGTGCGAACTCATTAACTGAATCACTGACTGACCGCGCAAATAGCCTCATCCCTCGCAATCGAACAGTCCGTAAGTCGATACTTGATCTTGTGAACTCTTTCTGACATGCTACTCACCTGTTGACAACAGGGATACACATTCAATTACAAGCAGTATATCAAGATATCGTGTAGAAAATGGAAGAACCTTTCACGCGTATAAGGACGGATGTATGTGTATTCAAATTCAACAATGCCACTACTGCAACTGCTGTTGCACCACTCTTCGATCACGGTTATCTGCTCGGATGCTCACGCGAATCACGAACAGCATATATTTTTCCCAACGACCAAGAGGAGCTTGACCGACAGGAATTTCAATACGTCGTCATCAAGCACCTGATGAATGGAAAACTCTTTTTTGCTCCTTGGACAGACGAAAATCCTCCTCGAAATGTTTTGGACATTGCCACTGGTGCTGGACACTGGGCAATCGAAATGGGAGACAAGTTTCCGTCAGCCAGAATCACAGGGACGGACCTGTCGCCGGTTCAACCGCGAGACGTTCCGGCGAATGTACGGTTCTTTGTGGAAGATAGGTACGTAAAATTTGCCGGCGTTTCTTTGCAAGCACTGCCTTCCTTATTCCCCCATTCATGCCCCTTTTGTCCATCGCTGGCAGGGGCACTGGCATTTGAATCTCTGGCAACGAATGTCTTCACCATTCTGTCCGCGATTTCAGGTGTGGTCAACCTCATTACAGACTTGTTGACCCTCTATGTAGCCGAGACCCGTGGAATTGGTACGGCGAAAATGATCAACTCGATTATATCCATACCCGTTTAACGTTAGGCTGTTGGGAAAACCTCAAGGACGACATCCTCCAAAAGTCATTCGATCAGCTCGCACCCGGCGGCTACTTTGAAGCACAAGAACTGCTCAGCAGTATTCTTTGTGATGACGGCACTATGCAACCAGACTACGAGTTGAAGGTACACGTGGACGACCTCGAAGACGCTACGGCAACCATAGGCCGGCCCCTTCGCACGGCGGATCAGTGGAAACAGGCCATGAGAGACGTGGGTTTCGTTGATGTGCAAGAGGTCGCGTACAAGATGCCCATCAACGGATGGGCCAAGAATCTCAAATATAAGCAGCTGGGGAAGATGTGGGAGCATAACTGGCTGGATTGCATACATGCTCTTTCCGTCGGACCGCTGCACCGGGTCAGAGGCTTGAACGACAAACAGATCCAGGTGCGTTTGGAAAGGTCTTTTCTCCCACTGTACTTGGCTACTAACTCTAGCTTAGATGATGCTCGTGCCTGTGAGGCAGGCCATCTCGGATCATAGTGTTCATGCCTATAACAAGTTCTACGTCGTCTGGGGCAGGAAGCCGTATCCAAATGAACAGGTCCAACCACCCAATTCAGAAACTCCAGCCTCTTCGATCTCAGACGATACGGAAATGGGTGGCCTTGCCTAAACCCAAATCAGCTCTTGGCATGGTTACTTCGATCAAGGACTTCACTTCCGATACATGAAGAGCATGAAGCCACTGCTATTTTTTGCAATGGGCAAAGTTCTCAGAAAGAGATGAACAGTAGGGTCGTTGACATATCTCTCGGCACTTCTGCCAGAGCAGGATCAGAATTTCCTGATTCTATGATTTCCTCCCTCTCCCGTGGAGGGGAGACTTGGAGTTAAGGATCAAAGCGGTATATATTGTAATTGGTGTTACCTTCTAGGGGCGTTGTATTTCATGATGATTTCACGACAAATACCCATAACAAAATCACGACACTTAGATAGACTTGTCTCAAGGACGGCCGGTCTCTGAGAGCACACTTGTTGAGCGCAAAGAAAGGAAGAGTCGAGTGTAGTACCAAGATAGCGAACCCAAGAAAAGAATTATTGTACAAAGCAGAACGGAGAAACAGCAACCCGTTGCAAATATTCAATAGCCAAGTCATGGAGTCACTGGTCATCAGGTATTGTCGCCGATCTTGCCCGCCCCAATACCTCCCTCGCCGCATGTGCTGTTAGCTGTACGCGATCTCGAAATTCCGGGTCCTGCTCGCCATCTGTAGCGGCATTTTCGGAGCGGACAATGTCCAATGTTGCCTGCAGCTCCTCAAAGTGGTCTGTAAGCAGGACCCGGACGTCCGCCTCACACTTCTGGACCAAGTCTCTGAAGTAGTTCTTGGTTCGTCGGAGTAAATCCACAAAGATCACGTTGCGTGATAGGTGGCGTCGCATGATACCTTTGCGCCGTCGGTCGGATCCAGTGCCTGGGACAAAATTTGTGAGTGGAAGACTGCTCGACTTTGGAGGAGAGCATTGGGAGGTTACCATATTCATGAATACAGTCTTTATAGGCCGGTTCCATGGATTGGCCCAAGAATGATGTTTGGATACCAGAGAATACGTCGGTTCTCAGGATCCTGCGTGTGGTGATTAGTGCCGTATATCTTCGGAGATTCGATCTTGATGGCCTACATCAACTCTGAGCTCAATTGATCGGCGATCAGTCTCAGCCCATCATTGATCAGATTATGGCGAGATATAAAGGCATCAATCAGGACGTCTGCCACTTCCTGCGACACTTGAGCTGCTGAATCTAAGTCATACTTTATTCAGCATTATAATATCCTCAATGCCGATTAACATTTCGTACTTACCCACGTCTTCGTTGACCCTGTCTATCATTTGGCTGACCCGATTTGTCATATTCCGCTGCCGGCACTTGATGTTGTTTACTAGCCTTGACCATGGTTGATGCAAATCGCTCACCATGGCCTCCAATAGCTCTTCGTTCCAATTTCGGGGACCGACCGCCGGTGTGCAATGGGTGCCAAACTTTCTACAAAATGCAGCGTAGCTCGCTATTCATGTATCAGAATGAATTAACGCTGAAGACGCTCATGATCCACCTACAGTGATGCCACTATTCAAATTAGCCTTCCACTTGGGTCGATGGAACGTATTCTTTGAGAAGTCGACTTACCCCTGCCCAATCTTCCGAAGCATCTAATGCAGCTCGGTTCCAATTATCGAAAAATGCTGACTAGGTATTTAGAAAAGAGGTAGGGATGAATAGGAATCGAAACCTACCATCGTCTCCGAATACAAGGTCTTCAAAATCTGACATGAAACTCCCCGAAAAGGTCCTCAATTGAGACGTTCGTCCTATTAGTTCCTGTTTATGATTGAGCTCCCCATTTTACACTCTTGGTCGGTGAAGAGAAAGATCTTACAACTTTGATTCTTCTTTCAACTGTGTCCACGAGGCTGCAAATCTCTCTTTTGTTCTCGGCATCCAGACTAGGGGCACCCAACTGTATCCAAAGCTCGATGTCGCTCAAGAGGGCGGCAACGTCATTACGCATGAAGCAGACAGCACTGTGGTACTGACTCTCGGAGACAATCGAGATGCAGTGCCGACGCAGCGTCAACATGCCGCTGAGGCACAGGAGCGGCAGAGCCTCATCACGAGGCTGGTCGTGTTTGGACCAGTAGTCGTCCTTGCTCGTACAAAATACCTTGAGCTCGGCATCGCCAGACAGCTCATTCTGGTAGCGGTCTCGAAGGCTCTTATTCACCTTCGCATTGCGGATTGTTACCAAGTAGTGTTTCAGACTAGAGCATGTAATTAGTATGTCAAATTAACATGGTTGTTTGTCCCACTTAGCCATACTCAAACTTTTGAGCCTCCAGTTCTTTGCTATGATGCAGGTTATTTTGGTTAGTACCTGTTCGACAGTGACATCCTTCGACTTCGGAAGAAGGAGCATTTCCACTCACAAGAGCTGTCTCTGCTTTTTACTCAGTTGATGGCAGAGTGCCAACTCTTCATCATTTAGTTCTCCATCCTCATCATCGGCAAGACCTTCGAGTTCTTCTTTGACTTCTGCCAATCTGTCCTCGGTGGTTTCAACCCGATCACACAGTTTTTGGATATGTTTGGCTTTGTTGCCTTTCCAGTCTCTGACGGCTTCTGAGGGCTCAATCACCTGGTGCCCATCAGTCAGTGCACAATCTTCATCCATAGGGTTGAAACGACTCACATCAGACTTGGTGCATATTATACTAATATTCGAAAGCTCGGCTCGCTTTGCCAAGTCGACAACATCTTTGACACTCTCATTTGTGACGGCGCGAAAGATCTCGGTAACGGCAAAGATCTCGTCACATTCGAGTATATAGCGCTCGGTAATATTTCTTCTAGCACTGTTGAGATCTCGGAGCCCTTCGAATGTGCTCTGATTAGTATTTAAACCAACGTAAATGGTTCATCAAAACTAAGAAAACGTACCTGGGAGGTCAGCAAAGATAAGACCCTTGCTCAATACATATGCATTGCTATATACCCTGGGGATTGTCAGTCATTCATGGCTTCCACTTGGAGTGAAGGATATTAATCATACCTCATTTTCCTCACAAAGGGCCATATTGCACGTTCATTGGGCGACCCTGGATCCGACGCCAATCTAGCAAGATACGCGGAGCATTCCTCCAGTGTGTCGAAATTAATCCGGTCATGGAGACCGTCTGTACCAGTGTCTCTGGCCCAAAGCCTCAGCGTGTCGAGCACGGCCTCCTCGGTGCCCGCAGTGAGCATACGGCTTGATCCGCCCAAGCGATCCGCGAACATTGCTTGCAAAGTGGCCCAGGCAACCTTGGAGCGTTGATACAAGTCCTCCCGCTCGTCGCTGGTCATGTCGTCTGCATGGAGCTCGTACTGTCGGAAAGACTGTAGGAAGTCTTTCAGCATATCGTCGAGCGCATCCTGGCTGAACAGCTCCATTTCAATTGCGAAAGAGTCACTATCATGGTAGTGGTACTCGGTAGCGATGCAGGTGCACGCAGATCCGCTATTACTCTACCTCAAATGTTAGAGATTGTCTCGCAGCAATGAAACAAACAATGGGCAAAAGAATTTGCCAGCGATCAACTCACAGTTCTGGCAAGTGATGGGAAATCCAAAAGACAGTTGAGAAGGCTGCTTTTCCCTTGAGCGTTATTAAAGTCAGTCCATGCCCGGAAAAAGCAAGGAATGCAACTTTCAAGACTTACCGGCACCGGAATCTCCCACGAAACCTACAACACGTTTCGTGGGACCTTGATAGTCGGCCAAGGAAGCAGCGTTACGGTACAAGCGCTGAACGGTAGAATCAGGCTCCAGGTGTAAGGAGCCACTGCCCAGAACGTCCTGTAATTTTGCCACAATCTCTTTGGTATCGAACACAGCCTGCTGGAAGACCGGATCGTGGAAGCGGTCTCGAGGAGGTTTCTCATCGCTCACGACGTGTGGGGGTTGCCTGATGCGCGGAGTAGATCGTCGTCTCCCAGCTGTTGTCAGCGTCGGCGTTGGCGTCGGCGTGAGATGTCCTGTAGTTGCAGGTGGCGTCGCGAGCTGACTCGAACTGCTTCGACTATTGGTACTCGGCGTCGATATGCCGTTGATGGCAGACTGGAGCTCGGAAAGGTCAAAGTCGCCATCAGCGCTGGAAATGTTCACGCGGTCGAAGTCTGCGACGAGTTCCTGCTCGACGCTCTGTCGGACACCGTGCCCGCTGATGGAGACCGGTGCCGCCCCGGGAAGGTCGTCCGCGAGTATACGGGGCGTCTCTACGATATGATCTCCAGAGGCGCCTGGTCCGAAGCTGAAAGTGCTTTCCGTTGATGGAGTGAGCAGAGGCGTAGTAGTACTCGATGTTTCGGAAGTCAATGACCTCGCAACCGTTCGTGCGCTGGTCCTGAGAGGGCCGACCGCACTTTGTCCACGAGAGGCTACAGTAATTTGTGTGAGTCGAGTCATTATTCAAAGAAGAAAGTAAGGAGAAAGAGTGAGTATTGGAGTCTTGACAAGGTATCAATTTGAGAAATAGAAAGAACGATGCATCTGCGTCGATACTACTTGTTGGTCTTTATTTCTCTAGCTTCTTCTTTGGTGGAGGCTCTATGATCTGAGTATAGCGAGCTCCGTGTCGTGGTTACATCTTAAACCTTATAGTCTACTTTCACACAGCCTACTTTCCATCCTGGAGACAGACTGGTGGCCTCAATTTGGGCTGTTCCACAGAATGGGCGGTTATGCGCTGAGTCGGTCTCCCAATGCGGTCACAACCAACCAATAGAAGTCGGCTCTGCCTGGAGACCAAGGCTTTAACGCACCATTTCGATGTCGAAATACTGTTGAAGATAAGGACGTGATGTTACGGGTGGCGCAGGTCTGAAGGATTCGAGCAGTCTACTGCACGCTGGTTGTTGGTTTCATATCTCTGCAGCGCCCCCCAAAAGTACCCATGGTGGGAGATACTTGGAGCATGCACTCACTGCCTGACGACACCAGGACATTCAAAATCCAGACTCGTGGCAAGACTTCAAACTATCCTTCTGCCTCCTGGATCAAGGCATTCTTTTGATGTGTTTCGCACCATGTGACTATAGTCGGTGCAATCAATGCTCACACAAAGCAAGATATACACACCAACAGCCAACGATAATTACATTGACCATGAAAAATTGAGAAATCTCCATTCTGCAACATTTTAACAAGATACAGTGAGAATTAGTACCGTGATACGCATCTAGCACCAGTCATCAGCTTTGATGCTGGCATCAAGCGGTCATGAAAGACGACGTTTCACCAATCAGCAAGCCGAGTACCGAAATTGCCCAAACGCAAGGGAAAGGGGAATAAATATCTCACGCAAGCGAACTCAGTGCCTATCCGACAAAGAGTGCATCTCAAATGTTCAACAACATCACCCAGAAAATTTGTCAAGTGGAATCAGCAATTGAACTCTCAATTACACCATAAAAAAGCAATTATAGTCGCCCCACGGTAAGGCCAACCATTGTGTATGATCTAAATGATACGTGAAATATACGACGCATATGGACAATATTGGGGATATATGAATTGGTCGCATTTGGCAACCCTATAATAGACGCCTGATACTTGAATATGATGAGCGAATCAAGAACCACTGTGAATCGCTTCTCAAATGATTACATAAATCGCTCGTATCTATGCCAGGCTCGACACCTTATATCGACGAGGAACTCTGTTGTCGAGCCATTCAAATTCGAGCACGCGAGACTTGTAATATTTTGCCACATTGCGGCACTCACCTGACCTCAAATCGTCTGTCTAGCACTGTGGAAGTCGATCGCCCACATCCTATGATGGTCTCCTCGTTGCATAATACAAGCAAACCCACGGGCTATCCGGGACTATATCACCTTTCGCGGGGGGCTCCGCCGCGATTATGATACAATCTTGGAGACACGACATGTTGCTGAGTCATTACCTATGCCATGACAGTTTCGAACCACGGACCAGGTAAGAGAGAACAAAAAAAAAAAGAAAAAGAAAAAAAAAGCAAGCCGCCATCTACCGTAGTGACCGGAGCAAGTGGCGCCATCGTCAAGCCGGGAGAGCCCGCCTTTCTGTTTCCGTACACCAATTGGACCGTGCCAATGCCTCTAGTTTAGACCCCTTCTTGCGCATGTCGTGCGATCACAGTAGTACATACATATATGGATATGGCTTCAAGAACAGTTGCTGGCCGGAGATATTACACTTGCCCAGCAGTATTCGAGCGTCGAACCATTTGCTGACTGGGGAATTCCCGGTTCTTCTCAACGTACAGAGAGTTATTTGCGAGCGACCACCCTCATCGTACTCTGTACATAAGCTGTTCATGATCTGAATGGGCAAGACGAAGGATGTCAAGCTGACGAAGCTAAGTGGCACCTAGTTGTCACCTAGTCAGGCTGGCCTTCGAAAGATGGGATAGCTTTGGTTCTAAGCTGCTGGTCTCTCGGTGCTCGACGACAAATCAGGTTTCGAGGTTGGGTTGAGACACTTCCATTCGGACGAAAGACGTTCTCGAAAAAGGCTACGCACGCAGACAAGAGTGAAAAGTCTCAGACGAAATTTGGTCTAAAGTTTTCGACCGAGAGAAAGGGCTGAACCTTGTGGTTGCAGTAGATGGAATGGAATCCCTGTAGCCACGAGCGCAAAAGTCTTGGGGTTCAGATATGCAAGGACTGGAGCGTGGAGGATGGATGCTTGGACCTTGCAGCTCATAGGGGTGGCTCTTCGTAATTATTCTTTGGCTCTGCAATTGGGCATCCAGGGTAATTTTGTTGATCTTGTTTTTCAATCGTTTTTTTTTTTTTTTTTTGCTTTGCTTGTGTAGGTTGAAAGATAACCGTCGCGGGCCGTGCGAGACAAGCGACGTCGTGGCTGCGCCATCCCAAACCGTTTTCTCTCTCATCTTCTGCCTTGGGTCGGATCAAAGTGCGGACCTGACTGAAGCGCGCATATGTATTTTTTCCATCTATTCTTTTGTGACCGAGGCAAAAGAAGACCAGGTCAGATCTACTTTTACATAGTATCACTATATATGAGTCGTGTGTTCTGGCTCCCGCGCCCACTGACTCGCTAAAGACCTGGAGCGGCTCAAGCGTTTTTCCTTACGGTAGTACAGAGTAGAATCATCATCATCAAAGATCGGTTTCGCGGCCACAATCAGGCACATCCCGGTTGAACAGCCCGGCTGGATGGTGCGCAGATGGGCCCTAGCGGTGCAACTAGAGTGGGAATCTCCAGGGGCAGTGGGGAGCTAGTGCTAAATGCAGTCTCGTTTGGCTCCCCCTTTCCCGACCTGGGCTCGAACCTGGCGAACCTGGCAAACCTGGGGGGCTCCAAGTCAAGCGGTGCCAAAGTTGCAATGGAAGCTGCTGCGGCGGCGACGGCGCGTGGGCGGGCGGCCTTTTGGGCGCTGAATTCACGAGTTACCTCTTTCAGGTCTGCCCGAGCTGTCTAGATTCTGCTGCACATTGAATGGTCTGATCTGATCTAACCTATGTATGTACCTTTCAACGTGGGCTGGCTGCTTGTTTTTATTTTTTCTTTTCCACGTTGCTTGGCCATCTTTGGGAAGGAAGATTGTCTAGATTCCAGGCCAGCCCTTTTGCCCTCTTCTTTTTCTTCCCCCTCCCCCCCGGCTCCCGATACCAGATACGTGCATCATCATCACACATCCCACCGGCCATGGGATTCACGTCTTGAGCCCGATATCACCTGTACCGTTCTTTACTCTTTCTCACTCTCACTTCATCCCCACCCTTCTCTCTCTCTTACTCAACCATCTGCACCCCCTTGTTGGAGTCGACAATCTCTCTTTTCTTCTCTTCTGTTTTCTTAGTCCTTGTCTTTGCATGAATGTCTAAGTGTTGGAACCTGGTCCCTCTCCAACTCTCCTAACGGCTGTTTCCTCGAGGGGTAGGCCACGCGTTCAGCATCCTTCAACCGACGCGATCTCGGTAGACCGACGCACTTTGGAGCAACGTCATTTCTCACGAGAGCAAGGCAGAGCAGAGCAGAGCAGAGCAGAGCCAACTAGTGCTTCTGCGCTTTCTCGCAAACCCTGAAAAACGAGGCCAGCTTTCTGATTTGTCCATTGGCTCCCGAAGACGCCGACGTGATTACTTAATTTCGATTCTAAACTCTCCTCTCGGGCCGACGCACGACCTCCGATCCTCGACGAGACTATACATTACAATTGGCCAAAGAAAACACGGCCTCTAGCATCTTGTGTACATTAGCTGCGAGAACCCGGGTCGGTTAATTCAGACAAAAGAACTCGGTTGGTGTATTACAAACATGGCCTCGATGATGAGCAAGCGCCAGCAAGCGCGCAACGAAAAGGCGCTGCAAGACCTCGTACACAATGTACCCGGTAACAATTCTTGCGCGGATTGTTACGCAAGGAATCCAGGTTCGTTGGCCACAAACGGCAACATTGGCAGCAGAATTTAAGCTAATTCGTTTATCCTCAGCTTGGGCATCATGGAGCGTACGAGACCCTGATACTTTGGACGAAATATGGACAACGGCTGACGTGTTAATTTCTAGTTGGGCGTTTTCCTCTGCATGCGCTGTGCTGCCATACACCGGAAGCTAGGCACACATATATCCAAGGTCAAGTCCCTTAGCATGGACGGTTGGACGAACGAGCAGGTCGAGGTACGCAACCTAGTCCTTCCTCTCTCCTGCGCGAGCACTCCTGACTTTTCGAGCAGAGTATGAAGAAAGTTGGCAACAATGCTTCGAACAAGATATATAATCCCGATAACAAGCAGCCCCCTGTTCCCGTAGACGCGGACGAGGCTGACTCGGCCATGGAGCGGTTCATCCGAGCAAAGTATGTGACGAAGACAGCTAGCGCAAATGGAAATGGGCGATCACGACGCAGCGCAGAGTCCGACGAAGGGGTGCCTCCGCCGCCGCCGCCAAAGACGGGTGGCTTCTTCAAAAAGACGAGCTCGACATTTCCCTTGTCATTCCGGTCCAAGAAGAGCTCCTCCCACCAGTTTGAAGAGCACCCCAAGGAGCTTCGAAACAAGCCCTCAAAGGTCTTTGGCGCCACCGTTGGCGGGACCGTGGATGACGGCACTGATGCCATGGCCCGAAAACTGACACAACTACGAGATATGGGTTTCACGGACGACAAGCGCAACGCCATGGTCTTGAAGGGTGTTAATGGCGACCTCGAAAAGACCATTGAGACCCTTGTGCGACTGGGTGAAGGGAACGGTGCGCCTCTTGGCGCCATGTCAGGGCGAAAAGATTCCTATAACCCGGATGCTCTCCCCATACATAGCCCAGGCCCGGCAACGCCAACCACGGAGGGATATTCCAGGACGAGTCCTTCAACCACTAACAGCCCGGCCGTCTCGAACAATCCGTGGGACATATCCCCAGCGCCGCCGCAGTCTTCGCATTCCACTGGAACCATGCCGCACAATAATCCATTTTACTCAAACTCGACGAATCCGTTTGGGCCTCCTTCCCGCCAGGGTGACTTTGGCAATATGAACCAATCGATGCAAAATTTGTCTCTGGCACCTTCCCAGCCGCAACAATTATTCCCCCATCATACAGGAGGCTTGCCGGCTCCTCCACCTGTACAACAGTCCATGTACCAGCAGTCCATGACGCCACCGATACCCCAAACGCAGAACTTTGCGTCTTTCCTTTCTAATGGTAATTCAGCCTATCAACAGCAGCACATTCAACAACAGCAGCCTCAGCATAGCTATAATCCGTTCCTTCAACCCTCCACCCAACAACAGACGCTGGCAGTCAACACTTCCATTGCGCAGAGCCCAGGCATTGCCGCCAACAATCCGTTTGCAAAGTCGCCTACAAGAATGGCGTCACCACTGGGTCAAATACCTGAGCAGTCGCAGCAAAACTTTTATGGGGCTCAAACATCACCGTCATATGGGAACAACCCGTTCCTATCGGCCAGTCAAACCCCTCAGCAGCTTCAATATCAGCAGGCTCAACAGCAGCGCAGCCAGTCGTTTGACCAAGCTATGTTGCAGACCCAGCCGTCGCAGCTACCGCAGCAATATCAGCAGCAGTATCAACAGCAGTATCAGCAGCAGTTTCAGCAACAACAACAGCAGCCGCAAACGCAGTACCAGCAGCAACCGCAATACCAGCAACAGCAACCGCAGCAGCAGCAGCAAGGCATTCAAGCACAACCCACATATCAGCCTCCAAGAGACAAGGCATCGATCATGGCCCTCTTCAACTATCCGACGACGGCTCCCTCGCCTTTGCAAGCTCAGGGTCAAAATCAAGCAAGTGGCGCAAGCTCTCAGCTGGCTGCTCCTCAACAAGGTCAAACTGTACAGCAAGCAACTCCCCAGCAGAATGGCGTAATGCCAGGGAACAAGAATCCGTTCCTCAATGGAAGTTCATCGCCTCCTGCGACGGCATTCGCGCCTGCTCAAAACCCTGTTTCTTTTGGGAGCGCGAGAAGTCGTGAGAGCATGAACCTCGGTATGGAGATGGCATGGAACAATGGTCGCCATAGCCCAGATGCCTTTGCAAGCCTAAGTGCTCGCGGCACGTGATGAGATGACTTAATAATGTGTGTCGGGGTTCGTAGATATCAACTGATGTACCATAATGATGATGTTGCCCACCAGAAAGGCAATTAATGCTCGGGATATAAACTTTCATATTTTTCATTCAATCTCTTCAAGGGTTCAGAGTGCACGTTGATGCCGTACTATAACTATTAGAGAAGAGCCACGTCTAGTCACAATGACATGATCATATTGACTATGGCTGGACGAGATCATACTCGTACCATTCTTGCCCTGCCCAAATTGCCTTGCCTCCTCGGTAACTCCGTTCCAGCGCGGCTTTGGCCCGTACTCGCATCTCATTCTCATAAGTTTGCAGGCACTGTCTAGTTTTCTCTGCATCTTTCAAATTTGTTGTTCCAAAGCCTGCATCGACTAGAGCATCACACAGATCTGCCACATCTTGGATCGTGGTCAACCCGCCCGAGCCGCCGCTCGGGCTCATGGCATGGATCGCATCGCCGACGAAAGTGAGCCTTGAATCAGTCTCCCATACATGAATATCTGGCGCGCTCGACACAACCTTGACTGCGTAAAGCGAATCCGCATCCTGCATTTCAAACAGGCTACGGAGGTTGGACTGCCAGTTTCTTGTGATATCCAATGCGTATCCAGCTCGCGCCTCGGGCGTCGAGTTGACGTCCTGGGTCGCCGGCGGCGTCTCCGAGGTGAGGGCCCAAAACATGTAGTCGGAGGTCTCGGACAGGCGCCCGCCCGAGAGCTCGGCGACGCTGCCGGGCCAGCGGATGGGCGCGAACAGGCAGCTGCGGGCCGGGCTGGCCGGGTCGACCATGTAGGCAAAGTGGGCGGCGAGGACGTCGGGGCGGGCGAAGCGCCGCTCAAAGTCCCGGGTCAGCGGCGTCCGCCCCCACATGACGGTCCGCCGCACGTCGAGGTGCGGTCGGAGGTGCGGGAAGCGCGCCCGGCGGACCGCCGAGTGCACGCCGTCGGCGGCGACCACCAGGCTCGCCCTCGCCGAGGTCGTCCCGTCGGCGAACGCGACGCGTATCCCGTCCCCTTCCTCTCCTGGACGACTTGTCTCGTCGTCATCGTACTCGAAGCCGACAAAGGCCTTGCCAAACTCGATACGGTCCTCGATGCCGAGGCGCAGCAGCTCGCGGAACCAAGGGCGGTCGATGGGGTAGCAGCGGCGCTCGCGGTCCGTGGCGCCCTCGGCGGGCGAGGCCAGGACCGTCTCGCCGCTGCGGGCGTCGAGGCGGAGCAGGTCCGGGGGACTGTCGCGGGCGTGGGTCCGCTCCAGGAGGTCCCAGAGGCCCGGCGGCAGCGTCCGCTCCAGTGCCTCGAGGCCGGCGTGCACGAGCCGGAACCGGTACCCCTGGCTCTTGGCCGTGAGGGACTCGTCGCGCTCAAAGACGCGGAACCTTATCCCGCGGCGTTGCGGGCCCTGCGCCAGACAGAGGCCCCCTACGCCGGCGCCGATGATGAGGACTTCGTCTGTTGTTGAGGTCATGATGTTGACACTTGTGACTGTTTTCTTATATGAAGAGAGGAATCATGTGGTGATGAGATGAGATAAGCCGTCGTTGGGAGTATGAACGAGCACTTACAACATACCCAGTTGACTTGAACTTTCAAGGCCAAAAGCGACGTCATGACATTCAATCATATTACTCCGGGGTTTTCTATTTGAGTACATAGTATTCGATTGAAAACGAAAGACTGTCAGCACTGGTCACAAACTACGATTGCTATAGTGCTTACCCAGAAATCACATAAAAGTTATTGCGCCAAGGTTTCTACCAGGAAACCTTAGATGGGCGGCATCGTGCTGACCTGCTTACCTCGGTGCTGTATTTTCGCGATTGTCATCATGGCTATGCAAGTTGAATGCCTGAGACAATTCAATATTCCATGTCCCAATGAGAATTCGAGGCTGGCCGCGCCAAGTAGAAGAATCGTTGAAGAAATATTCCACTCCAATAGGAGAACTCGGGGATAACAGTCCTTTATTCTTTCACATCCTGTATTAATTCTTGTTCAACCACGTTCGGCTCTTTATTCATGAGCAACCTTTATGATTTGGAAAACCTCCATGTTGACAACACAGTATAGGGCAGCAATGACACAGCACAACTTTTTGAGAACACGGAATCGTCTCCCTCAATCAAGCCTTAGTCAGGACTGGACGCGCGTTCCTTCCTATCATGCACTCACCAACGATACGGGTGGTATCATCCAGCAGCTTTCATAGTCACCTTAACAAGACGTGAGATGTTGGCCACTTATGTAAACAGTAAATCGTGTAAACCCTTTTTTCCCCCATCCTTCCTAGGTATTGATAAACAAAAAGGAGGATAGAAAGTGAAGGCATTGCTTATTTCATAATCTCCCTAGTACTTTGATTTTGATAGCTTGGATTTGTACCATGACCATTGTTTCGCAAACGGAGTGGCTCTTGGTATAAGCATCACCTGAAGTAATCCAGCGCCATCCCAAAAGGGTCCATAGCAATTCTTCCCAACATCCAAGAAAGTAGTCGTGTTGGATGCGGAGACGGGAGCGCTATGGACCTGAAACGGGAGGGCAGGCGGAAGAAAACGCGGGCGCATGCTTCAGTGCATTGCTCAACGAGAGCACCGTGATATAGTATACAATATGGAGTTGAAGTCATGCCCGAGATAATCTGTCCTACGTAGATAAACGCGTGTGGCACTCGCGGATCGCAAAGGGCCTCGTTCGAGAACTTCTGGAGTACATGAGTGTCTTATAAGAGATCATCCTATCATCAAAGCTTCCAAGACACACAGTCAAAGAAGAATGCATTCCAAAATTGGCGTGCCATAGTTTTTTATTTGTATTGTAGCCTGTATCAATAACATTACTCAAAAAGTTCCGGCTTCCCCGAAGCCATAGCTAACCTGCGCTGTCCCCCAATAACCGGGAAAAAATTGGATAATGGGTATAAAGTTGGTAAACGGGACCTTCCGAGGCATCACATAACGCCTTTTGCCATATGCTGGTATAGTTCTTTTTTTTTCCCTTTAGGTTTTTTCTTTTTGTGTTGTTTTTCCTCCCTCTTAGCCGTTCTGCCCACCCGTGATAGGTAGGTACTCTAAGCGTAAGCTCGTCCCACGTCCACAGCGCCAACGCTCAGGGCGCTGAAGCCGCAGGAGCTGTCCTCGACGCCCAGCCCGTCGGCCACGACGCCCCAGCTCAGCTCCTGCGTCCATGGTTCGTTCTCTCCGGGCGCTGGGTGGCACTTTGCGCTCAGCGCCGCGCTGCAGCTGCCTCCCCTCAGCGCGAGCGGATTGCCGCCCTTGCCGCCTTCTTCTTGTTGTCCCAGAATAGCCGATCCGGGCGCGCGCCGACACAGGCCCAGGCCCACGATGATCACCATCAGGGCGCCGAGCAGAGCCAGCAGCACCACGAGCGCCTGGGCGGAAAAGGCGACGGCTAGGACGGGTGGTGTTGTTGTTGTTGTTGTTGTTGTTACTTGGTCGGCCGCGGTTTCTCCCGACGAGATCACGACGTCGGGAAACACGGCCTGCGAGAGGACAAAGCCCATGGCGGCGAACCAGGCGAGGAGACCCCACGAGATGGGCCGCGGGAGCGTCATGTACAGCGAGGCCACCTGAGCGCCGCGGGCGTCGCAGGACACGCGGAGCGGTCGCGGTCCGAGAGAGAATAGGGATAGCTCGTGAGAGAGGTAATATGTGGTTAAGTGAGAGTTGGTGACCATGTAGAGGACGGCCAGAAGCAGCTGCGGCAGACATGCCAGCAGGGCCATTTGCACCTTGGTGAAGGAGGTTGGTAAGGAAAATGTCGTGTGGGATGTAGATGTGCCGAATGGTGTCGAGATGCTCGTCGGATCTGCGGGCACGAAGAGGGCCAGAGCCGCCACGGTCGGCGCGGCCAGCAGTAGCCAGGAAAAGACCATCAGCACCCAGCGCAGCACGGATGGCGTGTAGAGCCAAAGGTGCGTGCTTGGGCTGAAGTGCTTGGCCTCGCTGAAGCCCCAGGAACCAGTCTTGACGTCCTTCTTGGATAAAAGACAGGCACTCTTGGTCGTGGCATCTGGGTTGCACAGGAAGGAGCTGATGAAGTCTCCCAAGGTCGCCAGAGGTTTGAACTGGGACCAGCTCACCACTGCCACGATGCTGCCAAAGGTGGCCAAGTTGAGCAGGGCCACAATACCTATGAGGGCACTGCTCACGTTGAGATCGCATGTCTCAGCAGAAGTCTGAGAGGTGAGAATTATTGCATTATAGCTGTCGTTGACATTAGTCCAAGATCTTTCACGAGGCGCGTCATATTGCGGTAACTTACATTACTTGGGTCGCCACAACCGTCAGGACAACGATTGCAGCAATGGTTGCCCGAAGGCCAGAGATGTGAGGTAGGTTTCTGATGGATGGAATTCCAATGTCGAGCCACTTCTTCTTGTCGTGTGCCGCGGTGACCTCGTCCCTGGTTGGGCTCGACAGCAGCTGAAAGACATAATTGCCACCAGCCAAGAGTATAATGCACAAGACGTTGATCAGTGCGTGCAACAAGGCGTTGTAGCTGGAAACCGTCGAGCAGGATCCCGACAGCAAGGTGAACTCTCCGCCAAAGACTTTCAGTTTGGCCGAGACGAGAGCAAAGCACACGACGGCCACGAGCAGGAAAATAAGGGCCATGAGTGCATTAAAGGCCACGCCTCCTCTCCACCCAATCATGAACCTCCCCAACCCTCGTTGCCGCTGTCCATAGTCGTTGTTGCCATTGAGATTGATTTGTGAGCCAAAGGGATCCTCAAAGAAGGCCTGCTGTGACCTGAGACGCTCCCGTTGCGGTGTGAGTATAATGTTCTTCTCGCCCCATTGAGCCTGCTCTCTCTTCCTGGCCAGGGTCTCTGGAGTTTCTCCCCTCATGTAGTGCACAACGTAATCCGGCACGAGCGACCTGCTCAAGACGCTGGCAGAGTCACCGGCATCCTTGAACCACGACTTTGTCTGCGCCGTCGCTTTGCGAAAGTGGCCGAAGTGACTTGCGGTATAGGCTGTCGAGGGTGCTTCGGATGCCGTACGCTGGTGGAATGGCCAGTTTATCCTCGACCTCGAGTCCCTTGCAGTATGACGACCACGAGACGAGAGTCCCTCTGTTCTTTCGCGCACCCTACGTTCCGTGTTAGGAATTTGTCTTATTGCTTTCAATGTGGAGGAAAAGGTGCATCGTATACTTTTCCAGTGGCTCAATATTCCTCACGGCGCCCTCCTCGTCCCAAGTATATCTGACGGGGGCCCCATTCCCATGCCTGGCGGGAATAACACCGTCCATGGTTACAATGTGTTGTTAAAGGCTTCTCATTTATAATGGCAGATGCATTCATTGAACGAGAGACTGGAAGAAACGAATGTATAGAAATTTTTTGTTCTCAAAACACACAACAGCAACAGCACGCCGCAGAGAAGGAAACGAAGAAAAGAGCCGCAACTCGGCGTACCCAAGAAGCAGAACGGAAAGAAGAAATCGAGAATTCCAAACTCAAAGTGAGAGGAACATGGGAGGGTGTCAGGGTTATGGGCAAGAATATCGTATGGTACTACTGCTATCAATGGGCAGGCAGCCCAGCCCAGGCAGGAGGAATCCTGAAACTGGTGCGGCATCCCGCATTCTCCGCCATATGTCCATCGGACGGTCGTGATCTATCTGGTCCTGGTCCTAGCCGGGGGAGTGAGTGTGAGTGGTATTTTTTCATCAATTTCCATGGCATCCATCCATCCATCACATCCTAGGACCACACACAAAGACCAGAGCCAGACGGACATACAGAAAGCCAGACCAGAGCCGGCAAAAGCAAACCAGTTGAAAAAGGACGAGCCGCTGTCAGGGCCCTGAGGATGTGCCCAGGATGCATTGAGACGATGGGTGATCCGTAGAGTGCCCCTAAATTTAAAGTGTGCGATGACCAATCACAGCGCCGCCGCAAGTGCCTGGGCCGATCAGTCAGTGAAACACTGGCTTCCAATGAGAACCGCGTCCTGCCTCCATATCGAGTAGGTGGCTTATTGTCCATATTAACGCGTATGCATCCTCTTCAATTCGACAATGCAAGTCCAAGTCAGTCAATCTACTCCAAAAAAGCAAAAATATTCAGGCAGGATATAAACTGCTGCTTTAAGGGTCAAGGAATGGACTCGTCCACTGTTTGTTCATGGTGCGCTGTGATCTGTCAGTCTGGGCTTATTTGAGCTGCTGTGTCAATTCATTCAATCAGTCCGGGTTTGTCGGTCGCTTTCCGGGATTGTCAACGGGCATCCCATGTTGCTTGCCATGATTTTGCCATGTAAATCGAAGTGAACAGTCATCAGTCATCTTGCGCCCGCCGCTCTTAGTCCGGGGTTCTGACAGTGGGCGATGGAGTCTTCTTGGCCATCTCACCTTGTCCTTGCTGGCAGAGCCAACTTTTTTATCAACTCGACTCTCAAAACGACTGGTGATTGACGAATCTGGCCCTTACATAGTGCTTGCCAATCTTTGTCAGTCTTGCGCAATACTCCAGACCACCTCGACCAAGGGGATGAACTAGAGCCACTGGCTCAACTGGCTGCTCCAGAAGGATTACGAAAGCAGTGATGCTCGCCAGGAGTTGCTGGTCTAACATGGACCAACGATCGGATCTTTGACCGTGTTCGCGTGGGTTTGGTCTGGGGCATGAAGACCACAAATTGGACGAGAAGGTCATCATTCATGCGCTCAAGGTCAACGACAGTCAAAGGTGACACGGGTGATGGCCAAAGGGTGGGTGGGTCCGGTCAGTCGGTGGTGGACGGAGGGTGGAAAGGGTCAAGTTCAGTTGAACCTTTGGATCCCCGTGCTCCGTACTAGTAGGGGGAAGCGACAAAAAAAAAAAAAAAGGCGAGATAGTAAAAAAGGGGGGCACTTCGGGGGATTTTTGCTCTCTCTCATTTTTCCTGTCACTTTGCCTCTCAATTGAAATGCCGTCGGCTCAAAGCTCGAAGCCTCGACCCATTCTGCCAAACCTCTTACGCTCAACAGCCCAGCCAAAGCCCAGATGCTCTTACGGCATTTCCAGGAATCCCCCGGCTTGATTTCTTGGTTCCTGGCAAAATAGAGGAGCAATCGACGACCAGGATCGGCCATCTGGACCTGGCTAGGAGCCCATCAGCCCTTGTCAGGACGGACAATTTTCGAAAAGCTTTGACCGACGCTGCCGATTGTTTCAAGGGCATGAATTCTCTTTTCCTTAGTGGGACACACCAAAGAATCCCAGCATCTCTCTGCTCTCTGCTCTTGCGGGTTGGGGTCCTTTGGTTCTTTCACTGATCAGAGTCTTTTCTCGAGTCTCCTTGCTTGACTCGTTCTGCTCCTCTGTCGTACGTACTTGTTATTCACTTATTCGACAGGATTGCCCCGTCGCCCGCCGAGGATCTGCCTTGAAGTACAGAAAATTCTCATCCAAGAGAAAATCTGGATTGCCAATCTCTTGTGGGATATTCCTGGGTTTCTGATTCATTCCGCCGCTGATGTAAAGACTTGACTGGCGAGACTGGTCTGGTCGAGCTTTTTACGTACCAACACCAACACTATGATCTACTATATCGGAGTAATGCCGACAAAGCAGTTGAACCCCACGTAAAAGGGTCATCCGTAGAGAAGTAATCGCTCACCGTTAAGCCCTAGGGAGCAAGTCGGAAAGCCCTTTTGTTCTCCATTATACTATAATAGACAATTTCGAGGGGCATCAAGCCCAAGCTCTCATGGATGACCCAGATGGAATCATGATGTAGCTCGTATGGAATGGTCTCCGGTTCTCTCACGAGCAAAACACAACAACCCCGCCATATGCGACGGCAGTTTGCATCGATCTCCTCAGAGATCGCAGGATAGTCTCTTCTGTCCGTGTGCCGACCCGGCATGCTTGGCAATTGTTTTGATCGGCTAGGAGTCTAGGACGAATGCATCAACGATCATGGTAACCAGTCGACCAACCCACGCTCTGCCATTTTTGGAATACTACTACAGTACAGGAGTAGCTTACTTTTTTAGCCTCACGACTTGGGCAGGAAGGTTCTCGAAAGTTGGTCATGAACTGTTATGGGATTTCTCAATTGGCATTGTTTGTTGACATCGTGATCGATGAGAGCCGCCAGAAGACACGATATGCCCATCATTGACTAGAGGATACTTGTGAAGCGGTATGGCCTGAGCTAGCACTCGCAACGCTCCTCGTGCTCGGGGTTGGGCTTGTGAACAACACGATCACTTTCAAGTTTCGACAGACAGCAGCAGCAGGACCCAACGGAGAGGCCGTATGTCCCCTACGTGGATTACCCGTCATGGCCATGTCATTGCATGATTACTCAGATATGGATGATACTGATAGCTGATCGTATACCGAGCACAGTTTGCTCCAACTATTTCCCTATTGCTATGATATCACCGCGCCGTAAGGCATGTGTGCCCTACTGGATCATGTTCATGCACCTCGGGAGAATAGGATGAATTGTTCCTCGGCCTTCTGTGCATATCTACGGGGTCATGTAGTACAAGTCACGACAATCATCCCATGATCTGCGGCAAATACATCTTGGATTCGGCCAACGAGATCGGAGGATTCGAGGATCAGTGTATGATATCCGTCGTCCGACAGGACGTCAACGGCGTTCTGCAGAAGAGTCACAACTTGGTACCCCTCTCCCGGCACCGGGCGAATAGATAATCAACCAGTCACTATTGATTGAGGGGTTGGAGGGGGACCATGCTCGAATTGCATTATGTGGTGCAACGTAACGACTTTTGTCCCACCGAAGCGAGGGAAGTTCGAGAAAGAAGACTTGAGGCTTGTAGGCTTGGCAAGCAAGCAGACGAGTCGCGAGGGAGAGTTCCGTCTTGGGGCATAGAGTGAGAGCATCCACATACATACTGCTACTGTGTAGATTACTGAGCGGCCATGAAGATAATCATACTGTACACAGTAATAGTAGCAGCAGCAGCAGCAGCAGCGAGCAAGCATAGGCAAGCAAGCAAGTAAGTGGTATACAGTAGTCCTGCAATAACCCTTGCATATCTTATTGAGCCAGCGAAAGCGGTGTACTACTGTTTGTATACTTGTATGATAATAGCACCAGGCATGTACGTACATGCCATACTACCCGACTATGTAATAGTAGCTGGCCAGGCTGGCAATAGGTCAGAAAGACCCACCATTGGTCAAGGGTCGCGATGCTCGACTTCATATGATTTGCCCGCGCCAGCATCGGCCTTTCTTGGATTTGAGCCTTTTTCTGGCCTATCCTGTCAGGCATGATTTTCTAATGGCGGGAAATCCGATATATGGGTCTTTTTGTCTTGGGGGAGTACTACACAGTGAGAAAATGCGCAGTAGAGCGCATTCCGCTTCAGTGGGAATGTGGATAGTGAATGAGTGGAAAGGGTATAACGTCGCTCACTTCCGAGGTTGCCTTGGTTGCTTCTGAAGCGATGCCGCCCGTTGTCTGCTGTCTGGTGGCCACGACACTGGGACGACCGCCGCCCAACCTGCCCCAAAATCCCCAAAATCCCACGCCACACTGTACATGGACTGATAGCTGTCAAGCCAGCAGACGGTAGTGGGACTTCGTTTGCACTGGCTGGCATGGACATCGGACGGCAGACAGCAGCCAGACGGAAGAGATAGATTAGATGTACCTCCGTACCTACCTTACCTTTACTATTGGACTTACCCATTCCTGTCGGCCAGCATTCGATTGATACCCATCAGGCGTCGTCAGATGACTTTTCGTTAATCTCGGAGAATCGATCGTACATGGCTGAGTGAGTTCATGTTGTGCCACGTCAGTTAAATGGGAAGATGTACAATTGGTAGAATCCTACAATGGGATCATCACCGTGGGATGCTGTCCGGATCGACGACTGATATGCCAATAGGCAAAGAAGCCAGAAAGCCGCAGGGCCACCAACACCACCAGCCCGTCCAGTCTTGCGCAGGGAAAAGGGGCGCTTAAAGGGCTCTTATATGATTGACCGTGTATTATTTTATGCAAGACACAAGAGTAAGACACGAATAGTACACGAAACAAACGCGGTGATCTACGCAGCCGCGACGGCAAACGGGAGAGGAAGGAAGAAGAAGCAAACCATAAGCACCATAAGCACCAGTCCCCAGCCATTTGGCTTTTTGCCTCTTGGTCGGGCTGCAATCTTCATTGGTGCAGAGCGGTATACTGACTGTGAGGCCATGCTGTGCTACGGTTGCACTGCTTCGCCCATCCCAGCACCCCTGGCTAGATACTGGGCTAGGGCTCTCCAGGCTTTGCCAGGCGTCGCCTAGCGAGCTTCCAGTGGCTCCGCGCCCCCGCAAATTCTGTCTCCTCCCGCTCTGTTTCAACCCATCCCACTGGCTGAGAGCGCAACTCCATGAAGCTTCTGCAGAAAGACGCATAAGGGCCATGCAGGCGGACTCGAGGACGGCCAACCAGCACGTGTGTCGCGCTCTATTTTGACCGTCGCGTTCCCAATTCGCTCGACGCTAGACTTGTTCCTCTGCATGGCCAACATGCAGCTGTGGATTCTCAGGCGTGACTCGCCAACCAAATCCAGCTTACCGCTCCCTCCTGAGATCTCGAGAGTGAGGCCGAGAGGGCGGATGGAGACGATCATCGCGACATATTGAGGGGGAAGCAGGAAGAAACAAACTGGGGGGTAGCGAGCGAGGGCTAGGAGGTTCCTCAGGGCTAAACTGTACTGGGTCGAACTGGGGGGCAACAAAGGCGATGCTGTGCTGCTTGACATGGCAAACTACAGTGGTACGTACGGACGATGCTAACGGGAACCGCGAGTCCAAGGGGGGCGGGTCGTGTCGTCGTCCCATGAATGGAAAAGGAAAACACCAATGGGTATAACTGGGTCGAAGAGCCATGTGTGCCTGACCGATTCTCCTCTTTTGAAGTTTTTGGCATAATGTGGTAATGGAATCGTGTCAAGCGCAGCTGTTCTGATCCAAAAAAGGGTTCGACGCTCTCAGCAGCGCACATTAGTCCCAGCGACCGACTGATTTTCTCAAGTATAGCACACTCTACCTTCTTGGAAGTGGTGCTTGGAACTGAGTCCCGAGTCCAAACAACTCTCTTGGTTGTTACCGTCACGGCCTACTTCTTGTTTTGACTTTTACAACCTGAGTCAAACCCTCCCAATCCGAACGACAAGAACAAAAAACCTTCTCACCAACTCTGTACGGTGGGACGCCGTCAAGAGTTCTACTGCGAGCAACCTTAACGTTAACCTTCTAAATTGGGCCAACGAAAAAAAAAAAGACTCAATACTACTGCCACTACAAACTACTATTACCGCTTTCGACACTATACTCGTGCTCGGCACGACTATACGAGACATTACTGAGACAACACCACAACGACATGCGAACAACATGGCGACTATGCCACAAGCATTCTTTTGCCTGTGGCAGGACGAGCACATCCGGGAAGTCCTCTTCGACCTTTTGCCCAAAGAAGACATTTGCAATGTCCGCCTCGCATCGTCAGCATGCTGCAACCTCGTTACCAAGCGGCTCTTCCTACGAACCAACGTGACCTTTAACCCAAACACTTTCACCAAGCAGTCCAGGATCCAGGCCCTGTCGCAAATCGGCCATCACATCGAGCATTTGACTTTCTACTTTCCGCACTCGGATGCGACCTTTTTACCACCACTCATCCACCCCGAGACTGGGCGTGAGATTAGCTTTCTATATACCCCCTACACTTCGATGGCATCGGCTATGGCAAGGCCCAAGTTTGCAAACAGCGAACTCGGCGAGATTTTGACGCAACAATACCCACCACTATTCCACGCGGCCTCCAATGTGCCGTCATTTATCAATGCAATGAGAAACGTGCCAAATGTGAGGCACATTACTATCAAGACGCCCGGACAGGATCCCAAGGAGAGATACAGGCGTGATATAGTCGACTATGCCTTGATCAGTTTTCGCATCTCGCTGGAGAGGGCGCCTCTGCCCAAGCTCATGAAGCTGTCTCTGTCTTCGGTGCACCCTTCAGCCTTCACATACCTGCGCCACGTTCCCGGCTTTGGCTGCACGCCTTCGGCTGGTAGACGATGGAAGCAGATTCGCAAACTGCACATATCAGCAGAGGCATGGGACTTTTATGGCCCGTCGCCCGGACTGGATCATCTCAAGATCATTGAAGACTACATTCGCAACTTCTCTGATTGTCTCGAAAAGTTGACATTTACTTGGCTTGGTCAAAAGGGCCCCTGTCCCATCGCATTGGCGCAAGATCCCTTGTTCGCGCCGCCTCGAAGCTCGCAAAAGCTGTTCCAAGAGGTGACCTCGCCAATGTCCCCGCTGCCCCCGGCACCCAGCAGGAAACCCGTCAAGTTCCGCAAGCTGCGCAACCTGTCTATTCGCAATGCGACCATGAATGCGCCGCAGGTGGCAGAGTTGATTTCGTCACACCAGCAGCACATGCGCGAGTTTGACTTTGAGAACGTTGTTCTCATCAATGATGGCAACTGGGATGACGCTCTGGCGCCGCTCATGGACGACAGTGTCAAGAATGAGCACTGGTCGCGGAACTCGGTTGGCACCTTCAGTGAGGAGGCTGCAAGTCTCTACTCTGTGCCGACCGTTGATGAGATGCCTCTTCCTTCGCCTGCCATGGCCTCCTTCACGGACGAAATCGCATCCGTGGACCACATTGAAGGTCTGGATGGTCTCAGCTTCTACCAGGAGCCAGAAGAGTACGATCACGATCTGCCTTCGGACCTGGAATCCGCACGCCAGGCTAGCGTGTGCTCCAGCAGAGTCAAGGGCAAGCGCCTCACCAAGCGTCGCCGCAAGAGAAAGCCCGGACATGAGCACATGGAAGAACCGATTGAGGAGACACGCGAGGAGGAGCCTCACACTCCCAAGGCGTCTCGCTTCTTCCGTCGCCAGAGGTCTGACACTTCAAGGTCGAATGTGTCCAATGTGTCAGAAGTCAGCTTGGCACCTTCGGATGATCTATCGCTGCGCTCGCCGCCAACAGAACCGCTGCGACCTGTACACTACCGTTCGCGCTCTACCCTCTTTGGTGAGACGAGCAGCATCCACTCGACAGCATCAAGCCAGCGACTCTACGGAGAGCTGGCCAGCCCTTCCGCCTCCAGCTCCTGCACCCGACTCTTTGGCGAGATCACACCCTCGCTGAGCTCGACTCATACACCAACAGATGCGGGCTCCATTGATGAATACTTCCGCCCCATCACACCCATCCGCGAGTCCGAGCTGGAGATCTCCGCACCCATCCTCAACACCCAACCCTCCATGCCCACCCTCCTGGGACCTACCGTCTACGACCCCACAGCAGAACTGTGCGGCGAGATCAGCGCGGTCCAGCGGGACCTCGAGGCCGAGGAGGCGCAGCGGCAGCTGGCCGAGAACCCAGAGATGCGCATGATGGCCCTCAAGAAGGCCAAGGATACCGTAATGAACAAGCTGACTGAGCAGTTTGCCAGTAAGAAACAGCCTAGAAAGGAAGCGGTGACACCCGCGGCCATGGCGGCCATGGGCGTCCGGTTTCAGGAGCGTCTCTTTGGAAGGACGGGCTCGCCCCCTCCCCAGACGACTTTTGATCACCAGACGATGGATGTACCAATCTTGTTCACCCAATGACATGAAGATAACGAATTTATGAATTGTACATATTGTACTACAAGCCAATTTTTGACCTCTTTCTTCCTTTTGCACTGTGAATGTAATGTGATAAACATGCAACTAGTTCAACTCACAGCGACGAGATTTTGTCTCATGGCGCCAATTCATCCACGGTTGCATGCATTTGATGTAGTCATGCTGCGTAGGCATCATTACTAGCACTTAATCATCTATCTGACTTTCATTCGATCTTTGGTCTAATCCCAACAATGTCTTTATATCTTTGCCTTGACGGGCCCATATCTAGGCTGGACCGGTATCCTAGGATGATCACCAGCCAGCTGAAGTCCAGTCACTTTCTCGAGCTCATCGACGGCCTCGAACGCCCGGCCCAAGTTCACCTTGATAGTCCTCAGTCCGAGCTTCTTGGCCGCCTTGAGGTTCTCGCCAATGTCGTCCAGAAAGACAATGTCTTCTGGCTTGATGTCTCCTTGCTGCCTGGAGGAAGAGGAAGCGGCGGCGGCGGCGTACTTGTTGATTTCGCGCATGGTGTACTGGTACATTTTCGCGTCCGGCTTCCGCAGCCCGACGTGGGCCGACGAGACAAAGACGTCAAACAGGCCCCTCACGGGACCGCCGAAGTAGTCCTCCTGGTAGAGCGGGTGCCCCGGCGGGAATATCACCGTGTTGCTGACCGCCGCCAGGATGAACCTGCCGCTCGCCTTCAGCTTCTTGAGCGCCGGGTACATCCACGGGTCCGGCGCCGCCGACGCCGTCATCATCTCGTTGAAGAGCCACTTGGCGTCCAGCGTGGGCAAGGGCGGGGTGGCCTCTGGTAGCTTGGTGTTGTTCTTGCTCTGTTGGATCTTGTAAAATGCCTCCCACCGGGCAGCGTCGTGCAGATCCCTGCTGAAGCCCTCGAAATAGGCATCGTCCATGGGTATGTCCCCCCTCTCTAGCTTATGCCAGAACCCGTCGGGTGCGGTTTTGGATATGGAATAGTTGATCCATCCTGGTGGTATGCCTAGGCTCAACTCATAATCTAATATGGCTTGAAATGGCGAGACGACCTATTGAACCAAGTCAGTCATCGCGTCTCAATCCAGAGTGCGTTTGCCTTTTTTTTATGGCTGTTGATGCACGGGAGCCTGTCTGCTCATGGTGGCGCGCATCACGATCGATGCTTGGACTTACAACGACTCCGCCAATGTCAAAGAGTATGACTTTCGGCGATCCACTCGCCGACATTGTGCAAGCAAACAATATAAAATAAGGCAAAGAAATGGCATGCACAGGAAGATGTTCAAGAACGAATGACTTCAAGAAAGACGGCAATTCTAAATTGATCGCGTAGATTTGCTCAGTATGTAGAACTTATTACTCCTTCAAGATGTCGACCCCGGATTCGTTGAACCGAATAGGAGCCTCGGTATCTGGGGAAGGAGAGGGACTTGACATACATATTGATAGGAAGACATGGTCCGTGCATAGAAGGTACGTACCATCCACAACTCGAGACCGACCTCAAGTCCTGGTGCTGCCATTGATTTCAGTGTTCAATGTTGGTGGGGTCGTCAGTCTGGTCAGTTTTCTCTAAGCTCCGACCTCCGACCTTCTGCCCTGCAGGTTGTACTTACTCAGGACTCGTCGCCTACCAAAATTGGCCCTGAATTTTCCACCGACGTCGTACCCCACCAGTGTTTGCCAGGGCTTTGGCTGGCGCAGCTCGGATCATCTCACACACTAGTAGATTGAATTTCACCCACAACAAAAATTCCGTGGATCTTGATCTTGAACAACCTCATTTTCCACCACCCAACGACCAACCAGCCCGACAAGACCGGTAGTCAGCCAAATCAGTCAAAATGGTGAGTTTTACTTGATGATCAAGTCAGCGCCAGAAATGGCAATGCTGCACTTGAATTGTGAGAAGAGTCAATGCAAGATGCTTCGGGTCTTGGAGAAGAAATGATCCAAAAAATCTGAAGCGCAAATTGCTGACTCCGAGGTCTATCGTAACAGGCGTTCCACAAGATGGTTAAGAGCAATGCGTACTACAGGTAAGCTACAATTCCTCAATTCTTACTGATTTCTTGTTTTCTGGGAAGCTGCAAGGAGCGCAATTGGGAGAGTTTTGGGCGCTGACAATTTTTTTTTTTTTTTTTTTTACTACAGTCGCTTCCAGACCAAGTACAAGCGTAGAAGAGAGGGAAAGACCGACTACTACGCCCGCAAGCGCCTCATCACTCAGGCCAAGAACAAGTACAATGCCCCCAAGTACCGCATGGTCGTCCGCTTCACCAACCGCGACATCATCACTCAGATCGTCACCTCTGAGATCAGCGGTGACAAGGTTTTCGCCGCTGCCTACTCGCACGAGCTGAAGGCCTACGGCATCAAGCACGGTCTTACCAACTGGGCTGCTGCCTACGCTACCGGTCTTCTCCTGGCCCGCCGTGTCCTGAAGAAGCTCGGCCTCGACGAGCACTTCGCCGGTGTTGAGGAGGCTGATGGCGAGTACACCATGACCGAGGCCGCCGAGGTCGACGGTGAGGAGCGCCGCCCCTTCAAGGCCTTTCTCGATGTTGGTCTTGCCCGTACCTCCACTGGTGCCCGTGTCTTCGGTGCCATGAAGGGTGCCTCCGACGGTGGTATCTTCATCCCCCACTCCGAGAACCGCTTCCCCGGTTTCGATATGGAGTCCGAGGAGCTCGACGCCGAGACCCTGAAGAAGTACATCTTCGGTGGCCACGTCGCTGAGTACATGGAGACTCTCGCCGACGACGATGAGGAGCGTTACACCTCCCAGTTCCAGCAGTACATCGATGACGATGTTGAGGCTGAGGGTCTTGAGGACGTCTACACTGAGGCCCACGCCGCCATCCGTGAGGACCCCTTCAAGAAGGCCGAGAGCGACGCTCCCAAGAAGTCCAAGGACGAGTGGAAGGCCGAGTCCAAGAAGTACCGTTCCAACAAGCTGTCCAAGGCTGAGAAGGAGGAGAGAGTCAAGGCCAAGATTGCCGAGCTCCGCTCCGAGTAAAGAAAAAGCTCTACGATAAAGGGAAAGGGCTGGATAGTGGAAAAAATGGGACTGACTTCTTAACGGCACGTATGAAATGGTCAACCGGTAGTTCAGGAGTTTAATTGCATCTTGATGTGCTCTGAATTTTGATTTGATACCACATGAACACCACATCTCTTGACTTGCCGTGATGCCATTCTTATGCTGATGACTATGCAGAATGGAGCCGCTGGCCATGCGGATCACAGTTTCTTATGGGCAAAGGGACAAATGAACAGCTGCACATGTCGAAGAACCCCGATATTTCAGGTTGTATGAATTGTGGCGGGAGATAACCGAGGTGGTGATGTTCTCATCACTACGCACCTCGACTTCTGCCCAGCCTCGGCCATAGTCCAAGTGTTTTGCATCTCGTGGTGGTCGTGCTCAGTAGATAATTGTTTGCAGAAACGCACGAAGCGAATGCTAGCTCTGACCTTTACTTCGAGGGCGAAGCTGCCGAAAATCATCATTATTTTCGAACTTCACTGTTGTATTCTTTGCCAAGTCTTATTGTCACCGAGGGCCTGCTCCTTAGCCCTCAATAGATCTGCTCTGGCCCTGTACATAGTTCGTACCGCCCGCTGCTGTTGATCTCGTCAGCAGTGCTTGCTGGTACACCAGCAAGGACCCAAATCATCGTCGCCTCAAAAAGTGTTGGCTGCACTAGGAAACGGCCTGCTTTGAGAGATTGACATGATGGGAAAGCAGCGGTAACGCCCAATGCCGGTTGTTTTGCTGTTCGGACCTTTTGTCTTCTTTCGTCTCACCGCTCTGTAACAGAGTGAAGCGACACAGCTATCCTTTCAGTCCGACGTGTCTTGCTTCGACGTGGCGTAATAAGGGACTGAACTGCATGCGAAAAGCTGACAAGGGAATATCATTGGATTGTCTGGTTCTCATCTCGTCACACAGTGCCATCATATTGCGAGACGACCTTTTGGATAGTATGCCAGCTTGTAGTGAGTGTGCACAAGACTCTGTCGCTGATCACTGACGACTGACTTACATGGAAAGTCGAGTCCACTTTACCATGCCTATCGGATCTAGGGTTTTGCGGTCTATTCATTCTTCCGAGGATTGCGCGGCTGAAATATTGTAACAGCATTTCGGACACCTAATCAGCATGGTTGACGATACTGGACGGATAGGCCATGTGTGTGCTCAACCGACCTACTGCTATCTTGCCGAAATGATTCCTATCTGCGACGAGGTAGGTAGATACTGGAGACGACGCGGAAGAGACAAACCGATGCAGAAGATTCCAAGGGCCCTGAGCTGTACTGAGTGTACTGTACAACGTGGCGCATAGAAAGTATGTACACCAACACAGGGTGCATCATTGAATTACAAGCGTGCGTATGGTGGAAAACACCCAAGTACATGGAAATGTTTGGTATGCGGTTCGCACCAACCCACTTTGACGAAATGAGAGAACGCAATCTGAGCGCGGCCATTACCGAAAAACGCAAATAACATATGGCATTTCCATAATCCAAACCAGTTCAGCTAGGTACGCTCGGGACGCCTCGAGATAGATACCGTACACAATTACCGTTCTAATTCCGCACCTCTTTTGTTCCGGAACCTTTGCTGTGAACATCGCTATTTGAGCAAGTGTACAAGTTACTGTAGCATTTTATGATTTATAGACTAAAATAATCTACACTACCAAACGAAGACAGCGCACTGACAAGGGGCTTCCGAGATTATGGTTCTACCCCAGGTGCCAATGGGTCTGTCTGGGAAGGTAAGCAATCATGTTTAGAGCCGCATAGTCAGCAGAAACTAGAATATGCCGTATTATGACTAAAAAAAAGTTGGTCCATAAATTGGGAAGGGAAAAAAAGGGAAGCGCTAGAAATTGGATCAGATTATCAGCATCGCTGAACAAACCCTGGTGGTTTTTCTCTTTGACCTCCCGTCCCCTTTAGCAATCTTTTGACATTCCGTCGGCAACATCCTTGCGAGGAGAAAAAAGTATCGCGTGCTCAAGATTTTCTGGATAATAACGCAAAAGTATTAGAACAAAAAAAAAAAAAGGTCCGCACCGGAAAGGGCGGGGACGGGGTGGCCCATGGTAGACGGTTAAGGGAAAATGTCGGAAAGCAGACATCTGGGCAGACCCTCTGCGCATTAATTGCGTGCTAAGGGAAAGGGAAGGGTTCTCTTGCCGGCCAATGATCCTGGTCCTCTTTTTGTTTTCTCGGGGGCTTTTTTTTTCTTTTTCTTTTAGAGAAGAGCGAAAGCAACACCGTTGGGCAATGCAATGGGTATGTATGCAGCATGTGCGTATGGTTCGTTCTGGTATCTGCATCTGGCGTCCAGGGGATCTAGCATCTGTGGCATGGGGGACTCATTGGTGCGGGCTGAGGGGCTATGTATGGTGTACGTGTGGGCAAGTATGTATTCCTTGACACATGGAATTCAGGTGGCCAGAAGAGGCGTACAGCCAGGTGATCTAGCTTCCACCACCAGAGTAACAAATCACCAGTCTCGCCAGTGCTCATTCAAACATTTTTGTGCAATGTTGTTCGACTAGGGAGGACGTCATATGCTTCCCGAATGCTACACTCACTACACACTTGCTTAATGCCAGGACAGCATCTTGCATTGAACCGCATTTGCAGATCTCTTGGGCCAAGTTTGGTGTGTCATAACTTGGTGTGTCATACGCAGTACATGGTAGACAATCTTTTTTTGGTTGGTCTTGGGAAGGATATACTTTTCCCAGAAAGCATTACTACACGACGATACTCCAACAATGCCTCCCATGTCAGCCGTACACAACGCACCTACACTAATAAGGAGAGACGCAGCATTTACCGCATGTGGCGGAGACTGCTTCGGACATAGTGCATACCTATCCTTACTTACCTCGGGTACATCCTCTTCTCCATGCCGGCCGTTATGTGTACTATGTACGCACGCATACATGTAGATATTGATACTACTCTGCAAATGTCGTACGAGATCCACCGATTCGACCATCGATGTGCCATCGGGGGTCGTGTGCGGGCATGCAATATAATACAGAGTGTGCCAATATACATACTAGACCAAGAGACCACCGTTGATGCCAGTAATCATGCTAGCTTGGCAGCTCAGTAATGAATAATTTTCTTCCAAGCACAAAAGGATCTTCGCACTGTTGGTTGGTGGTTGTGGTAATATAATGTAGTTGGTTGATTCTGGAGGGATCTTCTGGCATTCTCAGCACTAAAACATGCAAATCGGGACATGTCCTGGGGGGCGAGTGACGATCTCCCCAACTGACGTCGTTGCGTCTTCGCATCAGGGTCTCGTGCAAAGGCCCCCCAGAGCACAGGGCGGGTTTGGGCGGGCCTTTCGAGCCTGCTAACCTAGCAAGGGGGGATTGGAAGTCCCGGTGGTGAGCTGTTTTCTCCAATAATTCTGCCCACTGAATGACCGGGCAGTCCAAGTAACGCTCTGCTGCAATTGGCCCGGGGAGGTGGAGGAGGCGTCCAAAGGCATCCTGATGCGGTCTAACCATCCACCAAAGCACTGAGTAAAGTGGAGGACGATCCGGCCAAGCACCCAGCATGCCCAGCAAGCCCAGCAAACACAGCGCCAGCGCGCAGCTAAAGCTTGATGCGGACCCAGGAAAGCAGCACCGAACTGCCAGGACCCTGCTCATCGCATGCTTTGTGGCTGTCGTGCTCTCCGGCATCCGCCAAACTCCCAACTGCCTTTAGCTCTCTCCGTCCCACAGCCCATCAGTGATCAGCTCACATCAGCATATTATTATCCTATCCTGTACTACGGAATTATTCCAAAATAAAATAAAAAAGTACTAAACCACATACCACTGACATTGAACACTGGGTCTTGTTCAATTTGATGGGGACGGTACATACATAAAAATACTGTACCAACGTATAATTAGCTCATACGGGAGGAACGAACGACGCCATCTATCGGTATCGGCCTTCAACGACAAGCCTCACTGTTGATCGACTTGGACTAACAACTAAATAATTTTTTTCTCTTTCTCCTTCCCTCTCAAAACATCTCTTCTTGTGTTTCCCTTCTGATTCAACCTCTCCGCTTCGATTCGTCTCCTCTTCCCCGGTTGTAGCAGTTGGAGCTATATTTCTCGGAATCTAGCGTCTTTCCGAAGCAGCGTTCTCGCCGCTCATCTGAACTCTGTTTTCCTCTTTTTTGGCTTATCACCTAACCCATTTCTCAGCCATGGCCCGCCACCGAAGCCTCTAGCTTTCGGCCAACCTTGCCCATGAGACCTACTCGTCCAGCATCCCCACAGCTACAGCTCGAATCTAGAACCTCGCTATCGAAAGATAGGCTGCGCTGGGAAACTGTGAAAAAGAGGCTGCTTGGTCTCACATAAGGTGACAAATACACCCACCGCCTGGCAACTACTCTTTTTTGATACCCGAACAAACCATTGCCCTGTACATTATCAATTCAGCCATCGGTGCTTGCATGCCAATAACAATCCGCCACCCTTACCCCCGATCGGTCATCCTACAACTCACCATCCTACCAACTATACGGACACCGTGAGCTCGCTCAGCTCAGCGCTGTGCTGCGCAACTGCCCCAGGGTCCACCCCGCGCGCTTGAAGGGCGTGGAAGCGACGAACATAATTGTTCTGCGATTCAAACTGCAGTTCTGAATTCAAACGTTTTTTGACTGGCTTTTGTGGCTTTTTTGGAGAAATCTTGCGAATTTCTGTTACTGCCGACAGGCAATATATCAGAATGGAGCAAGTAATTGATGTGAGCTGGATGAATCATGGGAAAGGTCAGTGGTCGCACACCAACCCAGGCCATGCTATCACTTTTTATGGCGATGCGCCGGGAATCTCTCACCTAAAACTCCCCCAGACTGACCAAAAGTTGTCGAACCAGACAAGGTAGCCAAGCACAATGCGAAACCGATATCTTCATCTCCGCCCAAAGACGACTCTGCGAATGGATTGCCTCTAGAAACAAGCACGCCAAGTAAAACCAACAGCAAGGGCGCGCCGATATCACCGCCGCCTTCACCTCCCCTCGGCGCAACCCCTCCAGGCGCCAAAGCGATTCCCCAGCGACCGCAAGGCGCAGCGAGGAGCGTCTCGGCCGAGGAGAAGAAGAGCCCCGGACCAAACGGGACACCACCGCAGCGTAGAGGATCATGGTTCTCCAAGATTTCGGCGCCCTTTTCATCTTCGCCTGCCAACGCACAGCAATCGAGCCTTGCCGCGCCTGGGCAAACCGATGAGGATGACGTAGCGCCCTTGCCGAGGATATCTCCAAACAAAAATGCTGTGCTTCCGCACGCGACAAGACAATCGGGTGACGGGCCCTATGTGCCAGCGCCACCTCGGGGCGGGCAGCCAGGATTTTTCCAAGTATTTCGGCGGAAATCATCCTCAAGTGGCTCAATAATACCGGGCAAGAACAACCATGGCCTGGTCGAGCGCCGTGTCCTGAATGTCGACAAGCATAGAGAGAGACCCAAGTTGGGCGAGCTGAATCAAGCCAAGCTGCGACGAGTAGCATTTTGCGTAGATGTCGAAATTGCTCCCATGCCGAAATATACGGATTCGGACGGATCTTCGAACAAGTCAGACGAGAAGACGCAAAAGCGCAAAGTCACGGAAAAGGGTGAGGGAGAAGCACTGAAGCGGCCTCAAGCAGTACAAGATGAGAAGGAGCAGGACGGTGTCGTGAAGGCGACTGGCGAAGTGCTGCCGAAAGAACCTGCTGCAGAGGGCCAGGGCACCACCGAAAATGGGACGACGAATGGTCAGCCAAAAGAGGGTATCACTGTAGCCACCACTGAGGCGCCCAAATCGGAGAAAGAAAACACCCGGAAAAAGGAGAAGAAGAAGAAGAGTGAAGCAGAACGCAAGGCTAAGAAGGAGCAAAAGCGGAAAGAGGCGCTCGAAAAGGGAGCGATTCCCATGGAAATCCACCTGGATAGCGACTCATCGACTGAAGATGCTATAATACCGCAAATTCCCAGGCCGACCAAGTATGCGCCAACGACGAATCCAGGGCGGATATACCGGAGATGCTGCCAATTACGCGAGACCGATATCCTGACCAAGATCACTTCCCAACTCCCAAAGTCTGTTGTTGGTAATCCAGACGGTATTGTTGAGAAATTGGATCTGAGCGACTATTTTATGTCACTACCCGACCTGGTGACACTCGGCGATTTCTTTGCAGTTGTGCCCGTTCGAGAAGTCGTACTGGAAAATTGCGGATTAACAGATGAGGGTGTTCGTGTTGTTCTGGCTGGACTTCTAGCCTGCAAAAAGCAGCGGGCCAAGAACAGGAGGAGTATCACCAAGCCAGCGGATTTATGTCCTCAAGGTGGTGTCGTCGAACGCATTGTCCTGAAAAACAACAAATTGGGAGTCGATGCCTGGCGGCACATTTGTCTGTTTATTCATATGTGCCGCTCGCTGAAATGCATTGATCTCTCCAGCATTGCATTCCCAGCACCCGCTGAGCCGCCCAAGTCGACGCCTCTCTCACAGCACTTTCACCACCATGCTGCCTCCGTGGCTCAGCTCGACATTTCTCTACTCCTGTCCAAGTCTCTCGCCGAGAGACTTGCTGGTCCCGAGCTTGAACTCCTGAATCTGGGTGGAACGGGTTTGACAAATATACAGTTGGGCGCCGTCATTGATGGTTGCTTGAAGTCTGGCATCTCGCGTCTTGGTCTTGCTCACAATGATCTCGATACGCAAGGCATTGGACACGTAGCAAGATATCTGAAAGGCGGAAAATGTCAAGGACTAGACTTGGGCGGCAACGACCTGAGGGATCATCTACAAACTATTGCCGATGCAATCGACGAGAATGACGAGTCGTTGTGGGCATTGAGTCTGGCCAATAGCAACCTTTCCCCGAGTTCGCTCTGCAAACTTCTGCCGAAGCTGGCGCAGATCAAGTACTGCAAGTTCATCGACCTATCTCACAATCACGAGCTCTGCGAATCTCAACCCAGCGCCATTGGCTTGCTGCGCAGATACCTACCCAAGCTAGACGCCCTCAAGCGTCTTCACCTTGCAGATGTTGCCATGACCTCGGAACAAGCTATTGCAGTGGCAGAAATCCTGCCAGAGGTCAGCACCTTGGCGCATATCAACCTCTTGGAGAATCCAGAGCTTGTACGTTTGGCCGACGCCAAGACGGAAGAAGCACAGGAGGAAGCTTGTGCGCTGTACGCTTCACTGCTAGCAGCCGCCCGAGTTTCCGAGACGCTGGTCAAGATTGACATCGATACCCCCAGCGCTGAGTCCTCGGATGTGGTCAAGGCTCTCGCGAACCAGGTCCTGGCTTACTGCCTTCGCAATCTGCGGATGGCTCCAGGCCTTCGCGACAGCACAAACGGCGAACATGTTCTCGAGAAGATCAAGTATCCGGACGTGCTACGACACATTGTCGGCTATGAGGATGATACTGCTGTCGTCGATCTGGAGGACATCGATAACAATGCTGCTCCCGACGAGGATTATGTCATTGGTGGTACTGGTGTTGTCAAGGCACTTGCCTGCTGCTTGAACAACTTGGACCAGAATACCAGAAGGGATTCTGGAGAGTTCATCAGGGACCTTGAAACTGGTACAAGTGCCCCGCAGGACAAGGTACCTGCTGGAAAGGCGAAGAACATGTCCAAACACTTGCTTGCTAGTGCTCGGAAGATCAGAGTCCGCCTACAACCGGCTCTGGCTCAAGCCAAGGCAAGCTCTAGACAGGACATGAACAATTATAGTGAGTACTCACACATTACTCATCGCATGAGCCATGCTGACGGAGATCTAGATCGTCTTTTGTTCCTTGACCAGACCCTCTTGGAAATTATCAGCCGTTTCGAAGACGAATATCCAGAGACTCGCCAGGACCCCGGGCCTGTCATGGCACCCCACTATGCACCTCCACCTCCACCACAGCGAGGTGCCTCCTTCTCGTCGCTGGAGGCAGATCCTGTCTTCACCGACACGGAAGACCTCGAGACCGAAGTACGGTCACCATCACGCTCTCGGTCTAATTCCATCATGTCGCACACCTCAAAGCAGTTGGCCGAGGAAGAAGGTCGCGCTTTGCGTATCGGACACAAATTCCGCCGTGGATTTATCCAGGCGCACTACAATCTGCTCACTGGTGCCGAGTCCGAGATTGGTAATGATCCCGACCACAAGAGACAGATCGAGCATATACTGGAGGATCTCGGCACAGACGCTGAAGACATTAGAAAGAAAGTCGAGGCCAAGGGGGCTATTGCTACTTTCCAGGAGGAGAGGAATGAAATTCTACGAAGAATGCGCGACAGAGATCCCGCGGCATGGGATCGATTCATCGAGACCCAGGAGAAGACCAGAGCCAATTTACAGCTGGAGAATAAGGATGGATCTCTGAAGGCAAGCGACTTGCCAGACGAGAGTGCCATTTCTGACTGAAAAACGCCGGCACTTGAGGGGTTTTCTTTTTTGCTTCAATGGAGGAAGTTGCAACATTCAACTGTTTTATTACAAAAGGAAGAGAAAAGCAACGCTGCTATTCAATTGTCATCACGAGCAAGCAGCTCAGGCCCTATACGCAGATACGGCTACAGAAAAAGAATTTACGAAACTATATACTATAGCACTTCACGACAAAAACATACAACAAGCAGCGGCGCAAGGAGTAACCAATCAAGTTCATTTGTAGTATTAGCATGGTTACAGGATATATATTTGCAGGCTATGTTGGCCTTGAAGTCTGCTTGGCTTTTGAGGTGGAGGATCGAGCACATAGCATAAGGCGTGATTGCACACAATAGCATCACAGTTTGCTTATAATTTGACACATGGCCATTTCTTGATTCTACCAAATGAAATGCATGGAGAATCTCACTGTCGAGTATGTCAAGGTATCGGAAATCCATCATCGGAAAAGTGAATGACTAGATCACATGATGACACTCTCTGCTCTTCACTTTGCTCGCCAGTTTCGCTTTGTTGTGTTTGTAGCAGTACAGAAGGTTTATTCAAAGATGTCGTCATCGCGGGAAGGGCAAAAATCGGCTGGTTATCTTATCATTGATTCATATAAGATTACATCTAAGATGCTGTCAGTCCAATTTTAGATTCGATGGTGATCATTTGATCAAGCATTTGCATTCTGCATGGGGGTACTTGTGAGATTGATTGATAAGGAATTTAGAATTCGAGCGAGCGATTGACAAGTCCACGTGCTTTTCCATCTTGACTTTTGTCCAAGAAAGGTAATATGCATCAAAACATTTGAAATGGCAGAGAGACAAATGCTTCTCTTCATCACCGTGGGATCTTTTGTTTTTTTCCAGGTGTGAGGGAAAACCGTAAATTCGATAGCAAAACGATGGACGTCCGGGAATAACTTCACAACTCCAGCCGCCAAGAATGCTTTCCTGATATGCAAGAACAATCGCTTGTGATTGATACCCCGCCTTCCTAAAATACCAAGATATGTTGTCAATGCACATTCTCCCTTCTTTCTGCTTATGCCTTCTGTATGCGTATGCCCTATGTAGACTCCCTCATGCCAATGTAATACCTCCTCATGCAAGCGACCGTGTCCAATTTCCACTTTTCCCTTCAACACCGTATGCGTTTGACAGGAACAAAACCATGCGTAAATCAATCGTCAACTCATGTGGATGCGACAGAAAAGTAATAAAAGGTGGGTATCAAAAAATATTTCAAAAATAATAAACAACAACGAAACAAAGTGCAAACGCTCTCCGTTTGTAAATGCAGCGCTGGAGTGGTACGGAACGAACGATGGAAACGAAATGAGTAGAACATTGAAGAGCAGAACGAACAAGTTCATGCAACTCCCAACTCAGTTAAGCATCATGTCGACTCCCTTCCTCTCAGGGCAGGGCCAGCAGAGCAAAGTGACCGCCAACCACGGGGCGTGCATGGAAGGTGATGCCCGGGAAGTCTCCTGTGGCAGCATCGTACAAATCGGTGAAGGCAAGGTTGGTGGGCGTGACATTGATCCAGTTGGCGAGCTTGGAGATGAACATGTCGCGTGTCTCTACGCTGGCAATGGCTGCAGCAAACATCTCCCAGTCGGACTTGGTCCAGGTGTGGCGAGTGTCCAGCGGTACACCATATTCGAGCGCAACGGTTGGGTAGAAGTTGCTCTGCATGTCGTAAACAGACTGAGGAACAAAGTCGTAGCCAAAGCCAAGCAGACTGTTGGCATACAAGTTGTACAAAAGACCGTGAGAGTCACCATCGCCGTACGAAAGTGTGGTGTGGGGAGGGTTGGCGGCACTGTTGATGCCCAAGTTCTGCCACTGCGAAATGTACGATGTGGCCGTGTCACCATAGGTCTTCTCATCATCGGAGTGTCCAGTAAGCTTGGCGATTTCGGACATGGCGCGCAGTCCAATGATACCCTTCAATGCCAGGTTGGTCTGATTCGCCAGTGTTCCAGCAAAGTCATCAGTAGACAGTTGGTTGGCAGGGATCAGCGCCTCATCAACAAGATAACCGGCCCACTGCTTCAGAATAGCGTAGTGAGTGTTGAGGTAGGCAGTGTCGCTGGCACGCTGGGCATAAGCAAGAGCCATGATGATCATATTTCCGCACTCTTCCAATGGCATTGGCTCGTCGGACCCGTCTGGGTAACCCTTCGCGACAGGGAATGTTCCCAGATCATGGATGGCGTTGGTGTTGGGATAGTGGCCGTTCTCCTGGTTGATGAACAAGGGGTCGAGCAAGTAAGCCAACAACTTGGGGTTTGCCCAGATCAGCAAGGGAATAGACGGGTAAATCACGTCTACCGTTTCGATATCGCTGTTTGAACTGATTTCCTTGAGGAAGATCAGCGGCTCAGAGTCGGTGTTGGTGAACTGAAGAGCACCAAACGCCTGGCGGACACTAAGACTGGTGATGGTCAGGTAGTTCTGACCGGCGGCTGCCAGCGACGCAGAAGCAACCCTGTTGTCAAGATCCGTGGCCAGACTGGAAGCCTCACTATAGTCGTTGTAGAAGAATGTGACCTATAAGTCGCGATTAGTGAAGCTGTTCCCATTTTCAGGTTTGTAGAGCAGGCTTACAGCGTCGAGATCATTTGCGAAATAACTCTTCCACAGAGACGGAACCGAGGTCAGGCTACTTCCCTCACCAAGGAATGAAATGGCATTATCCTGGGTCAGACCCAGAGAAAATACTGTTGAAACGCTTGCAGAGCCAACTGAACCGAGATCCTTTGCAAAACCAAATACGGGCCTGTTGGGTGATTAGCTTATGTCTGCTGAATGCAGGACGTTACTCTCACCAGTTGTCATTGACAGCACGGAAGTTGGTGTCTTTAGTATTTGTCAACACTCCATCGTTGTTGAACTTGGCGCGCACATCAACATCGATTCCGCTTTCATAGGTAACCTATACAATTCGTGTAAGTAATCGTGACACCAAATAGAGTTCTAAGTTGTACTTACGCCATCGGTATCAGCAGTAGACCAGTACCACGTGCCCCAGCTGGCTTGATTGCGAACTTCGGAGAATTCTGCTTGATCTTGCCTCTGGAAAGTGTGGTACCGAACGCCGTCGGCGGTGTTGGTGTCCCATGTAATGACCGCCGCAGGGTCACCGGATGCCCATTCTAAGTACTCATGTCAGTTCAAGACAACAGGAAAGAAACTCTTGTATCGCGTACCTCCGGAAACATCGGCATAAATCTGCACATCGTGGCTTGCACCATCAATAGACTCAACAGCCACATCGAGGTAGGTAAATGTCAAAGATTGTCTCTTGAGATCATCTGGTGTGACAGGGGACATGAATGTGATATTCATGCCGACTTTGCCACCAACGTTCATGATGAAGGTGCTCCGAGTAGATGTGTAGGAGAAATCTGTTTGATCAACCACCTGCGGATAATTGGGAGGAGCACCCATCCAGGTGTACGGAACTCCATCCACGCGAATGAGTCCTACCCAAGCTGTGATACCTTGACTAGAAAAGAACTTATTAGTGATACTCCAGAATGAATCAGGGTCCAACAATGAAGATAGCGTACTCCCAAAATGTGATCCATTCTCCAGCCAGGTAACCTCCGTTGCCACCATCGCTTCCCGCGTTCAGCCAGGAGTTGAGGTAAGGTGACTTGACAGCAATGGGGGCAGCCGGAGGCCGTGCTGGCGAGAATGTAGAGGCAGCATTGACTGCCTGAGCAGCGAGCCCAATAAGGGCCGCCGCCGCCGAAGTGAACTTCATGACGAGAGAGATTTGTCTACGGGTATGTAGGAAAGGAAGTTGAAGAGTCACGAGCAGGTTGAGAGGGTATCCAGTAAGGATTATCTATGCCCGCCAAAGGAGCATGAAGGAGAGAAACAAGATTCGTGATATCCAGCAGCAAAGGGGTAAAGATCTCCAGCACCAACTGGGCGAAGGCAGGACATTATATAGGGCCCAATGGTGAGGAAGCGTTATGATCTACCAGACCTAGACCCATGTTTCTTAGGTAGTCTTGAAAGGGGTGCATCGATGAGATCAGATGCGCTTGTAAACAGAGACGAGACTGTACATACGTCGAAGACGCGGACCAGCGGCTCTATGGTGGGTGCTGTTGACCAGGCCGTGTAGGAAAGATCACGAGCCTTGGTGGTATGCATCGTTTCTTCCATGCATGGGCTCCACCGCGTGGTGGGAATTAAGCTTGGCCCGCCTAACACACAGGACGAACGCTTATTCAGTGCAGGACAAACCTCATAGCGCATGCGGCGATGCTATGCTTAAAGTGACTTTTGGGGGGTGAAAGCCGAAGGCTACCTCGCGAAGCCAGCCCAAGGATCAGTTCGGGTGCATCAGAGACCAATAGTCGATCCAAAAGGGCAGAGCAGACGGGCTCTCCTGGCTGGCACGAGGATGACCGGGTCTTTCTGGTGTTACTCACTGGAGACTGGGCGTCGCCAGTTGGGCCCCAGGTCCGGGATCAGTCACAAAGTGGACGACAAGTAGCAAGGCTTGGTTTTGCGGCCGAGAGAGACCGGCGGCGCTGTAAGTGACGAGAAAGATTTTTCTTTCTTTGTTTGCAAGCAAGCGGTCAGAGCTAGAAAGACGGAAAGTACTTCCATGTTGTCCACCTAGTAGCAAGTTCACGATGCAAGCTGTAAGCTGCATATGGCAATAGATCTGCCGGTCACGAGGCAGCGCGCGATGTCGCCGGCTCGCGGCTCGAAAGGGGATTGGGGAGGGGGAGGTCAAGATATTGGGGTAAGTGGATTCATGTACGGCTGTATGTATGTACTTTGGCTGGACCCACGTGTAACTGCAACGGCTATAGTCCAGTAACAAGTAGCCTTTTTCTGCTATAACCTGTTATAGGAGCCGGGAGACTTGGCTGTAAGTTGCTGGGATGACGCCAGGGCATGATGAATGCAATGACACGTCGGAAAGGCGAAACGAGTCTGTGGCCCAAGTCCAAGGCCAGGACCCGACAATGCCGCCGCTGACAGGCTGGCCGCGTCGAGATGAGATGAGCCCTACATTGATTGATAGATTGATGAGCTGGACAGGACGGGTTGCGCTCGGGAAGTCGGAACCAAATCGAGGATATTGACTTTCAATGCGGCGCGAGGTTACTTGGATAGCGCGCGGGTGCTGGGCTACTACTGGTAGCGCGTGCCCAACGACGACGGCCTGAGTGATGATGCTGATGTTGGAGAAGATCATGATAATAGGTGCCGTGACGAGCGACATAACCTTGCTGTGCCACGAATCAGGTCGTTTGACAGCACGCCTAGGGCATACTTTGTCTGCTCCATAATAGACACGCTGGAACAATGTTTCTGGGCCCTGGAAGAGCCATTCAAGCGGCAGGCCAAACGAGGGTGCTTGGCAGAGTACGTATGTGGGACATGATCATGATACATTTCCCGCTGCCTTGTAGCAGGACAGCAGGAGGACCAAGAGTCCAAGACCCCTCCTTGAAGAGCCCGTGGACCGTCCGAACGTACGTCTTTCGGAACGATATCCAGCGGTGTGGGGGAAACACGGAATCCCCGGCTAGAAACAAGTTGTTTTGAATCTGTATGTAAGATGCTCAGTCAGTGCGCCGTCGTCGACAAGTCTAGAGCGCATCTGTGTCCTGGTAATTGTTCGTGAAAAATCCTGAATTTTGAGAAGATGAATGATGTGTCTGGCTGGATGCAACCATGGCAATCACAATCACATTGAATAGCGCCGCCCCAGTCAATGCAGGACCCCTGGATCTCGAAAAATATCAGTTCGGCAGTGGCTCCCAGCCTCCAGCCTCCCCGTGCCCTCCCGTCAGCCCCCGTAAGCCCCCCGTGTACGGCCCCCCTAACCCTGTAAAACATGTCGTGACCCAGTGCACTGCAGCCCACTGAAGAAAGACAAATGGAAAGAGAAACAGGATTGACCAGACCCAACGGAAATAGTCACATAAATGCAGCCACGACCGTATTCGATCACAAAGACGAAAAAGAAATTAAATAAGAAGGCACGAAAAACAAATTCCGGTTGACGAAAATGTCGATTGTCAACTTGATGTCACCCGTTTAAGCATCTCCCGTCTTGCCAGTCCCATTTCTTGTTGTTCCTTGTTCAGGCCAAGCAAGTGCACTTATTACTTGGCTACTACTGCGGCAACCTGCATACGAAATTCTCCTAGATCCAAAAATAAGAAAAGAGAGAAGTCGCTGCAGAACTTCCCGATCCCCGATGACCGAGATCAGTTGCGAAATACCATTGCCAATTTCGTACACTCACGAAATGCCCCTCATCTAACGTTTACTGACACGGAGCTTAAACATGTTTCAAGCTTCTCATATCAGACTGTTGCGCAGAATGACTGTGAGTAACTCCAAGTGTGCTCAAAAGATGCATGTCATCGGTCAGCGACTTTTTGATCAGTACCCCCAGGTAGCCTGTTCACACGATCTTGGAGTGGCAGGCCTTTGCAAGCCAGGATTTGTCAGTCATAGTCAGTCTGTCGGCTGTGGCTTGCTTTTGGGCGACATTGTACGTACTATGGAACGCCCACCTGAGCCGCCCGCTCGGCTTTTCCAATGGCCGGCCATAGGCCCATGGGGGATCAACCGCCGCCATCTCCAAAAAGTCTGGGGAACCCTTGCTGATCATCATCAACCCCATGCCCAAGATCTGCCTAACCTAGTCCATTTTCTAGTCATGGTCCTTCTGAACAGCTTACCCAGGCACAGGTGCTCTAATCACTCTGTAGAGTGTAAACAATAGTGGCAGACGTCAACATCCAAGACTGATCGTCCTGGCTTGGACGAATCTCGACTGTTCTCGACATGCACCCACTACCAAGCGGTCGGTTCACTGGAGATTGCTGATGCTCTGCCCTGCCCTGCCCTGCCCTGCGCAGAGCCGGCACGAGGCCATGACTCGAATTATCCCGCCGCTGTGGAAACAATGACAAAAGCGGACATGTAGTATGCTGCTAGTGGTGGGAATCTTCCTTCGTTGTTGGGCGTTTTCTTACACCCAGTAGGTATGTGTCTCCTACGGCACGCGATCCACTACGTAACATGACCGTGAGGGCACAGAGTCCTCTGCATCTGCAATGCTACCACTCTCCGCAGCCCGTACCCACGGCATGCATGGAAGCAACCACGTCATGACCACTGCAAAATCTTCATTCTCGTCAGCCTGTGGTCTACGAGCTGGCTCGGGCGGTTGACCTGCAGATTGGCTGGCGAGTAAAACGCCCAACCGTCAGCCACGTCGAAATAACAGCCATAGTATGCAACGCCTATGGCTATTTCGTACGCATCGTACACGCCGTGGAACTTGTGCGGAAGTTTTCCATTTCCAAAGTTCACCACCTTCCAAAGAGTGTGTTATTTGCTCGCTTTTCCAGCAAGCAAGCACACTTGACCTTGTCAGGACAAGGCTCAATGCTGGTGACAGCCCAATGCTAGGCCTTTGCAACTAACAAGCCTGACCGGGCATTTTCCGCTCACCAAAGCGGCGAGATCGGCCATGACATCCTCAAAAAATTGCTTAAAGACTATTATGTTTCTATGAATGCGGGTTGGGGTCTTGGGCGCGGGGAAAGCAATGTGACTCGCATGGCACCAAAGCTCGCTTTGCATGCAAGGCTTGTGGAGCCGGAGACCTGGTCCGTTTTTTCGCACTTCAGCAAATTATCGATCTGTTTTTCACTCATGTGAGTAACAAAACGTGGGAAAAACTTTACTATGTTTCCTAGGGCAATCTCAAAGACCGCGGGTGCGCTAGCCCTTTGGTCCTGTCGATGATCTTCCAGAACAGGAAGGCCAATAGTGTTACTATTGCACGATCATGAGGCCGCAGCGTTGCATTTCCATCAGATCTTCTCTCTGGGTAGGACATGTCAGAAGTCTGACTAAGAGAAGAAGATGACCTGCTTCGTCAACGTCAATAGGCGAGCTCTTGTTGGCAAACATGGGAATTATGATGTCTCCAGTTGTACAGCAAATAGTAGAGACCACATACAAGGGGCGGGCATGGTTCAGACGAGTACAAGGCCGCTACAAGTGCCGACGCTACCCCAAGATCTCGGCAGGCTTGCACTCAGCTCAGTCCCTACATGCGCGCCTTCTAAGGTAGTCGTCAGTAAGTATTCAAAGTATCTACCTTGTCCTGCCTGGCGGTGTGCTGCTATACCTTAGCTACATCGCCTATACCCCGCATTCTCACATGAGTGTCCTTTTAAGTCCACTCCAGGTCAACATGGCTTATTGCGGAAGTACTTCTGCCATCGTGATCTTTTGGGGCCTGCGACCGTTGGTTGCAGCAACGCCACTACCTACGTCGGCCTTTTCTCGCAACTTTCCGGGGTACACAGAGACCCCATTCCAACGTCGAACGTTCTAGGCGCAAATTGGCCTGGAAAACATTGCACGACGCCGCTTATTATCACATGTCGGTCAAGCAACAGTTCTGTTGGAACAAGGCGGCCAGCAGAAGGTCAATTGTTAGCTTAATGTCGGTTCAAGAATGCCGGGCCGAGGCGATGCGATCGCAGACGTCAACAGTATACTCGGCTTTCTCGGGGACCAGCTCATACGCGCTTTCCAGAATGCTTTGGAAAAGCCAGTCTCGCCCACAGCCTGATGTCAGAGCAGGGATTGGTTCAGCCGTTGCCTTGTCTCCCCTGTCTTATCACCGGCCCTGACTGTTGTCGTGTGCGTCCGACATCTGACATGTTGAACTGAGCTGTTGTACCGCTCAGTGGGTGGAAGGCCTGGAGAGCATCGAATACCAACCTCTAGGCTAAGACATGCCTGGCCGACATCACAAATGTTCCAAATTGTCTCGCCGGTCACAGCTTGCTGGTGGCATGGCAGTTTGTGCATGTTTCCTACATGACATTACCAAACGCAACAGGTGTGCAATCAGGTACATTTGTTACGGCCGACTCCAAGCAGTCAGATATACCAGGATCTCAGCAACAGCAGAGACAGTCGGCGGACGGAGATGCGTCGAGAGAGATAGTGTTGGACCTGGCAAGATTTCCAAACTGTCGGGTGCATCATGTGGTGCATTCCAACAATATGCGAGCCTGCGCCGCGTGAGATCCTCGTGCCTGCAGAGTATGGTTGAGTAACGATTCGTGGGAAGTCTCATTCTGAAAGACCAAAACAAGCTCGATAGTGACCTGGGCTGTATGCAGGCACAGCTGCAGAAAACATTCAGCCTCTGCCGATGTCGTCCAATTGACTGGCCCATTGCTGCGGACGGCCCGTCATCAAGGTTGGTATGCACGACGAATTCGGCATGTCAGCAGTCTGCGACTGGTACTAGATTCGGACGAGAAGGACGAAAAATATTGCGACGGCCCATGCCGGCCTGAAGAAAGCAGTCCGGGGAACTGCACGGCATAACGGACACTTTGTATGTTTCCATCATCATTGTTTGATGATCAAGCCATATTCATGCACGTCGGGGGTCATACGCAAACTAGATCGTACATGTGAAAAGAAGTGTCAATAGACTCGAGAGAAAAAGAAACATGGTTCCTCTGGCATTCGTAGTATGATTGGTAAGAAAAGGCGCAGCAGTTTGTTTGTATAAACGAAACAGGAGAATGCGCTGTGGAGTTCTCCCCACACGCATTGAAACACTGATAATTTCCGGTGCGGCGGTCACCTTAAAGCGTAAAGACGAGTTCGTCCCAACCATGAACTCGTTCCAACTCCACAGTGAGTCGGATAAATTGACCCAACGTCACTTTCTCAGGTGCGAGTGCATAGTAGCTATTCTCAGTTGTCCAATGAGTCGTGCGCGCCAGCCGTTGCGGAGCCGAGGCCGGTTGAATGTGACTCTTTTCCCCCGTGACTGAGGCTGAACACGAAGCACGGCATATAAAGACAATTATGATACAATGTGGCGCAAAGAGTACTATAGACTCGCCAAGGCTATAGAATAATCAACTTGATAATCACATGGTGAGGGCGCAGACGTTCTTGGCCTGCACATCCTTTTTGCCTACTTATGCAGCAAGCCTTGAAGACAGCAAGAATGAGCACAATATGCATACTGCATCGGAAGGCCTCTGAGACATGGGAACGAAGATGAGATGTAGACCGACTGGCGTGTGCTTCGATTCCGACTTCTTATTTGTCGACTCATTATCATTCCGTAGGGCTGAAGGTGCTCCCAAGTGTATAGTGTAGTCCGTGTGCTGGATCGGGGCAACTATGCGGATGATCATATGCAGCAGGGTCTAGACTGCGCAGATCACATCACAAAAAAAGATCTCATCCATCCCACAGTACATACATCCATGTATGCACATAGTGAAGAAACAACCAAAATTGTCCCTGTCAGTTTACAACAAGATTCTGCCAGCAAGTAAGTGATCTGTCTTGCGGGAATAAGAAAAGCAAAAAACCTTGTCTCATCAATGCCATGTAGTGGTATTTCCCGACTTCGTTCTGAGCCACATCCCCTCCCGTGCCTGAGGTCAGCTGATACACATATCCGCCTTTTTAAGCTTATCTATCATCATGCTGGATCAAGACTAAAGACGAATTATATGTAGAGGAGCAAACTCGCAGAGATAACGAGAGGTGCCAAGCCACACGCTGCCCTCATGTAGTGAATGCCTCGAAATCAACCCGCAAAGCTGATTTCCCTTCTACTTGATGGACTCGCTAGGTATGTAGCTAGTGGACGAGTGCTATGTTGGTCGTTTCGGCCGATGTTGACGTACCTTTGGGTGGTTGTTAGTGTTCCGACTCTTGATGAAGTCAAGCAGCATGATCGATCATCGCGGACTAGAAGACGGGAAATCGGCGGCGGAAGGCTTCACAGCGTCATCAAACTCCTAGATTCTTAGAAATCATCGAAGAATCTATGTTTGACTGGACTGATCGGGCAGCTCCTTGCATTTTGTACGGTGCATGAATGATTTAGAGTCGTGGTTTCATGGTCTAGATCCAATCAATCGACCAAGCAATCAATCCGCCCCCTCCCCCGCGCGACTCTATAGAGAGCGAAAGTATTCTGACATCTGCCACCAAGGAACGAGCAGATTTGAGTAGTCGTCAGTTCGGGTCTTTGCCGTCAAGCTTTGGGATTGATTGCGCTGGTGGAAGGGTGAAGAAGAGGAAGATGGCAAGAGGCACCAAACATGAAACCATCAGCGTCGTCGCAAGAGTCGTCTTTAATGACAGGGACCCCCGACAGACTGGGGCCAAAGAGCCTCCAAGGCGATCAAATCGGGCAAGGGGGTCCCCTCGTCAGAGGCTCCCATTGGCCAAGACGTCAAAAGAAAACGTCCGCACAAAACGTCGTCCTGCTCCACCGGCCGACCTGGCCTCTCCCTCTTACCAGTCTTCATCATGGTTCCCAAAAGCTTTCCCTGCCTTTGCCTCCCCTGACGCATGAACCACCCAGTAAACATTCACTCCTCGCTCATTTCCTCCCCAGCGACTCAGAGGCCCCATTTCCCTTCGTCTGATGTTTCCGAACAAACGGTTGCGTCCTGGTCTGCCTCTAGCTGCGGGGCTGGCGGCCTTGGCAGGGGCATTTGGCGCACGGAGGTCTCGACTTTTGACGGGAATGGCGTTCGGCCGGCAATTTTTAGTTGGATAGACACTGGACAGACACTGAACAGGCATCACGGCCTAGACGAAACTTTGGGCAAATCGGAGCGATATGCTGCATCAGCCTGTCATATCTTGAAGTGAGGCTTGTGCTGATCACCACGTAAAGAGTTCCTTCATCTCACCCCCATTTCGTGCTAGAAGCTCACTGAGACAGCCAGCATAGATTGTAGGGAGGTTCGCAGAGCTAAGCCCGCTGGGCCACGCACGCACACTCTCATATATGCCAGGAACCGCAGAGCCGCCAACTCATACGGAATTCGCCCGGCCAAGCGAAGACATCCACTCGTGAATAAATCCCTTCAGGGGGCAAGAGCCAAAAACAGCAATGGCTTCATGGCATAGACTTCCGTCTTTGGTTCCCACATATATGCGTGACGAGCGGTGACCCAAGTCGTCATCGAATACTACCCAGCTCGGCCTTCCATCGAGGCGCATGCCCTTACCCATGAGCGATCTCATGGATCTGCTACAGGGTTCGTGGAAATCTCCAGAGCATCTTCCCCATCCTATACCTCGGACTAGAACTAGCTTGGGACTACCGTCTGCTCTAAGTCGACGGGGATATGGGGCCTCGTTGACGCAACTTGATTAAAAGCATTGGCCATATTGAAAACCAAGACAGGCATTCATGACCCGAGGCGAACGAGCTCAATATGACGAGATTACTATCGAGGCTGAATACGTACACAGCTGGTAGTGCTACATCGTGGTATGATCCGGCCGAGAGGGGGGATTCGCCAGAGTATTAAGAGGCACGGCTTGTCCTCATGAGCTACTTACTGCTACTCTCACCATTCGCCATCAACTCGTCTTCTTTTACACATTCTTTTCATATTCAGCTTGCTGAGTCCACTCTTTGGTGCTAGGTCGCCTGTTTCTGTTCAGTCATTCTCTTCTTTTCACTCCCATTCCGAAGAACTCGCCTTCCTGCGTTTCAACAAAACAAGACAAGATGCATTTCTCAAAGTCTGGCGTCCTCGCCGCCATCGTTCTGCTCTCTTCCGAGGCTTCAGCTCTCAACTTGAAGCACCGCAGCCTCTACAACAGGCCCCAGCAGAACAACGCCAGAGCCATCCAGGCAAGCTACTCCGCCATTCCTCACGGCGGCTCCACCTCGGCCGGCCCTGCCGGCCCTTCAGGCTCCGTCATTCCTTCTGCAGCTTCGTCCGTCTCTCCCCAGGCTACTGAGACCGAAGATGAGTGCGAGCCCGAAGAGACCGGCGTCGCCGTCGGCACATCATCCGTTATTCCTTCGGTAGCTTCCTCAGTCTCTCCCCAGGCTACCGAGACTGAAGACGAGTGCGAGCCCGAAGAGACTGGTGCTTCCAGCGGCACTGAGAACAGTGACACCGGTTCCGGAAGCTCTTACCCCGTCTCTTCTCCTCTGCCCACCGGCTCCAGCTCTCCTGTCACCGGATCTGGACCTTATGCTAACGTGACTGGCGTTGCTCCCTTTGGCAACACCACTGCCACCGCTACCGCAGACGCCGGTGCCGTCACGACTTTGACTGTCGGAGTCACCAACATTGAGACCGTCATTTCTTGCGCTCCCACCGTCACAAACTGCCCGGCTGCCAGCAACACTGCCGCTTACTCGAGTGCTCTCGCCACTCTGGGTTCTGAGGCTATCTCTACCGTCCTTGTCACCAGCGTCATTGACATCACCACCACCGTCTGCCCCGTCACGGCTGCCGAGTCCATCCACTCGTCCATCATTGACAGCATTGTCAGCAGCTCTGCTACTCTTACCAAGACCGACTCTGCTGGTTCCACCATTACGCTCACCGTGACTGCCAGCTCTGGTGCTGCTACTGCTTTCCCTATCCCTACTGCTACCGGAGGCTCCAGCAGCGGTAACGGCGGAAACAACGGAGGCTCCAGCGGTTCTGACAACGGTAACAGTGGAAACAACGGCGGTTCTTCTGGCAACAACGGAGGATCCAACGGTGGCAGCAACGGCGGCGGTTCCTACTCGACTGTGACTGGAACTGACGGCAGCACCACGGTTGTCTCCAACGACGCTGTTACCGCCTCCGCCACCCCTACCTCTGCTCAGGCCGTTGAGACTGTCGTTACCGTCACCGTTGGCACCCAGACCCTGACCAGCTCCTTGACTGTTACCCCCACCTACGCCGCTGGTAGCGGAGTCGCGAGCGGCTCCCCCGCTGGTCCTCAGACCGTGGTCGTGACCATTCCTGCCGACAACGGCGAGGCCGCCACCATCACCGTGACTGCCACTGCCGCCAGCTCCAACGACGCCATCCAGGCTACCAGCAGCGCCAGCAGCGTCAGCAGCGCAAAGGCCGAGGCCAGCACCGTCTACGTCACTGCTCCCGCCGCCGCCTCTCCCAGCACCGTCTACATTACCGCTTCGGCCCCCGCCGCCGAGGCCAGCACCGTCTACATCACCGCCTCTGGCGCCGCTGCTGGTGGTGAGGCCAGCACCGTTACCGTGGGTGCCGGCGCCACCGTCACCGTTACTGGTGCCGGAGCCGGAGCCGAGACGGTTACCGTCACCGCTGGCGGAGCTGGTGCCGAGACCGTCACCGTCACTGCCGGAGGCGCTGCCGCCGAGACCGTCACCGTGACCGCCGGTGGAGCTGCTGCTGTTACCGAGACCGTTACTGTCACCGCTGGAGGAGCTGGCGCCGAGACTGTTACCGTGACGGCGACTGCCATCGGAGCTACCGGTCTCTGCGCTTGCCCTACCGCTTAAGCAGCGAAACGGCCCGCCACAAGTGGTTTCCATCCCAAGTGATTGAACCAGGTGATCATCTTATTTCCTTCGCGCGACATTTTTGATTTTTGTACAAACATGAGGGTATCAGGTCTGCATTGGGCGAACTCAGGACGCATTTGCTTTTCTCAGGGGAGGTTGTGGAAAACATGTACGTACCTCTTTTGTGAGGACGGACAAAAGGGGTTGTTGTCAAACAAAGAGATCAAAGTTTTCTTGTATATATTTGGTGCCGAGCTGGCCAGTCTTCCTCGGTGGCTCACCGGTGAGTTCCTTTCTGAGGATTACTGGTGGAAAGCTCATTTGGCGAACGAAGGGGAAAGTCCAATTGGTAGTACATGTCTCTTGGGGGCATTATAGAGCGAAAAATCAAACTGAACCAATCTTCCTCTTCACTATTCAGACCTCATGAGAAATCTATAACTTGTGCTTGTCTTGATGATCTTTTAGCGTCATTCAACAAAGACGGATCTTAATCTGGCATTTGTAATTACAATTACAAAACATCTCTCAAAATCTTTCAATGATTCGCGGTCAGTATCGTGATGGCTGGTGTGCTGATCCTGTTTGTATGTGGGAGATCGCATCACAATGCTAGAAGTTAATAGCGTACAACGTTCTCAGTACTCGAGCCCAAATCTACGAGCAGACTACATACATTCGCCGTCTATGTTGTATTCTGAATCGAATTACATTTTGGTCGCAGTTTTGGGCTTGGTGTATAATAACTCTATTTTTAACTGGTAAAGTCTTGGGCGCAGCAATGGGCAGGTGCCCTGAAATAAGCATAAACTCACTGGTTGACTTCCCGCCATTTTAGGGTGCTTTTGAGCAAGAGCCCTCGCGACCGACCATACGTTATAAGTCTGGTATATAAGGAAGCCAAGTTTGGTATTACTATGACCACGATCTAATAGCATAGATGATTTATAATAGCACCGTTTGTTCAAGAAATAAACGAGTACGCCGAAACATGGTAGACAACGAAGACGAGAGCTCAAGATGCTGTGAAATATAGGGGTACCCTGGTGCATGTAAGCGATTGGCCGATAATCGTGAGCTCCCGTCTTTCGTTGTTATTTGAATCAAAACTTGTGGTTCAAAGGACGATGTAGCAAGCAGCGGCATAGTACTTGCAATACGCGTTTAATGTTGTCTGGAAGCTTGCATAGCAGAACGTGGCTGCATGAATGGCTTGATCAGTTGGCGTAAAAGTGAGGCGAGATCGTGGCAATATTGAGTCTCAGTCCGAGGTTGCAAAAAGTGACAATAGACGGGACCCGTGAATGATGAGAATGTTCAGAGCATGGTTTGCCTATAGTTCAGGGTCATTCTGTCTGCCATCGAGAGCTATTCACCACTTTTCAGCTCAGCCCATACGTTGCCACTTCAAAAGTTGGGCTGAATCTGATCTCGTCCCGAATAGGATCGGGAGGATGTACATGGCAATTTAACAATGGTTCAATACTCGGAGGCATGTGACCCCACTGTACCTGCGGCTAAGGGCGCTGCCGGGGCTACGACTGGAGAGGTCAGAGGGCGCTGATTGGTGCCAAATCGCTTAAATTGTCAACAAAATTTGGGGAAGCAGCGGCGCTAATATGCCCCCTGACGGAGACCGTGTTGTCATTGATCGCGAAAAGTTTTGGGGGGTGAGTTGGAATCTACCTCAACCCCATCGTCGGTCCTAATTCTTTTTCGTCTTCTTCTTGTTTGCCGGAGCTGCTGCTTTTTTTGCATGGTGGACTTTTGTTGTCAATTGACGACCTTTACACTCCCTTGATCTCTTCTCCCTCCCAGCTCAACCTCTCCCGGTAACCTCTGTTCATCATGTCGAATCGCTACTCTTTGCGACAGACGCCTCGGTGAGTGCATTCCCAAGGACGGAACACGGGATGTTCTATGCGCAGACTCAAGCAACAGCACAGCAAGCGCTGTCTATTATGGTGGTCATGAGCATCTGTAGGTGCCAACAAGCGCCAGGCAGTCTACAAGCTCTGCTGGGTTAATGGCCATTTCCGGCGCACGGAAAGCAGTCGCGTGCTCTGGGCAGAAGTCCTAGTCGCCACACCCTGTTCTTCAATCATTTACCTGGCACGACCTGGAGCTGACCCTGATATCACTACATAGAAAGAAGGAGCTCTTCGAGGGCATGGTCGAGACTCCCGGCCGCCGCACTTCCAAGCGCAATGGCCGCTTTCCCTCTGTAGACAACGCGTCGGACGAGGGCGACTCGAGCTCCGCTGCCGAGACGACTGCCTCAAAGCCCAACCCTCCTCGCCGTCGCGTCACTTCAAAATTCTCCGAGAACCTGGACGAGGATTTCGATAACACGGAGGCGAAGAAGGAGTTCAAAGCTCTTACTGAGGAAGTTTCGACTGCGCTGAACGGCAATGGCCACGTTGAGAAGGCTCAGAACGGCCACGCCAATGGTCATGCCAACGGTCACACCAATGGCCATGCCAAGGACCAGGAGCAAATGATCGACGGATGGAAGCCCGGTATGGACCCCAAGGTCGACCATTCTGGTCACTTTGAATTTGGTGGTAGCTTTGGTGCCCTTGCGCTCATGACGGGCTTCCCCTTACTCATGTACTACATGTGGATTGGTGCCACCTACTACGATGGCAAGGCTCCTATGCCCGCCGAGGGCCAGTCTTGGGCCGATTTTGGCCGACAGCTCTTCCACCTCGCGTACACCGGTGCCTACCCTCATCTCAGAGCTTGGCGCATCTACTGGGGCTTCTACGTCTTTGAGGCTCTTTGCTATGTCTTTGTACCTGGATTCACTGCATACGGTAAACCGCTCCCCTTTGAAGGCGGCAAGCAGCTCAAGTACCACTGCTCGGCATTCATCAGTCTCTACATCACCATTGCTACCATGGGCGCTCTTCACTTGAGCGGCTACTTCCCAATCTACACTTTCCTGGACGAGTTCGGCCCTCTGATGACGGTGGCCATCATTTCCGGTTTCTTGGTCAGCTTCGTGGCTTATTTCTCGGCCATTGCGCGCGGCGCCCAGCACAGGATGACTGGCTATCCCATCTACGACTTCTTTATGGGTGCTGAGCTGAACCCCCGTGCTTTTGGCGTGTTGGACCTCAAGATGTTCCAGGAAGTTCGCGTCCCGTGGTTTATCTTGCTGGGTCTCAGTTGCGCCGCCGCTGCCCGTCAGTACGAGAACTATGGATATGTCTCTGGCGAGGTTTGGTTCCTCGTCATGGCTCACTACCTCTACGCCAATGCTTGCGGCAAGGGTGAGCATCTCATTGTGACCACCTGGGACATGTACTATGAAAAGTGCGGCTTCATGCTCATCTTCTGGAACATGGCTGGCGTGCCCCTTTCTTACTGCCACTGCACCTTGTACCTTGCCAACCACCACCCGTCCGAGTATGCCTGGAACAAGTACGCCCTTGCGGCGCTGTTTGTCGCTTACCTGGGCATGTACTACATCTGGGATACCACCAATGGTCAGAAGAACTCGTTCAGAATGATGGAACGTGGCACCTTTGTCAAGCGCAAGACCTTCCCTCAGCTCCCCTGGCAAGAGGTTCACAACCCTAAGATCATCAAGACCAGTACCGGCGACAGCATCTTGGCTGATGGCTGGTATGGCTATGCTCGCAAGATCCACTACACCTGTGACGCCTTTTTCGCAATCTCCTGGGGACTGGTCACTGGCTTCAAGAGCCCGTTCCCCTGGTTCTACCCCGTCTTCTTCTGCTGCATGATCACGCACCGTGCGATCCGAGATATCCAGAGATGCAGACAGAAGTACGGTGACGCCTGGTTGCAGTACGAGAAGCAGGTGCCATACCTGTTCATCCCTGTAAGTATAGCCATGACAAATTTCGCTCGTAATCACGGCCAGTCGGCTAACATGTTGCAATAGTACGTCATCTAAGGGTCAAAGAAAGTCATGCTCTCGACAGATAGACTTGCTTGGATTGCAATGATTTGCATTATTTCAAGTCCTTCACCATGGCGCTAGATGAGTGCTACCTAATCCGGGCTGTTGTTTGCCCTTTTACGTGTATATATTGAAGACCTTATCCCCTATAATGGCCATGTGGCCGCAACGAAGTCTTGACGACGCAACGCAGAAACAGTTCCAGCTGTGTATGATAGACAAAAAAGTAATAATGGAACAATTATGATTGAGAAGAGTCTTTTTATCCGCAACGTGAATTTTTGATACAACATGGATCAATTCTGAACACAACTGGCATTGCTCAACTGCGTTATGGGAGATTTCATTTACGCTCGGGTTCCATGAATGTCGCGTAGCAGTAATTCTTTGACTGGTCGGATGATCGTAGCGAAAACATACCCTTTGACGATGATTCGTAGTTGAGGCAAACTTACTCACCCCCAAATATCATGTATTCATGGGCGACCTGAATACACGTGTGCATGGAGAAGGGCAGAGTAACAAGAGTGAGAGAGTGTCTGGACTATGGACTTTGATCATGGTGCGGCTACAGAAGACGCTAAGATAAGAGGCGAGGTGCACCAAGTATAAACTGTCTCCACCTAACCCAAGGCTTTTGATTGGATATTGGGGATCCCCGCAGAAATTCTCAATTGGCCATGCACGGCCGCTCAAAAAATTTCGAGGATTCGCTTTCAAGATCGCTATCGAAGCTCTCCTACCTACCGATTTTCCAGTTTTTGCCTGCTGCCACCACTGGAAAAGACAAGATACCCACCACCACAAGGACCTTTTCTTGACGACTGTTTCTTGTCTCTCGCGCCCGCTGCATTTTCAACTTCAGCCGACCAGTCGCCGTCAGATCACAAAAACATCAGTCACAATGGGCTCCACGAAACCCGAGAAGAAGGAAAAGAAGGACAAGTCGGCCAAGCGGTCCGAGGTCGACGGCGTGTCCAAGTCGTCCAAGACCAAGAGCGACAAGAAGGACAAGAAGGAGAAGAAGGACAAGCTCAAGACGGCCGTCCTCAACGCCGCCCTCGACGACAAGCTGCAGGCCGACGCCGCCGCCCAGTCCCTCGAAAAGGCCCCCGAGGTCACCGAGGTCGAGGTTGAGGAGGAGGACGGCGAAAAGGTCACAAAGCACGTCGTCGGCGCCCTTGTGCCGTTTGCCCGCCCCCTCGCCGAGGAGAAGGGCACCAAGAAGATCCTCAAGACTGTGAAGAAGGGTAAGTCTTTTTTCATTCCCGAACAAATCTTTTTTTCTTCTTCTTCTTCTTCTTCGACCACCCCAACGCAGTCAAATATTGCGCATATCAGCAGCCTTTTTGCTCTGACAAAAAGCCCCCGCCCAAAATTTTCATGTAATACGAGCTGATTTTTCTTTTTCCCTCTCTCCAGCGGCAAAGAACAAGACCCTCAAGCGCGGCGTCAAGGAGGTCGTCAAGGCCCTGCGCAAGTCCCCGGCCTCGGGCCCCACCAACCAGTCCTTCCCGGGCGTCGTGATCCTGGCCGGCGACATCTCGCCCATGGACGTCATCTCGCACATCCCCGTGCTGTGCGAGGACGTCAACGTCCCCTACATCTTCGTCACGTCGCGCGCCGAGCTCGGCGCCGCCGGCAGCACCAAGCGCCCCACCTCGGTCGTCATGGTCACGGAGAAGCGGACGGGAGGCGGAAGCAAGAAGGGCGAGAAGGAGGAGGCCGTCGACGAGGACTTTGCCGAGACCTACAAGGACCTGGTCAAGTTGGTGCAGAAGGAGGCCAAGCAGCTCAAGTTCACGTGAGCGCAGAGATGAGGAAAAAACCTTTTCTTCTTCTTCATCTGCTCATAGGAACATCAAACAAAAAATATGACTGTCTGTCATCGACACGCAAAAATGGGTTGCAAATGGTAGCGATATCAAAGGGATTTGGTTTCGTGACGGAGCCGGTTTGAGGTGCTTCTGCCGGCGTCGGTTTCTGGAACCTCCCAACGGAGGTGGAGGAATGGGTGACGTACAATCTGCCAACCCTGCGACTGGTTCGGCAATGTTCGAGTGTGTATAATTCCAACATGCTCCGCGATTTTGTCTTTTCATGGATCATGGGCCATTGGCTTGGCTATCGGCGTTCAGGGGTATAGCTACATATTTGTAGGGAATTAAAAAAATCCAAAAGGCTTCTTGATCATGGAGTTCTCGTTCTAAAAACTTCTGTGTGATGACTGGTGCAAGTACGCTGGGCATGACGGTTGGCCGAATAGAGATGTGTGTTTATCAACAATAGAACAGCCCACGAGTAAAACGAAATGTCATAGGAAGATTGTAGCACAGCAGGACGCAAGAAAGAATTGGCGATGGTCAGTACTACTTAGTCTTCGAATCGAGTGTGGTATAGTCGGATGATGATATAGTGTCGGCAAACTTGCTTAGACAACTGATTATTCACAAGAAATATGATGATCACCAAATCTGAATTGGACACAAGCAGTTCATTATGAGATTGGGTGAGTCGATTAATATATGCTAATGATGCCATACCCAGCTTCAAAAGCTTTCGGATTTCACCATCACGTTAGGAGACTAATGTCACAGTTATAATTCCATTTGCTATGTCATTTCCCATTCCCGTTTCCCGTTCAACTCCTTGTCGTCTTGGTGGATATAATTATTCTTGTTTTACTTTTTAATGTAGTAGAAACACGAGAAGGAAGAGCTTCATCATCGATGAATCCCTTTACTCGAAGGGGTTGGTCCTGGTTCCCCACCAGGTGAGGAAGGTGGCCAGGCCGACAGTCTCAAACAGCTTGGCGACGGCACCGACAGCGACGGTGTCAGCGGGGCGCTTCTCGGTGAAGAGCTGAGCCAGGTAGGTCGGGGCAGAGGTGGCGGCAAAGATGAGGGCGCCGAGGTAGGCTGCGCCCTTGTAGCTCAGGGTGCCGGTGGCGTTGATGAGGGCGCCGACACCGTACGACTGGAGGGCCGAGCCGACCAGCGAGGTGCCCCAGGCGACGGCGGCACCAGTGGCCTCCTTGGAGCGCAGGAACTCCTCCTTGGTGTTGGCAGCCTTGGCGCGGTTGTAGGTCTGACCGAAGAGGGGGGTCATGACTGGTGAGCGCGGAGACATCATGTTAGTATGAGAGCCATGTCAGACAGTAGAGGAAACTTGGAGGAATTGACGTACCAGCCAGCTCAACCGAGTGGTTGAAGATGGTACCCAGGGCAATAGCCGAGGGCTTGACGGGAGGAAGGTCTGTAATGGCAAAGTCAGCTACAATGTTTACATGTTGATGTGTATTGTTTTGTCGAATGGGCATTGCTCAAGTTGCGAATGGTGACACAGAAGCAGACAGGCATTACGCTCTTGCTTGATCTTTGCCATTGCTCTCCAACACCAAAGCACATGAGGGATCACAATGGACAGGTAATGAGAACTTACAGTGCAGAGACATGATGATTTGTTGTGGTGATGTGTGAAGAGGCCGAGGAAGTGTGATTTGATGGACTGAACAGTAGTAGGTTGTGAAAATAAACAAAAGGAAGTTGAGACCGGCAAGCTTTTATTTCTGGAAGAAAAAATCCGGGAACTGGCAGCAGGTGTCTCAAAGACTGCTTGCTTCTCAAACAACCGACAACAATCTATGTCACAGTTAGGTAACCTAGGTAGGTACATGGATAGCTCCAGTCTCTCAACTTGGGGTGGTGCCTCTCCAAAATGACGAAAGGGAACCACGATCCAATCCGGAGCTTCGTCCTTTCTAGCGCGGAAACGAGGCTCGACTCTTCACCCAAAGGGAAAACAAGGATAAGGGAATCTAATAATTCACATGGACAAATCCGCTCCTCTTGCCCATTTTTCCTTCACTTTCCGCTCCCCTCTTCTGCATCGTGATCTAGAACCCGGGTACTTGGGGGGTGGATGGGCGCCAGCATAGCCAGTGGCAGAGAGGCTAGACCCGACGGCCAAGCTACAATGTACCCAGCTGTAAGTGTGACGTAATTGACTACGAGACCAAGTTCATCCATGGAAGCTTCAATTTTCAGCTTACTTCGTTTGTAGAGAAAAAAAGTCCAAGCTTTCTTCTCTCCCCAGTAAGGTTGGACCAAGGGAGATTGCACCATATGCATACACAAGGACGCGGCAGAGGGCGAGAGAGACAAATGGAGATATTCCGTTGCTTAAACCGCGGCTGTCATACGTACATGGAGGTAGACCAGGCAAGGGAAAGCAACTTTACACTTGTCGTTCTCTGTCAGGCACAGCATACTGTACCCGGCTTAGGTCAATCGATCGACTCTCACAGTGGGACTCCCGGCCCTATCCGAAGTTCCAAGCTGTGTGCGTCTTTTATTCCTTTTCGCTAGGAACATTCGCTCCTTGAGTACATCCACTTGCAGACGTCCATGTTATGCAGGAGAGTCTCTCGCCGGGGGCGGGTTTCACAATTGTGGTATGACGCTTCAGTCATGAGCTTGTCGTATGAAAATCACCAAGAAGAAGGATGCCAGTTTATGAGGTATGCACTCTGCTCCGGTGACTTCTGCTCATTATACTATTGCCGTTGCCTACTATACACTGAACTTGACCATGGGAAACTCTCTGTTGCTTACCAGTTTTGCTATACCCACTTGTTGTAGATCGCGCACATCCAACATTCCCCGACCCCTGGCTCAGTGTTTTGCGGGGAAGTGGGACTCGGCCAGCTTTGGACATGGACAATTGACCTGATGATCACATCCAGCCAAGCCAAGCCTTTTTATTCTATTGCCTACCTTGGATTTCTCTGACTTCCCACTCTCCCATTCTGTTGGGGGACAGCGGGGTGAGTTCGAGTAGTGTTAGAAACTAATGCGATGACGACAGAGCAATGGCAGTGTTGAGTAACATTCACGTTGATGAAAACTTGCGCAGTATAGTGTGACCCACGCTCAGCAAGATTTGCGGCCACTGTACAGTTTTGTTACGCAATGGCATCGTGTGCATTTTTTTCGCAGTATCTGTACCCGCAAAGGTAAACCAACTACCACAAAGGTTAGTGACTACGAATACATGCAGCAGAATGCCTTTGCGTGCTCTAGTGCTTCCATGCGCGGAAAAACCAAAAACCACCAGCCCCAGTAGTAATAACTCGCTGCCTTGGAAAATCATGTACACTTGAAACTCCAATTCCGTCGCTGAGCCCCAAGCCAGCAGCCTACGCCCTTCATATATGACTTCCATCCTCCCCTCCCCTTAATGCAAGTAGGGCTCTGACGTCGGAAACGTATTGTAACCCTTCAAGCAGGGGCACCAGATGCAAAAGATCGTTATCTGTCGGATCATTGATCCAGCCCTGGATCGGAATCGCGTTATCTGCACCCAAGCCACGCACATTAGCCATCCACTCGTTCCTTGGAATAGTTGGACCGGATGCAGGGGTCCGGAGTAGCTGTCTGCCTTGCCTTACCTTGATGGAACATGTAACTGAGAGGACTATTGTCTAGAATCATAACCTTGCTAAGATCCGGCTCTATCGAGCTCAGGTCCTTGATAAAAGCGCCATGTCTGAACGTGCAGTGCTGTCGATAGTACCTGGCCGTAAAGTATTTCCTCTCGGACTCGAGCCAGTCAATCACGGGATCAGCATATTCTTGAACGGACGCGGTAAAAACTACGAGGTTGAACCACTTGGATATCTGGAAAGTCCCGATTAGTATTGTTTCTGGGTTGAACGGCCGGGTCAAAAGGGATCATTGCCATTCCATACCTTTCGAAGAAACTCATCACAGTGCGGTCGTTTATGCACATAATAGAGGATTGGGTGCTGAGGTCCCAAGGTCTGGTGCCCTCCTGCTCCAACATACGTCGTGTTCAGCCGGACTTCGACCATGTGCCCGGATCCCATCCTGCCACCTTTGGACATGCTGTGTATCAGGGTTTCATCCAAGTCTATTATCAGAGTCTTGAGGTGTGCAGGATCCGGGGTTTCGATCGGAATATACGATGGCTGCCGTTGTGGTATAAGGGGTCGGGGTGGAGCAGGGGTCTTGGGATACTTGGTGAGAGCGCTGACCGGAGATGTCGGAGACTTGAGCTGAGCAGAGAGGTCGGCCGGGGAGTCGCCGCCACCGGCAGATTGTGCCTTCTTGTGCTTTCGCTGTCGCAAAGCATCCTCGCTGTGGAGCTTGATCCTAATCGACCTCCTCGCCGGTGCAATCTCCTCGCTCGTCTTGGAGCGCGTGTGTCGCCCAGAAGACCCAGAACTGCGGTGAGAGGATGTATCGCTCCCGACTGCTATATCTGATTCCGATTCCGAAGAGACACCCGAGGACGAGGATCCAGAAGACGGCACGGCACGTAATGCTGCTGTCGACGCAGGCTTGCCCTTCGCGCTCTGGCTTGCGCGTCGCAAAGGGCCTTGCTTCTCGCCTCCTGTAGCTACGTGCTCGTGATAGTCTGCCGAAAACTTGTCCATGTCTCCCTCGTATAACCCAAATAATCTCCGTAGTTGCCGCAAAGGGCTGAAATTGCCCCGTTCGTCGTAGAAGCAGGCTATCAGGTAGACCCCTGGAGCAGCAATGGTGGATAGGACCCAGCGCAGCGAATTGATAATGCTATTGGCAAAGCGGCTCGGGAGTACGTGCCACGAGTGGGAGCGGACGTTTGAGTCCTTCAAGTCGTTGTTACCTCCTAGCAAGGGGCTCTTCTCGTCGGCATAGTCGTCGTGATCGTGGTTATCATGTGTGTACTCATCCGGCTCGGCCGTCAAATGGATTGTGTCGCTCTGCGAAGCACCGTCTTGCGAAGTCGTCAGATGGTCCGAGGATGACGCGGCGAGTCCGACATGGCTCAGGGAGTTGGTACGCGATGGGGCCGGAGACGATGACGGAGAGACTCGCGCGGAGATGATGTTGAGAGAGTTCATCGTATGGCAATGGGCGTCGCAGCCATCAAGGGGGACGGGTTAGCTGGTCGCCAAAGCCAGGAGATGGGAGGAAACGATCAATATGGCATCAGGGTCATCAGCAGGCCAAAAAAAAGAAGACTCTAAAAATTCCAAGGCCGGGGTCGGTGTCTCGCCCGTCGCACGTTTGTCCGGAAGGCGGATCTGACGATGGGGTGTGCGTGTGCGAATGGATGGGTAAAAGTTGGGGGTCTGTCTACTTATCCCCAGCCTCGGTTGGGTTGGGGAGAGATCTAAGCCAACAACGACTCGCTCCTTGGGTTCGCCGTCGTCGATCGACAATGGTGATACTTGGCAAAATGATTTCTATTCTTTCCCTTTTTCTTTTCCCTTTATTTGATGGAACAATCTTATGCCCACCCGTGTACCGCGATATTGCACCAAGAAAAGAAAGGAAAAGAGAAACAATCCGGCCTAATTAGAGTTGGGAGCTTGGCGACTTGAGTTTCAGGGCGCAGCGTGAAAGAATTCAACAGTGTTCCTTTCGGCTTGCTCAACCTCGTAAGCTGGGCCAAGTGCACTGTCACTCTATTGGCGGCCACCAGTCATTCAGTGGCCATTGCACTTACGCCTCACCCAAAAGAGAGTCGCTGGGGGGCCTGGGGCATGTCTAGCGTCATCGTAGCAGCCGTAGTCGACTTCTCAATTCTTCTTTGGGCTTTGGGGGGTCCCGCTTCACATGCTGAATTGCGGTTGGTCGGTTTGTGCACTAAAACGGACTGCTTAACGCATATTGTTACGGACAATCCAGGACAATCCGCGTGCCCCTCCAATCCGTATCGGAAATCGTTATAATGAAGTTTACTCTTTTCGGCATTCCGTACTCACCCCGCATTCAATGCACTTTACCAACAATCATACGTAGTAGGTTTTATTTTTTTGCAGCTGCCCATTGTTCCGTATCCGCTGGAACAAGCTTGACAGGCCTGACTCACATTGGATTTATTTTCCATATTCAATTCACGCCTGGAGCACCAAAACGCATTTTGCGCAAATCGACATTTACACACTCTGAGAAACCCCCCGACTTTGTGAACCGACAAAAATCATCTACACTCTTCCGACGAATTTTTGCCATCAAATCACCATACTGCCTGAACGTGCAATCGCGACATATTTCACCACCACTCCCCGCGCAAGCCTAGCAAAAAAAGCATCTCTAGCGACACCTTCAGTCTCCTACGACACTCGTCCTTGTGCGCAGAGGAGCGTACATCGTTCTTGGACATGGCACCACCCAAGGGCGGCTATGCGCCAACCCTAGAAAAGTTTCTAGACACTCTTAAGAGCAAACCCGTCGAGGCTTCCGTCGAGTCTCTCATCTCGTAAGCGTCAAATTCCGTCCGGTGTGCAAGATTGCGCCCGCTCTTGCAAGGTCCTAACGTTTGTCGCAAATAGGTTGTTAAAGCGAAGACAAATACAAGGTGCAGAATCATGTGCCCTCGCGACTGCCCACATCCTCCTCCAAGTTGTAGCAAGAGACAAGTGGCTAAGCGTGGAACAACTTTTGGAGCGCATTCAGTCGGTCGGGCGCAGACTGGTAGCTGCCTCTCCCCGCGAGCTCACTATTGGCAATGTCATTCGCAGAATCCTTGGTCTCATTCGCGATGAAGCCGAAGAGGACCGAAACGAAGAGACGGGCAATGCCACACCAGCAGATTCTCCCGATCAACCCCCAGCAGTGGCATCGCCCATGACCATCGACAGTGCTGTTGCCAAAGTCATCCGGCCCGCTTTCCCGACTGCTCAGAGCACCTTGACCAGAACACAGTCAATGTTCAATATTCTTGCCGATCCCGACTCTGTTCCCCCGGGATGGATGAACAGCACACCTCTCGCAAGCTCCGGCGCCTCTACACCTTTGGGCCACAGCTTTTCTACAAACACCTCTGCCCTTAGATCCGAGGTGCTCGACGGTATCGAGGAAATTATGGACGAGATCAAGCAGGTAGATGATCAACTTTGCAGTTACTCCGACATCATTATCCACCCTGGAGACTACATCCTCGTCTACAAGCCTTCTAGGACGGTGCAGAGGTTCTTGACCCGTTCCAAGAGAAAGTTTACCCTCTTTGTGGTTACAGATCCCACAGCACAGTCCGGCCCTGACCCGTACGCCTCATTACGCAAGTCCTTGGCCGCCAATGGCTCGATTCTGATCAGCATCCACAATGCTGGTTTGATGGCGTATATGACCAAGGTCAACAAGGTCATTCTCAGTGCACGGGCAATTACAGGTACGGCTGGAGTGACGGCAGATGCTGGCGCAGCTTCTGTAGCACGCGCTGCTCGGTCCCAAGGTCGCACCGTAATTGTGTTGGGAGGCGTCTACAAGCTCAGTCCAGACAGTCAAGTTACTCAGAGCATTGCGACCGAATGGGGCAATCCATCGGCATACGTTGATTTCTCTGATGGTCAGCTGGTTGGCAAAACCACCGTTAAGAACGCTGTATCAGAGTTCATCCCAGCTGCGGATATCAACGTCTATATTACCAATTTGGGTGCTCATTCCCGGGAGCATCTCCATACTGTGATCAACGACCACTATAAAGAGGCTGATGTCGCTCTTGACTTGTATGCCAAGATCCGGAAATGAGCAGACGACTCCCATCAGTGGTCGCGCCCAACTATTTGGCCCAGCGGCTGGTTGCATTGAGCGGCGTTCAAAGAACCCAAAGACAGTCGTCGCCCGATTCAGGCTGTATTGGATCGTTAATATGATCAGGTCCGGCAGAAGAACAGCTGCCCGTCTTTTTGCTTTTGAAAGTACTGAAAGATGGACGACACGGAATCGAAAAATGCAAGATGTTGCAGTTATGCGCTCTTGTGGTATCTTCTCGGACAGATTGGACCCTATTGCCTGCTGCGGCTCAGCTACCGTGGCACAAAGACAGGTCTCAACACACGATTTAGGTTGTTTATTGTGTGCAGCAAAGCCGCGTCAGCGCGAGGCTGGTTGTTCACCGGGCGCTCTCTGGATGGCTACAAAAAACTGGCGATGGAGGCGGGGTAATAGGCAATATTGGTTGATGGGACATTTTGCAGCGGCGCGTGGCTGAGCACGTTTAAGCGAGAATGGGGGGAAGATTATTGTGCTAAGAGGCGTCTGGCGTTTAGATAGAAGGCCTTCTAGCATCCTTCCAGCGGATTCTCCCACTACCTGTTACCTATGTCTAGGACTCGGGGTCATGTTCATCCAGCGGCCAGTTGTTCTTGGATCGTCGTGGTCGGAGGCCGTCCATAGCCCGAAGCACCCCAGCCAGCAACCATAGTCTGACCTACCTTAGCAATGGATTTTGGCGCATGATTGGAAGCTCTTAGTTAAGGTGTATTGGCACAGCTCCAGGCAACCACATTTCACCACTTTATGTTTTATATGTGATTTTTATGCAGTGTCGACTGTCTTTTGAAATACAGTCGACCCAGCCTTGCGACTTGCATTCCATTCATTCCATCTCAATCTATTCAAAATATATAAACCTCACAATATATCTCTAAAGTCAAACCTTTAGCATCCATACCTAGTTAAACTATTTGTAGTACAAGACACAAGCTTTTTTTCAGTGGAGCGATTCCCCAGCATGGAGCCTCATGATGTCCCGCCTCCACCATATTCCGAAACGGATATATATGCATCTTCTTCGGTAGACAACCAGTCCAATGCAGCATCGACACGGCCACATCTCTCACAAGCCGACGATGCCTCATCTTCGCGCAGCAACATCATCTATACGCCCCCAGATACTCCTCAGGACTCCCATCATGCATTCACAGGCGCCGAAGATTGCCAGACCACGGCATCGGCCCAGGTCTACTTTGACACCCGCTCTGCAGCTGATCATCTGATGGCTTCGGCGCCCATTGTGCACACCATCAGCGTCTCGGACGATCCTTCTCCTGTAGATTTCCCGTATCCCAGCTGGGCAGCTTCTCGGGACGTGAATCAACAAGACTGGCGCACATTTATCAATTACCTGATTCCGGATTATGCGGACAAGGCCAATATCGGCATCATGGACCGCAAGTTGCGGTCCTCGGAGACTGGCAGCCCGACACCGTCCACTCCAGCAGCAGCAAGAGAGGCCGCTCCCGAGCCTCAGCTGGACGAACTCAAATCCTCAAGTGTGAGGCGGCGATTGACCAATACGGTCAAGGAGTGGAACGGCGGATTCTTCGGTCCCAGGGCCGTGAGCATCAGGCTTCTCGAGGAGACCTCGACCAGTGAGCCAAAGGCGCGTATGCCAAGCGACGCCGGTTCCGCGGAGAGGGGCTTAGGAGTCGCTTCTTCTTCTCCAGCAGCTGCCCAGGGACGAGGAGGTTGGAGAGAACAGCTCGCCCAGCGACTGGGCATGGATATCAACGAGCGCGGCCTGCGGATGGGCCCGCTCACTATTGACGGCGACCGGGTGGCCTTTGGGAGCACCCTGGAGATGGACAGCCGCGGCGTGCGCTGGAACGGGCGCGACATTGCCGAGCAGTGGTCGGGAGGGGACCGCCACCACACGGCCGGCATGTCGAGAGGCCGAGGGACGGGCCGCTGGTGGCAGCACGACGGTATCGGGCATCCGGCTCGCCGCGGCGGGGGTGGTGGTGGTGGTGTCGGGCCTTTTGATCACAACACGTACGGCCATGCCCGTCGACGATCGCAGTCTCGCTCGTCCCAGTCCTCCGACAGCAGCAGCTCGTCGTCCGACTCCAACTCGACGATGTCGTCCATTGGCTCTCTGCCGGACTGGGACGACCTGCGCGACTCGCAGATCCCCGTGGTCAAGCAGTCGGTCGAGGCGTGGCTGGCGCGTCCCGACCACATTGTGACCAAGGCCGAGCTCAAGCGCGCCAAGTCGGAGATCAAGGCCGCAAAGTCCCTTCCGCAGCCCGCCGTGGCGTCGGACGCTCGGCAGCGCGAGGAGATCAAGAACCTCCTCTCCCGGTTCAGCGATCTCAAGAAGCACCAGGCCACCAGCGTCAAGAAGGCGAGGAGAGAGGCCAGGGCCCAGAAGAGGGCCGAACGCCGATCGAAAAAGGCGAGGAACCGGGGCGAGAAGAAGGAGCAGCGCCGGCACAGACGGGAACACCGGCGCGCCGAGCGCGAGCTGGGCAGGCAACAGCGACGTCAGGGCAAGACGCCCGAAGTGCCTCTCAGAGATCAGCAAGCTCAACCACAGCAGCCACCAGCTCCCCCGATCCCGCCGTTCATTCCCGGTCCTCATCCAGTGTCTCCGTTCCCCATGGCCCCTGACCACCCGTTCGGACCGGGTCGTTCTGCAGGAGGAGGTCCCGGATTTTCTCTAAGTGGTGGTGGCGGCGGCGGCTGGGGCCGGGGCTATCATCACCAGTGGCCACCACACCAACACCAACACCACCATCACCAGCACGCCGCAACAGCCGAGAGCAGCCGCGCCCAAGCCGAGGCCGCGCGGGAACAGGCCTTTGAGGCGCGCGTGAGGGCGCACGAGCAGGCCGTCCAGGCCCGGGCCCACGCCCACGAGATGGCCGTCCACCAGCGGGCCATGGCCCACGAGCAAGCCGCGCGGGCGCGGGCGCAGGCCGCGGTGCAGAGGGACCTCGCCCACTCGCAGGCGGCGGCCGCGGTTGCGTCGGCGACGCGGCAGCAGATCCAGACCCAGACGCAGACGCAGTCGCAGGCGCAGGCGCAGCAGGAGCGCTACGCCGCCAAGTACCGCGCCGCCCAGGCGCTGGAGCAGGAGATGGAGGCCAAGCGGGTGGCGCTCCGGTCCCTGCAGGAGAGCGCCGAGGCCGAGGCCATTGCGGCGGCCAAGGCTGGGAGGGGAGACGAGAAGAGGGCGGGCGGCCCGAGCCAGACTGAGTCCAACGCAGAAGCGCTGGAGAGGGAGATTGAAGACCTGGGTTGCCGCATCGAGGAGCTCATCTTTAAGGCAGACGAGGAGTTTGCCAAAACTCTCGAGCAGGAGGATGGTAGGGACGAGAAGTCCAAGGTCAGGTGGTTGGAATAAGAAAATGGGAATTAACTGGGTAGAATGTACAAGTTCTCGGTTGAACGATTTCATGACGTATGGTAGATAGTCCAACACTACAGCTCAATCTTTTTCCTTGTGGACTTTTGAATAAGCCCTTGATGAATCTGGAAATCTACATTTGATTGCCATTAAAACACATCTTCTCTATTTTGTGGTCATAATGCATGCTGCCCTTTCTAGGACTGTTTCTCCTTTTTGATTTTCCCCGTCCACGCCGAGCCATGCCAGGCAATGCAAAAACCATAGATTGCGTTCGGTGAAGGGATGACAGCACAAGCCGGTTCTCTTCGTCAGTTCTTGGGCCTTGTCTCGCCCCCATCAGGGCACAGACGCCGCCTTCATCTCAGTTACTCAGAGAAGAGGGTGGCCTTGCCGGTACTATGTACCAGACCTTAGCTACTATCGCAGGTCTTCCCGCAGCCAAGTGAATTGACCTATGCCTTGCTCTCATCCTTTTCGACCAGGGCAGAGACGCCAAGAGCGCGGCCGACCTTGACCTTGCGCTTGACGTCCTTGCCCTCGCCCTCCTTGCCGCGGAGGGCCAGGTCCTTTTCCTCGCCGGCCTTGCCCACGTCACCGACGGGCTCGCCCTCGTCGTCGGGGTACTCGAGCTCGCGCTGGTCGCGGATCTGCTCGCGGATGGTGCTCAGGTCGAGCTTCATGCAGTAGGCGTCCTCGCCGTCGGCGTAGTACTTGGCCTCGGTCTTCTCGCGGTCAAAGCCCAGCGTCTTGCTGTACAGGTGGATGGCGGCCTTGTTGGAGACGCGGACGTGCAGGGAGACGTAGTGTGCGCCAAAGGTCTCTACCATGGCCAGTTCTGCGAAGAGGTGGGAGGTCAGTACACTACTCTTTCGTGGCTTCTAATTCGAGATTCTCAGAATTACATACGGCTTTGTCTCATGAGCTTCTCAGCAATACCCAGTCGCCTGTGTGTCCGCATTACCGACAAACTAGTGATGTGTCCATGTTGAATTCCGTCGGCGGGGTCCTCTTCCATCTTTGCCAGTACGTAACCAACGATCTTGGGGTAGTCGTAGGGAGTCTTCTTGGGCCGCGACACATCGACGGCGACAAAGGAGAGCTGAGGCCATGACAGGGCATGGTAGAGGTAGTACTTCATAAAGTAGTTTTCGGGCAAGTTCTCGAGGTTGGCATGCTGGATCAGCGGAATGTCGCTGGAGCGCAGGAGACGGATATCCATGATGACCGGGCTATTGACGATGTCTCTCTGGTTCTGGAGGGGGTATAATCGGAGGCGGACTCGTCGTCTAATGCAGGGGCAGGGCCGGTAAAGTGTGCGGCTCCGGATCGGGGGTGTGGATGGTCGTCGGAAGGCGGCTCGGCGGGCTGGTCCAGATTGCGAGGCTACCTTGTTAGGTGAATTGAGGGCGTCGTGAGTTTCTGTGAGAGGTGCGGCTAAGTAAACCGACAATTTGGAGCCTGCAGCCAGGGTTTAAGTCGCTAGCTCCCGCAATAGCTATCGGATGACGGGGCGTATTCACCCGAGCGAGTTTACGTCAGTGAGCTGCAAAACCGTGGAAAGCTCGTCAATGTCGCATATGACTTGTGGTAATTTGCGAGGGCTTTAATCAATTGGATAGCTTGTATTTGAAAAATCTGCAGCTATGTTCTCTTGTCAAGATAAGCTTCCATCATGCCGAGAACTGACGGGATGCGCATGCAAGCCTCCAGCTTCATAGCGTGCAAGCGCATACCTACCTACCCAGTACTAAGGTGGGGGTCCCTTCAAGCCTGGGCGCGGGGCAGATTGCCAATAGAGCATACTAAGGGTAGCTGCTAGGTAGCTTTCAGCGCTTCTCATTGCCGCCCCAAAGGTCACGATCAATGAATTGTCCTTAGCAATGCCCCGCAGCTCGGTACAACTGCTTGCTCTCACTGTAATAATGAAGGTAACCCAACCCGCTACCTATTTCGTACTTACAAGCGACAAGCCACGCCTCGTGCCAGGATTGGAGGAATTTCGGCATATATAAAACACTTGAACCCAGTCTCCAGGGGCCGTTGATCAAAACCACGATCATGATCTGGCTGATCTCTATCACTTGTCTTCATCGTTGTATTTGTTGTAGTTGCGTGCTTGATTTGGGCTGAGACTTGGTTACTATATTTCAAGTTCATCTCATACCATACACAGCAGTGTCCACAACTCGAACAAGCATTGCAAGAACAACAACTCCAGATCACCTGTCGTCAAGATGTCATTGCCGCTCGCGGGTAAATTGGCCATCGTCACCGGTGCATCACGAGGTAATAGAGTCTCTTCATGTCATTGTTGTGCACCTTTGATTAACCGCATACAGGCATTGGAAAGGCGATAGCAACAAAGCTGGGCTCGAATGGCGCAAATCTGGCTCTGGCTTATACTTCGCCCTCCTCAAAGTCGTTAGCAGAGAGTCTATCACAAGATTTGCAAGCCAAGCACAATATCAAGGCTTTCACTTTTGCTGCCGACCTGGGCACACCCGAGGGTCCAAAACAACTCATTGATGCAGCCAGGGAGCACTTCTCCAAGGATGGTGCCAAGTTCCAGATTGATATTCTGGTAAACAATGCCGGAATCGCCGCCAACAACCCGCTGCCCCAGATCACCATAAACGATTTTGACTCGTCCTACAAGGTCAACGTCCTGGGCCCTCTGCTCCTCACCCAGGCCGCGGAGCCCTTTCTCCCGCGCGACCGATCTGGCCGCATCGTCAACCTGTCGTCCGTCTCGTCGTCGACGGGCTTCATCGAGCAGTCCGTGTACGGCGGCACCAAGGCCGCGCTCGAGGCCATGACGCGGACGTGGGCGCGCGAGCTCTCGGAGCGGGCCACGGTCAATGCCGTCAACCCGGGCCCCGTCCTGGGCGAGATGTACTACAAGAACAGCGACGAGTTCAAGCGCGAGATCAAGGGCTGGATCGAGCACTCGCCCCTCATGAAGGTCCGCCAGGGCGTCGACAGCGACGAGCTCGTCGAGGACGCCAAGACCAGCGGTGGCCGCCCGGCCTACGTCGAGGAAGTTGCTGGTGTCGTGGCCATGCTGTGTGGACAGGACGCTGCTTGGGTCACAGGGCAAGTCATTTGTGCCAACGGTGGCATGCTCATGTTGCACTAGATATGTAGGCAATGCACCATCATTTTGCTCTGCGGATGTCGGGTTATGTGTCTTGATTGCGGTTAGATGTTGTAGCCGCAGAATGATTCGTCTTCATTTTAGAGGTCCCTATTCTATGCGGAAGAATCAGGTGTTTGTTTATCAGATACGCCTCCCACGGACTGTGTAGCCTCTTGCTCATTTCGCTTGTCCCACGCAAGTTTGTGATGCCATAAATTGCCAAACAAGGCCCATTTCTCCCTGACAATATTGTCCGCGTGTTCTTGGTAACTTTTGGTGTAGAAATAGCTGGCATATTTTTCGGTATAACGTGGCTCACTCTCATGCAGCCCGCAGAAGATTGCATACTCAGGTCGGAGGCCTTGAGTTAAGCCGCCCCGGATGCATGACTCTACGGTTAGCATTAGTACTCTTTTCGTTTAAAACTTTTATCTTTTGTTTGCGTATACATACCGTAGCCCTCGTCTGGATCGCCCTCGTCCCCGGCTTCACGTTCTAGGTATATTTCCAACAGCCTTGACATGATGGGGAAATCATAGACTTGCTTGCTGGGATCGTCCGGCTTAGGAATAAGCTCACACGGCGGGAGTGAGTTTGTCCCGCTGAACTTCTCCTCGTACTTGCGCAGGACTTGCGTACTCATTGTTCCGTCAAGTCCCAAGTACCAAACCATGCCAGGGATGTCATCCAGGGCAGGAAGGACATCTAGGAGATGCTGAGGGGGCTTCACACTCGTATCTGAAGTATCTCCTTGGGCCCATGCATCGTGATCCCGACCTCTCGAACGAAGTGCCTCAAGCTCCGCGGTCATGACAAATTTTGGCATCAAGTGGTTCGCCATTTTGATTGCAGCGTGCCGAGATCCTGGAATTTCAGTACTGATCAAGGAAAGAAGCGACTAGTACTCCTGAACGGTAGGTGGTGAAAAGAGAGTATGACAGTCGATTCTCGTTGTCTGATGGTCCTTTCAATCAGACAGTCTCAAGAAAGAAGGAATGATCATTGTGTTTTGTGCAGTTGCTCAGCGGCAGTTATGTAGGCTACGTGGGGTTCCATGCAGATCGCCTCAGTTGGTAGCCGCCAGAATACGATCCTGCCTGGCGGCAGCGTTCGCTAATAATAGCCAGTGTCATACTGCCCCACTTTCGCAAAGAGTATAGCAAACTAAAAGCAAGACATAAAGCACCCGAGAATGGTTGCAGCTATCAACTTTACTGTCTTTCAGCTTTGCCAGCACCAACAGTTTCTCGCTTTATCGGCAGTTCCAAGGCAGAGTTACAATTGCACTTACGCTGCGCGAAGCGTTTCTTAGACGCCGGACAGGGTGCATTTCTGGTATCGATTCTCATTGGCGACCCGGCAAACTGGGCAGCGCTTGACAACCTGAAACGTATCTGGCTCTCATGCCGAGCCAACATAAATGCAGTTGGTCTTCGAGCCGTGAGGCTGACATACGACACCAGGATTTCCGATTGGATAGAGACATACAAGAGAAACTGGGATACCAACAAAATGGACCGAGTATCATTGCACGGTCATGATTGGTCCCGCGCGTGCTTAACGCCTAGATCATCACATTAGCCGACCTGGCTCAGTCAGCTTCGGTCATATCATTTTTATGATTTGGCCGTTCTACACTGTTCGGCCATTCTCAAGGGAAAGACGAACAATCTACGGCCGCCTGTTATCGGTCCAATAGGGCGCTTAACAGCGCTTTCAAACATAGCAGCAAGACATATGTTGAAGCGTCTACGTCGGGGTATCCTAGTAATAGAGATATAGAGGAGATATATAGCCACGAAGCTGGCCTCATTGACAAAGTGCCATCCATAACCGCCCACTCATTGCCTTCTCAGATATTGTAGGCCTGTTCGATTCAAATTACCCATCCCATCTATCATCTAGTATTTCTGAGGTAGAAACACTCTCACAACCATGGGCTGCGGTCAATCAGTACCAGCATCAGACAAAGGCAAGAACTAGTAAGCTCAGAGTCTTTCCTGTAATAGCTTTGATAGATTCGGGCTCAATATCTGATATGAACGTGGGGTGATTTCTGACGTTATCCAGTGCGCCGCAGGGTATCACACGGCCAATCTACAGAGGAACCGATGCCGCCGCCGCGGATAGGTACATTTCGGGAAACAACCCACTAGCTATTACAACAAAGCGCCCTGGCGACTTTCACCGACAGAACGTGGATTCGGCGGCTTACTTTTCGTTGGACAAGGAATACGCTCGGAAGTGCAGTCCGCCCGGTGGCAAGATCATCAGGCAAGACATCCCACGAGAAATGCTGCACTCGAACCGAGCATACAAATTTGACGACGTGCCAAATGATGACTGGCGGCACGTAAGTAATCACTATCTATTATTCACCCAGCATAGCTTGAGTTTGGCTTCCTGTTCTGACCCAGATTCTTCACCTAGTTCGTGGAATCAAATCGCAGGCAAGAGAGGGTTCAACATGGCAAGATGCGAAAAGTGCAGCACATGGACATTATCGAAGGGCCGATCTCACATACAAGCACGTATAACTTCACAAAAAATAAGCCGCCTATCCCAGCAGACAGATTCAAGCCTGCCGTAACCCAGCGGGGCGATGAGTATGTGCAGCAGATTGCATTCAAGAACGAAATGATTGAGCAAGTGGCAAGACTTCCGAAGAGACTTACAAAATAGAACCCCTGTTAAATAATTAATACTTAAAATCGATGACTCACTCTAAAGAGACACTTGTCTTTTAGTACTCTCAGGACGTGAAAAGCAAAAAGATGGGAATGAAACACAAACACTGTATCGAATGTCATGACTTGTAGGAACATTTTTATTCATCGAGCTTTAGTGCTGCCCTTGCAGTGTTGAGGTTCCTCAAGAACCCATCTAATCCGTACTCCGTTTCCCAAACAATAACCAGGGCGTCCTCTTTCTAATTCCCATCCGTCAGCATCCCTGGTAATATTTGACCCGGCGTCCTCGCGTAAACCATATAAACCGTGCACATCTTTCGCTAAAATCATGCCGCGCCGGCGCGGCTATATCCTTTCACGGACCACCACCATCTAAAGGCCTCGAAATATTTTATCAAGGCATATCTAGCAAGGTCTCGTTGACATCTCGGCGGTCCTGGCTGGCTCCTTCACACAGGATGCCAATGGCCTCCTCCAAGCCGACATCTCCGATGGCAAACTCGGGAGCAATGACTGCCAGGGCGCCGGCCGCCCCCTCAAGGATTGCACAGTCAAAGTCTCCGCCACTGCTCTCGTGGAACTGAAAGTGTACGTCCATATAGTCGGTAGCACCGGGGTTCTCCTGCATTTTCCAGTATGGGTTGTAATAGTGCGGACCAGAGAAACCTATGAATGACTTGTTAGAAAAGAATCAAACAGAGAAAATCTTCCTTTCTCTATTTCATCTCGTTGCAGGTTTGGGCTGGAGCTTTGATGTACTTACCAACCGTGTTACACCACGTGCCCTTCTCCTCCTGTGGTGGTTGAATGTCGCTTCTTCGCAAGAACCCAGGGAGCCACGACGACCAGCCTCGCTTGCCCAGCGGTCCCACCAGGTACTTCTGCTCGTAGCAGTTCTTGTCGGTGGCAGCCTGCTGGGCCGCCTTTGCCGCCGCCATTATGAGCGCGTTGCGGACCGACGTCACATTGTACGTGCTGCTCTCGACCGAGACCTGCAGCTCTCCGTCGTGGGCGAGATACTCGGCGGACACGTAGGGGATCTTGCCGATGGAGACCGTGTCCGTCTTGCAGCTCGCGAAGCTCGAGTCGGTCGGGGTGGGGCAGATCTTGTCCAGCGCGCTCGACACGCTCGTGTAGAGAGCGTCGCCCGTCAGGGTCCCCACGTGGACGGACGACGTCCCGGCCTCGATGGTCACTTGGCCAGTCTGCTTGATGCAGTTGTCTAGACTACTGCACGAGTCCTCGTTGTTCACAACCTGAGTGCAGACCTGACACATTTTGGTATCTGTGGTTGGGGGTCCAAACCCATTCGAGATAGTCAGGTCTCTTTGATCAAGAGTGGCTGGTGGCGTGATGGTAGGGACAGACGGCGACGGCGTCATGGCGGCTGCAGCTGCTCGCTTGGTATCTTTTGGCGGTAGAGTAGTGTAATCGCAGCTCTTTGTTCTTTCCACCTCGGGCGTAATAGTCAAGAAGGGCAAAGTCCTCGTACTGTCACAGACGCAGTACTGAGTATTTATACCCTGATCCGGGTCTTCGTTTTGCATAGTGCAGCTTGGCGTTGATGTTGGCGCTGATGAACAGGCGTCCCGTACACCGAGTTGCACCCGGCGCCCCTTTATCGACACAGTACGGCGTTTTGGGCCATTTCCTTCTGCGCAAAGTAAAGCGTCAATTTCGGCCTGTGTCAAGTCTCCGTATTCGTTATCTGCGATCTCCTCAGCTGCGTCTCCAGCCGTGTCTGCATCGGCAGGTGGGTCTTTGCTGTATTGAACACCCAGAGCATCTGCTATCTTCTGACACGATGGCGCCTTTCTGCCGGATGAACAGGACGCTATCTTGTCTGGGCCAAACTTGTCTTCGCCGTTGACCTTGTGATGTCCATATGCCGCCACAATAGTGCCGGCAGGATAGGGTTTCGTATTTGCTTGATCTGTAATATGGGCTTGATCCGAGATCTCGTAGTTGAAGTAGGTTCCATCTTCGGCGTGCAGCTCAAGTGGTTGACCATCGGCCTTTGCCGCAGTATACCACTTTGGCGCCTCGGCCTTTCCTCCCCACATCAATGATGCCCTTGGCCCTCTTGGTACTGTCGATGCAAAATGCCACTTAGATATAGGATCATACATGACGGCAACAACAAGCCAACCGGAGTCGCTATACGTGTTCCTTTGACCGTTTGCCGGGTCTGTCAACCACTTGAAGTGTGCTTCTGCTAGAGCCACATTGGTGTCGTAAGAATCGGAATTCTGCAGACCGGTATCCTCAGATTTGTAGTCTGCGTACCATGTCGGCTTGTTCTTGGCATCGTCTTTGAATTTTTGAGGACCGTCAGGAGGTTCATATTGGGTCATGCTGTCTACAGCTGCAGCCCCTCCAGAGATAAAGGCTAACAGCACCGGTAAATGAGATAAGAGTGTTCGAGGATGCATATTGATAGCTATTCACTTGGAGTTGTTTTTTGTTTAGATGCTTTCATATGGATAACAACACCTCATTGAATCATTCTGATGGTCAATATATATCCGTTTTTCTGCTTGAATGATCGGCAGGTCGACCTCCTCTGTCGAAATCTGCCTCAAGTTCTAAAAATGTAGTAACAGATGTCACAAAGATCATAATGTTGTCATGGTATTTAGTCCTTGGCGTCGTTTATGATGCATTTACTGATAGAAAAATGTTCTACAGCGATCGCTTCGGAGTAGCGACAACCCACCTGTGGTGGACAATCTCCTAGGATGGACTATGATAAAAACATACTTCAGGGACTGGTACACTGAGAGCTAGATCACTGTGGGAATCTCGCAGGATCTATTGGGGATTGGTAAGTGATGTGGTCGTCAGATTTCGTATAGAAGTGAGAAGTAGTTTGCATCATCGCCCAAAACTCCAGATAATCCATCCGCTTCAAAGGCGGTAAATCTGGTGAGCAGGATTTTCTCGGAACGAATCGTCATAAACAAATCACTTGTATGAAGGAGCGGAGAGATTACGCAGTCTTCCTTCTCAATATATTAGCGCGAATCTATCATCCATCCACAGGCAGCGCCTCATCGCGGGCGGTTGTCCACGACCTGGATAACATGGTCTTATTTCTAAATCTACAGTCATGCTGATCGAAGAGGTAGATATTCCCTCTTCACGCAGCCAATATCAGCCAAGCTGATATTGGCATCGTGGGACACTATCATACCTTTTAAAAGGATAGGAGAGCCGCAGGTCTTAGCGTACGTTTTGCAACAAGTTCAAATCACGTATGAGACCAGTTCGAAATCAATATAGTGACTAACAACGGCGAGAGTCAGCTTGTGATACTTGGCAGCCAGAAGGATTTTCAGGGGTCAACGAATGCTTATCTTTGAGCCAAGTTAACACAAGCTTTTGCGTAATCCCTCGCCTCATCCGCTGACAAAAGAGCCCCAGTAAATCCTTGCAGGCTAACATCGTACGTCGATGGAGGCGCGGGTGGCCTATAGACGAGATGGGCATTGACCCGATTACAGCAAAGCTCCACATTATGATAAGTGGCCAATCAGTATCCCACGCGTCTAGGCTGCACCTGGTGCCTGGGCGTTTGCTCAGGTATCTAACCTAAGGTTAGGTAGTTACCCAGGTAGGTATAAATCTCGTCATCCAACTGGATTCCAGGCATACAAGGTGTTGCTTCCTCAGAGCCTGAGCAAAGACGATCAAGACAACCTCCTAAGCGAACCGTCCCAGACCAGCCGATCCTGACTACGTCATCGCCCCCAAATATTCAATTACCCTTCGCGTGACCAAGATAACCACAGTTGCTGTATTGCAACGACAGCCGTGATAACGGACGCAGGTGCATGCTTGCCGACTGAGTTGGCTGCAATGGAAGCCACCACATTATGACAGCAGTCCCGCATACCAGATTCACTCATATCACACTATACAGACCGACACCTGTCACCATTCGGACATTCCAGAATCTTTAGCGGCATCATGTGCAGTTTGCTTGATCTGCCGAAAGAGGTCCGGCACAGCATCTATGCGGCGGCAGGTCTCGTATCTGGCATCACCATAAGACTGGCACCAAAAGGTACAGCTAAATGGGACATACGTCCACCTGCCGAGTCACTTCATTTCACCTTCAATATCCTACAGACTTGCAAGACCGTACATGACGAGGTAAAGAGTCTCATTTGCGCTCGCAACACCCTAGTCGTCGTCTTCGAGCACATAGAGTACGGGCTGGATTTGCTTCGTCGTCTGAGCCCTCAGCAGTGTTCGGTTCTTACCCATGTGTTCGTCCAACTCCAATTCGAAATAATTGTCCCTCCAAACAAGGAGCCAAGATACGATGAATACAATGAGTACCGACCGGACGGACCGGACGGACCGTTGCCGCCGCCGAGCTCCGCACGACTCAGATCCTGGCAAATGTCTGCAAGACATATCCTAACCAATGCGACACCTCAAACATTGCACCTCGGTATTGTCTGTGAGACGGGAGTGAGCGATACAACCACGGCTGTCCTGCAACCCCTCAATGACCATCCAGGCGTCCTGAGGGTATGTGAACTTCAACTTGGCCACCAAAAGCAGGACAGTGCAATTCGCGCCATTGCATGGGAGACAGTCGCCCGTGCTCGTGGGGTCGACCCTGACCTGAGGTCTCGTCCTTTTCCCCTATTTGACCTTCCTGTTGAGGTCCGACGACATATTCTTGAGTACACGGATCTCGTCACACCAGATAATGAAGTCTACTGGTCCGCCAGCCCAGGGTTTCGCATTCTCACTGACCAGCGCGAATGTGACCAGTATGGTGCCGATTACGATTATGAAGACTGGCATTTGCAAGTCAACCGCGTTTGTCGTTTGCAAGTCAACCGCGATTCTCGTTTTGGGTCCTGCAATTCAGCGTACTTGCCTTGGAAGCCAACTATCTGCCTTAAGCACCGAAGCGGATATTCATCGCGTTGCCACTGCTGGGTTCCGCCACGGTCCATTTTCACGGTCTGTCACGCGCTATACCGAGAGGCCATACAAGTTCTCTACTCGTGTAACCGCATCGTTGTTGTCCCATCAAATGGGCTACGGTACTGCCTGGGCAATGAAGATAGAACGAAGCGTCTCGATGTGTCTAGATTCATCACAAGACACATGTGGCCAGATGCCCTTCGCAGCCTTCGAGAATTCGAGATCGTGTTCCCCCCCATCAACACTCAATGTGTTGCACCCTCTGATGAGCCCTACTATCTTGACTGGTGCTTCGCTGTTAGCTTCCTAGCATCGCATGCCCGCGTTGGCCAATTGAAGGTCATTGTAAACATGACCTCGGCCAGATCAGTAAGCCACGGGGAGGACTTCTTCGCTGGTCGCAAAACACCTTTATCGGAAGGGTATCGGTCATTGATTCTTCGTGCCCATGGTCATCTTCTCGTCCCTCTGATAGCTCTGCGTTGTATAGAACGATTCTTTGTTCATGTCGAATGGGCATGGAATTGGAGTCCTGAGCACCCAGGCATAGGTTCTGGTCGCGACCCAGAAATAGCTGCTGAGGTTGACAGCATAGAGTCACATTTGGAAAAGATGGTCATGGGCAATGAGTACGATAGTCTGGCTGTGGGAAGGTCGAAGGAGTGCCCAAGTGTTTGGCTACATGGCGTCCACAATTTTACCGAGTATGTATGGTGGGATCGTATTCCAGCTAGTAACATGTTTAGAATATAGTGAACCCATTACGCTCGAAAGATCAACACAGGTTTCCACATGCCCCTTTCGTGCATTACTCCAGTTATGTGCAAATGGGTGTAGACTGGTATGTGTGTGTTTTCAAAGTAAGCAGGCTCTGTTCTGGAGAATGCTGTTAGCTGGAGTATAGCTTTATCTGCGATTCCACTTGCCCTTTTATGGCTTGGATGTTACAGATTTCGTTATTATCATCATTATCATCATTATCATCATTATCATCATTATCATCATTATCATCATTATCATCATTATCATCATTATCATCATTATCATCATTATCATCATTATCATCATTATCATCATTATCATCATTATCATCATTATCATCATTATTATTATCATCTGGTATATCTATATATATATATATGTAGATTAATCCCATTCGACCGGTCAACAGAATATGAAAGAAAAGGTTACCAAACGTTCTCCTCACGATCACTCATCACTCGGGTTTTCACACTTTGAATCCATTTAAGCTCCCACGACTGCTTCTCCGGAGTCCAAGCGGGGTCAAACGTTTTCATGTACTCTGCGGACAATCTGGATTTGGCCACTCTCATGATCAGTGGGCTCAACACCATCATGGCTGCATGAATGACGAATCCGTAGTACACAAATACGCGGTCCAGAACCGTCAGATTGCCATCCCCTCCCCCGGCCGGGAAGCGCCCGATCGTGAAGAGGGCGAGCGTGACGAGATGCGCGAGGTTCCACACCCAAGCGCGGTGAGCGAAGACGAACTGGACCATGACGAAAAAGTTGATGCCGAGTTTGAGGATCACGCCGGCTCGCGCAAGCGCCGATAATTTTCCGTACGTGGTTGCGAGAATGGCGATACCGAGGCCGGTGGTGCCGAGGTGTAGTAGAAAGGGGACCATTATGTTGCATAGGGCTGACAGACCAAAGAGGGCGGTGGTAGCTTCTACGGGATCAGGCCGTTGCTGTCCCAGTATATCATCTTCCACTAACTCTATAATCACGCAATCAATACCGGAAACATTCTTTTCAGAGATGATGAAGGGTATTAGATGCTTACCTCTCTCGATATGTATCCCCCAAGATTCAGGCAGAGCCTTGACTTTTATAACTGGCGTCTGGGCTAGATCGCGAGAGACGCCCAGTACATCTTGGACATCACGGTCTACGAGAGTCACCGTCATGGGACAATCGTACACGATCCGTAACTTGCCAAATTTCTTTTCTAGCAGGTCGCCCAGCGCGTCAGAGTCTGGTCGAGTAGAGACCAAGTCTACCTCGTCAGCACGTGCTGTGTGATCAGATTTGGAGACCTCATCTTCAGAGTCCGACCTGTCCAATTGTTTGTACGTGATTCGATTGGCGCGAAATACCGCACCAGACACTTTTTGACACGTAATATCCGTTCCCTCTAGGAGCTCACAACACGCTCGATCGTTGGTTACTTGGAAAGAAAAGCAAACAAGACCAGCTTCCTGCACAGTGAATGAGTCTCCTGGTGTCCGATGAAGCTCGATAATGGCTGCTTTGGCCTGCGAAGGATACCGCAGAATGAATCGAGTTGGTGGGGACACTTGGCGATTGGTCATGAGAAACTCCACCCCATTCTCTTGACCTTCGCCGGGCCGTAGATGATAGCCCTCCTTCGTAACCCGGAGCCGAGGTGCGTCTGATAGCAGGTCTCCTGCAGGGTAGAGAGGGAGCCAGCGGTCTCGATGAAAATCGGTGAATTTTGCCCTGGGAATTGTGGGGTTGAGAAAAAGCGAAAGGGGCAAGTATTTCAGGCTGTTTAGAAGAGCACGCATCCGGTCTTGCGGCTTCTCCATCTGGAGTATGGTGTGGGCGCCAAGACGGAGCATATTTGCGAGAATAACGTGGATGTCCTCACGCTTCGTCGTTGTTCTAACGGCCAGTTCGTTCCAGCATCGAACAAGCTGGTCACATGTCATCTGCGCCTCGGAGCTTGTGCCCGGATCCAGGAACGCTTTTGATGTGTTATTAGTACTCGCCGACAGACGCGCAATGAGCGGCCGCGATATTGCTGCAATGATTGCAGTCTCGACATCATATAGCATGGACGCGTTGAACTTCATTCTTCTCTTGATGAAGAGCTTAAAGAGTATCGCGCTCACCAATTCGCGGACGAAATGCGAAAATGTGGAGTCGAGCTCTTCGCCCATCCAAGTGCTATATCCAGCCTTGATTCGTGAAGGGTTCAGTCGACCGTCTGAAAATTGGAAGTTGAGGACCGCCGCCAAGCAGCCTTCTTGAAATGTCCAACATCTCCCCATCCATGGACTGACTTCTAGTCGCGCAATTTGCTCGCAGATCTTTGTGTCCTGAATTGAAGCCTGAGCGAAAGATGAATCGAGCACAAGAACTTCATACGCAGAGCTGTATATTGCAGCCATTTGATTGATGGCACGGAATTTGAGGTCGTCGAACTCTTTTCCAACTGGAATGCAAAGAGTGTCAAGCCAGAAATGCTTGACAACTGTGTTTTTCACGCTGCCTGTTCTCCGAAAATCAAAATTGAAAGCGGGATACGAAAACCACGATGATTCTACCGGAGGCTTCGAATCATCAACGTAGCCTTGCAGTCGTCGTATCTGGCATTCGGGAAGCGTATTGGCTTTGGGATTACCCAAACCATCAGACCAGACGTGAGAGAATGCAACGTAAGGCGTGTCTATGTTCATCCGGACCACTTCAAGAACCGGGGGTTCACCCACGGCAACCTCTTTTGCCCTCACCAGTGGTATTCCGCCTGCTCTGATGATCTGGCGCATTTCGTCGTCGGGGAAAGAAACATGCGAGCATGAACAGCCCTGCTCGACATGTTTCGTAATATAGTTGTTCATATCCACATTGTTGGCCACACACTCTGTCTCCGTGCATGAACCATGATCGAGCTGGGATGACTTCTTGAACAATCGACTGAGGTAATACGTAGTTGCATAATCATGCGACGACAAGATGTGCTGAATCTTGAAGGGGCACCATCCTTGTTGTCCCATCTGCTCTCGGAGTAGTAAGTCAATCGACGACTGTCTACTTGGCATCGTCGACACCGGGAGGACTTTTTCCATTTCATTTTCTTCATCTCCGCGATCCAGGTCAACTCGCTGCCCTATCTTACCCGCCGCCGAGAGTGTGACCATGCCAGGGGAGGGATTCAGGATTTCCATCAGAATGCCACGCAACGTGGTGCACAAGACTGTGACCGACAATGCAACACGTGGTATTGTATCAAGCTCCAAGGCCTGTGGTAATCGTTGAAGCTCATCACAGGTGTTCAGAACTTTGCCGAGAAATCCATAAAGTCTTTGAAAATGGCCCTGCAAATCACCTTCAATCAGGCCAGAATCCATTGTCGCATTTCCATCCATAAACCACGGATTGAGAACGGGCGCAACCGTAAAGCGCAGCCATTCATCTAGCAAGGTCTGAAACGGTTCAGCTGTCACAAGCTTCGTCGCAAGGACTTTGCTCGTATCTACTTGCGTCTCTTTAGTCTTTGTAAAGTGCCAAAAATCGATAGGTTTCCCGAGGAACTCGGCCATCACGCCAAAATAAAGCCATGATTGAGCGAGTGCCGCGAGATCGTGTGCTGGCAAGTCTCGCCAGTCGCCGTTGTGGGCAGCACCATATGCTTGAGGAAAAGACCAAAAATCAGTGTCGTATACATATTGCAAGTTGGCCACAAATGGTACGTCCATTGGCTCCAGGCCGTCGGTCGGATGTGGGAGGAAATCCATCGTAATAATCGTCGCTTCAAATCAACATGACTCGTTGCTGCTGCGTTCAACGCAAATCTCCTACGGAGTCGGATTGACTGTTCTTGTATCGTACAAGTTTTGCGGCATCCTCCTAACCGCAGGATTCTGCTCGCGACAGCGGAGCTTACACGTCGTGGGCATGTCTGCCTTTTGAGGAGCTGATCGACTGGAGGATCCCAGCGCAGTGTCGCCTGCACGTCCACGTCGAAAACCCCTGAAGGACACATCCTTGTGCAACATTGTGTCGGAGCTGTGCCGCAGGCTCACAGCCTTATGAGGGTGGAAATTGGGAAGATTTTGTCGCTGCGGCCCGCAGGCTGCGGGCCGAACCCCAGCTTGATTTATTTGTGTCCATTGGTGACTGAGAGATCAGGTCTTGTGCAGTGCAACTGGTCCGTTGCTTTGGGTCGCAGAAGCATGGATTTGCATCGACCACGGCGGCTAAGTGCTCCATATCAGTTGTGATGGCACGCCCAGAACCAATCAGGCAGCCCGGCGCAACAGGGTTCAATTGGGGACAAGTCGTCCTCAACCAGCCGAAAGGAACGTAGGAATATAGAAACTGTAGAAGATTAACTTCCGGATAAGTCGGTCTGGATTTTAACCAGGCATACAAATCATTTTTATAACGGAGTTGTATGGGACTTATCAGTACGAGCGAAAAGGAAAGTGAGCTATCCATCAGACGTTGAAGGCGATCAATGCCCGTGCTCAATAGCTCCGAAAATGTCGTGATGAACGGAAGACCGAATGGACTTTGGTTCACAGCGGAATGACTAATGGGCAATCCCTCGGTGCCTGGGGTTATTCTTAGTGAATGAATCGGCTGTCTACCCGCCCATCAGAATGAAAACTGATGTTGGACAACACGTTCTCGGCTAGAGAAGCTCATTCGATCATTGTCACGATCATCTGATTTTGACGAATACCCAAAATGTCCTGCTCATGGACGCCTTTGGAAGGATTGACAAAACTTTTGCTCGTCAACGACCACAGTTATATATGATTTTGATGCTACCACACAGCACATACGACCATAGCTCTTAGAAAACTCGGCATCCCGTCCGCTCTGCCCTAGATAAACTGAGAAGCGCCGGATTAGTACTCAGATCGGTGACGGCTGGGGAATCCCCGGTGTTGTATGTTTTGCATTTTTGGTGTTTATGATTTTTGCTTCCTTCATCTACCCTGGATTTCTAGGGATATTATCCTGTGCGGCGAGTTGGCATACAAATGTGATTGCTTCACAGAGGCGGCGGCAAGTCGCGGTAGCTATGGTAAACTCCACAATAAACTGGTTCGTGAATAATGAGCCTGGTCGAATCTTCTCACCAGTAAATTGATAGGTATCTTGGAATCGCTCCATTGTTGCCATATCAGCTGAAGTCGTTGAGTCTTCGGCAAAGTCCCGGATGACTAGATCCCCGATCGTCCTTCTCAGAGTCACGGGGCGCTGAAGAAGCTTATTGGATATCTCTGTGCTTTTCTCGAAGGTTGGGTGGGGCGTGTTGAATTCTACTCGAAGGTAGAAATCTGCAAAGGAGGTCTCTATTCATACGCTTGGGCTGTTCCGGAGGGTGCGAGCGCCTTCAGGATCTTGCCCATGATTCAGCCCTCTCCGGGAATCCGTTGGCTGAAACTACGGCTTCTTTCACTTTGCTGGTTGATTCAACGGAACCCGCGGTTATTTTCATGAGTCTTAATATAGTGCCTCTGACTTCCAACAAAAAGCGTAGGCAGATTGATGACTTTATGTCGCAGGGGTCTCTCCAGGTTTCGACTGCGTGGCACGATAATGAACCAAGTCCGCATCTTCGATGTTAGATAAGAAGTTTTCGATCATATTGTCGAGCAAGTCCCGACTATCGCTCAATTTGGATGTGCTGATGTCGTCTTAGTCTGTGCTTTCCGTTTCGGCCATCTTAATCGGAGTCGTCGCACATGACACAGTTCATGGCGCGACAAGAAACCGAGCAGGAGATCGACTCATAGCTATGGCCAAATGGCCTTGGCCGTTCAGATGGGATTGAGCCTGACGTGCGGGGGTCAATGTCACCCAGATTCTATATGTAGGTATGCAAGTACAAATTGAAGATGCACATGTGGCTGCAGCCAACACGGGTGTAGAACAGCTGCTACAATAATGATACACCGTTAGGTAGGTACAGCCACGCCAGTCTAAAGGTTTGGAAGGCGCGTGCCCCTGTAACCATTGATTATAGTACGGAATATGATAATCTTGAGATGATATCATGGTCGTCATAACTAGGGGCAAATCATATGAGATATATAAATACATAGATGCTTCGCCACACTATCTGTAATTGATCAGATGAGATGCTCATGAAGTTATTCCGCAATGATACCGAACCACTTTACAACCTTGGAAATTCAGGGCCATGAACAAGATTAGAGAATCAAAAATTTCACTTGCGCATAGCGGGAATTGGCGACGAAACTCTACCACCCAACATTATCAAATCACCGAAACCCGAAGTTGTTTATGGAGACATTGTAGCCTTCTCTGAAGGAGTGTCGAGCAGGTGGCGCCATTGATGGGCGGCTACTTCAGGGCATAGGACTGACTATACAGTATCGATGCAGCAACATGACTTTGATGCTGAATAATCTCCCTTAACATTATGTATTCATGATGCGTCCTCTTTAAAAGTTGGAACTATCATTATTTTGATCTCGAATAAGTGGCCTTCCTTTCGGACTCGATTTAATATCCTACACTCCTGCGAAACATACCTAACGTTATGTGATCATTGAGTCAAGCGTACGAGCACAGCTCCTGGGAGTTCTGTGCATTTGCAAGCATGCATGCCGATCAGCACAGTGAGAGATTTGACAAGACTTCATTCATGATCGATGAAACTGGTCAAGCGGCCGCTTCTCTAGGTTTCTTCAAAGCTTCGACAAGGATCAATAAGTACACAGGAGTTTGACGTGGACCTCAGGACTTCACAACCACTACTTCACAGGTACGATATTTCAATATTACGAGGCTCACCGCATGTACGAGGCTCCGCATGGCTGACGAAATTTATAGAAATGGCCTGTTCGCTGTCAGACATTCAAGTTTCCTACAACATTGGCAATGAGGATGCTATCGGCCCCATCCAGATGACGCCTGATCGAGTATGTGAGTATACAGGAGGTAGCAGGCATTCCGTTCTAGGAATACTATTCTCGCTTCCGCGTCTACACTTGAAGTGCGACGGGTTTGTCTCTTCTTATTGTCTGGATGAAAAGGAAAATCAATAGTATATTCGTTGCAGCACGGCCAGTCGTAATCGTCGCCGAGGGCCGATGTGTATAAGCCTATTTATAGCCTCAGGTGTGAGTAGGTGGATCCTGATGCCCTGGAAAAGACAGGGTTGTTTTTATCAGGGCGACCGGGGATGGTTCGTTCGCTTCAACGGTATCTCTAGCGGCCGATTGAGTACAGGGTTGTTAGCTTTTCTTGGGGGAAGTCAGTAGCGAAGGATTCTGCTTTTCGGCGCATCATTTGCAATGTTGAGAAAGGCTTCAAGTGCTGTTACGTTGCTCTACTGCTCTCGAGCTCTACCTGAGCGTATTCCTGAAGGTGGTGATGATGTCAAGGACTTCGCTTCCCTGACCATAGTGGTGCAGATTGCTTTGGACGCCTTCAATGCTGAAGAAGCAGGCGTGCGGCACGGAAAAGGTGCTAATTCCAGCAACCCCTGGCCTCGCTATGGATTTTTCCCACGATTGACAGCGATCGTGGTGATTCGCTAGTTCGGACTCTCGGTAAGCCCCCTTTCAGCTTCTGCGTTCTTTTTCTCGTCATGGTATGATTCCAAGGTTCTCTTTGATGTATAGTAGAATCTCCTACTCCATCCAGCTGAAGTCCCACGCTGACATCCTGCTCGTACCACAGCACGTAATCCCTGGGTCGGTCCCAATCGGCTGTTAGCTCGTGCGCAGTCTTCCAGGGAAGGGTGCGCGACTGTCATATATATACTTTGAAGGCGCGCCTTCATAGAGTTGTTTGGCTGCATATCACACTCTGGTCTCCCAAAGGATCGCACAAGTTCGACCAAGATGTTGACCAAAACATGTACCGCCCTCCTGCTGGCGGCCACCCAGGTGATGGGCTTGGCCTACAAGCGCCAGAGCAGCGATCGCAAGGTCTTTGCGCACTACATGGTCGGCCTCACGTCCGGCCAGTCGTCGGATCAGTGGGCGCAGGACATTAGCGACGCCAAGAGTGCCGGCATCGACGGCTTTGCCCTCAACATTGGTAACGCCGATAGCTGGACCGACACGCAGTTGCCGCTGGCCTATGCCGCAGCCGCGGACGCTGGCTCTTTCGTCCTGTTCATCTCCTTTGACCAGGGCACCTGGGACGCATTTACTGTCGACCAGGTCAACACCTTTATCAACACCTACAAGGACGAGTCCGCGCAGTTCAAGGTCAACGATTTGCCCTTTGTCAGCACGTTTGAAGGTCCGAATTGGTCAGGTAATTGGTCTACTGTCAGGGCGGCGACGGGAGGTATCTACCTGGTTCCAGACTGGTCGAGTCTTGGACCTACTGGATTTGGCGATAAGCTATCTCTGATTGATGGTGCTTGTGAGTATACCTTAGACAGGCTTTTGTGTGATCAGACTACTGATACGTTTCTGCGATAGTCAATTGGGGTGCTTGGCCTTATGCGAACTCGATGACCCTTTCAGTGGATGGTGATACCCAATATCAGTCTACCCTGGGCGACAAGGCCTACATGATGGGTGTCAGCCCATACTTCTACACCGGTAATTTTTCGACAGAATTGGATTTTTGGCACTGCACTCTTACTAATAACCCAGACCTAGATCTCCCACAGTACTCCAAGAACTGGTACTCCACCAGTGATACCCTCTGGTATGACCGCTGGTCTCAGGTGCTGGACGTTTTGCCCACATACGTCGAGATCATCACTTGTAAGTGCTGAATACGTGGCCCGCGCAGCTTACTCAAGCCGCTCAAATCAAAGAAGAAACCCGGCAGTGCTAATCAAGAACCAAAGGGAACGACTACGGAGAGTCCTCGTACCTCAACAACCCCGTCACCGCCCAGATTGTGAGCGGCGCCGAGACCTACGTCGACGGCTACGACCACACGGCCTTCCGCTTTGTACTTCCATACTTCATCGCAGCATACAAGGCCGGCACGGCTGACGTGGACCTACCAACGGGCGAGGGCGCCGTGGCGTGGTACCGTACCACGTCCAAGTCCGTGTGCTCCGACGGCGGCACAGTTTGGGGCCAGGGCGGCACCGCGTCGGCGGCCGACGGCACCAATGACGTCGTGAGCATCATCACGCTATCCAACTCTCCCGGCCAGGACATTTATGTCTCCATTGGCGGCGGAAGCAACGTCACCGTCTCGGCCACCGGTACCGTGGGCAAGGCCAGCTTTTACGAGACCAGCTTCACGGGCCTCACGGGCGCCGTCACGGTGACGGCGGGCGGAAAGTCGGCCACTGGTCCGTCCATCTCGGCAGACTGCCCGAGCTCTGGCCAGGTGAACTTCAATGCTGTTTCCTTCCAGGTTTAGAGTGCTTTGGAACGGGTACAGCGGCGTCGCGAGGAGCATATTGGATATTTAGCATGGATAGGATGGAGGAGAACATCGCATCTAATGAGCCGACACCGTTCATTGAAACGAATCGGCTTCCATACTTTCAAATATAATAATATCATGAATCCTACCAAGAATCAATGGGCCACAGAAATGCATTGCTGAGTGCGTAAAGTCGGCCATTTTTAGCAATTGCTCATCAGACAAGCTTGCCCGTCTTGTGCTACCCTCAAAACAAGCAATGATCGACAGCTGCATCAAACCTTTAAAAATCACAATAGGGGGTAACGGGGATGGCATACATGAATGTCTTCATTTCGTGATCGTACTCGTGTGAACAAGCCGGACTTTTGTATGTTATGGAAAGGAAACATGATGGCTTTTAATAGAGAAGCAAACAAAAGCACCTCTCGATTGCACTCAGGGGGTGGCTGGGCGAAAGTGCGTTCCCATCGATATTTCGATCTACCACAGATCTTTTTTTGAGTTGAGGATGTAACAAGCTACCAGATGATCTACCGCCATTGTGAGCCCAATGCGTCATCAATGGAAGGAGAATCTGTCAATCGAAAGGATCTCAACAGATTCGGGGAATTAAAATGATTTTCGATCTGCCTTATATGAAGTGCCGGCAGTAGAAGACGACTAGCAGGAATAGAAAAGTGGAACGAGTATATAGAGATATGCACGATTGACACCGGGACAGTGGTAAATTGTCCCTAAGTGGGATGAATAGGGAACTTGGGCACTGGTATTTGGATGTGTGCGGGGACGCTTAGCATCTTGGCGTCAGAAACATTATGGAAACTGTAGATACTGTCCAGTAGTAGTAAGTCATTGGGCGTACAACCCCGGACTGGTTTGAGATGTTTTCAGATCCTCTCCGACCTTATCACAAGCCACTGTCTTACTCAGACATTACTGTGATACCTACACAGCAGCTACCATCCCGTCGTTCATTCGGAATTTGTCTTCTTATCACAATTTTGAGTTGCAGGTCATTCGGGATCGGGTGAGTCGACGAACCAGCAAGTGCCAGTTGTTAGCTTTGCGACTAGAAAGTCACGCACATGCCACAAAACAGACAGCAGTGACAGACGGGACAAGTTGATGAAGCTTCTGGAGTATGACAACAAAAGGCGGGGGTGGTGTCCCTTTCTTTTGTGGATTGTGAGCTGCTGTCACTGCCATCACTCCTCCTCCACTCGAGCAAGGGAGTCAAATGGGAGTGTGCCCATGGGATGGGTGCGCGAATGTTCTATGAATGAAGCACGTCCCACTCCATGGTATTGGAGCTCTGCCGTCACCTAGATGAGACATGCAGAGGGGGACAACAGATGTAAAATTTTCGAGCCGGAGCCACCAGATGGCTGGAAAGTTGAGCGCTTGTTCTTTTTGTTCTGGATAATCGGCTTCCATTTGTCCCACGTAAGAACGTAAGATTCCGAGAGTCAAGGAGTCAAATCAAGGCGGCACTTTTAAAAAGTTGCCGATTTCCGGGGGTTTCTTAGCGAACCCAGGAACGTTTTCTGCCACTGAATATCAGCACTTCAGCGCCTCCAGCGCTATCACCTGCAGTGGCTTCAACCTAACCCAAGTAGCCGCTGGTGGTAGGATGGCAGGGCAGGGCAGGCAGGCAGACACCAATCCATGGCACCGATTTTTGCCCCATTACTCACGGGTTAGTACCTCGAATCCTTGAGTGGACACTTCCTGGTGGATGATTCGTGTGTTTATGGCGTGGGTAAACGGTCACGGCAATGACGATATCTTCTAAGGAAGAAAAAAGAATGTGGCAGGTTTTGTATTCTGTTGTACTGTAGCATTCTGGATAATCGGAACTAGAATTGCCACTTTAGCGCGAACTATCGTAATGGGATCTTCAACTAAGTGCCCAGCCCGCACAGGTGATCCAGGCGACAAAAGTCACAAAACAGACTGAAGAAGATTAGAAACTGGGCTTACAAAGGCAGTTGCGACCGGGCTCATAAGAGTGGCCGGGACCTGCTCTGCCTTGGACGTGCCGGATGGCTCAACTAAAAAACGCCATCCTCTTTTGACCCGGACGAATACAAAAGTGCACTTGTTAGCAGCCGACCTGACCTATCTCACCTGCAGACTGACCTGCATCCATGATTATTATGCATTGAATAGCTCCTTTTGGCTTCCTACACGACCAACCAGAATTCAAGACAGAGGCACAGGCACAAGCACACGCAACAGGCAAGCCGAAATCCCATTCGTGGTGAGTGAGACTTTGGCAAACCATCAGCCAGCGGCAGAAATACATATATTCTGGACTGGGTCCCTGTCAAACCCTCCCAAGGCCCTCTCTTCCACCTTGAGCCTCCTCATAGTACCAACCAAGCCTCTAACCCCCCGGGAAATCAGATCGTCTAATTACCTTCTCCACTTCTACCACCGACCGGTATCTCGCGAGCGGCCGACGGCTGCAACACCAAATTGTGTTGGGCCAAGACAAAAGCACCGATTCACTAGGTTGGCATTTGTTTGGAATTGTTTGAAGAGAGAGTCCTGTACGACGGAAAACAGCGGGGTTGAGGCAACAGGCAGAACACAGGAACCAAAGAAGAAGAAAGAAAAGAGAAAAAAAAGCGGCTCTACGGCACTCCCGCAAAGACTCCACCGAGGTGAAGCATTCCGATTATCCAGGTTCACCCAACGCTGCGCACGACGCTTGTGGTGCCGCGATCCGTACGGGCTTGACGGAAAGACCAGAGCCCTGAGGCCCTGACAAATCCCCATACCATTTACGCTGTGCCTAGCGCGCGGTTGGCCATCGAACGAGACTCTTTGGTGGAGCAGCAGCTCTTCAGGCCCTTCTCGAAAAGTCAAGCCCCAGTTCTGGGACACCTCTACGATTCTCTTCAGGTGAGCAGGCCTCTTCTGCGCTCTTCTTGTCCAGTCATTTGTCCCTCCCATTCGTCACCCGTGGCACCTCACACCTTGCACCCACCCAACAACGGCTTCTCCCGCCGCAGACGTGCGCAATGCAAAGCTACTATGGCTAGCTTTGGGGGGAACAGACCCCCCGGCACTATCCATTTGATTGTTGAGCGCGAGCACTCTTAGTTCCCTTCTTGCACCGCAGCGCGTCTCATAAAAGTGCGCCAATATGAAATATGCCCAATATCATAAAATGAGCTCTCGACCAATGTCGCTTGGGCTGGTCGGAAATATAAAGCAATACCAACGTGGGACCTCCACAATGGGTCCTCTTAGTGGAGGGATCCCATCGTCAGGAGAAAATCCCCCAATTGATCATAAACGGTCGATGCAGACAACGCATCTCTAGTTTTGCCTCATCCACTGTCGCACCACTTTCTTCACCACAAATTCAGATATAAACCATCCGATCTATCTCGCTCACCCACGGCCCGGTCTTGTTAGCCAAGACTCTCGACCACACAAATCCACATCTTTCTCTTTTCCTTCACTTCTCTTCTTATACTACATCTTATAGAGGTGATTGACTATCATCTACATCTCGTCTACCTATTTATTAGGCAACTGGAAAGTTTCCCAGGCACTGCCACCAGTAAGCCTTAAAGCTTAACTACATCCGACTCATCCTTTATGTTTCCACCTTAACGCCTTTACGAACATAACAACTGTTACACCCTTTATACAAAATGGCTCGCTTCCGCCCGCTTTCCATTGCTAAGCGCAGAGACCGTGACAGACCCTCCACGCCAGACACGCTTTACACCATGTCGTCCATGTCTTCATCGGGTAGCCACTGCAGCAGCGACGGCAGACCTCTGAGCCGGGATTATGATACTGGCTTCCCAGATCTGCCAAGGACAACAACATGGAGACATCCCGAAGCAAACACCTCACCGGATGCCTGCATCTCGGCCGAGGACATTGATCCCGCTAAGGCACTCCACCGACACCACTCGCGCTTCCTCCACAGCAAGTACAAGCGCACGACGAGCCACGGCAGGATCACGTCCGAGATGGAACTCGAGTTCCTCAAATCTCAGGAAGCCCTCAACTCGAGGGACAGTGCAATTGGCATGGAGGACCACCAAGGTCTGATTGTCGACGATGGCGCGGCCAGACAGTCCAGGGACGGTGCTGAGAGCATTATCATTCCCAACGACGGCTTACTGAAGCCGGTCGAGCGACCAACCAGCCGTGACTCACAGTATAGTCAAAGTGGAGAGTCCACCCGGAGGAGGAGTCTCTTCAGCCGGATACGCCACCACAAGCATTAAAAGCAGACCGAAGTTTTATTCAGTCGGCAAAATCAACATAACCACATTCGTTTTCTGGGAGCGCGGCATTTTGCATTTTTACATTAAGGAATTGGGAAAACCTATCATCAGCGCGGAGTTTTTGAGTTTCTTTTCTTTCCTTCTCGTCTCGTCACTATGTTGACAAATCACGAATCACGACAAATCGGTAAGACGTAGGCGTTGAGGCCTCGTTCTAGCCTTCCGCTACTCCTCAGACCTAAAAGAATCTACTGGTCGAGCAAATCATCTAACAAACAAAAAGAAACCCTACTATCAATAATTGAATTTTTCAAAATGACATTACATTTGACCGCTCTTGCAGTGTGATTGTGAGTGGGGAGGAATCTGGCAAACTTTGAAACTGTAGCCGTCAATCGGGTTTATGCCTCGGCTAGACACTGCTTTCAGTTGGGTGCGACTTTGACACCATCGTAAACGAATCTCCTCATGCCCCCCTTTTTGGATAAGTCTAATTACCGCGATGCCGACTGTGGCTGGCTTGAGCATAGCAACCGTGTCCTCTGTCGCTTTGTTTGCGCACGCACCTGTAGCAAACCGTCGAGCTGTAATAGACACGAGGGCTCGCGCATGGGCAGAAGCTGTTCTTTGAATATTCGAAGTAAAAGACAAAGTAATTTGACAATTTTTCCCCCTTCGCGGAGCACCATATAGTTGATATATATACATTTAGCTTATAGCACCTATGTATACTAGGAGAGGGCTACTCCATTGAGCTGAGATCATAGAGACTTGGCAAATGGCCTAGGTGGTCAAGATGCATGACCGCCTATCATTGCCCCATATATGTATACTAGACAGCAATTAAGGGAAGAAATCTTCTAAAGATAGTTTTTAGACTTATTATCATCGATACTGATTCCGGCAGCTAATGATTGACTTGGACTCATTGTATTTGATAGATTTCAAGGTGTCCTGAACAAGCTAGCCTTTTGAGCCTGAGCCGTAGTGTATGCAATGGCCAAAGCCAAAATGGTAGCCTGCGAGGGGGATAGCGCGATCCCTATGACTTACCCAGATGCTGGCAAGGTAGTACATTTTCCAGAGAATCACGAATGAAAATAGATGAACAATGCAAGCAGTGCCTAACGTCCATTGACTTTGGGCTCTCCGCCCCGGATATCGATCACTCAGTGCGTAGGTACTGAAACCGGCTGCCTAAGAGTGTATCAAACACGCGCCACAGCGAATTGCGTACTCATGATGCCTTGGCAGTCGACTATAAGGTTCAAGGCCACGAGCTACTAGAATCTACAGATCTTATTATAGCTAGCGGCGCCTGCCGAGAGCGAATACTAGAAAAGAAACAAAACTCAATTTATCGTTTGGAACAGAGTTCGATGGCAGTCTCGACCTCCTATGCAAGCCATGTAGACTGGTAGCCAATTGGCTGCCAAGCAAGAAAGGCAAAGGAGCATGCTCTCCGCAGCTTGGCAGCCAATTGGCAGGGCATAACGACACTCGATCTTGATCATGTCAAACACTTTAGCCATAAGCCCGGACGAGCTGAGATGTTGACGAATCAGCGGCTGTGAGGTAGAGGCGAGCGCCACAGACTGGATTGAAGTTGCTGCGCACATAGCCACGATAGCCACAACAGGTGACGTCAAATTGCGAAGGCTAGTGCAGAAAGCGGCAGCTCCCCACTTTTCTGATCGAATACGGTAAAGAGGGAAAAGAAAATTGAGTGAAGAAGAGAGCTTGTGACGTAAATCGTCTCGTCAGATTAGGCGCCTTGGACGAACCTGGCTGGATTGCCCATACAAAGCAACTCTTAATTGCTGAGCCGGAACTTCGGCACTGGTTGGAGACCGCCGAGCTCACCACGGACATTGTTCCAAATGTTGACCAATGCTAGGTACGCGCCCTGGTAAAATTTTGTGGTGGTAGGACGAAAACCAGATGAAGTGAACATGGTGAAAGATCACAGAGAACTGGGAACGTGGCTGACCATGTGACGGAAACATGGTTGTATCATATTGTTGGACGGATTTGATTCCTGTAGGCCTCTTGCCGGGGGTTGTCAGACCGAGCTATGCCAGACAGAGAGCTCTGTACACGGCGGTAGCAGCATGCAGTTCTGTTGGGGTTTCCATCATGTATGCAAGCTTACGCTGCCAATGATTACTATTGTGAATTCCCATCAGAGGGAGCCCAGAGGCGGAAAGGAAAGGTCAAGACATGCATGCTATGCAAGTTCTGAGGGCGGGCGGCGAGTTAAGCTTGTCCGTTTGTGACAGCATGGGAAGTGGGTAACAACAAATCCTTGAACTGCTGGGGAGATGCCGGTTATCCTATCCTCATGACAGTCCCGCTTTCGCTTTCTCTGCGAGTTTTGCGAAAAAAGAAGACCCTGGATATTGCAATTGGGGCTGAATAGCGACCATAGAGGAATGGTATGGGCGAACCATCACCAGATAAGCATGGGTTCGCACGCCAGCAGCCTTGATTGATCTTCTCGCTGACTAGCCTGGCGAGCCTGGCACCTTGGGCAACTCGTCTGGCCGAGCCTGGCTTTCCCTGGCCTGCCCTGCCCTGGAGAGAGAGAGGGACCCCTTGACGACAATTCTTCGCGACTCGTTACAGCATGTGCATGTATGACGCAGCAATCTCGTTGGCCGGGTTTTCCTGCTGGGTGCTTGTCTCGTGCCTTGGCCATTGGGGAAAAAGGAATCGTCATTGTTCGATGCTCTTTTTAGCTTCCCCAGTTAGGTAGAGCTCTTGGCCGGTGCGCGCGCGTCAACGGGTCCTTGGTCCTGTCTGATCATAGTAGTACGTATTGATTGACGGACTGGACGGTACGAGACGTACGACCAAGGAAGGCGTGCGCACCCATACTGCTTGAATGTACTTGCTCAGTGCTGCTGCGGTCTGCGGTCACTGCCTTCAGTCTGCTGCTGCTTCGCATGACCCTGCCACTTTGATCGACGCAACGCCTTTTTCTCGATTCCATGCCGTACGTAAACTTGGAAGACAGCTCGTATTTATTAACCTTCCTCTCCCCCCTTACTTTACATCCCTTTTACCTCTGATTCCTTTCATCCAACCATCTATCCAATCACAGATAATCAGTCTTTGCGACTATACCAACTATATCCACAACAACAGACAAACTTCCTACAAGAAGCCTACATAACCAACCGCCAACATGCCTTTCACCGGAAGCGACATCTTCAAGATCATTCTTGCCATCATTCTCCCGCCCGTCGGTGTCTTCCTGGAGCGCGGATGTGGTGCTGATTTCTGCATCAACGTTCTGCTCACCATTCTGGGTTACATTCCCGGTATCATCCACGCTCTGTACGTCATAACCGCCCTCACATCATAAATGTTACACAATTGTTTTTGCGCATAAGCTAACAAACCCCTTCAGCTACATCATCCTGAAATATTAGAGTAGCAATGTCGTCAACCGCAGATAATGCCAACACAACTACAATAATGTCGGCAAAATCTACGGATCCATCGCCACGAGCATTGACTCTTAATTGAGTCGCTCGGGGCGCAGCCGTGATGCACAACCCAGTATCTTCAGCGACAAATGCAACAAAATCCCAAGACGGACACCCGGCACTTGAGAGTGGGGCTTTGTCGATCGCAGATGCAAGGTTGTGCAAGCACGGGCTGGCACTTCACACCTAGTCACACACTCACACCATCATACCCAACCAACCTCCGTCGCATTCTTTGGATTTTCTCTGTTTTACTGTCCGGCTTGTCCTTCGATAGGAAAGCTGAGGAACTTGGGTATTAGGAGCCTCGAGCAGTTTTAGGATATTGCATGCTTGCGAGAGCTATGGATACTTTTGTTTTATAATGATTCCCCCGGGTTAGCGAGACGGATATGCGACATAAAGAAAGTCAGCGCGGCTTCTCTTGGTTCTGTACTATAGCACCATACGCAAATCGCGACCTCTTAATGATGATGAATCTCGATACCCCCGCAAAATATTGTCTTCAATCATTTTCTTCGTGATGTTTTCATTTTTCTACTGACAGTACTGCTTAATCGTTGTCACCCCTAACACTGGCAGTTCTACGGGAAAGGCTGCACATATCATAGCTATGGTCAAATCTTCACTTGATCACGAGTGAGCCAGAATTACTGAAATGCCAGGGTGGCCACGATGCAGCAATTTCGCTGTACGGTACAATATATTACATTTGTACAGTGATCATCAGCCTCGCGGAGTAGGCGTGTCTAATAGTATACATCATTTTCTTCATTTGCCCAGACCACTGTCTCTTACCGTCTCCTCTGGGATAAGCTGGGCGCAGCTCGAGATCGTGCGGATAACGCAATCATCTCAGGCTTGTTGAAGTGTGTCTCAATCGCTCGGGTGCCATCAACAAGCGAGCCCGCATCCTCCTTGGACTGGTCCAGCAGCAATGCCCTTTCCCTCTGACCTTCAAGCTCCTTGACTCGTTCCGTCGTCATATACCACTGCTTGGGGAACTTGGGCTTCGTCTTGATTTTGTGGTGTCTAGTGTCGAGCGGAATGTCGGCAAAAGTATCGGTAGGGTCCTGTCAAGCAAGGGGACTAAAGTTAGTAATCTGGGAAATATAGTCGGCGGGGATGCACCATGACTTACCTTTGCCTCTACGACCAGCTTGTTCACGAGATCGGCCAGGTATCTCTTGTTTTGTGCCTGGTGATCAAACTGCTCGCAGCTCATCTTGGCAATATTTGTCTCTGGGTTCCATCGAGCGCCCAAGAGCTTCTTGAGCTTCAATTGTTGTGCTGAGGTGAGACCGAGATCTTTCGGCGAGAACTCTACTACCACCTTGCTCGCTGCCGGGTGGTTCTCGCCCATATACGAGGTGTATCGGAATCGGAGACATTGCTCCTTGGTCGGAGGCTCGAATGGCTGTGCCAATTCTGTAGAGAGATAGTTGTAAGTAAAAATCGAACACAGACGCTGTTTTTGTGTTGGATTGGCAAGGTTCATGCAGGTATCACTCACTTGAAAGCAGCGGCATCTGCCAAGCTGCAATGCGTGCGTACTCTCTGTACTCTCGGTGCTCATCGAGCTTGCCGTGTGCAATACTCAGCATATCCTCCTCGTTGTAGTCCTCCTCATCAATGGTACTGGAGAGGTAATCCGGGTCTTCCTCGTCCTCTCCCCAGAATGACTTCTTGGGGGCCTTGGCGGACATGGAAGACGAGACCGACTCGTCAAATTGAAAGAATGCCTGCTCCAGATCTCTGAATGCTGCATCCACCTCTTTGGGCAGTCTCTCGACAGTCTCAAAGTATTCCTCAATCTTGTCTGCTTGCGCTTCGAGTGCTTCTTCGTCCATGTATTCACGCTGTGCCTGGCGCGATGGCACCTTCAAGTCGTGCGCGTCGGTGTACTCCAGAATCCGCTTGAAAGCATCCTTTTCATCCTCGTTCATGCCCTCCTGGAGAGCCAGCACAACCTTGTCAGACCTCCTGAGCTGGGGCCTTTCTGTTTTGTGTGCGGCAGCAGCTTTAGAGCCCTCGGGTTTGCTAGACTGTTGCTCGCGGTCAACGTCGTCGGAGCGCCATGCTCGTGTCGAGGAAAAGGGCCGCCTCGAGCTCGCGACTTGGGATGCGGCTGCTACCCTCTGTGCGGTGGTGGTAGTGGGCGCCCGGCTGCACGCCCGCGCACACAGCCTCAGGGACTGTACGGCGGCGACCATGGCTGTCAATGGCTCATAAGCAGTCTTCGCCGCGAAAGAGAAGGTGAATGCTTGGCTGGGCGATTCCGTTCACCTAGCTGTATCGCAAGCTTTCCGTACCTGGACAAATTTCAGGCTGGCGGCGGGTGAGAAATTCCGGGGCCCGAGCCACAATTGGATGGCTCTAACTGATCCCAGCGAGACGGGATGGGATGAGTTTTGCGAGTTTTGATTCGTCAATGCACCAAAACCACGCGACCCCAGACAGCGATCTGCACAGCCACATCTACAAACAGTCAAGACATGATACTACACCGCCACAAGGCGCTAGTAACTGGTTATGATCCACCCAAACCACCCCAGAAAGATGGTAAGTACCTACTTTGTTCCAATACTTTGGATTGTCGGAGCTTGTGAATACTTCATTTTCGAACCTTCCAAATTCACTACGCCATTCATCAATTCTCGAACACCGCATTATAGAGAGCTGGGAGGACAAAGAATCACCGCCAGCCTATCGCCTTCTCTCATTGTCTTCCAACTACTCCAGCCAGAATATTAATCTGATCGACGTTTACTAGGCCAACTACCTGACAAATACATCCATAGGAGGGGATGAACAGCTGGATCTCGAGTCATTCTTGAGGGAGGGTGTAATTCAACGTCCACCTCAATCCAATTGGATCGTCAAAAGTCCCTACGAAAGGCAGAAGAGGACAGAAGACAGTCGCATCATGGCAGACCCAGCTATTGCGGCTGCTGAGCCAGCGCACCGCCAGCCTTATCGCACCATGTTTGTAACCATCGGGTCTATTGCCTCTTTCAAGAGCCTGATTACCGAGGTTCTTTCTGAACAGTTCCTGGAGAGCCTCTCAAAGCTCAAGTTCGATCGACTAATCGTCCAGTGTGGCCCAGATCTGAGCATCTTTGAGAGCCTTTGTCCCCAGAGGGGGTTTGAAAGCCATTGGATTGATATTATAGGCTTTGCCTATACAGACAAGATGAAGGATCATTTCTTGAAATGTGCACCTTCCTCTGGAAAAGCGGGTGAAGCCCCGCGTGGAAGGGGCGTTATCATGGCGCACGCTGGTTCGTACTTGGCCATTTGTCCCGATTGTGCGTTATGAATATCGGTGCAACTAACACAATTCCTAGGTGCTGGCACGATACTGGAAGCCCTGGAAATTGACGCCAGAGTCATTGTGGTTCCCAACACATCTCTTATGGACAATCACCAACTCGAGCTTGCAGAAGAGCTCGAGAGACAAGGCTATTTGCTTCAAGGCCATCTCGGGTACGTGGGAGAACTGTGAGCTCTGCTTGAAATATCATTTCAGACTAATAAACACCATTTAGCGCCCTCCATGAGGACCTGGAACGCATGGAAAAGTTTGAGCCTGCCAACTGGCCCCCCAAGCCCCCTCAGGATTCCAAGTATCGTCACGTTGGCGATATCAGCAAGAAGTTCTTTCCTTACAGCAGGCACATTTCCGAAGCGACTGAACAGGATGCCAAGCAGATTCCACTGGAAAAGCAGATGTGGCGAGACATGCTCGCTGGACAGCCATTTGCCGATGATGACCCACGTCATGTCTTTCTCAGCGGCCACCTCTCGCAGGAAAAGGACAACATGTTCCAAGAGTGGCGTAGTAACTGGTACGCACAACGCAAAATCAAAGATGATCTGGAACAGGAGAGAAAACGTCAAATTGATGAGGTACCTACTGGGATGGAGTCCAAAGTCGAGAGTGGTTAGGAATCGCTCAGCTCACCCAGTCGTTCATATTCTCATCTCTACGACAACGTTGCATCGCAGCTAACACCCTCTGAGTATGGACGACTTCAAACTTCTGCTCCGGTTAGCGAAAACGTAATTGAAGCCCATGCTGTAATCTATGCAGCCTCTGCTACCATACCCAGGGCCATAGGAGCCGGAGATGGGCGCATTCCAAGTTTGGATGAGGCAAGCTTGGACGAGGCATTAGAAGTTTGGAATGAGGCAAACATGGATGAGCCATTGGACTCTCGGTCTCGCCTCTGGATTGAATAATATATCTCAATCCTGCGTCCTCTCGCCTTCAATTCTCCCAACCTCCCGGGAAGCACGAAGGCTGTATCAGCTCTAGGTTGGCCTCTCAATATTGGGTGATTCAACCCATTGCGAGAGACTTATACGGCGTTCTTGGCGTTTTGCAATGGAAAGATACCCGGTACTTGAAAGATAGTTACATAGTGCCAGTCAATGATACAAATGTAAAACAAGTCTGACTTTATTCATCCACACTGATCTATTGCACAATTTTCCCTGTAAATACAGCACATTATACCAAGGAAATAATGACTGTGTCGATGTATGTATGAGACAAGTTGTAGTTCAGGTTGTCAGACTTTGTGTGCGAAGATTATCTTCTAGACAGATTACCGTCGTTGTATGTACATTTGACTTGGTGGGCAGAGCCGGAGCAGTCATACTTACCTATACAAACATGCAAGTATAACTCTTGGTGCCTTCCCAAGTTAGGGTAGTAGGCAAACATGTACCAGGTCACAGGCAGGCGCCATTTGAATGCTAGCCTAAATACTCCATACCTCTAAGTAAGACTGCCCCGCAGATCAGGTCGCGACTCGCAAAGCATGGGCTATGCACGGCCCCTGGCAACGTGCTGCTGTAACTACCCCTCCGACGTACGTCAGGGTAAACATGGGCCTGGCCTCTTGAGTTACCGCCAATCCAGTTCCAACGTCTGAATAGGCTCCTACATTTCCCAAAAAACCCCTATTTAAGCCCAGCGAAACTCCAGAGCCACCACATCTTCAATCAACTAGGGACTGTATAAGAGGATTGAGAAGAGCTCAGCAATATGTCCATTTCGATCGAGAGGATCCTCGCGGCCACTCCCGCAACCACGCGGGGTCAGCCTACACAGCTGTCCACCGACCCAAAGGGTGAGAGGTTAGCATATGCTGTAAGTCGTCGTTGTTGGCTTCTTGAACACTTCAGATTCAATCGCATGAGCTCGCGCTTCATATGTTTGGATTTCATTGATTCGTAGTTGCTAATACATTCTCCTCAGTCTGGCAAATCCGTCTTCCTCCGCTCCATCGACAACCCCTCCGAATGCAAGCAGTACACTGGCCACACGACGGCCACGACCGTTGCCAAGTTCTCGCCGTCGGGCTTTTGGGTGGCGTCGGGTGATGCGTCCGGCACCGTACGTGTCTGGGACGCCGTCGAAGCCGTCAATACCAAGGGCGAGTACCACATCATCTCAGGCCGCATCAACGACATTGCCTGGGACGGCGACAGCCAGCGCATCATTGCCGTCGGCGACGGCCGCGAACGTTTCGGCCACTGTATCACGGCCGACTCGGGCAACAGCGTCGGAGAGGTCTCGGGACACAGCAAGGTCATCAATGCCGTCGCCATCAGGGGTATGCGACCCCTGCGCGCCGCCACCGTCAGTGACGACATGGCCTTGTGCTTCCTGCACGGCGCCCCCTTCAAGTTCAACAGCAAGCACAGCGGCATCCACAAGGGATTCGTGTTCGCCACCCAGTTCTCTCCGGATGGCAACCTCTTGGTAACGGTGGGCGCCGACAAGAAGATCCAGCTGTACGACGGCAAGACGGGAGAGCCGACAAGGACCTTTGGCGAGGGTGAGCACACGGGCAGTATCTTTGCTGTGAGCTGGAGCCAGGACAGCAAAAAGATTGTCACGGCCAGTGCGGACCAGACTGTCAAGGTGTGGGATGTGGAGGCTGGACAGGTGACGCAGTCATGGAAGCTTGGCGAAGGCGCCAGCGTAGCCGATCAACAAGTTGGTGTGGTATGGCCTCACGGCCGAAGTGATGGTCTGATCATAAGTCTCAACCTGGATGGCGATCTGACATACCTGCACGAGGGCAAGCCGGAACCTTCCAAGATTGTGCAAGGACATAACAAGAGCATTACAGCCATGACTGCAGACTCGAGCGGACAGGGCTCCAAGCTTTTGACCGGAAGTTTCGAAGGCCGCGTGTTGAGCTGGGAGGTTTCGTCGGGTATTGGATCAGTGGTCGATGGCCAGACGCACACAAACCAAGTCAGCCAAATCTCTTCAAGCTCCGGCAGAGGATACAGTGTCGGCTGGGACGACACTCTGCGCATTATTGACGAGTCGGCAACCACTTTTGCTGGCGAGTCTCTGAAGCTTTCTGGGCAGCCTAAGGGAGTCGCTTCCGCCGAAGGACGCACGTATGTTGCGACCTTATCTGGAGTAGAAGTCTATGTCAAGGATACTCTTGCAAGCAAGCTCGATATCTCTGATGCACAGCCAACATCCATTGCAGCATACGGCTCATCTGTCGCCGTTGGTCTGAGTAATAATGCTGTTCGTGTCTACCAGGTAGACTCGTCCAACAAGCTCTCGCAGTCCGCCGAGGCAAAGAACAGCACCGCACAAATCTCGGCCGTGTCGTTCTCCAGGGACGGCTCGCATCTCGCAGCCGGCAACACATCAGGCAAGATCTTTGCTTACAAGACTTCAGATCTTTCGATTGCAACGGACAGATGGTCAGCACATACTGCTAGAGTTACTAGCATCTCGTGGAATGAAGCTGGCACGCATGCTGTCAGTGGAGCGCTCGACACGAATGTTTTCGTTTGGAGTCTGGCGAAGCCGGGAAGCCGAGTGAAGGCCCTAAATGCACACAAGGATGGAGTCAATGCTGTGGCATGGCTCACGGGTGACAAGGTCGCCAGCACAGGTGGAGATGCTGCGGTCAAGATCTGGACGACCTCGGGTTTGCAATAAGCGATGGAATTGATATAGAACAAAGCAAAGCATAAAAATTCAAAGGATACACAACCAAATATTGAGGATTTCCAGATTTATTACGCCTCTTTCAGCTTGAGGCGCGTTTTGTTAGTGGTGATACACCATTTAAGAGGCAATCTAGGCCGGCTTTATGGACACCCTCAACCGTACATACACGTGGGCCTTCGCCCTCTTTTCTTCAACTCATTTTAGCTACACATTGCCACACTCGCAGATTGAGAGATTGCCTTGCATTTCTCCATATGAATGGTCATTGAGCTATCTCTACGTTTGTTTCTTCATCTCCTCAATTCTGTTTCTGTTTCAAGTGACCGTTACTTCCGCCAGGTACTCCAGCCTTTCAAGGCCGATCCATACAGCGTTCTGATTGCTCATTTGTCCGAAGTAGCCGAGGAACTGGCTTGACGGCATAGATCTGGCCGCTCTCACAATTCCCAACCATTTTTACAAACTCTTGGTAGATCTGCTGTATACTAATCCGATCGATTATCCGAGGATCCTTATTCTTAACTACCAGAAGATCGTTTTCTACCATGTCTAGAAAGTCATGGAAGAATTGTGAGCAGTTCTGGTGTGCATGCAATTTGCGGATGAACTAAGCAAAAGTCCTGTTAGTAAGACATGGGATAATCCAAATTATGGTAGTTTTCTTACCATTTTCACTGTCGGCTTTATAATTGCCTTCATTCCTCTACTGTCGTGCCGCAATTCAAAGAAGGCACTTGTGTTGTGGTAGTGACGGATGGCATCAGGCGTTTTCCGTTCCTCGGCGAATTCATCGAGCAATTGTCGGCCTCCAAGCATCCATGTGATGAATTCAAGATAGAGACAACCAAGTGTCCATATATCATATGAGCGACCTATGGCCGCTTCTGGTGCAAGATCTGCCTCGGGCGCGCGGTAGCCTAGGGACACACTCCATTTGCTCCTCTCGGCCATGGAGAGGGTCTGGTGGACACTAAACTCGGCAAGGCCAAAGTCGGACAGTTTGAGTGTCCCTGCACTTTTGCAATCCTCCCGGCCTGGCTCAGCAAACCACAAAACGTTCTCAGGTTTGATATCACCATGATGACCGAATACTACACACTGATCTCCTTGCAGGCTTGAGCCTGGGACATGGCGAGTAGTCGGGTGCTCATGGATCTTGGCAATTCCGTGCGCAATGCCTTTGCATTGTCTTGCCAGCCACAACACTGTGTCCGTGTCGAAAGATGGGGCGGGGTTCTGCTTTCTCCAATATGCCTGCAGATCAGCTTCGGCCCAATCGAAGACAAGGAAGAAGCGATCAGACTGCTCATAGGTAGCCAAAAGGCTGATCAAGTGAGTGTGTTTGTCACTACTGAACTTTCTGAGAATCTCTACCTCCTTTATGAAGGCTTTTCTGTCCTTGGAGTGGAGTTGCTTAACCGCAAAACATCCATCATTGGCTTTGCCTGTCTTTTTGCGAAAACAATGGTGCTCAGGGTGGATGGCGACCTTGGAGACTCTAGCAAAACCACCTTCTAGCTCTGTCCTAATGTTCCCAATGAAGGGCAATATTCTCTGACTTTCCAGCACGTGATGCATGTCATTTCCGTGTTCTAAGGGTCGACCAAATACAACAGGCAGTGTCGACCACTGCCATTCGTCGAAATTACGAATGTCAAACTGATTCCACAACTTCGAATGGAAGCAATTAGGAATCGTTTTGCTTTGTCGACTGATCCCAAGGGTGTACAAGTTCTGATTATAAGGCTGGGGCGTCTTGACAAACGGCAAATCGAGATCGTTCACACCCGAGGGATCATTCATAAGTTCGACAATGACGCTTGTCTTTTGAATGAGAACAAGGATGGCAAGAATCTTGATGTAAGATTTGGTTCTGGTTTGTTCGCCAGGATTTGGATTTTCATCCTCAGTTGTACTTTCTTGGCATATTGTCTTTGCGTATTCTGCGATTTTGTCTTCAGCGTCGAAGTGATCGGCAAGCTCTTGTCGGACCCGCTCTTCAGTCAATATTCTGGAGAGTTGTCCGTTGGCGAAGAAACCATGTGGTTCTTGTTGTGTCAATGTAAGGGCAGCGAAAAGCTCATCTTGTAAGCAAGTCTTCGACTGGTCGTGTTCAGGGGCTTGAAGCATTGAGTCGCAGGATTGACTGCGAGTGACTGTTCCATGCCTACTGGCATCCGTGGTTGAATCGCTTTCTTCGCTTATTATCGTGATGATGTCGTCCTCCGTGTCTTGATCGCCACTGGAGGAAGATCCGTCGAAAATGGACACAGGTTCGCTCTGACGATGTGAGTTAGGAAATCGGACAGCATGTATGCATTCGCGTATGGACGTACAACTAGATCGGACGCTGCCTCATCTATGTCGGTTTCGCTACGTAGACTCCGACCGTTTTCAGAAGTAGGATATGCCTCGGAATTCCTAGTGTGCCCGAATTCGAGACTGGTCGAATTCTTAGGAGCAGCATCGGTTGGTTTACCCTCGGCCATTTTTGCGCTCAACTGCATCCACGAGAACAAATATGGATTTTTGTACTTGGAGTCTGCTGCCAGGTTCGAAATATATCCTTCAACAGCGATCAAACGCGTACCATGTCGATAGTATTTCGGGAATCACGAAGTATGATAAGGACAAAATGAAGGACCGAAAACATGTATGGTGATTTCTTCCTGAGGTCAGTCAGCTTTCGTACTTAAGTAGCTACGACTGCACCAAACAAATTGTGACACGAGGCGGAGTATTCGAGCCTTACTGCCCAATGGTGTATACAGTAGGACGAAATGAGGCTTGGAGGAGGTCAAAGTAGCACAAACCTTCGTGTTAGAAAGTATATAAAGGATCCGAAATCCCATATAGCCCCCAGATGCTAAAATGAAATATGATTGCGTCTGCTGGAAGCCGCAATCTTAATGAACCAAAGTTCGGTGAGATGTCTGAAAATTCTGTTTTTACACATCTCGTTGCTTCTTACCAAACGGTACTTAGGCCGTTGTGCGCTGTTACGGTCGCTTCCGCACTGCCCCCCACCCCTGAATCATGCTTGTGCGGCTGTGCAGGTGTGTACTCAAGTACAACCCATAAATGAGATGGTAAAGCGTTGTGCATAGCGATTATTCTACGGGCGTCTTGAAAAGTTCGAAGTATAAATGCTAATCAAATTTTCATAATAGAAAGTGGTCTAGTAATGCTAAGTGAAGCAGAAAGCAAACTTAGACGGGTGTTAAATTAGTTTACAAGTATAGTCATTGAAGCTTATTGAGTGCTTCGTTTGTGGGTAAGATACGGTAGGTACTTAAATTGATCACTGAGGTAACGGCCGTCTTTTGAGATTTGGAGACCTGTCCTTGACTTGTGTCATCAGGAACATGCTGGTGAATATGACCCCTATTGTCTTGAATCTCAATGGATCATAATAATCCCCATGATACATTACCACGGATCCTTTGCTAAGAATGTGATCCTGTCCTTAGTTCTGAGACACCTGGCAAGTGTGGCTGGGTCTGGAAAGCTGGTTTGAGTCAGCCCTGCAGAGTGCCTCTCGAAGCCAGCACGCGTGCATTCCTTTTACAAGGGTACATGCTCGTTACACAACACCATGGTTGACATCCGCTTTGGGTAAGCTCAACTCACGGAGCGGAAAGTCATCCAAGTCTGTTAGGGATAAGTTTGAGCAGGCTGCTTACGATATATCTAGCCTTTCGTTCTAGATCTCATTGTTACCATCACGCAAAATTGCAAATAATGCCGGCGAATGATGACCTCTGCCAGTCGACAGCCATTGCTCGAAACATCGAGACGAGACCGGTGAGCGCGAATTCTACCACACCGTACCGACTCGAGAAGGTTTGCCAATGAGATTCAAAGCTGGGTAGTAACAGTATGCAGCAGAGCTGGCGGAGCATCTCTTTTCAGAACTGGTGGTTCGTGGTCAACATGAGCACTAACCCACGAACTGCCTTCGGGCCGCTCATCCACACCTTCCCAAAAATCAACCGTCCTATGAGAAAACATCTCGGCTTGATAGAGCTGCAGAGCCTTCTCCAAGACAAAGCAGCAGCTATGAGGTGATTCCTCGATGCGGCTCTGTTGATAGGCCGCGCACCATTGAACCCCCTCGCCCGGCCTGTGTGTGTATATTATGGCTTGGGGTGTTTGCCTGTCAGGCTTTATTTTGTCCCCCACGTTGAGGTTCTCCTCATGAACAAGCTTTTTCCGTAGTTCCACACATTGTAGCTGTAGGACATACACACGCGCGCAAACACATACGCAAACACACACGTACCAACTCCAGCTTGGATAGCATGGGTCGCGACAATGCCTCTACTACAAGCCTTGGTAACCTCATATCGCAACGATCGCTAAACGTTTCATTCCATAGCAAATCGGAATCCTTCTGGCCTGAAGGGTGTTTTAATGACCTCTTCACGAGTGCAACAGTTTCCGCTGAGTTATGGCCAGCCAGCGACCGGATATCGGTTGAGTCTACCACAGCTAACGCGAAGAGACGAGAATCACTTGTCGCGTTCGTTCTGAAGAATAGTAAAACCACATTTGCTATTCTACTCTCTTTCCTCAGAAGCGGGGAAGAGCTCCGACAAGCAGTGAGTCATTTCAGAGACGCCGGGTTGGACGACTCCAATCTACCTATCACCTCTCCGGACATCAAGGCCAGGATCTTCTACAAGCCCGGCAATGGCAACGAATATAGGCAACCATGGTCCGGTTTTAAAGAAAGGAATTTCTGTGATATCTGGCAGTGGAGGTTCACTGCTCCGGTATTCCATCACGGCCAAAGCTTTTTGGGACTGCGTGACGAAACCATCCTTCCTTTCACAAAGGTCAACAGTCGTGGAGCTGAGGGCTCTGGGAAATTTGATGACGTTCACGAGGTCATCGTTCATCCTGCCCATATCGGGTCTATTCTTCCTGTGAGCCTTTGCAACATCTTAATTTGTACGCACTTCTTCTCTCAACAAGCTGACATACAAAGGACAATCGCTCCGTCTCTATCAAGAGACTATACCGCCCCGAGACCGATGATCGAGCCAGACTTGCAAATCTTGAAAGATCGTGGCGGCAAGAAGTATTCGCACATGAAGAACTCGTCAAGTGTCGACACCCCAACATCATCAAGTTCATAGCGGGCATCACCAAAGGCAATGACCGCTATCTCATGTGCGAATGGGTGAATGGAGGCAACTGTAAGCGCGACCGAGAGCGAATCCTTTTCCTTTATGGCAAATTTGGAGCTGGAAAATAATTGTTCACGGAGCCACATGCCCCTATAGTCGAGCCAGCATATGAACCACAGAACAAGCAGATGAACCTGATCAGGAGATGACTGACTCACAATGTGGCAGTACGCGACTTTTGGACCAAGAACGAAAAGCCATCTCTTACGCAAGCTCTGATCAAAGATGTCATCATTCAGCTCCAAGGGATAAGTGGCGCATTGAAGGTGATTCACGGCAAAGGCTTCCGGCATGGTGACCTGAAACCAGAGAACATTGTTCGCCAGGAAATTCTGCCTCGAAATTCTGGTTCCCCCAGGCTTGATGTTGGAATATTTAAAATCTGCGACATGGGCTTGACCAAATACCACATCGAAGCTACTGAACTTCGAAATAAGTCAACAGACACGTGAGTTTCCACCCAAGCGAATTTCTACGTGTGGACCTAGTCATGCCTTATCTGGCTTCTGTTTGGCCGGCGTCTGCGTGGCAATGGGACGCTGACATAGTTTGGTGATATAGCAGGTTCGCGACCTACAGATACGAGCCGCCCGAAGCACTACCACTAGTAAGACATCAGCCATGGTCACGGCGATTTGATATCTGGTCCATCGGATGCATCATCCTTGAGTGTATTGTATGGATGGTCGAAGGATCAAACGGACTCAAACGTTTCAATGAGACAATTGTGGACGACTTCGGTCGAGAAGGCCAATACTTCGGATGGGAAAAAAGAAGAGATAGGCCGATTGTCTTGTATATCCACACAGAAGTGAAAGAGAAGATGAAGTCACTCTCATCACACCCCGTGTGCAAGGCCGGGAAAACCGCTCTGGGCGACCTTCTCAGGATAGTCGAAACAAGACTGCTGGTGGTTGATCTGGCCAGTACTAACCCTAGATCACCAATCCGTGCAGATTCCGCAAGCCTTAAAGTGGAGATCGACAAGATCGTAGAAAGGGGGAGTAGGTACTCAGACTACTGGTTGCAAGGTAAGACTCGCGAGGATGTACCAATCCTCCACCCGGCAACGACGGTCGCCCCTGCGGCGAGTGAGGGACATCTTGGAAATGTCAAAGGACAGCTTACGACGGGAAGGTCGTCCCTCATTGTCCCCATGCTGACAGGAAGCTTGAGAGTAGGTTGAGCCCCGGGTCTTGAACCAAAGCGCCTTGGATTTCCAACACTACGTCTGGCTTTCGACAGCTAATAATGTATTTCCAATCTAGACTGTAAGTGTCTCTGATTCTGAACTACACCGTATCCTTGCTCAGGAGTTGTGCCGCTACTGATGACACATTTGCGCATCCGAACAGGAAGTAAGTACAATCTCCAGGGGGCGTTTTTTATCAGATTAAGCCATTTCTGACATTCGTGATAGTATGTAAGTGGGACCTGGCGTTCCTACTGATTTCTGTACAACTTGGCACTGACCATCGGTACTGCCTGATATCCAGCGTGTGAGTTTTTCGTTGGACGATTTATACTTAACGTGCTTGTTACTAAATGATTTCCAGAACGTAATGCTATCCTTCCGAAAATGAGCAATTATATACATGGCCAAACTGACCTTTGATTATATATTTATACTTCTACAGACCCAGGTATGTTTTCCTAATTAAGACAATTTGTGCCTTGTCAGACGAACATACTGACATTGGGTGACTTCTCCGGCAGCTAAGCAACATCTGGAACTTTTCAGTTGACAACATATTTGCGATCAAAGTTGTCCACGCCATCGAGCAATCGGCATTAACACCTAACCACACAATAGCAACAAATTATTGTGAAAAATGCCAACGCCTAGAGTTTTGGGCACCTGATTTCAGGTTTGTGGAAACTTGGGAGGAATTGGAGAACAATCTTCAAGCGTGTGACTTCTGCAAAATGCGATGGGAAATCTGTCGTCATCTGGATCGAAAGGAGTTCCCTGTTGTCAGATTCCATCACGACCGATCCATGCTCAAGTTGAATGAGAACTACCTACCCGTACTAGCTGTACGCCGCGGCCCAGGTGAGCTCGACACATGCATACCATACACGTGTTGAGCTATGTACTGACAGCGGATTGGTAGACGCGTCGGCAGACAAGTTGAGCCACGTCCAAATTGCATTTCCACAGCTCCCTACAATCGCAAGTCCCACATACTATGGTATCCTACGGCAGTGGTTAGGGGACTGCGATGCTGATCATCCCGAATGTTCGCCTCAACAGCTCGGTTACCAGCCCAAACTACCCACAAGACTTATTCATCTCAGAGGCCAGGGATCTAGTGCCATCAGCATCTACGAAACTCGACCGACTGACACCTTTAACTACGTTGCTCTGTCTCACCCGTGGGGCAAAGAGCCGCATTTCTGCACCACCTCGGCCAATGTTGACGCATACCGAAAGGGTATTGACTACGAGACGCTACCGACCACTTTCCGGCATGCTGTCGATGCTACTCGCGGTCTTGGCCTTGAATACCTCTGGATTGACTCAATCTGTATCATCCAAGGTGAAGACGGCGACTTTGACGAGGAAGCCAAGCGCATGGAAGATGTGTTCAGCTCAGCATACTGCGTGCTTGCCACAAGCAGTGCGCGTGGGCAGAACGATGGTTTTCTAAAACCACGCAACCACTCGCGTCAGTACTTGGCTTTTGATCACGACCCAGGCATGCCTACACTTTACGTGAGCCCCTCCATGGACAATTTCAACGACGATGTGCTGAACGCACCACTGAGCAAGCGTGGGTGGGTGCTCCAAGAGAGAGCACTGGCACGAAGAACAATATTCTTCACGGAGCGGCAAACGTATTGGGAGTGTGGCAAAGGAGTCAGATGTGAGACACTCACCAAAATGGACAAGTGAGTTCCTCTTTCTCCGCTCGCTTCTATCAAAATCATCGCATGATTCATCGTCTCGAAAGGCATTTATGGATGACTAACTCAACTTGGCTCACTCTAGCAAGCTTGTATCGTTCCTGGGTGACGCCAATTTCCCATCCAAGCTGTCTAACAAATCAACCTCACGCGGTGAAAAGATACTCCTCTATGAGGACCTTTATCGCTCATACACGCGCCTCGAGCTCACCCGTATGTCAGACAGGCCTATCGCCATTGCCGGTCTCGAGAAGAGGATCATTCGCGACCTCGAGGCACATGGCGGCTTTGGCGTATTCGATGACCGCCGCAGCCTGTTGCAGCGCAGCCTCCTATGGCGGCGCGGACGCGAAGTCCCGGCGCTGGTCAGAATCTTCCCGGCCCCCTCTGCTCTCTCTGTCCCAACATGGTCGTGGATGGCCTACAAAGGCGGTATCGACTACCTCGACCTGCCTCTCGGAGGAGTGGACTGGCTGTCTTCCACCGAGGCCGTACAGAGTCCATGGGAACCCAAAGGCTCTGGCACGTGGCACACTGGTGACGGGAAAGAGTCCGTGGAGTTGAAGGGCTGGGCAAGACCTTTTGCAGCAGGGCTCAGCGGTCGAGGGTTGGCCACGAACCCCGAGGAGATCATGATAGTTTATGACGATCCAGATCAGATGAGGGAGGGGAGAGAGCCCATGTTCGTCGTGGTCGGCAGCGCAAGGAAGAAGAGCGTGCCCCAGGAAGACATTGTGCACTACGTCTTGGTCATTGCCTTGTGTCAGGGATCATTGCATGTAGAAGACGGAAGCCAGAGGTACGAGAGGGTGGGCGTGGGTCATATGAAGGGCAGGTTCCTCAACCTGGAGTCCCAGCCTCACGCTGTGATAATTTGCTAGACAGCTACACGATGATTTCCTTTTCATCTTGATTAAAATTCTTTTTCTTCTTCATTCGTCCCTCATTGTTTTGCTCGATCTGTTCTATGTGGCAAGGCCAGAACGTATCCTGTTCAAAGCACGAGCTACTTCTGAGCAGCACACAATTCGGACTGGCACTACTCAGTGCGCCAGTGACCCGCGCTCGACGACTTGAGTATGTACTCTTCCTCGTCACTTGAAGAGGTCGCAGAACCTCGCAGACGTCAAAATCGCACCTCAGAAGAGGAGAAAGGTGCATTAGGCCAATTAAATAAAGCAAAGAAAGTTAGGAAAAAAAAAAGAATTCCCTTTTAAGCAAAATATTTAAAGGGGTTTCATTTCAATTAAAATAATAATATACAATATACAGAGATAAAGGGAGAGAAATATTAATAATATAATATATATACGCAGACTTTTGCTCGGTTATTATAGCAAATCTGGTAATTAGTGAGTTTGTCCTTCAGCAGGTAGGCATATATATAGAGCCTGCTACACGGGCACTAGAGATCTAGCACTGCTTTCGTAATAAAAGTCCTAAAATGAACCACCTTGTGATCTCGAAGTGTACGTAATCCTTCCAAAGTGCATTATCTATCGTGACAGAGAGCAATATGGAAATGAAGTTCACTTTGCGTGTTGAGGCTTCGCTACTCCACAGAAACTGGTATTCATGTAAATTTGCAGTCGTACAAGCTCGCTATCGTTTGGAATTGCATCCGCCTGCACTCGCAATCGTATACGCTGGCATTTGCAACTACCACAGCACAAATGGAGCTGCATCTTACACCTTTTATTACACGGACAGAGACTTGTTGAATTGTGATGTGTCCCTATAATCGTCAGAAGCAGTCCTCTTTCCGATATTCCCATCCTCAGGAGCAACGCTGTGAATGACCCTCTTTTCTTACGTACTTTCGAATGATCATCGGTGACGTCAACGGCCTCTTTTAAACTCTCATATTCGTACGTACTTGGGAAGACATGTTCTTTTCCACCTCGGATTCTCGCAGAATGCCGAAACTCCGGCGTAGCCACGCAATCTGGCAATGGGAGTTGATGGGAAATGACAGAATAGAAAATATAGTGTAGGCGTCACGGCTCTAGGCGGACTTAAGAAGCCGCCAAATGATTCTTCAGTGTCGTGGAACGTGGGCGCAAGCGCGGCGCAGCTCTCTTTTTCCCTCGTTTTCCACATCTCACTTGCAGCGGCATGTCACCTTGTAAGAGGGGTTTTTCATATTCTCTATTGGAGGGTATATCTTGGAAAAAGTCCCCCATTTTATAGTACATAATAGGACACAGTAAAGAGCGCAATAATATGCAGTAAGATGCAAGGGATCAATCAGATCGAATGCAAGGGAGGGAGAGGGGGGTTCAACGGGACAGCGGGTTTAGGACTTCTTGGCCCGGGAATCTTGGCGACCTTAATTGCACCCCCGAAAGAATCCACAGCAGGGGGTCCCAGTTGCTTTTTGGGCGGTTTCCGGGACTCGGGGCTTTTGTTACACGCAAGAGCTTCAAGTTTTCCCACTCATCTATCGGCGTTCCCATATTCAGTGTCTTTGTTCCTTATTCATGTTTCTTGCTTTTGGCTTGTTCGTCAGTCTGTGATTCTTAGCTGATAATTTGTAATTTGAGACAATTTGGGGAAGAAAGCGTTTTCGCCAACGTTTCAAACAGCAGCGCTCATAGCGTCAGTTGAAAACCTTCTGGGCGCGCAGGCATAGGCAATCGATTTTGCAGGAGAGCAGGAAATCGGACATCACGACAATGGCCGTCCCAATTGAGTCGACGCGTCTGCTCGACGACTCGAAGAATCAGAACATGGGCAGTAATACGCCAGGTATATTTTGTGTTCTTGATCACCTTTTTTGATCTCAAGGCTAATGCGGGCCGTACTTCCTTGGGAATTTAGTAGCAGCGCCATTCGCATCGGCCTTGGACGTGTCGCAGCAGATTCCTGCCTCTGAGCCGCGAAATGTAGGAAACGGCTCGATCAATGGGACCGCTTCATCGACGACGAGGAAGCCATCTATTCGGCTGCCACAGGCCATTGCCCATCGTGGGTACAAGGCTGCCTATCCAGAAAATTCCATGGCAGCTTTCCGCAGCGCCGTGGAGATTGGCGCTCACGCTATAGAGACAGACTTGCACCTGTCCAGAGATGGAGTCGTCGTTTTATCGCATGTAAGCTGCATATGTAACGTCTAGAAATATGATCAAATTACTAACTTGCTACGCTCAGGATGCTTCACTCAAGAGGTGTTTCGGCATCAACAAAAAGGTCGCCGACTGCGACTGGTCTTATTTGAGTACTCTGCTCACACTACGGGAGCCGAAGCAGCCGCTCCCACGTCTGGTCGACCTGCTCGAATACCTCGCAAAGCCCGAGGCAGAACACATGTGGTTATTACTCGATGTAAAGGTATGATGCCTCGAAAATAAGACCTTGCTTGTTTTCCTCTCTGAAATCCCAATATTTCCCGTCTCGTTGCATTTCTCGAAACTGACTTGCTTCAGACACACGACGACGCCAGCGAACTGCTGGCCGGCATCGCAAAAGCCATAGCCTCTGTGCAGCCGTCGCCGCAGCGATCGTGGACAGACCGCATCATGATCGGCTGCTGGGACGGCAAATACGTAAAGCTATCCCTCGAGCACCTCGCCGGGTTTCCACTGGCCTATATCGGCGCCGACCTGGCCTACGCCAGCGCCCTGCTCCACGCCGTGCCCAACGTGAACTTCAACCTGCTGCAGACCACGGTCGCGGGCCCCTGCGGCCGGCGATTCCTGCGCAAGGCCCGCCGCCACGGCCGCGCCGTATTTTGCTGGACCGTCAACACCGTGGGCTGGATGGAGTGGGACATTCGTCACGAGGTCGACGGCGTCGTCACCGATGACCCCAAGTTGTTTCTCGAGGTCTGCGATCGCTGGAAGGGCCAGCCTGATACGCCTGCGGATAGCAGGAAAAAGACACAAGTGCGGACCAAGAAGTCGGCCTTCTGGACTCCGCGAATGATTTTTGACTTTGCCTTCTTCACTACTTTGGTGGTGATATTTATATTCATCTTCAGGCTGATGTATGGCATGCCAAAGAAGAGAGTAAAGAAAGCTTTGCAAGCTTAGATGCTTGTAAAGTCAAGACTTTAGCGTCATGTACTTTATAATGTAGAGTCAAGAGAGCGGCTGCTACTGTGGGTAGAGATTTACCATTAGAAAGATGATGCTGGATGTCGACAGATAGATCTGGGTAGATATTTTAAAGATCGTGAACTTTACACTCACAAGAAATGTGTAACATCAAATTCAGAACAGATCTTGGATCAGGTGAGCGTGGCATTACCAACCAAGCCTGATCCGTCGCATACTTTGTTTCTAAGAGCCTTTGAGAAGCAGGAAGAAATCAACATTGTCAGACACAGCGCTTCGAAATCCACGACCGGGAAACCCCCCGAAGATCGTTCCACTCCAATTCATCTCAAGATGTCATATTCTTCATTGTATTCTTTTACAGCTGTACAAGTTATCTAAATATATAGTCAAAACGCCTCGCCGCCTTCCAAAATTTCTTCGGTCACATCGTTTCCCGCGCAATATAGTTGAATACCTGGCCGAAATTCGTGAAATCCATAATAGCTCCAAACCTGTATAAACTTCTGTAGCAAATGCCTCCCAATTTTCCACATTTAGATTCGCTAAGCCATCCAACCAAAGAGAACAACGAGACTCCGTTCCTTGATCGCTTAAATTCAAAGACCCAAATCCAAGTTCAGTCCGTCCACGAGTATCAGCCCGTCTCCAGAAGGCCGATTGGGATGGAGTAAACTGCTGCGATAATCGTCGTTCATGTTGAAATACACGTCGCTGGCAGGTAATTCGTCGCCGGAACTCAAACTCTCGTCGCTGAAACTAAGTACGCTTTGCGGCGGTGGTGCGCTCGAGTTCATATCACCCAGATTGAACCCCGACAAGTTCCACGAGTCCGGGGACCAGTCGGGGAAATTCGTAGGCACCGGCGGTGGTGTCTCTAGAGAGAGCGCTGGACCGCCATAGATAGCATCGTACAGATTGGCCTGGCCACCATCCAGAGCACCCAGTAAGGACTCCCATTCAGAATTCGACATTCCATTTGATGAAGCCCCCTTTGGCGGTGCTATCGATGAGGTCGGATACATGGGCGATTGCGTTTGCTGAGATTGAACGGGTGGTGGCGGTGGTGGCTGTGGTTGCGAAACGGCAATCCTAGACTGGATTGGCGACGATGGTCCGGTCGCGGCCGGTGTGTTGCTGAGCGACAGATAGTCGAGGTTTGTCCGCTTCTTATGTGCCGAGGACATCCTCATCATACTCTGCTGGATCTGAGACAAGGAGAATCTGTGCTGCCGGTGCTCATGCGGTCGAGGCGTCGAGGCATCATCAAAGGAAGCGCGAGACTGTGATCGGTAGAGTTCGGGTCGGACCATGGTTGACTGTGGTGCCGTCATGCGGCGAAGTTTCTCTTGCTGAGATAGCAAATCGGTTTCGCTCACACTAGCTATCGAATTTCGACCGAGCGAGTAGAGGGGCTTGTTTCTGGAAAGGTTGACCTGCTGCAGTGAGGCTCGCAGAGATTGTGCCGTGGATGCAACAGACTCTGGACTGCCACGAGCAGAAGGTGGCGACATTGGGGGCGCATCGACCGTGATAAGCAACGAGGCGACACGCTGTAGGTTAGCTGAACCTGGGGCTTTGGCTTTGATCAGCCCCTTGAGGACGCCATTGACCAACCGCTCTGCATCTTTGACAAGCTTGCTCTCGTGCTTTAGATCGAGTGTCTGGTATAAGAGGGTCATGGAGCACAACATCAACACGTCAGTCCTGTTCAAGCAGAAAGAGAATGACATGCTTCGCTCCTCCAGCAATTGGACGATCTGAATCATGTGCTTGCTAGACTCGCCAAGCGCAATGAGCGACGGCGCAGCCTTGGGGCCTAAGCTCGACCCAACAGCTGGACGATGTATCAATGTGCGGATGTAGTAAAGTGCCAATGCGAGGACGGGCGAGCGACTTCCTGTTACATCTGTCGAAGGCTTGTCTTGAGCAAAGGTCAGTTTCAAGTGGGTAGGCAGATTGTCGCTCCACTCTGAAAGTTCCGAGTCCAGCATGGAGATTTGTTGTAATGACAAATCGTAGGATGTGGCGGCGGGATAGTTCTTCTCCAGAACCTTGGCCAGGATGCGGGACACCTTGAACAAAGCCAGCGCACTCGACAACTTCGTGTACTCGCCAGGCAAAGTCGGTTGGAAGCCCTTTTCAGTCACATACTCATCGTCGCAGTCCGAGGGGTATTCGGCGTGAATATCTTCCTCTTTCAACACCTTGGGGAGGCCAAGCATGGCAGCCGAGAAGCTAAATTTTGATTAGTGCTCATGAATCAATGAAAATCATCGTTATTAGCTTACCAGTCAAGAGTATACAAGGTCCAAAAGACCTTCTTCCTCGTCTCAATCGTCAAGGCGCCAAAGGAGAAACGCTTCTGGCTCTGGTGGAGACCTAGACGGTGCGACAGGGCAACGGCAACACCCTTGTAGTGGATCAGGCGTTTGTAGTCTGCACGGATAGTGCAGTACATCAAGGCAAGAATCAAGCATTGAAGAGTATTCATGGTATTTTCCATGAGGATAGCGTCCAAGGCCTTTTGCCACTGCATTTCGCAGGCGGCGATCTGCTCCGTGTCTGATAAATCACTCGACAGTGCGGCAATGCTGAATACCAGATATAATTGGGCGATCTTGTGGTGGCTCTTCAACTTGTCTGCATCGGCAACAAACTCCTCATAGACATGAAGGAACGTCGGCTTGTGCAGTACCGGAAATAGTGGCGCCCATTCTTGGAAGTAGATATTGACACACCTGTCAGAAAACAGTCTTGGCGGAATCTTTATCGAGGACGATGGTGTTTGTGTCACCAAGGGATAGCAGCCTTGAATGTGTAGGAAGGCTTCGGGGTTGAAGTCGGAACAAGCCTTTCCATTCTCCTGAATCTTGCGCTTAAAGGCCTCTGTGAAGGTGGGTCAGATGGAGTGAAGCAGCAAAAGCAAGTTTAGTTTGCACACGTACCTATGAATGAGCGACCACTCGAGGGTCCCATGAAGTATGAGTCCGAGTTTTCGACTCCCAATAACAACGGCGACGCTTGAACACGGAAAGTATCTTCCTTGATTGGCGAGGGTTCCCTCGCTGATTCCCGGGTCGCCGATGACGCTGGGCTCGTGGCCGGCGAATGTGAGATGCGACGAATGTGATGGTGGCTATGCATCTTGGAGAGCATGTCGATTTTCTCGTCTTTTTCGTCCAACAGGTCCTTGAGTTCTCTTACTTCACTCTCCAAGGCCCGTACTCTCTCCTCGAGGGACTCTGTGTAGCCGCGCGGGAATGCGCGACGGCTTAGCTTGTCGCTGGTGCGGCACTCGAACCCGACATTGGCGCATTGCGAACAAGTCGGGCGGATGCCATCACAGCGAATCTTTTTACTCCGACACCGATCGCAGGCCTGGATAAATGTGAGCGGTCAGGTATGCGATGGGTAGATGTCGCCGTTGCGGGCTGTATCAGTCTTACCTGTGCTATCCGACTCTGCGAGCTGGTGCCCACCTTGATCACTTTCATGGGTAATATGCCAGGCATCTTGGCGACGCAGTTCCTTCTCCTGTCGTTAAGTTCTTGTATCCAGAAAAGAAGTCGAAGGGGTCGAAGACGATGTCGTTCAAGACTCTCGGGCGTATTTCAAAGCCCCGATGGCGGCCGTGAGAATATGACTTCAGTATACCGCGTCCAGTCGACGAGAGTTCAGCTAGTCCCCGCAGAAGCCGCGCATGCCCCGAAACCCGCGTATGCTTCAAAGCTGTTGCTCCTGGCTATAGACGTATAGCGCCTTTACTGTGTCATTACGCAATCACTCGTTCCTCCTTCTTGACGATGATGGTTTCGGAAGGAAGATCCAGGAAATCCGGAGTTAGGTAAGGTGTTTCTGGTCTGGGAACGGCGACGTCGGTCTTTTGATGGGTAGGGAAACGAACAAATTGAAACGTGGAAAGCTGGAAAAAGAGACGGGGGACTGGCGAATGTGGAGAAAGAAGACTATGTAAAGGAAAACCCACCCAGCGTCAGTCTGGTGCCAAGGGCGTTGCGCCATGGGGCCTGGGCAAGCTGGGGGGGCAGGCCAAAGGGGACCTGCCAGAACTCTCCATAATGCTGGGGCCGCCGTCGTTCCCTTGAGCCAATCAAGTAGGCTAGATTTCAGAAATCCGGGGGAGGCCAAGGATTAATGAGGGGCGCTGCGCTCTAGTAGGTACGGTACATCTCAGCGATTGCTAGGGGTGTACATTTCCCATGTATGCTTGCTAGGGCATTTCGCTGATGCTGATCGCAGGGGTTTGCGTCGTGGGATGGCGGACACTTGGGGGAGACGGAGAGAGGCTTGGCCATGGTAAGGCGTGCAAACTCCTCTCTTGCCTGTCTTCTATCCATTCAGTAATGTCCCAGATTATTCAAGTATGTGAATAATGAGTGTAATGTACTTCGGGCCCTACACTAAATGTAGATACCTAGGAAAGATGATGGGTGATCGACCTAACGGTAGGGCGTGTACCTTGGCGGGCTTGGGTAGGGGCCGAAGGGGCCGTGTAGGGCAATGTACTGTCCGATTCTGTACTATCGAAAATAGCTGTTATTGTCTGCCTTTAGAGTTTGCGAGATCCGGTCCCCAGTTCATCCTTTTCGCCGCACTCCAAGTCCCAAGTCCTCCTTCTAGGTCCCCGTTGGAACATGTTCCGACTTATTGTCTGACGCATAGTGGTGGTATGACCTGGCCGCTTGTAATGGTATAGTATAGGCGTCATGGTCCAATCTAATCCTCGCTAGGACTGGGGATCAACGTGGGCTCGTCTTAGTCTCAAGCCGGCATTTGTGCACGTTGGCAACTCATCAGCGCTTTCCATGGGGGAACGAGACAATTTTCGTTGTACTGGTTGCTGGTCTGTTACAATAGCACACCAAAAGCCCATACTTGCGAGTTCCTATTCCATCCGCTGACTGGCTAGCACTTGGTTCCCCATCCCAGCTCTGCTCGCGTGGTTGGTCATTTCGCTTCCCTCCAAGTATGTCCCCCTGCCACGAGGGAGACAAGACCAACAAGTTTTACTTACCCCAGATTTCGGGATCCTCGCCCTCGGATTTTTCTTGCCACTCGGTGACTCGAGGCGAAACTGTCAAAGCCTGTAGTACATACACATCGGCTCTTTTTGGGACGCAAGGATCGATGAATGAGAGCCGCTTCGCTGATTGGTGGCAGCACAATTCCGCTGTACAAGGTCTTGTTCGCTGAGAAGATACGACGTGTTTCCGTCGTCACTTTGCAATTGTCGTGCTCCCTACCTGGCTCCAAACCCGCACGATTTACTCCGGCGGGTTGTGCATTTTGAGAAGAACTATCACGCCCAAGTGACCACGTTTCTCACCGTTTTTTCTGCGAGGCCTGGTTTGTGGGCAAATTGGGCCTGCCAGCTGCACAATAGGCACGGGACGCCATCAAGTCCTAGTATAGATAACTCTATCAAGTTTGACAGCCCGTCATCTCGAGGAAATTATACCCTTCCGTCACGCTGTAAGCGGCCTAATTCCCTCGCCATGAGTAGCGCCGCTACACCGATCCATGCTGCCACTTGGACGCAAGACGCTAGATTGATTGCAGGTGCATGAATCTCAATCGAGATTTGGTATAGTTTACAGCATGCAGCTGGAACGTTGGGCAGTTCACTACAGTAGCTCTCCCCTGGAGGAGCCCCCCTCTGCCACATTTCGCTAATGCCCACTTGGGCCGCATTAAGATCATCTCCGTCGCTTCACTCTTAACCCAGCAGTTTTAAGAGACTGCGGTAGCCCCGGAGACCGTTTGTCTGCCATACATGCAGGCTTGAGTCAGCCAGTTCCATCAAACCATCCAGATGGATGTTTTCTCTGGTCTTTGTACAACAGAAAATAATATGGAGGCGTGAGCGCCGTTGCTAAATACCCTAGATTAAATATAGGCAAGTATAGAGATGATCCACGTGGTTTCGTCCCAACATGGAACAGACGCTTGGGCCAAACCTTGTTGAAACGAAAATCCCATGAAGTCATAAAATATGGCACTCTCTTTCTTGAGCAAGCCTGAATAGAGCTGGAGCCAATGCTGTTCACCAAGCTGTGGCGCAAGAAATGTTGCTCATTTAGGGCGCCTCATGCTGTTAGTTGCATCAATCGGCATTGAGGCGAAAGAAGCTCGAGGTCTGTCTGCGCGGACGACGTTGGGGGGAAGGAAGACTCGCTAATTCCACTCGACAATTTGCAATGTGAACCCCCCATATGCATCTGCTTCGACATATCTGACAGACCTCGAGAAGCAAGCAAGAAAGAAAAGCTTGTTTGTTTCTGGTAAGCGTTTTTCTTCTTCTATCCAATGTCCGAAGAATGTCTGGCCGTTTGACCCCTCCATGTTTTTGGAAGAAAATCGTCCGGGGTGTCCCGGCTAATTCGGGGCCCTATACCGGGGTAAATTGGCGAGGGCCCAGGGCTGGACTCGTGGCTCCAGGGCTGCCCGCAATTCCATTCTGTACGCAGGTAGTATCCATATATTGCTCTAGGCAGGAACAGCCCAATCAGTACCGCGTCCTCTGCTGTACCACTACCGACTTGTTGGATAACACCGCATACATAGGACATTCTCAGGCACGACGGTCCGGGCATAAACACGACGAGGGCGGGAAGAGCCCGTATATTACATGTCTGCTAGGCCACAGATCATGGCGAGAAGAGAGGCAGAGACAAGGACTGGATCTGGATAGAATTGCCTCTAGAATGACACACATACGCGGCCACGCAATGCTCATGCGCGTGACCATATCGAGCAAGGTCCATGTTCACAGACAAGGTCTCTCTGTCGGTCACTCCATACTACTCAGCTATTCGCAGTCAAGTAGTGCGAGTTGGAAATCTGGGGAAAAGAGGCGTTCCGAAAAGTTATCGCGTTGTGCATGATTCAGTTCAAGCTTTTCCAGCATCTGCACTCCTTTTCTTGTCCTTTGGTCCTTTGGAAATCTGGAAGTCTTGCGGCAGCAGCCAGCCTATCTAACCTGCTTGGGTTTAGGGAATGGTGGAGGTGAGGGATTCTACCATGTAATCCTAGCTAAAATCGTCCTCGTTATTGGCAGGCTGGCCAGGCACCTCCTCATTTGGGGATGCTTCCATCGATCCGAGATAGGCCTTGACCCTATCATCTTCCACGAGTACATCTCTCTGCAGGATGCGTTAGCAAGTCAGGTCTAATGCAAGCGTCATGTTGTTTGTCGGGGATCTACGTCTGTTGAGATGACAGTCGTAGTAGTTCAGGTGCAAGCCACACGACAAGGGAACCAATCTTACCTGCTCCTCGAGTACGGCCAGTGTCCTCGACATGAGGTCCAGCTCGGCTCCGCGTAGCTGCAGGACGCTTGCCGTGGGGAAAGAAGACCCTGGATCCGTCTGTTCCATCGCATGATCCACGGGGGCTGTCAAATTTTCAATTTGTGCACCCAGCATTGACAGGATGACCATAATGGCACGTAGACGAAAGATGGGTTCCAACTCATGCCCCTGTATGAGGCTTTCAAACTCGGCAACCTTGTCTGTCACGTCTTCTTCCTGCCAGAAGAGCTTGAGCTGACGTTCTCCATCGACTGTCTGAAGGACGCGGAACTCTATACCATCGTCTTCGTTCAAGCACATGAGGTATAAAAATGGTGCGCTCCAATGTGGGACACCATTTTCCGAATCCTCTATCTTTAGTCGTGGTGCTCCTTCACGATTGCGATATAAAAGCAGTTTGGCCTTGGCGAGAGGATCGTCGTCCATGGCTTCCAATGAAAGCATCAGGCTCGTCGCTGGGGTCCTGGGCTCGATGAATCCGTAGCTGAACAACATTTCTGCTGCAGACTTGCCCTGACCATAATCAATGGTGATCTCATCCCCACTGCCGGTACCCAGCGTGGATGCTTTGATGGTGTGACCCCTTCGTACAAGCAGCTTGACCTCGCCATCCTCAGTCTCGTCAAAATACGCATTGGCATTCGCCGAGTGGTTGACCATGTCTAAGATCGGGACCATGGACTCTCCAGATTTAGGAAGCTCCAGTGAACGTGATCGATATAGTGCATCGAGATAGACCCAGTCTTCAACTGTAACGAGTTCCTTATCATGAATAAACTCTCGCCAGAATGGGAGTTTCTCGGTTTCTGCAACAACATGATCAAATTCTCTTTCCAAAGCTTGCAGCTTTGCCGGTACTGCGTCCTAGTGCCCAAGTGTCAAACGCTGGATTTTCAGAATGGGCAGGGGATCAAAGATGACTCACCTCGAGAGATGTCCCTGAAAGGTAGGCCAATTGGTCAACCGCCCACATGGTCGGCACAGGAATGCCAGACGGTAAGACATCAAAGTACCATGTCCAGGGCGAAGCTCCGCCCTTGTGTCCTTGGAAGTCGGGGGATGAATAAATGTACTGCAAGAGCAGGAACAGCAGAGTATCCATACGATGAGACTATGGACTCTGTGAGCTAAGATCCTGGCAAATCATGTCAATATTCTTGAAATTCTTACCTGATGACCAGCTGCGTCGTAGATATCGCGGAAGTTCTTATCAACTTTCGCGTACTGCTGGATAGCTTCAGCGGAGAGAACCATATCTTTGGGTACGGTCAAGAGCAATGGCGGGTCCCCGCCATCTTCGCTATTGCCCAGGTCTTTCACAGGCCTGAAATGATTGCCTCTTTGTTCGTCTGTCGCCAAGGCTATATCATGTAGCTGGGCGTCATTGTACGTACACCATTGCGGGAACGCATTGAATGCCGCAACATGATCGCCGCGACGCATAATGGCAAGCTCTGGTGACTCGTGCCTTGTACTGTGGTTACAGAAGCACCTTTTTAGCTCGTATGAAGTATTGAGACTATACAGTGGTATAACAATGAGCCAGATGTGATCAATTGAGCAGGCGTTGTGTCCAATAGTCAGATTGCATGGCTGATCTTTTGGTAACGGAGTGTTAAACTTCGCAGATGCTATGCTAACAGTGATGCGGGCACCAATCTTGGTGGGGCGAGTCCCAGATTTTCCATCTTCGTCACCAGTCACATGGAAGACAGAGAGATAGTTTCCTCCTTCACAAAATGTCAATTGTCGACAGTCACATGCATATCACATTGCAATTTTCAGAGGAACCTGGAAATTTTTTCGATGAATGTATTTACACACAATTGTGAAGAATTTTATGTACATCTATAAGGTATGCAAAAACAGAAAAAATGCAATCCGCTCGGCGTTTTTAACTTTAAAGCAAACAAAAAGAGACAGGAATCTAATTCTAGACTCTAGGATATCTTCGCTTAAGCAGAGGTGGGAGCAGCGCCAGTGGGCATGGCACCAGTGGGAGCGGTACCGTTGCCGCCGGCATCGTCACCGCCACCGCCGCCGACGGTGTAGCCAGTGGAGTGGCCGCCGTCCTCGGCGAGGTAGGCAGCAATGCCGTAGTAGTCGTCGTCGGTGTAGTCGGCGGAGCCGTTGATACCGATCTGGATCCAGGCGAACAGACCGTCCTCGATGGAGTCGCCGAGGTAGACGTACTCGGGGATCGGGTCAAAGTTCTCGTCGGCCTGGAGGATGGACCACATGTCCTCATCGTTGGTGGTCAGGGCCTGAGTGTTGTCGGAGTAGGGGTAGGTGGCCTCAACCTGCTCGCGGAGGTCATCGGGCCAGAAGAGCTGACCAATGTGGGCGACAGCGGCGTCGAAGACACCAATGGTGCCGTTGGACTCAAAGGTAGCGCCGGTGTGGGACAGCAAGTGAGTGTGGATGGCACGGCCGTCGTAGTGACCAGGGAAGATGGTCTCGAACTGGACGACACCGTCGTGATCGGACAGCTGAACACCACGGAGGAAAGTGCTGTTCAGACCACCCTGGCCGCTCTCGACACCAGAGTAGGTACCAGTGGCATTGCAGTTCCAGATGTCGACAGCGACCTGGGGAAGAGGCTGGCAGGTGTTGATGTCAATGTACTGGACCTCGAGGTATACGTCAACACCCTCGGTGAAGTCGGCCTCCTTGACGTTGGAGCGGATCAGCTCGCCGGCAACGTAGTAAGGTCCGTCGGTGATGTAAGGAGCCAAGATACAGCTGGTGTTGGCAGAGAAGACCTCCTCGATGGGAGTGAAGATGCCGTTCTCGGAAGTACCAGTCATGTTGTGGTTGATGGCCTCCCAGGCCTCAAGGTCCTCGAGGGTACGCTTGTCCTTGCGGGCAGCTGAAGATAATGTTAGACTCGAGATTTAACCCCGCAAAGTATATTCAAGTTCAACTTACCAGACTTGATGCCGCGCTCCTTGCGGATGCTCTGGACCTTCTCAGCACGGCGCTGGACGGAACGGGTCTTGAGGGCCTTGGCGTAGTCGGCGTTGCCACACTGGGCGAGGGAACGAGCACCGACGCGGGCGTGGTTGTCACGAGCGACGATCTCGCGCTTCATCTTCTTCTCATCGCGCTTCTCACCGGGGTGAGCGGCAGCAAAGCCGGCCAGAGCGGCCACGGCCATCTTGGAGAAAGCAACCATCTTGAAAGAGTGAAATGGGTGTCTTGGCTATTAAGAAGCGACTGTGAAAGGTAAAGACTGTATTGGTTGGTTGGTTGGTTGGTTGTTAAAGCCAAGAGTGATGATCCTATGTTTTCTGACTTGGCGAGAGAGTATAGGAATATATATATATATTTACAATCTCATAGAGAAGTCTGCCTTCTCCTTCACTCGGACAGGGTCCACCAAACGTTCACCCGCCATCATACTGTGTTGATGGCAGAGGCGTAGTCCACATCATCGCTAATTAAGGAGAAGACTATTCGTCATGTTATCGCCTGTCGTAGACATGTACGCGAATTCTTACCAGCAAACAGGGGAAGCCGGCACGCAGCCAAGAAACATCAGGCTCCGCAGTCGAGATGTTTCTTGCCATTGCGAGCGGCCATGTGTGGATATGGAAACGAGCATTGAGCACCGGAGCCTCGAGTACACTGGGGTAGAATTACGCGTCTCAATCATGAGCCCTGCGCCCGCAAACTCTCCGCGGGCAGTTGCCGGAGAAGTTCCACATTATAGGCCGGCCTCCAGGATTCTAGTTGGCTCAGATGCCGGCAGCGGCTCGTCCACGACTAGGGAGCTCATAGGGGAGCCTCGGGGAGCCGCGTCGCCTCATGCACCAATGGTGGCTGAGAGATTTCCAACGTTGGCGATAGAATATGAGTCCATCATACCCTGAATCGCGTTGTTTCAAGACGGGAAGTGGGAGAACAAACGATGAAAAGAGAGATTCTGACCCACTTGTTATGCTAGATCCCCTAAATGAGTTAACGCTCCCGATCCGGGAAGCATATCAAGCATAAATTTTTCCATTTTCTTTCTTTTTGGGCTGTGCCACCGACGTAATGTCCTCGAGAGCTGGGGCGAGTTTCACGCCCAAATTACCAGAGCCCATAAATTAAGGGAATCATAAAATAGCTTAATGCATTATTTGCAACTCATGTTTTCTTTTTATCAGTTGAGGCTGGCCGTATCTTATTTGTTGACGAATACACAGATTCCAGGCTACATAGATGCTAGAGTCATGGTTAACTAGAAATATACTCGGCCGAGATATTGGACTTGCGTCAACCCAAACTCATTTCCAATTCCGACGACGGGATTGAAGGATATGGTCGTCAAGGTTCTTTTAATTCTCCATCTCGAGTGTCACCTGGGTTCTCAAAGGTGATTTCTTCATACGTACTTCGTGCGCTACATCGAGAATAGCAATGGTAGGTCATAAACATTGGACGAAAGCGAACAAGGACTATCGAGTTGAGGCTCCAGTTAATTCCATTTGCATTCGACTGAATTCAGACGATCGGCCCCTTAAGCTTCCTATCTGAGACCTCGACGTGCGACAACTCGTGAGACCCTGGTCCTTGCCAAGGCACGTGTAAAGGCTTCTTCTTTCTTTCTATTTTCTAATGAGGCCGTGCTCATAATACAGCTGCATATGCTGTGTCCCTGACTGGCCAACAGCATGGCAAGCATGTGCCTTACGTGGTCCTGGCCTGGTCTGGTTCGATGTCTGTGCAAGGGAAGGCAACAAGAGCGAGGCTGAGCCATTGAGGCCTCACGATACGGCTGATCTCCCCAAATCGACCAAGCCGAGGCGGGAAAGCGGGATCGGGGAGAGCAGACGAACATTTGTCAGTGTGAAGTGCTTGTCTGGAGACTTAATCTCTTATTTGCCCACTATGCCCAATGCTCGCCGGCAGTTGGCCATTTAGCGCAAGCAGTAGCACCACAATATGTACGTGAGTCCGTAGGCCCGATCCAGAGAAGAATCGAATCTGCCCATTGGAGTTTGTAAAAAGTGAAAACAGACACTTATTTTCCTCTTCACTTATATCAGTGTCCCGTAGAAGATTGAATGGCCCATATACTCTGGAAGTTGGCAGGCGGTCATTGTACTCCGGAAACTCCTTGAAGCGAACTAATTTCCCTGATAAATGTCACAAAAGCGGATACTGGATTACGTCGAATATGAATAGCATGGATCCATAGGGCGGCTCGGAGTGCTTCCATGGAAACTTGAAGGTTATGAGGTTCTTTGGTTCTTTTACAACCAGCCATTCCCGCAGTCCCGTTGGCGCGCAAAATGCATTGCGCGTCCCTTATTTTTGGGCGGGCCTGGCCGGTATGCAGATCTGCCCCACCAAGCCCAAAACTTTTTTTTTCTGTGCCCCGCGGACGGACCTGGCGATGATGCTTGGGTGACAATTGTGCACAAGCGCAAAAGCTTGGGACACTATTCCGTACCTACACACTCTTTTCGCTGCTTGCTTGTGCACTCCGACAAGCTCTAGAATTGCGCTTGAGCACCCATAGCGGTACACACATACCGAATCTTGACTTTGCAGTACCACATCTGGCACTGCGTTCGTTGTAATCTCCAATCCCCGGACTCTCGTTGGCCTGGGCATCTCCCACCCTTGCCGCGTAACTTGCGCACCCCCGGACGCACCCCGACCCTGACCCGACTCTGTGCTTTGCAGTATGCCTCGGGATCCTCTTATCGGTCTCGTGGGCAAGCCATCGGCGGGCAAGAGCACAACGCTCAACAGCTTGACCGATGCCACTTCCAAAGTTGGTGGGTTCTGTCCCTCACTTGCTACCAACCAATGCCGCAAGAACGAAGAACACTCCCCCGCTGATTAAGAGGTCTTTCCGAATATAGGAAACTACCCGTACGCAGCTTCTAAAACACCAAACCTTGGTATATCAAGTGTCTCTTGTGCTTGACTAACATGACGAGTGTAGCTTCACTACCATCGACCCCCAAAGAGCGATAGGCTATCTCCAGATTGACTGCGCCTGCAAGCGCTATAACCTGTCGGACAAATGCAAGCCCAACTATGGAGGATGCGTTGACGGCCGGCGCTCCGTGCCCATTGAACTACTCGACGTTGCTGGTCTCGTACCCGGTGCCCACGAAGGCAAGGGTTTGGGCAACAAGTTCTTGGACGATCTCAGACATGCCGATGCCCTGATCCACGTCGTCGATGCGAGTGGTAAGACGAACGCCGAGGGCGAGAACACTCGTGGATATGACCCTTCGCAGGACATCGCTTGGTTGCGCGGTGAGATCGTGGCCTGGATCAAGGGAAACCTGTACCAGCGATGGGGTTCCATCAAGAGGCGGCACGTTGCGATCAAGGCATCGCCCGTGGAGACGCTGCAGGGCCAATTCTCTGGTTACGGCAGTACCTCTTCGCTCGTAGCGCGTACCCTGGACAAGCTGGCCTTGAAGGAGCCGCTGGAAGAGTGGGATGAGGCAACCGTGGACAAGGTCGTTAGTGCTTTTACCGACGAGAAATTCCCAACCGTCATCGCTCTCAACAAGATTGATGACGCCGACGCATACACAAACCTCATGAAGATCAGCAAAATGTACAAGGACAGCCCAATCATACCGTGTTCCGCCAGAGCCGAGCTATTCCTGAGAAAGATGGCCAAGCAGGGCTACGTTCAGTATGTGGAAGGTGGCGACTCCGTGTGGACGAGGCAAGATCTTATTGATGATGGTGACCCCGAAGGCGGTGGTCTAAAAGAGCTGGATGAGAAGAACCGGGACATCATTGATGAGTACAAGGATTTGATCTTGTACCGATACAATTCAACTGGTGTCGTCCAAATTCTTTCAAAAGCAGCAGAGATTCTGGGACTGGTGCCGGTATTCCCGGTTCGCAGTACTTCCACTTTTGGATCAGGGTCAGATACTCGTTCCGTCTTTAGGGATTGTGTTCTGGTCAAGAAGAACTTGACCGTTGGTGAGGTCGCCAGGAAGATTATGGGCGACGTGACGATTGCATATATAGAAGGTGCTAACGGCACACGAGTCTCGGAAGAAGACTCTGTGGCTGTTGGTAAGAACGATGTAAGTCACATACGATCTAGGCCGTCTATGAATATTACTGACGTTGCTATAGATTCTCTCCTTCAAGGTTGGAAGAGCCTAGAGCGTGTATGGACAATACCCTATATTCTATATGATGCTCCTTGGAGAAATCACAAGAACCTACCTCGAACATCTCAATTGTCTCGCCGTGACTAATGTGCCTCTTAACTGTATGACGTATCTACTATGCCGACCGGTATCATATGCTCAAGAATTAAATCTATCTGAATCGGCATGATCAACATGAATATTGTCGTAGTGGTCATCTGAATGTATCATTGCCGAATAATCTTGGCAAGCGATTGCGACATCGACAAGCCTGGCAGCTGTTGCCGGCTCCATACCCACAATTACCCTTCTACTTTCTGACAACCGCCAATCGACTCTTTCACGAAATTAACACCAAGTAGACTATTTCCTGTCGCTGTACAGAAACCAGATTTTATACTTCATTCGGCCTTCCATAATAACTACAAGGAAACATGGCCCCCTCACCGCTGCCAAAGTATGTCTACAAGATCATACCTGCAGCCCCTCCCACGCCCATCCCCGATCAATACCCGCTCTCGGACCTTGACAAGGCAGACGGCTTTATTCACTTGAGCACAGCGAGCCAGGTAAGACTCTGATGATCACCATGAAGAACACATCTTACCGAGGTCCTTAGATTCCGGAGACACTTTCTCTCTTTTTCCAGTCGGCTACCAGTGTCTGGATCCTCAAATTACGCTTTACTTTCACGGACAAGGTCACTTACGAGAATGGTGATGGCTGCCCGCATCTACGTGGCAACTTTGGCGCCGCCGATGTTGAGGATGCAAAGGAGTTAATCCGTAGCGACAATCAGGATTGGAAGTCGGCAACGAAGAACTACGCCGAATGGCTGATTTAGATATTGCTGGATCATGGTATCTTGATACACCGTTTCGATTCTTACTGTGTCTTGTCAAAGAACGAAATCAAAGTAGGGACAATATTCAATTCGCTGATTCTAGAAATCCTCTGTAGCTTCCGGAGAGCCACGGGGTGATCCAGATCCATAATTGCGTTTTCTAGGCATGTTGACCGGCAGCGCTAAGCACGCTTCGCCTTTTTGCCTCCAACATATGTCCATCCCTCTTCTGGGGATGTGAGCGTTCCATCGTCTGTAATCGTCCAACCGGCTGCTCGCAGGTTTCTCCATTCGTTCCTAACTTTGAGCCGCACTAGATCTCCGGCAGCTCTAGCATCCTCGGCACTGTCGTGGCCTTGCATCTCATTATCGTTGTTCGATGTAACCTGGATCTGGCGACCCAGCACGGTCTCTGTCAACCATTTCAAGCCATTGCGGATAGGCAGTCCACGTTTGTGCGGATAGAGAAGGATGCTGTCCACAATAATCGGATGTACGACTCTGAGAGCATTGAGATCATTTTCCAATCCATGGCCGACTACGGGCGTCTCTGGCGATATGAGCCTGAAGAATAGATCACGCGCATCCTTGGGAGACGGTACTATCTTCAACTTTCGCCTTGGTGGCTTCGAAGTATCTGACGAAGGAATGATTGTGGGTGTAGCATCATCACCAGGCTTCCAGCGTTCGGCCTCAGCCATGTCTTCAGGCCTGACTCCAGAATAACGTGTGTTGAGATCAATGTATTCCCCAACCGGGTAGACAAGAATGTCGAGAAGCTCATCGCCTGATGGCCAAGAAACCGCCGTCAGTCGGATGAGTTCCATACCATATACGGTGTAACCCATTTCGCAATCGAAACAGACTGCTCTATCTTTCGGCGCACTGGGATTCGGAGGCGTCTCAGCAAACTGAAGGACGCTTCCTAGTCTGTTGGGGTCTGTCGTCTTGAAAACATGATGTTTACCTGTCACGCAACCGTCTGTGTCTCCCACGGTTTGGTCGCAGCAACGCCACTTTTTGGGTGACGAAGAACGATCACCAGAGGGGCCTTCGATAAAATAAGTCTTGCCAGGATGGTGGATACATGGTCCACCAGAAGCCAATGCACCATCCTCTTCTCTACGACCAGGAAACACTGTAAATCTGCGTGTACAACGATCACAGAGCTCAATGTTGCCTGATGCCTCGACTGCGTGCCTTGCCTTTTCAACGTCTTCTTCTCTGGGCACTGTAGAAACATAGCCATATTGTTCCAGACCAGCAAGTGGTGAAGATAGCCGAGGTAGCAAATTGACCTCTTGAATTGGCGTCAAGCCCGTTTCGATGGTCTTGGGTTCCTCCTTTGGGGCTGAAATACCACCTTGGGCCTTTTCCACAGTCTCGGCCCTTTCCTTCTTCCACTGCTCTAGCGACATCTTCTTGTATCGCATGATTGTGTTTTTGACTACATTGCCGTGAATAGACGGCTTATTAATGGCTGCGCGCTCTTCTTCATCCAACGCCTTAATGATGAGCTGTTGCTGAGACATGATCAAAGGAGATTCATCATCCGTAGCCTTCTTCTTGAGCTCATTATTGAGTCGCTCGTATTGAGCATGAAGCAGCTTGACGAGTTGTAAACGGATATTGTGTGGTGCAGGAGCTTTTGCCAAGTTTCTAGGATTAAGAGTTTCCGGCTTTGTTGGCGCAGTCTTGGTCGGTGCTCGTGTCGCAGCAGTATTGGATGCTTTCTGAGACGCTGCACTGGAATTTGCTGTTGTCTGAGATGAGAGTGAACCGTCATTCTTGGCCACGGCCTTTGCAGCCAAAGGATCTGTGCTTTTGACTGGCGTTCTCCGAGAAGGCGGTGGCGAGATAGGTCTTGTGCTGAGGCTCGTGGCCGTCACCACCGACTTATCGTCCGGAATCCGTGACTTGGCCGCTGTGGATCCCAATGACTCCGGAGTTGCTGACTTGGCATCTGGTGAACTTGTCGACAGTTTGACCCGCTTCCTCGGACTGGAGTCAACACTCACAGATGAGGACGAGTTGCCGCTGCCACCAAGAGATTGGACAGGCTTTACAGCCTCATCTGTGACGGCTGCAGGATCATTGGGGTGTTTGAAGAGGCATTGAAAGGCAGTACAGTTACTGCCAGCAGGACAAGGTAGGTTCTTGAGCATTCCCAGAGAGGCCGCCATGATGAAAAGAAGGACAAGAACGAGTAGCACCAATTCGTAGCTAGGAAGCAGCATCCACGATTGCTATGGGTGTTGGATGATGAATGGGTGGGTGTTGTTGAATCAGCAGAGTGACCGACCAATGGACTGAACCCACACGGATCCAAGCTCGAGCTTGTTGGTTGCAGTGTGCCTGGCGGACAAGTTGACAATGAATGAGATTTCCACTGGCACCGCACCTTCCAAAGACTGAGATCGTCAAGGCAAATAAAGGGGCGTCTGCCACTCAATTGTGTCGGTCCGAGTTGGCATACTAGTCGAGGACTGGATCGTGGCAGGTTGGTTCCGTCCTGGAAACTCGAAGTTCGATGTTGTCCCCAAGAACTAGCCATGCGCTGCTGCAAGAGTCGATTAGGAGTAATGTACCGACTACAAAGGGACCCAAGGCATTAAATGCATATACTCTGCACCAAGCCGACCAGGCCCATCCCCCATATAGGGAGCTTTGGAAAGAAACATTGATGTTCTCAATTGACCTGATGTGAAAAAATATGAAAATTTTCGGACTCTGTGGAAAAAACAACTGGTGGCCGTTCACAATCACATCTTCTGCACCTGTTCAACGGTACCTACATTGAATTGGTGCAATTCATGTTACCAGTCTAGTGCCAGTTCGGAATGTACCCATCTCGAGCTGTTATAGAGAAACCCAATGTACAGTCTCGAGATTTCCTAAATGAACGAATTTATCTTAAAAGCCATTTGGACACTTACTGAAAAGAATGCAGTGGTACCACCTTACATACAGCACTCGCGTATGTGCTATCATTGATTCTCATAGTTCTGTGACGGTCTGTGTATTTGCGCTTAGTCAAAGGACTACCAAATGCACACGTTTTGGATATTGGGACGCTGCATACTTGGTATCCGGTTCTTTTCTTTCGCCGCAACATTCGACGGGTCACTTTCAATGATATGTATCTAATGACAGGTAACCCGTCTTTGCCAATACCAGAGGCCAACACTCCATCTCAAAATAAATTCCTGGCGTGACTCAATTGATCATATCCAATTATAGCACGGAGGGGAATCCTGTGAGAGGTGGTGACGACACCAATCTGCGGCCTGCATTTGGTTCGGATTCGGTTGTGCTGCTGTACGTATGTTGCTGACTGCCTGCCCTGGGTAAGGGGTGCGTGGTAAGGGGCAGGCAATGCGCTAAAGATCTGTACTGCGACTGCGGGTGCAAGGGTGTCCGATAGCAAATGCTGGGCTGCAACGAGAGATAGATCTACTGGGTACGACAAACTGGTAGGTAGCTTATCTTTATCGGGTGGATATTATCCAAATCAACTTCTACTGACGTATTGAGTCAAACGTCTTTCTGAATACTTCATATGTTTTCTTTCAGCTACCGTTGTTGCGCAATGAGAATTGCACCGAGATTTATAGGGGTGTTGAAAAGGAGGGAACGCGCCTGTGTACATTGTAGTAATAGTAATAGTGCCATGCGCGACTTAAGGCTGCGGAGCCCGCTGAAGAATTGAAGGTCTGGTTCTCCTCCAGTCGGGAATGGCTTGGCTTGGGTCGCAGGCTCAGCTCAGCAGCTTCCACCACGGGCAAATGCCAACCTCCGGGGCCCGAAACCCATCTCATCTCACTTAAGTCCGGTCGTCGTCTATCAATCCCTTTGTGCGAATGCGATTTAAGACCTGTGGCGCGCTATGGTCGTCCTGGTCGTCTGTCCCGGCTTTGTTGACAGACAGACGACCACTGGGCCATAATAAATTCGTCTCCCCTTCCTCCCACCTCTCCAAATCCTTTTGCAGCTCTCCTTCTATGTCCAGTCCCCGAACTCTGCCCAGATCGCGAGCTCCTACATCCGAAGACGTCATGGAATACACCGGTGGTGGCATCACTGCGGACCATCTTTGTGTCCTCGTCCATGGGGTATGCTCATCCGCACTTCCCCCCGTTGTGCCGAGGTGATGACGTGACTGACTCTGGCCTCTCAACATATAGCTATGGGGAAACCCCAACCACATGAGAAGTGTCGCAAAAGCCCTCCGAGAAGAACATTCGGCCGACAAGCTCTACCTCCTAGTCGCCAAGCGTAACACGGGAAGTTTCACTTACGATGGCATCGAGCGAGGCGGCGAGCGCGTCTGTCTAGAGATTGAGGAGGAACTCGAGACGATCAAGAAGAAGGGCGGCAAGATCACCAAGCTCAGTCTGGTGGGATACTCACTGGGAGGGCTTGTGGCGCGTTACGCCGTTGGTCTGCTTGGCGCCAAAGGAATACTCGACGAGATCGAGCCTGTCGTAGGTACACCCACGTTGTCAAACGAATACTCCCGCTCAACCTCGCGGTACAGAACTTTACCACGTTTGCATCTCCTCATCTAGGAGTCCGAACCCCACTACGAGGATGGCACAACAATGTATGGAATGTTCTGGGTGCCAGGACTCTTTCCATGTCTGGGAGACAACTTTTCACGATTGATAACTTCCGGGACACCGGCAAACCACTGCTCTCGATCATGGCAGACCCCAGATCCATCTTCATGGCAGGGCTCGCCAAGTTCAAGCGTAGAACGCTCTACGCCAATGTGGTGAATGACAGGAGCGCAGTCTATTACACGACTGGCATAGCCAAGACCGACCCTTATACGGATACCAGCAAGATCAAGGCCAATTACGTGCCGGGATATGACGATGTGATTCTGGACCCTCATCACCCAGTGTCTCCTCTTACGCCCAAGAACGAGCCAGTGAGTCTTGTGTCTGTGAGAGAGACGGCTGTGAGCTATCTCAAGAATACTCCTGTTGTCGTATTCCTGGCCGTATTCATTCCTGTCGGAATTATTGGCTACTTGCTCAATTCGGTGGTTCAAAACTTTCGCAGCTCCAAGAGGATCAAGTTGTATGAAAGCGGCCAGGAGGGCATTCAGCCTGAAAACTATCGCGTACCCGTTATGATCAAAGGAATTCGTGGCGCTGTAGAGGACGCCTATGAGAACTTGAACAGTTCTCAGCATCAGCAGTATCTCGCACCATCTGATTCCGAAGGAGATGATGCTGATCTCAACGATGGTGAGCGACGAACTCTCAAGCGTGAGCGTAGGCAATCACATCCCCAATGGCCAACACTCGCACTGGCTCCATGTCAGTTTGACATGGTGCAAGCTCTTGATGATCTCGGATGGCGAAAGTATCCAGTGTGGATTCACAAAGTGCGCCACAGCCACGCGGCGATAATTGTGCGGACGGAGAGGTCCAGTTTCTCCGAAGGCTACATTGTCTTCAAGCATTGGCTGAAGGAAGAGTTTCTGATTTAATGAGGGAGATTGTAAGAAGTAGAGGCGTCTGGCAGCATAGCGACTGGTGTGATTTTAAAAGTTCTTGATTTGTTTCTCCACTCAACGCAGATAGATAGTTTGCGGGATGGTGCGTATAAGAAAAATAGGCTGGTATATAAGGGCCGGGGATGGCCACGAAATGCTGGAAAGAATTTCATAGCCATTGCCAGCCACTTATCGTATCCACATGGAAACTGCCTCTTCCGAGTGGTATGGTCAATCTGGTTGAGAGTAAAATGTAATCTACAATATGTCTGGAAGAGAATAATGTTGGGGGTGGATATATGTCATAATAATGGACACTGATGTATTTGACGATGCCTGACGGACTATTCCCATTCAAAGTTGTCACTCATTTATACCTGTGTTTAACATTGCGTAACACAGAAGAAACATGATAGAACTCCCTTGTATATATGTGCCGCACATGTAACTTTCTGCCTCTCCCCAAGTACTTCAACGTGCGTCTTTACCGTTAAACGTTTGTTGCGAATACCAATTGAAAGTGTACACTAATCATGTACGTACCTGGTGCTTGGCAAGATTGAAATGTACGTTATTCAATCCACATTGGCTCATTGGACGGGAGCTCTAGCGGGTTTCCGTAGTGGGCAATCCGGGGATAGCACAAAGGGTGGAGCCACAGACGCAGGGTCTAGGCAATGGAACCAATGATTACAACCTCGCCAAAAGCTGCAGCAACAGCGTGAACCTTTTTTTTCTCCTTCACGCATTTTGTACACTTCCCATGGTTGTTGGAGAATCTGTCGGTCACGTTCGATGACAAGCAGGCAGACCGGACCTATTTTGTACGAGTAGAGCATGAGAACATCACGATTGGCGCAGAATACGACGAAACTACGCGGCACCATGGCGGCGATACCAGTCTCGCCACCCCGTCGCATCACCCGCGGCTCACTGGCTCGATTTGCCTACAGTGACGGAAGCTCCTCGAAAGAGAATATAACTCCCTCCATCACCGACATTGAAGATGCCGTGGGTACGAATGTCACGGCTGCTACCAGCACCACGCGCAAACGAAAACGTGTAATCAAATCCTCACCGTCAAAGTCCGCCGTCAAGAAGGAAGAGGTCCTCGAGGAGGAGGAAGAGGAGGAGACGAAAACGATAAAGCCGCAACAGCGCAAAGCTCGCAAGCCCGCGCGCAAGATCATCGACCCAGAGACCCAGACGGAGACGGTATCGCCCCCCTCGGACTGGGAGGAAATGTACGACCTCGTCAAGACCATGCGGCTAGAGGGGGGACCCGCGGCCAACGCCGCCGTCGACACCATGGGCTGCGAGCGGCTCGCGGCGGCCGAGGCGTCGCCGCGGGACCAGCGCCTGCACACGCTCGTGGCGCTCATGCTCTCGTCGCAGACAAAGGACACGACCAACGCCGTGGCCATGCGGCGGCTGCAGACGGAGCTGCCGCCGCACCGACCCGGGGCCCCTCCCGGGCTCAACCTCGACAACCTGCTCGCCGTGGCGCCCGAGAAGCTCAACGAGCTCATCTGGATCGTGGGGTTCCACAACAACAAAACCAAGTACATCAAGCAGGCCGCCGAGATCCTGCGCGACCGCTGGGGCGGCGACATCCCCGACACCATCGAGGGCTTGACGTCCCTCCCCGGCGTGGGGCCCAAGATGGGCTACCTCTGCCTGAGCGCGGCCTGGAATAAAACTCAAGGCATCGGCGTCGACGTCCACGTCCACCGCATCACCAACATGTGGGGCTGGCACGCCACCAAGAACCCCGAGGAGACGCGCCTGGCGCTGCAGAGCTGGCTGCCCCGCGACCGCTGGCGCGAGATCAACTGGCTGCTCGTCGGCTTTGGCCAAAAGGTCTGCCTGCCCGTGGGCAAGAAATGCGGCGACTGCGAGCTCGGCCTGCGGGGTCTCTGCAAGGCGGCCGAGAGAGGCAAGGTGCTCAAGGGCAGGAAAGAGCGGGAGACCAAGATCGAGGTGGGCGAGGATGGCGACGTGGTCAAGGAAGAGATTGTAGAAAAGGAGGAGGTTCTGATAGCAGATGTCGTAAAGAACGAGGAAGTTGATGTAGGTGTTATTGCGGTCAAAGAAGAAGGATCGGATGAACTTAATTTACCCACGCCAGTAAAGAAGACGAGGAAAAGGATATAATTTGTATGTGCTCAAATGAGATATCTACATGATGCAAAGAGCGATGCTGGACCGTTGATTAGAATTAAACAATGCATTTACTTTCAGATGCACCACAACGGGTGGCGAGACTATTGTGCGTTGCTCCCGAGTCTATAGCACACGGCAGTAATGTCACGTTTAAGAGGTTTCAATAACGCTTATGCAGAATTCTGTTGTTGAATGCGCAGTATATACATGGATGGCCCCTCAAGTAAAACTTAAAAGGACCTCTCCGTGACTGATCTTTATATCAAAATACATTCCGCGGGTCAAAGAAGCCAACCCTATGGCCTCGAAATCGCAACCGCAATCGCAAAGCCGCCAGCGCCCGCCGCGCAAAAAGTACAATCGATATTTAAACCATCGCAGTGCTTGTGTCGAAAATGACAACGCCTGATTATCCGGTACGCCATGCAAGAAGAAGCAGTAGTGGTGTAGGTGTGGGTGTGAGTTATGCGGTTCAATAAGACGGAGGTTTCTGTCTTTATCGCCAAAGTCGGACCGTTTCCGTTAGGGATGATTCGACGAGGGTCGTGTCCTGATGGGTATGGACGTGAGATCGCCGAGGATAGTGGATCGTTTGGAGTCGCGAGACATGACTATGCCACCTTGATAGTCTGGGTGCGCTCCTGATTCAGCTGGGCAGCGTTCTGCGCATGGGCCTCCTTTCTGCACTATTTATAAAGGCATGGTCAGCGATTTGATTCTTTGGCGAATTGCATGTGACGATATCCCCATCTCGAAGTCGTCATTGACAAGCAGATCAATTGGTACTTACGTCATCTAGACCGGAGCATGTGTGATCCTCAGGCAACCTGTGCTTTGCGCAGAACTGACGCTGGCAGAAACCGCAGTCGCCAAACATTCTTTGGACGGCCTCCTTGCACTCATTGTGCTTGCAGCGGATCTTCTTGGGAGCCATCTTGGTGATGTTGATGTGGGTGATGATAAGCTGTTGGGTGGTTCGTATGACGGATGTGGTGGACGATGCACTATTGGCGGTGACAAGTAGTCCCTTTATTCGTCGATGGACGATAACGTAGTCGGTCGTTCGAGGCGGTGGGATGGGAATGAATAAGGAAGGGAGAAGAAGAGATCAAAGAAGGAGCTGAAGCGAGGCAGGGTCAGCGGGATCTATCTATATTTAAATGATGGCAAACAATCGGGCAGGTGGATCGGGTAAGGACCTCGGGCCTGGGCATGCGACAATGGGGGTGAGTGAATGGATGACCGACTTACATAGGTTAATCGATCACACGATGCGGCGTGCTAAGGCGAAATTAGATGACGGGGTGTTCGGGGTCGTCTCGCGGCCCAAGGGTGCAACTTAAGGGTCAATGGCCAGTTATATCCGCCTCGGGTCTTGCGCACTTGGATCGCCGGTATGTATCAAGTTACAAGTTACAACAAGATGGGAGGGAAAGCGCTAGAATCACGGAACGCTATGGGAACTGGGTCTGGTCCTTAGAGGAAGAGACCAAGGGAGCAAGAGGCTGACTTGAGAGGCTGACAAGGTCTGGTCTGGTCTGTCTGGATTGGATTGGTAATGAGACTTCAAGAGACTTCCTCCTGCTTCCTTCTTTCTGCTAATCAGAAAATTTCGTTTTTCACCAGCTTGGCCAAGTACATATTGTAGTTGGAGTAATTACCACATGAAAAGTAGCAATGTAGCAACAAAGCAGCAGCAAGAATGACTGACACAAGTCAGTTGCTGCGTTGGCGCTTGTTCAGTCGCAGTACGTATCTCGGCACGGACGAGGCGACAAGCCAGGGTCCATGGGTCCTGGACCACGATGACGACGTATTGCTGCTGACTGGGGACTATGGGGACCAGACCAAAAGACAAGGCGGCTCCGAAAACGGGAGGCGAGACGATACGGAATCAAGCGCTAATTCGGATCGACGGGGCAGATTAGAGAAGACGGGCGGTGGGCTTTTCAGCTTTTTACTGGTAATAAGACTGATTGACTGGCAAAGAGCCCGTCTTTATGGTTCAAAACGGAACAGGCGACACGTTTAATGTAGCTGATGGATGGCCACCGTACTAGCGAACAATGTAGGTGTTGTAGCAGCCAACAGGCACTTACTTTTTTAATTGATTGAGACCGCTTTGGACCGTCAAGACCTTGCTTCTGGCTGGTCTGATCTGGGGAATGTTTGCGTTGGCTCGCAGCTGAAAAGAGAAGGATATTTGGCCAGAACCAAATAGTCCCGTCTCGGCGCAAAAGCAACGACGATTGAATTGTTTATGTGAACTTCGGCTCTTTTTGTTGTCTCGTACAATGCTCCGTCCCTGGAACGTATTTACTTATTAGTTCGCATGCGGCCTTGGGCGAGACAAGAGACAAGAGCCCAGGCAGGGAAGTCTGTAAAGAGGTCGGGATGGTCGAACAACAAACGTGCTGGAATGAGTCGTCTCTAATAAACAACAACCAATACTTTGACCTACTAGTAGTATTGACCGACCTCTCCTGCCTGCCATACCTACAGATTACCATACAGATTCGGGCCTTGTGGTTGCCAACACATCATCCAACCTAGACCACCCCTGTCTCGACTACCGAGCTATCGACGGCGGCTTCGTATCTCATCGTCCTCTCGTGTCATCTCGTTCGTCGACTCTCCAACTCCCGGGTGCAGCATGTGTCGGCCGCGATAGCCGTCTAAATGTGATGGAGGTAGCGCTCGCAGCGACTTGCCGGGTTCTTGACAAGAGGATTGACACACATTTGAGGAGCAACCTCCGGTTTCTCTCGCTCGTCAAAGGGAAAATCCCCGCGACTATCGAACGACGGGGGGCTTTGACGGGGGACCCGGTCTTTCCTTCTAATCGTTCCGTAAGTTGGGTCATGTGGTGGCGTCCCGGGAGCATCCCTTGAGATTCCGCATTCCGCTGTACCTACCTGCCTACCTACTGCCTACTTAATCGCTGTCCATGTCTGCCTGCATGTCCGGGTACGTACATTTATTACTGCAAGTCCTGCTGTCTGCAACCAACAGGATAAGATTGCATCTGATCTCTCTTCCATGCCATGCCGGCCATTCTATGCATCCTCCGTACGACATGATCTAAGCTGGGCGTTTTTACCACAGGGGAGTTGATTGTCATTTCCGATCTACATCTTGGTCAACTCCACGGCGATCACCTCCTTCATATGCTACACCATCATTTCTCACATCTTAGCCCGGTTAAGAGACGGCGGACGGGTGAAGCTGGGCAATTGGTTCTCCAGTCTATCGCCGTCCCTGCGCCCAGTTAGCAACCGCAACGCAATATCGCGTGACACGGAGTCCAAGCCAATGTTCTGGGGACCAATGCACATCAATTGGGCAGCAGCTGCTGGGCGAGCTGTGCTGAACTGCCTGCTGAAACCGGCGACTACTGCACAAGCCGCAGGGCAAATCGGCGCCGGGTTGCTTGAGTCGTGAGACTTGGGGAATAGCGGTTCGGGTCCGCCTCGTCTCACCTTTTCATGTTATTTTGATTATGGCTAATGCACAGCTCCCGAGTCTGCAGTCGCCTAGAACAATCCACAGCGGCCTGCAAAACATGACACTGCGCAATCAATCAATCAAGCGATCAATTGCCCGGACTGTTGATTTGCAACATTGCTGAGCGTGTGCGGAATGACAATTATAACTCATTCCGTATGCCGTTTTGGACACGGATCTTCAAACTCGCAGTGACATACTACACTTTCACACGACTAGATCCACCTGAGCTCGAATGAGAGCATGACTCGAAGAATGGATTTCGCCACGGTCAAACAACCACAGAGCTTCCTGACTCGTACACTTTAGTTTGCGCGCCGGAACACCCGCAAGTGCACATGTCGGGTCCGGTTCGAGATTGCCATGGCTATACTTTATTTTTTTTCCCGTCACGTAATTGTAGACATTTGAAAGAGCAGCTCACCACAGGTTGATGCACCTGGCTCGATGCATCTCAGCCACCTCAATACAGTGATGCACTCGGCACTCAATCCAGCAATTGAGTCCTGGTGACTGGGCCGGTGGTCTATGCTCACTCAACGCAATTGCGCACGTCGCTTCCGCAACCTCCAAGCTGGACAATGGCAATAGGAACTTCAGCTCCGCGCCCCAGAGAAGATCACTTGTTTGCCAATCTATGCCAGCGGAACAATTCGTATTGCCCCTTAAGGGCTTTTGATCATGAGGTCAGCTTCCATCTGGCCTAGGCCCCGCTAGAGATACCTATCTTACTGCTTATTAGGTGTCTAGGTAATCGCGGCTGGGGTTTTAGTCTACTATTTTACCGTCCGCGATTGCGCTAGTATTGCTAGCACTCAAGCACCCGCTCGCTCATGGCTCCTCCCTGATTACAGATCAGTGTTTATCGTGGACAACAATCAGATAAGAGTCATCATCCGTAGTCGGTCGCTCACGGTCCCAATTGACTGGCAGATCTTACAAAGTCGCTGAACGAAGATATAAACTTACTTCATACGCTGTTACTTAAACATATTTTAAAAATTCATATTCGGCTGTACGTAGGAGAGTGTCATGAGTAGAGCTGCACAAAGGATAGGTATGCGTAAGGTAATATACACTTACCAAACGGGCAATGCATAGATTGAAACGGGCTTGGTGAGATCTCTATCTCTATCTCCGAGGTCATGCTACTCGCATATCCACATGCCATTTACCAATATAGATTATATCTGAGCTGACGACGGGAGCATTTATATTTCCGAGCCGAAGCTGAACCGATAACTCACAGTAGGTATGGGCGGGTGAGGATTGTGCTCGAGGTAGTCATCGAACGTAAAGACTTACAAGAAGATGACAGCAACATGAGAGACTACTTAAGAGCTTTGGAAGCACAAAGGAAGATCAAATAGTCTTTTTTACATTTCTTATTCGTTTTGGTATTGACTCAAGATACGTAGTAGATACTAGCCTATACAATTTGGCCATCCGGGTACATACATGTTCTCCTCATTTTTATTTATAAACCATGCAACTTGCCCTAGCTTAAGCTGCATTCATTTTTTCCCTTTAGATTTTTCTCATGTCAACAACGCAACGGATGCAATCTCCTGCCTTCATCACCTCGAATGCAGGGTTGATGTCGGGAAGATCTTTCCTGTGGGTAATGAACTCGTCCACCTTGAGTCTTCCCTCAAGGTAGTCAGTCACCAGGCCAGGCAGCTGCGAGCGACCCTTGACACCTCCGAAAGCGCAACCCTTCCATACACGTCCAGTGACCAATTGGAATGCTGTGGAATGTGTAAGCTTTCTTCATGAACAACGCTGAAAGACGGCGGTACTTACGTCGTGTGGAGATTTCTTGACCGGCGGCAGCGACACCAATGACGATACTCTGACCCCAGCCCTTGTGGCAAGCCTCGAGAGCTGCACGCATGACACCGACGTTACCAGTGCAGTCGAAGGTGTAGTCACAGCCACCGTCGGTGACCTCAATGAGCTTCTCCTGGATCGTTTGACCCTTGAGCTCAGTGGGGTTGATGAAGTCGGTAGCACCAAACTTCTTGGACCATTCCTCCTTGCTGGGGTTCACGTCGACAACAATGATTTTACCAGCCTTCTGGACGACGGCACCTTGCACAACGGAGAGACCGACACAACCGGCACCAAAGACGGCAACGCTTGAGCCCTCCTCGACGTTGGCAGTGATTCTAGCGGCACCGTAACCGGTCGTGATACCGCAACCCAGCAGACATGTTCGGTCCATGGGGGCATCTTGCTGAACGGCGACGACGGAGATGTCGGCGACGACAGTGTACTGCGAGAAGGTTGAAGTTCCCATGAAGTGAAGGAGGTCCTTGCCCTTGCACTTGAATCGGGAGGTGCCATCAGGCATCAAACCCTGGCCTTGCGTAGCTCGGATCTTTCCGCACAGGTTCGTCTTTCCCGACTTGCAGAACTTGCACTCCTTACATTCCGGTGTGCTGTAGTAAGAGGCATCAGTCGTGAGATCATCGCCAAGAAAAGCCCTCCGGCATTTATTCGTGCCCAAGAGGAAAGTTGAAGGTTGTGGACTCACTAGAGGGCAACGACATGGTCGCCAGGCTTCACGTTGGTAACACCCTCACCGACGGACTCAACGAGACCGGCACCCTCGTGACCGAGGACAATAGGGAAAGCACCCTCGGGGTCCTTGCCGGACAGAGTGTAGGCATCTACATTGGGCGGGGGATGTCAGTTCCTCAATGTTCGGACATGGTTCGGAATCTCGCAGACTTGGCAGAGGGGGTAAAATCGGGCGACGCACCTGTGTGACAAACTCCGGTGTAGTAGATCTGAATACGGACTTCGTGAGCCTTGGGAGGTGCGACCTCGATATCCTCGATGCTGAGCGGCTTGCCAGCTTCCCAGGCGACGGCGGCCTTGCAGGTAATGGTCTATGTGACGAGCAAAGCATCCAGAGTTAGCTTGGGAAAATCAATTGCCGACCCCTCCATACGGGCAGCGGGGTAAAGAATGTGAGGGAATGCGCAAAACCTACCTTGCCAACGGTGTCAGCCATTGTATCGTTTATGAGCTACGGTACGAGGCAATAATTGAAAAAAGAAGAGATTGATTGGAGAAATGTCAAAACGAAGCACAGGGTACGGTGCCTCGGGAAAGTTGCATTTATAGGTTTGGCAGAGGAGAAAGTCGAGATGATGTCGCCGGATCGGAAGCTAGCATTAAAGTTGTAGCTCTCATTTGAGCCTAGAGCTAACGTAAGGTAACTGCCCGGGAGCACTGCCGTTGGTCTGCTGGTGCGGAGATACTGGCCTGGGCGACCCACCCAGGTAAAGCTTTCCTACTTTGCACAGCTCATTCAATGGCGGGGCCGACGTGTGTGTGAGTGGCAGATCGTAAAGCTGATGTCACTTTATTGTCTTATCTCTCCAAGAACGCAACCAATAACCATTTATTCCTAAACCCAAATATACTATATAATTTGATCTCTTTCTTGCTGGTCACGACTTTGAGCTGCCAACAAGCCTGGAGAAGCACAATAGAATATACATCAAATGAAGAATAATACTTTAGTCAGCGGCGTCGCTGTTAGTGCCTATCTCCATGCCCAATGTGCTAACATATCTGGCCCGACGAATTGCGAGATATCTGCGAAAAACCGGCCCTACCGGCTTGTGCTCATAACGTGACCGGGTAGATCTCCGTTCTCCTCCGGATAAGTGCTGCTATTTACTTGGTATCGTACCCATAATCTCAAACTCGCCGTCTGAGTCATTATCATTACCAAGGAAACTGATCTTGGGTTGCGGAAACTTCTCGGACATTTGTGAATATATCCACATGCTGAGATGCCGGCTACATATCTGGCTGCTGGTAGTTCATTTGGCAAATCATGCTACTCCGTCCATCTACTATAAATACTTGTATAGGTATAAATACCCGACCTAAGGCCACTGCAATATACTATGTAACTCAAGCAATCACTCTCATGAATATCCAGCTTATATGAGCAAGACCATATTCAAAATTTACCACAGTGATCAGGAATTCTCAAGCTTTTTATATGAAGACTGGCAATTCCTGCAATCTACTCCTCTACCTTTGAGACTTGGGAACGAGAGTAATGCACCTATCTGAAGTAGACTAGGAGGACAAACATGAGATGCGTCTCTAGAGTAAACTTCTGAACTATTCGAGAGAAGCGTTCAATATATTGATACGATTGTCAAGAGATTCGCTCAAATACTTGATGTTGAAAGCAAACATCACGTCGGAAGTATTCCGCGGAACATACCTACGTCAAGTGCGAGTGAAAGCTGAAAAGAGAGATGGCTGATGGCAGGCTCGTGCACGGCCCCCAATTTGTAGCTTCCAATGTTTGCGTGACTGGGGTTGGCGGCCGCTCGACCAATCAATGGGTCGTTGCCCAAGGCGGCAGCAGCAGTGGAGAGTGCCTGCACTACAGTAGGCTGTGGTTGCTTGCTACGTTAGCCTAGCCTAGCAACTGGAGCTTGTTCTTTCGCGACAAACGCGAATCGATAAATTTCACATCTCAGCCTTTCAGTTTTGATATGGCCGCTTAAGCAGCCACCACGCTCAACACGACCGATTGGACCCACGAATTCCACCTTGATCCTGTACGTGGAGCCTTTGGTGCGATACTGCAGGCTTTGGCAAACTTGACTGGGCGCTGTGCTCGCAAAACCAATAATTCCCAGCGAGGAATCTCAATCGAAACAACATTCCAGTCGCGGCCACAATGTTCAAGCTGCCTGAGCCGAGCTCCCCTGCGACACCGCAGCGCAACCAGCGAGGCGCGCCCAACGCCTTCTTTTCCTTCACTGGCGAGCATCCCAGTACAACACCCGCTGGACCGCCACCTCCGTCGTCTGCTCCCTCCTTCACACCAGCCGGCGATCCCTCGCCCTCTTTTTTGCAGAGCTCCATTGGCACCGCAGTAAGCTCAGGCTCGACCAACAAGCCCAAGCCGCCCAACTTTGGACGGCCCAATCTGTCAAGCTCCATGAAGCCTCGTAGTAGGGGACCTCTGGCTAGCTCAATTCGTGGCAAAGGCGCCCTTGGACAACCATCGGGGCTTAGCAAGCACTCGTATTCCATTCTGGACGAATTCAGCGACGAATCAGACGAAGAGAATAATGCGCTGCCGCCTCCTCGCTCTGGCACCTATGGGATGAACTTTGACGATTCAGAGGAAGAGGATGAGGAGGAGGTAGATGAGGAGGACGAAGAGGATGCAGAACATGATGAAGACGACGAGGAAGTGGACGCCGAATATGAGGATGAGCAGGAGTCTGAAAACGAGCCAATGGACGATGAAGATGTTGAAGGAGAATACGACGACGAGTACGAGGATGAAGAAGATGCTGACTATGACATCGAGGAAGAGCTTATACAAGAGATCGCAGCCGAAACTTCGGGAGACCCATTCGGTGTCGATAGTATGGATATTGCTCTTCCCGCAGCGACCGAACGCATGCAGAGAGAAGCAGAGGACATCTTTCGCGCATCCGCCATGCGCTCTATCTCGGGTCCGCGTCGCGAATTCAACTTTGCCTCAGTTGCCAAGGATCTTTACAGCCAAATGGATTATGCGACAATCACCGAGTCAGCAGACGTAATCATACCCACCGAGGAACTCATCGGCCAGCTATTCGATGAAGGCGTCGGGGCCGAGGACGATGAAGAGCGCTTGGACAATACTCTAGCCACAGCAACAGAGCAGTTGGTCGACAATGTGTGGGAACCGTACGCTGTCCTTCTGCCCAAGGACGATCAGGAACACGAAGCCAAGGTTGGCCCCGGACCCAACCAACCCGATTTTGAAAAGGCTTCCTGGATCGCTTCCATGGTTTTCCGGATACACCACACGGCTCCTTTAAGAAATCAATTTGGTGCATCCCAGGTTGTTCCTCTCCCACTGGTGCTCTTCAAGTGGCAAGACGAGTACCATGATCCAAGCAGAAATCAGATTCTCAGCATCAGAGATCATCTCCCCTGTCCAGCAGCGCACAGCTTGTTCTGGCAGGGTGTCTACATGTCTCTGATTCGAGGCAACATTCAGGCCGCTGCTACGCTGCTCAGAAGGGCAGATTGGGAAAGCGTCAAGAAGGGCACACGGGCTGAGCGTGCATACACTGGTCAAGTCTTGACCAACATCAACCGGGTCGTTGAAGATGTCTGTTCGATCATGGACATATGCCCAGGCATGCGAGACGAGAACTGGGATATTCGTAGCAGTGACTGGACCCTCTTCCGTATCAAAGCAAAGGCGGCCAAGGAGAACCTCATCAATTTTGCCGAGGGTAAAGATCGACCTCATCGACCAGCGAACCGTTTTATGGACACTGCTCTGGCTAGTCCTCAACCCACACTCACCGGACTGGCAAGGAAGGCCGAGAGCCGCTTGCCATGGGATATATACGAAGCTCTCCAATCGCTTTACTCTATTCTGGTTGGTGAAGCAGAAGCAATCACAGCGGCAGCTCAGGATTGGTGCGAAGCGACCGTCGGTCTTTTTGGATGGTGGGATGATGGACACAGTAACCGCAAGTTGGGCCTGTCTCTTTCCCAATCACTAAGCGCTCCACCGGCAGGGGACGATGACTGGCTCGACCGTCTTGCTCTATCCTTCCGTGCAGCTATGGACTCGGATTTCCACTTCAACACTATTGACCCTGTCGAAGTCTGCATTGCTTGTATCTTTGAGAGCAATGTCGAGGGCATTATTGGTTTCTTGAGAGCATGGTCACTCCCTATCGCAGCTGCAGTTGCCGAGATTGCATCACTTGGCCGATGGCTGCCTACGCCTGAAGCCGACCTCATCGATATTGAGACTTTCAGCCAGGATGATCTCGAGGTTTTCGGATTCAACCAAAGCGCAGATTCGAAAGACAAGGACGGCATCAAAGATGCAACTTTGATTCGATACGCACGTGCTCTGAACGATATCAAGCAGCTCACCGGTAATATTCCTAAGAAGAATGGAATGGCCACGACCGTCACGAGGGAAGGTTGGGAACTGGCCGTACAGGTCGTGGGACGAATGGACGACGCGGCCCGGTCCGAGGAGCTGGTCAATGAGCTTTTGCAAAGCAGCCTCGACAAGCTTGAACCAGACAGCCAAGAAACAGTCAACAAGATGTGGACGTTGCTCAATCAGCTCGGTATGATCAATTTCGCCGAGGACACTGCTGAGGTATGGACTAATTCCAAACTCGTACCCCATATTGATCCGCGAAGCTGTTCTAATTTTTTTTATAGCGATATGGTGACATACTCAAAGAAGACACTTACCGGTTTGGAGATATGCTTTGGTACTATGCCCTAGCTCACCGTCCTGGAAAGATACGAGATGTGCTTAATGGTCTCATGTCGATTTCTCTGGCCGAATCCACAACGTATCCGCCGGAGAGTGAACTCGACGAGCGCTTGCGATCAATACTGAAGGAGCGTACTACTGTGCTTGAACAATTTGCGCTCCAAGATCTGGAGGCTGCAGAGCTACTGGGCAAGATGCTGAGTGGTTATGCCACGCTTCGAAAGTTCTATGAGCTCAGGGATGGCAATGGCAAAGGCAACTCCCACTCGCTGGCGCGACGTCAACAAGCCGCAACAGCATTGTCCTTTGTCATCGCTAGCGCTGACGACAATATTCGAGGCGGCATGTACGATGACACTCGTGATGCGGTGGTTAGTGAAGACTTTATCCTTGCCCTGTTGGGCGAGGCTTCAGTCTTTGTGAACCAAAAGCCAACTGTCCTTAACCAAGACCAGCTCGACACCCTCTTGAAGGCAGTCGAAGATATCCAGACTGTCGGCTCAAGGGTCTTCGAGGCAGCAGATGCATTCTTCCAAATGGTCATGTCTTCTGGTCACGGCAAGGGATCAACGCCAGCTGATTTGATGAAGAAGTCGACAACGTCCCTCGGCGGAAGTTTCGTCATGACAGGCAGCTCCATGGTGGCGTCGCAGCTGCACAAATCCATTAGGGAGAGCGGGGTGCTCAAGGGTCCCATCAAGCGTTCTTGGGACTGGCGGACAAGTGTGGTCGCGGGCAGCACTTCAGCAGATATTCTCAAGAAGATCCGGCTTGGCCTCACCAAAGATATTGCCAATATCTGGCTTGAGCAGGCTGATAGCATTATGATGTAGTGAAAACCGGTTTCCTCTCTGGACTGACTTGCAGTAAGAAGGAAGATAGCATGCAATGGCGTTTAAGGAATGGATAAAATGTACGGAATAATACCACTAGATTTCAAGGAAGTCATGCATACCCTTAGTGTCTTATTTTCTTGCATTTGTCGTGACCTATCGTTTTCTTTCTTCGATTATTTACCTCTGGATATATTTCGTGCATTATTTCAAAGTGGTTATAATTGGGCAATAAAGTCCTTTATGCCTGATACGATATACCGAGCATATAAGCCGACCAGCATAACCACAAAAAGATATGATTGTTAAGCATAAAAAAAAGAAAGAGGAAGAAGGGGAAAGGAAGGAAAGAAGCAACATTCAGAACCGAAGAAACCAGAGAAACAGCACGAAGGTCAGGAGGGGTGTTTTACTTACAGTTCATTTCACTTTATAGTGAAGGTTGTGGGATTGCTTGGCTTCCGCCAGGTTTGGACGTGAGTCCGGGTTTGACATTTGACATAATAAGTCTTATGTTCGATGTTGGTTTTGGCATGAGCCGAAGAAATTGGTTGACATGAGTCGAGGGAAGAATCCATGATGTATATCACTGGACTCGAACTGGTAACCTGGATAGATGAGTTAGCAAGGTCTGTCAAGCTGCCCGCTCGACCTTCGTGTTGTTTCTTGGTTGGGAATGGAGTGGTTAAGAGGTTACAATAGCTTGCACAATGCCATTGTTGGGGCAACTGCGACGGGAGGAAGGTGCCTGCCGTACCTGAGTTTCAAATGTGACATATTGTGGAAGGCACCTAGCTGTGGTCGAGCAATAGTGTCATTTGCAGTTGCCTCACGAATGGCAGCAGGCTCTATTCTATCTCTTCAAGCACTTGATTTCCAACCAAGAAACAGCACAAAAGTCAAGCCAGCACTGAGCAGCTTGATAGACCTTGCTAACTGATCTATGTAGGATACCAGTTCAATTCACAGAGCAAATTCCCAATCACGAGTTGTCACAACCATTAGGCACTTTCGGCGCATGCCATCCCGCATCCCGGCGTGCGCCTATTCCAAGATCCCAATCAGGCACCCTAATCGGGTGGACTCAAGTCCATGCGAGGCGGCCCAGCAAGCCCGAGATAAAGGCGCCGACATCAGGACTTACGTCCAAGAATCCCAATAGAAAGTCGATGGGACCTACGTCCATGCCGGGTCTTCCCGCATCCTGACTTGACATCAGGCATCGGCATTACATTTCCCAATAAAACAAATTGAGACTGTAAGTTAAAATCGAACTCCTCCCGACCTTTGTGCTGTTTCTCTGGTGTCTCTCCTTTGTCTTGAAATTCGATTCATTCAAATATTCTATTTTCTTTTTTATTTTAGGAATAGCTTGGTGGGATGTCATCTGCGCCCTGGCCCCAGGCAGTATTTTCGTTTGGACCGAGATTCAGTTCCAGTACTCCTCCCTCCTGAAAGAAGTTATGCGTTAGCCAGTTCCTAGTATAGACGGTCCCGTCAAGAGTTGCGTTTTGGATATAAATATTGGTATACGCAGGATCGAAGTTGAGATTGCGAATCGTGGCCACCTTGCCCGTTTGCTGATTTGTGATGGAGACTTCGGGAAAGAATGGCGGGGTGATAAAATAGACATCTTGACCTGGGTTCGGGAAAATGCCTAGCATCGATAGTGCTGCAAAGGAACCCATGGCGCCCGAGTCGTCGTTGCCTGGTATGCCAGCGGTAGAAGTGTTGAACTGGGACGGGATGTAACTATGGATGCGAGCAGCAGACTTGCCAGGACGTCCGGCATAGTGGTACTGGAAGATGGGTAAGAATGCCTGCTCATCGCCGACATACAAGAGGCCGCTCTCGTGCAAGTAATCGAGCCTTTGTACAAACTCGTCGGGTCCGCCCAGCGTGGCGATCAGGTTTGCGTGGTCGTGCGGCGCGAAAAAGGTGTAGAGCCAGGAGCTTCCCTCGTACGTTTCGTGACCGCCAGGGTTGAGATAGCAAGACTCGAAATTGAGAAGTGGAGAGCAGAAGATGGGGTCCTGTATACCAAACGTCTGGTTCAAGTATTTAGGCTGAAGGAAGCCGGTGAATCCAGTATCGGTGCCATTGATACTGGAGGTCTGATCTGGGTTGTAGAGGTTGAGCCAGTTGCGCGACCGATCAAGGTACTTTTCGTAGTCATCCTGCTTATCCAGAGACTGCGCCATTTGTGCAATACAAAAGTCGTTATAAGCATACTCGACCGTTCGACTAATGCTTCGCGTGAAGAGTCCGTTTCCGTCGGGATCAAAGTCGTCTGCAGGAATGTAGCCCAGAGATTTCCAGCTTCTGAGGCCTCCTCGGCCCTCCAGATCCCACACCTGCGGCTCGACCTCGGCGTCCTTGACCAACGCTTCGTACCCGGTGTCCCAGTCGACGCCCTCGGTGATGTTCTTGAGGAACGCGTCCACCAGAACCACGTCGGCGTTTGATCCGCCCTGCGTGAAGCCCTTGCACAAGGACATGCGGCAGTCTGGCAAATAACCCTCATGACGATAAATGTCAATAAGAGATCGAATCATTTGGGTCTGTGAATGCGGATCAACGAGCGTTATAAATGGGTGGATGCTGCGAAACGAGTCCCAGATGCAGTAGTACGAATCGTAATAGGGCTCATCGCTCTCCCAAAGCGGATTTTCCCCAGTGTAGTCCTGCGGACTCAGCATGGCACGATACACGCCGCTCCAGAAAACAGTCTGTAAAGAGTCGTCCACGCCCGTGGCGTCGACGCTGATGACTGACAGCTTGTCCCGCCAGACCTGCTCGGCTGCCTGGAGCGTGGCGTCAAAGTCGAATTCAGGCACTTCGGTCTCTGCATTCGAGCAAGCCTGCTGGATGCTGATGAACGAGACACCGACCCGCGCCATAATCTCTATAGGGCTGTTTTCAGCAGACTCAAACCAAAGCCAGGTCCCGGCCGGCAGAGGTGGACTATTGTTGTCCTTGGCGACGGTGATATTCTTTGGGTCGTGAGCAGCACGGGTGTTGGTAAAGACACCAGTGTCGCGAATGGTGGCTCCCGAAAAATCAGCACAGTAGTAAGCATCGTACTGTCCCAGACCAAAACTCGGCTCAAACCGGCCAGTCCCCGTCATCCTCCCAGTCTCGGGGTCCACCGCGGCCGAGCCGCTCTGTCTCGTGTTGGGCAGATCCGTGAGATCAATGATGAACAAGGGGCTGAGGGGCCCATCGACGGTCGCGTTGCCCGTGGCGTTGCCGAAAAAGGTGAACTTGTACAGAGCCGTGTGGTTCGTCGCCGTGATCTCGCCCCGGACCCCAGACAGGAGGTCGACGGTAAAGTAGCCGGGCCGCGCCGAGACGCTGCCGTTGATGGGCACCACGGAGCGGTTCGCTTTTGGGAAAGCACAGCCATTGATGTCGTCTCCCTGGCACCCGGGGTATGCGAAAATGGGAAAGTTTCCACTGTTGGTATACACTTTAGTTCACTTTACAAAGTCTTGGTGGAAAAGAAACATATTTATAAGGAGACTTACAGCGACAGCGCTCCTCCAGTCCCAGAGTCGTGCATATGAGAGAAGCCGGATATCGGGCTGCCATTCGAGGCAAAGCCGCCCTGATTGTCTTCCGTGCTATCGGCCACTGCTTTTGCCATTCCTTCGGCCAGTATCAGCTTACATGTTCGACGAAATGGGGAGGAACTTTGACGAGCGTACCAAAGGGCAGACTTGCGCCAGCGAATACATGACCTTGGACATGATGTTAGCACCGAACTATGTGCTATAATTTATAGTCCTTGGATTGCCGCTCACCTCCGTTGCGAGTCCCGATCAGAGGATCAATAAAGTCATAACCAGTCTTTTGTGCATTTGCAGGGACTGCAGACGGCAGTATTGCACCCAGGCCTATTAGCCATGACATTCGTGAGGACCAACAGCGAGCCATCATGAGATCCCGCGTACCTTTAGGAACACAATTACTGAAGATAATAATTTAAGGAATCAAGTGAGTCTGTGTTTTTTGGTCAACTTGAAGAAGGGTCAATAAGGTTAAGACCATTATGTATTCAGAGTGAGGAGAAATAAACGCAAGGTCCAAAAGTGACCGGGTTCTATAGTGGAAAACGTCTCCCCCTGGCCCAAATAAGCTTGAATAATTTGGGAAGGAATCAACATGCTTCTTGGTTCTCAATGCACGAACTCCGTAGACTACATCCATGCTCATGACGGAGAACGGCAATCGTCTAAGACCGTTTTGTAGCACAAGTGACGTTTTGCGGGGAAACCAGCTGCAGGTCCATCCCCATGTCTACATTAGTTCGAGGCAGGACCGAAGTTAACTACAACTATGTCGGCATTCGGTTTTGCGCCGGTCGTTATGAGTATCGGCAATTATCGTGGGCACGATCTTTGGAGTAGCAGGTGTTGAGTAAAGTGTACATCGATGGCTTGAATCGAAATTACTCGTAGAAGACCGAGACTGTCGTGAGCACAAACACCTTAAACAACAAATGACATGCAACAGAGAGCCATGAGATGCAATTCCCGGATTATACCCTATGGATTTTCCCTCCTCCTGAACCTTGATGCAAATAAATCGATTTCAACCTCCTAGACGATCTGTTAACAAGTCAAACATGACCTGTTATCCAAGAGTCATTCGCGCAGCCGCTGTCTCCTCTAGTCGCCATTCTCAACAAAATGGCTCTCTTGTTTTACCCATACCATCTCAAGTATCGCGTTCTACTTTGCTCGATCCTTCAACGCCATGCCGCCCGAATAGGAAATTTCGCTTCTTCATTGTATTCTACCTGGTGACCAAATATCCTACGCTTACTCGGTCTTCGGCGCAGTGGATTCTGCAACGGTGCTTGCTTCCGTAGTAAGGGGTCCCTCCTTGTCAATGACCTTCTCTCGGATTGGCAAGCTCTTGACCGTGCCGTCAATCTTGGGCTCAGAGCTTCCGGCAGCTTCTGCCGCCTTCTTCTCGGCCTTGCGGGCCTTCTTACGCTCCTTGTCGGCCAGCTTCTTCTTCTTTGCCTCCTCCTCTGCAGCTCGCGAGGCCTGAGTACCTCCATACTTCTCCTTCCATTCGGCAATCTTCTTGTCGTCAATTCGCGAGAAAAGGTAGGCTGCCTTGCCAATCTTGTGGCCGGGCTTCAGGGCCTCAGCTTCAAAAGTGTCGGGAATGAATGCAAGCTTGGTGTTGAGCTGCTTCACAAGGCCCTCTGAAGTGGATGGCATGTACGGAGATGCGACGGAAGCCAAGAGATTGCACAAGTTCAGGGCCAGACCAATGACAGTCTTGGTCCGCTCGGGGTGCTCAGTGAGAGCTGCGTTGTCTAGACGATATTGCAGCAAGTTGTTGCCCTTGGAGCTGATCTCCATCAGCTTCTTGCTGCCGGCACGCAAGTGCACTCCCTCCATGATCTCGTTGTACTCCTTCAGCGAAGTGTTGACCTCCTCGATCCAGGCGGGGAAGTCAAAAGTCTCGTCCTTGTACGAAGCCGAGAACTCGGGAATGACACCATCAAACTTGGCATTGACGAACTTGATCACACGGTTACAGAAGTTACCAAAGTTGGCGAGCAGTTCGTTGTTGTTGGCTGCCACAAAGTCGGCCCACAAGAACTGAGTGTCGCCGGTTTCCGGTCGGCTGGCAAGGAGGTAGTATCGCCAAACGGAAGGAGGAATGCCAATCTCTTGGGCAGTGTCTCCAAACACACCGACACCTCTCGACTTTGAGAACTTTCCAGTCTCGTAGTTGAGGTACTCGGTTGTGGACAGCGTGTTGAGCTGAGTCCATTTGTCATCTGTTCCTAGCTGCGAGGCCGGGAAAATGACCGTGTGGAAGGGAGTGTTGTCCTTGCCCATGAACTGGTACAGCTTGACGTCCTCAGGGTTGCGCCACCATTGCTCCCACTCGGATGTGTAGTTGGCAGTAATCGAGGGGTAGCCGATACAGGCATCGAACCAGACGTAAATGACCTTCTTCTCGAAACCCTTCAGTGGCACGGGCACACCCCATTTCAGATCTCTGGTAATACTCCGTCCTTCCAAACCTCTAGTCAACCAGGACTTTGTGATGGCGATACCGTTGGCTGACCATTGACCCTCCTTGCTCGACTTCTCGAACCACTCAGACACCTTGGGCGATAGCTTGTCGAGCTGTAGGAAAATGTGTGTGGTGTCTTTCGGGACGGGCGCGGTGCCGTCAACCTTGCACTTGGGGTTGATCAGCTCGAGAGGGTCGAGTAGGTTACCGCACTTGTCGCACTGGTCACCTCTGGCGTCATCGTACTGGCACTTTGGGCAAGTTCCTTCAACAAAACGGTCGGCCAAGAATGCCTTGTGATCGGGGTGCTCGCAGTAGGGTTGTGTCGTAGTACGCTCCTCCAGATACCCATTCTTGTAAAGCTTCAGGAAGATGTCCTGGACAATCTCGGTCTGCTTCTCGGTGGTGGTGCGGCCAAAGTAGTCAAAACCGATCTCGAACCACTCGTAGATGGCCTTGTGCTTGACGTGGAACTCATCGCAGAGCTCTTGGGGGGTCTGCTTGGTCTCAAGGGCCTTGGTTTCGGTTGCGGTACCGTACTCGTCAGTACCACAAATGTAGAGGGTCGGTCTGTCTCTCTGCTTGCTGTATCGCGCAAAGACGTCGGCACTGAGCAGACTGCCGATGATGTTGCCCAAGTGAGGTACGTTGTTTACGTAAGGAAGGGCGGATGTGACGAGGATGTTCTTCTTGCCCTTTTGCGGCAGAATGACATTGGGGTTCGCCATGATTGCGGGAGGGATTTGGGCCGCGCAATAATCTGTGTCGCTTTGGAAGTGATCTACAGGTGACTCGATAGGTAGCCTGGAGTAGTCGGCGGCTTGATAGAGAAAGACGAACACAAACAAGAGAAGTGAAAAAGGAAAGTGAGTCAAAATGTTTCTGAGTCAGAGCGAATGCGCAGGATCAGACAACCTTAATATGAAGAAGACCCTTGGCTCAATGTGGTAGTGTACAGGAAAAGGTGATGGAGGTCCAGGTATGGTGGGGGAAGGGAACGCCTGAGTCGGAACTGTGCGCAATGGCGGGGTGATTTTCGCGACCCAAAAACTGCCGCCCAATTGCCCCTCCATTGGATTTCTGTCAGTCCAGACCCGTGGACCCCGTCAAATCCAATCCAATTGCTTCACGTCGGGCGCCGGCCTCCGGCTTCTTTTACATTTCAGGTACCGAATAACACACTTGAAAGTGCGTTACTGCCAAAACTTAATTCATTTTTGTCAAATTGAGTTCATCGAAAAAGACAAAGTGTTATCATTTGTTGATGAAACAAGAAACTTGGTCCAGGAAGAGAGAAACAAGAAAGTGAAAAATTCCCAGCCGCAGTATCCAATATCACCGCAACATGTCAGTGGATCCCTTTGAGGATGTCCTCAATCTTGAGGAGCAATACTACGACCAAGGCTATAGCCAAGGATATGAAGATGGCGTTCGCGGCGGCAAGATTGAAGGGCGGTCGGTGGGCTTGAAATCAGGCTACGAAAAGTTTCTGGAAGCAGGACGGTTGCAGGGCAAGGCCATCATCTGGGCCAACCGGATTCCCAGCTTACGGCATTCTGCAGAGGAGAAGAAAGATGGCGTACAGCCTCAAGTCTCCTCAGAAAACCCAAATGTCAAAGTATCCACTCTGCCGCCCTTGAGCAGCAATGCAAGATTGAGCAAAAACGTCAGCTCATTGCATGCGCTGGTCGAGCCTGGTACGCTTTCGACGGAGAACAATGACGAAGCAGTGAACGACTTTGACGACCGCGTAAAGCGAGCACAGGGCAAGCTCAAGATTGTCGAGCGCATGCTTGGAGAGGATGCCGAGAAGAGCAGTTCCAAGGAGGGTGGCGCTGCAACCCGCAATGAGATATGAAGGCAATCGTGATATCGACTGCAAAAACAAGATCACCCCAAGGATCTCGCAAAGTCGCTTCAACTTGCATGCCGAGGAAGACGAGCGTGTCGAGCTTAAGATCCAATAATAATTTGATAGACTCGCTCCCAATTTGGCACATATCCAGTGTAAGACAAGCCAAGCTCCCGGCAAGCCTTCAAACGCTGAGCCCGCTAACTGAAAAGCACCAGTTCACAGGTCATTATTGGCGAGCACCTCTGTATCAACCAGGTACAGAATTGATACATTCATGTATCGTTCGGATCCGGTCATGAGAGAGCAAATTGCACGTGTACCAGAAACAGATGCTGCAAAAGTTAGAATAGAAATTTGTCACCAGGAAATGTGATCTCAGCTCGATTCTGAGCCTTTTTGGATCGCAATAAAATCTATACCGCCCCTCGTCTTCTTATGTACAAGCCATTGATTCTTCTTGTGTCTCGTCTAGCCATCTTCGGGCACTGTTTATCTATTTGAACACACGGCACGGGTACCTGTAATCTTTGTTAGCACGGCGCTTACTTTTGTGATAATCTTGAGAACGAGAGGGCATCAACTTACATGTCGTCGGGGTATGTTTGCTCCTCCACCAGCTCGTACTGCTTTGCTTCCCACAGGCCACTGCCATCCTTCTTGAGGGCCTGGCCGCTGGGCAGCGGTGGCAGACCGTTCACCAACAACTCCTGTGCCGTAGCCGGGCCCTTGGCCTCGAAGAACTTGGCCAGACCACCCTCGACGCCCTCGCTCTTGGCCGCCACCAGAGCCTTCTCGCCGGCCTCGCCAATGAGCTCCTGCTTGGGGCTGGCGGCGCTGCCGACGCCCAGGAGGGCGACGGCGTCAGCCTGGTTGACAAACGAGAGCTTGGGGTAGTTGCGCCGCACGTCGCGCTTCCAGTAGGGGTTGTCGGCAATGTCGCCGGCGGGCACGGTGACGGGGTCATCGTAGCCGAGCGGGTCGTTGCTGCCCGGGTTCGGGTTGCGGTAGTATGGGTTCAGCGGCACGCCGGAGCTGCGCTCGGGGTCGACGGCGAAGACGCGGCGGACGCGCTCCCAGATGCCCGTGGACTGGAGGGTTTGTTTCTAATCGAACATCGTTAGCAGGTGCGCTGCTTGCTTTGCTTCGCAGGATCGGGAGGTCGCAAAGTGACGAAAGCTCCGTCCTGAGGTGCGCTCCTTCTCCATTGAGCTTGGGCTCGAGGGTTCCGAGGATTGTGATTTACCTGGCTGACGCTCATCACGCCTCCGGCAGCCTTTGCTACTGCTTTGGACGCCATGGTGGCAGATTTGACGACACAATGGGGTGATATAGCGATTGGCAATGCTATGGATGTCGGAGTCTTGAAGCTTGGTTGACGTTCGGGAACGCTGAGATTACGCTAGCCGGGGTTTAGCCGGCTCAGAAAACTGGGGCTCAGTTCAATGCTCGCCAATGACTATGCGAACATTCCGAATCATGTTTCCTGCCTTTAGTGCAGTAGGTACTATAATACAGAACACATCGGTGACGTTTTCTCTCTTTTATTTGAATACTATTTCCCTCGTCTACAATACCAAACTCTTGTTTGAATTTTGACGTGGTAATCGCAAATCGTATTCTCCCTCCACTCTCTTTTGACTTGAGGAAATATGATAATGTTCTGCCTGAAAGAGTGAATCTCATACTTGTTTCTCGCGGGTGCCCTCATTGTGCAGCCTAGGCTAGTATCTGCTTCTGAAAGGTTTGCCGAGAAGAACGATCTTGATCGATTTTCTCAAGTGAATCTATATCTGAATAGTACACTTTGGCTTGTTTTTTGACACGAGTTGCGTTTATGTCTGATACCTCTTCTGTCACTTTTACAAGCTACAGCCGAAACTCACTTATACTGTCCGAATCATTGGATCTTCCGATTCAAGGAGTCTTCCTTCGCATGGCCCTTGCAACATTTGTTCCCTGGTCATTACATCTGGTCATTACATCTTGAATAGTATCACATTATGGATATCATATCGTATCCGAAGTGGAGATCAGAGAGCTCCTCTCTGTATTATACACGTTTTTTTGCTTTGGTTGCCCCATACAGCCCACAACCTTATGATACATCAACTCCTCATGCCTTTCCTACCGAGAGCAGGAACTGACCACCCTGCTTTCCACCGGGCAGGTAAGCAACATTCGGGTTACCTGCCAAGGTCTGAGCAATCTCTCTGCTGGCCTCGATCTTTCTGATCTGGATGAGACCATCACCGTTCTTGGCAATAGCTCTGCTGATGGTGTCGGCACTCTCGGCTTCACCCTCGGCGCGGATGACGTTGGCCTGTCTCTCCTGCTCGGCCTTCTCAACGATGAAGCGTGCACGCTCGGCATCCTGTTGTGCAATCTGCTTTTGCTCGACAGCCTTTGTGAACTCCTTGCCAAAAGTCATGTGTGTGATCGAGACATCCTCGAGCGCAATGTTGAACTCTGCTGCTCTCTTCATCAAGTCTGTCCGGATTCTGTTGGATACAGCTTCACGCTGCGTAATGAGCTCGGCGGCATCGAACTGTGCGACAATGGACTTCAATACTTCGTTTCCAATGGAGGGCAGGACTCTCTCGTCGTAGTCTGTGCCGAGGTTCTACAGCAGAGTTAGCTTCCGAGTCCGAGTCGACTTTTCTAAAATTGCACAGGAGGAAACTCACCTGGTAAATCTTGGGCAGTGCCTGCACCTCGGGTCTGTGAAGGACTCTGAGCGTCAAGCTGACCATTTGCAAATCCTTGCTACCAGTGGTTGTGGCAATGTTGCGCGGCTTCGTCCGGACATCAAAGGTAATGGCTCTTTGTAACCAGGGCACCAAAAAGTGTGTACCTTCGCTTACAACCTGCTCCTTCACGCCAGATAATCTGTCAAAGATGACAGCTCTGGATCCACCGCGAACATCGTAGAGGGAGGACTGCAATAGCGCAATGCCGGCAAAGGCCGGGAAGGCGTATCTGGAAACGGTGTTGAGAATTCGAGCCTCCATTTTGACAAGCGCGCAAGCTCTCGTATGTCTGGCGCAAAGCTTGTGGTGATTTGGAGTATAGGCAGGTGGGTTGGACGTGGGCGAGAGAAACTTGAAGCTCTTCTCGTTCTATTCGGACCTGTGCTCTGCTCTACCTTATGATCGATAGATGATTCCCTTACCCGTACATTTTCCCAATGGTCCAAGCTTCTTTTCCAAGAGCTCGGCGCGACATTTCGGCGGGTCATCACTTGTTGCTTGACGGGCTAGTCTTGGTCGGGCTTAGCGTAAAAGCTCATCGGCAACGTCCAGTCAGGTCGCTCCAATTTCGACGTCGCAAAGGCGCTTTGGAGCCAATCTTTCCACGATCCCATTCTCGACATTTGCCAACCTTTTCTTCCCCCAATTGACAGTCCACATCTCGTCAGTTGTTCATCATGCATCCCACTCAGATCCTCAGAGGTGGCGGCGAGACCCCCCTCGGCAGACATGGCCAGTGAGTTGCCTTTCACGGAACCGAAAGTGACGTCGAATCGGCCGGTTGCGGCTTTTGCTGCTCGCATCGCCTCATCCGGCTGTTCCTCACATTGGCCGCCATCTTGCGTCCAGGAACCATTTACTGACATGACTTGTAGCTACCTCGGCGGCTGGGGTAACTTTGGTGAGTAGACTCTCTGATTGAATCCACCCGAGCGCGACCGACAAGGACGAATTGCGAACATGCGATACACGACGCCAAACAGCAAAGAGGTGGAAGAAGGGGAATTCCACGCCTGGCAGCCAGTGGTGGCAGGAATCACGGACTTGGTGCAATCGAGGTGGAACACGACGACAGCAGATGAACACGCAACCATTGACGAAAATGCGTTTGGAGCCGAAAGACTAATACGGATGATTCTCAGGCGGCCTCAAGCAGAAGGGCATTGTCACCTACGGTCTCAGCGCCAACCGTCAGAACCCCATGGCCGGTGCTGCCCACGCTGCCGTCTTCAACGTCTGGAGACGATTCAGCAGGCAGATCCTTTACATTGCCCCTCCCTTTGTTGCCATGTACTACGCCATGGAGTGGGCCATTCACCGGTATGGGCTCTCGAGGTTACCCAAGGAGTTGTTCTTACAAGAGCAAATTGCTGACTTACTTTGGCAGAAACCACTACCTGAACTCCAAGCAAGGCCGTGCCGAGTTCGGTGAGGAGGAGTAAACTGTTCGACTTTAAGCCAAGAGATATTAGGACGGTAGACAAAGACCTTTGTACATCAATAGACTGGGATTTTTCATTATCATCATCCGTCTTTTCATCTGAAGTCTGGACTTGATTGTATGGCCGAGAGCAGGTTTCCAGGAGCTCACAGCCTGGAAAGGCTTGCCGCTTACCGTTGCACCTTCAGATGCAGGACTGCTACAGCAGGATTCAACCAATAACTACGACAACCCAAAGAATGGACCACTGTGTCATGACCATGAAGTAGGCCAGGGATACCTAAACCCGACACTTTCGGGCTTCATTGACCAGATAACTCGATATCATTGACGTGGACAAAGAGTAGTATTCAGACCTTGGACTACAGAACCCGACGGACCATGCGCCACTCTTCAATGTGTTACAGTAAACCGGTTTCTTCCATTCATGCACGATTTCAAGTTGCGCCAATTCCGTTACCTGAATCTTACAATGTATTGTGCATTTCATCACAAACTCATTGTCAGAAAGTAGGGCGGCTGTTCTGCATTGTTCGTCGTCTTTTCAAGGTAAAGTTAACAATGGCTTTGCCTCATCAACAAATTCTTTGTATAGCCGTTGAAGACCTACAGTTTACTTCGGTTCAACCAGGGCTGGATTTCTATATAATGTAGTCACAGTGCTCAAGTTGGTTATTTTAAGAATGCAGCATTTAAGTCATTCCTGACATCTTCCGTCATACTCAACAAAATATAACCATCACTTCCGAACTCCAGCTTGATCTCAAGCAGGAAAACAAAAATGGCCGCAGACAGAATTCCACCCACTCTGATGGAGGTATGTATGCGCATCCCTCACTTCTTTGAACAACTAGTGTACGTCGAGTGCGACGATGCTAGTAGAACTGCGTTTGCCTTGACCTGTCGCCCAATCTACGACACGCTCATGGCTATACCGAATCCTGGCAGGTATGATGTACCCCATGTCGCGCCAATATTGACGCGACGCAACAATAGAAATGCGCTCAATCCGCAGATAGAGCTTCTCCTGACGGCGCTGGAGCCCGAGTATTTACCCCAGCTCATGGCATTTTGTCATTTATGTGGCAAGATCCACAGCCCGATGAGGCCGCTCGAGCAGATGCGGGATGCTTCGATACCGTATGCTAGACGGATGAAATGCGCGCGCTGGGAAAGTTTGCCCACAATTTATGGTCAAGCCGGCATGTTTCCGGCAGAGTTCAATACATTGATGCTGTATTGCGTCTACAAGGCCAAGGCCATGGTGAACTGGCAGCCCATTGAGCTCGAGCGCCAGCTCGACGTGACCATCGCGCCCTTTGCTTGGACTCTGCCGCACCTACCGTTCGGGTATCCAAGTGATGAATCACGGTCCTTCTGGACTCGTGTACGATACACGGCAGCCATTCCCAAGCATGGCGTCTTCATCCGGGCCGTCAAAACGCGCCAGTTAGTGAATGGTTGGCCATTTGCGTATCGGCATGTTGAGCATCCCTGCCCCCACATTACGATTGCCTTTCAGAGATGGTCCGACATGGGCGGGCTCAAAATTGAGCACAGTCAGCAAATCATCCAGTTGTCAACGTGGGGCTCTGCGTGGCCGCATCCTTATGTCGTCGAAACTTTAATAGGCGTCGTGGAATCGAACGGCGAGACGCAGGAGGGAAACCCGGGAGAACCCCTTAAGCAATTCTGGGGGCGATGCCACCACTGCCCGGCTTGCAACACCGAGTGGATGTTGCGGACCAGTACGGATGATCCGACGTTGCTGATATTCCGCATCTACAGGTGCCTCGGCCTCGGCAAAGACATTTTCAACTCAAAGACCCTGCACTCAAACTCCACGACTGCGCAATACATGATTCGCGGAGGTTACGCCGCACCTCTAGCCGCGGGTAGTTGCGCGACTCAGTTTGGCGACTTGCGACCGGGGGCGCCTTTGGAATGATCGAAGACTAGGTGGTCATCACGACAGAGTTGAAGGCATGGAACAGCGACGATGGAGCAATTTTATGATGCATACTGACGCGATAATGGGTAAGTACTTGGTGTAATTCATGAGACAGCGACGACAGCGAAGATTTATGATATATCTTGACGCACAAATGGGTAAGTACTTGGTTTATTTATTGTAGTTACCGAGCGAAATAGACGCATTGCAATGCAATGAAAAATACAATCGATGCCACTAGTTGACCCATATTAAGGGAACCGATCTGGCTTGCTTTTCTCAATGACCCCGTTTGAATGCTTATAGCCATCTTCAAGTGACCTGCATTTCATTCAACGCCTATTGCAAGGCGGTATTCAACTCATCGCTTGTGAGCTCAAAGTACTGAACCCGAGCTTCACCAATGAGCTGAGCAGCCTCTTCCCGCTTCCTCTCTTGGATACGACTGACCTCGTCATCTGCAGTACCATCCGCAATGATGCGGTATACGTACACTTCTTTGAGCTGGCCAAGTCGGGCTACACGCCCTATCGCTTGCTCTTCTAGAGCATTGTTGAAATATGGATTGACGAGGATCACATGGTTCGCGAATTGGCAATTCAGCGACTCTCCTCCACATTTGAGTGCTGTGACCTGAAGCTCAAATATCAGCACTCATAGTTGTTTGTCTTGAGAATCTACCAGGCCGCTTAAGACGAACTTACCATGACTGTAATTTCAGGATTCTCCGCCATAGCCTGGAGAGTATCGTCGGTTTGCTTTCGGCTCATCTGGCCATTGATGTAGACGAACGTAATGTTCAAGTTCTGAAGTAGACGACCAATCATTGCCGCCTCCTGTGTGAATTGTGTAAACACAATTATCTTGTCATCTGGATGTTGTTGGGTAATCTTCTGGACCTGTTGCGCGCAGGGACCGATCTTTCCCCGCCCCAGCAGTGACAGGTTCTTGGTTCTGTCGGCTTCCTGGAGCCAACGAGTCTCGTGCTCGTCAAGCAAAGGGCGGTAACTTCGATAGTCGTAACCCGGGCGACTTTCGGGAGCCTTCTTGCCCTTCTCCTTTTTACCCCGTTGAGACTTGGAATTTGTCGGTTTCATGGATACATGATCCTGAGCAATTTTCTCCCAATACTTGTCCTTGTCATCATCGTCCTCTTCGCCACCGTGAAGAGTTGCTTGAGAATCAATCGCGAGGGGGTCTGTCTCACTCATTGCATCATCCTCGTCTCGAAGGAGGAGATAATGCTTCTTGCAGATGAGACAAGGCAAACGTAATCCCTCCTCGTTCTCTTGTCTTTGCTCGGGGATGATGCAAGCTTTACAGAAGACATGATAGCACTACGTACCATACTAGCAATTAGTGGTTTGTTTCTATGATTCAGAATGACCTTGAACTGACCTCCAGACGGCGTCTCTCTGTGCAGTGACTGTTGCATTTCACGCAAGTGTTCTCTCTGAAGGCAACTGAGAGACCTAGTAATTCGATCTCTCCGGCATCTGTTCGTGGAGTTGCTTTGAGGGATTTGTCCTTGACGGCATTAGGAGAGCCGCCCTTGCTGTTCAGTTCGCGGTTGATATTGGGGAGCATGTCCATCTCCAGATTCATCTCTCTGAGACTTGAGGCCATGTCCTTCATCTCCTGCTTTGAAAAGCTTCGGTGTATGAAGGACTCAAGCATGAATGGGGAACTAATAGCCTGTCGCAGTCTTAGAAGTCGCATCAGTGGCAAACCATGGAGGATCCCCTTTTTATCCGCCATGTCTTTGAAACGATCCTTGATCGATCTTGATAATTGAGATCAGTACTCGCTTTATAGGCTCCATATTGGCTGAGAAATTGAGACTTACCGAAGAAAGGCCCTTTCGCTGGTGCTCAGTGAAATTCTGATCACGAATCGGTGAACCGTGACTTTGGGTACGATTGGGTGGCCAAAACGTTTGTTTGACGAAGTACTAGGTGAGATTCAGTACCTAAATTCTTGTCGAAGACGGAATGTGGACTTCACCTACCGCCGGATCATGAGATGTTTGAACTTCTCCTCGAGTGATTGCAGATTATTGTCCTTGATTGATTAGTTGTGCCATTCTCACTGCAGAAGGAGACAAACCTCTTGGACGATATGATATGCTTTTTTGAATGCCTTCCGGTTCTCAGCATGGGGGTCGCCCACAAACTTCATTTGGGAATATAAGTCTGAATTCAATCAGTAATTCAGTTTCTCCGCCCTTATGTTTGTCTAAATGCCAGACGTACCCCATGACGAGTTGACGTAAGGTGTTGCTGATACACACCAACTCTTTACTCGCTGTAATGCCTGGCAGCCTTGTGCCCCTACAAGATGTCAAATTGGCTAGCTCACATACGCGTGTATAAGGCACAGAGTGTTTCTTACGTAGTGTCCTGGGATTCCTTATGTGGTGAGATTCGTCCAAGACAACCCTCCAAAATTTGGTGGCAAACAGGAAAGGGATCGGAGTTCGAGTTCGATCTAAGGTTAGCTGCTTCTGCCAGTCATCCTGTAAAGTGAGACCTCGATCTCTCAAGAGCTTCAGCAAGATGCGAAATTCGGCCACGACTTCAGTAATCGCTGTAATTCTGAAAATTGTCAGCATGATTCCGCAGATACTAATGTACACTTACATGATTTCATGTTTCCTGAAGGATGCTGCACTAAAAGTTTCCGCAAGCTTTCTGGAATATGGAGCACTGGTGATCCCGCTTTCCTCCCGAACGAAGCGAACGCACTCATCCAGAAGCTGCTTGCTGGATCTCGGTGGACCAACGATCAAGGTACACTTCGACCCAGTATATGGAATGTCAGTCTTAGCGTCGACACTTTCATCAGCGTCATCGCTGCTATCGCTATCGTCCGTATCGTCTTCTTCGTCGTGCTATGTGTCTTTGTTAGTGCAGGAATCACTCTGTCATTTTGTTTTGTAACTGACCTTCTTATCATTGTCCCTTTTGCTCTTCTTCTTGTTTCTGCGCTTTCGCTTTCGTTTTGGAGCAAGCGCCGAGACAACCAAGGCAATGATTTGTGCCGTCTTACCAAACCCCATCTGGTCTGCTAGAATGCCACCATGACCATTCTTTTCAAGCTCTTTCATGCGAGCGACACCGATCATTTGGTCGGTAAATAAGCCGATGTCCAATTTTGGATGAAGCCAATTGCCGTCTTCTGACTTCATCTTACCAAACCACTTGAGACTCTCGATTATCTCTTTTTCATCTCGCTTTTTCTGTTCGTTCGTACAACTCGGATGGGCTGCATTCCTGAAGCCAGACAGTTGTTTAGATCTTTTCGATGCTTTGAAGTTGAAGGATTCATTGGTCACAATCTGCTTCTTATCGGTCTTTCTCTGGATATCATTGCTAGTGCTCGATCTGGCTGTCTTTTCGTTGGGAAGTGCTTCGGTGAGGTTTTGCTGGGCGCTTTCAACCTGCTGATTTTCAGCATGAAATACTTCGCATGGCATATCACGAAGGCTCATGATGTTTGGAGCCTCTCGTACTGTTCCTGTGGGCTTTTCATGACCGGTGCTTCCAGATTGTTGCACATCGCCATGCTGGCGATTGTTCAGAGCATCAACCTCCATTGGCTCTATGTCGAGATGTTCTTTCATAAAGTCTCCTGGAAATGCCGTCTTTGGCTGGCTGTCATCGCCAGTTTCTGTCATATTTGTTTCATTGGTAGACACCAGAGGTTCGACGGGGCTCGATTTCTTCGTGAACTTTATGGTGATCTTCTTGCGAGGAGGTTGCTTGTTACCGTCTTCGGGTGCTCCCGCCATGTGTGCATCATCTTCTTGTTTGATCACGACCTCCGGCGTCTTGGGAGCGAGATTTCCTTCATTGAAATTCTCACGGTTGCTGTCCTGTCCTTTACCATTGCTATCATCTGGCTCTGGCATGGTTGTATCGTAGCATTCATCGCTTCTCGCCGCTTTCGAAGCATTCTGAGTGCGCTTGTCGACGCTTGGTATTTCGGCTGGTTGTTGCGGGCCAACTTGTTGGTTATCACCAATGGTATCCGTCATCATGTTTGTGTCGACGGCTTGCCCGGTGGGCTCATCCATCCGTGCCTTCTTGCATGGTATACCACCGGTGCTGCCATGGTCTGTAATGGCAGTTCTCTTTGCTGAGGTAGGTATAGCCTGCCATTCTTCCTCTATTTTTACAGGCTTCAATGCATCCTCGGTGCCATTGCACGGAGGAATCGTATGTCCACTTACTGGTGGACCCTGCAGCTTAGACTCATCTTCTGGTGCCTGACTCTCGGATGAAGAAGTCGACACGACCTCAGGTTCTGGAGCCTGCTCCATATTGGGAAGCGACCATGTAGTAAACGGGAGACATAAAGCTTCAGGCCAGGAAATGCTGAGTTGGTGGTAAGATTGATAAATCAGAAGAGGCTCAAGTCTTAATGTTGAGCTTGCGGGATTGAGGGAAAGACGAAGGGGGAAAGGCTCTCGAATTCTGCTCTTGCAGATTTGAGTCTTTGAAGTATGAAGTGTTTATGAGACGATGTGGCTTGAGCTTTCTGCAAACTCTTCATGTGAGATAGAAATGGGAAATGGACTTGTTCTTGGAGGGACTTCAGAATCTTCAAGTTGTTATTGAAGACTGACTCGTTGTGACTAATGACTGGAATTATGTTGACTCGGAAAGTATGTAAGGAAAAGGAAGTGTGTAAATGAATCGTTGTATCAGAGTTGTTGTAGTAGTACTTGTTGTTCAATGGGGTTGTTGCCAAATTTCTTTCTGGCACTTGCACAACTTTTGAGACAACTTTTGCGATGGTTGGGAGAAATCTAAAAGTGTGAAAGAACGAAAAGTCGAAGACAGCTTGGGACAATCAGATACAAGTGCTTGAAGTTTGAACGTCAAGGAAAGGGAGAAACGTTGGAGTAGAATGGGGGGAGAAGTGACTGGTTTCAATGACTTGAGATTGAGAGAAGGTAGGCCAATGTAAGCTTGAAGGGTTCGTATCAAGCACCACATCCACAAGAAGAGGCAGTCCTCAGATCAGAGAGCAATCGCTGTCAACTTTGTAATGTGATGTGAGGTGCCAATAACGACTTTGATGTTTTGACCCAGAACAGCGATATACTTAAGTAGGTATGTGGGGAGGTAAGTAGTCTCTCATCTCTTTGCACAGATAGATATTCTTCGATGGAAGAGGAAGATTTCTGGCAAGTGCAACAACAATTCCGTAACTGCCTAAACAATTGGGATGTCAGGAATTCATTGGGTTATTGTGAGTGATTGAATATTTTCACGCTTTCTTGTATGAAAGATTTCATACTTCTCACATTCATTGGTCCAATAATATTGGATGGTGGGTACCTAATTACCTTGTACATAACCCTCTGATATGGCAGGCACGTAGGCGGCGAGGGTGCCTTCCCTACCAAAACCCGACCGCGAGGTCTAAGAAAATTTGATTTCGAATCTCTTTGATAAAATCCAATCATTTTGCTCCTGTCAATCAATTCTATCAAGATTCCATTAGTCTGGGTATATCTAACGGCGATAGCTGTCAATCATCTCGAATGGAGGCGCAATCTGGGATTTATTGTTTTTGTATCTGACACTACAAGACTGTTAGAACTAGTCCGCGTCGCCACAATGGGATCATCATTTCCATCTTTTCAATCATTCTACCAACAAGAGATACCCCGAGATGCAGATTGTCCTCAGCATCACCGACATGATACCAGCGACGGCTTCACGGGACAAGAAGTCTCGTCTGCACTAGACCCAATCTCCCAGTCTTGGAGTCCATTCAGGCCCTATACCAAGCTACCCATCTCCCTGCTCAAAACAGGTTCGGGCCGCTGGGAGATTACAGGACGAATCGTCAACTTCACGCGGCCAGGCACCCGACTACTGTCGACTCAACAGCAGTATCTGATATTATTGAGTGATGATAGTGGAGTAATATCTGTTAGTATACCCATGTATCACAAGAGACCTTCATGAAAGAGTTTTCGTTGCTCACGTGCATTAGGTAAGAGTGTTGTATCCCAAGCCCTGCAATTTCGACCTGATCTTTGGTCAACGTATTACAATTTTTGCGACATACATCACAAGCTCTCATGGTTCCGAACCTGGGTACAGTCCCTATGTCAACTTCTGCACCACCGTATCTCCGGGACGTGATGGTGCCACGCATATAATCTTTCACCAGGACACGGCTTGCACCGAGCATGACGCTTTGCTCAGACTCCCCCCACCTCTTCATTTCCAACACCATGATAACCCACCCGACCTGATAAGTTTGAGATCATTCATTTCGAGTGGCTTTGATATCTGTGACGTCCAAATCCTTCTCTGTGTTCGCTCAGTGGGTCCGCGGAAGAAAGTCCAACGAAGGAGGCGAGAAGCTGCTGTCGACTTGGTTGAGACTGGCGTCTTTGACGATACAGCTACCGCTGTCTTGATATTGTGGGGCGATCATGTTGCTTCCGCCAAGTCTTTCACTCCGAACGAGACACTGCTAATGATTTCGCAACCTACTTGCCGTTCTTTCGCCTCAAGCAGTACGCAGGGCCGACCGGCTGCTGAATTGAGTATAAATTACCGCTCTATGGTCTACATTGACCCAAACTGCCCAACAAGCCAATGGTTGCGCACCAAAATTTCGGAGATATCACGAAGAGATAGTATTGTGACAAGAATACCTGAAGGTATTTGGGACGGCGTGGATATTGTCAGTGGCACAAACACGGAGAGAATTGTCACCATCGCAGAAGCCGACCACCGAGTCCGACAAGACCCCGCAACAGACTTCACAGGCAGGATGCGATTAATCATCTTAGAGGTGAACATTGTGTCTTTGTGGCGTAAAACAATGTTTTGTTGTGCTGAGTGGTGAGTTTTACAGACTTTCCTTCGTCTAGAGAAACAATGATAGGCAGAGCTGATGTTGTTGTTGAACCAGCTGCGGGTTCCCCATATTTTCCAACAAGTGTACAGCAACGTGCAAAATCTGTGGTCTGCAGCAAGAGCTGACTGTCAATCCGCGGATTCTTGGCTCTCTGATTGATGAGAGCGGCACTCTCACGGCTGCTGGACTTGCCTGGAGCAATGATGCATGGACGGGACTGTTCTTCGGCAACGCACAAGACAGTCAGCTGGAATCTGATGATATGTTATCGACGATATTCAAGCAATCATGGGAGGATTTGACTGTGCTAAATATTCTTTCTCTGAGAGAAGTGGAGGATCAATTGCTTTGCTCCCGTGCAAATGTGGTATTTGGTTGGTCATCTAAGCTAGGCAGGCTATGCGTTCTGGGGCTCCAGTGGTAAACTCGAGAGCTGGTGACAACCTGCGAACGTTCAACAAGAGCTTGTTTTTTACGAATTGCCGACATAGGGAAAACCAGAAATTCAAGGAAAGAGCGGCTGATTAATGTTGGAAGAAAGCTTAGCACAGCATACAGATTCACCCAAAGCACGAATGTCAAGTTCTGCGCCCGAATGAAACGTGATGAGGTGAAGTTCATGAAGTTTATGAGGAGTTCTATAGTCTTATGTACCTTGTCATGAGTTCAGCCCAATGCACGGCCGGCTATTGAATCATGTTCAAGTGACCCATATCTGAACATTTGTATGGCTTATGCAAGCTTCGAAGTTGCTGGCTTCCGGTCACCCACTTCCTTGGCAGCGCGATCTCTCAATTCCTTTCTCAGGATCTTGCCAGACTATTAAGATTGATGTTAGTAATTTCTGACAGTCTGGCGAGGGAATTCATGACTCACCGGGTTCTTGGGAATCTCTGGCACGTATACGACTCCGCCTTTGAGCCACTTGTATCTCACAACCTTGTTCTGCATCCAGGCGGCAATCTCCTTCTCCGAAACCTTGGCCTCGGGGTTGGGCACAATATAGGCACGCGGCACCTCTTCGCCGTTGATGGTGACTCCCACGACGGCGGCGTCGACGACGGACTTGTGGTCGAGCAAGACACCCTCCAACTCGGCCGGTGCCACCTGGTTGCCCTTAACCTTGATCAGCTCCTTGAGGCGGTCAATAACGTGCCACAAGCCACCGGGCTCGTATTTCTCCACAAAGGCGATATCACCCGTCTTCAACCACCGCGTGCCGTCAGCGTCGACGTGGATCGTGCCGGCCGTGGCCTCGGGCTTGTTCCAGTAGCCCTTCATGAGCGTGGGGCCCGAGACCCAGATCTCGCCGGACTGGTCGGGGCTCGTGATCTCGCCGGAGCCGTCGAGGGCCATGATCTTGCCCTTGCAGTTGGGCATCATCTCGCCGACGGCGATGCTGCGGAAGTCCGTGTTGGGGTCCCAGCCGATGCAGGTGCACGTCACCTCGGTCATGCCCCAGCCCTGGTGCACCAGGACGTCGCCCGACGGCCACAGCTTCTCCACCTCGGCGCTGACCTCCATGCTGAGCGGGGCGGCGCCGCTGCCCAAACTCTCGACGGAGCTGAGGTCGTACTTTTTGACTAGCGGGTGCTTGGCCAGAGCGACTACGATGGGCGGGACGCAGGTCAGGCCCGTGATGCGGAAGCGCTGTACGTACTCGAGCATCTTGACAAAGTCGAACGAGGGCATGATGTAGACGGGTGTGCCCATGCGTGGGAAGATGGTGATGAAGTAGGTCTGGCCAAAGGCGTGGTACATGGGGAGGAAACAGAGTTGGCGGGCGCGACGGGCCCATTCCTTGTAGTCGGACTTGAGCTCTTGGATGTACATGACGCCGGCTCCATTGGCGATGTAAGAGTAGTGGCTGATCTCAACACCCTTGGGGACACCCGTTGTGCCAGAACTGTAATTGAGACAGCAAGTGGCTGTCTTGGGATCTGAGGGTTCACTAAAGAACAAAGATTGTGGTTAGCATGCTGTGAATAATGTGACAAAGACTTGCCGGCTGTGTTCTGCAATGCCTCATGCATGGCAGTGTGCATAGCGAGTCGATGAGGCACTGAGGGGAGGGACGGAGAGGCACAAATAACCACTCATTGCGTACTTACTACCAATCCCACTTTTCAGCTTTCGTTATCGGCGCGAGCAAAGACGTCCAGTGCTTGACCCCTAAAGGTGCCTTTCCTGGGGTTGGATCAAGGGCTGTGGCATCAAAACTGTAGATCTTGGACTTGGGCAGACCAGCTTCGGCGGCTGCCTCGACGGCGATATCCATGCTGGTGTCGGCAGCAATCAGGAATGAGGCACCGCTGTCCTTGAGCTGGTACGCGAGCTCTCTTGCGACAAAACTCGGATTGGCGCCAGTGAAGACGCCGCCAGCCATGAGCACGCCCATGAAGACCACAGGCGTGAAGAGCTTGTTGCCCGAGAAGAGGAGGACCCTGTCGCCGGGTCGCAGTCCTGCCTCGACCAGGCCAATGGCCAGTCGCTTGGACCATAGTCGGTATTGCGACCGCGTGAGAAAGTGCGTGTCGGGTCTCTCGGGGTCGATGTACTGAGGCGTCTCTGGCAAGGGATCAAAGGACGATCCAAAGGTCCATTTCTGTAGAGAACCGCCTGGGATGTCGGCGGTCCAGCGACTGAGGATCGTCATGGTGGTCGGTGATGTCTGTGGCACTTTGCCAAAGTTGTCGGCGACTTGCTGGTGAAAGTGGCCAAGAAATAAATATTACCTAAATTAAGGCAACTTTTCACAAGATTGTGAATGCCTGATTGCTGTGGACTTTTGTTTCGTATGCTACACGAGTATACAACGGTGGCCCCGACTCGAAACTACCAGCCAATGTGAAGCAACGAAGACTTTCTTCAACAACGACAAATGTGGTTCTGAGTGAAAACAGGGAAAGAAATTCGTCTGCATTGCAGAAACAGGAAGGGGAGCAGCTGCACAGCAAGCCATGGAAGCTCGGATCTGTCAATCTGGCCCTGGACCTGCTGCATAGAGCTCCCTTGCGGACCCTCTGCAGCTACTATCTCTTCCCCTCATTACCCCCAAACAATTCATTAGATCGTACTTATGCTTCATCATTGCACTGATTGGTTCTATAGGCGACGGGGTCAACAATTCGGAATAAAAAGGCGTTACGAATCCCCGCAGTTGCGGATCCCAAGTGACAATAGTGCAATGCGGAGAAAGCTGGGGTTTGGAGAACATGCCGAGGCTGGAATACCCCAATGGGTATAGCGAACGAACACCTAGTCGCAAAACCCTGGGCTCTGGCCTGGCCTAGGAACCCCCGGAAGGGAAGCAGGTCAACCAGATCTAAAGAATCCACAATCGAGGGGGATATTCTACCGAGTTTCCCGGTCTTTGTGAGCAAGCCGTTACAAGTCTGCCCTTGACCTGGACTGGGGATATCATCTTTCGTCGGCCGTCGGAAGCGCAATGCGCCGCTTCTCCAATGTGCTTTGCTTGGCTGGAGAGGCAGCAAGAGCACAAAGGTCGTATAGCCGGGCCAAGCCTTTTGATCATCCACTTCTGATTCGCCCCTGCCAATGAAGAAAGCGAGAAGCAAACCATCATGGTCTTTATCTGTGCCCTTCGGCAAGGGTGACGAGATCTCGCTCATCCGGGCTTACTCGAGCCACCGCCAACCGACATGATCATTGATATCAAGCGGCTGAGCGCTCACCGCCCTGACCAGCCTGCACCAGACTGCTGGAAAAGAAATCAATCATTATGCACGTATATCCGAGACTTGTGCGTCCCAGACTCAACCTGGATACATGCGTACCTGCATCCCGCATGGATTGTGGAGTGTCGCTGTTACTCTTGTCGCTGAACCGCGAGGACAAGCGTCGCTTAGCATCGTGACTTTGATCGCCAGTCCTGAGCCCAGAGAGGCTGAAAAAGTGAGCACAACTTTTTCGGAAATATGCGCCAATCAGCTTTTAGATACGTGTTTGCGCCTGCAAGCAAAAGAATAACATCAGCAATCTGGTGTCACGCGAACCACGCTTACAGGGTCTTACAGATCGTTTGTGCTTCCATTTCGTGCCAAGATGTACGCCACAGCCAAGGACGCCAGCCTGGAGTGTCTTTTCGACAGTCAAATGCGTTGAAATCACCATGAAGCCGTCAATGCACAGAATAGGCGAGCATTCTGCATTTGATAGCAATAGTCGCGCCAACGATCGGTCAGGTATGCAAATCGGCATGTGGCAGCTCGTCGGAAGGCTGCTTCTGAATGCCTTTATCGCGGCCTGGAAAGACTTTGGTATGATTATTCTGGATACAAGGCTATTATTCTGATCAGATGAACTATCTAGTGACAAGATTGCTGTCTGACTGACTTTAAGAGGGTGATTGTAAACTCCTAAATCTGTCTGGAGTCCCCATATCTCCTCATTCGTGAGGATCTCGTCAGCAGCTCGAACAGAGAAGAAGTCCGACCGCATCACTCTGTACTGGGTCGCGAAGGTAGTTCATCAGATATTGATGTGGCAGTGCTACCTGTAGCTTCGAATCTTCAGTCTGGCCAAAAAGTCATATGTGCTCAACAATAACGAGATTCGCTCGGCAGACAACATGCTTGACGTAAAAACAGGTAAAAGGTAAGGACGACAAGACTCGACGATCGACTACCAAGAGTACCAAGCTTTGTGAAGTCCTCTCGGCGCTGCTGTCATATGGCTTGGCTGCGAGGGAACAGACGGAAGACTGTTGCCTCCTCAAGCGATATGAAAGGGGAGAAAGTCCCGAATCTTGTGTTCAGACGCAGAGCTAATTGGACCAGACAAGTTTGATGTTTCACTTGTTCGGAACCAACACGGCTTTCCAACAGCATAACGATGGAAATGATTTGTAGCTTGGCTATTCGAGCCGAAATGGCCTTCTAGAAGGGCCTTTGTGCGTTTGGGCCTTGGCTAGTTGGCGAGGCCATTCAGACCTACCTGAGTGAGCTGGGTTTCATCGCATTCAGTGCAGTCAGGAGGCTGGAAAAGAAAGTGCATCTTGTTCTCGCAATTGCAACCGTACCAGCAGTTCGGATGCGATTCCAGGCAAAGGTGCGGTTTGCCCAAGTGCAATCATCGCGGGGCGTTGAGGCTCGGTGCGCTCAATGAGGGTCCGAGCCACTGTTATCCGATCGTGTTTCCCAGACGCTTTACGTTTGAGCTCCTAGAAACTGCCCCAGTTTCCTAGGAACTCTCAAAAACAGCCGAGTATAGTCTAGCTTGGATGGCCAACAACCAACCAGACCCCAATTCAAAACGACTATTTCCCTATTGGGACGGACCATGATTCATGGCGCCAAAACATGACCGTGGTGCCCAAACCCGGGAGAAACAGCATAGCCCCAGCCAGCAGACAAGCACAATGCCTGAGTGCAGTCATACAGTTTCAAGCAATGATGTGCGGATCCTCGTTCTGTGTCTACGATCTCCCGCAGCCGCACAAGAAAGCATTGACCTATGGGGGATCTTCTGTCCCCGTTCATCCACAAACCATGGGTATACCCGCCAATTAGACTCGGGCCTACTGGACCTACTGGTTCGGCCCCCCTTCAACCAATCGCATCTATTCCTTCCCTATTGCTCAACTTTATTCTGACTGCCGGATGCCCAGCGCGCGGATACTGACGCGGGACCCCTGGTTCTCGGATCGACGGCGACCCCAGTCAGAGGTCAGATCTCTGCTTCGACTGATCTTCTGTGGTGGCTCATCTGTGGTCTTCCAGACATTTGTTGGTATAGCTTCAAACCAAGGCACTACTGCAAGGCTAGACGCGATGCGAAAGGATGCCGAGCATGTCATCGGCTTGTGCCAAGTCTTCCAAGATCTTTCCAAGACCTGTCAGCCAAGGCCGACCCAGATTTCTCTATATAAGATGATTCAATCTTTCCGGATCAGAGTTGAAATTCTTTTCTATCATCATCAAGCATCAATCACTCTAATCAACCCTCTTCAACCATCTCCTTCACTTCTACAGAGCCTGGTGCTCCTTGTTAATCAGTCTTTACTCTATTACAATCTCTATTTTACTACGACTTTTCTAAGTACTATTACCAAACAACAAAAACCACAACAACAAACCTCTTTTAATCCATCAAAATGAAGTACGCTACCTCCATCCTTATTGCCGCTTTCGCTGCTACCAACGTCCTCGCCCACGGTGTCATCACTGAGGTGCAGGGTGCCAACGGTGTTACCCTTCCCGGTCTCTCCGTTGCCGACGGCACTCCTCGTGACTGCCCTACTCCCGGCTGTGGATCCGAGGCCGACACCTCCATCATCCGCAACAAGGAGCTTGGCACCTCCAAGGCCAGCGCTCTCGGCCGCACCAACGGTGGCGGTCCCGTCGATGCTGCCAAGATGGTCGCCATGTTCATGGACGGTGCTGGCGGCAACAGCTCCTCGACCAAGGCTGCCCGCGCCCTCCACGCCGAGAACAAGGCCCGCTACGCCAAGCTCGCCGTCCGCGCTGCCGGTGGCGGCACCAAGACCCCCAAGGGTACCAGCGAGACTGGTGTCAAGGCTGCTGTCGGCGCCGCCTCGGACGGCATGCCCACCACCGCCGACGACGGCACCCTGACCATGACCTTCCACCAGGTCAACCAGGACGGCGCCGGCCCCCTCAAGGCCGCCGTCGACGCCACCTCGGGCGGCACCGACGCCTCGGCCTTCAAGGACGCCGAGGTGACCCAGAACGTCCCCGGCATCGGCATCGGCGGCCTCTCGGGCGCCACCACCACCGACTTCCCCGTCCAGATCCAGATGCCCGCCGGCATGACCTGCCAGGGCTCCGTCGGCGGCGCCGAGAACGTCTGCATCGCCCGCCTCCAGAACTCTGCCCTCGCCGGCCCCTTTGGTGGCTCCGTCGCCTTCACCCAGAGCTCCGCCGCCAAGAAGCGCGCCATTGAGTACAACCTGGCCAAGAAGCGATTCGCCCGCGGCCTCGAGTCCAGCCAGTAAATTCCTTCTTCAATTTTATTGGAGCAGCGATGACTCACTCTTTGTGTGGTTGACAAGGCAAAATGACCCTGGGATGTGGAGGGAAGGGTGATGGGAACCTGTACATAAGCTCTGCCCACCCCTGGCTCTTACTTGAGAGAAATTGGAGATTTGGCGGGGAGACGAAGAGGGTCGAGAAGCACGGTTGTATATACATTCAAAAAGCTGTTCTCCGGGTTGAGACAGTGAAACATATATATAGAAAGGGGGGTGACTGATGGAGGGGGGTTTGGATTTCAGTATCTTTTGATCTTGACCATCCTCTTCAGCACCGGACGGGTTTCCGCATGCGGGCCCAACAATTTGTATATAGATACCAGCTTAGTTTGGTTGGTGAATGATGAGTCTTACGTTCCTTACTTATAAATATTTATATTTTCTATTTTAAAAATGCTTTTCTCCTGCTGAAATTCTAAACCATTGAACGGCGACTGTTTGGAACGAATGGAGTGTTGTCTTTCTCAAAATCAATCGCATCTCGAGTGTCAGCCGACTGCGTTGTCTCCATCCCTTGTCACATTATGGTGCGCCCTACGAATGGGGTTACGTATCACCAAGACTTTTGACGTGTCTTGGCATTGCGCCAGCGCATATAATATTGTCGACCCGCGAAGCTGGGGAAGACTTTTCAAGATTTATCGTAGAGCCAGATGCTCTTCTTTTATGTCATTTCTTTGCATACTAAGGGATCATATATTGCATCCATGTAGCTGAAATAACACCAGGTTATCGTTCAGTGTACGATCAGCATCAGTATTGCTAGGTTGGGATAATTCTGTGCGGCAAGCCTTTTATCAGTCGTGCCCAAAGTGCAACGAGAGAACCCAAAGCGCCGGCAGCGTGCGCATTGCATATAGCTGTAATTCGGGACCGAAGAATAAGCTTTTGCCAATTGTGTCTTGAGCAGGAACCATTTCTTTGAAGAATACAGGCAATCATGGGTCTTGAATTGTGTAGGAATGTTGATATATGGAGAAGGGCCCATCTTTGTCAAACGATCATTGCTGTTTATAGTCGATGGTGGTACGTGCTGCCCCTATTATTGGCACGGTACTCGGGACATGGCAGGTTAAACCCAGGTCAGGTAGTTGGGTGATTAGCATCACATCAACAACGTGGCTGTCGATCAAGAAAATTCAATTACCTAGCGTACGCATCGGACGCGATCAGATCACTTGAGCCCTTTTGGTGGAAATGGACATGTCAGTAGTAATGGTCGCTTTTCCCAACCCTCTTGTTCTCTATCCTGTTATCTGAAATTTGGGCCGTCTTATTTTAGCATCAACTAGAGAGGCTGAAGCTGCCCAGGTGGTGGTTGACCACCAGCTACATAGCACATTAGCGGCTACCCGATAGGATTTGCTGCACCTAACGGCCGCTAGAACTGCAGGAATCGCGTTGGCGTTGGGTGGGCACGTGCGGATTCTGCCAAGCTGGGTCAACCAGGTTAGACATTAGTACCGTAGCTGCGGTTCAGTTTAGTGCTTTGGCAGGCATGTTGGCCAGGGGTTGTTCACTGACAATGCGCCGCGCCCCCCAGTCACAGCCTCAATTGATACCACTAATAATCAATTGGTGTTGTATCCGTATGTAAGGCACCGGGATGGGTGATCTGTTGATGATGACAGAGACGGATTCGACATGACATGCAAATAGACGAAACGCCACATTCGGCTCCAAAGAAGATAGCTCTTGGTTCTTTTCCAAGAACCTACGTAGCTTCAGCATACACTGGAGATCCACACAAGTTGCCGTGGAACACATGCACAAAGGGAAGTGATTCCATCCCTCCCGTCCATGAGGCAGGTAGTACAAGAAAGGGAAAAAGAGTCCAGTGCGGGTTGGCGGGAGCTCCTGCCGGTTACACACCAACCTGATACAAGAAGTCTCAACTTAAACAAAACGGGAAACAAGGTTGAAGCAAACACACACCCGAACAGCGGGATGATGGGAAAATAAAGGAAGTTGCGATTCATGCTGCCAATCCGCCTTGACAAGAAGAAACAGATTAATTACATTACTCTGCTACCTACAAACTCCATCAGTCACGTCTTGGCCAGGTTCGCGATCCCACAAAATTCTCACCTCCAGTCAGCTGTGGGTTCTGCGCCAGCAACACGCTAAGATCGTCACGAAAGCTCCGTCGTCTGTTCTCTGTTTTGCGAGAGCCACCAGAAGCCCGCCTTAAAGGTCACTAAAACTGTGTAAACATTCCGTTTGCTTCCTCCTCCCCTTCTTCAAGTCTCGTCAGTCGTCTCGTCACACACAGCCCAACAAAGCCGGCCAATAAGCCCAGCCCTGCCCTGCTATCAGCTCGTCCCTCCAGGCGGTCCCCTTGCGTGATTCACCCAGGGCTTAGATGGCTTGCTAACCATTATCGCAACTGCTCAGAACCAATCAGAATCAAGTCCATCTTTCTGTTTCCCTGCCGGCATACTCTACCACACCATGCATCTTTAATACTGTGCCCATGGCCCCTACGCTACTGTTCGATCTTCCCTCACTTTTTTTGACTTTGGTGATCTATCTGTTCATCCAACCAGCGTTTCCCGGGAAGACAGCCTAAGAAGCTATGGCTGGGTACCAGCACGACGAGGCAAACGGTGCCCCGCCAAATATTCTCGGATCAGTGTTTCCGGGTCGATATGTTTATCAGAGAATGGACGCTGCTGTCGAAGGCCAAGCAGCAGACGTCGACATGACGGAACTAAACTCTTCTCACCACAATACCACCAAGAGCGGGACGATAGTAAATTCGTCTGTTGCCATGGATCCAATCTCACCGGCAACGGCACCCAACTCTCGTTCGGGAACAAGCTATGGCGCCGAAGATGTGTCGCCTATAACACCAGCTGGGCAATCTGAAGTCGCACAGAGCCCTGGCGGCTTCGACTTGGGCACCAACAACGCCCCGTCGGCCGCACCGGCAGTTCGAAGACCATCGAGGAAATCCAGATTTACGGAATTGCTTAGAAGGTCACTTTCGTCTTCGGTTTCGTCAAATGACGGCCGTGGTTCAGGATCAAGGTCGTTGTCAGGATTCGAGCCTACCAGAGAAATGACCCAGCAGGACACGTCGTACAACCCAGCCCGATCGCAAAGCTCTGCTCATCAATTAGACCCCATCAACGAAAATGAAACCCCAGGAAACAGAGATGATGCGGACAACTTTTCGTTGAAATACAGTATGTGTTGTTTCCAGTTAACCAGCTCAACGTGCGCTTGCTAACCTCTTTCAAAACAGGCCAGGCTCCATTGGACTGCCATTCAAGACGAGACGTTCACGTTCGGCGGCGTAGCTGGCTCTACATTATGCTCATGATTTTCTCACTCTATTCGACAGTATTGAGTGGAATTTGGTTCATTGTGGCAATTGTTCAGCCGAGATATGGCAAAGGTATCTCGTCAAGCAATGGTGCTGGTGTCGTTGCCCCATCTACAGCATCATTGGTGACAGCACTGCTGGCCAAGACTACAGAATTGACTTTTGTAACCGTTTTTGTTGCCTTCGTAGGTCAGGTATTGACACGAAGAGCCTTTATCAAGGGATCTCAGGGTGTTACTCTTGCTGAGATGACCATGCGTAACTGGATCATTCAACCTGGTTCACTTTTCACGCATTGGGATAGTATACCGTACACTGGCGGGACGGTCCTGGGTGTTCTCACACTGGTTGCCACACTCGGTGGCATATTTTACACAACTGCATCGGACGCCATGGTCACGCCTAAACTGATCTTTGGCGATTGGGAAGACCGGACAATAAGTGGGCTCGTGAAGGCTTCCTATGCCAACCCCTATTATGTCTTGGATTCGTGTACTACGCCCATCAACAAGACCATTGATGAGTGGAACGCTGGGCCATCATGCCTCGCTGTCTATTACTCAGGTCAGTCATACCGGAACTTGCTGGCGTATATGGCTACTTGGCAAAATCTTGTCAACTCTAGCTACACAGCATCGACGAGCGATATATACGCAAGACCTGGAGGAACTGCGCTTTTATATGACAACACCACTCTTTACCCAGCTTGGGTTGATGGTGAATATAGCGACCCGGCCAAGCAATTTGATACGGCCAAAAGAGTCGTCAACAATGTGTCAATGTCTATGCCTCATCCAGGAGTGTACCAGGCTGCCACTGACCCCATAAATGGCATTCTGCAGCCCAGCGATCTATCAGGCGTGGGAGAGTATCAAATTAGAGCCAGTGTAGCCTCTCCAAGCCTAAACGTTCTTTGCGCAAACCTCAACAGAACAGAGCTGGAACCACTCATCTACGCAACGTGGCCAAATGCAAGAACTGTCAACACGGAGATACCATTCCAGCGTACCGGCGTTGACGACTGGCCAGATGACGTTCCTGTAGCGTCTGAAACCGAATGGCTGAACTCGACTGTCGTGGATGATATCTTCCTCTGGGGAGAAGAGTACGGTCGCCGTCCACCCGTGTTCCCAATGGTAAGCTCTTCAGTTTGTCCCATACTTTTGCCAGCCTTGCTAATCTTGATTAGTATCCCATTGACTTTAACATGATTACCAATACTTCGGTCATCAATTCCGACTCCATGTACATTCTCGCCAAATCTGGGCTCGTGGAGGACTACACAGTGTGCCAGCTCCGTTCCTGGTTGTCGCCCAAGTGTTCGACGCAATTTAATATTTCCGGCATTGCTGGTGCCCAGATGCGTGCCCACTGCGAAGATTCGAACGATGAGAACGCCTACTCTGAATCTCAGCCAGCCATGCCGGAGACCGGTAATATGGACTGGAAGAACATGGTCGACCAGTGGCGTCTGAGCATGGATTTAAATGGCGGTACAACAAATAGCAACGCCTCAAACGCGCGCATTTTGACGAATTTCATCCTCAACTCGACTCGCCTCGAGCCACTCCTTCCGTCCATGGGAGAAGCCCTTGCCGTTTTGGCATCGTCGACTCTCGTTATTGGCGGTCAAGATGCGTCGTTTAAACAGTACTGGGACGCATCATATGGGGCGCAAGAGCTGCCGAATGGCGTATACGAGGATTTCAACGCCACCATCAAAATGCAGCAGTACGCGTCGTCACACACCGAAGACTGGCAAGCCATCTTCTATCCCGTCCTGGGCCTCGTCTTCGTGGTCAATGTCGTATGCCTGCTGTACCTCATCTTTGTCTATGGCATGGTAACCGACTATACGGAACCGCGCAATATGTTCGCACTTGCCGTCAACTCACCACCATCGCGCCAGCTCGACGGTAGCTGCGGTGGTGGACCTCAAGCTCGTGAGCTCGTTGTTCCTTGGCGTGTCGGGTATGCTGAGAGTGCAAACCACTACTTCTTCGAAGAGGCAAGTGACCGACCTTTGAGGGGCAAGTGGAAAAATTCAGCCGCCACAAGCCGCACTTCGGGGTTGGGTCTTTTGGCCGAGCAGACGAATGAGGGAGGAAGATATCGAAACAGCTACCAGAAGTTGAGTGCTAGTCGCACGTTTTTGTAAGCTGTTAGCAAGGCTGGGAGACGGAGCTGTAATGACGAAGGAAATGAGAACCTTGGCTTTTTTTTTTTTTTTTTCGCGCATTTACGTCTGGTTGGCGAGCAGCATAGCATTGGCGTTTTGTGTGTTGTATACATTTCATAAATTAATAGGGCATTCAGTTGCCGAGGTGTGGGCAGGCGCAGAGACATCTAGGTTACACAGGAGTACAGAAACTTTATATACATGTACAAGGTCAGGTAAAACATGAAGAAACATCGACTCACCCTCCAATGAGGAAGTCGACCAATATAATACTTTGTCTCAGATAATTTTCCAGCGCTTATTTTCTGCTCAACCAGATCTGCAAACTTTAGTATTGCCGGTGGATAAAGAAGTTCCCAATTTTTGCGCAGTCAGTTGTCTTCCATCATGGATTGATTCGTCGCCCACATGTGCATATGGGCTGGTAACGTAGGTGATTTCTGTGCGCAATTTACCAATACTACAGCTAGCTGCAAAGCAAAGGTTATGGATATCTCAAAAACATACACTGGGTTTGGCCATTTCCACTCCCCATGGCACTATTTATGCTTCCGATGTTATATATACCATGATGATGCTCCTCCCAATGCCAAAAAGGTCAGTCCTCTCACCACCGGCCATTTTGACGCCACCCAGGATTTCCGATCAGAAGCCTCATTATCATGTCGGTTGAAACCATATTGACCCCAGTGGGAAAAAACAAAAACGGAAACGACTAGTAATCGCAGATGAAGTCAACAACAAAAATCAGAATAACAAGTCTGGAGGGTATAGGTATAGAGCGCCCTCTCACTAACGCTCTCCCTAGCCAGAGCAGTAAATCCAGACTGCAAAACGCCATAAAACATTAAAAACCATGAAATCCGGACGAGAGAAACTGTAACGAAGCAGGGAAAGCAAGCGCAATTGAAACAATTTCAAATCAAAAGTGGCCTTGATGTTGATGCATAGACTGGCTGTTCCTCGTTGAGATATTGTTTTCAGCTTGTTCGAGTTCGGATGACTGCGGTAGAATCGCGTTGAACCATTCCAGTTGATGGATTTGGATCAAAACGGAGGGGGCCAATTAGGATGATGAGCGAATGACGTCTCTACTCAATTTCCATCCTTGCGGCAATATCTTCACTCACGCCGCGCACCGGACTTTGTCGCATCTCGTCATCCTCGTCTTCATCTTCGCTTTCGCTTTGCAGATACTCGTCTTCGCTGTTTTCTTTCGACTGTGCTGCGTTGAGTGGGTCAAAGTCGATATCCTCATCGGGATCCCAAATCTCCATTTCCGTGTCATCTTCGTCGTCGTCGCCATCGCTCTCAATGACTCTGTCTGCGATGCTGTCACCCAACCAGTAGTTGGCGCGCTTGTTGGCGCCGCTCGATGACACTAGAGACGGACTAATGACTGAGCTGCTCCCTCGCCTCATTCCGTTGGGCTTCAGGGCGGGCGACGAGTGCATAATGGACGGCACACCTCTGACATACATGTATGCGACACGCTTTAGGCCCTTGTTGAAGAAGAAATAGTGCATTCTCCAAATGGCGGCCTCCTCCCCATCGAATGGATCCGTGGCGGGTTGGTAGGAGAAACAGACACAGTCCTTTAGCTTCATCTCCTTATCTACCATGGCCCACATTTGAGGGCCCCATGGGGGGCTGCTGATCGCCGCCGTTCCACCAGCAGCAGCAGGGGAACTGCCATAGTTCCGAAACGATGAGCTCATAGCCGGTGTCAACAGCGACGGCGGGCGCACATTGTTGAGAGTGTTATCAAAAGCCGCTATCGCGCGCCGGAGGTTGCGCTCACGGCGGAAATCGGACGGCCTCAAGACATGCGAGAAGTCGTAGTCGGGGTGGCTCGCGTTCAATGTTGCGATAAGGTAGGCAAAGGTCCGGCGACTTTGTATGTCTGATAGCGGACCAAATGGACTCGATCGCGACAGGTTCAATGATGCCGCCATTTGTTCGCGTTGTGGTGGTGACAGCGAAGCACCAAACTTGAGTAGCGCTGCATGTTTCGACTCGAGTGACTGATCAATCGACTTGTATAATTTCCTGTCCGAGCCAGCGGCTTTCGTTGTGTATAAATCGCATCCTCCATTGACGCGCAAGTCGGGCGTTGTAAAGTTCAGCGCCGACGTCACGGTATCAAAGTCCCGTATAGGAAGGAACTATATAGCATGGTGTGTTAGCGTAAGCGAGAACCAGTACGATTGATTTCCTGTATTTGGCGACATGCCTTCATCTTGGGTAGTGTTGTGTGTGTATGTCGGTGAAAGGAGTTGCTGACGCGAAGAGAAGGCTGCCGCGATGACGTCGAGTGTTGTTGCGCGTATGCGCTCGGTACACGTCTTTGTATCGTGAAGAAGGTCGCAAGCTATAAAATAGTCTGTATGATCCACCTTGTCAAATGCAACGGCAGACAGATGGTGTATGAAGATCTGGTGGTGTTCGTGTAATTGCCTTATCTGTCGGGAATCGTTCCGGGTGTTTGCTGTTTGGGAGCTCGGCTAAGACGACAACAACCAAGCTCGGCCTCTCCTGAATATTCTCGAAAGATCAGACGTACCAGACGATGATACACGAGTGAAGAGAAGAAGAAAGAAGACGATTATGAAAAGGGGTTATGCTGGTATTTGGAACAGTTGCACAGATGGCCAGACAGAGAGACTGGAGTTGACAACACGAACAAAGGGGACGTCGGGACGAATGGGAGGAGCAGTTGGTGATCAGCAGGCGGGTCGTCGGCGATGTTGTCTGACGAGCTGGCAACTGGGTTTAGGCGATTCGGACACTAGTAATCAAGAGCTATCTGAGACAGCCGAAAAGCGCAAAGCTTCTACAATACTACTTTCGGAAAGTCTGCGCCTGTTTTCGGAGACGGCAGGCGCAGAGAACCGTTGACGTGTGCTAAATGATTGCAAGTTAGTTGGTCCATTACATTGTGCGCCAAACTGAGAGACGGCATTGGCGGCCAGCGGCCAGCGGCCAGCGACCCCACGACGTCGTCATTGACGATATAAGGTGTCGAGGTCGTACGAGGAATCGGCTGTGGTAGAAGTGTCCGAACTCTGCCGTCAGCGCAAAGTCACCTTGATTAGTTTCCGATCCAAGGTTCTGGCGGGGTTGCATTCGCATTGCCCATCAAAGCCCATGCGCTGCGCTCTCTCCTTAACCTAGACCGTTTCCGTACGGGTGGGAATCCTCCACCCTCAATCGAACACACCAAGGAATAGGCCAGGCCACGGCAGTGCAGCGAATGAGACGACGCCTAGATGCCACGAGTGGACATCCGTCGGTGTCCTTGAAAGTTGCATGTCCCTCTTGCGAAAACAAGTCGCCAGGCTGTGTGGATTCTGCAAAGTGATGCGACTTTTGTGATCTTGATCAGCGACTCAATTCGACCATGTGCTTTGTTCTGCGCGCATCTGGCGAGTGCGGCTTTCGGCAAACATCATTGCCATCGTAGACTAGCTGGACGACATCACCCCATGGATCGGGTGGTCGCTGAATAAACTACCCCGCTATGATATGCCCCTATCCAAGACGAGTTCATCGCCTAGAGCTTTCAATGCAAGAACAGTTCAAAAGTCTTGTCCAGTCTCGACGATGCAACGCCTCCTGCCTTTCCTTATCGAATCCCATACGCGTGTCCGCCCTCATCGGTTAATATCACTGTCCTCTCCGCCCTGTGAAGTATGCTGCATGATGTGTGTCGTGCAATCAGATGAGACCGTTCGCTTTCAGTGCTGCCTTGATCTCTTTGTCTTGGGAATGCTGTTGAATGAGGAAACAAACGTCTATTAGCAATCACCATGACCAGGTATATAGTCGTATCTCGGAGACCTGTACGCCCGTCGTTATGACAACGCCAAATACCCCCTAATGAGCTTGATGCTTTAATGTACAATGAATTCGTTACATGATCTTCGTGACCTCGTCTTCGACCTGGAGAAGAGAAGAGTATAGATGTTAGCGAGTATAAACCCGGGCAATTGCCTGTCAAGGAGAAACAAGAAAAAGGAAAAAGGAAAGGAAAGACCCGCGCGGCCGTGAGCTTACCTCCATATCCTCTAGCGAGTCCTGCTGCCCTATGCACCGCAGCACGGCCTTCTTGCTGCTCTCCTGTAGTTCTCCTGCCAGCAAGAGCTCGTCCAGAATGTAGTAGGCCTTGGTGAAAGAGAAGATAATGTCCAACTCGCAAACGTTGCCATAGTACTTATCCATCTGCTCGACGTAGCGATGGATGATCTCGAGAGTGATGAGCTCGTTGTCGTCGGAATCGCAGCCGGCGATGAAAAAGAGCGAGGCGTAGCGGCGGTAGACGATCTTGGTGTCCTTGTATTCCAGGAAGTTGCACATTCTCGTTCGCCGGGCGAGGACAAGTTGGGAGACGTCCTTGACGATCTTGGCCTTGTCCTTGGGCGACAAGGTAGAGAACCACTTCGCAAGACGGACCTTGCCCTGTCTAGAGAGCAGAATGAGGTAGCTGTCATGATCTTAGCATCAGGCTGACTGATCCGCCGTGGATGGAGGTGACAAGATCATACTTGATGGCCATGATGTTGATGTTGCCGACGCACCCACCACGAGGAAGACGTAAGCTCTTGGAGTTTTCAGGTTTAAGTTTTTTTTTTCTCCTCTCCTCAGGGGCGGAGGTGCTGCGTCAAGAGATCGATTGGTGGATCCGGGAGCTTGAGATGAGGTATGCGCATCGAATAGTTGCACAGTTGCTCTCTGTCAATTTTGAAGACACCTCGGTTGGCCACGAGGCAGAATGAGGGATGTTTAGGTAAGGCTACGGGGGGTTCGCAATGGGGAGTTTAGTGCACGTAGGAGACCCCCGGAGCGGCGCTAAACTTCCGCCGAGGCATTCCAGTTGAATATTCCCGTTACCTAACAGTGCCCACGCAGTATTGACCTTTGATGATATACCAATGCTTGCGCACATGTCAAAGATGCATGTGTTAATTCTATTCTGTGCTTTTCTTATTCACAGTGGTTCCATTTGCGGAAAATAAACTTGTCACACTTTGATACCATCGACAGCTCCGGTGAGCTACATAATTTAGGTAAGTATCTACGGAACATACCTCCAAGCTACACCTAAGTAGTCCCAGAATGTGGACATGTTGTCAGGTATCAAGACTCCAGATGTCAACCACCTCGTCTCCCTGTGCAACTGTCTGATGTCAGTCGGGGTGGACATTTGCCATATTCGATTTGTGGTACATGGAAAGATCGTATTAGGTCAAATGTTGCAGCGAATCGCGGAATCACTCCATATGCATCCGCGAAGCACGTCTTTGACAGTTTCGTGGGAGATCGAGGCCAACCCCCCCCCCCCCCCCCCCCCCCCCCCCCCCAGTGGCCCCCAAAGAACAGCACCGTTTCCAGCGCCTTTCCGTCAATGTGAGTGGTGCACCCGCCACGCCATACGCCCAGCGAAGGACATTGACAAGGAACAATGTCGAAGCCCCCACTTGTCCGTGATGCTTAAACAATGTTCACTGTCCAATACGCGGGATGGGATATCCAATTCCGGTTGCACTTGCAGAAGAAACTCGCATCGGACAGCTGCTCTGCGGGCGCTGCCTTGCATCAATCCCACATCATCCCACGATCTCGGGAAAGTAGTGACAGAACTACGGAATACAGCACTTTGAAGGACGGCGTCATCAGCTTTGCCTTTGCTTACTGACTTACACCTACCATTACCGATACGCTGCTGCTGTTTCGTGACCTACTCACGCAAATCCCGGTTGGCTCTTCTCGTTGACGACAGAGTATACGACAACTACCGTATAATGTAGGTTATATACCAGGTCAGCTCCCGCAATGCTCATACCGGGATATGGTCAGTTGTGCGATTACCTATCAAGCCAAGCGTGCGGGCCAGTACTATCGTGAAGGATACAGCTCGGCTAGTATCCGTCCAGTCCAGACCGGAACCAGATCAGTTCATCCTCCACGCACCCGACCTATTTTTGCTTACAAACACCGAATGTAATCCGACCTAGGTGCCATATCAGCCTAGGAACTTTTGGAAGTCTTCATTTCTCCCCTCCTCCGCGGAAAGACGAGGTCATGTCATTTTCTGCTTTCTAGTCATGATACACCTGCTTGGTTTTGACTAAGGTTTCGTCCCTTTCTTCTCAAGCATCCATACATATCTAAATACCTACTACTGCATACAAAGAAACCTTCCCGCCTCACTGGTACATGTACCTTTTTTTTTCTTCCTCCGACAGCGCTCAAGTCACCATTGCGTCTTAACCCCACTTGACGTCTAGACATTTTTTGAGTGTACCCCTCCATCCAATGGTCGCGCTTTGGCCATAGAGATTATTATTATATCATTTTTCGTCGGCTCTTCTTTACTCTTACCCTCTTCGAAGCTTGCAATGGGAATCGTCTTTTCTTGCTTGGAAAGACTCGGTCTATACAGTCGCAAAAAGTCAAAGTCTCGAACAATGACTAGATTAATCTTGTCTACCGGGTATGCATAGCAGAGCGCCTTTTGGTTTCCATCGCAATCTTGCTTTTCTTTGTTTTACCTTTTTGGGCGCGCGGAATTCACCTTACTAATTGCTTGTGCGACGACCCAGGAACATCATCTCGGGTGGCCCCTCCATAATCCGAAAACCGGGCGCCTACAGATCCAACCTCGAATTCACCAACTCGCTTCGAAGCAGCTTTCTGGCAGCTCAACAGGACTATGGCGCGGCTGCTCTAGGCGACACAAATGGTGTCGCCACCACCAACGGCACCGCTGCTCCAGTGTCATCACATGTCAATGGCGACAAGAAGACGGCGACCGACGTTTGGACAGAGAAGGTTGGCGACACATTATACGTTCCTCGCATTGACTCGTCATTGTCCGGTCTACAAGAAGATAGAGAGGCGTACGAAATTACGCTGAAACTATTCTTCTTACCGACAGCACCTGTTTCCGAACGCCCCGAATATGTCGAAGCCGCCCTGCAAATGGTTAAGAAAGAGCTGGGAGTAAAAGATACCGACCTGCTAATCGTTTCGTTCCCGGGCATCGCCTTTGAGGGCGACTGTGAATGGGAAGCAGATAAGCTGAATGCGACTATGGGAAGCGAGGAAGATGAGGCCAAAACCTGGGCAACCCTAGAGAAGCTTCATGAAAGAGGCGAGGTGCAAAGGCTCGGTCTCGCCGAGTTTGGCACCGAGAAACTGTCACACTTTATCCAAAAGACAAAGGTCCGGCCAGCGGTAAACCAGATCAACACTAAGAATTGTTGCAACGTCCCGCCGCCCTTGATCGAGCTGGCCAAGAAGGAAAACATAGAGCTGTTGACGCATACCGACTGCACCGATATACTGCCAGGCGGGACACTGCGAGAGCTTCTCGGCCAAGGCTTGCAAGGTGCAGGCATTTTGGCAGACGAGAGTTCCAGCGAGGGCCTCGAGGGTGACCTGATGCCGCAATGGGTGGTGAAATATACTGCGTTCGTAAAGGACCGTGGCGTCATTGAAAACAAGGGCTATTTTGCAGGCGCACAACTGCTTGGGAAATAAACGTAGAGAATCTTTTGAGATGCACTCAAACTTGGCTTCCTAATCGTCGTCATTATGGCGGACTCTTTTTTTGCATTGCGATACACCGTACTCATTCTCTCATAGGGATAGACTAGCATGACTTTACGGAATACACATTTAACATCGTCTCTACCCTGTACTCATGGGTGTTTGAGAACGTAATTAACCCTTCTTTCTTGACACTGGCTCCTTGAGCGTAATCGGCGAATGAATCCAAATGGCAGAATTACTTTCTTTTGTTACGGCTGTAGAATACTATCCCAACATGCTTCTCTTGCGGCCTCTCATTCTCACATCCTCCAGCTTCTTTAGTACTATCGGCGCGCCTTTAAACGTACCTCTGTATCCATCTAGTACAGCAGAAAACAAGCCTTCTGCCTTGGGATGTGTACTCCCGAATGCGCGCTCCAGAACATAGAGGTCTACAGCGCGGTCCTCGTCTTGCGTGCCCTGACTCGCTAGGCCAAAGTCGATAATGACAATCTCACCCTCCAGAGCCTCTGCCCCAGCGGCCTCATCTTCCGCATCAGGCGCAGTATAACCGTTGCTCGGTCCCTTGCCCTTTTCCCATGGCCTCAACATCATGTTACTCGTCGTCAGGTCGCCGTGCACGATTCCGCTCTTGTGCAGCCGGCCCACGGCCTCGCCCATCCTCCGCATGAGACCCAGGAGCTCCTCGACGCGAGGCTCGTCGGCGGCCACCTCGGCGGCACCGTTCTCGCCCTTTTTCTCACGTCCTTCCCGCCGCCGCCGCAGCCACTCGTTGACGCGGACGCGCACGGGGGCGCCCGGAACCCACTCCATGGCCAGGACGCCCTGGGCCTCGTCGACGGCGTAGAGGGCGGGGACGGCGACCCCTTCGCGGCGGCACTTTTGCAGGATGCGGGCCTCGGCGAGGATGCGGTGCCGCGTCAGGCGGGCGTCGAGCAGCGGGTGGCGGTAGGGCTTGGAGGGTCGGTGCTTGAGGGCGCAGGGGAGGGAGGGGAGCAAGTGCGACGTCTTGTACAGGCGGCCCTCGGCGCCCTGGGTGACGAGGATCGGCTCCGTCGCGGCCGGGAAGGTGAGCGCCCGCGGCAGGGGGAAGTCGTGGATGCTGGGCTCTGGGGGCGCCGGGTCCGGCACTGGGGCTGGGATGGGCTCGGCCATGGTCCTCTTGGTGGTTCGTTCGCTCTCTCGCAAGGTTTCAGACTAATAAGATTGGCTCTAGGACGATTTGAACACTTGGCGGGATGATGTCCAGAAATGTGTCCTTTTCCTTTCCCTCTTTGGTTTATCTCTGACGTTGGCTCTAGGTAGATGAAGCTCGACTACTGCTGCTGCGATGTGATGTGACTACAACGGCCTGTGGTGCAGTCGCAAACCAAAAAATTGACCCCTCATCGATAAGCTCGAATTGGATTGCCCCGCCATCACTATCAATCACTTGAGTATACCTACCTTGACCTTAGTACCCGACAGGCTGTGTACGGCACCGACTAGACTGCTAGACTACCCAGTAATTAATCGATTTCCATTAATTAGTACGATTCACATACCAAGGTCAATGGTAGACAGTATAGCATGGCCCCTGCTTTCCAACCTCCCCGACTTATACCGTACGTGCACGACATAGCCCACCAAATGTCCCAGCACTTGAAATGACAGGGAGTTGAAACCATTGGCAAGATCATTTCTTTCTTATATTACGGTTCCTTCGGGTGTCTCGTGCTGGCTTTGTCATCTTATCACTGAAATTCCCGAGGCCGCTGCTTGCCCGTCCCCGTGGCCTACCCCAGTTTCTCTCCTGGTTCCCGCATTGCAAGCGTCTCCGGAGCGAAGGTCGTGGAATCAATCCTTACTCGACACTCTCCATGATACCTGACCCAGCCCGCAGAAACTCACCGCTCATGACTAGCCACTATTAGACAGCTTGGCCGTCCGGCCTTGTATGCTGCATGCAGGTTTCTGTTTGGGTTCTTGCCTGCCTCTTCCTCTTCCCAGCGAGCCCAGCTCTTGCAAAGCGTTGGTTCCAGTCAGGCTTTGTCAGGCCAGTAAGAGGCCACATGACGGCCTGCATGAGCCGCCCGCTGCAGGCATGTTCATGCTTTGTCATTTCACGGCAACGCAGGGCCAGACTTGAGGATGCACAAGTGGCAGCGGGCAGCGGGCAGCGCATTTTTGCAGAGTTTTCTTTGCTTCTCTTGTTCGTAAAAGGAGATTGGCTGCAAAGAGGTCCAAGAGATCCGAAAAGATCCAGAAGTGATCCAGAAGAGATCCAGAAGAAGCCCCTGAGTTATGGATATGCTCAGCGACATGATTCCACTTGACAGCGGGTGGGTTTGTGCAGTGTCTGGTCACTGGTGTCAGCCGAAAAAAGAAGAGAGGCTCTCCACCAGGGTGCATCTCTAGCCACGTATAGAAGACTTGGGTCGTGTGTGTATTCCGCGGCTAGGCCTACAACGCACCGATGATGAGCCTATTGTGGTTGCGATTGTCGGATACGGCCGCTCTGGACCACGAGATGGGCCGAGCAAAGTCTGGCCGTGGTACTTCGTACATTGACCTGACTGTAAAAGTAGGGAGCGAAATAGGAAAAGGAAAACCATTCTTTGAATTAATTATCAAAAGCAGGGGTGTGTTCGGGTACACACACACACACCTACTATGTATGTACACACACGCATGCCACTCACACGACGCACACCAACTTGTTAGTTACATGCAGGTTTGTCCGTCCAAACCAGCCTCTTTTACTCCGCGTTCCCGTCTCTTTTACCTACAAAGAGACTTGGAGGGGACGTCATCCACCTTGTTGCATTTCCCACACGCTTTCTGTCCACCTACTACTACTTACCTTGCCTTTACTCCGTAAATACTGTTGATCGTCGTCTCTCGCTCGTGTGTCGCATGGCCACACTCCTTACGCAGATCTTCTCTACGGCTTCCACGCCATTTCTTGTGCCTCGTCTTCGACCGTCGACCTTTCCTCTTTATTAGGCGATGAATATACTCGTAGTACGGTAGCATCAAGTCAAGCGCGCAAAGGACCCCACGCCACGGACTCTTTTATGCTTGGACAAGTGCTGCACAAAGGACAAAAAAAAAGAACACTTTCACAAAAATGGCGGCAACTAATTCAGACCCGCCCACGCCCCTCTTCTGGACCCTAATCCTCATAATCACCGCCCTCTGCCTTACACTGGTGGTGGCCGCGCAGATCGCCGCGAGATACTCGAGCGCCTACATGGCCGCGCCGCGCGAGATCGTGACCTTTATCGACACGATTGACGATTCCATCCACGAGAACGAGAGCTACGACCGGGACGTGGCGCGGGTGCAGCGCCTCGAGGACAAGGTGCGCCTCGGCCGCCTGCTCCGCGAGATTCAAAAGAGCGGCGACGACCTGCGCGAGGCCCTCAACGGCCTGCTGGTCGATACCGACGAGCACACGACGGAGCTGCGCACCTCGGCCCGCATCCTCTGGGCCGGCCACCGCAAGGAGCTCGAGGAGCGGATACGCCGTCTGGATCTCCTGCGCATGCGCTTCCTGACCGTCTACATGGGCATCATCGCCACGTCCCTGAGCCACCGCGACAAGCAGGCCAAGGAGTCGGAGAGGCTGTCCCAGATCGCCGCCGCGAGGAACATACCGCCGCCGCCGCCGCTGCCCCGCAGCCTGTCCGAGAACCTCAAGACGACGGAGCTCATGAAGAAGAAGCCCTCGCTGCGCCGCCTGCGCGGCCCGTCCATAGGCCACAGCGAAAAGGTGGCGCCGCCGCAGCGCATGGGCTGGATGGGCGTCGTGGCCGAGCTGCAGCGGTCGCCCATCCTCCAGCGGCGGCACGCCTCCATCGAGAGCGCCATGCGGTCCCCGCTGCTGACGCCCCTGGGCAGTCCCGTGCCGACCTTTGGCAGCGGCAACGACGTGGCCCCGCCGCCTTTCAGCCTCGATGAGTTGACGGAGAAGGGAGGCCGAGATTTATAACGAATTTTACGACCGGAATACGTGTTTGCATGACGTATGAATGACACTGGGGCATTTAAAATTTTCAATTTTTGGGGGTCATATTGAGCGTTGAATACCCTTTTAATGTATTAAATATCAGTTTCGCCTTTTTCTTCTTTAACTTCCGATTTTATTATCCTGGGTAACCCTCAGGTCAAGATATAGCCTGTTTCAATGGACTTTTACATTTGATATTATTCGATTTATCTTAAGAGTTTTGATCTGGCAAAGTGGCATGTAATTCACCAATTGTGTATAAGAGACAGCATATAAAGACGTGTAACATCAGATCTTCAGCATTATGGCTTGCATGTGCATTTACATTTACATTTACATCACCAAGTAACAAGCATTTTGACATGATTATAAATATTTTGAGTTTATTCTTTGAGACATGAGTATACACCTCCGTCTCGCTTGTCACTTGTCGTGATACCTAGTATATAATCATGACTAGTGCAAAGGATCATTTGGTCCAGTTGCATTTCTCTCGCCAACTTGAATTACGTGTTATTAGCAACAGAACCACAGTTATCAATTTCTTCGAAGCGCCCAGACAAAACCCAAACATGAGCACCAGAGAAAGGAGGAATAAGAAATAATAACTCACCATCGAGCGCAACCAGGAACCGACTGACACAGTTGTAGCAGCTCACCGTAGCCACAATCTCCACGACCTCCTTGTCGCTGAAATACTTGCGGGCCTCGGCAAAGGTCTCGTCGGCGACGCTCACCTTGCGCGTCATCTCGTCGGTGAGGCGCAGCACCGCCCACTCCCGATCGCCGAGCCCGACCTCGGCGCGCTGGCTCGCCGTCACCGAGTCGAGATCCTCGGCTTTCACCAGCTCCATGGCCTCGGCCGACACGCCGCCTTTCACGGCCAGGGGGGCGTGGTGTCCCCACTCGTACCAGGCGCGGTTGCACACGGCGACCCGGGAGATGGCCAGCTCCCGGACCGCGTCCGAGAGGGTCGTCTTGGTCCGCACGGCGCCCAGGAACGAGTTCCAGCCGTCGGCTACGGCGGGCGAGTGCAGCAGCGCCAGGTCCAGCGGCTGCAGGGGGCGGGGGGCGCGGCGCTCCTTGATCCGGTCCACGATGGCTAGCTCGGCCGGGTCCGTCGTGGTAGGCGGGTCGGGGGTGTAGGGGACGCGCATCTTGGCTGTGGGCGTGGTGGTGAAGGTGCGCTGTGAGAGGTAGCTTGGATGGGAGAAGTAGTTCTTCTTGTGACCTTGTCCGCAACGAGTAGTATTACGGATCAAATGAGACGCCGATAGAGTGCGAGATGAATTGAGTAAGTTGAGATGAGGAGGCATGAGCCGAAGTCGCTGCGGTGTTGTTACCAAAAGTTAATATCTCATGAGATGTATCACCCCCGCGATCTTGTGAGTAACCTCGGCGGGCAATCGTGGGGCCTCAGGTCCCGAATTTCGGAGCCGGGCGTTGTCTGCGGAATATAGCTTAAGCGGGATCGCGGAGTGCGGAGAGGCTCGGAATAGCGTTGAGTAGTATAAGCTTAACTTCGACTTATATGTCATCGCATATTGAATGAAGTCCCGCTAATTACTCGGTCAACGTCTGGTAAAGAATGACTTCCACCAATAATTGGAAAAGATCATTGGCATATTATATTTTGATATATCAGATTGAGTACATTATCAGAATAATCCAAAAACATTGAGATTTGACGGTTGTGTGCGTAGGATCTGCTTTCTATGGATCCATATTCCAATTTCTATTCATGCAGCTTTCTGTGACTCGCGATGCACACTGCAACTTCATATGTGCAAAGCTTGCACGGGAACGCCAATATTTCCGTAACTTGTATGTTTTGCGATGCACTGCGGTCCTCCCACACAGGTGAATAATGACTCAAGCCTCGATCTCTCCCGGCGCCTTCTTGCGGATATCCACCCAGCCCATCCCCCAAGAAGCGGCGAAACATATCCCACCGACCGCCACCAGCATGTAAAACACGGCATTGATGCTCTTCGAGTATGCGAGCAGCAAGCCTCCAAGTTCCGGGCTACCAGCTGGCAGCAGAGCCCGTACCGCTTCGGCGCTTCCACCTGCTGCGAGCGCCGCCTCGGGGCTCACCGATGGTGCTAGAAGCAAGACCTGCTGAGCCAGTGTCTGTGTGAAGATGGCGTTTCCCACGATATTCGAGATGGCCGCCATCAGGCTTTGCACAAACACCAGGAAGGCCATGACGACTGCATTCTGGGCTGGCGTGACCGCGTTTTGCATCGAGATCACAGCCTATAAATCATGAGTTCTTGGTTCAAAAGCTGACATGACATGGCTGTGGGAGAGTTTTCGAGGGAAATTGAGCATAACTTACTGTTTGTAGCGCCATTCCACGTAGACCAAAGAGTATTTGATATCCGATCCACTCTGCTGTTGAAGTATTCGGACCCCAGGTTGATATGAGACCACAGGCAACGGCCGTCACGGCTGCGCCAAGGATACCAAATGGAAGATAGTACCCGAGTCTTGTCACTAAATAGAACATGGATCAGTCTCCAAGCTTTTGTCTCATCATCAAATGTGATATCATGGACAACACGATAAGCCAAGTGCTTGGTAAAAATATGCGAAGGGTGGACCCGACTTACCAAGAGCACCAGATATAATCAAGGTCAGCAGCTGAGTCAGAATAGAGGGTAGCGTGTAAACACCACTGAGCGAAGGACCAACGCCCTTGACAGCCTGAAAAAAGATGGGAATATAAGTGGCCCCAACAGCATTGGTAATGAAGAGGAAGCAGTTGTGAATAGTACTTGTCCACACGATCCGTTTCTTCACGAGGTGGAAAGGTATGAGAGCATTTTCGCCAACATGGCATTCCCAGAAGGCGAACAGAATCGATGTCACGCCAGAACCGACAAACAAACCAATGACGATGGGCGAGCTCCAGCCATACTCGTCTGATCCCCACTGCAATGCAAGGAGGAACATGACAGTAGCTGGCGCAAATAGTGCGCAGCCTGTAAGATCGAGATTCGGTATAATACTGCGGAACAGTGCAAGTGAAAATGGTGGCTTGAGTGTCTCATCTGGTATGTGTGTCAAGCACAGAAACAGTACGGAAACTGCACCAATCGGGAGGTTGCTATAAAAACCTAAAACATGTCAGTCAAGAAGCAAAGAGTGTACGGATCCCCCAAGCATGAGGGTCAATATACTCACACCATCGCCATGTTGCGTATTGCGTCAAGACACCACCGATAAGTGGACCGACAACTATGCCAATCTGGCCGACTAAAAATGATCATTAGTCTATCGTAGATCCCTCACGTCGATAGTTTATACTGACTTGCAAATACAATACCAGTATACACTATAAGCAATGACTTTACATTAGCACCGACGATTTCCATGCAGCCATGTTATTGACAACTCACAAGGCCGCTTCTGTAAAGGCACTGCGCCTGCAATGAGCGTCAACGCCCCATTCTCCAAGCCTGAAGTTCCAAGCCCGGCAACGGTACGACCGATAATGAAGAAGGTCGATGAAGTCGCAACACCACAGAGCAAGGAGCCGACTTCAAAAATGGCGACAAAGACCAGGAAAGTTCGCTTGGCGCTGAGATAGGTGTATAGCTTTCCGGTGAGAGGCTGAAGAGCGGCACTATGAAGAATTTACATCAATACCCCATTTTGCATATGAAGTGAAAAGTTTGGAAATTTTGGTGTCGCAGTAATCTGGGTAAGAGCAGGCCAAATGCTTACCATGAAAGCTGGTAAGCTCCTCCATACCATCCAACACTGTCATGATACATAGGTTAGCGGAGCTCTTATGCTTGTATGACTCTGTACATACTCTTGTAGTCTATGAAAGTCACTCGTTATGTAGGGAATGGCCTAGATAGTGGGCCGAATAGATGTTCGTCAGCGATTTAACCGTTGGGCCTTAAACCATGATCGTTGTGGAATTGACAATGTAAGGAAATGGGGCGGGCATAAAATCTGATGATTGCACATGCTCACCGTAGCGATGATACTGAAATCTAGTAAGACAATGAAGAAGACGGAAACGATGCCAAAAAGGGCAGCAAAGAGCTTGTAACCACTGATGTATTCCTCATCCTCCCTACCGAAGTCGTCCGAAGCGGTAGGATTTGCGGTGATGCCTGCCGCGGCCGGAACAGTGTCTGATGCGGGAATTCCAAGAGCAGGCTTTTCAAGATCTGTGAGAGTCTTCTCCGGTGTGTTCATAATTGCCTCCGGTGCCGTCTCTTCTGTTTGGTGCTGTTGCGTTTTCTCCGTAGATGGCTGCGGCGAGTCCAATCCATCTTCAAGCTTTGATGACAATTTGGGAGACACTGCCATGCTTTAAAAGTATGATCTGAGGCCTTCGTTTGCTCCTACAATCTGTGCAAAGCGTGTTGAGCTTAGGTAGAGAGGCCAAAAAGAAATATGATAGGATGTTAGTGGGGAGTTCTTCAGAGGGTTGCCCGGTGACCTTAGCAGTATTCCGAACCCCGACTTGCCAAGAGACAGAGCGCTGCACCTTCCCGCGGCGCTCGCATACTCTTTCCACTATCCACCATGAATTGTCAAATCTCCAATGTGGCAAAAACTCGCAAAATGGGTATAAACCGGGAAACTATACAAACGTGACTCATCGGCTCCGAAAGCAAGATAATAGAGAAAAAAAAGGAAAAGAAGAAGGATTAGCTTTTACTTGATCATTGCACTAATACAAGCAACACATTCTCATTTTACTCTTTGAATCTGAGTACACTTTCTTCGGAACCTCCTGGTGGAGAGACGTATTTGAATGACAGGCTATCTATCTATATGATGACTCAGGCATATTTTTCTTTTTCTATTGGTGGTGACACATTATCTTCCTCCACGCCAAAGCCCAGATGTCCATATGGTTGGTTGTCATTCTCGAACTCGGTATAGAACTCTGGCGGCATCTGCACAACGCCCCATCGCACTCTACTGCGGGCGATCTGCTCATACACATCCTCTTTTGCCATGATGGGTGTCTGCCGGCCACTGAGCAGGCTGGCCTGTGATGTATGTCTGCTGAAGTCGCGCATCTCAAAGTTTTCGCTTACTGGGCGGCTGCTGTGGGGAGTCGAGAGGTTCTGGTTGTCCCAGTCTGCGAGTTGTAGAGAGTTGCGCTTCACTTTTTGCGTGTCGCCCAGGGGAGAGTACGGCGGCGGCGGTGCCTCAAGTCTCGAAGGAAGCCACCTCCACGATCTTCGATTTGACTTGATCGACTCATTGGAGTATGAGACTCCTCTTCTTGCCGCGTTCGACACGGCAGACACATGACAAGCAGCGCTGATGGCGATTGAATTGCTGCCCACGTTGATGGAGCCGGTAGGTAGTCTCTTGAAGGACAGCGCGATTGGGACGGTGACAAGCGTGAGTGCGACCACCAGCATTAGTAGTAAAGACCAGGCCGAGTAGCCGACTACAACAATGGTGTCGTCGGGGAGGCTGGCATCGTGCTCGGAATCCACAAAGCCGTTATTGAAGTAGCCTGGGGCGCATAAACAATTAGAAATATATCAAGAGCGCGTCAATGCAGAGTCGGTTACTTACCCCCAGCAGAGACAAATACATAGATGGTGTTGGACAAGATCCAATGTAGTAGTATGCTACAGAGGATGAGTGGTATGGAGTATTTGTACGGAAGTTGTAATCTGTAGGTTGAAAATTGCTCGCCTCTGTGCTTATTAGCATTTCTTCTTCTTCGAGTATTCCTTCAAATCGCGCTTACTTTGGATCGGTGACACGGAGCGGATAGTATCCTTGACTGTAGCTGGCCCACTCTTTTGCCATTTGTAGCCTCGTAAATAAGTTGTTGTAAGCGAGGTAGCAGAAAGAGAGCAAGAGTTGTGGGCTGTTAGCAGTCAACACAGCTGACGAAAAATCCCACTGAATTACGTTGATGAACGGATTCGAATCGCTTTCCAAAACCTCTCCACTTCTGTATACATGTCAGATATCCATGCAGATATAGGTAACATGGCAAGGCAGTGAGTGCACTTACAGATGACCCAAGCCACTCATGGCTGAATTCAGGAAGAAGGAAATCACTCCTATACCCACAGCGAAGAGTGCATAGCTCGAGAACCAGACTGAAATGGGCACAGCCCGGGCGCGACGATGCAAGTGCGCCACCCATTCTCTTGGACCGTGGATTTTGGGAGCGTTGTAGTTCGAACTCGAAAACCAGGCCGAGATGGGCTCAGTCCTGGCGCGATGATACACGAGTGCCACCCATTCTTTTGGACCATGCATTTGAGGGGCATTGTAGCTTGAGGATGGCCTCCGGATATCTCGCTGTCCAACCGTGCACATTCCTACGGTTGTATGATCTGGATGCTCGATGAAAGAGACAACGGCATCTCCCAGAGTAACAAGTGGAGCCTGGTCGCGGCGGGCGAGCACAACAGTGACAACAACAGCCGTGACCGTCTTGGCGAGCACACAAATCGTCACTGCGAGCAGTAAGACGTTTGATATGCCAACGTGACAAGTCTGCTCGACGTGCTCGGTTAAGCAATAGCTGACCGTCAAGTTGGAGGCTCCAGGGGTAAGTCCGTTCGTAAAATTATTCGGAGGGTAATAATACGGCCAGTAATCATAATCGCGGTTCATGGTGTTGTTCACCTCGTTCAAAGTTGTATCATCGAAGAAAGCAATCATCCACGGATCATTGTCCGTTTTTTTATCGATTGGTCCAAGCCTGCCCTCAGATTTGCCCCACGAACCGGTACATGTGTCTCCACATGTCACGCCCGTCGTCAATTCATAAGATGCCGTCATCTAAAGTCTCGTTAGTGAGTGATAGCGACACATTGCGGCTTCTGCGATATGGTGAGAAATCTCTCGTCCTCGCATTTCTCTGATTCAACGTACCGAGCATGGTCCAGCCCACCAGAGCGAGTTTGTTTCATTTCCTGGAAGTATAGGATCCCACAATTCGGTCTGGTTTGCCAGCAAATGCCACACTTCGTCACGAATCCACCCGTCTTTCTTGTCCACAACAACAATCACATTGCGGTGTTCTTTCAGGCCGTTACACTACAGAGTAAGCAGTCATTCATTAGCATGTGCCTTTTTTTTTTTTTTTTTTTTTTTTTTCCCAATATAGGGGAGTCATCATCTATATGGACGTTGTGGCTTTGGATTAGGGGAAAGAGTCATCAGTGCTAGGTATTGGAATCCATAGAGGCTGGGGTACCAATTCGAAAGCCATGACGAAAGTTCTTACCGCAAAATAATAATTGTAGCAATCTTGGGCGGTCATTTTGTCCCATTGAGATCCTTGAGAAGCCATGGCAGATACGTTGCGGTGATCGATGGATGTGCGGTCACTATACCGCGTCATGTCAACACTTGCTGTGCTGGAAAGGACACTGTGCGCCGGGTCAGTTCCGTATGTGCCATCGAACCATCCAAGAGGGATTAGGGATGCCCCTGGTGGATAGAAGGGAGTGTCGTCAATGAAACCCTCGCTCGCAATAGCCATTTGGTACTCGGAGTCACGCTGATCTGTTTGGAAGATCAGGGAGTTGAACAGCAGATGCAGAGGTATGGAAGACAGCAGCAGCAAGATCCAGCAGTATGTCTTGAACCTGCTCACTTGGAAGGCATTCCTCACTGACGGTACGCCTATGCCCATCCATGAGCCCTTTGCGTGGACCTTGTCAAGCTCGCTCCTGGAGGGCGAATTCAACACCTGCACTGTTCGAGGCTTCGGCATTAGCAAGTAATTTTCTTATAGCACTAGATAATTCCTTACTGAAGAAATTCGAAGATGCGAATATGGCCGTCGACACTGCGTTCAGGAGCAAATGTAGCACCACGTTGAGTTGCGCTGCGGTGCCGCCGTCGCAGGTTCCCTCGAAGAACAAGAGGGCTTTGGTGACACCATGCGACCGCCTGGCTGACACAATCAATGAGACCAACAGTATCAGTGTGATGACGCTCAGAACAACACTGTTGGTGTGTGCAGCGCGTTTCCATCCGGTCACCCTTTGCCCCCGATCATGGCCGAAGCGTACAAAGTCCATATCGCCCACCACCCAATTCTGGCATGTGTCCTTAGCCCACGGACGCTCACTTGCTCTGCAGTGAGCAGATCCCGACCTGGAGCTCAATTGTGCTGGTTTGTTCTGGGGCTCTCAAGACGAGCGGGCGTCTTCGGAATAGTTATTGGACAAAAGTTCGAGAGACAGCATCAATAGTTCAGGGTTCCTACTCAACCCCTAAGCATTCTTGTCGTATGAGCATTTGTTGTCTGGGCATAGCACAGCGCATGAGACGAGTCTTAATGCATCCGAAAAGTTTGCCTCTCGACAAGAATTCCGTCCAAGACATCGGATTGGCGAAATCAAAAAGGACACTGCTGTGCCGCCTATGACATCAACTCTTGAGCCTCTAAGACATTCAGAGCCTCTCGCATCCTTGACGCGATCCATGTACGCTGCATGGCGTGGGAGTGGTACAGACGCAGGGAAGCCATGCTATGTAAGCGCAGCCCACCACAATGCGAGAATCCTTTCCAATACCTTACTTAGTGGCTTCCATAGTGGCTGGTTGATAATCCCCTAATCCTCTATTTTTAGTGCAAACCCCAACGCTTATGCTTAATGATAGGTGGGTTGAGCGCTAATGGGAGCATTATTATGGATACTGCCGGCATCCTCCACAGATTCGCACTGCTAATTTCAAATGTGACCAGCAGCCGCAGGCTCGTATCTACTATAACACTGGATATACACGCACTTCTGTAAAGAGCCTTAAACTTAGCAATCAAGGACTTGAAGAAAGAGGTATAATCGGCTAAAGATCTGTTTCCAGTTGTAAAATGCGTCAGAGGCATGTCCAATAAACTGTGGCAATTTCTCTGCGGCTAGATCGACTCCTGCTGCCTTACACACGTAGATCCACCTTGGCATGCAATATCATATCATCAATTGTCACATCATGTGCCTCAACCACTGTAGCATGCCATATGTCAGCGGTTATCTGGTGTTGTGACGCCGTGGAGACAGCAATTTCCATGATGGCTCGGAACTATACTTCCTCGCTCCGGGTACTGGATTCATTGATAAATGTTGAACTACTTCTAGTGCTTCTCAAAGATTGGAAAAGCTCATTTGAGTACGGTAGTGAGAGACTCTCATGAGTTTGCCCTTACCTTGAGTTGTTGTACTCGACAACTTACCAATCGGTCTTCGCAGACTCACATTTTGGAGAGCGATGCCGTCTGGAAATTTGGGATCTTGAAGGCTTTGGGAGTAATCGCAACCATTTGCATGATCAAAATCAAGTAAATAGAATAGATATTTTGTCAGTGAGACCACAACAACAGTCAGTGGTAAAAGCAACAAAATCACGCGGAGAACCAAAGACGACTGGAAGATAGAACAATTTTTATTCCTGTCTATCTTCTGAAAGCAACGCAAGATCCTTGTTTGTCTCGAGATGAGAGCGCGACTATTTGCAGAATTCCCCAACTGCAACATTTCGCCCATTTTGTACAATTGACTAGTCCATAGAGATGGACAGCCTTGTCAATCCAGTAACCACATATTGATGTAGTCAATGACATGAACCTCCAAATACAAGAACCAGAACAACGGCCTGTCATGGCATTCCCCTTGCCACGGATCATCCTTCACACTCATAATCCCTTCCTGAGCCAAGCGCATCGCGAAGCTCAAAGTAGCTGTAAGAGTTACTTACCAGCCACCGGCAGTAGGGGCCCAATCCTGCTGGCCTGCACCGTAGTCATCTGTGGTCTGATCTCCACCATGGTCGTTCATGGCCTGAGAAGGTCCACCGTAGTTGTCTCCAGCGTCGCCATCAATGTCCTCAGTGGGAACAGGCTGCTTGCAGCGGACCTTGGTGTGACCCATCTCACCGCAGTTGGAACACTTGACTCGGGAATCTGTAACAGGTGTAAGTACTCAATGATAGACAGTATGGAATTGCAATGAAATCACTCACAGTCACGGGGCTTTGGACACTCGCGTCCAGTGTGGCCCTCTGCATCGCAGTTGCGGCAGATGATCTTTCTCTCCTCAGTGCAGTCTTTGGCACGGTGGCCCTCCTGACCACAATTGTGGCATGCGCCACCACCGCCTCCTCCTTGAGGACAGTCGCGGGAGAAGTGACCCTCTGTCAGAAGTGTCAATATTCATGTTTGTTGGGCTCATGTTTGATAACTTACTCTCGCCACACTTGCGGCAATCAACATTGGCAGGGTTGGGAGGCTCGGGACCTTATGTATCATTAGCAAGAGACCTCAACAAAGGAAAACATACATTGCTTCGACTCACACTCAGAAGCCTTGTGGCCGGGCTGCTGGCAATTCTTGCAAGCGAACTTGTCGATGCGAGGTTGAGGGCCTGCTTTGTCAGAACAGCTTGAAACTGAATATTTTCAAGTAAGGCAAACTTACAGTCGCGGACTCGATGACCCTCCTCTCCACAATGGAAGCACTTGACCACAGGCTGCTCCTTCTCGACCTTTTCCTCGGGACAATTCTTAGAAATGTGACCGTACTCCGAGCAGTTGGAGCACTTCATCTTGCCGCTATCAACCGGCTCACCAGCATCATTGAGGCGCTCCATGTTCTCAGCGGCATCCTTGGGGAAGAACTGGCGCTCTCTCTCGCGAAGGGGCTTGTCCTCAAATCGGAAAGTGACTGTATACTTCTTTCCGAGGTTTCCCTGGAGGTCCATATTGGTCAAGGCGCCGACAAGCTGGGGCTTTTCAATGGCAATGATGTAGAGGGGATGGCCCTGATCGCGAAGGCCCTTCTCGACGGCCTGGTAGGTGGTCTCGGGAGTGGACTTGATGTACTCCTGGAAAGCCTCCTTCACATCATCCATGTCGCGGATCTTGGCTGCCTCAACCATCTTATCCCAAGCCTTATCTGCGTCAACGTCTTCAATGTGAGATCGATTAATGATGCGGGCGTTCTCGCACTCAACGGCCATGTGACCTGGTAAAATTAGAAAAGTTAGTCGATTTGTAGTGATGATGAGGCGGCTATTCTACTCACCTTCCTGGCCACAGTTCTTGCAGGTCATGGGCGGGCGGTCGGGACAGTCGGCTGCGCGGTGTCCCTCCTTGCCACAGACGCGACACTCTCCAGTGAACTCACGCTCCACGCGAGGGTTAGGGCAGTCTGCCTTGTTGTGGCTATAATTGTAAGCAGGGTGATCCAGATGTTTCAACAACTGAGGAACAACTCACCCCTCCTCACCACAGTTGTAGCAGGCACCACGGGGACGATCTCCACCCTCACGATCTCCGGCGCCGAATCCGTTGTCGCCGCCATCGAAATTGGCATTGTCGTAACCAGCACCGGCGTTGAAGTTGTCATTGCCGCCACCAGTCCACTCGTCACCGCCACCATGGGCGTCAGTCTGGCCCCAAGACATGGTTGCGTCTCTGTCTAGTCTGGTCAAGTTAGTCTGTGTGGTTTAGTCAAACGTTTTGACGCGGTCAGTTCCCGCTAGGGGGGAAGGGCGAATGACGATAAGGTTGTGAGTGAGGTGGGCTGAGGTCACCTCAGATGAGAGAGCTCAGGATAAATTGTAATGAGAAAAGAAAACGGTGCAGAAGAGCTGGATGGGAAGGCGCGCTCTGCGTTCGAAAGCCCACGAATACCCCACTACGAGTTCTGCTCTCAGTGTTTCGGAAGTGAAGGTGAGAAGCGTCGGTAAGAATACCAGAGACGAACCAACGCCTTCAAGTAACGGAAGTGATGGTGGGCAGTAGAGATGAATGAATTGGACGGAAAAGAGAGAAACGAAATAATGCTCCTTGGGTGGTTACTCATGCTAGTCTCGGTGGCATTTGTGGGTAGAGCTGCGCTTTGGTCCACCAGCGACGAGAATGTATTATTTTCTTGCCAAGAGAGGCACAGAAGTGACGGAGAAGAGAAAACAAAAAGGTAGAAGTGGGAGATGGGGGATCATGTGATATGTAGCGGAAAGGTGAGAGATCAAGAGAGAACCATGGCAAGATGGCGCGTTCACTTACCTGGGCTCGGCAATCGTTTGGAACTTTCGGGCTGCTGCAGAACCAACTTGTCTTTTGTCTCAACGATCAACCTGAAGAGTTGATAGAAGAGAGAAGATGGGTTGTCAAGAGAAGTGACGGGGAAAGAAATCCACTGGGCACAAAAGCTGGAAGCTGTGTGGCCAAAGGTCGTGTTGTGTTGAAGGGGAGAAATTTTGAAACAGCCCAACAGCCTGGGAAAGAATTAAATAGGGCGGCCACAAATTCGATGCCTGATTCTATCCAACCTGGATTCGGTCGATGCCTCGAAGCTCAAGTCTCTGGACTAAAAAGTCGATAGGGCAACAGAAGTTCAGTGGCCGTCGGCTGGAGGATTTCAAGATATGCAGCTATGTACGCAGAGAGCCGACGAGCAGGTTCAAAATCTTATTGGATACCTACCTAGCTACGTTGGCGGCTTCCTGCAGCTGTCAAATATGCCTGGCCTGTGTTTGAGAAACGAAGGAAGTTGCGAGTCACTGAAGTAGATGGGAAGGCACCCAAGTAGGTATGTTGTCATTTGGATGTCCTTACTTATGCACTCAACTTCCAGTGGAGAAGGTTGATCTTGCAGTGAATATTGATTGCATGCAACCATGGGCTCTGCACACTCTCGTTACATGTTGGACTATGACATTAAAGACATGTTGCCTTGTCTATCTGTTTTCATGTTATCTCTGGTGCACACATTGACCACTTTTTCATGGACGGATTTGATAGAGTCAGTGAATATGCCATGCATATAGGAACTCCATCCGTCCTCGGCGCTGATATAGAATTTCGCTACATATACCTGCTATGCTCTACCTTGGCATAACTTCTCAACTCTCAAGTTCCACTATTCTACTAACCCATTTTCGTCTCTTGATTTTCAGGTTGTAAAAAGTGCTAACTCTCCTCAAAGAAAATTTAAGATCCATCCATATATGCAGGAAAGAGACGCCGACTAAATTTGTTTTACCCTGAACCTCTCATAGTAGACTGATGATGGACATTGAAGTGATTCTCAATAAATCATGCATGTGCGTATAGATCTACAACTGACTAGAATCATATTTCCATTAGCCGATTACCTGTTTATTGAACAAGTGCCTCCTATTTCACTGACTTGTACTCGGGAAATTTTGCGTCTTCGTCAACGACGTTCGTTGATTTATGATAGTGAATCAACGATCAGTCATTAATTGCCTACAAATGAAAGGGATCGCAAAGATGAGGTGCAAACCAATCTCCAGCATCAACTTTATACGGATACTGTGTCACATGACATCTATGCATGCAAGCATCGAGGTCGCGATTTCGCAACTCAGTCGCCAAACACCAAGACACGACCGAAATCGTGTGTAGTAGACGGGAGGACTTCACTAATAATTATGCTGAAATACTTGTAATTTCCAGTCATTTGCAGAGCATTGGATGTAAGGTCTCGAGGACCTTGGTACCACGTGAACACATCTTCATCCAGCCTTTTACCTCACGCGAGTCAACACCAGAGTGCCATAGGATATGTCAGACCAAAGACTTCTCGCTGGAACGGACTCACGCTTGCTCTAACAATGACCCCATTGGTGTCAATATTCCCAAATATGTACATGTCAACCATGAGAACGGACTAAAACCCGGTCTCGCGGAGTGATAACCGCCACGCCTGGAACGGGCCTTGGCTTCTTCGCTTGGCAGCCCTGACCGTGGACCCAGCTGTATAGTTTGGACATGCAGCGGCATTTTCGGGATGCGACCCTGAAGAACAAGAGATGCCACATCGGATGATGATTTAAGCGACCCGCCCGTCACTCGATATTGTTTCTCGAAGGTGCTGATGTGCCACAGGCATTAGATCTCCCTGGGCGTTTGCAAAAAAAACAGTTGCCGCTCATTGTTTTACTGTGTAGGTGCGCATCGGCCACCCTAGTCTTGGCCTGGGCTTTGGCTTGCCCGAAAAGAGCGATTCGGAGTCCCTGGCGCCGGCGTGATTGGCTGCCCAGAGGAGACGATTCACTTGCCGAAGAGCGGAGTCTACCTAGGTAATAAGTCGACACGGCACAGCGTTAATGACAACGCTCCCTTTTCATTCACAGATAACTGCTATGCCAGTGTAAAACCATAGTCGTAAAATTGCTGGAGTCATGTCATTGTCATGCAACGAAAAGCGAATCCCAGGTTTGCTAAGAACCAATTTTTTTTATTGGAGAGAAGGTAGCTCATGCTTCAGGGCGACTCCTTGCACAGGGGTTTGATTAGCTGAGTTTTGTATTGATGATCTAGTATACATTCGCTAGCGCGTGCAACATTTAGAGGGCGTCCAACATCAAAAATGTCACTGCAGGTTCAAAAAGCTTGGCCATGCGCTTGTCACTTTTTCTCAACAGGCACAAACGAGGGGACCAAGTGGTGATCGGTTAACAGGCCACATCAATTTATCGCGTTCCCGTCATCCTTGCTGCAACGGGGTGCGGAGAATCCCTCCCCTTCCTCCTCACTGTCAACTGATACTTAGTCCGCCTGTCCAGGGGCAAAGACTCTCCACTCCCCTTCAATATAGAGGGGCGGCATGCCTATTGATGGAATTAAAAAGTTACACGACCCTGGGCACTTACATCAATCAGCTTCTTCCGTGAATTGGAGCAAATGACTAAGTCGACGCGAACCACACCATGATGGATCGCTAGGTAGCTGCCGACTATGCGGCTCAAGTCTATACCCGACCGCATCCTTGCCATGGCAGAGTATAAGTAGCAGCACATTGGGACGCCGTCTTGAAGCGCTGCTTTCCTGCAAAGTTGACTCCACCGGTTTCTAGATACATTGTACTCTGGATATTCACAAGATGAAGTACTTTACAGGTCTTCTGGCTCTGGCTGCGGCTGCTTCGGCCCAGCAGCCTTTGTATGCGCAATGTGGAGGTCTCACCTGGACCGGCGCAACGACCTGTGTCTCTGGAGCCGTATGCCAAGTCCAGAACGATTACTACTCACAATGCGTTCCTGGTGAGTCCTTGATTTTGCAACTTATAAGCAAAACTGCGAGTCTCTAATCATCAAAACAGGCACCGCTGCCACGACAGCCACCTCCACCGCGGCTGCAACAACGACGAGCACAACTGCGCGTAGCTCTACGACGACTTCTGCCGCCACCACAACCACAAAGGCCACCACCACGACGGCAGCGACCACCAGCACCAGGACGTCAACTGGAGCGTCCACGGCCACTGGATTCCCGAAGACAGACGGTCTGAAGTTCAACCTCGACGGCGTCACCAAGTACTACCCAGGAACCAACAGCTACTGGATCTCGTTCCTCACGAGCAACGACGACGTTGACTCGACGCTGGACGACCTGGTCGACAATGACCTGAAGATCCTGCGCATCTGGGGCTTCAACGACGTCAACACGGTCCCCACCGACGGGACCGTCTACTTCCAGTACCTGTCGTCCAGCGGCTCCACCATCAACACGGGCGCCGACGGCCTGGAGCGCCTCGACTACATCGTCTCGGCCGCCGAGGCCCGGGGCATCAAGCTGGTGATCCCCTTTGTCAACCAGTGGGACGACTACGGCGGCATCCAGGCCTACGTCAACGCGTTCGGCGGCAGCAAGACGTCGTGGTACACCGACGCCGCCTCGCAGGCCCAGTACCAGGCCTACATCAAGGCCGTCGTCTCGCGCTTTGTCGACTCGCCCGCCATCCTGGCCTGGGAGCTCGGCAACGAGCCCCGCTGCAACGGCTGCGACACGAGCGTCATCTACAACTGGGCAAAGACCACGTCCGAGTACATCAAGAGCCTCGACTCCAACCACCTGGTCACCACTGGTATCGAAGGGTTCGGTCTTCCCGGCGATGGATCGTATCCTTACACGTACGGTGAGGGAACTGACTTTGTTGCCCTTTTGAACATCACGACTCTGGATTTCGCCACATTCCACTTGTACCCCAACTCCTGGGGTGAGGATTATGACTGGGGCAACGACTGGATCACGACTCACGGTGCTGCCTGCGCAGCGGCCGGAAAGCCATGCTTGTTCGAAGAGTGTAAGTCACTGGAAAAGCAGCCCGTATTTCGGGATTTCAGCTAACTTTATCGTAGATGGTGCACCGACCAACCACTGTTCCATTGAAGCACCATGGCAGGCGACCGCAATCAGCACAGAGGGTATTGCTGCAGATCTCTTCTGGCAGTTGGGAGTTACGCTCAGCTGGGGAAAGACCTCCGACGACGGCAACACCATCTTCACAAACACCTCGGACTGGACTTGTCTCGTCACGGATCATGTTGCTGCTATCGATGCCTTGTGAGCGCTGATATAAGCAACATGAGAGGCCGACCTGTCGAGGGGCCATGTCAGCCAGCACAAGCTTTTGATTCACTTGTACATACTTTTAAATCTGTCAATACAACGTATCACCAACTCCATTTCATCCGGGCTGAAATTTTGCTTTGCTTCACGGTGAAAATTATGCGTTGAAGAATAATTCGATTTCAATAAACAGCATGTTGGCCATTGCTTTACCATTATAATTCGAGAAATCGTCCAATCATATTTGATATCGGTCTCGACCAGGCTGGTCCACGGCCATCGTAGGTGCTGGTCGAGGACCACTTATTGAACTATCTGTCCCTCGACCGCCGATCAATTATAATACACCAAGGTTTAGTACGGCGCTAGCGGCCACAAGCTCCGATCCGTATAGTATTACAGTACTTCTCCTTCCAAACTTCGGGCCGAAAGGCTTGTTTGGTGCACATGGGCGGCGCGCAGAGTTTCGATTGAGGATGACGCTCCTTGCTTTGGAAGCCAGGCTTTCGGAGCTTAACTTCAGACGCTCATTCAATACTGCACTGCGCCTGCAACATTTGGTCAAGGGCAGAGGCAGTCGGTCCTGCCTTACATGCTTCCTGGTTCTAGGCAAACTTCTTCGTCCTAGGCATGAACTCTGCAGTGGTCCGAAATCAAGGAATATGTGTATCATCTTATTGCAGCGGTATCTTCTAGTGTGTGTGCAAGACCGCGGGAGCAGGCGTGGCGGGTGATACTCCATCATGCATGTTACCAGCTTGATTGGGTATATTGTGGCCATGTTGCGCTTCGCCATATGCTGGGAGCACCTGCGAAAGAGGCGTCATACTCGTATCGTGGGTTGTGTGTGAAGAAACGTAGTCGTGTAGCTCTATATCGTTGGAATTTTTCTGTGGCGGCGAGTATGCGGGCGGTGCCTCCCCGAGCTCATTTAAACCTTCTTCCCGACTGCCTATACCAATACCGACTCTTCTGCCGTTCCTTGGTCCGTCTCCAGCCCACTGCCAGCGTGTGTTTGTCGAACGTCGTACACGGTTAGGACCCAGTGCTTCCAGATCTCGCTGCAAAGCGACCATGCCATGCGAGGTTCTCTGCTTATTCCGCCTCCTGTAGCGGAATACGGTAATGACTATCGCGGCGACGACGAGTATGCAAATTGGCACGAGTATCCAGGCAAAAGGACTGGTGCCAACGTCGAAAGCACTACCTGACGAATCGCTGTCATCATTGCCAAGATTGGCGTTGTCTCCGGCCCCTCCAAAGGACATGATGAGGAGTGTCGAAAACGTAGTGTTCCTCCCAGGGTCAAGTATGTGTAGGTTTGGGAGAAACTCGCCGCACCCCGTCGAGTCAAGCTATGACTGAAAGGGAGCGAAAGAGATTGAACGGCACCTCGATAGGTGATATAAAGACTAGAGCATGGTTAGAGAGCAAAGTCAATAAACTTTGAGACTCCCCGTTGATGGGTGGTTGGGGAATGGAGCTTTTTGCGACTATTTGCTGTGCTGCGCGCCAAAAGAAGTTGGAGCTTGCGTAATGCACCGATGAGGGACCAACCGCAACCGCCTTCAACAAGCCTGCCAACGAGGTCTGTGATGGGGAAAAGCACGTTGAACGGGACACAATATGCCGCCTCGGTGTGGTAGCAAGGAATGCGAAGCAAGATCTATTTAAATGTGGTATGAAAATGGTCTGTCTATCTTACCAAGATATATGCTTTTGCGAAGCGATGACGTTTGCATCCAGTGGGATGGAGTATTCGGTACTACAGAAATGTGGATCGGGGAGTAGCAATAATGCTACATTACTGCCCGGAAAGTTGATACCAGTGAAGGTTATTGCCGGTGGCCTTGACTGTTTCAGGATCGCGAAGATACACCTCAACTTTAGAGGACCAAAGTCGATTTGGGCCACAATGTCGGTGGAAGATGGATCATCTACTAATTCGAGAAATTATAGAGTGAAGATTGGTGGTTTCGTAGGTAGATAGGTGGACGGAGGTATTCGTACAGTAGTTCCAAGATGGAATGCCGGTCGACCCGGCAGCAAGCACCCCTCCGCCTCAGTGCATGCCATGTGCGCAAGTTCCAGGACATCCCACAGGCTCGCTGGATTTTAGCTAAGGTTGTTTCTGCGATTGTAGCGCGAGCTTTAATCCCGAATGTTCCTACCAAAGACGTTGAATGCCTAGTACCCGACCCGACGTGCCTGCGCATCGAAACGTGGATGCGACTGTGCACAAGTGTGTATTTTGCCGTTGCTCCCCGGTGCCCACAAGGCGTTGCCAAGCACATGCATCCCGTATCTGCTTTATTGCATATGTTCTACGCCTAGTCTAGGTGGATCTCTTCTCTTCGCTTCTGCTGGCCATCACCAACATTCCACCCAGTATCCAAACCAACGTCAGCCAAGAAAGACATCTACAACCCCGTAGCATCACTGTATTCGCTATTGCCTGCTTGTTTCACGAATCAATTGAGCAATTTGACTCTTTGCTGTAGCGCAGCATATCTCCAAGATGCCGAAAGCGCGCAGAGGTAAGCTCTGTTCCGCATGATTCGGTGAAGAGATGGCTGAGCCCAGAATAAAAGGTGTACTCGTCGAGTGCGATCCATCCATCAAATCAATCATCATGAACATCGACAGCGAAAACAACGAATATATTCTGCATGATCTTGATGATACACACCTACTCATTAACGAGAACAAGGTTCAAGATCTGAAGCGCAGGCTCGACGACGTAGGATGACTTACTGCGCAACTCCGTTTTCATGTCACTAACCATAATGCAGCGTCTCAAGGAGACCGTACAGGAGATTGAACGGGATTCAGACTCTGATCGGGACGTAAAGGAAGGGGAGAGGAGACGATAAACTGTACTTGGGCTTCACACCTCGCTTTCAGTCATACATGCACTCCACGGCGTTTGGCGCATCGCATTTCCATCTCTATTCTTCAGCGAACAGTGTCAAATTCAGAGCCTATGGAACCATCTTTCCTGTAGCTCGGACTTGTACAGCTACTTTTTCGCCATTCACGGCTCGTCATTTTACAAGCTGTCATCAGTTCAGTCGGATCTTTCAACTACAGTTTCTCGAATCGCGGCTTCGTCTTCTTCAGCCCGGATAACAAAGCAGCCTGAACATCATTTGCCTGAAGCATAGCAGAGTTCCAAACAGCTGTGTACTTGAGACCTATTCATACATCAGCAAACGAATCATCTCAAGACCCTTGGGAGAACAAAACTTACTGTCTGCAATGGTGTTGTCCCTGGCGTGGTTAATCAACTCCTTGGTTCCCTGCACAGCAATAGGACTCTTGGTGGCGATGAGACCAGCCAATTTAAAGGCGGCTTCAACCGTCTTGGCCTTGTTTTCGTATACCTGGCTCACGAAGCCAAACGCGAGGGCCTCGTCAGCGCCAAAGATTCTTGCAGACAGTGCGAGCTCCTTGACCCAAGAAAGGCTGCCAACAATCTTTGGCAATCTGCTTAGCGTGCCAATGTCAGCAGCCAGCCCAATATCGACTTCCTTGACGGCCAGCTTGACATCCTTTGAGCAGATTCTGATATCACAACACGATGACATGTCGATGGCTAGGCCAAGCGAGATGCCGTGGAGCACAGCGATCGTTGCTGTATGCTAGTCAGCAGCTGTCGACCGGTAGTGGTTACAAATGATTGACATACGCTTCTCGCACTTTTCAATCTTGCTGATCCATTCTTGAAACTCCAGTATGTGCCTTCGCGAAGAGTTGGCTACTCTTGCGCCATCCACTGGTGGCGGCTTGTTGATCCAGCTCTCACTCGCCGCCTGCACGTCCAATCCAGCAGTAAATGCTCGTTCGCCAGCGCCAGTCAAGACGACAGCTCGCACATCAGGATCGTATGATAACTTGTCAAAAATCTGGCCTATTTCCACCCACATCGCCTCGTAGAAGGCGTTCAGTTTCTCAGGCCGGTTGATTTCAACGTGAGCCACGAACTCGCTTGGGGATGACACATTGAAGTGCTTGAAGTGGGAGTAGCCTTGTAACGCAGACATGGTCGTTGATGAATGAATGGAGATGCCTGCTAATGTTGAAAAGATATAAACTAGAAGAAAATTGCAGGTACTAGCAAAAGTGTCCGCGGCTTTTGGTTTTGTAATAAATGGAATGCCAATAACTCCTCCCCCAGAATGCGGTAAGCCAGTGCTATGCCTCGGCACGTTGCAGCAATATCTGGGGTTCTCCGCCGACCGTTCTGCACCGCGCCGACTTGGCCAGGGTAGTCAGTCGATCTTATCGATTACCGCGCTAACCCCACCACGGCTAAAGCATCGGTAGAAAATATCCAATTGACCGACGACCATAAAAAAAAAGTTGGAAAGTTCCCATAGGAAATTTTGACCTTAGCAGAATTGAGGCTCAACACTGCACGTAACTTCGTTCCAGACGGCACCAAGAAACGCCCTGCCTGTCGCAAACCGTTCACAATGGCAGCAGAAGTAGCACCGCTACCGCAGCTGAAGCTGCCACAGGGTCCCTCGCCCGTGACTGCAGAACATCGCTACTGGAAGACGTTCAAGAACCAGCTCCGTATACCCTCCCCCACGCAGTATCCCATCACCCACATCACCTTCCCCGCGACGAGCGCCAACAGCTTGAGCTCAGTGAGCAACGACCTCTTTGCTGTCACCACCGGCACCAGAGTCCAGCTCTACTCGATACGGACGCGCAAGCTGGTCAAGACGATCACGCGATTCTCGGACATTGCAAGGAGTGGTGATGTACGACGAGATGGCAAGATCATGGTGGCGGGCGACGACACGGGCAAGATCCAGGTCTTTGACATTCACTCGCGCGCGATCCTCAAGACGTGGACGGGACACAAGCAGCCAACATGGAAGACCCAGTTCTCCCCAGCCGACCTTACGACCCTCATGTCCGCTAGCGATGACAAGACCGTGAGACTGTGGGACCTGCCGAGCAATGACAGCACCTCGACCTTTGTCGGTCACTCGGACTATGTTCGAAGCGGCGCCTTTATGCCGGGGACTATGTCCAACATGATTGTTTCTGGCAGTTACGATCAGACTGTAAAGCTTTGGGATCCTAGAGTCCAGGGCAAGGCCGTCATGACCTTCAAGCACGCCCACCCCGTCGAGGATGTTCTGCCGCTGCCTTCTGGCACCACCGTCCTCGCCGCCGCCGAGTCGCAGATCTCCGTTCTCGATCTAGTAGCCGCCAAGCCATTGCACCTCATCACCAACCACCAAAAGACGGTCACCTCCCTCTCCCTCGCATCGGGTGGTAAGCGCGTAGTATCTGGTGGACTGGACGGTCACGTCAAGGTTTTTGAGACAACGGGATGGAATGTAGTAGCAGGTATCAAGTACCCTTCGCCTATTTTGTCGGTCAAGGTCATTACTTCGGGGGCGAACGGCGACGATAGGCACCTGGCTGTGGGTATGCAGTCAGGTGTCCTCTCGCTGCGAACTCGTCTCACGGGCCCGGAAGCCTCCCGCGAGAAGGAGAGAGAAAAGGAAATGGCCGCCCTGCTCGCTGGCAAAATTGATTCACACGACAAGTCGAAGCGCAAGCGCAAGGGTCGTATCGCAGAAGCCAACCGTCTGGACCTTGTCGGCGAGGGTGCCGATGTGGTCATTGCAGGTAACTCGGCCGCTCGCAACAAGTCCATCAAGGAGAAGCCGTGGCAAAAGGACCTGCGACGCGGCCACTTTGTCCAGGCCCTCGACCGGGTGCTCGACGCTTCGTCCCCGCACTACACGCCGCTGACGGTACTGACGCTCCTGGTGGCTCTCCGACACCGTTCCGCGTTGCGCGAGGCTCTGGAGGGCCGTGACGAGGAGACGGTACAGCCCATCCTCAACTGGGTACAGAAGCACATTGTCGACCCCAGATACGTCAGCGTCTGTGTCGACACTTCCATGCACCTTCTCGACCTCTACTCTGAATTCGTGGGCGGCAGCAAGGAGTTGGAGGATAACTTCCGCCTGCTCCACAAGAGGGTACGGAGAGAGATCGAGACGGCGCAGATGGCGACGCAGACTGGGGGAATGCTGGGTGGTCTGCTGATTGGAATGGCCTAAGCTCCCGCGCTGAAGCAAGACTGTCGGAGAACCAAAAAAGTTGGATGCTTGAAATTTTACCTGCATAGCGAGGCGTTCTAGGATGGACAAAACAAAAAACAATGGCTCTGTATGTCTACATGAAAAGAGTGTTTAGTAGTGCATAATTGTGGCTAGATAGATACCTATCAGAGAGGATCCTGAGAATAAAGTAAAATCCCTGACATTGTGTTCCATGTTCTGATATTCGTCATGCTTTGGCGCTCAGCCTTGACTCGACCAGGTGGTTCACCGTGCAAGTACTTATGGCCCTTACAATCATAAGTTGGGTCGGTCCCTTGCTACGAATCACAGGATGATGGCTTGTTTCTTGCCGGCTGTTGGATATTCGACTAGGGACCAGCTAAGTGAGACGAATGGAATAACAATTATGATAAGTGAGTCTCCAAGAACTTGAGCATTGCTAGGGGAGAGATAGCGAGAATTAGATGACCTCTCTCACAACCAGACAACCAAGTTCGCCAGACAGCATCTGGAATACCAGCGCCTGTAGTATAGTGGTTATTATTCTCGCCTTCCAAGCGAGAGACTGGGGTTCGATTCCCCACGGGCGCAGAGTTTTTGATTATTTTTGCCTTTGTGATGGCTTAGGAGCACGATCAGATGCAGCGAGTCGAGTCGGCCTTTCCAAGAAGAAAAGAGTGTGTTTATGTTATTTAGGATATCTATCATATAAAAGGGAGACCCTAAGGACAATAATGGCTGCTCAAAAGAGAGTATTCCTCCAAGAATAGCAGATATGGTCGGGTAGAACAGATGTTTTGAAAGGGGGAAAAAAAGAAGAAAAAAGAATAGCACCACTCCGTTTCGATCGGAGGTCCTCCGGGTTATGAGCCCGGCGCGCTTCCGCTGCGCCATGGTGCTTTGGAATTTGCTGTTGAGAATATGTGCCCTATTTTGACTCTTGTTACGTAGGTGAATTTAGGTGTTGGGAACTTTTTTTTTTTCTTTCTTTGGGGTGTGGTGGCCCAACCAGAAACTCTACTGATCGAGTTTCGCCGTACCAGAGACTTTCTGACAAGCATAAAAGTGACGAAATTGCCGTATCATTATCTAATTATTATGGACGGATAATTGCCATGCCTGCGCCTTGTTGCGATCACTTCGACTTTGGCTAGCTAGCTGCCATCCACTATTCACTGCCAACACAGTGAGCCATGAAGGCATGGAGATGAACTCCCATCTGGTAGACCACTTTAACCTGCAGCACGGATTCGACTTCCAGCGCCTGCGAGAGGTCGCCCAGTCCGGGAGCCGAATTAGCCACAAGCGTTACATGAACCATCTTGACCATGCCTGGAAGTTTGCGTCTGTCCAAGGCTTGCGTGACTGACCCCCCATTTATCTGAATTATATAGTGCTCTAGGAAATAGCATAATACTATGCTCTTTTATCGAGGAAAATTCTTTGGTATCGAGAGAATATTCTTCGGATTTAACCATTACGTAATAGAAAGGAATATTAGAATATGAAAGAGTTATTGAGCTTTATTGATATATACGATGCATTCTTTGATCTGATCAAGCTCACTCGCTCGTTCCAATTCCCCGGTGAAAGACGGCAAGTACTATTGGCGCGTTAGAAAGCTCAATTTATATTATGGAAGAGTGCTCAGCATACTATTGATGCGCTCCTGCTTGTTCAAGCCATCTTTAGTGGCGATTTCTTGGCCGGTGTCTTGGTGGGCGTTCCACGTTCGGCGCGCACGCCCATTCGCTCCATCTCGAGGTCGTTCGTGTAGATGCTCAGCAGGTTGCGGCCTCGACGGTGCAGCAGCGTGACCTTCTTCTTCTGCTCAGGCTTCGGCGACGCGCTCAGGGGAGGTCGGAGAGCGTATGAGTAGGTCCAGGCCGTGCCGCGGCGACGGGCCTCCTTCTCACGCTCCAACTGACGGCGATGGCGAAGGTGGCTGACGATGAAGATGGTGACGACGACCATCGGGAGGCATGCGAGGAAGACATAAAGGGCGATCCAATTGGATCCGGCCTTCCAGTAGTCGCCGTTGATCTGCTTCATGGTGATTGATGGTTTGGCGGCTTCGAGTTTCTGTCTGTATGTGCGTGTCTGGATGTATGGACGGATGGATGAATGGGTTTAAGTGTGTGATTGTGTTTGGGGGATGTTGTGCTTCGCTTGTGTGCCAGCCGACGAGAATCTTTTATTCTTGCTTTTTGGTGGGCAGATCGGATTGTTCAAAGGGCGTTTGAACGGCGGCGCAAATTTTCGTTGTCAACCCAGCAACACATACGTCCTGTGCACTTCCTCACTCGTGTTCCAATGCACGAGTCTTTGGGCCTTGGCATTATTTCTCCACGAGGCGGCTTCTTGGGACGATTTTCTTGCAAAACTGCATGGTCATATTTAATGGCATGTGCTATCCGTCGGTGCAAGTCTGGCTCAGATGGTTTGTGCATTCTTTATATCAACTATGATATGTACAATTTGGACTGAGAAGGATGAGGAAAGAATAAGAAGCTATTGCGGTAAAAGTCAGATAAGCCATATTCTTTGTATCGAGAAAAGTTCATTAATATCAGAAAGAATTCGCAGCCTACTATTTATTGCAAATTTGCCTGAGCTCGGCTAGACTTATACATAACCTGAATAAAGTAGGTGTGAAAGAAAGTGACAAAAAGGAATGAGTCGTAGTTGTCGTTGTATATCTTGGGCAATCAAACTCTCACATCTCTTTTCGGCATTTCTCAATTCTTTTTCACGCCGCTCAGTGCGGCTTCCCTCAGTATCCGAACGGCATCTTTTGCAGATCCTTCAATGTCAAAGGTCCAAATTTGGTGGAATATACGAGTAATCTCCCGACTAAACTTTTCGGAATCGCTCCCAACATCGGGATCCCTCCACTGAAACAAATCACAGGCCACTCTGGTCTGCCGCACCAGCCACTGCGTGCGGTCGTACCGCTCGTCATTGTACACTCTCAACAAGTCGCGGCACATTTGGGCGCGGAAGCGCTGGTCCGAGGCCTCGTTGACCGTCCGGAGGAGCTCGGCCAGGACCAGGGCGTCCTCCATGCCGAACCCGGCGCCGGCGCCCAGGTGCGGACCCGCGGCGTGGGCGGCGTCGCCGGCGACGCACACCCTCCCCCTGGCGTAAAACGGCGCCGGGTGCTCCATCATGTCGAAGATGGCCCACTTGTCCATCTCCTCGGGCATGAGGTCGACCACGGCCCTGACCGTCGGGTGCCAGTCTGCAAAGGCGTCGAGGGCCTCTTGCTTGCGGCCCCGGGCAATGTGCCGGCCGTCCTCGGTCTCCCACGGGTTCGGGTCGGATATCACGAGGAGCACGTTGAGCAGGTCCTTGGTCACGGGGTAGGTGATGGCGTGGGCGTTGGGCCCATTGTACATGAAGCGCGTCGACGTTCTGTCGCTGCTGAGCGTCCTGAGCGCCTCCTGGGTGGGCACCAGGGCGCGGAAGCAAAACTTGTTCGAGTATGAGGGCTGAGAAGCGGGACTGTCCTTTCCGAGGACGAGCTGGCGTATGCTTGAATGAATTCCATCACATCCAATTACTACACCGACACAATCAGCAACACTTCATTGCGGATCGTGGGAGTCATCTTTTGTTGTTCATGGCTAAGCGGACATGAAGACCCGGGCTCGAGTCTGTATGCACTTACCAATATCAGCCACGTCTTCCGTCCCATCTCGAAAACGTATTCTCACACCCTCATCCCCGATCTCTTCGATCTCCTCTGCAGCTTTCCCCAGCCGCACCTTTTCCTCGGGAATCATCTTGACCAGCTCGTCCAAGAAGTCACTCCTCCGGCACCCCTGAAACCCCTGCTCGCCCAGGTAGAGCTCGTAGATGAGCTCGTCGGTCGCCTGCCCGTCGACCCACTGAAAGTAGTCCCGGCCGTTGGGCATGGCGACGCGCTTGTACGCGGCGTGGACGTGCTCACCCAGGGCCCGCAGCGCCACCTCGGCGTTGGGCGAGAAGCCGACGCCCGCGCCGATCTCCTTGAACGCGGCGGTGCGCTCGTACAGCGTGTAGGACACGCCGCGGGCCTCCAGGCCCAGGGCCAGCGTTACGCCCGTGATGCCACCGCCGACGACCGCCACGTGCAGGGGCCGGCCGCTGGGGCTCCCGGGCGCGTTTGTGTATGGTGGCGTGAGCATTTTGAGTAATAGTTACACTCGACACTGGGGCAGAATTCTTTTGTCGTCGGTTCCTCTTTGTCAGGATCTCTCCGTGGTCTAGGTGATTTATAAGACAGCTTGATACATGAGACGAATACAAATATAGATATCATGAACGGCCGAAGGTTTGAGCACCGAGTGGCACGTTGTCGGTGTCGTGTGGGGTACCCCGGGACCGGAGCACCGGCCGTTCGGCGTCTAGATGCCATACATGACATTATAAGTCTCACAATATTAAAGATCACTTTGCCTTAATAGTTCTTATTATTACTTGTGGTATATTGCTAGCCAAGTCTCATAAAGTCGAAACTGTCCAATTTTATCACGCGCCTTTAAATTCTTATACGATGACTGTCGACAATCACACCTCCCGCGGAAAGATATTGCTCACAGGTACTGAGTCACTGAATACAGTATGTAACTGAGCTTTGCACCGACTAATAGACATAGGTGGAAGTGGCTTCATAGCATCACACATTCTTGATTGTCTTTTAGCAGAAGGGTAATGACTCCTTTTGAATATCCACTCCTAGCTGTCTTTGTCTCCAACTGATCTGAGTATTGACTAGCACATAGCTTCGAGGTGGTTGCAACAGCACGTTCAAAACAAAAAGGACACCAAATCGTTGAAGGCGTCGAAACAGAGTATGCAAAGAATGTCGAGTATGCCGTGGTTGAGGATATAGTCCAGCCAGGGGCGTTTGACCATGTAAGCACTCTTTCACGTTGCTTGATCAGATTCATTTCCCTTCTGTCATGTCTGAGAGACTATACTCAAGCATACTACTGTTTCTTTGGGCCCTCGAAGCCCAAATTCAAGGAATTAACATGTTCTCTATAAAGGTCCTCCAGGCCACCCCTTTCGACTTTGTCATCCACGCCGCGTCACCGTACCACCTCAACGTGGTCGACCCAGTCAAGGACTTTCTCGACCCGGCAATCAAGGGCACGACGGGCCTCTTGCAGTCCGTCGCCTCGTACGCGCCGACGGTGCGCCGCGTCGTCATCACGTCCTCTTCGGCCGCCATGCTCAACCCGGGCCACCACGCCGCCGTCTACGACGAGACCTTTTGGGCGCCCGCGTCGTGGGAGCTGGCCGTGAAGGACCCGGCGCACACGTACCGCTGCAGCAAGGTGTTTGCCGAGCGCGCGGCGTGGGACTTTGTCCAACAGCGGGAAGGGGGCGGGGAGGACAAGCCACGCTTTGACCTGGCCGTCATCAACAGCACCTACAACTTTGGCCCCGTGCAGCGCCGCCTGCCGTCCATCGACGCCATGAACACGTCCAACCACCGGATTCGCGACATGGTGCTCGGGCGGATGAAGGACAAGATTGAGCCCACGGCGCCCGTCTTTACGTGGGTGGACGTTCGCGATGTTGCCCTATCCCACGTCCGCGCCATGACGCTGCGCGAGGCTGGCGGCAACAGATTCTATGTTGTGAGCGGCCATTTTAGCAATAAGAAGATTGCCGACATAATTAGGAACAACTTTCCCCAGCTCAAGGACAAGCTGCCACCAGTGGACGCGGTTGACGATCTGCCGGATGACGTTTATCAATTCAATAACACCAAGTCGAGGCAAGTCTTGAGGCTCGAGTACACAGAGCTGGAGAAGAGTGTTGTCGATACGGTGCGCTCGATCTTGGAGCATATGCACCATGATGTTTAAGGACCTTGGTCCGTTAAGGTATTTACATGGCCCTCATTGCCACCTAGCGATACACTATAGTATCAAATACAAGCTTGTCAGCAGGCTCGGGCCCGTGAGAAGGCCAATCCAGAACATCATGTTACCAAGCGTCTTTCTGTTTCTCAGCAGCTTTGTCCGACTCAATTGAACAAGAGGCAACTGAGTCATTTGCAAGAACAATAAGTACCCCCTGAGTTTCTTAAAGATACACCACATGACTAGTTCATGGACGCAGGCAGATAAGAAGAATGTCATTAGGGTTGCCGTATGCTTGTTGACTCGCATGGACGATATTGATGAGTGATAGACGTGCCGAAGAAGAAAGTTGTGCACTGGTCGATTCCAGTCGCGGGCGTATTGATCCCAGGATACTGTGACACGGTTAGTAATTTCGAAGCTTCTACATCGTAAATTATGTCAACTTGCCGCTGTTCCACCATGCGTCGTAGAAACTCCGGTCAGCAAAGTGAGTCAATTCAGCCAGAGTGTTGAGAACTGCCTCCCAAATGAGATACCACACAAGCTGGGACATGATATTAGCATCATTCATTCACGCGATCGACAGGACACGTGCCGTGGAGGCGTTTTGCTTACCAAGTACTCCATCATGAATGGAAAGACCAGATCGCTGAGCATCCAGGGAAACTCTGAGAATCTCTCGCTTAGCGTCCACCCTTCGTCCTTCATCTGAACCGCCCTGATGACGACAGGGTAAATGTATGCCTGGGAAACCATGATCATAACGAATATAAGCCCAAAGACGGCCGATACCTTTTCTGCGACGTAGGCCCAATTTATGCTTTCCGAACGCGGGTATTCGAGCTCATAAACCAGTGTTGGCAGACAAATGAATTCGTACTGGTTGAATACAGTGAGGTTATTCGGATAGCATCGAGCAGGGTCCGTGCTTGTGCCCTTGATCTCGTCCGTGAGAGCGTCGAGCTCCCACTTGATCATGCGCTCGAACAACTGGATTTGGTCCATGTTGAGTGGTATACCAGAATCAATCGCCTGTGAAATGTTCTCCATATCATCTGCAATGTCCGACCTAGTGATGGATAGGCGGCGCTCCCTATACTCATGTTTCGACGGGCGGCGAGCCAAATGAGACGTCGAGAGTGCAAATGGGGGCCCATTCGTTTGCGGCGCCGGCAAGTCTACCGGTAAAATATTCTCAAGTTGCTTTAGCCTTTCTCCGAGCTGCTTCCTCTTCTTATACGCTGTGGACAAATGTCCGTTGTAAAAGGCATAAGAGTGCTGTTTCATGAGCATAACAAGACCATGCATGACGAAGAATACGGTATGTGTCCATGGCCAATCCCGTATCAGTGTCAGTCCAATTACGGCTCCGATGAAAGTCGATTGCCAGACCTTGATAAAATCGTTAGCAGAAGAGCGTAGTAACAAGTTGGTCATCAGCATGGCTCACATTCTGGATGATCCAGCCAGTCCGATTCCAATCAATCCAGTCTTTCAGTATCAGTTTCTGCAAAAACAAGCCAAATCCAGTCAGAAGACACATGAGGCCATCAGAAATGAGGAGCACCAGAACTGCAAAATTGGTCAGCCTGCACGTTCAGCCAGGATATATCAGGTTCTGCTGCTCACCATCCCTCCTAAACATGTATTTCATGATTTCATTTGTTCCGAGTACGTTGCCCGTCTTTCTCCAATTTTCAGCGCCCATCTTAATAATCAGAAGAGCAACAGCCATCCAGAAGAGTACGTAGAAGCCTTGGAATGGACTGTTTGCAGCATTTCGGTTCTGCCTGTCAAATGCCGAGAATTGTCGGGTGAAGACCATACCTCTGAGCTTTTCCTTTCGCGATGGGCTCGTCTTTTCCTTCTCCTGATTTTCTCCAAGTCAGCAGATGACCAAGAAGGCAAAAGCGTGAGAGGACATTTACCCTCTCCAAGCCTCTTCGCAGAACGTCCCTCAGCTCCTTATCGTCTGAAGCAATGACATAGCTCTTCTTGCTATACGTGCCATTTCTCAGCTGTGGCCTAGCTGGTGTCGTCTCGTGAGAGCTAGTATTGTTTTTGGGTTGACCGTTCGCAGCACCGCCTGCTGTGGCGCCAGAGGTAGCATCTGCTGAGTGATCGAGACCATCCTTCCTGCTTCTGCGGCGGAGTATGGCATTGACCCGATCGCGCTCAGCCTCGTCATAGTCTTCCTCGCTTGGACTCTCCGAAGGGGTCCTGAGACCCAGACCACTGTTTGGCGACTCAATGACACCATCCAGTGCTTTATGTCGCAAGCCGACGACATCTGCGGTGCGGTCTTCTGTCTCCATGCTGAGAGGCAAGCAGACCCGCAAGTCCCCAAATTTATGATTTTTGGAAGGAATATTGAAGTCCCTTGTCTCTTCTTCCCAATCAGGACAGTATGGATATAGGAAGAAAAGCAACAAACGATCCAAAATGAGAGAAACTGCTGCAGCTGGGCTTATCAAGCGGGAGTCGAATACGTTGCTGTGCTCTATTTGTGTAATAATGGAAATGGATTGCAGACTGATGTGATTTTCCCGGGATTTGCAGAATGTTTGGGAGTAAAGTCCAGGTATCACCAACACGGATCAGGCAGTTGGTCGATGAGAACAAAGGTCTGCAAGGAGAAATAATGGCTAAAAATACTCGTCAACTACAGGCAGTGATCTGGTTGATATGTCCTGTTACAAATATGTGTGTTTATTTTAATTTTTGGGGCCGCAGATTCCGAAGCTGAGGTCAGCAAGGAACGTTGTAGGAAGGCAAAAGGAAGCTCGAGTCAACATCCCACCTCAACAAGCCAAAGCTGTGCAACCCCGAAGGGTAATCCGGTTCCCGACAAGGCACACACACAGAGAGAAACTTTGGAGCTTCCGAGCTCCCCGCCTTCGGGTACGTACATAATGCCTACATAGTACAGCACTCTGCCAATGTCTGCTAGTCAACTAGAAAGCTGAAAAGGTAGGTGTGTGCAAAGTGTCTTTACTGGAGCTCTCAGGCAACCTTCCAACTTACGCTCGCTTACCTCACACACATGGCGACACTTGGGAGTTATGCTGTTGCGTCAAAGTGGGGGAAGTTCCCCGATATTAAATGCTGGGTCGACTGGATATGCCCTGTTACCCACTTCATGAAACGTACAGTACCACTATTTCCAAGTATGATCAAGGACTTGGCTGACGTAGCTACATACGAGGTAGGCAGTCAGTCAATCAACCTCCCCTATTGATGTATTCTACAGATCGGTATACTTGATACGATATAGACGCAGAAGATGTTCTATTCTACAGGTACAGGCATGCAGACATTTCTAGGCAGGCAGGCAGAGAGATACCTACCTACAGGTAGCGCAATGGACTAAGGCAAAATGTGGCAGCATGCTTGGACAAACTTAGTGATCCTAATAAGGCTAAAACATAGAGTTTAAACACAATGGCTAGACAGCAGCACGACTTGAGAAATCGATGAAGGTCAACTTTTATTTTCGCTTCTTTTTCAGTTAAAACCAGCCTTGACGATGCATCCTGACCATCAAAGCATTCGCTAAACCTCTCTATTGCATCTTCTCGGATGTTGCCATCAAAGAACCTAACAAGTGAATATTGGTCAGTATCGGTGAAATTACACGAGGACTCTTCCAGAGGTGACCAAGGTTGCTTACCAATAAAAGTCGTGACAAGTCTGCTGCGTACTTGGCAAATATCCTCGGGAACAAGCCAGATGGTAGCACCCATCTTTCTTGCTATGCTAATGGCCAGCTTGGCGTTCATGTAGGCATCCTCCTCGGTGTGGCCGGGAGTGACCAAATCGTAGTCAACGTAGCTGCTCTTCATACCGTTGAGGACGTCGAGCAAGAATACACCGGTAGCAATGCTGTTATCCTTGAAGGAGCGGACAGCCGAGCTACGGCCGCCCTTCTTGCTCTGGTCATTGGCCCAGCGAACCATTTCCGCATCCGACATCTCACGCTTGCCCAAGCGCTGAGCGAGTGCTGATAGGGTCAAGGTGATGTCCTTTCTCATCAATTGCCAAACGAGGCCAAGGGTCAGGAGCTTCACACCGTCCGTGATATCGGCACCCTGGATTCCAACCAGCGAGAAGCCATTCTGCTTGCCCAGTTCTACAGCATAATTCGTATTCTCGACAGCCTTGAATCTCATGATTTCACCGCCATGGGCGGGTCGCTTGTTAACATGTCGCCAGTTGACAGAGTTCTTGATCACCTTGTCGTAGGCCTGAAGCAGGATGGTACCGTCACGTAGGTCGTCAAAGAAGGAGACAACTGCCGGCTGCACGTCCAGACTGTTGAGCCAGAGAGTGAATACTCTGGCCTCACGCTCACCCTCAGCGTCAAAGTCCTCGACTTCAAGCTTCTCCTCCTCGGTAATAGGGTCGAGGCATGGGTGGGTGTTGAACAAGTTGGCAACAAAAGCAAGGTTGAGCTTGGGGTTACCAGCAACAAGTGACTTGGGCGTCAAGAACTTGCGGCAGCTCAACTTGTCAGCGTCCTGCAGCACCTCCTCTGCTCTCTGCATAAGATCCCGTGTTTGTAGTGGGGCACGACTGCAGCCATACTCGTGTCCAATCTGAGCAAGCAGAACTGCATAGTTCTCGCCATCCTTGACATCGGTTGAGAAGTTGTTGACTCTTCGTGGCCAATTGGCAGCCTTCAAATGGTAGTTGAACCATCTGAGAAGAATCTGCTCTGGAGGAAGACGGAGGAACTGTTCAAGAGTCTCGTCCTCCTCGAGAAGTCTGTACAACTCGGGGTGCAGCTTAATATCGATCTTGCCCAAAAGACCTCTTCGGATAATCTGCCAGATCAGACCCAGAATCAAATGCTCTCTGACCTCGATGATATCTCCGCTACCAATGTTGACGACCGAACATCCGATACCCTTGGCCGATTCAATGACAATGTTGTTGTTCTCGGTCATGTGGAAGGCATTCAACTTCTTGATCTTCCTTCCAGGCACGTTCATAACACGCTCATCAATGGTGTCCGGCACACTGTCGTTGATCAGCTTTGCTAGCACGAGACCGTCCTTGCACTCGTCGAACATCTCGAAAGTGTCGGTAGGGAAAGGCAGGCGGTCGCCAATGTCGGCATCACCGGCAAGAACAGCATTGATGTGGCGCGTGAATTCGGTACGCTCCTCCTCGTTGATGGTGTGTGTGACGTTAGCATTAGAACCCTGAACGTGGATCTTGCCGATGCTGCCCTTGGAGGCGTGACCTCCACCAGTTCTTTGCGAAACGACACCGGGTGGGGGAGCAGCAGCGCCAGCGCCGCCGCCCGTGTTCATGCGCTTTTGCGCCGGCGATGAATCACGGAGCTTAGCAATAAGCTGTTTCATGGAAAATATGGTCAGCCATGAGTCTCGGAGTAATGGCGCTGTGGCAGAGGAGGGGTAAGAGAGTGCGACATACACCAACATAGTCCTCGAGTTCGACTCGTCTCGAAGAGTCAAGTTCAACCTCCTTGAGGGCCTGTCTGACAACATCATAGGGCTGGTGCTCGCTCTGCTGAGTCGCCTTGATGGCAGTTGCCTCCTCTATGTAGCCTTTGTCGTCAACATCGAGCTTCCGGAAGGCATCGCTGAGGGCAAAGATGTCGCCCTGCTGGAATTGAGGGTATTTCCTGGAAATGAGTGCGTTAGTGATCTGACGACCTAATATGCGCGGGAATCCTGAATAGCGTCTCAACGTACCTCTGTAGCTTGAGCACATTCATGGTGTCCGAGTCGAGGCTGTAGCCACTTTGTTCCCAGTCAGGACGGTAGCGATTGCAATACGGAGTGAATCTGTGAGGCGGGAAAAGGTGTCAGAAGAGAAGAGAGGTTTGGCCCGTTCGGCGCGGGGTGTCGTACAAATGCCGGCTGTAGTAATAAAAGTTGCAGACGATGATGACAGCCTCCTTTGCGGTACACGAGGCGGAGGCGGTGGGTTTATGTGAAGTTGGGGGTTAAATCAGGTAGCAACAAACAATTGCCAGAGAGATGTTTTGTGTTGTTCGATTTGCGCCTTCTAGGCTGATGCTTAAACAAACCTTCCAAGGCTTCTAGTTCTCCTGAACGAACTGAATGTGCGTGTGTGTGTCGAGCGCCCGGAGTCGACTGGAAGTTGGTGGGGGCGGGCGCGCGGGGTGATGTCACTAGGGACCAAGTAAGCTAAGCAGAAAAAAGCTGGGAGCTCATCAAAGCCACGCTGACTTGCGTAAGGCCCAATTCAGGCAGCGGTCTTCTGTATCTTGCCTCGCGTTAGACATCAACTTTTCTCGGGTTCCAACTCGGATTCGCAACAGGATTCGCTGCGGCAAATTGGGCACCCAACCTGATTTGACAACAATTTGACAATGGGATCCATCTCTCATTACTGGATTACCGATTGACTGGGTACTTTGTCTTTATTATTAAACTTATTCACTTACTGTACTGGACCTCGCTACGACTAATGCCAAGCACTCATTCCCCAGACTCGAAGTGTGGTCCTGCTCTATTGCGACTGCATATGTACATCACTTGCATCGACCAAGCTAGCAAAAAAGCGCTTGTCATATCTGGGAATGGCTTCCTATCTTTGCGTCTTGACTATATATATACACAGTACATTCGTAAGGACAATCATTAGTAGGCAAAGTAAGTATCCTCTCAAGTTCGTCAACAGCATGGACGATTCTCCAGAGGCAGGCAATGCTACAGTCGCATGAACACCAGAATACCGGTCTGTACCAGCACAATATAATTATGGCGATTCTATCGCTTCATTCCATTTCCTCTACAATCTAATGTAGGTAAGAGGATCTATCACTGCTTCTCTAGGTTGCATCGTTGTCAACCTCCAGCATCTTCCCCACTGCCTGGTGGGCTCCGGGTTCTGACTTCCCCGGATTCTAGGCGCTCTCTAATGTTTCCAATGCCCAGGTGTCCAGTACAGAGCGGCAGCAAATCAAACCCGCGCCTTGGGCGGAGCAGCACTACTATTCATAACAGCATTCCCGTCTTTCCCGGCGTTTCCGTTTCGAAACATCAATACAATAGTCGTATAGGACCCTGCCTTTCCGCACAAACCTAGTTGTGTTGGGTCTCTCGTCGAATTCAAATAATATAGAAAAGGGAAAAGTTGAAAAGGGTCCCTTGAGCCCCGGCTTCACTTCTCGGGTGTCCGCCCTGGGAACCCGCATCTCGTGCACGCTGCAAATCGAAACCACATTCTCGTCATGCAATTGTGTGCGGCTCATCATACCACCAATCACCCTTAGCACCATGAGACGAATATCTTATGCTGCGGCGGTGATGGAGTCGGGCTTGATCGTAAAGTTCATCAACGGTGTGGTCGAATCTTCGTTGTAAGATGCATCACCATCGCCCGTGAAGTTCCACCAAGTGGTGCTATAAATGAGAATTCAACGGTCAGCACATGATCTTCAATGCCAGCCATATATTCATCGAGATAGTGTCGAGGGAGCCAATTACTTACGAGGTTTGGAGATCTGTATACTTGAAGCTCAGCTCAATGTGCGCAACAGTGTCTGAGCTGGTGTTGGATGGAGTGGATGGCAGCAACTTGGCAACAACACGGCGCGCAACGTCGGACTCGTCCAGCAGGTCACATTCCTCATACGGATCGCCCTCGCCGCCACCGGTGCAGTATGCCAGGAATGCCGGTCGGGCGGGATTGTTGTCATCAGCCGGAGCAGAAACGTTGAAGTCGTAGTGGCAGCCTTCGTCGTCGCAACCAGCTTGCCAGTTTTCGATAGACCAATCGTAGCCTTCAACAGCCTGCACCCGGAACGGTGTTCCAGCCGAAACGGCTGCGGCTAGGGAAGCGACAAGAACAGCGGCACGCATCTTGAATGTGATTGAGTGGTGGATTATGCTCGGACGCGGTGCTTGGACGAAATAGTATATTGCTTGAGCTGTTCTTTCTTGGATATGGTAAGTGAAATAACAGTATGGGAACGTCCAAAATGTTTGCCCAAGGAGCAGTAGGACGAGGATACTTTAAAGGTAAGCGATCCTATCTGCGGATCAACAGACCATCGTCATTTCAGACCCGCCGAATAACCTTCTTATTAGCATCCCCCAACTCATTCCAGGAACAAAGGCGAACAGCCATCCTAATCCGTGTTTTCGCCCTTGAATAGGAAATACGAGGGTTGCGTCGCAAGCGGATAGAACAGCAACATCCCTGTGTCGCGTCCGCGGCTTTTGTCTTTTGGCCGGTGTCGTTCAAGGTTCATTGGACGACTCATTGTCGCCAAGCCAGAGAGCGCCGATCTATACCTCCCATAGACGACACGCGCACGCCAAACTCGAATTAAAGGGGTTCATCCCACAAAATGCCCGCCGCAGGTACCACAACTTAGCTCAACTTCCTAAAACCACCGCACTGGCCGCCGCGCCTCAGGGCCATCTTCAATAGCCTTCTCACCGTTCTACCGCGTAATAGTACGGCTGCTATTGTCTACAATACATCTATCGACGACGTTCGTTTGTTTGAGAAGATCGGACGAGGCTGGGCCAAACAGAACATCTCCATACTGACGGAAAACAAAAATTTGTTCTCGATTTTTCCACACGAGGTCGCTTGGTCCCATAGACGATGGGATCACTCCGAGTCCCAGAGGATGCCCAGAGGATCAGCAATCAGAGTTCTCGGACCCGACACTACGCTTCCCTTACCTTAATGTAAATCCTCCGCAAAACTGAAGCATCCTATCCTATCGGCATTGGCATTCCGTTTCTGTCAGTCAACATCGAACCATTTGTCTAGTCAGGTACTATCATAACACAATGGATCCGAAGTCATGAGCATGGCTTGGCTTTGCTTCGGCGCTGTCCATACTTTTGCTCGACGGCCATAGTTACCAGGCGATTGCAAACTTTGACAGACAAAGACAATGTTGGCCTCGGATCCTTCCGTTACCAACAAATCCGGCAGCATCCTTCCAATGCTCGATGCAATCCCACAGACCGCATCCCTCGATCGAGATGGCTCGCCAGGTACGGGCGATCCGACTTTGATCTATCACTTTCAGATTCCTCGGAGCCTCATTTTTGCCATGCCAAGAGCCATGACTATGCAACAGTTGGATGGTGCTGTCATTGTTCTTCCTTTGCATTAATCGATTGATTGGTCCTAGACACACTATTGCCAACGTCGTCTCGTCTGTTCTGCAGTATGCTTCTGAAGAGACAACTGCATTTCCCAAGGCGATCTGCACAATAGTTTGTGTCTACCCAGTACAGCTGGTCTTTGTTTCCGGCTGTTTCATGGTATAGATTGTTTTCGCCCTGGCTTATTCGCCAGATAATACTGGCACTGCCCCCGACCTGGGCTTTGATGGCATCTTCAAGTAATTATGTCCAACGCGTCAGCCAATGCTGATGAGTGACATGTTGTAAAATGAAGAAATAACACATGATGAATCTCCCTGCCTGCTATTACAGGCCCAAAAACTGGGTACAAAGCGCGTGCACCCTTTTACATATAACCTAATGACCTGGTGGAGTAAGACAATTGTTTTCTGGCTTGGTCTTTTGGCATCTGATCCGTTCTCTCCCGGAATAGCTTACGCTTGATTCATCTTCTGGTGACCTCCTGCCTGTATCATTCCACAGCTTTCCCATGACATGGAGAAGAGAAGAAGACGTTGAGCTTTGTGCCAAGCCCGAACGCAGAAACATCTCAGAATTGCTAGGTCTCAGTAAGATCAGAACCACTAACGAAGCATACATATGTTGTAGAAGTACCAGCAGAGGTACAATACTCCGAATGGCATCTCGATGGCTTGGAATGTACTACATCCCATAACAGCCTCGCTTGTATGAGATGTACAATCTTGGTACCCTCGACACCAGACCTTGACATAACGGGAGCATTTGGTCATGTTTTACCCAGAACATGGAAAGTAGTATCAGGCCTCTGCAGCCTCGAGGACAGATTCATCACACAAACATATTATACTTGGGGTCTCTCCAAGGTCAAGTAGTGCGTTTAGTCCATGGATCTTCCAATGGCAGTAGAAGAACAAGTTGGCCTTGAATTGTGATTATCAGCCTGTTTTGCTATGTACACACAATGCAATACCACCCAAAGATAGGATCATCCCCAACCAAGTATCTATAACACACAAGTTAGTCCAAAGGCAATGAGAGCACTACGGCCAGAATGCAATCTTACTTCTATCAATGACCTTCTTCTCAACCCACCAGTCTCCAAGCACGGTAAGCAAAAAGGCGAGCGTGTTGACAATCGGCACCGTCAAGCTCAGCTCCGCCTGCCCGATGAGGAGGAAGAACCACACGCTGCCGGTGAGGTTGATGAGGAGCGGCACGGCGTAGCGGGGGTTCCGGAGGAGGTCCAGCACGGCAAAGAAGGCGCCGTACGCCTTGCTCTTGAGCCAGCTCGCCTTCACGTCGGCGCGGTCGAGCGTCGGGTGCGGCGGCGGGGAGTGGTCGCGCGCGGCGCGGCGGATAAAGGGCGTCGTGAAGCCCCAGGCCACGCCGACTAGCAGAAAGCCCAGGACGTAGTTGAAGGCGGGCGGTTGTGGTTCGGCGGCCGACGGGTCAGACATGTTTTGTATTCCACCTCTTTGCGCTGATCGAATTGAATGTGAATGGACAAGTCAATCCCTTCCCACAGGAGTCCTCTTTGTCGAATTGCGGCTCGGCGGGACAATCGGTCGATGATTCAATCGCTAATGAGTTTCGGGATCGGTGGAAAGGGCAGGTCTGGCGTGGAGCGTTGTAGTTGCAGTGGACTTTCAGCCTCAAGGGCGCTATTCCACGCGGCAGGCGGGGGGCAAGGCCCGATAGGTTGGCGTATCAATGCCCCGCAACATTGCCATGTCTCACATGCCAGTATATCGTCAGCATATCTGGACAGGTATCATGAACGATTTTGACTTTAATTGGTTTATTCACCATTTTCCCTTGACGATTCCAAGTCGACGTATCTTCAAGTCATTAGATCAGTTCAAGGATCTTGCGGTTCCTGTCTCCTACAAATGGTTCCAGAAGCTCTAAGCCTGTAACTCGTCATACCGCCTGCATTTGATCCGAAGCCAGCTACCTGGCTCAACACTAGGTGATTTTCATGGTTTATGATTGCCAGATATTATCGTGTTCGGATTATTCGAATTCAATAGTCAGATATTAGTCTCTAGTCCGGAATGGAAATTGTGGCTGGGTATGTCCATTCCCTTTTGTCTATGCTTCGACCTAGGAAGTAGTACGATACAGGAATGAATCATAGAAACGTGATGTAGAGGGGCTTTGCTTATTTGTCAAGGTTCTACATGATGTCTACATATTTTTGTTCCCGTTGGAAATGAAGACCATGAACAAAATCATGGAGGCCACTGACGATATGAGGCTCACAGTCGACTCATGAATGCTGATCAATGCCAATCTCACCAATGCAACTCGGGCCCAGAACGTACAAGACTTCCCGGCAAGCCATAAGTGGAAGGACCTTTGTGGTGGACCGGCCGAATCAGGACGTGTTAGAGTTTTGTGTGCATAATCGTCTCCGTATGTTTGTTCCCAATCTAGAATCCATGAAGGTCATTTCGATCTAGTCAGGCGGCGTGTTCACGATTCTGCAGTCTAGCTTTAGCAGTGACACCAATCATCTCCATAACATCAATGACTGTCATCTAACCACTGATTACTTGTACACATTGATTGGGATTTATAATTCCTGTTCTTGTCAGTCAATTCTCGGTGGTGATATAGGGAACTCCAGGTACGGAAGTATAACTAGTTTTCTATACGCCAGCAACATACATATACGCGGACTTTTGGTGCTCACGGAATTGTTTTTCAATAAGACCTAACTTCATCTTATCCAAAATTATGCTAGTCATTTTCCAAAGTATAATAAATTCGTCTCCATTACGATTTGTCTGTTCGAGGACACTTCGTATTGCTGCACAGACAGCTAGCCTGAAGAGGCCGAAGACTATAATCATGGTCGTCATTGAACCCCACAAATCGCTGTCTACACCTTAATTCACAGTTCACTATAGTAAATATGCTTCATCTCCGTTAATCTACGAATCATTCCTACATATCTCCCCCGGAATTTCTCCTCCGCCCCAGACTCAAAGGGCGACCAATCGCGGCTTTTCGTTTGGTTCTCAATTTGGGCCGTCCCGGGGCTGTTCTAATGCACGGTACGGATCATCACCGCGGCGATCCGTTGGTGCCTCTAGTCCCGATTCTCTCGGTAGACTTCCTCTTTTACTCTACGCACTTCGAGACAAGCAGCATACGCAGGAACAAGTCTTTGACGTACCGCAGTGGTTGACGGGGTGCTGGGACGCCCCGCAGGTCAGGTACGCAGCCAGACAGGTCGCGGGTATACGCCGTTTCCTCCCCAACGTGTTCCACTGCTCTGGCGCTATATGTTTCTTCTGTCAAAGAGCTGCTGCTTTTTTCCGAATAGATTGGTACTAGCTCAGCGTCATCAGCTCAAGGAGAAAAGTGATGAGATCATGATAGGTTCATTATCGCCAATTCGTGCAAGTCATCGACGCGGTGAATGATGCCGCGGCGTGAATCCCTTTGTTCCATGTGTTTGGAGGACTCTCGTTGCCGATTTGACGGTGGCTGAGAGGTCTATAAGAAGGTCCTCAAATCCCATCTTAAGCATTTTTACTCTCATCATTCAAATCCAATCAAGCAACTCTCAAAGCCATTCACACTCATCTACACAAACCCTTTCCCCCAACTTCAATTTTTGATCCCCCATCAACATGCCTACTGAAGCACAGATCGCTGGAGGCCACAAGGCCAACCTCAAGAACCCCAACACCTCCGAGGAGTCCAAGCAGCACTCGAAGCAGGTCCTCAACGACGAGTTCAACGGTGGTGATGGTGAGCATCTTTCGATGACAGTGTTATCAAAACCGTATTAACGACGTTGCAGTCCCCAAGGCCTCTGACTCGGGCGACAAGAACCCCGGCAACGTTGCTGGTGGCTTGAAGGCGTAAGTGTTATATTCGCACAACCGCATGGAAAACGATATCTGACAAGATCACTCAGGACCACCAAGAACCCCAACGTTTCCGAGGAGGCCAAGCAGTCTGCCAAGCAGCGTCTTGAGGGAATGGAGTAACTCATGATGGAAGGCTGGACCGCACATTAAATCATGGCATTACACGATTTACACATGGATGAGTATACGTACCACTTCACATAAGTTGATAATAAATCACGTTAATCCAACATTTCAACTGCCGTAATCAATGGAAGTACAGGCATTATTTTGTCACAAATGATCGGTTATGGTAGGTGGTTAACAGCTTGTTTGATTGGCACATGTTCAATGATATGGAGCCTCGTGAATCATACTTGTTGATGTTCTACTCATGGTCGACGATTGAAAGCGCTGCGATATTTTTCCGTAAAAACGTATGGTCATATAACCAATCCTAGCCCATCAAGTCTTTAAATGAATCCAATATTTGCGTGAACGTATGCGCACGTCTTTACACTGACAAAGTGGTAGTATATGCACGACGGTTAGGATTGGCTCGAAGAGATGTATACGAGGATGACTTAGATGATACTTACGACCTTTTATCTGTCATAAGATTGTTCCTTGATTCCTCTCTTTGGACAAAAGGTTCCAACCTAACACCGAAGAAAAGAATATATATAAAGGAGCAGCAGTTCGTGCAGGAATAATGTTATGACATCTCAACATTGAGATTTACTCACTTACAAATTGTATAATCTCCCGAAAGCTCTGGAGGCGGTAACTTTTATCAATCGGCTGCTAATTTTAATGCTCAATATGGATCAAAAGTTGTGCCTCTGACCAACCTTTCGACCATGGTAATCTCGGTGTACATAAAAGTGTTGTATCCAAGAATAAGTGAGCTTTCACTTCATGTTACATGGACCCCAATGTAGTGCAACATCTTGTCCAATGGTACAATTGTTCACTCGTCTTTTTCCCGCCTTCCCCCCCTATCGGGATATTTCGTACGCAGCATTTCAATAGGCGCCATGGATCTCTCTTGTGCGCCAGAGCCTTGCCAAACCCCACAGCACATCGTCACAAATACCAACAAAACCGCAAGGAAAAGCAACAAATTGCTCGAGACAACCGGCTTTTACGCGGCCATTGCCCATTGCGAGCCCAGCGTAAGCAAGCAAGCCAGCCATAAACCACCCCCTTCCAATGTGTTTGAAGCCGGCTTCTCAATGAGCAAAGCAAAGAGTTCCCGAGCGTCCCGAACTCTATTTTACATGACACCGCCAAAAAAGACAGCAACGGCCTCTTTTTTCAGCTCGTGGCTTGTCTAATTTTGCTTTTTTTCAAAACCCCTCTCCTTGTTACCGGGATCGATCTAGACCGAACCATTTCAGCAAATAATATAAATAGCAGAAACATTCAAGTTACACGAAGCCCTTTTGTTTTCCGGCCCTCCGCCTTGCAAGCGCTGTGGATGGCTTGTACGACGCCAGACAGAGTTCTCACATGCCAAGTGAGAAGAGCTTCTGAGAAAAGCTATAATTGGTCAGACAAAAGAAGAAGAAAAGAGTGTCTCCGCTTTACGTAGCCACGAGTACTTACGTAGGCGCATACATCAACGACGAGCCACTGCCACATGGGCCTCAAGGTGGCACCCATTTGCAACATCCTAGCTTCAGGCACCGGCACTCTATTACCGGTTGCTCGGAACAGCTTCCGTATTCAAGGTTTGGCGAGTGTGTACCTGGTATCTTGTTGTGATGTCTTCCTGATGTGGACGGCTTTAATTCACTTTGATTGACGACAAGACAATAGTTGTAACTTTTGACATCAAGCACATTGCGATTTTTTCATCTCTACCGTAGATAGATACTAGCCCGTGGTAAGAGGCTGCACATAAATCCATCCCGCCAAATAACGTAACATAGAATATAAAGAATATGTCCATCAACGACATAACAGCAGGACTTTACCCAAGTCGTCATCGTCAAAAAGACGTCCACGACGAGATGCAGAATCTCAAATCTGTCACCCAAAGAGCCAAAGACGCCGCGCCTATTCCAGCTCCGTGCCGAAAAATGAAATAAAAGAATGATGATAGAGGTATTGAAGCCCCGTGAAGCTGACGGGTGCATGGTGGGACGGAGCAAACCAGCCAAGGTCTAACCCCTTCTTGGGTTGGCTCAAATGTAAACAATAAGTCTAGCAAAGTAATGTAGATACGAGAAGCAAAGGTGACAGCAAGGCTGCTTGATGAAAGCGCCATGTTTCACGGGTTGCGGCAGAAAGGCGGCATTTACAGTGGATGGCAAATGAGGAGTTCCTAATCCCTAAGAGCATGTTCGTCGCTGAAAGGGCTGCTGCCACGGACTTTGGAGGATGCCGAGCTCGTCCTGCTTGCTGCGCGTTGTGTAGCTTCCGTGATGATTGCGCTTAAGCTGTTCGTGCTCTTGTGCTTGGAGGTTCTGTTGTTTGTGGGCGGGTCAGAGAAGGGACTCTGTTCCTCGTGTGGCGCCGCAGTGACAGGGGTTGATGGAGATGCGGCTTGTGCATTCAAATCTTTCGGAGCATCAACGGCATCCGACCTGTTCTCGGCCTCTGTTTCGGTCACGGATACGGAAGGAGACGATGCCTTCTTCACATCAATGGTCTTGACGCCGCTGCTGCTACCCAGCGAAACCATTTGCGGCCGCACTGCTGTTGCAGTTGTTGTGTTGGCGTTCTTGAAGAATGTCGCGCCAATGCTAAATGCTGGCGAGGCTGGTGGGTGTTCATACTTGTCGTAATCAACTTGAGGCACGGGCGGGGTCGAGCTTCCACTGCTTGCGCCCTTTGACTTGACGCTGACGAGAGACGGCTTGAGCAGAGTTCCCTTTTGTGCTGGCATGGGAGAAACGACGGCATTCTTGCCGTAGATTGTCGAAGCGACACTGGACCGCGGGGCGTACGAGCGAGCATACGAGGTTCGATCACTGTAGCCTGAGATACCCGAGTACGACGAGTCGCGCAAGTTGCCTGGAACGAAAAAGTGCTGCTCCTCATATGGCGAGGGGGTACCGGCCTCTGATCGTGACATGGGGATCGGTGGCACTGGAGGGACAAGCAATGTTGGCGATGTTGGCGTCGCTCTGTTTGTGACACCAGGAATGTAGGCGATTTGAATAATGTTGGAGGCGCGTGTAAGCACGGTCGAAGCCATGGAGTGCACGGAATGTGTCGACTGTCGCGCTTGGGATGCCCTCGATGCATAGTCCATATCGGAGCCCTCCTTGCTTCTCGGACCGTCTTGTGCCCATGGTTCGTTCTGCCATTGATCCCTCTTTGCCTTTATGCAGAATCGCCAAACAAGATACGTGATGATGCCGATGACAGCCAAGCCGCCAATAACACCTCCTGCGATGGCACCTACGTTTGGTCCACTGCTGACTTGCTTGCTGCCGCTGCCGCTGCCGCTACTGCTGTCTGAGTCGGATGAATCGTCTGCTGCACAGTAGGCCTTTGGACATTCGCTACATGTTTGAGTAGAAAATGCGCAGCTCTCGTTGTCTCCACATGACGGACATGACAAGCTTGTGGTGTCGCACTGAACGCATCCATTTTGCCTTGCGAACAAGGTGGGAAAGCCTTCTGGACATATGCATTAGATGGGGATGCTCGAGTACCCTCATACAAGTATGATACTTACCGGCTGCCACTGCGATGTTTGGCGACATATTTATGTTTTAGTAATATTGCCAAGAACCTGCGTCGACGGTAAATGTGATGACAAGACGTTCTTTAGATGGTCTCTGATGGTTGCGTTGTGTCGATCGACAAGTGACGAGATTGGTTATTTGGTGCAGATCGACAGATGTAGATCCTGGCTAAACAGCAAGCCTTTCGAGTGCTTAGCCTGGGCCGTCGCCTCCTTGAGGGATTCCAGCGGACTCGAAAAAAAAAGAGAATCCGTAAACGGCCAGAGAGATACGCGTATATACGACACTATTTACTTTTGAGTCGTATTCTTGTTTTGTGGTTGCGCGAAATATAAGAGAGGGCGAAGATGTAAATTGGTCGTGGTTAAATGAGGATTGAGTAGTGAAAGGGGAGTTTGAAGGGTGATAGAATCAAAAGAGATAACGAGTGACAGAGAGACTAGCTCAAAGAATGGGTTGCGCAAGGCCGGGAAATCGCTTATAACATTGAAGTTGTCAATACCTGTGAAGGCAGCGACGAACAAGCGAAATGCACTGAGCAACGACGAAGAATGGGGTTTGTTGTCGAGGTCTCGTCGTTGGTGGTTCAAACGGATTGAGCGGCTAAGAGGAAGTGCAAATCGAAGAAAGAGAGTGGAATTGAAGACGACGAGTCGGACAGACAGGCACAGGCAGGCACTGGATGGACCATTGGGAAACTAGCAGCAAGCAGTAGCCAGTTCCAGTCGCTGGCTGGGCGTATGTGGGCGTGGAGGGCGAGATTAGAGGGAACTGGGCCGAATGGGAAGACGAGACAGGCCAGACTGGAGAGGAATGGGTCGGGCAAGGGAAAGAAAACGCCCAATTTGCGGGTGCCCTCCAGCACTTTAGCGAAACGGCCAGGAGGGGACTGAGGATGGGCCAACTCGCCCTGCTATTCGCTCAAGCCCTTGAACGCTAGCGCACTCATCTGCTCTGAGGAGGGTATCCCTCCGTGACTCGCATGTCTCGATCCGACACCTGGCCGTATACATAGATTAATTCTCCCAGACAAAGGGAAATGCCAAGAATTATATCGTTATGAGCACATACCCCGGGCGTGTTCACATTGCTGACCAAAAATCGATGGCTTCTTCCGCTGTTCCAGCCTTTGCGCCCGCTTGACTTGCATGTTGGACAGAGAACGTGGGCTTTCAATGATCGACACGGTCGAGAACGTCTTCCCCTCTGCCCTCTAATAATACGTACCTACAACCCTACACTCTGACCGTTGGGACGCTCCTGTTGTTTCTTGGCCCTGTGCCCTTTTGAGCAAAAATTGAAATATTGCATGGCCTCTTGGATTCCAGGATTCGTGTAATGAAATCCCGTCCGACACAAAGTATCATGCCGCTTACTGTTGTTGTTATATCCTGCCATTCATGAAACCTCGAACCAATCGATAGACAATGTTTAATAGTCGACCCTTCTTGGCAAAATCCCGAAGTCACGGGTAAGCTCAAGAACGTCCAAGGTCCATGACATGTCACGTCGGTTCTCACGTTGCATACTCTGAACGGCGGCTGCCAACTTAATTTAAGACTCTGCTCCGAAACCCCGCCCTGCCCCCAAAAGGCCTGCGACTTCTTCGGCACTGAAGAATAAAGGGTGCCGGAGATGCGCTACCCTACCGTCGTGCCTCTCGTGACAAAGAGGGCGTTCCCGAAGTGGCAGCTCCCGGGGCCACGGGATTGCGACAACTCGAGCTGGCAGACGTCACTCTGGATCAGATCCGCGCAAGCTACAATTGATAGCCTACTATATGTCTGAGATGGCGAAGCAAGCAAGACAATAGAGTACTCTTCAGCGAATTTATTCATCTGATCTCGTATGCCTATTCATCTTGGTCTTGTGCTACTCATCTCGATGCCAGGGATTGCGGCACTTCCAATTGAGATGGCAGGTCCCATATAAAAGGCAAAAAAATTATGCTCTTTTCGGCATGTGTTATTAATTGGGGTGTATTGCGACACAATGCCTTGGTGCCAGCAGATGTTCAAAGCGCAATCATCCAACACAACGTGCTATTTGGTTTCTCCTACAGTAAGTGAACCTCTCGTCCATGAGAGGTGGGCTTCCCTCCTCCTTCGTCTTTGAGCATGTAGATGTTCCGTAGAAGCCAAGCCAAGAACTACTCTACTTGATACCGTCTTTAGGCGGCGAAGAGGACGCTTACAATTTTGAACGAAGCTGGGCGCGTTATACCATTCTCCATAGGCTACTACGCCGATATCCACAAAACATGCCTTGGCTGGCATAATTATATCTGATCTCCCCCATAGGATTCGCTGCATTCACTTTTGGTGGCATAGACCAACCATTATTATCAGCGCCATCAAGCTGCTGAGGCAGATGCGAGATCAGCAATTGCATATGAAAACCTTCAATTTTTGCGTTTTGGCAGCTCTGAACCGTCTTCATAGCAAATAGCTTGCCCGCCGAGCGACGAGCTGAGCCAGTAGCGAACCCAGATGGCTTGGTGAAGCTTAAATCGCACACCGAATGAAGATGAATACACGATCCGCCATGTTGCTTAGCCCAGGTTGCAAAGGACTATCGTCGCGAGGTCAAATGTCGCCCAAATATGCAGGAAATCTGAATTGGCAATGGACATGTGCGCGGGCAGTCACGTCGCTGCCCAGCGAACAGTACCACGGCTGAGTGGATGTTATACGAGATGGTCAAGTCTCTGGTTCAGAAGTTGCGGCCGCTTAGAATGCTCACTTTGTCAGGCTCGATTAGCACATCGGCTGGGATATTAGCCACTTGGCCGTAAGTCACCGCACTTTGTTGTTGTAAGCTGCTGACGTGAGTCTATCCCCGACCAGCTCCATCGTCGTGTGCACAGCACAGGATGGAGCAAAAGCACGCACGACAACCTGGAGCACCTGCAGCACCTGCAGCGACATTCCGCGTCGGCAGGCGCCAGGTGGCTACAAGGACGATACGGCCGGCGGGCGCTGTCATGGAATTTGAGTTGTCAATGCCAGTCAATGCCAGTACGCATAGCGGAGAGGCCGCTAGCTTGCACCGCCTCGCCAGTCACTGGAGCATGGACCCACTGGCCGAACACCAATTATGCTGCTATTTTTGGTTGCCCCTGGAGAAAAAAGAGCCCCTGGATTGTGCTGTGCCCAACCGCCTCCATGATCTCGGAAGAGAACGCATCGCTCGTATGCCATCGATGAAGGCCATGATGAGGGTCGCCGTACAACCATGGACTGGTGTTCCGTCCCTGAAGCGACGAAGAGTTGCGGGTGGGAAGGGTAGGGTGCTTTGTTTACATACAATCATTGTGGTGACTACCAGTCTAGCCGTTCGTAAACTAGATTGATGTTTAAATATGAGTTGACCATCTTGTTTCACCTGGCAGCGACTAAACCACATCCAAGCCGACCTTCAGTGGAGTTTTGGAGGCAGCCACTACCTGCCTAGGTACCGACCGGTCTCAGTCAGCGCACGCAAGTGCCCAAGAGAAATCGCTGCGTGACAGGGGAAGTGCTGCGCTAGGGCTGATGAGCCTCGACAGGTCAGAACGCTGTTGTTATTTCTGTGTATTGTCGCCCTGGCCTAAGGTTGAAAAGTCGATTCTAGTGTGGTGCTGCGGCAATTGGGAGGTCAATGGGATCGGATGGGAATGTGTTGACACTGGCATCCGCTTATGGACTTGTTGCTTCCCGGGGGGCTGCGTTCGCAGATAAACGAGTGCTGAGTGAATTGTCCAGGGCAAAACGAGGAAAAAGAGGGTTACTATACTGTGTATGGACGCGGGTTGCCGGCAGATCCATAGTACATACAGTACTAGCTTGCGATTCATGCGTTGCCCATTGGGGGAGACCTCCGAGTGGAAGAAAACAAAGAAAAAGGAGAGGCGGTGACGTAGGAACCAAGCGCTTCAGTGAACCGTACGTTGAGCAATAGCTGAGACATTGGGGTCAGAGGAAACTGGATTGGGAGGTTTTTTATGCTAGCAATGTAACCATGCACTGGGTGCAACATTCTGGAAACCTTGGAAGAAGCAGGCTCAAAAACTACGTAAGTTACAGCGTGCTTTTTGCATTCATACCGTCCGGCTCATGTTTCCTATGCAGCCCCAAAGACAAAAACAGTAGTAACAAAAGAGCACGTTTTGAGCATCGCAGCCGAACTACCAAATGCACAAAATGGACCCATTGGGAACCTTGAAAAAGCAACTAGGACATGGTTACATACTTCGTGTGTTGCTGGCATCCTCCGGGGGGGCAATGTAGAAAAGAGGGAGACTGAGAAAAAAAAAACGACCAAAAAAAAGGGTGGACGCGGCGGCCAACTCGTGTACATCTGCGTCTTCGCGTGTCTAGGTAGCGGCTAAGCCACAGTCAGTGTGCTGGTGCTTTTTGGCCCAATTAGCATCCCCTATCCCGCAAAACTAACAACATAATAGACACTTTTGCTTGAACTGATCTGGGGGGTGGATGCTGATCCTGACAACCCTGAAAAAAATACGAGACTTGAATCTCTGGTATCTCACTTCCTTCCTTTTGAAGTCTTCTCGTCCCTGTCTCTGCTTCTGCTTCTGCATTCCGGTTGCAAGAAAAAACTCAAGCAGCTACTCTTCTGCTATTCAGAAGATCCGGGTGTGATTTATCACCGATTTCGAAGACTCTTCGCGGTCTTCTTTCAAGCCACCTAACGCGCGCTTTCTGCAACCAAAGCAGGGTGCCCCATTCATTCTTTCTTTGGGCCTCGTGCTAAAAACTCCTTTGTTCCCCCAAGCGGAGAGCTCAGCTGTCAACCCCTGGATCCTGCTTTCACCCCCAAAAGCCTGTCTGGCTACAAACACCAGTGACCACTTTCCTGCCGAACAACAACTTTGAAAAAAGCTTGTTGTAGACGAAAACCCCATTCTCAGTATTCGAAAACCATCGTCTTTCGTTTTCGACAAACGGCCCATCGTGCCGTTCCGCAGATATGGCTTACAATGGCGCGGGCGGCGGCCATGAGTATGGCGGTGGGCACCAGCTCCAAGACATGCCCTCTGGCAGCACTGTAAGTAGGAAGGAAAAAAGAAGAAGAAGAAGAAGACGAAAAACAAATTCGCCCACCACGAATTGCAGCATCAAGCCAGCCAGCTAACTTGCGCGTTTTCTCTCTCTCATTTAGTACCATCTCCCTCCTCATGATCAGGATGAGGATGAGACTGAGCGTCACTTGCTTGGTCAGGCACCATACCAATATGAACAAGATCGCCTCGGCACCGGCACTCCTCCTGCACGACCTGTCTCTGCATACAGCTTGACTGAGTCGTATGCACCCGGCGCGTCTACCACACCCGTTCCCCCGCAATACAACCAGGGCTACGCTGGTGATGGCTCCTACGGCGTCTCTTCCGAGCTTGGAGACGGTGGCTTTGGCTACGGCAGACCTGCTTCCACCGTTGACGGTGATGAAGCTTGGGTTCGACGTCAGCAACCTGGCGGCCCCGGCGGCGGCGGTGGTTTGAAGCGAAACCAAACCCGTAAGGTCAAGCTGGTGCAAGGTTCAGTCCTGAGTATCGATTACCCGGTACCCAGTGCTATCCGAAATGCTGTCCAGGCCAAGTACAAGGATGTTGAGGGCGGAACTGGCGAGTTCACCAACATGCGTTATACCGCAGCTACTTGCGACCCCAACGACTTCACCCTCAAGAACGGTTACGATTTGCGACCAAGAATGTACAACAGACACACGGAACTGCTCATTGCAATTACCTACTACAACGAAGACAAGATGCTTCTGTCCCGTACCCTCCATGGTGTCATGCAGAACATTCGCGACATTGTCAACCTGAAGAAGTCAACCTTCTGGAACAAGGGTGGTCCCGCGTGGCAGAAGATTGTTGTCTGTATGGTCTTTGACGGTATTGACAAGGCCGACAAGGAGGGTCTTGACGTCCTGGCTACCGTTGGTATCTACCAGGATGGTGTTGTCAAGAAGGATGTCAACGGCAAGGAGACCGTTGCTCACATTTTCGAGTACACTACGCAGCTCTCCGTGACACCCAACCAGCAGCTTATTCGGCCCATGGATGATAGTCCCCAGACGCTGCCACCTGTGCAGATGATCTTCTGTTTGAAGCAGAAGAACACCAAGAAGATCAACTCTCACCGTTGGCTGTTCAACGCTTTTGGCAGAATTCTCAACCCCGAGGTCTGTATTCTGCTCGATGCCGGTACCAAGCCCGGCGCCAAGTCTCTGCTCGCCCTTTGGGAGGGTTTCTACAACGACAAGGATCTCGGTGGTGCTTGTGGTGAAATTCACGCCATGTTGGGCAAGGGCGGCAAGAAGCTGCTTAACCCCTTGGTCGCTGTCCAGAACTTTGAGTACAAGATCTCCAACATTCTGGACAAGCCCCTGGAGAGTTCGTTCGGATACGTCTCTGTGTTGCCCGGTGCTTTCTCGGCCTACCGATTCCGTGCCATCATGGGTCGTCCTCTGGAGCAGTACTTCCACGGTGATCATACACTCTCCAAGATACTGGGTAAGAAAGGTATCGAGGGTATGAACATTTTCAAGAAGAATATGTTCTTGGCCGAGGATCGTATCCTCTGTTTCGAGCTGGTCGCCAAGGCCGGCTCCAAGTGGCACTTGACGTACATCAAGGCCGCAAAGGGTGAGACTGATGTTCCCGAAGGAGCACCCGAATTCATCTCGCAGCGACGAAGATGGCTGAACGGTTCCTTCGCCGCCTCTCTTTACTCGCTGATGCATTTCGGTCGTATGTACAAGAGTGGCCACAACATTGTCCGCATGTTCTTCTTCCACGTACAACTGATCTACAACGTTGTACAAGTCATCTTCACCTGGTTCTCTCTGGCTTCTTACTACCTCACTACAACGGTTATCATGGATCTTGTCGGTACTCCCACTGCTCCCGGCCCTGTCAGCTCGGAACGTCACGGTTGGCCTTTTGGTGATACGGCAACACCTATCATCAACTTGGTTCTGAAGTATCTCTACGTGGCCTTTGTCATCATGCAGTTCATTCTTGCGCTTGGTAACCGTCCCAAGGGTTCCAAGTGGCAGTACATTCTGTCATTTGCCTACTTCGGTTTCGTCCAGATGTATCTGCTCATTCTGTCCTTCTACCTGGTCATCAACGCCTTCATCACCAATCCAGACATCAATCTTGGCGATGATTTGGCCCAGCTTTTGACAGGAAGGTCTCAGATCGCCATCATCTTGCTCGCTCTGCTTGCTACATTCGGTCTGTACTACGTCGCGTCCTTCTTGTACTTGGACCCATGGCACATGTTCCACTCCTTCCCGGCATATCTGGTTCTGATGTCGACTTACATCAACATTCTCATGGTTTACGCTTTCAACAACTGGCACGATGTTTCTTGGGGTACCAAGGGATCTGACAAAGCTGATGCTCTACCGTCCGCACAAGTCGTCAAAACAGAAAAGGGTGAAGCCGCTATTGAGGAAATTGACAAGCCGCAAGAGGATATTGACAGTCAGTTCGAGGCTACTGTCAAGCGTGCCCTTGCACCCTTCGTCGAGGAGGAGGAGAAGGAGGAGAAGGAACTGGACGATTCGTACAAGTCTTTCAGAACTTCCCTGGTCCTGGCTTGGCTCTTCATGAACGCCCTTCTCATTGTCGTCCTCACCAGCGACAGCTTCAACACATTTGGTATCGGAGTAAGTTTAACAATGCAAAAAACTTGTTTATAGAATCACCTCATGCTAACCTGTAATAGGCTACCACCACCACGAGAACTGCAGCCTACTTCCAGTTCCTGCTGATTGCCACAGCCGTCCTCGCATTCGTCCGTTTCATCGGTTGCTTGTGGTTCCTCGGCAAGACCGGTCTCATGTGCTGCTTCTCGCGACGATAAACTGGCTTCTGCTGGCAAGCCGCAAAAGCAGTTCTTAATACCTGCCATTATTCAAGCAGCGCTTGAGGCTGATTACGACGAGCATGTGGCGTCTCCGGGAGTACAACAACTTCTGCTGTACTGGATATGATATGGAAGAAAGATCTCTTGGTTGGGATCTAGGATGATGTACCCATGGTCAAATAAAAAGAAAAGGGGCTTGCGCTGGCTCCGAGGATCATCAGACACTCTTTCACACAATGAGTGGCATTGTTTCAGGCGTTCTATAATTCCCTTTAGAGATCAGATCCGGTATTTCATGTAATTTGTCACGAATACATAATGCATTTTAGTACAAATTTAAGCTTTCTCTCTTGTCTCTATATTGTTGGTGTTGCTCTGTATCCGTGATAGGTTCACTTCCGAATGGCCTATGCATACATAGTCAAAGTAACACCAAGTTTGCAAATTTGCAATATCCAAGATCTCGGGCAGAAGCACGTCAGCATGCAAGCAACCGGACAGTTTGACAGTCAAGCCAACTCAAAAGAATAAACAAACAATGAGCCGGTACATATTTCTAGTCTTGATTTTACTATCATGCATGACGACTTTGGACAACCATTGAGTGACAAGAATTGTGCACGGGCCAGTTTCTGCCTGACTCGGAAGGAGCGTTTATCAGGCTGAGACCCAAACCGCTTCTTTGCTCCCAAGGGCGTGGCGAGGCTTTCCTAGGATTTTTTATTTTTATTTTTTAATTCCACGCTGCATTCCTTTCTGCCTGTACATACTCTGAATCTGTACTTGGGGGAACATTTCGTGACCCGGAAAAGTTCGATTATCAGCAGCAGAGACGACACAAGCTTCAATCGAACCAGACCATCACTACCTGGCTAGGTACCTACTACTTGCCTGCATTACCCCACCAAGCACAGGCAGTGACCGACCACACGCGACCGACCGCCACAACGGTTGCGTTGCTTGCGACTTATCGTCCCAATCTCCCCGCGCCGTCATAAGTCACCAAAATCATTCCTGCGTCGAGCAACCTTTTCTTCGGCGATACGTCACACAACCGCCAAGATGTTGAAGATCTGGTCTATGGTACGCGATTTGTGGCATTATACCTAGACAGACCGGTCGTGGCTAACATCTTGTAGAAAAAGGAGCAGCAAAAGGCTGACAACGCCGATGCGCTGAGCGGCAAGAAGAGGAAAGTCAAGGCTGCCGAGCTGCGAGTTCACAAGGGTAAGACACGCATGATCCGAGATTTGACTGAACCAGCGCGACTGGTAGCCATGGCTACAAGAGACTGACATGCCTTGTCTGACGTTTTAGATCTGGCCGAGTTGTCGTTACCACAGACCATGAAACTCGAGTACGCCGACCCAGACGACATTCTCAACTTCAAAGTCATCATCACACCCGACGTCGGCTACTACGTCGGCGGCAAGTTCTCCTTTGATGTTGCTGTCCCCCAATCCTATCCTCACGAGCCTCCAAAGGTGCGTTGCGAACCGACCATTTATCACCCCAATATCGATCTGGAGGGCAAGGTGTGCCTGAACATCCTGCGAGAGGAATGGAAGCCTGTTCTCAACCTCAACGCTGTCTTCATTGGTCTTCAGTTTCTCTTCGACCACCCCAATGAACTGGATCCGCTCAACAAGGACGCTGCCAAAGATTTGTCAGACAGCAAAAGGAATGAGAGCTCGCGCCGCGGCAAGACCAATTTCGAACAGAACGTTGCAACTTCGATGAGTGGCGGCAAGTTTGGGGGAGTCGAGTATAGTCGGGTCTTGATCGACTAGAGGATTTGACGAACTCGGAGTCATGACGAGACATTCGGCCCGCCAACCACGCCGGTACCGCCCATGATGCCGGTCGGACTGGAGGTTCGGCGGCCCAAGGCAGCTCAAGGCCGTACTCGTCACCTACGCGATCCACGCAGTCCGATATCGTCGGCCGGCCCATGCCGATTATTGCAAATCGCCTACTTAGTCTCTATACTCAGGCTCGGCGACTTGTACAGCTTAAGTCTCTTTCGCATATTCTTCCAATACCTACCTGTGGCGGCCAAGGGACTGAGATGAGGAGAAATGACATCCCTTTCCCTGTCTGACACATAGATTGAAGCTGATGCCGGGGGGTGTCGTTTCTCGAGGCGGCAAATCAATAGTACGTACCTAGAACCTAGAAGTGTTCATACATGCATTTGCTCGTGGCGTTTTTTTCCCAGCAGCGTAGAGACAGACAGACAGACAGACAGACAGAGAGGCAGGCCGTCAAGATGAGGAAATATGGTCTGGTCGCATCGAGCATCATATCTCAGCTCAGCTCAGCGTTTGTCATTTATTTTCTAATGTTGTTTCTCGCAAGCACTTTGTAGCATGGCATGATGGCATGGCAATATAGTTGTGCTCACCCATAGAGATTGAATACTTATACATTCGGGACCGTGGTTCAAAGAGTGTACCGGCCCCAACAATATGTGTAACAAGTCATGTTTCATGACCTCGGCAAAGGCCATACAGTAAGCACACGAATAGTAAACGCAGATTATGATTGTTTTGTTGTGATTCGTCTCTGGTAGAGTCCCATGTTCGGCGGGTGCGGCCAGGGTATGGCTGCCGTTCTTGTTTGTCTAGTTCTAGTGTAGTGTAGTGAGCGGATGGCTTATTGGGTCAGTGAGCATTTGGGGGCTCCATGACTGGTGACTGGTCTGACTGGGCTGCTGGCAAGTCGGTAAAGTACGGAGCAATGAGTTGGGGGCCCAGTTCTTTTGAGAGAGCTTGAGAGCCTCGAGACCATTGTGAGGGCGAGCCAAGGAAGGGGGAAACTCCATGGGAAGGCATGGGAAGCCAACTGGAGATTGGTCCAACGCGATCTCGCATCCAAAGTCCCGCTATTGCTTAGGGAGACAGCGGGCGTGATTGGCCCGACTGACAGCGCAGGGTCTCGATATACCAGACGAGCCACACGTACCCCAGTGGGCACGGGCCAACCGGGGCAAGCTAGCTAAGGTTCATGTCAGGACTCAGAACCCACAACTGGCTTTCACCGCAGACAGCCCGAGCGCCGAAGTCGCTGGGCAACTGGGGAGCCATTGGGATTTGTGGGAGCGCAGCTACTCGACGCTCCGATCCCAGAAAAATTTCTGACCGAGCTTCGCTCTACTGAGAAAATAGTACATAATTCTCCCGTCAGTAAATAAGACATCGTCTTCCTCATTACCTGATCCTCACCTCCAGACAGATCTCCACTCCCACAGTACACACCCGCAAAGATGGCCTCCAAATCATTCTCCAAGGCGCTCCGCCCCATGGCCCGCCAGTTGGCTACTCCCGCCGTCTCGCGCCGCACCTTTGTTGCTGCTGCCAACGGCGCCGTGAGAGCCACTGCCGCCAAGGGTGCTGCCCGTCCCGTCGTTGCCAGACAGCAGGTTCGTGGTGTTAAGACCATTGACTTTGCCGGTGTCAAGGAGGACGTCTACGGTAAGCTTCTCTTCTCGCTCAATTGGCAATCTTGCAACCCGCGAGTCCTCGCCGAAGCTCGAGAAGTGTGATTTTTGGCTGACGAAAAATCTTTCACAACTACAGAGCGTGCCGACTGGCCCAAGGAGAAGCTCCTGGTGAGTCATTTCTACTCAAGAGACAATTCAATTGAGTTCATCAACCATCCCCCGATGGCTCAATTGATGCTCTCTTGTTCAATTCGAGAGATATCAACTTGGTGACTGACACTCTTTATAGGAGTTCTTCAAGAACGACACCCTCGCCCTCATCGGCTACGGTTCGCAAGGTCACGGTCAGGGTCTTAACCTCCGTGACAACGGCCTGAACGTCATCATCGGTGTCCGAAAGAACGGTCAGTCGTGGCAGGACGCCCTGCAGGATGGCTGGGTTGAGGGCAAGAACCTGTTCGAGGTCGACGAGGCCATCTCCCGCGGCACCGTCATCATGAACCTGCTCTCCGATGCTGCCCAGTCCGAGACCTGGCCCGCCCTCAAGCCCCAGATCACCAAGGGCAAGACCCTCTACTTCTCCCACGGTTTCTCCCCCGTCTTCAAGGACGTTACCAAGGTCGATGTTCCCACCGACGTTGATGTCATCCTCGTCGCCCCCAAGGGTTCCGGCCGTACCGTCCGCTCTCTCTTCCGTGAGGGCCGTGGTATCAACTCCTCCTTCGCTGTCTACCAGGACGTCACTGGCCAGGCCAAGGAGAAGGCTATCGCCCTCGGTGTCGCCGTCGGTTCCGGCTACCTCTACGAGACCACCTTTGAGAAGGAGGTCTACTCTGACCTTTACGGTGAGCGTGGCTGCTTGATGGGTGGTATCCACGGTATGTTCCTCGCCCAGTACGAGGTTCTCCGTGAGCGTGGCCACAGCCCCAGCGAGGCCTTCAACGAGACCGTTGAGGAGGCTACCCAGTCCCTCTACCCTCTCATTGGTGCCAACGGTATGGACTGGATGTACGAGGCTTGCTCCACCACTGCCCGCCGTGGTGCCATTGACTGGACCCCCAAGTTCAAGGATGCCCTGAAGCCCGTCTTCAACGACCTCTACAACTCCGTCCACGACGGTACCGAGACCCAGCGATCCCTCGACTACAACGGCCAGAAGGACTACAGACAGAAGTTCGAGGCCGAGATGGAGGAGATCCGCAACCTCGAGATCTGGAGAGCTGGCAAGGCCGTCCGGTATGTACATTTCAAGCCATTCAAAGTCATGGCCTTCCTTTTTATTAAAGTATCTTATTGGCTAACATCATTTCCACAGTTCTCTCCGCCCCGAGAACCAGAAGTAAGCGGTTGGTGTTCAATTTGTGATGGGTTAGTATCTGGATGGAAGGGCATCATTGGCTTGTGCTTGTACTTGTACATGGGGACTCCCATGAAAAATCTCTCGAGGGATCTTTGGGATACGGGCCAAAAAGTTATCTATTTGGGCTCGACTTGATTCGGGTGTTACATAGAGCGGGTTTCTTTCTGGCGTCTTTCAAAAAAAACCAGCAGCACGTTATAGCTGAATGAGACAAGGTCATACTACTACACTAAACTTGTGTGTGTGTTTCTGTTCCTTGGAAACACCTTGAGTGCCTCCGCTATCGGCTGCAGCTTGTGATTGGCAATTGATGCAACCTCATTTGGCCCCCCAGACTTTCCTACTGCTTCCACAATCAAGCGGATTGGTCGCCTATTACCGGGCCAGTAGCCCATTACATTCTCGACCCGACGCCATTGAACTGGGTGGCGTTAGTCGGAGGTAATAGTTGTCCATTTTGAGACATGTCCTGCCTTTTTACTCCAAGATTATCCAGTCCCTATTCCTCTATTGAGGCGTATAGTCGTCCATTCTATTCAGAGCACGTTTCTAAGTTCTTCCATCTGTATGTTTGCCGATAATAGGTTCAAACGTATCATATTTGTCGCCTAATTCGAAAGACAACTTAGATATCTTATCTAAACATATCTCTCCAGTTTCCCCCGCTCTCTCCACCCTGAGCAGTCTATACTAGGCAGCCAGGGCCCCCAGGATCTCACTACACAACATACCTCGTGATTTCTTCATTTTACTCATCACATTGAAGTTTTATTTCGCAAGTACAATTTCCAAAACGCAAAAAGGAGATTTTTCCTACAAGAGGACAAGGACAAGAGAGGGAAGAGCAATTGGCTTGTGTATATCCACCAAATAAGAAAGGAAAAAAGAAAATGGCCGACCCCAGCACATGCCCTCCGCTGACGCGGGCCTCGGTGGTGGCGGCCCGCGAGCTCATCCAGCCGTACATACACCACACGCCGACGCTGACCAACGCGACGCTGACGCGGCTGGCGAGCACGCCGCGGACCGAGGACGAGCTTGCCGGGTCCGAGTGGGAGAAGAAGAAGAAGGAGAAGGAGGAGGAGCAGGGGGAGGATGGAACCAGCAGTGCAGCAAAACCCGTTATGCGGCTTTGGTTCAAGTGTGAGAACCTCCAGAGGATTGGCGCCTTCAAGGTTCGAGGGGCTTTTCGTGAGTAACTTCTATTTTTTTCATGTTATTTTCCCCCTTACTCTTTCCTGCTGTGAAGTGACAAGAGACTGTAATCTTGTCCGGGTCAGTGTTGGATGATTTCATAATATTGGGAAAATAATCATCGAGATGAGGTAGTGGGCATTCAAGAGTGCAGGTTAGGTTTGGTGGGTGGGTGTATCCCCGGACGAGAGGAAGCGAAGGCCTACACGTTGGGGGAAGGATACTGCCACGATAAAACGGTCACGAGCTCGTTGGTGATCTCGCAGAGCAGATGAAAAGGACTTTACTAATATTGGAAAATCTGCAGATGCTATAGAACGCCTGAAGAAAGAGCCTGGTTGGCTGGCTGGCGGCGGAGCAGAAAAGGGCGTGGTGACGCATAGCTCAGGTAAGATGACTACATTTCTTCTCAGAAAGAAATCATGACAGTATAGATACCTATACACATGATTCTTCCTTCCCTTGTTGAAAACATCCAACTCACAGGTATCATATAGGAAACCACGCACAAGCCCTGGCCCTGGCGGCCCGCACCAACGGCATCCCGGCCTACATAGTCATGCCGTCCATCTCGCCGCCGCCCAAGATCGCCGCCACGCGGGGGTACGGCGCCAACGTCATCTTTAGCGGCTCGACCTCGGTCGAGCGCGAGGCCGTCTGCGGCCGCGTCATCTCCGAGACGGGCGCCCGCCTCGTCCCGCCCTACGACCACCCGGACATCGTCCTGGGCCAGGGCACCCTGGGGCTGGAGCTGCAGGAGGACGCGGCCCGGATGATGGCCGAGGCAGAGGCCGAGGGGGAGGACAAGTCAAAGACGGTAGACGGCGGAAAACAGACGGGCGGGGGCAAAAGGGGCCTCGACATCATCCTGGCCCCCTGCGGCGGCGGCGGCATGCTCTCGGGCGTGGCGCTGTCGTGCGAGGGGACGGGGATCCGCGTCTTCGGGTGCGAGCCGTCGCACGAGGGGGCCGACGACGCCAAGCGCGGGTTCGAGAGCGCCGAGGGCCGGCGCGTCGAGGTGGTCAAGACGCTGACCGTCGCCGACGGCCTGCGCACCCCCGTCGGCGCCGTCCCTTGGTCCGTGATCCGCGAGCGCGGCCTCGTGGAGGGGTTCTACAGCGTCGCCGAGGTCGAGATCAAGCGGGCGCTCCGCCTCGTCCTCGAGCGCTTCAAGATGGTCGTCGAGCCTAGCGCCTGCGTGCCCCTGGCCGTGGCCTTGTACAATGAGGACTTTCGAGCCCGGATCCAGAGGGAGTATGGCGACGGTGGCGCCAATGTCGGTGTCGTCTTTAGTGGAGGAAATTTGGATCTGGAAGTTCTCGCCAAGATTGTCATGGAGGGAAAGACTGATGGGCCGGAGAAGAATTAGCTAGAGCAAGGATTCTGAGAGATAAATTGACATCGTTAATTCATTGGTGTTGTTCATGTCACAAAGTGTCTTCAGTGTCTGTTCCTGTAAACTTTTTGCTTTGTGTATTCGTTCTATTTTTGTTCCAATTTTCTCCTTTTCTTATTCCTCATACTTCAAGTCGGCAATAGACTTTTACAAGGGCAGTCTCTCGTGCTTGAACCTCTTCTGCCCCTCGCCCTCGCCATAGTCGGCCGTCAGCTGCCCGGCGCCCCGGATCTTGTACTTGTAAATCATGAGGCCCTCGAGGCCGACGGGGCCGCGCGAGTGGATCTTGTTGGTGCTGATGCCGACCTCGGTGCCAAAGCCGTAGCGCATGCCGTCGGCGAGGCGCGTGGGCGCGTTCCAGTAGACTCCCGCGGCGTCGACTGCCGACATGAAGCGCTCGGCCAGCTCCTTCGACGACGTCAGGATGGCGTCGGTATGCTTGGAGCCGTGCGTGTTGATATGGATGATGGCGTCCTCGAGGCCTGAGACGGTCTTGACGGCCAGGTCCAGCGAGAGGAACTCGGTATCGTAGTCGGCGTCCTGGGCGTCCACGATGAACTTTTCGGCGCCCGAGAGCTGCTTGCTGGCCAGCGCGGCCTTGCTCTTGGCGTCGCAGTGAAGAGTGACGCCCTTGGCAATGAGCGCCTCGGCCGCGGCAGGCAGCAGTGTGTCTAGGGCCGACTCTTGTACCAGCAGAGTCTCGAGGCTGTTGCAGGCGGCAGGGTAGCTGGTCTTGGAGTCAACAATGACGCCTGCTGCTAGCTTGGCGTCTGCCGACTCTTCCAGGTACATGGAACACAGTCCATCGGCGTGGCCCAGAACCGGAATCTTGGTCGATGACTTGATGTATCGTACCAGCTCGTTGCCGCCCCGAGGAATGACCAGGTCGATATACTTATCCAGGGCAAGGAGCTGCGGGATCACATCTCTCGTCGTGACCAGCTGCACGGCACCATTGGGCACCTGTGTCTTCTCCAATGCCTGGGAGATGACCTTGGAAATGGCAATGAATGATTCTGTCGATTCCTTTCCGCCCTTGAGGATGGCTGCATTGCCAGACTTGACGGCCAGCGAGGCGATATTGGCAATGACCTCGGGCCGTGCCTCAAAGATGATCAACAAGACACCGATTGGGCAAGTGACCCGCTCCAATTCCAAGTTGTCGTCCAATTTTGTCCGCAACGTGACCTTGCCCACCGGGTCCTCCAAGTCCCGAACATCGAGAATGCCCTTGAGCATGTCCTCCCACTTGCCCTTCTTGTTGAGGTCCAGCCGGGCAACGAGACTCTGGCTCAGCTCGCCATTGGAGGCAGCCTTGCGGGCCAGCTCAAGGTCGCGGGCATTGGCGGCCAGAATTTCGTCCCGGGCCGCCGTCAGACCCGAGTGGATCGCTGTCAGGGCGTCGTTCCGTGCAGACGCCGGGAGCGTAGCCAGAATGTGGGATGCGCTCTTGGCCGACTGCGCGGCGTCGACCGGAGATGCGTTGGTCAGAGACATGATGAGTGACTGCCAGTTATCCTTGATTTTCCGGGCTCTTGTTCCGGTTCCCTTTCTTGTTCTCTGCCCTTTTCAATGGAGATAATTAGTAATCTCTTTTCCTTCCTCTCTTTTCCTTTTTCACTGTCTTGTCGTTGAGGTTGATAATGTACGTGGGCTTCTTCCCTTTTTTTTTTTCTTCCCTGCCGGTAGGTGCTAATGGCGGGTGGCTCCGAAAACCGCAACAGTCGCCCGGGTCAGTCAATCAATGGGCAACAAGCTTTTTTCTGGAGTTGCAAACCGGCGAACGTCGTCATCCACCTTCCCAATTGTGTCCAAATCCGAAATCACTTATTCTCAGTGCTATCAGCGAATAATGAGATGGTCTTATGTAATCAGGTACTTTTTTCTGTCCATTCGTCGAGCTTCTTCTCACATTTGACTCATTGATGCTTTCCGACCCTAGGACGGTATGTATTGTCGGCCCCACCAGAATCGCGGAGTTGGGCTCCCGCGCCTTCTATATTCCCTACATCTCCACCACACAACAATGACGAAACAAGTATATGTACTCCGTAAGCCACCCAGTATACTTAAGAATTAAACTCTCATGGTCCAAGTCACTATTGATTGAGTGAAGTTGATGCAATATAGCACTGGCTCCACCATGATGTATCGACGAGATTGACCCCATCATACTGTAACAATTCAACTTAGTGAGCAAAGTCTGTGAAGTAGACAGTTTTGTTCTTGAGGGAGTCTTCACCAGTCCCGTGACTGTAATGGTCTATTTGGGCTGCACACATCAGCCATGAATATATATGAACCTCGACTTTGCAATGGTCGCTTCTTATAGGACTAAATCATTATTCATCGTCATGCTTAGCTCGCTTTCCGTAACGAGTTGTAATGCTCTCCTAGGCCATATCCGTGCCTGTAATACGCCAACCATATCCTCGGCGTCTCTCCCGGCTTGACACCAGTGCCCGGCTCAATGGTCTCGGTCCGGCCGTCCTGGACGACCTTGATCTCGACGCCGTACACATCGGCCAGCGCCTTGAGCTCTAGCTGCCCACCCCACTCGGCCGTGTCCCTGATCTTGCGCACGTACTGCTCAAAGTCCTCCTCCAGGAAGGGTGCAAAGTCGTCCCGGTGATCTTGCATGTAGTCCGTCGCCTTGCGCCTGACCGTCTTGTACGGCGGCTGGCCTGCCGCGTCGTCGCTGCCGCTACTACCCAGCGGCATTCCCTTTCGCGAAAGTTGGTCTGCCACGGCTGAAAACAGGCAGTGTCCGTCTGGCCGGATCTCCTCTTCTACCAAGCCATTGGCCTCGAATTCCTTCAATAGATACTTCTTCTCGACCGCGCGGTGATCCGTCATATTGCTCGCCTCCTCTTCGGCCGCAACGGCCGCGGCTTCTTGCTCCGCGCGACGTCGGGCCATGCGTTCTTGTTGCCGATTGCGCTTCTTTCCAGGACCGCCTCCACCTTGTGCCTGTGCTCCGTTCGATATCGATGTGTTCTCCAATTTGTCCGCCAGGCCATCTCGTCCGTCGTCTTGGACGATAGCAGTGCCATTGGTCTCTGGTTTCGTGGCTACCTGTTGGGTAGCTTCTTCTTGATCTACATCTTCCTCCTCCACGTCGACGTTTTCTGTTTGGTCACCGTTCAGCCCGGCTAATTCCTGAGCCTGCTTCTCTCGGAGCGCCCTTTCGAGCTCGGCGCACTCGTCGTTGACGCCCTTGCGTGTCTTCTTGGTCGCGTTCTTCTTTTTGCTAGTGATCCGGGACTGCAGGTCGCGCTGCTCCTTGCGATGGCGTGCCTGCATGGCCTCGAGAGTCTCCGTCCCCGAGTCCATCTTTTGTCAGATGACGGAGGTTGTGTGGCGCCCGAACGAGAATGACTTGAAAGCCGATCGAAAGACAGGTCGATACTTTGTCTTTCTGCGATGACCGAGCCGATTGATACCAGACGCAAATTGTATATTCAAGGAGAGGATTAAGGCGCACTGGCTGAGGTGTTTGCTTTTGGACTCAATATGTGGAATACATTGCAATTGAAGTGGTGGAATTTTGGACCGATTTTCAGATGATCAAATATTTCTCGGTTTGGCGCGGGGAGGCGTTGCATGGAGGCATGACGGGAAGCACAGGTAGGCTCGGCAGGCATTATGGAGGGGCATTTGGCGGGGCTCTTCCGTGGAGAATGTAACTACGTAGTGCACTAGATGGTAAGTACGGTACTGTGTAAGTTGCACCAAGTACAATACATGATTGGTCCTGGCATCTTATGCAGGTAGGTAGCAATAGTCATGTATCCTGCCCACCCGGCTTTCAGGAATTCCATGTACATCACTTTCAGAAGAAAGACAAAATACTCTTGATCTTTTTCTTAAATTTTACTATATACATTAGAGATCATCAATCTATCTTGCATGATGTCGCATATTTTTGTTGGGTATATGTATCGAGGCCTATTAGCCTTGCCACGAAAGTCCTCCAAATAATGCAGGCTATGGTGACCAAGCCTGTCTGAGGGCCTTCCTCCTTATCCTGCTGCCTCTGATATCCGAGTGTAATAGAGGCCGTGTTACCCTGACCGAAGCAGTGATGCTCAAGTGTCTAGAAGAGGGTAAAAAAACAGATGAAAACAAGTGTGGATACGACTTCGTCGGCCGTGGTCAAGCGTGCTCGGGAGATCATACTCCCAGCTATATAATTTGGAAAAAGAAATGTTGCTTCATGCAAAATTGAAAGAAACAGTTGGGTATCGGGTATTTTTAGCGCCTCTTCTCTCTTTCTCTCTCTCTCATATTGGATCAGAACCCCTTGAAAGGATCGTCCCTGAAATAGTCTTCCTCGTTACTCGCCCTACTTGACCCATAGTAGTCGTCCGTACCGCGTGCTGAACGGGGGCCATAGAGATCTCGTTGCCTGCTTCGGCTCCTTTGGCGGCGGATATCCTTGCTGCGTCTACGAGCTCGGTGTCGAAGCTCTTCATCCTCGGGATACTCATCGACTCTTGGAAATGCGAGAGGGCTGATGAACGCCTCCATACGGATCGTACCAATGGCTTCAAAGAAGTTGTTACCTGGTCTGGAGGAAGCATCCGATGTGCGTTGTGAACGAGAGGCAGCCGAGCTCATGGCCCAAGTCGAGTGTCCGTTGGTGGATGGTTGATAAAGGTCTGATGAACCAGTTGTAATCACGCTGTTTCCAGCTGTGCTGTCAGTGTATCGATGCGAAGGTTGCGGTGATGAGAAGCCACGGAAGGACAAAGGCGGCGGGATGTGTCCACCAGTGTTGCTTCTCTTGCGACCATGAAGAGCCACCTGGTTGGCCCGCTCATGCACTCTGTCGGAGGATCTGTCATGGAATCGAGGTATGAATGGCGGTTCTGCTACATCTCGAGAAAGATCGCGCTCATGGTGCAAGCCCGGGGGCATTTGAACGGGCTTGAAATCGATTGCTTCTCCTAGTTGCCTCGGGCTGGTTGTTGTGTCCGAAAGTGGACTCCTGCTCTTCTTCAGCATGATGGAGTCGCGGATGCCGGGCTTCTTAGCCTTGGACGGAGGCGGTCCAATGTTGGGTGCCAATGCAGGCGCTGGTGCCAACTTTGCGGCTGTTGGGCCTATGGGGGCAGGTGCAGCTGGCGAGATCATGTCCGGAACTGCCTGCTGCGAATGGGCCAAGAAAGCCAAAGCCGTGAGCCACAGGTAATGTCTTTCAGCCGATACTGCTGTGAACTTAAGTGCCCTTTGAGGCGTCAAGATGAGAATAGATCGGTTGAATATCTGTCCTGCACCTCTGGGCGGAGCATTATCATCCTTGACATCCAACACTGATTGAATTGTCACTGGAGATCAAAGTTAGCAAGGTCACCAAAGAGAAAGAGCACACAGTATGTCAATGGGGCCAACACTTACACTTTCGACCAGCCTTGCCCATCAGCGCACTGCCAGATGACGGCTGTTTGCTACTCCAAAGTATAGCACGTTCATACGGTGCCAACCAAACCCATCGCTTGTGGCGGTCGTTACTATTTTCTTCGGCTTTTGTTTCGGCCATGCCAAAGGATTTTCGCCTTCTGACATACTTGAACATCCACTCTCCAACCATCGTTTGAGCAATAGCCTCGACAACCCCCGAAGCTGGCTGAGATGGTTGAGAACTGGCCACAGACTCCACCGCAATGTTATCATCAGTATATGCCGTCGTGACTGATGGTTGGTAGCGGTGGCTTTTGGATCGAGGTGCTCTGCTCTCTCGCCGTGGGGTCGTTATATCATTTCTTGGCAGTGGCGGAAGCCCAGGACTCTCGGGCGCTTCCGAGGGCGTCATTGGTGGCGGTGAACGGCTTTCTTGTCGGTATCGGGAGCCACGTGGAAGAACGGCTGCGGAACGGGCCTTGCGTATGCTGTTGGATCGATACGACCTGCTGCCCCTGGCGCTGCGTCGATGCCGTGGTTCTCCATACCTCGTGGGGCTACGTTGCCCATCGCTGAAGTGGTTTCCGTTGGCACCAGGCTGGCGCGAACTCGCCCTCGTGGGAATAGGGAAGGGAGGGTCTTTCAAGTTTTGTAAACTTGGGCTCCGGGAGCGACCCTGATGAGATGCTATGCCATTCTGAATAAGGGCTGACTTGCGCATGGCGCCAGTACGATATGTCGAGGGTTCACGGCCATGCGATTTCCGTTCATCGCCTACACTGAAGCTGTTATAGGCATTGTACGCGCTCATCTGCTTGATCGTGTTTCGTGCTTGCTTGAGAATTTCTGGTGCTTGGTCAATCGTCGAGGTTGTCACGATTGATTCGGTCTGTCGATGCTTGCTTGGCTTGGACTGGGGTGAGGACAGAGCAGTACGGAACTCAGAGTCGCTGCCTGCCAGATCCTCCTCGTCGGAGCTAGCTTCCTCGAACCCTGTGAACAGACTACTGATTCGGTGTGGCCGTTTGAAAGGCGCCTTCTTGCTTGACAAAGAACCATTGTCGTTGTTGCCGGGATACGCATCACGAGTTTCTTCTGGAGAGACGGGCCACGAAGGGACAAGATCGGATGTAAAACTTGTTTGACTGGTCAGTCGACGAGGATTCCGAGGAGGCAAGTTGCCAGGCACTGGCGTGAAAGCCTTTAGATCCTCGTTGGGCACGGCCGTGGGTGGGTTTGGTGAGACTGGACGCGAAGAAATGGCTGAGGGGTGAAGATGAGCTGGCAACTTGTCGAGGCGTGTGTCGACTCGAATTTCGTCGGTCTGCATGGCTGTCGATGTGGTTGGTACCGGCTCGAGAATCGTCACTTGGCAGCCGAAATCTTTCACGTATTGAGGCAAACGATGCGGCCGGGGAGATGATGCCCGAGATGTCGGAGGATGGATGCTAATGCTGGGAACGAGAAGAGGTGAGGCCGAACGAGGCTGCTGCGCAGGAGCTGACTCCATGTCGGTTTGTGTACCAGAGGTGATCATGGTTGGTTGAATTGCTTCCAAGGGCTTCACCTCGACTGTGGGCAATGAAACTACTTGCAATGACATGACTGGTGTCGCAGGAGGGCTGAGCGGTTCACCCAGAGTTTGCGAGCTTGAAGAAACCATTGACTTGAGCACAGGCAGTGGCTCAAGTGGCAGGGGTTTGGCGGCGTGCACGCGTTTTCTGCTTTGGTTCGCCTCCCGTTCAGCTTTCGGTGCATTCTCAAGTTCGAGATGTTTTTCGGTCTTGATTGACTCTGCCGTTGTCTTTACAGGACTCATCTTTGGCGACGGCGGAGGGGAAAATTGCACACCAGTGTCTGTGTACTCTGGCTTTGGAACCGGAGCAGAAGGCGTCTCATCATCCTCACGGATCCCACCCTCCAGCTTGTCGAGCACGGTTTGGTTCATGAACATGCGCCCTCGCGCAACACTACCAGGTCGGGCGTAGCTTTCGCTACTCAAGTTGCGACGGTGTGTCTTCTGTGCCGTCTTGGACAAGACGCTCTCGCGACTGAAATTGCGCATATGGTGACGACTTTGCTGGGACATGACGCTTTGCCTACCATCAGTTTCGGTCTCGTATTCGTCGTCATCGTCAAAGTTGAGCTCGTCTGCAAGACTATGACCGTTGCTCTTGTCGGGGACAACAGAGTAGCGCACGCTGGTCCCTAAGCTCCTTATGCTGGCAGCATCGTTGTCTTTGCTACCATCCTCTAGGTCTGGATCACTCTGCTGGCGTTGGCCTTGGGACGCCTGGTACTGGGCTACTTCATCAAGGATAGCCTTCAGTCGGGTATCTGCGACATGGAGTTTCCTCTCGTATTTCCGGCGCTCCTCCTCCCATTCATCTTTCTCTTTGACCCACAGCTCCTGAGTTTTTTGTGAGTCTTCTTCCTGGCTGCGGACCTTTTTCTGTGCAACTTCGAGTCGTTTCTTGGTGTCTGTGATGGCCTCGACAGCCTCATCGCGTTCCCGAGATAATTCGCCTAGCGCCGAAGAGGTGCCTCCTTCGAGCAAGGCGAGCTGGCGTTTCAGAGACCGGCTTTCCTTGGTATTTTTCACCAAAGTGGACCGGAGAGACTCCTGCTCTTCGCGTGAAGTGTGAAGTGTAGCCTCGAGGCCCTCGATAAATTTTAGCTTTTCCTCTTGATCTCTTCGCAAAGAAAGAATCTCGGAGACAAGATTTGCGTGGAGTGTCGGCGTAAATCGACGGGGGTCTAGAATGCTAATAGACTCATCCACAACGACATCTCTGGAGGACCGTTTCGAATGCCTGTCGTTCCTTTCCGATGGTAATGGCGGCGGCGGAGATGAACTGATCTCGGGTGTTGCTGATCTTCGGGACCGTCTTGAACTTCTAGACGGTGTCCTGAACGGTGCATCAGACGGTGTGGGCAGAGTTGCTGCAGCAAGATCACTGCTCAACATATCCTCAGGTTCAGTTTGATATCCCGGCATTGTGTCTGTCGATTTAATCCGCAAAGTCTATTGATTCTGTTCAATCAGAACCGCCGGAACTGGTGTTGCATGCTATTTGTCTCGCGAACAACACAGCAAACACGCGGGACCGCTGCTATCGGTCCAAAAAGGTGATCAGTAGTCTCACAGGTGACTGGGACACAACTGTGTGAGACTATATTCTACTTGCGATAGCAACAACGACTAGGGTGCTGTTGTCTTGATATAGGAGTGAGACCCCAATAGCCCCCGTCTATACTTGACTGTCTCCACAATTAGCACTGCACTTCGTCGTAACGCATGAGCATTGTGAATCAGGCACAGAGCAAGGGTCACAGCCCCGACTATAGCAAACATACCTGGCAAATATAAGGGACAAGCTGTGGGGTGCGAAAATAATACAATCGCTGGAAGAAGTCAGCAGCGCTCTCAATCACACGTAGGCTGATAGCCACCAGGCTCTTCCATCTCGTGGATTGCTTCTTGTGGGATTGGCAAATGCAGAGTACTTACCTAAGAGGGTGCTGTGACGCGGTAATACTTTTAGGCTTGTATATGATTCGGATGCTCGCCAAGGCTCAATGTTCTCCAGAACTGAGTCAGTTTTGAGTGAACATGGTCACTGGGTTGAATTTCGTGGACGTGTTCATGCGTAGACAGGCATTTGTTCGGCAGTTCGAAGCGCAGAAAACAATGGAGTCCAACTAACACCCCAGACGGTTTGTGGGTTACGCAGATATCTGAGAGCGTAGAACTTGCGTCACCTGTCTGCAACTCTTGTCGCTCTTGGACAAACTGTGAGGTGAAATTCGAATAAGTGGGTGAGGCAGCTGTAAAAGAAGGCTGGGTAGATGATGGCTCGCGAAGAGGTTGGACAGAGAAGCCAGGTCTGATTTTGAAGACAAGAATTAGAGATTGCCTCAGATTTGCAGTAGGTCGATTATAGAGAAGCGATTTGCGAGTCAGAAATTGAGGCAAGAGGTCGAAAAGAGTGGTCTGGTCGGACTGGCTGTTCTGCTCACTTCGACAGGTCAAGCCCAGGAAGGTGAGAGCTGCCGGTAGGGATTGCGGTGTGCAGGAGCGTTGAAAAGATTCCCTAGACTCGAGATGCCGGAAGTCGCGTCTCACGAGATATTAAGAAGAAACTGTCGTCGTCGGTGGTGCAAAACAAAACAGTTCACGAGCGTTTCAACAGCGTACTTGTGAAAGTACGTGGCGTAAGAATCAAGCAGGCGAGCAAGACAAGTCGGTCGAGACAATATGACAAAGCGACCAAGCAAGAAGAGCTTATTGCGTATGTATGAAATGACGGCTCTCGCAAGCTGAAGCGCCGGTTATTGGGCAAGAACCAAAAACCAAGAGAGGGAAAAATGGAAACATTGAACGGAGGCGCTAGGTAGATGTAGTATTACACTACTCTGGCGTGTAAATGATACCCACTGAATGTTCTCCACGGCCTTAAAATGTGCAGAGAGAGAAAGAGAGAGGGAAAGCCGGGATGCATTACTACCGTGACACTACGAACAGTAGTACAGGTGCAGTTGGATCGAAGAGGTTTGGTGACCGAATACAAATTACGACCGTACACTGAGAGTGACGATGGGCAGAGCGCCAAGGTGCAACAAGACGGCGACTACTTTTGGAGGGTCTGGGATGGGGACCGGGGATGCGCGAGAATGGACCTGCATGCAGCATGCAGAGGTGACACTAGTACGCTAAAAACTTGGGGGTTCCACAGCCCACGATTTCACTCTCAGCGCTCTTTATGTTGCCTGCCTGTTCATCCCTCCCTGTAGTGTGAATGTACACTACATACATCTCTCTCTCTCTCTTCTCGGTCCGTGTCGAATGAAAGAGCGTGGGGAGGGGGGTTGAATTGGATTGGATTGGAACCTGGAATGGATGAGATGAATGGGACGGTAATATCCCCGCGCTCTGGCATGCGCCACTGCTATCTAAAGTGTGCACGAACTACAACGTACTACCACCTCGATATGTAGTGTAATTTGAAGTGTGCCTCGAGTCTTTTTCCACCCTCTGATTACTCTCATCAAGGTGTTACTTATTACCATTTCGTGACTCGACCTTCACTCTAAACAACGTCGTGTCCCGGTCTGTGCGAGTTTCCATATTGTATATCTCCAAGAGCTCGATCAATTTATTTACAACTTCCTGGCCACTCATTCAGCTGCCCTTAATAGACTTGACCGGCGTAATTGATCTGTTGGTACATTAAACCAAAGGATGCAAAAGAAAGCAAGGGAGGAAAGAACATTTGTCGCCAAGTTGCGAAGGACGAAACAGCTTCCAAATCTCTGGAATGCGCCTGGAAACAACAGGGATCAGGGCAAGACTGAGGGGACCCTTGGGGAAAATAGGAGAACTGGCGGAAGGAAGCTACGATACATTGGTTGTCACTACCTAACTACCCAGGGCTACCTACATCAAGGTACCTTCTCGTAGCCCCTCCTCATTATATTGCACCAATCCTCTGTCCTCCAGACTTTCAGTTTCTCTTTTCCTCTCTAGACAAGGAAAAAGCTGGCGCCAGATGATCGATTCAATTGCCGAAACCAGCATCGAGTAACGGCCTCGTTACAAGTGGCAAGGCGAACAACCCATATCCAGCGCACCGGTGTCCTCCAGTCGCAGCGATCTTCAGCTAATCGCAAAACCGCCATCGAACGACAAGAACGTTGGTTTGCTCAAGATTTGTCCACTAGCCCTCAGCTAGGGCCATGCGGGCTGTGTGGACATTAGTCAGGGGTAGCTGTCATGGTGGTATGGTATCGCTACCGCACGCCACGCTACGGGGTCTACAGGGTAGGTAGAGCTTGGGTCTAGGGCAGCTATGCCCACTGGAAGAAAAAGAGATGACCCAAGTTTGCGCAAGTTTGCTCCAACATGGACAACTAGTCCGGTTTCGTCTTCCGCTGATTGTGATATCAAATCGTCCATGTCGATCACTCTAGAGCGAGCCCAAAAGAGGTATCACATAACGGAGTGCGCGGTCTGAGCACCCAGCAGCCCGAACGCTTCATTTGCCTGTCAGTCGCAAATAGAACGCAGTGGACGCTGTCCGATGGACGGAAAGGAAGTCTGTGCCTCGGTCTATCAATAGCTAAAAGAGTGGATTTACAGGATATATCGAGCTTGTGCAGCTTTGACGATAACTGAGCGAGCAGGACACGTGCCAGCATGGGCGTATACTGCATGCTATAGCCTTGCCTATACTCAACGACATATAAACTTTAAAAACAGTTGCACAAAGCAGTAGTAGTATACTTTGTACAGCTCTCTTCTCGCAGAGCGGCACATTGGGCCGACCGGTACTTCAGAGAGGCTTCTCACTAAGCCGCTTAGCAACGTTCAAAACGACCGGCTCCCCGCCACGATCAGTAGGGCAACCTAAAAACACGACATGATACCACTGTATATCTCTTATACATACCTACACAGGTACAGTACCATCGTCGAGGTGGCTGTCGCTATGCCGATGGCAAATCGATCATATTTTTGACACGTCTGTGGTGACGGCGAATCGTCTACGAAGTAAGGGCCCCAGGTTCAGCGAGAGAGGGGTGCCGAGGGTGCGTTCTTGTCCATGTTGCTGAACCCTTGCAGCACGTCTCGCCATCTGCAATACAGTAGCTGCAGCGGTATGTACTCCATTCGGTATGCACGCACGACGAAACACAGAAACGCCCGTCGTGCAGCAGAACTCAACCAATCGCCGCATCTCATCGGTAATATTCCCATGTCCGATAATCTTCATGTCGACCACTCACTGCAAGCAGCATTGGGCGAGACTCTTTTGCTTGATGGGCACATCTCCTATGACTTGCAGCTGCAGACATGCAAGCACACTCACCAACTCCCATATTGGTTCACGATTTCAAGGACCCTGGTAAACGTGGTCGCTTTAATTTACCACTGCGCATTATCACACCAAGGCACATCACAACGTCCCTCTGCCCTGATTGCTCGTCCAGCACCTGAGCAGACCCAATTATTAGTAGACAAGGCCGCGAATTCGACCGGAATAGAGAAACAATACGCGAGTCCCCTTGCCCATCTCCTCCAACTGAATGGGGAAGCAGGCTTTGCAGGCAGATCGAAATGCCTCTGCGAGTGCGGATCAGGATGATCATAGGCTGATCAAAAAGCGTTCCCTTACTTACCTGCACACACAATGGTAAGCTGCACGGGAGCCCAATCTCGACAACTATCTATGCAGCACGAATCTGCAGCGCGCGTCGGCCCTGTCGTGCAGCTGCTCAAAAACGGTCGTGCTGGACATTTAAGAGAAATCCAATACCAGTTGCACAGACCGACGGATCTCCAACTCTTTTCCTCCAGAGAAGCTTTCCGTCCGGGTCGAGATGCGACCTTAAGCAAACCTCTAGCCCGGGGTCACTCGTGCTAACCGCCCAGGAACCACCGCTCCATATTTTCATTAACAACAGATCCACCGTCCCAGTGTGACGGAAACAAAGTATGGGCCTCGCCAGAGTGCTGAGTGCTGAATGTCCATTTAACTTCAGGTAGAAGAAGAGAGAGGAGGCGATGAGACTATCGAGTCTGCTAGGGACAATTTGCGAACAGATCGACGTCGCCAATTTCTAGAACACATCTATCCGCCGAGCCTCTTTTCAGAGACAATCTATATCGTAACGTACACGCATTCGAAGCCCCTCGATTTTTATTGCTGCCTGCCAACCTGTGTTCAATTCTCAATGATAACCTCACGAACTTCGGGTTTGTTGGTTCGCCGGATTTGACTCAATAACCTGGGTGGTCCACTGTGATCCTGGACAGGCCAAGGCTGACGAGGCGCCAATATGCTACTGTGCTGCCATTACGACTGCTAAAATTTCGTGACAATCTCGGGTCACAAGTCCAGCGTTGCATTGGGTTCCCTTGGAACGCCGGCACAATCCGGTTCAACGCACTAAGTTGCGGCTAGCTGCTTTTCTACCTACATATACGTACATCATATTCGTATCCCCATGTCTCGCGTTGCGACCGACGCGATCTCGGCTCGAGATCCTGTCCATCGCCTGAGCTTACTTCGTGCGAGTATCATTGATTACGAAATTCCAACGAAGTCGCGTCCCACGCATCGGAGGGTCGTGGGCAGAGGAGGCTAAGCACACAGCGAGGAGCAACAGGCCCGTCCTCCTGGGCTAAATTCCACTTGTTCCGCGCGGCCCGTGATCCTAGAGTCACGCCAAACGTAAATAGACTCAACGGATCACTAGCTTGGGATTTGGCTAACGTCTTAGATGCACTCCAGTGCTTGAAGTCTCCTGTCGATCTATTCATTTTCATGCTGCAGTAGTGTTTTTGGGCAAATGTTTATTAGCGAACCTGCATTGTCCAAACCGAAAGTCAAAGAAGATGGGTCATAACCAGGAACAGGGCTTGATGAAATACTTGTTTTTCAACACACTCGTATGATCTGATACGACGGGCTCCCTTCGAAGCTCATTCCGCGGAGAATCCAGAGCATCGTTCACTAGGTAGTCAAAGACTTGCTGTTTCATCATATCCCGGAAGTTATTTTTATTCCCGCGTCTTCCGCGATGCATATACTAGAGCCATGAATCACAAATGGCTTGGTAGATCACCCGTCGTTGCTGCATCATGGCAATCCACTTGCGAGAAAGAGGCATGACTTGCGAGGCAGCAATTCCGCAGCTCAGCGACTCGCGTTGTCCCAAGAATTGCTATAACCCCATGGTCTGGCTCGCGACAGGATGGAATCTCCCGCCTTAGCTGCCTACTACTAGTCTGAATAATGCTGTTACTGCTGCTCTTGTTACTGTTACTGCACCTAGCCCTACTATTTTGCCTCAAGATAGAGTTCTCAGGTCAGGACTAGAAAAATCGAGTTTGTCCCGTGACTCGTTCACCACATGTCTGCTAGCGAATAGAGAGGTACCTGTGCCCTATAGGTAGCAGAAGTTCGCTGATACTAACAAAGTCAGATTCTGCCCTATGCAGTAGGTACTTTTTGACATTGAGCCGCCCCTCGATTAGTGATGTTCTTCAAGCCCAATCTCAGGACGAGTTTGTGAAGATAGTACGGCAGTTGCGAAAGCCAAGAAACACTAGTCCTGCTTGTGCCTGATAGTTGGGAAAATGACAAACGAGCATCATGTGACACTATGGAATTTGTGCTTGATGTCTGCCCCCAGACTCATGGGTGCCATTCTTATGCAAGCTCTACGAGTCAGTTTTGAGATCCTCTTGCGAAGGAGAACGGGAAGTGATGCGTTATAATACGGACAGCAACATCATCTCCGCAAGCACGAACAAAAGGTTATAGTCGTTTTTCCAGAATGCAACACGCTATTGACGTATTCTCGAAAGTGATTCCAACCAGGTCTGAGTGAAGTAATCACTCGTAGGTAAACATGGCTTCGAATAGTGCGATGCTCTGATTATATATTAATGGTTTGGAGTTATTTGATTGGTTTGTCATCCATCCGAATACCAGTGTTCTGATCTACAAATCCTGGCTCTTCTTTTCATTTGGCGATTCGTGCTTTTCGGATGCCTTTTTGCTGACGTTGATTGAATACTTACTCAAACTCTCGTACCATTGAATGACACTCCCGATCTTTCAGTACCACTGTATTAGTAAAAAAAATCAACAAGCTGCAACACAACATCAAGACTTACCAAGAAGGCCCAAGATCCAATAAAGGTAGCCAGCACCGAAGCGTATGCAGCCGATTCATTCTCACTGGCAAAGCCCAAGGCACCGCACAGCGTAAACCCTATGGCTCCCACGAGGTTCCAGAACCCAATGTGCCAACCCAAGGTCCCCAGGGCGGGTCGGTACCAGCTGGGCTGCGTCTCGAGCATGAAGAGCCAGCCCGAAATGATGAAGCCGCTGCCACCCACGACCTGCGGGAGCCAGTATATCCCGTTGGTCACGGGCACGGACATGGCATCGAGGATCGGCGGCAGCCCGGTGAGACCCGCGATCCAGAACACGGTGGCGCCGATGAACTGCGCCAAACAGGCCAGGAACCCAATCTCGCGAAAGTAATGCCTCCTCAACTCCTCTCGGGTAGGCCACCACGCCCAAGACCTGGCGTCGTCGGTGCCAGCATGACGACGCGTGCGGAGCAGCGACTTGGTCTCGGCATGCTGATGCGAACAGTCGTCCAGCCGGGCCTTCAGGCGCATCCCGTCCTCGAGGGCCTCCTCCAGCGCCCAGCCAAAGCACTGCGTCCGGTTCTCGTTGACGGCCTCCAGCATGAGCAGCACGGAGCCAATTTCGAATATCGTTGCGCCGATAAAGGCCGTGATGCCGCCGCCGTAGTCCACCTCGCCGCCGAATTCTGTTGACGGGCTCTGCTCCGGAAGCCATACGAAGAATCCGTTGAATACCCATACCACCGAACCTAGAAAGCCAAGGCGTTAGCCCGTTGACGAGGATATTTCTTGGATTGCATTCGATTGTCCGAAGCCGAGCTGTAAGACTCACCGAGTGTGAATATAGTAGCAACATCATAACTGACATCCCAGATGGGGTAACATGCCACCATCTTCCAGAGACCGCGCAGGATCCCCTTTGCGGAGTTCGAGGGTTCGGGGTGCGCCACTGTAGCGGAACTGTCCGTAGCATCGCCATGACGCGGCGGTACGATGATGGCATGGCGGCCCTTGCGGTTGTCGCGAGAGCGCCACAGGTGATAGACGCCCGTTGTCGATGCGGTGTCGGCGGACACGGCGGGCTTGTGGGCAACGGGTCCACCGCTGCCCGGCTTGGCGTCCGCCTCGTCCGACTTGGCGGACGGATGGTGATGGAGTTGTTGGTCCTGGCTACTGCTGTCGCGACGACCGGCATCGGCAGGTCTGATGTAGGCTTTGGTTGGGTTGAGGAACGAGACGGGCCCGCGGACGCTGTGCGCGTGTCTTGGGATTCTCTCAGATGGCCGATGCAGCGTCATGGTTCTTGGCACTCGAGTATAATCCCAGTTAGAGACTAATGAGTGGTTGTTTGGAGACAAACACAGTGTGCTTGTTAGACCCCTTTGTTTATCTTATGTTCTCACAGTATGACCGCTGTCAATCTTTGCTCAAGTGTAAAGGCGTTTACCATATGTGATCTTGACGAACGTATGACGGCCAAGGCCTTAGCCAGATATTGTGTCCTCACAGTGATACGTTTGAAAAGTCGGCGCTCGATATTTTGTTGATGGCCAGAATTGTGTCGGTACCTGCATCATACCCTTCGGAACTATGGTGCCAAGGCATGGCTTGCCCATTCAGGTGGCTCAATCAAGTTTGGCGGGAAATGCTCCGTGCCTGGGAAAAACAACAATTACACGTGGGTTTCACTCACACGTCATTTGTGTTGCTGTAAATCAGTGAGGACGAAATGGGGTTAGCGGGCGGAAAGGGCTCGCTTATAAGCCACCCCTGTCTCTGCTTGACCTCTATGATACAGCATCTATGATTTAGATATTCCGCGTATTATCTTGCAACTCGACCATAGATATCGACCTTCTTTCTACGCATTTGGAATACATGGCAGATATTCGATATATATTCAAGGTCCAAGTGTCGATCATATTTCTCAGTCATCACTTTGAAATTCGAGTATAGAAGCCGTTGAGTCTCAAGCGGGAAAGCTCGGCTTAAGCCGAAAAGCTCGGCTTCGGCTTGAGTTCGCTTGCTTGAATCACGGTTCGTGGACTTTCATCCAATTGATTTGTATGCTTGTGTGTATACAAGAGTGTTGGATCTGATCAAAGATCGATATGTTGGTGCCTGGTGTTGCGAAGGAGACGGGATAGAAGATACTTTTACATTCGTGGCGATCGGAGTGCCTGCAAGCAGTGTACTGCGGAGTTCGGCATGCTTCAGAAACATATGCCTGATCTGACCCGACCGAGTGGTGGGTTGCGCAACTCGGCACGCAACTGAACCAGACCGACACATTGCACCGCGCTTGAATTGTCAGCACTGCATATAAAGCTCCCTAGATGCTATCTTGAGTTCCCTTGTTGATTTGATTTACTTTCATCTAAAAGAATTGCATGGAAAGGTGCTTAAAAGGCCATGATTTTCAACTCATCATCAGATATACTGGCCGAGTCCAGCATCGGGCCTGCGGCACTAAAGCGATTTGATTTTACACTTGTCTTTGAGAGCATCGTCCTATCCATTGTACCTTCAACCTTGTTCTTCATCATAGCTCCTCAGCGCCTTTTCTGGCTTATCAAGCAACCTCGCAAAGTCACTAGGAGCTCACGCTCTGTATTGAAAGTGGTTGGTACCAGTAGCTTGCTGCTTCTGTACGATAAGAAACTAACATGTCATACTTGAATAAAGGCGCTGATCGGAGTTTATACGACTCTACAACTTGTTGATCTCTTATACCTGGCCGTTGGACCGTCGTTCGTAACGAAAGCCCAGCTCGCAGCCGCCGTGCTCGTCTTTGTCAACGGGCTCTTACTATTGCTCGTGTCTCATGCCGAACATACACGCTCAGTCAGTCCATCGACAATCATCAATGTCTATCTTTTGTCCACCTTGCTCTTCGACTGCGTGAACATCAGGACGCTGTGGCTTCTTGGGAATGTCGACGTTCTTGCCAGGCTTTCGACTTCGGCCGCTGCCATTAAAGCGGTCGTCTTGGCCGCCGAGGCCTGGGAGAAGAGATCTATCCTCCTTTCTCAGTATCGAGAGCTTTCTCCCGAGGTGACGAGTGGTATTCTCAACCGGACCGTCTTCTGGTGGCTCAATCCACTGATGAAGGCTGGCTTTGGTCGGTCGCTGACGGATCAAGACTTGTATTGTGGTTCTTGTCCTAACTGGGGAAAAAGTCCCGTCGCTGACACTTGTCCAGGTTTCCCATCCATGAAAGCTTGGAAGCAACAAGATTACTCGGAAAATCGCAACGTGCTTGGGAGTCAGGTATAGAACGACTTCCCACAAAGCACGTATATCATGTACTGACGTTACATTAGCCAACAAGTCAGACAAAAATGCGCTCTTTCGATCCACGCTCATCGCCTGCAAATGGGTGTTTCTCTCGGGTGTATTTCCTCGTCTCTGTCTGATAGCACTCAAGTATACACAACCTTTCCTGATTTCAAGAACTACAGAATTCGCCGGGGATTCATCACAGCCTGATGAAATAGGTTGGGGCCTCACGGGAGCATGGTTGCTCGTGTTTCTTGGGCTCGCGGTAAGTGTTTCTCTAACGTGAATTCATTTCCTAATTTGAATCTTTGGGATCTTATTAATGATAATAACAGGTAGGCAATGGGTTCTACTACCACATGACATATAGGTAAGTCGTGTTCGCACCATGTAAACCCAACCCGTACTAAACTTCTAGATTCGTGACTGCAGTTAGAGGGAGTCTAGGTGGCATGATCTACTGCAAGACATTGAATCTGAGCGCAAATGCTCTGGATGAGTCGAGTGAGTGTTCTCTATTGGCTGTGACTGCCGTGGTCTTTCTACTCACTGTCTCATAGTCGCGGTGACCTTAATGTCGACTGATTCGGAGAATATCTGCCTGACTTTTGCTAACTTGCATGAAGTCTGGGCCTCACCCATAGAGTGTGGTGTGGCTCTATATCTATTGTATAGAAATTTGGGTCTGGCTGCATTGACACCAATGACGGTTACGATGAGTCAGTTCTCGCCCATCACCCCCAAAGGACTCTCAGGAAAACACGGAACTAATCTGACAATAGTCGCAACTATTTCTATCATGCAGCTTGCAAGATTCATGGGCAATGCTCAAAGAACCTGGATCCGCGGCACGCAGACAAGAGTCGATGTGACTGCCTCGATGCTTGGATCAATGAAGGTACGAATCTCCCTGCTAAGGTCTTCCATTGAATGCTAATAATATGTAATCAACAGGAGGTCAAGATGCTTGGTCTTACCGATCTCTTGACGCAGACGGTTCAAAAGCTTCGTGTCAAGGAACTAAACCTAGCGAGCAAATATCGACGCCTACTCAGCTGTCGTGTATTTCTTGGTGAGGCATCTCACTTTTATTTTCGGAAGTCAGCACTATTGACCATAACTAGGTAGCAGTACGGTGACAATCGCGCCCCTGGCCACTTTTGCGACTTTTGTCATCATTTCTCAAGGAACCGGTCAACCTCTGAATGTAGCTTCGGCATATTCTTCTCTTTCCTTGATCTACCTTCTGTCTGATCCAATATCCATTGTAATTCGCACGATTCCCATGCTGAGTGCAGCCAAGGCATGTTTTGAGCGCATCCAGAATTTCATTCTTTCGGAGAGCTGCGAGGATATGCGACAGTCCTTGAGTCCAAGTCCGAGTGAGGATTCTTGGCCATTACAGGAAAACACCTCCCCGGGGAACACGATTTCTCTCGAGCTGCGCAATCTTCGCACACAACCAGCTGTGCACTACGGATCACCTTTGATGGTGGTAGCCAATGCAAGTTTTGGATGGTCCACATCTGAACCAGCTATTCTGAAAGACATATCTTGTACTATTCGCGCCCAACAACTGACATTCATCATTGGAAACGTTGGTATGTGTACCACCACTCCCATTATACCACTTTTGATATATCTTGTTGAGTTCTGTGACAAAGCTAATTCGAGGCAACAGGTTCTGGCAAGAGTACACTCATGAAAGCCTTGTTGGGAGAGATTCGACCTGCAAAAGGGTCAATTTATACTGCTTCACGTGATGTCGCCCTGGCCAGCCAAGAACCTTGGATACAGAACTTGACGTTATGTGAAAACATTCTCGGAGCTGCAGCGTTCGACAAGGCTTGGTACGACAGGGTCATTTCGGCATGCTCCCTCGAGCGGGATATGCTCGAGCTGCCAAATCAAGATGCAACAAAGACGGGCAGTGCTGGCGTGTCTCTGAGTGGTGGACAGAAACAGCGTCTCACCCTGGCCCGGGCTCTTTACTCGAAAAGAAAGATTGCCTTCCTTGACGACGTCTTTGCTGGGCAGGATGCACGCACAGAAGAACATATCTATCAGAGTCTTTTCGCAAAGGATGGATTATTTCGGGAAATGGGCACGACCGTGGTGTGCATCACCAACACAAGTAAGCACCAACCGACTCTCGGATATGTTGTAGGGTAGAATACTGACTGTGTGGGCTCGTAATAGTTCATAGACTGGCATATGCGGATCACGTCATCGCACTCGATGAGAGTGGACACATATTTCATCAGGGCTCTTTCGAAAAGCTTCAGTCGAGCACCAATTATCTACATGGCCTTCAAATTGAACAAAATGGATCTGATCAGTCAGGAGACAGAACTGCTCCCCAAGAGCCGAGTCTCAATACTGTCCCCCGACGCCAGACCGCACAAGAACAACCGCCTTCGACCACTGGCTTCGCCGGAGAACTTGCAACCTACGGATACTATTTGGGTGCATCGCCTCTCTGGTACACATGTCTCTTTGCAGTCCTCATTGTATTCTACTCGGCAGGTTTCAAGTCTACAGAACTGCTCCTCAGCTTCTGGACTGGCCAGTCCAGTGACGCGCAAGAGGTCAACAGATTCTATCTCGGGTTCTACGGAATGCTCGCCGGCATCTCCATCATCGGCATCACCGGATCGGCGTTCTTCTATCTCACCGTCATGGTGCCCAGGAACTCCGAGGTGCTCCACGCTCGCCTGTTGAATGCGGTCATGGGCGCTCCGCTGTCCTTCTTCTCCAATACGGACGTCGGCGTTACGACGAACCGGTTCAGCCAAGACATGTCCGTGATTGACACGGAGCTGCCGTACACTCTGATCGACTTTGCTCTCAACATCACCACAGTGGTCATGGCTGCTGTTCTCATGTGTGTCTTCTCGGGGTACTTTGCGGCAACATTACCCCCAATCATCCTCTTCTGTTGGGGTGAGTCCATTATCCGAGATATTGCACATGTTTTGATGTACTGACATATGCTCTAGTCCTTCAGGTAAATATAACATCCGGCTTCAAATAGGGTTACACGATCTTGAAGGTGACTGGAACGTGGAGTCAATTGCTAATGTGAACTGTCTTGGTTTCTAGAAATTCTATCTCAAGACGTCTCGCCAGATCCGACTTCTTGATCTCGAAGCGAAATCGCCCCTGTTCACCCAGTTCCTCGACCTCCTGCAAGGGCTCTCCAGCGTAAGAGCATTTGCGTGGGAGACGCGGTTCAAGGAGAGGTACCTCGAGCTCCTGGACGCGTCGCAGCGGCCGTACTACCTGCTCTTCTGCGTCCAGCGCTGGCTGGAGCTCGTCCTGGACCTCATGGTCGCCGTGCTCGCCACCATCCTCATGGTCCTCGTCGTCCGGCTCCGGGCCGACTTCTCGCCCCGCTTCGTGGCCCTGGCCGTCCTCAACGTGACGGCCTTTAGCCAGACCCTCACCAACGTCATCAAGGAGTGGACGCAGCTCGAGACGTCCTTTGGCGCCGTCGCCCGGGTCAAGAAATTTTGCGAGGACACGGAGAGCGAGAACGACGCGGCCAGGGAGTCGGCGACGAATGTGCCCGAGTCCTGGCCTTTATACGGACACATTTCCATCGAGAACCTCACGGCGGCATACACGGCGGATGGTGAGCCAGTCCTGCGTAATGTCTCTCTCGAAATACCCGCCGGCTCCACCGTCGGCATCTGTGGGCGTAGCGGGAGCGGAAAGAGCAGCCTCGTGGCCTGCCTTCTGCGCATGATGGAGGTCGGCAGCGACTCTCGCATCGAGATTGATGGCATCGACATCACGTCGCTACCGCGCCAGGCGGTCCGCACCGCCATGGCCGTGGTCCCTCAGCATCCCTTCTTCCTCAAGAACACCGACGTCCGCCACAACCTGATTCCGCTAGGGGGCTCAGGCGGCCAGCAGCCGGACGACAATAGGATCCTGGCGGTGCTGCAGCGCCTGGAGATGCGGGAGGCGGTCGAGCGCATGGGCGGCCTCGACAGCATGCTGGACATGGACCGCCTGTCGCAGGGCCAGCGCCAGCTCTTGTGCCTGGCCCGGGCCGTACTGGCGGGCAAGAGGATCATCGTGCTCGACGAGGCGAGCAGCAACGTCGACGAGCGGTCCGAGAGGCTCATCAGACAGGTGATTCGCGAGCAGTTTGTCGAATGTACCGTGATTGCCATTGCCCATCGCATCGGAGGGGTGGCCGACTTTGATCGCGTGGCTGTCATGGGAGGTGGGAAAATCCTCGAATGGGATGATCCTCAGGCACTTTTGAGTCGCGACAGCGAGTTCAAGAGACTGTGGGATCTCGGATCCGGCTGATCATAGTGTGAAGGAATGCAATTGACCATCCACTAGGGATCATGCAGTTTTCTTGGAAATTCTAGGTTCTCTATAGTCTCGTAGCAGTCAAATGATCATGATCATGTCTACCGGATATAGCAATTCTTTCTTCAATGGTTGTAAATACTTATCCCTGGGACGTGAATTGCCCAGCAAACCATGCATGCTAGTGTGAATCAATGACAATGAGGGAGGATTGCTTGGAGTAGCCCGCAAGATTGGGATCGAAACAGATGGTGTAGATTTCAGTTGATTGCTGTGCCGTACGATACGCGATTGCCGTTGTAGACGTTCGAATGTACTGTACTTTGGTAAGGGTATGGTTGTACCTCTAAAGATGAAAATTGCTCCATTTCACAAACAGCCTACCATGATTACCAGAGAGTCGTGCCTCTCGGTATCTCTCTGCATGTTCGTCACGCTTCCCTTGCGTGTTTGCCACCAATCCGCTGCGATTGTTGGTTGTGATCTCCGTTGTCAATGATGATTTAGCTGAAGGGAGGCTCGACCATGCACTGGATGATTCCCCGGGGAACATGATCATGACTTTGGTTTGCTGTGTCTATTGAGAAAATATGCGAGTCAAAACTCTTGGCTTGGGAAATATTGGATTGATCGTCCTGTTCAGGGTCCTAACGCACAAACATAGGGACAAGAAATGAACATAACGTTTAATGATGTGCACGATCAGCGTGGAGTAAAGAGGTCCAACTCCACGGATCGTAGGCGAGCCTCCCATCTGCGGATCGTAATTGCCGGGCTGCCGGTGCGTCTTCGATACTGATCAGAGCTTCCCATAGTCAGCAGCTTCGCAAGGGTTGGCGAAGGTCCAGAACCCCTTGTCACCGCGGGCGGTGGGCCGGTCAATAGTGTCATATCATCGATGAGGCATGCCCGTCGGGGTCAGCACGTAAAATCTTGCTTGCATATCGACAGACCTCGGCTCTGCACACGTCATCTTTTTTTTTTTTTTCTTCTCTCAAACAATAAGAACACAGCACTCGGCGGCTTGTTGCATGCATGCAAAGCATGTAACATTGGTATAAATAGCAATATTTTCAAGGATCAGAAAGAGAGGGCATGAGTGCGTAAGAGGCAGCGGGGGGTCTTGCCTACATACGAGAGATGCGGAGCATGCCCGGACCTTGGACTTCAGCCTGGCCGTGACGGTCCGATGTCCCATGATGGGTCGGGTCTTGTGCTATGGTATAAGCTGGGGGCACGCATAGGCACCGATTGTCCGTACTCATACGCGTGGTCGAGGTAGGGACAAACACTTGGCACCAACGGCTCGGGACGCATTCAGAGCGTTGATTCGCTGTTACACACGCCATCCGCGATCTCGGGACTGTGCTGATGGAGCAATCGCGGCGCCATTGAGTTATCTCCTGGCTTGCCTGAGCAGGGAAGGGGCATCGAATGTTGCATCCTGGAGGGCCTGGACTGCTGGTTGCTGGGAGGTAAATCTCGAGCAAAGATCATTAGTAGAAAGTTGCTCCGACACGATGGCAAATTACGAGTTGGCAGCGACAAGGTAATTTTGAAAGAGTTTCCAGATTCAATCAATAAAGGTCGCAAGGGGTTGGTCGTAATTGCAATTCCCGACACAGTGGATGGCTAAATTCATGGGTACAGGTGCAGGGTGCGGACACGAATACTGGTATGCTTGCCGCTTGTCCTGTGGGTTTTCGTCTCCCTGCTCATATAACGTCTCTTCGCATCTTTGAATAGTCAACAACCGGGTTGTCGAGTTTTGAGGGGCCTCCCAGCATTGAGAAGGACAAGAGCGTATCCATCGATACCAGAAGGAGTTGTTTGCACTCGGTATATACGAGTCTTGTGCCGGTCGTCCTCGGGTGCATGATTGAGTACCTCTTCTCATCGTATATGAGACTTCGGGGACTTTCAGCCTTGTCACTATAGGTTCCAGTCGTCAAGATGGCAATCGATTGGGAGTACTGCCGATGCTCAAGATGATGATATCAAGGCGATCGGGATGTTTTCCCTCTCAAGTCGACGCTCCAAGACCCCAGACCTGGGGTGAACAACTCTTCATTGCGCAGATTTCAGACCGTACGGTGCGCCTCAACGTGACGCGCAATGTCGTGACCACATGAGCAGTCGATGCCCAGATGATACTAACCCCCTCGAAAGAATACCGACCTCTTCTCAAGCATATTGGGGTTCAGCACCGCATAAAGGCGTTGTAGGCGATATTTGATCGCCACTTTCCAGAGAGTTCAAGACAGAGGCTCTGTCCAGGTAATTAGAACGTCATGAAAGACGGTTTCGATACTCTGGGACAGCGGCAAGCTATAATTGAAGTATCTTTCTAAAAGGTCAGACATATCCCAGGTTATAAGCGAGGTCCAAGTGAATCGCACACTGGCGGCACTTCAGCTATTACAGCCATCCAGTCTAACTGTAGGATCTGATGTTGCAAAAGGCCTAGAGCGGGCGGCTAGCTCAGCTTCAATACGATTATGTGTCATGTGTTTGTGCTCTCAAGCAAGTGAGTATGGAGCCAAGCGTATACAATGTGTTGTTGCCAAATTGGTAGGTGCAAAGGATTGAGCAACTACCGATGCTTCGCGATACTTTAATGGCCAGGACTAAAGACTTGTTGAAACATGCCTGGTCCGCTGAATGTAACGTCTAGTACCGAAGCGTTTACGATGTACTTGGGGCGAATATTGGATCTCTTTAGGTGAGGTTAAAGTGAACAGGCCTTATTGTGATCTCGGCGGTGGCAAAGAAGGACGGAGAAGGCATTTGAGGAAGGGAATAAAGAGATGGCAGGTGGTTGAGCATTAGGCATTAAGTAGGTAGGCTGTGCAAAGAAGAGGTTTGTTTGAAAATAAGAAGGAAATCCACGGAGACTCTGATTTGGTTAATATGCCAGTCATTGCTACTATACCACAAGGGTACTCTAGATATGCATCTAGCAGACAGACAAAACAATAATAACAAAGAAGGGCAGTAGTCAATAGGTAGTAAGTAGTATGGAGCATGTATGTAGTAGACATCTGTGCGACGGCCGGGCGCCTGGCGCTTCTCTTGCTGCTGTTTATGGTGGAGTACTAAGAAAAAAATAAAAGCCGGGCAGGAAGGAGCTAGGCAGTGTACACTACAGGGTAGCCACTTTTATTATTTTTATGTTTTTTTTTTCTTCCTACACTAAATAGTGCGGGCCGTTCTAAAGGTCAGGACAAGGTCAGGAGAGGAGAGCAGAACGAACTGAAGGACAAGAGCAGAAAGCAGATAGGATAGAGAGCGAAAGAAGAGAGCGAGCCCAACTTTGAATGGCTCCAAATCCCTCCGATTCCCCCCACATCACGCCCAATCCAATCCCATCCTAATGCTGAGGCGAGGAATGGGAACAGAGCCGAGAACCCAAAGGCGCTTGCCACAGTCCACTCATTCTCGCTGCTGATCAAGCACAGACAGGCCGTCTTTTTTTTTTTTTTTTGGTCCCTCTTTCCTGGGTACCGCGCACCAAAAACTGAACCCAGCCAGCCAGCCAGCCAGCCAGCCCAGCCCAGCCAACCCGCAATAGAGGAGAGCAGCACTGCCCAGCCCAAAGGCCCCAAGCCCGGCAACGCACCAAAGCACCGAATCGAGCAAAGAGAGCAAAAGAAGAGGCACCCAACCCGCCAACCCAGCCCGGCACCCAAGCAAAGCACTGGCGCCAGTCCAAGTACCTACCTAGTCGCCCGGCCCAGTCCAGTTAAAGTCGTCGTCGACCTGGGGCCAGGCAAAGAGAGGGAATACCTGGACCTTGGACCCAGCGAGCCCATTTGGCCCAGCACTGGACCAAGCCAAGCAAGCAAGCAACCATTCTAAATCACTGACTGGACTGCCCACCTACCGTACCGTCGTCGACCTACTTTGCCTACCTACCTACGCCCACCCACCCTGCCAATAAACTTACCCAATACCTGGCCAGGAACTCATCTACCTACTCATTCGTCAAAGTACCGCGGACCACTTGGATTCAACCAGCCAGCACCAAACCCGACGACCCTCACTACCACCTACTTACTCTACTTACCTACTACCTACACTGCACAAACTCCAGCTCGTATCAACAACGAGGAAAGAGAAAGCAGAGACAAATTCGATTCCAGCTGTCTTGTCTGTCTGATATCTCACTGAAGACTTCGCAATCTTCTACCCCCCCTCCTCTCTCTATCTCTCCCTCTCTCAGTCCCTCCTCCGCCAACGAGCTTATCCCGCCTGCCGCCTACGCCCACCTACCACCTTGCTGCTAGCTTGCTCGTCCGCTCGCACTCCAAATCACCCCTCTCCTCAATCCCGCCTTACTCGTCTGCGCTCAACGCCAAAAAAAACAATCACCACCACCGCACACCTACAGCCTCTCAAAAAGAGCGAGCCAAAACATCGCAGTGCATCGCTCTCCTCCTCGCCTCGACCTTGATCTTGTTCTGTCTGTACCGGCGAGTATTGCCTTGGATACACGCCAGCTAGTCCACCATGGCGGGCAAGATGGTTCTGTACAAGCTGGTGGTGCTTGGAGACGGTGGTGTCGGCAAGACTGCATTAACAATTCAGCTGTGTTTACAACACTTCGTTGAGACCGTGAGTATACACATCACTACACTCCTCCCCTGTCTTTTGGCTGCCTCATTGTCGCCTCGGCTCCTTCGCATTGTCGCTGTTTTCGCTGACCGTCTCGTCCCCCCTCTTTAGTACGATCCCACAATCGAGGATTCCTACCGGAAACAGGTCGTCATTGATGGCCAGGCGTGCATGTTGGAAGTGCTAGACACAGCTGGCCAAGAGGAGTACACAGCATTGCGCGACCAATGGATTAGGGACGGCGAGGGCTTCGTACTGGTATACAGCATATCGTCGCGGTCGTCCTTTTCGCGAATCAAGAGGTTTCATCACCAGATTCAAAGAGTCAAGGAATCTGTCAGCTCTTCGCCCACCTATCCCGGCTCGCCGATTGCCGCTGCTGCCCCGTCACCCAATGTCCCCATCATGCTTGTCGGTAACAAGAGCGATCGGGTCACTGAGCGCGAGGTCTCGACACAGGAGGGACATGCTCTGGCACGCGAATTAGGCTGCGAATTCGTCGAGGCCTCGGCCAAGAACTGCATCAACGTGGAAAAGGCCTTCTATGACGTTGTGCGGATACTACGCAGGCAGCGCCAGGCCGCCGCAAGACCAACGGCACCCACGCGGGGCAGCAAGGAGAACGGAACTCATCAGAGCTCGGGGAAGAAGCCGGGCAGGCGAGGCGAGAAGAGCGGCGGCCGCTGTGTCGTCTTATAGATGCCTGCTTTCTTTACACAATATGGAAGCAGAAATGGCTCTATACGGAGACTCTCTCCCCCTCCTCCGAGAGCTCGGCGTTCGTTGGGCGTGACTGGCGATCCGGTATACCCAGCTCTTTGCTTCGTCCAACGAGAACCCGGCGCCGTTTCTGAGCCGCCTGACCCCCCAACCAGTTCAAATACCTACACATCATCTCGACGACACAAGTTTTATTAAGTGGGGTCCATCGTCGCATTTTACATCATTTTATTATTCCAATATTACAATTACCACCTACTACAGTTGATACATACAATCCCCACGCAGCTCTCGGATCGGCGAATGGCGCAATCACAAAAGAAAAAAACGAAAGGAAGATGGGCATTGCTGGACACGCACGGGTTCTGGTTATCATGTCATGAGCGGGAAGACGCGGACTGGACTCATCCTGGGGCATGGGTCGTCGTTGGGGGCGGTGATACTTTTTGTTGTATGTGAGTGGTGGCAGAACCAGAGAGAGACATTTTGGGAAGCCTTGCTTCAAAGAATCACGGTGTTCTGGAGTTAGTCTGGCGGATTGTCTTGCTTGCGTCAAAATGTTTGTCCCACCTTTTGTTTTCTCGCGCATGCGCGCGCGCGCGCGTCGTGCGGCTGCCTCATTCCAGTCATGTTATACCTTTGAGATCTATCTTCCTTCAGTTTGTTGGATCACGGATCTTGTCTACAGTAGCTGTGTCATTTCCCGAAATCTATGTAGAAGAAGCATTCGGCGAGTTTGTTGCATAACAGCATATAGGCCTGCTGGGCACATTTCTCTCTACCTTACAAGTTAATTGTCATCAGGCCTTTTCATTTTCAGAAAAGAAGCCTCTATGAATTACCATACACAGTACTACTACCACCACCACCCTTACCATGAAAAGCTATGATGCGACTTTTGGTGCGCCTGATTGGTCACTTTCCGCGCTGCGCCTAGCATACGTGTGCGTAGTTTCCTTTTCATTTGTTCGTTCATGTGAAATCCAATGGACAAGATGGAAGTGAGGAGGAGGAAATCTCACTAAGATGGCTTTCCCGATGGTTTAGCCTCGAGTCTTCTTATCTGGCGTGTGCTGTCCTACGACCGAGAGTGCAATTTCCCCACATGGAAGAGCAGATCGCCGCCTTGAATTTACAGGCGGACTGGCGACCGATGTCAAGCATGGGATGGTCATCGCGCTGTTCAGTGCTCCAGCTCGTAGCAAGGAGCCTTACCTCAGCATGGTATCCCAGTCGGGCCTGCTAGCATTTACTATATGAGGGTAGGGTTTCTCACTGTAGCAGCATAGAAAATCCATCTTATTATTCATGGTCCGTTCGGGGCATTTTTGTTGGAGATGACGACTTGCCCTCTCTGTCCCTCTTGGTCGTTGCGTTCCGCCGCATCGCGTCCCCGATGATCATCGGAGGGGTGAATCTCTAATGCTACTTATGTACTACATACGTGCGTACCCTGTTTTTCTCTAAACCCCTTCTTCTCTTTCGCGCGCTTTGAAGGGGGAAGCAACTAAGAGAGAACTAGAGGTGAAGAGTTTTAGTTTCTTATCATGCCCTGTCTCTCTTGCTATTCTGGGGAGAGGGGGTTTTTCTTCATGGAGGGGAGGGTCAGCTATTGTTTTATTCACTATGTATTTATTTTTCCCTATCCAATTCCAAATATTTTTTTTTTCTTTGTGTAGCGCAAGGCAGGGGGGTTTTTTGGAGGATTTTGAGGGGGGAAACAGGAAAGAGAGACCCGGGAGACGGAAGATGGGGACTGCATCTGACTAGCAGTTCCTGCTTTGCCTGCTGTGTGCTAGCTAGAGCAGTTTGGCTACAGTGTCTATGCCTGTCGCGGCAAAGTTCCATGCTCGTTGCGTTGCGTTGCTTTGGGTTCATGTAACCTAGAGCGTGCTTCTGGATAGTACGTACACACTACATATGCGCTTTCGCATTAGGGGGACATGGAAGGGGTGAGAGTTCCAAGAGCAACAGGAAAAACCACGACTACTTTGTTCTATCTACCATAGTACTCGGTAGCATGCAGTCGGACTGCGTTTCTCCCGTCCCCCTAGAAAGATTGGTTGCTGGGTACTACTTTAGGGTAGTGAGCGCTGAAGCGTAACAAACCGGTACCGTACCCAGGTCCAGGTTCGTTCTTCTCTATCTGCCCAGACAGACTACCATGGGAGCGAACCCCGGACCGTCTTCGATACACACCAAAAAGAAGAGCTGCTTAACCTGCTTGCTTAACTTGCTTGCTTGAATGCCTACCTACCTACCCACCTGCCTACGACCTACATATCCCAGGATGCGGGCCTACATTAGCTACCTAGCCCCGGGGCCCGAAACCTATCAGAGGGAGTCTCGGGATGATGGTGCTTCGGGTCAAATCAGATCGCCAGGACTCCTTGCGCATGCAGGTGCTGCATCGTTGAACTTGACTCGGATCTGATAGCGCCGTGAGTAGTAGAGAGAAACATACCACACACACGCACACACCTACATGCTACTATGTACACAGATACACACACAAACGTGAAAAAAGTAGGGTCTTCCCCTGGATGATGCTTCTCTCACTCTCTTCTTGTTGATCCTCCGGGTGCTAGATGCCTGGTCTTCTTACTATTGCTAGTGTAGAAGGATAAAAAGGTTGGGCACCAAGGATAGACAGACAATCAATGCGTTGATCCTTTACTTTAATTACTAAAATTTATGTACCAGCCAGCAGCTTTGACTTACTTTGAGGGGATCACTGAGCAAATGTCATTGGTTGCGTCGCTTACCACTCCATAAACAACACTTACGGGCAGTTCAACCGGTAACAAGGTACGTGCGACTATCAACTTACTTATGCTCTCATAGGACCCGCAGCCGCGGTCGGTGGCCTCTCATATGACAATTTGTCAATAGTCCAAGTGACTGACTGACTGAGCATAATGCTTACTCAAACGTGGTCAGCTGCATGAATATGATCGCAAATCCAAACCCAATTCCCAGCGGAGCCGTGAGCGGGAGCGGAAATAATGCACATTCAGACTTTTCTCAAAGCTTTTGCGGATAATCGTTGAAAATCTCTTTGGAAGCCTCGGCTGTACGTTTCGTATCCGAATTATCAAAAAGACCAATATATCCAATCTCACCATGTACATGATGACCATTTGCCAATACCCACCAAAATTTTACAAAAGAACCCCTACCTACAATATACCACATCTGGAATACTATGTTGCTGCTTACCCTTGGAAACTCTTATATGCTTGTCGATCACTGTACCCTGTTGTTCCGAACGGACCTCTCAACACCATGATGAGGCATACATCACAAGGAGCAAACAAGCTTTTTCGAACAGGCGGCCGCAATTGTACTTGATGCCTGCTGTAATACGCCAACGGTTCTACGTATATGCATACCTACTCAATCATCCAAGTTACAACTTGCAGCAATTGGCTGCAAACGAGTTCCGAGCGTGTTAAGACGTCCTTCACATCAATCTGATAATGACAATAATACCATATTTAGCACAAGCCGAGAAAAGGGACAAGCCCAGCTTTTCCCCCACAAGCCATTTTTGTCCCCATTATCGAAAAATGACTACTGCCACCACGTACTATCTGATTGCCAATTTGTTGCAAAAAAAAAAGGGAACGCCATGGACGCCATGGGGACGCGTCGTAAACTCAAACCCCCTCTTCGCTTAGTAGATCTGGAGTTTCACCACAGCCTAGTGAGCCGGCCGAACCACCAACGGTTTGCTTGTTCGGTTTGCTGATGTCATATAGTGGTAATGCGCGACTTTTTTTTCTTTTTCTTTTCTTACCCTGTCGGCCTGGCGTGCTCATGATTTTCAGGGTCTTGCTTTATTTTGGATTGTTATCTTGTCAATCCGTTTTGTTCGAAATCGACTAGTGAAAGAGCTAATGGGAGGCAAGTATGGTATGGCAATATCATTCCCCCGTTTTCACTGAACAAATATACATATCCGGGAAGTCGTAATTAACCAACCCAGCATGGCCCATGCAAGTATAGGTCATGTATCGTTTCGCATGCGATCGGCCCGCGCGGCAAGGAGCCGCGTCCCTTTTTTCTTAATGAACGCTGCAAAAATGTACGAAGTATATGTGAGTTGCAAAGCACTGATCTATTGGACTTACACGCTTGAGTTCATGCCCAACTGAGCGTTTTCATTTTGTGGATATTCATTTATACAATCTCCTTCATCTCAGTTACCTTTCCATTGTATTATCTTCTCATTGCCCTCGCGAAAGCTTTCGTCACTATGACAACTTGCCCCTCAAGGATTCATCAAGGTATCGAGGCGGAACCACTTTCCCCCCTCGTTTTTCATATGTAATTCTTTATTTCACTTTTTTTTCGAATGGGGTCTGCTTGGATGATGTGGATACAGATCACCGACTTCCAGACCTCTTGAGAAACCCCGAGACACAAGCTTTCAATAATGAAGGAAGAAAAAAAAAACCGAGATGAATCTTTTTCACTGATGAAAGGAGAACTCGGAACGTCGGGGGACCTAGCGAGAAGGGCTTAGGGGGCGCACGCAGCCCGAATATAGTCCGTCAAGTCCCGTCTAGTTCACGTTGGATGTATAATGTAAGGTTAGTGTATTGTATGCACTCTGTAACTCCCCTGCCCGCTGTATGTTTTTTGCTTTCAGGTAGCAGGTAGTTGTTAGTTAGCAACATTGCCTTGGAGTCTGTAAGTAACGTAATGTGCTTTTGGCCCCCCCTTGCGCTGGATGCATGCATGCATGCAACACTGGCCTGCCAGGTACACACAAGTATATGGTCGAGAGTGCAGCAGCAGCAACAGCAGCAGCAGACTTCAGTGAACCTGGCCGTTGCTTGACACAAGATATCCGGGGGCTCTATTTTCAAGAATGGGGCCCCCTAACGTGTTGCCTTAGGGGCCATCAAGACCCTCGAGGGGTTGAGCCTTTAGTGGGAGTTTCCGGTTTCACTGTGCTGGAAACCAATCAAAAGGGACTTGGTCAGTGGGCGGCGGAAGTCGGGTCAGAGCCCGGCTCTCGTCTGTGCATCTCCAACGTCTTTTTTATCATTCTTTTTTCCTTGAACTCGACGCTTCATCTATTTGGATGATATGGGTCCTTCCCGCTTTATTTTTTTCCTTTTTGTCTTTTTTGATGATCTCTGTTCCACTCGCTCGCTACCTCTCATGATTGATTGCTCGCCAGCCAGCCCTTCTTCTCTTTTCTCCTCCACCTGAAAATATTGACTACCAACACGAGGTACAGCTCGAGCTGATGCTTTGTTAGTCCAGGTCGGCTATGCTCAAGAACCACTGCCAGTCTGCGTCGATGCGGAGAAGTTAGCTGATTCGAGTCAACAGTTCGATAGCGCCGGCACCAAGAGGGGGAATATATCCCCCTCCCTTCAGCCCAGCCCCTCCAACAACAACCAAAAGAGAAGAGTCTAGAGTCCAGACAAGAAGAGCAAGAGAAAGAAGCCTTCCCAAATACTATAGCACTTATCAAGACTATTAACCAGGCTAAGTACGAGGAGGGACATGTGCCTCGTAGTAAACCACAGCCAGCCCTCGAAACAAGGGCCAAGTTGGTCCAGAATCCAGATTCCCACTTGTGCTTGCTGTTTGGCATTCGAACCATGATCCCCACTCAAGCGTCTCCGGTTTTCCTTCCGTGCTTGGCCAGCATTGAGCTAGGAACCTCTTCCGTGAGAATCCATGCTGGACCATTTGCTTGCCGTAGGTCAGTAGTCTGTAGTGTAGTGGGTAAGGTACAGCAAATAATACGTTTGGTTCGGTTGGTTTCTGCACCACCTAAACACAACCCACACGGCCATATTTCACTTTGTTCTTTTTTATATAAGCCGGAAGTTTGCGCCTCTTTTTTATATGATGCTTATTTAAGCGGGCAAATTGTATGATATGGACTTTGAGATAACACGCCAGATTGTGGTTCCCCCCCTTGCTCCAAAGACAGCAGGACAGATATCAAACATAGGCAGCATCAACAACCAGGTTTACAGGCATGATTCGGGAGCTTGTTTGCTCATTCCGAAGAACATCACCGGCATTCATCCATCCACTTCCGAACCATGCTAACCGGGTAGTGTCCACGTACCGGAAAAACTCCCTATTCAACGAATGGACAGGAAAACAACCTTTTCATGTCAGTGATGCACGGACTGACTATTGTGATTGTAGGGTCTCTCTTCATGACTCTCCCTCTCCCCTTAAGTAAGCGTCACCAACCTTCTAGAGCCAGTTCCATTGCCTGCCAGTAGTACCATGTAGTATGCATCAAAGTGTGGCTTGAACTTGCCATCATCAACAAAGGACCACTAGCGGTTGCCCTACACAGGTAGACTTAAACACAAGAACCCACACAGCCTTTATAACGACGTACATGGGCCCAGACGAACGGGAGAAGGTGTTTAGAAGTGTAACGTACAGTAGGATAGTCACAAAGTCCCTGGTTCCTTTTTCCCCCATATCCCAGCCTGTCTTTGTCAAAGGGACATGACTCTTTGGCTGTCAATTTAGGATTTCGTCCCGTCCCTGGCCTTGGGGGCCCTAGCTGCAGTAAGATTTGGACAACTCTGGGGTGGGCTCTTCGACTCGAACAGGACGTGCGCTGTCTGCATGCTAAGAAGCCCCATATGTGTGTGTGTGTGTTAGAGAGAGGGGAGAGAGAGAAGGACACCCTTTCTTAGCCTTTGGAGACATTCTAGATTGGACATGCCATGATCTTCTCGAAGGCTTCAGGAAACCTTCCATGGTGTGTTCCACCCCCCCAAATTTGGGAAGCTACTTCTCGAAGTCCCCTTTCAATTGATGGCCCTTTCGGTTGACTAAGAAATAGAGAAAGTCGCGGAGAAAATTGTGGGTCAGGTATATTGAAGTGACTCCGTCACCCCCACGATGGGAAATAGACATCATTTCACAAGACTAGAAGCCCGATGGCCGAATTGGACCATATTCCTTCCCATACATATCATCGGATGCCGGGCATGATAAAGAAACTAAAACGGTGAGCAACGATCTCTTGAGTAGTTTCATACCCTAGCATCCCGCGGCCGAGGTCGAGAACATGAAAGACGTTTTCGGAAGCTCGTTCACACAAAGTATACCCCTGTCCGCGTCTGGGACCCCCCATTTCCTTTTCTTCATCATGATCCATTTGTCTCTTGGTCTTATCTAACCCAACTCCAGTGCATAGTGGGTTGAGTAATAAGTCATGTCGACGAGACCGAGATGGACGTCGGCAGCCAGGTGTGGGCTCCCGGCACTCGTCCCGTACGGCAGAAGATCGTCAAGAGGTTGGTCTCGCAAGGCCTGGCAAGGCGAAGAGGAGTTGAGTAGCATTGGATCGGCAATACTTACTGTAACGGTTTCTCTAATATGGTACTTGAGATTGGCTTGAAGAGGACTTCCAAGAAAACAAAAAAGAATTAGAACGTTACTTGTTTTCGGCGGCGGGAAATAATCATTCGCCGCCGCCGTTGGTTCTCTTTACCCTGGTCATATTGTGACACCTCAACTCGAGACAAAGCAAAAATGTAAGAAGAAATGATGATACAGAAGACCTGACGCCGATGAACACGGACACGGACACGGGCGCACCAAAGACACCACAGACATAACGGACAGACTAAAAGTCTAGGCCAAATATAAGCTTCTCGGCGCCCAGGTTGCGAATCGAATACCTTGTCGTTCTTGGCCATAATTGACCTGGGGTGGTTTTTTTTTTTCTCCCTCTTGGTGCTCTAACACCGAGCTGGGTATTCCGTAAAAGCTCTAACCTGGGTAGCAATCGGCAGGCTCCCAGTGGCCGGTTTTACCCATCCCGCGTCTTAGCCCAGCATGACACGGACGATATCCGGATCGTATGTAGTAACAAGAACAAAAACTTTGGTTTCTTGCATCCGATGCAGTGCAGCCTCTTCTGCATGTCTGGTGTTGGAGAGTGCGCTTTCTTTGTTATCCATTTATTGAAAGTGTCTTTTTCTTTTCGATTTCTCGGCTTATTGCGCTTATCTACAGAGTGCTTATTGGGTTACGCTTTTGATCGATTTCGATAAATCACATTTGGAGCGCTCCGTCGAACGGTTTTTATTTTATTTTTTCCCGGTTATAGAAAAGGTTCCGGAAATATATACCTGGGCCCTTTTTCAGTCCGACCGGTGAAGAATCACACAATTTGATATTCTTTTTCTTCTTCTTTTTTTTTCTCCTCTTCCCTCCTTTGGTGTTCATCCCATCGCCGGTCACCCCCCCCCCCCCCAAAAAAAAAAAAAATCAAAGCAAAGATGCAGACCCAATGGCTGGCTATCTGCAGGCAAGACGCACAGCCTGTCACCTCCACGTGCGGAGATGGCCGTGTTCACCCAACCGCGATACTCGGTGATACCCGCGCCAAGGGAGGAGAGACGGGAGGGAGAGGGATAGAGAGCAAGGGATGATGGATGGGATGATTTTGGGATATCACAGGCGCTTGTCATATATACAAGGCAACGAGAAATGCCGAAGGACACCCTGCAAACAATCTCCAAAGATGTATGTATGTAGCCGATACCAAAAGTGGCCGCGCGGGTATCTATAGGGTCTAGATGGGGTCATGGAATTTCCTTAGTCCTATCTACCTGGCTAATCTTTGACGTCTTTTGGTCTGATGAGAAGTACAGATACTGGAGTGCATGTTGCTTGGGAACGGCATGTCATCCGCATTAGGAGTTGCTCGCGGTTTCTCGTCAGCCGCCCAGCCAGCCAGCCACACACACACACATACACACACATGCGCGCATATTCTCTGTCTGTCTATCTCGGATAAAGGAACGTTTTGCCTTCGCCAAGCAATCCCGTCGGCGCTGATAGAACTGCTCTTCACTACTATGTGATTTGGGGGTGACGGGTATTCATGGTCCCAGACTGCTTCCTGTGAGCGGGAAAAATAAATTTTAAGGTTATACATTTTTAAACATCGTGGACTGTGGAGTGGTGAGTTGCCGTCCTGTCTAACATGTCATGTCATGTCATGTCGAAACCAGGCTCCTGGCTTGAGACCTGTCAACTCTGCAGTATGGAATGCCAAATGTGATGTAAAAGTAAAGTATAATTTTCTGCCCTTTTTCTTCTTCCGCCAAACCCATACCTCCTTTCGAAAAGCTACAGTATGCTTGGACGTGACGTGCGTCGCAACCATTTCTGCTTATGGCCAACGTTTCCTGACGAGGGAGCACTTGGGACGAGCAAGAGCTGCTGCCATCCCAATGCTTGATCCTCCCTGCAGCTCTCTGCAGCTTGGACAAAGTCCTTCTTCTCTCATGATGATGCTGATGATGATGATGATGCGTAACCTGTATGGCGAAACGCTTGTCGTGATCCGAAGGTACTTTCTGAGCGATGTAACCTATAAATATATATATCAGTGCTCTCGCTTGCGGCTCGTACTCGCTCGAGCCCTTCCCTTGTCCGTTATTGTTCGGTAGATACCATCATGGTTGTCCTTTCTTTTATACATGCATTCTTATTCAACATCCCCCCCAAGCAGTCTGTCATGCAAGACGTTGCGTCGATATTCGTGCAAGGATGGAATTTCACAACGTGAAGACGCGTGAAACAAAATGGAGCTGCCTGGCAAACCTGGCTATTAGTCGCGTTCAATCATACGACTTGGAACTTTTCGACCTGGTCAGAAAAGGACATCCGTGGCGTTCACGGCACTGTCAATCAATGCTGCTAAATATACAATTTTTATATTGGCCATATGCATTGTTGATTACCTGCATGAGGCGGGGGGTGAGATACAATTGCCAGGTGTTCCTTTTTCCAGTGTACGGCACAAGCGAGTACAAGGGAGCTCAACTCGTGCAGCCCAATATACGAGTAGTATATTCCATTTCCATGCCTGGTATGTAACTAGTCGAGGTGTTTTTCTTTTCCATCTGTCTGACTTTCCAAGTAAGCAGCGATTGCAATGATACATTTGTGCAGTTCGTCATCTGGAGATATATGGCAATTATGTCTCATATTTGCCTATGCAGTGGAACGTGATCCCTCCGAGACATGTATGAGTAGGGAGCGAGCGTCTCGGAAATTCTCGACGTTGACGTGAATCGAGACACAACTGTAGGCATTCTTCTGTCATCATTCGCAGCTAGGAGCCGGATTCCACCGGCCGTCCAACAGCACGACTATACAACATGGTACGGCACATGATGACTTGTCTTCTAGGTTGATCAACGGGTCTTCCGTATGTGGTGATGTATCTTCGCACCATGATGGAACATATATCGAGGGTGCAGAAGAGGGTACCAGTGCATATCCCGACGACGGGCTCACCATGCCTGTGCCATCAGTGCAATAGTGCGAAGTTCGCCAGGGAGGTCGGCCAGAAGAAGCCGCAACGTGTGACTCCCTTCCGCTGATTTGCGGCTCATCAAGCCCCGCAAACTGCCGGCGCCGGACCTACAATTGTGTGCGATCCTTGATTAACTTGTCCATAATGGCAAGTGAAGTCCCGGACTTGGCAAGGAGTGAGCTCTTCCCGACTCATTCCGTTGTCGATTCCTTGCCATCACAATTTCCGTGAACATATCACATGGACAAAAAGCAGATCTTGCCCCAAGCACAGTCGCCGAAACAAGGAAACGCGTCCTCCATCGCATTGTTGAAGTGAGAGAGTGTCTTGACCAACCGTCGCCTTCGTCATACCTCAGTGGTGCGGGTTGTTTCTGTTATTGATGTGACGTCCAGTCGGAAGAATCAGGATCCACGGCGTCATCCCATACACCCGAGGCGTATTTTCCTCCAAGAGGTCTGAGTCAATCTCTTGGAGTTGAAAAGTCATGTTGTTTTTAGCATATGCTCATCTATAAGTTGCTAAACAGCATCTCCAACTTTTAACCGAGGAACTCGGACCCCAATTCGACGTCTGCTGATCGAGAAGCTAGCAGGCTGTCTGACGTTGAACGGAGCAGCATCTCATTGTCACCGTAATCGGAAAGAATAGGGACACCGGCTACTCCCTCGAAATGTCATCTTCTGACAGAGATCACAATCTCTCCAGCTACTGCCGCGATGTGTTGAATTGGTCCGCGTAGGATGATGGTCGTCTTCGCCTGAAGATCAAGCATGATTCGTGGAAGTTTGATCGAGGCTGCTATTGTGAGTATGTATGGGCAATCCGCGGCACATATGCGATGTTGGGACACGGAAAATTGGAGGTGCTGGACGCGGTAGCAGTCGAGTCGATTTTCTCGGTACGTGTCCTCCGCATCACCAGTGGCGTACAGCGTAGCATGTATGTTCTACTGGGCAATTCGCGTCCAAAGAGAAAAGTACTGACATCCATCGAAGCAGGAACTTCTATATCCGATATACATGATTACGATTGTTTGACTGTCAAGAGACTATACAAGGATTTAGATTTTCCCAGAAAGCTGCATAGTCCTTCAGTCATCATGATCGGGTGTTTGGGGATGTGCAGCAATTTTGTTTTTCAGAGGTATAACTATAACGTCACTAAAGTACAGTATATCTGAACATCTATAATGTCAATTGTCTATTGTATGGCATTAAAACCAGCTGAAATCTATACCATATGTTTCGATCCCTATCTTGCGTGCCCCTTCAAGCAATACTCCCTTATTGTCATTGATCCACGCCATAAACTATTGCATTAGCATTGCCCATAAGAAGAAGTATACGCCCATCAAATTAAGAACCGCAACATGGCATAAGGCAAGACGAGGGCCAATTCCATATCGTTTGCCGGAAACGTCGCCTCTATTTGCCGGCTCACGTAGATGGTCCGAGAGACCTGAGCCATGACTGCGAACAGGTCGCCTAAGTGTGCCGAAACGAGAGCACACTCGCCGGTCGGGAGGCCCGCCTTGTCCGCCGCCTCGTGGTATACGGAGGGTGGCGGCCGACATACGCCGAGCTCTGACGCGCTGATGGCGCGAGACGTTCGGCTGACTGAGGTCTGCCGCGCACCGGGCAGGCCTGGATGTCCGTTAGACTGCTTGGATATACGAAATTTCTCCCCCAGCAGCGCCAAACCAACCGTCGTATCGTCATACAGCTGTAGACGATGCCAGGTGAGTCTTATTTCAGTGATCTCGGCCTCGGTGAACTTCCGTACACACCTCAGTCAAGCTTGATTGCATTCTATAACTGAAGTTTTGGGTGGTATGCTGATCCAGATGATGCCCATTATGCTATGGCAATACATTCTAATATATTTCCGTTTCAAGCAATTGGTTGATTTGCCTTCGAACTATAGTGTGATATTTCGTTGTGATGATACGAATCACGTAGTATCTCTCTCTTAACGATTATCTACTGCTGCCCAACGTTGTTTTGCCAGATCAATGTCAACGAGGAGGAATCCATGGGGGTTAACATACAAGCCAGGTCATCCACTGGCCACCAAATAGAGCTCAGCCGTCATCGCACCTCTCCATGATCGGATTCTAGTTCGGGGAAGCATGCCGATGCACGATTTGTAATACATGGGAAAGGTCCTATCTGCGACGATACAACCTCAGAATCAACAAGTTCTTCAACAGTGTTCCCAGACGGAGACACGATCAACGGTCTCCCCGTCCTTGACGCCAGCAGCATGCGTCCTGGGCGGAGCCTCGTACAAGATCCGCCGCAGGCCGCCGCCCTCTCGGCCGGGCTGCGGCTCCACGACCTGGTCCTCCAGCACGCCGCCATGCGCGTCCGTGGCCGGCTCCTGGCCGGGGCGCCCGAGGTAGGCCACGTAGGCGTGGGACGGCGTCGCCCAGGGCGGGCCGGCGTCCGACGGCGGCTTGGTGCGGGGGAACTCGAGGCAGACGAGCCGGCCCTCGGGTGCCAGCAGCTCGGCCATGCGCTTTGCCCAGCGGGGTCTCACGGATGGCGGGAGGGCCGAGAAGAACTAAAGATGACATCTTGAGCTACGTATAACTGGATGACGAGGCATTGGTTTTCTTGGGACTTACCGTGTAATCGTAGATCAGGTCAAACTTCTCCACGCCTGCCTCCTGCACCCAGCTGTCCTCGAAGAAGTTGCCGGAAACCCAGTGGTGCTTTCCCAGTTGTTGAGAGCCGCCGGCTGCGGTGTCATGCTTGGCGGCGGCGGCAGCATCGGCATTCCTCCGCGCCTCCTGCAGGGCCGTCGACGAGGACTCGAGGCCGTAGGCGTCATAGCCTAGGGAGGCGAGGAGCAAGACGTCGTAACCCCGTCCGCAGCCCGGCACCAGAGCCTTTTTACCCTGCGCGGCAGCGCCAAAGAGGTCAGGTCGCGCCTTCAGGACGTCGGCCAAGGCCAGACTAGGGCCGCCTCGGTCCCACGGGGTATACTGATGCTCTCGGTAGAGGGCATCCCATTTCTCCGTGTGGACTTCGACGGGCTGGTCTTTGAAGTGCGCCGTGAGCGTGATCGGCGGTTCCTCTGCCATTTTCCCTTTCTGCGAGTAAAGAGTTATCAAGTGTTTTGTGACGAGAAGGGGGCAAATGCCGATAAACGATGTAGCAAGACGAGAGCAGAATTGGTATCAGCAGGATGCAAGCCGCTTTTTATGTGAAATCGGTATTGATATGATATACTAGCAGGGAGGGACAACTTTGCAGCCTACTGGCGGCTACACTACGTATTTATCTATTATACTAGTCGTCACGACCTCCCAAGTGGGGTCTCGGGACGAGGCTAATTGTTCCAGATTGGTATAAGGCAAGATTGATCGCTATATCCAGACTACGGCGTATCATCTATTCCTTTTTTTCTGTCTTCTTCCATGTTCCTATTAAGTATACTATAGGATATTGCTGCCCATATACGTGGACGACGAATGTTTGTGAGTGCAGCAGGCGCGACTCTCTAGGAACACCTACATCGCTATATTCAGGATAGGGTTGGCCAATTCGTACACAGATATCATGACTTTGTTTCTGCTTGCTTCTGATTCGCGTCCTCTTGTCGATTAGCAGCTGCATTTCCTTCAAGCTACAAATGGTATTCGTTAGCAGGGAACACATGAGTAGCACTTTTCTATTTCGCGGTACAAGGCACCTTACCCCGTAAAGTCCTGCCCGGTCACCCGGGATAATCATCTCAAAGGTGTCGTCAATGACGCCGTATTCGTAGTAGCCCAGCCGCGCAATGGGCCGCGTCTTGCGGACGTCAATCTTGCCGTCGGTGAGCGCGCCCTCGTCGACATGCACGCCCACGACGCGGCCAATGACGACGTCGACGGTGCCCATGGGCGGGTTCCCGGGGATCCGGACCGTCTGGACGTACTCGCACTCGAAGCGGACGGGGCTGGCCGCCACCATGGGCACCGGGGTGCGGAGCGCCCGGGACCACGCCTTGGCCAGGCCGGCCCGGGCGAACTCGTCGACGGCGGCGGGGACCCCCTCCGAGGTGACGTTGACGGCTTCGCGCAGGTCGTGCGTGGCCAGCTGCCAGCAAAAGACGCCCGTGGCCTCGACGTTGTTGACCGTGTCCTTGCGGGCGTTGTGCAGCGTCTGGTTGGCGCTGAACATGACCAGCGGCGGGTCGAAGCTCAGGTTGTTGAACTGGCTGTAGGGCGCCAGGTTGTGCTCTCCGTCGGCCGAGACGGTTGATATCCATCCAATCGGCCGCGGTACCACGCACGCCTGTTGATCGTGTCAGTTTCTATCGCAATCCGGCGTGTTATATACTCTGAGAGCAGGATGCTACCTTGAAGGGATCGTGGGGAAGCCCGTGGCTTGTTTCACCTGGTTTGTAGAACATCTTTTGTGGTTTGGACAACTACTGGCGAATCATGTATGTTACTCTAGAAGTAGAATGAAACAAGTTCAACTAAAGATCTCTATTCCCGGATCACTAGAGTTCGTTGGTGGAGAAAGTTGGACTGACGCAGACAGTCCACAATATACCTGTATACTACCTATCCGTAAGTGACTGCCGGACTATGGTGGAGCTGCGTACATGAATGCATATACCCCGCGGCGTTGAATCTAACATTAGCCAACCGTGTACTGGCGGAAAACATGCATTATTTTAAGTGACAAGTGCTCTGCTTGATTGGTCTACCTCACGTAGTCCTTGAATGGCAGCTTCGATGATGTGAAATCTTTCCATCGTGTGCCTACAAGGGTCTACCCAACAAACAAAGAGTAGATTGTATAGACCCAAATCCGCGATCTTGTGCGGCTCTGCTATTCCTGGATACGTCAAATTCGGCATTGCTTCAAAGCCTAAGCACAACGTTGAAAACGCTTTGAACTTGACATGTTATATGATACCTTTAAGATCCCGAAGGGGTACGACTTACGGATGCCCGCATGGATAGAATCCAGATTCCGTTCATGGCTTTTGTCGATAACGGCCGAGAGTCACGGCTTGGAAGACCAGTTGCAGCTCAACCTATCGAATGATCCAATAGCTCGATATGTATCTGTATACCGCCACATGCCATCCAAGGCTGGGCAAGCAAAGGCTATGCAAATATCGTCAGAGCCAAATGGACATGTAGTATAGCATTTCTAAATACAAACTAACAGGGGGTAGCAAATGAACCTCGGCCCCACACTAGCTCATTGCCATAATGAAGCACCACGTCTCCTTTCTCCCTTCATAACCGAAGATTACTTCTCTATTCAATAATCAATCCATTTTGGCAAATTAGACTGTGGATCGCTCTTACTACTGCTTCCTCTGTCTTATTGCTTTTACTCGTGTTTGTACATTTGTCCCAAGAAACGTGCGAAACCCGCGCGATCCACGATCGAAAAAGATGGAGCTGAACTCGCTATTCGACGTCAAGGTAAGAAAAGGGACCGCGGTCCGCTCCCCTTCAGCTATAATACAGCACAGACTGATCATTGGTATCTTCATCATGTACAGGACAAGGTGGTACTCGTCACCGGAGGTAAGTGGGGCCCCCTTACAATAGTATTCCAGCAGATTACTATAGGTATTCTGCCGGCCGTTCACAGATCAAGACTGACACACAGATGTGCATTTTGCAGGCGCCAAGGGCATCGGGTTGATGATCTCACGGGGCTTCGTAGCCAACGGGGCCCGAGTATACATCTCATCGCGGGACGCAGCGGCGTGCGAGGCGGCCGCAAAGGAGCTGTCGTCGTCCGCCGGCGGCAGCAGCGGAGGAAAGGCGTTTGCCCTGCCGGCGGACCTGCTGCAGCTCTCCGAGTGCGAGCGGGTGGCGGCCGAGCTGGGCAGGCGGGAGAAGAAGCTCCACGTGCTCGTCAACAACTCGGGCATCGCCTGGGGCGCGCCCCTCGACGAGTTCCCCGACAAGCAGTGGTCGCGCGTGCTCACCCTGAACCTGCAGCGCGTCTTCACCCTGACGCAGCTGCTGCTCCCCCTGCTCGACGCGGCCGGCTCGCCGTCGGCGGCGTCGGCTGACAAGGACACGCCCGCCGCTGTCATCAATGTGAGTTGGAACCCTGGATCTCTCAAGTCCATCGGGCCAAGAACAGAAAAGGAATAACACTGGCTTACACCCTCAACCTCGTTATCTAGATCGGATCCATTGACGCTCTGCGTGTGCCCGTCTTTGAGAACTACTCTTACAGCGCAGCCAAGGCCGGACTTCATCACCTGAGCCGCGTGTTGAGCGCCAAGTTAGGTCCCAGGGGTATCACCGTCAACACGCTCGCCTGTGGACCCTTTGAGACCAAGATGACCGCGTGGGCCATGAAGAATGCAAAGGCAGAGATTGAGGAGGGCAATCCCATGGGCCGTATCGGCAAGCCGGGAGATGTCGCTGGAGCATGCATCTTCCTGGCGAGTCGGGCTGGGTGAGTGCTTTTACAATGCCACATGCAAACGTGAACAGTACAAGTTGTACGCTAACGCTTGTGCTTATAGATCATATATCAATGGAGCCACGATCAACGTGGACGGAGGCGTGTCCAACCTTTCGAAAATGTAGAATCTAGAGAGCATGTGTGGCCGGGCGTATGTTAACTGATTTAAACAATAAATGTGAATACAGATACTCTTTATACAAGTCATGAGTGTGATCGTAAATTAGTCATGTATAGCTGGGTATATTCTTTTTTTCTGGGACTTGCCTGTCGCCGAGGCATGTCCTTCAACGCCGTGCGTCCTTGCCATGACGATGCTATTTTATAGTGATACAGCACATATACAAGAGGGGACTCATCCTCACTGAGAGCTCAATTCAGGCCAGCACTTGGCCAAGATCGAGTCTCTATGGTCGACTAGATTCTGGAACTTTCGCAACGAGTCGCCCAAGCGGGTATCCGCCCAAGGCAAAGACTCATCGAGCAGCAGATGCGTGTAAGCAAACAGAGCTGCGTCAAACAGGCCTGGTCCCGAGTTTCCAAAGAACCAGTCACCCGATCCCAGAGCGGCCGCGAGGGCATCGAATGCTTGCTCCGCGTCCCTGTACAAGACCTCGGGGTCTACCTTGACCATTCCCACAGACTGCAATATCTCGGCCTCTGCAGCACGTTGCACCTGGTATCGGACGGTCATCTGAACGAGTCCTGTCGCGGACACGGGCGCAATGTAGAGCTCGGAGAGCAGCTGCGAGTTGGCGGGTGATAGGTAGAGAGTATATAGCCAAGCATTTCGTATCCGGTGGTCGAGTAGCGATTGGTACGCCTCGAGGCGCAATGTGTCTACATCGGGCACGATTTGCGCGCCGTGATCCAGCGCATACCGCTCCAACTTATTTGAGGGCACGGGGACCTGAGAGCCAATGTCGCTGGGTGTTGAGGGGGGGATCAGGAACGGCAATGCACCTGTGGGCGACGCATGGTTGGTGGACGATATTATCCGGAACTCGACTCCGGCTAGCTTCAGGAATGTCTGTGTTTGAATTGGTCAGCTCGTAATTTGTCAAGAGAGAAAACGTCAGAGGTCTGAGACGAGGTTTTAGCATACCTGCCACTTCAGACAAGAAGGATTGAAGCTTGGCAATCCTCGTACAGCATCGTGGTCGGAGGCAAAGACATAGAGCGTTGGGAGGTGACGATGCGTCGGAGATCGGACCGGTAGGTTGTTGGCGGGATAAGTCACGAGCGGAAACCTTCTAAACAGCCGGGCCAGAGGAGCTGGGACATCGAACCAGCCTGTCCTTGATGCCCTCCTCGGAGCTGGTGTTGTAGTGGCTGAAGCATCAGCGGGAGCAGCAGCAGCAGCAGCAGCGGCGGGGGACTCTTTGGGTTCCGAAGTGGGTTGTGACATGATCCCAGATGGAGGTAAGGTAAGAGGCGTCCAATGCGTTTACCTCGTACGTTGTCGGGATTAATTTTTTGGGCTGGGATTGGCAGCACAGCGCAGCGCACCGCGACGCGAACCAACTCGGTCAATTAATTGCCAAGTTAGGTGGGCAGTAGCAGCTGGTAGCACAGATCACGTGATGCTCGACCACTATGAGAGCGCAGATCAACTCTTGCATCTTTTGGAGGTTTTCATTGACTATTGTTACCAATTACAGTCTATTCTTGTTACGCCAACCGGGGAACTGATTCATGTACATGCGCATAGAAGTTTTACCAGGCATGTGTGTTCTGTGGTTTGGCCCGGCTATACGGGTTGCAATGTGTAGTAGAGGGAAAAAAAAGAGAAATTCGACCTGCTAATCTCATGGCATCACAATGAATACTGATGCCATGCAAGATTCCCATAGACACTATGAGCTTGGACTCGGGTGCTTATAGTCTATCGCAGATCAAAGATCAACATGGTATTTGCAAATAGTGAGGCCAAATAGTTCATGCACATTCAGTACTTTTTATCCCATCACTGACCAAATGACTGTGCTCTCAACAATCGCAATTGGGTAACAATGAATGATCACGATGACTACCTGGCACGGCCTTTTGGGCCATGGAGTATTCGTCACACTTGTTGGTAGTGCATTACCTATCGTCTCTAAATCTCTCATATTGCTCCATGGCGTCATACCTGATTCTGTAGGACCTCACGAGCCTTATATGCCGGGCGGTAGGGATCGAGCCGTTGCTTAGTTTCTGCGCATCCTACAAGGGCAATCGAGGTGGGTACTTGGCATACTAAGGGTCCTATTTCTCCCTTGTCGAGTCATGCCATCCATCCATTTGCAGCCACCAGGTCGGACCAGGGCAGTACAAGCGAGACGGAAAATTATCGTCGTTCATGTATACCACAGTCGTATTCTGCCACCTACCTACCTAGTACCCGGACAGGACGAGAGAAAAAATAAAAATGCAGCCCCAACTGCAGTGCATAGTACGTATGTCCAAGGTGTGTTGTCATTAGCAACTGCAATCCACCCACACAAGAAGAAAGGAACCTAGGTGCCAACGCATTATATATGATGATACGGTGTCATGCCATATCGCATCCCATTGGGGTTGCGTGCTCAATGCTTACTGTTTGCTGAGTCTCTGGCCCGGCAATGATGGATTTTCTCTGACTCGTGATGGGATTTCTGGAAAATCCTCAAGCTTTGGGCACTTGGCCTGAACCAGGAATTATGTCTGGCGATCATAAGTCATAGCAGCCTGGGGAGCATTGCGGGGTGATGTCCACCTATGCGTGGGGGCCCGCCCATACACAGTAAAAAGGGTTCAGAAGGGCCAGCCGCACTATGGGATTTTGATTGAGGGTACTTTCGCCGGTTCTTGCAATTGGAGTGACATAATGATAGCGTCTCTGAGCATCAGCCAAGAAGCCACGGACAACAGATAAGCTTCTCTTTTACCTGTACGTGTTGCGGCGTCCAAGATCAAGAGGGGGAAGGAAAATTCAATTATATTCAAAGGCCAACTTTGGCGGCCGTGAAATGCAACTGGGCTGTTCAGAATACGAAGTTTTACTCTATACCCGCGATACAATTAGCCTACCGATGTCTCTATCCACTCAGTGCAGTATCATCGCTATATATTTATTATATTGGGGTCAGGACAAGCTGCACTCGAGGCACTCTGTTGCCAGCAGCTGGGTCCCACCGGGCACGTCGAGCCGCATTACCGCTCCCCTATCGCAGGGTCGCATGGCATATGTGCCCTGCCCTGTCCAGTCCACTGTATATGACCCACGGTGCCTGACTGATTGATTACTTGCCTTAAGTCGAACGGGCACGTTTTGGTAAGAGGGCACACTGGGCATTAGAGCAGAGAGAGCACCGTTCGATTTTGTAAAAAATATCGTTCCATAACCTACAAAGTACTCACCTTATGTATAACCTAGTCCTGCAGCCGGCAATTGTTGCTGCATGTATGATGATGTTGTCGGCCCTAAACAAGCTCGAACATTCAGAACCCAGTCCTTCGACGACGATGCCATATTTGAGGTAGCATGGTGCTTAATAGTGTGTAGGTTTCGGCTGCAAGGTTGAACAGAGACATATCAATATCTCTCTTTAAATTGATAGATTGCGCGCGCGCTGCCGACCCCAACTGAGCACAAAGCCGAGTACACACTTGACAGTCGGCCCCCATCCGCATCCCCATCCCCAGCCAGACATGTGAAAGACTCAGGTCACAGTTACATGGTTACGAGAGATGTGTAGCCGATAGGTATATTCCCCCTATGCCTATCACAGGCACCTACTGTAGTACTGCAGTATGGCTTGTTACTATCATGGATGGTTGCTGGGCTCCAGGAACAATGCAAATTTTTCTTTCGCTCTTGCTTCCACGTAGTCTTCTAGCCTGGGTAATCAATCAACCAGACGGTAGACCAAAATTTTGCAGCATTCAGAGACGACTTTCTCTTTCTTCATATCCACTTTGTCCCCGAGATTCAGGCCGTAGTCGTTCCGCGGGGTTTGTTCGTCGGAACGCCTCCTTTGGCGCGAAAGGCCACTTTTTCCCCCTAGTACCGTACCAAGCGTACCCTCTCAAGCCTCTCTTTGCTCAACCTTCTCGTGGGTCCCCCATCCCGGACGTGGATTGCAACGGGTCGAAATCTACTGGGAATGCCCACTGCTAGCCAGCTAAATAAGAGAATAATCTTTCAGTGGCTCGAGTGGTGCTACGGATTTGAGGCGCTCGCGTCGCGGTCCTGTCCCCGGTCTGCTACCTTGTTAGACCTATCTATGAGCGTACCATAGTATCTATGCCATGTACTACATACTAGTAGTAAATGCATTCGGTCTATCCATTCTGCTAACACCCCATTGATTGACCATAATACAATCCCCGCTCTTCTTCTCGTCCTGGCTGGTACTTGCCCCAGGTACAATAGAAAAGGCACTCTGTTCCCATCGTGGCCCTGGGAGACAAGGAGGAATAAAACGTTTTGAATGACATATGTTGCATTGATTCGCTCCTCATCAACAAGCTCCACGACCGGCCAGCGCGCAACCACTTACAGCGATTCCGTACCTTGACCTTTGCATCCATCTGATTGCCACCATTGGGTCTCTCCATACATAGTACCCAGCCTACCCTGCTACTACTGTACCCCAGAGCCAAATCCAGCAACACGACACACGATAAATAAGACGATCGTCACCACTCGATCGAGTTATACCTGGCAGCTACTTTAAGCAACCTTTTTTCTTGTCTGGCAGCCTTCTTTTTCTCCAACAACCCGGAAACCAACCATTACCTACCACCTACCAAAGCCTACCTACCTTAAAAAACCTGGACCTTGGTTTGGGTTGGCTTGTCTCACATCCCACTCGATCGAACAGAAATCGGAGAAGATCCCTTCCCCCCAATCATTCCTCGTCTGTCTGTCTTGTCACAAGAAAAGAGTGTATCCCACACATCTGTCTTTTCATTAGGCAAGCCATCTTACACACCATCTCATTCAAGAAGGAAGCAATACCCCAAACTCTGCCTCCCTTTGATTTGCGCAAAAAAAAGCAACGCAAAACCGGCTTCCCCGTACAATATATTGAGGCTTGCCTGCCCTTTCCCCAGACTTTTTTGGCTTTGCTTCTTCCGTCCCGGTACTGCCACTCTAATCCCACGTCCCCAAAAAAATTCTGGAGGCCCTTCTTTGTCTCTTTGTTTTTGTCATTCGTCCAGCTCATCAAGCAACAAGGCTGGCTACTGTCTCTTCGAATAATCACCATTTTTCGAGATTCCCGATAGACCAACGATTCAAGATCTGATCCCCCCTCTTTTCCTGCTTGCAAAGCAATAGAACGACGCTTCTGCTTGGCGCTTGTTTAATAGACCGAAACCTGCATCATCCACTCCACCGACTCGCCAGAGTCATATATAATCGACTTGTACCTCCACACACCTCAAACCTACCCAGATCATTCACCAGCGATTCGAGAGTCGTACGACATCATCAACCATACCAAGCAACCTGGTACCCTGCAACTGCTGCACGTCTTGCAAAACCACCGATCTTTACTTCAGATCTAAGAAGAACAGGCGGTCTGTTGTTTGAACATAAAAACATCAGACATCATTCAAGAGGGAGAATAAAGAAGACGCCCGTCTCCAACTCACCGAGCGCCACAACTCTAATAATTGCCAAACAATCACTTCTCGAACTGGCAGCTCGAAAGTACTACGTTTCAGACTTTTGATCTTTTCAAGTCTGTCTTTTCACAAGTTCATCCAGTAATTTGTAGACGACGCCACTGTCTGCTACTTCAACCTCACCTATTCACGATTACTCACATACCAACCCAACCGCAACCATGAACGCCGCTCCCATCTCGTCACCCATTGGCCGCCACGGCAGCGTCTCGGCAGCCTCGTCGACGGCATCACAATCATCGCCGTCGCAGCAAATGTTCGTACCCCCTCAGCAGCCGCCGCAGCGACAACAACAACAAGCAGGCGGCACCGACGCCTTTCTGCGCGACTTCAACCTCGTGGCCGAGGCGGCCAAACGAGCACAAATGGCTGTTCTCATGCGGGACTTTGAGAGCTGCGGCCTCTCATAGGCGCGCTTTCGGATTATGTTCTCTTTTTCGAGAAACAAGGTCCTAGGAAAGCTCGCCCGTTTTTGTCATGCACGCCAACTTCTGCACGTTCTAGAGAGAACACGGTTCTAGAACATCACGAGTTTACGATCCCGCCCCGATTTCCCCAAAGCATCTTAAAGCATCTATACTACTTTCGAGCTACTCCTTCATTTTTCCATTGGACTGATTGGCGGAACTCCATTCTTCTGCAGCCCTGTCCGGGGTATACAGTAGTCGAGAAAACCACTGACATCAGTTGGCATGAAAATACATCGGTTGTTTGTCTTGGTGTTTGGTCATTTTACCTCTTTTTCCCCAAACCAGAGAATCTCCGGAACGTCATGATCGGCCTAAAAACCCGACCTGTTTGCCAACGGAAACGAGGTTACGAGAATAGGACGGGAGAGAGACTTCGCTTATGACGTGGGTCCAAGTTCTCAGCGCTATCTTTTTTTTTTTTCTACGTCCTCTCTCTGTTTTCCCTTTGGTCCCCTGGTTTCCCGACAAGACGGAAACCTGCCTAGAGCGGGTGGGCGGACGGGCGGCTGTCAATCCAAGTCAGTGCACGTCCACCCACCACATTCCGCTCCAACAGCAACAGAGTACGCTTGGTACAGCACCCCAAAGGAAAGCAAAGTACAGTAAGGGTATCCACTACTGCGTCCTCGGTTCGGCATTCGGGATATTGGCATCAGAAGCGGCTCTTCCATCAATGGACACAAGAGACCACAGAAGACGACAGCATTAATTGCATTCAATGGGCTCGGCGTAATTGCCAAATGTCCCATCCATGCAATTTACAAAGAGACAGAGAAGGAAAAAAACAAAAGAGCCGAACCCAAAACCCGCTTCCGCATTCAGGACCCGCTCATCGTTCGTTCGCCCATTTTTCTATGCAGCCCATCCCCCGGATAACTGCCATGTGGGTTTTCTCCCTCTTGGGCTCGTCGCGGAGATTCCGAAGCGCAATACAACCACCAACATAGGGCCCCAAAAGATTACGCAGACTATCAATCTTCAGCCGTGGGAAAATGGACATCGATTCCGGGTCTTTTCGAACCACAATTATTTCAGCTTAACTCCAACATCCCTCTTCCGCTTTGACAACAAACATCAACCATACTATAGATGGACTTTTTCGGGGAGTCGAACTTTTTATTCCGGACTAGACTTTTGGACGTGCTTGCAACGGGATCTTTCCTTGACCTTTTTCTCTCTTCTTTTTTACATCATCATTTTTTTTCCTCATATATACAGTGGGCAAGCGTAAAGGCGTTTCCGGATGCGTTGTACTTCTTTTTCCTTTTCCATTTTCCCCGGCGTTTACAAGTCCGGCGGCTCGGCTATAGGCAAAGAGGTGGGGGGAATTATTCAGGGTGTCTTCTGCTCATAGTTTTTTGGGTTCTTATCATGTGTTAGTTCCAGGCCTTCTCTTCCTTTCAACCCAAGGAAGGGCTAAGGAAAGAGGTAGGGGTGACAAGACCACTTGCCCCCGAGTCAGGGTTCGATGCGTTTAACCCCCAAGATAAGCAACTGGCAAGCGAGCAAGTCATATAGTCCAAATGCAAATTAAAGCCAAAATTCTACATAACAAACCAAACAAGCGACGATCCATTTCTTGAAACAAGACTTATCTTTGTCTTTTCGCAAGAATACTCTCCCGAGGAATAGCCCCAAGCGCCGCCTTCCGGGGGGAGACCTTTCGATACTCCAATTCCAAACCCGACAGTAGCTTCGGGTCCATCATTCGTGATGGGTTTAGTAGACAAACCCGCGTTACTTCGTGCTGATCATGGCTTGTCGGTCCAGAATCTTGTCCCTGGTTCTCGGCTCCTGTCAATCGCCCTAACGATCTGACCAAGCCCGGCCCATTCTGACGCTGAAGCTCTACGTAGTACGTACTTCCTATTCACCTGCATTCTATCTCATGCTCCGACGCGTAGGGGAGGGATCCTGGGATCGAGAGTGCCATAGCTGAACCTTGAGCGCCTTGTCGGCACTGCCATGAATCACCGCTAGTTTCAATCAACAGTTGCCACATCAGGGCATTCATGGAAATGATGACGGAAATTCCGGTCAACTTTCCGCCAAGAGAGAAAACAAATGTCACTGAAGAATATCAGAGATCCATTGCGTTGACGCTAGTCAACGTAAACTATGGCAAGTCTATCGGCTTAAAGTACATGTCTGTGACCTCTCGGACCTTTCGCGTTGCTATATTCACTGCAGTCTCTGCGATATCTGATTATCGCCATTCTTCCGCCAAGACGTAGTTTGAGGGCATCGATATTTGGTTTACTCATAATGGATATTCGATTCCTTGTCCAGGTGGATCCATGGCCAGTATCCCACCTTGATGACTGCTGCCATCCAGTTCAGCGGAAACTGGTCAAAACATTCCATTTCATTGGGTAGTTTGAGCCATAGTGCAACAACGCCCCCAAAACGCGCCCACGTCTGTGAAGACAGACAGTGGCCGTAAACGCCACACATTAATGCAAAAGCTGAACGGTCAGAGGACACATCCCAGAGCATGGAGAAACTGAGGAACTAATGTCTGTGAGTTGTGATATTGACACACCCTGCCCCAATCTACAGGGTTCCGATCATGTAAGAATACATATCCTGTTGATGTATGAAAGCCAAGCGTCAACTGAAGAACCGACTCAAAATGGTCATCGTGGTTGGTAGGCTAATATGGCGACTTCGGTATCTCGTCGATTACGCTGTGGACTGTCACAAAGGATCCTGGCCCACCGTTTTCGCGAAGATAATCGAGCAAGACACTCGTCTGGGCATAGACTGTTTCAAGTGCTGACCTGCTGGACCTGCCCAAGGATACTGAAAGTAGTGTCAGCAGGAGGCGGCAAGATGCACTCCCATCGCCAATGAAACTTACGTAGAATGGCCGAGTTCAACTCTTCGGCCACCAACACTCTGGCTTTCCTATCGAAGAAATGGGCCAGATCCTTTTCTTGAAGTGGATTTGCATACGCCATCAGCGCAAACACGTCTTGAAGCGTCTTGCTCATATCCTTGCTTGCGTTGTCCTTGAACTCTTCTTGTAACTCCCGACCATAAGTGATCGTCTGTGCAAGATATTCGGCTGCTTCGTCCTCTGTCGATGCCTCAAGCGTATCCTGAGTGTCCATTTCGTCCGAGTAGCCGTCCTCGTCGAGATCCATTTCGAGATTGTCGTCCAGAGTGTGGCCATTGCTTTTCTTGCTACTGAAGCTCCTATTGTGGTTGTTGCTCAAATAAGATGATCGGCGAACCATCTCAATGAATTTCCGACATCGCAATTTGAAGTATACTTGCTGGTTTTCTTTCAAGACATCAGGGTAAAACGCTTGCGTATATTTGAATGCTTTGTCCATGTCTCCGTCAAGAATAGACTTTCGAATACCTGCAACCAATCAGTACACATACAGTGGAATTTGCGAATGTCAGGGGCGGCTTACTCTGTCGATGGTTGGCATCCTCGTCGTCTTTGATATTGATGCCTTCAACAGGGACCTCAGGGTCGAGGTTGAGAGCCTGCTTCTCTGATTGAATCTCCTCAGCGAAAGCCCTCGCGGTCTCAACGTAACCGTCGTGTTGGAGAAACTGTAAAACCTACATGCCAATGTCAGTCATCAACCCATGCCATCGCGATTTATACTTACCAGCTGCTGGAGCAAGTCCGTCTCGCCAGTCTTTGGGCCAGCCAGTCTCGCAACATTGGCCTCTGAAATGTCCTTTTGGATTTTTATTTGCTCTTGCTTCATCATGCTGTCGATGTCGAAATTGAAAGGGGTTTGTCCAAAATTTGTCCGTACATGCTCGCCATTTCGCTTCATGCCAATAAAGGGATACAGTTTACCTTTAAAGTCCTTGGCAGCCGGGCCTTATAGTAAATATGTGTAAGCCAACTGGTCTTTGCAGGGAATTGGTGTTTTTTTCCCCCAAGTTTGCTCACCTAGATTTACACCATTTCTGGTAAAGAAGATGGTTTTGTTGAGGAAATTGATCCCGCAACCCACAATGTCATTAGTCGTATACCCGGGTCCGTAATGTTTGGCATTTTGATTGCCAATATAAACATTCCCATCGTCGCCATGGTAGCCAAATGAATCGTTTTCCCAGCCGACAGGGCGCGTGAGCGCAGCAGTTTTTGGCCCAAACCCCATGCAGACGGTTGTCCTATGTCAAAGAATTAGTAACGGGATGTCTCTTTCAAAATGTTGTGAGAAACTGCCATGGGTTCACCTACTCATCTCGCTTTCTGGACAAGAGTTGGACCTCGAAATAGTAAATGCCGGCTTGGCTAGGCACAGGGTGATCCGCTCTGATTGAGAATAATTCATAATCACGCTCTCCCGGGGATTTTTGCCCAGTATATTTGACTTCCAGACCATCAGCCATGACTTCCAATTGACCTTGTTTGTCCTCCTTATTCCATCGGGTCGGCAATGGTGAGACGGCTTCGTCATCCTCAAGCAAGGGAGGACGCTCAATCAGATCGTAGGTCATGCCCAAATGGCTATTTGGCTTGCTCGTTACGGAGGGCGTCGCGGCCTGGCCTGTGGTCATCCCGCTGCTCCCAGTCGCCTGCGTTTGGGCTTCCCTTTGCGCCTGTTTTGATGTATGCACCTCCTCCAGCTTTTGTATGTAGGCCGAGTTCGCAAGGTAGGAAGGCACAAAGTGGCCATTGTTCCGGTGTCGGGTTGGCCAAGCACTATCACCGATTGGATTCATGAACATTTCAAAGGCGCGCGAGAAGGACGGGAAGGAGGAGGTCTGCTGGCGCAAACCTGGCGCTGTGCCCTCCGAGGGCATCACATTTCTGTCCGAGTCGGCAGCACCACTTCCGGTCCTGATGTAGGAGTGATGCGTTGTGTATAGCTCTGAGTAGCCGCCCTGTGGCGGGTTGAGGGGGAGCAGAGGCATGATATTACTCAGGGAGGGAGGAGACACTGGCGGTAATGCGCCCGTCGCCGAGAATGAGCTTCGGTTCCTTGGCACAAACCCTCTGTAGACGCCGTCCTGCGAGGTGTCGAGAGGGTTGTTGTAAGGATTCGCCATCTTTACGTCCTTCTATGCTTATTTCCCCACCAACAGACGTGGAACCGTTGGATTTCGACAGCCAGAGACGCAGCTGGGTCGGGGCTCGTGAGCCCTCGGGATGGCTAGGAGTTGGCGGTTGATGAGCGTAAAGACCCTCCGACAGTCCTAGGGAATAACAGGACGCTGAATCATGTGTCTCGATGGTATGTCTGTCTGTGGTGTCGAAAAGGTCGTCCCGATAATGGCAAACAAACGCTTCTGGTAGAGCTTAGTAGAGCTCCAACGGATAACGTCACTCAAGAGTGGACGAGCATGCCAAAGAAGGTCGTCTGTCGGATCTGTCCACCAAGCTTCTACTCTGATCGAAAATCGAGCAAATGGGTATTGCAAAGGGCCATCTAGCGGCAGTGGGAATGTTGATAGATTGTTGCCAGGGAACCCGAGTCGTGATGAGTTCAACAGATGCGGTCGTGCCTATCAATCACGAGGACCGGAGGTGTTAGTCCACCCACTTTAGTCGGTCGTGCTGGTCAGTTACAAAGGCAGGTAATTCGCTACCTACCTCTAGGCCGGCCGGAGCATGGAAACCGCGACTCTGGGCAGTTTTAACACGCTAAAGTTGCTGCATTGACGACATTTGGGGTCGGGTTATCCACTAAAGCTCAGGGGGTCGGCGGCCCATCGTTTGCTTTGCCGCCCTGTGAGCGTGGAAGTGTATCGTGCCGCACAGCGACAACTCTATTGACATTGCCACACGTAGAGCTTTTCCAAGATCAGTAGCTCTGATTCTTGACATCGCTCACTAAAGCTTTAAATGTATAGATTATATAAATTATGGTGTTTGGTGCTTCAAAAGCCGTCATGTGACTCCATCAAATGGGACCTCGAAACAAGCTGCTACTGTCAAGAAGGACAGTAGCTCCGGTGCTCGGGGAATATGAATAGGCTTAGCAGTCGCCCAGCAAAGTCTATCTGGATTCTACTTATAATCCGTCACGCTGTCAACAACTCAAAATGAGAGCTTGTATGCCGTGTCACCGTTTACGAAGAGTTTGTGCTATTAGAGCAGAAGGAAGTCTTCGGATGCATACTTCATCAACCAGCCAAGCACATGTCGGCTGGAAAAGGTTGGTTGCTCTTCCAGCTCTGTATTGCCCTGCCCACCCAACATACCCCCCACAAGTAATCCTAATGGCTTGGTAGGCGAAACCTAGAATACAATCACGGCCACGTTTGCTAAAACAACTGGCCGATGACTGTTCGTCTAGCGGAGGATTGAGTGAATTAAAGCCCGAACAGAGAAAATCGAGAGCTGCCCAATTATTGATCCCGAGACACGGGGACCGTGTCATCCACAGAACCACCGACCATTTTCCTGAGTATGTACTGTTCCACCTGCTGCTTCTCGGACATACGCTTTGGGGTGGAAGCATGATTTGTTGTACTACACGCAGTAGCATCTCTAGATGACCTTGAGGTATCTTCTCCAGCCAAACTATACAAGATCGGTTACGATGTTAGCATTCGAAATTCTTACAATATACAGCCATATACAAGACGTCTAATCCGCCTCGAGTATATTGGACCGTGCCTTGATTGGTGGGTCTGTGAGTATCCATTTGAACACTGCTCATATACAAGCTGATTCACTGTCCAAATCAAGCTGTACGTGTATTTTCTTGATCGAAAGCGGACAATGAAGCATCACCTACTCGTGACATACCGAGTCAGGTCGTGCCTCTCGTTATCTAGATTGTGTTATAGGTAGTCGAAAACAGGCTGGGATAACACGAAGAACGTAGTAACAGAAGCTTGGAACGCGCATCAATTCAAAGAAGAGATACCCGGACACTGCTCTATCACATTTACATTTGTAAACGGAGTAGTTAAAAGGGACATATACAAGGTTGTATAGAGAATGACCGTCTATTTTTGTGGCCCGAATGTACGAAGTGAAAGCAATATAGTACATCCTGTGTGATATGATTTGCAGCGTACTCTTGGTACCGCCAGCAAGACCCGTAACGCCGTCCCTTTTATCCTTTTCCTTTACCGGATGCCAGCAATCTGCGCTGCAGCAATCCAGGAATAGATGCCCCCTTCCTTCATGCGATTCGTCGAAATGATCCTAAACGCCAAGCTTCCCGATGAGAAGCTGTGAGTACTCCGAAAACCTCGCTGAGACAAGTGCAACCGACAATCATATAGGCAAACACGCTGTGTAAACCACCAAGAAATAGAAAAAAGAAATGAGAAAATGATCGAGAAATGAGAGGTACTGTTGCTGGTTACGATGCCGCAGCAACAGGCATGGGCGCGGGTGAACTGGCGGCGGGCAGACTAGGCGGCTGGCTTCGCTGCTCGACGTCGGCACCGCTGGCACTGTTGTTTTCGCTCTTCATCTGAGATTCGTCCTTGTTCTCTTTGTTGCTGCCATCGGCCGACGTTTCCGTCGGTACCTCCTGGCTTTCTTCGGGAGATGGCTTGGGCGGAGCAGTCCAGCGAGGGATCTCCCACATGACGCCAGTAAAGGTCTTCAAGCGGAAGCCACCCTTGGCCCACTTACGGCACGGTTTTCCGGAGCGATCAAGGGCACGGAGGCCAGCATTGATAGCACCCATGTTTGCCTTGGGTCCAAGTTTGTGATATGCGCCGCCAGCATTCTTTGCAGTAGGGTCGATGGTGCCATCCTCACTAGAGTCATTGTTAGTCGTAAGCCATGTGAACGTGAATATGCGCAAAAATTATAGCATGTGGACAATTGAGCTTCTTCTTGTCCATGAGTGAAGACATAAGGGAACAGGAACGAAAACTAGTGTTGACTTACAGTCTGGGCTTCTTCTTGGGACCAGGCTTGCCTCTGGCCCTGGGTTCTGCACCATTGGCGCCGGGAGCACTTCTCTTTACACCCTTCTTCTTGGGACCATCAGTTGGCGGGCCCATGGGAGTCTGCGACGGTGTATCGGCTTGGGCGGGCGTGCCAGGGTTGGACGTGGACGCGTTTTCACCATTCGTGGCAGGCTCGGCTGGAGCAACAGGCTCGGCGGGCGTGTTGGACGATGGGGCTGGAGATGCCTTTGCCGGCGATTCTTCTTTGACTGATGTTGGGTCGAGTAGCTTCCGAAGTTTGTCTGGCGAAACCTTAAGGGTCACGATTGACGTCTTGCTGCCAGTCGAGGACTTGCGGCGATCCTTGTCCTTGGTAGTAGTCGTAGTCTTGGTTGTGCCGGCCATCTTGTCGGTAGTAATTCGACGCGAGGGTATTGGCAGTCGGTGCAAAGACTACTTTATAGACAAAGTTGACGGATGGTGAGAAAGGAAATAGCCGATGCTGAAAAGTTATGGTCTTGTCAAAGATTGCAGAGTTTGCAAGGTGCGCGGTAAGGGCGGGTTTTAATGTTGTCGGGATTTGGTTTGTCTAGTTGGACTTTGTGCCTGGGGAGTTGGTCAGTGGTGATCAGGAAGAAGCAGGTGGCTGACTGGATAGTCTACCTCTTTTTGTTCTGTGGCCGGGGCCTGGCCTTGAGCAAATTTGGCTTCTTTCGCTCACCTGGGGACCCTTTTCGGAGTTTACCCCAAGGCAGTGTTGGTTTGTGGGTGCGTTACGTGTATGAAGGGTGCGGTGCTGAGATTTGCGCGTTCGCTCTCAAGTTACGATGGCGGCGATGATGGTTATGGTGTGGGATGGGAATGGTGACGATGATGGGAGAAGAAAGGTCAAGGGGTGCGAGGGTTGTTGTGGTTTATTATGGGGGCAGACATGATGTCTGGTAGGTTTGGGGCTTTTGGTCTCATTTTCTCGCGGGTTCGGTCGCAGCGCCGGGCGGCGTGACAGACAATACCTGACATTAAAAAAAGGACGGGATGCTTTGGGTGCTCTGCGCTGCGGTGCTCTCACTCAATAATCTTCGCAAGGGCTGGTGGATGAGCATCGGTGCCGCGCAGCAGGTACCTAGGTACCTCCACTACCTACCTTGACATACAAGCTACATACCTTCTTGACATACATTATATTGATACTCTGCGCTACCAACGCGGGTTGGTCGGTCTCAGGCAAGCACGGACCGCAAGTGCCCGGCATCCCTTCCCATTCTCTCGATTGCTTCCCTTTCTTTCTTTCTGCTGCAACGCAAATTCAATTGTTCTTCATGTTTGAGAAATCCCTCCTAGTACAAGGCAATCAATTCTGATCCTTTTTCCGTTTGCAGAACTTGAAAATCGTGACAATGCTTGAGCTCGTTATTCCCACTAATCATTCCTGCCGATGCCCCGAGATCCCCGATCGTCTGTTCCAATGTCCATTCCCATGTCTACACCACATCATCTTCTCACCTAATGTAGTGCCAAGAGCTGCTCAATGAAGGCTGGGCAAAGTCCACACACACACATATCAATCAAATACACGCGCCGCACCTAAGTACGCAATTCGCAAACGAACGTACATGGCCCCGGAGAAAGAAAAGTCTCGCCCCCCAGCTCCAGCTGCTTTTTAGCTGGGTTCATCATCATCACCACTGGCGCGCGCGCACCTGCCTAGGTTTCCCATTTCGTGCTCCATCTATCCTCATCCAGGACGGCCTCGATTTCCGGATTTCAAATCTACTAAAATGAAAGAGGGTCCCTGCTGCACCCTGGGCCTTACCATCGTGAGAAAGGCAGCTGCACATTGATTCACTGCTACATTTTCTGCAGTCGACACTCTTTATTTTCTTTTGTGACGAATTCCATGACAATCCAATCGATCAACCCAAAAAGTCGCTACCTCACCCTCGAAAATGCTACGTGTATCCATCTCTTTTTTGGTTTGCATGGTTTGGATCGCGCAAGGGTTTACACCACAAATGAAACACCACGAGCTGGAGAGTTTCTGTGACTGGCTTACGATCGTCGCCTAGGTATGGACCGGACTACGCAAGCCACGGCTAAAAACCTCCTGAAGTTCGCCTTGACATGATTCAAGGTTGGCTGCACCCTCACCCTCCCCGGCTCGCAAAATGTCCAAAATGGAACCAAACGCCTTTATGCATCAGCAGAGTCAGCCCAGACCAGCATCACCGAAGTAGGATGGGATTCACAAGCTCGCTTCCTGGCTTCCTCCTCCTCTGCCTCCGCCTCCTCACTTCTCTCTGTCTCTCTTTTGTCCGTCTCTTTCCCTCCACCCCGAGCCGAGCACCTTCGTTGCTTCTCGGATCTTGCTTATTAGCCCAAATCACTCATCCGTCATACCTCCTGCATCACCACATGTTGCGAACCAACCGAGCCAACGCTCCAAAAATCCAAGCCGCCGATCCCCGTCATACTACACTTTTTTATTGCTCACAATGGATTTTGCTAGGCTACAAAGAAAACTTTCGCGTGCAATGCTGCAATCATCTTTTCTGGTCTACTAACAATCCTCCCACCACAAATGGCTAATCCATCTTTAGCACCTTTGCGTGCGCAATGAAGGCAGCTTCTCCCCATTTGACCGATCTTAAAACCGTTGGTTCTAAAGACTGAAGTGGCCTTTTCTGGATGTTGAAGGCGGCATATCTGCGAATTTGTGATGGCGCCGACCCGCCAGCTGCACGCCCCTCCAGCGTCAGTACTTCGTTTCCTCCCAGGCTGGGGGACTGATACCTCCCCAGCTTCGTTGATCCGTAAAATCATCCCCTATACTAGGCAAAGACCAATTCCAGGTGTGAGGCCGTGACAATATCGTCGAGTTTATACGATTATAAGCCTATAAGGTCATATCTAATATTGTAAACCTCGAGAGGGGACCCCTCAATTCACGGGGAAGCCGCCGGTATTTTGGGACAAAGTCCTAAGGCCGTGGTCGAAATACATATGTTAACACAATGCACGCGTGTGCGGTGGTTCTTTTTTGCGCTCGTCGCAACCCCTTTGGATGCAATTGCAGCTTCTGTAGAACGGCTAGCGGCACCACTTATACACGTTGAACCTGTCCGCAATCGGAATTTTGACGCGTTGCCGGACGCCGAGAATCGACGTCCTCTAGGAGGAGAAAAATCGTCATGGCATACACTGTATGTACTGTCACCATCCGAGGGTATTCAGGGCCCAGTCCGTAATCGTGTCACGACGATTGCGAGCATGTTCTTCGCCATGTTCGTACAGTGGTAATATGCTATGCCATAACACAAGTCTCGAGGTGCAAACCGTCGTGGGCCCCCTTCAAGACGAAGGATCATCAACACTCAAGCATGCATCTTCGTTGGCACTGCTTACAGCACATCAGAGTACCACTGAGTGCCCATGCCATGGACGACTTCCGGTCCGATTTCTGGGATGGACGCGCATAAGATACGACAAACGAAGCAGTCAGCATTTATCCTACATGATCTTCTCCCCTTGGCCTGGTTATCAAATGAGGCACAGCAATGAAAGCCCCGGTCGGTTTGCAATAGTGGAACTTGTCAGCACAAGGTAGAAGGAAAGATTCCTCATATCTGTCGCGGTGGTTCTCAAGGCGGCGGGTCTTGAGGCGCATTGCAAGTCAACGGGCTCCGAGCAACGAGGTTGTCGCATTCATCCGTTCAACGTTGTAAGCAAAAGGATTGGGGAGAGGAACCCCATATATATATCTCCCTTTTCTCTATGATCAGTATCTGCTAAATCCATTCTATAACCTTTTCTTGCCTTTTTCAGTTTTTGACTATAGCAAAAAGTCGTCATGGGCGTTCTTGTGAGTACGCTTCGCTCACATTGGCGGATCCTCCAGCCATCAGAGCCAAGGACACTTGACCGAAGACGACCGCCAGCGTCAGAGACCGAGGACCTGAAGTCTTTCATACAACCCTTGATTAGTGCTTTTGCTGATGGGATCGGTTACTCCCCGCCATCTAGGACAAGCAACGACGCCTTGTGGAAAGCAATGTGTCTATACGCAGATCAGACGGGTTTACCTTACGAGGAGGGTACCCATTCGTGGGTGTGCTTCAAAGTTGGTTATGGGTATCCGGTCGTGCGTATCACCTTCACTGGTTGTAGAGATATTGAACCTAACAGTACAACCTAGGTATGTTTCCCTCACCATCCGTTGGAGGTGCAGGTATTTGTTGGCATCTACTCATGGCTCGGCCTCCTCCTCGACGACGAGGCTGGCAACTACCTCCAAGAGCTCCAGATGTTCCATGAACGCTTTGCCGCCGGCGAGAAGCAGCCCATACCGCTGCTCCAAGGTTGGGCTGATTTGATGAGATTGGCGTTCAAGCACTGGGACCCTCTAGTTGCCAACTTTATTGTTTCCGCGTCTCTGAATTTCTTGAACGCCAATGTGCTCGAAGCCCGGAAGGAATTTAACCGCATGGAGCGCACAAAAGCTGGCCATGGCTGGGCATGGTTCCTTCGCGAAAAGGATGGAGTGGGAGAAGCCTACGCCTGGTTCACGTTCCCCAGAGCCCTTTGCCCTGATGTGTCCTCTTTTCTGGAGGTGATACCAGTTCTTGGTGAATGGATTGGACTAACTAATGACATACTTTCGTCGGTCTACCGCCTTTGATCATTTTTGCCTTTGCTATTGCTAATCGTACCAGATTCTACAAAGAGGAGCTAGCTGGAGAGAAGCAAAATTATATTCACAACAGGGGATGGTACGAAGACAAAGAAGCGCGAGCTGTTTTTGCCGAGATTTCTGAAGAGGTGAGAATGAAAACGCAAGAAAGTAAGTCTCAGCACAACTTCCCCTAAAACATTGGTATTTCTTCCAACATTCGCGACCAATCATTGTTATGTCATCGTCATCGAACTATATCAAGCATATCTGGAGTAGTACTTTGAGAATTGGGACTGAACGAAGTACTGACGTGCTATCACTTAGTGCGACTTGTGCTGAGGGGGAGAGACCCATACTCCAAGTTGCTGAACTCTCATTTGCTTGGGTATCTTGCATTCCACAAATTAAATAGCCGCTATAGGCTATGGGAAGTTGGCTTGGGGGAGAAAGCTACAGATACAACTACTCTCGAGGTTCAGGAAATGACAGATTGAGAAGTATGAGTGACTGTCCTGAGACTACACACAATTCAGGTCATGCTTCCATGATACAATGCCAACATGTAGATCTAGTTTTGTCACGACTGCTGCTGGGACAATTTATAGCCACGGTATGTGCTTTTTGGGGTGCTCAGTATTTTCGTGATTGCGACCCTAGCTCGTCTGGTCGCACAGCTGATTGTCTATCTGGTATCATTCAAACCTCCGAGTTTCAGAACCACGATCTACTCTTCTTATACTACCTCTCTATTACTCTCACACTCTGACAGCCCCGAGGTCGAAGACCAAGGCTCCCTTCTCTTCGGCTTCCTTGACCGTGGCCCGCATGCGTGCCCTCTCGACGCGCTCCTCGCTGAGCTCATACTCCTCCGGGAGATCGACCTCGTCCGCGCCCGTCATGAGCTCTGCTACGGCCTTGCCGCAGAGAGCCGCGTTGGGCATGCCGTGGCCGGTGTAGCCGGCACTGAGCCAGAGGCCGCTTCCGCCGCCCAGCGAGGCGGGCACGGGTCCGACCCACGGGTGGGCGTCGCGGGAGTACCCCATGATGCCCGTCCACTCGTGCGTGGGCTCCAGATCCTGCTTCTTGCTGGCGGCCGAGGATGGATGATCGTGCTTGACGGGACTTTGCGGGGCGTCGCGGATACTGAGGTCCATGGCCTTGGTGATTTCGCCGCGCAGCCACCACTTGACCGGCTCGTCCATGGTGCTATCGTCCCACACACCTACGGCATAGCCCTTGGCCAGCTGGCGACCGCCACCCAGCACAAGCTCGGCGTTGGGGGGAGGACGCTGGACTAGGTAATCCTCGCGGTGAACGTCATCGGAGCCCTCTTCGCCAAGAATGTAAAAAGTGTGGCCGATATCTAGTGGGGGCTCGCCCGGTGCCGGCTCTTGTGGAGGCTTCAGGGCTGCCACTTGTCCACGGGTAGGCACAATTAGATCGCTGAACTCGGGAAGAAGGTGCGATGTGTAGGCATTTGTCGCCAAGAGCACGGCGCGGGCCGTGACATGGCCACGGGGCGTATGGACGATCCAGGTCGGATGGTCAATGCCCTTCTTCTCGCTGCTCGGGCTGGTGGGTGATGCCAGGTTAGAGGGGGCTTCGACCTTTTGCAGACCCGTCACGGTCGTGTTGGTCTGCAAGTTGAAGTTGCCCGCAGCAAGCAGGCGCTCCAGTATAAAGGCCACCAATTTGTATGGCCACAAGCTGGCAGCGTTCCACTGGACCACGGCACCTTCAGCTGTGGGAACTCGCAAACCCTCCAGAGTCATCTCCTTTCTCTCGCCCTCGATCAGGTACGATGGAGCACCCTGCTCACCCTTGGTGACGACGGCAACATTGGCGGCAAGGTCTGGGTATCTCTCGGCCAGACTCTTGATCACCTCTTGCGCCAATTGGAAGAGGGACTTTGAATAGAATGCGTGTACACCTGACGTTGAATGCCAATCGCAAGGAATAGAATATTCTTCAACGAGCGATTTCAGATACGAGTATGTGCGCAGCTCAAAAGAGGCAATGTGTGGTTTAGCAGCGTACATTGCAGGCTGGCAGTGGCCTCCATTCTGTATTCATGTTAGCCGGATCCTATAGCGAATTGTATCACTTGATTATATGATCTCGCCAAAGACACTCGCAAATGATGCACCGTACAAAGTATGCTTGTGCAGTGCTCTGAGTTCGACTGAGAGAGAGAGGAAAGGACATGGTAATTGCCTCCGTGCCTTCAAAACTGTGATCAAGACGGCTGCTGCGCACTCATGGAACTCATACCTGCCAAACATCCCAAGTCCAATTTGGAGGGGGGAGGACTGACAGACGGCACAACGCTAGCGGTTCAAGAACAAGACCAAGGGGGAAATATGAAAATGACTTACCCGTCCAGTGGCACCCCAGCACGCCTCTCTGGCCTCGAGCATAACAATGTTCAAATCCGGCCTCCTCTCCTTGAGGGTGTGCGCGGCAATGGCCGCAGTTATACCGGAGCCCACGATGATGCAATCACAGGAATGGGGTAGTTCGGGCGTCGTGCGGTGACCCATCAGCTTCTCTGATGGCTCCTTGTGCCAGTGTGACTTTGTCGAATTTGCCACTGGCAGGCCTGATTGGCCTGCTAGAATTTGAGCATCGGCCATGGTGATTACTGTATGGTCAATGACACTGAAAACCGAGGAAATACGTTTGTAGACTCGAGAGGGTTTGCGAGTTGATGTGCAATAGATGGATATAATTAGTAGTAAGGTAGTATTACATGGGTGGGACGGCCGAGAGTTGACCGCTTCCAGTCCCAGATGACAGCAGGTGGGGCTTCTCTTTCCATGCTACTATGGGAAGGGATGTGCAGGAGAGCAGAAAGTGCAGACTTGGTTGAAAATAATGTTTAGACAAGGCAGGATCTCTTCTGACAAGACCAGTAGGTTTTTACGAACAATTTTGGAAAGTGAGAGTCGGCGTTATATACTTTCTATGCCAAGCATGCCAATACTGGTCTATAGAAATATAGACCGTCTTTCACGAAAGATGCTCACAACAGCTTCCCATATTGCAACTGACGTGGCAGATGGTGATTTCATTCACGGCAAAAATAAACAAGAGGACCAATTGTTTCATATCATGATGTTTTTTGCATTCTTCTCGCAAAACCCAACTCCGCTTCGCTCTATAAGACCAATCCGTGGTAGAATACCACACGTGCCATATCATACGATAGAGTTTGGTCATGAATTTGACCCAAAGAGCACAAACGTGCATATCATTCAGAACACGTCCCTGTTGACTGCTCGGCATGCCTCTTGGTTTTTTCATTCCATGTTGCTCGTCAAATGCCATAAAATCCGCACCAGCGTCCCACCACACGGATACAGCTTAGCCCTGCATCTTCTTTCTCTTTCCGATCTGGGCAGTGAAACCAGACTTGATGGCCTGGACGGAACGACGGGAACCGCAAGAGTTACAGGTAATGAAGTACAGACGGTTCTCTCCCTTGTTGAGCTCTGTGTCGGGGGAACGGCAGGTCTTGCACGTGACGTACTCGACTGTATCAATATGTTAGAAATCTGCTCAAAAATCTAGACTCACAGAGATGCACGTAAACTTACGGATGTATTTCCTGAGAACGTTCTCGATCTGCTTCTGCTGGAAACGACCCTTGATGACCAGTCGTCTGCTACCGTCGACGGAACCGTTTGTACCCAATTCGGCAAACAGGTATTGAGTGACGTGCTCCTCGGTACGCTTCATGCGCTTGCAGATATCGGGAATGTTGGCAAAGATGGTCTTCTTGTTACCTTCACGGAGACACTGGGGAGGCGGGATCTTGTAGCTTCGGGCGCCGCTGGATGCGTGGTCGGGGTTCTTCTGCGACAGAAGGCTGAAGAAACGGCTCAGCAGCAGGTCGTAGCTGATGGGCTTTGTTCCGTCGTGTTGCCAGATACCAGTGCCCTTGTCCATGTCGCCAGACTGCTCCTCCTGCTCGGGCTCGGCCTCACCCTCGCCATCCTCCTTATCGACCTCGAGGGCGGCAATCTTGGCAGCGAGATCATCCTCACCCTCCTTGGGGGCCTTCTTCTTCTTCTTTTTCTTCATGGGGAGGGCCAATCCATCCTCTCCAGTCTCTGCGGGGGCGTCGGCGCCGTCGGCATCCTCGGTCTTGACCTTCTTCTTCTTCTTCTTCATGGTGGACAGATCGAGAGAAGGCTCCTCGGTGGGGGCATCGCCAGCATCAACAGCTGGGCTTGGGTCAGTAAAATCGCCAAGGGCGGCGGACAACGGCGGCGTACTAGGTGCGTGGGACTGGGCGGTGTCCTTGGGTTCCTCGGTGGAGGCCATGGTGGTTACCTCGCCGTCGGCTTCGACTACGACAGCTTCTGTGTTGAATACGACGCTCTTGCGCTGTTTGCGATCGGCAATCGGGGGACGTTCCTGCGGGTCAGAAAGTCAATATCGCTATCGGAACGATAATTATCGTAGGGAGGTTCGGTGTTGAGGCCGAATGGTAGAAAATTCACAAAAGTGGCCAAAAGTGATGGCAAATTGATGTCGCCTCTCAAGAATACGATAATTATGGAGGGGATGACTCCAACAGCTTGTGTGTCATCGTCCCTCCGGAAATTTTGGTGCGCCCCGGAGGCAGGTGGTGGGCAGGTGCACAAACTCATTGGAGGGGTAGTCGGGCTAGCGCACCCAAGTGCTAGCTCGAGGCTCCCCCATATGCTCCGTTCTGCACTGCACTGCACCCAGCCCAGCGACAAGACAACCTAATAAAGATAGCCCATGATGGCGGCTTGCATTGGGTATCATGTCTTTTGGTCGCGTCGCATAGGGAAAGGGTTGCAGATCTACCCGCCGTCCTTCAACCAATGTAGCGCGATTGGAGGTACGACAGTCGCCGTGTAATACTGAAAAATGACAAGTCTTTTTTTTTTTTTCATTCTCCCTTCTCTTTGCGACGCTCCCAAGCCACGGGTAGCAGAGAGAATCCATATCACCTTTGACAAGCCGACATACTGGGAAAGGCTGAAATGCGCTTGGTGTGGATGCAGGAACACCACACCTTGATATGGCCTCGAGGGTTTGGGCATCGCCAACAAAACAAGATGTGTACTTACTTCAGTGTCCGCCATGGTTGCGACGTTTCTCCAAAGATCTTTGCCCTGCAGTTGCACTAGGGAATTTTGTAGCTCAAATGGTAAGCTGTTGGATTGTAGGGTGTTGACTTTTGGTGACTTGGGTTGGCTTGGTGTCTCTTGGCCTTGCGAAAGTATCAAGCCGAGTGAGTGACTTGTTCAGCAGTGTTGTATGTGCAGGTGATTTTTTGTGCACTGAGGGAGTTTCTTCCGAATCTTTGCTTGGGTTCCAGACTTTGGAACAATGGTGAGATGGGAAGAGAAATTTGTGCGTTTGCGCAGTTTGTGATGGTGCTGCAGAAGAGATTATCGTGCATGCAGTCAATCAGTGCTGGCTGTGTGTGCTGCGCAGTGCAGTGCAGTGCGCCGCAGGAGAAAAAAATGACGTTTGAGTCACCCACGCTTGCCATCCTTCTCCCAGTCAACCAGCCAACGAGCGCGACCGACGGGGGCCCAAAGAGCCGTTTGCTTTACTGATCGCCTTGTGAGTTTACGCTTTGCCCCTCCCTGCGTCAGACTCTGAGTCAGTGGGTAGAGGGTCCGCTCCGCCAGGATTATGGGTGCTGTCCACGCCGCTGGGGCAGCAGATCTACGAGTAGTGTCCGAAATAGATTGAGAGCTTTACCCGTCCGTCTTTGAGAAATAGACAAGCATGGTAGTTGAGAGCATAAAAGTTCGCTTCGTGAAAGCATGTCTTGATAGTCATGTAAAAGTATCAAGAATATGTTCCTATTCTCGGTCAACTAGACATCTGCATCTATTTAAGTTGAATCAATAGAACCGGGTATCATTCTTTCAACATACTTGCATGCATTACAAGCAGGTGTGAGCCGCGGCTGGTCAAATTGGGACACCTGAAAATCCCCCCTGACGGGCTGGACCCGGCAGAGCTTCCCCGGTCTGTTCCCAACGACACTTGTTGCGGATTATCGTAGATTGGCCGGGGAAGCTGTATTGTATTCGCTCGTTTCCAAACCGCCCGCAGCACCACGAACGAATCATTATCCATCGCCCGCTCTGCTCTTCACAGACGCCGCTGTGTTGAGGCAAGTGGATGCACACGTGTCTAGGTGATTGACAGCAGAACATCTGGCTTTGAGGGAACCCGAATGCGCCTGTCGCGGTGCGGCCAGTCTTAGCGAATCTCGGCTTCCTCCTGCCCTCGAGCAGTCCATTCCTTTCGCCCTTTCGGCCATCGACCTCCAACATTTTCAAGCAATGTCTCTCTCCGATTCGTTTGCCATTCCGCACGTCTCTGACTCGGACAATGACGATATCGATTCCCTGCCGTCCACCACCACCGATTCGTTCAGCTCAGAGGATGAGGAGTACGATGCGCAGCGCGAGTGGGAGCGAAGCTTGGAACAGTTGCAACTGCTCTTGACCATGATACTGGTGCCCTTTGCTGGCAAATACTTTGGCAGGAAATTTGCGTATTGGAGTGCGCACAACAATTGTCCCTTCAAGATCTGAGCTCTCATGCTAACTTACTCGCCTAGGTTGGCAACGATATATGGAATGGTTTCACAACGTGGAGGTCAACTGGACGAGCAAGAAGTCCTTCAAGGCAGTCGGTGCAGTTGAAGCAGCATCTTCGTTATAAGGCGGGATGCACGAAGACGAGATACCCTCGCCAGTGGCAGACCAGCAAAAACACACAAGAGTTGGATCGCAACACCCACACATATGCAAATAGAAGTTCTGCCGTGCTTCCCACCGAGGCACTAAACATATACACTTAGACACTGGTGCTGGCATGAGGTTTGATACGAGCCTCTCGAGACCTCTACTCCTCTGCGTCCCAGCACCACGCCATCGTCTTTACAGTAAGGGGTTGCAGCGCGGCATTGGCTCATCGGAGCACAGACCCCCTGCCCAAGCAGAATAGCGAAACATGTCTGGTTTCTAGAGCAAAGATCAGGCGATTCATAAGGAATTCACACATATAAGTCGCGTTCAAGGTATTCTCGCTTATGGTTCACTTAATGAACGCAATTTTTTGATACTCGTGTTACTGTATTGTCCTGGACTCCACTTGCTGCACCTTCCAGAGTGCTCATCGACCGTTCATATTGTGGTGAGGATATTGGGGCCAGAGACGAGATGAAGTCGAACGACATCTTTGGTCTTGTCACGGAAGCACACGATGAAATGGAAGCCAAACCCGCGCATCAGAGTAGGGGCTGGAGAGCCAACATCAAAGATAATCGGCGTGACATTGAAGGGTCACCAGAAACCGCAATCACAAGTCGTCAAATTGCTCGCCAAGGGACCGTCCCGTCACAAAGGCGGAACGGCTTTGACCCCATATTCCCATTTATGCAAAGCGCCCCATCGCGCTGGCTGGAGCGAAAGTTCCCTACCAAGAGGCCGAAGGCCCTGCTGCTTCTCGGCATGAGCCTGGGGTGGTGCTTGGTCTTTGCAATCCTCTCAGACACCAGCATTGCGCCAGTCAGGATAGACGACACATATCTACCAGTGAAGCAGCTCCAATGCACAGATTCGTTCTGGCTGCCCAACTACGGCTGCGGCCTCCACGGCGAGAACTGTCCCGTCCCTACAGAAGAGGAACCGGCAGTGGCCTTTCACTGCCCGGCAAACTGTGCAGCGACAACAAAGGCTCCCCGGGAGAAACCTCACCTGGTCGGTCCCCTGAGCATCGTTGAGCAGCCACTCGTTATTGGCGGGCCCATCTACCGCGCCGATTCCTGGATCTGCGCCTCGGCCGTCCATGCGGACCTGCTGGACGACTCGAGGGGTGGTTGTGGCGTGTTGACTAGACTGGGCCAAACGAATTCGTATACGGCGTCGAGGTTCAATGGCGTTTCTTCGATCGGGGTCAGGACGTATTTCCCCCAGTCGTACAGGTTCAAGATCGAGTCGGGGTTCGACTGCCGCGTCAGTGACAGCACGTGGATGTTGCCTTATATATCTGTTGCGTTCTCCGCTCTGGTTTTCTTGTTCAGTTCGTCGTCGCTTGTTTGCTTCTCGACTGCCGTCGGCGTGGGATTTGTACAGGTCGGATCCATGTCGACTAGCTTCAACGAGGCCCAGAAACACGCGGGCGTTACTCGATCTGGCCCTCTTGCTGCGGCGGCAACATACGTACCAGCTGTTCTGCTCTTAGCCTTGGTATATACACGTTCCGTAGGAAGAACACTCGACAAGCTATCGGCGCAGCTCGAAAAGACTGCCCTCTGGCTCGGTGTATCTTGGTTGGCCATGCTGAAAGGGGACACTCTGCTCGAATCCCGTTTGGTCATGCCGTGTATAGTCATTTTCATCGCGCTCCACCAGTTGCATGAGTTGCACCAAAAGAGGTTGCCCACATCTTTGCGGCTCTATGGGCTGTTCTTTGGCTTGGTAGTCTTCTCGTTACTCATCGACGCCATCCCGACCGTCGTGCTGATCCTGGCTCTCCTGTTGTTGCCAGGCTCGGCCGTGCAGTCGCGATCGAACCTCGTCTACCAAGGCCTGCTGGTCGGACTCTTGGTATCTGGGCTGGTAAGTAATGGTCTCGGATCCTGGCCCAGTTCTTCCCTCGGAAATATATCGTTCATGTCGTCGGACACCACAGCAGCCACCAGCTTTGATCTTCCACCTCCGCCCCAGGTCCACGAGCCCCGGATCAGCATTGCCGACTCGTTTGCCAATATCACCTTTACGTGGGTCACGCCGGTACCCAAAGGGGTGGATGGTATCAGTATGCTCATCAACGATGTCGAGAGGGGTAGGGTCCTTTTCGGTGCTGCTGGTGCTGACGGCAGTCTGGGATGGATGCGTGGGCCGCAGGCTGTGGCGGATTATATCAGATTTGCCTGGGTCAGGGACAATGAGGTACCGAATTATGGTGACGTAGGAACTTGGAAGGTTCATGGTGAATGGACTGGTCTGGGTAGTGATGGAAAGTGATTATCAGTCTCTCGAACACATCGTAAACATAGACACAAATTGGCCAATCTAATCAATGAGTTCATTAGACAGTCGTTGACCTTTGACAGCCCATCACGTGTCTTGGCAGCGTTATCTCATACGTGGTTTGATGGACCAATACTTCACAAGTACCTGAAAAGAAGGTACCAATGCATGAATGAATTTGGTTTTGGTGATTTGTTTGTTGGGACTATCTATCTACCTGCCCACGCGGCATTTAAAACATTGCAGTGATTCACGCTACCATGCGGTACAAGCGTGTCTATGAGGCTCAACATTTGACTGTCGAGGCCAGAGTCTATCATTTAAAACAATCCATTTTCTCTAGCATGCCATCAATGGGCTAGAGACGTGACCTGCCATCAGAAGTTGCAGAAAGCGACTCCCTGAAGGAAGGTACCAGAGCACCCGAGATGGTGCTTAGTTGGTGACGGTCTGAGTCACAAGAGCTGCAAGAGAAAGAAGTGAGTTCGGTGATCATGTACTGGAATTGACCCAAGGGAAAGAACTTACTGGCCAGAGTGGTGGGAGTGGGCTCGGTCACAGTGATGTGAGTAGTGACAATGCGAGTCCAAGTGTTGGTGAAGGTCTCAGGAGGCAGAGTCTGGGTGGTAGTAGTCAGACTGAAGGTGACGGCGGGAATAGAGAGAGTCTCGGTGAGAGTCTCGGTCCAGTAGGTGGCGTAAGTATAGTCACGCTTGTCGTTGGCGGGAGGGCTTCCAGGAGGGAACGGAGTAGGGTCGACCACTGTTTGGTATGTTGTGTCAGCAATGGACACGTCTTTGCACGATGAAGAGGGAGGATTTAATTACTTACGAGGATAGATGGTCGTGGTGTAAGTCTCGGCAGGAAAGGTCTCAGTAACAGTGGCGTCAGGAACACTTCTGGTCTGACCATGGGGATCAAGGAAGGTAGTAGCGTGCTGGGTGATAGTGACAGTGGTAGGGTCCTGGATCATCGTGTAGGTCCAACCGAAAGGAAAAAGCTGGCCGGCTGTTGATGTTGCTATTAGCATTCGAGTACTTGTTTCGTGACTTCCGCAACAGCAGTAATGGGGAAGGATAGTGATCAAGAAAACACAAGAGGATACTCACTGAGACCGGGAGGAGGGACAGTGTCAATGAGAGCAGTGGGGGTGGTCTGAGGCTGCTCGCCCTCGACGGTAGCGCCGATGATGATGGTGGTCGTGAGGCCATTCAGAGTGTAGGTTGAGACTCGGCCGTCGCTGTACGTCTCGGTAGTGGTAGACAGGGTGAAGTCACTGGTGTCCTGAGCACTGACGATGCCAGGAACCATGGCCAGGAGGCTGGCGACGCGGGTGAAGGTGAGGTTCTTCATGATGTCTGGTTGTCAAGGAACTGAAGACAGTTGATGAACAATGCTTGGATGGGGTTACAAGGCAAAGACAGATGAAGATTGAACGATGGGAAGGAAATCTTTCTGTGTGTGTTGTGGTGTTGTGGGAAGAGGAAGGCGGCTCAAGGGTTGAAGGGTGGGAATTTATAGATCTACTGGGCAACGCCAAATCAGTAGCAGGTGCGCCGCGGAATGGCTGCAGGCAGGCACTTGATTATTCCAGTCGCCGCTCGCCTTGCAGATGGGTTGGCCACAAAGGTAGCCTGGGCAGTTCTTCAAGGAATATCTACTGATCTGTGCTCTGGCGTTCTTGCAAACGGCGCTGATGGAAGGCAGCCTTGGATCAGGTGAACCGGCAGGAACGAGAACAAACGCGTCAGCGACTTCGTGCCCCTTGAGTTCTCGGTAATCACTGGCAAGAAGGCTGGTAGATATTTGATTGTTGTAATTTCAGTTGTCACAAAGTCACATCATGTTAACGTGCTTTGTGTATTTTATTTTTTATTGCTCCTTTCAAAATTGTTGACCGCTTGAGAGTGTATCTTGTGTCACTGGATCAGACAACCTTGTGTTAACATTCTACTAACTACAAACGTGAATATTCACCTCGCAAACCGTGGACGAAGGTCTTGTTGTATCCTGGCAAGGGGTTGTGCTACAGTCACTCCTCGGTATTGACAACCAAGAGAACTCGGCTCTCAAGCTCCCAGCCTGACAAGATGAAGTCGAAGTAGATGCCCAATGTGTGACTACCTTTCTCTCAACAGTTGGCAAAGTGAACTTACCAGGGTTGGCAAGCATTGTTGATTATCGACTGTCCTGCCAAAATTGCGTGTATTATTCCAGCCGCTTATCCGGCAAGGGTAAATTCTTTTGCACATAATGCTCGTCCAATAAAGCAGTTTCACTTGAACTTGCAAATTGGATTTGTTCCACGTGATAAGTCGGGTTGGTAAAACCAAAAAAGCTTTGTCACTTGCTGGACCTGGAGCCGAGAGAAATGGCGTAACTGTCTTGAGTGTCAGAATCCAATAAATTGGCTCTTGTTCGACTCAGGACTGGCATAATTCCACAAGCCACGTGATGAGATCAGTCTGCTGAGTGCTCTGTTCGAAACCTGACCTCGGAGCCGACCATTGCACCGTTCAGTCAATTGTGCTATTCATGCAGTACGGCGCCTAGAAACAGCATTGATAATTTGTTACAAAGTAATGATTATTTAATTTCTGCTGGAGAACTTGAAGTCTATGAAAGTTGTGCAATAATAATACAGACTGCTTGAACCCGCTGGCTTGACCACCTGGTATCTTGTACGATGAAATGAAAAAAAGTGGCACGTGCCTGGGAATCTAGTCTATAGGGGTATCTCAAAGCTCTCATCCTCCTTCTTGTAGTCAAGTATCTTGAAGCGCCTTGATCGCACATAGAACGTGAAGCAGCCAGTCTGGAAAGTTTCAAATGTCTGGATGAACCGTTCTAGCTGGGACTGGATGGCAGAGTCATATCTTTTACCCTTGGCTCGCAATGCCGCTGCTGCCGTGTCGAATCGCTCTGCCGAGGCGTATAATTGTCCTATCAGCTCGGAAATGACGTCGTCCAGAGACTTCTGTGAGTGGGCCATCATGATGGGAATGAGGTTCGTGACCGAACGTTCACACTGTCACGTGTTAGTTGATTCTGGGCAAGAAGGCAGAGGGCATAGTGGGCGGCTGTCTTGAATACGTACAATTTCCTTTTTCAGTGAAAACAAATCATTGCAACTGGTGAAAAGTTTGAAGTTAGCAGTGTACATTGAAAATTGTCGGGCCTGTAATACTTACACACAAGGCTGGAAGCTAGTCTCTGTCCTCATGGCCATGACTTCTTCTGACCAAGCTAGCTCCATGGGAAGCTTGGTATCGGCGACATATTGGTGTAATGTTGAATAGCAAAGGACACAACCGACAAAGTGACGGAAGGACCAATACTCTTCGACAGTGGGCAGTGTCCCGCCAAGCTTGAAGGCTTGTTCAGGTGCGGAACCTTCAATGAAGTCCTCAAGGTCCTTGGCCAACATAGGCAGCTGTACTTGCCGCGGGTCACTCTTCAATAGAAGTTTGGCAACCTCGGAAAATCCGGCAATCTCTTTGGGTGCAGGAGTAGGCTCAAAAGGCCTCATAGTGCTCTGTCGAAGCTGCTCCCGCACAAAGGCCACACAGTCTTTGCGAAGCTCATCAGCAGCGACGTAGTCTGCAGCATAGTCATCTTCATCACCGCTGAACTCCTTGTCAATTGAATCATCCATGACAAAGACGGCAGCGGTGAAAAGACCCATGGTCTTGAGTCTATCCCACTCGCAATCGGGATACATGCTGTCATTCCCTATTAGCAATTTTGTCCTTGCGCTTGAGCGTATGGAAATCCCGAGTGCTCCGGTTTGGACTACTCACCTTGAAGGTAGAAAAGCTAGGTCGGCCTTTCTATAAGCTGTCCGGAGAGCTTCGTCGGTGATCCATTTATCGAGATAGATGTTGATCTCAGTGACCAGCTTGGGATAGTGAACATTGACGGCCGTCTTCCAGTTTGAATAGACGGGTCTGAGATCTGGAATAACCAGTTTCTGGCCTTGTAGGCTCTTGTATACGTCTTCGACAAGCATCTTTGGGTTTTCTGGCTCAGATGTGTGAGAATAAATGGAAGGGAATGCTATAGGAAGAAGTATAGGAACAAGTGTACTATAGGGCAAGAGGTGATGAAGGGTTATCCTAGATCACGATGGGGTAGTTGCCTTGTGATATGTTGTTGAAGCCTGGCGTGGAAATGGAAAGAGGCATGTGTCGGGTTTTTAATACCCATTTCATAATCTGCAGTTGCCTATTTGTGTACGATATATCAATCATGGACCCCGAATCCCCAAAAACTGTGCCTCTGTGACCAGAGTGATCCTATCCGTGATAATGCAACCAACCAACAAGGCGGATGCGCCTATTGATCGTAGAGTCACAAGGTTACCTACAGGGGTCTGACCGAATACTATTTGAAGTCAACCAGTCATACGAGATCCCGGGTTATCGGGTGCACCCCATCGCTGAAGGCCTCCCCCCGGCTCCTTTTGCTGTCAAATTTCAATATTTGAATAATCGGGTCCGACTAGGAACTACAACAAATCAGCCAACCCCCCGGTGAGCCTGAGCCTGACCGATAAGATACACCGGGATTATACAATCCAACGGGCTGGGTTGCTCTGCTATTTCCAGCTCAGAACAATGGGCTCATCAGCACACTGACGAGGTAGCCGGGGCATGTCTGATGGCCAGAATCCCGTAACAGTCTGGTAAGACCGACGGGCGGGCACGGGAAGCTCAGCTCAGCTCAGGCAGTGTCCCCACAAGCCATCAATATTGGTTGTTCAGCAATGACACAAGTAGTGTAAAGATTCAATAAGATATTGAAGTGTTTATACCCACTATACCCACTCATTCGTCACGACTTTTGCCTTTTCTCGAGATGAAGCACGTATTATCGGTACTATACCCTAGACGGATGGCTTGATGGTGGAGATCGTATCGGCCACGATCTACTTAGCAGCTGAGGAAGATCCCATCTAATACTTGGATGCAGGCAGTGCAAAAGAAAAGAAGAAGAAATCCTCAGGTTCCAGCTTTTTCGCTTAGCTCAGGTCAGCCGTCATCATCCCCTCCGCCTTCCTCCGCCCTGTGCCTGCCTCTCTGTGCCCTCTACGTGATATGTGAGTCAAGGGTCGGTCCGGGGGCACGAACGGTAGTTGGGGGCTAGGGAAGCAGTGTCAGATCCCATGGAGGATCGATCAACTCTACCGAAACGGTAATCTTGCCGCTGTCTGTAGGGCTGGCGAAAAGAGGAACGTGTTTGACCAGGTTGTCTGTCTTTTTGGGTGTTCAGGTGATATCATCCTAGTCTGCCTCGAAGGATTTGCGGCGCAGTCTTGGCAATCGCCAGTCGTCCAATTGCAAGGTCAAAAGTAGTAATATTTTAGTCCAGGAACGGTTTTGGTAGGAGGCAGTGATGTAAACCACCAGTTCTAGGTACCTAATAGGCACCCCACCCATGAATGCCATACCTATTCCTGTTCTTCTTGTCAGATCTCTCTTTCTTTGCTCTCGTGTGTCTCTCCACTTCAGCTCGGCATTTCGTGATCCTTACTACGCACAAAATTATTTTATTCTGTCCTAAATCACAGTCAGAAACGTATTTAATTATTCCCTAAAGACACGGCAATTTCTCTGCGATTGCTGCGATTTTTTGGAATTGGTGCATACTCCCATAACCACCACTAGATCGTTTCCACCGGACCATAAACCAAAATGGGTCGCCCCGAAGAAGCGGGCGTATTATCCAAACAACAGGGCAATGAGCTTCCGCCGCCGCCCTACCAAGAGTCCTCGGATGCAACAGGCTCGCAATCACTTCACCAGCAAATAGGGAGCACACAAAATGCCAGTTCCTCAGCAGGACCACAGCAACCACAACCACAACAGTACATCAATCGCCAATTCCCTGGCAAGTTTTCCATGTACTCAAATTCAGGATTTGGCAAAACATATTACCTGGGCGAGCACGGAAACCAACCTCTATACATTGTAAAGACGCACACGGGCTTCAGCGGCCAGCCCGATGTAGTTCTGCACTCCGGGCCCAGCGAGTCCTCGCCCCCGCTGGCGGGCGTCTCGGGTAACACCCTAAGCCGCTCTGCCACGGTCGAGCTCCCGCCGCTCCCCGGGTCCGGCCCCAACGCGGCCGAGGAGGACCTCGACTTTTCCGGCTGGAGCTTTGGCACCTACACCTTCAGCATCGAGGTCGGCAGCACCGGCCGGCGCGAGCCCTTTGAGTGGAGACACAGCCACGGCAACGAGGTGGACTCGCTCGGCGGCTCGAGTTCCGGATGGAAGCTGGTGCGGGTGAATACCGACGCGCCCGGTGGAGGATCGGACAAGGGATCGCATTTCGTCGGCGGGGGCCCGCAGTCGAGTGATGCCAAGGAGGTTGTGGCTGTCTGGTCCAATGCCCGCATGAGTATGTCAAAGGAGTTGAACTTTCAGTTCCTCGGCAGTGGCGTCACGGGTGCGCTGGGGGAGAGGTGGGCGGTCATGGCTGTGATTACGGCTCTGAGAATTTGGGATAGGGAACGCAAAGCTAGGAGGAACAACGCTTCTTAGCACCAAGGGGGTTGCTGCTCCTTGTTTTTGATTGTGCTCCTTGTGGTGGTGGTGGTTCATGCTGTAAGTGTAGAGTTCATCTGCTAATTAGAAATGTGCACACTAGGCACTTTTTGTAAACGTTCTTGTCCCTACTGTTATAATGCAATAGACACCCAGGGCTACTTCAACATTGTGTTCAAGTAAATGCTGTGACGACACTGTTGACCTGTATAGACAGACTGATTGCAGTTTTGCCCAGAGGTCTAGGTTAGTGTATGCACCACTATAAAAGCACTTGGCAATTAAAATAGGTGGATACCTCTCAACGCCAAATCTTTACAGTAATCATCATATTTCCACCATACCAATCGTTCATGTATTGGTTGGCAACGGAACATACGAGTTCGGCGTGCGCCGTAGTCGCCTTGCCCAATCTAGAAGGTCATCTATCGGGATTCGGATAGGCTTCAATAGCGATAACCAGGATCGGGTCCCCGCCGCCGCGTCATTTGTAACCGGACCGTGGACGCGCAGCATTTCTTCCAATGTCACATCTTGATGTGTGATCTGTCATATTATAGGCTGCTTATTGTGTGATAGTTGCAATTTCAAGGCGTCTGCCTCCTGAACACACACAAGGGACCTTGTTCACTGTTTGCTACTACTATCCGAAACAGTGATTAGATCACCGGCGAGTATAGATAGCAAGCATCACCATGCGGGGCAGCATCCTCGGAAGCCTTTCCGGCGGCATCGCCATACTGTCGTCGCTGCTCCTTCAGAGTCAAGTGACCAATGCAGCAGCGCACAATACCAAGAAGTCGCCGCTAATCCACACCCTACCACCTCTGCGCGAGCAGGCTGACATTGTGGATGCGTGGACCGCGGATCGCCGGACGCTGGTGCCCGAGATGCTGCGCAAGTACGACATCGACGCCTGGCTGATCAGCCAGCGCGAGTACGCCGAGGACACGACGTTTTGGGCGCTCAAGGACTTTGTGCAGTTCTCGGCCCGCCGGCGGACCACGGAGCTCTTCCTCGCGCAGCCGCTGCCCGGTGGCAAGAGCAACCAGACGAGCTACTCGTGGATTGACAACACGCCCCGCGTGTGGGAGGAGCTTCGAGACATTCTCGCGGCGGCGGACCCGCGCTCTATTGCACTCAACACGGCGTCGGAGCTGGCCTTTTCGGGCGGCCTGCACGCCGGCGAGCGTGACGCCATCGCCGCCGGGCTGGGCGAGGAGTGGGCTGACAAGTTCGTGCTCGAGCCCATGCTGGGCATCGAGCTCGTTGCGCGCATGGTACCCGACCGGCTGGACTGGTACCGCAAGATGATGGAGACGGCGTGGGCGATAATCGAGGAGGGCTTCAGCAGCCAGGTGATTGTGTCCAACGAGACGACCACGGAAGACGTCGTCTGGTGGATGCGGGAGCGCATCCAGAGCCTCAACTACACGACGTGGTTCCAGCCGGGCGTCTTTGTGCTCACCGAGGACGACCTGCCCGCCGAGCACGAGAACCCCCTCGTCTCGCCCGACCACGTCATCCGCTACGGCGACATCATCCACACCGACTTTGGCGTCACCGCGCTGGGCCTTAACACCGACACCCAGCACCTCGGATACGTGCTGAACCCGGGCGAGACGGCCGATGACATTCCCCAGGGCTTCCTTGACGGCTTGAAAAAGGTCAACAGGCTGCAGGATATCACGCGGGAGAATATGAAGATTGGCCTGACCGGAAACGAGATTCTGAAGAACATCCTGGCGCAGGCACATGCCGAGGGCATCGAGGGCAAGATTTACTGTCACGCCACTGGCGAGTTTGGCCACAGTGCCGGAACTGTAATTGGTAAGTCGAGTTTCCCCCCATATGAACACCGAGAACTACACCAAGAGAAGAAAAAAAGAAAGTTACCATCTGACACCAAGGCTCTCTCTCTCTCTCAGGTATGACAAATCTCCAGGATGGCGTGCCCGTCCTTGGCGACCTCCCTCTGCTCAAGGACACTTACTACAGCGTCGAGCTCTATGCTGAGCACTTTGTGCCCGAGCGCAACAGAACCATACTCTTTCCCCAGGAAGAAGATGTCTACTGGAGTGAGGAGACCGGTACTTGGGAGTGGGTGTATGGCCAGCAGACCGAGTTTCTCATCGTTAGCCCTCCGGCAAAGGGTTCCCAGGCAAAGGCCGCGGGCGAGCTATAGATGACTGCGTGGTAGCATCGTATCCATACTTGAAAAATGACGACACCCGAAAATATGTTGGATGTGTTTATATATAATTAGTAACAGTCCTTTGGCACACGACTTCATGGCCACTTACAATGAGACCTCGACTTGATAAACACTCTAATTTCATCGTCGTATTATACTTCAGAGCTCGGCAGGGTCACAGTGGGGTTCTATGATCAAAATATCAAGAGTGGGTTGGGGTTATAATAGCAATGCCAACGACCCACTTGGGATCACAGAACTTTTAGGGATAATTCACCATTTTACTTTTACAAAGTGAGAGGTTGAAGGTTAATATCTGCTCACCCCAGGACAGAAAGCGTCGGCGAGGGTATATAAAGTCTTTCTGCCCAACAGCTCATGCGCCTGTAGGATAATGGTCATTACACTCAGCTTCCAAGAATCGTTCATCGAGAGACCTGGGCTCAACTCCCAGCTGGTGCACTTCCCAATCTTTGATCCCCTTTCCCCCTTCTTTTTACGTTCCTGGCTTCTCCGGTACTTATTCATCATGTGCCCGCCCAAAGGTAAATAAGACGCGCCGTTGAGATCATGCCTCGGGCCTCCAGATTGGGCTCGAAGAAGTATGTTCATAGAAATTCGCAGAAGGGGATGTGATCGCATACCGAATCTCGGGATTAGCTTGCTTATTGACAGGACACATCATGTGCTATGCCTTGTTTCTTGGTTTTGGCACATGAGGCACTCATAGCATCTTTTTATTCTGCCACAAATAATTGTATAATGTAAACCAACTCGACTCGGTTGCAAAAGTTCGAGCGACTATCTAGGTTTGATCTTGGTCCAGCCGTTTGAACTCTTCTCCCTGCTTCTCGTGGCAGTGTCATTCACAGCCGCCAAGGAGGCCCTCGCATCCTGTGAGCCATTGCTTCTGACCGTGTTCACACTCATGTAGCTTTCTAGGCCAAACCTCGGGTTTCTCGATCTCGATTGGGGCGTACCTCCTATCAGGACGCCGTCGTCAAGGTCGTTCGGGCCAAACTCGTCGTCTTCGATGAGCTCCCACTCCGGCACCGGGGCTTCTTGGGCCAGACGAGCTTTGAGCTTGTCTGCGAGTTTGATGGGAGTGGGCAGTTTAAATGATCGGGTAAAATCTTGTCCAGTAGTACTGTTGAGGGATGTGTGCGCCGCGCCGTGAGACCATAACCCCATCTTGGGCGCAGACTTGGTAATGTCGTCGTTTTCGGCAGTTGCCCCATCGCTAGCGTGGGTAGGAGAGGGCGTGTTAGCATCGATAATCGGTTGTCCAGGCTGATTACGTTGTAGCGACGACCCATTAAGTAGGTTATAAAGATTTCGCCCCATGTAAGTGAAGTCTTCAAAACTATTGCTGTTGTCGCCAACCGGGATTCCTTGTGTGCGGCATAACCACACTATATCGTAGGCCAATAGACACACGCCTTCAAGAAACGAATTGTAATTGTTTGATTCTTCCTTGCTGAACGATGAAAGAGGTTTATCCAAGAATAGAGGCCTTGGGTGTGGAATATGCCCATATTGACGATCAAGCGAGTCAATAGGCAAAGGAGATGTCCCTGGGAATCCAACTTGTCCATGATGATAGGACGAAGCGAGCGAGAAGATTGTCGGCCGTGGGTAATCATTATGTGGTAATGTGATTTCGGCTGGGAGTCGCACAGCTAGGTAATGGGATGCCAGCCATAATAAATGTGCTATATGCCCCAAGGAAGCTGATATATGTTCAGGATGCATACCTAGGTATCATTAGCAACGACGAGACACATTGATGTACTGACACGAGCTCACTGTTCAAAAGGTGTAGATCAACGACTTCCAGACCTCCAATTTTGTATTCATATCGATTCGGATTTCCTTTCTTGATCCTCTGAAGCCTGTATAACTTGGCAACTTCGGCGCATAGTGCAGCACGATATTGCGCAGTGGCTTCGTGTTCTCGGTCCCAGTGGTATTTGAGCTTTCTAATGGACGTCTTGGTCTCTTCAAACTCTCGGTTTCGTCTCGCGGCGATGCCTTGCGAAGCAGAAGCAAGATCAGCCTTGCGCCGTGCTATCGCAGCTTTGCGCTGCTCGATCTCCTTCCTGGCCTGGTCGATATCCTGCTGCAACTTTTCAGCTGTTGAGATGATCTCTGTCGTCCGATTTACAGCCTTCTGTTGTTTTGCATTACAGTCTTCGACGTAGGAGCGTGTACGATCTGATGCGCTGGTCGTATTGCTCGACTCGCAGGCAGCCACTAGAGCGGATCCCCGCTGTTCCAGCTCATCCAACTCTATCATGGTGCTGGCAAGGGCAATCCGGCCTTCGTACAACGAGTTACGGGCATCCATCGCGCAATAGAAGGGGAGCTTCTTCGGATGATGCCCGCGGCGACATATATCACATGTCATGTTGCTAGATCTTGACTCCATCGTGAATGAGTGGCGTGGTGTATTCTACACTTCCAGCGATTCGAGAAGCGCTTTACCGACGGGAAGCAGGACCCTTGTAGTTATTGTCTGGTTCGTCTAAAGAAGGCGATTTCATCTTCACCGGACGGCAACGGTCATCTGCAAAACTTATGGCTGATGTAAGTTGAAAATGCCAGTGACTTGAAGATTGAATGTCTTGTCAGATGCTCAAGTGACGTCGAGTGGGTACGCGGGTACAATGGATATGAGCTTGTTGCCTTATCGGCGTTATCAACCACGCTAGCAGCTGGTCCCCGTCTGGTCGACCAGACCCCTGTCACCCGGGGGGTACGTACCGCCAGATCCAACGTGCCACTGCAGTCGATCTTTAAATCCGTTGATCCAATTCAATCGTTCCTTGGGCAGCGACGCGTCTACAACTCTGAATGGCAGATGAAGAAGAGGGCAGGAACAAGTGTCGCGCAGCGTTGCCTAACCGATTGATCACAGCATCTTTTGATGAACATTTGTTCTGATTTCTTGTACAATTATATTCTCCTACCTGCTGAATATAAGCCCAAAATCCCACTTGATCAATTAAGCCTGCTGACTTCCCCGTGACTGATATCGCGTCACGCCTTCTCAGTAGCCTTGAGCCACCCGTGCTCCAAGGAGCAGCCAATTAAAGAGCGATTGCCAAAAGACACCATTTCTACCCAAGCGGAACAGAACGACAGTGTTTTTTTTTTTTTTTTTAGGAATACCCACGTGCTTCTACCTGGGGAGTTTTCTTGTCTCCAATATGTCACCCACACATACGCCTCAACGTTCACCTATCAAGGTGTCAAGAAGTCAAAGCCAGGAGGACATCAAGAGCTATGAGCTCGTCGATAATCTGGAACTCGATGAGGACGACCAGGATGTTGAAATCAGCATGCGTGTAGAGCATTCGTCGCCAAAGTCCCAGATCAAGCAGTTTCAGTCGGAGACATTGGCAGAAGACGATCAGGACATGGACGATGTTGAAGAGGATATGCCGTCGCCAACTCCTGCTCCGCTTGCCGATTCGCGCCGTCAACAGATGCGAACCCCGGAGCCTAGCCAACGCCGCAGCCAGAAAGTCTCGGGACAACCGTGGCCTGGCAGTCCCGGTGCTCTTGCGCCCTTCGACTGGGAGGATTTCGAGAACCGTTATGAGAAAGCTCTGACTGAGGCGGACCAAAAGGAGGCCGACTTGGTGGCAGAATTTGAGCAGCTTGTCCAGGTAAAAAGCTAAGACCAAGTTGTCAATCAGACTCTGGCTAATGGACAGAAAAGTATTTCAATGTATGGGCATCAGCATCATCAAGTCACGACAGCGAGAGAGCAGTCAAGAGGTATGCGAGAATAACCCTGGCCTTGAGCGTGAACTGACATTTTTCAAGGCTTCAAACTCGCACAAGATATGTGCACTTGTCAGAGAACAGATTGAAGGAGAAGAAGGAGCATCGTAAGTCGGGACCATTGCACACTTTTGTCAGCATCTGCTAACACAAATTGATAGTGCACGAAGTTGTCAAGGCCTTCAAAAGCGCTCTACTCCTTCTCAGCACAGAGAGATCATAATGAATAAATAAATAATTACGACCCATGCGATCTCCAAGAGGAGTTGCCTCCTATTCCCAACAGACGCTCGACTTCTTTCTCATTCTTTGGATTCTTGATACACTCTTCTTTGTTTGTATGGCGGCCTTTATGATGGTGCAATCAAGGTCATTGGCCACGATGTCATGAATGATGAGCGACGATATATCTAGCAACGAATGTCTTATATCCAGATACAAATACTCTCAGTGAACAAAAAGCTTATAAGAAATTGAAATACAATTTCGTGAAGCCCCAACAAAAGAGAAGAAGAGGAAGAATGCATGGGCATGTCAGAAGTCTTATGTACCGTGCATAAGACTGTGCGCTTAAACATTCGTTACGGTACAGATGCTGGGCTTGACAGGCGCCCGCCCCACATGCAACCTCAGGCTTGCACTAGGCAATCGGTACCTGCCTTGGTAACCTAACCATTGATGCTTTTATTTAATGCTGGTCATCACAGGTTGCGACTCACCAAACGCGTCTTCCTTTCAACAGGGCCGCCACAAATTACCAGACCAATATCACCGGCATGGCGAGCATGCTCAACTCGCCGAGCGTAATTGCAGCGCCGGTCGTGTCACAAGTCAGTTCGACCGTATTCTCCAGTACCATCCGTGATCTAACCAGTTCAGTGCAGTCGGAGATAGAAGCTTTTCATGCTGAACACTTCTCAAATGCAGCAGTCGAGCTCTTTGCAAGCGACTTTCTCCAGCCTCAGCCGAATCAAGACGATCAGTACTACGAGGAGGACTACGAATACTACGAAGAGGAAGATGATGGGCTTGGTTACTACCCAGATGGGGTCAAGCGCACCCTGACCGATGAGCAAATTGCCATCTTCCGACACTCTGAACTTGAAGCTCTGCGGCGCGCCGAGGACAAGAAACCGGCGCCTGGTACCCGAAAACCTATCGAGGTGGGTGATGATGCACATGAAGTATCAGATGCTACGCGAGAAACGAACTTGCCGGACGCAGAAGCTCTCGAAGACGGTGAGGAGGGCGAGATTGAATCAGATACCCCGAAGCCCAGCATGAATGCGCCCAAAAAGAAAAAGAAAAAGAACAAGTCCAAGAAGAACAGACAGTCTGGAGCTTCGTCCGATCCCCAACGGGGTGATCCTAGTTGGTTCAAGAAAACGGTCAAGCCAGATCTCAGGAAGAGGACATGGGACGTGGTTGAGACGGGTATGGACAGCCTCGACTACGATGAACTCGAAGGCAGTGCTGGGCCGAATGCAGGACAAACGGCTCAGCGACGCAAGATCTCATACGATGACTGAAACCTTGACAACATTTTACCCTGCACGGCCCAGCAAGTCTGTAGGGACTTTCTCAAATGGGAACCCTCACATCCCCCGGATACGCGAATATGGATGCAATGAAGTAAGGTCAGTATTCATATTTTCTCCCCTGTATACACCCTCAGACAATCACCTCACATGATGAGAACATTGTATCGTCATCCTTAGCCGGAAGCTCAGCAGGGTAAGCTGGAGCCAGCTTGCTGGTGAAGGCTTGACCATCGCCAGGCGCATGTCGAGTCAATTAATCTTCTCTCTGATACCACAACCTCGTTGCGTAGCATTTAAAATGGTCTATTCCGGTTTACATGAGTCTGACAGAGATTGCTAACGTACGACCAGTCTGTAGATTATTGCTAGACCCCAGCGTCGTCGGACATGCACCATTCGATGAAGCCAGTACCGGTAAAGTGACTTCCCGCCATGTGCAAGATCTTGCGCAGTGGCGTCTCCAAGATAGGAAAACAGCTCTGAGCTGGCACGGCGGGGTGTCTATTCTCGAATGCGAGCCTGGTAACCACCTAATCTGTTATAACGGGTGTAGCTCGCATGGGTTGTATAGTGGTTGCAGCCAAGACTGAAGCTCGTAAGGCGGAACCACGCCTCTAAAGCTGGCTGCCTACGTGAGGCTGAACATGCTAGTGGCTGATTCTGATGCGCTGCTGGAATACGTACGCATTGACACGGGAGACATATGTTGTACAACATACAATAGATCTATGAGATGCGTTGGAAGGTAGGTGAGAGTATGACTGAGCACTACTCGCTGCAGAATGATACGGAATTCGGAGTTCGCTTAGCCGTAATGTAGCGAGAGTTCAGCCGATGTATCGTACAGTAGGACATAGCTGGTGTAGCGACCGGAACAGGCGAAGGGAAGTTACTTTTTCGCAATGGATAGACTGGAAAAGACCATTAAAACGACAAATCAAGATCAACACATTGATATGAGACAACCACGAAGAATAACACAGACCGTCGAGAGTTACCCGTACCTTGCATACCCGTCTCTGATCAATGTTTCAACCCGAGGCTCTGATGCGCTGAGTGGTCAACCAACTGAGGCGGCGGCGATAAGCGGAGATCGACAATCGATAAGATCGAACAAATACAGTAAAATGTCACAGTACGCAAGCGCCGACATGGTCAAAAATGCGGGGAGGTTTGGGAGGGGGGACTTGACTGCACGGGCCATTTTTTGGTTTGCAACAACCTTGGCCTAGACACGAGGGAAGAGGGAGGGGCACGACATACAACTGGACGCACAGCAAGCAGAGAAGTTGGCAGCCAGTGCAGGTGGGCAGGGAAAAGCGCAGGCGGACGGGACCGGTCACTGAACTGAATTGATAGGCGCGCCGTCGCAAGCCCAAAGCCCCAAAACCCAGAGCCCAAGCCAGCCCCCAGCCAGCCCATTCATTCCTGCCTGCCTATCGACCCTTGGTCCCGCTTCTACTGTACTACCTATTCAGTCAAGGCTTTGGCTTCTCCAAACATCCCACTTCCATATTCGACATCCCGCCCTAACGGTCGACACACCCCGTCCGTCCGTTCATCTCTCTGCTGGCTTGCATGGTCGACGACAACTGAGCGGGCGCCCCCTTCGAGAGTCGACGACATTCCTGCCACGACTCCCCCCAAAGCCGTTCTTTACCGTATACTTAGAGATATCGAATCGAATTTTCGCCCCGAAAACATCTGACTGGATCTGACCGCCGGTCCGGACCGCCCACCATGTCGCGAGTCTACGCCGAAGTCAACCAGAACATGCCCAGAAGCTATTGGGATTACGATAGCGTCAACATCAGTCAGTAACCCGTCGCTATATGCGAACAGAATCTTTCCACCCGGTGGCTGGCCTTGTCGATGGTCGTGGTCGCCGCCGCCGCCTCTACTGTCGCGGTACCTACGAAGTATCAGGTTGCGAACCCAGGCTAACTGTTTTCACTTTTGCAGGCTGGGGTGTTCTGGAGAACTACGAGGTTGTTCGCAAGATCGGTATGTCTGCTCACTTGCTTCATGGTGCATGATCAAGCATGCTCTCATATCCATTTACCCTCAAACTTGCCTACAAAGGCAGGGAAGTAACCACAAAGCTGACGCCTTGCTCGTTCTTATATAGGCCGCGGCAAGTATTCTGAGGTGTTCGAGGGTATCAATATCGTCAATTACCAGAAATGCGTTATCAAGGTCCTCAAGCCTGTTAAGAAGAAGAAGATCAAGAGAGAGATCAAGATCTTGCAGAACCTGTCTGGTGGCCCCAACATTGTGGCTCTCTTGGATGTCGTGCGCGACAGTCAGGTACGCAACAAAACTCCTTCATTTCCTAATGTCATGGCATACTTGCTTTGCGCAACCCGACTGCCGCTTGACTTCCGCTTGGAGCCCCCATCGCATATATACATTGCGACCATTCCATTGCATGTCTTCTTGCATGCTGACCTAGTGATAGAGCAAAACCCCATCTCTGATCTTCGAGCACGTCAACAACACCGACTTCCGCAGCCTTTACCCCAAGTTCAACGACATTGATGTTCGGTACTACATCTTTGAGCTGCTCAAGGCTCTTGATTACTGCCACAGCAAGGGCATCATGCACAGAGACGTCAAGCCTCATAACGTTATGATCGATCATGAGAACCGAAAGGTATGTCGAGTTTTCCCCTCTATCTAGCATTTCGTATCGCTCACGTGTCCCATAGTTGCGTCTCATTGACTGGGGTCTGGCTGAGTTCTACCACCCCGGAACTGAGTACAACGTTCGCGTCGCTTCCCGGTATTTCAAGGGGCCCGAACTGTTGGTGGATTTCCAAGAGTATGACTACAGCTTGGACATGTGGAGTTTGGGCGCCATGTTTGCGTCCATGATCTTCCGCAAGGAGCCCTTCTTCCACGGCCAGAGCAACTCCGACCAGCTTGTCAAGATCGCCAAGGTCCTCGGTACCGACGACCTGTTTGATTACCTCGACAAGTACGAGATCGAACTCGACCCGCAATACGATGACATTCTCGGTCGCTTCCAGAAGAAGCCGTGGCACAGCTTTGTCAGCGCAGAGAACCAAAGATTCGTTAGTAACGAGGCGATCGATTTCCTGGACAAGCTTCTCCGATACGATCACCAGGTATGCTCAGTTGACGGGATAAAGACTTTTGAACAATTCACTAACAAGCTCACAGGAACGTCTGACGGCTAAGGAGGCCATGGCGCATGCCTATTTTGCTCCCATCAGAGATGAAACAACCCTAAAGAACTATCTGGGAGGAGCCGTTGTCAGCTCGGAATCTTGATGAATTTACCTAGTCGAACCTCCGCCACCGTAATTCTCAACACCTCATTATTCAGGTACCCTGGCACACAGTTGCGACTCGGATCCTCAGAAGAGCGGTCCGAGAAGTCGGCAACGCGGCAGAAGAGGTCAAACAAGAATTTAATATCGATGCGCGCTCATGCGCCTATTTTGAGATATGCGACTACGGGGATGCCTTCTGAACCTGGATACCCCGTTGAGTGTGATTAGTTTCGAGTGGAGAGAGGTGACGCTGGTCCAGATTAGGCGGGACGAGTTCAGATCTTGGTGTTTGCACGAAATGGTGCATTCAGAGCAGCCTGCGACCGTTCGGCCGCAGGTTTATACAGTGATACATCTGCATTTCTAATGGAAATGTGAACTTCTCAGAGAAAACGCCTGATTACATCAGGCATGATGGAAGGCTACATGCACGTTTGGCGTTTCAGGTTGAGGGTAAATATGTCGTAGTTGAGGCAGCTTGTTAATAGGAATCCGTTTCTCCATCTTTCACTTTCCACGGTTGTTTCTTTATCTATTTGGCTTTAAGACTGTAAGTGACACTTTCCGGAATATCAGTCTGTCGACATGTACATGTAGTGTGAAAATGCTAGTCCAATTGGGTATCTATCTATATATGTGATATCTCGTATAATCCTCCCGGCCGCCTGATAACATTCTGGCCACATCGAATGCCACTGTGCTCCTGCTTGGCTTTTTCTCAGGAGCCTTTGACTTATTCACTCCGTCAATTGATAGGTGCTTTTAGTCTTCAAAATCTTGATCCATTCACTGCCAGTCATACTCACTGGCAGCACGTGAAGCAGAAATCCCGGTTGCAGACGAACCCATCTTCGCCGCATCGTCTTGCCGCATCCCCTGGCGTGCGGTCTATCCCGTCTGCAGGGCTACCAGCTTGTATAGACCGCGAGCGCCTTCTAGTCTTGTCCTTTTGTGGACTTTTGAGCAGAACCGTACGTGCCAGGGGAGAACTCTGTGCCAAACTGGTGGACGTGGCGGTCCGCTTCTTCTTCAGACCAAACCTGACGGCCGCTGTGTCTGTTGCTGGCATCCTAGGCAAGACTGGAGAGCCTTGACGGCTTTCTACTATACGGCTTGATCCGTATGGAGAGTGTCGAGGTGTTGCGAAGAGTGCACTATTTTGACGACTCTGGAGAGCTGTGGGCGTGTCTGAGGGTATTTGAGATGCGCCACGGACAAAAGTGACGCGCATCAGTGAGTTGGATGTTGGGGTTGTTGGAACTGACGAAGAGAGTATGCTCAATTCGTCTTCGTCGTCATCAGGACCGTGAGGAACCAAAGAAGCCAGCGTGCGAGTCTTTTTTGGTGTTGATGGTTGTGGCTTGGATGGTGAGATGCGTTTTGGTGGCCTACCTGGAGGCCGCGAGGCTGACCGCGTGAAGGATGTCTCTGCCTCTGGTTGTCGTTTCCGTTTTCCAGGACGACTACGAGGGCTACGATGTGAGTTTTGCTCAACTGGTTCGGTGTGTGAATCTGTCGCCGTATCGTCGCCTTGTCCTGTTGCTGGGCTAACTGCTTTCGCAGCTAGAGGTTGTGACTTTGAAGACGTATCTTCTCCATCGGCGGCTAAATTCGATGCCATGGCCCCGTACGTCTCAGCAATGAGCTGTTGAGCTGCGTCCATATCGTCTGTACCATCTTCGGCGATTTCTACAGGATCAGTGTCACAAATTACCGGCTCCCCCAGTTCGACAGATTCATTGCCATGATGACTTCCGTCAGATTCCTCATTTGACCAAGGATCAGGTGATTGAGTCTGCACGTTATCATGACTGACATTGGAATCAATGTCAGCCTCTTCATGACCGTGAGATTCTGCTTCTTGGGGCGGCTTTTCCCCAGCATCACTTCTGACATCTTCGTCAATGGATACGTTGTTTTCCAGCATAGTCTCAGCTGCATCGGCTCCCCGACTCTCTGCATCAAGCAGCGGACCAGACTGTTCTACTGGCTCCTCCGAGACGTCCTTGCTGCGCCCAAGTGTAGAGCTTGATAGTTGTGCATCGTCATTCTTGTTCTCGAGTACTGTGAGATCGGGTTCTTCTGAATTTGGCGTCTCTTCGCTCGTTTCTGGACCACCCGTGGAACCTCTCCTGGAATCACTATCCCCTACAGTGGTTCCATCATCCTCGACAACTTGAGGTTGACGATTTTGAGATGTCTCCAAGAGTTCAACCACAAGTATGTCTGAAGTTTGGCCAGTCAATCTCGGCGGGCTACTTTGGGGGAATACATGCTGATTGTTATCGTCCGGAGGCGGCGTCAAAACATGCGTGGCCTGGATCCCTGACCGTTTCATCCAAGTAAGCTGACTGTAGTGTTCAATTGGCTTGCGCACACGCGCGGACCGTCGACCTTGGGAGTCTGAAGAATCATCCAGTAGCGATGTTTGCTTTCTGACACAGGCTTTAGCGGTAGAAGCAGCATCTGAGGATGTGATCGCATTCGTGTCAGCAGTTTTCGGCGTGGGTATCGGCCTCAGTGGAAGGACAGTATTGTTGACCGGGCTTGAAGCCGACGCATTCGGAAGCGGCTTTGGAGATATACTCTCTGCCGGGACTGTGTCGGCAGGAATTTTCTTTGGGTGCTTTCTAGGTCTTCCGCCCCGCCGACGCGGGGCCTGACTTTTTTCAGCAGATGGTTTGCTATTTGAAGCTGAGTCGCTATCCTTTAAGACTTCTCCCAGGCCCGCGAATGGAACTGCCACAGCTTCAAGTCGCTTCTTGACACGAGAGCGGGGGGCAGATTCGTGTTGCTTCGCGACTTCGCTACAAAGTGCATCTTCCTCGCCCGAGTCGTCCGCCTCAACTTCTGAAATATGATCCCCAGCGTCCGGATCTATTTCGGCTCTAGGCCCGATATCTTTTGCGGCCACGAATCGTTTGTATGGCTGGCCCAAGGCTCCCCAGGGACCGAAGCCCATTGCAAAGCTAGGAGCCCCAAGTGGCGACTGACAACCTTGGTTGAATGGCGAGTCAGATCCAGGGTCATTTTGCATTTCAGGAGTTTGCCATGCCGGATCAGTTGCAATTTTCCGAGGATAGAGCAACGAATGTGAACCAAACATTGACGGCGGCGGGTTCTCGTCATGGCGTTTGGTTTCGCCTTTCCTTTCCGCGCCTATAGCTTCATCATCGTCTTCCTCTTCGTCTTCGGATTTGTTCTGGTCCTCATCTTCCAGCGACTGGAGATGCCCATTATTCACGATAACTTCACCAGTTCGCAAGTCTATCTCGTCACCAACGCCGTCGAAGTCTTTCCCATACTTTTCGAAAATGTCCTCGAACCGGGACTTCAGCTTGAAGGCGGATTTGGCGCGCTTCTTTTCAAGCTGATACATTGGATGTTGGCGTGCATCGAATTGAGTGGCGGAGAGAGTGAGCTCGTCGTCGTGAGCTTCGGCATCGTCATCGTCGTCCCAGGGGTTACGGCGAGCCTTTCGAGCTCGTTTGGCTTCCGACTCCATTGCCGCATCGAAAAGAGAGGCGCAGTTGATGCGATTATGCCTGGCTCGGCTCAGTGCTGGGCAGAGAAGCTATGGCGCAAGAGCAAATTCAAGGTCGCAACGCTGCCATATTTTGTCGCGCAGTTGTAGTCACTGATTTGACGTTGGGCGAAGTATTCGGAGGAATTTCAGATATTGTCGACCATTTGAATGTCCAATTCTTTGTGGAAATTCCCAGAGAGCACTCAGTTGCGACCCTCTTGAGACCCCATGTTGGCAGCAGTCATGGAATAATCATCATGAAAGAGCCTCTAGTTGACGGCCTAAAAATGTACTTAGGCGCATCTAGGGAACGCAGATGCAAATCTAACCCACTGTAGTAAACAGGGTACAGCTCCTTGAGTGCCGCTGGACAGGCAACGGTGGCTTGGGCTAGTCTTCTTCAGCGCTAGCACCCAAAGCTATCCCCCGTCCCACTCCTTCTTGACCTGCAGCTGCCTTCCGTCTCTCACATGGGCCGCCGATAAGTTGTATATCGGCATGCGCTCGTGACGTGACGTCTTCACGTTACCCTACCCACGTTTGACCACAGCTTACATACTTCTATCTTGAAGTACACCTCGACACCGGTAGTGTGGCCCTCCACAAACAAGATACAAGGGCACAAGAGTCAGAGAACTACCCAGAGCTCAGCATATTCTCGCCAGGTTGGTCCCCGCTTCCGTGTCACTGGCCTACTCTGAGTCTTGACATGTCGCCATCACCCATCTCGAACTTGTGATGCAGCATGGAATACCGACTGCAGTCTCAACAATGTATTGCCAAAAGTGTCGCAACCCCCTCAAGCTCGACAACTCGTTGTCTGAACTGAACCCAGCAGCGTACGCTCTATTAGTAGGCGCGTCCTCGCAACAACAGCAAAAGTCTCAGCCTGTGCTACCGCCTCAATACCCGCAACATGAGGAGAGAAGGGGCCTTTACGATAAGATCGCTAGGAATGCGCCCACCGCCATGTTCAGGCGGCAGGGGAATACGCAGCGTCCTGAGAATTCATTCGTCTTCCTTACCGACTCCCAAGTAGGACCTCCCCGACTACCAAACCAGAGAGAGCAGCCTGTTCCGCGACCGCCACGACGTGGGTCCTCCTTGAACGAGGCCGATGGCAAGGATGGCAAGCCAGCGCAGCTTCACGAATCCGAGCGCATCAATAAACTCTTCGAGATCCTGTCATCCCGATCCGACATCGATCACCCTGTCTGCGTCGAGTGCACCGAAATGTTGACCGACGGCCTTCAGAAGAAGCTCGATGGTGCTATCAAGGAGCGCAACCTCTATGCTGACTTCCTCAAGCAGCAGCAGGCGGACATGCCGACCGAAGAGGAGGTGTCTGCCTCCCAAACGGCCCTCGAGAAGGCGCAGAAGGACGAGCAAGATGCATTCGATTCCCTTCTTGAACTTGAAAAGCAGAGAGAGGCACTCGACATTGAAATGGCTGCCTTGGAAGAAGAATCACGGGCACTAGATGCTCAGGAGGAGCAGTTTTGGCGAGGACGGAATGCCTTTTCTGCCAAATTATCTGAGTTTCAGAACGAGCGGGACAGTATCAACTCTCGTTTCGATCATGATTCTCAGCAGCTCATCAAGCTACAACGGGCAAATGTGTACAATGACACGTTCTCGATCCACCATGATGGGCACTTTGCAACAATTAATGGTCTGCGCCTGGGAAGATTATCGACTATACCGGTCGACTGGCCTGAAATCAATGCAGCTTGGGGCCAGTCGCTGCTTCTGGTCGTGACCGTTGCCGATAAGCTTGGTTACAAGTTTGAGAATTACGAACCACTTCCAATGGGTTCAACCTCTAAAATCATTCGCTACGACCATGCCTCACCATCATCGAGCCGACTGGGTTCTCACCGAAGTGGACCACCACCAGCACCAAAGAAACACGTCCTTGAATTGTTCTCGTCTGGAGATATGCCTCTGAATCTTCTTTGGCACCGAAAATTCGATACTGCCATGGTTGCTTTTCTCGAGCTGGTCAGGCAGCTCGGCTTGTATGTTCAGAACCAGACCAAAGCGAGCCCAGACCGAGACGGATTCATGGCTCCACCCCTTGCGTTGCCTTACAAGATTGAGGGCGACAAGATTGGTGATGATCGCATAGGGCACTACAGCATCAAGCTTGGGATGAACAATGACGAGAGTTGGACAAAAGCTTGCAAGTTTGTCTTGACCTGCTGCAAATTTTTGATTGCTCACGCTAGCAACGTGAGCCACGCTCAGAACAATGGGCGTTATTCTACTTGATTTCGATATTCATTACAGCGAGGCGCTCGGAGTTAGCAATATAGATGTTTGTTATTACAATGGAGCTCAACTGCACGCATAGTCGGTCTCGGCTTCGGCTTGGTTGGATTTGTAATATAATATTGCACATCACCCGCTGCAGGTTTCGCTTGGTAGATCCATGACCGGAAACGCAACCCGATGCGCTGGAGCCAAAACCGGAGGGAGACACCGACAAATCGGTTGCATGCGGCATCGACATGGCATATGGTCCCACTTTCTAGCGTTGACGATTTGCATAGTCAACCGACAAGCGGGAGCCATGGGGTAATCTGATGCAACGCTGATAGTCTATTGGCTTTGAGCTCGGGTGCCATGGGGTAATAAAAAGCCTCCCGATTACCGCAAACCAAGATAAACGAACAGTATGCATGGCCGGCCCCGGAGATGGACTGGTTTCTGCTTTTATTAGTCCAAGTATTACAAGAGCCAGCAACACCTATCGGGGCGAAAAGGGCATCAAGCTGTGGGTCATACGTATGATAAGATATAGTACAAACCAAGTTCTTATACTCGAGATCCCTTCCCACGTTCACACTTATAACTGCTTTCTGCATTCATTATCCCACGATAAGAAAGACAGCCAGGTCCTACTCAGAACTATACCTGCACCAAGGATACGTTACCAATGGCAAGACAGTCGATTGAACTCGAGCAAATCGAACCTCCATCTCGAGCCCAAACAGACCCAAGTGTCAATTCAAGCAATATTTCACAGAGAGACGAAGCTGGAGATCTAGGTCTGAATACTTCTCGTCATGAATTTGGTTCTCTTCCTCCTGTCGACGGTGGTAAAGATGCTTGGCTTTTCCTAGCTGCAGGATTCGTATTTGAGGCTCTCGTCTGGGGTAAGTTGCCTGTCGCTACCTGGACGCTTGAAGTCTATTTGCCTGAGGACTAACCGACGGTATTGAAAGGTTTCCCCTTTTCGTTTGGTGTTTTCCAAGACTACTACACGACAACACCGCCCTTTGCTGGCAGCCAAAACATTGCCGTCATTGGCACCTGCGCCATGGGATTAATGTACCTGCTGAGCCCACTGGTGCTGGGGACCTGCCGCGTCTTTGCAAAGTGGGCGCGCTACATACCCATCGCGGGCCTCCTCATCATGTGCGTCGCCCTGGTGGCCTCGTCCTACGCCACCACCGTCGGGGGCCTCATCGCCACCCAGGGCGTCATGTACGCCGTCGGCGGGTCCGTCGCCTATTCCCCTTGCATGCTCTTCATCAACGAGTGGTTCGTCGCGCGACGGGGGCTCGCGTACGGCATCATGTGGGCGGGCAACGGCCTTGCTGGCGTCGTCTTGCCGCTGCTCCTCGAGTTTCTGCTCAACCGTTTTGGCTACCAGACTACGCTGCGCATTTGGACGGGCGTCTTGTTTGCGGTCTCGGCGCCCCTTGTTTGGTTCATCAAGCCTCGGGTCCCCGTGGGTCCTGGTGCCATCAAGGCGAGGCCGTGGGATCTCAGATTCTGGAGTCTCAAGGTGTTCTTGGTTTATCAATTCTGCAACGTCGTGGAGGCTTCTGGGTACTTTTTGCCGAGTAAGTGATATTCGTGTCTTGTTCCTCCACTCAACTGTTTCCCACCCCGAGGCGTCATTCAAAAAATATATCACGTCAGTATAGCCTGGTTAATGATGGGTTCTTTAGCGATTTACCTGCCGAATTTTGCACGCTCGGCACTGAAGGCCGGATCGCTCACGTCGGCCACCACGGTCCTCCTAGTAAACGTGGCATCCGTCTTTGGCTCCGTGGCCATGGGCTTTTTGATTGATCGTTTTCACGTGACGACGTGTATCCTTATTTCAACCCTAGGATGTGTAGTGGGTGTCCTGTGTGTCTGGGGCTTCTCCTCGACCTTGGCCACGCTCTACGTCTTCTGCGTGCTCTACGGCCTATTTGCCGGCAGCTTCGTCGGTAGCTGGCCTGGCATCATGATGGAAGTTACAAAGGTGGGCGGCGAAAGAGATGTCCATATTGATCCAACCATGGTCTTTAGCTGGCTGAGCGCGGGGCGGGGAGTAGGCAACGTCGTGAGTGGACCGCTGAGCGAGGTGCTGTTGAGCACTGGGAGTGGTTGGAAGGCCAATGCTGGATACGGTAGCGGGTATGGCGGGTTGATTGTCTTCACTGGTGTCACGGCCTTGATGGGTGGTGCCAGTTGGGCATGGAGGCGTGTTGGTGTTCTTTGAATCAGATGTCTTCTGGACCACTCGTGAAGCCACCATGGCCTATACATTTATACTAAATGTGATCTCAGTGGGAGACATTAAATTAAGCGTCAAAAAAATACCCTCACCTAGCCAGACTCGGAGGCTCGAGTACACAGTAGTATTTGTTCAGCTACTACCAAACACTAGCAAAGCAACTTTCTCACGTAATTATGTTCGAGAGACGATGTAATCGCTTGTAATGCCAAAACTTTGGACAACCTCCCTTCTTGAGTCTCGTACTTCATGAACGATACCCGTCTGTCGCAACTCCTCTTTTTTGATCTCAACAACCACCAGCCAGTCTCCTCGCCGTTCCTCGCCTTCGGATATCCCACAGTCGAACCTCATTCTGAAATGATTCCCGCCCTCCAAAACCTAACAGGAGATCCGTACGGTGAAACATGTGTATTACGGTGCTTTTCGTTTTAATGCCAATCTGAAAAGATCCCGACAAAAGGTTCATCAAGCCATAACACGAATAAAATTCCAAAGTTTTAGGGTCCAAAGAAACATCAAATTTATTGCTCAGTACGTTGATAAACAACATTTTGAAGATAGTTGCTTTGTAAATCAGACTAACATTTGTTCTACCATCCCAAGACCTCGCTGATGGCAGAGGCCAGAACGACTGCCTCAGCCGCATTCGTTGCAGCGTTGGGGTGATAGTCACAGCCAACATCCGATCCCTGGGTCGGCCAGTCCACAAAGTGGGCTGTGGAACCGATCTGACTGACAGCATCTTTCAGAGCATTGGTCTGAGTCGTCTTTTGCGCATCCTCGGCAGTCGGATACGTATCACTAAGCATGGGCGAGCTCATGAGGAAGAACTGAGCATCAGGGTAGTGCCCCTGGATCGACTGGACAAAGTCCACCATGGCGGTCGTGTAAGCCGTAACATCAATAGGATCGCGGTTGCCGAGGTAGCCAAAATCATTGGTGCCGAGATTAATGACCACGGCATCGGGAGCCGTCGCGGCGGGGAAAGGATAGCTATTGTCCGCATCGAGGGCTCCGTAGCGCGTGTACAGCTCGGGCATGAGCTCCGTCTCGTCGCCGGCGTAGTTGCGGAGGACGCCCTTGCCGCTCCACGCCACGACGCTGTACTCGGCGCCGAGCGTGTTTGCCGCCACGGCTCCGTACGTCAGCGGGTTGTCCTCGACCGAGGCGTTGTTGGTGCACGGGTACACGCCGTCGAGGCCGTAGCCGACGGTGATGGAGTCGCCGATGATCTCGATCCGGCGGTCTGACACCGTATACGTTCCCAGGGTGCCGTCTGTGGTCACCTCTCCAATGTATACGGAGCCCATTGAGCCCTCTGAGCGTTTGCGCAACTCCACTGTATGGTTCCCCGAAGAGAGTCCGCTGGGTGTTGAGATTGAGGTCCCTTCGACGTTGGAGATGACAATAGGGTCACCGCCGTCAATGAACAAGTCAACACTGTTCGCGCCCCATACACTGGTCACAGCGATGGAGGCAGAGGACCCTACAAATGTGAAACCAAGCCCACTGCCAGGCCAGCTGAGTTCCCTCGTGGCCGGGTTCACCCTTCCGAGGAACTGAATGTCTGTGGAGCCCGTCGCTGCCGCCGTGGTGGTCGTGGCAGATGCGGCACTTGTAGTCGTCACGGTGACTAGAGTTGAGGTTGAAGTTGCCGCCGCCACCTGACATTGACTGTAATATTCATTTACAGCAACACATGTATATCCAGAGACGCAGGTCGTTTCCCCGGAGTAAGTCTCTCCTCCACATTGTCCCCAAGCTGGCTGCTGGGCAGCAACCGTGCTAGCGAGCGCAATACTCGCGAGTAGATATTTGCCCATTTTGTCGACTACAACTTGAAGGTATATAGGATCAGAATTCAATGAGTTTGGCGTAGGGAACTACCAAAATATATCAAGCCAAGTATCTTGAAAGTGCCGTTCCTTTAACTAATAAGTCTCATATAGTGCCAGCCTTCGATTCTGCACTGTATATAACCTCAAAAGGTCTGCCGTCACCACATGACGGGATGCGTTGCCGCGATCCGGCGCTTGTTATTGGTTCCCATCGCCCGATTGACGGAAGAAATCCAAGGGTTCCCACAACTTCATACCCCTTTTGGCTGTAACGGCTATGGACACTCCGCAACCATTTCTTGTCTTTCTCGTCCAGTCGCGACTCACGCCAGATTGAGGCTCCAAAAGCCACCCTTGCGTGCAATTCGGTAAATAAGTTCCAAGAGCCTCTGGACCTGCATGCTTGCAAAATTGCCGGGTTGCCACGCCGAATAGTGTACAGTGCGAGCGAGGTGCTTTAACTTGATGCGGGTCAAGAACCATATTTCTCTGGCGAAAAGCATTCCGCTTTCACGCCGTGGATCTCTTGGCCATCCGCCGATCTCATTTTGGGTAGTAGTGCATTTTCTCCATCGTCATGGAGACCTGTATGCATGACTGTGGAAAGTCTGCCAAGATTGAATGTACCCAAGCTCTTTGCTCGATTGCTAATAGTGATTTGTCTTTCGATCATGTTCTTATTTGACCTTGATTATATCACATAACAACGGAATGATGATTTCGGTTTGAGCTGTTGAATTCTTGAACGGTAAGTTGTGCAATAATAAAATGTTGATTTCCTGGCTTCCGTTTGCTTGCTCTGAAGTCAGAATAGGTCTGCACGGAACTATATATTAGCTAAGAGAAATCCTTGAACGAATCTGTTAAACGTCACTTCCTGGTTGCACGAATCGGAAATTTTCTTAGCCTATATTTCTTGCATGATGCATATGATCTGAAATGCATACCTAATTCGACCTTCCCAAGGATTGGGAGGCTTGTATTGTAGGTCGGTCTCTTTGTAAGATCGGAAACAATCACATCAAGATCGTTCTATTCGTCCCGATTGCGACATGGTACACATAATAAAATTCAGAACATCAAGTCCTGCATTTCTCTTGGAGTTGAAATGTATTAAGTGAGCGAAACGACATTTGGTCAACTTTCATTAATTCTGAAATATTGAGACCAAGACTGCACAATAATCGTGTTCCAGGTTCTGTTCACAGTTACAGACTAGCTTTGCCCCTTGATTCAAAGGGCAAGGTCAAAACAACCAATCCCGCAGCGATGAATAGCGCACCGCTAACGTACACAGGAACAGGAGTAGAAAGGTTGGCATACATGGCCACAATCGGTGCCATGATGCCAAAGATGCGATTCGCAGTAGCCGTGAGCGCATTTCCCGTACCTCGGTCCTTGGTGGGAAACACCTCGGGCGTAAAGGCATAGAGTACGGCGTACATGATGTTGCTAGTGAAATTGAAGGCACAATTCCAGCCGAGCAACGACTGAGAGCGGGTGGCCGTGGTGGAACAATACAAAAAGACACCCGTGATTGCTGTGCTGATGGACAGCGTGCCTTTACGGCCTAGACGAGGTACCTCCACGAGAATGCCCCCGATTATTGCTCCTGGTATACCTAAGACGGCAATAATGAGTGAGTTTCGGTAGGTGATGTAAGTTGAGCCATCGCCAAAATCAGCTCCGCGGGTTGCTTGAATGTAAGGAAGAAAGGCGTTGTAGAGAGGGTATCTGCGGCCAGTGGTCAGCATAAGGAAGGTTGTGAGAACGGACGATTGTCAACCAAACTCACCCGAGACCGATGAATGCCCAAGTAATCATCAAACCAGTCGTACTCCATGCCAGCTTCTTGGTGGCGAAAAGAGGGCGAACGTGCTCGAGGCTCAGCAGTTGCATCTTGCGCTTGATGGCCTCAGACGCCTGCGTCTGGTGGACATAACCCTCTGGTTCGCACGCCTTCAAGTCTTGAATCGAAAACGACGTCTCCTTCCTATTGCGCCTGGCAACTTCCAACACAACCTTTACGGCTTCTTCATCCAGGCCCTTACCCATGAGATATTTCGGCGATTCATAGATTTGGAAAAATACAAAGCGGCAAAAAAAACATGATCAGGGTGAGTCCGCCCATGGCCACCAGAAAGTACCGCCATCCCATGTTCTTCTGCCTCGTACAGTCGGTATCGTCTTGCTGGCAAGTCATGTAGCCAAGCAGCGGCCAGGCCACCAGCGTTGCAATCACTTGCGCCAAGGCCCAATCGACCGAGAGGATGGTGAGAAGGTATTGATGAGAGCCCGGGAGAAACTCGAGGAATATGGCCGAGTCCACAGGCAGGTTACCGCCGACACCGAATGACCAGAATGCTGCAAACACGCCTATCGCGGCAAAGTTTGGGGCAGACGCCGCAATCATGCCCCAGAATGCTGCCAGTCCTAGAGTCAGGTTGAATGCCCATCGGCGCCCAAAGATATCGCAGCCGAAGCCCCAAAAGATGGCACCAGCCAGTAGGCCAATGTTTTGCGCCAAACTCAAGAGGGGGCCCTTTTCCACGTGGAACTCGTTAATGACGGGCGTCAGGATCAGTGAGGTGACAATTGGCCACAAGTTGTCAGATGCCCAGCCGAATCCAACCACGGCAAACAGTTGCCATTGGTATCTTCCCATACCAATCTCTTGTATCTAGTAACAGATATCAATTTGTATGGTCACATCTCGGAAAGGCATCAAGTCCACGTACAGCTTTGTTCAACACAATCGCTTTCGCTTCGTAGACGGGATCGATTTGGCCCTTGAACACCGTGGCCTCCTCATCGCTACTGGCACCGCTCTGATCTTGTGCATGTTGCCTGACGCCTTTGGTGTCCCTGACTGACGACATTTCGATGTTGCTGTCCGTCATCGCGTAGCCAGTATCCCATGCAAGGGGACAGAGAGGGCAGGGCTCGTTATTTGTATAAACCCAAGCTATCCAGAAGCACACTGAGCCCTAGGCAAAGCTACACACGTCAATGGCGTGCTCGCGATGTCAACGACTATAATTGGTTCGAGGGCCTGCAGCTAGAATGCGGCTGGTTCAGTGAACAGTCTCCCCGCAAGCGCTAGGTCTGTCGATCACCCCAGATTCGGCTTCGGATTGGGAAGCTCGTCGCCGTCTTGGTGACACAAAGATGCGGGTGATCTGCCGGTGAAGATGATCACTTGATCAGGTGTCCTCCCGTTGGAACCTCGAGGATTATTGTCGACACGGTTGTTTATTTATTTTAGTCTCCGAACTAATTTACAACAATGATTGCTTAGGATCTAAGTGCAAGAACACAAGATCTACAAATTCGATATTTATTAATTTGAACTAAGACATGTTGAAACATAATTTGGGAAACGTCTCGAGGAGTTCCACGGAACAGGCTCGCAGGGAATCTGAGGACTATACAACGGGTATAGCCATGTTTTAAGTTGTAATGACGCCTACCTGCATGCGCACAAGTGAGTTATGCGGAGTCATGCACTGCATTGTTTTTGATTATGATTAGAATTAAATAGAAGAGAATATATGCTTATGTATATGCAGGTAAGGTGGGAAGGTAGAGTAATACTGTCGCTGAGTTCTATGTGATGTATTTGTTTTAACTTATGGGTAATCGTCCAGACCCGTGGAACCTGAACATATAGCATCCACTCGTCGAACGTAAACAGTACATGACCAGCTGCTCTCTTTGCGAAATGGGGGCGTGATATCGTACTTTCCCTACACTGCTCATTGAAAGTCGAGGTCTGATTAGATTTAGAAGAAGCTGCAGTCAGGAATGTTTAAAAACTTATGGACAAATGCTCTTATACACATGTGGATACCTGCCTTGTTGTGCTGCATTTTATTGAAATGTTCCACTATCCAGTACCTACACATGCACTACGGCACTGTATGAACCCGCCAGCTGCCCCGCCACTCCCGCCCGGCCACAGATGGAAAGCGCAACATACGTACTCGGGGGTTTCGTCTGCCCCACACTCAGGTGCTGGAGTCGAGCTTTTGCCCACCATAAGGCTGCTGCTTGCTTGCTACACCCAACCGACATCCCACCAGCAAGGCTAGCAACTGGCGAACTCACAGCACAACACCAATATCTGCATATTGTCTCTTTGTTGACGCGACACACTCGAGACTCGAGTCAATTTCTAGGATACGAATACAAACAAATATCTTAACCTTATCGCTCAGATCAACATCATCATGGCCGACGTGGAAATGGACGTGGACGAGCCTGGCTCCCCCCAGGCCACCCAGGCAAAGGTCGGCGACATGCAGACGCACGCAAAGGCCACCGCCGTGCGATCGATCGAGGGTTGGATCATCATGGTCACCAATGTGCACGAGGAGGCCGACGAGGAGGCCCTGCAGGACGTCTTTGCCGACTTTGGCGAGATTAAGAACTTGCATCTGAACCTGGACCGCCGCAGCGGTTACGTCAAGGTAAGCAAGCTCTCGAGTAGTAGCCCAATGGAACCAAACTTCCAATGGGTCGCATGTCTTTCTCGAGGCTGATCGCTGATCGCGTTATCGTTGCGCAATAGGGCTACGCTCTCATCGAATACACCACGCTGGCCGAGGCGCGTGCCGCCATTGACGGAGCCCACGAGACCAAGCTCCTCGACCAGACCATTTACGTCGACTTTGCCTTTGTGAGACCGCCACCTGGCAAGAATAACAGAGGCCCGAGGCAATCAAACAGAGGTAGAGGCGGCCGCAGCAGGAGCAGAAGTCCAGAAGCCGGCGGCAAAGATGACGAGGAAGTGCAGTGAGCGGGTGCTCAAGACTCTCGACGACAGTCCTGAGAAGTCATTAGGCTTTTAATGGCCAGAACCCCAGTCTTGGAGATCATCACAACAGAAATCTAGTAAACAAGCTGGCGTTAGCCGATATGTCGCCAGAATAAATGACATATCGGCATGTATTCATTGCTCTCAGAGGTAAGCAGAGACCCGGTACATGTCTAAGTGACCTCGTCTAACCTAGAACTCGTATAGGTCTGATTCCTCTTCGTTATGCTTGTGCATGTCTGACCCAATGACCCAACGCATACTCGTTGCATAAATTGCGGAAATACTATTCGAGTAAATGCCTCCACCAAGTCGAATCATTCGGCTGTCCTATCGCTTCTGAATGCAACCTGGCCGACATCAGCCCAAGTGTACCCGAGAACAATCGTGTATTATAGATCTGAGACTTTGTTAAGAAGTTTTCGCCATATCGTGCATAAGCGTGCATTCCACCTTTCATGGATGGCTCTGATTGGTGAATACCCCATAATGTTGCTTGAGAGCCATATTTGGACTTATGGCCGCACGACAACCTGGGTATTCATCGCCTATTGGGATCAGTGTACCCAATTCAATGGCTTCAAAACTCGAGATCTGCACGTGTTATGGGAGGTCTCTGCATCCAGTCTTTTAGAACGTAAGGCCTGCTCTGACTCAAGCATCGTGTGCATTGATTTTACAAGCATAGGCCTGGTTCCTCCTTCCATGATGCCATTATTGATAAGTGTATTGTTATTCCATACCTAACCCGAATGATAAGAAACAGATAATCGAATCATAAAGTACACTGACAGACTTGATACTTGTATTATCGGGGGTGTGAATAAGCAGCACCCGTATAAGAGCTTCTAAGAGCACTAACCTTACTAATTAGTGGGGGCCATTTAAACCTCCGAAAGGCCGTCGCGTGCGCCGCGTCCCTCGCAGCTTCAGAGGGTGACCTCGTATCCTGCCGTAGCTCGGTAGCTAGACCAGACTCGTCCAAAAGAGTTGAGATTATTTCTCTCTTCTTCTCTTCCTTTTTTCTTATTCCTCTTCATCTCTACCTCTCTTCCCTTCTCGTGCTATGAACCTCATGGATCGGTAGCATCTATGGCCTTCCTAGTCGGCGCATCTGCGCCATTGGCTCTGCAGAAGCTCGCCATCCCCGTTGTCTGCCTCCTAATCTCCTTCTTAGGATACGGTTCGCAGCTCCTCTTTGCCCTCTCGCCCGACCTCGACCCCGGTCCGCCGACACAGTTCGAAAAATGGACATTTAATACTTTGCTCTTGTGTCTTTGGTGGACGTACTATCAGGCATGTACCGTGGATCCTGGGCGATATACATTCCCTCCTGCAGAGAAGAGCGCCGGGAAGGAGGCCAATGCTCCGGCTGGGGGACAAAATGAAGAGGACTCGTCTCAGCAACAACCGGGGCAACAGGGCAACCACCGGCAAAAGAGATGGTGCAAAAAGTGCCGCCGACCCAAGCCGCCCCGGGCGCACCACTGCAAGACGTGCGCGCGCTGCGTCCCGCGAATGGACCACCACTGCCCCTGGACGTCCAATTGCGTGGGCCTGCAGACGTTTCCGCACTTTGTGCGCTTCCTCGCCTACGCCAACGTCTCGCTGTGGTACCTGGCCTCGCTGCTCTGGGCCCGCTTCGCCGCCCTCTGGGCCAACCGCCTCATGCCCGCCTACCTGGGGCCGACGACGACGCAGCTGGCCTGGCTCACCATCTTCACCTTTGTCAACGCCGGCACCAGCCTCGCCCTCGGCATCCTCCTCCTCACCACCCTCAAGGGCTGGCTCTTCAACACCACCATGATCGAGGGCTGGGAGATTGAGCGCCACGAGGCCGTGCTGGAGCGGCGGCGCGGCGGCGGCGGCAACGCAGACGACGACGACTCCTTTTGGCCAGACGGCCGCAGCACCCGACCCGGCGACCACGATTTCGTCGACGCCATCGAGTTCCCCTACGACATTGGTCTCTGGGCTAACCTCTGCGCTGGCATGGGCACGAGCAATTTCCTGCTGTGGTTCTGGCCCCTATCGGGCCACCCGCGCGTCGCTAGCAACCGCGACGGCAAGATGCGAGGCACGGGATGGACCTATGAGGAGAACGGCCTCAACGACGCCGAGGACATGTGGCCGCCAGCGGACCCGGCCAAGACGCGGCACGCCAAGGTGTGGAGCCGGCAGCGCCGGCAGGACATGCAGGAGGAGCGCGAGCGGTTCGAGAACGAGGAGCGCTGGGCCCGGCCCGAGGACCAGCGGGAGGCGTTTCGGCAGAGGCAGCAGCGCGATCTCCAGAGATGGGAGGGGCGGATCCTCGGAGAGCTCGAGGAGCTCAACGACGACGAGGAGGGCTACGACATGTTGGAAGAAGACGACGTCTACGCCCCTGGCAGAGGCGGGATTATTCTTGACGAGGGCAAGCAGGGCTGGGTCAATGCCGACGGGGAGCATCTGGGCGATTTCGGGGTTGATGAGGACGCCGAGTTTGACGAGCCTGGAGATGCCGATCTTATATACGACAACGAAGACGACGATATCCCTCTTGGCGAGCTGATACGACGTCGTAAAGTCAATGCTAGAGGGGATGATGAAAGGTAGGATTTTAGACCTCAGCATGAAAATAGAAGTAATAAAAAAAACTTGAACAATGCTGCTAAATAACATTTGTCTAATCTGCTACATCTACAAACCGGCATTTTTAAAATGCAATTGCAAGAATCGCAATCCAAAATTCAGAGTTCATCTGTTCGCTGTGATTGCACCAAACATGCAACAAGCAACCAGAACTCCAATGAAAGTAAATATGGCCCCAAACTCGTCACAAATCCGCTTTTGAGGCATGGCCAAACTCTCACTTCTCTCATCGAGGGCCTTCTAAAGAAAAAAAAAGGAATTGAAGGAATCGATTCGATTTTCAATCCTGGACTAGGGCTGATTCTACATCATCTACCAGTCGTCATCATCCTCCTTGCTTTGCATTGCAGTCTGTCGAGCCTTCAGAGCATTGGCCAAAGCACCTGCCAAGGGAGCCTGTGGTGTCGGAGTACTGCTTCGACTACTATCGGAACCATTGGCGATACCAGAGTCTCGTGATTGCAAGGCAGCCGGCTTCTTGTTAGCAACGGGGCGCTTGGCCGGGGGTTGCGGCGGTGTAGGTTTGCCTCGTGCCGCCGCACCATTTGCTGCCGGAGGTGGAGGTGGAGCACGCGGTGCAGGCGCCGGGGCGGGAGCCTTGATTTCCTCAACGTATGCAGCGGGGACCCACGCCTGGCCTTGAGCATTCTTGGCTAACCACCAGCCTGTTTATTGATTAGCATGGTCTCACAAGACAGGTGTATCACACGGGGCAAGCATTTTATACATACCATTGTTCTCTCTTTGCACAATCTCGACGATATCACCAGCCCTGACAGTGAGTTCATTCTCCCTCTGACCGGCAAAATCGTAAAGAACCTTGGCTTGTGGCTTGGAGGCTTTGGCCGGCGGTGCCGCTGGAGGTGGAGGAGGCGGCACGCGCGCTGCAGACGATGTAGAACCCTGATTACGCGTGTGACTTGGGAGGACTGTTGCTGCAGGAGTTGGGACAGCACGAGGAGTTTGTGCTTGTAGGGATGCTGGACCACGCTTCGCGTTCCCTGCAGGTCGGTTGTTGGTAATACGTGATGGCCGGCCACCTGGACCACCGGGCTTAATAAGCTTGCCACGGGTAATGGGCCGTGGAGGCACAGGTTTGCCCTTGGGGGTAGGCTTCGAAGTCGAAGACGGCGGCTCTCCAGGTTGCGTGTGAACAGTGCTACTCTTGTAGAAGTCAACTGCCGTTGGTGCGTCTTTTGCCACCTTGATGAGCTGCATCTTTCCAGGCTTCTTGGCATACTCGATAGCATCGCCGATCTTCAGCTGGAAACCACCGGGCATACCACGCTGCATTTGGGTGAAGAGTTCTGTCTTCAGAACGCAGTTCAGGAGAGGGTCTGCTTCTTGCGGAGAACCCACACCCAGGGAGAACCAGTCGTCTCGACAAGTTGAAGTACTGATGAACTTGATTGCTCCCAGAGGAACAGCGCGTTCCACTGAGATCGAGACCTGACCGTTGACGAGCGCCTGTGCAACGATGTAGAACTTGCTGTTGGTGACAATAAAGATGCGAGGACTCGGTTTACTCGAACGACCGAATTTAGACTCAAGGACCTCGCCACGGCAAGAGAAGAGGGCCTTTTCATTGCTAGACAGCTGCACCGCATTGCGGACATGGGAGCCGGGCCCAGTAGTAGCATTCACTCCCAGATAGTCACCTAGGAAGCGCCTTGAGCCAAGCAAACTCATTCTCCGGCGTTCCTTGCGACCCTGCAACACCTTGTGACCTTGGTCGCGGAGCTGGAGATACTCAGCACCCGTTCGCTTCTTGCGGAAGAAACGTTGGATACGAGTTGCTGATTCTGCACGGTACGCCAAGTACGCTCTCCACATTCTCTGAATACGCGTGGCCATGTTGTGCCAGTATCGATCGCGCATAGTCTCGAGCGCGAATAGCGTCTCAGGAGACTTGATGAAGGCCTTTGTGACACCAAGCTGCCACTCTTCCTTCGGGATACTCGTGTCCTTCAGAATCTGCTTCACTGCTTGTTCTTCGGTGCCATTCCACGTGTACTCTCCGGCATAGGACGTCTCTGGAGATAGCAAGAAGAATCGCTCCACGAACTTTTCAAAGGACTGACGGTAAGCAAAACCAGCTCTTCGAATCCTCACGTTTTCCTGCAGACCAAGATACTTGATTTGATGAAGCACATTTGGCACATTGTACTCGGTGGGAGACTTGTTCTCGTTGGGCTTGATGGTTCGGATGTAGGAAGGCTGGCACTTCATGAGAGTGTCGACCAAGGCATTTGCAGAGGTCTTGATGCGATCTCCGGCAGTAGGAGGTTGTTTTCTGTTGTCTGTGTCGACTTGTGCCGGGAAGAGAGTGTGGACAAATCGGTTCTGACTCTGGCGGAAGAGAGCCTGAACTCCCTTGAGGAGCTGGTCCTTGTTCTTATCCGTAATACCTTCCACAGTATAGCTCACGTCACCAGCGTAGTGCTTGATGATGAAGCTGCCCTGTCGTGGAGTAAGATGCTGGTGGTTCATGCCACTGATGCTTTGCATAAATGTCCTATCGCATGCGCTGGGATCTGCGTGGGCGGTCTTGGTCGCATCCTTGAGTGCCGAGAATATACCAACGGGCCGGACCTGCTCAATCAGATCGCACACAACCTTGTTGTCGAAGTACTTGATAGGTGTCCATTGAATCTGCTCGCGTGCATACTCTTCTTGCTCTGCCTTCAGAGTCAACTGAATGAAGATTTGCTGCAGCTTCTCGTTGACATAGTTGATACAAAGTTGCTCGAAACTGTTCTTCTCGAAAATCTCAAAACCATAAATATCGAGGATACCGATGTTGTTCGGTGTCGCCTGCTTCGCTTTCAGCGATTGGTTGATTCTCTGTACAATCCAATCGAACAGATTGTTATAGATAGCCATGGCCAAGGCATCTCGCGTTGCATTGGCTTGAGCTGGGTTGGCTGGCGATTCGATAACTTCTCCACTTCTGGGCGTCAGAACACGAATTGTGATGGCCTTGACCACTTGTTCTGGTGTCGCCTCCAGAAGGTATGCCAGGAAATCAACGACAGACTGGTCAGCAACCTGGGCAAAACTGTCATCACCTTCGACAAAAGTGATATTTCCTGTCCAGAGAATTGCTGCCAGCATACGGAACACCTCGTCTTGTTCAGCCTGGGAAAGACCAATAATCTTCATGGCTTCGAGCGTATCGCGGAACTCTGCCAGGTCATCGATTCCGTCCACATCGAAACACTTGGACTTGTTGAGGAACGCATAAGTCTGCGGCTGTTGGATACCGAAGGTGGTCCTGTAGTTTTCCGATGCGCCCTTGGTGAATTGGTAGAAGATGTGAAAGTTGCGCTCGTTGGTAATTTGGCCAACAACTCTCGACTTTTCCAAGAGATAGTTGGTAATATCTGCTCCGACCGGCTCGCCATTGGTGTTGAAGTGAATCTGCAGGTATTTACCGAATCGCGACGAGTTGTTATTCCTCAGGGTCTTGGCGTTTCCGAACGATTCAAGCAAGGGGTTGGTAGCCAGCACCATGTCCTTGATGTGTTGAATCTCGGCGTCTCCTCCTCCAGACACGCTGGCAATGTATTGCATGATGCGCTTCGCAGCTTCGGTTTTACCTGCTCCCGACTCGCCCGAAATGATTACGCACTGGTTCTCCTTGTATGCCTTCATGTTGTAGTAGGAAGACTCGGCAATGGCAAAGACGTGCGGTGGCATCTCGAGACGGTTCTTTCCCTTATACGACTCCAGGACCTGGTCGGTGTATATGCCCAGATCCCGAAAGGGGTTGACTGAGACCAAGACATGGCCGATATATGTATAGATCTCCTTGCCCTCGAATCGCTTCTTAAGGTTTTCGTTGATGGCTTCGTTTGAGACTTTGCTCAGGAGGGTCAGATCGGATACACCGATTTCCTTCTTCTTTGAGGTTTCGAACGTGGCCTTCTTGGGTACTCTTGCGCCGCCGCCGGATGGTGCGCCGCCAGCCTGGTCGGCACCCTTCTTGGGTCTCCTACTGATACCCTGCAGTTAGTAGTAATGATTAGCAACCTTTCGTTTGTCGTGCGGTTCTGCAGCTCACCATTTTCGGTACAATCTAGCAGCAAGTTGGCTTGCCAATTCCTCAGGACGGGGTAGCTTGTACGGGCGATGCGTGCGCACTATGATGGCGGGGTTTAGTGTTTGGTGGTGATACCGAGCGAGGGACTGGAAACAGGAAGGAAAGGTGTAAAAATGGTCGCCAGTAAGAGCAGCAGTTGGGCGTGAAGTGTCGAGGACGAGGTCGCCACGAAGAAAATCCCGCCTTCTGATCAGCCTCTTTCGTTATAGGGTTGCCTGCGCCCAAATGTGTGTTGAGTTTGGTGTCGCTCTCAAGTAGCGCATTGAGTAATGTAATGCCCAAGTGTAAGGCGCCAGGTACGGTACCTACTGCTGTATGGACCACTTACCCTCCAGGTATCAATCGAGGCTGTGCCACACTGATGTCAGGGAGCGTCGACTACGCTAACGAGCTTGCGCGTTCTTGGCGGCTGCTCACTGCTGCGGACGGTCGAACCGGCGTTTTGCCGATCTAGGATACTGATTCAGTTGCACCCAATGACGACGCTGTGGCCCAGGTCAATTTGTCTTGTCACTCAGCCACCTCAGATACTGACTGTGATGTTGTGGTAGAGATGGCTTCTTCTTTTCTTATTCATTCGTGGCTCTCGTAATACAAGTCGCAAAGTTGAGAACCTCGAAATGCCATATTAGCATCCTTCCGCCTCTTTCTACCACGAAATTACTGAGCCCACCATTGCCCAACATGGATAGGGGGTGGGCCTCACTCTTATGATCTCGCTCCTCAAATATCTTACAGAGTCAGGCCGTAATGAAGCAGGATTCACGCACGCACGCAGTCTGTGATGGTATTACCAGGAATTCAGATGCGCGGATGACCCGGGTGCATATGGGCTGGCATCATTTCAGAGAAGATGTGTCTAAACACAACGCTTACTAAGATTGAGGCGGATCAATTTCCTGAGGATCACTCTAGCTGCGCTGTGCCTAGCAAGCAGATTACGCGAGCCAATGCCTAAGCTTATTGGGCATTCACCGACGTCTTCATTCACACAGAAGAGGATGTCAAGACCATGCTGACCTCGATGAGAATGACAGAGCAAGCTCACGTCGAGGCGCTGACACGACTTTGCACTGAGTATATTTTTATTTCTGCCAAACGTCGAAGCTAGCAGAAATGCATAGGCATTGTACTGGCCCCGGATATCAGTTGTCTGCCACGCGATATGTAACTTTAGATGAGAGCAGTTCCAGAATATTGCAAGCGACACGTTCACATCGTCTGACTCACCATGTTTCCCTCTTGCAATGATATACTGTCATGGTATACCGTCAGAGGGCAATTGACTGCAAGGAAATGGGATGCGCTTGAGAAAGCGGCCATCACGTGTCTAGCAGTACTGATCCCATGATAACGTGAATATATCATGAGAAAGTTCTGGCCCTTACAGTCAGCGGCTTGAGGTGAAAGATGTCTCCGCAAAAACGAGACAGCCCGACTAACATATCGCGTTATTGTAGCAAGTGAAGTAGTCGTGGCGGCCTTCATACTTGCGTATTGACTTGGAAGGCTACATCACAAGGCATGCTGATTGGAGAGATTGGAGAGCACCAAAGCGTACTTTGACAGCGATGCCGGGGGGAGGTCCCCCTTTCAAAGAATCTCGACGAACAATTTGCTAGTAATGACTTACAGTCAATTATCAAGTAAGTGTAGATAGCAAAATATTTCATTCGAAAAATTTAAGAGATGAGATCCAGACTTGCGATTACAATAGATTTCTACAAGAGTTGGGACGACGAAAAAAAAGATGAAGAAATTCATAGAGTCCACAACGCAATAATAGAACGCTGGAGAAAAAGCTTAGCCTGAAACCTTAAATCCATTCCAGGCCAATTTCGACCATTTACGGCTATAAGTGGGTTGCAGTATAATGGGAAATTGGTCCGTGTTCCATAATCAGGTCTCAGACTTGTATCAAGATTCATGCACTGGCGATCCCTCAGCTTGTAGGCGAGGAGGCTCAAAAAGTTTCAAATAACGCCGATGACCAACTTCTGTGCCTGGTTTTAAACCTGGCATTCCATAGACATGAAGATAATCTTTGCCGTAATCGTCTTCGATTGCAGCACAACTGAAGCGTTGCCGTGATGGAGGCTTTGGTTTTGTGGTGGATATTTCTGACAAGTCCCCGCACGCACCCTCACGACTCCGGTGGCCATCCGGAGTCATATGCCTGCCTGCGAGGCGTCTGAACTCACCTTTGGCTTTGACACAACAAGATCCCGCGTGATTGGCATGTCTGACGACTGGTAAGATCCCCCTTTGGCGACGATAGGGCACGCTTAGCCCGTCAAAAACTGCAAGTCCAAGGTAGTCCGGCCATGTATTTGCTCCTTTTCGCAAGTGCAATATGCACTGTGTAATTCGACTCACGCCCTCGTGGGAGTCTCCCAAGGGGGTGTGTATCCAGGCTGAGGGGCTCAGAGATGTGACAGCGTGTTGGCCGAGGAAAATGCTTCATCAGAAAGTCAAGTTGTCATTCATTGTAGCCGTAGAAAATGGAGGGAGGACTTGATGCTCTTATAGAATATCTATTTCATTGCCAAGACGCCGTCAATCTGGAGAAATTAAGGTTGCCATTAGAGTTAAGATGTATATAGACATTATTGTCGAATGACAGCGAGGAAAATCAGCAACCTGCAGAGAAATGGCCTGATCAAAGCAAAAAGGTCGTACGATTTTTCTCGTTCTCAAACCTCGAATGATGTCGTCTGTTGCCGAGGGCTGCGTAGAGGATGACATCGGCCCACCTTGCACTTCTGCAAAACCTTGGCCTTCCCCCAATGTACTCGGCATACTCGGATCTACGCCGGACAAGGGTCCTAAACACTTGGAACATCGTTGCCCTCCATGCATTTTGGGTTGGGTGTGTTCCCAAAGCTATGGCTCGAGGGCTTATTCATGTCCTATTAGCCCGCACGGAATGTCATCTGAAGACTGACAGCAATAAGCTGAAGGATCCAGATGGATTTGACGAACATAAGACCGGCAGATGCGCCACTCAGCAGTGTTGCCCACATAGGTATTATTTGTCAAAATGAGGCAATTTTCATAGACATTCTCAGAGTTTAGTAAATAAATATGAACCCGTACAGATATTGTGGGAGGCGGTAGTGGACGATCAAGCCACGCCAAGAAGTGCAGATACACAATGATTGTGAATCGTCTTCCAATCTACCAAACACATTCGCACCATGCCAGATACAATCACAACTGAGGTAAGAAACACATACACGTGAGGGTCTTTACGCATGCTAGTTCTGAGGGGCGTCATTGTAGGATCAATCGCCGACTTTGGTAGCTTGGTTATCTTTACATGTGTTAATGTGGCAATGTACGTGACTATGTGCTGAGTTGGTGTAACTAGATAGAACCACACTAGATGTTCTTTCGACTAGTTGAAATGTCGGACCTGCAGACAGAACCTTATCTTGAACTGCCATTAATATGCACAGGGCAGGGTCTCTATCAAGGTATATTCTACTATGTATGTGATATATGTAGAGGTGTGCTGCCGTCAAGGGATTTTAAGGGGCCCTCTATCATGTATGCACTTATTTACAGCACTAGTAGTGTAACTCTAGTTTCTCCAGCGGGAAACGGATACTCCACCCCGCCCACACCATGTGTCCCGCCCACGTTGCACTACGATAAATCGGCCCCTCCATTGGCTGGTGTTGGTGGAGCCCACGGTCTAATGCAGCGAATCCGTGACGGCCTTGAACCGCCGGGACGTTGTACCCCAAAGTGGTCACGTCCTAGCGAGACTAAAATAATCCATCGACCGCTATTGTGTTACGTATACCGTCGCCTATCAATGGCGATGCCCAGCCATCAGCCATGTTGACAGGCGCCCATTTTTATTCCTTTTTGCCGCCGAGTCCAATTGACCTACATGATAATAAAAACGTAGCTCAACCCGACTCTCTGGTTCAGTTCCAGACTTTTGAATCTTTTTGGCACTTTCCTCGCCCCTTCCGGCTCAATCCATTTCTGCAGCAACTGCAACTGCAATTGCGAGCAACCAACTCGGTTACCCCTGCCGAAACACCAAAGAGGCTCGAGGACACCCTTGTCCAAGCGCCCCCTCCAAACACCTCTCGTCTCAACCCCTTCGTCCAGCCTCAGTCTCTTTCACTGCGCTGCCATCTGAAAGACATCCATTTGGTCTGGTCTGATACTGCACCAAGTCCACTATCTGAGCCCGCCTCTCTGCATCCGTCGTGGTCGATTGAATTTGCCCCAATCCGCTATTATCTTGGTTGCTCGAATCCACTTCAGCCTCAACCAGATCACTTACTGCCTGCATTTTTAAACTTAAGATATCTCAAGGGTGGCAGAGACCCTAGGTGATCCGCTACCATCTTCACGGCCCGTTCTCGCTTGTACACAGTAACTGTCCGATCTGGGACCATTCTCATCTATCGACACCCCATTGATGAGCAAAACACTTGGCTGGCATTGGCAATGACTGGCTAGGAGGTTTCATGGACCGCTGACATCCGAACAATTGAATCCATTTCTCTTGCCCACAAGGGACGGTTCCTCGTGTGCCCGGATCTGAATCCACCCATCAGAGTCGGCCCCTTGTCTGCTCTGCGGCTATTGACAGCTCCTCCTGTGACGACTCGATTCCCCCAGCTGTGCCCTTCCCAAGCATTGTTTCTTAACACTGCCTTATACCCACCTCCCGCGTCTGCTGAGGTCTCTTCTTTTTCTCTTTCCCTCACTCCCTCGCTCGGCGCCAAGGACGTAGAAGATCCCGGCCTTCTTTTCTTCGTCTTCTACTTTATCGTTCCTTTCTTCAACTGCTGGATCAGATCGTTCTTTACTGTCGCTTCCTTTTCGCTTTCCGTGCTTTCAACTGTACACTTTTAATTCTTCTCGTACCCGGAGATTAGTCAAGGAAAAGAAGGAGGTAGACGGAATAGGTCGACAACAGATCCAACGAACCGCCTTTATCAACTTCTCACGACAACCATTTTTTAGGATTTGGGTGTTGTGGTCTCAGAGACGGGTCACGTCCGTACTGTCGCAGGTCGACACTCGATTGGAGTTCAGTATTGTTATTTTAAAAAGAGGAGGCATAGTCGACCGCCAAGATGAGCGGAGGCATGAGCTTGGGAACGCTGATTAAGAAGCAGTTCACTGCTTCGAAATTGATCTTCCACTTTCTCTTCTGGACATTCCATTGGGGTATCTTTGCCTATGGATGGTAGGTTTCGAAAACTTCTAGTCTAAGAAGACCGCAGTACTAATAGTTTCTCTATACAGGTATAAGCAGGAGGCCGATATCAGGCTGGCTGGTCTGAACACCCTTCAGTATTCCGTATGGCTTTCCCGTGGAGCTGGTCTGGTTCTTTCCGTCGATGGAATGATCATCTTGCTTCCGGTCTGCCGAACCATTATGCGATGGGTTCGACCTAAGCTCAAGTTCTTGCCGCTAGATGAGAACCTCTGGTTCCACCGACAGGTCGCCTACGCTATGCTGATGTTCACCATCATCCACACCTCGGCTCATTACATCAAGTAAGCAACAAAGAAGCACTACCATTTTGCACAACATCAACTGACAGCCACTAGCTTCTTCAATGTCGAAAAGACGCAAATTCGTCCAGTGACAGCCATCCAAATTCACTATACCCAGGCTGGTGGTATTACAGGACATGTCATGCTTCTCTGCATGCTGCTCATGTACACGACTGCTCACACTCGCATTCGACAGCAATCCTTTGAGACGTTTTGGTACACTCACCACTTGTTCATTCCGTTTTTCCTCGGTCTGTACACCCACACCACTGGTTGCTTCGTCCGTGACACTGCTCTGCCATTCTCCCCGTTCGAGGGCGCCAACTACTGGAACCACTGCATCGGGTACCTGGGCTGGAGATGGGAGCTCTGGGCAGGTGGTTTCTACCTGATTGAACGTCTGTACCGCGAGATTCGCGCCAAGCGTACGACACAGATTACCCGAGTTGTTCGTCACCCCTACGATGTCGTCGAGCTCCAGTTCAACAAGCCGTCCTTCAAGTACAAGGCTGGACAGTGGCTTTTCTTGCAAGTCCCGTCTGTCTCCAGCTACCAGTGGCACCCTTTCACCATTACATCGTGTCCTTACGATCCTTACGTGTCCGTGCATGTCCGACAGGTTGGAGACTTCACCAGGGCTCTCGGTGATGCTGTTGGTGCTGGTTCTGCCCAGGCCAAGCTGTACGATGGCGTTGACCCCATGGGAATGTACGAGGTGGCTCTGCAGAATGGTCAGCAGATGCCGTTGCTCCGAATCGATGGCCCCTATGGTGCCCCAGCCGAAGATGTGTTCGACAATGAAATCGCCGTGCTCATTGGTACCGGTATTGGTGTCACTCCTTGGGCAGCTATCCTGAAGAACATCTGGCACCTTCGCAACAGCCCGAACCCACCCGCCCGTCTTCGCCGTGTCGAGTTCATCTGGGTCTGCAAGGACACTGGCTCTTTCGAATGGTTTCAGACTCTCTTGTCATCGCTTGAGCAGCAGAGTAGCGAGGCAGCTCGTGTTCCTGGCAGCAGCGGTGTCGAATTCCTGAAGATCCACACATACTTGACCCAAAAGCTGGACATGGACACAACCCAGAACATTGTGCTCAACTCTGTTGGCGCCGAAGTCGATCCCTTGACCGAACTCAAGGCGCGCACCAACTTCGGCCGACCTGATTTCCCGCGTATGTTTGAGGCTATGCGTGACGGTATCCTGGACCGCACCTACATGAACGGTTTGGAGGGTAGTATGCAGACCACAGTCGGTGTCTACTTCTGTGGTCCCTCTGCAGCTGGTGAGTACTTGTCCGTCAATAACTTCGAACGACAAACACTAATAACTTCTTCTAGCACGCGACATCAAGAAGGCAACCAAGCAGGCAACAGTACGGGAAGTCAAGTTCCGATTCTGGAAGGAACACTTCTAGTTGTGCGTATATTAGTTCATGGTTGCGATATTCTTGCGTATACCCATTTTTGGAAGCGCTCATACTCTAATGAGAAGATGCACCTTGAAGATGTCATGAGATATAAGTCGGGCACGTGGGCCTTTGACTGCCATACAAGGGGCTTCTTCTTGCCTGCGACATATCTGTATAGTTGCGTCTGGGAAGCTTACATACGTGCTACAATCATTTCATTTTTCGAAGGACACGGTTATTGCTTGGTCAAGGCGGCCAAAGTCATACAGTATTTACTTTTTAAGCGTTTCTTGCCTCAAAATCTACAGATATTCAATCTAGTCTAAACGTTTCATCGGATATTTGCTCAGTGACAGTCTATTCTTGGATTTTCGATTTTCATCATGACCCAGTTCCTGACCAACGAGTGTCGAAATTCGAGTCAAAATTTGATCGAATGACATCGAATGATACCAAGAGATCCTGACAATACAGACCAATAGAAAGGCGCCTATATCATACTTCTCTGCCGCGGTCATGTAACCAGAAGTGTCGCAGCTTTTGCTCGCATGAGCTCAAAGTATTCAGGAATGACACCACCCTAGAATGAGCCGATGATGTGCCCGGGCCGAACAATGGACCATCTGGAAATCATGTGATTTGGATAAGTTCATAATAAAGAGAGCCAAGGAAATCTTAGAATGAGCCAATATTGAAAGGAGACGTCAACTTAATAGCCGGAGTGTTAGGAGGGAATACCTTTAGTGGGCCCCGATGCCGATCCTAGATCCCCGCCCACGGCACGCCCGCAGCTTTGGCAGCCCTCTCAGGCTGGTTCAGGCACCGACCATGGTCACTGGTTGGTCACAAACCACAAAACCACAACATGCAGCTAGGGTGGCGGTGCAGCAGCAGCCCTGGACTCTCAACAACATGACCTGATCACATGTTCCTACTCATCCCATATCCCCATTCTTCCCGTTTCATGCTCGAGAAGTGTCATACCAGGTAGCAAGGGCTAGGAAGAGGGACCAGGAAGGAACTCGAGCTTTGCAGGGCCCAGGCCACAGAAGCAGAGAAGGCGTCGGTCATGGCAGCTGCTGCCAATAATCCCCAGCTCTTGCCTGTGAGCAAGCTGACCTGTGGCTTCTGCGGTTTTGTCTCGCCACACTTCAACGCAGACCCCAACAACGTGTGGGCGCCCTACTACCGGGCCGTCTATGCGGTTGGCCCCTTGGACTCGCACGAGTCACCACGGCTGTCCGGCGTCGGCTTTCACAGACACCACCAAATAGACAATTACCTGCCGGCGCGCACCGAGGACCGTTGGGCTGATGCTGCTGTTTCCGACCGCGCCGGGCAAGGGATAGGCTTGACGAATTTCGTCCCTTCGGCTGGACCGACACAGCTCGTACGGATTCGCGATATCAAGCCACCCGGCCCCGAAGTCCCGGCCCACGAGCAGTACGACTATGCTTGGGGATTTCTCTTCCACGAGGCGTGTTGGTCCGTCCTGGAACAAGCCTTGAAGCCGTCCGAGGTTGACATTGCCGCGCTCTGGAGAATCCTCTGTTCCGTCCCTTGCGGCAGCGAATTGCCCAACTGGGGCCACAACTACGGTGGTCTGTACATGGGCACCATGCGTGACCAGGCCCGGGGCGAGCACTTTGTGCTTCTGGGCCGAAACAGCAACCTGGTCATACCGAGTACCTTTTCGAATCCCTTTAGGGTCCCCGAGCTGGAAAGACTAGTCCTCCAAAACCGCATAGTGGCTTCGCCAGCAGCCCAAACGAGAGACGGCGGCAACGCCTTTGAGCCAGATGAGCAAGTTTCTGCGGAAGGGAGACCAGGGGTGAGGGATCCGTTTGCGGCCCTGCCACCCGAGTTGAAGGAGATGCTGCTCTGCTACATGAGGTCGCCAGACGCGGCGGCATTGCGTCTCGCGTCACGAGCCCTGGCATCCACACCGCTGACGCAGCACTTTTTCCAGTCGCGATTCTGGCCGGGCCGGGAGATGGCCGTCTTCTTTGACGCCTTTCTGCTGCCGGCCGCCGAGGTGCGTGGTACCGACTGGCGCAGGCTGTACTGGCAGCTCAAAATAAGGCTCAAGTATAACCGCGTCGGACTCGGCGAGCGGAATCGACTCCGCCTCTGGACTTCGACTATACGGCCCCTCGCCGACGCGATTGATCATATTCGATGGGGCATGAGCGAGCTGAAGGGTGGGCCGGACTGGCGATGGGTCGGTGCCACGTCCGGTGAGGAAACCGATGCTGCTCTCGCGGCTGACTGGAAGATCTGTCGCACTGCCAAGCTGCAGGCGCCCGTGGTTTTCGGTGAGATTCGGAGGGTCGTTTACCGTGCAGAAGTCGAGCTTCCGGCCGGCGCTCCCTTGAGCGGCGTCTACATCTCATTTATTGAGTTCTTTGGGACGAGATATATCACGGGCTTGCGCTTCAGATTTAACGGCTTGGATGATGTAGAGCTGGGATACATCATGCGCAACTCGGAAGAGTATCTGCCTATCTTGAGCGGCTGTCTAGCCGGGTTTCACTGTGCCACAGATGAGTGCGGATTCCGAGCCTTGGCCTTGACCGAAGGAAGGAACGTAGTGTCTGAATACTTGGATTGGGCGGGTCAACCGGAAGCTCTGATTGTGGTAGCATTGAAGATGGCTGCCAAAGATGGTTTGCGGAGAATAAGAGCGTCATTTGATGTAAGTGATTCCGGACAACCTTGGTGTTGATACATGACTAAGAATATTGTCTACAGGGTTTCAGGCTGCAAGCACTCCTAATTCCGGAGAAATGAAGATAAGGCAATTCAATATGTCACACTAATACTGATGAGTACGACCACACCGTCTTGTGGCCCCTATCTAGCTTTCACAGCGATCAGATTCATGGAATTGCTCAACGCAAAGTCGAATTACCATATCAGCAGACCTGTGTCTATCTACGAATGTACGAGGGCGAAAGTCAAGGTTGCGGGGCAATTGGACTGCTCATCTGACGTATTATTACGTCTCATGCTGTATGCGCCTTCTTAGGAAGTCAGAGACTGCCCTCCGCCCCTCTGCTCGAAACATGGTATCGTTGTGAAATGCACTCTCGACAGCCTTCCTCTCAACGGGTATCTGAAGAGCCTTGGCTCTGTCATGAAGTTTCTGACTCAATGCCACCGGCACAAGCTCGTCCTTTGCCGCTTCAAGGATGAGCATTCTCGGCCGAGTCTTGCCGGCGCAATGTCTCTCTGATATTAGACCCAAATTCTTCCAGCTATCCAGGTGGTTTCGCAAAAAGGGCCAGAGGTATTTATACGGGAGCCATTTTTGAGGATATAATACCTCGAGCATGGCACGAATGGACGTAAAGGGCGTCTCGAGTATGATAGAGTCCAACTGTAAATTTTGAGGCATCGAAGGCTCGGCTGCCAAATTCGTAGCCACGCCGGCGCCAATGGATTGACCCCAAAGCACGAGACTTCCAGGTATCTCTGTCTTGTGCTGTTGCGATATCCAGTCTAGAGCTGCTGTGGCATCCATTCTAATGCCCTTCTCTGTAGGACGTCCTTTTGAAGTCCAATAGCCGCGGTAGCTCAAACAGACAAATGTCAGTCGGACATTTCCCGGTTCACCATGCAAATTCCTCTTCAACATTGCCGAGGTGGATGAGAGGTCGGGAAGCCTTGGTGGGATGGATGATGCATTACCTATGAATTGATCTCAGTTCTTTTTGACTCTTTTACGATATTCTGCCGGTTATCGGCAGATTACAGAGGGAAGGTAAATGCGAACCCTGGAAATATAAAATATAGAAATGTTTGTCCACTCCTTGGACTTCTCTGCCAGCTCCCTGTCCAGCCTCGACATTGGCCACGCAAAGCGCCAGGTCTTTACCGTCGGCAGCACGTATCCTCTCTTCTCGCCATGATATGCCCGCACAGCGACTGGCGTAGTCCTCGATCTTTTCGGAACGGGCATTCGGCGGTAGGCCTGGCATGTAAATGATCTTATTCTGGAAAATCACCAACATGCAGCATTTCCACGTCCAGAGAGCGACAAACAGGCCGCCAAAGTAGAGCGGGGCGAGGGCCAGACCCTCGAGGTGAAAGTGCCGCCTTTGCGTCCAGCTTCCGCCGCCGCCGCTGCTGCATCCTGTGGACGGAGACGCAATGCGAGGCGGCGTGGTGAGTGGTGATTGAACCACGAGTTGGTGGCTACGTAGCGCTGCTGTCACGGCACGGCGGCGAATGGAGTGCATCCTGGGCCCAAAATTGCAAGTATATCTATGAGTGAGTCTGATGAGTAGACGGTCATGACATATTTACAGACGCTTGGGCATCTTGATGATGCTCGGGCGTTGTGGTGTGAGGCTGCTGATAGTGAGCTATGTTTCGAGTAGGCTAGCTAATGTTAAGAGCTCTATGTTGTAAGGTGAACAGATGTACCTTAGATACAATTTATGGTTTGAGCCACTAAAGACCCCTGAATAGCCAGTCTGTAATACAAACAATTTCCTGCATTGGGGATTGCGCTAGAACCTTGGAAACTCGCTCACGCCTTATTCTTGGAATCCCCATAACTTACCCGAGGCCATGGTTCACTGGCTGCTTCTGGGTGAGATTTATCATTCCAGCGGCTGTTGCACAGAATACTAGCGCTGTATCATTGCACCTTTTTGCAAGGTACCCCGCTGTTGACGGTCTAGCCCCACTGGCTATGGGCCTTCAATCACAGTCCTGCGCGCCCAGAAACCCTTGCTGCGTCTGGAAGTATGTAATCAGAGGCGCCCCGCGTCAAGCCGACAAGTGATCGATCGGGTCACATCAAGACTGGAGCAAAACCAAAAACCTGGCATTCAAACATTCGACTTTCTTTTCCCTCTCTTCTTCGCACTATTTTCAAAATTCACGGGACCTCAACCAAGGGTAATCACCTGCGAGATCGAACATCGACTGCGCCCGTCATGCCTGCACCAACGGAAGAAAATGTTCCGCAGTCGCCCGGCCGCCACATCGAACTGGTCGAGGACGAGGCTCACTCGGAGCGCGGTGATGGAAACGGCAACGCCAGCCCGGCCCTGACCGATAGCAAAGGCTGGGATGGAAAGCTTCGCGTCGATCGCACCGCTCTGATACAGAACCCCGAGGCCTTGTCGGATCCAGAGTACTCGGACGACGAGAATGTTTTGCCAGGCGAAGAAGTGGCCGCCGACGAAGGTAAGCTCCCGTGGAATATAGCTGCTGCCTATATTTGCTCCCCTGCATGTGACTAACCCACTTTGCTCTATAGACCTGCTCAACGACGAAGACCCCGAGACTGAGGATATTGCTCTCATACAATCACGTATTGGAAACATACCTGCTTTGCGACTCGAACGTTTCAAGCACGTTACCCGGCTATGCCTCCGCCAAAACCTCGTCCAGCACATTGAGGGCCTGTCCTCTCTCGGCCCTACTCTCGAAGAGTTGGATTTCTATGACAACCTCATCGCACACATTAGAGGCTTGGAGGATCTGACTAACCTCACCACGCTGGACCTCAGCTTCAACAAGATCAAGCATATCAAGCATATCGACCACTTGACAAAGCTCAAGGATCTCTTTTTTGTGGCAAACAAAATCAGCAAGATTGAGGGTCTGGAAACACTGGTGAACCTGCGTCAGGTCGAGCTGGGTTCGAACAGGATCAGGGAGATCAAGAACCTCGACACTCTGGTGAACTTGGAAGAGCTCTGGCTGGCCAAGAACAAGATCACGGAAATCAAGGGCTTGGAGGGCCTGCCCAAGCTCAGATTACTGAGCATTCAGTCCAACAGAATAAAGGACCTGACACCTCTTCGCCAAGCGCCGCAGCTCGAGGAGCTCTACATTTCACACAATGCGCTGGAAAGTTTGGAAGGCCTGGACGGTAACCCCAACCTCAAGATCTTGGATGTTTCCAACAACATGATCCAAAGCCTCAAGGGCCTCGAGAGCCTCAAGGAGATTGAGGAGTTCTGGGCGAGCTACAACCAGATTGGAGACTTTACCGATGTCGAGCGTGCTCTCAAGGATAAGGAGAGTTTGACGACAGTGTATTTCGAGGGCAACCCTCTGCAGCTGCGGCAACCGGCGCTCTATAGGAACAAGGTCCGACTAGCTCTCCCGCAGGTGACACAGATTGATGCCAGTAAGTACCGAAATGCCTATTTTCCTCACAACACTCTACATGGAACCTAACCTGTATCACAGCTTTCGTCAGGACCTAGTAACTCGGTACAAAATCGGTGGTCAAAAGGAAGGAGCCGTTTCTTAGTGCATAGCCAGGCGTTTCGGGAGGATGGATTTGCATCGCCATTTACTATATGGTGAATATACGCCATGATGGGATTGGAGGTTTCATTGCATTGTCGAGTCCTTGTACAGCTTCGCCTCAATGACATCCGGGTTCACACCGGGCCTTCGAATCATTTTACATTCTCGTTATATTGTCACATGATAATGCGGTGATCTCAGCTTCAGCCATATTTATTCATTTCTACTTCCATGGTTGTGCCATATATCTATTCTTCAGTCACAGCCGGCTTGGTACACCAACTGTGTCCTGAATTCACCACTACATAAGGGTGATTTAACCAAAGATCCACATCTTCTGGGTCTCAAAGTACTGTTGTAAAGCAATAGTCAGCACAAGTATACTCAAGGATTCCCGTCATCGTCACACAGTTCGATGGGTATGGCTTACATTTGATGGCTGGTTGAACCGAATACCAGCGTCCTTGCCCGAGATCTTGTCGATATCCTCCTGGTCCAGGTCAAAGCTGTTGACGTCCAAGTTCTGAGCGAGGATCTCGGCGCGGCTCGTCTTGGGGATGACGGCCAGGCCGCGCTGGGTAGCCCAGCGGAGCAGGACCTGCGAGGGCTCCTTGCCGTGCTTCTTGGCGATGGACGTGATGAGGTCGTCCTTGAGCAGGGGGACCAGGGCCTCGGCGTGCTTGAAGCCGAACTCGAGGAAGCTGGCGGGGCCGAACGAGCTGTAGGCCGTCACGGCGATGCCTTCCTCCTTGGCCAGGTTGAGCAGCTCCTGCTGCACCAGGTACGGGTGGTGCTCGATCTGCAGCGTGGCGGGCGGGATGCGGGCGTAGCGCAGCATGTCGTAGATGAGCTGGGCCTGGAAGTTGGAGATGCCGATGCTCCGGGCCAGCTTGGCGTCGACGAGGCCCTCGACGGCCCTCCACGTGTCCTGGATGGTGGTCTTGGACTTTATGATTTGCGACTTGCCGTCGTGGTGCCAACCGGGAGGGTAGCGGACCGAAGGGTCGACGTACTTTAGTGCTCCCGGGAAATGGATGAGGTACAGGTCAAAGTAGTCGATGCCCCAGTCCGACAGCTGACGCTTCACCACGGGCTCGACCTGCTCCGGGTCGTTGAAGGTGGGCCACAGCTTGGAGACGATGAAGAGCTCCTCGCGCTTCACGATGCCTTCCTTGAGGGCGCGGGCGACGCCCTCGCCGCATTCCTTTTCATTTCCGTAGTCTGTAATGCAGAAAATTAGAAGTCCGTCTTGAGAATCGTGATTGATGTGATAGTATATGGCACGTGATGGTGATCCAGATGTAGAAGAATTTCCAATGGATCGACTGCGTATACTGGAGCCGCCATGTCTTAAACCCCCTGGTCGCTAGTATAGAGCTTGGCAAAGCTCCCCCTCGGCGCCAATAGGGACCTAGACCGTTTCTCCGGCTGAAAGACAAGCGGCTCCAGGGGCGTCGATCGCGGGGTAATGCCGAAGTCGTAGGAGGGGTGGAAGCTCAACGACAAACGTCAAGACTTGTTCCCATTCTTCAGGTTCGACTTGGTTCCCTTGCTGCGACAAAAAGTCTTGGCGTCATCACTGGAGGCGTCGTGTAGGCGAGGCATTGGAGGAAAGATGTTTTTTGTTGTTTGGTACATGGGCAACAGGAGGGAAATGGGATATGGTCTGCTCTTCCAATCTTGTTACTTACCGCAAGCTCCGTCGAGCAATCTATAGCCAGCCTTGATGGCATTGTAGACGGTGTCGGCACAGATTTTGTTGTCGACCTTCCATAGCCCAAAGCCCACCTGGGGCACTATAAGATATTGTGGTCAGCCATTGCGCTCGCTCAGATAGGGAAGAGAGGGCTGCTTACTCTCATAGCCGCTGCTGAGCTTGATGGTTGAGCCCATATTGTTCTTCTCTGTATGTAGGTAACGTCTATGTTGTTGTAATACAGCAGTGTTGCTGCGTTGTCGTTGGTATTGCAAGCTCCCAGTCACAACAGGAGCTCGGGGAGTAATAGATTTGGAGAAATAAAGAGGACGTGAGGAGGACCAGTAGAGGGCACTCTGCACACGCGGGATCAAACTCTTCTTATACATGTTTGTAGCTTTCCGTGTATATCACGGGTAAGACTCCAAGAGAGGGGAAGGGTTTCTGGTCTATATGCGGTCGGTGCCGTGTCATGCAAGTAATTCGGTATATGCCAAAGCACCCCGAGGGAGGAGGAGAGGTACCAGGCAAATAACAAGAGAGGTTGAGCGATTATAATGATCTAATCAAGTGTACCTCTTTCGAAATATTTCCTGGCATCAAGCATCCATGATACTTGAGCTGCGGACCTACTTGAGGCGAAACTGGTCACAAACATGATAAAAGCGCACGAATCAGAACCCCTCGTATGGTCAGGATAGGCGGCGCAACCTGTTTCAAGCAGCCGCTGGGCGTTACTCGCCTTTCAACAATGTCATTTCCTACCCTGGGCGCCAACTGAACGGGCGCAAATAGCAAGAAACACCCTTATCCACAAAGACTTACAAACTATGACCACTTAGAACTTGTATGAGTGTACATGAGCGTAGAACAGTACTTTGCTAGCGATATAGGCGATTGCAGTTTCGCGGTGGATCTGATGCAATCACCCGGGTGCTGGGCGACCATGTTAGTGGTATTCTATTTAGCCTAAATAGCTCGTCGGCTCGGGAGCCCGGGGGGCATTTCCCCAAGTACGCGAGCGGCTAGGATATATGGAATCAAGTATATCGAAAACCTGCATGCTTTTCTCATCTATGGCGATAATATTAGCATAATCTGGAATTAAATGACTTCTTTCCAACCAACAATTTTTATGGCGAATATTCGGTCAGTGCAGTTACTGCCAGTAGAGTAAAAATCCACAAGTGTCGCCACTTTCGTACATCTTGGGCGTCAGGCCGCTCTCTTTGTCTTCAATTCGTGCAACCATTTGCGGATAATGCATATCCCACTATTGAGTATTCCAGAAGGCATGAGAAATCACCACCGGGCTACTTATGACATCTGAAGATCGTTGACCTCCCAATGATTCCTGGAATGGATCCCGGTGGGCTGTGTTTGTAACCAAGAGAGGGGAGGGGGAAATGCTACCGACCATAAGTTCTGATTATAGAAGAAAGAACAAGGGGATATTATAATAATGATAATAATGGTGACCATTCATTCATTCAAGGAGCGATACTAATGAAAACCGAATGTCGAAAGACTTCGAACGCTTATTTTATTTCTCTTTCATTTCTTTGTTTTCTTTTTTCTGATAGATTGCTAGGACAGTCAACCGGTGTACGTGACTGCACAGGTTGAATACTTCGAATCTCGGCGCCTGAGTGACGCAGCGATAAGAAATTGATGCAATAAGTCACGCCTGATTGTATCACGAAACTCGAGAGGTAGACAGTCGCCGTTCCTTTTCCTCTTCTCCATATCGGTACTGCCGCGCTTTGAGATATGGAATGGAAACGGTGGTCGGATTCTATTGTCGTAGGGCGATATGGGCATGTTAATCGACAGAGCAAGACGCAAGAAAATGAGACAAATGATAAAGAAGTAGAAGGAGAAGAAGAAGAAAAAAAAGAGGTTTGCCATGGACTCGAACAAAAAGGTTGGCTGGGGGAGGACGGTCCCAGCCGGAGAGAGAGACCTCCGTGTACTTGGTCTCGAGGAGAGGCGGTTTCCCACTACACCACTGTGGCCTGTGGTTTCGGGGATTGTTAAAGGCGTCTGGTTTGTATGGTTTATTAAGGAGAGACACCGTTGAAAGGTCAGAATTTGGCTTTGTGGTGAATGAGAAAGAAGGTTATAATAATTTCTAGCTTCATGCAAAAAAGTCCCAAAACAACCACTACCCGACATGCCCTGGCGTGATGCGACCGAGTTACGCCGGCCACGCACAATTTCTTTCGAACCAAAATAAAATCATATCAGTGATTTTCCCTTTGCATAAGCTGAAGCAGGATTAGAGTATAAAGGGAGAAGAAAGAGGAGGACTCACTTCCTAGCCGCTGCGCATGTTGTGTTAGACCGAAGATTCTTTTCGACAATGACTGGTTGAGCCGCGCGCTCGCAATGCCCAATTATGAGTTTTGTCAGATATATTTCGAAAAACATATTGTCAAGAGAGCTTACGTTGCCAGAATGAGGAAACTACGATAGTATTTTTGTGCTACTGATTGGTCAATGCTCACTTGCGAGGCTGTCAGTATCGCTGATTGGCAGCATAACGAGCCAGAATTCCGAACAGCTAAATCTAGTGGCTTCTTCAAATTGGCTATCGTATGTACCTCGCGCACTGCCCGTACGGTCATGACCGAGATTCTCATTGGTCATTGCTAATATCATTAACCAGCGACGTTAGAATCGTTACACGTGGCATCAGTTCATCCCCACAAACGATGTATCATATCACATAATAAGCACTTGTAAGCCATCGACTTGTGATACACATAGTGTTGACCCAATAAGCGGAACACAATGCCGAATATCATATTGCTCTTGCGGCGTGGTTATGGTTGGGGTCTATAGCCGTTTTCCCGATTGTGGCTTAGTTGTGCCAATCCCGTCTTATACGAAACCATAATTCCATACGACAAGGTGACGCTGAGTCGAAGTGATTTCGATACGCAAAGGGGAAAGTGCTGAGAGATTACATTCAGGGGAGGTCAAACATCTAGGCGGGCCACATGCTCAAAGGGTGGATCGGTCAGTCGACTGCATGTTTGCTACTGTAGGTGATTAGCGCATTCCACGTCACCCAAGACGTTTGACGGTCTCTCCGTCGGCATATCATGATAGTCTTCATGACTGGTCAACTTCGGAGGTAAAATTATCCCAAGATAGCAAAGTGTGGGGCTTGGCAAGGAATTATTGACCATAAGTAATGCTAAATCCGTATGTAAATGCAAAAAGCGTAAATGCAAAGTTCGTAAAGCCGTTAACACCGTCTAAGCGTCATAGCGGGAATAAGAAAATAGCATTAATGGTGTCAACCCCACATCGCCTCTAGTATAAGAGATCGTGTATATATAGTTGATTAATACGTTCTGTTGAGAGTGTTTGTTGTTGACGCATATCCAGTCCAGTCCGGAAAAAATGGCCAAATTCATCGAAGCCATGTCGCCGAACGCCTTTGAGAATCTCAGGGCTGCCCAGTCCTTTACCCAGACGCTGCACTCGGACACTTATGACTTTATATCCCCCAAGCACGTCGATTTGTCGGGTCGATCGGTCCTCATCACTGGAGCCTCCAAGGGCATTGGTCGGGCGACGGCCCTGAGCTACGCCGCGGCTGGGTGCAGCAAGATTGCCATTGCCGCTCGGTCGGATCTCTCGTCTCTCGAAAAGGAGCTCAAGGAGGCGGCTGGTCCGAAATCATCTCCCCAGGTCCTCAGCCTCAAGGTTGACGTGACTTCCGAGGACAGTGTCAAAGCTGCTGCCGAAGCGGTCGCAAAAGAGTTTGGTGGCGCTCTTGATGTTTTGATCAATAACGCCGGCTATCTCGAAGAATGGAAGCCCTTGGTCGAATCTGATGCTACTGATTGGTTAGTGCCACTTGCAATTCCTGAATAGAAACCTTGCTTATGTATTTTGTATTCAGTGCTCGAGAGCTGACCACATTTCTTTTATAATAATATTAACATATTTCTTAGGTGGAAAGTTTGGGATGTTAACATCAACGGCACTTACCTTTGCTCAAAATATTTCATACCATTACTACTCAAAGGCAACTTGAAAACAAACATACTCACATCGTCTTTCGGAAGCATGGTGCACTGGCCAGGGGCGTCTGGATACCAGACAACGAAATTTGCAGTAGGTTATTTGCTCTTCCAACACCCAAAATCTCCTGTGCTGATTATTTTCTAGGTGTGTCGTCTTGCCGAGTTCATCAATGCCGAGTATGGCAACCAGGGCTTGGTATGCTTTGCCATCCATCCTGGAAGTGTATTAACAGAATTATCCTCAAATAGTGAGTATATTATGTCTCTACTTGCTATGCTGTCCAAGCTGTGTGATCACAATGCGCGACTGGCCGATAAATTCTTAGAAGTCGAGGTATCGCATGGTCCAACATCACTAATTCGTTGTTCTTAGTGCCCAAAGATACGCATTCGTTCTTGACCGATAAGCCCGAATTGTGTGGTGACTCAATTATGTGGCTTGGAAAAGAGCACCGGCCATGGCTTGGGGGACGCTTCATCAGTGTAACTTGGGATATGCAGGAGCTTGAGGCCAAGAGCAAAGAGATTGCTGAGAGAGACATACTGAAATTTCGGTTAACACTATAATGACCTCTCTTTGTTATGCACTTGTATGCTGACCAAGCAGAACTCTGCGTAAGATAGTCAATAATGATTTGAGATTATAGTTCCTTATAATCAAAAACCAAGTACGAAAAGGATCAAAGAAAAGAAAACATTGTTCTGATTTAATTCCAAATAACATCAGAAGAGAGAATCGTTTAAATCATAAAAACTTCCTTCCTTTCGTTCCTCTTTTCTTTTTAACAAAAAGTAGCAAAACCAGATAGCATATGATATCCGTTTGCAGACGAACACACTGGACTACTGAATTTGAACACATGCAAGTTTCCAAGACAGGTCAGTAATCATCCGAATCTGAGTAGTCCGAGTCCGAGTCTTCCTCACCGCTCGATCTCTCATCATATGAGCCAGAGCTTTCTTCTGTATCTTCTACATCAGACTCGTCGCCTATCCGCATAAGGCCAAGATTCGAAGACGAATACCTTTTCCTCCGAGGATATAGAGCCCATGAATTCCCCCACGCTCTTCTATTTCGATTTTCAGAAAGCTCAGAGATATCTGTCATTGGAACCAGGTATCTAATGTACTGCTCACAAACCCGGTGCCCGTTTGCTCGGGCAAAGTGAATGGCATTACTTGCCTCCTCCATGGAAATGCCATCCGGAAATGTTGCGTCCCAAATGATCTTGAGCATATCGAGGCGGCCATGTTCTGCTGCTCCCTCAAAGGGAGTCCGTCCATGTATTTTCGCCGACTGTGCGCGAACGTCGGCGCCGTTATCAATAAGTAATTTGGCGATCTTGATACTCCCGCCAATGGCCGTCAATTGCAAGGCAGTTCCACCAGCAATAATAGCCGCTTCGCCATTGACGTCTGCTTGCCAGCTCAGAAGAAGCTCCACCACTGGGAGGCTGCACAATTCACAGGCCCTCTGTAAGGGAGTACGCTTCCTTCCGTTGCGTGCGGCCAGATTGACATCAGACCCCCCTCTCAGCATGACTTGGATCAACTCCAGGTTACCTGTCTCAATAGCGAGTAACAATGGTGTTTTCCAGTCGAGAGAGTTGGCGCCACCGTCACAGGCAATGCCGTTCGGTTCACTACCGGCATCGAGGAGCATCTGCACATCATCAATATTCTTTCCTTTCTTGCGATAAATTGCGAATCCCAATGGAGTGGATCTTCCGCCATCATACCAGCTTTTGCCTGCAAGACGCGTTATGGAAAATTTACTGAAACTGCTGACGTCCATCCGTGCCGCAAGTAACTCTCTCAGTAGAGAAGAACGACCTTTCCGGATTGCATTTTTCAATAAGCTGCCTCCCCATCCCGTCAGCCCTTTGGGGAATCTAGCTCTGAAAGCTTCCATAAGAATTTCAAAGGTCTGTGTGTCGAGCCGCATTGCATGCAAGAACGCGCTCTCTGTGAATGATCCTGTGCCTTCCAAGAGCCACTGGCGGAGCATAGTTTGGTTTTTCAACTTAACAACGTCGTCCAAGGGAATTCTTGGCCTCATTGAAATTGTCAGGAGGTATTCCAAGAGGGCGGGGTCTTCCATTTTCACAGCGATCTCAATGGCTCGTCTGTCAACACTTGCTCCGTGCTCGAGAAAGCTTACGAGCATGGTGTCATTCTTTGCGTGTGCTGCCCATTTCACTAGATCCACCAAGTTCTCTTCACCGATGCCATCCACTTCGCGTAATTCTTTGTTTCCAAACTGGAACAGCGGGTTGTGCCTCCAGAAGTGGTCCAAAAGCATTTTCAGCATATTTCCGTTCCCTGCTTCCAGCGCAGTTCTCAGTGCTCTTAAGCTAACAGCCGCCTGCGAAGACAGCAAGGCTTTGACGATGTCCATATCTCCCAGGAAGGCTGCAGCCCTGATGTAGTAAGGATGAGACACATCTGGTTCATGCTCAAGTATAGCTTCAATAAGCTTCTTTCGGTTGCTTTTGATCGCAGATAGTAATGGGAATTCCACCTTGGGCTCAATTGTAAAGTCAAAATAACTCGGGAATCCGCGTACGTCAACACCGGCATCCAAGAGCGCGAAGGCGGTCTCATCGCGATTTTGATCTATGGCTAGACGTAGTGCTCTTCTCCCATAAACTCCATCGGGATATATGATGAAAGACTTCCCCAGAAGTATCAGAAGATAATCTAAATCACCGACGTCTGCGGCGGCTTCCATTGCCTGTTCAATGTACGATTTTTCTGCTCCTAACAACGTGTATTCGAGCTTCTGTACCAGTGGCTGGTTTCTGGAACGAATCGCCTGAGCTAGAGGGGTGCATAGTCTTGCTTGGAGCAGGTTAGATGCAAGACCCCCCTCCCTACATTTGCACAGTCCATGGATACTCGCGTCGTAAAAATGTGGGTGGCGTAAATCTCGTTGATATGGTGTGGGATAGCGGGGCAGCTTGGAACGGGATTCAAATGAATGTGAAGTCAGATATCTTGGCAACTCATTCGCATTCACACCCGATTCCAGCAACAAATCGATCAACGGCTGCTGGCGGCTACGAATTGCCGCCACCAGAGCTGCAGACGATACTCGAGCTACCAGTGGTAACAAGAATTCGACGAGCTCTTTATTGCCCTTGGCGCAAGCGTGAATCAAAGTGTAATCCATTGTGCGCTCGTATGTGCCAGGGAAGACTTCTTCGATTTTAGATCTTGGCCAATCACATAACACGCTCTTGATGATCTGTGTTGCTGTGTTGTTATTAAGGTATAGGGCAGTGCAAGCGAGAATGGGCAGATTGGGATCCCATGAAGTTTGCGGCGTGTATTCCGGTAGAACTTCAGGATCCTGGAAATAAAGTTGGTACGATGCACGTGGGATGTGAGCAAGCAGCAGCTCCGCGCGCGCTTCATTTACATGTAACATTGAGTTCTGAACGATCCACCACTCGGGCTTTGCACCTTTTTCCAATAGCTGTCGTACGAAGCCGAGGGGAACAGAGTTGGGGCAAAAGCACTCCTTCATCAGGTACCGAAGGGCTGGCGTGGAAGCTGCCCCTGCTCTGAGTAGAACTTCAGCAGTTTCTAGGCATCTTCTTGGAATCCTCGGCTCTCCTTGCTTGGGATGCCAATACCACGTTAATGCCGCTACAATTGGCATACGTGAAACCTGGCTGCTTGCAGTAATAGTTTTGTTGACATCAATAGCGTATGAAGGGCCATGGGTCATCCTCAATAAAAAGCCAACTGCTTGAGCGTTCTTACTCCAGACAGCAGCACTGAAAGCGTTGTCTATAAATGACCGCACAGCGAAAGACGGGTGTGATATGGCGAGTCCAAGAACACTGGAATAAGTCTCCGAAATCGGCAATGCAGGCAAACGCGAAAGTCCAGCAAAACCGTTGATGGCGGAGTATAGAATAGCTCTATGGAATGGGGACTCAAGTAGGCTGCTTGCCGTAAGCGAGGAAGCATCGAACATACTGACATAACCAGGCCCTTCATGCATGTTGTCTGGTAAAAGCGAATCTAGGCTGTCAACGAACTTGTTGAATTGGTGATTTCGAATCAATCGTTCGTGTCCCAAAAAGTCCTGGATTATCTGCGCAATGCTGGCTGTGGATGTAATTTCCCGAAAGACGGAGGTACTGCTCTGTCCGCGATGTCTTTGTGTAAGCTCAAGCACTTGGGTACTGCTGTAGCAAGACTCGTACATAAGATAGCCCTGCTCGCTTCGGCCCATGGACGTAGTGCGGAAGTTCCGAATATGTTTCTCTAATAGCAAAAAAGGTGAATCTTCGAGCAACTTGAAAAGGGACGCATCGACATTGCCTTCTATTGTGGACCAGGTCAATGACTCTCCTGTGAGCAAAAATGGTGACCTCGCTGCGTCAGCGACTGGTAGGAGTAACTCTTGTGAAGAGGGAGAGAGCGTGAAACCCCTTTCCATTCCTAGGACATTGAATATCTCACTGGAACGATAGTCGGGTAGACGAGGTGAGTTGTTCCTCTCATTTGCTCCTGCTAGAGTGTCCTGAATTGGATTTAAGAAGGGTTCCACATGCTGGGGAGGGCAGTACGACTCGACGTTAACCACGTTGTCTGTTGGCCAACGAAGTGGCAGAGCATTGTTGAATGATATTGCAGGGACATGACTTCGAGTTGAGTCTTTATCGATAGAGCTCTGTCTTGGATGGTGCACAAGTGAACTGTTTGATGGCGTTGATATGTCATCCGTTGCCCGAGACGCTGTGTCTATTATGGGTGATGATGGTGTCGCATGTAGTGTGGTTTGACTGGACGCATCCCCTTCACGGTATGGGGACCACTGTCCATTTGGGGCAAGAATCTCCAAAGTGAAACGCGGGGAATCCCAAAGAAACGGGCCTTGATACCTGTTAGTCGTATGTTCTAGTTAATTAGGAGTACTGATAGAGGGATGATATACCAAGAAGTGATCCAGCTTTAATGGATGGAGTAGGCATCGCTCTCGAGTAACGGCGACGTTTTTGCTTAATTTTATCAGCGCTGACAAGGCTGCCAGCCAACTTGAGCCGGGATTCCACGCCTCCATACTTGAGGTCATCCATTTTGGCGATAATATGCGCCCACTCAGAGCGCTTGAGATTCTTTGGCATATCCCATCGCCTGATCTGGGCCTCATACTGCGAAAGGCTGCTCAGAAATTTGAGTCATTGCCACATTTCAATCGGGAATGGAGTCTCACCTTGCGCAGAAATTGTGCACATCTCTCATGATTTGAATGACACTTGGCCCGCCATTCTTGCTTTGCAACGGAAGCTTCCTTCGATGGTAGAGGTCTATGAAGGCATCCTTGTGACGGTCCCAATCATGTTGGGAGATGGAGATTGGTATCTCTGCCATCCTTGAGAACCGTGGCTCTTCTATTCTTTCTCTTCGCGCTGAATTGAATCCAAGACACGAGGGAAGGCTGGAATATCTATATCAAATATCGGGTTGAGAGTGTCAAATTAATCCGATATCTAGAAAACAGCTAGCGAGAATACTTCGTCAATTTCTAGAAATTGACAAATATACCCAGTTTTCAAAGGATACACATCTCGGCGGGAATGTGAGAGAAGAGGTGGTAAGGCTTTGGCTACAGGTCCTGACTGAACAAAATCTGGTGCCGCTTCACCGAAGTATTGCACTCATGTTATTGGCGACAAAACCTGCGGATAGGCAAAACCTGCGGATGGGCAAAACCTGGGGTGGGCAAAACCTTGGGGGTGGGCAAAACCTGGGGTTGGACAAAAAAAAAAAAAAAAAAAAACCTGCATCGCTAATCCTCTTATGGTGTGCTCCAAGGTCAGATTCTGCCAACGTATCCCCAATATCATGGCGTGTTCTGATTCGCCGAACAGATCGTTTTGCATATGGCAGGAATATCTTCAGACGCCAAATTCCCAGCTGCGGTGATTGAATGAAGAAGCCCTACACTAAAATTTCGCAGTTGATGCGAATAGAGGTCGCCTTCGAACATCTCTCTTATTAGAAAACAATAATCACTGTAAGTGGATATTGCGCCGACATATGCCGCTTAGAATAATGTATGTCGGCGGCTACCAAGGAAAGCCGCAATTAGTTATACAAAACCTGGAGCACAAAACCTGACGGAAGAGAACCGTGTGAGAATATCGCAACAAAACCTGTAGTTACCGAGAATGGTTCGTTGTATCATGACAAGAACATGCTGCCAAAACCTGGCATACTACGAACATAAAAGTAGAGTGATGGCCTGGATAGATGGGCAGGCTTTTCCCATCAACTTCTCAACTATCTTCTCTCGTGAGGCCACGAGAACTTCATACTCAAAGCTTCTTACTTGAAATTAACTCAAGTGCAGAGTTCCCAATTGCGCATACCCCCTCTAGTCCCTTATTCAGACTCTTACGGTTCAAGCATTGCCACAAGAAGGCCACAACGCGACATTACCATGAGTACCCAAGATAAGGACACTAAGGAAATCCAGAATACTGAGTACGGACCTTTACCTAATATACATTGTATGGAATAGGACTGATAGTAAAGCATTGCTACAGTCATCGTCAGTCTTCCGCGATGATGCAGTATTACCTCCATCAAGACGAGACTGTAAGCGAGTACATCGCCATGGGCGGAACCCTCACCAAAGACGCAAAGAAGAAGCGTACCAAGCAGCGTACCAGAAGGCAAAAAGAAGAAATTGTCAATATGGAGCGTCAGTTGAAACACCAGAATTAGTCTTCTGACGATTTGATTAAACAATAGTTCTGATGGCTTACTGTGGTATTCTGTGAGGGATCCTGCGGGTAGAGATGGAAATAAACTAATAGGCATTAGAAATTCAAATATATAAGATGCTTAGGAATCAAAATTGTAATCATTTCCATATCATTATGTGGCAGCAAGATTGACTATGTTTGAGAGGCATCTACCAACTCTCGACCACTCATTCCACAGAAATGTAGGACCCGCATTTCCGGCGTGGAACCCCGGGGCGCTTAGCTTGGGTTGGCGCCTCCTCCGCCCGTCTATCTACATCTACCCGTCATCTATCGGGGCTCCCTCAACAGCGTCTCTGAATGGTTCGCAATTTTATATTTTTACACGACGACTACAACTGATAATTGAATCTCGAAGGCCGACTTGCGTCAAAACCATGGAGCCGTTCGCGGGCGTTTCGAGCGAACATGGCAGCGGCAGCTTCTCATCAGCAGATCCGGCCGGCGTTACACTTCTCATTGCCGATGGATATGGGCGACCTGTATATAAATGTCTTTCATTTATCCACTGAATATGCGACATTGGAACAATTGAAGCTAATTGAGAGGTGTATTTCTGGCAGATATATGGCAGAATGTGTGCAATATTACACCAGCCCGTCAAGATAGTCGAACATGGACTCGAGGCAGTCAACGCTTACAAACAAGAGCCAGAGCGGTTGCGTTACATCCTTTTGGGTTCGTTTTCCACCAGTATTTCCCCAACTTACGAACACGACTGATTCAGCTGTACCTAGATATCCACATGGCGGTCATGAGCGGCCTCGGGGCCGCGCGAGAGATCCGAAAGTTTGAAGAAGCCCACAACATCAAGCCGGCCGTAATTATAGGACTGCGGATGAGGTGGCCACAAGACGCATTACCAGAGTGTCTCGAGGCCGGGTTCGACGCCATTACCATGGGACCCTTGAGCACTGATTTCTTCCGCGAGTTCCTCTGTGGCCCGCCCGAGACCAACCTCTTTGTCCAGTACGGCTGCCTCAGCCAAGAAGAGCAGCGATGGCACGCACAACGCTATCGCCGAGCCCTCGCGAGTCCCGGAGCGTACTTGCAAAAGAAAACTGATTATACCAGACGCCGAAGGTGTATTTATCGGGCGGCTTTTCTATGTACATCAGATACCTGTATGCACCGGCCCCTCCCGTCCGTTACCCAGTGACAGAGGATACGGACGAGACATGGGAAAGTCATTTTTAGCGTTTTATAGACACTTTACAACCGTATTAATGATCGGCTCATTCTAAAAACTCCTTTATCTCGTGTGGTCGATGTCCAGGTTCAAAGATGACCCTTTCATTATGTGAGAATTCCAATGAGCCGTAAGACTTTTCCAGCGAAGGACAAGTTTCTGAATCACTCGCTTTGTAGTGCATCACTGTTGATATTGGTGGCTGTCGTTTCATGGTGACTGAAATAAAATTTTGATTGTTGGACGAACCAGACTTTTTGTTGTCTGCTGTATAATCTACAAGAAGCTCGTCGGTGGAACGCTTTCTAAACAAAACCCGGGTTTAATCATCATCTTCCTCTTCTTCATCCTCATCCTCGTCTTCAGATGATTCGTCCTCTTCATCATCCTCTTCGTCTTCCATGTCGACGTCTTCATCTTCGTCGTCGTCGTCATCCGCGACACCATTGGCTTGCAGAGCCTCTTGCTCTTCCTCCTTGCGCTTCCGCTCATCTTCCTTGCGGGCCTGTTCCAACATCTTGGCCTTTTCAGCACCTGCCTTCCTTTGGGCAACGACATAAGCGCCAATCGGGGTCTTCTCCCATTCAAAATCCTTGAGGAAAGCATCTACTTGCGACCTGTCGCGGGGAGCAAAGTCGACCTTCGCACGCTTGCCCTCAATGAACTTTGTGTTGGTTTCGAGCTTCTGCACGAGGAGCACGAGACCGGATCGAAGCTTGTTATTAGTGTTGCCGCCAGTCTTCTTGCGTGACTGCTTGAGCCATCGCTTCAGCATAATGATCACGGGCAGCGCAAACTCCGGGAATGCGATATTTGTTGACCAAAGCACGAAATACTCGGAGAATAGCTCAACGACCTGGTCACCAACACCATCTTGGTACACTCTTGTCCTGAGGTAGGTCTTTGGTGCCTTGTAGTTGACATGGAAGTCCAGAGGCTTGATTGTCGCTGCCTTTGGCGATTTCCGCATTTCTGCTGAGTTGAGCACTTCTAGAAGTGCAGAAGCAAGGGGGATGTAGGTTCCAGTTGACCTGGAGATACGGAGGAGTGACCGGGTCAAGTGGAAGCGCAACGGGAAGTAAATGGCGGTAGGAATAAGTCGCATGGCTCCCAGAGTAACCTGAACCAATGGGTAGACGAGTAGCTTGAGCTGGGACTCCTTGCCCAGCTCACTCTCCCGGAGAGAGTTGCAGTGCTCTGCCAAGACGTAAGACCAGAAATCTAACGAATGCACATATTGCCAGTTGTAGACATTCCTGTATGCGTCGTTCTTGTTGTGTACAATGCTGTTGCGCAAGTGAATGGCAAGTTGGCGAATGAAGCTGAAGGCTGTGGTGTAGCCAATGTTTTGATCAATACCCCAAAGTTCAGCTGCCGAGTTCTTCATCAAGTTGATACCCTGAATAGTGTTGCTGTTGGTGACACGCGAACCTGAGATCAGACCCTGGTAGGTGGCCTTCAGCACGGCCTCACGAATTCCCTTGTCACCAACGACAACCAGCTTGCGCAGGACCAGGAAAGCTGTGATGCGTGTGGTTTCGCTGCTCGTGGATTGGCTCCAAAAGTCAACCACTGTCTTGATGAGGTTCTTGAGAAGTTTCCTGAAACTCAACAGGTAGGGCACGAGAGGCTCAAGAGCAGCCAGTGTAAGCTTCAGCGTAGCATCATCGGACAAGGTGCCAAGCAGGTGCAGGATTGCTGAAGTGTATGATTTCAGAAGTAGCGACAGAACCTTGAACTTCTTGGAATCTGTCGGTACTTGCACTTTGCCTCCTGCTGTCTCTTTAATGGGGACATGGTGCTGCAGAACCTCCGGGATTTGCTTCAGGGCGACAATGAGGATATCGTGGAATGCTGCCGGGCTTGAAATCGTGTATCGCTGGGTTGTTCGGTTTTCCTCGTCGGTCTCGTTGAGGTGTGCAGCAGATCGGAAAGCCAGGACAACTTGTCTCGCCGCTCTCAGAGAGTAGGTCTCGTCGAGGGACTTCTTCCACTTGGCAACCATGGCCTGTGTCAACTCATTGCTACCCACTTCCTCTTCCTCGTCTTCAGACTCGTCCTTCTTGGCGGCCTTCTTCTCCTTCTTCCGCTTCTTCTTGGGCTGCTCCTCTTCGCCGGCGCTCAACTCGTCGACCTCGGCCAGATCGGCATTGTCAAATTCTAGAGCTTCCGGATCGTTTTCCTGCAAGAACTTGTAGAATTCTGGGTCGTCCTTTGCCAGCGCATCCATGGCTTCTTTGCTCATGCCGACATCTTGGTCATCTTCGTCGCCGGACTCGTCGCTGTCGTCGTCGGCTGGTTTCTCATCGTCGGAGGGAAGCTCGGAGCCACTCTCGTCGTCGGAGGCAGGTGCATCCCGCTTCCGCTTGCCCAGCTTCTTGTCGGCCTTCTTTCCTGGCTGCTTCTTGTCGATAATCTCGAAACCGCCGCCAAAGAAGTCATCCACACTCATCTCGCCTACATTGGCGGTCGTAGACTTGCCCTTGGCATTCTTGGGCTCCTCGCCCTCGGCAGGACCCTTGAGATACTCGGCATCGCTGGCGCGCCTAGACTGCTTCTTGTTCTTAACTTGCTGGCGCTGCTTGATCTTTGCAGCAGCTTTTCTCTGGTCCAAAACACCCTTGAGATGTTTCGTCTCGAACTTCTTGGTCGCCTTGAAGTTCTTCTTTGCGCCGGCCATTTTGTGAGAAATCGACTGCTAGCTGCAGTGGTGGGCGATTCTCAAAAATGGTGTTGCGATATGAGAGAGTGAAGGGACCCTCCAAAAGTTGGTCTGCTCTCTCCAATTGTCTGCCGCTTTGCTCAAAAAAAGTTCAAAAATTTCGGGCTTATCGTTATCAGTTTCAATGAGCTAGTCTATGATGGGCTTAGATACAGGTACGTACCTAAGCCCGCAATTGACATGAGGCCCGCATCGGGTGTTGACCCCACCATCCATGTACGTACCTCTTCGTGGTTGGAACTTCAATGTTCTCCATTGATGCCTCTCATGCTATGGACGCTGCCTTTCGGACTGGACAGTTACTTCCAACGAACATCATACAACAACCACGTCCACTCGCGTTCATCCTGCCGCTCGCTTATTCAAGGATCACGTATACAACGAACGGATTCTGAGCCCAACAATAACGGACAAGAGTTACATTGATACATCATGAATTCACGACAGGCATATGCGCCCACACCTCACAGTTATGTGCCACATTCAAACCTGTCAGCCACCATTGACTTAGATCAGGTAAATGGTTCATAATCGTGTATCGACTTGCAGGGAACTCATACGTAAATAGGAAGTCAAACTGGCAGAGAATCGAGCTGAGCGGGATGTGCAAGACTCACTAGCTGAGATATTTTCAATCATTGTCACGCTCGACGAACTCGAGAAGGCATTTCTCAAGGATGCAATTCCCGAAGCCGACTACACTGAGATATGTGAGCGCTCGCTCAAGCAGTACAAGTCTATTCTCGCAGATGAGACTGTGGCCAAGCGCTTCGTAGGCCTGGAGGAATTCAAGGCCGAGTTCGACATGGAAGTGCCCAGGGCAACAGAACGCCTCAAGGTCGGCATGCCGGCCACGGCTGTGGACGCTTCAGCCGGTGTTGCCCCCACACCTGCTGCAAACACCAGCAACAACTCTGGCGCTCTTATCCTAGAGGCTACACAAGACTTTATTACATTCCTGGATGCTCTCCGGCTAAACCTCCTTGCCAAGGATCAACTTCACCCTCTATTGACTGATGTGATCCAAAGCGTCAATAAAGTTACGGATCGAGATTTCGAGAACAGGGGCAAGATCATCCAATGGTTGATAACGTTGAACCAAATGAAAGCTACCCAAGAGCTGAGTGATGAGCAAGCAAGAGAGCTGGAGTCCGATATCAACGCCGCCTACCTGGGATTCAAGAATGTCCTTTCTTGAGGTGGACCGATTGGTGACGAAATAACTCCGAATCATGGAATGGACAAAATAACCGAGAACAAGTACAGCTACAAACAGCATAATCACGTCGTGCCTCGACATTTCTCTCACAATATATCCGTTGGCAAGGGGCTCATCTGTGAGCACGCCAAGCTAGTGGCTACGAATATTCTACATCACTCCTGTTCGTCTTTTGTAGTGCAATGCCGCAAATGGCATAAATGCTACAAAAGACAGAATATGATACCACCTTCTGGGCTGTCAAGATTGCGCCATTCGTCCGATATATATATGAAGACTTAAGGTCGATCAATGATGCACCTAAGCGCTCTGCCTCATCATTTCTTATTACACGTGCGTCCAGGATGAAAGACTGACAGCTTGTATACTCTAACTACCCTTTCCCGACTCAGCCCAGGCCCTTTGAAGTTTCACGAACCTTGGATGATTCCCGAGTACCCCTTCGCCTGTGCTCTTGTTCTCTGAGCCCCCGAACTTCCTCTCGAATACACTCAGCGCCGCCTTCCTCGTCGTGAAATACATACCCGGCTCAGCTCCTGGGACAGGAATTGACATAAATCTTTCATGGCTAGGGGCATCCAATACCCATGCCAGACCACGCTTCCTCATACATCCGAGCTCATTCTGAATGATGCCGGCCCTGCCAATTTGGTAGGCCTCGTCGCGACCTAGCTTAGGCATCCCTGGGACTTGCGAGCCATGTGGCGGAACGATTCGCACGACTGTCGACTGGCAAGTTTCGGGTTGAAGTATGTCCGAGTCGTCCAGCCAGTGGAACAGCAGGCTGCCCGAACCCAAAAACGGGCCCCCCGGATTGATCTCAATGAGCTTGAGCTCAAAATCCGAGGTTCGAGCCTCGGCATAGACATCCAGAGCGCACGAATCGAACTCGAGCGAAGGACGAATTTCTCGCCATAGTGCTCGGGCCTGCCAGACCAGACGGTGCAAAGCGTCGTCGGGGAGGTCGTAGTTGTGGGTATGAAACCGAGTCTGGCTGATAGCCACGACCTGATCGCCGTGGATGAAACAGCGCCACTCAGACAGCTTGTCAATATTGGCGTAGGGGGATAAGAAGATCTGGCTATCAGCGATCACCTCTTTCGGGTCGCTCGATGCCTTTGTTAGCAGGCTGATGAGGCTTTGAACTGTCCGCTTTGACGACACGATCTTGACAAGCGCTTCGTGGACACTGTAAACAGGCTTGAGATCCCCGCCGTCGGCGTCCTTGGGCGAGCAGTGGCTCATGCGAACGAAGAGACCACCCTCGGGAAGAGGAGCCGGTAAAGGCGGGAATTCGTCGCTAATTCTCTTCAAGCTCTCCGCAATGGCTTTATCGTCAACGAGGCGGGCCCCGTACTTGGAGCGGGCAGCCACACCCAGCAACTGGTCCAATTGCTCCCTGCTGGGTCGCAGCACCATGAGGGGCCGCCGGAGCATTCGTTGGGCAACGGCAGGCGTCATGACGCGCCCCATGTTGAACTCGTCCACTGCGTCCTGGCGGCAGCGGAGGAATATTGGTGTAAGGTAGCCCGTCTGGGCCAGCCAGGGGGCTAAGGCATGGTGATTGTAGGAGTTGAGGCGGTCGTCTGCCAAGGTGCGCAACGGCATGCGTTGGATGACGATGGGTTTCTCGTCGGTAGTCATGATAGTAGTCTTTGGACGATTATAGGTGTTAATTGTCTTGCCGTGGGCGTCGATGGACCACTGGAATATTGCACCTTGAATAGCTCATATGGCTGGCATAGAGAGTCTTTTTCAATTGATATTGTGACCATGTTTTGGTGTTGACTCAGTCGGCCAGCGTATACTCCGTATGTACCCCCACTGCCCATTGGATACACACTGGAAACCAGGCAGACGCCTAGCTGCTAGTCGGGAGTCCGTGGATCCTACTCTTGGTCTGTGGGATGGACTCCTTCGGCCCCAGCTTGCAGTCGCCAGATTGCAGCCGTGAATTTGACCTCACCAGTAGGTCGAAAATTATATTCTGGTATTGTCTCTTCATACATCGAGTCTGAAACTTTTCGTGATAACTTTCAAAGGATGGGCCATGCACAAAGGCAAATACGTCTCGTAAGCCGTGGTGGATCATTTGTCTCTGAGCCTCTGTATGTTGCTTAGTATATTTCGTATACTTCGTACGTCTGCATATAAGAACTAACCGATTATTAAATGACCAGAATGTAGCCAGTTCCCTCCTAAGATTTTATCATACGTTCTCATCTGTGACTCTCTATGATCGATTATAAGAGAAGACAACGGGAAAAGTGGCTCGTGCTTTTCGGCGCTTACCCTTCAGAGCAAGGGGGGCCGCGTCACCCGTTCAATTCCCTTATCACTTCAGCCTGAGCGAGCATGTAGAATCCCTTCCTTCATTTACAAGAATCAGAATGTTATCCACTGGTTGGATCTTTCTTGTACAGTCTCATTAAGCGAATGTATATTGCCATGCCAAGATGTGGGCAATCAAACAATGTGGAGCTGCATTTGCAACTCTACTATTACTAGGCCCCGTCGCGGCGACTACTGAGCAGCAGAAACCGCTGCTAGGCAGTCATGTATCGCAGGAAGCAGCCAACAGCTTTGCTTCATCGACCTCTCCATGGAGGCTCAACTTTTCATCCACAGCGCCGTACCTATTCTCATCCGTCTCGTCGCTATTGCAACAATGGGGAAATACATTCTTCCCGAACGGTCATAACATTGTGCCGTGCGAGATACCAGCTTACACTTTGTTCTACCATGGCCGGCTCGATGGCGACCAGCCTCCCAGTCCGGAATGGTTGGCCTTTGATATGTATGGCGATCACAGCTTTCATCATGATTCGTCGGGTGCTAACACGGCCTAAACAGAGAAATGTCATATGGAATCATGGGAAGCACAAGAAATTCGCACATGCTCACTTACCAAACGACAAAGCCCGTAAAGGCATTGTATTTTGATGGCGAGTCAGCCACGCTGATGGGATTGGGTCAAATGGATACGCAAATGCTTCACGTATTCGGCAACATTACAGGCCCACCTCATGACGGCTGGGGACTGTATCTGGAATACGCCCGTGCTACTGGACTCTGCGATTGGCTCGAGTCGGCAGGACTCAGAGGAGAGGGCTGGGGCTATGAGGGCGTCGTTCGAATGAACGCCGGCTTCGAGATGATTTGGTGTGATTTCACGAGCCCGAGCCTGAGGCTGCTAACACATCTCAACGTTACGGCGCCTCAGCTTCCCAAGGAAAAACAAGATGATCGGGTAGCTGCGAGGAACGCAAAGTCGCAGGAAAGTTCATACTATCCCCTACCGCCATTGCCAACCCGAACCGATCATTCGACAGATCCTACAGACCCGCCAAGGCCGCCCAACTGGCGATGGGAGATTGACCGAGAGCCTTTTCTCAGGTCACAGGCCTGGGGTTGGTTTTCTAGTGCCACTTACCATTACGGAAAGTCGAGGCAAAGCCCTGGCCTTGGCGAAGTCCGAGCAAAAGCCAACAACTGCGGCATCATGTCGTATTACTCACCCCGATTGACCAACCTGACCCACGTTCGGGCTGTGAGCGAGCAAGAGCTGTACAACTTGACGACGCAGGGCCACTGGAAGGGTGAAGGCCCAGAGGGAAACAGAACAACAGGCCTGGCTGACCTGAGAAGACGTCGACGTTACCACCATCTCGGAGATGTATCGAGCGAGGAAGCTCTCTTTATGCGTAAAAGCTCTGAGCGTACTCTAAAGAACCTCGTAGAGGGTAGAACCGAGTGTTCAGGGGCTGATTGGGTATACATCAGCAATGAAATCGCCCAAAACACTGGAATCCACCTCAAGGAGATGACACAGCTGCTGGACTCATTCTCTCAACATGCTGATAATGAGACAGCTGTTGAGTCCTGGATGTCCAGCATGCGAGCTCATAGCCACTCCTTTTATGTCGCGTTCCTGGAGTATCCGACGACCCCCGACTCAAGCGATTGGACCATCGAGTCTCAGCTCTATGCCCAAACTTATTCGCGTTGTCGTTACCGGTATACGCGTCTAATGGCACCCAGCGAAGGCATCAATCTCAGTCCGGAAGAGGAGGATCTGCGCTGGGCCGTCGAAGAAACCTATGGTGCAATCTGTTCTGTCCTGTTGACTATAGGCTTCCAAATTGAGGGTCTCTGGGCTGAAGATTTCAATAAGGTCGAGAGGAATGTGCAATCTCCTGCGGTATTCCAGGAACGCTACACGCAAGCTGCTCGTACTTGGGACAATGGCCTCCAAGAGCTCATGGCCTGGCTGGGTTGGGAAGATGAGTTCACAGGGTGCTCTGAAGTTTGTCAATGGGACGAACGCTGCTATATCCCTATGTGGCCACTGATGGCAATGGGCGGTCCTGGAGGACGAGGACCTCCTAGAAGGGGCAATGGAACATTTCCAGGTCCACATTATCCTCCACACGGCGGCTATGGTGGTTACGGCCCGTACGACGGTCCACCGCATCGGGGGCCCGGCGGCCCACCAGGCGGATCCGACCGGAAGCGACCCAGAGGCGGTGGCCCGGGGTTTATGGAAGACGAGACGGAATTATGGGAACCAACGTGTGCCAAAGCAACGCACTTTATGCGATCTTAAGACTATCTAGACGTCAGAATTCCTTTTCTCATACACGTAGATGATACCCCAAGCAAGAGCACACGAGTTTAGAAATACATTTCTTTAAAGCTTCAGGTTGTTGGGTTCCCTGGAAGCTGTTGCTAATCCATCATGTTGTTGCTTCATCTGATTCGACATGTCCTGCCAAGGTGCTTGTGCGGTAGCCGATTCACTGACTAGCCAAGGTGCTTTCCAGTTGGAGAGCAGACAGGCTTTGCGGGTTTCGACCACGTGGGCAGGTTAGATGTGCTGATCCAGAATCATCTAGGTATACTGGAAATCTTCATGGCGATTGTATCAATTCTCAAGGTGCGGTGATGAAGGCCCTCATCGCTTTGACGGCATCACCTTCATGTGACTTAAGCAGTTCAGTGGCCTTGACCTTAGTGAGGTCCAACTCGTTGACCTTTTAGACAATGAATGTTAGTCTTTCTGTGTCCGTGCCTTGCCTTGCATCCTTCCAAACCATACAACCATGAGTCCGGGTCAGAACATACCAGTAGCGCAACATCGGCCGCATCGACCTTGACCTTCTTCACCTCCGTCTTGGTTGCAGCAGCGCCGCCCAAGCTTTGCATGGCCTTCTTGGCAGCATCCTGGTCTACCTGAGCCGAGCTGGATCCCTCATCATTGGCATCGAGCCTCGACATGGCGGCGGCAGCCTTGCGGTCCTCCGCCGACTTGGCCTTGGCCTGGACCTCGTCCTCGACGTCGCCCGTCGTGGCACCCTCAACGACATTGGGGGGTTGGGGCTCGGCCATTGTGTATGTGAGAAGCGGACGTGGGGGTCGTATGTGATATCGAAGTGGGAGTTGACCGGGATCGTGCGTAATACGGGTTACTGTTGGTTCGCTGGGTTGTTGCTGATGCAGTTCGTGGCGTGTGAATAGACGGAAAGTGTGGTGATGATGCTTGAGCAAAGGTGTGGAAATGCAAGCAGCTGTAGTGGGGCTTACTGTGGTGCAAGGTTAGGTAAGTTATGGGTAGCTTACTAGCCTTGGCGGGGTTACCCTTGGCTTTACGCGCGCCCTGGGAGCACCAAGATTACGGCGCACTCGAGCTGGGACAGGGACCTAGCCCACAGTGAGCTTCAGTGGGTACATGACACAATCTGTGGGTAGATGTGCAACAAGGTATTTTATACTCTCATCTCATTTTACCGACACAAGACCGTTGACTCATCTGTTTGTTATATGAAAAGCCCGTCGTCCTACATCAACCGTTTGTCTGATGTTCTGCTTTCTTGCACATAAAATTTTTCCATTCACCCTTGATCTCTACACCGGGGAAAGTCAAGTCCGTTTGTGATTGTATCTCTAGGCCATTCTGAGATTTGTATAAAATTCAGGCCACCTCTTCATTTCATATTTCCCAGACTCATCGCCGTCCTCTTCTTGGTCTCCTGTGCCAGATATATTGCACCTATATTGTAGCTTCACAAGTGCCATTGCCACACCCTTGAACACTTCAGAACATAAGGAGCCTTCAAAATTTCAAAGAGCAAACGCAACTGCAGCAGAGTTGCCTTTTCCCTTCTTTTTTCGACCGCCCACACAGTCTAGTGTATCGCCACACCCACAAGAGGAGTCACCAAAATGGCGTCCACAAACGGAGTGCAAGCAAATATCCCCATCAAGACAGCAGACAACTGGAAACCCGACTCCTGGAGATCCAAGCCCATCAAGCAATGTCCCGAGTACCCGGACATCAAGGCATTGCACAAGGCAACCGCTGAGCTTGACCAGCTACCTCCAATTGTGCATCCCCACGAGATTGAAAAGCTCAAGCAGTCGCTCAAGGAGGTAGCCGAGGGAAAGGCCTTCCTTCTGCAAGGTGGTGACTGTGCCGAGCTCTTTGATTACTGCCGCCAGGATGCCATTGAGTCAAAGCTCAAGCTTCTGCTGCAAATGAGTCTGGTGTTGATTCGCGGCACCAACAGAAAGGTGGTGAGAATTGGCCGCATGGCCGGTCAGTACGCCAAGCCGAGATCGAGTCCCATGGAGACGGTCGATGGAAAGCAGGTCCCATCTTTCAGAGGAGACATCTTGAACGGATTCGATCTGAGCGAGAGAGAATTGGACCCGCAAAGACTAGTAAAGTAAGGAGCGCTCGTATACACAGGAAAAGCTTACCGTGCTGACACTCTTACCCAGGGCTTACAGCTACTCGGCAGCAACGCTGAATTGCATCAGAGCCGCCATCTCTTCCGGCATTGCCGATCTGCACCGGCCCATGAACTGGGAGCTCGGCCACGTCCAGGACGAGGAGCTCAAGGCCAAGTACTCGGAGTCGGTCGGCTTCCTGACCGAGGCCCTGCGCTTCATGCGCACCATTGGCGCCGACAAGGCCCGCAACCTCGAGACCGTGGACATTTACACGAGCCACGAGGGCCTCCTGCTCGAGTACGAGCAGAGCCTGACCCGGCTGCTGGCGGTGCCCCGCTACCCGGCCGAGGGCGAGACGCAAAAGCACGAGTACTACGACACCTCTGCGCATTTCATCTGGATCGGCGACCGCACGCGCCAGATTGACCACGCGCACGTCGAGTTCTTCCGCGGCATCGCCAACCCCATCGGCGTCAAGGTCGGCCCCACGACGCCCGTCTCGGACCTGCTCGAGCTGCTGCGCACCATCAACCCGTCCCGCGAGGTCGGTAAAGTGACGCTCATCACGCGCTACGGCGCCGCCAAGGTACGCGAGCTTCTGCCCGCGCACATTCGCGCCGTCGAGGGCAGCGAGTACCGCGGCACCGTCATCTGGCAGTGCGACCCCATGCACGGCAACACGCGCTCCGTGAGCAGCGGCATCAAGACGCGCCGCTTCGACGACATCTTCAGCGAGCTGCAGGAGACCCTCGCCGTCCACAAGGAGGAGGGCAGCTACCTGGGCGGCATGCACCTCGAGCTCACCGGCGACGCCGTCACCGAGTGCATGGGCGGCAGCCAGGGGCTCGACGAGCAGGACCTGTCCACCAACTACACCAGCCACTGCGACCCGCGCCTCAACGAGAAGCAGGCCCTCGAGATGGCCTTCCTTGTTGCGGACCACTACCTCAATGAGAGAAAGGTGAACGGCGCTGTCCCGGACCAGCAATAAGGCCTGATGTCACTTTTGAAAAGTTCCAAAAAGTTGAAAGGGTGCCAATATCGGAAGGTGAATTGAGTGGATTCTTTCGAGAAAAGCAAAAGGCGTAGGCGTTTTTATTTAAAGGACAGAACAAAAAAAGTTGCGGATATACACTTAGCCAGGAATCTACTATAAGCTCCTTAGGGGCACCACTTAATTGATTTCGTTCCACCGGACCTGCATGGATGGAAATCATTACAGTTGTAGCTTACTGTGAAAAGTAGAGACCATTCATATCATCTAGATATAGCGATTGACTTTGTTATACCAAATGGGACTATCAGTGACATTCTGTTGTCATGGGCCAAGTCGGATCACAACGGAGATTGAATTCAAAAGTCGTTTACCATGTGGATCCTTTCTTAGCATTAGCCTATGGAAATAATATCTTGCCAGATGGCATTGATGCTGCTTCTTCTATCTACGCATCAAATATCAGTGTCTCTACGATATTGCAAAGAGCTCGCATAGTCGCCAATCTCTCAATGCAAATGTGCCAACCAAAACCATCCTCACCATGAGCACTCAAAGTCTGAGGCTCCTGGCCGACCCCTTTTCAAGTCAGACAGAGATGACCTGAGCACCCTCAAAGGCATCGCCAGCCTCCAGCTTCTGCCAGCCCTTGACGGCACCGGCCTCGACGCAGATCATGTTCTTGTAGCCGTCCTTGGGCTCAAAGTCGCCAATGCTGTTGGCCTTTTCGATCCAGGGGTTCCAGACGACGACGTCCTCGAGGTTGTCACGGACGACGCTGTACTTGGTCTCGCCACCCTCGCTGACCACAACGGGCTCAGAGGGACCCTTGCTCGGGGTGTAGACACGGTCGACCTCGCTGGAAATGTTGATGGAGCCAGTCTGCTTGGCTGAGCCGCCGGCCACCTTGTCCACGTATTCGGAATCCTCGAGACCGGTGACGGTGACCTTGGAGATGTCATTGACGCGAAGGTAGGTGTGGAGGAGAACCTGGGCCTCAAAAGGCTGGTCGCCTTGGTTGGTCACAACCAGGCCAGTCGCAAGGTTGTCACTGGTCAGGGTAACGCTGTACTGCAGAGAAAAGGCATATGGCCACAGCTTCTTGGACTCATCGCTCAGGTTGTTCTGGCTCAAGCCAAAGTCGAGCTTGACAGAGTTGTCCGACTTTCCAGTCGACTCGGAGGTTGTCGAGCCCAGGAATTCCCAAGTCGAGTTGCGGGCGAAACCGTGTTGGGGGAGCTTGGAGGTGGCGGCGTGGTTGGGCGCTGTGCCAAAGACCTGTGTTACACAAACAACAAATGATTAGTACAGAGACTTTGGTCTCGTACAGCTTTTCCAGAAATTGGATGCGATTGGGGACAAATATGGAAGAAAGCTAATGATTGAAGGCTTACCGGGAAGACCAGGGGAATGCCACCCCTCACGGCCTTGCTGCCATCAAGCTTGGCGCCCTCGGACAGCCAGAGTCGCTCATTGCCTGCACGATCCTTCCAGCTGAGGACAGTGGCGCCGTACAACAGGACCTCGATGCTCTCTCCTGATGGAAGCACGGCGTTGACGCGTGTGTTATCGTGAGTAATGTTGACCTGGGCGGAAGGAGGCAGACCAGGTGTGGTCGCTAGAGCAGCGGGCTTGTTAGGACGGTCGACCATGTTGGGCAAGTAGAGTGTGTATTATTAAGAATTGGGGTCGACTTTTTGGCTCAGTTAGATCGGACGTTCGGGAGTGATTAGATCGGCGGTACAAGGTCCCAGGAACAGAGTTGCAATGGGCAGAAAGTATGAAGTAAGATATGTAGCTTTTTTGTTGTTTTGGTGACAATTTATCTGGGTTTGGGGCACTAGGTAGGTGCTTTGTTCGCCAGAGTTGAGCTCTCTGGTCGCAGCTGTGACGATGGTGGGGTTTTGGTGTTGTTTGAGGTTCGGCGGGGTGAAGTGGCGGGGGCCCCGTTGTTGCTTGTCCGGTAGTTAGATCCCTTGAGCTCAAGGTAGCGAACGATATGATGTACGGTTGGCAAGGGAATGCCTCCTTCTGATCATCAAGTTCAGATGAGCTGATCAAACGGGATCGGATATTTAATAATGCAGGTCTCTACCTAAACAACCGGCGAACATTGGAAGCTGGAATATCTCCGAGACAATTGGACTCTTCATCGAAGTCAATGGATTATGCAATACACGAGCCCCTGGCGCAACTAAGCCTAACATATGGTCGAGTTTGATCTGCTCAAACAGCTCTCGAAGTGCCCACAGCAGCGGGGTACACTAGGAGGCATACCTATCTACCTTTGTATTGTAATTGAGGACGTTTCGAACAGTTAAAAACAATTCATGATTAGTGTTATTTGAGCTAGGAGACTATCTAGAAATCATTCATTAGTCTGCTCCATTCATGAGTATCTCAGCTTTTGGACCATACATGAACAAACAGGAGTCTGGTTCAAACTCTACAAGCATCGAAGAAACGATTGGACCTCCTGGTCACAGACACAGCTTGCGCTCGGACGTCATGGTTCATGCTATTGATCAATTTACGTACTAACAAATCCGTACCGAGCATGGCTTTGCCCTATGCTAGCGCGTCCGTTCATATATTATTGGTATACTGTCATACTCCTAGCGCTTTCAGCCCACCACGAAGTAGTTCTAGATGCTGCGTATAAAAGTAGGATTTTGTTACTGACTCCTCTCCAAGCAGTATGACTCCCGGAATTATCACTGATTTTCGTGTCAGGGCAGCTCTTTCCGATGCAGGCATGAGTCTATTACTTATTCACAACTAGTGAGGCAGTGACTACGAGATAGTTGTAAGCAGACATTGAGTGCTCTCATAGATGATGGGTGGTCAGGCTGTACACCAGTTTCGTGTCATGCGTTATTGATTGGATACTCTGTCCCCAGTTCCCAATCGATAGGGCTGAACTTTTATATCTAAGAGCTCATAATGCATCTGTTGTCCTGACTATCTTGGTGTGAATTTGCCGGTAAACCCTGTAGCAATCGTGGAAGATATTCGAGGATATCCTCCTTTTCATTTATCTCATTTGCATCAGTCATACCTCGTATGGGGCCGGGCCCGCTGATATACCAGCCCCCTTCTTTTGAGAAATCTTCGAAGCAGCACAACTAGGTTAATTTGCAGAGAATTTTCATCCATCTATGCAGCATTTGTGCCACTGGTTATAGAATTCTGTTCTAGAGATATGCGTATGATCGACCTGAAGGATCACGAGTTCCGAGAATATAAGATCAACCTCTTGTCTCAACAACCGGATTTTGCTAGGCAGAAATATCAAGTAATCGTCTGTATGGTTTATCTTGCAAACCATACGATGGCTAGCCAGCGTGGTGGGCAATCTTACATGAAGAGTTTGGTCACGATCTGGCTCCATCAGGCTGGCATGCAACGTAATAAAAAGCAGAAATTCATTGCCTTATACCACATTTGATTGGCGTATTCATCCTTGACAATGCTTCTCTATCTACGCCCCGCTCATCCTGCAGTTGATCTAGTGGCAACTGTGAAATCAGTTCCAAGTCACCTCATGTCTGCCGGGCGATTTTGAAGGAAGTTACCCATCCACGAACTTCCTCATTTTTTCCTCCTATAATCACAGCATGAATATTGTACCATTGCCACTTTAAACGTGCCATTCGCTCCATCAGATTACGTGATAGCTTCCGGGTTATCACACCTTTGTCCAAGCAGTGATCTTTATGTTGGCGCGTTTTCCTTCCACCATTTTTTACTGGGAAGAAAATTTCTGCTACCGAAGTGTCAAAAAACATTTGGAAATAGGCTGGAGATGGAGTTCGGAGCCCCCCGTAACCGATCCTTCAATCTGACAAAGTTCAAAGCAGCAGCCAGGAGAGAGGCCAGAAAACATGCTGGGGCCGTCCCTCCTACGTTCCGTCGCACTTCGACAAATGAGAACTTAACAGCTGGAGATAACAGGCTCACTGAGCTTCCTGTGAGGCCTTCTTCAGCTCCAGAGGCCAGTAACCCTCGAGCGGTCTCTCCTGATTCTATGGTGATCTCTCCTGAGCCAATCTCTATTCACAATGAGAGGCCACTATTGAGAAGGCATACGCTTTCAGATAAAGAAACCTACACGGCTCCACAGCAAATTGAGGAGCAACGGGAGCCTCCTCGTCTGATATTCGGCTTCATACGTCATATTGAGCCAAAAGAAAAATACACGGTCGCCAATCAACTTCGTAACACAATCTTCAGTTCCTGGGCAATGTGGTTACTTCCCTGTGTCCCCGCTGGCATTATATTACATTTCAAGAAAGGAGACTCGGTCCCAACATTTGTTGTGAATTTCATTGCGCTCATCCCATTGAACTCTATGGCCGACTTGGCTTTGGATGAGATGAAACTCCGAGTGTCTGATCTTGGGAGGGGTTTCATATACATATGTACAGGGTATGGAACATAGAGACTATTCTCCCAATTATGTTATAAGCTGACCTTCCTCTACTTGTATTAATTTTGTACAGCTTGTGGGGTCAATAGTCTTGCTACGAGTCAGGAATACTGTACTACTACAAACATCTCTCATCGGTGGTCTACTCGCAAACTTGCTTCTTATCTTAGGATTAAGTGTCCTTGGCGGCGGGATCGGACGACAAACTCAGTTTTTCAATCGAGATGTTGCTCACACGAGCGCGAATCTGCTTTCCCTGGCAGCAACGAGTCTTCTCATTCCCACCGCTTCAAAACTCCTTGGACAGATAGATTCGCAAGACATACCAAAACAATCTCGAGGTACGGCATTTGTCCTTCTTGTCGTCTACGCCTGTTACCTCGTTTACCAGTTCAAATCACACGTAGAAGTGTTCCAAGAGCCGTCTCAAAAGGTCGAAAAAACCCCATTGAGGAAGAGAGCAAGTCTTAAGGTGTTAACGGTGTTGAAGGATTAATTCTAGCCGGGACAACAGTCGGAGCTGGCGCAGGAGGCTCTTCTATCAAAGATAAAGACCTCTACGAAAGTCCACTTGCACCTTCGCAGTTGAGAAGACATTTGAATGTCGATCAAGATGAAGAAGACGAAGAAGACGAAGAGAAAGCCACCATCCATGGTCATCTGGCTTTGGCAATGTTCGTTGCAGCCTCGACGCTATTGGCCCTCTGTGTCGACTATACAGTTAATAGTATCGATGCTTTGAGCACAGGAGCGAACCTGTCTCAGGCTTTCATTGGTCTTGTCCTTTTACCCATCCCAAATTGCGATTTAGGACCTATCAAGCATGCAAGAGACGATAAGTTGGACGATGCTATGAACGACACGATCGGGAAGTGTCTACAAACGGCCTTGTTCGTCACACCTTTAACAGTTCTCATCGCATGGGGCATGGGCGTCGACGAGATGACAATGGTTTTTGACGGCTTTGAGATTGTCAGCCTTTTTGCGGCCATCCTCCTTCTGAATCTCCTCATGGAAAGAGGAGAGGTAACATGGTAAGTACCGTGTGGTACTGAAACCTGCGGCTGGTGCTAAAGAATAACGTTTAGGATTCAAGGATGTCTCTTACTAGCAGACTGGGCGCTGGTTGCTATATCCGCTTTCTTTGCGAAGCAAGCCACGTCTGGATCATAGCAAGCCAAAAAGCTACAGCAAGCATGCTGGACCTAAACGCCGCTTCATTTGCCGTCTCAGGCTGTACAACGCATTTTATTGTATGATTTCCGGTCTAGAGATATCTACTACCAGAAACATGTCTGAATGATGCAGCAATTACCAGGTCAAAAGGGCCACGTTCCCTTTTCCGCACGCCATCCTAAGAAGAAAGAACCCAGAAAAATAATACCTTGAGCATGCAAAACCATAACTCCTCGCAAATGTGGTATCCGTCCTTGATATACAGAGTATGATGCCCAGTCGTGACTTTTTACAGTATACCCTTCTCTCAATGATTCATGTAACAATGCACACTACCCTCCTCGTTTCTTGTTTCTCATTTACGGCCCCGAAGTTCAGCACCGTATAACTCCCGTTTCATGTCCATGAACATATCCTCCACCTTGTTGACCTCATCTCGGGAAAGTGAGGTCGTTTGCAGTTCTGCGAGACCAGCTTTGAGGGCCTCCATTATTCTCTCCATTGGCGTTATTTCGTGTGTCGGTTTGGGGACTTCCACTTGGTCCACCATGGCGGCCTTGGCCGCATTTTCAATATTTCCTTGGGTTGTCATTCCCTGGTGTGACCCATCTGCGCTGGAATCAGCTCCCATAGCCGCAGATACAGGCTCCATCATATCCAGTTCTGCCGCTGCAGGTCCTTGTTCGGTATTCTGCGAGGCTTCCTGCACAATCTGCAAGTTCACAGCCTCGAGTTCATCTATCGACGTATCGACACCGTCGTGCGTATGCTCAAGCGGCACCTCTGTCGTTTCATCCACCTTACTTGCAAAAGATTCTTGCGAGGAGCTTGTCAGTCGTTCTCCACCAGAAATCTCGAATGGCTCCAGCGAAGCGCCTAGGTTCGGTGTCAGCTACTATTCCAGCCATGGTAGAAGGCATTGAAGGCTTACTATCATTGGCCTGCGTAAGTTGGCTGCTAGGCACCGCTCCAGCGCCCCGCTCTTGGTCCTGGCTTGATCTGCGTTTCCTACTGTTCGTTTCTTCCGGTGTGTCGGCCGTTCGCTTTCTCTTTCTCTTGAATTTGCGGCCAGCATCGTGTGACAGGCTATTTGAGGGTATACCTAGGGAGGTTGCTTCATTATCAGAATCCTTTGATCCTTTGGACGTGTTCGAATCAGCGCCGACTGTTATGCAATCGAAGACTGGAGAGCCGCCTCGATCGTTGGAGGGTTCCCCATGTTGAGTTTGTGGCAGCGTTTTCTCAGGGCCGTTTCGAAGCGGTGAGCACTTGCGCGAGTCGAGCTCGACAACCAGACGCAGTAGGCTGCGTTCATCAACATCGCTGGCGTCGAATGAGGGGTTATGAAACGGGACTGCCTTATCCGGCTGCACAGCTGCGGCCTGTGCAGCACGGGCCAGAGCTCGCTGGGCTCGAGGCGTCTGAGGCTCAGGGCTCGTCAGAGCATCGACGAAAACTTCATGTTCCGACTTTGGTGTCTCTTGAGCCTTGATACCGTGTGCGTTTGGCGGTGTTGACGCCTTTCGGGCATTTGTCAGAACAGGCTCCACAGGGTCGACACCAGCCATCTGAGCATCAGAGCCCTCATCTTCAATGTCGGCATGATCGTAGTCATCATCAGATAAAGCTGGCGCAGCCTTCTCAATGCCCAGCATAAGCGCATTGCCCACTCGAGATTGCTGACTCGAATGGTGATCATTCACCTGTCGGACCGAGGTAATCGTTCGATCAATTCGAGGTGAGCCAGAAATAGGTGATGACGTGAATTGCCACTCATCCAAAACACTGCTGCTGCTCAACTGCGCTTGGCTGATCTCGGGGATGAGCGGATATCGTCGAGGATCTGGGGGCGAAGAGGGGATGTCATCCGTCATTTCTTGATCATTCTCATCAATGAGAGAAGCCTGTCCCCGTCGCGGAGTCGGAGTTGATGAGACATAGTCTTCGAAGCTCCGATGCGACTTGGGGGTGACAATCTTCTCATTCTGTGACTCGTCCAGACCGCCATCCTGATCGACTTGCTGCTCTGTACTCGGTGCTTCATCGCTTGGCCGCAGCTCCGAGAAGAGAACAGCATTGTCTCGTTGCCGCTCTTTGATCTCCTTCTGCCGTTCGGTCAACACCTGAGATTCATCAATATTATGAATGGGAGACGAAGATTCAATGGCAGCAAATTGAATCTGGGAATCATCATGCCGAAGTCTTGCTGGTGCACCGCGCCTGGTCTTGGACAGAGCACTGGTGGGTGTACTCTGCACTGACCGGCGGCTTGCCATGGACAGTTGAATTGGCGTCGGAGTATTGGATTTGGAGCGTCTCGATGAGATACGGCGATCAACTGGCGGCGTAGCTTTGTGGATTGGCGTTACTGACGAAACAGCAACATCCGTCTCATCTTGCGAGTCGATGAATTGAGGCTGCAGGCCGCTGCTTTCAAGGCTAGAAATATCAATCCCGGGAAGCACAATGTCAACATGAGGGCGGAGCGCCAAGAGAGTTGCCTTGAGTCTCTCTGGATAAGTGACCTCCTCGGCTTCACAGAATGCTCGATTCCACATGACAGCAACACCGTTGACAATATGCTTGTGTCTGCTCTCGAAAGCCGAGCACAGTAGAGGCTCGATGGTGTCGAGCTGCACTTGGTCCAGGTTATCAGCCACGATGAAAATGTTGCGGATGCAATTCCACAGAGATTTGACCTAAGTTCAAAATTAGCAACAGCTACAACAAGTATTGGTGGACGACATACAGCATCAGAGACTTGAGGGTATTGTCGGCTACTATATCGCACTTCTTTGTCCTGAATCCAAATTCCAATGCCATTTTGCAGGTGCACCAAGGACTTGAACACCAAGAGTTTGTTGCATTTTGCGAGGAAACTGGCGACCTTGGTAAGCAAGGGCGCCACAACTCCACCACTGTTGAGCTCATGATAATGTTGATAAGAATCGACAAGGAGGTGATTGATGAGCTTGTACAGGTGGTCGAAAGGATCAAAGGTAGCTGATCGCGACCCCGATATAGATGTCCCCCAAAGCCTACGGCGAGCGGCATCAACAGCGGCCTTGTCATGAGGATATATCGCTTCCGATATGAGATCAATACCAGCTCGGAAGAGGCCGACCTTGTGTCCAGAATCCGGGTTGTTTCCTAAGACGTCCAAGACACACTTGGCCGTAGGTTCAATGATTGCAATAGCACAACCGGCATCTCCGGTTTCCTCGGTAGCCTGGCTCACGACAAACGAATATAGTGAGTGCCAATTCTCCCGTGGTAGCTTTGGGGTTGAACGTAGGCCTCTTTCAAGGTGTTTGACAAGTTCTCGATATCCGTGGCCGACGGGAGGTTGACTGCCGGCACCAGGCGACAACTTGTTCGTTTGGTCGACTTCTAGTGATGACTCTATGATCTCTGAGATAAGGACCCAAGGGCCAAAAGGTGAGAGGGCATCCATGGGCAAGGACTGCATGAGCTCACGGGCAAGATCGATGCGAGCCTTTGGTGATTTCGTTGCCAAGAATGGTTGGAAAGTGCCACGTAGGAGGTCCGAGAGACCTTCGTCATCAGGGGCTCCAGCGGACAACGACGACAAAATGGAGAAAAGATGATGCAGTGGCGTTCGAGCTACTCCTTGAGATTTACTAGGACGATGTGACGGAGTAGCTACCGGGAGGAACATATTCTGGGTTCCGATGGAGAGCTGTCTCTCCGTAAATGGTAGAACACCTAGGGAAGCGATGAGCTCATTGATCAATGTGGCAGTCGCATCATAAAAGCGACTCCAGCTTTGGTCTTCAGTGGTGAGGCCGGCAACTCCGTTGGACCAAATCTGCAGGAGAAAAGTGAAAGCATGCGCCATGAATACAGCTGTATCCGATGAGACTTTGATTTCCTTGCTTGCAGCAAAGGCCACAGAGTTGACTAGGGATCGCCAGAGCTTTGCAGTAGCCGACGTTGGGTCTGCAAGGTCCAAGAAGGTCCTCGTCAGCATCGGCTCAATGACGGAGAAGACTTTGGAAGCATTCCGTCTGACCCATTTCGGATCAAGAGCCGGTAGCTCTGTGAATTTGACCAGAGGTGAGTCTGCGATACGATCCTCCTTCCATATCCTTGGCGTTGTAGAGTTCAACAGTGCTGCCATTATCTGGATAGCTAGAGGCAATTGGTCTGAAGAAGCAGATTGCGACTGCACTGCTCTCTTCGAATTGATAGCCGGGCTCACCATGGCTGTCATTAACTGAGGAACACAGGAATCCCAAAAGTTGCTGATGTGATCCGGGTTGGTATTGGGTTTGAAGGCGTAATAGTACAGATTGCAGAGACTGCCAATGACCACGTTGCGCAGTTCATCGCTCAACTTCTTTCGCCTCAACTGACTTTCATAGGGTTGGCGGATAGTGGCAATGATCTTGGCGAAAGACTGGTCATTGAGCTGCATGCAGTATACCAGACGGTTCCAAGCGTAATTCGCCTCGAGCTTCGTCTGAAGGTCGGCATGATTGAAGCACAACTGCATGATCTCGAGCCAAGGACCAAAGAAGTCCCACTTGGTGACAGGGCATCTCATGAGCAGTATTATGACGCTCCAAATTTGTGGCACCACCATACATTCATTCTTGTCCTTAGACTTCAGCATGGTCTTCAGACGGCCAGCGTAATACTGAATGTACTTTGTCTCATCGATCGCAAGCTCCAAGATCTCCATGACTCGCCTCGATAACTGCTTCTCCTTAGCTATGGAGAAGCTAGCTTCCAAGCCGAGAGCAATAGCCGAGGCCCGAATCTCCTTGATGCTGCTCAAGAGATCGGTGAAAAGATCTAGTAGCCAATCCGAGTGCGTAACCATATGTAACTTGGCCTGCTTGATCAATCTCCGGTAGATGAGAATGCGGGACATGATTATGCTCTTTCCTTTCATGTGCTCTTCTATGCGGTGGAGAGATGAGACCAGCCGACCAACACGGTCAGCTGTCATGACCTTTGGAGGAAAGTCTTGTGAGGCAACGACCTGCATCAGATGCCGAACGACATCCTTGGGCACAGTAGTACTATCGAAAGAACGAATACAGTGGTCGATGATGAATATTCTGAAATCGTTGGGTATTGAAGAGGCGATTGCGGGAAAGTTCAGAAAAGTGATGAGCAGTGTCGATGCATGGTTGGAGAGTGATGAATCAAGCTCTTTCGTCTCTTCATGAACCATGGTCAGATCACGCTGAATGAACTGAGTAAAGAGCCCCATCTTATCCTGGAGCGCGATTCTATCCGGCAAATTATTCGAGGTCTTAAGGGCCCGTACAAGCATCGAATAGGCGTCGAGCTTGGAGGCTCGATCAGCCCCAGCGAGTTGTTTTGTAGTTGACTCGAGCATTGTGGTGATGGTAGCATGTCTGGTTGCTTCGTCGGTCCCGGCGGAGGGATCAAGGGGATTGGCAATGGTTGGAGGTGAGGGCTTGAGGATGGACTTGAGCGGCTGTGCTGGACTGGCCGATGAGACGGTAGAAGTAGGTGTCGTTGTAGGACATTGGCCACCCCAGTAGTCTGCCTGACTTGAAAAGCCAACCTTCTTGCGTATCCTCCGAGATGTTGGATTGGACAGATCTGAAGAATATGGCGAGTAATCCGGAGGTGTCTGGAGACTTCGCCTTGGATCGAGAGAAGGATTAATGAGCAGTTGTTTCTCGTTCTGCTTGAGAGGATCGGCCGGCTTCTCTCGCGGGGGCGTCGGCGGTCGAGGAGGTAATGTCTCCAGACTAGTGGTGACAACTACGTCCGGAACCATGACTGTAGGTCGGACACCTCAAGGACTTGCAGGCCCACCGCTCAAGAGTCTCCTTCAGAGACTGGTGAACATGTGGTGTCTGGCGGCTATACAAGTGGTGCAAGTCCTAGCTTCGATACGCGGTAAGGAATGGATGGTTCCCAAAGAATACTTTCTTCAAGTAAATGAGTGAGAAGGTGCAAAAGAGACCAGAGTATTCAAAAGGCCATCGATTACCGAAAAGTTGAGAAGAAGTGAGTGAAGTGGCTGTTCGGAAAGCTCTCGACAAAATGGTCACCCGCTTCGGGATCAATCACATTTGGTAGTAGGAAACGCGTCAAGGGACCCTGTAAACGCGGCGCGTTCCTCTAAGAGCTCGACCCCTGCTTAATTGATTTTTCCCTCGCCAACCACCCGCCTAAGAATCGCCAAAGAGGCGGGGTCAGTGCTCTCTGAGTCACGCTAGAAGGTCCTACATGGTACACGTACTATTCAAGCGCGGCGCGTTTGCTGACTTAAGGTGATTCCCGTCTGGTAGATCTGGGGTCTATCTGGTATGCGTTGGAACTACCCAAGTGCTCAAGCTTCTTTGCGCACCACCACCAAGATCCAATCAACCATCATTGAACCTGGATAACTATATGCACAGTACAAAGTGCTTGCATCTATCACCTCAATAAGGCCTGCATTCAAGACCTTTCCAAGCAGAGCGCCACATTGCGGAGACGGCGCAGCACACAGAACATACATACGAAGTACGGAGGTACTGTGTGCTAGTACCTGGCTGCTGGCCCGACAATCGAGGGGTCCTGGTTCCATTTGTCCACTTTGAACCCCCTTTGACTCCGGATTCAGCTGAACGCATTGCATGTGCACCCCATGCAGCACCGCCCATAGTACATACAACCCTCTTACCTACATTGCACAATCAATGCATGTTGGATCAGATTGAACTCTGATAATCGAACAAGCTTCTTGCTGCGGTCTCACGTCAGTCCACAACATCCTCACTGGGCTTTCTACCAGTCATTTCAAGTAAGTTCATTTTTCTCTACGTCTCGTCCAATCCCACGCAGCGTTGCGGTGTTGCTAGCAGTGTCCCGATTCCAAGCAGGCCAAGCCTCCGAGCTTGTGTATTGTACATATATCTTAGTCGGAAGGGTTTCGAGACTCTTGCCTTTCTCATATATGTGCTCCTGCTACAAGATCTGTCGGCCGCAATTGATGACAGTCCGCAAGCCATCGGGCCCTTTACCGTAACTGCGTACAGTCATTCAGTCGTTGGATCGTAGCGGGCGCACATTTTATCCATCTCATGCCAGTATACAGTGACGGCTTGGGAAGTTCTTTGCCGCCGGGTGTTAATTTAGCCCATTTCTACCCCCTGGCCACAAGGTAGTGTGGCTTGAACACAATATGATTTATACTCGATTTGCCGGCCTCCTTGTACACCAATGTATATGTCAGGACTGTATCTGCACATCACAAGGTGGCCAAGCTATTAAAAATCTTTTCAAAGCCTGAGCGTTTGTCTCGTGGCTGCCTTGTTGTTTCCTGTTCTATTCTCTTTAATCACATCTACTTACAATGCCTACACAGATTTGTCGTACAAGACCACATGGTCTCAAGCGATTATTTACATCTTCGTCTTCGGGTTCTCTAAATCCGAATCTGCCAAGTAGCCCGCTATACTCCTCTGATAAGCCCACTGAACATCAGAAGGAAATGGCACAAAGTATGGGCACATTGACTGGCACAGGTATTTACCCATGCTTGGAGTCGGGATCCTGTCCTCCAGCTGACCCTTCATTTAGCCAAGCTGTCCGCTGTGACCGAGCTCATTGATAAGCTCAATAAGGATCTTGAGACTGTCAGTCTTCTCCCACATCGTAAGCTTCATCATGCGCTCAGCTGGATTCGAACCTTGTCATAACTAGTTCTGTAGAACGAGATGCCGCCTTGGAGGAACTGAAGATTTATGGAAGAGATCCCAGAAACGCCGAGCCCATATTCACCAAAACTGTATGTATGTTGGTATCGTCTGAAGCTAGAGTTACTGACTGAGCACAGGGCATAGAAACTCTAACCAGACATGCGTTCAATAGCCCCTCGAGCACAACATCAAGAAACGCCCTCCGATGTCTGTGCAATGCCTTGTTACTAAAGGCAGAAACACGACAAATCTTTATTGATTTGAAATATGAGGCAAAGGCTTGTCTCAAGTTGAAGAATGACAACCGGGACGATGAATTTCTTGTTTCAAGGATTCTCTTTCTCACCACGTATGCCAAGGCTAATTTACAAGACCTGATCGACCAGCATCACATCGCCGAAAGCATTATCAAGAACTTGGAACGACATGCCAAACATGCCGCGAGCGGAGCAACGCCGACTGATCCCATGGAAGCCATGGCCTTGATTGAAACTCTGAAGCTTCTTTTCAACATCACACATTATTGCAAAGACAAGACTTCTTCATTCACTCAGGCCATTCCCCCTATCGTTACTCTGCTCTGTACAGGGGCATATGCAAAGACTCGACCAAAGCCCCTCGATGCGCCAGTGGTCAACTTGATCAATGCTCTCCTGAATCTTGACCTCGGCTCTCCGGAAATTCACAGCTCGTTGTATCCCACCGCGGAGCCCAAGCAGTTTTCCGATCGTCTTATCGATCTGCTTAAGTCGTCGAGTAAGGCCTACAATGACGAAGAGCTCGAGAATAACGTTACTGCTCTGATTGGCGTCATTCGAGGTGTCCATGAATACGCGCCAGGAGACGTCAAGACATCGATCAGAGTAGCATTGTTACCCACGGCAGACGATCGTAAAGAAGTCCTTGGCCGGGGCACAACGATCGCATCCTGGCTGTTGCGGAACTCTACTAACCCACTGACGCCGCAGCTGCGAGAGGGAATTTCGGATCTCCTGTTCGACATGTCGGACAAGGACGCCACGACATTTGTGGATAATGTTGGCTTTGGATTCGCCTCTGGATTCTTGTACAACAGGGGGCTTCCGGTTCCCAACAACGCACAGGAAGCTTTTGCAAACGCCGAAGGAGAGCCTCAACCTGTCAATCCTGTTACGGGCCAGTTCTTGAACTCGGAACAAGAGCCAAATGTTCCAGAGATGACTGATACGGAAAAGGAGCGAGAAGCGGAAAGGCTTTATGTGCTGTTTGAGAGGTAAGTGTCGATATCATAAGCACTATTTTGATCAGCCGCTGACATGGTGTTGTTCTAGATTGAGAGCGAACGGGATCATTTCTGCAGAAAATCCAGTTCGGGTCGCCCAGCAGTCAGGACGCTTTGAAGAGTTATCGGATGACGAGGATGAGCTCGACTAACGTTGGGCTGATAAATACGTATTTCATTCCTTAGGTAAAGAGATGGCTCGCAATATATATGCCTCAGCCCTTGTGTATAAATGCAACCAGATAAACAATAAAATAACTTTATTTAAAATTTTGTCACAAACATTAAATTTGTATTTTTGAGAATTCAATGTTTATTTTGTTATCAGGGCCTTGTTTTCTTCCCATGTATCCTCTCTGTTTCATACCCAGAATGGTATCGGCTTCAATGTTTTCTGAACATTAAAAAGTCATAGTCTTGATTATTACTTTGGCTTGAACGTGCCTTCCTGCCTTTCTTTGCTTTCCTTTCTCGACTCACCCCGCCCAGGCTGCAGCAGTTGCAAAAATATTCTTCTCCCACTACAAACCATTTGTCCTGAGTTGAAATTTGATCATTTCACTGAGAGTAGGCTCTGGTTGTCCTGCAACGGCCATCTCGACACTTCCTTCTGTTCGCCTAGTCATTCGCGACCGACCTCCTTCTCACAAACGCTGATTTGATTGCAGCGCGACAATTTTTTCCTGGTGCGAAACTTGCTGCCGCTTTGGTTGCCTTGCGTTTGTCGCCCATAAATTCGATATCTTTTTCTTTGTCGCAACCATCGGCTGATTTCTACAACGAGACTGCGTCTCTGTGCTCGTCGTTCAACATGCCTTCCCCAGTTATCGGAGAGAACAACGCCGACCGGGATGACCATATCCCTCGAGTTGAGTCCGAGTAAGCCAGATCTTTTTATACTTCATCCGACACAAGCTATCTTTTTACTGACTACTATCCAGCATTGTTGGAGCCTGCAAGGATGATGGAGAATCCGACAACCGCGTTGAAAAGAACCTATCTGTGGAATTGAATATCGACTCGGGATCTCCCAAGGTTCCTAAGAAGCGAGGTCGTCCGTCGAAGAAGAACAAGAAGATACCGTTCACTCGTAGGTTTGCCTCTATTCATGCTTGTATCAGCAACGGAGAGTGGCACCAGGATTAACAATCTGTAGCCATCAAATCATCTCCTTCAGTCCCCGAGAAAATATTTTCCAAGAAGTCGACACCTACTGTTGTTCGTCTCAGTGATGGCGACAATGTTGGAGATGACAGAGGCGATAGTAGCGACGAAGTCAATTCCGGGCTCGATTTTCCGACGTCCCAGAAGCCATTTCCAGCGTACAAGAAGCTATTCAGCCAAAAGCGCGATCGTAAGGTTGCAGATGATGATGATGACGATGCTGGCGAGCCCGAGGTCCACCCGAAGAAGAAGCGAGGCCGCCCCTCCAAGAAAGTCAAGGCTGCCAATGCAGAGCAAGAAAATGAAGTCTCAGAACCCGCCCACAAGGGTCGCGGCAGACCTCGAAAGTCAGACTCTGCTCACAAGATTGTTGAGGAGGCCAAGAAGTCTACCGGGTTCGTGTCGTCTCCAGAGAGTGGCAAGAGTGTCCTGATCACTGAAGTCGATGACCACGCACCACGACGATCTAGTCGAGTTGCTGCAGAATCCTCCAATTCTAGTGTATCTGACGGAGTGAGTGCCTCAATACACTGCCATTGTTTTTTTTTTTTTTTTTTTTTTTAAAATCTCTTTGGCTGATATGTATAAGACCAAGAAACAGCAACGCTCTTCCATCAAGGCTGAGTTTCTCTACCCCAAGAGCAAGAATATCACCCATAAACCTGCTAGTCGTGGCAGAGGCCGTCCCGAGAAGGAAGCCTTCTTTACGGTTGAGAAACTAGTCGATAAGAAAGTGGACAAGAGCGGAGTGGCCAAGTATCACGTCAAATGGGAAAACTATGCCGATGCAGAGAATACGTGGGAGCCTATTGAGAACCTAAAGGGCTGTATGCATCTCGTTGAGGCATATGACAAGAAGGAGGCTCGCACCGCTAAGAAGTCTCTGAAGACGAAGGGAGGATGAGACTGATGACAGTTTCGTGAATGAGTTGAATGGCTGCAAGCCCTGCTCTTTATGGCACTGGAATTGCCCTCGTAGGCCAGTGCTGGTGAGTGCAGCAGCAAATACTCGGGACAAGTCTACTGGCGGATCTTCTGAGGATGACCATTGAGAAATTTGCAGGAGTTGGGGATTTCTCTTGCGTTCGAGTTTCGGAGCTTTGGCTGCCGTATCGAAAGTTTGTCATGCCTTGGGAGTAAAGCTGGGAGGTACATGAACTATGGAGAGGCCACTTCTCAAATCCCAATAATACGTCGGGTTTTCTTAATCGTCATTCTCAAATACTTGCAGAAAACGACGAAATGGTATGCATAGCAATACTAAAAAGAGCTTTCCCTGACTTGTTCCCGCCATTTCAAATAAAAAGATGTGACCAAGAAAGTTCTGCATTAGTTCAACACTGAATGTGGTCCATTTGAGGCGCCCGCGCCAGACTGCTAGACAATATTCACAAGCTGGGCGGAAATTTCAAGATTTCTATCACGATTTCAACCGCAAAGTAAGTGATTATGATATCTGTCGTGTTGAAAGTTGCACGGCAACTCTTTAGCATATAAAATATACTATAAATGCAGGAGGTATGTATTTAGTATGATCTGATGCTGATTGGCTGAATCCACTGAACCATTCCGCATCCGCCAAAACGCGGGAAGGTTCCGGCGCAGCGATTGATTTTTGGTCGAGCTACAGGACGGAGCTCATAGGTATTCCAGGTCAATTCTCCCTCATCAAGCCAGGAACGGCGCATTGCGTTTTTCGATTGTAACTGGTGAGGGGCTTTCCTTCCTCAATTGACGACCAGGGATGTCTTCGGCATTCGCAAGATCGCTCCCGTCGTCACTGAGCGCCCGGACGTTATTCGTCAAATGCTCACCGGCGCCATCGAGCTTTGCGGAGCGGCGGGCCATTCTCAAGGCCCTGTCCACGACCGGCACCGGCACGAAGATTGAGGTTTTCAAGAAACTCGAGGTACGTCGCATTGTCTTGGAATTATACACGAATCGTATCTCTGGGCTGACACAAGCTGTTGTACAGGACAGCTCCTCTTTTATTGCCGTGACGACCACGCCCGAGAGCGCCCAGTCGCTCGTCGGCGATTCACCCTACGAGCGCATCGTCCACCGGCAGGAGGCGGCCCATGCCTCTCTCTTCTCGACCGCTGCCTGGGGCGCCTCGTTCAGAACGACAATTACGGATCCCGTCAATGTTCAACCAGCCAAAGAATGGCGGGGTGAAGGAAGTAAGCCCGGATGGCTCATGAAGAAGAACCGAGACACCCAAATGGACGAGCGGGAAAAAACTCCACACAGCGAGAAGATTACTTCGATGGAAGATACAACGGCCGCGACCAGTATGGGACTCAGTAGCAAGACTTTTACAATCAGGGTGTTTCCAGCCAATGCCTCGTTCAGCCACAAGCGCGCCGTCGAGCTGAATCCGCTCCATGGGCCATGGCCGCGCAATGATGGCTACGACACCTTTGTGTCTCTGGCGTTGAAGAAATCAGTTCCCGGCAGCCGCATGTCGCCAGGTCTACGCGATTGGGATACGGGCAGACAATTGTCCCAAGATCCGTTGGGTTACGAGGATGAGGGAGCAGAGAGCCTCCTCGGAGGCAGATCGCGCCGCTCCTATTTTATTGAAAAGCGTAAACGGAAGGCCGAGACTGAAGTCCCTGATGTGATGCAAAGTCTAGCCGCCGTCGCGAAATCTTCAACAGCAACAAAGTCATCACAGGAATCGGGACATGAGCAGCCAGGCAAGTCACATTGGAACAGGTCGAACAGTCACGACGCAATAAAGGACACGCCCATCTCACCGACCGATTTCCATGACTTGTTCAAGGGCACTTGAGAAACGATTGAGTTGCAAAGAATCTTCACACGCCCGCGACAAGATCACGCGATGATTCAACCATCTGGACACGCAAAGACACAGGCCGAAATGTTTCAACTTTCGCTACAATGGTCCAATCTGCGATAATAGCAATTGTGATCAAGCGACACCAATATAAAAAGTCATGGCCGAGAGATGCGCATCAAATCACCGCGCAGGGCAAAATGATAAGGCAATATCGCTTGCTGCAGCCGCAGAATACCTCCTTAGCATGGCAGGAGAACGAGGCCAATCAGAAATCACAACGCGCTCAGGCATCTCCAATGCCGGCATTTAGCATGTGAGCTTTTTGCCGAAAGGGGACCGTGTTCCGGGGGGTTTGGAGATGGGACATTGTTTGTTTCGTATCATGTCAGCCAATCTTGCACCATGGCACGAAACAAGAAGAGATGGGAATGAAATCGCAATCTGTCTGTGGCTTGACCCCCATGCAGAAGTGCAATTTACGAGGAAAAGGATAAAGTAGCAGGCGCATCTACAAGTGCATCACACCTCTGTCACGAACCCCGAAGCAAGGGACAGAAAGCAAGACACGAACCAGGCCATGTGCGCCAGGAATGCCAAAGTACGAAATACGTATTGATGAAAATGAAAGAATCATTAAGTAACCTCCATCATACCCCTACATACCTAAAAAGGTTGTCAAGACCAACAAACCGGTGCGAACACCTCGGCAGTCGGCAGGCTGAAGCGCAAGTTCACGACAAGATCTGCGACGGTCAAAAGACTTGAAGTCGGGTTTGGCTCAAATCGCCAAGCTTCAAGGGGTCCCAAGGGTTTAGCACGCTATGGGACGTCACTTTTTGGCTCCAAAATCAAGGAACAGACCAGCAGCTCACCAGCCTGCAGCTCAGATCTTCGCGCCTGTAAATTAGTGCGGGTGGACATGTGGTCCCAATCCCGCACCTTGATTTTAGTGAGCAGTCTAGCCCATGCAGGGGCCGATTTGGGCCTTAGAGGTGACCCTCCAGCCCTCGGGTGCCCTTTTCTAGCTGTCCTCATACGTCATTTCATCACAAACCGCCAGCCAAAGCAGCAAACGCCAACCTTTTGCCAGTTTACCTAATGCGCGCCGGCTGCTGCATCTCGCACAGGTTATGCCTGAAGCAGGTATAGTCCTCACTGGCGCAGCAGACGACGACTACGACGACGATGGCAAACAAAGGCCTCCCCGGCGGACAGGAGCTGATTCCCATTGTGCTGGCTCTTCAATAGACTGGCTGGGCAGGACTGGCCTCGACTGACTTACAGTGACTGGCCGTGACTGGACGTGCCGACTTACCCTTGTTTTTATTCCGAATCGAGGATATTGGCTGCCGACACACAGCGGAATGACGTCGTATGATCAAGACTGCATTGCGTGTACAGGGGGTCCAGCCACAGGCCGGGACTATGGCAATGTGACGAACAGTCCCTTTTTCTTTTTGGTCCCAATTCCTGTTTGCTGTGCCAGCCCTGCTGCGAGTATACCACAGTACCCTGATGACAGGGTCCTAGCCAAGAAGTCTTGGAGTGCGTGTAATGGTTCTGTGATCGCCTGTCTGAGACCACGATTTTCTAATATATGTTGCAGTTGCTCCCTCCCCAACCTTGGATCTTGAAACCTCTCATCCTGTGACCACTTGTAATTCTGTACGGCCTCATTTGCGCGCTCGCTGCCAAACCTCTTTAAACGAGGAGTCAATCCTGACTTATACTTATCCAACTCAACAACAAGGAAATCGTAGTTGATACAACAACATCGCCAAAATGCGTCAAACAGGCTTCTTCCACCACATTGGCAGCTTTCTGCTCTTCTGCGCCACCATCCTCCTCATCATCACCTGTATCAGCGCCCCCGTCGTGCACAACCTTTCGGTGCTCAAGGTGAACCTCCAGAACAACAACAATGAGTTCAGCCCCGACATCACCTTTGGCACTTTTGGCTACTGCGTCATCCAGTCCGGCGACGACGACTGCTCGCACTCGCACGTCGGCTACGATGCCGCTGGTGTCCTCTCCAACAACTCCAACGGCGTCTTTGACACGTCCGACTTTGCCGGCGACACGGCCAACGCCCTGACCCGCGTCATGGTCCTGCACCCCGTCGCCGCTGGCCTCTCGTTCATCTCCTTCCTGCTCGCCCTCGGCGCCGGCGTCGTCGGCAGCTTCCTGGCCGCCCTCGTTTCCTTGTTGACCTTTATCGTCACCCTCGTCGTCCTCATTACCGACTTCGTCGGCTTCGCCATTCTCAAGAACGCTGTCAACCGTTCTGATACCGGTGCCAGCTCCGAGTTTGGTGCTTGCAGTACGTTTTTACTCTCTCTTCCTACTCAAACCTTGTAAACAATTTCGCTAACACTCATCTTCTTCTAGTGTGGACTCTTCTCGTTGCAGCCATCTGCAACCTCCTCGCCACTGTCATCGTCTTCTTCACCTGCTGCAGCGCCCGCCTGCACAAGAAGCGATCGACCGGCACCGCCAAGGTTGAGCGTTACGACAGCCCCGGCCGTCCCGTTCGCAGACGGTGGTTCTAAGTACAGAACCCTCAATCGGGTCCTGAAACTTTAATTCAGGATAGTCCTCCGCAAGGAATCATCCAACAGAAAAACAAAATCGGAAAACTGGGTCAAACTTGACCAAATCACTACCACACAATACCCCCTATAACAACAGACATGAGAAACGATAAGCGCATGATTTAAGCAGGTGAAGACAATAATGTCGATATGAGAGAAGACGTAATGGAGAAGCGCGGTGTTTGGTTTTCTAGTCATTTTTTAAGTAACTCATATACCTCTTGATACCACCTGTATACCAAATTCAATTCCAATTATTCAAAAACCTTAATTCTCATATAGTGAATGCTCCATCTTGCTGCGGTTTTGTTCACTGCCCAAAGTAGGATAGCTTGAACTGAAGGCATGTCACGCATGTACTTCTCAAATTTGTAGTCAGTCGTTTTGAACGTCAACCATAACGCCATTTCGTCTTTTCATCAAGAACTATTTACCCCAGGAACAAACTCGATTCCGACCCGCCACATATCGTTCAGCTGCTGCTCTTGCCATCAGGCTATGCCAATGCATCCTGGAGCGGGACTACTCATTTTCCCCTCAAAGCAGATATAATTTACAAACGGAGAAACACTAAAAGGTAAAGGAAGCACGCTCGTCTGCAAGACATTCGCGTCGCCATGAAACACATCCCATGAGAACAGACCCAGTGCGTGAGCCAGTATACTCCATAGAGGCTATACGTGAGCCGACTCTGGAGACCATCGCCAATGCGATGCTCAATCCCCACGTGTTGTCTACTTTCTTCGCTTCTTCTGCTTGCGGTCCTCATCCTCCAGTCCGCTCTCCCGATCCTTGCGTTTGGCCTTTTTCTCCAGCTCATCCCAATCTTCACCTTCCTCGTCGTCCGAGGCCTCCTCTTCCGAAGCATCAGCCGAGGCATCGTCATCAAAGTCCGAATCTTCCTCTGACGATTCACTAGCGTCGTCAAGTTCCTCCTCGGAAATTTCAAAGGCAGATTCCTCTTCTGACATCTCTTCACCCTCGTCGTCGCTCTCGGCAGCCAAGAATGACCAACCTCCATCGGCGAAGAACTGGTGCGGATCCGCTGTCACCGTCTTCATGATAGTGGGCCAGTTGAGGTTGAGAGGTCCTTCGCTGTATGCGATCTCAGAGCTGTCAAGCCATTCCTTGACGTCGTCTAGAGACTCGACCGGAATGGTGTTGATATGTGCTGGTGCGCGGGTAAAGTCTTTGAACACGAAAACGAGATCAAAGTTCTTTAATCCGAACTGTACACGCTCCAGGTGAGCGATTTCTACATCTTCCAAGGTGACGACGAGGAACGGTGGTTCTGTCACCTGGATCAGGCAGTCGGTCGTGGGCTGAACATAGACATTGCTGCGGAACGGAACACCATTAAAGCCAAGTTCTCTGATTGGCATGTCAACTTCAATAGACTCGCTCTTGCCAGCCTCGGCGATCTTCTGCGCAAAGTTCTGGAAAAGACGGTCCAGTTCGGCACGGCGGCGGCGCTCTTCTTGTTCAGCTTCGAATTCGTCCTCGTCACCATAGCGGTACTTGCGCTTGCGGTTACCAGTTTCGTCGAATTGAATGTCCGTAGCCTCTCGATAGAACTGGACGTCCTTTGTCTTCTTATTCTTGCCGCCCAAGATGATGGGGTCCTTCAGGTGAATGTGAATGATTACAATCAATTCGTGAGCACAGGGCTGGAAGAAGAGATGTTGAATATTCGAGAACAGCACGTCGACTCTCTGTTGGCTACTCAAGGGCGACTGGTATCGGATACCGTTCTGGTGTATCTCGACCTTACCAGGCACGCGCTTGCCTTCCATAGCAGGGCGAATGAAGACATTATCTAGCACCTGGGGGCGGCGGTCTAGCATCTGGTTAGTAACATGCTTTGGCGTAGAAAATAAATGAAGCAGACTTACTTCTGATTTCGACCAGCTTATCTTGCTCAACGACATCCTCCATCTCCTTCTTGGCTTGCTCCTTCTTAGTAGCCTCCTTCTTCATGTTTGAGATACGAGTTGCTATCTCTTCATAGCGATCACCGTCCAATGACCGGAAGGTCAAGCTACGGACGAACTGAGCGCCGGGATCTTCAAAGGGCTGATCATCCTTCCTACCAACACCTTGTCCTGGGGATAGGAAGTTGATTCTGAGGAATGACCATTCGCCTTCATCGTTCTTGCTGGCGTTCTTGATGGTGTGGATATGGAAAGGAACAGGACGACCCATGACTGGAAGAATCACTGTTCCGTTCTTCTCGTCAATGAAGATTTCCAGGTTCTTAACCTTGGATGGCAGCTGGTTCTCTCGCTTGTACGATTCAAACTTCTTGAACTTCTTCACCTCGGCACCATTCTGACCGCTGGTGGATTCAACGAATCTTGCCAATCCTTCCTTCTGCTTCTTCAAAGCCAGTTGCTTTTGGTGTTCGCGACGCTTCTTATCACTCTCCTCGTTAACTTGAGTCGTGCGCTCAGATCTGAGCCTGGTATTGGTAATGTTTTTAGTAGCAACTGCACCAACCCGTGGGTCTTTCTTCTCTTTCTTGGGAGTTGGCTTCTCTTCTTCCTCATCCTTGAAGAAAAAGGAAGTCGCGTCAAGCTCGGTTGGAGCATCACCAGTGAAGACAACCGGATCGCTAGAAGTGACACGAACAGTGTCTGTAATGACCAGAGAGTAAGTCTTGCTAAGCTTGTCCTGCGGCTGAGGGTTCTCAATGTCCTGGAATCCAGTGGTAATGCAGAGTGTCATGCCATCCTTCAGAGCTCTGCTGTTCTTGGCGTTAAGCAGTAAAGTAGGATCTTTGCTCTCGATACCAATACCCGCACCCACGTTCTTGAGGAAATGCTTCTCGAGCTCGGGCTTCTTGGATTTGATGAGACCGATGGCCTTTTTGTAAACGTCACCAACAGTAACGCCATCTCTAATCTCCTTGAGAACAAGGTTGTGAACGGCGAAAAGGAGTTTGTAGTTGCTCTCCTGAGTCTTGTTGGGATCGACCAGGAAAGTTCGAGCAATCGCAGAGCCATAGGACTTGTAGCGCATGCCCATACCCGCAATGATGATACCGGCGTGCAAGTTGTCGTTTGTAGACTCCTGCTGGAACTTCAGGTCGTACTTTCCACCGCTCTGAATCGAAGGACCAAGGTACCAATCAAGGTGGCTGGGATCAAAGTCAGAAGGCAGCTTCTGCTTGTTGGGTAGTTCGACTGTCTTCCACCACTTGGCGTCATCAAGCTTCTGGTCAACCTTGTTGGCGAGGGCACTGTGCTTGACTTTCTTCTCCTGATCGAGGACATCCGACATCTGATCGAGGAAATATGGGTTCATCAAAGCCACACAGGCCTTGGAGGCGGTTCGCATTGCGCGCAGTTCGGTTTCATCCTTGACAGAGAAGGCGGCACTGGATAGAGCGGGCGCAATATCGACCTCCTCGGCATCCTTGCACTTGTCACCAAATACTTTCTTCCATTCGTCGACGAAAGGGCCTTTCGATGTGTCTTTGGGAAGGACTCCAACCTTCTTCTGTTACAAGATTGGAGTCAGTACGTACTCGAGTTTTTGAGCACACAAAGTTGTCAGGGAACTACTCACGCCAGCAGAGTTGATGGTATCGGCGAGCTTGACGAAAAGCTTCTCATTCTCGGCGGCATCTTTGCCACGGACTAGGACTTCGATAGGGAATCTGCCGCCCTTGAGCTGTTCCAAGTGCTTGGCTACAATTGAGTTAGCGGGTGCATTTGGGCAAAATCGTTGTGATTGTTCTGTGTCCTACCCTTCTTCGCAGTCGTTACGATGTAGAGGCAATCGATGGTGAAAAGCATGAGCGTGGTCGGAAATTCGTAGCCGAGTAACCAGAACTAAAAAGTCATCAGCAACAGAAGATCTCGAGGGCCAAAAGCAGGGTCGGTACGGTACGGGCGAAATGGGGAATGACTCACGTGCATGGCATTGTTCTTGTGGAATTCGGGGTTCTCCTCGACCTTGCCCATCATGACGACGATGGAGGAGACGCCATTGAAGACCTGATCGCCGGCGCGTTTGTCGCTTTTCCAGGAGGTGATGAAATGATTGATGCGCTCCTGGAAGAGCTTTCCGTCGATCTTGATATCTGCCATCTTGATGAACGACGCGAATTGCGATCGCGATGATGGAAGACGGTCGACAGCGACGGCGGTTGATGTTGCGAGGTAGGTGGCCCTCTTTCAAGCTTGTGGCGGGTTGTGAGGTCTGAGAAAAGTGCTTGAGCTTGCGGTCCTGGTCGCCAGGCAGTGACGCGAAAAGAGTGGGGAAAGGGATTTGTAGTGCTGGTCTTGGCGCGTCCAGTTTAATGGGCGGGATGCAACTTACGCGCGCGTCGCAGGCACTTGGGACAGGTAAAATGTATGTACGCAGCTATGATGCTGAATCACGGCCGCGCTCTGTCAAAGGTGATTTATTGAGATGGCGATGAATACTACCACGAACGGAAAGATGTTCGTGCAAGCTTTTACCCCATAGGCTAACTTTGAGTGTGCTCTTTTCTTCCCTGAAGCGTCATTGAAGTACAAGTGCAAGGTGCTTGCCGACTCTTCAGGCTCAGGCTGCAGGTCATTGGTTTTCTGTGTTAGTGCCTGCTTTCTGGTCGATACCTACATTTACCTCTGTTCAGCACTACAGAACAACCTTGACAAAGCACAAGGCTTGATCTCTAAGTGTTGCCCTCCTTCTGGAATAACGATTCAAGAAAACCAATAGAGTATTGTTCGCTGCTAGTCACTGTTGTTGATTCCGGAATATATATGCACTGGAAGAGTGCTGAGATGCTAACATACTTGCATATGAAGCATGCACGTTCGTAGCTATCTGGCGAGATGAGCCAGAATACATATTTTGTAGCTCGATGGCAATTGATCTGTATTGGGATACTTGGGGTGCCGCCATCCACATGTGGCTTCCATGACTGCTTCAATACTCGAGTCTGACCTGAGTCAATTTGCCAGGACCGTTGAGCTTGAAGGCTTGAAGGCAGGTAATGCGTACCTGCCTAAGTTCGCATCAATATTACTTTTGAAGAATTGATCCAGAGAGAACGCCCGGATATGTATCATCTCAACACTCTTGATACAATTCTTTCGTTTTCCTGAATTTTTTACAGGATCATTACGTAACTAATAGAAGATTCTATCATACTGAGAAGATGCGGAATAATTCGCAGTAATGCCTGGCACTCCAAATCCTTGTTTTGTCCCAATACATTAATCAAGTGTCAAGAAGCGTCGTGACTGTAGTTTGGGAGAAATTAATACTTCAACACAGCCAGACGTCCAAATCATGATTTACATATAACACATAGGTTATGCTACATGTATTCGTGTGGTGTCAAAACACAGCTCCAGCTTCTGTGTTACTTTGACGAGGCTTGCGAGTGGCCTCTTCTACAGAGTTTGCCTAGTTTTTATGGTTTCTAATGTGAGAACCTTCCCATGCGAGGGGATCAAAATATCAAGAGGCCTTCTTCTCACAAAGCAGCCCATATGCATTACACAGTCGAGGTATAGTGCCGGCATTTCTGCCCCATCAAGAATTAACTCAAACTCCATATGTCAATCGAGTTGACAAAGTTATTACAGCAGGCAAATCGCAGCGAGATAAGACAACAGAACGTTCTTGACTCCCATTTTTTCAGCCATAGTTCATACTTACAAGAGTCTTTTCGGAAGGAGATCAGTAAACTTGGTCTGATAATTCCAGATCTTGCCCTGATGAGTTTGATACATAGTTGTGCTCGAGCGGCCAGCCGAAAATAAACAAGGTGGTGGAATATTACGAACGGACGGGCCACAACGTGAACTTCGACATTGACATTGCCAGGTTCTTATGGAGACGTTTGTATATATCGTATATAACAAAGACATACTGCCAGACGCCACGCTCCATCATGGTCATCAAAGTAATATGTCGTCCTTGGTGATTAGGGCCAAGCTAAATACTACTGAAAATACACCACAATAGCGGATCTCGGTGACAGCCGAGGCAATCTGTTACATGGCAGGGCCGTTTGATTGTGAGTCAAGTACTACTGTGTAAGTGGCTTACGCTACCGTAGCTTGCATCGTCAACGTTGGAGAATCAGGTCATATTTGGGATATCTAAAAGCCCCGGGCCGCAAGCTCCAAGTAGTCTGGAGGCGCGCGCACCACTACTGTGTACGATGGATTCGCAAGGTTACTACGGTGTAACGCAGTCGGAGATGAATGCGATGCGTATTGCCAATTATGACTGAATTGCAGCACAGGCCGTGAGTTTCACGGAGAATGAAGGGAGGGGAGGAAGATGAATAAGCAAAAGCTGCAGATACTGGCGCCTGAAAAGATGCAGAAGAGCAATGAGGAGGAGAAGCAGAAGTCAAATAGAAATCTGTATAATGTATATCGTATACCACAAGCTGTAAATTATTGGATCACAAGGGTTGGTCTTTGTTGCAGCGGTATCTATATTCATCACGGTCCGCCAACGGGCAGCTGTTGAAGAAGACGGTGTCAATGCCGGCTCATTTCGCAAGCCGAGGGGCTGCTTCCATCAGATGGGACATCGCTTATTATTATGCTCGATCGTCGCGATGTTGATGCTATGTTGTCGTCGTGTGCCTTCAACGGCCCCGCCGGGGGCAAGATGGAGGGCAATCGAGATCTGCCAGTGCTGCGCGGTTCGCTTGGAGCAGGGGTCGAAATAAATGTGGTTTCAATCCTTGTCCGGAACCGGTCTAGGCCTCTCACACAAATTTATACCCCAGCTGGGCTCGCATGTCAATCCCCCATACGAACATGGGAACTTGCTCCATTGAAGAGAGCAGCAGAGGTGGGCAATCTGAAAGGGCCCCAAATTGTTCATTCGGCGCAACCAACCAGCTGTCAGCTTGGCTTACCAACGAGCACGAGCAAATACGGATCTCAACGCATGGAACCTCCAGCTCTCCAGCTCTTCATTTCTCCATTTCTCAGTGGAGGCTGTCGGGACTTTCCCGGCCAATCTTTAGCAGCCCCGAACGTTATGCAGCATTTGATAAAAACAACTGCCCTCCGGCCCCCTTCCAAAGGGGCCGCTAGGTAGTTATTACGGCAATCTCGGGCCCTGGAGAAGTTCGTCGACGCCCCAAGAAAAGGTTTGAAAAGGTTGCTGCCATGTTAACTCCTCTCGTCAGTGTACAAACGGTAGGTATATTTTATGTAGTGAGCCCAAACAGTGGAAGTCGCAGCTCTACCACGTAGGTGGTATTTATTCCCCGGCCGCCTTATTCTATTGAACACATAGAAGACAGATTAGGACGTGGCTGCAGACTCTGACCCTTGATTCGTCAATGAAACATACAATATTCCAGCTGTTCCGTGTTCACGAGCGAATCATGGGAGACCAAATCTGTGCTAGAGCTCCGGGAGAGACACGGACGCAACACTGCTGATGTTGGTGTTCCACATCCCCCAAAGGCTTGTTCCGCTTATATACCCACGATTTGACATTTTTTGCATCCATCCGATCTTGATCGACAAAAACGACGACCGCGGAGCCGCACCAAGCTGGCGCACGTCAATCAGGGAAACAGACAACCGACCAAACGGGCCATGAAACTTGGAAATGGTCCGCTAATTGACGACGGAAAATGTTCTGTTGCCACTGGGTCGGCTTACGCAGCAAGTACCGATTAAGGCTGAGTACCAAAGAAAAGGGACGAGATGGCGCTTTGAGAAGTGCTTCTCCAACAGCCTGGCCTGAGTCGCCCAGGTCGCAAGAACGCCCCAAGCCCCTGGTAGCTTATAATTCTGGGCCTCGGGTGTCAAGGTCGATCCCGGCGGGCAATATTTATCAGAGGAAACATGGACTGAAGGGGGAGAGTGGTCAGCTTGGCAGCCCCCAGCAGAGCTCAATACAGCGCCGGCATAGGCCGGGTCCAGAGTTTAACAGGAAATCTGACAGCGCAAATCGCCTAGAAAATTCCGAATCAAACCAGAAAATGCCTGCCTTTGCCTGCCTGTAGAGTTCGGAGCCGCAGGCGAGCCTACGAGAGCTCCGCGTGTTAGACCTGCCGCTAAACCCTGATCAGCATCCTCAGCGATCGCTAATACTGCCCATGTCCTAGTAGCTGCGCTGACTCTGCAGCTACTACTGCTGCTCTGGCCCCGTTCCATTCTTGTCCTGCATGAGAGGAGCGTTGTGGAAACGTGCCTCCAGTGCGGCTAACCCGTCGTCCAGTCCTTCTATTCTCCTTCTCCTCATTGCCTCTATCGACCCATTGTCACATCCAAACGTCTCGATTCTCCTCTCCTTCTCTCTTTCTACTGTCTTGCAACTCCCCACTCTGCCCTTTAACCTGTAGGGTCGAGTTGCCATCTCGCAACTGTGGCCGGGAGTCCGCTGTTGGCTCGACTGTAACCTCGAATACCACCCTGCCCATCGTCGCGCTGATCCGATCCACCCTCTCTTGGCCTTTTTTTGGGCGACGGCGCGCCGCGCGATTACACTGTTCGCTCGTTTTTTAGCGAACCAAAATCCGTTTGTAATCGTCTCAAAATTCATTTTTCGACGGAAAGAGCTACGAGTCCTGCGAACACCAGTCGACCTCACGCTGGTTGGGAAGCACAACGTTGGCGCAGCCGCCCATTCTTGCGCGATCAATTGTCAGCTGTCCTCTCATCCATTTTCATTCAAGCAAATTGGCGCAAGCGGATATCCATCTTCAGCCCGGAATATGCATGCCAAACGACTCTCTTGTTCTCCACCATAGTCGTTCTTCGACTCATCGTTTGCAATGAGGATTGCGATCCGAGAGCAGCTGGCAGCCCTCGTACTGCTAGCTGTTCTTTTCTCCCTTGCCATTTTGTCGGTCCCGACGTGGGTCTTTGTTAATCGCTTCGTTACCAATGTTGAAACCAATGCGCTGTCCTTGGCTGCCTCGCTGAAGGCAAGCTCGGTCGCAGCCGAACTCGAACTGCTACAGACTGCAACGAGGACGATATCCACAAGAATCCTGATTCAGAATGCATTCAGGACGTTCTACCTGGGTAACACGACAGAGGACAACTGGGCTAGCGCACGTAACGATCTGCAAAGTGCCCTCAATGCCGTCAGTGGCGGCTCAACCAACCTACTCCAAGTGAAATTGTACTCGAGGAATACGACTGGGGACGTGAATGGACTCTTCAACATGACTGGTACGGACATAGGATCCATACTGCTGCCATATGCAGATTCTGATGGCTCACCACTCTATTTCGGCGATACCGAGTACGGATATCCAACACTCCTGTATCCCAACATCACATACTATAATACAACGACTCCGGATCCTCTTGACGACTCGACGACACTACAAATCGCTCGCCCGTGGCCCGATATCAGGATCGATAACCCATCAAACGGCCTGATCCTTGGCCCATTAGTTATCAACACAAGCTATGCTTTGGTGTCGTTGACAGTTCCCATCAAAGACAATACAAATAGCAACGCAAACCTTGGATACATGACCATGATCGCAGAGGCCACCGCCCTCCTTGGCATTGTTGACTCACGCGAGGGTCTCGGTAACAGCGGCACCCTTCTGGTCGTCGGTCCTGACACTGGATGGAACAGGTTTAGTAAGTATAACCTGCCGGCAAATAGCACCAACGATGCCGCATCCAACATTTCCGATGCAACTGTTAGATTTGTGCTTCCTCCTACGATAATCTCAGGCTATGCCGACAGACATTCGGATCGCAACTTTGAACAGCACACATGGGCCGAAAACTTTCAACTCAAAGACTACCCTGCGGTCTTGGCCGCCTTCAAGGACCGCAATACCGCTACCAACAATGCCAGCAGTTACATGTCTACTACGAACGAACAAGGAATCAAAGTTGCTGTAGGCTTTGCTCGTCCTCAGACGAGCCTCGTGAATTGGACATTGGTGGTGGAGCAGGAGAAATCAGAGGCTTATACCCCTATTTCCACCCTACGGAAAATTATCCTTGGCTGTGTCTTCGGCACTCTTGGACTTGTCATCATTCTCATCTTTCCCTGTGCTCATTTCAGCGTCCAGCCAATTCGTAAGCTAAAATCTGCTACGGAAAAATCGGTTGCGCCACCTGGATACGACTACAGAGACGAACTCGACTTTGACACTGATGAGGTGGATCCAGAGCATCCCGCGTCCACAGGAATCTCCACTCTGTCAGAAAAGGGCTGGCTTCTCGCCCTGCGGCGGAAAATAAGAGGGAGACGAAGACCTGCACCGTCAGAACACGACAGCGACCCAAGGCGTCGGGTTTTCAAAATTCCTGGAAGGGTCAAAGACAAGAAGCATTACATCACAGATGAATTGACGGAGCTGACTGATGTCTTTAACGAGATGGGCGAGGAACTACTAAAACAGTATGGTTCTCTTGAGCAGAAGGTAGCCGAAAGAACCAGCGAGCTTGAGGTCAGCAAGAAGGCTGCCGAAGCCGCCAACGAGAGCAAAACGTTATTTATCGCAAACATTTCACACGAACTCAAGACGCCGCTCAACGGAATCTTAGGCATGTGTGCAGTCTGCATGGAGGAAGACGACATTGTTAGGATCAAGCAGTCCTTGAAAACGCTTTACAAATCAGGCGATCTATTGCTCCATCTTCTCGAGGACTTGTTGAGTTTCTCCAAAAACCAAATCGGACAGCAATTGAGGCTCGAAGAGAAGGAATTCCGACTGGGCGATATCAGATCTCAAGTGTTGACCATCTTCGACAAGCAAGTCCGCGAGGGCAAGATCGATTTCAGCGTCACATTTCTCAGTACTGATATGGATCCGGGCAGGAGTCCCGAACGTGAAAGTATGGAGATTCAAGATCCCAAATTACCTGCCATGGGACCTCAGGGCGTTGGAAGGTTGAAAGACATGTGTTTGTGGGGAGATCAACATCGTATTCTTCAGGTCGTTATCAACCTGGTGAGCAACAGTCTCAAATTCACGCCTTCAGGAGGACGAGTCTCTGTTCGAATACGATGTATTGGTGAGGTGGATCATCAATTTGATGAAAGTAGAAGCTCTTCCTTTTCCCGTACTTCTGGTCGCGCGGGGCGCACTCGCCATAGACATGGATCTGGGTCCAATCGCTCGAATCATTCTGGCAGTTCGAAAGGCGCAGCGACACCGCAGCCTTATAAGGGAGGCACGGCCTTGTCCATCAACCCTTTGGATCCAAGAGCCACCCCCCATATTCATATTCGCGAGAGATCGCCAACACCACCGCCCCCTGGTGCAAGGTCATACCTATTTGAAATCGAGGTGGAGGACACCGGTCCCGGTATTCCAGAACACATGCAGCAACGCGTTTTCGAGCCTTTTGTTCAAGGTGATCTCGGCTTGAGCAAGAAATTCGGCGGCACTGGTCTTGGTCTCAGTATTTGTCATCAATTAGCGGGGTTGATGGGAGGCTCAATTGGAATCAAGAGTACAGTCGGTGTGGGAACGACCTTTACAGTACGAATTCCGCTCAAGTACACCAGAGAAAGGTGAGTAAAGTATCCATAACTGCCTATGATGACTTCCTGGCTGATAGTTCCTCGCATAGGGCATCCAGCACCGCGTCAAGCAGTGTCAAGTCGCGACCACCAAGTATTGGATCTGCTCCACCAGAGGCAGATACTCATCGGAACTCAGTAGGAAGCACGACAACCACCGAGGCTAAAGTGACTGTACTGGAGAGCCAGCCCCGACTGATTGGCCTCAGCGCTCCGTTCTTTGCTACAAGCCCAGGTCCTTCGCCAACACCCAGCAAGAAACGTCAACTAGAAGCAATAGATCGCGCTCGTGCGGCTAAGGCCGGTGGTAAACTGCGTGTGTTGGTTGCCGATGATAACTCGGTTAACGTTGAGGTGGTCAGCAAACTGCTGAGACTGGAAGACATTTATGATGTCACCATTGCCAAAGATGGGCAAGAAGCTTATGACATTGTCAAGGCCAGCATGGACAACAATATCAGATTTGACGTCATCTTCATGGACATTCAAATGCCCAATCTGGATGGCCTGCAGAGCACTCGACTGATCAGAAAGATGGGCTACGAGGCGCCGATTGTTGCGCTGACCGCCTTCTCAGAAGAGAGCAATGTGAAGGAGTGTATGGAGTCTGGCATGGACGAGTTCCTCGCCAAACCCATTCGCCGACCAGCCCTCAAGCAAGTCCTCAAGAGATTTGCTACTATTCCCGAGGAGCCAGAGGTTGCCTCGCTCCACAGTACCAAAATGACGCCAGACAAGACGGCACCCGACAAGACGACGCCGACTGCTGAAACTCCTACAACCAGCGAACAAAAGGTCACTCCGGGAGGACCCGAGGTCAGCTATCGAGAAGTCAGGACAACAAATGGCACTACTTAATGATACCCCCCTTTGTGCTCATGCACTTTTTCCTTTCGGCCAATCCCCAGGTATCACTGTGCTTCCGGCGTGGTGATTTACCAGTGTGGCACAACTCTATAATCTAGTACTCCAGGCGCCGGTGCATGCGAGGGTCTAATTGGTCTGGTGGCAGACCATGGTGGAATAAAATTGGACATTTTGCAAGGCGTCATGGCGTATACCCCCAATAGGAACATCCGCAAAAAACAAGACGGATTTGGGTTTGCTTTGTTTATTATTATCCGAACCAGTACATCATGTAATTCGCCCAAATTTCGCTCTGGGTTATATCTTAGTCTCCCCTACGTCCTTGGAGGAAAGGACCACTGGCAGCAGCTCATGGCAGCGCTGGACAACGTCTCGAAAAAAAAGTTCTTGATGTATATACGAAATCAATGACTTTCATGCGCGAAGAATACTTGGCGATTGTTTTTGACCATTGCAAAAAGTGTAGAATTAGATGATCTCGCGAACATCAGCAAGGATCCCTTCAAGTACATCGGCAATTCAGAAGCACTTTTTCCAGAATCCCGTAAATACATAGCACGTGAAGAAAATTGTCACCCAGCTAAAATTGATTCTGATTTGATCAAGGGGCTGATATTCAAATGGTATTAAATCATGATAGAAAGACGAGTAGAAGCTCTCTAGACTTTCACACCATCTCTCACACACATACATGTCTGGTTTCGCCGATCCCGCATAACCCATAGATTATTTTTCACAAGTAAATCCATTCTCCCCTTCTCAGCTTTGCTCCGCTCGCCACCATGAGGCAAGAGTTGATAGCAAGACATTTCACCACCTCGATCCACTGACCATACTCGTATCTCCACCCCTTATAAGATTTGTGTCCGTGCTACTCGGGTACCTCTCAGAGAAACTCGGTAAGCTGCCTTCTTCGATTTATGTTTGGCTTGACCGTATTCTCTCCGCAGTAATGGTATAGGACCTGGGCGCTGCCCCGTGTCGCGAATGTCGATTAACCTCTCGTGACATTCTCCGAGATCCCCGAGCACGATCCATTATTTAAGAATGTTCCCTCTAGCAGAGGAACGCTACTCTTTCTTCGATTTGGTTTCCCAGAAATAGTGCCGCTTTTCTTCCTCCTTCTTGTCCGGCCTCCTTTCTTGAACAACAAGCGCCCGGCAGCAGCAAGAAGAGCGTCCGCCTGGAACAATAGAAGCGGCATCATCATACCTCCTCATATGACTCCTCAAACTCGCGGTGCAGCTTCTCAGCCGCTGCCTCATCATTGATATTCCGGTAGTGCTCCTCGAGCTCGCTGATGGCGCGCGTGGTGCGGTGGTTGGCGTGGCCGAGGCGGTCACGGCGGGCCTCGTACGTCTGGACAAAGTAAGGGGTCGCCTGGTCGGGCCGCTCGAGCCCGACCAGGATCCGCGCCTTGGTGCGCAGCCACTGCTCGTACTGCTCCGGGTAGCGGGCGGCGCCCCCGGAGCGGAGCCACTCGGACATCTCCTCGGCGATGCTGTCGGCTTCGATGAAGCGCTTCGTGTCGATGAGGTAGAGGGCAAAGTACATCTTGGCCTCCTGGAGGTGGCGGAGCAGCTGCTCGCGGTGCTCGGCGGCGACCTCGGGGTCGCTGGGCGGGAGCAGCTCCTGGTTCGCCAGGGACTGCTCTATGCCCGAGATGGTCTGGTGGAACACGGTCGTGACGGCCTCGCCCGGCATGGCGCCCCAGGTCTGCATGAGCTTGGCGTAGTGCGGGTACACCGACGACCGCCACCGGTTGGCCGGGTGACTGTTGCTCACGATGATGTCGAAGTAGGCGTTTAGAATGGTGCGCGCCACCAGTGGTACCTGGGCAGCGCCGAGGATATTTAGTTGTGATAATAGACGACTAAGAGGATGATCCTCGCCGAGTCGAATGTTGATTAAGTTGGCCGCATAACTGAGCAGCGACTGGGAGATTTCTGGTACCGGCAAGAGTCTTATGACATTGTTGAGAGTCGATGGGATGAGCATCGGACTAGCCTGCTCAACCACGGCCTGGTACTGATCAAAGCACTTGTTGAGAATGGCAAAGTTGTTGGCCGAGGTGCGGTCCTTGACGAGGTTCTGGGCGGCGAGCATGATGCCGGTGCTCCAGTTGTCCGTCTTGTCGCTGTCAAAGTCGTAGGGGAGGCCCGAGAGGTCCCAGGCCTGGGAGGTGAACTGCAGCGTGGCAAAGTCGCGGATGGCGATGAGGCCGGCCTCGGTGAGCCTGAGGGTGTCCGGGGCGGCGAGGTGACCGGGCAGGGGCAGCGCTATGACGAGGCCGCTGCTGCGCCGGCCCATCATGGCCGAGCCGGTCAGTTCGTCGGGCGCCGTAACTCTATTTAGACGCTTCTGCCACTTCTTGGAGCCCATATTACGGCCGCGGATGACGAGCGGACCCGTGGCTACGCCTGATTTGGCCAAGCCCATGATCTGGTCGGCATCCTTGGACTTGAGGTTCTTCAAGAGACCCCAAGCCTTGAGTCTGCCTTTGTACATTTTATCCCTAGATAGACGAAGAAGAATATATATCTCAGCTTCATGGCTCAAATTCAGAAAAAAAGAGAAAAGTGAGGTAGGTGACAGTGAAGAAGGACCTACGACGCATGGAAATCGTGCTTGTCGGCCATGATGGCCTGCACCTCCTTGAGAGGCTTGTCATCCTCCCACCATAGACGGGTAATCACGTCTCTGTGGTTTTGCCAGTCCTCCTCGGAGGCCCAGGCCTTCCCTCTCGGTGCAGACGACATGGCGGCGCGGCGTCGCTCATGGTACGGATACTGCCCGGCTGAGGTGTAGAGCTGGAGGTGCCAGAAACAGCAAACTGCGGGGTTGGGGGTATTTGTCACCAGTAGTTAGTAGGTAGTAGTGGTAGGTAGTCTGGTAGTGGTAGGCCTTTTTAGCCAACAGCGCATTCTACCACCTATTGGGGGTCATTTGCTAGCTAGGTACAGTTTACGTGCGCGCGACGACAACAAGCAGAATCAGAATAATAAAAGAAGAGCAGAGAAGAAGAAAAGCAAGCGAAGATGATGTAATAGATGCGAAATCAGGTCTGTTATTTCTCTTCTTGTACGAAATGATTGATTACGAAACGAAACTTTTGTGGATTAAAAGAAGAGATGCATATAGGTACGTCAATAGTGTGTGTATGGGTCCAGTTTGTGTGTCTCTTTTCTTTTCGCGTCGTCGGGTTCGGAAAAAAGGGCAGATGAGCATGATCCTAAGTCCGCAGGCAAACATGCAACGAGCTTCCCCAGTATCCAGCACGCAGACGTAGACGCAGACGCAAAAGAAAAAAAGAAAAAAGGAGTCGAGCAGCTTCGCTTCTGCTTGCTGGCGTTACACAGAAACAGCCCTATCATTTCCCCCCAGATCCCTCAGACCAAGGACCTAGACCAGACCTAGACCACCCAAACCTGCCCTGCCGCACGGTCAAAACCCCTTCCGCAATCATGTGGTTTATTACGAGGTAATGTTGTTGGTATTGATGTTGCTGCTTGCTGTTGGCGCTTGTCCTCTGTAACCATGCAGCCAGCAGCCAGTAATAATTGTAAAATACAGTAATTAAGGGCTCCAGCGGTTGTCGCACCGATAATCGTACCGGTGTTGTACTGGTTTTGGGATAGCGCCAAGTTGCCAACGTCCATGAATCCTTTGCCCCCCCTTGGAGGTGCAGCAGGTCTCGGCACTATTCCCAGTTGTTCATTTCTCCTGTATGTACAGTGTATGTACGCTGCGGTGCTCGATTCTGTGGGATACAGTACATGGAATTATAAGATGATGACTGCAGCAATAATTGCGGATCATATGCAGGCTGGCTTGGCTTGGATGGCCTGGAATCCTGGGTATGGTTGCAATGGTCGGCTGGTCGGGCAAATCCGCGCCAAAGGGAGCAAACCAGCAGACCACTTTGACCCCCATCCGCCGGTAGTTGCATGTCTTGGAATGCCTCCAAATTGAGAGACAATCGCTGCTGCTTTTGTGCCCGCCAAGTTCTTCAAGCCATCGTATCGGCCGAGCACTGAGAGCCCACTTCTTCGGCGTCCTTCTCCAACTCGGAAATGTACATAACTTGCGGGTGAATCTGGTATTGATGGATAACGGTACTGTCGGTACACTCAAGAGTGCCCTCGTCCACGACCGTCTCACATCGGACACGTCTGTCGGGTCGTTCTGGACTGACAGGTCTTTCAACTTGCTCGTTCTTCACCTCTTTCGATTTCCTAGAGCTACGTGTCCCAGCTTCTCCACTGAATTGCTTGCGTCGCTTGACCTTTGGTCCATCGTTTGCACTTCCGGGAACACCAACACGATTTTGCGATGGAGTCTTTGAGCCTTTCTTTTTGACTGGAGATGTCTTAAGATATTCAAGTTCTGAGTCATAATCGAGGTCGATAACGATCGTGCCATCTTCTTGTTCCGTCTCCTTGTAGGAAGTGGTCTTTGGAAGACTGGCAGTATCCTGGTGTTTTCGCTTCATGGTATCAGAAGGAGGCAATGGCGAGTTTCGAGTAGCCAATTCGGGAGACTCGACATGCTCTTTCTTGCCGCCGTCCTCGTCGAGCCGCGAATTGGCTCCCACAAGATTCTGAGGATTGGGAATGATGCCCTCTTGAACAAGACCGTCTTATTCTCGCCAGTCAGCAACACGACCACATTTATACACAAGGAGCTTCTCTCACTAACCTCTAGATCTGTAGCGAAACTCGAAAACGGCACAAGGTAGCTGCTGCGGGTCCTGGTAGACGTCTGTTGGTCGAGCCAGCTGTGGTGCCGATGTCCTTTCCGTGTCAAAGTGCACGCTGAGGGGCTGATCCTGACCCTTGAGAGCCGCTTCGGGCACGTCGAATGTCGAATGAGTAGGAAAGTCTCTAACGGTACTCTGAATATTCGATTGGTTCATCTTATAGACAAAGACTCGGAGCGTTCCAAAGCTCTGTGCGAGGTGCTTAACCTGTTCATCCGAAGGAATATCGTCAACTACAAGGCTCATCAGCAGCTACATTAACACACGATTCAAGACGAAGAGCTTAGAGGCATAATTACCAGTCTGGACCTTGCCAAACTTGAAGTAGTGGGAGTAGAAACCACCAGCATCATTGCCAGTCTCGATACTGTTGCACTCTGCAATCCATGGGGCGTCTGGCTGCCACGGGCCGAACACCTCGTGCCGGATGGTGGAGTTGTTTCCGTCAATCTGCCACTTGATGCCGAGGTGGTGACAGCCACGTTGGAAACCCGAATCCTTTATGAAACGGAAACCGAAACGCTGGCCCAAGACGGCCTCAATGTACTTGACCTTGTACGCGATATTGCTTATGTCAACAGCGCCTGTGTTGCCTACCGCGCCATAGTCGAGCAGTCTCTCTAGACCCCATGAGCGTCCGCTGGGTCCCTCATCTGGTGCATCATACTCGCGCAGAGGCTCTCGTCCATTACCACCATCAATGGTAATGGCGACGGAAAGTCCCCCATGGCCAACCATGGTGGCTGGCAAACGACTAAGTCTGGTTGAGCAGGATAAGATGAATGGGTGCAATAAATGACTGGCAGAGTATTGAAAAATGCTGTTTCTGAGAGTAGGTTGATTGCGGTGATCACGTTACAGTTGAGTTTGAGTGTAGGGCTTGCAAGTTTGTGCTAGTTGTATCAGAGGCAGGCGAGAGAATGGCAAGAACTCAAAAGTTTCAGAAGTCAGTAATTAGGCAGGACCCAATGAACGAGATTGTGCAATAGCAAGAACGTTTACTCAGGAATGTCACGCTTCTTTTTCGGGGGTTGCGAATCGACTCATGGTCGAAAACATGAGCTTCAAGCTATATATGATTACTTATATCTGCTATTCAAACGCTTTCCCTTTGGGACTTCTACGTCTTTTCTCCCGCCTTTTTCTGTCTCGGATCTTTTCCCATTTCGCTAATGTGCCTAACTAGTATAATAGTGCACAACATGAAGTTTCTCTCCCGTCTATGATTTCTCCTGTTTACCATTATCCGGCGCCTGCTCATAAGCCTCGACTGGGACTCGGTGCAACCCACACCAAAAAAAAGTGTCCGGGTTTTCTTTTGGGGCGACCCAAAAACTTCTTCCCTGGACGATTCTTGCAGCAACGATATCGTCGTCCTCCGTGCCCCAATCATCTAGCCCTGTCCTGATCGACACATACCTTTTTGCCTTTTCCGCAAAAGTGCCGTCTATTTTAACCTGCAAACTCCGGAGGTGAGTCAGCATGTCATTCGTGATGACACCCTTCGCGGTTGGCTCATCTTCCGACACGTTTTCAAAGAGCTGCCCTGTATGGATGGCTCTGAGAAACTCGTTACACAGTAACTTTTCATAAGTATGGAGAGCTTCGATATCAGCCATTCTATCGTGTATAAATTCTCGCCTTGTATTTTTCCTTTCCACGTCTTTTTGGACGTCCTTGAGTACTGGATTGTTCTTTGTGAGGTCGGTGGTTTGCTTTTTGGGAACGATTGTTAGAGAGTGATGCCAGCCAACTTGGCTAGCATCACTCTCTAACAAAGTCGTTGAGTTTTCCACACTCTTATCACTAGGCCGATCTTTGTATGGCTTATCATCCATAATACTCCGAAGCTCGTCGAGTAATTTCTGATAGTTGCTCAAAATGTCTGAGAATTTCTGGTATGGTTCATCTGCTAAGCTCTTCTCCAGCGCCTGTGAACACATCAGTCAACTGGCCATTTCATTGCATTCACAATCACCTTCGTAATTGGGATGTACTGACGGTAGGGGGCTCTGCCGAAGCAAAACCTTTGGCTGTGAGTAAGGCCTCGGCGCAAGACTTGCAGGTCCACATGGAAAAATCCTCATCGTAGAAGTCTTGCTCAGGGAAGAGCTTCGAGCACTGGACACATGGCTTCTGGAGTGGCGAGTCGGAAGAGCTCGAGGCAAGGTCAGGTACAGCGGGCTGTATAGAACCACTCGGCGGGGGCCCATTCGGCGGGGGCCCATTCGGTGGGGGATGAAGGAGGCTTCTTGCATATATTTGACTGACGGGATCCGGAAGGGCCTCCCGAGTCACCCGAGTCTTCTGAAAATTGGAATATATTAGCAAACCACAGCATAAAGACCCTCGACATGACCGGTAAGTGACCTTGAATGCCTTTCCTTTCACAACTCTTCTTTTTCTACCCATGCTTATGAAGTCGTTGCGGACTGGTAAAGATGTATAAAGTTATCGAAATTGTGACACGAAGCGGAGACGAGAGGCAGTCAGGTCTATTCAATCTGGAGTTGTTGGCACCTCTATCTATGACGTGGTCGTCGTAGTCAATAGCGTTATCGAGTGATTGCGTAATTATTCTCGTTTCGTAACACTTCTGATAATCTTGAGGATAGGTTGATTGTGCTGCAAGGATTGTACGGAAGAAGTTGGCCTGAAAGAACTTTAATGCCGATCAGAAATGATGCGGTGGAAGTTGGGATCAAAACAGTCAACAGATGCACACACACGTCAAAAGTGTCGTCATGGTCTGAGGGCTGTAGCTTCTAGTTTGTACGGCAGGGTCCCCATCATCTTATAGATCAGGAAAGGACGTTGGTGGACTGATGTAGCGGAAGTCTTCGTTTCCCAACCTGTGGTACTTCTTGGCTATCAAGTTATCGAGTTCTCTTGCCTTGTTACAGTTGAGCTACTGTATCATCATTTGGCATGCAGACGATATGTAATCTGATTCTGTAAATTATTGCGCAGGTGTTGAGACCACAACGCCGACACAAATCAAGTGAGCCTTGTACAGCATGTCCCCAAGGGAAGCAGCGGCACGAGCACAATTTGCGCGTGCCTTCATAATTCATTTTCTTTTAATCCATGGGCATGTAGGCTGACATAGGAACACATCGAGTTTAAGCCAAGTATGTTTATAAAGTGATGACATCTCTTTGGTCATCCGCGTTGGTGCTCGTGGTCTCTGGCCACTCATCATAGTATGTTTCTTGTGTTGAAAAGAAGTTATGTTACATTTATAAACCGGCTAAAATAAAACAGTACAGAAGACATGAAATCACAAAAGTAAATCTAGCCGCAAACACTCCTACCTAATCTGGCTGTATGGACATACTCCAAGCAAACGATGCAGCCTGGTTAAGGAGAATCTGATTGCTAAGGTAATGGAGACTGTCTCTTGAACCATAGCTACTCTCGGGGCCATGGCTTCCAGGAGGCGGAGGAGGTGGAGGAGGCGGAGGCGGTTGGAACCACTCTACCGCCTCTTCAACCGGAGCCGAGTAGAACAGCTCGTTCAAGAGCGCCGCGATTTCCTCGTCAGGGACGTAGTTTGGCCGAGGGTTGCGCCTGTTGGGCTTGACGTTGGCCGTCGCCAGCCCGTTTCTGACGGCCACCGTCAGCTCCTGCACGCTTGGGCGCTCCGTGGGCTCGATTGCCATGCAGTGGGCCACGAGCGTTCGCAGGCTGGGATCTGTGTCCACAAAGTTCTGCTCGGCCTCCCTGGCTTCCTTTTCATGCTCTGGGTGGAGATAGGAGCCGAATGAATCGATGTTTTTGCCTAGAATTGGCACCAGTCCTTTACGAGGACGAGAGTCTTGTTCGGCCGCCGTAACATCAATCATTCGGCCCGTGATCAAAGTGAACATGAGCTGCAAAATATTTAGTCTCTCCGAGGTTTTGGATTTAAGAGCAGAAAAGGAAAGGAAAGAAAGAAGCGAGGTCATTTCCCCACTGGCTCCAGGTTGGACAATCAAACTTACCAGGGCAATGCAAAATATGTTCGTGTGAGTGCCGGGGTTGTGGCTAGAAACATCCCACCATATGGTTTGCTCCTACTCGAGGTTAATTCTAGTTGTTTTGTGAATGTATTCTCGTATCAGTACTTACTGGAGCTTTATAATACCTCGACCCGCTTCCGTTTCTCCTGTCACTACAAACTGTTAGAAAAACACATAGGGGGTTCACACTCTGTTAACAAGGTACTTACTCATCTATATCAATGAACTGTGCCAAACCGAAATCCGCCAACTATTATGCCAGTCAATATGATGATCAATATTTGGAGAATGGACCAATACAGACCTTGATCTGGGGTACTGAGGGAACACGGTCTGGTGTTGCGTCGCCACACAATACTACCACCCTTGTCAGGACGTGAGACGAGCCACGCGCGTCAGGAACTACTTACCGTTGGCTGGTTTGATGTCGAAATGAACCAATTTATTAGCCGTTGGGTGTCCCTGGTGCGGCGGAGTGAGTGGAATGGACGTGAATGAGCTTGGTCCAGCAGGACCCCCCGGGGCACTTCCAGGTATGACACTCGGAGGGGCCGAGGCAGGAGGCGCTGATGCGGCTTTCGGAGCCGTGCCTTGAGGGGCCGGAGTTGGAGGATCTGGAGGAACCATTGAGCGATTCTTTTGATCCATGAGCTCGACGGCCCTCGCAACTTGGGAGAAAGAAAACACGAGTTAGCAAAAAAGGACGACCAATTTGATCTATAGTCTCGGATACTCACGATCCATGAAGATCCGCCACAACACCCGGTCCGGTAGACGTTTTTCTATGAAGTCAAGAGGATCGATCATCCGATGAATGAGACGTTCGAGATCACCGTTAGCCACAAATTCCATAATGACCAGTGGCTCCAATCCGAAGATATTTTCTCCTTTCCAGTCAACATCGCCGGTATCGTATGGCTTCTCGAACCGATCAACGACTCGAACTATAGAAGGATCGTCGAAAAGCTGACCAAATCGCAAACATGGTCAGTTGGACCTGGTTCTCGGCGTTTGCCATGATATGCAAGTAAACAGACAAACAGACTTACCTGCAGCAATTTACATTCTATTCTCAAATCTGCTGCCAACTCCTCAGTGGGATTCAATAACGCCTTGACCGCCAAATGTCGAACATGCTCTTGGTTTTCATTCTCCTCGGCGAGTTTTGCCGTAATTCCCCAAGCCCCTCCACCGAGCGCCTTGATATATTTATATCTGGCCTCCTCGTCAAAGTATGCTTGGAGCCTCGCTTGCGCAGCCATGTAGGCAGAGTTTGCTTCAGTCGCAGGTGAGTACAAGCCGTACCTTTGCCCTTTATATGTGTTAATATAATTAACCACATGAGATGTGGATGCAGGTGAAGCTTATCCACTGACAATTCAGTTGCTGCCTCAGCTGCTGTAGCTGTTCGAGCTCTATACTGGACTCTCTTCTCCGGCGCCGGCGCCATTTTCTGCGCTGGATTCTCGGAAGACACCACAAACCTAGGAGGCGCCTCATCCTCATACTTTGGGATGATATAGTATCTCGTTGAAGGATGAGATAGGACGCGTAGCTAGTCTAGGTGCTGTTCTAGACTACGAGGAAGTGGCAAACCAGGTCCAAGAGATAATTCCATTCTATTGTCATGCTTTAGAAGCTATTGCTACAATGATGCTGATACGTACCACCTCATCCAAGAAAACGTAGAGGTACATGCACAAAGACGGAGTGTCTGTAGTTTCTGCATCCGGTATAAACAAAGACAGTCCTAACAACACAATTGCTAGTTGTCATTTGTGCACTCTTTTGTCATCTGAGACCACAGAATTAGCATCCACGGTTGATTACCCGTACCACAATCCTCGGTATTGATGTAAATCAGCACGGGTCAAAACCATGAAGGAGGGTCAGAGACGTGACGAGAAAAAAAAAATAAAAAAGACACAAAAGAAGCAGACCACCTGGGATTGCGAGGACTACCCGGAAAATTTGTTGCAGGTTTTGTGCTTTTCCTGGCCAGTTTCCTGAACAGCAGATTTTACCACTGAGCCACATCACCAGATTCATTTTCCGGGAGAGGCGACTTTCGTAGCTGGTTGATGAAAGGACCATTAAACACATCTATCTGTCTGCTTTCTGCCTGGCCACGAAGGAAGAGAGGTGGCATTCCCATATTTCTAAGGCGAATTTCTTCTCAAGGGGCAAACGTTAGTGGACCATGAATGAATCGCAAGCTCAATGTTTCGCAGGACAGTTTCGATAGAAAAATCAATTGCCAACCTAGAGTACAACCCCTCCCTCCCCATTCGTCTATGATGAAACCTTGCCTTCCTAATGTTGTAACACAATGCAGCAGCAGTAATACATGTGAGCCCTTCTCCCAACATTATCATGGATTCCCTGTCATCGACACTTTGTTATTCATGTCTGATAAACCGTTTTCCTTGTCATTTTTTGCCATGGTGATTCAGCCACGCTGGCCTCTTCGAGCCATGACACGTCTCCAATGTGCGATGGCGATGTCGAGGTATGGTTTTTGGCGGGCAGTTACATCTTGACTACCATCCTCGAAATCGTATCCGGATCCCCAGCGAAGCCTGGCGAGTAGCCAGGTTTGCCGTTCTCATATTTAACAGCTGACGTTGAGCGTAGCCTTCGAGTTCATGAGAAGGGCAACAATGAGACCGTACAGACCCAAAACTTCGGCGAAAATGAGAATCAGAATCATACCGACGAAGAGTCGGGGCTGTTGAGCAGTTCCGCGCACACCAGCATCACCAACAATACCGATAGCGAAACCAGCGGCAAGACCGGCAAGACCGACGGCGAGACCAGCACCGAGCTGAATGAAACCAGTGAAAAGAGGAAGCTGTTGCGTAAGACCATCGGAAATCAGGACCGACACGACGAGACCGTAGATACCAATGATACCAGCCATAATGACGGGGACAATGTCTTGAGAGGAGATGTTAGCTGGAAGCTTCGACCATGGAGAAATGAATGCTGCATACTCTTGACGATCAGGTCAGGTCGGAGGACACCCATGGCAGCGATACCAACACCAGACTTGGCGGTACCGTAAGAGGCACCCAGGCATGTGAAGACGATAGCCGCCGTGCAACCCATAGCACCAAAGAATGGCTATAACGTGTTAGCCATTGTAATGGACGATATACGATCTCGAACCGGCAAAGCTCATGAATTTCGATGTGTTTATGACGCCAAGTTCGATGGGTGGAGCAGGTGGTAACTAACCGCGTAGACGGGGCTGTAATCGAGGAAATCGTTAGCAAAAACATCTTCTATGGCTGAGGAGTGAGGTGGTGCAATGCTTGAAGCATGTTTGAGATGCTGCAAGCCTGAGAGGATGGGTGCTTTGGAGCTCTTGCTGTTCTGCTTGACAGAGCTTGGAGCTGGGGCTGGGGCAAAAAGGCGCTCTCGATTACGTACCAGGCCTCGGAGAATCCAACGGAGTCGCTCATTTTGTCGGTGGTGATGTGCTTGATGGAAGCTTTGAAAGAAGAAAGAAAAGAGTCGGATGAAAGTTGTCGAGGCTGACGGAATGGAAGATCGTGGTTTGTTGAAATGCGATGGTGACGACGTCGAAGGAGGTGTAAACTCAAGCACGGCAGCAGCAGCAGCTAACGTAGTGACGGGGAGAGGTCAAGTGTTGCTTTGGTCGCCCCGTTCCAAGGTTTGGGCTTTGATTGGGGAGCTTAGGCGGGTTTTCGCGACTTCGTTAGGTCAGCCGGTACCCGGAAAAAGAACGCAGCCGAACCTATTGAGCTTTGGGTGCGACTTTACCTCGTCAGTTGCCAGGCACCACCCAAACCACAACCTGGCAAGCCTGGAAGCTGCACCTGGCACAGTGCCACAGCCCAAAGCTCGAACCACAAGAGCTCGCACGGACGCTGACCCGAAATAGTTTAGCTTATGTAAAATCGAGTCTGCCAGCGTTCATGCACATTGGCACTGGCACTCCTGGCAGTACATACCTTGTTATCGATTAGCGGTCGGGGCAGCCAATTTTTTTTTTTTAATTCCTTGTCCGAAAACTGGTGTTTGAGAAGCTATTTTCACCCTCACTCATCAACCTTCAACTCAGCTGCACATTCAGCCTCTCATTACAGGGCGAGCCAACGCAAGGAACCCTGCATATCAATCGCATTCCAGCAACCGAAAAAATGTCTGACCAGAAACAATCCGCTGCCTGGCCCTTGGCCGACGCTGCTCTGACCCAGGAGCTCCTCGACCTCGTCCAGCAGGCTTCGCACTACCGCCAGCTCAAGAAGGGTGCCAACGAGACCACCAAGACCCTCAACCGTGGTATCTCTGAGGTCGTCATCCTCGCTGCCGACACTCAGCCTCTGGCCATCCTGCTGCACTTGCCTCTGCTCGCTGAGGACAAGGTGAGAATTGCTTGGGGAGAAACGCGTGAAAGATTACAGTCGCTGACTCCTTGCAGAACGTTCCCTACGTCTTTGTCCCCTCCAAGATTGCTCTTGGCCGTGCCACCGGTGTCTCCCGCAGCGTCATTGCTGCCAGCATCACCACCAACGAGGCCTCTGACCTGATGTAAGTTGAAAAACACGGATGGTATCTCTGGGCGAGAATGGTATCGCTGACTTTTGACTACAGGACTCAAATCCGCAGCATCAAGGACAAGATTGAGCGCCTCATGATCTAGATATAGTACCGAGCGAAAAGGAGGACAGCGCGACCTTGCACCGAGCGATTGTTACGAGTGTCCTCTTGACTTGGGAAATACCATATGGGAAGAGAAATCTTTCTGAGATCTGAAGGCCGTGGTTGGACTATACATTTCAGTTAGTGATACTTTTGGTTGTAGAAAATCAATTTCACTACGATCTGGATGCACTTATCATCGCCTTACTGGACGTGCGACTGGCTATATTCGTTAAAAATGTGTGATAGATGCGTGACAAGCGTCATGTATCCGTGCATGGACTATACAGGACCGCGTGTGTGCAATATGAATACCGTCCTGTCAAATGTATGGTATTCTTGTGAACATGGCCTTGATCATTACCAGTAGTTACTCACCTGGCATTACCCAATGTAACACTGCCATTGTCTCTACTCGGCATTTCTACCCATTCGCCCCACCAAATCCAATAACAACCCAGCGCTACCCCACCACCTGCGTCACCCCGCTGACCTAGCTTCAAAGACAGGCCTGCAGGTGACAATAATATGAAGGATCGCGAGCCGACACTCGGACTGAGCTGAACCAACAACTTCTTGTAGTTCGTGTAATTGGCAGCAGTGCTTGCATTCGCATCCAACATGCGCAAGCCTACATCTCGCACCTAACTTAATTTCACTTTATTTTGGCCTGTAGTCTACGTCTTTCCCTAATTCGCCTACAACTCAAAGCCAAAACCACTATTGGGACGACCATGCCTTCTTCCCTAGCTCGCAAGCTGCTGATCTGCGCCGCGGTAGATGGCCTCATAATTCAACCACTTGCTCCCAAGGGCCAACGTGCTTCTCAGCCGGTGAAAGTCAAATATGGCGACGCGTCAGTATCGTCGCTTTCGCGCGACCAGCTCCCTGACATAAGCAAACCCAACTCAACTTTTGAGGCCTTTGGCATTGTTGGTATGTTTACGTCATTGAAGGCGCAACTACTTCTTTCCTTGGATATGAGGAGGGCGCATATCTTTCGAGCATAGGAATAACCTCATCTGACAATCTTGCGTCACCCTATAGGCCTTTTTACAGTGTCCCGCCTGAGCTATCTCGTAACTATAACCGGCCGCCAACAAGTTGCCCAGATTCGGGGATCTCCAGTATATGTCGTCACAGATGTCGCTTTGACGCCATGTACTTCCCAGGCCGAGGCCGAGTCCGCTGTGAGACATACTAGCATCCAGCTTCGACGTGCCGCCCAGGCAAAAGATCTCAACGGCACCGATGATGAGCTATCCGGCTCTGAAACCGAGGCCGACGTCGCCTCGCTGCTGGGACATGACGAGGTAGACGAGGTGCAGAGCGAGCGCGGGAGCGTGTTAGGCAGGGGCGGCAACGACTTGGACGGGAGACTTGATGAAGATGCAGGAGAGAGAGAAGGCCGAAGCTCCATTGCTGAAGACGTGATTCAACGCAAGGGCAGTTACGGGCGCTTCGCTGAGCGTTGGTTCAGTCACCGCGGATGGGTACAAGATCAGAAGCGGAACATGGGGATCAGCGGCACAGCAACCCAAAGTTCAGACGTTCCTGTCGACACACAGGCGAAGAAGCAAGACAAGGGAGAGAAGAAGTTGAGCAATACGGTGGTCGCCGAAACAGCAAGCGACAAGGTGGCGAATGCGGTTTCAACAGGGGAAAGTTTGATACCCAAATTATTGCGTATGGCGCATATCTGGTTTGGCACTTCTCAAAGCTTTTACTTCAGTTATGATGTGGACATCACACGGAATCTGGAAAACCATGGACTTGCTTCTACTGGCGATGTCCCGCTTCATCGGACGGCTGAGCCGCTCTTTTTCTGGAACAGACACCTACTAAAGCCGTTTGCTGCTGCAAATGAAGACTCTCTTCTTCTACCACTGATGCAGGGATTCGTCGGACAGCGTGAGTTCACAGTAGACAGCCATCCTCCGCAAACGGATGACGACAAGGGATCCGCGGGAATGGAGATGAATGATTTCACCCCTTCAGCATCCGGCACTACCTCACCGACGCCTGAGCCCTCGGCGGCTAAGGCTGTTCATCCGAGATCTAGTGAAAAGAAATTTTTGATCACAGTCATATCGCGCCGTAGCACCAAACGAGCTGGTCTGCGATATCTTCGGCGTGGTATTGACGAAGAGGGCCATGCTGCCAATAGTGTCGAGACGGAGCAGCTCTTGTCAAGCCCATCTTGGTCAGATTCCAGAATCTTCAGCTTTGTTCAAGTACGCGGCAGCATTCCACTCTTCTTTACGCAGTCTCCGTACAGCCTGAAACCTGCCGCCGTGATACAGCATTCCGAATCGGCCAACTTGAAGGCTCTCACACGGCATTTTGATCAGTTGCGCAAGCGCTACGGCGGCATTCAGGTTGTGAACTTGGTAGAAAAGCATGGTGTGGAATCTGTCGTTGGAGGAGCGTTTGAGCAAAACGTCCAGAAGTACAACGAAGACAAGCAAGCGGATCTAGACAAGGTCAACTTCGAATGGTTTGATTTCCATACTGCCTGTCGTGGCATGAAGTTCGAGAATGTCAGTCTGCTGATCGACACTCTTGGTGCCGAGGTTGAGAGCTGGGGCAGCACGATCCAGGACCGCCCAGAGGCAAGCAATAGTACTGGCGCTGGTGCTCTGACATCGACGCAAAAAGGCACCATTCGTACCAACTGTATGGACTGCCTTGATCGAACAAACGTGTGTCAGAGCAGTTTCGCCAAGTACATGCTTGATTCACAATTGAAGGATGAAGGGTTCGACATGAGCGTCCAAGCTGATCAAACAACGACATGGTTCAATACGCTTTGGGCGGACAATGGCGATGCAATCAGCAAGCAATATGCTAGCACGGCCGCAATGAAAGGAGACTATACTCGAACACGAAAGAGAGATTATCGGGGTATGGTCAACGACCTCGGGCTGAGTTTGACTCGCTTCTACAATGGGTAAGTCTTTTGATCATTCTACACTGGTATCAAATTGGTGCTAACTATTTATCAAGCATGGTGAATGATTACTTCTCCCAAGCCGCCATTGACTTCTTGCTGGGAGGCGTTTCCTCCATGGTCTTTGAAGAGTTTGAGGCAACAATGATGACCAAGGATCCTGCCGTGTCAATGTCCAAGATGCGCGAGCAGGCCATTGAAACGTCTCAAAAGATTGTCATTGAAAAACCGGACTCTGAAGATGTCATTGGTGGCTGGACGCTTTTGTCTCCGCAACAACCCGATACGATTAAGAGTCTCCCATTCGATGAAGTTGTGCTGCTTCTCACCGATGCAGCATTGTATCTCTGCCGATTTGACTGGAAGCTCGACAAGGTCGCTAGCTTTGAGCGGGTTGATCTCGCGGACATCGTAAACATCAAAGTCGGCACATATGTTACGTCCACAATGTCCTCAACGCAAGCTGACGAGGAGAAGAACGTTGGATTAGTTATTACCTACGAACCTGGCAAGAACCATATACGGCGCTTCAATACGCGGACTTTGACAAGCACCGCTGGCGCTGCACCATCTAGCAGTGATGCGAAGACGGATTCCGCAAGTGAAAGCCAGAAGGACGACTCAGGTCCTGCTACATCTGGTGGTATTCTAGCGCCCATCTTTGGTTCTTCGTCCCCTACAAAAGCCGGGAAACCAAGCCAAGCTCAGAAGAGGATCGCCCTCAAGGCCTTGTATGCACAGTCATCCGAGAACGATGCTGGCATCGCTAGGAGGGGCAGCCGTGTACTCAGTGAACAGGAACAGGTTGAGGTACTGGCGTCCGAGATTGAGAGGCAGGTTTTCATCGCTCAACCACTCAATGATAGCCAAAGCAATACGGAGAAGAAGAGCATTGTGGAGCGGGAAGACATTATCAGCCTTGCAGAGGCAAGGAGGAACACTGGACTGCTAGAGACTTGGGGTCATGCTGTCAAGAAGCTGGTCTGGGCATAAAGTGCCTGTATACACGATAGAGGGATGGGTACACACTGACGGCAAGAGGCGGCATTGAAACAAGAGCGGATCATGACATTCACGCGCAACAGAGCATTCAATCATACATAATATCATGGCATTTTTATTTATTAGCAATGCAAACATAATTTATTTATGTATTTTACTTTTATTTCTTCGTTTCTGTTGCGGAAATAGCCCTGTAGAGATGCAATTGATACCGCATATTCTCCAGTTGTATGGGATACCGCAACTCGTCCGAGATACGGAACCAAATGGATTCATTCTCCTCGAGCTTCTCCCACTTGCAGCCCTCCTCTTGCTGCGCAGGTGTCTTGTCGCTCTTTTCTTCTCCGGCATCTGCTCCCGCACCACCCTCCTGATCCTGCGGCTTCCTCCTTGTACCCTGCTGGCCGCTCTCGCTGGCGGCGCGAAGCAGCGTATGGTCCACCAGCCAGGACATGGGGTACTTTTTCTTCTCCTTACCGCCCACGGCGGCCTCGGAGTAGCTTCCGGGGCTGTCGACGACGAGCAAAAGACTGCCGGGGGCCAGGGTCCGGCCCAGCAAGCGCAGAAACGCCGTCGTCTTGCCGATGCCGCCGCCCGTGTACAGCTCGTTGAGGGTAAACAGCAGGGTCACCAGGACGGGCTGGTCGCGGGGAACGCAATCCCGCAGTTCCGCGGCCGACAGGGATAGAGCGTCGCGGTGTAAGAAATCGTACCGCAGCGTCGTGGCGTCGGCCAGGGCCTTGTTGGCCGCCTTGGCCGCCGCGCTGGCGTACTTGTAAATGGGCGGCGGGACCGTCAGCGCCGTGTGCAGTTTGGCCACAGGACCCGCCCAGGGACCTGCGTCCACGAGGGTCAGGTCGCCGCGGACGCCGAGTCTGGATTTCGATAGGAATGAGACGAGGGCGGCGAGCTCGGCGGTGCCGCCGCCTAGAGCTAGGACTTTGAGGGTCTTGTGCGTAGTGGTGGTGGTGGTGGTAATGTCTTGCTGCTCAGAGTCGGTGGCTTCTTCATCCTCGTCGTTTCCATCTTGGTGTTCCTTGGACTCTGGTACTGCTGCTGCTTCCGCGTCCTCCGAATCTCCAGTCTTTGTAGATTCGTCGCCTAGAGACAAATCGCCCATTCTTTCAGCGGTCTCCTCGTTGACTTCGGCCTCCACCGCAGCGGTAGCAGGTGTGCCCCAGGCCGTAGCGCCATCCTCCTCCAGGAGCAAGCCATTCAGCCATTCCCTCAACCCCTCGAGGACCGCCGCGTAGCCCAGCGCCCGCGTGGGACTCCACCTCGCCGCATACACATCCAGGTACTCCTCCTTCGCAAAGGCTCTCTCAAACTCGCGCTCATACAGCGCGGCCTTGACCTCCTGCAACGTTGAGGAAAAGTCGGGCGAGGACAGGACCTCGCTGTAGGCCGACTGGAAGATGGACAGGAGCTTTTGCTGCGACGCGAGCTCTTCTGCCGAGGGTGCAGCAGACTTTGCTTGCTGCTGCTGTTGCTCCCTGGCGGCGGCGGCTGCGGCTGCTGCCTCTTGCGCCTGTCTGGCCGACGACTTTGACGGCGCCTTGTTGTTGAGCAGATCCCTATCGGCACGCTTGTTGCTGCCCTTTTTCTGCTTTCCCGGCATTGTTGTTTTTGTATGCGACTTTCGCTTCTCTTTGCCAGAGTCGTCCAGTCTTCTGTCTATGGAAAAACTAAACGTATTCCTGGAACGGTTTTATGAACTTTTTTTCGTCTTATGAAAAAGTCTTTGCTTGGAGTTGGGCCAAATATGAAAATTAGTTCGGACATGTGATCCGGGTGTCCGGAATTGTTGAATACAAGAGTGTGCAGCCCAATCATGACAACCAAGATATACAGCTGGTATTGGAACACAAAATTTATTGCCTTAGGATATGGATGGTGAAATAAGACAATCATTTCAAGAACCATAGGGTACGTGTAATAAGCGTAAAATGGCTTTTGATACTTCTTACATGGTATAATCCTCACAGAAGAACTGAACATACATAGGTTGTCAGATCATAGTGCTTGAGACATCAATATCGGACAGCCCGACTCGACCTTGATCGTTTAACATCATATTTACATGGGTTGGGTTTTTGGTATCATAATAAGGAGAATGAGTATCGGCGTGATATTTTCAATGAAGTCAATTCTACTACAACATTCTACTGCTTCAGCCATATTCATAAATCTAGGTAACAACTAGTCTTGTAGCATGAATTTGAAATGTAACCTCTACTGATTCCCGAAATCTCCTAGACATTCAAAACGATGTCTTGAATTCGGGCGCCCAGCAACGTGTCCATAATTTAATCTTTGCCATGTTGAAGAATTCGCAGCAATGGGAAATACTGCGAATGATAAAATTACGCCGAAGCGTAAACATGGCATGTTGTAATTGTTGTTTGCATTGATTGGGTGGTTCACATTGGGAAATATCGAATCGGGGAGCACGAAAAAGGCGTCAACAGTATCTATTAATCCTGTGTTAGTGTCGCCGATGAGCCTTGAGCACGCAGCTCAATGATAAAAGCGTCGACAATGGACCATTGGTGTACACTGTCCGACTGAATGCTCGCCTATCTGCGCCGCAGCTGCTGCGTTGCGCGCCAAAAATACCTTGGAGCCCTACTCAGGCGACGTGAGTTTGCTTTATCACTTGCCTGTCCGTGGTCGGATGGGCCTGCAGGCGATTCTGGTCCTCTTTGACCACCAGTTGTGTTACCCACGAACCAGGGCCGAGGGGGCTATCGCACAGGTGAGAAGACCCTGATGACTGAGCCCAGAAGACAATTCTTGCCTATGGCGATACGGCTGGTGATCTTACTGCACATTGATTGACACTGTGGCAGAAAAATGGAGCTCACGGTGTTCAAGGAACAGATCTTGCATGATCAGTTCCAGAACATGCTTCCATACCTGGAAAAGGAAATTGTTAGCACGACGTTACATCGGCAAGTCTTGTGATACACTGAAAATAGAAACATTTCAGACAGATTGAGAAGATAATTGTATGCGGGTGTTCTCGGCACTGAGGTTCAAAGCACAAGACTTCTACTCCTCTTCGCTGGCCCCCGCATATCTCATCATATAGTGGGAAAGGAAAAGAAGCCGGCGAACGCTTACCTTTGGATAGACAGTGCATCATGCATACAGCCATATGATGCGTTGCATGTACGCTGGGTGATGATATTCCTAAGAGACCGCGAAAGAACCTCAAGTATCTGGCTGAATCTTGCGGCGCTTGTCTCGCATGGCTCTAAGTTTGGACTTGTCCTCCTCGAATCTCCTGAGAAACTGAGCCTGTTCAGCCTTCTTCTTCTCGCGAAGCTGAAAGCGGTAAAAGTTCTGGGTTTCGTCCTTCTTCTTCTGGGCTCTCTCCAGCATCTTGCGCTTGGCTTCCTCTGCTTCCTCTTGTCGGGCAGGGGCGGTACGGCCACCTCTGGTGACGGTGACGAAGCCGTCCTCGTCGGGCATGTTCTGCATGGCCTTGGCCAATTGGGCAGCCTCGACTTCCTTCCTGTTGTACACGGTGAAGTAGGCGTCGACCATGTTCTGCATGGCATCATTGCCGGGGTAGCAAAGCTTGTTGTGTGCCTTGAGCCACTGGGAGCCCAGTGCTGGAACCTTGTCATCAGCTCCTTGACCCCATACGGGAAACTTCTTGGACTTTTGGAGCTTCTTGACAGCCTTCAAGACGAGGTCGACGCTTTTGTCGTCGGCAAGGAGGACGACAGCTGTGCTGCCGCTGCGACGTAGAGGTCTGGACCATATGGCAGGCAACTGCGCAGCCGCCTCGTCCCTCTTGTTCTGCGCCTCTTGTTCCTCTCTCTTTCGCTTGCCAAGGGCGGCGAGCCGAACAGCTTGCCCGGGTTCGTGAGAAGTCTTGGCAGCCTTTGCCTCGTGCTCAAAGGTGATGGCCTCGAACTTGCCGGCGCCTACCAGGCTGGTGAAGACGGCTCGGAAGTGAGCCTCGGTGCTGTCTGTCGGGACATTGACCAGAAAGAGACTGCGAGTGTCGTCCTTGGTAATGATCTTTGCATTTCTGCGCAGATAGACGGAATGGGTGGCCGGGACGGGGTACGAGGGAAGGGGAGGAATGGAGAGGGTCAGGACTGAAAAGTCATCTTGTCCCGTGGATTCAGCCATGATTTCGCGACTTACTACAGTCACTGAAAATCAAGGCTGTTGAATGCCTCATTGAGCAAGCTTCTGTGTAATGTGCACAGTGAACTTGTGAGGAAGAGACGAGACCAGCCACGAGAACGGAAAAAGTTCTGAAGCTCCAAGGTCAAGGGAGGAAAAAAAAAGTTTAGGTGGGGGCACTTTCGCGGCCAAAAGTTGTGCATCGCCGACTCGATAAGCTTTTTTGTGGCCCGTGCTCATTATACAGTGCAACAGCGCATCGTACTTAGTTTAGCACCCGCCTATGATGAAAGTCGCGGGCGGCAACACAGAAGTTAGAACAGGTTCAATTAAGGGCTTATGCTGATCATCAAGCCACACTGAACCATGCGTCAGCTTCGCATACCATCTGTTGTCTACATACTCACTAAAATACTCAAGATGATATACACCCGAGATCGTCAGATTGTCACAGACTATAGTCCCAGCAGCCCTGGACTGAGCCAAAATGCAGAATGGGACTTGGGAACCGAGGATTAACTCCTTAGTGGATGAGCAATACGGAGTGCGCCCGGGTTAGGACTCCGCGGAGACCATTGACATGCAGCCCTTATTAGCTCGTGGTTCCGGCCATTACTACATCACATCAGAGGGGGTTTCGTCAAGAGTCAACATAATTAATATTGTACGTACTTGCATTGCGGGCTGCGCTTTTCCTGGTCGCAACGCCGTTCCAAGATCTCCCCCCTACTCTCAAGATAGCCTGCCATGGCTTTCGTGGGGAATTTGCGGCAATTCATGTCCGGGACAAGGAAAGATGCCTCATCCAAGCCTCCGGTACTGCTTTCTTGGCGGTCGTCGAAATTCTTCATTGTGACAACCGTCTGTTTGGCTCTATTCACAGATATATTCTACTATGCCCTCATTGTCCCCGTGATCCCCTTTTCTCTCACTGTCCAAGTCGGCATTGCTGAGGATCAAGTCCAGTATGTATCCACTCCTTTTTCACACTTCTAACTCTAAGTCTATTTACTTGGCGGGACCCCATATTTATAATGCAGTCCATGACATGGCTCCATCTTGACAAAGGTGGCGTAATTGCTAACTACACGGTGCTTTGTAGATCCTGGACATCTATCCTATTGGCATGCTACAGTGCTGCTCTGTTTGTGAGCAGCCCCTTGGCGGGTATCTATGCCGACCATAGTTCCTCGAGAAGATGGCCCTTACTCTTGGGACTCTTGGCGCTGGCCGCCTCGACTTTGCTGCTCTGCTTCGGGAACAGCATCGGCCTTCTGGTATTTGGTAGGCTGCTGCAGGGCCTGAGTGCCGGTATTGTTTGGAGTGTCGGCTGTGCGCTTCTTGTCGATACCATGGAAGATGCTGTCGGTATGGCCATGGGCTATGTAGCCTCATCCATGTCTGTGGCACTCTTGATCGCTCCGACCGTCGGTGGCGCCGTGTATGCTGCAGCTGGATACTATGCTGTTTACTACATTGCATTTGGCGTTGTGCTTGTGGATATCTTGCTACGGCTTCTCATGATAGAGAAGAAGGTGGCAAAGCAGTGGCTCGCACCAGTAGTCCCTGACAGCACTCCAAATGCTGAAACGGTTGTCGAGAAAACAGCAGCCGCTGGCCCCCAGGGAGCAAGTCAAGAGGGTCATCATGCTCCAGCTGACACACGACTCATTTCCACGCAAGCAAACATGGCCACTGGCGCCCTCCCAGAATCTTTGGATCAGGACGACGTCTTGACACGCCACAATACGGGCTCTCAGCGCTCGGGCTTGAGATCGAGGCCAATTTGGGTGCTCTTAAAGTCACCTAGACTGTTGGCCGCCCTATATGCTATCTTAGTCCAAGCAGGTATCATGTGAGAGCCGTCATGCAAGTAATCATTTTTGAGCACAGCTGCTAATACTTGTGGCAGGATGGGATTTGATGCCGTTCTTGCACTATTTGTGCAATCAACGTTCCACTGGAATTCCATAGCGGCAGGTCTCATGTTCATCGCCATCTTCCTACCTGGCTTTATTTCACCACTGGTCGGTTGGCTGGCTGACAAGTATGGCGCCAAATGGCTGTCTTTTGCTGGCTACGTGGCCACGATACCGCCCGTTATCTGCCTGCGATTTGTCACCGAGGACACGATTGGGCACAAGGTTCTGCTGGCCGTCTTGCTGGCCATCATTGGCGTCTCTCTGGCCTTTAGCAACACGCCCCTGATGGCCGAGATCACCTATGTGATTGTGGAAAAGGCCGAGACGAACCCGGGCATATTTGGAGAAAAGGGCGCGTTCGGCATAGGCTACGGCCTCTTCACCATGGCCTTTGCCGCGGGGGGTGTGGTTGGGCCGCTATGGGCAGGGTACGTCAACGACAGCGCGGGCTGGGGCACGGCGATGTGGTCGCTGGGCGTTTGGGCGGCGTCCGGCGCCGTCGTCGTGGTCGTTTGGCTGGGCAGCAAGTCGCCGCAAAAGAAGCAAGATAACGGACGACAACAACAACAACAGCAGGGCGACACGGAAGGAGGACGCGAGGCTGCTACTACCCCTGCGCTTGTATGAGGACATGATTCGTTCCTCGGCGTTGTCGTCTCTTCTCAAAAGACTCTGACGAATGGAGGAGATGCCTTCCAGTCGCGTCGAAAAAAAATCAGATGCTTGGTGCTATCATTGCCCACCTCCGTGAAAGAGATCAACCAATCGAATGCATATATTCAGCCGAATTTGTGCTACCGAGATGTATCCGAGTCGAAACTTGCGTGAAAGCACAAGAAACAACGGATGTTGGCCCAATAGAGTGGTTCGGAAACAAGCTACGACTTGTTGTGGGCCCATATGACATTGCGCCTATCATCGCCTGACAGATTTGTGACTATACATCATGCATGTGTCCATTTGGAGAGGGAATCCTCATTCAATATCAATACACAACTCAATACCAGGGAGAATAATTAATCGCCGTAGAGCAGTGAGACTGATGATGGTGTTATTCTGATTTAAGAGAATCGCTTTCATTAACGAGAAGTTGGGTCGGCGACGACACAACTCACGATATGGTCCGATGGTGTAGTTGGTTATCACGTCAGTCTAACACACTGAAGGTCGGCGGATCGAGCCCGCCTCGGATCATTCTTTTGCCCACCTGGGTAAATGAGTTCCTGTTTGGTCTTCCATTTTTAGTCATCTTTTTTCCTCCCCGCATATATGGGTTGCGACATGGCACCACTATATTTCTTTTTTTCTTGACGATCCAAGGCATATGCTTAAAATATGTCGATCACTGTGAGTACCCATGAATCGAGAAGCTTCGGGAGCCGAAATACTCGGGTAGTGTGTCACTGGGGTATCTCAACGTTGCATGGGTGAGCCGCGACTATCTTGCCGTGCTACTAGGACTTTTAATAGGCCAGATATGAATTGACTTGTGCAATTTGTTTTTTTTTAAGTTAAATCTGACCTCTGCGGGAACGGGTTGAAAAAGCAACTTGATCCGAACTTGATGAGTAAACATGAAAGACAACTTTACCAAATCTCTTGTGTTGAAATTCACCGATGATTAGGTTAAGGTTGAACTCGGGCTATCCGTGTTTTTGGCGTGGACGTGAATGTAGAGACTTTTGCGGCGGAAGCAAGCGATTGTAGCATGAACACCATCATGCTGTTGCATGTCAACTTGCTGACGACTGAAGAGTGTGGTAAAATGCCTCTGAATGCAGACAGGAATATGATCCCTGATGTCGGCCAATAGGTATGGCCCGGTAGTGGTTCGCTGGTACTACCACGAAAAACATGCCACGAGAACCGTGATACAATAAAAGGTGGGTGGGCGATGCTGACATTGGCACTTGATCTTCAAGGCTATATGATTGTCCTACTATAAGAGCGGGATGGACCGAAAAATGTGTGTCAGGTGCGGTCCCGTGGGTGAACCCGAAAAAAGAATACCGAACATATGGACGTTCCGAGATCGTCCACGTCTGTGGCGTCCGAAAAGAGTAGCCAACATGATCAAGAAAATATTGGAAAACAATTGGGAATGATGCTGGTGTATTAGGTTGCAACTGTAAGACGGCCTCCTATTCGCGTATGGTCTGGAGTAGGGCGTTAAGTGAGGCGGGCGCAACGACTGTGTGGACACCTGTCGAAAAAAAGTCGACGCACCTAGGCATGCTAGGTTGGAGTGCATTGCATGGAATTTGGAACGTGCCGAGCCTTCTGGCGGTGAAAGACTTGCCGGATTCGTTTTGTCGTCTTATAATGACAGAAAAGGATCCATGAATGGCGGCCGCGTTTTTGCACCCCATATACCAAGCCTTGCCCTTACTTAAGGTTGTCGATCGGTGCCAGGACCAGCGGGTCAACATTTGGCACTGATCGTCTTGTGGTCTCTTCCAGATATTTGTTCTGTTTGTTATAATGTCGTCTTCTCCCGTCAACCGATATTGGATACCGCATATCGACATACACAAGAGAGTCATTACACAAGAACTCCAGTACTACCTTGGCCCAGATGCAACGGGTGAGTCTGGTGTTCTGTAGTGTTGTGTCTCGTCATAAAAGGACGTGATGCTGACTTCTTGATTGGTGAGCTAGTGAGACCTTTCACTAGAGATGGCGAGGACGGATACCTCATAACGACTCCGGGGGCTTGTTTGAGTGATGTGGGTTTTCTTTGGCTTGATGACTAGGGGTCCGCACATCTAAACCCAAAGCCAACAACAGGAACAAATCAATGACATATGTTTAAAGTCGAAAGAGATTTGGGACAAGGCGGCTGCAGCCAAGGCAGCATCAAGTCCTGAGAAGCAGTTGAAGCGGCCACTCCATCAACCGATCTTGATCTCTTCTGGCGATGGCTCCGGGCGCAGAAACAGCGATCGAAGGAGATCCGAGGGTCACAGGCCGTACGGTGACAGGCGCCGGAGTCACACATCTCACAAGTGATGATTGCTGTGCTTGACGAATATCGACAGCACAAATCTTGCTACACCATGGTACACGATTCGACCAGCGCAATAGAGCACATAGAGGGGGATTGGTCGACTGCTTTGGATTTCAAGACGTTTTGCGAACACGGAAACACCACGTTATTATGCCTCATGTGATTGGATATTGCATAGGTCGAGGTTGACGTGGGTATCAATTCGTCCAGAGAGAGGATGCCATCTGGCGCGGCTGATCGCGTGCCTGTGGAGACAATATCCTGTAGAAGCTGCATAGTCGATCGATGACTATGCATGCACTGAAGCGCTCAAGAATTGGGCACAGCAAACACCAATGAAGCATTTCTGGTTACATCCAAGCCTGATTGGTTGCATATGCGACTTTGGTCATTGTTAGCGCCACAAGTCTTCTGCATTCGCTTCGATGTGTCGCAAGTACCAAATTTCTGAAACGCAGCGCTGGCTAGAAGCGGTATACTCAAGGGCATCAGGGTATCGTGAGTGTTAACACCAATTGGCAAGCAGCCATGCCAAAGATGCAATGCAGCATAAAGAGCCTAGCCGAACTACCCCCGGAAATTGTCGGTGCTGAAATTCTGATCTCGACCTTCCTGGACTGTCAATAACTGCAGTTTTCGGCATATCTAGCTCTGGATCAAGTAGATGCATCAGAAGCGACTGGGGATCCCCCTTTGCCAGAATATATATTACTGTCGCAGGCCGTCCAATATTGGTGCCTGGTTGTTTTGAGGCAATGAGAGGTTTGTCGGCATCAAGACTGAATGTTGAGAGTAGATGTTCCCTTTACCACGAGCCATGGCGTAAGAATTTGTTAGGAAACCCCGTTGCGATATCGCGTCTTATTCGAAGAGGAGTCCATTCCCGATGCTGATATCTCTTGAAACATTATCAGCAGAAGTCGGGTTGCCACGGAACGTGACCAGCATAGTAGTTAATCACGGTGATGTCTTGGCCATTGAGTCTGTATATGCTGCAATATCAAGGTCTTGAGCAGACCAAAGAAGCAATGCTTGCACACCAACATCTGCGCTCGAGGTCTGACTGATCTCACGATCTTGAGCTTTCTTTGTGACGGAGGTGATGTAACCCAAGACGTGCACCCATTGACCGACATCGGTCTGTCCACTTCTCAGATTTTCCAGGAGAAGCTTCACATCTACTGAAGCTTTGACGGAACGGGAAGAGGGAAATTTGTGACTGAGCGACAAAACGCCGGTTTGTATGGCATACGAGTCTACACTGAAGACATGTTAGTCGATTATTTAATATATATGTTAAGATGGGGAAAGGAAACGGATCAATGACTTGTGTTATTCAAGAGAGAAATTGAATAGAGAAAAATACAAAAGGAGCCTTCTACTCACCATCCGAGAAATCTTACTTTATCGCCGACTTCATGGGTGGGAAGGTCCGCTAGCAGGCAGCGTTTTGACGGTAAAGGGCCTCTAGACATGACGAACAAAGAAAAGGTACCCTTGCACGCAGATAAATTCGCAGCACTGGATTTCTGTCCGGGAAATATGAGAATAATTTGACACATGAGATTTTTCCACCAAAATAAGTTCATTTGTATCATGCGCAAAAAAAGAGGTTGTTTTCCTGTAAGTAAACTTGACCAGGTGCTCCGTCTGTGAAGCTCTCACATGGCGTGGACGTCCCATGCTCGCCGTCCAGCGCCAGCTGTGCCACAGTTGCCCCAGGCGCCATGCGACCAACCGCCAGCTGGGGTCCAACTCTTGCCTGTATCAGCCGAGCCACAGCTGCTGGAAGCCGACCGAGTGGGAGGGAAGTCTTGCATCATACCCACCCTACATGACCTGCCAAACTACCTACCTAACCTAAGGCCGATATCTCTCGCCCAGGCTTCAGTCTTTGACCTCATCAAACGAGAGAACGATTACGACGCGACGACATCCGCTTGCAGCAATAAACTAGGTGCCTAACAACTATTTTTGCATCACCAACACTGCCAACCTCTAGCACCCCGGCACTGACGACGCCCCTTTGTCGCTCTGCTCAACGACTACCTATCTCAGGTACCCCGCCATCGATATCGAGTACCTCAAAGGTCCATCTTCAGACGGCGCATTTCGCATTAGCAGCTTGACCGATAACAAATTTCTTCCCGAGTTACAGCATCTCCGACACGCACACACCATCTCGCTCATCTCTGCAGACCATAAACATCCAACATGTCTGGCGTCTGGGGCTGGTTTGGAGGCGGCGCGGCCCAGAAGAAGAAAGATAGCCCGAAAAATGCCATCCTCGGCCTGCGATCGCAACTCGATATGCTGCAGAAGCGGGAGAAGCACCTGACGACGCAGATGGAGGAACAAGATTCGATCGCACGAAAGTATGTTAACACAAATAAGAATGGTAGGTTCGCCTCGAGGATAGATTTTCCATTGCCTGCGCTGACGTGGATGGAATGAATAGCGGCCAAGGCGGCGCTCAAGCGGAAGAAGGCACATGAGCACAGTCTGGAACAGACAACGGCACAGATTGGCACACTGGAACAACAAATCAACGCCATCGAATCGGCCAATATCAACCGCGAGACCCTTGCTGCCATGCAAAAGGCTGGCGAGGCCATGAAGAGCATCCACGGCAAACTCACACCCGAGGCAGTGGACGAGACCATGTATGGAAACAATCTATTACTGTTCCTCTCATGCCCATTCTATACTAACAACCCCGGACAGGGCTCAACTTCAAGAGCAGAACGCGCTAAGCGAGGAAATTGTCAACGCCATCACCAGCAACCAAATCGGAGAGCCCATCGACGAGGACGAACTCGACAACGAGCTGGAGGCTATGCAACAGGAACAGCTGGACGAGCAGATGCTCAAGACCGGCACAGTCCCCGTATCGGACTCGATTCACCGGCTGCCAACTGTCGCAAATGGAAAGAGTAAGTCTCTTTGTCTAAGGTACAAGGTGTGCGCAATGCTAACGGGCAGCAATAGTCGAGACACCTGCGGTCGAGGAGGACGACGAGGAGGCCGAGCTCAGAAAGTTGCAAGCAGAGATGGCCATGTAGTTGTGCTGCCATTCATTCCCGCCTTTTGTCAGCCGATTATGGCACTGCAGATGCGGGCCTAGCTTGGGAGGTAGTCCATCGTTGAGGGTAGCATACGATGTTGTTCTTTTCCGGGCTCCCAAGTGGTGCTGAGCGATGCACGTCATAACATCTATCTGAGTTTTCCTCCCTTTGGCGTAGGAGTTGGTACATTTTGGGTGTTGCATTTGAAAGTCACACAGTTACCGGGTGTTCACAACATTTTTTGTTTGTTATTGATTTCCATGCGGTATCCTTGCTAGATTATTCGGCCCGCTCACCGACAATATAATACCGTTTGCGAGCTCGACATGGTCTCTTGGTTGTCCTGACAATTGTTCATGTGAGAAGTCTTTCAGCAACAACTATTCGCATCCAGGTATGGGATGGGGTTGACAAGATGGATTTTCGACGAGTATAGCTGCGAATTGTTTGTTGATTTGTATTCCGTACACCGCCAGTGCTGCTTGGGCTGGTGGCTAGAGGCCCACTCGAAAATTGGCGACGATGACTGACTCAATCTTGGCTGGCTTGAGAATGCTAGTGCCTCGGATTTGGTCTATTGCGGTAAAAAAGAGGCTTGAATTGCTTGCGTCAGCCGACATCTTTTGAGGTCAAATCTACGAGGCTGGGAAGAGAGAAATAGAAAATATATCCACATGTAGTCAGGGTCCAAGACAATGTCTTCTCTGACCCGAACTTGGTCGTTGGCGGTAATAGTTCGCAGTAGTGTACATAGTATATTGGGCAAGAATCCTTCCTGTTAGCTGATTCTTGGTACGCGTGTCAATAGTCGTACAAAGCTTCCACCATATGGCCCAGAAGCATAACTTGGATTAACAAACAGTTGCTCGTTAGAACAAGGACACGTAGGGCTGGTATCGATACGCGCACTGTTCACTGCTGGCACAAAGACCATCGTGGATATTTTGGGGGTCATGTATGTAATGCAGAGCAACCCATCTTGAAGTGCACCCTTCCCCAGATGATGTCGTGCCCACTGTGGATGGATGCAATGCGGGTCGTTGCACGTTTTCCAAGAATGAATCATCTGTGTACTTCATAAATAATGCGATATAATTGAAACTGAGTAGCGGTACAGAATCGTATTTCTCCAAAGAAGCCCAACATAAGAACAAAGAAATTGAGGGATTTGTGATAGGATAGTAGGTATCAGAAACAGTTAATTGAAGCCCAAGCGCCAAGAACCAACCTCGCGATACCCATCTGTAAAGTTTGTTTTGGGACGCTACCTACACACAAAGACGGCCTACTTTAGGACTGTTGAGTTTGGAAAACCGTTCAGATGCGGGACCAATTAAGATCCCTTGGGTTGTATCGGTAGATAGAAATGTACATTGCCCAATAAGCCAAGTAGGGTTCAAGACATTATCGCCTTGCTATGTTTGGTGAATTCAGATGTGTTCTATTGATACGAGGTCGGTCTCAAAGTTTTGCCGCCGACTGTAAGCACTCAAGTTGTCCTTGTGTAACAATGAATTAGAGTAGGGGCAGTGACCTCGGGAATCTGCCAACTGGCGCACAGTGCCGGAATGATTGTTGAGTCCTCGCCTGCCTCAAATAAAACAGATCAATCAAGTACTGTACATACAAATTCGAACATATGAGCAAATCATCGAGCAACAAGTCGAATTCAATCAGCACTCGATCTATGCTTTGTATGTATCCTGCGATGGTCGCCCCACATCGGGGTGCGTCTTGTGCATCCTGTGCATCAAATGGCACCTGGGCAGCGTCTCCGCAGGCCCGGCGCATCGTTTTGGGCAGGGGTCGGCCTAGAAGCGAAGCCCAACAAGCTCGACCACGTAGCACACGATGTCGTTAAGACGCAAGAGACACTCGCGGCCATGCACCTACTTGCTGCCGCGGACGGCAACGGACCTCGGGCTAGCTACGAATCAGTCAAGTCAGGAACAGCCGAGCGAGCCATTTCTTTCTGTTTCTTTATTGCTGTCTCTAGATGAGGCGAAGGAGGGTTGCTTGAGGCCCAATATTACCTCGTTGGGGAAGTATTCAACCTACCTCGATGGATATTGACTCTATATGCGTACCATCTGTATCGTACGTGGGGGGATGATATCGACCGGTAAGTATGGTAGTCAGTCCAATCTGATTACCCTCTCGTCTGTCTCTCTCTCGCCAGCAGCTTAACCGAGCATTGCCCATTATTGGTACAGTATCAAGCAGTTTCGACGAGCCCACATCACGCGGCCCGTCACGTCAGCAATGCATCTGCTGTCAAACATCAGACTGCACTCCCATCTGTACCGTCTTGCTGCAATTGGCCTATTTCATGGCGGCCGACCTGCAGTCTCTGCTACAAACATACAGTTGGGCCGCTATCTCTGTCCTATCTGGCATCAGCTTCCTTCCCTGTTCGAGACCGGTCGTCGAAATGTGCTTCATACCTACTGCTGCTGTATACTACCGGTCCGGCTCACTATACTTACTACCTATTACACCTGTGCCTTGGCCCAACCAAACCAACCTCTTTGCAACGTGGCGCCAGTGCGTCCCAACTCTGCCCAATAATGCTCAAGCACGAATATTGATCACAGGAACTTCACCTCGATCTCTAGGACGCGGCGTCTCCACGTCGTGGGGCAGCTCGCAGCAGCTACTGTATGACTGCCAATATGTCGTTGCCGTTTCGGGTTCGTATGAACATCGATCTCCGGGCCTGGTGGAACCTCCGTCGCATAGCTCGGGACGTCATTCGGATCGTTCCAAAAGGTAGGAGCAGTAAGAAAGACCCTCTGTGTCTGTCCAATGCATGCCAGAAATCATTTTTATGTTGCATGGCATACTGAATTTCTAAATCTATTGAATTCTCAATTATACACCACCGTTTACAAACAAGAATTATTGCCGTATACCCCCATCATTTACTTGCTACCTTTCACTCCACCCCATATTTTGTGCTGCATTTTTTGTCTCTGCTGTGCATATTATCGATACCCTTTTTCTGCGTGATCGTGGAAACCAAATACCTCACCCCCGTCCAATCATAACCTTAATCGTGAGCATCATTCCTGCAACCTGCCGGTGCCGGAGTCCGCTTGCATCACCCTCTTCTGAATGGCAGAAGAGCTTAAGACCACCAATCCTCAGGGCGACCCTCGCGAGCAATCCTCCGTTGTTGGACCATTGAGCGAGGACAAGACAGTATGAACGACTCTAATGGAGTTGCCTATTGCCCAATTCGGCACAATCCCTTCCAACATGTCCAGTATGCCGACTTTTCCCAGGTCCAGTATTTACAAATCGTTGATTCCGAGGATGAGGAGGATCAACTCAATGAGTGTACGTAACAGACTAGTCAGCGAGCAACTCATTAATCATGAGGCACGTACTGATACGTTTACTAGTCGAAGATGATGATCTAGAATTTGATGACGATGTCGACGATGTAGGCGAAGGCCCGTCTGCCTCACAAGAGGCTGGCGCATCCAAGGGCCCAGCTGCTGGACCAGCATCGCCAAAGGATAATGGAGATATAGACATCGACGACGAATGGCCGGAGCCCGCTGCCGAGACGGCTCCTTGGAGTCCGCCTAAGAAGAAGAACCGCAAAGACAGGAAAAAGAAGAGCAAGGGCGCTGCGGCTGATGAAGATGCTGCTGCAAACGCGACGGATAAGCAGGAAACTACGAAAGCTTCACCAGCGGAGGATGCCCCCGAGAGCCCATCTGGCAAAAAGTCCAAAAAGGCAAAAAAGAATGCCAAGAAGGCTGCTCAGAAGGAAAAGGCCGAGAAACAAAAGGCTGCAGCAAATGGCAAGAAGAGCAAGAATGTATCCTTTGCCGATCCCGTGACTGTCGAGAAGAAGGAGGAGCCTCCTCAAGCAGAGGAGAAACCAGACGCCGCCCCGCCGGCTGAAGAAGCACCACCTGTCGCAGAAGCCACGAGCGACGCTGAAAAGTCGGCCCCGGAGCCTCAATCAGCGGCAGTGGAAGCCAGCGAGCCTGCTCCTGATGCGCCTACCGAGCCAGCGCCAAAGGAGCAACCTCCGGCAGCAGAGGCAGTTCATGAAAGCGAAGAGGCGGAAGCACCAGCAGCAGAAACCCCGGCAGAGACAGCGGCTGCGGACCCAGCTGCGGAGACCAAGTCAGAGGTTCCGGAACCTGCAAAGGAAGAAGGCGACACAAAGCTGGAGGAGTCCGCCGCTGCTCAAGACAATGACACACCTGCTGAGAGCGCAAGTTCTGATCTTGCAGCGCCTGATTCATCTGCCAGGGATACGGCTCCACCAGCTGTTGAGCCGGCTGATGAACTTGCCCCAGAACCAGCTCCACCAGCTGTTGAGCCGGCCGAGGAAATTGTATCAGAACCAGCTCCAGTCGTAGCTGAGCCAGCTGATGAACCTGCCTCTGAACCAGCAGTAAGTGGCGCAACAGAGGAAACTGCCGACTCAGAGGCGAAAGTGGAATTGTCACCCGAGGCTGAGCCCGAGACAAAGCCAGCGCCGGAGTCAGAAGCTGTTTCAACAGAGACTGTAGAGGCCGAGACGCCAGTTGCTACCACTGATGCAGATGCCGATCAAACTCCAAAGGATGATGCTTCAGTCGAAGAAGCTGCTGAGCCCAGCGACGCAAAAATTGAAGTGGCGCCAGAGATCAAGGATGCGCCTGTAGCAGATCAGCAGCCAACAGAGGAGGTGCCAAAAGCTGAGGAATCGACTGAAGCGCCACCTGTAAGTGAACGTAAACTTTGAAGCACACCGTTCGAGATTGTTAGCCAAATTCACTCGAGGGCATTGACTAACTCTTTATCAGGTTGCCGAAGACGATTCCAAGCCCAGCGTTGATGAAACTAAAGAGGAGCCAGTCGAAGTCAGCGAAAATGTTGAGGCCAATGCTGGACCAGATGTCTCTGAACCCGAAAACGCCCCTGCTGAGAGCGCTGCTCAAGATCCTCCAGAGCCATCTGAAGCACCTGCTGAGGCGCCCGCTGAGGAAGCCGACAAGCCCAAAGAAGCAGAAGTCACAGAAAGCAGGTAAGTTGTTCTTGATCGGGATTGGATCATATTGAGTCACAATCAGCTTGTTAGCCTGGTATCCAATGATGCAATAGATGATATGTCGCCACAAAGTCACTACACAGGCTAATCATTATCCACTAGTGTTGCTCCTCCGTCTGTAACAGAAGAGCCGACTGTTGAGAATGCCGACACCGTCGAAGAAGCCGTGGCAGCTCCCGAGGCGGCAGCTTCCGAGAAGGAGGGGATTTCACAGTCAGCGCAAGACCAACCTAGTGATGTGTCCGAATCTGAAGAGAGTAGTGCGGTTGAGGAAGTTTCTGAGAACAAGCCCGACGACACAAATGCCGCAGAAAAAGATGCAGACCCTGCCCCTGTAGTCGAGACCGCCTCGAAAGAGCCTGCATCATCCGAAGATACAGCCGGAGACGAAGCAAGTGCTCCAGAAAATGTCGAGAGCACTGCTGAAGTCGCCAAAGAGGAAGACTCACTGCAAGCGTCTGAGGATGCTGACAAAGTGGAATCCTCCTCCGTTGAGGACAAGCCTGCTAGCGAGGTCAAGAGCGAAGAGAGCGCTCCTGAGTTGCAGGACCCCATTGACGAAAAGTCTGGTGTCGAAATTGCTCAGGAAAAGGACACGTGCAGCGAGACTGATTCATCGGCACCGGCGGCGCCAGCAGCTGAGAGCAGTGCTGACGACTCAGCGGCTAAAAGTGAAGAGGCCCCAATTGAGGCTGAAGCTCCAGCAGAGGCCAGCGTTGAAGCCAATGACACTACGCCCGCATCTGTGGATGCAGATGTTGTGACGCCAGCCCCTGTGGAGAACAATCAAGCCGCGAAACCTGATGCCGGTGCCGAAGACAGCGGGAAAGACGACAGTGAAGGCGCGTCTGAGCCCGCTGAGGCGGTGGCAGTTGCTGGAGCCCCTGATAACGATGACTTAGAGGTCGAGAAGGAGCCCTCAGAACAGTCTCCTGCCAACGATGAAAAGCCCCAGGGCGAGGCAGAGTCACTCGAGGCTGTAGCTAAAGAAGCAACTGTCGAGCCGCAGGAAGCTAACAAGTCAGCTGTCACTGCCGACGAGATAGCTGAGGCCAAGCCCGACGATGAAGAAATCGTCAAAGAGGCGCCGACAGAGGCTGAAACGAAAGACGAACCTAGTGCTACGGCACCAGCTGACGACGTAGTCGAGACAACTGCCTCTGCTGATGCTAGCGCCTCAAATGAAACCGAAGTAGTTGCAGCCGACGACGAAAAGCCAGCCGATGATATATCACTTGTCACTGAGGAGCCTGCAGCTGATGAACCGACTGGGACAACAGATGCTGTAGAGAAGCCCGGTGATACGGAGGCTCCAGTAACGAGCGCGGCTGATACTACTCCTGAAGTGGCCGCTAAAGCTACGCCCTCGAATGATGATCAGGAGGAGGTAGCACCAGCGGCTACTGAAGAGCCTGCTAAAGAGAAAGAGACTGCATCATCGGCAGACGATGCCCCAGTTACTTCACCAGAAACCAAGGATGATGAGGATGAGGCATCATCAGGTAAATATTCCAAAACACATCTATAAGGTTTCTTTTACTGACTTGCCCGCTTGTGACAGCAGAAGTCGCGGCCCCCGAATCGAATCCCGCTCCAGTGAATGATAAAGACGGCAAGATAGCTGAGACGTCCGGATCCGATACGGAAAAGCCGGAAGATCCTGCAACAGAAGAGTCCTTGAAGGGCGAGGATGTTGCTCCGATCGAGGCCAGCAGTCAGGCAGAGAAGACTGCGGTACCTGAGGCACCTGAAGCTGAGACCTTACCGGCAGAAGAGCAGGAAGAACAAGGGTAAGTAAAAAAAGGGAGTTATGCGAGATATTGTCGCCTGAACATATGCTTACCGCAACGTCTAGTAAATCGTTGCCTGCGGTTGAAGACCCACCAGCAGAGAAGCTGGACGATGCACCAGCTCAAGAAGAGGCAGACAAGTATGTTCTTTCCAAATTTGATAAGCAATTTTCATACCGAAGTCGACTTTTCAAATGCCGTATAATTAGCATCACACGAAAATACTAATGCGCTCATAAAGTGCGGCCCCTGCAGCAGTTGCAGAAGAGGCAAAGTCAGAAGAGCCAGCTGGGACTGAAGAAGCAGCCAAGGAAACGTGAGTTCTCGATTAATTTGTTCAGCTCCTGATAAACACAAAAGCACAGCCACTCGAGCGAATGAATGCGACTAACTTGTCTATTCTCTCTAGTGTTGAGGCAGACGAAATTGACGACAACGCTCAGACAATTGAGGAACCAGCACCGGCAGTCGACGATAAGGCCTCTGCTGCTAAGGAAGAAGCGTAAGCAATTCCGAATCGCATGATCATAATCCAAGTGCCCGTGACATAAGAGCGCTTGATTATATCAACATGATTCCTTCTGGAAAGAGAATGGAGGCTGAGTAAACGATGCAGTGAACCAGAGACTACCGAGGCGCCCAGCGCAGCCGAAGCCGCCATCCCGGAGGAAGCTCCTGCGACCGTGAAAGCTGCTGTCCCAGAAGAAACCACTATACCGGAGGAAACTACTCCTGAAAAAGCCGCTGACACAGAGGAAATTGCTACTTCCGAAGAAGCTGTCTCTACTGAAGCAGATCCTGCCCCTGCTGAGCCTGCTGAAACTACTGCTCTGGAGGAAACGACGACTCCTACCGAAGTGGCGGCTGCTCCTGAGCCAGAAGAGCCACAAGTGTAAGTTATTTCCCACTCAACGTCTTCAAAAAACCGTTGTGATAAGCCTTAAGAGGCGTTGGAAGCTATTCATATCTAATATTTAACTACTTAGTGAGGCAACTGCCGCCAAGGAAGAATCGCAGGACGAAGTTGCACAGCCCGATGAGCCCTCCAAGGAACCTGCGAAAGAAGATGAGGGCGGTGCCGATGATAAGGCTACACCCGAGACGGAGTATAATGCCTCTTTTTCACCACAACACATTCGCTTCCATATGCTAACGACCCTAAGCAACACGTCTGCGGTAGCCGCCGATGAGTCCGAAAAGCCTGAAACGTAAGTCATGATTCCTCAAAATTATATTAACCCTGCTAATCAGTAACATGCATAGTCAAGCACCATCTTCTGAGGAGCCTGAGGCAGAAGCCATTGTAGAGACCAATGCAGAAACTGAACCTGCTGAGGCAGAGGCGTAAGTACCAATCATCTGTCCTACGTCTCTACTATCATCTTAAAATGAAACTGACACGTCCATAACAGTGCCGAGAAGAAAGCTGAAGAACCTGTCGAAAAGGCAGTCGAGGAAGCTCCCGCAGTCCAGGATACCGTCGAAAAGACACCAGTCGCCGACAAAGCAGAAACAGCAGCTTCCACAAGCGAGGAAACAGCTGGAGAGCCTTCAGTCCCCCAACAATCCACAGAGGAGACCTCTGTCACTGAAAAGGCGGCCGAAGAATCACCAGTAGTTGAAGAAAATACCGCCGAAGTCCCTGCTGCCGAGGAACAGGTAGCCGAAGAGTCATCAGCAGTTGACGAGAAAGCAGCAGAGCCCCAGGCTGTTGAGGAAGCCTCCACTGAACCGCCTACTGGTGATGCTGATACCAACACGGCAACTGAAGAGCTGCCAGTAGTCGACGAAAAGGCTTCAGAAGCCGCAGCTGCCGCAGAAGATGTCGCTGAGGCTCCTGCCCCTGATGCCCCTGTCGAAGAGGCGCCGATCACTGAAGAGGCACCAGCTGCGGAAGCTGCCGCTGAACTGACTGCTTCTGCGGACGAGGAAAAGGCTGCAGAAGCACCAGCTGCTCCTCCTGCTGAAGAGGGCGCCCCTGCTGCTGATGCCCCTACCGAAGAAGTTGCACCCGCTGCGGAAGCTTCTGCCGAAGAGGTTCCTCCGGTCGACAATCCTACTCCAACTGAAGAGCCTGCTGCTGTTGTTGAAGAGCCTGCTGCTGCTGAAGAGTCTGCCCCTACCGCTGATGTCGCCGCTGAAGAAGCTCCCACTGCTGAGGAAGCACATGCTGCAGAAGCGCCTGCCGTAGAAGCTATTCCTGCTGAGGAGGCCATTCCTGCTGAGGAGGCTATTCCTGCTGAAGAGGCTGCTCCTGCTGAAGAGGCTGTTCCTGCTGAAGAAGCTGCTCCTGCTGAAGAGGCTGCTCCGGCCGAGGAGAAACAGGTCGAAGAAACGCCGGCTTCTCCGGAAGTAGCTGCAAAAGCTCCTGAGACTGAGGAAGAAAAACAGTAAGGAGTCAAGTCTCTCTATCAGAGAGCATCCCGCTGACCATGGACATAGAAACGAGCCAGCACCCGAGAACTTCGAGGCTAGCCCAGCCGCCGAGGCCGAGCCCGAACCGTAAGCAGTCCCATATGATCACTTGACAATTGCGATGCAAGAGAGAAAAGCTGACAAGACTTTCATGTAGGACCGCGGAAGTTGCTGCTACTGATGCAGCTCCAGCTGCGCCAGCGACAGATACGTACGTTTAGACACTCAGTCACGTTCTCGCAGACCACATCAGTATGGATCATGGCTAACAACACATTGCATAGTGTCCCCGAGCCCACCCCGGAGGAGAAATCAGCTCAATCTGCCGAGGTCGAGAAAGACGTAAAATCACCGGAAGATGAAGAAGCCAAAGACAAGGTTGGGCCGATGCCTTCTCCCGACAAAGGTTCTAAAGGTAAGCAGAAAGTCCATATTAGAGTTGCCCATCCCAGCGTTGCCATGGCGCCCCAGTCTGGCGGAAGCGGACCTGAGAGTGTTCTAGTAGAGGAAGACAACCCCCAGGATGAGCTCATTGCACAGCGTGTGGCGGAAGTTGAAACTACTGAGGATAATCTGGTCGCCCCAGATGTCCGGGCCAGCAAGACTGAATCGAATCTGAGCCAAGATTCAGTCGTTGGCGAGCAGCTATTGAATCCCAACGTGGACAAGGCACAGCAGCGGGATATCCTTACCCCTGCTGGCATTCAATCGTATGCTCTTTTTGGAACGCATGAATCTGGCAGCCGGGAGACAGATGATGTGCCTCAAAGCATTGAGAGCGCTCAGCCAATCACGGGCAGCTCCAATGTCGACTCTTTGGGACATGGCGGGGTGCCATCTATTGCCGCCGTGAGCGAACCCGGCTCGGACCTCGCTCCGTCGTCGATCGCCGCTTCACAGGATTTGGCCCCAACGCAACAGGAACCAACAAGTAATGACACGGTTGTCGACAAATTCTCTCATCATATCACGGACCCTAGCAAAGTGTCCCCAGATGGAGAAAATGACGATGCAGACGGCCCGGATTCTCATGTTGTTGCCATGGAGAGCGATATAATCCAAGTGCAGGGATCTGACATCCCTGTCAACCAGGATAGCTCCAAAGTGGTTGGGCTTGAGGAGCTTCCCGAAACTGCTGATCAAAACACCTCGGGCTCTGAGCAGCATGATAAGAATATTCCTCTGCCTGTTCAAGTCTCTCACATTGAACAGCGCAGCCCTGACGCAATCATCATGGCGCCGCTACAAGAACAAAAAGTCCACCCATTGGAGGAACATGACGCAGGTCTATTACATACAGCCGACAAAGCGACCGTAACAGACGCAGAGACGGATGCGCCGGTTTCGACTTCGCTCCATGGCAAAGATGAAGAGCCTTCTGATCTCTCACATGAGGCTCCGATACCGCCAGATGTAATCGTAGAAGCCGGCGACGGTCCAACAAACGTCACATCGCTCGATGAAGCCACATCTATAGAGGACTCGGCAAAGACCAAGTCTTCACCTATTGAAGAAGATGTTCCTTTGGAGCAACAGCAACGGCAGTTCGACGGGAATCCCGCCTCAGTGGAATTGAAATCATCGCAATTGAGCGAGGAACCTGTCACTGAGGCAGGTATCGTGCCAAAAGCAGAAATTCATACTGCTGTTTCGCACCACCAAGACCCAGAGGCATCCATCGTCCCCGATGCCGAAACAGCACACTCTCTCGAGTTGCCTGAAGACCAAGCGCCCCTTCTCGATCAAGAGGCTCAGACTGACGACAGTCTTGAAGAGGAAGACAGCAAATCGCCAGCGCAAGCAAAAGTTCCAATGCAGCAATCCAGATTTGTGGAAGATCTGCCAGAATCCATCTCTGCGCTCGGTACTACTTTACCAGAGGCTACTGAGAACAATGATCAAAAGCCTCTGGCTGAACACGCGTCTGAGCCTCAAGATAGACCGTTGATTACAGACAGCGATCCGTTAGTTGAACAAGAGATTCCAAGTACATTGGTTTCACCAATCGACGCGGTAGCGAACGATTCTCAAGCAGTCGATGTTGTGCAGGATCAAGCAGAACCGCAGGAGAGCGAGCCTCTTCTGGACATCGATCAGCTCGAGACAGACTCCATTGATGTCCAAGAATCGCATGGTCCAACTGAAGTGTCCATCTCAGCCCCAGAAGAGCCGCAGGCTCAGCATCTCGAAAGTCAGGCGGTCTTAGAACCAGCAGGTTCACAAGTCCAGTCCTCGGCGGACGCAATTCAAGACCAAACCCCAACCCCCGAGACTGATATCCTTGACGCACGAGATCCACATGCCAATATCGAGCACGTCGCCGATCCGATCACCGTTCCAGACGTGACCGCACAGAGTAAAGCAGCATCTTTTGAACAACCCACGTTGCCTACTTCTCATGAGAACTCGAATTTGCCAACGTCTGAAGAGTCCATCAACAGAAAAGACTTGGCGCCTGTCTCTGAACCAGCAGTGGAGGCGTCAAGCACCGCAATTGAGAGCTTGCCCGCTCTGAATGCAGAAGATGCATCGACACTAGACCCAGTTCCAGAATCGGATACAGCGGCTATGCCTGCAGAGCCATCCGAGCTTCAAGTGGCTGCAGAGGCAGATGCGGTGGCAGAGTCAAACGAGGTGCCCCACGATACCTTGGTAACCCATGAGTCTGCTCCAAGCTCATCTGCCACCGGAACAGACGAAAAAGAGTTGCCGGAAAGCCCAGCTGCGTCTATTCCAGAAGCTTCCCTTAGTGTCAAGACGCCCATTGAGGATGTGGCGCCGAGTAACTCAGAGCTTAAAGGCAATGATAACTTTGACAATGCATTGCATGAGAGCTTATCAGAATCGACCATTACCCAAGAGCCAGAATCTGCTGTTGAGGAGAAGCCAGTCCAATCTTCAATCGAAGAGAACTCACTATTGCCAGAAATCGCAGCTACAAGTGAAGACTCTACTGTAGCATCTGCTGTATCTGAGCATCAACCCGACGACACGATGATGGAACCTATGGAAGATGACTCTCTTGAGATGAATGATTCTTTTGGGGTCAATGATTTCCCTGCCGAGCGAGGATTCTCAGCAGCAGTCGAGGAACCGACGCTAGAGTCAGAGCCGCCGCGAGGAGTCTCGGATTCTGCATTATTGCCGATCTATGAGCCCAGCGAGCCCGTTCAGTCAGTCGTTACACCACAACAACATGAGACTCTGCACGAGAAACATCTCGCGGAACTGCAGCACGATGTTTCCGCGATTGATGAGATAGCTGAGACTGTTTCACGCAACTCTGCCGCTGCAGTCTATGCGAGCTTGCAACCCGCAGAGGAACAAGCGGAAAGCGCTTTCCCTGTATCTCATATCAACGAGGGAACTGCCGAGTCTTTCGGAGCCCTTGATCACCAAGCTCAATTGGGAGCACCGCATGAAAAGTTCGCACCTGCTGTAAGCCAGGACGTGCCATCATTTCCACAAGAATTCAAGGGCCCGGCTTTTACCGAAGACCTGCAAGAGCAGACGCATACAGCGATCCATGAGGGACGCAGTGACCTGCCTCTCTCAGCCGAAGAGGATGCACTAGAGGCGCCGAGCAATGAATTTCATCGTCTCTATACTCATGAAGATCCGCCGCCGATGGAGCACGTTGCGGAAGCCTCACCTTTGGCCCAGGACCCTTTTATCGAGACCACCCATCCTCCACAGACCTCTCTGACCGACGCCGAAGTGGAAAATATAGTCAAAGACTTCGACCATGAGCAAGCTCAGCTGGCTCATAGTGATGAGCACCAGACTGTGGGACAACGTGAGCTTGATATCACGGAGCATGATGACACGGAACTTCCCGCTACAGAGCCTGATGTCACAGAATCTCATGTTTCGGAGCCTGATGTTACGGAGCAAGAAGTCCAACACACAAGCTCTGGTGAAGACCAGGGTGATGAACATAAGGGCCTGGCCGCGGGGATAGTTGCTGGAGCTGCGGCATTGACGGCCGGAGCTGGCGCTCTCGTCAACAAGCTGTCCGGGGCGACTCAGCCACATGAGGAGCCGACCAAAGATGATATTCCGAGACATCTGCGGGAGCAATCACAGCGAGGCTTTCCTTTATCAGATATAGCTCCAGAAGACGCTGCTCCGGTAGTGCCGCCAAGGTCACCTGCACGCAGTGTCAGCTCTCAGCTTTCCGCAGAAGAAGGAAACTACACTTTGGATGACCACGAGGCATTGGATCACTCCGATACACCAGCTGAGGCAGCTGTGCCACGAAGTTTGAACAAGTCAAGCATAATGAGTCAGTATTCTCCAAAGGCTGCTTTGAAGCAAACCCGTCAGGTCAATGCAGCCTACTCGAACCCTTCAGAATTGCCAGCTAACCGCGACCAGATCGCTCCCGAAGAGACTACCAGAGAGTTTCTTACCAGTCCAACTTCGGTCCATTCTGGCACGCAAACAGAGCAAGACTCCGCGTCTAAAATTTCGGCGCAATCTGACCTTGATGATGTTCTCTTATCAACAAGGTCACTTACACCTGGTATCGTGCTTCCAGATCTGGGAGATGCAGATGCCAAAGCTCTGGGGCGAGCCAGGAGCCTAAGGAAATCCCGGCGAAGAACCATTAGAATGAACGAAGAGACTGTCGCGGCTGCTGTGATTATCCATATTACTGCAAAGAATTTGAGCTCATCTTTGGATCCTCAACTGGGTAGTGCCCAGGTTAGAGAGAATATTTCACGAACACGAGACCTAGAGGTCGGATCAGAAGCGGGCATTCAGGATATTGAGCTAACAGATGTTGATGACTCTGTGACTGACAACCTTTCAACAGATGATGAAGGCAAGAAATCTAGTCATCGGCACAGAAAACGTCGGCACTCATCAGCATCTGAAGAGGCCAGGCCGGATGAGAGCAAGAAGGAAAGCCACAGAAGCCGAAGACCTAGCGAGGCGTCTTCAAAGTCGGATACTTCGAACCTGGTTGCTTCCAAGAGAACAGATAGGGGTGTTTCTGACAGCTCCCATGGTTCCAGACGTCATCGAACTCCAGAGGAGATAGCTGCACGTGAGAAGCGCAGAGCAGAGCGGACTCCCGAACAGCAGGCTGCCCACGACAAGCGAAAAGAAGAACGTCGTGCGGCTAAAGAGAAGGAGCGTGAGCAAGAAGCCAGAGGAAAAGACCCGGAGACACCACAAAGCCGCCGAGAATCTCACCAGTCGCATCGCTCCTCCAAGCGTGATAGCGTTCAGAGCACCCCATCCCAGGCCGAAAGCGCGTCCCGATCAGTGGAAACGCCTAGTACTCCACCAAAGAAGAGCTTCTTCGACTTCAGGAGGTCACAGAGTGCAGTGACAACACCCAACATCGTGTCCAGAGCATCCGAACCAGCCGTTCCTCGTGCTTCAAAGGAAGCCACGCGGCCAGACAATGCGCGACGGTCAAACACTACGCACCACGAACCATCCGGTCGGTCCGACGATGTTGCCAAGTCTCGTGAACACAGATCTTCTCGCGATCCTGAGCATCATCGCCGACGTCGGCATCGGGAGCGATCCTATGAGCGGTCCAAGACTGCTTCTCGCCCCGCCAAGGAAGTCGAAGACAACAGCTCTCCCAGCGCAGAGGCATCGCGCCATAACAGAGAGTCTAGAGCTCCAAGGGAGCACAGAGAGTCCCGAGGGGAGAGACATGAACGTCACCCTCGCCGGGAGCAACGACCAAGTACCCGCGATGAACGAACAAAGAAGCAAGCCTCGCAACAGTCTGCGCCTACAGGTCTCAAAGGCATGCTGAAGAAGATTTTTGCCTGAACGACTATTTGAAAGTTCAGGATGATGTTTATGAGTTTGAAATGATGGGTGGTTATGTGAGATAACGACGGGATTGGTTGTGTGTATGATTTCATGTATAACGATGTCATGTTTCAATATTTGATGCTCCAGATTGATTAATGTCACTACTTCCATTACTTTCATGTCGAGACAAATCTTATCTTTCCAGGCCTGCACCATAATGAATGTTTGTTTACATATTCTTCTCCCATGAGCTGCTCCATCATCAAGAAGCCACAAGAGACATTGAAACTTCAAGAATCCGTATCACACTAATTACTCCCCCGTCAACAATGTGAGGCGATTCTGGGCCGCTGGTGCACGTGATATAATTATTCTTCACAACATGGAAACATGGACTTTCAGCTACTCAAGCTGTCCTCCCTTGTCGCTTTCGTGAATTTCGTCACGTTCCATTCTCTCAAATCCTCCAGCAAGTATCTTCCAATCCGCTCCATGTACTGTCTACGGAGAATGACATAGGAGTCGGCCGAGAAGATTCAAGTCTCTATGTATTTCACAACTGCCAGCCTCGCGAAATTCACCAGAATAGGGAACCGTTTTGCCATCTCGATTACTCGCATTGCAGAAACATGACTATAATAGGCAGATATTAAAGCCTCGAATCATTCCTCACGCATGCAGGTTTAACGAGCCAAGATAGCAAAAATGACAGCAAAACAATTGACAAGCTACGCGCAAATCCCATAACTGCCGAACCACCTCCTTCATGCAGCCCAGACGCACGTCGAAACTGTACTGTAGTGCGGCATATGCTGCTTGCATTTCAGCTGGGCGTTTCCTACTCAGCTTTGCGGCGGGACGTTACCAGGTACTTGGTAAGTTGGGCTTGCATATTTCGCCGGGCGACGCCTCCCATTTGTTTTTGTTTTCTTCGGCCAACACACCTATATTCGTAAAATACGCACCAATACGGACAGCGCAAACATAGGTGGTACTTGGTAATGTCATGTATTATTATGCATTGTTGCAACCTTTCAAAGAGGTTGTATATAATCACATGGCGAACCAGGTAATTATCTCCGCGCCTACATCCCTACCCCCTCCACCCCATCCATCCCCTCACCCTTCATAATAAAAAAAAAAGAGAGTTGAATGAGCGGCAGTGACAGGCGATCAAGTGACCAGAGCCGCTAATGCAGGACGCTTGCTAGGACCACATTGGTCTAGAACGCTTTTCAACAGGTGAAGAAAGAAAACACGAGGGATTACGGATAAGCACCATTTGTTCCATCGGACGCTTCGGCTCGTTTCATTGGAACCCACCTTCAACCTACGAGCTACTGCCCTCCCTACATAGCATAGTAGCAGTACTACCTACAAGAACCCCTGGCTTTTGGGGCTGGAACTAACTGGGGCTGGGAGAGAGAGGGGGGGCTAGGGCGCTTGTAGGTTTTCTATGGTCTTATCGTAAACAAGAGAGAGATGGGAGGAGCTCTTTGGTTCGGTCCTGAAGAACCTATAGCAGCATCTCAAAACGGCATTAAAAACTTAAAATAGGCACGGGCTATAGCGATTCTCATGTCTTACTGGTGGGCATTTGTTTATACACTAGCGGATTGGGGGAAGGAGCGCTTAGAGAAACAAAAAAAAAAGAGACATGTCAATTTTTCTAACAAGTGTTCGTGCAGGATCGTGAAGTTTGTTTGTTGGAAACGTCATCCTACGACGTACTCGTAGCAGAAACTGATCTCGCTAGACATTCCTTCTTTTGCTTCTAGAACTCGTGATGTATCATGCATGTACTCTTAAATCTTGAGACTTGTCCTTGTCAAAAAAAGATAGGGGAAGGACATTGCGCTGCAGAGAAAACAAGTTTATGGTATCGTGTTCGCCAAGGATCGCAAGGTGAGGTCTTCAGCTGGGAGCACTAACGAGTCGTTGCACAGATCTATTTGCTGATAGATGTCGTCGGAAATTCCGCCGCAAGCGAATCGGCGACTTTTTTTTTCGTCTGCCCCCAAGTGGCGGGTTTGTAAACTATCCATACATACAAATATTTTCTTTCCAGGGGGGGTTTAGTCGTCGGGTCGGATAACGGGGAGACGGCTGAACGGTAGTTTCGGAGCTGACGAAGCCCGGATTTACTTTGACTCAACATCCTAGATCATGGATAGGAATAGTTGCGAATAAGAGGTCTGGGATGATATTGTACATTGGTGGAAAAGGCCTGGCTAAGCGCACGAAAGGGACATGACACTGACTGTTACGAAGCAAGACGTCAAAATAACGCGTACTCCTGCCATGTATTCTACGCCCACGGTCGCAGAGTGAATCTAGAAATTCTTTTAGCACATGAAGGAATATAATTTTGTCAATTTTATCTGTTTTGTGATGTATCACTTGTGTCAGCTAGCAATCACATCATGGGAGTTTTGCTGATCATCTAGGCGACGGAACTCTAAGTCTTGACCGTGAAAGTACTTTCCACCGGTGTTTCTGGCAGGGTACGTTGCGACTAATGGATACACATTTCTATGAGTCTACTCGAGCCAACCACATGCCTCGGCGACAAGGTGGCCATTTCTTGAAGAAGGAAAGGAATCCACTGATTTACCACAGCGTAATGAAAGGTCTGCCCCATACGGTTTTCGATATCAGCCCATTTCCTGAAATCGACAATTTCCCCTTGTGGTAGAAAAGGCGCAAACCCTTTCCAATATTGATCGCCAACATGGTACGTGATACCCCAGGTGGGTTGGCCCTCGGTGGCAGAGAGGGAGCCTTTCCAAGATCTGCCTTCACCTTGTGTTTTAGGGGTCCTGTTGGGCATCAATGCTAGTCATTCAGATGGACGATCCCAGGTAGGGGTTTTTTTCCACCTTCACTGTAGCTGGCTCATAGCTTCCCACTCTTGGTATCCACTGAAAGTAGACATGGAGCGCAAGGTCTAATTCCGCCGCTTGTCCATTTCTGGTCCATTTTGGCGCAGAAACGAGGAATCTGAACCCACGAGGATTGCCAAACCTTAATATACCCCTGCCAGATATCGAATCTCCATTATCAAGTCCAACTCAGTCGAGTCTCGTCCATGCCTCCCTCGCCATGCCTCGTGTTTGATTACGTTGCACTACTGCGAGAATATTGAACATGAAGCAACCTACTTTTTTTGACAAGACCTTCACCTCGGTCACGGCCGAGATACGAAGGATATAAACTAGATCCTATTGCAGAAATTCCGCTCAAATATGGTCCCACTTATGCCATGTGCAATGAAGGATCGTCGGTCCCCTTGGGTAGTGTGTCATTCTGTGATGGAGGGATGTGCTCGCAACGCTAAGGCAAACGATCTTCAGGAAATCCTTCAAAGTATTTTTGTGTGTGAATGTTACCTATGTTGCCTACGTGAAGGTAATTTGCTTACCCATGAGGTTCTTGAATACATCGTCGAGTGCCTTGCGCTTCCTGGCCTTGTCCTCGCTGGCCTTGGGCGATCCCACTTCCTCATACTCGTCGTCTACACCATCAAGTTGGGGTAGCCACGCTCTAATCTGGCCATCAAGATGAGAACTAAATATTGCCGCAGCCATATTGCTGCCGCCCGTCACTGCACCACTTGATTCGCCGCCTCCCCCTGCACCACGCCAAGCTATAGCGGTAACTCTGTTCTGCACTGTCCGCTCAGAGCCGTTGCTAGATCGCACACCAGCGCTTGCGGGACCGGTACCTCGCAATCTAGTCACTATTCGGCCGTCATGGAGATGAAACACCAACACCTCGTTCTCGTTGGGCCAAAAGAGGAGTTCATCACGGGGATGGGTGGTCCCTATAGGGGAGGTGAACATGGGAACTGTGCCCAACTGTGAATTTTTTATGCTGGGTCCAAAATTGGCGAGGGTATTCGCACCAGTGGCAGCATCCCACACGCGGATCCGTCGATCGTGCGCTGCCGAGACGATGTAATTCCCGTCGTCTGTCCACGTAAGGCTGTTGACAGGGCCAGAGTGCGCCTTGGCGGAGTGCCGGGTCCGCACCTGCCCGTCCGATCCGAGGAGCCCGTTGTAGTAGAGGCCTAGACTGTCCTCCTTGTCCAGCATGCCCATTGCGCCACCGGCCCGTCGTATATCCCAGATGCGGACGGTACCGTCCACGCTGCCGGTGGCCAAGATGTGGTTGTGGCGCGGTGACCACGCCGCCGCCAGGATGGCATTCGCGTGGCCCGTCAGCGACTGCACGCTGGAGCCGGAGCGCAGGTCGGCCAATCTCACCGAGGGATGCTGCGTGCCACAGGCTACGAGAAGATGGTCGGCAATGGGAGATATGGCATGGGTGTACACTTTGGAACCTAATGCAAAAGACCCGGATACAGTGGCACTCTCTGTAGACCATAGCTTCAAGGTTTGATCATAGGACGTGGAGAGAAAAGCTGCCGGATCAAAAGGGTACCAGGACATGGATGTGATGCCAAACTTGTGACCATTTTGTCCCCGTTTCACGGTAGCAATGGGCTTGTACGTATGACTCTCGGACGGGTTACCGCAGGACTCGAGATCCCAGAGCTTTACTGAGGCGTCGGAGCCTCCGGACACAAGACTGTTGAAGAAAAGTGAATGAGTCGTGGGCGTTCTTGGTAATGTAGCAATATCATGCGATCAAGAAGGTCGGGTCCCATAAGATAGACAAGACTGAACTCACATTCGCCCATCAAAGCGTTCGACGGCTATCGCGTTGACCCCTGCTTGGTGCGCCCAAATGCCATTCCTCAGAGTTGACCCGGCTTCGTCTTGGTGGATGGCAGTACCACGTTCGCCGCCATCGAATCGGAACCGCGGCACCGCACAAAAAGACTTTATCAAGTTTGTGGTCTGCAGCCTCGCAAAGACGTTGGGCCCGACATTGCCGGTGGACCGCTCAAACAGGAGCTGATTCATTCATTTACGTTTGGCTGGCTGATAAGCCTGTGCGCAGTACGAAAACGTAGTAGTAGCAAGTGAGTTTCGATGTCGCTTGTGCGATTGATTGATGAATGGAATCACAATTGAAGTGAATAGATTGTAGTTGAATTGTACAAGCTACTCGGCAGTCATCAATGGTCGAGAACACGGTTATCACTGTGGATCATTGCGGGACAGGCGAGCCGAGACAAGCTTCAACGTGACTGCTACGCCTAAGGTACCTGGTAGGCCTTAAAAGTTTCCCCACACTTGTCGGCGAACAGAGACTCCAAACCCCGGACAACATTTTAACTCGATCAAGAAATATCATCAAACTCTACCTAGGCGACAACGTCCGTGGGCTCAGAGCCACATGATGCTCATGAGGGATCCAATTTGCCAAAACTTTTGATCCGCTGCGGAGGTGGTGAATAAGGAAGTTCCGTCGATATTATTCGATTCCGCTGAGGCTTGAGCTGGGGCACTCGTACTCGTATGGCATCGTCAAATTTGCGGCAGCGCAACTATCTAGCGCCGCCATCCTCTTCAGACACGGACTCCGACTCCTCCGCCGCTGCTGCCCAGCTCGCCAAGGTAGAGAGGCGCAAGAAGCGGAAGCGAGATGCCAACGTCTACGACGCGGTAGCCGGTAAGAGAGAGTGTCCAATCTTTGCTAGACCCCCGTTTGCTATACTGCTTTGATACGCCGTTTTGCGCTGCTACACCACCACCCCCACTACTGGCTTTTTCCCCCAGGGAAATAATGCTGACTATTGGGTTATAATAGGCCGCGTCACGACGACCCGTGCTCTGGATGACGGGTCTGACTCGGAAACTTATTTCCAGCGTCGCCACCGCAGCACCTTGCGCGATCCGACGCTGGTTCCGGAGGAGGTGCTGTTTCAGCGCGCCAGAGCACCCATCAGATATGCCGAAAAGGACATATACAATGCGCACGAGCGGCTGCCCGACGGCGGACGGGAGGTCCTGCCCGACAGCGACATGCTCAAGGCTGTCCACGGTTACGCTGCTCACTTTTACTCGGCACTTGCCGGTTCATCTGTAGTGCGCCGCGGTGATAAGACCAGCGACGTCTCGGGTGGTGCTCAGAGGAACAGGAGCATGGACGAGGGCAGCATGGACGAGACGGCCCTCGTGGCCTTTGGGATTCTGCTGGAAGAGGCAGCTCGCGATGTCCTCGGCAAGAAGGGCGACCTGGTCTTCACTGAGGGCGTCGATGTCAACGACCAAGGAGGCTCTACAGGATTGGCAGAAAGCCAGGCTGTCGGTTTCTTGGATATCATCGAGGCTGGAACAAACTCGAGAAGAGGCAGGCCTAGGTCGTAGTCGGAGGCTTGCAAGGCCATAATAGTGCATAGATGAACGAGTCATAGTTGCAACGTTGCTCGAGGCGATTTAGACCTCTTTGCCACCATGAGCAATAAAAATCGACCGCGTGCTTGAAAACAAATGAGATTTCTAAACATATGCCTGCTTCATCGGCAGGCTGCACATTTTGGTCGGCTCGGGTGAGTACCTACAGACTAGGCGGTTCCATATCATGCTACGGTATTTTTGGTTGGCATGCGGGTTCTTGCAGTACCTTGGGGTCTGTCCATGTGTTCTTTGCTTGCGGCTTGAGCGGCCAAAAGCCGAGAGCTGAAGATGGCTATTTGCAGACTTGCAGCTACCTATCATATGTCACTTGGGGTGTGGTAAGCCCGCCAATCACAACAGGCGTGGCGACCACCGTGGCAGAGGGGCCTCAGCATAGGGCATTGTAGTAGGTATGGGAACCAGGCAGGCCAGGCAGACTAGACAGATACATACCTACCCTCCAAGATCCAAATATGATCTGATTAGATTTTCCGGGTTTGCTCTCGATACCACACTCTTTCAAACCCGACCGCCCGCCCCCTCCGGACCACCCTTGATCTGAGAAATGAGGAGAGAAGTGCGATAAGCGATGTATTGATTGACACGGGCCGATGCATCTTGCTGCTCTCGATCTGTAGCAAAAGCCGCGACAATGATGTCTGGCCCCTTCTCCCCGCTATGGAGTGCATTATCAGACAGGCGAAAAGAATTGAGGGAGAGCGAAAAAAAAAGTGATAGATCAGAGATGAAATCATGATGAGAGGGAGCGTGGCTAAAATGTACACTGAATGAGAAGATGCACGCCAAGACAAACCAACTGAACAGCCAACTCATCAACCGGTCATGTAAAAGAAGAGACACCTTTGCACACACACACACACTCATACTTTCTTGTTGGTCAGCCTCATGAAGGAAAGAAAAGGGACGCGCACGCCATTTCCGCGAACCGGGTGGGTGGTCTGCGGCCGTTTAATTGCTTCTCCTCGATCTGGCCACCCGAGCTGAGCTGTCAGTTACTCTTTTAGCTTTTTCTTTTCTTTCCCTTTTCGCCTTCCCATACCCTTTCTACTAATGTATGTACTACAACACTGCGCAGTATGGTGTCTCGTGCGGGTAGAATATACCGTAGTGCCCCCCCCTCAGCTCCACTATACTGTCTCATTTCCCCGCGAAAGTTCATAGTTTAGCGGACACTGACACCAAAGCTGTGCATTGGCAGCTTGCGTATTTTCTTTTTCACCCACATCCAACCATCTCCTACGTTGGCCCTAAGAAAAGTTTCCATGTAAAAGAAAGTTGCAAAAAATACCCGTCTCGGTTGGAAAATACACTTGGGGATTTGAATGAAAAGTATCATATACTAACCTCATATCATCTCCACGTTACAATCGGGCCCAATAAGCCCGATATAGCTGCTTAACCGAGCAGTGCATCGCGGGGCATGGTTATAAATTGTATGCTTGGAGATACGTATGTAGTAGTCGCATAGAGAGTAAGAAGCCCGAAAAAAAAGTACGATACAGTACCGAATTTCTTTCTTTTCTCTATGTTACTAATTGGCGAATTTCGATCACTGTGACAGCAGTAGGATGGGGCAGTTTTTACTTACACCTTGTCAACTTACAACATGGCAAAGCATGGTGGACGGCGAACCTCGCCCTAAAGTAGACCTTTCACCGGTAAAAGTCACTGTGATATATGTATGAGCTGTCTTCCCTGTCAGCCTGCCTGTCCTTCGTTTGTTCGTCTACCGGTTGATTTTCTTTGCGGGCGGCCCTGTTTCTTTTTTCTTTTCTCGCCATGGGTATTGCAATTGCCCATGAATGCGGAGTGCATCCCTCTCCCACCCCCCGTATGTGTGTAAGCCACTTGGAATATATATTCTTTTTGAGCCTAGTGCTTATCAATATGGCGAATGGAAAAACAGCCTGTTTGCGCAAATCAAAGCACTTTGCTGTTATCGATATACCCAGGGAACTTTGACACGTAATTTCAGCCCGTCTAAATGCCCAGAAATTATTTGGCCTTGTGATACCGCTCGGCGATAAGCAAGACTTATGCAGGGCCCCGAGGACATACATGGTAAGAGAAAAAGAGACAAGGTAGAAGAAGGGTACATATTCTGTGCTGATGCTTTCAATCACGAGATCAATAAAGTCGTATGAGTCCAACGCTGGAACGAGAAGATCAGCCAAAAGATCTCAACCAATCGATCGCCAACTCTGGTTTCGTCGACATGAATCGCCAGGTTGAGAATTTGTGAGCAACAAGCAATCATTCTTTTTTGGGGCGAAATATCGGCGTCTCTGGGAAGGGATGTTGATGGTCACCAACTGCTCTGAGCGTTTGTAACCGTGTATTGATGCTTGCCTTGCGCCGCCTCTCCTAGGTGTGCCAGGCAAAGAACTAGTGTGCAGAGGGAGGGCACAAAACCCAACCAACTATCTGCTACGTACCCGCGGCCGAGTTTCGCAAGGCAGGCATGCTTCATAGTCCCTTGGGCACATTCTCGTTCTTCTGGGCTTGATGGTAACGCCAGTGGTGCAATAACGGCGTGGCAGACCGGGCGCTTTCTTGGTTGGCCACAGAAGGGCGACGTTTCATCGGCGGGCTTTTCTCGTTATCAAGGGTATCTACATCTGACTGGGGTGTGTATGTGTGCGCGTGCGCGTGTGGTTTGGTTGCTCGATTGTCCTGGTATGTATCTGCTGACTTTGTGAGATCTGTTTGGCGAGCAAAGCTGCAACCTAACCACCCCCTCCAAGTACGAAGTACACAGACACCCTGACCATGGCGGGGTTGTGATTATGTTACCCATGCTTGCTGCTGCTGCAACTCTGAGAAACTGATAATGAGGCCCAATTATGACTTGACCCCTCCGGAAAACGGCCTGTGGCCACGGCCAGGTGCGTTTCGAAAATGTGACCAGCTCATGCTCTGGAAAATTGGACATTGGATTTCCCAGAAAAGTTATTCATTTTTTCCTTCTTTCTGCTCAACAGGCCAGGGGCTTTGGGAAACCGGCAAGCTCATTGAAACTTGAAAGTACTCTGCGTTGCTGGCCATGATCCCTGTCCAAGCTGTCCTGCGACGCTGATCATCAACCCTATGGCGCAGCAGTCAAAAGGCGGGCTGCAGTAGCCCGCCGCCAGAATAGAACGGGCTACACAGTAGTAGCATGCTGCTTGGGTATGTCCTCCAATATCTATTTCATTGTCGCAGGCAGGCGGGAAATACAAGTCACATTGAACCCACTCAATGAGGTTTTCCTCAACACCAGACCAAAGTGAAACTGCTCTATACCGAGGATAAAGGATGTATATGAATGATTGAGTTGATCATGAGGGGCAGAATGGGACGCCCTTGGTGAATTGAGGCGATGCAAAGCGGGTCTTTTCCCATGGCACTCCAGCGGGTGGCTGGTGGCTGGTGGCTCTCAACGCAGAAACGTCAAGATAGACCTGCAGCGTTTGAATTGCTGCAAGAACATGAAAGATCGCATCTTAGACAGGGGTGGAGAGGAAGGGGGAAAAACCAGGTACCGAAGAAAGATGTTCCTGTTGAAAGTTCACAAACAGAGAGGTAATTGCCTAATGCGGGTGTGACATACCCAAAAGGAATGCAATTAGGTGGGGTCTGCTGTGTGTATAAGGCACCTTTAATCTGTTTCGTCTTGTATGCACGAATACCGATGTATCTTTTTTTATCTTTGTATATACATGGTATAAGATAAACCGGGCGAGCCAGACCTGAGACAATTTTGGACTACAACGGAAAACGGTTTAATGCTGACGATAGTATCACTGATGACACGAGTATGCATACGTAGGTACACTTTGGACGGAGTTTTGCCAAGGCGGGTGTTCACAGCAGATGTCGGGCTCCTAGCCGCGCCCCAAACCAAAAGAGCCGCCTCTTTCCTCAGAGGATAACGAGAAGGAGAGCATAGACAGGACCCTGATTTACTGTCTCAGCCGCTGTCAAAAGTAAAAGAAGAGCATGTTTCACGACATGCCCGGACTAAGAGGGAGGAGACCTGTCGCGGTCAGATTGCCGCTGGGATCGGAGAATTGCAACCGCCAAGCCCACTCTGTCAAGAAACAGCCTCGAAGTAGTCCTATATCACAGTGCACCAGGGTGAAACCACATGATTGATTGACTGATCGATGAGGCTCGTCGTTCCTGGGGATTAAAAAACAAGTGTGAAGCGTCACACGAGGCGAGGCTGAAGGTGATGCCACTACATAGTATAAGGAAACATAGTCCAAGGATGCATTGTCCTACACAACATTATACCTGCCTAGTGATGGCATCGCGGGGCTTTGGCACGTGCCTGCTTGGAAGGAGCGCGTCCATGATCTCGTGTTTTTTGGAAGCCAATGCCCTCGCCAATGTTTGCAGATCACTGGCCGAGATGATAGCGAAGGATTCAATAAAATGTTTGGTACTGGAGATGCATCGCTTAAGGTCGCGTTCTCGCTAAATTCTCGTTCGAGGCAAGTTAGATGGGTACTTTCAATGATTGGCGATCGACGAGTCCAACACTGCCCCTCACCGGTGAGTCGTTGAGGCAGAAGGCCCCGACGTGATGGACGCTGCAGTGTGTGTGGCATATTGTCGCAATCTACGGGATACCTGTTTGGACAACATCAGACTACGCGATCGGCACTGGCATCAACTAAATCTGGCACATGTTGCAATGCAAGTGCTGTGCTATGCTGTGCTGACTGTTCACAGTCACTGGTAGTGATGTGTAACTGCCCGCTGCAAAAATGGCAGTATGATTGTGGCTCATTTCGATTCCCTTCGGCAGCAGAATTGCGATATCCTCGGCGTTCATCCTGTTCTAGAACCCCCATGACTACGAAGTTCCTGGGAGTTGCTTGGGCTTTAATTGGGGATGAGACAACCCTTGAGCTCGATCCAAAGTGTTGGAACCCAGCCCGTCATTTGATTGGACTGTTCACTCTGCAGCAACAAGGCATGGCTTGTCGAACACCCCATGTCTTGCAAAAAGACACTGACCCTTATCGGTCTTTGCCTGTTCGTGTCCTAGCTTACCCAGGCATCAGTTCAAGCCATGTCAAGTTCCTACCATATGTCGAAGACGCTGGGGTCATATTTCGGTAGTGGTCCTCCCGATAATGCCTGCCAGATGCCCAGGATTAAAACCGAAATGGGACGTCATGGGCTCGACATCCAGGGCGGCTCGCTTCTGTTGTCCAATATAGGTGTACGTACTCTCCGCCCTCCATCAGCTAATAACATTAGATATTACATAGGCAGGGTGGGTGGGTGATTGATGATTGATACGGAAAAGACACCTGAAGTGATCCTAGCCACGTGATGGTTTGGTGATGAGAGGTGACACAGAGGCAGCGGGGAAGAGATTGCGAACCGCGCTGTGCCTGGTTTTCGTCTTGGATGCAACCATGAAAATACATACAGAAAAATGACCGACAACTTACGGGGCGTGCTGCAAGATTTAAAATTCCGGTTTCAAAAACCCCATATATGCATACACGGTGGGAAACGAGAATTCTTTGTTTGTGGGTTAAAAGAGAACCGCCGTCTTCCACCTATATTGCCTGTTCGCGTACATTCTGTACCTGAAGGGGTCTGAGGGTCCGGAGGGCTGGCTGGAGGGCTGCTTGGCTTGGCTGGCTTGTTCTGCCGCAATGACCGAACAGAGCCATGTTCAGCGCACGACCACGGTTCCACGTGGGCTGTTGTTGGCTGCATCAAGTTTCCTGTCCGTTGCTGCTGCCCTGGCTCATCGCGGGCTTCTAGAAAAACAACAACATCGCGTCATACAAGGGAGCCTGGGAAGAAGATTTTTTTTGTGTTTGGCTGCGGAAGTGTTGCATAGTGGTCCCTGCCTATGAATATACGTAGGTTCGCACAGTAGTGGTAGTTGAGCAGACATGGGGCCTTTTTCTTTATTTGTGAAATGTTTCGAGAATGTCCTAACCTTAGGTCAGTGGATTAGGTACTGCCAATGAGAGTTCCACCGCGGCCTCCGTCATCACGACTTTGGTGGTGGAGAAAGTCAACATAGGGAGATATATTTCTCATGGCTCGTGCCAGCAGGCAAACCTGACTTGGCCAATTGGCGATGCAACTCGAGCCAAGGCTTTCTCGCTAAGCTGGCGAGGCGGTCAAGGCTGCAAACACCATCTCGAGCTGTAAACGCATAGATTGGTTGGTAAGAGGATGGAGGAGGCTAAACAACCGTCCACTAACTCGAATTGTCGAGGGGGCAGGTACGGCATGCTTAAGTCAACTGCTCAGCTGGTCTCCAAAGCATTGCCGATCCCTTCCAGAGTTTCGGCCGTCGCTCAGCCGAGCTTCCCGGCGCTTGGTGCCAACTCCCACCCAGGAACTTCCTTGGAAAATGCATTGAAAGATATCGCGTCTTGCAATGGTGTTGCACACGATAGTGCATCACGAATTCGCAAAGTCCATTTCATATGAATTATATAGTGATATGTACGTGGTTGAGTAGGCGGGAAGAAATTCTCCACGCCAAAGCAACGCTGCACGGGCTTGGGCTACCTTTGAAGCTGCGCGAAACCCTACCCTGCAGGCATTGGCATTCTGCTGCTTGCTTGCTTGCTTGCCTGCTGCTGGAGACGGGATTATATGCAAGTCAACCAAGAACCATGCTCGAGCTGCCGACAATGTCCGTGGCCGCAATTGCCGTACTCGAGGTCTTGCATCGTGACCGCATGCGAATACAGTCGTGTGTTGAGCTACCGTGGCTATCTGCAAACCAGCTCAACCTTTGCTGCAACCTAATGCGGCCCTTGAAAGAACTACTGCGGCCATACCCCTCGTTGAGCTGGCCGCGACTATGCGATGTCCTAAAGAGCATTCTCATCGTGTATCTCCCGTCTTCTGGCGGCCGACACTTTGCCTAACTTCTATAGGATGCAGAATAAGTTTGCGCACAGTAAGGCAAGGGCGTTGCCAACGGGAGGCTCATCTGTTGGCGTCGGTTCCGTGGGTAACGCTCCTGAGCAAGGGGAATTTTATCCGACACCAATGACGTGCCTCTCACCAGCGTCGAGAGAATAGACCTGTCAGGAACGCTCGGATTCCTGCTATGGTAGGTCTGTCTTCTACAGATTGACGACAAGCAGAGCCAGTAATTGAACAACGTCATCTCAACCAGTCAGCCCGATCGAAAATGGGAGCAAGGCGAGCTTCTCATCGCGGCCAATGTATCGCACTATTGCGTACTATATAGGCGAGGATAGCATCACTCACGTATCGATGACCCCCGTAGGCTTCTGGATTTTGCTAGAAAAAAGCGTAAGGTCCAAGCTTTGTACTTGCAGAACCACCATCCCCATGCCTGCCACCAGCCGGACTGCTCCTCTAGCCAGGCGCACAGCTGCGTTGAGCGCACTCCATTACTTTTATTAGATTGGCGCTCTTTGTGTAGTTAGGTTTCAAACACATGGGCGACGCAGATCTAGTGACGACAGGAGGTTCTTTCCCCATGGTGACAGAATTGGCGCTGGCCCCAAAGGCCGGCTCTTATCTTCCGACGCCAGATCACCGACCAAAAACCCTGGCGGATGACCCTTCTTTTTCCATCAGGAAGCAGTAGTGTAGAGGAGCAGAGCAGAAGGCGGCCCCGACAGCTGTACTAGAAGGTTAGAGGGAAGCTGACTGGCGGGCTCATCGTTTGTCGCCGTCGCCGTTTGTCGATGTCGTCGCCATCGTCGCAGTGCGGACCTGTAACAACCGAAGTTGACATGATGACACAGGCAAGGCTGGGGTTTTGGCAAAGAGTATCAATCACACCAGACGAACACAAACAGTGCTCTTTGCAGGGGTGCAGATCAATCACCCCTCAATATTTGGCTGTTGCACATGCCGATTATTGCCGTATCGCATCACAAGGCGGGACGAATTTCTCAAGCTTCTACTCTCTTTCGATCTCGGCTAGGCCACTTTACCACCCGGCGACCTGTACGTAGTGATAATTGATGGCTCCCTTCAGGTTCCCCTTCATCATTCGAGAAGTTTTCTACTCCGATGTTCGAATGCAGATCATAGTCGTAATTTTGGTAGTCGTCTTTGGTCCTGGGGGTGGGCTATTTCAGCAAACCACGATTTGTCATTGCTCCATGATATAATTTTGAATTTCTTAGGATCAGCTCTGGGGGGGCCATGGCATGAAGTCATGTACGGAATACGTATTTTGTTTTTCCACGCTACCTACTCGCTACCACTTTTGCCATTCCGCAGGAGGGCCAATTGGCGAGAAAAACAGCCCGTTCATGGTCATACTCCTTGATGGAATTTTATTCCGCCCCTGACGATTTTGTTCGGGATGCACAGGTTTTTGCTGGGTTCGATTAAAGGATTGGCCGAAAATGTATTGCTAGAGTAAGACATTGACGCGTGAGAAGCGCGGAAACGACTTACACCAACGGTTGACAGCCGCTGTGGGTGTCACTTTGTCGGTCAAGGGTTACCCCACTTTTTGCACTGCAACTTTTTCCAGAGCACGCGGTTTTTAAATGTTTTGGCGTTGGCTAGTAATGCAGGCCTGGTGTTCAAGGTATAGAAACAGGAGCAGAAGCAGCGGAACATTTGTGAGAGCATTTACTTGGGGTCAAGTGTAAGTAGGTCTATGTAATGGGTAGGCAAGGTACCTGCAAGGTACGACTCAATCAAGTACCCAGATTACCTAGGTAGGTAATGTATTAGAAAACAGCTGCGTTCTGCGTACTGCGCGTCGTGCGTCAAGTCCCTGGTCCCTCGATCTGGACTGAGTCGTGCCGCCTCCACCACCACTTGCATTCCCCTCTTGAGAACCCATTTTCTTCTTTCTCTGCCACCACCAGACGTCCACTGGTCCGCGTTGCAGGTACGGAGGGTATTTGCTTCTTCGCTCCTGGGCTGCGACCTAGACGCATGTCTTTCCCGTCCTCAGCGACAGACAGTTTGCTGAAGCAGCAGTTCTTGCGAAATCACAAACGGGTAGCGACTGCGAGAGGAAAAAGTCTTGACTCCTTGCTACGCATACACCAGCCCTTTTTTTATTTCTTTTTCGGCACCCAGGTCAAGTTGCCGCTCCAAGACATTTAGTAGAGGTTACTGGCCGTCGGTATCGACGGATGTACATAAGTATGCGACCCAGGGAGGTACTCTACTTGTCAATTCTGCTAGCTGCCAATCTCTCATTTTACAGGATTTCTCGGTGTCAAATCTGCGAACGTGCATAGCTCCACCCACTTTGATCTGGATTCTCCCATGTTTTCCCCAGCGCCAGGCTTGCCAGATACCGACGTCCCTCACTAAATTCTTCTCTGCTCGTGCCGTGTAGCGGTCACTTCTTCTTTGCTGCCACCTTGATAACATAACGATTTTCTGTACGTACCGCACTGCTACCTGGGCTCAAGCTTGGAGACTGTTACCATCGATACTCGTCGCGGTACTTGTCTGCTGGGTACATTGTTTTATTTTTGGTGCGCTGCATACAATACTTTTTTATCATTATTTGATCATTTGGCTCTCTTTGGCTCAACCGTCAACCGTCGCCCATCCACTTACAGCAAGGCGCGATAAGAAATCTTGAACCTTTTCGCACCAGTAAGCGGCCCGCGCACGCGAGGAAGTCAGAAAAAAGACTCTCCACAAAAGCATGAGCTTTTGGGCCCCTTCATTGAACCAACACACACTGACACCCGGAGACTGCTTCGGCTTCGCATCGTGAGTTGCCTTATTACTCTCGCAAATCCACAGCGACACCCACCCACCCACACAAACACACCGCCGGCCTTTGGACGGACCTGGCCGCACGGCTTGTTACTTTTGTCCTTTGTCTGGTCTGGTCTGGATTAGCTGGGCTTTGCCTGTCCTGCCCCCCAGTGACTCTCTCCAGCCACCTTTTGCTATTAGCAAGGAGGAGAATCAGCAGAACTAAGAGACACTCAGAAAAGAGAAGAAGAAGAAAAAAAAAACCAATATAGCCCAGCAAAGAGCAGTTGATGCTGGCTGGCAAAATACCCACACTCACTCACACCTGACATACATATCCTTCATTATCCAAAAGGACCCAGAATTCTGCAATTCTGCCAGTAGCAGATCCACCCTCGCTCTTGCGCGCCTGTGTGGTTACGAGTGAAGCTTGGGTATTACGCTGTGCCGAGCGAATCCAAGCTGCTGGGAAGCAATCTCTGGCAATCTACAAGGAGCTCCATCCTGTCGACTAGGCTGGCTTTGAGGACCCTTGTCGTCGAGCCCAGTTACCTCCTGGCCCCCCTGTCACTGCTAGCTTCTTCCCAGGCGAGCGTCGCCAAGGGTCAGTACCTTTCTCGATCGGGTCTGCAGAAGCCAAACTGCTTTTACACCAAACATCACCTTACCTATCTTACCTACCTACCTTACCTTACCTCCAGATGGACGGAACTGCCTAGTCACCCGGGCTCATTGTCACTTGTCTTGAGCTTCGACCGTTTCCGAAACTCTACCAGACGACCATCTGCTTGGTTTTCCTCCGTACACCCCCGGCCGCGTCTCCGACAACTCTACATACTGTTGTAGGTAGTAGTAGTCACCCTCTCAAGTCCTTTTTATCTTATTTTTTGCCCTCTTGTCTCTGCCCAACCGCAGATCTCCTCGAATTGGGCCCGCCTTGCACCGAGCGCGCATCTTGGAGGTCTGGTTGTATTTTTTTTTCCCTTCCGTTCCCCTTGCACCCACCCAGGAACCCGGCAACCTCTCTACTTGCTTGCGCCTCGCCCACGGCCAGAGTCTGGACAAGCTCTTCGAGAGCGCACCGCCCTCTTGGGACCTCTACTCTCCGATATACCGACTCGCTGGTCTCTGTATGTCGTCACGCGCCAATCACGGTTTCCACTGCTCCAAGACTATACTACCACCCTCCTCCACAGAGCGATCTGCCTCACCGAGGTACCTTGCCAGTCCCTAGACCGGCTCCTTCCCTCCTGGGCTCTCTGGTGTACTCTGACACTTTCCATGGCCTCCTTTCCGACTACCGTCACTGCTTGACCTGCCTGCTGCACAGCCTATGACTGTTCACATATATCTACCAACTATGGAACCCGGGCAGTCTGAAGCTAAACGCCCTCGTTTCAACGGAGGTCCTCACTCGCCATGGCCTTCTTCAGCACATCAAGACGCTCGACCTGTCCTACCCCCACCTCAACCATCACAGCATCACCAGCCTGCGCTGTCGCCGTATCAGTCTCACAACCTGTATAACCGCCAGCACCCAGAGCACCCGCCTCACCCAGGTCATCACCACCCTGAGGAACGTCGCCATCATGAGCAAGACGCCTACCCGCCTCCACTGCCACCGCCGCCCTTGCAGGATCACCGAACTCCTCACTCGCCGGCGCATCCAGCCTTTCCACCTTACGCTCCTCGCAGAGAGTCCATCGTGAAGAGGGAGAACGGCGACGACCCCTCGCTGCCCCAGATGCGTCGCCCGAACTCCACGGGCACCGCGCCTGAGGGCATGGCACCTCACTCACACCCTCCTCCTTATCCAGGACCACACATGGACGACCACAGAAGACCGACAAGCTTTGATAATGGAGGTTCCATTCCCCCGTCGCCCATATACCGACAACCCCAGCCACCTTACCCACCTCCCACGCCTATACAGCATAATCAGTACGATGCGTCACCGTCAGGCTACGGCCCTCCATCGTCAGTCCCGGATATGTACCCAAATATTGCCATTTCCAGCGCAAAGCGGAAAGCGCAACGGGCATCCCAGGTCAGTAAACATATACAGACTGCTCCCGGGTTGTAGTTCTGACGTGAAAAATTATAGGCATGTGATAATTGCAGACAGTTGAAAGCAAAATGCGATGAGCAACGTCCATGTAAAAATTGCAAGGACAAGTCGTTGCAGTGTGTCTACCGAGATTTGCCTACTAAACAGTAAGTGGCCCAAATAGCTTAACCTTTTTTTCTCCCGTCCAGCATACACCGCTAACCTGTGAGAATTTAGGCCAGACAAGGTTAGCGCCGACATCTTGGAATTGATGAGCTTTTTGAAGGAACAAATTGCCGGCCTCGGTGATCGCATGTCGAGCCTGGAACAGACTATTACGAACAATTCAAATCATTCCTCGGATACCAAGGTGGAGGAATCCATTGAGGGTGATCAGCCACCAAATGATTACGGTCTATCTGCGCAGGAATCAAAGAATGCCATCGAGGAAGAGCAGCAGTCATCTCCCAGAAGGAACAGCGATGATGCAGATAAGAAGCAAGTGGTTCATGCGGCCAGGATTGTTGATGAAATGGACATGGACGATATCGAAAGCAACCCAGGACCACCAATTATGCCGGGAGCGCCTTCTCTGCCCACAAACCACACCACGCTGGCTGCATTACTACTCAAGTGGCCATCAATTGAGAAGCTTGTGAAACCAGTCCTCGAGAGGGAGGGCATTTTTCACATTAACGAATTTCCAATCAGCCAAGAGCAACAGCGCGGCGTCCTGCGCGTGTGGGGCAGAGGAGAAGGCTACATTCTGAGCAATTCCAAACATGAGAGCAAGTTTGGACAAGTGATCACGGATGTAACTCAAATCGACGACTCACCTGGCGATACTGCACACTCGGCACCATCTCCCTACTCTGAACGTGAAGGGTGGACCGATCGTGAAGCTTGGGGTACAGTTGGGGGTGGCCCCGCACCCACAGTCGAGATACACAAGGGTGGCGTTCTCTATGCTGACGGGAATCCCGACTTCGACCGCGCTACTGTTAAGCAATATGTCCAGAGCTTCAAGGACAATGTGCTCAATATGCACCCCATTCTCATCCCGACGCAGCTCGATGCCATGGTGACGATGTTCCTCGATTCTCTACCATCGTCCAGCAAATCATCGTATAAGCCCAAAGCGCAGTTCGTCCAGAGTGTCGGATCAAGCGCGACGCCACTTGGCGCACTGGGTCCGGACCCTGGGTCCAAGAGGAAGCGGTCGCCTGCTGTGGAAGACCCGAATGTTCACAACTTCAGACCCGGAGTGCCTGTGTCGAGGAGTATCCACAGCGCTCTCGTGCTGTCTGTGTTGGCTTTGGGAAAGCTATGTCTGCACAAGACGAAAATCCCAGAACCGGTGTCGGATTCTGACGGTGCGGCTAATCACAATTCTCCCCACGTGCGTAATGGTGGGCCGGTGTCTTCTCCCTCCCAGGGATCACCACCAGGACCATTCCCACTTCAAGCATCAGGCCTTCCGTCACCAAAAGACTACAATGATCCGAGGATGAACAGCCGCCGAGCCTCGCTTCAGGGCTCCAATGCAACACTGAAAGGTCATAGCTTCAAGCGCAACATTGACGTTATTCCAGGCCTGGAATATTTTGCCCTCGCCGGAGATATACTCGGCAGTCAAATTTCTGGCTATACCTTGAAGCACGTCTACGTGGAGTTGTTCATGGGTCTATACCATGGACAGCTTGGTCGTGTGATGGAGAGCTGGTCGTATATTGCCAGCGCGGGCAGGACTCTGCAAGTTGTCCTTCGACCGTACGTTTTTTTTTTCCCCAAGTAGCTTTCAGGTACTCGGAGTTTTGCTAATTGTATGCACAGGAGTCTTTCGCGGTTGAATGATCTTAGAGCGAATGGCAAATTTCCAGTTTCAACCCGAGACAATCAGTTGGCCTTCGCGTTCTGGACCTGTCTTCAGCTTGAAAGGTGAGCCTACCCTGTCATTCTTAACGTCCCTCTATTCTAACCGATAAAGTGATATTCTGGCCGAGCTGCAATTGCCCCATTCTGGCATTCTGATGTACGAAGATGCGATCCCGTTTCCGAATCTCTCTACGCAATTGAATAGTGGCTACTCCCAGGATATTCTCACGAGTTACCAAGCACAGCTCTGGGTGCGGAAACAACTGAATCAAGTGCACCATCAGCTCTACAGTCTTGATCTGCCAGATGCCGGACCTGCAATGCTGAATACTACTGAAGATCTGAAACGGTTGCTGGCCAAGAAACAGTGGGTACCGGAAGAATTCAGTTTTGAAGACACCGACGGGCCGGCAAGTACCTTCCTCGCAGCCCGACTTCGGGCGAAGTACTGGGGATCTCAGGTCATTCTCTACAGACCGTATATTCGCATCTGCCTCCACGCCCATCGCGACATGAATAGTTCATCATCTGTACACAAGATTGATGACAAACAGGGCTTTCATGTGCCTACTGGCATGAACGCTCAAGCTCTGAATTATGCTCGCTTGGGTATATCTGCATTAATTCAAAGTACTAAGGCCTTCCACGGGCTTGAGAGGGGCCACCGTATCCTAGTCACCAGCGTATTTACAACGGCTCACGCGTAAGTGCACTTTATTCGATTCATGGTCGAGCAAAATAAGCTAACCCAGCCAGGCAATGGGGTAATCTATTGGTCCTATCTGCTTGCTATCGTGATGAGGCACTTCAGCAATTTATAGACCGTCAAGAGCTACAAGAGCTTTTCCGGCGCACAATCGACTTCTTCAGAATCATTGCGCAGACGACGAGTCCCTTGTTGAAAGACTTGAACATCCTCGAATGGTTGAACGACAAACTAGGATTTCCCCTGCCCCCGCTGCTCGATCACCACGATCACGAAGCAAGCACAGGCTCGAGCTTTTCCAGCATGAACAACTCGGCACATGCTCCTGGACCTCACAGTCTTCCAGGAATGCAGCAGATGCCGCCACCACACTACCACAGCTCATAACAAAGATGTACGAGCAGCATTTGCATTGCTTTTTTTGTTCTTTAATTTCTTGTTTGTCTTTTTGAAATGGAAACGTTGGATTGATCCTTGGATACCTCGAGCGGGCATGCGAGCATACATAACGCTCACGACGATATATATCACACTATACATACAATCATATTTGGACGGACTACTACTTGGGAAATCGGGACCATGGTTTCGGAGGTTGGACTTTACAGCCAAGCTTGTGATGCACCACGCGAGCAAAACCCCTGGCGGGACATAATTGCGTTCATCTTCGACAGTCACCAGGCGAGCATCATCTGGAGGGGCGGGACTTTTGCATCATTTTCCTAGGTGGGAGTGGAGGAGATACCATTTTCGTTTAGGTGTTCAAGGTTGACATGGCCCCCCTAGCAGCGACATTGCTGCGAGGGATCAGGCCCAACCACTTGGCATCAAATTATGCATTATAATGTTACAAGTTAGCGGACACGGAAGCAAAATGTGGAGGAAGAGATATGGATTATCATCATCATCATCATCGATTGGGGAAATACCCAGCTGGGTCACTAGAAAGTTCTTCAGCCAGCATACACATCATCTATTCATTAAGCAACATGTGGCGGATTATTGATTGGCAATGATGGGAATGTGTGAAATGCGGAATGTCTTGTTCATGGCTACTTACCATCCTATCTACTTACTGCTTAGTTATCATGTCTTGAATGTACATACATACGACGTTGCATTGAATTGGAGAAGCCGTGTTGCAGTTTAAAAAAAAAAAATCAGTTATGGTTACTACAGTACGACTATACAGATCATGAAAGATACGTTGTGGCTTCCACATTTTCGATGCCAGCAATCATTGTGAACTATCTCTATGCATGTCTGAATCAAAGCGGGCTTGAGAGTGATCACTCTTGATAGTGGTCCAAAAGGCAAAAGAAAAAAAAAACACAACCATTGCATAGTAAATACGTACACACCAGACACTTGGGTTCTCGGTTCCAAGATCGCAGGATCTAGCTAAAGCAGAGATGTGATGCGACACTACCAGCCACTAACAAATAAAGGCACAAACTCAAAAACATACATAATTTTTTTTTTCAGGCGGGCAGAGGCGGCATGAGTGTTTCTCGATTTTTAATCGCAATTTATAGCTTTGGGTGCGGAAGCGAAGATCGCTAGCGGGTAAGTAGCGTGTGTCGTGGGTAGTATGCGTAATTTTTAGTACGGCCCTTGTGTATGTATGTGTATTGTCTTGTCTGGGTTTTGCTTTTCTTTTTCTTGTCTTTACCTTGTTTCTCGGGTGCCGCTATATCATCGCTTCGCGTAGATGTTGCGTCTTTTTTTGATTGATAATGATGGAAGGGGAAAAACAGTGCATGCCATGGCGCCGCGCTGCGCGGGATGTCTTGGGTGTCTGTCTCGCAAAGAATTTCCAATATCTAATTCTATATTCCGCATTTATTCCGCGGGCGGTTTCCCATGCTTAGTCATGAAGTCATGGGAATATATTATACACTTGCTCATATACAAGAAGCATATATCTCTGACCACCAAAAGCTCCTCATCATCACGGGAGAAAGACAAAACCCTCATTGCAATAACCATATCTCTTCAAAAGTTGCTCCGTGGCGAAGTTCCGGGTAATTGTATGTGTGCCAGCGCATCAACACTCTTTACAGAAAACGTTGCCAGGGGTGGCACATGGAAGAGACGTCTTGTCAATGGAAATGAGATTGAGAAGGAAAAAGAAAAGACATATTCCTAGTGGGTTGAAAGGAAGTATGTAAGCACGTTGGACTGGCGCTTCGAGTAGTACAATCGGAGGGTCGTCGTGGTTGTTTTTTGTTTTCCCTTGATCCGTATTCTTGCTCGGAAAAGCTCAAAACCCCATCATCCATTTCGCATGAGTATGACCTTGTCGGACTGCCCAAGCCTGTCTTGCCTGCCTTGAACCCATGCATGTTATACCTTGAATGTGGATACCCCAAGGACCCCTTCCTCCACTATTTTGCTTTTTCCTGCTGCTTTGCCAGCACATGAACGAGGATGAGGGGGATCAAGGCTTAGGCCAAAGTCAGGCGCAACCAAAAGTTCAACCGCTCAATTACGTGCATGCATCAGGGCATTCTCTCTTCTTTGCTTATTTCCTGCTGCAGATAGTCAATCCTGGAATGCTCTGCAATTGGCCTTTGCACGTTTTGTAAATGCCCCCGCAGTCATGGTGGTTCCTTTTTTTCCTATTATGTCTTTTGACATTTCGCTTACGGTACGAGTTGCTGCTGCTGCTGCTGCTGCTGCTGCTGCTCTTCTAAGAGAGCCTTGATCCCCAAACCCCTGCTTCGGCTCCGTTCATCGAATAATACTTGTTATTCTCATATAAGTATTCGATTCAGGGAACTCCGGCAATCGGCGGCTAAGGTGGCGTATCAGATATCTCGACAGTATGCAGAACAACTGATCGAACGCAACATTGCAGGAGCAATGATTCTACCGCCTTGCAAGCCAAGCAAGAGAGAGAGCACCTCGCAAGTAATGCTTGCTTCATCCCACACGGGTCGCTTCTACCCACAAACATATGGCATATCCGTCATGCAAATGTCTCTTGTACGATCCTTTCAGATTTGTCACATTTGTCGTTGTGTTTGCGATCTGGCGATCCACGTTGGGTATTTGCATATCGAGCATCTCTTGCCCGTACATATCACCTTGAGACCATTATAGTCTGCGAGATTGTCTCAGGCTGTGTCTCTCAAAGCTGCATCCCTAGGGGTGAGTCAGGTGTGTGTCACGGAACCTAGAGGTTAACCGTCCAATGTACACAACCGCAAATTATGATGCGGGATGAACCTTCCGAGCCGCTCCTCCTGTGCTGAAACCCCTCCACCTGGCGCTGTCATGTGGACGGCCAGGATTATGGTCTTGTCTTGGTTCTCCTGTGGTTTTTTTCGTCGTCAACGACGCATGCGAAATGGGTTGCATACCTCGCTGCAAAGCGGGTTTTAATTAAACGCCGAGAGAATTTCAGACTGCCCGGTGGCCGCATAATGTAGATATCATGGATGCATGTGGTCTGCGGAGATAGCAGTCGTGAGTGAGTATCAAACATCCGTGGGAACGATTACGAGGCAGATCCAGCCATCGGGATAAGCCGCATCTCGCATTAATTCTTCAAGCGGCGCCGAGAATGGCACAGGAGCGCCGTGCAATACCACATTAGCCAGCACCGGATCCCGGCTGCTGGGGAACAGCATAGGAAGCAGGGCCCTCAGAGCTACTCCAAGCGTCTGTGGTGTTCCTGTTTGGCGGGAAAATGTCCGGTCAGTTTCTGGCCAATAGAGCAACTCGAACCCCCACGAGCAAAAAAGAAGGACGAGAGGAGCATCAAGCTGTCATAGATGTAGACAAACATACTATCATTGACCCGGGCGTTTACCAGGGATTGGACCACCTTGAAGGACCCTGCTCCGGAGGTAGGTCGGCTGCCATCCGTTGATGGCGACTGGGGGATGTACACCCTGATAGGCACGTTCCTGAGCTTGCGAGAGGTGTTGAGTAGCCTCGAGTTCACCTTGGCGAACGACATGTAGTCATCTTCAAACAGGACGAGTCAGACCAGAAGAAAGCAAGGGACTGGCATGACACGGGCCAGCCATGGACGACGGGGTTACATACTGTCCCGAACGGCATTCCAAAGTGCTGTGGTATGCTCCTTGGAGAGTGACATGATCTGCTGTGCATTGCCGTTCCGCACAAAGTCTGCCTGTGCAATGCAGATAGTAGTTAGCGCCAGATATACAAAAGTAATATTCCCTGTCATAGGACATTGCAAGTCTGAATCCCGTGATCGACTTCAGTCATCTCTGGACTTGTAGTACGCGATTCGAAGGGACAGCTCGCCAGTGGTCATGGCCGTGTCGAGGATTGATAGCAAGCCATGGCACTCTCTCATGGGGTAAAGGGGGCATATGGCACAAGGGCGGAATCAGGCCTCGAAGGGCAAGAGCAGGCAAAGGCGGGTGGATAGACAAGATGGATTAGATTGACAGACCTCTTTGGCACTGTTGAGAAAAGTGTCTCCGATATCCCAGCTGGTACCATCGCCCACGGTCAACCGCCAAGGCAGCGCGGGCGAATACAGGTCGACAAGCAGGCCAACGGCAAGGTTCCTGAGCAGCACATGCTCGTGGTGAAAACTGGAGCAGGGCAGACCAAAGTAGGAGGTCAGGCGTGGAAGCAGCAAGGCCAGATAGCTGAAGCGTGGGACCGTGGTGACAAAGGGCGTGTTGGGGAGAGAGGTGTGGGTGATGTAGAGCGGGACGTGCAGGTCCCAGAGGGTCTCGGGGATTGAGCGATCACCGTCGCCGCTGCTACCGCCGCTCATCTGGCGGATGGTGGAAGAGATCTTGGATGATTTGATGAAAGCTGTCCTTGTAGTCGGATCGGGAGTCGGCGTAACCTTTTGGGGGGTTGGCAGCGCCGGTGGAGGAAATGCAAGTAGATTGAAGGGTGGAGGAGACGTTGTCGTAGTCAGTTCTTGGTTGGGTTGAGCCAGGGGTGTGGTTGGTGTACCTTGAGAAAGTGGTGCCTTTCTTTGATTGATTGATTGATTGCTTCCTTCGTCCCGCGTCTGCCCATAAGGAAAGCTTATCGAGGGGTTCGCTGCTGGTGTCTTTTGCGTGCTGAACAAGCTCAAGGTCGAGAAAACAGCCCTGGAAGGGCGCCGATCATGTGGGGTATCTTAGGCAGTGTAGTGACCCGTTAGCGCCAGATTACCGCTGAACCCCGACATCCTCACCCATGGTATAAGGCAGGTAAGGCTGGAATCAGCCAAACTGTCTTGGGCGGTCTTTGCATGAAAGTTGGAAGTTTGTTCTCCTTCTGGCAGCACCGACGACTGGGCGCAAATCAGGACATAACCTAGGTCAATAGCGTGCTGCCGAGATGTCGTCCGAGACCTGCCTCTTTGTGCAGTACCTACTGCCATGACTTCGAATTACTGTTATTTAATACACGTTGGCAATTGTCTAGGTAGTATTACTGGCCTTCTCCCAAGTAAACAAGCTGACCATAGACTGTCTGGCTGTATGAGTGACCAAGATCCACCCAATAACATCACCCCGCTTTACATGTTCAATTAGTTACGTTCATTTGCCTCATGTGTTTCTGTATTTCTAAAGGCATTCTAGAACATCGGATTCGACATGACCTTGCTGGGCCATGTTGCAACCCTGATGAGCTGCAGAACCGATATTTAATTCATATTCATTGTGTTCTAGAGGGACACGAGGGGTGTAACCATATCCATGTAGATACTCGATTTTTCATTTATAGGTAGCCGGCTGCGTTCATTTATCAAGCAAGACACATCATAAATCTATTCGTGAAATCGTCGCGATGTCGAGGTCGAGCTGTGCATGAAAGCATCTCACGCTGGGACGAACCCCCTGGGCGCTCTATCCCTGGAAATACCACAACTACCCACGATGTACTTCTCGTTCGAGTACTCGCAAGTATGAGTCGAACCCTTGTATTTCCCGCTGTCATTTCTCGATTCTACCATGTACAAATACAAAAGAAAGAAAAAAATATTCCCAGACCCAGCTCCGTTATCAAACTGCGCATGATGAAGGATCTCAAAAGTCGCTGATAGGTCATTCATATCGGTTACTCTCCAGATTCGTCCAGTCCTGCTGAATCAAATAATCATCATTACGTTTGAGCGGAACATGTCCCTGTTTCAATGCTTTCTTTTTTATCTATTGCCCCCTTTTTCTCTTCCTGCTTGTCCTACGTAGACAACTTCAGCAGACCTCGATACTGCTTGCCGCCGGCAACGTCCCATGTCCTTCGACAAGCATCAGAAGCTCGTGGCTTGGAGTCAGGGGGTAGCTCTTCGAGTATTGGCACAAGAAAAAGAAAAGAAAGGAGTCTGATTGACTGAGTGGAAAGCTCTACTGTCGAAAGGAAAGATATCACACTGAGCCAATACCGTGTCTGCAAATCGAGGCTGAGGATTTTGGGGGTTCCAGAACGACGCCACAACAGGGAACGAACCCGGCCGAGTTTATCAGCCAGTATCATGCAGTGTTACACAAGGCTTGACGTGAGTCTTGATAATGGCGTTGTGACATATACCATTCTTGGAAGCCAAGCAATTATGAGGAAATCATCCATTCACCCATCACATCGTATCTAAAAGATGATGGAATGTGCACGTAACCGATTAGTGATACCTCAATGTGGCATCAACAAGATGATCTAGGCTGTGTTTGGGTAGCCACACTCTCCAGCCACTCGATGGCATATACTGTTACTTCTTATACGCCACTTTGTGACATACAATCAACTAGTCTTAGGTAATACTGGAGCTGCAGTCTCCTATAGAAAATGAGATCGATCTGTGTATGAAAACCAAGCTTCAAGAAAATTCAGCCAATCATCAAGATGCTTCTCTCATAGCAACCATTGAAGCGACGCACAAGAATGAATCGCAGTCCGGATTAATGTTGGCACTGACTTTTATGATACTCCCAGGCCTGGAGCCGTCCAGGTCAATGGTCATTACTGCAGCACATGTCGCGAACCATTGACAGTAAGTAGCCGTAAGCCATCATTCACAGCAATCAAGGGCATTGCAACTAGTATCAGGGCAGACAAGTGAGATACCATCACTTCGTGAAGGCAGATATAGGCGTAGTGGTCGTGTGGTTGACCGTCAAAAGCCCAGTCACCAAACACCTGGAGGGCATTGGTTCGGATTTTCGAACATTGAGAGACGGCAAGATGCGCATAACAGTGGCATTGACCACTACGATAGAATAATAGTCTGTAATGCGGTGTTGGGATCTGCTTCTTTTTGTACCTGATGAATTGCTTCTTCATTCAAGTTCAACTAAGAGAACAGCTTATGACAACTAACATCTGTGCTCCATCGTGCGCCCACTCGGATTATTCAGCCAAAAGTCTGGATCCTGTATCATTTCTCACTACTATCAACTAATGACATGTTTAATTTGCTGAGACAAAATGTCTAGTGATCAGCCAATATTATGAGTCGAGACATTAGACATCTAGTCTTCGGGGTATCTAAGATGGACTACAAAGCCTCAATGAGATGAAAGTGGTCCAAAAATTCTCTAAATCTCTCGCCCACTAGCATTCACAGCCTTTTCGTGATCAGGAGACATATCCTTGGCAACAACGCCGCCATTGACAACTTGGGCCTCGCTGCGGGGTCCGATGTAATAGTGGCGACCGCTAATGAACCAATAACTGAACGCGAGCAGGAATACGAAAGCTAGAATGACGACGGCATAGTTCATCTGTTTGCCGGATTAGCCACATGAGATCTTAAGGAGGGGTTGGGAGAAACGTCAATTCTTACATTGTCGGGAGTGACTGGCATCGCGGTAGGGAACAGGAAGATGACCGAGACAAAGGCCGTCCAGATGCAAGCCCAAGCATTCACAAAGGGGCTAGCCTTGCCCAGGTGCCACGGTCCACGCTCAAACTTGTGAAAGAAGAGCTTGCAGATGATTGGAATGCAGTAAGACCAGTCAAGACAGATGGCGCAAATGTTGAATACAGCAGAGATGGCCGTGTAGCTGCCCAGTCCAATGAGGTTGATCAAGATGCAAAGAAGGGAGTAGAACCAGACAGCCAGAACGGGCGTGTCGGTCTTATTCCAGATCTTGTACCAGATCCTGGAGCCAGGCAACCTATTTGAGAGAATCGAGTCAGCTTCTTGTTCCATTTTTATAGATATGATTCATCGCATCTCAACAGATTCGCCGAGCGAAATTTTCGACAAGACGAGCCCGCGCGGGTGTGTTAAATGAGGTGAAAAGGAAAGAAATTTCACGAAAAGCCGTTCTGATCTGTACTTACATTTGATCTCTGGAAAAGGCCCAGATTGTTCGGGAGCCAGCTTGGAGTGCGGTGATACAGACAAAGTTCATGATAATGAAGGCAGCGACAGCAAAGAATATGGCAGCTCCCTTGCCCATGACCTGGTGGAAGATCTCAACAACCTAGGAGGCAACTGTCAGTCAGGGGATCTTTCACCAACTGATACTTGTTCAGAACTTACCGGCTGGGCGATTGGGCTGCTCAAAATGGTCGCAGGATCACCCATGCAAAAGACGAGCACAATGTTGAAGAGCCAGCCGACGACGTAGGTAAATGTCAGAGCGGTGGAGATGGCCTTGGGAACAACCATTGCAGGGTTCTTTGCCTCCTCGGCAATGTGTGCAGTGGCATCATAGTCTGTCATGGTCTGCACACATATCGAATTAGCATATGAGCAAATCATCTCGGGAGAGTTATACGACCAAACTTACCCATGCGACAGACAAGAATCCAAAGAGGAAAGAGAATCCAGGAGGTGTCCAACCCGAAAGAGGCTCAGGATCAATGTAGGTAAAGGCATACGTCGCATCGTGCTTGTCCTTCTGCATCACCAGCAGAGCTACACAGGCACTGAACAAGACAGCGATGTGGAAGATGGCATAGGTCTTGGCCAGGTTGTTCAGCCATGCGGTGGACAGGGTGTTGATGCAGGCATGGAAGATGACGAGCGCAACCATGGTACCAATGATGTGCGAAGGCTCCACGGTATAGTGATAGGTCTCGCCGTCATATGATCCCAAAGACACAGCTGCGAGCAACATTTGCGCAGCACCATATTCGGACGATGCGCTGCCGGCGATTTGGCCGATGAGGTTGAGCCAGCCTGTGTTGGTCTAAGTTAGCTCTATGAATTGAATATCGAACAGCCCCCTGTTCCAGGATTCATGGTCTTCTGGAAAATGGGCCCCAAGTATATAGGCGTCGTGGGAAAGGAGCAACGCACCATCAATCCATGCGATCCATGGGATATGTTTCTCGGGGGCCAGGTACTTGATGGTGAAATACAATGCGCCTGTACACCTGTAAGTCAGTCGCTTGAACCATGACCAAGTTCATTTCTCGAGGACTGCGACGCACCAGAGGTGGGATAAGCTGATACAATCTCGGATATAGACAGAGCCAAGCACAGAGCACCAGCACCGGCAATCAGCCAACACCAAATCGCGGCAGCGCCACCGCCGGCGTAGAGCGGGTAGCTAAAGGTTGTGGCGACGGTTGCGAACAGACCCGAGATACTCAGAGCGAAACTGAAGCAACTCCACATGGAAAATTCACGTCTAAAGACCTGCGCGCGGGAAAACCGTGTAAGTTGGCAATGTACGAAGTCTTTCTCGTCTGATGCGATTACAGCTTGGCCGATTGAAAGAAGAGAAGAAAAAAGTAAGGAAACTTACGGGCTTGTAGCCCATCTCTGCCAATGCTCTGTCGGCATCGTCCAGCTCGCCCATCGAGTGATCGATTACGGGCTCTTGGACCTTTGCCTTGTCCTCTGCCGTCATTGTGTCGGACCGTGTATTATTCTTGAAAGCAGAAAACTTCTTGGCTTGCTGGAGACGAGACCCCGACGAGGTGGGACACTAGACGCTTGGTAAAGGAAGATCAGGGTCCTCCGCCGCGCATGCAGATCCGGGGAAAGAAAAAAAAAGGATGCGCTTTTGGTGGCAAGAAGGAGCTTGGCCGTCGCTTGACTTTGTCAACTCCCAAAAAATTGAGCTGAGAGGAAGAGGAAGAAAAAGAGAAAGAAGAAATCTTTTTGAGGCTCGGCTAACTACCGTGTGTCACGCCGCCTCGTGGGATTCACGGCTGCATTTGAATCAATGACCGACTCTCCAGTAATCTCGCAGAGCTCTCTCTGTCTCTCCCTCTCTCCTCTACCCAAGGGAACGTCACGCAAGGCCCCCCCTACCTTTCAGCAAGATACCGAGAACTCGACCCTGGGTGGCCTGCAGCAGTAGCAAGTGGCAGCAGGCATGGGTGGGTGGTTTGTGTCTCATGGGTTAAACACCGAGATCTCACCATCAGAGGCCATGATAGGCTGGAATGGTGACCTTGATGTCAGCCACGCAGCCCTGGCCGCAGCACTAAGATATGTCTGGCTTCATCGTTTGCCCGCTGGGCTACGTATCAGGCCATTGCGCCGGTGATTATCTACTGTAGTAAAACAGCGGTTGAGGGATATCGAGAAAAAAGACTCGTGTCTAGGCCATGAATCAAGGGGAAACATACATGTATCCAATGGCAGCATTTGTTTGCACGTGGAAGCATCCCTGGAGTTGAAGAGAAGCAAGAGATAAGTGCTTGGAATTAGCGGCGGGGCTTCTAAGGGCCCCCCGTCGGCTCATACATCGCAAAACGGATAGCTTCCATTAGCTGGGTGCCTTTTCATTGGTGCCTCCAACGGCCCATAGATAGGCGAGCTGGGGTAAAACCGTACAGAGGGTCAACTCAAATTTGTGGTACCCAGCTGGCCCAGCTGGGTCGCTTGTAAGTTCTCTACCTAGTGTCAGTCCCAAAGTCCCTACCTCTGTATTCGTAGGTACATACGGTGAATTTCCTCCTTTCTCGTGCCAGACGGTCTTCCATCCCTTCCCCAATTCCTTAATATTTGGCCATGAACGACTATTCAATATCATATATAGTCTTGACATACTACTGCAAACTATAGGGGTCAAGCGTAGGTAAGCTTGTGGCCTACCCGTCTCTCTGGGTAGACACCGTTGACCGTAGTGACTAGCGACCCGTTGGACAAGATTCGAAATCTAGTCCGTCGTGAGCTACACGACAACGGGAGCCTGACCTAGTCCATAAAAGATGGCGGGCCCCTACTACGTACAATATTAGTTGCTAGCCCAAGGCGACGCGCCATTCGAACATCTACTATCATATTCATCCTATCCGTAACGAGTAAGCTCCACAGGGCAGAGGGCCAGAAGGGTTGTAACTTGTGGGACAATGGAATCGGATTGACACATGTTTACTTTTCTTTCTTTTTCTTCTCGGTTCCGTCAATAACCGCTGCTTCCTGAATAATTCCAAAACATGATCAAGGTCTCCACGCATTATGGACACGCTACATGTCAATGTCATCTGTAAACCATGCTTCTGACTTGAGATAACTGCACTCAATGTAGTGACTGCATACACTTGGCGAGTGTCCCGCAAGCCATCTTATGTCCATTTCTCATTATTCGTTGGGCAAAGACCGAATACAGTTGTACTTGATGACAGTCCCTCAAGTACGGCCTATGTGTTCGTCATTTAGTTTCCATTTCATTACTTCCCCAGGACGTAGTATTGCTATCTGCCCGATCTCGGTCTATGAACCTTTGCCGCCCTGTCCAATTGTTCCGTCTGAGAAGAATTCGATCGTAGCAGCCGATAGTTTGCTGAGATTCGGTCCATTTCATGGAACGGTTCCAGATTTGATTACACTCAGCTCTCCGGAATGCCAAAGCGAAACTCGGTCATGCTCCCCTGTATCACATCTTTGTTATTAGATCGCGCCCAGTCCTTCAAATCCAGCATTCTGGCGCCCTGCTGATGATAGATTCGTTCAACACCACCGTCAAATATACGGCCAAGTGTAGAGAGCTCAACAGGCTCGCTGCCAATATCCAGATCACGCAGATTGGGAAAGAGTTGGACGAGTCGGAGCAAGGCGTCATCAGCGCTGTCAATTTCATGGCCAACCGCTGCCATAAGGCAGCTAATGGCCAATGCAGTGATTCCAGTTGCGTCCGTTTCTGGCGCGAGCCATTGCCTGGTAATGTTCAGGTCATGCACAAGGTGCCACGGGAATGGGTGTATATCGAGAATTCGGAGTGTATCGTTTGTGACCGATGGTGCAATCAGAGATTTCCAATCCTCGTTAGACAGCGAACGACGATGTAAACTCTTGATGACAATCCTCTTTAGACCTGGAAAGTATGGTTTGGGTTGTTGTGGCGCTTGATTCACTAGATGGCCCCAATCTAGTGACTCTTCCGAGCCATGGACGAAGATGTAAGTGAATGGGTTTTCAAAAAGGACAAATTCTTCAAGTGCTTCTGGAAGAGGAGGCATCCTCGAGTCAAGCGAACTGTATGGGGCTGTTTCGGTGCAGGAAAAGCTTTTCAAGTGAGGCCATTGAGGGATGGTCGAGTCATCTTGTCCTTCCGCGGAGCCAAGCACCATCCTGCCAAGAGACAACCTCTGAATATTCGGAGCCACATGGGCTATGCGAGACAGAGAGACACAATTACGGGAGGCCCCATCAATATTACCTGAAAGCCGGAGTATTTCAAGCCGAGGGTAAAGTCGAGGCTCCCCAGTTCCATTCAGATTCAGGGCTTGCCCAATATCGCGCAGCCCGAGGAGACTTAAATTCTCGAGAGTCTCACTATTGTTGGGTACTAGAAACTTCATAAGCTCAAATCCCGTAGAACTACGATCATCTGAGCTTATATGCAAGGTTCTCAACTGGGGGCCTTTGTATGGCTGGGGAAAATTGAATGCCTCCTCCTGGAATGCGTACCCATGAAGAAAGAGATGTTGTAGCTCTGGGCATGCTCGTAGAACCGCTCCAAGCTTGTTGAATAAGTGGGGGAACATGCCACAGTTCATGATGGTGAGTGACTGAAGTTGACCGCCGGGATACGTCACATGGTACTTTTGTATGGTACGCGCTGGAACAAATTTGTTCCCAGCTTTTTTGGTGTCAGGAAAGTATTGTTCTGTCCAGAGTCCCCGGGTCCTCTCTATAAAAGTCTTCCAAGTTTTGGATACTCTAAGAATGCCACTATACAAAGTGTCAAGATATGATCAAATACTAGACGGGAAGCGTTCGCGCGATTGACATACCAATAGTCCGCCGTATGTAGGTTGCGTAATACCTGAATAAACAGTTCGGTCGGAAGAACGTTGACGGGATCAATGCCTCTTAATGCCTTTGAGATGATCTTCTCCTGCTCTTGGAGAGCTCCGAGGCCCGGGTGCTGAGGGTTTGCGCGCGCCACCAGTGCAATCCCCTGCTGATATACAGCCAAGGCGGTGGTGTGCTTCTTCGTTAGGCGCAACAGTTGACCTAGTCTAAGATAGCCCCGGGGGTCTCGAGGTGCAATGCGAATGAGGTTCTGGCTGACGATGAGGCCGGACTTGTAGTCCTTGGTCTTGATAGAGATCAAGACCAGACTGGCGAGAGCCACAGAATGAGACTCATCTTTGCAGCGCTTGGCGGCACGTCGTGGGCATGTGCAAGGTTGGCGCAATATCTCACTCAGTTTGTGGTCATGACAAGCTTGAAGAAAATCGACGCATTTGCACTCTAGATTCGCCTGATTGACTGCACACTTGCAGCTTTTAGCAGCCTAATGGGCAAGGAAGGGAGAAGTGTTAGTAAGAAGCCATGTTTGGTAGCAGGAGATGGTAGATGTGGAGTTGCTTAACAGACAAGGTCGGAATGGAAGTGTGTCTGTGGCCAGGGTACTAACTTGCTTGAAATGACGAGCCGCCGCAATCACGTCGCCGCTCCGGTAGCAGGCCGTGCCCTCGCCGACCATTTGCTGCATAGACGGCATTATCGCGGTATGGGCTTTGTAATGCTACCGCATATCACAGTCTTCTCATCGGTCACTAAAAGTATAGGGATTGGTGAGATGTTTGGGGGGTCTGTTTGAGGTGGGTTGACAGGTTGAACAGAAAGCTGCTTTGAAGCATCTGTAAGTCGAGCAGCGACGCGCCCCAACGCGACCCACCAAAGCGCACCTAGACGGAGATGTGGGGCACCGTGTTTAATGGGTGTACTCGCCCCACATGCATTCGCTCATTGCAACAGTAATACCTTGGGCGTGATTAGTGAATTCGTCTGTTGTTCATATGCAATGTGCTGAATTTTGAACAATTATATTCTGCCTCTAGCGGATGAGTATTGTTGTAAGAATTCTCACTTGCCTACTCTATACGGCTTCTGGCACCAGACATGAGATTTTGTCTCGTCACACAACAGGAACCAACGGTCAATCACCTTGTAATCAAGTTGTCTGAGCCAGCATGAAATGTGAAGTATGAGAACCATAGTGTATCAAATTTTATAATTTATAACATATTGACGGGCAACACCATGCGGCTATGTTGCTTATAGTATGTCAAGATTGATCCTCAAAGCTTTCGACGGACTGAACCAATCGCACCGCTCGGATAGTAGGTACCTACATACCTACTCAACCCAGTTCTACAAGATCCTAACATCTCACCGTGGACTGTTGATTGGCCCCATATCACTTTTGCCCACATCTGGATATACGTATTTCTCTAATTTCTGATATCAGCCAGTATCCATCGGCTTGCAGGCCTTGATATACACTTCAAGCGTATTCGTGAAAGTCCACAAATCTTGGAATTTCCACATCTACACCGGATGTCGAGGCAACCCCGCAGCAGGTATCGATGCCAAGGGCTTACTATATGAGGTCAGAGTGCGAATCTAATTGACTATAGACCTTCCGAACTCCCCAATTTAACGTCAGCCGCGATTAAGTATGCAATTTTACGTTCATATCTCTCGAAAACTTTCTTGTCTCGCTCCTGACAAGAATCCGAACGGCGCTTAGATGGTAAGGCTGTGGGAGTCCTCTGAGACAAGACATTTTCCGTCGGCAATTCTCGAATACAGGGATCGGATGTTGCATTCAAGTTCCGTCGAGCATGAGACCGAACTGGAAGTGGGTGATACCTCCGTGTTTGCTGCCGGCTATACTATGTATATGCAGCCATATGTCAATATTTCTCCAGCCCCTTACTTCTTGCATCATGTATACCCTCCCTGCGGTAAAGGGCTGCAACGGGTGGTCCCTCACGTATCAAGAAAATGGAGCTATTAGAGACCTTGGCCGCCAAGAGTGTGCGCTGACATTCCACCCAGAGTTGAGAGCCAAGCAAGGTGGATTGAAAGTTTGGAGAGCCATGCAGCTTACCCAAGTACAGTGTGCAGTCACTTGCATTTGCATGACATATTCTTGCCAGCACAATGTCCCCTCGCTGCCGATCAGAGACCTGCTTGACCAATGACTATCGCGTTCGCCCGCTCTGTTTCCGATAACTCTATAGTGCACAGGCAGCTGTTCGCGAGCTTCTCGCGAGGCGGGATGGTCAGTGTTGTAATGTAGTTCAAAAGAAGGGCCGTGTCTCTCATTTCTTGATTCTTCTCCTTCTTGCACTTTTAACATCAGCGTTCGTCTCCTCTTCCTGCAAAGATGGTGTTCTCCGCAGTATATCCCATTGGCTTCGCATGTCTCTTGGTGCTGCTGTATCGGCTCAGTCGAGTTGGGCAACGTCCAAAGGGACTTCCACCAGGGCCTCCAACAATTCCGATACTGGGTAACATTCACTTAATCCCCAAGGAGAAACCGCACCTCCAGTTTGAAAAATGGGCAAGGGAATATGGACCGATATATTCGGTCATCCTGGGAACAAAGGTGATGATCGTTCTCAACACCGACCAGGCCATTAAAGACTTGCTGGACAAGCGTAGCAACATTTATTCCTCTCGACCAGAAATGTACCTCGGGCAAATTGTCAGTGGTGGTCTCCGTATGCTACTCATGGTAAGTAGAATTGGTCTCGATACATACTTTCGCTAGCATCACATCTAATAAAGCACTGTAGGAGTATGGACCTACCTGGCGCACACTCCGCGGCATCGTACACAACAGCCTCAACATCAAGGCCTCTAATACCTATGTCACCTACCAGGACTTGGAAAATAAGGATATGCTGCTAGGTTTCTTGGAAGCACCGGACCAGTTCATTCAGCATATTCGTCGTTTCACCAATTCACTGTCCATGCAGATGATGTATGGCATTCGCACCACCAGCATAGAGGATCCTCAGATGAACCAATTGTACCATGTAAGATTTTGTCGAATCCATCAACTTCTGAATCAATATAACTCCCAAGAACGGAAATTTGCTCACGCCCTTTTTCTTCTATTCTCCAGGGCTTTGAAAAGTTCAGTGCCGTGTTGGCGAGCACTTCAGCCGCGCTGACAGACGTGTTCCCGCTCCTCCGCCACCTCCCTACGGCGCTGCTGCCGATGCGCCGCTACGCGCAGAACCTGCACCAGGACGAGCTCAAGCTGTGGATGGGCCACTGGCTGGGGTTCAAGGAGAGGCTGCGCGCGGGCAAGGCCAAGCCGTGCTTCTGCATCGACCTGGTCAAGGCGCAGGAGGAGACGGGCATCTCGGACTCCCAGGCCTCCTACGTGAGCAACTCGCTGCTCGAGGCCGGGTCCGACACCACGGCCGCGACCCTCGTGGGCTTTGTCCAGGCCATGGTCCTCTTCCCCGACGTCGCGGCCGCCGCGCAGGCCGAGCTCGATCGCGTCTGCGGGGATCGGCTGCCTGACCTGAATGACTTGTCGGAGCTGCAGTATATCCGCGGCTGCATGAAGGAGAGTCTGCGCTGGATGCCGACGGTCATCTTGGGCGTCCCGCACGCGGTGATTCAGGACGATGAGTATATGGGATACAAGATTCCCAAAGGCGCTGGAGTGATGTGGAATGTTTGGTAAGTAGACCTCGTCATGTATCATGACACCAAGCTAGAGTTACATGAATTATGCAAATAGAAGCTGACACATAGATTCAGGACTATACACAATGACCCCAAAAGACATCCAGACCCGAGGAGGTTCGACCCGACGCGGTGGGCCGACGACCGGCAGACGTCGGCCCAGGCGGCGAGCAACCCGGACGCGACCAAGCGCGACCAGTTCGTCTTTGGCGCCGGCCGCCGCCTTTGCCAGGGCATGCACATTGCCGACCGCTCCATGTTCCTCGCCATCTCCCGGCTGCTGTGGGCCTTTGACTTCCGCCGGGCCGTGGGGCCCGACGGCAACGAGATCATGCCCGACCCGAGCGACCTCATCGAGGGGACCTTTGTCCAGCCAAAACCCTTTGCGGCGGATATTCGACCCCGGAGCGCGTACAAGGCGGAGCGGGTGCGCAAGGAGTGGAGTGAGGTAAAGAAGCTGCTGGACCATGATTTGCAATGGAAAGCCGTACCTGAAGGACTTATCTGGAAAGATTATGAGTCTACATACGTGAAAGCCTAGACATCCTGATAACAGTCATATTTGGCTGCACTCGTGGTTTTCAACACTTTCACATGTATAAACGGGTCATAGAGGACAGAGGTTGCTTAAAGTAGTAAGTGAATGGCCATGTTCAATTTTGGGACTATATAGGATGTTGAAGTCCTTCCAAAACATCTTCGTTGAGAAATGGTAGAGAGCTTATCCCGAGGCAGTCTCTCACCAAGGACGATGCACGTAGTTAAATCAGACGACCTCTACAATGAAGCAGAAGGGTCTGGAGGCGAAAGAAAATCTGCCGACTGATGAACCTTGCTAGATCATCTAAACGGTGCAGTTGATCTAGAACAGCTTGTGCTCAAGGGTCATGTCAGACTCGGGCTCAAGTCCAACACAGGCCCTGAAGATGTTGGTCAAGGCGCCACGCTGCTTGGCCAAGGCGTTGATGACGGGAGTACCAGGGGGCGTGAGCGGCGCCTTCAGCATGTAGCTGAGAATGCTCAAGACGCTGTGGAAGCCGCGATAGTCCTTGGTGGCGGCACCGTCGGTAGAGCTGGCTCTCCATTGAATGCGAGTCATCATCTCCGCCACGACCACCAAGTCAATGATCAATGGAGAGGCGAGCAGAGAATCCTCACAGACGTTGAAGATGGAAATGGTCTGGTGGCCGCCCATGAAAATCTCGGCATAGTACTCGTCCAAAGCACGCTTGTTGTCGCCGACAGCCGGCATGTACTTGATGACAACAGTGTGGTCGGGGTGCTCGCCCTTCTTGTACAGGACCGAGTTGGCTTCAACCATGTCATCGACAACATTGGACTTGGAGATCTCCTTGGATCGGAACTGCTTGTGGGAGCTCAGGTTCTTGCCGTCGTTGTTGCCCAGGTGGTTGTACGACGCGATGGACGTGAGCTTGATACCGGCATTGATCAAGAAATCGACCAAGGCCGACTTCATCTTGGTCTGACCAGACTTGAAATCGTCGCCGCCAATAAACGCACCATGCTTCTCGGCAAGCTCAATGGCACCAGGAACAAAGGTGTTCTGCGGAGAACCGTTGATGAAGGATGCGTTCTCCAGGATACAAGCAATGGCGAAAACAGTCGAAGGAGAGACCTCTTCGTGCCCGTCGTCGACAGCCTTGAGCAGGTTGTCGGCGGTATCATTGACACCCGGGATAATATCGGCGTATCTCTCCGTGTTGGCGGTCCAGAGAACAACGACCTTGTCCAAAGAGTTGGTGGCCTTGAAGTCCTTGATATCCTTTCGAATTTGCTCAATGTGGGCAGTACAAGCCTTGGTGCCGGGAATGACATTGTCGGCTCTGTCCTCCTGGTTGGCAGCAATGAAATCGGGATAGTAGATGGACGGCAGGGGGACCATGTTGGTCATCTCCTTCTTGACTTGGGCCTTGAGAGTCGGCTCCAAAACTGCAGCTCTGTCCATAGCATCGGACAGATTCATGCCGGAGATATCCCTATTGAATATACATTAGCAAACAAGTCCGCGAAGACAATTGAGGCAGCTATCGAAGGAATAATGCCCCAAAGGCTCTTCATCTCCAGCTAGCCTCGTTGAGTGAATCTACTTACCAGCCTCCAATGACAAGATCATTTGGATGAACCATGGGAAGAACATCGTGGAACGGAATATTGACGTCCATGTTGGTTTCGGCCTCAGTTCCAAGCTTCATAGTCGATCCCATAATGACGGAACCGTAGTAGTTGGCGGCTCTGGGACCTTCACGCGTGTCCCAGACTAGGTTTCGGCGGTTCGCAATGATACCGGCAGTGACGGTGGTGCCATTATTGCCACCCCATCCTACCAGCATCATACCGACCCGGGGAACCTTACGGTCGACCTTGAAGTCGTAGTTTGTCTCCTTGGGAGTGGCGACATACTTACCATTGTCGTTCTTCTTCACGCTGGTGGTTCGGTAAGTGTACTTTGAGCGGATCTCCGAGTCAGTGTAGACAACGTTGGGAGATTCCACCTGGAACAGGTCCTCATGTGCAGGAGTTCCGGCTTGACGATGGTGTCCATCCCCATTCGAGGAGGCCGAGTCGATCTCGGCGTGCGGCGCCATGATTTGATAGTTGACAGGCTTTCAGTAGAGTATCGGTGTTATAGGCGATAGCTCTTTAGGGAGAAAATGGCGAGTCCGGTGCGCCGCCAGAAGCAGTGCAGCGGCCTCCTCGGTGGGGATTGTGGACGCTGGAATCATGGTCAGCCAACTGAATACTTGAATAGGTAGACAATGAAGATGTCTGTCAGCATGAATACGTACGAGTTAAGAAGGTTGGAAAACGTCTTGACGGTTGAGGGACCGCGACCCGGGGGTGCGATCAACTGTTTGAGACGAGTTTTGGGGGCCTTGAAGGCGAAGCAACAATTGCCAAATCTACAGTCTGTGTATATCAATGATTGATTCTACGAGTAAGAGAAAGGGAAGAGAAGAGAGACGAGAAGAAGCGGTTCTAGGCAATTGGTATTTATTTGAGCTCTACGGAATACGCGGGGGAGAGAGACCCAACAATCCGGGGCCAGATCAGCTAATCAGCACAGCACAGCACCGTATGTTCACTGGTCTTGTCCACAGTCCTCGGCTGGCCGGATGAGGCCGCTTACAACTAAACATGCAGTTGTAGCAGCCAGCAGCTTGACCAAGTCCCAACAACTCCACAAGTTTCCAATAGTATCGGGTTGAAGGTGATGTTTCTGTTCCCGAACATTCCTATCGATTGCGTGGACAGGTGGTGCGAGAACCCGAGCTCTGTACCTAGGACCCTGAAAATATCCAGTTTGGAGGGGTAAACAGGACAGTGATTGGTTGCCAACGTCAGAAGCTAGCACCAGTTCTAGCTGGTACGGAATAATGAACTGTCAAGTCAGCCGCCGCCGAGCAATCATCTCAAGCACACAAAGGCGGTCAGGTCAATAACCGACTACAGGCGTTATCGTCAAGCGACATCGCTTATTCCTGCGTGTGTGGTACAGAAAGACCATCAGGGTGAAATCGCATCATCCTCGGTTGCTGTTTGGCCGTTTGAAAAGTCGCGCTACAGGATGTTGCAGTAGTACATAGCACTGCATGACTTTAATGGCCTAGCCAAAGATACTGCTCGTTGCATTGCGTGTATTCTGCATTGACCGTCAATTCTTTCAATAGCCGCAAAGTCTCCTTTTGAAAGGCGCGTCTGATAGCTTCCAAATTTGTGCGTGCGCTCGACACTATGAGAGTCAATAACAACCAGCATTACTAAAAATACTCACCTTGGTAAAAGCTTCTCGGATGCCCTATGGATGCTCAAGTAATGTAGTGAGGCTGAGGGTCATCTACCAAGTATATATGCAGTTTCTTTCACGTGAACAAATGATTGAGCTTGTCCGTAATGAAGCATGATCGTCCCTGTATATACATTAGTTCTCGCATCCCTTGACTCGCTATAGGGCAGACACCGCTAGTCGATGGCCATATCAGGTTCTCTTGATAACACGATCAAGACCATGAGTCGAACTTCGGTTGCGGGGAAGAAACATGGGGAGTATGTAACAATTATGAGGTGCATTCATATTGTACGTTTGACGAGACCAGCAGACTGGACCATTATACTGTCACGACTGACTCCTGTTTGGAACATTAGCAATTGAAAAGATCAACATCAATTGAGTTCCACTGTCTGTGGTCAATTGCGATTATTCCCGATCTGCTGGGTGAAAAAGGTACGACAAAAGACATATGATGTCCGGAAGTGCCCAGCCAATGGAACGGCCTCATTGCAACCCAGTCCTGTGGGTTGCCGTATTGGGGGGAGCACAAACCCGGGGTATTCAAGGGGTCTCAAGCACGAGTGTCGATCGTCATAGAACTGCTCTCATGACGGCCCGTGAAAACCTGGTGATGGGGGGAACGCTGATAAGAAAAGCCGCGACGGTGCGTAGATCTTCCTTTCACCAGTCTCGCGACCGCTACAATCGTTCAGTAAACGCTGTCACGCTATCTAGAGACCATCTCCAGATTGCGCGCATAAAATGCAGCCCGCGAACACCCTTGAGAGGGCACTAGGATTTGGCATATCGCGATAGTCCTTTGGTCCCAGGTCCCTCTTCAGCGGCCCCGTTCTTGCCAGGAAATAAACTGGGCACGTGGATTTCGAAATGTCATCATATTCATCAAACAATGCACACATGGAACAGACTCAAGAAAGAAAAAGGACCGGCGGTTAGGATCTGGCAATCCAATCTGGGGCTGATGCGATCCTGCTTGAATCCCCATTTGGTTGTGTCGTGTGGGATATGTAATGCTCTGATGAAACGTCTTGGCTTCATCGAGTTAATCACCAATGAGCGCATCGCGACGACATACCTATGCTCGCTCACGAGGCCAAGCGCCGTTGCAAGCGCCACACGAATTTCGATATTTGATCAGAATTCACCGAAGTCTTCAGTTTCAAAGTGCAGCATATATTGGGTTCAATTATTCCCTTGAAAGAGGCTGAGTGCTAACTGGATCCTAGTACATAGTTGGCACCTGCAGCGACTTGGATTTTCATGCTTGGGTCTCTCTGCCTCTGCTGTTCCGGAGATGCTCCGTCTGATCAATCAATGCAATTTTCTCATTTACTTGTGTGGCTTGAACTTGATAGAGTAAGACATCACGAGGGCAATTCCTTTATTGACCAAATGGTCAGTATCGAGCAGAATTTGATAATATGGCTTGGAACTGTTTCTAGCCAAGGAAGCTCGCTAGAAGCAACTGGTGGACGGCCGCGGCGTCAGTCCGGCATAGCGAACGCCGTCTCGGCCTGGTCACTTTAGACTGGCCTGCTTCAGGTTGCGACGGGCCTATTTTTTCTCTTCAAGGTAGGATTGCATGAACGACGCTTCGTGTGCAATTGCGTCACAGGTTCGTGGACAATTCAGACGAGGCAGAAAGCACACGAATCAGTCACACCTTGACATTGCGATCCCATGACAGAAGCAATGAGATTAGGATGGCGTCGTGGTGAGAGTTTGACATGTTTTTCGCTTCCTCTTGGGGTAATCCGTCGCTGTATTCAGCAAGCAAATGAGGACGCGCCTGGTGATCTCGCAGCTAGCAATTGTCCCGAGACAAAATTAAACCCAGAAGTAAAAGCATAGCTGCAGCCGGACCATATCATGATCCCCGAGGATTTGGGCCCCATCTCACTAGCAACGAGAGGGACCAAGACCCATTTTGCATAATGTGCCAATCGTTTTGCGACGACTGGTACAAGCAGAAATGACGACGTTCCATATTCTTGTCCAGATACCCAAATACTGACCAGTAACTCTTCAAGAATCATGTGCCGTTCCCACATCAACGGATCCGATTATCACTGCTTTTGTCGGCTGAATGGGGAATGCGGCATAATTGCATCTCAGCCGAGACAGAGCAGCTTGCAACAGAAGTGAATAGTATTAGGTACATTGATACTGTGGTGAGTTGAAAGGGCGGTGGGACATTGAAGGCACCGAGAGGTCGGATTCTGACCAGTGAGCTTAAATAATAAAGGGGGTCATTGGGTATTTGGTTTTGAGAAGCAGGCTGTAATTCAAGAACATTTACTTTGTACCATATCGAAAAAGGCACACGACAGCAGGAGGAAATTTGATCAGAAATCGCAGGTAACACGTCGCTATCATACAGGCGGCGTTCCGGCGGTCGGCGTAACGCCTGCAGACGCCAGGTACATTCAAGAAGACTGCGCTGTACATGATCGCTAGGCGTACCTATCTATCAATCATTGAATGTTCGTAAGACTAAAACTGTGGATGCCAATTCTAAACTACACTAAGGTACGTAGTTCCAGTGGTCCCTTGGCCCTGGAGGACCGCCAGAGCCTAGCAAGCCACATGCGCCCTCTTCGCCCGTGACAACCATTCGCGTTCCTGGCTTGCTTAGCTGCGTGGAGAGGAGCTCATTAATAGCCAGAAAGCTTGTGGGGCAGTAGAGATGGATGGCGCTCCCTCTCATCATGTTGCATCTTCATCTTGAATGGTGGCCGGACGCCATTCAAGCAAAGTCAGTTCTAGGTGACTTCTGGTACGGTGGGAGACTGCTGTAGTCATCTATCTGGAATTGTTCTGGAAGTGCTGTAGCATCGCGGGAGGATCCCAGCTACTTGGGTAGCGTTATCGTCCGGCTTATTACCTACCACTCGTCTCTACACGAAAGAGGAAGCAGTTGAAGAAACGGACTCGCCGTGTTTCCATTCATCTGTCATTCATTCAGATCGGAATCTCGATCGACGGAGAAAAGAAGGAAGCGGTTTTTTTCTGGCGCATGCAGTACCGTTGAGGTTCCTGAATGCTTGGAAAGCCATCGTTCCTTTAGGTCTGTCTGTCGTCCTCTCAAGCCTATTACAGTACCTACTTTCTCCCTCTGCCGTAACCCCCTGCAAGAACCGGTCGTTTTCCCACGGACCAACAGCTACCCTGATCGCCGAAAGGCTCCGTGAGTCCCCGTGAAGATCAACACACGACTCCCAGAAACCGCACAAGCCGCCCTCGGTTCTCAGCTCCAACAGCTCCAACAGGCGAAAGGGATGCAAAGCCAGCAGAGCCTCCAGAAAAGGACAAGCTGGTGAGCGCAAAACCCAACCCCAAAGCAATCAAGGGCGATACCATTTCAGGCACTAGCCGACCATCGCGAGAACAGAGGAGCAGGGGGGGCAGACATTTAGGACAGACAGGGAGCCCTGGCAGTGGACTGGCCTGGATACCTTAATGTACTCTGTTACAAGAAGAGCAAGCAGCAGGAACTAAACCGACCAGGGGCGCTGGACATCAACACCCTCGACACTTTCGAGACAGATACCGCAACATCTCCAAACCTCTTCGTCCGACTTCTACACCCAAATTCTCACGCATCCATTCTACTCTTGGGCCTAACCTTCCTTTTGCATTCTGCTCACCTACCACAAGAGGCGTGCTCCAAAACGCTTGTGCCCCCGGACCGAGCGCATCCATTTTGCAGACCTGCAGCCCTGCAGCCGCCGCCTGCCTTTCTTATTTTAAGTTTTACCCGCGGACACCTACATTACCTAGCCATAACCAGCCTTTGCCAGCCAGATCTCATCTGAAGCAGGCTCCAAGGGCAAGGCGAAGCGCTTGTTTCTCAAACATCCTCACCACAAAATCTTGTGCAACCAGTGCCTCGTGACTCTGAACCTGCTCAAGCGGTGGGGGGGTCTGCTGTCTTGGATGTTTCAAGGTTAATTCATGCTTGCGGCTAGCTAGACTTGATTCTCCATCTTTTCAGTCCTGTCAACTCACCGTCACTTTTCTGTTTTGCCATTGCTATTTGCAACTCCGCAAAACTTGGAATACTCGCTTTTACAGTGGTGATATCTATTGTAACCACACTACTTGACCTGGACACGACACGACGACAACAGTTTGCGCATGCGATTGCACCGCACAACTAGTAACGATTCGGGCGAGGTCTGGAGAAGAAGGACGGACTGGGCAAGGATAAAAGCAACCGCCAACGATGGCCACGTACCCACGGGAGTCGGCTTTCATGCCGACTGTCAAGTGCTCACAATGCGGTAACGAAGTCGAGATATCTATGATGGGCGAACACATCTGTAAAGCAGCCTCAAAACAAGAAGAAGGTTCGTAACACCCCAAGAGATCCATCGTCGGTCTAATGCACGTAACCTTAGCCTAACTGACCAATTGACAGCGCCATTACCACCACCACCAGCGGCCGGGTCAGACATGCTTACTGGCGCTTTCGCCTCACTAAAACAAACAGTATGGGGATTCGGCAGCCGTGCCGCGCCGCCCACGGTAGATACAAACGCAGCGAGTACGATACTAATGACAGCCCTCCACTATACTTTGGACTCCATGCTGACGTGCAAACAGACGAGGCCTTTTCCAAACAAGACCAGTTGACACCGGTGAGCGCATCGACTGGCTCGAGGACCATCTCGCCCAAAACACCCAGTGGCCGACTAGACAATGGCTCCAATAGCGACGAATATTTTTCTCCAGCGATTGCAGACGCAGCTCAAAATGGGCGGCCCGGTGGCTATGGCGGATTCGGAGAGCCGCAACCATACGAGCCTGAGCCGATGTATTACGGTTCAAGCCCTCAGAAGCAAGCGGCCGCTCCACAAGGTCCGCCAAGTTTATTGCAGAGGATGAACACCATTGCCCCGGGACCTTTTGAAATGAATAGGAAACCCGCCGCCAAGAACGCATTTGCGCCACCAAGGAACGAGCAAGCACAAGCTCCAGAAAACTATTCGGACGACGCGGGCATGCTACGAGTACAGCCACGCAAAAATGGATATGGAGGATTTGGGCCGCCTCAACAGGAACAGGATACTAACTTCGAGCCGCGACCATTCGGTACCAACCAGCGCTCGGAAACATTCCCCAAGCAAAACCAGAACCCGTATAATGATGTGCCCGAACGTCCGCCCTCAGCTCCGGGCTCTCGACAGCAACGTATGCTCAGGGCCCCGAGCGGAGATGGCTCGTTCATGACCAAAGAGCGGCCTGATAGACCCGATCGTCCTGACCGGCCTTCGCGCCCTTCATTTAGCATGAAAGATACGAGTCGGCCTCCACCGCCACGGAAGAGCCTCATCCCACCAGCAGGAACTGCGGGTAACGGTGCGAATATCAACCTCGCAGCTGAATTTGGCAGTAGCAATCCCTATCATACGCCCTCGGACTCCCAGTCGTCCAACAACTCAGGCTACAGCATGTCGCAGAGGAGTCACACGAGCTCGATCTCGAGTCCGCCTCGTTCTGTCAGCTCCAGGAGAAAGCCATCAGATACTTCTGCCAACTTTGATTCTCTCATGAACGACCTTCAGACATCGATGGATTCATTCAATCCCCAATTGTCTGCTGGAAAGCCTGAGCAGGCTGACCGTCTCGCCTCTCCATCTGAGGACGTACGCTTCGATCCAGCCATCCAGGGCGGACGAGCTCCTCCCAGGCCAAAGTCACCGCTGGCATCTCCCATTGAGCAATTCCCGGAACGCGTCGACCCCGCGATTCAAAGTGCCCGAAGCCGCTCACCGGACCGTAAAGCTCACATGAAGCAGCCATCCATGGGCCGCTCGCGCGGCAACTGCAAGGCTTGCAAGATTCCAATCACTGGAAAGTCCATCTCATCAGCAGATGGCCGCTTGACTGGCCGCTACCACAAGGCTTGCTTTGTCTGCACGACCTGCCAAAGCCCCTTTACTTCCGCAGAGTTCTATGTGCTTGACGACAAGCCCTATGACGCTGGGTGCTACCATCGACTGAACGGTAGCTTGTGCACAACTTGCGGTTATGGTATCGAAGGCCAGTATCTCGAGGACGACTCGGCGCATAAGCACCATCCTGGTTGCTTCCGTTGCGGCGACTGCCGTAGGCCTTTGCATGATGGCTACTTCGAAGTCAATGGCAGGGCCTACTGCGAACGCGATGCCTGGAGACGTGTCCAACCACCGCCCATGGCGCAGCCTTATGGCGGCCGTGGTGGTGGTATGAGGCCACCCCCACCTAATGGCAGCCGTTTGGGACTCCCTGGCGGCAGCCGACTCGCTCCTCCCGGTGGAAGACCGAGGATGGAGAAGAGAATGACCAGACTAGGCATGATGTAACTTGTCCCAAGAAGTGACGATGACAAGACTGCCTTGCCTATTACAACCCAATCGCCTACACCCTTTTTTGCTTTGTTGAACCACCCTTTGAGCTTCGAGCACATACCTGGCCCTTACCTCACGTTTTAATTTCATCATGAGCGCGAAAGTCGATTTTGTTTTGGACACATTGTGTTGAAAGTTTGGAGTTCTGGCGAGATCTGTTTGGGACGCATTGCATTGCTTGCATATACCCAGGACTTTCTTTTCGATTATATACCCCCCATTTTGTAAATGGGTTTGTTGCATTCTGCTTCGGCATCAGATTGAGTATCATTGGCGGTCGACCTTGGCATCAGATTTGCGCCGGGTCGTGCTAGATGGATGTACATTTAATTCTACGGGAGGTTGGACAGGTTGAACCCCGTATCCTAAGGATGGACACTAATAGGGAAAAACGGAGCGAAGTAAGTGTATTCACGACATCGATGACGATGCGTCTACATTTGCGGGATAGATTATGAGACGATCTTATGTCGCTGCTGGAATGACATAGAGGCTCAGTTGAAGAAAATTGTCAGTAGGACAAAATCAAGCAATTACTCATGAATCCTTCAAGATGACCGTTGGTACTGTGAGCAAAAATTGCAAACTTAGCCATAATATGCGTGTCGTAACATGATAGCACACTCGAATACCAAGCACTTTACCGTCCGTTGTGAATCCCCTCTTCATCCGAATATAGTCTTATGTACGATGCGTATTATGTAATTTCACGACCTTACGCTAGGTTTCACGTACATAGTACGCTCTGGCGCACATAGCCCGGCAGGCAAATACACGTATCCTAACGAATCGTATTATCCACCTGAAGAAGCCACTTCTGGAGATATGGGACACGAGCTATTACGAGTTCGTATACATCAATAATAGAAACTAGACTATTGAGCGGCTCCTACCAGCAAAGCGCCGGAGCAACGATGCATCAACGCTGCTTAGCCTCCGGTGCTAGATCGCGGACCGGGTTGATCATCGATGCCAACCCTGTATCCGTCCGTCCCCCAACCACGTACCTCTCACTGACCATGGTCATGGCCCCCTTTGAGGTCGAGAGCTCGAACGTAAGATACCTTAGTAACGTATAAGATACCCCATGGTACCAGGGGTGCCTTCAAAGTTCAGGAGAGCAACGGAAGACTAAGACCAATTTGGCGTTACTGTGTTGATGTATATCTTTGTCCAATTACAATACGACAAGCCCAAAGTACTGGACGCGACCACGTTGGACGACATTTGTCAATAAAATGCTCACTTCATTACTGATGTGCCTGCGATTGTTTATCCATGGGAATAGCTTCGACGACGAGGAGAGAAACTCTTGTCATAACATGGACTTGGGGCTTGTCAAGTCAGCTCCCCCATGCGTCGTAACCTGCTTTCGAAAATCCGGGGTCCGGGGGTGCCCTAAGGGGCTCGATTGCAGAGTCCCCTGGCCTCTTTTCAAATGCGACACCTGCAATTGGTTCTTCGCGCATACAGCGGCTGGCGCACCATGCAGGTCGATGGCGGTCGAGAAGTTGAGCTTGACATGACGACCTAGATGAGGACATTTGAGCGAGATGATAAGATTCTTATAAGCGACAAATGTCTTCCTTGAACGGGGCGGGCAGTATACCTGAACCTACAGAGTACTTCGCACTTGAACCTCAGGGTCTAGCAGCTGTTTATGGTCCGGCTTCTAGGTACACTCAAGTATACTTTCATTGTGCAGCCCGAGAAAGAAGCGCCTGTTTCATATCCATCTGCAAGTCATGAGCAAGGCTTTGGATGATCATTTGTTTCTATTCCGTGTGGTGATCCGTCAAATGCAACACAACGGGACCTCGAGAGTACAAATACAAGTAGCAAACAACTGAACGGGTTTAGTGCCCCAGATCCCGCTGTCAAACGTGAAGGTGGGAGGTGCCGAGGTCATAGCGCAAGTTGGATGACACGCCAGCGTTATCCAAGACCACATGTCTTGTATACATTATCAATGATCTCATCTCCCCCAGGAAATCCAAATCGAGAAGATGGTGGATGAATAGAAATATTGCAAGATTTGATGGTCCCAAATATCAAGTGAGACAGGTATACAGAGTTTATGGCCAATTCAATGCTTGATAGCCCCTTACACTGTCGCCTGCATCAAAAGATTAACGTACTGTACCTCACTAGGCCGGCGGTTGTGTAGGTCCCCTAACTCCACTCAATGGTCGCCTCGGCCAGGCACTTGAGACTGCTCACTGGTGAATTATGATTGCATCCCACCCGGGCGAAACAGCATCCACCAACCACTGGACCCCTTCTCTACCTGTGCCAAAAAGCTATGGTGGTTTTTCTTCTCTGAGCCGTCATTGTTTTTCAATCCTGAGCATCTCTTTACCTCTTACAAGCTTGCCCTGTATCTAGACGGGAGCATCGATATCGCAACTCAATAAACCCCCGCCTCCTGTGCCTTTGTTGGCCTTCCTCGAGAAGTCCGTCCGTTCCTTAGCAATACGCGATTCAGTGAACGGCCCCTTTCCATCCGCGACCACACATTCCAAGCACCAGCGTCGTCCGTTGACGTGCATTGCTTCATCCGAGAAAGCCTGCCTTTGTCCATCGCATTTGCTTCTCGCGGTGTACATGCGACCATTTTCGATTTTGTAGGCGACGAGCGCAATTGGAGTGGCAGTCTCAAAGCATTAAAGCTTCATCGATTCTTCGAATGATTGCGCCACTACGAGATCAACCATGTTAACAGTCCAACCACGGCGGCTGCTCGCGCGACCCAAGGGCATATTGGTCATTGCAGCTTTCTTTGCAACCTTTTACTGGCTATTCCTCACTGGCGACTCAGCAGGCCCGATTCGCAGTGCCGACCTGCCGTCAGTTGGGTCTGCAGGACAAGCAGCCCCATTTGCTCCCGTTGTCCCGGACGTGGGCAAAGCGCAGCCAGCACAAAACCCCATTGAAGGCGACACGGAGAACAGCTCGCCACAAGAGGCTGTAAAACAGATCGACGAAGACAAGGAACGTGAAAAGGAAAGGCAAAGGGAGAAGGAAAAGGAAGATCGCGATCGCTTCGAAGACAAGCTGCGCAAGGATTTTGAAAGAGAGAATGAGGAACTTGGAGCGTAAGTCTGCGGCACAGAATAATAGCCCTGGGCAATGAGACTTTCTCGACTATAGCGTTACATGCTGACGAACCCCTCAATTTTACAGCGACCCCAAGGCCGGCGCCATCTACGGTTTGACTTTATCCACATTGTCCAACAAGGACGCCGACCGGAAAAAGAAGTACGACGACGCTTTGAAGCCGGCCCAGACCAGCTTCGATTTCAGCACCGACCGGCCTCGCATTTACGACCCCTACCCGATTTACAATGACGCAAAATGGAAGGCACTGAAGCGGGCCGAATACGTGCAGTGCAATGGCCCCGACGGTGTGCCCATTGAGGATATCATGGTCTTCAAGGGGTCTCCCAAGTCCATGCCGGCGCCCGGTTTTGGCAGTTACGATGTCCTTGACATGGACCAGAATCTTTGTTTTGAACGGCAAACTCGACTCAGTCCCTACGGCTATTCGCAGGCAGGCAAGTATGCAAAGACATCCGAGGACTGGAACACTGTCAAATGGGGCCAACTGCAAGAGCTGTGTCTAGAGAAGAACCAGGCCAGATTCCTTAAAAAGGGTGCTTCGAATCCTTACCTGGAAAGCAGGGACAATCACACAGCCGATACTGGTGACAGAAACGAGAAGCTGAAGAGGGCAGCAGAATCGAATCAAAACGATGCAAGTGCCAAGCCTCAACTCAGGCGCAGACTGTCCACTCAGCGCCTCACCGAGTCCCTCACCGAGTCGAGCAAGACTATCGAAAAGGAGGAACGGACTGCTCTGCTCATTCGCACATACACGGGAAAGCAATACAGCGAGAACGACATGCAGATTGTCCGTTCGCTGGTCACAGAGCTATCGCTGCGTACTGGTGGTCAATACCACGTTTATCTGTTTGTCCAAGTCAAGGATGAGTCCGCCGACATCTGGCGAGATGAGGCAGCCTACGAACGAGTTCTGCGCAGTGCGGTACCCCCAGAGTTTGTCGACATGACAATCCTCTGGAATGATGAAGCCACCCAGTCGACATACCCGAAATTGACAGGAGACCAAGCCACCGTTCACTTTGCCCAGTGGCTTTCTGTGCAAAAGTTCGCACAGGAGTATACGGAATACGACTACGTCTGGAACTGGGAGCTCGATTCGCGTGTCACTGGCCATCATTACGAGTTTCTAGAGAAGCTGGTTGCCTTTGCCAAGAAGCAACCTCGTCGCGGTCTGTGGGAGCGTAACGAGCGTTATTATATCCCCGGAGTTCATGGTGATTATGACACGGAGTTTCGGGAGGAGGTCGAGAGCCACGCCGTGAATGGTTCCGTCTGGGGCGCTCCCGATCTGCCGTTCATCGATCCGATCGGGCCAAAGCCGCCAGTGAAGAAGCCGGAAAACGACGATTACGAGTGGGGTGTTGGAGAGGAAGCTGATCTGATCACTCTTGCGCCCATCTTCAATCCTATTGACAGCGGTTGGATCATGGGAAATGATATTCTTGGATACAACGACTCGACTCACGATTCCCTCGATGTGCCACGACGGGCAACTATTATTACACAGTCCCGGGTCTCGAGGCGCTTATTGAACATCATGCACGTGGAGAACTTGCGTGGAAACCATGTTTTCTCGGAGATGACGGCACAGACTGTTGCTCTGCTTCACGGTCTAAAGGCGGTTTATGCCCCCATCCCAGTCTTCTTTGATCGTCCTTGGTCGAGTAAGCAACTGGCCAAGTGGTTCAACGGCGGCAATAATGGCGAAAGTGGCGGTGTTGGTAGCGCCATGGGCTGGGGCCAGGAAGCTCGTTTCGCCGGGAGTACGTGGTATTATCGCGCCAACCCGCCTCAGCGCATGTATCTCAACTGGATGGGCTGGGAGGATACTGAAGTTGGCGGGCCTGACTGGGAAGACCTGTACGGACGCCCTTGTCTCCCGCCCATGATTTTGCACCCGATCAAAGACGTGCTGGAGACGGAGCCAGGTCATTCGAGCGAGTCGAGGCTGCCGTACTGAGTTGAGAAACGGCAGCACCAATATGATGCCAGCGTAACGTTGGATTTAGTGCATAGCCCTCTGGCTTCGGAGTTTGCTGCTCACGTATTAGGTCATATGGCACATGGATCATTGACACTAAGCCTTACAGAGGCAAAAGAGGTATAGGAACCTGTGAGCAGCCATCTGGTAAGCACGAAGACTGCGGGGAGATCTCCGCGTGTTTCAGATAATTTTTAGGCATGGGTATGGCGTTACTAGGTGTCTTGGTATTGTTGCATGATGGCGACCTGAATCCTCAGTCCACAAAGATTCATATGGAGAACATCAAAGGGGGCATTCTACAAAACTCCAGTACAAAAGAAACATGGGGCATATTTACAACATTTCATTAAATTTGAGAGAATTCATGTCCTTGCTCTTGCGGTCCCGGAATATGCGCTATAATTCGCTGTGAGGAAATGATAATACCCCTCAAATCCTACACCGACTGACTTATAAAGCCCGCCAGCCCGCCACCGCTGCTCATATGAGCAATGATGCTCTGTGACCTCGGAATGTCCGGACACGCCCTTTTCTCGACACAGCCGCGGGCAAGAATCCAATGAGAGCAAAGTCCTCACTGAGACTGGAAGATGATCACGGCGGGATCTGAGCGGGATCTGGGTTGTCGCGAGATCTGACGGTCTTGGCGTCGGAATCGGTATCGCAAACGGTGCGCTCTCCTCTGATTGACGCCCACATCCCGATACACGATCCCGGTATAATATAAGATTGGAAAATTATATGAACATCACGGACCGCATTTCTCTCAATTTGAGCAAGCAAAAAAACAACCTGACTGCACTGGGCAGCCTCGTGACTTGACTTAGTAATCGCCCGCTTCCGCCCGATGGCATTATTACCCATGAGGCATGAGTATCCGGGTCGTACCACGGGCAGTGCGCGGTCATGATGGCGGAATATATATTTCATGTTGGGGATGGAAACAGGCTGATCACGTAAGCGCCGCGATTCGGATGCCAGATGAGGGTTCCGCGTGTCTTCAGCCTCTTCAACAGAAATGAACCAATGGCAGCCGAGGAGAGAGGCGTATAGAATAGCGAATAGGCATCTACGATGTCGTACACACCGTCATGTGGTGTTTTTGCTTTTTCTTCATGCACAGTCCAGTGACGAGCATATTTGTGCATTTGGCGGACAGGAACGAGTGTGCTTATGTATGTCAGACGTGCTCGGTTACACGAGGGATGGTAGCTTTTGTGGCTGTACCCGCCGCCACCTGCTTACCCTTGGCAGTCTGTGCAGAATCTTACGCCCCTGCCTTCTCAAAAGTCCTCGACATAGGAACTAAATACTTAATGAACGCCTGATGAGAGGTTGAGGATGAGTCGGCCATGATTCAGACACCAGGCGGCGACTATGCTGGACTCCGCAACTCCGCGCGCGCAATACAATGCAGTAGCATTTCAGCTGGCCACGAAGAAAAGTTTCTTTGCCTGGGTGAATATGAGTCTTTTGTATCGGAGTCTTCAGCCCCACTGCTAGCACGAGGAGGATGTCTCTCATCAGACAATCTTCAACGTGGTATTCGTAGTATAGATGTAACATTTGCGAAGATCATCCCGAGAGCGGAGAACCCTACCCTGGCAGTAGTAGGAGCAGCAGCATTTGAAGGAGGAGAATAAGTTTGTTGAGCTGATCAATAATCCACCGCTGAGTCGTCGTAACGTGGTGTCTATGGCATGAGACCAGCCAATAAGTTCCTAGAAGGCCGGGGGGTAGGGCTCGACAAGGAAAGCTCCCAAGTAGATCACAGCAATAGCCTATCTCGCTATACTCTGTATGTACATGATGACAGCTGTAATGAACCCAGTAAGGCATGTAATCCGGGTCTTTTTAGACAAGTTGCATTTTTATGCATCTCTCTAATATCAAACAAGGTTTAACTTCTTTTTATAGTCCTTCTTCTTAATCTAACCAAGATATTTAGCCCATATCGTGTCCCATATTTCTTAACATCACCAACATTGTCACTAACTTTAGCAGCAAGCATAAAAACACACTAAGTTATTTATTACATAGTATGACAACATCGCAAGGACACAATCGACGCTCTTCCAGTCCACCACGGCGACAGAGGGCCTGCCAGCCATGCTCGAAGGCCAAAGCGCGTTGCAATTATCCAGACAACGACCTTGCGAGTGGATGTGATCGGTGAGCAGTTCTGTTTTCCCCAAACGATCACTTGTCCATGAGGATGGCGCTTCTTGCAAGTATTGTTGCTGATTTGTGGAACTTCTAGGTGTCGCCGTGTCATGATATCCTGTGTTCCACAAACTACAAAGTTCATAAGAAGACCGAGACAGTTAAAACCTGACTCAAGGTGCGTTATCTATTGATATCTAGCAGAGATAGCTAGTAGACTCCTGTGCCAACCTCTTGAAGAGTAAGTCGACGAACATATTCTAACCAGTTGGTCTAGCCGTCCAAGTTCTGTCGAGCCAAATGTCACTTCACCGTCAATGGAGACATATTCGGATCCGCCTGTATCATCGAGCGACAGCTATGAACCTAATGGTGGAGGAATCATGAGCGCAACGACACCAATAATGATGCCCAGCAACTACGACGACAATGACCAGAGCTTATCGCAGCCTTACTACCAGAACATGTATCACCAGCCTGTACAACAGTATTTCCCGATGCCGGAAATGATGCCTCAAAGTCTGTACCAAGATGGCACACAAAACTACATCAACTCTCCTTACCCACGAAACCACGACACGACAACGTGGGTCCAGACGAACCAGATGGTCATGCCATTCAGTAGTGCACCCTACGAGTTCGGGATGCCCTATGCTACCACCAACCAGGACTTTCTGTACTGCGCGCAAAACCCCTGAGAGGCAATAGGACCTGGATGGGGAAGAAAGGGCCTCAGGAAAAGACGCGTCATGGCCAAGGGCTCCAGACTCTTGTCCTCGGACAACCTTCGGAGAAAAGTCCCAAGGATGTGAAACTACAAAAGCCATCATCACCACTGCGCCGTTTTAGTTGCCTCGCCATCACCTTCTGCTCGTGACCTCCCAAGGTCATATTACGGCGGGTCCACACGGCTGACATCTCCCCAGTGCCAGCCAGGGAAAAAAATGGCGCCGAAACGTCTGACAATGACCGACCGGGGAAGGAGTCCGAATGGTCCAATTACGCGCCCGCCGAAAAGCGGGCGCGTCAGCCCGTCACTTCCTGGATACGAAACAGCCTCGGTCAACTTTTTCTTTCGTTTGTGTGATGTGATGGTGGTACCACCCTCCGACGTTGAGAGTGAGGAAGGAAGGAATCACAAAGAGAGCATTTCTTCTACCCAAGTAGGCAGCATTTTTTTTTCCCCTGAAGAGGCGCGGACTTTTTTGTCTGGTGACTTCTTCAACTTTTACTTTGGGACGAACAAATGACACAACGTCATCTGTCTTGTCTCGTATGTTCGGAAAGCCACCTCCTTCATCTTTGTTACGGTTTTGGAGGAGTTCAGGTAGTTGACCGTTGATGAAACGTTTTGGTAGTCACTTGCCTTGTGAAGCGCTCTGAAAAAGTATTTGAGATATAGATATCCGGCACCAGGAAAATAGGAAAATCAGTTTGTATGTAAATAGACGGCGTTGTAGTATATAAGTATTTAGATAGAAGGAGAATAATTATGGATGTTTGAGCTCGACCTAGATCAAGAGAGCGTGAAGTGCTCCTCCTCATAAAAGTTCTTGGAAGGCTCTATGCACTTGTTGACTTATGAGTATGAGACGGACTTACCAAGATAAAAATGTAGACCTTTCGCTCAAAGGGAAGAGCAGCTTTGAAGTCTCCACGCTTCCTACTCGAATTAGATTTTCCTCGCGTATTTTTTGTTTTTCTCTCCTTCTATTCTCTCACAAATTCCTTACTCCCTCTTCTACCTTTCACTCTTTCTTCAAAACCTTGCCACCTCTTTGGCTGCTCTGACTATTCTCACACCTTCTCCAACACGTCAAGCTCTCTTGTACAGACCCCTGAAGAGTGAGCTTACTGAACCTCTCTTTTCCTCTACGCTGACCCAGGACCGGCATTCGTGTCAGCCGACTTTAGATCTTTTACTGACAGTCACGAAACCTCTCTCCTCCTGGCACCGTCGGGTGCGCATGTTGGGATTGTTGAAGTGTGCAACAAGATCACCCAGTCAGCCATCAGTAAAACAGTGATGAACCGCCGCTACCCTCAAGACTCTTGGGTAGGGAGCTCGAGATTTTCCACACAGGATTTCTTTCATCAGCCTCAATATCGCCTTTAATACCGCAAGATTCTATTGTCCTCACCACTATCAACCCAGACTACCAACGTCCCAGGCTCTCGTCGGCCGGCGTTTTGAAGGGCTGATTGGTCGAGTCAGTGTGATACCAGAAAGACATGGATCAAGACATGATGGATTACGAGTGCAGGCCTTGTGCATTCGCGGACATGGTTACATTGGAACATCTGAAAATGGGGGATTGATTGAATTCGATACGGAGAGTTTTCCTATAACTGGTTCTTTAAGCAGAATCTATCCCAAAGGTAAACACACTCCCCTCCCCAGCTAGCTACACCTATATGATTACGCGAACCGTTCACCGCTGACTGCCTGTCGGCCTAGTGAAAAGACAACCAAGCGGCCATGGTTCTCCCATGGATCGGTTTAATCGTTGGGGGCATTTTCTAGTGCGTGGCCATTATTATCATCCTGGGCCATCTGTACTGTCATAGACGATGCCGGCGCGTTGAAACCATCGGCCGCATTACGTCGAGGGAGACATTCGCGACCTCATCGTAGAGAAGCTATTTGGCCATGCGGAGGCGCTATCAAATTTTACGCGCGCCTGTCAGAGACTTCGAAGAGATGTCAACGACTTAATGGTAAGTACAGTTCGTTGCAAAAACTTGCAGACTTTCAACTCACTGGCCATAGGGGTATTTCAACACGAACAATCTCAGCTCTTGAGCAAATCTTTACAAAAGATGGCATTACAAAAGGTGCTACGATTTTTGATCTGGGGTTCCATCAATAGCCATCTACGAAAACAGATCCAACAAGCCCAAAATCACTCACTCTTTGCTCTCTGGTGGCGAAAGAGCTTTTGTGTCCCCTGGCTGCGACTCTACTGGATTTTGCTCTACTTAGTGGTGCCTCTATTCCCATGGCTCGAGATAATTCCTTCCGAGGCTTGATTCTGGAGCAACTCCAGGCCCTTAAGCAACGTGCCCTCACGCGTCATACCGTCAAGTATCGCGGCGTGAAGCATCCTCCCAAGAAGCGCCGTGCTCTGAGGCATCGTGCCTGGCGAAGGGAACAGGGATGCGACTGCGAGCACTATTGATGTGGGGTGGCGCAAATGGTGCTCAAGGTAGAAGAAGACTGGCCAACCACCGCCAGATGGTTCGAACTCGCATGCATCTCATCGATACTATCGATCGGAACAATCGTGTTTGAACCCGACACATTTTGATATTGTCGCGACTTGCAGTTGCCTATTAGTATCTCTCGCCTAGCAGCAAGAAGAAATATTTCAATGACTTGTGTTCTTCATTTTGATTGTGCTTGTAAATACGTTGTGGATACATGGCAGATCAGAGAACATGATATGATGAGGACAAGGATTTATTCGTACCCATCACTGGACTGGCCTCGGCCCCTGGCAAAGCGGTCACCTGCGCGCTCTCTTTCATCTCGGCGAATCATTCCGTCACCTAGTACCGTATTCCTCAGCTCCTCAACCTTGAGCCCCTGGAGCCCAGCAGGCTCAGACAGCTCGATGCTGTTGCCCATGGATACGTCACCGCTGCCTTTTGCCTTCTCGAATAGGCCGCTGAGGGGCTTCGTGGCAGCACCACCTTCCCAGTGCCTAGCTTCTACGGGCAAGGGGCTCCACCAGTGCCCGGTTCGTGAATGCCATCGGGATCCGCAAAGTTCCCAAAGTCGGCTGGCTGCCCGTTTGTATGCGAATCTTTCATCCTCTCCCGTGAAGGCGCCCGTGTTGCTGAAATCAGGCTTGAGCCTCGGGCTCCTTTGCTCGACGCCAAAGTCCGAGTCAACGTCTGGGTCATATGCGCTATTAGCCGGGTCCGTGGTTGGATCGGAATACGTTGAAATGTTGGGACGGAATGGCGAGACGGTGTCCTGATAGACTTCAGCAATCGTCTCGGGCAGAATGGCGTCAGCGTCCATCGTTTCGCCCGTCTTGCTCGAGGTTGGCGCTTGGGTGCCATCGGCTACAGATACTTTCGCCTCGGGGAAAAAGAGGTCGTCGGGACCAGCCTCTGCCCGCACTACTAGTTTGCACCGCGCTTCGTACAATGCGTCAAGGAGGGTGATGAGGCGACGAGCCTCGTTCTTCTTGAGTATGCTCAGCACTGGGACCTGGTCAATGATAAAGGTGTGAAACGTCGACGCCATCGTAATATAGTCGGCAGGACCGTATGCCGAAACCAAGTCTGCAAAATCCCAATGTACGACGCCTTCATACTGTTGTGGAATCTTGACATTACGGCCATAGACAACAAGTGAAGATGGCGCCCAGGGGATAGGGCCCGAGGTTCCCGTGACGCCTTTCAATGCCTGATTCCAAGATTCATCATTTTCCGGTCCCACGAGGATGTAATTATAGGGTGTCTTGATGCCTCTCGATGCACTAGCGGCTTCAGTGATGTCCGAACCACCAACAAGCCCATCCGCTGTACCACCGGCAACAGCTGCGTCCACGGTCGCAGCAGGTGAACTGGTGAATTGTTCGGTCATTTCATCTGCCTCTCGACGCCGATGATCCCGACGCCCTTCCATTTGCCAGAACTCGCATCTCGCTTTGAGCACCTCAAGAAAGTTTGCAAAATCACTGGTCGATCCAAAAAGCTCACCCTTGCCCTTTTTTGCTCCAAGTCCAAGAGCTCTGCTAAGGAGCCCGCCGGAAGTTGGTGGTCGATACTCGAAACCAGTGGCTTTTTCCAGTTCATCGGGCATTCGATTTGAAGAAGCAACCAGGACGCCTCCCAATTGGAAGAAAGCGGTGAACAGATTGCTCAGAATCTTGCTCGCAGCTCTGTCTGGCAGCTGGAATTCGTCCAAGAATAATATCGGCGATTTCTCAATCATATCCTTGGCCAACCATAGCAGTGAAAATTGATCATCTCTGCCCAATTGTGAGTTCGTCTTTCGATATCTTTCTAGTTGCGATATGGTGTAAAGCATAAATGTGTTGAAATGCCATCTCTTTTTCCGACTAGTGGGCAGACCGTCGGCCAGGAGATCCAGTAACATACTCTTGCCAGTACCAACCTCACCCGACAAGAACAAACCCTGAGGTGAGTTGATGTTGATGGCAGCTTCATGGCTCTGAAGCACGCGCGTCAAAGCCAGCGAGGCTTCTCTTGCTGGCTCGTTGCGGGCCAAGAAGCGCGCAAAGAAGGGGTTCCTGCGAATGGGATGACTCTCGACGGCGAGTTCTTTGGCGCCCTCGACTCGCTTTGGCCTCGATTCCTCCAGGGCATTTTGCAGGGTCTGCAATCTGGCACCATACTCCTCCGATGGCGAATAGTCCTTGAGTCGGAGGTAAATCTTTTGCAAATGTATAGCAAGTCTGTGCTGCGCTGGATCTGGGGTGCATAGTCCCGTTGCCAATAGACTCTGGTACTTGACCAATGGGTCCGTAATAGTGATGGAGGAAGACGTTATAGCTCTCTTCATTTTTGCGTGCGTCTCTTCGAAGCCTGTTCCGATTCCAACTAACCAATCAGGACTCTAAATCCCATTTGCAGCATTTGGACCAACGTGTCCGTAGCGTGGGATGCAGCTCAAAATTGAAGGCTATTTTTGCATGCGGCAGTAAAATGCTGTTTTTGATGGCTCACATGAGTGCCGAGCTTAAAGTAGGTATACAACGCTTGAGATCGCCGGACGAATCCCCGCGAATGAGAATCGCCCGGGCCGGTTGAGCGATATCAGGTCCGAAGTCTAGGAGCTCAATTGAGCAAAAGCCCTCGAGCTCCTGGTTGCTGGTGAAGGGAGGTTATGAAGAAGTGAAACTCTATGATTGAGTCAGTGAGGCATAAACAAATGCACGAAGATTTTGTGTGAGAGGATTCAAAAAATTGATTTCTTGGACTTGCAGATCACTGACAAGAGATGCACAGAGTACTGAGGTCATCATAGGCCCATTCGGAGCTCTAGGTAGCAGTCCAGTGTCTCCTCTAAAACAAGACCCCCTGTCCCATAGGCAAAATGCGCGAGGTCTTCCACGTGGAGAAGTACTAATCTCTTTATAGTTTAGCGTTACCCAGCTACGGGAGCTCTCAAAGTTCAGCAGCAGCAGTGATGGGTGCAAACAAAATAAAAATAAAAACTGGGGCCCAGCTTGGAGGCTGTCTGTTGTTGATTCCCGCTGTGAAAGGCTCGTTCCGCACTACGAAGAAGGGAGCTTGCAGTGCAAACAAGGCTTCTGGATTTCTTTCCCCCTACAGAGTACAGGACATTCATTGCCAGCCAATCGTTGGACATTGAGAAGCTTGTAGAAGAGCAATCCACATTGGAAGCCTTTCCATGCATACCTGAGCATTCTCTACCTACATAGTAGACCTGGGAGAGCTCCAACCAAACCAAACATTGGAGGTTGCATTGCATACACCGTTGCCAGTCTCAGACTAGAACCGCCTCGTCAGTTTTTTTTTGCGGGCGAGCCAAACCAAAAGGAAGCCCCAACACCAAGACCAATTTGAGGTCCAATCCAAAGCAGTAGAGGAGGTCCAAACTGCAACTCACCTTGCAGTCGCCCAAACCTTTTGTGGCCCATCGTCATCCATCCTTTTTTACTCTCTCTTTCGACCCAACCGACGACCCGCGCGATCGGTCATTTTTTTCGCATCCACCATCCAGCCACCCGCGATCTCCCCATCATGAGCGTTTGCTTTCAATATCAACAACCCGCGAATCTTTAGATCAGCCCTGTTGCTTAGCTCTGCAGCAACGCGCGCGACCGTGACGACGACCTGGCAACCTCGTCACCTCAATCCCCATCTTAACTCCGTGCCAGGGCGACCCACATCATCAGCAGAATACATTTTTTGCACCCAGGAAAACGAGACGCGCCCGCACACCTCCACCACAAAACATCGCCAATCTTTTGCGCCATGTTCTCTTCTGTAAACAGCGCCGCAAACAATGCAGGCACTCCCGCCAGCAGTACTCGCGGACGCCGCCGCCAACGACCAGTCAGTAACGATGATTCCGTCCGGCAACCAAAGACAAAGCGTGCTAGGATCCCTCTAAACGACCAGACATTCACAACCCCTGAGGCCAGTCAAGAAAACTTTGAGGTCAAGCAGCCTGCGCGTCAACCCGCCAAGCAGGACAAGATTGAACCCGTCGAGCAAGCTTCACCACAGATCCGGAAAGAGTTGAGCTTCCGCTCCAAAAAGGCAAAGACGGCCGATCGTCTCAACAAGGGCGACGGCAGTGTAGTACTGGTATGTACACGGGATTTCAGGAGCCACGGTCTTCTGCACATGGCTAGACGTGGCGCCCTCCTTGAAAACTCTCGAAAGATTGATTGCTGACTCTCTGCAACTAGACGAGCAATAATGCCTTCATTGTCAGCAAACTGCCAGCGCTCCCCGATAGACTACGGGCAGACGCGCAGAGTAAGACAAACCTAGCTGCACATTCACTGTTTTGGCGTGGCTGCTAACGTGACTATAGGTCGACAGCATGGTTTCCTCGACCCGTCCACTGGCTACGCCTTGAGCCTCACGCACACTCACGCCGTTGTATGGCCTTATGCCGCGTCTTCCCCGTCGCCCGAATCCTTCATCTTTTCGCTACCATATCCCTCGAGACATTCGAGTGACCCCTTACCGCTAGGATCTCTCACACCCCCGTCAGCCTCTTCGTCGGAGCCTGGCCTGGTGGTGGTTATGCCCACCAGCGGAAAAATCACATACTGGGAATCAATTTCGAGCGCGACGACTCTGGATTTCATACGGCAACAACGAAATGGAGTGGAGGATTCGATATCGGGGATGTGGTCGAGCGAAAGCGTCATTCAGATTGTCAGCGCCGAGGCTGCTGCCGGCTTTATTTTGGCTTTCAGCAGTGGCCGCATGGCCTATTTAAGCGTTCGAGATGCGCACGGAAAACCCGCCATCAACGTAAACTTCTTGCGCACCAGTCTTGGACCGTCGGGCGGAGGCATCTTTGGCAGTCTGCGCCACTTGGTGTCAAGCTCATCGATTCAGGGCGACATTGCGGCTGTGAGGGCGAGGAAATCGTCCAAGCAAGGAGAACAAACCGTTGTTGCTGCCACAGTGAAGGGTCGCCTGCACGCCTGGAAGATCCACCGCGGTGGTCATCACGATCTACTCACCGAATTCGACGCGCGAGAGGTCATGATCGACGCTCTTTCCGATTTACATATCGATAACCGAGGTTCTATCGATTCTCTCAAAATTCACGATTTCGCTTTTATCCCCAAAGACCTCGAGACGAACGATTTGGAAATGACCCAGCTGCATCAGACATCAGGCTTGGGTGAGCAGCAACATATACTCGTTTTGGCTTCCTTGGCCAGCACTGCTAGCAAGACCTCTGTGCGATACTACCTCGTGGAGATAGTTATTCCACAGGGAGCTTCGCTAGAGATGCCTGTGACTGTTGGAACCGTGCGACCAATCAATAGCTACACCACTGCTCCAGATGCGCATGCGCTGACAAAGCCAAGGCTATACTTGCCAAGGCCAGCCGTCGTCGCTTTCCTGGTGTTTGAGCGTGCGACTGTCATTGCATCCGTCGCCAAGGCACCGGATTCACCAGATTCGCAACTGCACGTCGAAGAGAAGCACATTCTGCCCCCAACTTATGAGGATGTAGTGGATCTCAGAAGTGACCCGACCTTGGAGGTGGTGGCATCTGGAATCGAAGAACCCCAAGCCCCAGGATCAGAAGAATCTCGCACTCACCGCGTCAAGACCAAAAACCCTGCAGCCGTATTGCTCGTCCGTGGCACAGGAACGCTGAGGGTGGCAACAACTGATATTGACCGCTTTGCGAGCGATACACCACCAACCATAACTCCCAAGAGCAAGTTGGAACAGGCGGTCTTCTTTGGCATCAAGGACGACAACCCGTTGGTCTTTGATGTACCGCGCCAATTGCCATTTAGTGATAAGGAGCTCGCTGATGCTGCCCTCGAGCTGAGCCAGGATATATTAGCCTCCAACAACACTCATCTTTCTACTCTCGCCGGACACCTCGAAAACAACATGCAAATGCGAGTCAAGGCCTTGGAGAAGCTGATTATTCATCTCAACAGCCTCAAGGTACAGATGAGTCGGGAGACGAAGTGGGAACTGCTATGGAACGCTGAAAAGCTCCAAGCTGCTCGCTTCGTGTGGGCCAAGCACGAGAAATTTGTACAAGAACGCCCAGACGATGCCAAGAAGGATCTTATTACTCAAATGGTGGCCTACATACGCGACGAGGAAAAGAATCAGCCCAATGTTGCGAAGGGTGAAGTCGATCCTTTGCGCCATTGGTTTGTCCACGACTCATACCGTATGAATATCTTTCTGGCCTGGGCATACGAGGTCATCAAGTACCAAAATAAGGCCAAGGCAGAAACACCTGCTCTCACTCGCCTAATTTACGAAGCTGTCGAAGTGATGAACGGTGCTTTGAGAGATGCAATGGAATTCCGCCGCAGACACTTGGCCTTGTACGGACTTTCGGGTGAGAAATTGGCTAATGGAATCCTTGCGGATGATTATGCCAACCTGCCGAACCCATGGACGTCTGATCAGTTCATTGCCAACAATCTCAAGCGTTTGGTAGAGTTATCATCCGAGTGGGTGAACACTGAGGAGCACACAACCAAGCCAACACCCGCAGAAGAGCCCCTCATTGAGCGGATACGCGCACTTTTGCCTGACCTAACTGAAGTGTATCTGACTTCGCTTCAAGAGCTCTCACGTTGGGCACTGGCAAGCGATGACCCAGCCAATGTCAAATTGGGCGAAACCTTTGAGCTGACATACCAGGATGACCGGAACAACAAGATCCTGTTATTGGCAGATTCTGAGAATTGGTCTGCAGCCTACAAACTGGCCGAGGAACACATAGCTTTGGAAGCTCTTGGACAGGTTTTGATTGCCGAGGAACAGAGCTACAAAGAGAAACTCGATCAAGGAAACTTGTCTCTCGACGAAAGCCAGCGATTGCATGATGCCATCTCTGCAAAGACGAAGCAATTACACAACTACTTCGACAAGTACGGAGCCGGATTTGCTTACCCATACTATGAGCATCTAGTCGAAGCATGTGGTGTCGAGGCATTAATGGAGGATAATGGCGATAAGCTCTTCAAGACCTCGTTTCTCCGCACAAACAAGGAATTCGCCAAGCTCTCCTGGATTAATGATATCATTCAAGAACATGATATCACCAGCGCAGCGGATACTCTTGTTGACATCGGCTTGAACAGGGAGATTCAGCTCTGGAACAAGAAGATCGAGCTAAGTTTGGGCAAGTTGGCGCGAATGGCCGAAGCTTCTACTCCTGCAAGAAAAGCATCTTTCAGTGCTCAAGAAGCATCCATCAGCGCTGTATGCGCCGACGCTTCTGTTGGTGCCATTGATGACCAGTTGGCCGTCATTCGCATCCAGAATCGTCTGTACGAACAGGTCCACCCTGTGCTTAAGGCAGCACTAGATGAGTCGGCCCAACTTACTCTGGCGATGGATGCTTTTGCCCCCAAGCTTCCCAAGAAGTATAAGGTTCTCTTGGACATTTTCGAGCTTGGTCTCTCCAGGCTGCTGAAACATGAAGCACTTGACCCTTATACGCTGATTGATATCCTCACGCTCGCCCAATTCGACTCGGACTTCAAAGAAGCCATGCCGGATCAGTTCTTTGAAGCTATTGAAGTGGCCAACTTCGGAATCAAGGACCTGGAACGACGCGAGCAAGCCGAAAAACTCATTTGGCGGAGATGTCTCCTTAGAGAGGAGTGGACAAAGATCAACAACACATCTCTCAAGGGGGACAACGACATTTGGGACGTGCTGAGCCATACCGATCTGTTCCAGGTCTACTGTGTGTTGTACACGATACGTAAGTTGACGCGATGATACCCTGCCTGTTTGCCCAGACTGATTGATGAAATAGAAAACGAGCCAGAGCCTCGAAACTATCGCCGATGGCTTCCGTCAGAGGTCATAGGTACATACACTGAGCAACTGGACAAGCGCTACGGTGCGAGGGAGAAGGGATTCCGCGAGAAGCTTCTCGAGGCAATGCAGTGGGAGGATAACAATCTCGGCAAACACATCGAAAAGCACCGTCTCGAATACTGGGCAACCGAGACTAGGCGGATGGCTGAAGAGGCCGTCCGCGGTCATGTTGATCAACAAACAACCGATGGTGCCTCCTCGCCGACGGCCCATGCGGGTGAAACACGTTAAACATGTGACCGCTGGGGTGAGTGGATCGAGCACGTATAGTTCCAATATGATGTTGGTCTGCACGACATTTATCATTGGTGATAGAGTTTTCTACGCAAAGAGCGAGCCGAATTAGAGATCGGAGGAAAATCAAAGAACAGAGCGAAAAAGCGCTTGGCGCAAGGCAGGGATGGAGCCATGGAGTGTCGGATTATTTTGAGCTCGTAATACGTTTTCAGACTGGCCAATAACCAATAGTCAGAGTGGCTCTCTGGAACATACGGGCTTGACATGGACTGAGCCAATGCAGCATTTTATTTGTACCACCTGTGACAGGGATAGGATTGAGGAAAACCAAAAGACCGATTGCAATTGCGGCAATCCAGGGACAAGGTGTAAGTTCTACAAGGAGTACTGGACTAGGATCGGCAATTGAATTTAGGAGAAGAGCCTTCAAGCTGCAGTGTGCACCTTGGTTCACAACATAATTGGAGAGGCCGTGTCTTTTGTGCTGTGCTTGCTTGCTGTAAACGATGCTTAAATAATACTATAATGACGATTGAGTCTACATGCCACCTCGAGATCTCGGAGCTACTGTAGATTTATCCTACATCATTGGAAGGTAATTGTGCCAGCAGAAAGCGTTGCTTGGTAATTGGCCGGCGTTCCTGCGAGCATGAAAATTTTCAGTCGATTAAGCAATGCAAGCATGGCGTGTCCGTCATGGACGAATGAATACCGCCCGCGTGTGATCTTATCTCGACATTGGGATTGTGTGGGGTTGACGGACTGCCGAAAGGTGCGGAATTGGTCAGTATTCACCAATCTGCTCGCGGATTCGATGGGAGAAAGAGTCTCGACGTCATTAATTCGGTGTGCCTCCTTCACTTCCTTTCGATTTCTTGCATAGGGCTGACTGTTTTCTTTGACATTGACGAAGACTTGGCCCTTCTTATCAGGACGCTATACTCATCATGGGCAGGGCATCCCCCTCGATTTCCCCCTCTCCCCTTGGAAGTGGTCCGAGTGGGGTTTTGGCCTATCTCCATAAGTGGACGACTATTCAACGGCTGCCGGGATGGGTACATACTCGATAGAAAAAAGCCTTTTTTAGTGAATCTATATTCTTATCTACTTTGAGCTATTCCGAGGACGGCTTGATTTTATCCCTCACTATGTAGTTGCTATATTTCAATTGTATCTTGCAAAGGTAAGAAAAGAGATTGTGTGAGACACTCTATATACTAGACGGTCTACAACAGACTTGGCGGTCTTTCAATCTCAGCCTCAGCTTTTACCTTCGGCCGTAAGTGGGAAAAAGCCATAAGCTCGAATTGGTCTACGAGACGACCATAGGGAGCATTAGATTCAGTGGCGGTTTCCTACCTTTTGTGACGGACTTTTCAAGAACAATGACTCCATCATCACCAATGGATCCTCCCAACGAATCAACCTCTCTTCTCCCAAAGCCTGATTCATTACCACCACATGATGAGTCTCCGTGGTATAGGCAATGGTTATCGGAAATATGGCTTCTTACCAGGACTTCGATACCAGTCATGCTGGCCTACACATTGCAAAACAGCCTCCAGACCGTCAGCGTGCTCATCGTCGGCCGTCTGTCCCCGGAAGCCCTGGCCACGGCAGCCTTTTCCTACATGTTCGCCATGGCCACGGGCTGGCTGATTGCCCTGGGAGGTACCACGGCCCTAGACACCCTCGCCTCGAGCAGCTTCACGGGGTCCACGAATAAGCACGACCTGGGCGTCCTCCTCCAGCGCGGCCTCCTCGTGCTGACGGCCTTTTACGCCGTCATTGCCGTGCTGTGGGCCTGTTCCGAACCAATCTTTCGCGCTCTCGGCCAGGAAGAGTTCATCTGCGTGCAGTCGTCGCAGTTTCTGCGCATTTTGATTCCCGGCGGTCTGGGTTACGTTTGGTTCGAGTGCATGAAAAAGTACCTCCAGGCCCAGGAGATTTATCGGCCTGGAACCTATGTGCTGCTCATCACGAGTCCGCTGAGTGCGGGTCTCAATTATCTTCTTGTCCACACATTGGGCTGGGGCCTCTACGGCGCTCCCCTCGCCACGGGTATCGCGTACTGGGTCTCGTTCTTGCTGCTCGTGCTCTACGCCGTTAAAGTCCGGGGTTCGGAGTGCTGGGGCGGTTTGGACTTGAAGAAGGCCGCCAACCCGAAACAGCTATGGCCATTTGCCCGTCTGGCCCTGCTGGGTTTCGTCCACGTCGGCACCGAGTGGTGGGCCTTTGAGATTGTCGCACTCGCTGCCGGCCGTCTGGGAAAGATCCCTCTCGCCGCTCAGAGCGTCATCATGACGGCGGACCAAATCATCAACACCATCCCGTTCGGTCTCGGTGTCGCCGCCAGTGCTCGTCTAGGCAACTTGCTCGGTGCTCGTCGGCCCCGGGATGCTCGTCGCGCAGCGCATTGTGCGGCGATACTCTCCGTGTTGCTGGGCGCGTTGATCTTGGCGGTACTCATGGGTACCAAGGATGTCTTTGGGCGCATCTTTAATGACGATGCCGACGTTGTGGCCCTCGTCGCCCATGTCATGCCGTTTGTGGCCCTGTTCCAGATTGCCGATGGTCTCAATGGATCATGTGGTGGCAGTTTGAGGGGTATGGGCCGTCAGTGGGTGGGAGCACTGGTCAATCTCGTCTCATACTATGGTGCCGCGCTGCCTTTGGGTATTTGGCTCGCTTTCCATGGCTGGGGTCTTGAGGGTCTCTGGGTTGGACAATGTTGTGCTTTGTACCTTGTCGGTGTGCTTGAATGGGTGATTGTCGGGCTCTGCAACTGGGACAAGGAAGTTGAGAGGGCTTTGAGCAGACTGGATGATGGAGGTCAGGATGACGGAGAGACTGTCTTGCAGCAGGATGCAGAGGATGTCGCAGCGGGCCGAGCTGTGGTTTGATGAAGACGACCAAGAGTCGGAATCAATTCGGTCGGCTTTGGAAGCCTTCCACCATCTTCCAAAGTGGAAAATCTGAGGGTTATTCTCGTTGGCGGGAAAATCATGACTTATGACAACAAGAAACAGCATCGGAAAAGAAAAGAAAAAGAATCATGATAGAATAGCATGCAATAAATATTCCTCTATATAACCATGCGATGTTACACCAAATCGCTCTTCTCGACAGCCCAATCTGGTAATTTACAGTTAATGTCACTCTGAACCTTCCAATTCGGATCGGTCCGCCAACGCTCCATGTGTGTCCGCAATCTCGGCAGAAGAACCGGCGTGTCCGGCCGCCGTGTCGGATCCGCATCGCCGGCGTACTTGATACAGTACTCGAGCCGGTCCGAGTAGACCGACCGATCGGTGATTTGCAAAATTTGCTTGCGGGCTGCTCGACCGCGCCACCGCAGCTCTCGCTCCGCCTTGTCCGGCACGGCCCAGCAGGTCATATCCACTGAGAAGCCAAAGGTTAGCAATATTTACATACATACATTTGTGTGGAGATGACATGTACTTACTGTGTCCCAGAACATCACGTTCGCATAGTGCATGCATAATAGCTGCAACGGCCCAGATATCGGATCGGGGCGTGTGGGGCGATGCGAGCTCATTGAGCTGGTCAGCGCTCGTCAAGAATGGTGCAAAACAAAGTTCGGGTGCGTGGTACTCGGGTGTGCCGTATACAAGCCACTGGAGCAGGGGACATTAGCGACAATAATAGTGTTTATTCATTGCTTCGTGGCAGGGTGGACGGGTAGTTTGTGTGCACAGTTATGGCGAGCAGGGACTCAAAAATGACTTACCGGTGGCCCCTCAGCGGCGACAGCCTCACGTTCCGCCATGCCAAAGTCTGTCAAGATGACGTAAAGAGGCTTTTGGGAGCCCGGAGTCGAGCGAGACTTGAGCATGACATTGTCGGGTTTGATATCGCGATGCACGATTGGCGTCCAAGCCGCTGGCTTGTTGCCGGGCCCCTTTATCTGGCGAGCCGGACTGTTATGGTCGTGGTTCAGGTCGACCGACAGGTACGATGTGCCCGTTGTTAGAAAGTGCAGGCCGTCGATCAGCGCCAGGAATGCGTGCCAAATGAAGGACTCTGGGATGTATTCGGCAAAAGACGGATCGGCCTTTTTGCGTCTTTTGTAACTTGAGATGAGCTGGCCCAGGTCGCCGCAGTCGCAGAATTCCACTGTGGGAAGGTTAGAAGAAAGCCATTTTCTTTTTGGCAGTGTGGTAATCTGCCAATTCTCAAGAATGGACAATTTAACTTACTATAAACCGTAGCATGGAATGGGCCATCTTGTATGAAAGCATCGACATACTGTACCTGTAGCCGCGCGACTCAGCTTTGCGCGTTCTAAACTTCGCCGTCGTTGGGCTGGATACAGTCACGATGCTACTTGGTGTCTAATGACACTTCCGATACTTACTAGAGAGTTGCATCTCAACTCTCGCATAATATTGATTTCATTCCTGACGAGGCTGATTAGGAAATCATTGTCGGACTTGAAGTTCTTTTGTATGAACAATTCGTTTGTGCGCTTCTTGCGAACCACAAAGATGCCATCATTCATGCCCCCTTTGGTCCCGTCGCCTGGGTCGATGACCTTGACTATGTCGTACTTGTCCTCGAGTGAGGTGCTGGCAATCATATTACGCTCCAGCTTCATGCCCGCCCTGACCTTCGCATAGCCCACAGGCGCCGCACCCGAAACTAGCAGTGGGCATGGTGTTGTTACAATTTGAGCTGATGAATCTGATTTGTCCGGAGCCGCCTTGAGCTGAGAGGGAGGCTGACCCGTCTTTGGCAATTTGGGGGCCGATCTTTTCTGAGGCCTATATTTTGTCGATTCTCGTGTTTTGGTGTTGTAGTACCAGTACCCACTTGGCGTCTTTAACATGTGCCACTCATCGGGGAGCTTCCCTAGTGTAGGATGCGCATATGTGCCACTGGGGGCGTGCTGAGGATGATGAAAGTGGACTCGGCCTGATTGAAGTGTCTTCATGACCCTCCAATCTGGGGGCACACGCCTGATCTCTTCATTTGCAGTTAAAGTTTTAGCCATTGTTGACTCGACTACGCAATTGACAAGCCGCAGAAGACGCTTGTTCACGAAGTTGTCACAGAAGTGTTCGAAATTGGTATGTGGCGTCGAGATAATGGAGCGGTCTTGAGCATCCATCTGCAAATGCGTCACAGTTTCAATTTGGAGGTTATTCAATCACCGCTTGACTCTGAGTGACTTCATTACAGAAGGCAATTCACAGACTGCGTTCCTGTATTGGTGGGAGTCTAGCTTAATAGATTCCAAAAGCTTCACAATCATTTCCACTCGCTCCTTCGTGGGATATCAGGTTGGTCAAAGGATACTAAACCCGCACCAAATCTCTAGAGAAGTTGAATCACTTATTCCATCAAACCACATGTAGTCTCGCTTTCCGAGAATCAGCCAAGACAACTCGACTCGGTGATACAAGATCCCAAAGTGCTCACCGAGAATAACGTGGCTGATCAGATCATCATTTCTTGGCTGGACCTACTTTCAGAGGCTCGCCGGCTTGGCATATCCTATTTCTATTCAAGCTTAACTACCATATCTAGCTATCAGGCATACTGGCTTTCTTTAGGTCCTCTATATGGAGCTGTTTTCGGTAAATTGTTGGCATATGTGGGTGTCTGCCTTGTGCACGTCCCCATGGACCGGCTTGATCTGCACAGACAAAGCAATATCATGTCTCAACTGTGTAACCCAATAAGCCTGCCTGTTGATTTGCGGTCGGCAATGGGCCGCAGAGACTGGGAGCAATGACATTTTGATTTTTCCACACAAACATGTGACCTAGCTGTGAGCCTTGCGCCTGTAGGTGAGGCTCCTGAACATATTGCGCAAACTGTTCGTTCGAAATAGGTTCTCTTACTTCTATCACGAAGACCCTCCACTCGCTATCCGTGCGGACATTAATTTTACCTTTTGTATATATGTCAGTCCAAATTCAGTCACAAATCACATATATCCAATCGTTGCCAATACACGGAGGCCTTCAATTCAATACGATGTACGTCACCTGTAGAAAACTGGCTTTTATCCTTTTGGCCCTGCCCCATGGAGTACAGTCATATAGCGCACCTCCTGTGGATATATACTTTCGCCGCAAAGGGCATGCCAGTGAGTCTCCCGCCATGACATGCGGTCGCAGTTGACGATTACTGATGCTACAGCCATAAACAGTCGTGGTCGTTGGTGACTATCTCTATGTTCAAGGCGGAGAAATCTCTTGGAACTCAGGGAATGGAACGTCCATTGGGCAATTCGCAGACATTGACGCAAATAGAGGTAAGTGTGCGATGGCTAAGCGCGATCACGGTATTTCGCGACTTTCTGCTAACAAGGAATCACTACAAGTAAACAGAACATTGGCATTGCCACTGACAGAGTCTTGGACCAATGAAACTGTCGAATGGATTGAGACAAATAGTATTCAATATGCGCCATCACTCAGAACCCCAGCTTTGTGGCCACATGGCGACTCATTCTTTACCTGGGGAGGCTCGAATCGTTTTGGGCGTCCCGAATCTAACATGCTCTGGAAACTCACAGCCGACGGCGCCGGGGGAGGAAATTGGACTCAGTCGCTACCTGCAAATTCGGAATCGTTTTATGACATTCACCGCACAACTGCTGCTGCTCGAGCTATCTGCAATGGTGTAGGACTCTATCTTGGTGGTTACGCAGCACCACAGACGGATCAAGATGTTAAAGACGCCACCTTCCCAGTACCGGGGCTTCTGACATATGATATCGACACGGCAACATGGAGCAACAAAACCACGAAGCCCGGCTTGAACGAGTACGGAACATCTTTGTATGCGGCAGCCACCTGTCTAGAGAAGTACGGCGGGACCGGCGTCTTCGTCACCATCGGGGGCCAAGCGGAGTCCAACCCTTCGTATTATACCGACGATGGATTGATGCTAGCTGACACAAGTATGGTTTCTCTGTATGATGTCGAAGCAGACAAGTGGTTTAAACAAAACATTTCCGGGCAAGCACCAGAGCGAAGGGATCGAACCTGTCTCGGCATTGCCAACGGTCAAAATGGGTCAACAGATATGTAAGTCGATGATGCTTGGATGAAATCACCTATCAATTATGAAATGTTTTGTTAACATCTACCCTGTTCAGTTACATGTATGGCGGTCAACAGATGGGTGGCGAAAACACGGTAAATAAGGTGTTCAATGACATATGGCTCCTTTCCATTCCAGCATTCACTTGGTTCAAGCTCAATATTACCGGCACTCCACGCACTTCGCACGACTGTGTGATTGTCGGAAGCCAGCTGCTCTCCGTGGGAGGTATGGGAGCGAATATGCAGTTCAATGATCCTGACGAATGGCGACAAGGTCTTGGGGTCTTGGATTTAAACACCATGGCCTGGGCTGATCGATTCAATCCAAACTCGACGGCATATGACTCACCGCAGGTAGTCAAGGACTGGTACCGTGATAAGTATGCTTGAAATCTGACTATTTGCCGCAAACAGATTGACTGACTGGCACAGTGACTTTCAAAAGAACAATTGGACTAGTAACGACGTCAAAGCGTTATTCACGAATACCACTGTGACCACCATTTCGACCAACGGTACCGGTATGTCGCGGATCTTGGACCATGCATCGTAGAAGAGATACTTACTAAATGGAGCGCAGGAACGGCTACAACCGATACGAAGGGTCAGAAAACTCCCATTGGTAGCATAGTTGGAGGTACAGTCGGAGGTATCGTGGCGTTGGTGGCAATTCTAGGATTCACTTTCTGGTATTTGCGCCGGCGGAAAAGCAAGAATAGCAAAGCAGTCCTTGCCAGTGGGACGCCAGAGGAAGAGCAAAAAGATGGTCCGTTGCCTTACACGTTAGAGCTCTATACACAGCAGTGGTATTACGCCGAGCTCAATGGCCGCCCTGGACTATTTCAGCTGCCAACTGAAGGCAGTGAAAGGCCGGCCGAGCTTGGTCCCCATGCTAATGGCCATATTCCAATGGAACGCAGAAGGGGGTTATCCGAGCTAGCTGGCAGTAGTCCTGCAACAAAAGGATGACTTAGCATACAAAATCTTTTCGAAGCTATTCGATCACTGTAATCATAATTATTGAGAACTAATACTTTGGAGCATTGATACTCTAGTGTGTGCTGACCATGCAAAATGGCTCCAGGCGGTCTCTGGCATAGGCCCCAAGGTACACGAAATGTACCATCGCACTAGTGCTATGCCCACTGGAACCTTAAGAGTTCACTCAGCTGTGATAGAAGATCCACGTATTGTAATCGCCAAACGGCACCCGCCCCAAACCCATGCAAATTTCGTTCAATGAACCAGCCTTCAAGCTACAGACAATAGGTGGTAGTGAATACTCATTCCAAGAGGACTTCAAGTCTCGGTAGAGGAACAACCTTTCCCCTCATGCCTCTCTTGATGACCGTGAGCCGTTGCAGATAGCTGAAAGAAGACTCATGAGGCTTCCGCTCAAAGTCTCCAATAAGTCTCAGCGGGGCCACCATCGAGGACCAGACACCAGTCGCGACTCGCGGTGGATTCCCGACTTCATCGCTGGGCTCGGGAACGGCTTCGAGCTTTTCTTGGTCCCTGAAGCGACCCATAATCAACCACTCGATTACTCTCTGGCACCTCCATCCAATTGCCACGGCGCTCTTGAAGCCCTCTTTTCCCTCATAGCAGATGGCTGCGCCTTTGCGAACCAGGAACTTGACACTATCGAGTCGATTGTAGAATGATGCGGCCATGAGTGCAGAGCCATGAGGACTTCCCTCAAAGTCGATGTCGGCGCCCATCTCCAAACAGTTTGCCATGACGCGAGTGTCATCAGTACATATGGCCAGGCACATCGGACTCCAGCCCAGGCTTGGATGAAGATTCGTGACTTGACGGAGATCCTCGATATCGAACCGGCGTCGATAATGTCGCCATAGGGAGCCAATCCATGACGCTTTCTTGGTTGGATAGCACATTTGATGCCATGGAAATGGTTTCGCACCATTCAACCGTACTGCTCCATTCAGTGCCATGCTTCCCGTTGCAAAACTGTAAATAGCGAGGTGCACTATACTCGTGCCATCATCATCTTCGATTTCAGAGTTGATTCCATTGCTTATAGATGATGACAGTAGTTGCCGGTTAGAAAATTCCGGGAAATTAGGTTTACTCCCAAGATATGAGCCAAGTCTCATCAGGCTTTCGATGGATTCTGAGGACAAGCCGTGCCAAATGTGCCATGGTGGCAAGGTCGGTATTGCTCCAATGCCCAGCAGGTATTTGGCAATGTTTTCGTTCTGGCACAGGTGTAAAGTGGTCCTGCCAGTTGTATCTGAAGCATTTGTATCTGCTCCATACTCGACAAGCAATTTGACGGCCTCAAGATTCCCTCTCGAGACAGCTTCATGTATTGGAATATGATCACTGCTTCCATTGATGATGGATGATATAACGTCTCCAGGGTGGGAGCCTAGCAGGTACCTGTAGATCTCATTAGTCTAGCCCAGGGTTTGTATCCTTCTAAGAAAGACTTACGCATATTCTTCCCTGTTTTCCTTAAGATGCGTCATGAGGGTGACAAGACCGTTTATGTTGTCATTCCTAACCATTCGTTCAACAATTACGCCATTAATACACGTCCAATTGTCTTTTAGTGCCAAATCTAACATTTTCGGAAGAATGGAGTCGAATCTAGGACGGCACAGGGCTTTCTCGAGTGCGGAGCATGAACCATAACCGTCGCAAAATGTCTTGGAGACAAATGCCGAATGAGCTAGAAAGAGCTCAATCAATTTTTCGCGGGACGAGGATGTCCATGTCATGGTATAGAGTAGTGGTGAGCATCCACCGCAAATCGGGATGAAAATATCGATTGGGCAACCATTGCTGAGTAATCGTTCGCATGTATGAAAGTCTTTTTCATCGATCGCTTGCTTCATAGCCGTTTGCCAATATCTAACACGGGCCTTCTCATTGAAAACGCCGCCGCCCGCGTTCACAGTGCGTAGGTGTCCTGACTTGGAAAGTGTTTCAACAATATGTTTGAAACCCAGTGTCTCTGCAAGCATAGACGGAGTTACGCCGACCATATTTGCCACGATTGGTGACCCCAAATCTAAGAGTTTCTGAACGGCTCCATTTTTATCGGCTTGGACTGCCATGTGCAATGGGGTGGTTCCATCAGCACTGGTGAGATCGATTTGTACGCCCAGTTTGTGAAGATGCTCAAGCATTGGTGTCCATCCTTGATAAGAAGCAAAATGTACGCAATTATACCCTTCGTGAGAAGTTGCATGGATATCCGTGTAAAGTCGTTCGTTGACCAGAAAGTCAAAACACTCCAAGCTTTCTGATACCGCCGCCATATGAAGAACATTCAGACCGTCAAAATATTGGTTCTCTTTGCTGAAATTTATCCCGGCAGTTTTGGTCCAGTCAATAGAAAATGGAGATTCGCTTGGGAATTCAAGCAGTTCCCTGAGAAATTCGAGTGAACCTCGATTGATTGCTACTTGTGCAGCATTCCAGGACCCTGGAGATACAAGGTTTGGGTCGGCACCCGATTTCAAAAGAAGTATGGCAGAGTCAATCGATGAAGCGCGCAGATGGGTGATGAGCGCTGTCCTTTTTTTCTTGCTCGAATCACGAATATTCACATCGGCGCCTCTTTTAATCAGTTCCGATATTAACCATGCTTTATCAGATCCATGTGTTGTGTGAAGTATGCTGAATCCAGATATATCAAGCTGATTAAGTTTGATTGCGTCAACATGATCCAAAATGAGGCTCATCAAGGATCTTGATTCAGTATTCTCATCTCCAAAAGGAAAGTAATTGCAAGCCTCACTAAGTGTTGAAGGGTAAGGTGTCGTGGGGTGCATATCGAAACCGTAATTTAAGAAGGGAGCGAGCAACTCCGTCTTTTTCTGTACCGATGCAGACGCTCGTATAATGCAACAACAAAATTCGAGTGCCTGTGGTAGCGTTGAAGAAACCCGGGGGCTTCTATCAAGGAGGGCTTGAATGACTTTCACGTCGAAGCCTTCGAGATATGAACCGACGTAAGCATACTCATTGAAGCGTGATAGAAAAGTCGTCACTGGGAACTCGTTGTCTGTTTTCCCATGAAGACCCGACGGAAATTGACTTTGCAATAATCCGAATGCTTCATAATTGATATTATAGCACATGGAATGGAACGGACGCCCGTCAGAATGATCTGAATGACGTGGGAAATTGACATCGATGAGGGCTCGAAGAACCTCCGTCCTCCCGTTTTTGACCGCAACGTCCCAAACACACGCCGTCTCACTACAGCAGCTGACATTCATGGAACGGAAGTCCCTGAGTGAGGTCTTGCTTGAGCTTGAAACTGGAGCAGTCTGACTGCTTAAATTTTGTTCCCTGAAGAAGTCCTGGTCTCCACGCTTTGCATGACAGATCGTTTTCAGCAGTATTGTGAGGTCATCGTAGGAGTAAGCTTTCTCAATAAGGTGATGGAAAAAATTCCTTCCTTGACTGTCGGTTGCAACAAGAGATGCCTCTGCATCAATCAGCCTCATTACTAATATATCGTCTCGGGAAGTATAATCGGCACTGATAGCGTAGTTTAGAGGTGTCATTCCCTTCGAATCGGGCTGATCAATGTTGCATCTGGCCACTGATATCAAGTGTTCCAAGACTTTTGAAGCACGCCACAGGGCGGCAACGTGTAATAGAGACAGCGCGTTATCATCCGTACTCGTCATTTCAAAGTTGAAGCGAGGATCGTGCTCACATGTCTTCAAAGTTTCCAAGTCATCCTCTCTGATGGAAGACATGATTGTCGAATATAGTGCTTCGTCCGACATTGTGATTTCCGTTGGCAACAACGACTTATCAGCTGTGAATTTGAACTTGCGCCTGATTCCGCTATTCCAGATGTGGGAGCAGAGCTGACGCCCAAGCTCAGTCTCGTGGAATCCAGAATTCTTAAGGTAAACCACAAAAGCGAACATACGCTCTTCGGTAAACCTGTAATTTTCCATTCGTAGGTCGTTTTGAAATGTCGAAATATCCTCGGGGCGTAGTAGCCACCCGCTTGCTAGAACCCACTGCAGAGCCGCAAAGCTGCCGGTATCATCCGCGATTGACACTGCAATCTCAAACATTGTGGTCGCTGTACGCCACGACGCCAAACTTGACGTAGTTGCGCCGCGAGCAATGAGAGCCTCGCAGAGTTTTGGATTCTCGTAGATCTCATTGGCATCGTCCCCGTATGGGTAAGATGAGCCCCTTTGCCCGAACGATAAGTATCTTGCGACTGCAAAATCAAGTATAGTAGGCGCCACGGCTTTGACTTGGTCCAAGGCACCGCTATCAATGAGCCACATACCCACCTCAACAAGGTTAAATACCGCTGCAAGATGAAGCGTCGAGATATTTCGGCCTAGCAAATCCTCGACTGCATCTTGAATGGCGTCTGCTACTCCATCACAGCCGTGAAAATAACCTTGAAAGTATAAACATAACGTAACGACCCACCTCTTGTAATTCGTCGACTTCTTCGGATGGAATAGCTCTTTTTCGAGTTTCAAAATCTCGCACGATTGTAGACTATCCATATCCTGAGCGCGATGCGCCAACATCGGCCAGTATAGTGCAGCAGAAACGTAGAGTGGGAATACATCGCGAGTCTTGTAGATGCTCTCTGCTTCGTCTTCAAAATCTAGGGAAATTTCTCGGTCAAAGTTCTTCAATAATAAAAATCCGAAGACTCTGTACAGCCATGGCATGATAGATCTTGCCGTCGGAAATGTGATACAAAGCCAGATCTGACTTCTGGAGTAGCGAGGAGTCTTGCAGATACTCTCGTACGCTGAAGTGGGAGAATTCAAAGTATATGCCGTCAAATGATCTGCGGATGAAGCTAGAACAAATACGAGCGATTTCTTCATCATTTACGATTGCTTCTTTGTCTAGTGTGGCACCCAGACTATCCGGAGTTGATACGGCTTGGCAAAGCTGCGGAATAGTGAGTCGAAAATCGTGTTCCTTGACGGCAATCAACTTCAGGGAGAGTTGAGCAAGTCTCTGGACACGTCCATGACGCTTATTTATGCGATATAATATTCGCTCATAGGTCTCGGGAAGATCTTTCGGCATTTCTTGAAGTGCTGCCCTGCGGTCTGCATCTGTAGGACACTCGGACAGTGCATCGAGTTGACAAGCAACCCACCGAAACCTGAACCTTTAGCTGACTGGTACAATTGGAAACCAATGTTGTTTTGGGTGACTTACATTCCCTGAGCCTTTTCGATGAGGCTTGACATGATTTCATCCTTGAGCTTGGCATCACCTAGCCTCAGGCGCTTCTGCTCGATGCGCTTTTCAAGCTCTGCTCCTACATACAAGGAAATATCTTCTGTGTGTGCGGCGATTGAAATGTGATCGAAATCGGTCTCCAAGTGATCACTGATGTCAGCTTCGTGCCGACTGAATAGCGACATCGACATGTTTGCAGCGAAGTGGACAACTTCAGAAAGCATTCTGCTAACTTCGCCAGCCTTATCGCCACACTCATCGAGTCCGTCGACCACCACCAGCACTTGGTCGAATTCTTCCGCCTGTCTCATTAGCAGGTCTCGGAGATCTTCAACATCTGGAGATGTTTTGATTCCAACCCGGGGCTCTATTTTATTGTAATATTTTTCTAAAATTCCGAATGCCGAATCTTTTTGTCGCCCCAATTGTGCTATCAAGGCTCGTAGAATATTTGAGATCTCCCACGAGCTGTCCTTCTTGTAGTCGCAAAAGAAAAAGGCAACTCCAATGTTAGGACTGCTTTCCAGTCGCCCCAAAGCTTCCCTTATTGCAGCTCCAGCCAAAATCGTCTTGCCGGCTCCGGGTATGCCGCTAAGCCATAGCTTTGACTGAGGCTCCGTGAGCCATTCACGGAATCTTGGGGACTCTGTGAGCCACAGGCCCGTCAGTGGCTGGCGTAAATTCCAGGCTGTGCGGAGATTGGGACTTGGGTCATCGACCATGAAAAAGTCCAGGATCTTGGTACGTAATTCGTCCATCCGAATACGCGTAAGAACCTCTAGACTTTCCACCTTTTGATGAATTTGATTCACTTTGTCTTCAATATTCTGCACTTTGCTTAGACATTCCATAAGATCTGCCATGCTGTCGGCTTGCAATGCAAGCTGTAGTGTTTCCTTTTGACGCGAAAGCTCGTTGACCATCTCTGAGGTTCTTGATTTCCCAAATGGCCATTTCAAACTTTGTTTGGCACGCTCAATGCGCTTATTGCCTTCTGGAGAGGGATCAGATTTGGCGATTCGGCTTTGGATCTCTTTCAAGACGGCCCGACACGAGTGGATGTGTTCCAATCGTAGAAATGAAGAGTGTGAGGTATCCCCCTCCAGGGTCTCGGTCAACAGCTTGATTCCATGGAGGACGGAGGCAACGGATTGTAATTCATCACGGAGAGCCTTGATATCTCTTTGTGCATCGGAGACTTCTCGACTATAGCGAAAGACACCACGGAACACCGAATCGGCCAAAGATAGTAGGCCCGCTACACTGGCCGCGATAGACAAAGGGTCAGCCATTGTGAGAAGATGCCCATGAGATTGAACGACTTGGAAATGAAATCGAGTCGTGCAAGTTGGAGGGACAACTTGAGTCGACCTTGTCGCTGAATTTCAAGCTTCTGTTCTCAGGCTGCATTACCCCGCAACCAAGATAATGGGCTCAACAATTTGTTATCACAGTCCAATTGGAAAGATGCCTGCCCAGCGTGTTGCCGGATCGTGCGCGCGAGGCTCTGCCCGGGCGTCGCAGGGAAATTATAGCCTGTGTGGCGTGGCTGTGTGTCTGTGGAGGGTTGTAAGCCAATGAGAATGTTCCCTGTCGGACATTCGGGCAGCCAAGGCATACTGCACAGTTCAGTATCTGCGGGGTATGGGTAATGCAACGAGCTACCAGCGATTGATGGAAATCAGTAAAGCAATGAACGTGGAGTTTGGGCTTACGCCAGATAGTGATATCCAAGTGAAAGTTCTCCATTTCCAGAAATCTGTGAACTTTCCTCTGTAATCGTAGTTCTGGTGGCTATGTCCCACTTGCTAGACATTCTGACTAGGCTGAATTCTACACACATCTCGACATGTTTCTATCATTATTAAACGCCTTAGTGTTACCTCAGCCACGGCCTGCAACTGCAGGGGTTGTCCAGATCATCGGAAGTCTGCCTCGCCCATACTGTAGTACAAAGTGCACAATTCTGCCGCCAATTCTGTCATCGCTTATCCTTGCATCGGTACACGACAAGTTGACAGCCCATCGTCGGCTAGGCGAGCGAAGTGCCGCTGACCCTTACCTAGATTACATGCAGCCGTAACCAACACAGCGACTGAGCTGTCAAAGCCGATCCGTATGCCTAGCAGTGTATGTTTTCAGTGATCACTATACGTAGAATGCATGCTCATTTAATGTGTCTTTGCCCCGGAATTGTCAATTCTCTAGTCAAAAGAGAGCTCAGGGGGCCGGTGGCAGATTAGATGCCACATGTTTTCACTGAGCATCTCCGAATAAGCGACCACCAGGTGATCCACGCGAAAATGAACCCACCATATGTCGTAATCATCGTCTTCCGAGTCCTCTTCATCGCTCTCGCTGTTCTCATCGTCATTGTAATAAGCTGGGGGCTGTAGGCACGGCAACGGATGGAAGGTAGGCACAAGCTCCTTCTCGGCGTTGATGAGACAAAATTTGACAACGGGTAGCTCACTATAGAAGCCTGATCCTCCATGGGCAATGAACCGCTCATACGGCAATAGGGTTTCCAGCTCCTCCCGACCAACGTAGATGCAGTATTGAAAGCGAGGGAGCCGCGGAGCCCAAATGTTGTCTGCTCCTGGGCCGTCACGTTCAACGGAGAGACCGTCACTCCAGACGCGAAACATATCGCGAACCTGCTCTTTGGTAGCGCCATCAAGTTTCCCGCGGTCTTCGACAATGGTCCATTCCAGGTAAGGGCCTACCACACGGGCCACTCTGCCGATTTCCATGACTTTCTGATTCGCCTGGCGGGCGTGAGCCATGAAGCGGGCCCAGAGGTCATCGTCGGAATAGTCGCACCGGTAAACCAGAAAGCCCCAGCGGAAAAAGCCAGTCTCTTGCATTCGTACTGCAATACTGTAGTCAACCATAGCACGCTCGGCTTCCAGAGTCTGGAGGTACGCGCGATTCTCTGGCGCAAGAGGGTGGTCTGCCATGGCGCAGCAATATTACGGCAGCGGATACAGGCAATGTGTTGTATGATCTGTAAAGACGGGAAAGCAGGTCGAGGTCACCCATTAGCCGACAAGGTATCTGCCTACATTTTACTCACACTCGGCTCCAGGCGCCGTTTTTCCAAGCATAACTACCAGGTGGCTGGCATAGATACGGTACATAGTTGGTTTGCTGCCTGCCACTGCATTGGCCCTTGGGCGACCATGGTAGAGTGGAGAGTTGGACTGTTTCTGCCATTCTTGACCGCCTCCGTATAGACTGAATACCATCTCACATACTGGGTTCTCTTTCGTGCAAAGTATGATTTCCAACTTTATGCTGTCTTTTGAAAAAGCCTGTTGTGCAACGCGAAATCTCGTTCAGAAACCACAATCATGCCACTGACTCTGATTTCACTGCCGCTTGAATTAGTGCGTGATGTAGCCTCCTGGCTGCTGCTACCGGACCAAGCCGTCCTCTGCCGGACTTGCAAGACCCTCAACACTCTGCTAACTCCCATGGTATGGAGTAGCATTGAACTTCACCACGGTGGTACTCACGAGGGGATTGACATCCCCGGTGAGGATATGAGTTTCCGATGCAATGAAGAGGAGTGGAGAGACCCTTTGCAAGAGTTGTCCTACGAAGCCTCCACTGACGACACATACCCGTATCACAGCCAATTGCGTGAGCCTTCTTCTCGCAAGTATGCCGAGTGTGTCTTTGATCCCGCATACTGGATCAACGAAAATTGGACAAAGTCCTACAGTCTCAAAGAAAAGCGCAAAATATCAATTGCGCCGAGCAGGACTCCAGCCCGATCTGAGCAGTCTGAGAACAATCAATTTGGCAGGGAGGAAAAGTTCATTGGTGTTCCCAAAATCACAACGAAAGAGCGTTGGCAACAACTAGCACTATACGTACACTCTCTGTGCATGTCAGTTGGTGTCGACGATGAGGTAGTCGACTTGATCGCCAGTCTCGAGAACTTGAGATCACTCGAACTGATTGGTTTTGCCAAGAAAGAGGCACATGCACCGACGGCAAGAGACATAGCACTGCCAAGGCTAGAGAATCTCAAGCTCCGTGGTTACTTCCCATCGGCTTTAGTGAGAAAGATATGCGACAACGCAGAGAATATCAAGTACCTAGACCTAGGTCTACTCGCGACCCCGACAGACGATGAAGCTTATAAAGACACGCTGTTAGCGGCTAGGGGTACCAGAGCTCCAGTCACTTTGGCACAAGCCGAACAATATCAACAGAATGGTGCCGAAGCTCAAGCCAATTGTGCATCAAACTTAACGACGACCGATGTGAATATCGATGATGCTGAGGACGAAGAGGGCAACAAGTACGACATTGAAGAGTGGTGCGATGTAGAAGAACAGTGGCCATGGGCTTTGCACGCACCAATTTGGCTTCCTAGAAGTCTGCCGTCTCGCCTTGTGTCACTGACACACTTGCATCTTGTCAAGCCATGTAGCGGCGAAACCGACTTGGATGCGAGGTGTGACGGGTTTTCAGAAATTCCTCATCGATACGAGCAAGTTCTCTGCATTGAATGGCGGCTGCTTCTTGAGGCTGTAGGCCCTTTGCTGAAGGAACTCATCCTCGAGCACCGCGCCCCTGCGGCGTATGTGGAGTCCGTAGGCGATGGCGATTGGCTTCCTTTAGCCAAACGGCCCAGGGACTGGTTATCTGACGGACCACGTGATTATGATCGTGGAGATGAGCTGTTTTGCAGATCTGTTTTGAGACTGCTGCTTGAACAGAGCAGCCATTTCTCCAAACTTCGACATCTTGCTTTGAGAGGTATTCGTATCAAGGGCCTGGCGACTCATACGGACAGTGATATTGTCCCTGGTCAAGGATCGTCTCCAGACAATGATGAGATATTGAGAAAAGCTTACCCTGACTGCGAAGTCGAGCTTTTCGAAGATGCGTATCCGCTCCATGCTGACGCGCATAGCGTGTACGAACCTTCTTGGGGGGATACCCACACGGCCATCCAGGACGAGGGTGATGGGCTCTTATGGTCTTTGGGGTTCCATCACGATTACAAGAAGAGATTTGGACCTCAATGGAGATTATCCGATTAGACTCACAATAAAATCGCAGAGCGAAGTTTACTGCTTATATGAAAAAATTATTATGATTGACTCAAGATCTTCGGCAGGTCGGCAACTCTTTTTCATAACATACCATGTGTTAGCTGATCCGAGTGAATTCATGTGCATGTTGGCTCTTGACCAATGGATTGTCACTCCTTTGATAAACAACAAGAGTTGAAAGGTACTATTTACCATGCTGAAGAGCAAATGGTGATAAGTTCATGCAATCTTCCTTGCATACCGTCACAAAGGTTCATTTAACCGTTTCGTAAGATCACTCATCTCCGCGGCGTCACCCGTAATTGTGATGAGCACTGTAAATTCCATCACCGCCGTCCACCAGCTGAACGACAACACAAATTCCAACGTCCACGGCAAAAGCTAACTCTTGTTACCCTCCCATGTACGAATTGTTATTTTCTCCAGCTGGAAACCACTCGGCCTGATTAGCTAGGCCCACGAACACCTTAACACGAACACGTAAGCAAAGCAGATCAAAACAAAAGACCAGGGTGTTCCTCAAAACAACAAGCTCAGCACTATTAGATTCACTCACTTGCTCTGAAGACTCTGTTGATCGAAAGCCTCATGCCTCGACAAGAGCGAATATACTTTCGAAGCACCAGAACTCGATTTCGACTCTCAGCCGCTGAGTACAACCAAATTCAAACCTGAGTCTACAAGTCTCACGAACCCGAACACACAGTCAGGCACGGAATCACTTTGCGCATTTGAACTCGCCACTCCATAAAGATCATACAAGCCGGGAGTCGAACTCAAGCATGGAATCACTCTATACACTCGAGCTTTCACACATCTGAGGCCACTTTCCTTCAATAACATCTTCAATACTTCGAAGAACTCTCGCATCACGCTGATGGATGAGGAGTGTATGTCGAATCTTTTGACTCAACAATATACGACAATTCAGAGAATCGCTAGAACGATACGCAAAAGGCCAGCGCAACAATCGTTGATAGCAGAACTCAAGGCAAGCCGAGTGTGATTTCACGACACCGATCACGACTCTTGAGATTCGAAAGACGCCTTCCCTCGTCTGCGCCTTTCTCAGTCTACAGCTACGAAATACGCAGAATCAAATGTCGCGCCAGCAACAGAACTGCGACGAATACCTGCGACTCGATCATAAGTACTCGCCATGTCTAGCCCCAATCATATACAGCCATTTCGAGTGCCTCTGGCACAGGATGAGCTCAACGATCCCGAAGCTGCCACACAGCGGCAGATGCGCGATCGCGAGGCAGTAGTTGAGTTGTGGACCGAGGAGACCATTGCCCATAATCTGCCCAACCTGGAGGCACCCGCAAACTACTGGAAGATGAGCAGAAAAGCCACGACGGAGGCGTTTTAGGAAACCCTCTACGATGTTGTCATCTGTACTGATCGGGTGCTGGACGCTCTCTGCTCGTTCGCCGAGAACGATGGCGATGACGACGACGACGATGACAAGGAACAGGAGATGGATGACGATGACGAGGAGGATGAAGATGGCTGGTGCTTGGTCAGCGCCCCGACCGGCTACGCCGAGGACGGCTGCGTCTACCTCGGCGAGCTGGTCCGGGGCGTAACCTTCCCCTTGGGTCTGGGCTGCCCCCGCGGCAAAGTCCGCGAGGTCCTCGCGGACCTCAACGACGCCAGCCGCGAGATGCTCGGCCTGCCGTCGGGTGGGCCGCCCAGCCTCGAGGGTGACGAGACCGAGAGCGCAAGCTCTCTGCTCACGCCCGACTCGTACGAGTAGAGAAGACGAGATGAAGTTTTAGTTATTTGAGTAAATTCTTTCTGTTATTTCTCTCTTTCTGTTTTTGTTGGATAAATTGTTGGTACTAGAATACGGCGATGGGCGCCATAATGGAAATCTCACCTCTCTCAAGCGATGTCTGTATGCTCAAAAAGTGATCGCCTATGACGAAAAGATCCAAGTTGTTGCTGTCCGGGACTCAGGAGAACGTCGTCCAGAGGTAAACAGCAGATGCGCACAGGCCGCAGAACCAGATGCCTTCCATCTCCATCAATCCCGCTCAGACGCGCCACTATACTCCTTATATACTCCTCCTCTGCCAATACAACCTCCTAGTACCAGACTCGCTCCCAAGACCGCCTTCGTCACTACCCATTGCGCCCAGCCCCGCCACCAAGAGTCCTGACGTAGAAGGACTGGCCAATTATCACACTTCCAAAAGAGGCACCTCAACTCATTTCCCAACATCCACTCCCCACCGTATCGCTCAACCCAAGACGTTGTACTCTTTGCCTCACCCGCCTCACGATTCATCTCCTCTCGCCCTTTGACGAAATCCAGAATCATACCATTCAAATTCCGAAAGAAGACCTCCTTATCCCCATCCCGAGGATCCGTCCACTCTCTAACCACCAACTCCTCCTCTCGCGCAAGACTGCTACTCCTCTTCCACTCATGCACAATACCTCTCGGCACCGTAACCACGCCGTCCTCTGGCGTCACCGCCGGCAGCACCGCGCCCGCCAGCGTGACCTGGGCCGCGCCGCGCAGGACCTGCAGAAATTCCGTATGCGTCTCGTGCCAGTGCGGGCCCGAGGACCACGCTGAGCCGGCTGGGAGCGTAATGGCGGCCTGGCCGGGGATCGAAAGGTCGTAGACAACGGCCTCGGGCCCTTGGCGGGTGAAGGTTGGCACCGCGGCGTAATTTGTGCGGCCCAGTGACATTGCTCTGTGTGTATCTACAGTGCTCTTTTGGGTATTTTATCGGCAGGGTAAGGATATTAGGCGCTTTTTGTTTTGGTAATATCGTGTGTATTGTGATGCTTGGTATACTATTGTGCTTGTCTGTTTATAGTTCATCAAAAATATCAACCCTTGTGTCAGGCAAGCTCAAGTATACTGATATGCTGAAGCTCTGCAAGATTGACACGTAAGCTTTTCGAGATCCTGCGACTAGCCAAACAGGTCAGATTAGGCATGCATCCTCACTAGTGCTGTAAGAGTACATCTGATCAAACTTGAATGCATTTGTCATCTTCGACAATTTCTGCGTCGTTTCCACGGTTTCTCTGTATTTTGCAAGAAACGAATACTAGATATTTATTTCATGGTGACAATGTTCTATTTATACTTATTTCTTTAATCCATCGTGTCAACATTCATCCTCACATATATGGCTTGCTTCCGTCGTCCCTACACGTTCCGGAGTCGAAGTATCCCTTTTGGCCCTGATCGAGAGATCGATCTTAATGTATGTCTTGCCAAAGGCGATGAATGGCGGTGGTGCCTTGGTCCCCTTGGTAATTTGGGATCCTCCTAGGAAAGGGAGGAAAGGGTTTGGCTGCCCTCGCCTCCACCACGAATGCGGCGGTTTGCCTCTTGCTTGTCAGCTTCAGTGACATCGTTGGGATCCTTGCGCATGTCAGGTGTCCATTGGGGAGTGTTGGGGCTGTGGCCAATTGACATGCCAGCCGAGATCTACGATTCGTTAGCTGAGAACCTAAATATTATCCTGATTCGGGAAGAGAAACTTACCAGAGTCTCGAGGGCGCTGTTCGAGTTATCCACTAGGTCATCGTCAAAGACCATTTTGCCCTCCTCGAAGAGAAGTACGATTGTGCTACCACCAAACTTGAAGTATCCAAGCTCTTCAGCGCGGTGCACCTCTTCGCCCTCCTTTCGAGTAATGACGGTACTACCGACCATCATGGCACCAACGCAAATGACCATGACGCGACCGTGGTTGGGAGTGTCGATTGGGCAAATGACACGAACGTTCTCGCCATAAACGTCGAGAGCCGATCGAATGGCCATTGGGTTGACAGTGTAATATTCACCCTCAATGAGCTTGGGCTCTCGCAGAATGCCGTCCACAGGAATATGGAAGCGATGGTAATCCTGAGGAGCCAAACGGAAGATACCAAGGGCACCTCTCTCGTACCGATGAACATCCTCGGGGTAAGCGTCGCCGAGCAGACGTCCAATTGTGAACTCGCGACCCTTGATCCAAATGTTGGTAGCCGCGTCGATGCTGTTGAAGACAACGGAACGGCAGTCGGCTGGTGATACGAAGATGTTGGGGTTCTCTGGAGCGGAGCAAGGGCGAGCGCCCGGCTTCAGGGCACGGTAGAAGAACTCGTTGAAGTTCTTGAACTCCTCCATCGGCAAGAGCACCTCGCCCATGTTGAGGTTGTGGAACTTGATGAATCCGGGAATGTCTTCTTTCGATGCCGGATCATCATACTTCTTACCCTGCTTGACACTCAAGCTCTTCAACATTTTGCGAACTATATGGAGGTTAGCCAATTTTCATGGTGGCACCGTCATTAAATACTCACTTCTCTTGTTCTCCATGTCCTTGGACTTGAGACCCTTGTAGAGCAATCTAATGCCAAGTCTAACGTAGACACTCATCTTCTCCTCATTGATCTGGCCAGTAAGACGGTCCTGAACCAAGATGTTGGCTGAGTTGGCACCCAGCTTGTATCCACCATACGAGATCTTGGTAATGACCTTGGAGTACCACTTCCTCTGCGCTTGACTGGCAGTGACGAAGCCTCCCATCATGATGGAGTTCACCTGCCGCCAATCTTGACTAGCACAGGTAGCAATATGGGTAATGATGTCGGTATCCTTGCGCTTGTTGAGACGCGGCTGGTGGCAGATGGGACATTCCCTAATCTCAACAACATGCTCCTCACCCTTATTGACATTGAGATCGTCCTTTTCAAGACTCTCGCCTTCCTCACCAGGGGTGCTCATAGTGGGAACAACGATGGTAGCAGTAGAAGGCTGCTCACCCTGGACAGTCGAATCCTGTGAGCTCAATGTGAAAGAGCCTTCTTCACCGGGGGTATCGGTTGGCGTAGAATCGCCGCTGCTGCTTGCCACATGGCCTGGCACGGACAGCATATCCTTTACCTTTCCAGCGTCTGGTAGCACACCCTTGAACTTATCACTGACAGTCGAGGTTTTGCTCTTTTGCTCCAATTGATCTTCCAGGCATATGACAGCTTCATCCATGGTGAGATTACTAGTCTCTTCGCCATTGGCAGCCTTGTGCGGGAATCTTTGGAAGAAACTATCGATGGTGGATTCTCGCAGGGTCGAGCCGAGCGTGTCAAGCATAGTCGTCAATTCGACCTTGGAGATTTCACCACTTTCATCCGTATCGTACTGTCTCAACATGGCACGCCAGAACTGTTGTCGCAGAGCAGGGTATGGCATGTACTTGGCACGAATAAACAATTGCGGGTTGTGCTTGGCCTCCCATTTTTCCAAGTTCTTCATCTTCAGGGGCACAGTGAATGGAACAAAGTCAGGGTCATCCGCAGCAGCTTCGCCAGCTTCACCACCAGTGGCATTGAGAACAGGCAGCTGCTCCGGTGCAAGAAGGGTGGGATCAGGATTGGCTGCAACAGCTCCAGGTGCATCTCCTGAGCCCGACATCGTCGAGGGATTCTTGGACAGGGGCGGGCGCATCTTGTTCAGGCTTTGCGACGAGGCAGATCTCGACATTCCCAGCTTGGCCAAGCGGGATTTCTTGAGGGGCGTAAACTCTGGAGGGTCCTTGAGATCGTAGAGACCTGTTTCGGGGTCTGCTTTGGGCGATTTTTCAATGATCTCCTGCAGAGGGAATGAGGTGGAGGCAATAAAGTCGTTTCCAGAGTACTTGTCGCGGTCAATCACGGTAAACGCAAACGAGTAGGTCTGCTCATGGTTCAGAACCTGGAAGAGCATCTTCTCGTTGAAGACCGGGTTTAGGTTATGACGGACAACCTTGGTGCGGTAGGTCTTCTTGCCGAGCGAGGCCACAACGAAGGGATCCATGTCGAAACTCGTCTTTGTAAAGTTGGACTCGGGCGGCAAGTCGGTAATACTGCCAATTTCCAAGAACACGAGACCTACGACATCGCTTCCACCGTTCGTAAACTCATAGGGATTCTTTCTCTTCTTGCGCTTGAGACCCTTGATCCTCATTCTCCGCTTGCGCTTCTCAATGGCCTCGGGCTTGGTCGGATCCTCATCCTCTGGGGTCTCGTCATCGTCCAGAACATCTTCGTCGTAGTCCTCATCGTCATCCTGAGAGTTGTCGGTTCCGCTGCGCTGAAGATCGGGGACCGCCGAAGAAGTGGTGCCCTTGGAAGACGACCTTGGGCCGAGGATGGGAGTTCTCGTCGGGGTGACATTTCGAGAGGGCACATCGGGCAACAAGCTAGCCAGCGCACGAAGCTTTTCCAGTACTTGCGCGTCGGTAGCTGCAGTGTCGTTTGCATCAAATATGGTGAACTGCAGTAGTACCTCTCCCGAGACCACACTATCCTTGCTGCCGGTTCTCTTACTCTTCAGAGGGTACCATCTTGGTTCTTGCTCGTTTCGGTCGCTGTTGAATATCTCCTCGAGCGCGAGGTCGAATTCGCCCAAGTAATCTTTTCCAAATCGATCCTTATCCCAGCAGATGGCTTCCAAGAGGAGGTTGTCAATGCCGGTAATGGGGAAAGTTGCAACGACGTTCCATTCTGGGTTCAGTGTCTTGGGAACGCAGTGTGAGACGAACTTGTTTTCGCCGCAGTTCAATTGGAGGTACTGCAGAACACTCGAGGTTAGTCGCAGGTCCGGACCGAGCCTATTGACTCGATTGAACGTGCAAAAGGGAAAGCCTTACAGGATCTGAAGTACCTCCGCGGTCCTTGGCGGCCAAGTCTCTTGCCTGTTGGTAAACACATGTCAGTCTCCACGGTTCCCGCTGCAGAGGTCCTCCTCTGACTATACTCGATAACAATAACATTCCAAATCAGGTATCTCTTACACGAAGAACGACGACTTTCAGGACCAGACCAGCGTCCTTCTTAGCCTCGGGGCTTGAACTCTCTGCCTTGACGGATCGCATTGGGCTGGTGCTGCGACTGTTTGTGGATGAATTGGTGTTGGACTTTGAAGTTGTCCGCTTGAGACGGCTGGGGATGAGGGACACCATTATGAATACGGTTTCAGGGGAGCGCGTCCTCCCAGCTGCTGGGCGGGCGCTGCCAAGTTTCTTGTGATTTGCAACCCAAAGAGGGGACGGGGAGTCGAGCTGCACAAAGAGTGACGTGGGCGATCCGAGAATCCCCTATCCTACTGGGTATTGGGGCGTCTCCCCCAAAAGTAGAGCGAGCTGAAGGTTGGCTGGGACAGCGTCTCTGCCCGCGTGCCGTAACGTACAGAGTGCAGTAGGTGGGATCCAGGAAGCCTGCTTGTGCTGCTCGCTGCTGGCTGCTGCTTGTGGCAGGTTTCCTTGCCGGCACTAGGCGCTGAATGGTGTCAAGAGTAACCACACAACTGATTCCAGGGGAAGCTGGACAAGATTGCCGACGACACCTGCGAGGTGAAAGGAGGAAAGAGAGGTCAAAATGAAAAATGAAGATGAACAAAAATTATGTTATTTTCGGAAAAGCCAGAAGAACAACTGTTATTTGCAAAAAAGTGCACTAGGAGCTGGATATGAGGCTGTGAGCATGAGTCGGACTGGCGGGCGAGCATGCGACAGCTACTGAAGCACTTTCGGGGGGATCTTACGTATTCCTCCAGGTGCTGTAGGTTATTAGCAGCAAATTAATTAATGAGCCAACTCCTCCCTCAGTCCCCTCTTGGCTTCTTTCCCCCCCTTACGCCTAGGTCACTAGTGTCAGATCGGATGGATTGTTGCTTGGGACTGGAGGCTGCTACCTAGGGCAGGCAGTCTAGGAGGCTCCAGTGTCCAGTGTCGGTCCAGTTGCTGTTCGACGGTGCGTTCAAACCGTCAAGACCCCCCCAGGTTCAGGTTCCCGTCATGCCAAGAAATCGCGCGTTCGATGGCGGGGCAAGGCTTCCGTCATTCACCAGGTGCAAGCTAGCAGTAGCGTAAGGAATTCTGGAGAAGTGGAAGTCTGCCTGTGTTCCGGAACCGTCTCGGTGGTTTTCGAGAGGGGATGTTTGGGAATTGATGGGTATGATCGTAGTACTGTAATTCCGGATTGTGTTCAGACTGGCAAAGTTGCCCTTTCCACAGCGGTCAGTGGATGTGGACGTGCACGTCACTAGATACAGTAAGGAATAGGGCTGGAGCTGAAAGGTGGATTGCTGCCACAAGAGAAATAGAGAGTGGCCGTGGAGAAAAAGGAGAGAGTCTGGTAGGTAGATACTAGAGAAAGATAAGAACGAGAGGTCAAGGTTCAAGACAATGAAGGAACACCAGTTCTATTCATTAAAGGCTAAGCACGGAATGGAATAACAGCCATCTAGACTCTGGACCACAGAATAACATAACATCACATCATTTTAGCATCAGGAATAAGAAGCGAGTTGTGCATCACTGATGGTTGGTACGCCTGGAGAAAAGATGCGCAGAGGATGCATGATTGGCAGCCCACCACCCCGGGGCAACGACAGCGCAAACGATTAATGGCCGAGTGTTTCGAGAGTAATACAGTAAATTGATGCATCACATCACTGGCTTGTCTATGTGTTCCGTGTATATACGCCCTACCCAGCCGTAGCTGACTGCGCTGGCGAAATCAGGATCAGATCGGCAAGGGATAGCCGTGTCCAGCCGGGGCAGTGTGCATCAGAATCGAGTTGTTCTTGGATCCTCATACATCATCATATACGAAGTATATATGTGGCTATATAAGTGCCAAGTATATGTCTTGGTAGGCAGAATTCGGCACCAGATACACATGGCTGCTACTTTACCTGACCTTGCCGACCCGTGAACTTTTTAAATTCGGATTGTTAAGCAAATAATCTGGACCCTCTGAATCTCCTGCTTCTTGTCACCCACCACGGAAGCATGATCGTCGACAGGGTATTTTGGCCGGGATCTCTGAAGAGAGAGTCGGGACGGACGGGGAAGCAAATTGATACGCGACCCAGTGCCACTGTCTCGGTCCTTCGGGGCTCAGCAAGCTCCCGCCTATTGCAGCAGCTAAAATAAAAAGTTCTACAAAATACACGATCTCGGCACCAACGCCCGTGCAGAATAGCTTCTATTGCTTCATTTTCAATTATTGGCAAAAAGCCAAGCTGAGAAGGGGCAAAGATGCCATCGTCATTATGCTTTTGGCCAAGCGCTGTCAAAAAAATAATACGAGCAGCCAATAGACGGAATGTTCGGAAATGGCACTTTAAAAGTCTCCAACTTACTAGGCAAGGTACCGACATGGCCAAGATAGCTTAAATAGTGATCAAAGTCCTAGAGTCTTCAAGTCGTAGTGCTTGTATTGTTACGTGTACAGTTGTCCAAACTTTACTGCTTACCAGCTACGTCAATAGCAGAAACCGTGTCCACCACATTACGGCTATGGCGGGGAGGGAGGCTCGGTTGAGCAAGGCAGTGTCTTCATTTTCAGACTAGAATCGAGATTCACTACTACTTCGGTATTTTCAGTATCGCTCATTGGTGCGATCCACTTCATCCTTCTTCTATTTTGGGGCCGTGCAATTTTGTGGTGTTCATTCCTCCTTCGTGCCAACACAACACGAACCAAGGCGGCAGAGTTTCCTATCTAGCATTCGTTTGTCTTGAACTCTGATGTCTCTTGTTTCGAACAAGACCTCCCAAAGCCACCCAAATATGTCAATGCACCCCCACGAGTTTTAGTGCTGTATATCAGGCACTTTGTGATACAGGTCAATTCCGAAACACTACTTGGCGGCATGGCATCCCGTCAAGACCCGCCCACAGTGCATGCGAAAATTCGCTTTTGACTTTGATACGATGCGTTATAGCTGTCGTCGCTACAGGATTGTCTTACCTCTATTGAACTCAAGGTTGCCCATCACATGTGAACAAATGCCTCACAAGGAGTGCTGATACAATCTAAAAATAGAGAATCCTGGCATAAAGTCCAAATGTATTTGGTTTATAGTCTTCAGTAATCTATTTCTACCATATCTTCATAATAGGCAACCCGGCCCCAATTGTTCTCATTCGACCCATTACGCCTTGCTTATGCTCGTGTATATGTATCAAAATCTTTCAAGAGCATACAGGAAATCCATCAACGCCAAATATATGCAAAAAAGTTGAAAAAGTAGGAAACCCCCAAGGAAAAGTATGTTAGGGTAGGTTGACAACACTCAAGTCATCATGACTTATGCCTGGACCTGGGTCATGGGATCAATCTCAGCGACCTCGGAGATGGCCGGGGTCTTGAGCTCGGTGTAGGCCTCGGGCCAGAGGAACATCTTCTCCTCCTTGGAGGGGGACATGACGGCGAAGCGGGGGATGGCCTGCTTGCTCGAGACGCGGCGCCACATGTTGGCGCGCGGGTTGAAGATGACGGGCAGGCCGTGGCCGGCCGTCTTCTCCTCGTCCTCCTTGCGGATCTCCTCGAGCTTCTTCTGGATGTCGGCAAAGGTGTCAAAGGGGATGTACTTGATACTGTGCTCGACGCAGTACTCCTCGAGGCGCAGGCCGCGGCGGGCAAAGAGCACGTCGGCCTCGCGGGCGGCGGGGAGATCAGAGACACCGTCACCAATGAAGACGATCAGGGGGATGGAGCCGTCCTCGCAGGTCAGCTCGGCCTGAGCGCGGGCCTCATTGACGGAGAGGGCCTTGTCGTGGCCGAGCTCGGTGTCGTGTCTCCAGATGGGCTTCCACGACGAACCGTCCTCCTTGATATCGGCATCGTTGGCAATGATCTGAATGTGAGACGACTCCTCCTCGCCGAGGAAGGTGTCGAGAACCTTGCGGAGGATGGGCTTGAGACCGGCAGAGATAACGTTGAAGGGAATGTCGTTGGCCAGGCACCACTTGTGGAAGGTCTGGAAGTCGACATCGATCTCGAGCGTCTTCTCCATGACCTCGAAACCATCATCGAATGGCACGTTCAAGGAACCCCACATCTCTTCTGACACCTCTCTGAAGGATCGCTCGCCGTTCTTGATTTGTTCGTCGAGCATCTCGCGCTTCTTGGAACCACAGCCGTAGGCGTCGAACAGCACGTGGCCGGTATCTTGCATGAAGATTGTGCCATCGAAGTCTGGGATGTGTTAGTGGGCGATCACATAAGCAGAGTAACCTTCCACAAACAGCATCCTATTTGCTGCGTAAAAGCTACTCTGTCATATTGAGAATGACTGTTTCTTACCAGAAAAGCAGATGACCTTTCTCTTCTTGGGCGCCTCAGGCACGATGGCCTTGATCTGAGGGACAGGAGGGGTGACAGCGGCAGGCATCTTGACGATATACTTTTGACGCGAATCGACTGAACGGTCTAGAGTTTATGAGTGGACGTGTTTCTAAATGCAAGAGACACAAGACAATGACGGCTGTCAGAGTATGAAAAAGTTTCACGATAAAATGCGAGGTCAGACTAGCAAAGTGCGCACGACGGAGGACAGAGGCAAACTTATATAGAGCAAGCAAGCCCGCCACGATAATGACTCTATGCTAGACTAGAACAGGTCCGGCGGATAACAGGTCGGGTTGGGCCGGGGGTAAGAAAATCTGCCCGCCGAGTATGTACTATGGACCAGGCTTGGCTACCGACATGGTTACCAGGCCCATGAAGTTCTCGTCTGCTTGATGAACACGGCTAGACGAGCCCGCGGGTAAGTGGATACAGGATCCTGCTTGCCTGCATGAGCAGAGAAAAAAAAAAGAGTAAAAGGTAAATGCAAGGGCTCCGCCGAAACCAGACATCAACCACACAGAAGTTGGCTCCGGTAATGGTGTGCGGCATAAGACGTGGCTTGCTGTGATGTACGTTCAGAATGACACAAATTTAACATCATGGTCCATAATTGTCAGTGTAAAGATCAACATCGTATTCTTGTGAACCTCGATGATTTACAATGGCACTGGCAAATCGGTGGTTCACCTGAGCAGAGAAAGACTGGGGAAGTCGAGAGACCGGTGCTGGTCGATCCGGGTCGGCTATGTTGCGAGTAACGGCTACTGCCAGGCCTGCTTGCAAGCTTGCGGCTCTCTGCAGAGTATGTTACATATCAGGCATCGTGTTGCCGCTTGTTGAGTCGCCTCCCTATGGAGCCCCAACCAAGTCTCATCGAGGTTCCAGGCCATACTCGGGCGCCTGGACACCTATAGCCCCGGAGATCCCAGCACCCACAACCTGACAAGATCTTCACACGACATGCGGCTTTTGAGATCGCTCATTTCCATTAATGGCAAGTCGGCCTGCTCTGCCTCGCTGTGATACGACGAGGAGATAGGAACGCATAGCCAGGACAGGCCCGGAAACAGCGCGTCTGGCGCAAACTAGGTTTTCCTGGGCGTCTGTTTTCCCTTGTCTCGTTGCCCTACTGGTGGGCGAGATCAGGGTCAGGAGCATGGGAAATGTTGAATTCTGCAGCCCATGATTACCATACCACCCTGCCCGGCCTAATTTTCGAATCCCACTGGACTGGAATTTTTGTCGAGTCACGACATGGCGGTACACTGACATGTGCCTGGGTTGGTTCGCCAGCAACAAATCGTTGTCGGTTTCTTCGATTCGATCGATGTTGGAACAAAAAGAAGGCCCGAGTGCCCCGGATTTCACTCATATGATGTCATTGTTTAAAAATCTCCGCCGCAAATAATTGCGGGTTCAGTGTTGCGTTTGGAAACCCAGCAAGCCAAACCAGCCCAGCCAGCAGGAGCAGTTTGTGCGGGCGCGGCCTTATCTGGGACCAGGGCAGTATGCGGCGAACAGTCCTGCCGTCCTCATTGGTCGTTTTGGACAACTGCAATCAATAGCAGCTAAGAACATGTCCCCCAGCCGCGGCCAGTCCCAACTGAGACTGGGGGGCTCCAGGCTTATGCACGAGCGACCTTGGATCTTCAAGTGTTCCCCCATGGGCATTCTGGTTTCTAGAGCCAGCAGCGATGTTTCGTGGCTCCTGGCTCTTGCAGCCCCTGACCAGCCAGCAGAGCGGTGAGGGGCACTCGACACGTTGGATGCAGGCCGCCGCAACTCAAAATTGTACCACGTAGGATGGAATGAGGGGCACTGACAAAGGCCATGGAGGGGCACATCGTGATTTTCTTCCGCTCTGCCCTGGCAACTCCCAACAACAATATCAACCATCGTGATCCGTATTCTTGCAATTTCGTATTAGCCTCGAGCACAGGGAAAAGGGCATTGGCAATTGTAATGAATGTATCAGCAGTATTCCATGTAGCCTATTGTAAGACTCCATGGAAAGCCTTCCACGCGCAGTAGATAGTGGTACACACCACTTCATACATTGCTTGGTGTTTAGCTGCTAGGTAGGTAATGTAGGCCGGAGGATTTGGATGTGTGATATCCCCACCACCCATGTCGACATGGCAATTCGCAAGGTACCATGTTGCCATGGACATTGTGTGAGCAACAGAAGAATGCTGACAGCCCGGCTAGGCAACATACTCTCTAGTGCCAGGGAGAATGCAACCAAGTCTCTCTCTCACCACTTCACCTTCCTGCCACACCGTCATTGTGCATCGGGACCACGGACGGCTTCAGTACTGCTTATATCGCTTATGGAACGCCGTCTTATGCATTCACGATGTTAGATTGCAGGCCTCCAAAAAAATACAATGACGTTTATATGCTGGTCGAGTAACGGAGCCAAGGCCCTTGCCGACGTTAGGTCCTGCATAGATATTGTTCGTTTGAGAGCATGCAAACAATTGGTTTACGCACATATATCTAATGGTTGCGGCACCGTTTCCTAATGGGCAATCAGCTGAGTAGCCAGTTACAACACCGGCTGCTCTCTGCAAGGTAAGCAGCCAGACCGCTTCATGTCCATCACCGGTGAAGAAGACAAATGTGCGGATGTTATGGCCATGCGAACCTAGAACACAGTGTTATTGCATCAACTATTCGGATAATGCATCACATTGCATCTCACGGGATCGTACATGATGTTCTCATGGGGAATATTTCATATCATTATGATTTCACAGCTCTCGATCTTCCAGATATGGAAACCACCAATGTTGCATATGATGTGATGGGATGACGTTGAGCGATCTGTATGATACCTGCGAACCACAAAAGCACGCCGACACGGTAAATCATCTTCATTTACTGTGGGTAAGTCTGCAAAGATCGTCACATAGTGCAGACACGGCTGCGCTCGGAACGTCTCACGAGTCAAGCCTGTCCCGATGTCCAGCCTTATCCCATATCCTCCCAAGGGCACTTTTGGGATTACTTTCTGGGCATGCTGCTCGCTGTCACATTGACACTGCAATTTTGATGATCGGCATCGGTTTGCGCAACCGTGAAGCTCATATACCGAATCTGTGCTCTGTGACAAACTACGAGAATTCACGATGGGGAAATTCTTGCTTTCTTCTATCTCAACATTTTATAAGCCTGAAAGATAAAGTGAAGCCCGACCCCTGAGTTCATGCTCTGTAGCAAGTCACGCAAAGCCGCAAAGGAGAGGTTCGGGGTGGATCTCTCATGTACCGCATCTACTACTACCTGCATTATTAGTTTCATCATTCTCATGATGACCGGTATGTTCCTACGAGGAAGGACATAGATAATTTCCCTCCATTACAATGAGAATCCATGGTAGACTCTCTTTCCACATTAAGTAGCACGCACATATATGGAGCGTGATGCAAAGTCCGTGAATAGCCTGAGACCATTATGTTCATTGTAATTGATCGTTGATCGCTGTATAGTCTTAACATTTCTCACGTCCAGGACACTCAATCGAATGGGTGTAAATAATATAATATTGTCACTTCCTTTTTGGTGTAGTAGCTTTTCCAATCGCCATATGCTTCTATTCGTGCGATGAAACTCCCAAGCCGTTCATTACTATCGTACCACGGTCGTGGTGTGCTGTATCGTCTTTTCTTTTGCGCAAATCTATGCTGCGGCAACCTTTGGCTTGAACTTGGCCGCTGCCTTTTCGAACTCCGACTTCTTCTCCTGCCAATCAGCCAGCAATGGGTGCGATGGGGCCGCCTTTTCGAGTGCCCTGCGAGTATGGTTAGAAAAGTGAAGGAGCAAAATGGTCCATCAAAATAATGACTTACGACAAAGCCTCCTGTCGATCTTGTCCGGTCAGCGTCTTGAGAACCACCAAGTTGGCAAGTGCATCGGAGTTTTGTGGCTCCTTTGCCAGCACCTGGTCGAGGGCGGCTTGTGCTTCTTCGTATCGCTGCAAGTGGATCTCGGTCACGGCTTGGGAGATGAGGGAGGTTGTCGACGATGATGCGGGTGTCTGGGCCAGCTCTTCGAATACGTAGAATGCCTGCTGGTACTTCTCTCCGCCCTGCAGTTCCTCATTAGCATACCTCCAAGGCGTTATCTGAGTTCCGGGTCATGCATACCTCTCGAATTCCTACCCAAGACTCGGCCAAGTTGACAAGCAGACTGTCTTGGGCCCAGCTGCGCGCGGCCTTAACCTCCTTCTGGGCAAGGTCGAGCCTGTTCTGCTGGAGGTGGATCTGGACAATCAGGGCAACGGCCTCGAGGTTTCCGGAGTGTTGCGAGAGGAGGGCGAGGGCCTCCTCACTCTTGCCGGCCGCCTGCAGCACGGCGCCTCCTGCAACCTGTACTATGGCATTGTCTCCGTGTGCGGCAGCGAGCTCCTCAATCGTCTTGACCGCTTCGTCAGTGGCGCCGAGCTTCTGCTGGGCGAGCGCAGCAACAGCCTGTAGCTCTGGTTCCGATGCGCCCTTGGTCTCTGCCAACACCTCCTGTGCCTGGCCTTGGGCGATCTGCGCGCGCAACACCAGCACCTTGGCGGGCAGCTCGTTCTCGGGGCTGAAGACGGAGGTGTCAAAGTCGACGACCTCTTGGTATTGTGCCTGGTGGAAGTGGTTGTGAATGTTCACGAGCTCGCCCTCTGCGCTGTAGGGATCCATGGTGGTCGTCGGTGGTTCTTCGAGGTCGAATTGGTCTGATTAAAGGTCGAAGGGGATCTGTTGGAAGCTACACTCGTGCTAGATAGTGGACAGCTTTGTGGTTGTTGTATGTATCTATCCTAAGCAGCGGAAGAAGCCGCCAGGTGGCAGCCCCAATAAGGAGGCGCTAAGCTTCAGGGTGCCCCTGGACATTGAAGCTGTCAATTGATTGGCCTACTGCTTGGACCCTGAAAGAAGACCACTATCCAGCATAACTTCTCTGGAAATAATCAGGATGATCAATCGTTTCGTGACATTACAAGTGAAAGAAAAAGATAGTAAATAAACATGGCTCAAATCTATACCTTCAGACATTTTGCTGCCTTAAATGACCATTATCACCTGTTTCGCGCAAATATGCTTCTGATGTCTTACTGCCACCAGTCACCTGTTTAATTTGAATGGCGCTATATACCACGCAGTAGGAATCAATCTTGTCTTATCTTTCCTTCTTGCTTATTTGTTTCATTCTGTACGGGAGAAAGATAGCGATGAAATACAGTTGACTTTAATATAAAGCTCCCGACGTATTTTGGACGTGAAGGGGAACAATTAATGATCTTCTCAGCAACACTGAGCGGGAAGGAAAAATATAGAGTTGATCATAAAAGTTCACAGTCTACAAGTATAAATGGGGGTATCCTGAAGCCAAGGCATGGTATAACATTCTCAACATCAAAGCTATGCTATTGTACTAACTGCACAAGGAAACTACAGTCATAATAACCGGCAAATATCATCAAGTAATCGTTCGTTATGCGCCTAAAGAAAACCCAGCCTCTATCATCGCGACCGTCAAAAAACCAACGAGTGCACTTAGTGCTTCCTGTCAAAAGTGGTTCTTAGAGGCAAGTCCGTGTCGATACCACGGCCGTCCTGCATGTGCCTGTCGAAGCTAACGGTCGACATCTGAACCTTCTCAAACAAGCTTCCATCCAGCACAGGTGCTGCCGGAGGAGCGCGGCCAAGGGCGTGCGCAGCCTTGACATCATCAGCAAACTTGTAGTTGGCCAAGCTGGAGGCGACCTGGAAGGCGTTGCGGATCTGTCGACCGTTCCAGCAAGCCGTCAGACGAGCGTTGTTCTCGTAGTGCTTGGCGGCAAAGGCCAGAACATCGTCCTCCTTGATGATGAGGGGCTGATCACCCGTCATGGCACAGCGCTGAGCCTCGATGGCACGCAGCTTGGCAATGTTGAGGCGGAAGATATCGCGGGTCTGGGTCTTGTCCAGGGGAGGGTAGTACAGTGACATGTGGATACGCGACTTGAAGGCGTCGTCGATGCTGCCCACACGATTGGTCGTCAGGAAGAGCAGGCCATTGTAGTACTCAAGCACGCGCAGGAAGACCGAGACCAGGGCGTTGCGGTTCATGTCGTCATTGGATCGCTGCGTCAGGAACACATCGGCCTCGTCGAGCAGGAGCACACAGTCCCACAGGTTGGCCAGACGGAAGACGTTGGTCAGCGACGACTCAACCTGGGACGGGGACAGACCGAGATCACCGCAAGTGATGACGAACAGCGGCTTGCGGTTCTCCATGGCCACCGCCTCGGCGGTCGCTGTCTTACCGACACCAGGCACACCGTGAAGGAGAACAACAAGTCCTCGACCCTTACCCTGGATCAGATCCTGGCCAGTACCCTCAACGGGGACTTCTGCATAGCGACGCTCGAGTCCCTTTTTCTGGAAGTGCGAAACCACAAGACCACGCACGATGTCCTTGTAGTCCTTCTGGATGCTCAGACTCTCGAAAACGCCCTGGTCGCGGCGGATTGGCTGCAGAAAGTTGATGTTGACGGGAACAAATCTACGTTCGCGCAGAACATAGGCAAACATGCGCTTGGGCAGGAGAATGAGATCCTCCTCGCGCAGCTCCAGAGCCGAGGGATCCTTCTCATACCGACGGGTTCCCCGGACTCTCTGGCGCAGGAACTTGTCCACATTGAGTCCCTCACGACGTTGGTAGGTCTCGACACCATCCTTGGTCTGGACAAGCTCACTGACTGTGTAGGCGAGCTTGCCACGCGCTCCCTCATACCATTGCTGGATTGGCATCTCGTCCTCCTCTGCGTCACAGAGAATTGGCTTGGTCAATGCCGGGGTGTGAAATCTAGGACGCCAGTCGGGATTCTTGTGGTAGGCCTCCATCATGTCGACGATAACGTCACTCTCTACAAACTCTGGGTGGCGCATCTCGGCGTTGTTCTCATCTCTGAGGATCTCATCTTCCACTTCCTCGGTATCGAAAGGTGGGTTGCGAGTCAGGGTCCAAGCTGAGTACGACTGGTGGCGATTGCTTGCCTCAAGGTATGCCTGGAAGCTTCGTCCTTGACTCTTCAGAGTATCCAGGGCGTTCTGGCGATCGTCCCAGAAACGAATTGGGAATACCTCCAGGCTGTCAATGGCACGCTCTCCCGGGAAATTCTCAATCTCAAACTTGTGCCGCACAGCACCAAAGGCGGTACCATCGTGATCAATGTAGTAGGCATAGATCTTGAATCCCTCGTTCCTCGACTCTCCAAACTCATCGGCATAGAACTCGCCTCCCGCTTTGGGATATGAGATGTCTGCATCTGGTGACTCTACACGGTAGATGCGCCAGACTTCGTGATATCGACCACCAGTCTCGCCAGCGGACGGAAAGTAGATCAGGTCGCCGACCCGGTACAGAGCCCAAAGGTCATCATATTTGACAGTGGTGGCCGAGTTCCCATCAAACTGCTGATAGAGAGGCATGATCTCCTCGTCTACAAAGTTGACATAGCAGCGCATGTCGCGGAGGGCCTCGGTGCTGTCCATGAACAAGTCGATGTCCTCGGCATTGGAGTCGACCGATGCCAGTGAGATGTCGTCAGGGAAATCTTCACCTTCCTCATTCTTCTGAGCGCCATCACTGTTCTCACCAGATGTGGTAGAGCTACCAGGCTTCTCAACAACATCAACGTCGTCAAAAGTATCGACATCTCTACCAGAGACATCATCCAGGTCTTCAACATCGCCCCACTTCTCCTCCAAAGAGGCCAAGATGGCCTTCATCTTTGGTTGGAAGTAGACCAGAGACCTGAATGGTCGCAAGAACGTCCGCGGAGACGATCTCTTGTATGTCTCATTGAATAGAGCGGTAAGGTGACCGAGGACAGGCTGAGATTGGACGCGAACACGCTGGATCTGTCCTCCAGGAAGCTGAGCCACATCAGCTCTCTTTTCCTTCCTGGCTCTATCGTCCCGTCTCGCCCGGTCCTGAGCGGATGAGCTGTTCTGAGGGCCCTCAGGCTTGCTGGCACCCCATTCTTTCATCCAGCTCTCACGCATACGGGCAAAATCTTCCTTGCGTCGAAGTCCTTGCTCCTGTCTGATCTGAGACTGGAGGTTGGTGTTTCCCACCAAGACCTCAATGGCATACTCTGGCTGGTCGACATCTTGGAAATGGTTCTTAAAGTCCTCCCAGTTGACCTTGCGGACTGCTGGGATCTTGGGTCGCCATTTGGCATCAACACGGAGCTGGTCTGCCACGATCCGCTCGTGACGCTCGGCCTTCTTCTGAGCCTTCATATATTCTTCGTCATAGTGACGGGCGCCTCCGTACCGGCTGGCATTGTTGAGCTGCTTGCGTGGGGCGCGGCCGCCACCACGAGCAGTTTGTCTTGTGCGAGCCATGATGATATCAACCCAATGAGGCTATTTTGAACTTGAAAAGGTGAAGGGACAAGAAGAAATAGGGTGTGTTGGTGCAAAGTTGCTTCTCGTTGATCGATGGCAGAGAAGGGAAATGATCGATGATGTTGGCTTGCTGAAAATCGGAATTCTGACTTGGGCATCTCTGATCCTATATGTACTCAACATTTGTAAGCTCAAGCACAGGCAGCAATGCCTCTCCAGTATCTCCATTCATGATGCAGGCAGCCGGAGCCGCCAGCGAGTCCTGGAGTACGGCGTCGCTAGCGGCCGTGTTGCAGGCTGCCCGGTGAGTCATTGTGAGTGCCGGCTCCGTGAACTATTACAACGCTGAGGCTATCCTGTATAGGCCATCCAATGGACACTCTGAGCAGCTGGGGCTACCCATGCTGCAGTGTCACGGCATTGATCGTACCATGGGCAGGATACTGCCTAGAGGGATCTTCATGTCGAAGGCGAGAAGATTGCTCTCTGTACTCTCATAGGTCAAGACAAAGTGTGATGTGTTGCTAGACGAAAAGTGCACCGCATCAAGCGTTGATGGTGCCTGGTATTTTGTGGACTAGGCGGAGTGCATCTGGGTTGTTGAGGCTGAGCTGAAGACCTAGGACAACACAGCAAGAGCTTGGGGATTCTTGCATAGCACAGGCCCCTAGACTCCAGCTAGTCCAGGCAGCCAACCCCACATTCTAGCTCCAAAGGTTTCAAGGTCAAACCTTCGACACTTGACAACAAGTTTACCTGTATATTGCATACGATTGAAGTCGGATGGAAGTGAGATTGGAATAATTGCATGTTTTCGCTAGAGAGGGTCTTCCTCTTTGACTCAACTCGAGGAATGCTCCGCTAATCAGCATCAAGCAAGTACTGTAGTAGTTCTAGGCTTGGTTCTAATCATTCAAATACCTAACCTAAGTGTGTAAGGTAAAAGTTCTCCCTTGCCGCCCTTCTACGGCAGATGATATTTACACTCTGGTATGCCAGTACGTTGTTTTGGTCAGTGATTTGTTATATAAAACCCGCACTGCACCATTTCTGGACGAATCTCATTGAGCATATTTCATTCCATGCGTGTGTGTGTGTGTGTGAACAGATTCTTTGGCTCTCTAGAGACAAGAACTGTAAAGTTCGGCTTGACGCTCTAAATGCCTGCGCTACGGAGGTGCCTCACAGTTTTACTAGCTGTGGAGAGAGTGATGCTTGACTGTGAGTTGTCAAGCGAGCTGGCTTGCGGAGTTAGCGGCGGCCGCATCTTACATTACTTACAAGGTCATGTATGTACATAGGTGTGTCCAACGCAGAAAGCACCAAGCCCAAGCCTACCTAAAGGACTCCCTCCATTTTTTGAACCACGGCCAGGGGAAAGCACTGGCGACGCAATAGAATATATCATATTGGGTTAGATAACTATACTTGAGACGTCCTCCAGACTTTGATGTTCACCTAGTGCGCGTGAGTGTTCTGTCCCATTTGATCCCACCCGAAACAGTCGTTGTGCACGGGTCTGGGCTTTGTTCATAATGGAGCATACTGAAAAAGGGAGGGAGAGGCATTCTTCGAACCGCTGCCGGAGGTAATGAACTTTTGAGTGGCTTTATTCGCGGTATACTGCACATCTGTAGAGGGGATTGGAGTAGGGTCTCATATCAACCTAGTGGTTCCTGATATTCAGTGCGTAATAAAACAAAAAAGAGCACCAGAAGCTTCCTCCGCTTGCATATTGATGTGCTAAACTATCGTTCCTCGGAGAGCGCGTTCACAGTAAAACGCTTTCACTGATGCAAACCCAGTATGTACGTTCAATGCTCTCTACCATTATTGATGGCACCTAGGAGTACCTCTCATTGTCGTCTACTTCATAAATGCAGAAGATATCACTCGGGTAATGCTTGTCAACCCGAACCAGACCTCTAAAGACAAAGCTGCCTGGCAGGGAAACCCCACTCTCTTCTTTTGCCACTGAAAAGAATCCGATGCGCCTAAACAAAAGATGAATCGATGGGAGGGAGGCGAGATTTCTGCGCTATCGCATTCAAAATAGGATCAAAAAGCGTCATCATCGCATCGTAAGTTGAGGTAAAAAGTATAGGAACGCAAATAGACTTGCTATATATGACCAAACAGGGGATACTGGTGATGATCACAATACGGCTTGCATACTTGACAGAAAAGGTGTAGTGAATTGAAGATGCTAAGAACAGATCTGTGTACCCAAAAACTGCCATTTACCTGCTTATATCTTCCTTACCAGATAAAGCCCGCCATGCCGGCAGCCGCCCTTTCTGATTCAGATATTCCTTTACTGCCTTTGCATGGGGGCGCAGGCAACTAGTGCCTTGTTGCCCACTGTTAGAATAGCTGTTGCAGCGCGACTTGCTATAGTAGAATAGCTGTTGTAGTATGGTTAACGCAAAGAGACTTGCTATAATAGAACAGCTGTTGCAGCGCGTTTGGTCGAGCTAGGATGGCGAGATGATGGTAGAGCCTCCCAGTCGTTGGTGATTTATCTGATGCCTTCGAGTTAGGATCCGCTTTTACGGAGAGCGACAACCCTCAGTTATACAGTGGCGCGATGCAGGCACCCATGATGCGACACGCCCACCAGAAGAACGTTGCGCCCGCAATACATGGCACAAGTAAGGCCATAAATGATTTTGCAGGGTCAAGTGGGCTCATTGTACTAGACAGATGGCAGTCTAAGCCCAGGACTACAATGGCTGTTCCGAGGGCGAGTCTGGTACATCATCAGATCGAGTGAATTCGATCGTCTGGATTTGATAACTTACAGCTGTCGCCGTTTGATGTCCATCCTCCTGGTGTCGCAGAAAGTCCATGCTACTGTGAAGCCAATGGCGCTCAAACCAGCACTGAAATTTTATCAGTCAGTACTTCCTACTTCGATAACAAATCCAACGATGGTAAACTGGGGAGTCATTTCTCACCTTGTCGCCGAGTCCAACCTATGTTCAACAAATGCTTTGTAACCATAGGCCAGGTGGGAAAGGAACGCAGCCACTGAAAACCAGATCCCGTAATTCTTGGTGCCGGCGGGACGTCTTCTTTCAAATCCAAAAGCCAAGCCTATCCATGTTAAGCTGGACAACCACATGGCAAGATGCCACTGCCACTCCAGACTGGGAGTAACACTGTTCTGGCCCGCGTCAGGAAAAATCTCCGTCTTGAAGCCAGTCGGTGAAGCGGCCACTCCGCTTGTGAGCAGTATCATTCGTTGCAAGGGTGAGCCGGGCCAAAGGCAATTGTTCAAAACACGCATTCGAGACTGTAAAGAGTCCAACAAGGCTGTGAATGCTTGCGCGTACGCCAACAGGGAATGCTTGATGGTTCGCCCGTAACGACCAGTGAGTGATAGTTGTAAAGACCTCACAACTTTTTGCGAATATACTTGAGCTGTCTCGAACCAATCAGGCTGTGGTAATGGAGGATGGTGGTCATATGCAGGCCACTTAGTGCTGGGAGAGCTGATGAGATCGGGGATCACTAATTGCATCCTTGGTCGGATGTATTCTTCATCGTCGCCTGTACTTGGTCGGAAATATTCTTCGTCGTCGTCTCTCTTGTCGTTTCGAAAAAAATCAGTGGGGTAGTATTTGTCAACCCAGAGCAACCCCTTCATGGCAAAATCTTCCGGGAGTGGTCGTGGAATCTCATTATCCGGTTGGGGAAACTCGCTGCTTTTTCGATCAGACAAGAGGGAAAGTTGGTCCTTGAAAACGTGAACTGTGTGGAAGTAAGGGAGGATATTTGGGTCAGCGAGTCGCTGGAACACGACTTCCTGCGGAGCCAGGTATAGCGCCCGCTTAAAAGCCTCTGGAATCTCGGAGGGCTCTTCCTTGCTGACATCGGCAGCATCGTCTGTCTTTGGTGGGCGAATAGTCTGGAATACGAAATTATCATCCTTTCCATACGATAATAATGGAAAACAATTCGTGATCCCGATGTAATACCCGGCCTCCATCCAACGCCTAGTGCCTTTGCCAATATGATTATCCAAATCTAGCAAAAAGTCGTTTATTGCCGGGTTTTCTGGATTTTTGCCATTTAGAAGGATTCCATGCGTTTTGACAAAAGATGAATCGATGGGAGGGAGGCCAGACTTTTGCGCTGTCGTATTTAAGATGGAATCGAAGAGCGTCATAATTGAGTCGCGAGCCGAGGTAAAAGGCGTGGGAACGCAAAGAGATTTGCTATAGTAGAATAGCTGTTGTAGTGCGTTTGGTCGAGCTAGCATGGCGAGATGATGGTAAAGCCTCCCCGTCGGAGGAGATTTATCCGACGCCTTCGAGTACCAGTGCCGCGACACTGACGTCCAGACCTCTCTGTCACGAATATCATTATCTTCATCTTCGATTGCCATTCTGTATCTTCCCAAATCACCCAGGCACTCTATCCACGTATCTTCGAACGCGGGCACAGTCTCATATAACAGGGCCATCATCGAGTAGGCCAGATAGATGAACGTGAGTATATGCTCCAGAGAAGCAGGAAGACGGTGCCTTAGCAACTCAAGGAATGAATGTATGCCATGGCGCCACATACGGGCTGGCAAAGCGTATTTTGATGCCAGTCTCCGTAAGGCGAGATTTGTGGACGGATGCTGCGAGGCGAGAAAGAAGTCATGATGTTCATGAAGAAGTGTGCGGTGCAGTGCAATTAAGGCTTGCCATTGCTCATAGTTCAACTTCCCTCCATTCTGTGAACTCGCAGCGTTATCAACCTCTATGCACTTGCTTTCAACCATAACCAACCCAGCATAGATACCCTTGACCTCGGCTACCAGTTGTTCTTGACTGATGGGCCTGGTTTCGGGTTGCTTGATGAGCGGCGCTATATGTTCGTCCTCCAGAGGGTCTTCTTCGGTTGAAGCTACCTGAGACTGATTTGCGTCTCCTGGGCTAGTGTGCTGCTGAGCCCGTGTTCTGGCAGTCTTGAGCTCATTGGAGTCTGGCGAAGTTTCATAGTGATTCTTGACGGGATAAACCGTCGCTTGTTGTCGCCAGCCGGAATCGTCATCGGCTCGTTTGTATTCTCCTTCGTTTCCGTTTGTCGCTCTCCCTTCATGGACGATATTCATTTGATCATCTTCCCCCGCCAACCAGTCTTCTTGGGAGATAGAGTCTTGACGAATGTGGCAGACTTCATCTACAAATTGGGCACCGCAATGTTGGAGTAGATGAGGTTCGGATTGGGTAGAATCCCGCTCGAGGTCGGTCTCTAAGGCTTCCATCTTCACTGAAACGGCATAATCGCCGCTCCTTCAGTGGCGAGAGGCTATCAACAACGGAGGCTTGCTGACGTGGAGGGAACTGCTACCATTGAGGGGGAGATGAAATAAAGAGTCAAACAGATACAAAGTGTTTCAAGAATCCGAGGAACAAAAAAAAGAACGTTCTTGGAGGATATCGATGCTAAGTCTGAGAGGGTTGGGCGGTGATGGTCTCTGAAGAACCAAGATCGTTGCGGAAGGAGGGCACAATGTAGCTCAATACTCTGCCAATGTGGGAAACGAAGCAGGTCACGCAGCTCAAGGCCATTGTGTGCGACTTAGTACGTAGGACTTTGGGCGTCAACAACTCAGCCTCATTGGGCTGCCTCCAAACCCCGCATCAGCCCTCTCTGACTGGTTACGCACAGGTTCTTTTGCTGTTTCCATGGTATCGATCTGTTTCTGGGCTGCTGGACATTTCATTTACATCCATCATCTACTGATCCGCCATTGTACCTTATTCCAAAGCTCCCTTTATCGGAACTGTTGTGGTAATCCAAGGGGAAAAGGGACGTCGTCTACAGAATGAATATCGGTCATGACCTCTCTAGCTCGAACACGTCGACGAGACACGAAAATCCATCTCACCAATCCGACGCGCCATTGGTATTAAATCCGGACGTAAAGGTTGAACGCTCCCAATCTTCCAAACCGGCGTCCCCTTGGAGATGCTCGATCTCTAGTCGCGCGCCACGAAGATCATCTGGGTCAAGGACAAGACACGATACGAAAACATTAAACTCACAAATGGACAACGACGTGCATCCGATCGTCCTGCTTCTCAGCGCTGCAACCTCCATCACAACATCCATACTCGTTGGGCCGTCCTTCTTCGCGTGCCAGGAGAACAGAAGAACAACGTGGATAAATATTTTAGAGCCCGTGACTGGGTCAGAATTTTGTGTATGTCCAAGAAACCAGTATTGGCGTTGAGAGTCGCAAAAGCTTACAATGTCCAGTCATTATTACCGAGATGGGCTTTCAAGTCCGAGTCTATACCCTCACCAACGATCGTTCTTATTATCGTGCAGGCCTATGCCCTTTCGACGGTAGCGTTTTATCGATGTCGACCACAAGACCAATGGAAGATGACAATCATGCTGCTGGCGGCGCTTTTGGGAATCACTCTCGACCCACCTCGCGTATGGAATGCGACAGCAATATTAGAACATATCGCGACAGTAACACCTCGAGTGATTTCATTTGGACTACTTTTAAGTGCCTTCGTGCACTCGAGGGCACACAAGCAGCAGCGCAGCAGGAGTTGCAGGCACTCGGACAATTCAATCACAGAAACTGATTTCGTACTACTTGACGAAGTAGGCATGAAACCGGAGAAGGCGACATCTATGTAGTAGAACGGACCAGTACCTACGTAAGGCAATACTGTCCAGCGGATTCAAAATGACACATCATCATGGTTGGATCAAGTCGGTACGAGACTGAGGAAACATGAGTACAATAAGGGCATGCTTGGACCAAAAGACCATCGAGGACCAAGGATATCAACAACCAACAAGCAGAAAGATATGGGAAACAAGGGTACTCCTATAGACTCTTACATACCAATTCCATATATGACTCTGCTAATAAATATTGTCCCTTTTCCAACCGTAATGGGGTTCTCGCTGTCCTCTGATGCGCTGTCTTAGTCGAAACACCTCCAAAGACCGATTAGCTGCGACAGGCGGGTTCAAGGGCACCAGTCGTGGATCGAGTAGTATGTTAGTCGAAACGTAATGTCGCTCAGATTTGGCATCTGCTTGTTTGACAAAGGGTTAGGGTCTCATACCAGCTCAAAAGGAAGACGACGATTATAGGGCCCAGGCCTGGAAAAAGATAAGTTAGTGGCGACGGTCCAGGGGTGCGGTGCTCAGTATAATCATTTTCTTGGGGCTTGGCTAGACCTCTCATTCAAGGAGCCTAAGACGGACAGCAAAAGTTCAATTCGGCAGATACTTCAGCAACGACGACATGCGCGACAAAAGAGGAAGAAGAAACAGACTTCGCGATATCATTCATCTAGTACCACTGTTATGTCGGCGAAAGTCTATATACAACCGACCTAGCCCTTTTGTGTAAATTGGTAAAATGTTAGTAGATCATCTCAGCGGCCATCTTGATGTTCTCGGCGCCTCTTAGCATCGGCGGTACTCCGACGGAGTTATCATGCTCCGCTATTGCGCAATGCCAATACTACACGTTCGCGGGGTCACAAGATTGCACTGGTGCATACTGCCCGTCTTTCCATGTCAGTAAAAACTAAACCTCAGAGGTCATTTCACCAGTGTTCCGATGCATCTAATTGGGTCTATCTTTATTGTCTTATTGTTTACTCTCGCTGCTGTCATGGCACTACCGGTCGCTAACAATGAGACGTATGTCGGCCCCGAAAACGGCAACCTCGTTATCGTGGGCGGAAACCTCCAGTCCGACACGATATGGCAAAAAATCATTGAACTTGCTGGAGGACCAAATGCACCAATTGTCATCATACCAACGGCCGGTGGTGAGCCGACTTACAACGAGTCTGTACCCAGCGCAATCTCCCTGCGCAAGAACGGTTCGCACAATGTCACAGTATTGCACACCTATGACCCGGCGGTTGCAGATACTGATAATTTTGTCGCCCCGCTCCTGGAAGCCAAGGGTGTGTACTTTGACGGCGGGCGGCAGTGGCGCCTTGTGGATGCATATGCTGGGACAAAGGCGGAGCGCGCATTCCAGGCGGTACTGGATCGTGGTGGGGTCATTGCCGGCTCGTCTGCTGGCGCAAGCATCCAAGCATCATTTCTTGCACGCGGGGACACAGAAAACAACCAAATCATGATCGGAGACCATACTGTTGGCTTCGGGTATCTCAAAAATGCGGCAATCGATCAGCACGTTATGGTGAGGAATCGGCAGTTCGATATGTTTGACATTCTCAAAGTGCATCCCGAACTACTGGGTATAGCTATTGATGAAAACACGGCGCTTCTGATCCACAAGAATGAGGCGACCGTGCTCGAGGGAACATATGTACTGATCTATGACCGTGGTTTCTGGTCGAGAGAAGAGCTGAGCGAGCTCAAACATATTCCGCCGCCAGAGAATCGGTTTTACTTCCTTCGGCCAGGTGATGGGTACGACCTAGCAGAGAGAAAGGTAATTGAAAAGGGCACGATAGAGCTGTGAGATGAGGAGCAAAGAAGATATCAGCTTCACTTCGGCGTGGAGCAGATTATGTCCTGCTTGCAGTTTGACCAGTAGCATGTTGCTGAGAAGGAAACTCAATGGCAAACAGCTAGAGGCATATATTGCAAATAGAAATAAAACCATCATACCGCTGGAGGGATTCAGTCCCCACTGAATACATCTCGGAGTAGACTCGCGTCATGTTCTGAGTAGCGCTCTAGTTAAGGCGACATCTAAGCTGATTATAAGCAGCACTAACTGTATAAGGTACCTCTGAAGACATTAACTAAAAACGGTGAGGGCCTTGCTGTATAGGCTCAAGGAGCAAACTAGGATCTAGAAGAAGTTCGTTGAAGTTCTCAGCCATAAGAATCGCGAAAGGCCGAGACCTCTGTGCCAGAGCACCCCCAAGAGCAGAGACCAAGACTCTCATCCAGGGATAGACAGTACACCGGTTCCGAACGACCATAAATCTGGCAGCATACATCAGAAATGCCCATTTATTTTCTACTCGTACAAGCGCCGTGACAACATCACCTTGGTCTCCATACTTGTCGAGCAAGAGATTAATATTGTCTTTTCGCCCAAGTCGCGACATGGTATTGAGTACATTTGCTGGTACTTGAATCCTGTCGCCACATCTGTCAAAGACCAGCCCGAGCGCTGTAGAGTCTACAGAGCAATAGAAACTGGTGTCCACAACGTCATTGATCTCAATATGGTCGCCGTAAGTATCAAGTATGACCTAGAACATATTTGACCCTCGTGTGAGGGCGTTCCGGGACATCCTATTGGTGAACGTAATCTGGTCGCCGTATTGATTGAGTACGACCTTGAGGATATGGGGCGACAATTGATCAATGGCCATATATACCATGTCATTTGTGCCTGTAATCTGGTCGCCGTACCGATCGAGTATGACCTGGAGGATACGGCGTGACCCTCGAGCAATGGCCCTGTAGACCATGTCATCTGTGCCCGTAACCTGGCCGCCGTACCGATCGAGCATAAACTCGAGCATTTTTGATCCGCGGTCAATCAATCTACACAACATCTCATGTGTAAAAATAATCTGATCGCCGTATTGATCAACGACGAATTCTAGCATATGTGACCCTGAATCTACGGCTTTGTAGACCATTTCATCCGCAAAAGCGATTCGGTTGCCGTGCCCGTCAAACAAGAACCGAAAAGTGCTTAATCCTTGTTCCATAGCCGACTGGATCACTCTTTGAGTGATAATAGATCGCTCTCCACATGCTTGTTGCATTAATTTCAACATTCCTGGGCCGAACCTCATCGCTGCCAGGGTCGCTTCGTCGCCAATCTCCAATTGACTGGGATATAAGTCGAATAATAGCTGCACGGTCATTTGGCCTCTTTCGATGGCATCTACTACCAAGATGTCGGTTATTTTAACCTGGCCGTTGTAGTTATCAAGAAGTATATCAAGTATGCTTCCTCCGTTTCGAGTAGCTTCGTCGCTCAAATCGCGAGTGAGCACGACCTTTTTGCCATATTTCATGAGGAATCGTCCAAAAATGACAGGCCCCTTCTTGGCTGCCTCCATGGCGAGAACTTCAGTTATTTCGATATCGTCACGATCTTGCTCCAACATCATGGGTACCAGATCTACTTCGCTGTCTCGCAAAATGTCTAAAACGTCTTGCGTTGCTTTTGGTCCTTTGTTTCGTCTAAGGTAAGCCGCGAGAGATTCTGTAAATTCAGGTACATCCCCACTAGACGATTCGGCCGAGATTACTTGGATGATGTTGGAATCATGCATCAATTGCTCCTGCACGGGCGATCTGATCAACCAAAGGTAATTAACCGATACCTCCGATAGGAACACCTGCTTGTTGTGTCTGTGCTTGAACTGTTCTGATACTTCCAGCTGCGTTCCACGGTAACGGAATTGGTCCAAGTCCATAGACAAGAGACTCGGAACTAGTTTCTGTAGTTCCGCAATGTTCGTATATATCAATGATCTGGGTGCGATATGATCTCTGCACATGTACGCCATCAAATCATTACTAACAGCTTCTTCAGTTTTGGTGTAGTCCGATCTGAAGGGTTTGTCGGAAGAGATATCCAAGAGCGCAAAGACGCGATCCTTGGACTCAGTGGCTTGGCTCTCCCGAAACTTCCATAGGAGTGTTGACAAGTTTGGTTTCTGATTCCACCAAGAGGACCTTCTTGAAGGCCCAGGCATGACATCAATAATAGCTTGACATTGGGTACTAGGCTCAACTTCGAGCATAGTCGGGGCAAGGGCGAACGTTCTTGCGTTGATCCACCCTGCAGTGCAGCCCAGAGAAGCCCTTCGGGCATTGAACACCTCTTGTATCACCCAAACTCGACCGAACCATTCGTTGTTGACTAATGATTCGAGTCTTGATCGTTGACTGCTTATTGATGGATTTCCATTTTCCAGTGAGCCTTGTATGTTGCTCCAAATGACCTGAAATTGGGGATCTCCATCAGGCCATCTTTTCCAAGCATCAACTGGGACGCATCTCTCGAACCTCTGGAGCGCCAATAACAGAGTGTGAACATCGTAGTCCACATGTCCGAGCCAAAAGAGGACCTGGTCAGCGCGCCGGTACACGTCACCCATGTGATCAACTTGGTGTCCTCGTTCTCGAATGTTACCTTGATCGATACAAATTGCATCGATCCACAATATACGATCCTTGTCAGGGAATCGCAGGTGCGTGAGGGCCAGATATAGGTTAGATGTGATTGCAAGTGCCCTACCATTTACTCGAATTGTCTCAGTTAAGCAATCACTACCCCAGCAGTATGATAGCGCTTCATATGGTATAAGATTCTCGTCGTCCAAGTAAGCTTGGAAGAGATGACATTTGAGTTGACCTTTGCCCCCTTGCAGCATCAATAGTCGAAACCCTGGTTGGCCCAGGTCAAAAGGTTCGTAACGGAACTGAAGCTCTACTGGAGGTTCCAGCGCAAGCTTAGAGTGATCGATCCGATTTACCAAGTAAATCAAGTACGAGATGATAGCTTTGCAAGTCTCCGTGTGAGCACCCTGGCCCGGCACATCGTCAAAATGTTTGGCAACACCAGCGATAACCAAGAATGGATCATAATCCAGAGTCGCCCCGGCTGTTTCAAAACAAAGGATGTTGTTTCTGGCTGTAAAGTTCGCGAGAAGTTCGAAGTCCTCGATAGGACGAGTTGAGCTTGCAATGACGCCTAGTAACGCCTTGGGCTGATCCTGGTGGAGGGTCACTAGCTGAGGCTTATCATCCTTCCAGATATCGCTTTGCGCTTCGGAAGAATGCTTGTGATTGTAAAGACATCTTTTCCAGTCTTCGAGGCCTTGAGGGCTTCTAGCATGTCTGATAGCGTCCGCCACGGAAGGTGATACATTTCGTGATTCACCAGTAATGACGAGACGCTTTCCATCTGTTGTCTCCTCGACATTGAGGTGAATGACACCCCGCTGCATGAGTGGCAATATCCCGCCAACAACAATGTCGCCTATGCGTGCAATTCCTAGCCGAGGCGCGATAGCATTGCTGCTGACCAAGAAACCAGCCCGGATAGCAGGGGCATGTTGCAAGAGATCTTGGATGATGCAATTGATGCTTAGAGTATCGGTATCTGTAGCCGGGTTTGCCAATACCACGTTGTGTGTTCCGATCTTGCCAAAGGTGTACGTGACATGGCAAGTGGAGGAATATTGGTTGACGATATCTTCGAAGTAGTGTCGAGCTATCGCTTGTAGTTTGGAGAAAGGAAGTACCCAGGCGATGAGGTAGTCTCCCATGTTAGGAAACTTGTCGATCGCCAGCGTTGTTCTCTATGCATATATGAACAGACGCCTTCCTCAATTCATGTGACGGCGTCCCACTCTTCTTTCCAAGGACTAATATCCAGTCGCAGGCAGAATGATTACATCCTCGTTGGATCGCGGGAAAAGAACACATCTAGTCTGAGTGGGGGACGGAGACTGGAGGTACGTCCACGGGCGAGATAGGCATCCCCTAGGTACCGAGGGAGACACCGAAAACGCCTTAAAATGGGCGCAGGTGGTAAGTTTTTGTTATGATCCAAGTCAGCAGCGCCCTTGCGCTACACGTGCCACCTTCATCAGCCCGCTGTGCATTGCGGTGTGTTCGTTTGGGCGAAGCCAGCCCCTTTGCGGTCCAGATGCACGCTTGGAACTACTACGGCAAAGATTAAGACTGTGGTGGCGCGCGGCTGGGCATTGCACAGCCTTGATCGGGATCAGTCTCAAAGCATCTGGAACATAATTTATGTACACGATGTCAATCACATGACTTTAGTGCCAAACAGAAAGCCTTATTTTTTCCACCAGACTGGCTATAATCTAAATGAAAAATGAACACGAATAATACTGCAGGCCGACAAACCGAAAATCTCCACTAGAAAACAGTACGCACTGCATTAAGTAGAGACTTACTACCAACACTCGGGTTATAATCATGCCAAGCTCGGGGTAACAAAATCCTTTCTACTGATTTTGAGTGGAACCTTTTGCCCCTCAGTGATAGTCCATAGTACTATAATAACGCACCGGCAATGTCGTCTCCAATATTATTGCTTGAGAAATTGGGGTATAACACGGAAATGGAGTGCGTCACCTCCGCATACATGTAGGCGCACCGAGTTTGGACATCCGCTCACGATGAGGGGAAGCAAAGAGACGGCGTCTCGAGGTGAATGTAGTTTCGGGTTTCAAAGTCCGTAGTCAATACAAACATCATCAAGCTCTCCTCATCGCCACGCTCATTGTGCTTGATTCCTATGTAAACATTGGAAAAGATTGAATCAGTGTATCAAACGTCAAAATGGACAAAGAGAAAGTCGAACAGATCGAGAAACAGTCAGGGGAGGTCAGTCATTTGTTCGAGTTGTATGATTGTTTGCTGACGCATCGGATACTCTAGGTCATCGTCGCTGGACCGGAAACCATCACTACCGATGTCTATGATGAGACTATGAACAGAAACTTGAACCGCATCTTGGACTGGCGGGTTCTTCCAGTCTGCTGCTGGCTCTATCTCCTCAACTTCCTCGACCGTGGCAATATCGGCAATGCCAAAGTTCTCAATGCAGAGACTCATGACGACTTGCTCAGCCAGACTGGCATGACGGCTTCTGGCTATGCCGTGACGGTGTCCCTCTTCTCGGTCGCGTATGCTGTCTTCGAAGTACCATCCAACTGGATCAGTAAGTGCACGCGGCTTGGAACCACAAATTCTGGAGCATCTGCATCTGAAGAGCGAACACTGACATTTGAACCAATAGTGAAGCACTATGTTCGGCCGTCGCTATGGCTCGCCATTCTCTTAGGCTGCTGGGGCGCTCTGACGATTGGCTTTGGTGAGCATCAGTCAAACATTTGAGTAGTCACGATAAAGTAGAGCTAATACATCGTTGGATAAGCTGGAGTGCATAACTATGCCACAGTCCTTGTACTGAGACTCTTGATTGGCGTTGTAAGTACAGACCGAAAGATGTGTTGCAACGGAAACTAATTTAGACTATTTAGTTCGAGGCAGGCTTCTTTCCCGGCATTGTATACTTCATCACTATATGGTATCGCCACAACGAGAGATCCATCCGCATAGCCTATGTCATTGCATTTTGTAATCTAGCTGGTGCGTTTGGCGGTGCGATTGCCTATGGCATCGGCCACATCAATGGCGCTGCTGGCCTTCAGGGTTTCCGCTGGTTGTTCATCATCGAAGGCATCATTACCATGCTGAGCGTTCTACCCACGGTTTGGATATTACCCGACTATCCTTCGCGGGCCCATTTTCTTAACGAGGATCAAAAGAGACTGGCAATTGATAGGCTCAAAGATATGGGCGGAGGCTACAACAGGGATCACGCAACGAAGGAGGAAATTCTTCAGACATTTTTCAAGCCGAGAATGCTGGCGCACTATGCAGCCTATGTAAGACATTCTGCACTTACTTCCAGACTATGGTTGCTAATCAATTCCACGTTGCATGGGCACAGATTGCCAATGTTGTTTTGCAGGGATCATTCACTTTCTACTCGCCGACCATCGTGACCGGGCTTGGCTATGCCTCTATTCAGGCGCAACTTATGACTGTCCCACCCTGGGTCGTGGGATTCGTCGTGGCTATTCTACTGTCGTACTCGGCAGATCACTTCAATGCTCGAGGTTGGCACATTGCGGGAGCCTCCATCGCTGGCGGCGTCGGATGGGTGACGGCGGGATCTCTGCCACACGATGCATACACGGCGCGATACGGTTGTTTGTGCCTTGCCGCGGCTGGGGCGTTCCCGTGCGCACCAGCCATGACGAACTGGGTCACTTGCAACACACCGAGCTTACTGACGTGAGTGATTCTTTGAGGAGATATATCATTGAACACGGACAATGACTTACATCTTTCTGTGCCTATGCAGGATCCCCTTTGCCATCGCCCTGCACAATTCGTGCGCAGGTATTGGTCAGATTATCGCTCAGTGGATATGGAAAACCAACGAGGCAGCAGACGGCTATCCGACAGGAAACTACGTCTGTGCTGGGTGCAGCTTCTTTGTTGCGATCATGGCAGTGGGCCTGAGATTCTGGTATGGTCACATGAATCGACATGGAACGTTGGATGCTCGAGGAGAGAAGAGATCTTGGTCGTACTGAGGAAAAATGGGTGTACAATAGAGTAAGACGATGATGTATATCTAAGTGGCTAAGGAGCTTGTGACCAGAGGAAGAGGGCCAGAATGGATAAGACATTGATTGATTATCGGATCGCACAGCTCCGACTAGGGTTGGACTTTCTGGCGCTCAAGAAATGTCGCCTCTGCTCCATAGTTGAGTAACTTTTTAGCAAGGACTGTATCGACAGATGGTGGTGGTAGAAAGCCGTAGCGACCCCAGAAAGGCACAGTGCCGTAGACTGATATGAGGCATGCGCTTGGGAAGCGCTCAGCAATAGCGAGGAGTTTCTCGATAGCTTGCGCCGCCAGTCCTTGTCCACGGGAGGCAGGTAGCACACAGACGTCGTGAAGATAGTACTGATCAGCGTCTGGGGCTATATTTTGCAGCAGGCCGTCTAGTTCTGGTGGCTGACGGTAGCGGATAGGGTGCGAAATGGCATATCCATTGAGCTCGCCGGCCTCGTTCACCAATGCCAAACACCCCTCAGGAAAAAGTCTTACTCGCTCGGCAAAGACGTCTCTGCTTTCGGGCAATGCCGCGTGAATGACTGACATAACGCGAACAACGGCGTCGATGTCGCTACTTGTGAGCTGTCGCCAGGTAGCCATTATGCCCCTGCTGTCGTGGTTTCCGTCGCGCAAGAACAGTCACCAGTCGCCACGACGACCGTCTCCGTTGTTGGAGTGGGAGCCGAAAAATGATCGGGAGGAGCCTGAAATAATGATACTTGACGTGATAAGCTGTGGAGTGGAAGTAAAAGTTTCAGTAATGCGACCGTTTGGCGGAGGCGTCCACCACGCTAATGAGTGCTAGAACGTGCCCTTGTGGTGTAAACGGATAGACCCGGAGAGGCATTTCCAGTGGGCCTTCCCCAGTGATTCACGCTGAAATGGAGTAACCCGGGCCTTGGGGCTGCGAAACCAACCATCGCCAGCGACCTGGAGGCTGTCGTTGTGAGGCAGAGGGAAATCTCCAAGTTTCGAGGTTCTGACAACATGCACCGTACGGCGCAGACAGATGATTACATGGAAGGTGATAAAAGTATCGTTAGGCAATATGTGCATGGTTGCTAGCCACACAAAGTACATCTGTAGGGGTTTCGTGGTAGCGAGAGCGCTAAAACCAAACCGTGTTCATCTACTACAGGTGCTGTATAGTTGGGATCGCAGTGGTCCAACAACCTAAATTGCCAGTACCGATCTGTTAAAACCCATAAGCTAGGATACATACCTAGGTAAGCACCTACCTAGGTCCGAAAACGAACGAATACGAGATGTCTGATATACATTGCACAGTCACAGTGGACTCCACGAGTCAACCATATAAAGTTTCTTTTTTTTTCTCCGCTTAGGCTCATTATCCATTCGTGCACCACAACCGGTGTAGACAGATTTTTACACATCATTGAGAAGTCAATGAGAGTTTCGAGTGACGGCAAGTACACACACAGTGTGGACCACGACGACGAAGTTCTCGTAGGTGCTTTTCATCTACCGTTGGTAGCTTGTAACCCAGGCTTCGGCAGTCGAAATGGGCATCGTAGCGCCTGGAATAGTTGACTCGTGATATACCTCCGTCCTTGGCAATGTCCCAAGCCTAGATCTGGTTAGGTATCGGAGGTTTGTGTACAGTTTGCTTTCAGCCGGGAATATTTCCCAGCCTTGGCTCCTGACTTGTGGCACACTGATATATAAAACACAATCTATGGAACGCAGAAAAAGCATTTGCCAATGATTTTGAGATGATATCGGAGATAGAGTAAATGAAGAGAACTTCAATGAACAAGTGAGAGGCGAAGGAGTAGAGGGCAGTATTTTCCGAAAGCGTTAGAAGGAAAGCATTGCTCGTCCAGGTATATAAACATCACCAGTCGACTACGATAGACACAGAATCTCAGAACCAGACTCCTCACCTATCACTCTCTCTAGTCATCAGTCGTACTCGTATCGATCTACAATGAAGGCCTTCATCGCTCTCGTCGCCCTGGTGGCACCCCTGACCGAGGCACACTACATCTTCAACCGCCTTATCGTCAATGGCGCATCCATCGGAGGCGAATACGCCTACACGCGCAAGAACAGCAATTCCTACAATCCTGCCTACACCAGTGAATTGATGAACTCCAACGACCTCCGATGTAACAAGGGCGCGACGGCTGGAAGTACTCAGACCTACACTGTCAAGGCTGGTGACAAGCTGGGCTTCAAGTTGTGTAAGTATATTCGCGCAGAAAATTTATGTGTGAAGGAAGAGATGAGCTGACACCTGCCAGTCAACAACGAATTCATCGAGCACCCGGGCCCAGGCTTCGTCTACATCTCCAAGGCGCCCAGCACCGCCGCCACCTACGACGGCTCGGGCGACTGGGTCAAGGTCATGGAGACTGGCCTCTGCAACCCGTCGACCCCGGGCAACGACGCCTCGTGGTGCTCCTGGCAAAAGGACCGCCTTGAGTGGACCGTCCAGAAGAACATTCCCGCTGGCGAGTACCTCGTCCGCGTCGAGCACATTGGCCTCCACGAGGCGCACCAGGGCAAGGCCCAGTTCTATATTGAGTGCTTCCAGCTCAAGATCGAGAGCGATGGCACCGGTACGCCGCAGCCGGCCGTCAAGATCCCCGGTGTCTACAAGGCGACCGACCCCGGTATCGCGTTCAACAAGTGGAACAACCCGACCTCGTACACTATGCCGGGACCCAAGGTCTGGGACGGGAACTAGAGACGATACGCATTCCTTGAAGTCTCTGTTAGTCATGGTAGCAATAGTATGGAGAAGCGGCAGTACTTAGTATACTGTGCATCGTCGAATAAATGGAATGAGATTGTCGCGATAGATGTGATCCTCATTATGCCTGTGGCGCTCCGTTCATGAAAGCTGTATCTGAAGAGTGAAAGTTTGGGAAAAGATGTACCTTTCAGTAATAGACCTTTTACCGGCGGAAGCCGAGAGGCCCCCAAAGTCCCCTAACACCCAGAGCCCATGAAAAATCTCATGGCGCTATGTTCCTACTGCTAAGCACAACCTAGGACCAACAACAGCGGGGTTATGACAAATCCCCACAGAACGAATACAATGACTGCACAAGATGCTCCCGAGAACCTCAAACAGCGACTAAAGGAGTCTTATGATGCCATCGCACCAAAATACAACAAATGGACCATACCAAAGTCTGAGCAGCGGCTGCACTACCTGGACCGGCTACTCGACTGCCTAAATGTCGCCGAGAACCCGCAACGCTCCATACTGGAGCTTGGCTGCGGGGGCGGGGTTCCAGTGACCCAGAGGCTATTACAGCACGAAGGTTTCCGCGTCATTGCCAATGACCTGTCTAGAGTGCAGATCGAGGAAGCCCAGCGGAATCTAGGGTCGGTACCTGCAGAGCGACTCGAGCTGGTGGAAGGCGACATGTTTGAGCTCTCATTTGCGGACAACTCATTGGATGCAGTCATTGGTCTCTACAGCTTGATACATCTCCCTTGCGCCGAACAGGACGCCATGATCAAGAAGATTGCTGCATGGCTCAAGCCTGGTGGCTACTTTCTGGCAAACTTTAGCGAAGAGGCAACATCTGGTGTTGTTTACGAGGAATGGTTGGACCCAAAGGGCTGGGTCTATTGGAGCGGACACGGCGCCGAAGCTACGGTGGCCAAAGTCCGTGAGGCCGGCTTGGAAATTGTGATCGGAGAAGTCGCCAAAGATGCAGTCGATGCATCATTCATGTGGATCATTGGACGGAAACCCATTTGATTCGTATTCAGGGTCCTCTTTGAGAGGTCCTCTGCTCATGCAGACATGGCTGAGTAAATTCCAGTACTCGACGGGATCGCGTATGTGCGAGACTGGTATGGGCAGAGGCAACAGAAGGGTTTGCAATGGCCCGTTAGGGTTTTCCCATCTCAGGTGGATGGTCACGTAACGTTGTATACAGATAGCAATTTGATGTCAATGAGGATAACCTCATTCGTCCACGGGGTTTCAGTTGTCTCGATATCGCAACAACGTCATGTCGTGTTGTTAAGCGACGTTTTTGGCCCTCTTGAGACCCTGGACTGAGGATTCCATCAATGTTCCACGGATAAATTAGCTTTAAGCTTAACGTGGGATCCGCAACACTATAGGTGACACCACCATGCCGCTGAACCCTCTACCCAGCCTTTAGCTTAGAAACCATCTTCCGCGAATTCTCACTGGCTATTAGTGACGTGGTAGATTGTTATCGTCTTCAAAGTCAATTTACAGGGACCGCAGACTCAGAAGATGGAAAATAGAGCCAATCGGACTGAGAAATTGGGAGCCAAGATGTCCGATTTGGATGGTGCTACCTGAGGTGTGTGTACCGACGTGCAGATGAACTGGGGTTCCCCATGATTTTGAAGCGCCATGCAGTAGATGTGCCGAATTATTTCTCGGGCCTCTACGTCCGCCAACGTCACAATGAACTCGCTACATCCTGGGTCGTGACCAGGGGCAATCGACTTCCGCACGACTACGTAAGAGAATATCATGTTACATATAGGGGTTTATCATCAAGGGCTGTTGGCAAGTAACAAAATCATCCGCCAATGGAGCGAAACACTAGTGACTTTAATTATCACTATAACGCAACATTGAAGAAGCCGGCATCCGTTCTAGATCATGGCAGCGATGATGCCTCCTGGCAAAGCCTTTACTTGCGTGGAAGCATGTAAAGGCCGGTACAGTCCAGTCATGTGTATGACAGTCACTATCACCAAGTTCATCACAATCAATCGCGACAATGCCATCCTCAAGCCAGATCATTTCCTCGCTCGCCGCCGTCGGCATTGCCTCCGTCAATGCCGCCATGGGCCCGGCATTCAGTACCGGACCCGTATCTGACGGCTCCTTCATCCGAGAATCGACCTCTACATTGGTGCTCCCGGCCGCGCCTAGCAATAACAATGGCATCGCCTCTTTGTGGGTCGGCATGGGAACTTCGAATGGGGATCTCATTCAGTCAATTGCCGACAACTGGCAATCTAGCACGTGGGATATCTATGCTTACACTCTGTTGAGCACTAGCCGTAAGTCATGCATGGCTATATGGCTTGAACGACTTGAGTATACTGACAGGAATCATTGCTAGCTACCTCCCAGATGCCTGTATATGGTGTTGGTTCAGCCGATGCTACTGCCAACGATCAGATCACAATGCACTGTAAGTCAAAACCCCGCCTTCAAATCTACGGACTATTAACTCTTTCTAGACAAGTACGATGATTCCACCGCAAACTATACTCAGACAGTCACCAAGAACGGCGCGGTTGTCTCAACGCTATCTACCAGCGACGGCCATGCGCTTGGATGGGGCAGTGCAATTGAGTGCGCCGAGAACAACTGCGGAACCATGCCCGCTCATAGTAAGTGCCCAATAACCACTAATATCCGCAAACATTCAACTCATACGCTCTTGACAGAGTGGATCAACACCCAGATCATCATGGACGTGGCGGACCCCAACTACATCAACACACTATATAAGGGATCAGGTGTCACTGGTGACTTGGTGACTGCTGATGGAGGCAAGACTTGGACCGTGGCTACAATCTCTATTCCCCAGTTCACCTTCACTGGATAGGGATGCATAAGCTTCAAATATTCAGGAGTTATAGCCCATATCTTGAGATATTGCCATGTCCAGTATATATGCCGGATGAGGACTGTATATATTCGGCGCTCCGTACTCTGATTTACTCATAATGTTGAAGCTTACGTCAAGTCTATGTGAAATGCTCTGACAAATTGTTGTCTTGGGATGCCTACTCTCTGAACGAATCACCCGACGGCGGCACCTCACTAGGAAAAGGTTTGCACCCGTAAACAACATAGCTGCATTTGCTTTGCTTAGCACGTTGGCTAGGTTTCAGCCAGACGGTTCAACTTACAGTGTACAATAAGGATGATTTCTACAGTCCCTCAGGTACTCGTGAGACTCCTTGACCAAAGTCTCAATCTCCTCTGGAGAATAGCCGGCCTGTGTCAGAAGTTTCCAACCCATTCCCCGAAGCCCATCGAGCAAGTTTCTGAGCTCCCATAGGCCGACTTCCTTGTGTTTCTTGTCTTGTGGCCAAGGATTGAGGGGCCAGATGAAAGGCCGTTCTTGGACATCGACAACTAAAGGGAAGAGCTCAGTCAGTTGCTGCTATTACAAAAGTCACATGTTTCAGACTCACACCCAACCTCTTCCAACCATTGCTTATACTTCTGTGGCACAAGAATATCCCTCCCTGCAGCTGCGGCTCCGTCGATGCAGCCTCTGGACCACTTTTGGAGCGCAGATCCTGCTTTCTGTCAGTCAACAATGCGCAGCAAAAGGCAGCACACTCATACCTTCCCAGTTCCCACTATCATCACTGAATTGTAGCGAGGCGTCTTGAAACTCGATCCATCCCCCCGGCTTCATGTTGTCCAAAGCATTCTTCATGACCACGCGAGGGTCATCAAAGCACGTAGACACCAATCGCAAATGCACATAGTCGAACATGATGCGGTGTTCGCAAGGGTATGAACAGGCGGTTCCCGGGGGATGCGGCGCCGGGAAGACCCAAGTATCTTCAGCATCGTCCCGTTGAAAGGTGCAGTTGGGGACATGCGGCTGCTCGGGTTGAATGGCGCTCAGGTCGGTTCCAATAACTTGGGATTGAGGAAACTTTTCCGCAAACTCGAGAGCCCAAATACCTGTTCCTGTCGCCACGTCGAGCACATATTCAGGAACCTGCTGTAACGGTGCAAGTCCATACCACCCATCCAGAAGCAAGGTCATCAAGTGATGCTGAAGGTCTAGACGATCTTGCTCGGCCTGCGATTAATTTGTTTAGTGCCATAGATTGCTGAAAGAAATAATAACACCCACAGCGTCATTGGGAAAATAGTATTTCCCATCCTTGTAACCGTGGTACAATCTGCCCGAGTCTCCCAACACTGAGCTGGGGTCGATAACGGAGAGTCCACCTGGGGTACGGCCCAGAGACTCATTGACCAATTTGTTTGCCTGAATGGCAAAGTTGGGATCGTTAGTTGCTATCTCTCCGTACGCGAGGCCTTGAAGTATCGGGTCCACTCGAGGGACTGACTCGCTATACAGACGAGTTGGTGGCTGGAGCATCTGCGCGCCCTCTCCAGCTGCACGATCGGCACGACTCGACCCATATTGGCTTGTTGAAGACATTATGTATTGACGACAACAAACCAAACTCCCTCCCTTATGTAAAGCTTGAAGAATAGGAATATTGTGTGTTTCGATCTATGGGTTCCGCAATCGCAAGTCAATCGGATCAAAGAGGGGGTTGCGTGATTTCGACTGTCGCATGTTGTATAATCCTTGCTTCCGTGTAGGGTATCCGTCCCGTCGGGTCGCGGTTGGGGCAATTATATCGAATCTGGGCAAGTGGAAACTCCCACAGGTGGACCTGAACGAAGCTTTCTTCTGCTTCTTCTTCTTCTTCTTCTTCTTCTTCTTTCCCCCCTTCCCTTTTATTTTCCATTTCGGAACAACATAATTGATCTTCGACCTCCATGGCCAATGCTCATGTGAGGTATTGTCGATCAATGTTCGTCAGGCAGCATTATCCATCGTGGATCCTGCTGTTCCAACTCTGCAGCTAATCGGTGCCCATTTTCGTGCAGTGCGCTCAGCCACAGGTGGAAGTGGAGAAATATGCGCACCGTTGTTGCAAACACAGCATGCGATAACAAAATTGCTACCAATTCCTCCTCCAGATTTTGGCCTGGTGAACTTACGCAATACCCAGCTGGACAGGCGTCTTCTTCACAAACCACGCGTTAACAGGAAAATGGACAACCTATCCATTTGTTATACCATCGAGGACATCGACGAACGAGACAAGAGCTGCGATAGGCGGATTGCCCGGGATGCCGAGTCCTGCACTCTTTGCCAAAACATCAAGATGGCGCTGACTTCACCTCGCTCGCTGCTGCCGGGCGGTTTTCTGAACGAACTTATGAACATGCCGTGCCAAGACCATGTGGACTTGATAATACATCTGATAAAGACTCGTCAAAAGACTCCTCTGCATACTCGGTATGGATCGAAATGGACAATGCCATATTTGATTCTCAGCAGTCTTCATGATGGACCGGGCGCAGAACTTCAATTGCGCGACCTTCGTAACAGTCGAGCCTGGTACGTTGAGCACGATTGGCTTCTCGTCCAATCGTCGGCCGAGGCCCCAATACCCGGCCGCGGGCGTCTTCTCGACAGTGATTGGGTCGAAATCGAAATTCTCCGCAATTGGAAACAGGAATGTCTAACAAAACATGGCACTTTATGTTGCAATCCATTCAGAGTTCGTCATACTCATCCAGCTTGGCTCATAGATGTTGTCAATAACTGTTTGGTCCCTGGGGATGGGATATCCGACTTTGTCGCATTGAGCTATCGATGGGGCAAGGCGACATGTCTTCAAACCGAATTGGCCAACCTGGATGAGCTCCAGCAGCCAGGAGCTCTCTTGTTTCCCAGATTTGCGGACCTTGTTTCGCCAGTAATCCAGCACACCACAAAAATGATTCACGTGCTAGGTGAGCGCTACTTGTGGGCTGATGCACTATGTATTGTCCAAAATGATAGCGAGCAAACCGCTCAGCAACTGTTGTTGAGTAAGTGAAAAAATTTTTTTTTTTGACTTGCCATGCCAAATCAAAGGTTGAGCCGCCGAATTTACACAGCGACACGCTCACAGAAAGTGACAAAAACACAAGGTTCTTTCAAACAAATTTAGATAAAGACAACGCTGATACACGATGTTGCAGTGGGGGCAATTTATGCTTCCGCAAAGTTTACGGTAGTTGCAACAGATGGTGATGCTAGCTACGGAATTCCTGGACTAAGAGGCATATCGCAACCACGAAACCTACAACAAACCATCATTCCCCTGGGTAGAAAAGATACAATTATTCAGCGGAACAATCCGAAAATGAGCAATCTCCCGGAGGCTTCTCACTATTCTAGTCGCGCTTGGACTTTCCAAGAGTTTGTCCTTTCTAAAAGACGTCTCATTGTCGGGAAAAACCAATTCCACTGGAGTTGCTCCTCCGCGACGTTTCACGAAGATGTCCACGGCGCAGACTCCGAATCGCATAGACAGATCACACGTTTTCAGGCCTCTGACATTCTCTGCGGCATGCCTGAATTCGGCGATCTTGGTCCACTGTTTAGCGAATACAGCTCTAGGGATCTCACATTTCCCGAAGATGCTTTGGCAGGGGCCAGTGGATTGATCTCAATTATGAGTCGTTCTTTCGAAGGCGGTTTCAACTACGGAATTCCGGATTTCTGCTTTGAGTCAGCCTTGACGTGGTATCAGAATGCGCTATCTGACTCTGTACAGAGGCGCACACACTCGGGGAAAGATCATTCTATTCTCCCGGGGTCGCAATTGCCATCTTGGTCGTGGCTAGGCTGGAAAACGAAAAATAAAAGTTTATATTTCTTCGACGAGAACATGGGAGAACTGTGCGACCCAGGCGATATAACGACTCGCACCGTCGAATGGTACAGTCATGAAACCCCGTCAAGCACAAAGCGTGCAATTCGATCAAAACTTTCAGACCATGATGGAGATATCACCGGAAACAGGCTTGATGATCGCATTGCACTTGCACAGGGATGGACCAAAGAAATATTTGAATTTCATAAGCATTACGAATCCGAGCCGTCTTATTACCGTCATTCAGACATGGTCAAGTTGGGGGACTTTGTTTACAAACATCAAAGACTGCCCGGGAGGAGATTCTGGTTCCCATTTCCACTGGTGGACGTCGACGACATGTCGAGCATGAATGAGCGACCGCAGCATGCATTCTTATCATGCAAGACGCATCGTGGGTGGTTCCAAGTCCAGAACGCGGAGGCGCCCCCGAATCGTCCTCGAGTAGAGATACTTGGACAAGATGATAGTGGTTCCGGACATCTATATGTGGACACTCAGAAATTTGCTGAGGAGTTGCGACCTGATGGGTCGAACCAAAGCTTTACCGTAGAGCTCGTTGCCATCTGCAAAAGGAAGAAGCCCGTAGGTCCGCTTCCGTCCCTGTTCAGGGGAAAAGAAGAGATGTTGAGCAAAGAAAAACCGCAGTTCAACAATGAGTCATATAGTGTCTTGTGGATCGAATGGATCGATGGAATTGCGTATCGGAAAGGTTGTGGGCGTGTTTGGAAGTCAGCTTGGGAAAACCACGACCTAGAGGAAGTGGACCTAGTCCTAGGTTGAACCACGATCAACAGACTAGTATCATCTGACACCAATATGTCATCTATCTGGACACAACTCTGTTCATATTATGAATGTCTATCTTCGATCCTCATTGTCCCAATACTGGTTTATGTTGTAAATATGGTATGCAACCTCCTCACAGCTGCGCACTCTCAATGCGCCGACCTGACTCATCAAAGCGAATCTGCTTGCCACTGACCAGAGCCTCCTGCAGCGCGGCGCCAATCTCCACCGCTTTGACGGCATTGTTCAACTTGAGCGGCAGCGGCTTGTTATCCAGACACGCCTCGGCAAACTCATTGGCCTCTGTCACAAACGCCATCTCGAAGCGATCATAGTAGTGCGCCGGCACATCGCGCGTGATGCCGCCAGGGTGGTAGTACTGCACTAGGTTCTGCGCCAGATGGGCATTCACCGAGAGTTTGCCCTCGGTGCCAATGACCTCCGTGGTGTCCTCTTGTCCATGGGCCATCATGCGCGAGCAGTAGTAGTACGCAATTTGACCGCCCCAAAACTCGACCATGCCAACGGCATTATCAAAGTCATTATATTTCTTTAGGGCGGGCTGGACCGCCGTGACACCGTACGCCGAGATGCTCTTGGGCACGATATCGTCGCCAAAGAACCACAGGGTCAAGTCGATGTCGTGGACGGCCATGTCGACAAAGACGCCGCCCGACCACGCGGCGTAGGCGACGTAAAAACCCGACGGGTCGTTCTTGTCGCACGTCTGGCTGCGCAGGATCGTGGGCCGGCCGATGCCGCCTTGCGCGGCCTTGGCGTAGGCGTCGCGGTACGACGAGTCGAAGCGTCGGGAGAAGCCGCACATGACCTTGAGGTGAGGCTTGGTCTTGGCGGTGTTGATCACGTCTCGGCACTGGGAAGAGAGTGTTAGTAAGACGTGATTGAAACGGTCGGATGCTTGTTGAAGTATACTCACAATATCTAGACTCGTCGACAATGGCTTTTCACAGAGAACGTGCAAGTTCTTCTCCATCGCCTTGATCGACTCTTCGGCATGGACCGAGGTGGCGGTACCAATGACCACGGCCATGATTCCAGGATGTTGGAGCATCTTGTCATAGTCGGAGTAGAGCGTCACGCCGTATGGTTCCAGGTTCTCCTTTGCCCATTGCAGCTCCGTGGGGTCGGGTGTGAAGGCGGCCACCAGCTCGGCTCGTGGTGTTCTGTTCAAAAAGTTCAGAGCGTGTCTCTTGCCCATACGGCCGAGGCCTGCTGCGCCAATCTTGAGCTTTTGAGGTGCCATTGTGATGATTTGAAGAGGATGGTGAGTAGTGATTTCTGGACAATAAGATAGACCGGAAAGTCTGCCTATATATAGGCTATTCGACTCTCGTCTTGTACTTCGTACTGGACCCCATCTTACAGATAATGTGAATAGAATCGGCGGTCTTGGTAGAACTAACTGCACGATACAATATCATGGAGTATGATCTACTCGAATAAAGTCGGAGATCGGCAGACAGGATGCAGTTGAATGTGGTTATGAATCGCCGAGACTAGCTCTTAGGCCCCCGCATGAATCTCTGGGGACTTCATCGTTCATGATGTGGAATACTTGGTCTTTGTGGTGAAGGCGTAGAAATAATCACGATGCAAAGCAATGACGATGCTAGATGCATGTATACTGAAACAAACATTGACGATGTGCTAGAGGCATATTGTCTGCATATAGTCCCCCGACAGTAAGGGAAATTCTTTCGCGAAGTGGCAGATGGGGCAGGAGTTTCCGGCGGCTCATGCTGGCCTGGCTGGTGCTAACCGCTGAGTGGTTCGCTAGTGCAGGAGCCCGGAAATACTTGCCGCGCCAACAAAAGAGGCAACAAAACCCCGAAGGCCTCGGGAAATACTACGATTCAGATACACAAGACATAATCAACATGGACGAATGATCGCCATGACCAGTCTTAACCGTCTCTATATTAGGACAAGCCTCAGTCCGAAGTTAATCTGGGGTTGCAATACCTGGGGAAAATCTGGGGCACCCGGCGCGGGGAAGGGGATATAGAGGAGCATTACTCGCCGGCCCCAGCGCTGTGACCTGTCCATGGCTATATCTATACCCAAATCGCCGTGAAAGTGAGATGCTATAAAACCATATCAGAGGGCTTAGCGGCGATTCGTGCCTTGCCCTCATCCCTTGTTGAACTCTAATCTGATATTTGGTGAATTCGAACGAAAACTTCGGACATAACGAGCGCCGAGCATCACCGATGGCTTCCTAGCTTCGTCGACATTCCATCTATATAAACAATTGAAACAGACAGTGCTTGTGAATGGGGGCTCTTCCCTCAAACCGCTATCCATGGCCAGCCCTGCGCATTTTCTTCTCGAATTTTACACCAACAAGGTTCAATCAATCAGAATGGCACCCAACGTCCAAGCTCCAAGCCACAATGTCGAGACGAAAATAGAAGAGGCGGCACAGCACGTTGAAGACCAAGATGCTCTCGACGCCAGCGTCAAGATTGCCGAGCACCGGCACCTCGAGGAGATCGAGGAGACGCAGCCCGGACCGTTTGTCTGGCTGTGCGCGTCCGCCGCTGCCATCGGTGGGATGCTCTTTGGCTACGACACGGGTGTCATTTCGGGCGTGCTCGTCGTCATCGGCTCCGACTTGGACGGGCGCCTGTTAACTTCCAACGAGAAAGAACTTATCACGGCTCTGTGTGCTGCAGGAGCCTTGATCGGCGCTATCATCGCCGGCATCACTGCCGACAAGTATGGTAGAAGACCTGCCATCTGGTTTGCTAGTGTCTTGTTCACCGCCGGTGCTCTTGTCCAAGCCTTGTCATACTCCATTATTCAGATGTGCATTGGGCGATTCTTGATTGGCTTGGGTGTGGGTTCAGCCTCCATGGTATGATAATCTCCAAGTTGTGCTTCTTCTCGTCACTAGACGAGCAGACCAGAATGATCGAAGGAAGCTGATCTGACCGGTAATTTTCCATTAGATCGTTCCTGTTTACATTGCAGAACTCTCACCTGCCCGATACCGTGGCCGCATGATTTCGGTAGACATGATCTTCCTGGGCACCGGCTCGATCCTCGCATACGCATTCGCCGCCGCATTTACAAACGTCCCGCACGGTTGGCGATACATGGTGGGAGTTGGTGGCATCATCTCCATCATTCTTGGCATCCTGCTCTTTTGGTGCCCAGAGTCGCCACGTCAACTCATGTTTCACGGCCGTCGCGCAGACTGCGAAAGAGTGCTGCGCCTCATCTACCCCAATGCCACCGAACAAAATGTCGAGAATAAGATGCTTTCCCTGGAGCTTGCCGTCATGCAGGCAAAGGCCATATCCGAGGAAATCTCTTTGCGAACCGCGACCAAGAATATCTTCAAAGTCCCTGCAAACCTGCGCGCTGTGACGGCAGCATGTGGCTTGAGTACGTATCCATTACCTGTCGATATCTGAGTCTCTATTTGATTTCGTAATCGATCGGTGTCCCATGTGCTCCGCAAATTTTTTCAAGTGCAAAATACATCAATTATCTGAACATAGGCTAACATTTGGTTCGTTAAGTGTTCTTTCAACAGATCTGTGGATTCAATACCATGATGTACTACTCGAGCACCTTGTTTGCAATTGTCGGGTTCGAAAACCCCGTTGCCGTTGGCACCATTATCGCAGCTGTCAATTGGATCTTCACCGTCGTGTCCATTCTCTTCATCGATCGCATCGGTCGACGCCGGATTCTCATCTGGACCATGTGGGCCATGCCGGTGTGTCTCGCTGCGGCCGCCATCGCCTTTCACTGGATCCCGATCGACCTCAATACCCTCGAAGTGACCGACGATCATGTCAGCACCCCGGCATATATCGTCTTGGTGGCCTTGATCCTCTTTGTAGCATTTTATGCCGCAGGTCTGGGTTGTGTGCCGTGGCAGGCCAATGAATTCATGCCTATGGAAGTCCGCGCCATGGGTACCACGGCCATGAACATTTTCAACTGGGGCCCGAACATCATTGTGTCGTCCACCTTCTTGTCCATGATGAAGGGTATCACCCCGTCCGGCACGTTTGGTTTTTATGCTTGCACCTCATTTCTCGGCTGGGTGTTTGCCATTCACTGCTTCCCAGAGGCGGCGAACATGACATTGGAGGAGATCCGCGCCGTTTTCGAGCACGGCTTCGGCGTCAAGTACGCCGAAGAATGGCGCAAGCAGAAGAAACTTAGCGATAGATCGTGATTGATGAAATTCGATGTAGGGGTGCGTAGTATCAATCAATGAATATAAATCAAAGTTCCGCGACCACGGAAGTTCGCCCCGGAAAAGTGATCTGGTGAAATCCTGGATAAATCATATCATTTCGCTTCACTTGATGCAGAGAACTTTGGAATGCATGTGGGTTTTCTGTTCGAAAAATTTGTATTAGATTGCAACATTATCTTGAACTCACTCATTTCCGTGGTTTCTTCCACCAACGTGTGACTGAGTCGAGTCCTCCCATTAGCCTGCTTCCTGCACTTTGCTGTGTCGCATCGCCAAAATCTCGTTCCCTCGGCTCGCGATAAAATGAGTCCATCTCCCGTACTGAGTAGTCCACTCCAGGTGGATGCGCTATATCAACCGATGCTAATGATTGGTATGATCCCCTCGATGCTACTCGTTGACTTCGGAAATCGTCGTATGTCGCAAAATTTTCTGGCACTTCCGTACGGCCACCTTTCCCAGAAGTAGACAATGGCTCGTATGCAGAAGGCGAAGGCGATAGGTCTCGAGAAGTCATGGAAAGGTGTCGTGAACCATCGCTTACTGTACGCGAAGCCGCTCTTGGATATCTCAGGGTATTCGTGCGACTGTCTGCGATACTGAGCGGACGTAGTGTGCCAGAACTCTCGGATCTGACGGAAGGGTCCAGGCCGCAGTTGATGCAAATCGGCACAGAATTCTGAGTATTAGGGCGCTGAGGTAGCTGTCTCATGTGGTAGCTCCGCCGCTGGAGTCGGCGTAGATTGTAAACCTATATGTGTGTTAGATCGGACAGCAGCATGTTTGGCTCTCCTAGTTATGGTTACATACCGGCGATTGTCCTGCCTTTTTGCGACGGGAGAGCCACATATTCACGAAGCCCCACACCTCAAAAAGAAAGATCGGTACAATCAAAATGAAAAGTTCCAAAGCAAGTATGGTATATGATACGATACTCTTGGCCGCCGCAGTCGAGGGGGCAAGGTAGGTAATCATTAGCGAGAGAACAATGAACCGGCCGGCCGAGCACATTGTTATCCCCGAGAACATGATGCTTGGTAGCAGCATGAGAATCGAGAAGAGGAAGGCAATCTCGCAACCCATCAAGATCGCAAGCTGGGAGGCCCCAGAGATTTGCAAGCCGCCAATCGCGATGCCTCGGACAAAGGCCAATGTGAAATGTACCAGCACCAAAGCACGTAGGTCCCGTCGATGGGTATCTGTCTCTTGAGCGTGTTGGGGGACGGGAAATATGAGTGTTGCGAGGCGGATAGTCGATGTGGTCTGGAATAGCCATATATATGCTGTACCGATGATGGCGATGAACACGACTGCCAGTGATATGAAATATGACGGAAGCTGTCCGACATAACTGAGCTGATATGAAGATATCGCAACGACAGGTACCATGAAATAGGTCAGCACCATTCGCAGTGTGTCCTTGATGACCTCCTGAGTTGTGCTCGATGTTTGATGTTCTCTCGGGAGCTGTAGTTGTCCAGTAACCATTCGGTGGATGAGGACCAGAATTGCAGCCACAGCAAGCAAGATCAGTACAATGATCAACATGTTGATCCATATCTCCATGGTCATTGGTGCGCCCAACACCTGAACCATGTGCTCCATTCCATAGGTTCCACCGTAGGTACCATTGGTCTCGTAGATGCCATCGCTAACGCCAGCATATGAATAGCCTCCTAGGAAACCATTGGAGCTGCTGAACAAAGAAAGCCAATTGAGGGAACTGAGAGCCGGCTGGAAAAATCCGGGGAATTGAAAATTCAGACACGCCGTGAGGAAGACAAACTGCAGATGCTGAAGGCAGTTGCCAATACCATTGACCACGGGTGGGTCTTGGTCGGCTAAGCGGATGCTGCCATCCTCTTCGGGAATGCTAGGTTCTTCAAAAAGTCTGCGGCAGTAACTGATCACGAGAATGACCAGCAAGATGGCGAGCGGTCCACCCATGAGAGCATTGTACGTGCTGCTGGGAATCTCGGGCGTGATGATGGCCGAGACACATACGGGCTCGCTGGTGGCATTGTACACATGAAGTTCCAGCTGAAACGACGACAGGGGGTACAGGCCATCGATAGTCTGCGATAAGTTCAGCGCTTGTACAAAGTCGTCGGAACTCGAATTAGCTATAGACGACGAGCCCACGGCGCAATATCCGCCAAGAGCGGGCGTGTATGAGCGCTTCGAGAGACCCAGGAGCGTGATGTCGAGCGTGGCACTCGTGATATCGGAGCCGTTGCTGCACTCTGGCAGATCTGCGTAGTCATGAAGGCTCAACGTCACCTGCGTTGACGACCCATTTGGCTCGAGGTAGGCATGCAGGCCGGCGTCGTCCCACAGCGTTGTCGAGGCAGAAAAGTCGTCGCACAGCTTCCACTGGACATACGCACCGAGGCCGAGCTGGAGGTGTAGATAGAGAAGTGACCTACGCAGCCTCATGGTGAGTGATGAGAGCAAGACATTGCTATCTGTCTCACGGGCCGGGCACCTGGAGAAAGAAAACCAAATGTTTGTGTTCTCTCTGGCTCACGCGCGCCGCCGCCGTTCGCAAGGGCAGTGCGCAGTGTCCAACTCGACATCTCCACTTTGTCCCTGACTTTGCTAGCACTGAGCAGCCTAGTGACCGTGCTCCACTTTATAGGCTGTGCTAAATCGTCTGCGATCCAAGGAATTTTTCTGCTGTTGACAACTCCCTGACTCAATTTTCCGCAATTTCGTACTAGGCAGTCTTGGCTTTGCTTAATGCCTGACACTCTTGAGCCGTCGAGCCAAGAAACTCTGTCAGTAACGTTGACAATAGGAATATAAGAATCTGATGGCTTCTCCTCGGTGTGTAATTCCGAAACCTGTCTACTGTTGACCAGGTCTGTCTGGGGGTAGTCCGGGTATGCAATGCGACACTGCGGGTCCCTGGGGCTGCCTGCAAGGGCTAAGATCGGGGACACCGGTAGCGGGACAGCGGCTGTGCACCTTCTGTAGTGTGCCAATGTTGCCGCAGTGCAGTGCCATTACTTCATAAACGCGAAAGCCCCTCCGGATTCAGCAACCCCATCTCAAGCTTGAGCAATTGCTGCTTTGCGTTGCTTTCAAAGATGGACTCGTAAATCACCCAATCGGAAAATCGGGAGACTGATGCTCAAGCAACACAGCATTCATTGTTGTGACTTGTCTGTTGGATCCTCTCCATCACAACTTTGATATGCTTCAATTTCTCTTGGCCACGTCACTGCTATATTCTACCCCAGTCTTTAATGTCTCACATATACTACATGGAGGCAGAAACGCTTGCTGGTCAGCACGACTGCCGACTTCCAGAAGCAAGAAGATTTGCTGCATACAAATGGAGTTGTTGATTTCTCTATTTATTGGAATGATACTAGGTGTAAACCCCTTTTCCATATCGGCTGCAGCTCGAGGTCGTTTTACAACTTGACCTCAATCACCTGGCCACTATACGTAACACCGTCGACAGTATTGCCGCCCGTGGTAACGTACAAGGTTTGCCCATCCGGAGTCACGGTCACCGACGTTGGCCGATGGAAAAACGTACTGTTTGCACCACCAGCAAGAGTCGCATACGTTCCGTCGAGAAAGATCTGCCCGGCAGCGTTGGGCGTCTGAGCCGCAAAGACGTTACCCGACTGGTCAAAGACAAAGTCATCCCAGTCGTAGCCAGCAGCTCGATCAGCGTATGTGACGACCTCGGCAACATCCCCGGCCTGGTAACCGTCGTCGGTGATTGCAATCCGGCCAAAGATGTACTGTCCAGTGTTGGTAAAGTACGCGTACCCGTCCAACACCTTGATGCCGTTGATACCCAAGGGCGTTGTTGCATTGGCAGGAAAGGTAAAGAGATCATCTTCGAAAGCGAGCTCCGAGGTTCCAGCGATCGTATCAATTCGGAATACAGCACCCTTGCGAGAGTCGGTAGCCAAGATAATGTGAGGGTAAGCTGGCAGCGAAGCTAATCCGTTCAACATGATGGCGTCCGGCACTGTAGCAACAATCTCGATGACGGGACTCGAGCCGTTTGCGCCAAAGTCGACTGTGTAGATTGTCTCGTTGGTGTAGCTGTAATTGCCCCGGATACCTCCAACAATGGCATACTTGTCGGTGCCGATTGCGGCGATACCACCAATCGCAGTTGCGCCAGGGAGCTTGGCGACGAGCTGAGCTTGAGGACTGGCTGCAAGCGTGTCTAGGGTATAGAGGCTGCCATTGTCGAATGTGGTGAGGAGAAGTTGTCCATTGGAACGCAATGCACTGTTCTCAATGGTGACGGCATACTCGGTGAAATTCCATAATTGTGTTGTCGTTGCCGCCGAAGCAGGAGAAAGAGCAGCCAGAATGGCGAAGCCAGTTGTGTACCGCATGATCGAATACCTAGATATGGGACGCCGACAATCAAGCACGTAGATCTGGCACGATGATCAAACTTCTTAGAACCGGTACTGAGCCAAATCTTATACTATGCCTTACTCCGAGCGAGCGAGCGGGCTAAGGGCTGAGTTTGCCGGTCCCTTGCAGATCGCAGATCAACCTTTCTCTTTTCAAGAGATGCCGTTGCATTAGTGCTCCCGCAATTGAGTAAAACATGTTTATCGAAACCATCAATCCGGGGCTCGACATCATGACCCCGGCCGTGGCCAAGCAATGCCATTCGGATTATCGGCGTCGATCTCGGAGATACACTAAAAGGGTCGTGACAACGCCCCACGCGCTTTGAACCTTGAATACAGTTGCTTTGATCACAAGGAAATTCTCCCTCAATTGCTCCTTTTTTGCTCGTGAGCAACGTAAACCAGTCAGAGACAGATATCTCTGCCAAATGTGTCACTGTGACCTATTCGTCTGAAGCATGCGCCGGTACGATGCAATATTCATTACGTAAGAGATTACATCTGTTGTAGTAGAACATTGTCAGCTGAGCTGCGTCGCTGTTCTCGTAAAAGACATATCAGTATAGTATAATCTAACTGCCTCATATTGCGCTTTCATCTCTTCCGTTTCCCAGGAATTGCATCACTCAGCAGTCAAGATCTGCTCAAAGAATCCACCAAAGCCCCGAGCTGTATCCCGGAGGTGTATTTCAAGAATCCAATGCCGCTTGTTTCCATCCTTTCCAACCGTGTTTAGGGATTCCTTGTTTCCGGGCGTGATGTAGAGAGTAATCTTGTCGCGCGGAATACGTTCATGGGGAAAATTGCCCACAATATGACCGGCAATGGGGGCACCAAAGTCGAAACCCGCTTCGCGCGCAGCCTGGCTGGAGACCTCGTAGAGCTCCTCACCCGTCATGTCGGGCTTGGCCTGGTACTGTTTCTTGACATCGTGCCAGATGGGCTCCAGCGCGTCGCGCAGCTTTTGCTTGTGCGGGTCGTTGCCGAGGACATAGGTACGGCCAAAGTCGGCCTCCCATTCTTCAAACACGGGGCCTAGGTCGACAACGAGAATGTCGTCTTCCTCAATGACGCGGTCCGGTGGGTTGTCCTCAAACGGGCACAGTGTGTTGGGTCCGCTCCGGATCACGCGCTTGTGCCAATGTGTCCTCACTCCGTGGCGGGATTCGCCCAGAGCGTGGATCTGGTCGTTCAACTCCTTCTCTCGGATACCTGGCCGGATGAGATCCTTTTCAATCTCCATGAAAAGTTCGAGGGCTTTTCTCTCTGCTTCCACAAGGGAGGCGGCGCGTTGTGCTTCAACAGACATGATTGGTGATTTGTATAATCCCAGGTGAGGAATATAGAGGGTGATGGCACTGTTACAATGTGATTCGCTTAGTTCGCCGGGTATGCGGAAATGGTTATGATCAATTGAGAGTTTCGGTAATGAAAGCGATGCTACCAGTGCGGGGTGAGTGAGCGCCGCAACAACCCCGTGAGCAACCGAGTCGGCAGTGGTAGTACAGGTCAATACGATCTCCGCGGATGGTAAGACTTCGCCCAAGTAGAAAAGCCGACACGCCCTTTAAATACCTAGAAGGGATATACAGAATGCCAGATTGTCAGTCACGTATCAATATCCTTGCTGAGCTAGAAGCTTCCAACGACAATAGCAAGTCAAAGCGATGCCGGCCTGGAGTTATCGAAAGGTGAGCAAGTTGACATGAAAGTCCGACTATCACGCCTGTGGCCTGGCCAATTGGACGTCGGAGAATTCTGCTCGCTCAGCGGGCGCCGATCAGCGCTAGCGGAGGCGGCGGGGTACTATGGGGGCATTCCAGGGGCCTCCAGCTTGTCCAATTGCACCCACTGTCATCAGGGCCATTCAGGCAGGCCATGGCTATAATACCCTAATCCGGCATGTTTGGTCACAAACCATTCCACGACATTGAACTGTAACTCGCATGTCGCCGATAATTCGCGTAAAGTAAATATGATATTTTGTGATTCCGACGGCCGAAGGCATAGCTACGTTTGAACAATTGCTGTTACCATCCACTCCTCCTTCTGATACTTGCCCGTATGCTGTCAAAACGAACGAGAGCTCACATAATCCAACCGATGATCAATGCGCGAGTGGTTTGGAGACCACTCTTCAATATTTCAAGGAATTCCACGCCTTTTGTATGCCATCTCACAGTGGTTGTATTCGTTTTCCAGCTTGGGTCGTTCACAAACTGTCCAACAACTTGCAGCCGCCGCACCCAGAATTCGGATGATGTCAAATAATTTCCGTTGAAGTTTCCCCTGAGAGGTATTGTTTGCGCCATGAAATCAGCCTTGATCCATCTTGCCAAGACTTCGTAACCAGTCCCATGTTGAAGCGTGTCAAAAGTGCGCTGTTGGCTGTCCAGGAGCAGCCAGGCTATGAGTATCAACGACACCTGCGGTGACCATTTCATAAAGGACATGGCAAATTGGAGTAGCTGGCGCCTTGATTTGTTTGATAGTTTCCTGTAAAGCCATAGCCCGGAGAGTGTTGCTCCGAGAATTGAAAAAGCTGTGATCAGAAACAAGGAGAACGGCCGAGATCCTGATCCAAGTTCTTTTGCATTGACGCCGAAGATGGATGCGCTAAAGGAAAGAGGTACAAAAAGAAACGCCAGTTGTGTAAGCAATTTGACGCTGTCCGTCATCTCGATTGCTTTCCTCGATTCTGTGAGTGACAGCGCGGCCACCTGCCTCTGCATGTACTTCTCGGTTTGGTCCTTGATACTCGCAATTCCAATGGTGAGGCGCTCGATTTCTGAGAGCGCGGACACTAGCTCGGGCAAGTTGTTGAGCCGATGCACTCTCGCGAAATCTTTTGTGCTTCGAGTGGTATCAAGCATGGTAATGTAAAGTCTGCCAAGTTCTTGGCTCATTCGCTCTGGTGACCCTATTCTTTCACCCCATAAAGTGATGGTTTGAAGAGCATGCTGAAATTGGAGCGTATAGCCATGGACGACAAGGGTCAGATACTTGACAACTGCTTCGGCTGGGCAGTGTCTTAGTCTATCAACCCAGGCTTTGCCCGACTGGCGTAAGATGTGCTCGAACACATCGGAATTCCTGGGAAAACGCGGTTCGGTCTGGAGACTGTTTGGCAAGTCCGTAAAACGACTGGCGACGTATTGTGACGCTGTTGACAAGGAAGAGCTTTCTTGGTCTGCGGTAGATATAATCAAGCCTGCCGTAAACATTAGAAACATCGTTCATTTGTGTCAAAAGAATGACCAAAAGATTGAAGGAAAGCTTTGATCCAACATAGGAGATCACGTACAAGTTGGGCAGTGTTCGTCTGAACCATCTGATAACATCAGGCATGACATGGAAGGCAATGCGACAAAGAGTTGATCAGACTGTCCATCCCGAAGTGAGTGTATCACTTCGAGTGCAGTGATTCCTGCAAACGCATAGTCCGGGGCATCGAAAGGAATTGGTACGTAATTGCCAAGGAAGCTGTTAGCAGGATAGTGCTCGTCGACCCTGTTCTTCTGGAAGACGCCCCAAAGATAAACCGGGTTGATATGATAGAAGAGTGCGATAGTTTCGACATATTTTCTGTCGATCCAAGCCATCCTTTCAGACTCACATTCAAGCAGGATCACCCGAAAATGAACGTTGTCTTCACGCGCCAGGATGCATTGATCGACAAGTCTCCAAAATTTCCACCCCCCAGGTAAGGCATCAGCAATCAACGCTGTTGTTCTTGGACGTATGCCCCGTGGAGCCGCATTTGGAGGGAGGGTCTTCATAAAAGCATTCAACCACTCAAATACCTGTCCATGGCATGAGCAATCAGCGAGAAGCTGAAGCTGTTCGGTGTAAGACAGGGATGCCCAATTTGCAGAGTCGCTGATGTCACTGGTGGACATGCCGTTGTTCGTAAGGCCACCAGTCCGACTCGGTGGATCTGGGGGATACGGGCTGAATGATTCCATTTATGCTTAAGAATGGGAGAAGGCTCAAGTGGTGGGAAGCAGTACTAAGCGTAGAGATGATACGGGAAGAATTGATTGTGTATGTTTAAGGTCGACACGCCGCATATAGCAGTTCAAGTAGTCGTAAAAAGTGGACCTGAATATCATCGACGAAAAGGTTAATTGCTCTCAGCGAGAAGAAAATACACCGAATGATCTCTGAAATCAATACTGGAATCAATATTGGGGCCGTTACCCCTCACGGTTTAACACACCTGCAGCCTCGATAGGCTGCACAAACAAGCAGAGTGGTTGGTCGCAAACGCCCCCACGTTGTTTGAGGAGTAGATTGGTCGATGATTTTGAGGTCCATGCCGTATTGAAGCTTCTCAAATCACACAATGTTAATGCATCTTGGCCCAACGCTGAACGGCATTCTAAAAGTTGTAGCCATAGTTTTGGGAACAGCTATTATTCTATCCCATAGGGGAAATTCCGTGAGAATATAGAACATAACAGAACCATATCCAGTGTTGCAAAGATCATTTCCTTCTTTCGCCAAATTCTCAAAATGGTGGTCCGAAGTAGGTCTAATACCATGGTTAGCGATCAACAGCACACCAGATTGAATTTCGCGGACGAACCCTGAGAGCGATGGCATCGCATCCATCAGAGACAGCACCATCTGCACTGCCCTCATATTTGATATAATAGCCAGTACTGTTGGTTTCCTTGCAAACTTTGAAACCTGTCTGGCAATTAGCATCAAGGCATATATATAATCAATTGTGTTCAACCCGTGAGCTTACCATTAAAAGTTGAGGGACCGTGTTGATTACTGAGAAGACTATACAGTCCGTCATCACTCAGATTGAGCAACTCCCAAGTATCTTGTGTCTCGTCCGTCGCATTTGTAAAGTAGAATTGCCTGGAAATGAATTCCCCGTCCGTCGTATCGGGGCCGAAAAGCGCCCCGAAACCGTCCGCCGCTCCCTGCAGGCCTTCCGGGCTGGTTAGCTGGAGGTACCCGTCCACCAGCTGGAATGCTACGACCACGCTGTCCTGGCCGACCGCAGCCTGCCAACTCCCATCATCGAGTGGCTTAACTCCTATGGCTTGGAACGCATAGGCTGGATTGCGACTGGACCATATTTGTAGAAAGAAGGGGTTGGTGTGGCTTGTGGTGTCATTCAAGCTTTCTGGGTACTCAATTTGCGCAAAAGTCCCAGCAGCCTGCAGAGAGACGAGGAGACAAGATAGGATAAATGACTTCATCTTTTTTTATTTTTCTTATAAGGGATACAGAAACAAAGCTGCTGAGTATCACCGATTATGGCGTTATAAAACAGAGGGCTCTTTTATACCAATTATTATACAACCATGTTATCGTCAATACAACCCTACGGCATGCTGCGTTTATATGCAGAGTCTGGGTTGTTCTTACCTTGTTTGGAAGGTGATAGCGTCGGCCCAGTCCTGGACCTCATACAATACGAGATTCCTGGACGATCATTACTACTACTTCGTATATGCCGGTAACCCATCACAATTGATGTGCAGAACGTAGATCGTACGAAATTCGACCATCGAAGTATCGCGAGTCCGGATGAAAGGCATATTCAGTTCAACGATACAAGAAATAGTATACACGGTCGATGTGTTTAGCTTGTCACATCCCATATCCTTCAGAATCTTGCATATGAGTGCCGCCGTCACTGCCAAGACGTTCAGGAAATCGACAAACAAACAAATAGTGGCGCAATCCATCAATCATGTGATAACAGAAGAGGAAAAAAAATGATCGGTTCTGCTCTCTGTTCGCCTTCTTCCTATGTGCGTGGGAGTGGCCCTTGCTTTTTCTCGATATATCAATTGAGCGGCACCAAGTACCCTCCCACGCGAGAGTCATCCAAGCACCCAAGAATCCACTCGTGGTGTCAAGACTACATAATGGGATCCCGCCGCTTTGACTGTGATACAAAATCGCGCTGAAAGATGAACGGCTGCAAGATGATCTCTACTACCAGCCCTGATTCACAAACAGCCGTGATATCCGAAGGCTTCAATATCTTGTCTTTTTCCAACCCTAGCTCACCCCGCAGATCCGTGATGCGCTGGTTGAGCGAGCCGCCTAGCTCAGTATATCTCTTCACAAGTCCCCTCACCTGTTGAAATGGTGCGCCATCGTCCAGTGTCTCGTGAGTCTGCGTTAGACTGTCAAAGGCGGCGAATTGGAAGGACAAGCTCTCAGACGCGGCTCTCTCTTCGTGCGAGTGTTCAATCGATGCGCTCCAGAAGAGCACGCGTACGCTGACCTTGGCTTTGAAGGTCTCCGCCGAGGACTTTGCGGCCTCGTCGACTGACACGAACACACTGCTGTCACCTCCCAGGCGCAGACCCGCGACGTAATAGTCACCAAAGCGGCGTTTGAATCTGTTGATGGCTATACCTTTCAGCTCTGCAGGACATCTGAGAATTCTTTGTGCTTCGTGACACAGGTCTGGAGCTGTGGCCATGTAAATAGTACCTGAGCGTACTGATTCCCGAGTCGAGTGCTTCGAGGTCTACAAACATTGTAAGCTATCTGCTGGTGGACAAGATGGAAAGTCAAATCAGCTACATGGCACCTACGTTTTGGTCTTCTAGTACTGCCTTGTCAAAGTTGCATGTCGCCGAAGCACCAAGGAAGCCACAATCCACACTTATTCCAGCGGATACGCTGAGGTGCTCGGCCTTGTCCATTGATGAAGTCGACGAAGCGCGGTGAGAACTTCCTCTGAATCCGTCGTCATCGGTGTACTGCATCACGGCTTTTTGGAGTGACTTTGGGTCGAATGCTGCTCGCACCGCAAATGGGTCTCCATCTTTTGCTTCCCACGATTTGAAGCCTGCACCAAGTTGAATAGCCGTCTTGGTCCATGGGATTATGATGTGAGAATTATTTGCAGCCAATTGCGATAACGACGCAATCCCTGGCTGATCCGGTGTCATTGTGAATAAAGTGATTGTTGTTTCACATTATGGCTCGTTGACTTGGTCCTCAAGGAAGACGTGCTGCCAGATGGAGGATAAGCTTGTTGGATGGAGACTATACTTACGATTCGATCGATCTTGACCACGTCACTCCGAGCTCCATTCAATAGTCACAGTCGATCCGGCCTCCACACTGCGGGCTACTGCAAGCTAATTGAACGCTGAACATATGAGGTACTTGGAGCGAAAGAGGAATAGAAACCTTATGGATACACGACTTGTTGTTCGAAGCAAGAGAGCATGGAAACGATGTGAAGGACTCTTTCTTCTTTATATAAAGAGAATTGCGAATTTGAGAAGAAATATTGTTTTCGCATTATTTAACAAAGACCGAGCGTAAAAGCACTACTACGATTCGTCACATTGCCACGCCAACTCAAAGTTGTCACTGAGCAAGACTTACTTGCGTTGTGAGTGCAACTTCCGACGATGATCAGGAAGCATCGTATTCTTCGGGTTTCTAGCTATTTCTACCAAGCACTGAAAATTGAAAGGCTGTCTATGCCTATGCTTAGATTATCTACTCATTTATCATCTGCCTTATCGTCGGCAGGCTTGGGGACCTAAGAGAAGTCATGAGATAATTCGTCTATAGTCATGGTGTCTCATGGAGTGGACGTACCGGGAGAAATTGCTTGAAGAGTATGGGGCTCATGAAGGGCATTGGCCAGGTCTCATCAGTAGCGACCATGGGATAATGAGTGACAACGTCGACCTGGAACAAGCAATCGTTAGATATATGATCCGTGCACTATAATCATGTACTTGGGAATTGGAACTCAAAGATGCATACCTCCGATACGATGCGATTCATCATCAGACGAATGTCTCTCTTTGCTTTTTCGAGACCCAACAGCGTGGCTTCATAGGGCTTGAGAATATAGAGGGGCTCGCGGGGCTTGGGGAGCTTGCTGGCGGAGGCTTTAGTGGAAGCGCCCCGCAACGCCAGGCTCTTAGTGTTGTCCCCAGGTGGGTTGGCGCCCTGAGCCTCGGTGTTTGGCTCTGTGCCAGATTCGACCTCTGGCTCCTCATCGACCAGCGATGCAGTATCATCAGATTTACCCGAATCGCTTGGAGTCTTCTTGTCATCCCCGGCGACGCTCTTCTCTTTTGCCGCTCCCAATTGTTGATGATCCCCCGCCTCGGATGGTGGCGGCTTCAGTTCAGCGGACGGTGCATTCGCAGCCGCGATGAGCTTGCCGTAAAAGGCAGTACGGTCTCTGGCGCTGATCATCTCGTTCTCCTTGAGAATGGTTTTCCCTGCGTCAAAATCGACAGCCAAGGTCTGTATGTACTTGGCCAGAGCCTTGTACTCGGCAAACGACTCTTGCAGCATCGTCGTGTAGGCGCCGGAATTTTCATAGATCATGGGAGAGTATCTGGTGGCATAGGGAAGGAAACTGCGGAGAGAAGTATACTTGGTCAAGACTACATGGGTTCTCATGGGCGTTTCCGCGACATAGTCTGGGAATTTGACTGCGGCTTTGCGCAAGGTCTCGAAATTCCAGTCCTCGTCAGCTAGAACAATGGGTTTGAAGAGGTTAGCGGGCTACGTATCAACCTCGGAATATGCTCGGATCATGGAGCTACATGAGTACTTACGTCCCTTGAGTTTCTGGCCGCCGCCCTTCCAGCTCACTGAGATGCTCACCTCATTGTTTTCGAGAAGCTCTCTGCGAGCCTTCTGAACATCGCCATCGGCCGTTCCCTCTAGCTTACCACTAAGCATGCCTGTGAGAGCAATTTCGGCACTATGCAAATTTGGCTTTTAGCAATCTATTACTGGTGAAATGAGTTGTTCATTACTTACTCGACACCAAAGTTGTGGATGTTGGAGGTGTCACTCTTTTTGATTGAAATAAGAGCATTGAATTCACCACCTTCCTGGAAGCCTGCACATAATGGAAATTAACGATCGACCAATAACGGCTCTTCAGAAATGCTTACCGGAGATGAAAGAGTCGCCATAAACTTCAGTGAAATCTCCGGGCGCGACCCCATCAACAGGCCAGAATTTGTTCAACTTTCGGTCCGTTATGGTCTGGTTGACAACCTTGACCGATATTAAGTATGAAACAGTACTTGACTTGATTTTTTCAGCGTTGAGGAAGTCTCCTTGACCCTTACCACTGATCGTGCTATCGTACTTGATAGTCATGGCAGCCGAGATCTGGTGTACATGTCAGTCGTGATGTCTTCACTCATCACTCTCTTTCTACCATGGTAAGTCTGACATTCAGTGCATCGGTGACATCCGAGATCTTATCAATCATGGTTGTCTTGTAAGTCACCTGCTGAGAAACGCCTTCCTTGGGCTCAGTTGGTTGCCATTCATCGCCAAGTGACTTCTCATCTCGGATAACCGCATGATCGACGCAGAGCTGTTGTGTGTAAGAGTTGAAGCCTGGTGGTAAGTCAGCGGTGGGACATGTATAAAACAACTGTGATACTCACCAGACCCGAGCTTCATGGAAGCATTGTAAGGTGCGAGAAGAGCCATGATGATGCTTCACGAATGGGACCAAGTGTAGCGCCGAGAAAAGGCTTCCAGGTTCACCATCGAGGAGACTACTATTGGCAGGTAAAGTATTCCAAACATCGATATACGTAGCTCAGATTGAGCATGAGTTGTTGACAAATGCTGACTTCGCGACTTTGCCGATTAAGCGCAATTCAGCAGATCATCAAGCAGGCACTTGTGCGCTGTGCATATCGACCAGATCTATTAACCTCTTTGGTTGTCGTCTCCGTCTTGGCGCTATACATGAACGTTCATCATAGGCATTAGAGTTTCAACGGACTCGGATTTGGTGAGTTGTCGAGGGGATCGTCTTGCTTGCTGGCGCTTGATGGTAGCTGATGACTTAGATCGGTGGGTACGATGGGCTACTATAAGGGCGGGTCGGGACGGGCCTTAGGCGGGGTCCCGACCTAAGCGACCTAGATAGTTCGTGCGGCTGAGTCGCGCATGAAGAATCTATTGGCTTTTGCAAGATCTTTAGCACTCGGCGATCGAGTCGATGCTGCAGATGGATCTCCGTACAAACATTAGGCTGGGGACAGCTCATCGTGGGGTCGGACTAGGATCGGCATTTTTGAATCCCGGTACTTGATTTGCGTCATCACTGTTTTGCTCCGAGCCTATACTCAATTCTGTCAGAAGAAATATTCCGTTTTACAACAGCAGAGATACGGTACCAGTCGTGATCAACTAGAGGCTCTTCTACATATCATGTCGAGTTGAGTCGAGCTTGTTGCACCTGTTGAACTGCCAAACTCCAGATCATTTCTGTGAAAGCCGTCATCATGGCTATGACCCTTGCCCCTTATAATAATGCCATGCGCTTGGGCATGGGGTTCGTATAACCCATTGTTGAGATGGACCAGTATGGAGGCTGACCAGGAAATACTTGCAGATTCAATTCCTACACCCAGCAGCTATGTGTCAACGATGCCGTGGTCAAGCCAAATAAATCAAGGGCTCAAGAAAAGGACCTCATTAACCGGGTGATAGCAGGAGATGCATCTGGCAAGGGACCTGACACACCACCTGGTACAGGAGATGATGGCCGCAGAACTGGGACCGTCTCACGAACAGTTGGCGGAGTCAGTCAAACGGTGACATGGAGCACCAAGTTCGTTGACAGTTTGAGTGAAGTTACTAACTCGATGAATATAAGTGGTATGCTTGTGAATAATGACAGGTCATCGAGGAAAGGCTAACAAAAATATCCTAGGATCGTTGGAGATCAAATATAGCTCAGTCGGTGGAAAAGGTGCTGGATGTGAGTTGTTCGATTGCATTGACCCAGGGCACTGGCCCGCCTTGTGATGATAATTGCTGACTCCTCGCAGCTTTCATTGATAGTAACAAGTTCAAGGAGAGTGATCTCTCCTTCCACTTACAGGTCAAGGTCATCAACCAGGTATTGGAAGGGGAGGAGGTGACTGAGTTCAACCCCATCAAGGATCTCCCAGCCGGCGAATTCACCGACGTCTTTGGTGACAGCTTCATCTCCGGCTTTGTGACGGGTGGCGAATTCAATGCTCTAGTGTGCTTCAAAGTCAAGGACAAATCAAAGCTTCGCGACATCAAGGCCAGTGCCGAAATCAATTTTGACAAGGTGCCAGGCTTGAGCGTCAATGCCAAAGGTGAGGTCAACATGGCGGAAGCCGACACGTCAGCCGTCGCCGAGACCAATGTGTCGGTGTCTTGGTCCGGCGGTGGAGAGATCAAGGACCCAAGCATCAAGGAGTGGGGTGTGAAGGAATTGAAGGCCGCTGCGATTGAGTTTCCAGACAAAGTAGCCAAGTTCCCCCAAAGAACTCAGTATGTCAATACCTCAGCCACGTCTTTACCTCATGAGATACTGACTTCATTTAGTGCAATTCTCACCAAGTACACCACCTTGCGAAGTTATCAAGTAGCCAAGAACAAAGGCAGCCCGCTTGACTACGAGAACGCTGGTGTCTATACTAGTGCGCTGTTGGATGCGTACACTGATTACAAGTATCTGTACACATCAATATCAGAATGTGAGAGTCGTACGATTTCTCATATGATTAATAAGATGACTGACGTTGATCAGCGATCCTCAATGTCCAAAATAACGGACACATCATTTACGGCAAGGAAGACACGCCCGAGATACAGAGCTTTCGCGAAGAGGTTTACGAAGATTTCCGTGAGAAAGCTTTCCTCTACTTGGAAAAGTCTTCTCATGAAGAGAGCGAGGTAGGACGACGAGCACAGCAGCTGCTCGCCGGTGATAGGACCGCGGTCGATCCTAATCTTGTGTCGGGCATGGCCGTAGTCAAAGTCGCCGACGTTAGTCGCCCAGAGACGCCGAGGCTGGTGAGGCCACCAGCAAAGCCAAACCAGGTCAAACCCTATCACAAGAGTCTCCTGGGGCTTGAGAAGGCGCGACGGGAGTGTCGATTGGAGATGATCAAGATCGTGCAGGAGGTAAGTGCAGTCTGAGTTTAGGGATTTGGCAAGCACTAATCACGTGCGCAGACAGACGAGGTAGCCATCGATCCACAGGTGGCTACTGATCCTTCTAGAGCCCACGTCTTTCTCTCTCCAGTCGTGTTCAAAATGCTTGTACCTGTGAGTCTAATTTCCACAATGTGGATTGAATCTTCTACTGATCATGCAAAAGTCGACGGCACTGCCACCCCGGCCATCAGCTGAGGAGCTAGAAATTCAAAGGCTGGAATTTGAGCTGAAGTCTAAGGACACCGAATATAACGCCAAGCTTGAAGAGCTGAAACAGGAGCACCTGGAAGAGCTAAACGCCATGGCTCTGCAACTTGAGACGACAATTGACGAAATGGATGAGAAGCAGAGGATCATCAACGATTTGACACCAGATGCCGAAGCAGAAAGAAAGCGCCGCCAAGAGGAAGAGAGGGCGGCTGAGGAGAAGAAGAAGCTGGAGGAGGAGAAGATCAAGCAGAGTGCAGCGCAGTCAGCCAAAGATCTGATCACAAACGCGCAGACTGAGGCAGCAAATCTGCGCAAAGATGTAGAGAAGCTTGCGAAGGAAGCTGGCGAAAAGTCCAAAGAGGCTCAAGATGCTTCCGCGAAGCTGAAGGAGGCACAAGCGTCTCTTGAGAAACTCAAGTCTAGTGAAAGCGCCAACAGCGATGCTTTGAAAAAGGCCCGCGAGCACGAGAGTGTGCTCTCCAAGGAGGTTAACAGCTTGAAAGAGCAAGAAAAGAAAGCCAGGGATGCGCAGAAGAAAGCGTCCGATGAATTGGCTAGAAAGGAAAAGAATATCGAGCAGCTGAACGCAGACTTGAAGAAAAAGGAAACGGAGCTGAAGCAGTTGAGAAATGACATCAAGAGTTTGCAGTCTCAAGCAGATATGATTGCCAAGCTGCCGCTTCGGGTGTGCCAATTCGGCTCGCTGAGATTGCCCGACAAGCTGCTCGAAGAAGTCTCCAATTTTGAGAAATGGTCTCAGAACTGGCGACTGGGCTTCATTGGTGGTAATCTCAACCTCACAGCCAAGGACGAAGACGCGCCCCAGGTGTTCAACTTTGGCAGCAAGGTCAACAATGCCGATGCTATCACAAACAGGCACACCTACATTCCCACCAGGATCACTCTCTACCCGAGATCAGACTGCATCGGAGGTATCCTGGTAAGTTTTGCCAACAACTACAAGTTCCAGGTTGGACGTTGTCAAGGATCATCCGAATCTTTCGACCTGAACAGCAATGAACGTGTCACCTGGTACGAGGTACAGGGCGCCCACAGCAAGGAGTTCGGCCATCCTATGGTGACAGGCTTGAAGCTGCGGACAAGCAATGGTAAGGATTACAGCTGGGCTGCCAAGTCAAGACTTCGCGAGGATGAGAATATCTGGGCGGAGTCTGCTCCCGCGGGCTTTTCCCTGAGAGGGTTCTGGGGTCAAGCTGGATGGGGCATCGATAGGCTAGGTGTTGTTTGGGCTCGTGACAGCTAGTCTGGTCGCCAGTAGTAGCCATATTAGCGGAACTGAAATGCAAAGAGTAGATCAAGTCAATCAATCAGGTCATATGTTGACTCGTTGCTATCATTCGAGGTACTTGATCATAAGTAGAGGCTTCTCAGGAAAATCATGGACTTTGGAGATTGAAAGGGCCCGGATGTAGTTATCGCTTCTCCAAACTCTCCGAAATTATCATTTCAGAATAGCGCAATCTCTATGCCTCTGTTGTAAGCAACATTTTCGATATCGAACAGATCATTACGGCAAGCCCAAGCCTCATCGAGTAGATCGAACAGCGGTTTCGCATAATTGATGTGAAGTCCGTCCGAGATCTTTTGTTTGACGCTGTCCAGCAGCTGTTTCCAGGGCGGGTTCGCGTCCAGCATTCTTACTTCCAAGGACGCGAGCATAATGGGGTATAATAGTCCATGGTTTAAAAAGTTCTGGTTATCGTGACCCGCAGACTCGCAACTATGGCAGAAGGCATCGAGGGAAGAGAGGAGTCCTGCGAGCACACTCTCCGAACTAGGATAGTCAGCATCCGCTGATTGCCTGTTAGGTATAGGTGTAGGCGAGTGCTGAGCCGCCCAGAGTGAACGCCTTCGACGGATGTCGAGGATCCCAGCATATCTCCAACTATTGGATCGATGATTCTGGACTGGGTCGGTCAAGGAACATCGCCAATTCCAGAAGCGCCGAGTCATGGTTTCGTCTTGAAATTCCATGACGTGGGCAAAGATATCAAGTAGATCCTTGGGCATTCCGGTGACAATCTCAACTTCGTCATGCGCTGCGGTGTCGTTTTGCGGCACCCGTCCGCGGATACGTTTCCATAATCCCAGCGAAGGGCTCCGACGACCAACTACAAATGGAGGAAGGTCCATGACGCTGAGGACCTCTAGTAGATGCCAAGAAATGGGGTTAGTTGACAAATCTGGATCGATATCCTCGAAGCCTTCCGGGAGATTGTGTATTTGAGTCAATGGTCGCAGATATTGTGTAAATGGCTGCGCCTGTAGTATCTGCAGGGGGGAGCGCGGGGTTAGTATCAAGAATTAGATTTCTGGACCTTGTTAGATTAGGTAGGCACTTACACAGATAGTACATGTGAACAATCCGCACGACAGGAGATCAATACTTCCTGGGAATCGCAACTCGGAAAGTTCGGAACGAAATGCCCCAATGGCACGGTCGATGAACGCCAAGGACGAAATATCTGGTCCATTATCTAGGAGGAGCTGAAGTGCGGCCAGTACGAGAACCAATGTTTTGGACTGGCGCGATATGTCCTTGAAGAACAGAACAAGCTGCTGGCCAATCTGGGCATTGCAAACATGCTGTATTCCGCTTTCTAAAACTGGGATAAAGTCAATGATCAGAGACAATCGCGATCTTTGTTGGCTACACTTACATTTGTGAAATAGTCTGTGTTCCTCTTCTTCCTGTTCAGACGATATAGCCTCACGCTCAGGGGTTGAACCCGGACCACCAAACCCAGTAGACATCGGCAGCCGGGCATTCGTTACTGGCAACGCCGATAGCCCTACCGACTGAGCCTGACTATAAGAGCTGCCGAAGGGCGCAGCCGCGAGATGGCCGCGGGAAGCCACCCCATTTACCCAGCGGACAGGCTTCAAATAGCCTTCGCACTCGACGTTACGGGCTTTGCAGGCGTGGCAATGCGGGCGCGTCTCGTCGCATCTGCGCTTACGCCTCTTGCAGTTAAAACAGCCATTGCGAGATCTGGATATCATAACGTCGCATGCATATCCTTTCCACCAAGGCCAAGCATCCGCCTAACGAACCTCGGGCTCGGAAATCGGCTGGTGGAACGACGGGGAGTTTGTTCAGAGGTTCAAGTGGAGGTGGTCGTGTGTCCCTGGAGTCCCTGAACAAAGTGTACTGCATCAGTTCTTGAGCTGGATCTGCCAATTTGGGGTCGTCGCAGTTATTGCCTTTATACGGTTAGGCCAGTGTGGAGGTGATCTCTGGGCCTGGAAGTGCCGATCAAACTAGCGCTTGATAGCTAGGTCCAGTGGCTTGGGCTTATCAGAGGGCAGAGGGCCACTGGTCACCCGCTGCCTGGTTTTCGCTATACCCCCCGGATGCAAATGCCAATCCAAGACCATGACACAGTCACGATAAGCTGCATTCGTTTGGATGAATGCCAGCTGCGAGATGCGTTTAGAGTTTTCGACGCAACGCTTATCATTATTGCCAGGAGGTGTTACCCCAAGCATGGCGACGACCGTGATATATATACATTCCAGTCGCGACTCTTGATTGTCATGCACACTGGAGGATTCGGTTGTCTTGCGTTTTTATTACAGCTTCGTTCGTACTCATTGGGAAACGCGTGATAGTATATCAAATCCATCACCAACTTCAGACGACGCTGTGGAGCTTCGACAATGTCCTCCACCCACAATAATCATGTCGTCTATCCGCCGGGGACGGTCCCCTTGATCGAGTGTACGCCCGTCTTGTTGATGCCCACTATACGGACAGGTTTCGCTAACACGAATTATAGTTCAGCGCGCAACAGAATCGACCGAAGTGAATCTGTTCCCGGTGCCATCAGATGACCCAAATGAACCACTCGTACGGAATACCAATCCCGCTATACACATGAATTTATCCTAACCGTACATCAGAATTGGCCAATGTGGCGCAAAATCCTTAACATGTCCTTCATCTTTGGCCTGACGATTGTTGCTTTTGGCATGTAAGTCAAGCTTCTTTGGAACCACTTAGGAGCTTTTCGCTTACGTACATGCACAGGTTGATGGTTCAAACAGTGTTCTGGGCCCAGATGGAGGAAGAAATGGGCCTGACCGTCACTGAACTAACCAACGCCCAGTCGGCACAGCTAGCAGGTCTCGCAGTGGGCTGTCTGCTCTTCATCCCGTTCAGCGTCAAGTACGGAAGAAGGCCGGCCTATATCATCTCCACTGCGGCTTTGACTGCAAGCGCGTGGTGGTCAGCCCGAATTACAACGTTCTGGGAACTGATTGTATCCATGTTGCTATGTGGCCTCGCTGGTGCCATCAACGAGACCCTTTGCCAAATGACTGTAGGCAGCACGACCCACACTCGCCAAAACGGGCTCGATACTAACGGCTACTTATTTAGATTGCGGACCTCTTCTTCGTGCATCAACGCGGCCTTGCCAACACTGTCTACTTTGTCGGAGTGACATTCGGAAGTTTTCTCTGCCCACTCGCTGCTGGTGTTCAAGCAACAGCATATGGTTGGCGCTGGTCTTACTACACTTTTTCGATCTGCCTGACCATCCTCTTCCTCGCATTCTGCGTCCTGTACGAGGAGACCAAGTACGTCCCGGTCTCTGTAGGAACACCTGATGCTCTCGACGCAGTACCCGGTTCGGAGCACGATCTCGACGAAGACGGCAAGAAGACGAAAGATGATGGAGGTATCGACATCCATCGGGCCCAGTCCCGCGTATCGCGCCTCGGCACGTACAAGGTGGCTTCCTACCGGCAGCGAATGCGCATGGTGACGAAAACGGACGAGTCGCTCTGGAAGCTCTTCATGCTCCCCTTTCCCGCCATGACGCTTCCTCACATGATCTACACTTCGCTGCAGTTCGCCCTAGGAGTTGCCGCGCTCGTCACTCTGTCGAGCATGACGTCCATCGTCTTCTCCATGCCCCCGTACAACTTTGATGCCTCGGGTGTTGGTTACATGACGCTTGGTCCCGTGGTCGGCAACATCTTTGGAAGCATTTACGCAGGCCCCTTTTCGGATTGGTGGGTGGTTCGCTCCGCCAGGCGGAATGGTGGTCTCTTTGAACCAGAGATGCGTCTCAACCCCCTTTGCGTATCGACCGTGGCCTATGCTGGTGGCCTTGCCATGTTTGGAGTGACAGCCGATAGAGTAAGTGCAAGAAATGTGATATGAAAACTTTTGCAGCGTTTGCTGACTATGCTGCAGGGAATGCATTGGATTTACCCCAGCATCGGAGGAGCACTTTTTGCCTTTGGTTTTGGCTCGACTGGCGCCATAGCCTTCACCTTGTTGATCGATACCTACCGCGACGTGAGTACATCCACAATTCGATCGAGATAAATGACACCTTCCTAACACTACTTCTTAAATTAGTTGACGGCCGAGGTCTTCGTTGGAGTTGCATTCTTCCGAAATGCTGTCAGCATCGGCATCGCTTCAGCTGTCGTGCCCTGGTGGACTTCCATGGGCTTGAGTAACATGTTCATTATGCTAGGCATGCTGTCCTTTGGTATCTGCCTCCTCTATGTCCCACTTGTTATCTGGGGCAAGCAGATCCGCGTCAGACTCCACGGGCACTACGAGAATTTGATTGCCAAGAAGGGCGTGATGTGATGAATGTGGCCCAATTACAAAAGTCCATAGGAGTGGTCTTAAACATAGCAGTTCAAATGCTTCTTTTGCAGATAAATCGAGTCGAGGACACAGTAAGTGGTGGTAAATAGGAAAGTGTTTGTGATGGGTGTTTATCCTTCAACTGTTAAGCTGCAAGTATGTACCGTGACTCTGTGTTCATGCTACTCAATCAAAGTTTGGTGGGGAAATTCGTCAAACGGTAGCAATCGATGACGGGCTTCCCTTCAAACATTGTCATGGCGCCAATCGCAACAACATCATTCATCCAGTCGTACGGACTGTCGCCTGGAGCCTCAAAACGGATCTGCGTGAAGTACTCAACTTGATCCTGTGATGCCGTCATGTCTTCGTCTCGAACAAAATTACCCAGTGGTCCCTCCTTGAAAATGCCTTCCGCCTTGACCAAAATGTTATGGCCATCGTTGGTCCGCAGAGTATACATGGCGTGCAGTCGCGAGAGAACCTGTAGTGCCAAATTCAGTCCTTTGGTATAGGGCCGGGCGGTTTCCAGCTTGTACTGACCTTGTCGGGGCGTACTCGTTCTAACCAATCGGCCCCACTGTCGGGTACGATTTCGCCAGAGATTCTTGGCCCATTGACTTTGCCTCCTTTGATGGGTAAAACCATTCGCGAGACGCCGGATTGTTGCACATTTGGGATCGCCCAGGTGTCTGAGCCCATGTATGCCACTATGCGATATATGAATTCCAGATGCGGCATTCGCATAGGAGGGATCTTGTCCTCTGGTGGCGAATAAGAGTTGCCGGGGGAGTCGTTATGGGGGGCCATCTTGAACGGCTTGAGTGTGGACAGGTATTCTCAGGTAAGATTGTCTTGGGGCTGATACCGAAGATTGACGACTCGGAATGATTGATACCTCAACTCAATGTTCATGCCCAGAAGACACCTATCATTTTAAAGACGTGATGCAAGCTGTCTCCGGAAGTCCCTATCTCGGAACGGTATCGATGTGTGATGCCCTCAGACACGGGTTATCACCACTATCGCGGCGCGCTGAATCTACCCCGCAAACGCTGGCGTACAGTACCTCGCCTTGAATTTAGCGTGTCTATACTCCCCCCATAGCCGGCGGCATATTACAAGAGGCTAGCCATATTTGGGCAATAACTGCGCTGCTGATAGACGCCTTTCAAGTCGACGATACCCGAGATCATGACCACAGATATCCGTCCGAGATATGAGAAATACCCGAGAGCATTTACCGAAGGGTCCTTTCAAGTGAGAGACAAGCCGATAGCTTACCGGCACTTCCTTATAATGACTTCGTCGCCGTTTCTGGTACAGTGGTCTGCACGATCCAATCACCACGCGGCTTTGTATACTTTCCACCATGACTTCCTGGCAGCAACTAGCAGAACAACACCGTAACATCCAACGGGCAGCAATACCAAAGGCTTGGATCATTCCCGAGTCCAAGATACCGCAGCTCGTTGGCGCCAGAACCTCAAATGAGGGCTCTCTGATCACTCTGAAAGTCGTGCAGGAGTCCGGCTTGCTCTCGCCACGAGAATTGGAGATCACTGAAAAATACACTGCGTCGGACCTTGTCCAGAGAATAGCAACAGGCGAACTCTCGTCTGAAGATGTCACCGTCGCGTTCTGCAAGAGGGCGGCCGTTGCTCAACAATTAGTAAATAATTCCCTTTGTGTCATTCCAAGTTCAATATTAATCGGGCGAACAGACTTCCTGCTTGACAGAGATATTCTTCGAAGAAGCAATTGCGCGGGCCAAGGAGCTCGATGCACAGTTCAAGGCCACGAGCCAGACGACTGGGCCTTTTCATGGACTGCCAATTAGCATGAAGGTATGTAATTAGAATGCCAATTCTTCGCAGTCGCGAACATTCACACTAATCATCTTACGCAGGATTCCTTTCGGGTCAAGGGTCATCATTCGACCATGGGCTACGTGGCCAATGTCTCACGACCAGCAGCAGATGAAAACTCACCCTTGGTCGACATGCTACTAGAGGCTGGTGCAGTCCTATACTGCAAGACCAATATCCCTCAAACCATGATGGTATGTACACTACCTACAAATTTGATATTCCCCAGTTTTCACTTTCTAAATTTATCGCGCACACAGACAGCAGACTCGGAGAACAACATCTTTGGCAGAACTCTGAATCCGAACAAGACCAGTCTGACCGCTGGAGGTTCTAGTGGTGGTGAAGGCGCTACTGTCGCTTTCAGAGCGTCTCCGCTGGGTGTCGGTACAGACATTGCAGGCTCTATTCGCATCCCTTCTCTCTGCTGCGGCGTTTATGGATTCAAACCAACCGGCGACCGTATTCCGTACGATGGGCAAGGTGATACTCCGTTTCCCGCAGCACACCTGCCTGGGACAATAGTGCCCTGTGCCGGCCCTCTGGCCAATTCCGTGCAAGATCTCGAATTTTTCATGAAGACGGTTATCAGCAAGCAGCCTTGGAAATATGACCACACTTCACTGAATATCGATTGGAGGTCACTGAAGAGTCATATTCCCGGAAAGACTTTAACCATTGGAGTTCTTCCTGAGGATCCCGAGTATCCCCTCTCTCCCCCGGTGCAACGGTCCCTGGACGAGGCGTGTGCATCTCTCGCTGCGGCAGGACACAAGCTCGTCCACCTTCCAGCAGACAAGGCGTCGAGCGCCGGGCTCGCAGGCCGCCTCGCCTTCCAGTTCTACGCCCTCTCGCCCTCTGGCTTTGACTCGCGCGAGGAGATCATTGGAGAGCCGCAGGTCAACTCTGTAGCCAAAGGCGTGCATCCGTTTGCCCAGGCTGGCTTCCCCGTCGATCCAGCACTGGACCTGGAGAGCCGATTTTCCCAACTCAGCGGTGCGCGCGACGCCTTTGCCCAGGAGTGGCGAAAGATTTGGCGCGACAACAGCCTAGACGTGGTCATTGGTCCCGGTGCCAACACCACGGCGGTCCCTCATGATACCTATGGTGTCCCAGTGTACACCATGATCTGGAATCTCCTCAACGTAAGCCATCTTTTAGCTCTTCACGATTGACTTTCATCTGACTTTGTCTTTGCAGTATCCAGCAGGTATCATCCCGTACGGAAAGTCGTCGAAAGATCTGGATCCTACACCTTTCAAGCCAACAGCTCCCTTTGAAGCAGAATGTGAGTTCTCATGTCTTCCTGCGAGCCACTGTCATGCTAACATCCTGAAGACGACCCGCAGGCATGGGACGGCGCACCATGCGCCATTCAGGTAGTGGCACCGACATACAGAGATGAAGAATGCCTGGAGGCGATGAGACTCATCGACCAGACACTGCGGAAACGCAAGAGTCATCTTTAGATAGCGAATCTGCTCAGTACATAAGTTATCCATTCAAAAAGGACATTCTCAACGCAACCCGCTACGACTAGTCATTTTCTGGAAAGCATGTAGTTGCCACTACCCGGCTTATATGCAAAACATATGTACTAGTAAAATTATTCACAGAGGTTTTATCCAGGCTTCTATCAGGTTGTCTAAGTAGTTGGACAGCGTCAACACCACAAATGATAGTTTCAAGTTTGCAAATGTGGACAGGACAAATGGGAAAATGGAAGGGCTTTTTTAACGATTTATTTTGTACGAAGATGATAAACACCGTTGATCAGAAATGAAGAAACTTTAAATTATTATATTGACTAACCCGCGTTCACCTCGATATCAGCACCGAAATGGGTATTGATATTGCGCTTTTTAGCAGACTAAAAGATTTGACGATTAGCACAATGGTTTCAAGCCTCGTCAGACTGTAGGAAAATAGAAACTCACTTCCAATCACACCGTTAACTGGTATGTCGATCGAGGTTGTGTAGCTGGCCGCGTCACTTAGCAGGTAGACATAGGCACCGCCAAGCTCCTGGACCTCGGCCAGCCGAGGCATTCCTCCGTAGTACTTGAGCTGCTGCTCCCAGTCGGGTTGTTGAGGGACCCAGTAAGTCATGGCTGTCCTCACAAGACCAGGAGACACCGAGTTGACGCGGATGCCGTACTTTGCCCATTCCATGGCCAGCGTGTGTGTCATGTTGCGAACTCCAGCTTTGGATGCACCATAGGGGGCAGAAGGAACACGCTGGAGAGAAAATCAATATCAGCTCACAATACACCTGTACATCTGAAATGAAAAGGATCGTACCTTGTTGGGTCTGTAGGAGGCCATCGAGGCAGTAAATACCACAGAGCCCTTGATATTCAGCTTGATAAAGGCTCTAGCAGCAGCACGAGCGGTGTAAAAGGCACCGAAAAGCTTTCAACCATAGTCAGTATGATAATAAGATCGTCTCCGTCAGCGAGTGATTGATTAGATATCTCTTACGTTTACGGCGAACAAATTCTCAACATCCTCCTTGGTGAAATCGAGTGCAGCCTTGTGGTTTGTGCGTCCGGCGTTCACCACCATACCGTGAATGGCACCGGCTTGCTCGACTATTTGGTCCACGGCGGCCGTGATGCTTTCCTCTTGGGTGACATTGGCGGTGATGGCTGCGAGCTTGCCAGGGTACTTTTTCGAGATTTCGGCAAACTCCTCACCAGGCTCGGCAAGATCGATCGAGAAGACCTTCGCGGCCCCGTTGTCAAGACAGCACTCGGCAATTCCCAAGCCAATACCACGATTTGCGCCAGTCACTGGACGATATGTGTTAGTCAATATTTCTGATGATTGTGTCATAGGGTGAAATGAAATGCATAGGTTGCTGACCTGCAATAATCTTGCCTGCAAGGGTCAAGCGTGTCTGTACTTGAGGCACTGCCGTGGCAGAGGCATCAGTTTGAGGAGCGACTGAACCCATTTTGTCTATAGTATAAAGAGAACTTGGAAAAGAAAGTTTGTCTAAAATATAATATGTGATTGCGAATGCTTCAAGTGAGATTTCTTGAAATTTTTGAGAGAATTGTACGCCTTTTAAACAAGAATCTGCGTTATTTCAAGGAGGCAAGAGATCAGCTCGATCGTATATTTCAGCAGGTCTCATACGTATCTACAATAAGTCAGACATAAGACATGACATAGTGAGCCAACCAGGCCATCCAGTTCACAGCCTTGCGCGTTTGAAGCCATGTGAGTATAGTCAGTGAGTACTTGGGTACATACTACGCTAGAGACTTGCGGGGAATGACCAAAAAGCTCCATTCATGTCTCGCACTACATCACCAAGGTAAGTATAGTCTGCCCTCGCTTCGAGGGCAGACTAGCTTGCGTCATGCGAGGTCATGTACCCCTCAGCCCTCGAAGCATAGCTCGGACCATACAGCCAGGATGTGCTCAAAGTCTTGCGACCGCCAAGACCAACCTACATGCTAGGGCTAGTTCGGTGCTTCGATGCTTGTTCTCGGTCAGGGCTGGTAGATCGTGAATTCCTCCCAATCACTTCCACTCACCCAATCTAGATATATGTGCGCGCCATCTGTATGCTCGACGACTAACATTTGGCAACTCACTATAATCATTTCATAGCCATGGCACCTCCCTGGAGAATACTAGCAGGAAAGACTGCCTGCGTGACTGGCGGCACCACAGGCATTGGCCGAGCCATTACCCTGGAATACCTTCGCCAGGGCTGTAATGTTGCTGTCAACCACTTGGGCCTCGACCGAGACGAGTCTTTGCGACGCAGTCTCATTCAGGAAGCCGATGCCCTCCGATCGGATGGGCCGAAAGGACTGGCCCCTGCAGGCCGGCTCATTGATATCGCCGGCGACATCACCGACCCGGCCAGCAGCGAGAATCTGGTCGGAGAAGCCGTGAAGCAATGGGGCCAGCTCGACATTTTCGTGGCCAATGCCGGTATCTTCAAGCCGTGCTCTTTTCTACAGTACGTTTGAGTCCTGCTCGCTTGCAGCACATTCACGATACCTCCTCCTGACTAACGTTTCTCACAATTAGGATCGAGAAAGACTTTTTCGACAAGTCCATCAACACTAATGTAAACGGAACTTTCTACTCCTTCCAAGCTGCAGCAAGACAGATGGTCAAGCAAGGAAAAGGTGGCTCGATTATTGGAGTCTCATCCATTAGCGCGCTCGTAGGTGGCGGCTTACAAGTCCATTACACACCCACCAAGGCAGCAGTCTCCTCCATGATCCAGTCCATGGCCATTGCACTTGCAAAGGACAAGATTCGCTGCAATGCTTTGCTGCCCGGAACAATCCACACACAGTTGGCAGATGAGGATATGGCGAACGAGGAGAAGGTCAAATACCTGAAGCAACGTATTCCGATGGGCCGCGTGGGACGACCTGAAGATATGGCAGGTCCAGCTGTGTTCTTGGCCTCTGAAGATCTCAGTGGCTACATGACAGGTTCACAACTGTTGGCAGATGGAGGCATGTTTGTTCATCTACAATAAATATTCAAAATAGAAATTCACGCAATGATAGACGTGTTGTACATATTGAATTATCATCATTGAAACATGTCCTATTCCTGACTGAAGCTACCCCAAGACTACTATGCATTTCGCTGCACATTTGTTCATGTCAACCTAGCAAGACGATTGATGTTTGAGGATGACATAGGGCCTTTCCGTAGCTGAATTGAAGCGATTTCTGTTACCTATTTCTTACGATTCTGATCGTGTGATCATGATCATGTTAGCTGAGAGATTACGTATCAAGAGGCTCTATTGTCGACGAGGATTATCCTAATCCCTACAGGGATACAAGTTTACCAGCGCCTCAAATTCCCCAGACTACACCAATTAGAGTTTACATGTCATCTCGCATCGAGGGACCATCCCCTGAGTCTCAGTCTAGTGCGCATGGCCCACCTTGGCGAGACATTAGAGGTATTTCGAGAGAATCCCCATGGGGTGACTGCCGGGCATTGCCGGTTGGGCGGGGAAAAAGTTGTGTAAGACCATTACAAAAAAGCATTGTAACTCTTTTTTTGCTGCAAGCTAGCATGCCATGATTCAAGTAATCTGGGGAAATTAAGGCTAGCATCCTGGCTCGTATGATGCCACTGGAGTGAGCTGAATTCGCTCCCAGAAACTCGTGCCACCACCTGTACCCCATGCGAACGGACATGCCAGTTGTTTACTGGCCAGGGGCGAGCGCGCGATACGATAAGGCGGTGGCCGGGGGACAACCAAACAAGGACATATATGACCTGATGATTCGTCTCACCTCATCTCCTTTTCCTGAGTCTCGACAGTCACCTCTCTTGACGGCCACCTTTACTCTTTGATCGAACATAGCAAATTTTCATCAAGATGTTTGACATCAACCAGCGGCACCGATGGATGGTTGCCGGCTTCCTTCAGAAGCGCAAGCTTCTCATTGCCATCAACTGCCTTGCGGGCATGTCGATTTTCTTCTTCGGTATGATGACCCCCTTTTCGTAAGACTTTGCTATTGTATAAACACTAATTCTCTCTTTCCAGGTTACGATCAAGGCATGATGGGCGGCGTCAATAACGCGAGAGACTACGTCGACATCATGAAATTCGGATACTTTCAAGAAGATGGCACCGCTGTAGTAACCGATGCGTTGCTGCAGGGTGGTATCATGTCTGTCTATTACCTCGGTACACTCATCGGCTGCTTGCTGGGTGGCTGGTTCGGCGATCGTTTTGGCAGAATCAACGCAGTGGCACTTGGTGCTCTGTGGGGCACCATTGGTGCTGCCCTGCAATGCTCTGCCATGAACTCGGACTGGATGATCTGCTCGCGCCTTGTCAATGGAATTGGCACTGGCATCTTGAACGCCATTGTCCCCGCTTGGGCCTCTGAGCTTGCGGACCACAAGTCTCGAGGCACCTTCATTGCCATGGAGTTCACTCTGAACATCTTTGGCGTTGTTGTGGCATACTGGCTGGGCTACGGAGTCAGTTTCATCGACAACGGTAACTCACCAATTCGATGGAGATTCCCGATTGCTTTCCAGATCATTCCCCTTCTGTTCCTGTTTTTCACCTGCTGGGCTTTCCCGGAATCTCCCCGTTGGTTGAGCCGAGTCGGACGCAACGAGGAGGCGCTCTACATTCTTCAGCGTCTACGAGGAGACGATAGTGAGGAGGCTCAGAAAGAACTGGACGAGATTCGCCAGGTCGTTGAACTTGAGCGGTCCTCGAAGGGCACTTCATACTGGCAAATGCTTTCGGCATCAAGTCGGGACAGCTACACACTGGCCGCCGGGTGCAGCTGGTTATTTGGCTCCAAATTATGCAGTGCTGGACAGGTATCGCCGGAATCACCATGTATGGCCCAAGTAAGTCACGAACCACCAAGATCTCTCACTCGTGAAAATGATACTGACTGATTTTCCCGCAGCAATCTTTGCCATCGCTGGCTTCGGACCCGACAAAGCGCAATGGATTTCTGGTCTCAACAACATTTTCTACATGTTCGCTACTCTCATCTGCGTCTTCACCATTGATCGCATCGGTCGTCGTTGGACCTTGTATTGGGGATCCGTGGGTCAGGGTATCGCCATGTTCCTCGTGGGAGGCCTATCTCGTGGAGGTCTGGACGCTACCGCGTCAGGTCACACCGCGTCAGCCACCAGCTTTGGTGCCGCTGCAGCCGCCATGGTTTTCATCTATACTTTTGTCTTTGGCGCCACGTGGTTGACCGTGCCCTGGCTGTATCCCGCAGAGATTTTCCCGCTCCAGGTTCGTGCCAAGGGTAACGCTTGGGGCGTTGTGGGCTGGAGTATTGGAAATGGGTAGGTCCCTTACTAAACCGTGCAATGACGCTGTGCTGACCATGGTTTCAAGAACGCTCACCCTCGTCCTTCCCTACATTGTGGAGGCCATCAACGAAAAGGTCATGTACATTTTCGGCATAGTCAACATTATCAGCATCCCCATTGGTAAGTGATCTGCCTAGATGATGTTTTGGTCAGACACTAATTCCCTCTAGTTTGGGCACTCTACCCCGAGTCCAACCAGCGAACTCTCGAGGAAATGGACCTCTTGTTCGCGGCCGAATCCCCATGGTCATGGGCCGCGGAGAAGAAGTTCCGTGAGCTCAAGGATGAGAACGCCCATGCTCGTGGCTTCGTTAGCGAGGACAACAAGATGGACGCTGTGCATGTCGAGGGTGGCAAGGGCATGATTGAGAAAGTGTAAAGGGGGGCCTAAGTGAGCTAGTATGGTTCTTGACATTGGTCCGGGTACACCTATGGGACTTGACACGGCCATACTGGCAGATTGTAGATATTTGGCGACAACATATTCTGACAAGCCACTTTCGCCTAATTCAAATTTTTCGCTCAGTTCCGAATCTAGTCCCAATGTGTCATGAAGTATAGTGCATAAAGATACAAGTTAGAATCCATGATTATGCAGATCGTTGCATATGAAGTGCCAGTTATTATCTGATCAACCAATGATGCTGTTGAATTGTCGTAAAAGCATAATTTGGATAGACTAAGACCGCTCATAACGTCTTGGAGGGCCTTTTCTCTATTCAACTTGTTGAGAGTAGATATGAGACTACGACAAGTATGTAGATCCTCCTGGCAATGCTTTGCTGTTGAAGCTTAGCTATTCTTTCTAGAGAGCATCATGAAGAGAGGGTCATGTTGATAGCGTGGAATATTAATATATTTGAAGCGAGTATCGAGTACACTACTGCGTCTTTCCCTCAACGGTACCCTCGATACCCTCGAGGTCGCTGTACAGTCTCCAGCGGTAGTCCAAGCTGGGATCGTTGAATCTCGCCTTGATGTCCAATTCTGCAATCTTTGCCATATCTCCAGCCTCCAACTTGAAGTCGGCCTCGACGTTCTCCTTGATCTGCCAGTCAATTGTACTCTTGGGGATGACCGAGCGTCCGCTGTTGACGCCCCACGCCAACACGACCTGCACTGCACTTTTACCATACTTTGCTGCAATCTCCTTCAACACGGGTTGGTCAATGACCTTCATCATGTGAGAGACTTCCTTGCTCCAGCCCGTCGTTCTGTAAAAGTCGTTCATGTTACCGAGCGGGCTGAACTGGACGACGTGGATACCCTTGGCCTTGAGCCATTCGTTGAAGGCTTTTTGTTGAAGGTATGGGTGCACCTCCATTTGATGTACGGCAGGAGTCTGAAAATCATATGTAAGTGTTTGCTGAATACTATCTTTTCTTCCTCCTCCTCCTGAAGACTTACCACACCAGTCTCAGCAATGAGTGTCTCAATCTCTCCCTTGCTGAAATTTGACACACCGATCGCCTTGACCTTTCCACCCTTGACGAGCTCTTGCATGGCTCTCCAAGTGTCCACGAAGTTGGTCTCGCCGTGAATCATCTTTCCATCGGCATCTCTGGGAAAGCGGTCCTCGCCGCGCTTGAAGGTGCAAGGATAGTGCATCAGCAAGAGATCGACATAGGGTGTGTTCAAGTCCCGGAGAGAGTCTTCCAGGGCGCTCTCAACGTCGTCGGGGTGGTAGTTGTTACACCAAAGCTTGGTTCCCAGGAAGATCTCCTCTCGAGGAATACCACTGGCCTTGATGCCCTTGCCCACTTGCTCTTCCACATTGTATACTCGGGCTGTATCGATGAGCCTCAGACCTGCTTTCAGGGCTCTGCTCACGGCGTCTTCTTGCGCATCAGGGTCCTGAAAGGTACCAAAGCCAATGACCGGGATCTGGTCGCCAGTGTTCAATGTGTATCGGGTAGATTGTGTTTGAATGCAGCGGGCAAAGCGAGCCCCTATGGTTTGTGGGTTGATTGTGGTTGACTTCAGCGATGGCAGGCCACGCAGCTGAGCTGCACCTCTGCGCATAAACGAGGCCATGTCTACCTACTGTCAAAGCTGATTGACGGCTTTCTATGATGATGATGAAGAAAGAAAGAAGGAGTGTCTTGGAATGATCGTACAAGTTGAAAGAGGATTATACGGCGCAAGACTGAAGCTCAAAGTGAATTGTAGAAAGGGCAGGTATATCTGCGTCGCGCATCAAATTATCAATGGCACCCAGAACATGTGCTTCCGCGACCGGTACAGGCCCCTAAGCTTTGGTGGTTGGAAGGCCCCATGTTTGCTCGGATCAAGCACGCTAAGGACTCCGCATTGCATTACATTAGTGATCTGCAATGGCGGATTGATGATGGCGGGGTTAGCGAGATGCCCGTCAGCATCCCTCGAAGCGAGAACAGAGTTGAGACTGAAATCGCTTGTAACAACGACAACGACTGCTTCTCGGAGGACGCGTCGTCACTAGCCTGGCTTAGAGGAAGCCAATTTACCCCAGACTTGTGCCCATCACGAGTGGTGTCAGACAAGATGTATATCCAGCCAGCCACAGTATAGGCGTCTCCGTGATCGTGGGATTTCGCTTCGCGGGCAACAGCAAGTCGCGAAACCTGTCATGCGATAGGAAATTCAAGTTACAAGCGCGTCACAAAACAGCGATGAGAATAAGAAACACAGGTTTACATGGTGTTCGGAGTTTTTCGAGACTGTCAAGGTCAGCGGTGACAATTCCTGACTAAGTCACCAAGGTAGGTCTCAAGTAGACTCCATAGGTTGAGTAAAAATTGGACTATTTTGGTAGACTTGTAATACGATGCAAATATAGTCACTAGGCAAGCAGTTGATTTCTTCGAGGATCTATTTGTCGCCTGCTATTTACTTTGATAAAGATATCTTGACATTCGATATTCATTTTATGCTTTGCCAGACGACCCACAGATATCCATCCACTCTATGGTTTGATTGATAACTTTGTCCACACCCTGCTCAATCAAGGCCGTGTGGGACATGTTAGACACTTCTGAGCGAAGGTGTGTGTAGTAGTCGTCAAGGACCAGCCGGTTAACGTTGATCTTCGAAACACCAGCAGCTATGCATTGAGACATGGTCTCGGGGCTAAAGCCGTTGGTTCCGTGCAATACCAGGCGGACTCTGCCTCCGACCTGGCTCTTGATGTTCGAGAACCTGTATGAAATAGTCAGCTTTGATATACTCGGCGTCCCAATGAGTTCTCCTACTGACCTAGCATAGTCGAGGTCTGGTCCCTGAGGGCCGTATTCGCCATGAACATTGCCAAAAGCCGGAGCTAAAGCGTCCACACCCGTCTTGATAAAGTCGTCGACCTCTTCAGGTGTCGTTTTGCTGGCTTCCAAACCGGCAGTGTCCATGACACCGTCCTCGCCGCCCTCAATACGCCCGGGCTCGGCCTCGGTGGCGATTTGGCGATCGTGACAATATTGCACCCATCGTGCAGTTTTCTCCAGGTTTTCTTCCTTCTCGTAGTGGGACATATCTACCATAATGCTGTCAAATGGCAGTTCGTCGGCCGCCCTCTTAATCACCTTTTCATCCTGCGCATGGTCTAGATGAATGGCAATGGGCACAGATGCCCGTTTCGCTGCATCGGCAGCCGTACGAACCAATAGCCCATCTGAAAAGGTGATTGCCCAGGGGAAAAACTGGATGATGATGGGTGACTTTGCTTTTTCCGCTGCGCGCACGAAACCCAAAATATGTTCGATGTTGTATGCTATGGCAGCAATGACACCGTATTCGCCCTTTTCAGCAGCCTCCAAAATTTGGATTGTTTTGTTGCTCTTTTTCCAGTCGTTTGATTCAGCCATCTTGTTGGATTGTGCTTATTGCTAAGAGACGAGTCGAGTACAGTCTTTTTCAAATTGCCTCGCAAGCCATTGGTGTTTTTAAATGGGGATAAATGCAATGATGTAGATAGGTCATTAACCCATCGTAGTATCAAAACTCGCATCGGTAAGAACAAGCACTATCTACCTGAGAATACACACAAATTCCTCTCGAATCGAGCAATAGACACTGACCAATGACACTTGCAGCACCGCTGGTCGTGGTGGAGGGCGAGACCCGCAAGCGGGCCGAACCCCGCGTGAACTCAAATCTGGAGGAATATGCCTCGCAACGAGGGCACCGTTTGCCTCAATGAGCCCTAGTTGCCAGTGTGTACAAATTGTGCAAGATTGGTGACAGTGGACGTGTGATTGGAGCAGCGGATCAAGATACGAAAGGCGCTCACTTGGTAGACTCGCTTTTCTCAACATTCCAAGTCTTCGTATTCGCAATCGACATGGCACCGAGCTGGGCGAAACAATATGACGCCGCTTTTCAGGACATCCTTGGTCCGAACCCAGAGCTCAAGGTCCTGATCGAGCTAGAGGAATATCCATTTGCTCACGAGGCTGGCGTCTTCATTCCCGGGACCGACGAGCTCTTCATTACGAGTAACCAATTTTCTGGCCCTTCTGGAGAAAGAAAGGTCCAAATCTCAAAATGCGTTCTGGACAGGTCCACGGGTCACATGAGTCGCGAGGAAATATCCAATGACTCGATCCACATGGCCAATGGCGGAGTGAATTTCCAAGATGGGATTCTGTTTTGCGCCCAGGGGTCAATGACCGCACCGAGCGGTCTCTTCCGGATGGCCGGCACGCCACCCTACGAGACCGTGCCCGTCCTCACCAGCTTCCTCGGCCGACCTTTCAATTCGGTCAACGATGTCGTCGTCCACTCGGACGGCAGCATCTGGTTCACGGACCCCATATATGGGTTTGAGCAAGGCTATAGACCACCGCCGTCCTTGCCCAGCCAAGTCTATCGTTATGACCCTGCCTCTCAGGGGATACGAGCAATAGCGGATGGCTTTGGTCGACCCAATGGGCTCTGCTTCTCGCCGGACGAAAAGACACTATATGTCACGGACACTGATAGAGTTCATGGGGACGGCTCAGTGGTTGATTCTCGCGTGTCATCAATGTACGTGCTACCAATATTGCGACAAAGTGATTATGCATTTCTGGTGTTCCGTATACTAATAATTTCTTCAGATATGCTTTTGATATCGTGCAATACCACGGTCAACCGAGTCTGATCAATCGCCGGCTTTTCGCCATGGCAGATGCTGGCATACCAGACGGTATCAAATGTGACATGGCTGGAAATGTCTATAGTGGATGTGGCGATGGGCTTCATGTATGGTCCCCCGGTGGTGTTCTCGTGGGTAAGATCCTGGTAGAAGGTGGTTGCGCAAACTTTTGTTTCGGGCGGGATGGTGAGGTGTTCCTCCTCAATGAACACCGACTGTGGCGTGCTCAATTGGCACAAACAACTAGAGGTGCATTATTGGAGATCTAACATAGTGAAAAGATCACTGTGAACCACTATTACATAATTTCACGTTTCTAAGAACGAATAGCTTGATCAAGCAGTGACAATTTTGCGCTATGACTTGAGGACCCCCATTGGAGTCTCGCGTGATCACTACACCAAGACCCAGTCAGCTACCTTGAACTGACGGCCGTTTGCTATGTGATGAGCATTATATCCGAGCACAATAACATAAATAGATTTTAATGCAATCTACTACTTTTGCGATATCCGGCCCGAGGGCATAGATCGCTCTGACCACCAGCGAGATGTGGCCCTTACGCATCGATATGGACCCAGCTGGAGCAAGTCTCTCGTCTCCCTCAAACCTTCTGAAATTCTTGTGATCACACTTCAGGAGTGCAGAATATGGAGTCACTCATGATCGAGAATGTCGTCGTCTCGAGGGCTTGGGTCACTTGTTGCAATTCTTTGCAATTCGATCTAAGATAGATACTTGGTGTCGTGTGTCAGGAATAGGATAAAGAGCAAAGGTTGAAGACAATCTCAAGAGGCTTGTTTGAACCGTCACACTACATACTCACATACATACACAACGACACTTTATATCAAAATGGTTCTCTATCAGCCCTCAGATGTGAACACTCCTGTTCTTTCCCAATTCTCCCTTAAAGGCAAAATCGCCATTGTCACTGGCGGCTCTCGCGGTATCGGCCTCCAGATTGTGACTGGCTTGGCCGAGGCTGGTGCTGATGTTGCCTTTATATACAAAACGAGCGTGGACGCAGACAACGCCGCGACGGTAGTAGCCGCCAAGACTGGTCAGAGAGTGCGGGCCTACAAGTCTGATGTGACGAACCGTCTTCGTATCGCCGAAACCATCAATCATATCGCCGAGGAGTTCGGTCAGGGCCGCGTAGACATTGTTGTGGCCAACGCAGGCGTTTGTGCCAATGTCCCCTCTCTGGAATACACCGAGGAGAGCTGGCAGCATATGAACAGCGTCAACTATGACGGCGTCATGTGGACTGCCCTGGCTGCGGGAAAGCTTTTCAAGAAGCAAGGCAGAGGCAATCTCGTTATCACGGCATCGGTCAGCGCGACTTTGGTGAACACACCGCAGACACAGGCTGCGTACAACTCCTCGAAAGCGGGTGTGGTGCAATTGGCTAGAAGTCTGGCAGTAGAGTGGGTAGACTTTGCACGGGTCAACTGCGTGTCGCCTGGGTACATTATGACTGAAAGTATGGGCCTCTCCCCAGAATCCAATAGCGTTGCCGCAGCTGCTAATTTCGTGGTTTTAGTGTTGACGAGGCAGCCCAAGGAGCTGTTGGATACGTGGCTTGCACAAATACCAGGCCGCCGTGTCTGTCAGCCAGCTGAGCTCAAAGGCGTAAGTTTTTATTAAACCGTGCCAAGTCCTATCGAGCGTTATTGACCATGTTTAGATTTATGTCTTTCTTGCCAGCGACGCATGCTGCTACATGACGGGTTCGAATCTGGTCATTGATGGTGCTTTTACCATTCCATAGACGGGTATTTTCTTGGGGCAGTTTGAGCTTCTTAGTAAAGAGCATTTAATACCAATAATTACTGTATCAGGGGTACCAGCCCCTTGAAATTCGCAGCAAGCTGGAATGTGCATGCGATGATTGCCCCGGCGTATATAAGAGCTCGATCCATAAAAGACTGTCAGTAGGTGAATTGCTGGACTTCACACAAATGGGAGTTTCGCATTCAGCATACATCTCCAAATCAATCATGAGACCACGGAATGAGCCGAAATAATCCCTCGCGTTCTCTTCTTTGCCCTCAAGTCAACAGACTTGCATGATTACCTGTACTGCGCCGTATGCTGGAGCAAGCATTAGTCAAAAAGATGTTAGCGTCGACGGATTGCAACACAGTTCAAATAACACTATGACCCTCCCCCACCAACTTCACAGCGGCACAGCAAGCAAGCTGCATATGTGAAGTTGGCCACAACGGCTCAAAATGTAGCATGATGCAAGGTCAGGATCTGTGGCATGTGCGAAACAGTCGTAGATCCGACATCTAATTCACTGACAATCCACTCCATATTCAGATCTCCGGATACTGCGTTGTCGAACAGCCACCACTGATAGTGACCTTTCTGTGATCTAGATTCTGTTTATCTTATCGACCAGTACAGGTTACCCAATAACAGTCACTATGTCTTCCAAGCTTGGTTCCCGTGCCTCTTCCGAGTCTTCAGGCCTCGCCTTCTTTGGCCGCCAATTCACCAAACCAAAGCAACTACCAAGAGACATTCAGCTCACCGGGTGCGTCGCCATCGTTACGGGCAGTAGTTCGGGCCTTGGATTTGAGGCTTCGAGGCAGCTTCTCGTACTTGATCTCTCCCACCTGATCGTGGCCGTGCGCTCGCAAGCCAAAGGCGACTTGGCGGCGAGCAAATTACGAGCGGATTTTCCAAAGGCTACAGTATCCGTCTGGCTCCTCGATCTGGAGTCGTACGACTCGCTACAGGCGTTTTCAGAGCGTTGCCAGACGCTACCTCGAATTGACATAGCCATACTCAACGCCGGGCTGCGAAAGCCGTCGTTTACAACGGTGCCAAATACTCACCACGAGACCGTTATGCAGGTCAACTATCTCTCGTCGGCCTTGCTTGCAATCCTACTGCTTCCGATACTGAAGTCAAAGTCGGCGACTTCTACCAGACCGCCAACCCTCACCTTGGCAGGGTCTGACCTGATGTACACTATCGCTGCAGACGACAGCAAAGGTCCGATTCTGCGACAATTTGATGATGCAGGGGCATATAATCAATTCTCGGTATACTCCAAGTCGAAGCTACTGCTCGCCCTTTTTGTTTCCAAGCTTGCCGAGTTCGTCGACGCCAAAGACGTGCTTGTTCACATCACAAACCCCGGCATGACAAAAGGGACAAACATGTTTCGAGAATCATCCGCGCCCGCTAAACTGATATTTGGTGCCTTGAACCAAATGATGGGCAGGCAAGTCGAAGTCGCCGCTTCCAACTACGTCTATGCGACCGTTGTCTCGGGCCCGGATGATCGTGGCTCTTTCGTCAGTGACTGGACCGTAAAGCCGTGAGTCTGTTCCGATCTTTGTTGTGGTCTAGTGGATACTATAACACTTGAACGTCTAGCTTCCCCGAGATGTGGTATACGGCCGAGGGTCAAGAATACTCGAGGCGATTGTGGGAAGAAACTATGGAGGAGCTCGAATTTGCACGGGTATCAAAAATTCTTGACGAGATGAGGGGTGGTCGGTGAGATATAATCTGCAAGCGCACATATTATCAGCACCAGTCTTGAGGCCCCGCGGCTGCTGGATCGCATGGTAACGTTCCAGACAGGTGGGCAGGTCGAGTTGGTACCTATTTATGACATGCGACCGAGATAGTGCAGTACGGCGCCATATGATGTGCAGTAGCGACATGGTAAATTTAGCACGATGGTATCTTGTTGGGACTAGAACCCTTGTACTGTGTATGTAGGCTTATTGTTGGTGATTTTGGCCCCCTTGCAAGCTGGCACACACAGTGCGAAGGCCTGCCCGAGGGCTGTAACCAACGATTGCGTTTGTACCAAGTCTTACAACACAGGGCATCAGACAGACCATAACGCGTGATAACTCAACTCTTGAAAACTCTTTTGACCCTGATTGTAACAGAGAAAAACTCACAATGGCAGACCCAAAATTCATTTCGTCTCTTGCCGACTCACTGTCGGCTGAGTCGCGGATATTGGGCGACGAGAGCTCAGCCGAATGGAAAGCTTCTATGGACAGATGGTCGCACTATGGCCTCAAGACACCTTCCGCCATTATCCAGCCGAAAACTGAGGCAGATGTGGTCACTGCAATCCAGCGACTGGTATCTGCCTCTATCCCTTTTGTTCCGGCTTCAGGTGGCCACAGCCCCTTTTCAACGGTTGGGAAGGAAGGCGTGATCATAGACCTAAGCCAGTTCAGCGGCGTTAAGGTCGACGAAACCAATGACTTGGCCACAGTAAGAAGTGGCACTCTGATGAAGGAGCTCCAGACGGCGCTTCACACCCATGGGAGATTCGCCGGTATGCTCAAAAGACGATCTCGAAGTTAACCAATGACTTACGTATATATAGCGGTCGGAAGCGGCAGTACAGTCGGAGTTATTCCTTACTACATCGGAGGAGGTATCAGCGCTTATACGCCGCTCTTGGGCTATGGTGCTGAGAACATCGTCACAGCCAAGATAGTTACCGCCGAGGGCGATCTGGTCAGAGTCTCGCATACCGAAAATGCCGACCTCCTCTGGGGTCTTCGAGGGGCTGGCCAGTTTCTTGGTCTTGTCGTCGAATTGACGATCAGAACTTATCCTCACAGCTTGATGGGTAATGAACAAGGCCAACGTATGCTCGGTACCTACATCTTCCCGGCGGACAAACTGGACGCTGTGAGTGCCGCAATGATGCCTATTATGGAAAGCGAGGAATGTGCTTCGGCTGGTCACTTCAGCGTTGCCCTCGCGCCGCCTGACTTTCAACATCAGGTACTGCTCGTCGCACCACAAGTCTTTGCTACTGCCGAGAAGGCCGAGAAGTTGCTCAAACCTCTGGTGGACTTGGAACCCATGATGCAAAGCCTTGAGCCTTCCACCTTCGAGAAGCATAGCGACCATCTCGACCATCTCTGCGCCAAGGGCAGTTTCAAAAGATTCACTCAGATTGGAATGACCAGCTTCAGTAAGGACAACTTTGGAGAACTCATCAAGCTCCACAGTGAGGTTGTAAAAGGCTGTCCAGACGCTGCCATGTCTGCATTTTCGGTAGAATGGCATACGCGTTGCAAGAAGTCGCGCGAGAACACTAGTTTTGGTCTCACTGAAGTCGATTATTGGATGTGAGTCTGTGCTGGCCCATCGTTGAGATTGATCAATCGCGTTCAGCGCTAACTTGACTCGCGCCCAGGAACATACTCAGCTGGTATCAGGACCCAAAGAGCCACGAATACATCGAGAGTGCGGACAGGAAGGCTCGGGCAATCTCGCGTAAAGGGGATGATGAGGAGTTATTCGTCTCGTATACCAATACCAGTCGAGACGATCCCATTTCGTGGCGATACAAAGGTGAAGACAGGATCGATCGATTTCGGGCCTTGAAGAAGAAGTGGGACCCTAAGGGCGTCTTTACGAAGACATTCCTGTGAGCCCCATGTCTGAAAATCAGAATATATTGCGCACTCGTTTTCGTATCCCTCAAATGGGACATGCAAGCCAAATCAGAAGTTTCCTATGTCTGCAGTGTAGTTGAAAAATAAAAAGACTTTTCTATTAGCTACCAAACACATTGTTCGTGGTCGTCCATCGATGAACGGATAAGTGTGAGTCAGCAATTTGGGCTTCACCTGGCGGCTAACAGGGAATACATTGGTGTGGGGAATAAATAGAGAAGAGCACGGCAAAAATTCAAAAACATACAACACCGGGGATTCCCCAGTCGTCACCGACCTGAGTACTAATCCAGCGATCACCAGCTTATCTAGGGCAGAGCGGACGGGATGCCGAGTTTTCTAGTGTCTATGGTCGTATGTGATTGTTATGTTAAGTGTAAGCGTTTATATTCAACAAAAGAATGATGTTTTTGAGAGAAATCAAGTGATGCTATTTACCCCACGGAGAAGGATTTGGTGTGTGGGGAGCGCTACATCACCTAGCGGAGCGCTCTAACGGTTAGGTAATAAGTGGTGGGCGCTACCTACAGTAGTATGCACACCCAGTCAAACCAGCTCAGTGCCCGGTCATGCGCTTGGACAACCGCTTTCACTTTCACTTCAACAAAATATTGTTTGCCCTTTATGAGACTTTTAAACTGCAAAGAGCGAGGCTCATTCCAGCACCAACATGGAAGGGGAGAAGCGATTCACTAGAGGTCGGCTATCTCGAGGGAAAGGATTGCGAAAGACGACCGGCTGGTGAGTGTCTGCATGCGAGACGAGCCCGATGCCGCTCGCTCTTTGTGCTGTGTTTCTGGGAGCGATGGTCTGATTCCAAGTAGTGCAACTTGTCGCAGGCGTCGTGTCAAGTGCGACGAACATAAACCCTCCTGTGGAAATTGCATCAAGAGCAAGCGACCATGTTCCTATGAGTCGCAGCAGCAACGACGACGGGATGTACGGGAATCAAGCACATCTGAGCCTCCAAATATCGCTGTGGAAGCGGAAGCAGCCGATACATCAGCAATTACAGCAGCAACGGCGACTCCAATCGCTTCACACCAAGAAGATAGTTTGACGATAGAGCAGCATGATGGAACGCCTCCAGGCCACTGCGCATGCTGCAATATGAGGGACGCTCGTGAGAGGGCACGGCCACCGCTCATCACGAGTCCTCAGCAGTACACACCCTGCCGCAACGATGATGGGCTGACATTCGACCCAACTCGCGACGCTGAGAATATCTGGACCACGCCCAAGGGACACGACGTTTCTTACGATCTTGCACCGGGTACGGACAATTTTGCAAGCCGCTTACCAGCCGAGACGCACCATGGGGATGTTGCTCCCCTGTCCTCTGCTGCTCTTGAGCACGAGCCCTGCAACTCAGGAGCAGTACGCACAGCGGTATCAAATGGCTCCAACGTTGAGACTGCCACAGCCCGATGGCTTGGGCTCCTCATTGGCGATGTGACAACGAATGGTCTACTGCCCGATTTTAATTATGACGGGCAAGGAACCAACATTTTTGGAAATGCCATTATTTCCACGGCTACCCCGGGCAGTCAACCAGATGCAACCTACCAGCCGGGAGCATCGGCTCTACCCAATCCTGCTTTGATGGAACGGTTCATCAAATTGGGCGGTGATCAAATGCTCGAGAAGCAGGCTTGGCATTCCGAAAATGTCATTGAGCTACTACCTCACGAAAAGCTCCTGCTCCAAAGTTTTGTACGGCATATCAGTCGTTGGGTAAGTAGGCGATTTTATTTCATCATCTCCGATACTATCAACCTAGCTGCCACTTGTCAAGACGTCTGGTTAATGGGACCCGAGATTAATAATGTCTTCTCAGATGGACTTTTTTGACCCCAAAAAATCATTTGGTACATTTGTACCACGGCTGGCAGTAAGTGGCCTCTCTCTTGTAGTGTTGTCAGTAGGGAAGCTAAACTTTAAAAGATGCACAATGTAGGTCTGATGAATGCCATCTTGTGCCTCGCCGCGCGGTATTCAATTGTACAAGCGACCGCAGCTTCTCAAATACAGAACGCGCAGTCGTTTGAGCAAGTGGATGCCATACAGTACTATTACAAGACCTTGCGTTACGTTCAAGAGGCGATGCAATTTGATACATATAAAACAAGCCTGGAGCTGCTCGCCACAACGCTAGTCATTTCGACTTACGAGATGCTTGATGGAGAAAGCGTAAATTGGGAGCGACATTTACAAGGCGTCTTTTGGATACAACGATCCCAAACAATTCATGGCGACTCAAAGGGCCTGAGGGCAGCGGTATGGTGGGCTTGGCTGTGCCAGGATGCGTGGGCGGCCTTCCGAGAAAAGCGCAGGCCGTTTACTTTTTGGCGGCCGGTCAGAGGACTGGCCGAGCTGGACCCTCATGAGCTGGCTTCCAGGTCTGTCTATTTCTTTGCCCAAGCGGTGGGCTTCTGCTCCAAGACGGGCCATCCCGACGAGGCCAAAAACGACATGACGGCAAAGATTCTCGAAGCTGATCACATACTACAAATGCTGGAAGATTGGCGGCAACATCTCACAGTCGAGTTTGAGCCTCTTCCTGCCCCTGAAACAGAAACAGACGCGATTTTCCCTGCCGTGTGGATCCATCCCTCTACATTTGGTAAGACATTGAGACTCTTCCAATTACTGCAATGCGCTCATTCTCTTAGGAATTTCGATGCAGTTGTACTACTGCTCATTAATATTAGTAGCTTTGGAGCGACCTTTGTTGGGAGGGATGGCCGAGTATCTCGAACATCGCAGCATGCTCTCAAAGTGTATCAAGATGATCTGTGGCATTGCCAAGACGCAAGATGACTACGAGTCTAGCATTTTGTCGTCGCAGTGCTTGTATATTGGTGAGTGGACGCCCAAAGCTCATTGTCAAGAATTGAGAGCTGATTGAAATAGCCGGTTTGTATATTGAAAATCAGAGAGAACGCAACGAGGTGTTGGAAATGTTGTCCGAAAGACGAGACCGCTGCGGATGGCCTGGGAAGTCGCTCGGACAGGAGTTGTTGACGAAATGGGCAACTCAAGATCAAGCGCGCACATGATAAGACATCATCGACCATGGCTGACTGAGCTGAGCTGTTTGCGCTTTACTGCACCTGCTCGCAATAGTCTCCATGGCACCAGCTCTGAATTTCGTGAGGATAATCATTGCACAGGCATCCCAAGTAGCAATGCCGCCGCTCGTGCTAGCAGTCCGCTCACCCGACGGTCGCATAAGGGTGAGAGGTGTGTCGCAAACATTTACCCTGAGAACTTGTAAAAAACATCTTTCTGCAGTTCGATAAGGATGATCCCAACAGGTACGAGAAACACGAAAATACGAAGCTGGAGGCCTATTGGCGCGCATGAGAGTTAGTGCATTTGTTATTACCCGTGATATTATCCAATGGCGGAGCCAAGTTTACCGATGCGACCAATGACCGTGAATGGTTGGACTGGGACACTGAATTCTCCGACTTTTTCTTTCTGGGTCGCATCTATACGAGGTGTCTGCCTTACTTAAGCTCAGCTATAAGATGGATAATAAGGGTAGACAGTGCCCCTGGAATCCCGCCGAGTCTATGCACCCCGCAAATTGAGTGCCGAGAGCCAGCAGTGCCCCTTTTGAGATGCTACATCATTTGCTCATCACAAGCCCATGGGGCAGTACGGTCCGCGCTGAGATGCCACGATTTCAGTGGAATCTGAAAATTCCGGTGGTGGAATAATTTTTGCTTTTTTCTTAAGGCGTCGTTTTTTAATGAGTTCAGGCGGATTTGACAAGATGAGGAATACTGTCATTGCTATGCATGTGCTTGTACATTACCACGGCTCAAGAGCGCGTGTATAAAGCTGGCGATTGTCTCTGAGAATGATATCTCCTGGCCCATCACAATGACAAACGTGATCCCGGTGTTGGTTTCAAAAGACTGACCACAATGAAATTCACCGACCTTGCCACCAGCATCGCGTCCGTCGCGTCCTTGACGACTGTCGTCGCGCAGTCATGCTCGCTGCCGTCTACCTATAGCTGGAACTCGACCGCAGCGCTGGCCACTCCAAAGTCTGGATGGGCCTCGCTCAAGGACTTTACCAACGTCGTGTACAACGGGCAGCACCTTGTGTATGCCACCTACCATGACACGGGCTCGACGTGGGGCTCAATGGCTTTTGGGCTGTTCAGTGACTGGAGCGGCATGGCGTCGGCGAGCCAGACGCAGATGACCTCGAGCGCCGTGGCACCCACAATCTTCTACTTTGCCCCCAAGAGCGTTTGGATTCTTGCCCACCAGTGGGGACCTACGACCTTTTCCTACCGAACTTCGAGCGACCCTACCAATGCGAATGGATGGTCGGCCGCGCAGCCGCTGTTCACGGGCACCATCTCCGGCAGCAGCACCGGCGCAATCGATCAGACAGTCATTGGCGACTCCACCAACATGTACCTGTTCTTCGCGGGAGACAACGGCAGCATCTACCGCGCCAGCATGCCCATTGGCAACTTCCCCGGCAGCTTCGGCACCGCCTCGACCGTGGTCATGAGCGACTCGTCCAACAACCTCTTCGAGGCCGTGCAGGTCTACACCGTCTCGTCCAGCCTGTACCTCATGATCGTCGAGGCCATCGGGGCCAACGGGCGCTACTTCCGCTCCTTCACGGCCACGAGCCTGGGCGGCTCCTGGACGGCGCAGGCCGCGACCGAGAGCAAGCCCTTTGCCGGCAAGGCCAACAGCGGCGCCACCTGGACCAACGACATCAGCCACGGCGACCTGGTCCGCACCAACCCGGACCAGACCTTTACCATTGACCCGTGCAACCTGCAGCTCCTGTACCAGGGCCGCAGCCCATCGAGCAGCGGCGATTACGGACTTTTGCCTTACCGGCCCGGCGTGCTGACGCTCAAGAAGTGAGCGCAGCATTGCGTGAACATTAGTGTGAGACATGGTATGGTCAGACTCGGGTAGCCGACTGGGAAAGTCTTGTATGCAAGGAAAAGTCCATAGTAAGCCGTACGATTGAAACAGAGCATGATTCCGATGCAGTCGATTCGTTGATTGTGATTACGTGCTCGACATGGGATGAAGTAAAGAGAGTGAGACATACTGATGGGTGGTTGGTCTCATCGGCTACCCTGCGCACTGTGGGCTTCCTACTGGCCCTGAAATTTTGTAATCTCAATGGAGAAAATGTACGTTGTTGCACCTAAGAAATGGCGATTTTCACATCACGGCTAAGTCGTAGGTGCAATCTGTTTGCAACTGATACATGTTACTATACCCCCAACGACATTACGGATTAATCTTAGTACCGATGTTGTCGCGTATTACGACGAGACTATATCGAATGACTTTTCGAATGTATTGTGTGCATTCTAGACAAGAACATTTCATCGAGTGTGACTAATCCCACCACACGTTCTCTAGCTTGTCCGCCAGGTGTAGTTGTTAGCCACATGCACGGCCAAGTCATGTTTCAGCATGTTGCAGTCACAGATGAGACTTGTAGGGAATGATGTGCAAGGTAAATAACCTTGGTTAATTTTTCTCTATTGACGTTTCTTGCCGTTTCGTTCGAGAGCGAGCCGTGGAAAGGGGACCGCTCGGCCGAACGCGATCACAAGAATGGTGTGACGCTTTATAACCGACTGGTGAAGTTGTACCTCGGTATAAACATACAATGTGTAATTTTATCTGAAGGAAAGGGTGTGTTTCCTCGTATTCTCTAGTAAATGAGCCACGCGTAGGTCAAAAGCGAAAATTGCTTTGATCAGCGGCTTGGCAACGTTGAGGCTTGTTGATTCACATGAAAATGTTCACCACGACCCTGGCCTTGCACAGACCCCTGGCAATTATACTCTCATGTCAGCCAAAGTTGCATGAACCTATCACTTGGAGAGCACTGCTTTTTATTGGTTCTTATACTTGGCTTTTAGTATTCGTGTTCGTACTTGGTACTCGGGAGTCATGTACCACGCAATATTGATCGTGGGGGCTCCAAGATTCAAGATGATCTGCGTGGATCATATTGAGTGGTAGAAAGGGCTTCGGTATTTGCAGCGGCATCTAGCAGCTTAAAGTTATTTTTGTCAATGCAGATATCCTGACAATGGGCATCCGGTGACGGTCAAAAGGTCGGCGACCCTTCAAAATTTCGGTTCGGGCGTCCGGCAACAGCACTACACACCTGGTCTCCCGGCTGCAAGTCACGGCAGTATGTTCAGAGATGCCATTTCACGATGACGAGACATGTGCAAATTTGAGACAGCAGAATAGCTGTATAAAGATGAGTGTTTGAACGAGCCGATTTGGCCATCATCAATTCGCCAAGTCGCATTGGTCACTCCATTTATTCACATGATTGGTATTGCCAACGCTCAAGCTTCTCGACAATTTGACACGAATCGTAACATGCGTTTCGACATGTGTTCCTTGTTATTGAATTTACTTGGGGCTCTCTGCGTGCTGGGAGGACCAGTGACGCAGCGAAGCGATGCTGCCCAGCCGACAGTGACCATAGCTGACGGGACTGTAGTTGGGACTGTCAGGGACAACACGGAATCTTTCGCCGGCATCCCCTTTGCACAACCGCCCGTCGGCCCCTTGAGATTGAAGCCACCGCAGCGGCTCAACTCTTCCTTTGGCACTCTCGACGCTTCAACCCCTGGTCCTGCTTGTCCCCAGCAAGTGGTTGATACCTCGAGCACTGATTTCCTATCTCAAGTCCTCGGGTACCTGGTCGATACACCACTTTTCATGAGTGCTCTCAATCAGAGTGAAGATTGCCTCTTTATCACAGTGCAACGCCCTGAAAACATTGCAGCCGATGAGAAATTGCCGGTTGTCGTGTGGATATTTGGCGGCGGCTTTGAAGTGGGCTGGTCCTCCATGTACGACGGTATCGGCTTGGTGCAGCGGGGCATCGATCTCAGCCAACCCTTCATCTACGTGGCCATATCATATCGCGTTGGCGGATTTGGCTTCATGCCTGGCTCCGAGATTCTCGAGGACGGCTCTGCCAACCTTGGACTGCTGGACCAGCGACTTGCTCTCGAGTGGGTGGCCGACAACATGGGAGCCTTTGGCGGTGACCCCGACAAGGTGACACTTTGGGGCGAATCCGCTGGCGCAATGTCCATTTTTGATCAGATGGCTCTATATGATGGCGACAATACGTACAACGGCAAGCCTTTGTTCCACGGTGCGATTATGAACAGCGGCAGCATCGTGCCAGCAGCCCCCGTGGATGGTACCAAGGGCAATGAAGTCTATAGTCAAGTGGTCCAGGCTGCTGGTTGTTCCGATGCTAGTAGTTCTCTGGATTGCTTGCGCAGCCTGGACTATGCAGACTTTCTGGATGCTGCCAATAGTGTACCCAACATTTTGAGCTACCAGTCGATAGCACTCTCTTATCTGCCTCGACCCGATGGAAAAGTCCTTACCCAGAGTCCTGAGCTGTTGCTCGAGGCCGGGAAATATGCTGCAGTCCCCGTCATTATAGGCGATCAGGAAGATGAAGGGACGCTTTTCAGCATTTTTCAAAGCAATCTTTCGACAGTGGATGATGTTATTGACTACTTGCACGATTACGCATTTATAGATGCGACGAGAGAAGAAGTCGCTGGCTTCATCAATACGTACGACCCGTCGGCCTCTGCAGGAAGTCCGTACAACACTGGTCCTTTCAACGAGATCTACCCGTATTTCAAGCTCTTGGCATCGGCAGTTGGCGATATAATCTTCACACTTACTCGACGAGTATTCCTCACGGCTTTCAGTGCTGCTCATCCCGATATTCCCTCCTGGTCTTACCTCTCTTCCTACGACTACTTGACGCCAATACTTGGATCGTTTCATGGGGGTGATATCCTGCAAGTATTTTACGGAATCTTGCCAAACTATGCCAGCGCCGCAACTCAGACGTACTTCATCAACTTCATCACCAACGGAGACCCCAATGTAGGAACATCGGATTATCCTGCGTGGCCCCAGTGGAGTGAGGCGCGGCAGTTGATGCAATTCTGGTCAATCACTAGTGACTTTGTCACCGATGACTTTCGCGCAACAAGCTACGAGTATATTCTTAACAATGCGACAAACATGCGTCTCTGAGAATTCTAAGAGACTGCATAGTCAAGGTGGTGAGAGGGTGGGTTTGGAATATGATCGGCAGTTCGGCTTTAAGCGATGATCTAGGTACTCAACCTGGCAGGCCTGATACTCCTCAGCTATGTCTTTTAGTTCTTCTGTTTTGTGTTTTTCCAATATGATTCCTCGAAAAATAAACGTTAGCTTGCATTCGTGCTTGGAACACTAAATGTCTAGTGCCAATTTAGAATCCACCGATTGCAGTAGCCCTCTTTCCCCTCTGCTGCATGTACATTCCCCGCCGGAGGATTCATGTTTGACTTCAAGCAAACATAAATCTTCGGTAGCAACAAGTTTGAGCGGGGCATCGAAATGTCCTCATCGTGGAGGGTCTCTGCCTCGAATCCCGTGCGACAGGTGGGCAGTGGCGATGGCATGGACTACGAACGATGTGCCGCGCTGCACAACGAGCTGCTTGAGCTAGGCTGGGTCGGCTCTGGCAAGCCGCTGGAGCACAGTGCTGTTGCTGATGACCAGGCACCGGTGCTCCATCGAGTATCTTGGTTCGACCGCCACGGCGACGCGGCAGCGCAGGTGCGCTCGCGCCTTTCTCCATCTCTGGTCGCCTTTCTGGAGCAGGCATTGGATATTCCAAATGGTCATTCGCTATTTTATCATGCGAATGGACTCTCGCATCCTGGGTTTCTATTCTTGAACAATAACGAGGATGAGGAAGAGCCTAATCGCTACGTAACCCTGTACGTCGCAAACCAAGTAGCTACCCATCCCGATGGTCTGGTGTAAGTCCTCCTTTCTTTTTCGCATCTCACGGATTACCACGTCATTCTTCCTGTCCCAGAGGCTAAACTGAAGAATGGCACAAAGTTTCGACCAAAGAGAGAACAAGGCCATCATACAGATGTCGATGTTTGACTCCGACGTCACCAAGAACGGCCGTCAGCAATGGCATCCACTCGAGGTTGTGCTTAGCAACTGGCTCGATATGGTGCAGATTAACAAAGTCGAGGCAGTCAGTGACGAGGTCGAAGTCCCCAATGACAAATTTGACCCATGGATTTTCCACCCCTTCAGTCAACAACAGCTTGCGGATACCTTGAATATGTACCACAAGCTACTCAATGCCATTGAATCGCGCCTTCCAGAGGCTTCACGGCCCGACGCCAGATCTACAGAGCCACTGGTTCCCGAAGCTATGTTGGAGGCAGCACAAATGATTCGCCGCAACAGCTTTGCGTGGTCCTTCCTTAGCACAGCGCGGCGTCCCGCCTTCCGCTACATCGCACCAGGGCTAGCCATCCCGGATACCGAAGATTTCCGACACCAGCCATTCAGTTCCGTAGAGACTGATGCGGAGCCCTTGGAAGATGGGGAACTCGGAATTCAATACCCGATCCTGCTCTTCCCATCTTCTGAAGCGTTTCGCGGCACTCACGGCGGGAACATTGACGAGCCCTTTCCCCCGCCATGGTCAGGAGTAGGCTCGTACCAAGCGGGTCTATACTTGACCGACTCAGATAGGGAAACAGCTGCTTTCGACGATGGCGTTCGTCTAGTGTTACCATTCGGCATTGGATCTAGGGGTTGGGCGCGAACGGCAGACGGCGCGCGGTTTGGCGAGAAAAAGTTCGCGAATGGTATCGGCAGAGGAGGGTCCAAGGACACCTATAGCGATCTCTATCAGCTGGGGTACGTGCCCTTCATCGAGTCACACGAGACCCGGCTGGTGCAGGTATTTCAGGCCTGGCTACGACACATCGAGACGGGCTCATGGGAGGTAAGTGAGGATGGCGTGCTGGGTGGTATAAATAAATGGCGGGAGGCAGATACAGCGGAGCACTGGGAGGAGTACATGGTGCCTCTTAGTTGGTAGCTCAGAGTCTTAGACACGCTTCCGCGGGATGAAAATTGTCTCCGACTTCTGGAGACCAGTCCGGCTCTATATTCCCCTATTCCCGTATGCATCACCAAATCCTCATTTCCTATTCCAGTCGCTGTAAAGACCTGTGGCATGTAGTAGGGGCTCCATTGCGCGTGTGAACTCGCTAGGGCAGCTGCACCGGGTGTTCAACCATTTCGAGTTCGATGTGACGCGGAGTATAGGCTATGCCAAGCTCCGGACGGAACGGCGGTGTCTCTAGCTCGTCACGGAACGACTGTTCATGGAGTTCATGGCGCCTCTGGTGGATTGGCTGTAGCTCTAATTCAGAGGCTAGCTCGACTGGAGAGCCGCCCAAGAATCGTGGCTATTTGAAGCTGTACCCCGACCTACTGCTCATACCGTAGGCTTCTGGGCTTCTACTGCCGGATGACATGGTATCTACGGTGCCGGGATCGGAGCTCTGCGTCTTGCTGTACCGGGAAGCAAGACAAGACTTCAAGCGCGTCCAGAGGTCGACCAGTGGAACGATAGTCTTTGCCATGGGCGCGCAGGCGCAGAAGATGCTGGTTGCCATCTGCAGAATGTCCCAGAAGGCATTAGTGTCGTTTTCCTCTAAAGCAATGTCAGATTAGCCGCCCCAATTTTGCACTTATTGCCAGATCCTACTTACGCCCGTTAGTATTGGCTACCGAGTAGACAAGGCCGATTTTCACGAATCCTATCACGCCAGAAAGGCCGCCTATGATGAAAACAAAGATAAGCTTAGCCTTAACGTAGCTCCGAGTCGCCAGCTTGCGGATGAGGCCGACGGTGAGGGCGATCAGGGCGAAATCGAGGAGCGAGTTGGTGGTCTCTTCGGCGATCAGGAATACATTTCCGTCAATACAATAACCAGGCTGGTCCCCCACGATATCCCACCACTTAGAGATGGGACGACACAGGAATATCACCATCAAGAAGAAGGTGATAAACCAGCAGACATGGATAGTCGCAAGCGCGTATATCCATCTGACAAAGGCTCGATCGCTCCAGAAGATGCGATAATACAGGGCGAACAGGCTGCCCCTGGCGAACAACTGGTTGATGTAGAAGAATGGTGTACAGATGTACGAGAGCTACAATAAAAGGTTTGAGAAACATGCAAGTTGGAGGTAGCGGGAGAATTACCTTGGCCACTAACACAGCCAGCTCGTCGTCCGTCAAATCGCCAGCGACAGTAACGCCTGATCGCCCAGGCCCATCAGTAATGAACAAGATTTCTATGGCCAGAAGCTCAACTTACCAATGAACGGCATGCACGCATATACGAGGAAGCCAAGAAGGGCCAGGAAAGCAAAGAGGTCATCCCAGCGGAAGCGAGTGCCTGGCGGCTTGGGAGCGAACAGGCGGAGAATAGTCGTTAAGATACACAAAGGGACCGTGACAATGGATATAATAACAATTCTGCCCTCGCCTGGGTCCGCGAGGATGTCGTCAAACGAGTAACCCATGATATCCGCGGTTCAATTTTGGCCTACCGTGCCGCCGACTCACGAATGAATTTGAGCAAACTCGGAGATGACTTCAAGGGCAGCCATTTGAGTGTGAGTGGCAGCCAGAGTTGCGCGGGTCCAGCGCGGCGGCCTTCGCGCATGGAGAGGGTGGGGGCTAAATGAGTTTCCCCATGGGTATGTTCCAAAAAAAGAAGCCTGCATACCAACACCATGTTTTTCATCTGCGGCCGTCATAATTACTTATTGTGCAACGGAATTCCGGAAGCAAGGGATCAAGAAGGGGTAATGAATGCCGGATCGCCAACGTGAGCTCGGGCCACAATATAGCTGTTGGTGCCAACTGTGCTGTGCTGTGCCGCCGGCAAACCAGACGACAGGGTGTTTTCATCGGACCAGCTTTCGACTCGCCATGGATCTGACTGATGAATTCTGATTCCCCTTCACTTTAATCCGTATACCGAGCCAGAGTTAAATGCATATGCAGGACCACCACAACATGGCACTGCCCACCAATCTTTGGGGCCGCTTCAGTACTCGCGAAGCACTCGGCCAGCTGCTGGCGAGATTTCCGATCCTGCGGCGGCACATCTGATATCTGCTGGAGGAGCCTACGTCTCGGCGTCGGCAGCGCAGGTGTAGGTCTTTCCGCTGGCCATCCAGGATTAGATGCGCTTCGTCTACTCCCAGGCTCTGCAGCGCGGTCTCCAGGTGGCCATTGGATTTACGGGTGTGGATTTTCTCTTGTCCAGGTGGGAGGATGAGATTGTGCTGCGACAAAAGCTAGAGGCGGAGTACGGTCTCAAACGCGACAACGATCGACACGATCGGGCGAAACCCATGACGGCGACTGCTGAGAAAGGAAAAACCTCTGGCGAGGCGGTGGAAACGTTATCGTGGATTGGTTCCATCCAAATGGGAGGAAAGGCAGACGTGGAGTGCAATATTGATCTTGGCTTGATCTTTTGGAGGTCAGTATATTCTAGCAAATTGGACAACGAAGAACCAATCTGCGGCGGACATGAGTCTTCAAAACGATTTACACCTTGAGCCGTCTGTGCTTCATCCGGGGTTCGCAGTAAAGTTCGGCTGAGAGCTGCCTGCTGTCAACGGGGAATGATCGGTGTTAACCCGAGAAAGAAACAGTTTACCGGTATATGTAGTAACTCAGACATAGTTTTTCAAGCCGAGCGTGGCCTTGTTGTAAGATTAGCACCAAATGATGATGACAGCGGCGCAAGGTCACAAGTTCAAACTCGGGAGCGCTCTTTTTTGTCCTGTTTTTCTTATTTTATTTACTCCATCATCCTTTTTCATTCTTTCCATGAATTACCAGATGGTCAAGTAGGTTTATTATTTTCCACTTGGAAAAGCCTCTACGAGGATAGATTGGTGTACCATTCATACGGGATAGGCTCACGTATGCCTTGCAACATGTCCCCAGGCCGTAAAATCATGAATGGAGCACGCCCTTTCGTACTATCTTATTGGAGTATGTTACAGGAGGTCTTTTTCATATGTTATTATCAACCCCATAGATAATCCTTTGCCTGGCCCGGCTGCACCGTAATCTTGCCAGCTGTGCATCCGGATCCTGGTAGTGTATGTACCTAGGTAGTGTATCAGTGCTGAAGACCGCTGGAGAAGCCTCTGCAGAGGCCTAGTTTAGCGGGTAGAGATAGCCACAACAGTTTTCCAAGTGCAGCAGCAGCCGCCAGGTTTCTGATAGCTCCGAAGAAGCTACAGGGGTACCAGGTTGGCAAAGACATTGGCGAGCGACCTCTGTATATTGCAAAACATACCTACATAGGTACATAGGTACGATGGACGAATTGCCGTTATCGTCGCGATGCCGCAGCTACTACAGCGGCGAACCTTCGAGCCGCATTGCAGCCGGTGCTGGCTGTAGTGGGCCTAATAATGATGCGCTGTAGAGTTAGCAGTGTACAGAGCACTTGAGGTCGCTCTCAGTTATCTCCGCCACCCTGGCCGGGTCCCACAAGCAGCTGCAGAGACAGATCCTAGTCTTTGGCCAGTGCTGAAGATCGCTGGAACAGGCCTGTAAGCGACTGCCTTAGTAGAGACCGCAGCAGCTGATCGTCAGATGCATCTACAGCCGTCTATTTGCTTGCCAACTCGGACTATATTTGATGGAGTTGGCGAATTGGCAAACACAATTCAGTTTTGTGCATTCTTGGATGGAAAGCGCATTTGTTCGCGTTGTTCATGACTCCCACTGTAGCTCCGGTAGTCCCCACCGCGACCGCTATTGCAACTGCGCCCAGTATCCAATGCTCTTAAATGCGGCGATGCCCGGATTCTGTGCTCAACCACGGCCCACGCCATCCCCCGCGGCAGTAGTCTCTCCAAACCCTCCCCAAAGGCATAATAGCACCGAGAATGGTCAGTACGTTCCTGATTCCGAGTATCTTTCTTCTCAAGCCATAGGTTCATAACCACCTCCGCCAAATTGAGGGTGGCTACTGTCGATAGATTCCTAGAGGATATTCCTGACCTGTTCTCCAATCACTAGCTGGCAGGTCTTAAGGACCTTTGCCGTCAGGCCGTCCACCTGATGAGGCGCTTTGATGGACCATATACCGAATTGACAGACACTTGGCTGCAGACATTCCTAAGCCCGGAAAGGACTTCTGGCGACGTATCGAGTGGTATACACTAGAAATGAGGTAAGTACTGCGGCCATTCAGGTGTTGCAAACGCCTCCAGTGGCAGCTGTTTGAGAGAGATGAAACCCTCAAATAAGAGATAGCCCCTGCATAGGCAGTAAAAGAGCATTAAACTGGGGATGGTAGCCATCGCTACAAGTTTAATGATCCAGTAGCAGATCCTGAGGAGAATACTTTTAACAGTCCTCTCTGGTGTGGCAACAGAATTTTGTATATCCTTGACAGCTTTTGTAGTTCTTTCGGCTGCAAAAGTCATTACCCTGGCTGACAATTTCCACACTGACCGTTTTGAACCTCTACCCACCAAGGCCTGCAGCTCTTCAACAGGAGATAGAAGGGCGAGAACGACACCAACAATAAGGGCAAGTATACCGCTGTGGCAATTTGAGTTAGTTCATGATTGTCAATATTTTTTGCCAGGGCTCAGAACTCTTAATGATGTCTACCATGTAAAGGAGCCTAGTGACATATTGACTCTTTGGGGAGATAAATGAATATTGTTGCTACTCACAATGCTACCATCGACGACGTCGCAATGTGCCACATGTATTGCTCGATCTCTGATGGAAAATACTGGTTCCAGGCAGCTGCATGAAGTCCAGCGTATGCTAGCCTGCAGAAGCAAAAAACTCCACAAGCACTGATGCTAGTTGACAGATTTGCGTGGTACAAAACCCATGTCGAGAAGTTCCCTATGTTTCGGAATATTTTGGGCTCAAATGTTGCAGCACCGGTGGCTTCGAGACAAAACAAAGAGGCCATTTCGCCGACGGGACTAGAATCACTACTGATAGTGACTGAAGATTGAGTAACTTTCAAGCCTAGATTGTCAAATATCTCGGGTGACTCGGTATGTAGTTGAAGTATCAGCGCCCATCTGTGTAGCGTCATTGATTCCGTTCTTTTTTGCGCGAGCTCGCACTCTTGCGTGCATTCATGACGAGAATTGATCACTGGCGCGATTCTTTCGCGCCTTCCAGCCTTGAATTTGACTTGGTCGGCCCTTAAAATGACTGACTTTGATATGTGCCCATCACAAAGCTCGTGAAAAAGAGAATAGCTCATGTGCAATTCCAAGTGAGGTCGAATGACATTGCCGACAAGCATCAAAGGTGCCTTGGGCAGGGGCGGCAGAGGAGATTGAGAAGGCTCAGAAGATTGTATCTCGGTAATAGTTTCAAAGGACTGATGAGTAATGTCTGCATGTCCTAGCCGATGCAGCACGTCCTCGGATACCTCGCGCGCGAGCGATGCGGCGGAAGAGACCGTCTTGACAGGTCTGTTGAGACTATATTCCCAGCAGAGAGCAGCGATACCGGCTATGGTTTCTTCACCTGAGATTTCCGATGTGCTCTCAACATCTAATGGCTTGTGCCACCACAATGCGTAAATGAAGAGAGTACAAATGGCATGTGCTAGGGTGCTCAACTCGAGTGTCGTCACAAGAAGTCCGGATGCCCACCGCATCGTGACTTGTAACACGAGCCAGAGAGCCTGAATGATTATTAGGGTTTTCGCTAAGAAATCCGCTTTGCTTTTGTCCCTGATGTGCTCTAAAGGAATGTCAGGAAGGAAACCTAGACTGGCCATGTATTTGATCATCGAGTCATCAAGTGTCATTCGGGTAAGACCAGGTACCTGACCTGATTAGTTTCGTTTCATCTCCATTACTAGGGATGAACCTCAACTTACGAATCTTGATTCATCGATCTCAGTAGAGAAAGTGAATCCTCCCATAATGGCATAGAAACTGTGTGTTCGTGTCCATTTATTTCTTCGCTTCAGCTGGGGATTATCCTTGTTCTAGTGAGAGCAGGTTCAAATTAGTCAACTGGTATGGGAAACAAATGCGAAGCAAGGTACTCAAAGTGATGCTTACGAATCTGTTGAAAATGTCCTCAAGATCCTTGCCTAGCTGCCTTGCCTGTTGATTTTGGCTCCAGGCCACAAAGACCACAATCTCGGGTGCGAATATCCCCAGAAGAACCCACTTGGCCTTCTCAAACCAAAAAGCGAATTGCTTGTTGCCGACAATGCTCTTAATGAAAGACGGCAGATACCTGTTGGTAGGCTCTGGGATGTCGACAGGCGGAACATTAATATGCAGCGCTGTGTAGACACATAGGCTGAGGGTAATGAGACAACTCTTTATAATTTCAAAGGTTCCTCGTCCTGTCGGTTCCGCACTGTTGCGCACTCGAGTTCAGATTAGCCATTGATTCTCTTGTTCTTCTGATAAGCATTACCACCCACACCCAGCCTGATGTCGTGTAATTTGACATGATAATTTGAAGGCAGAGAAAACATGTATTTCGATCCGCTTTTTGCTTGATGATTGGCCTCGGACACCCCCTTTATTTGTTCGAAACGTGTTTGTAGATCGACCTCGACTGGTCAAAATGGTCAGGATATTTTCCAAGGTGACTTGATGGGAAGCAAGGACACCATTTGCGGACTCTTTGTTCCTCTCATCTAATATATTTGCCAAATAAGTTGTCGCAAATCCTAGCCACTGCTTACTTGAGGCTGAGTTAGGTAGTACCTTCTGTTCCAAGTGGAAACTGCCTCGTTCTTATGCTTATCCATTACAATGTATGCACGGCCACCGCCACTGTATGCGACTGCCGCGTCTATAGGGACGGCTTTGTTATGGGTCATTTGGCTTGTACTATCGCGTTTTTATCATTCATCATGGGTCCAACCCCACCTCACAAGTGAAGTGCCGGGACAGCTGCTCAATGTCGGACTCTAGAAATCCATCTAGGCATGCCCCAAGGCAAAGACTTCGATCGCACCTCAGCATTCCCAGACTGACCGTCTTACTTTAATCCAGGTGGGTGACACGGAACACTCTTTCGAATTACTCCGACTTGATGCCAGTTGAAACTGAAAATTTATCAGTTCAGTCAGTAAGTAGAGTAGAGGTAGATACAATATTCATGTATTTAGCAGGAATGTAGTCCGGGACTGTTTCCTGTACTTAGAAGAAACGCACCTGGCATCCCCACTGATCCGACTGAAACAAATGAACCCGCACAATAATTTCATACGGAAATTGGGCGCGGTGAGTATTAAGATGTCTGAGGTCAGCTTTTGTCCTGCCCTTGCACCCAGCCTTGAGGATGTAGACAATGGAGGATAAGGCCCCGCACGACTAGCTTCACCGAAGAGACTTTGCATCTAGTATATCACACATTTTCTTCTACATGAGCATGGCCATTGGGCCTTTTACGGTGATCGGCGCTCGGGCTATGCAGCATTGCATCTGAAGCTAGTGAACTTGGCATACAGAGGAGACGCCATCGCGACGATCATCATCCAGATACAGATCTAGACGTGATCTCAGCCGAGATCTGGTAGAGGTCACTGCAGTAGCGCGAAGCGGCCTTCACCGAATAGATCTTGTATATTCCTAACCACAAATCATCATATAAGGGTATAGTGACGCCGCCTGTCACGGTGACCAGCGCTTGGGCCATGGTTTGGAGAGGACTTAACGAGCCTTGCAGCGGGATGAGGATTCACCGAGCTGAAATGTCGGCATTGGGTACGGCTTCAACCTGTATCCATGGAGCCTTGCCATATTGATTCTGGCATGTTTAAACTCGAGTAGTTTATTTTATTTAGAGAATAAACGAATAATTATACAATCAATGATTTCCGAGCTATTGCCCGATAAGTCCCGTGTATAAGAGAAAGATGATTGGGCCCCTCGGCCGTCGTTAGTCCCAGGTCTTTGACCTTGGAAACTAAAGGTATAATAGACTGGCTGCTCTTCAGAGAGGCGAAGCCTAATTACATTAATCGAGAAGCATATCAAGAAGATTTCCCCTATCTCTGAGCCGTATTTAACTTAATGTAGCAGCTTATCATGCAGTTAAATGCCTCACATCAGCCGCTCCAATCTGTAATAAGTTGACAAACTGAAGGTGCATGGAGCGCTTGACCAAAATTATGGGATCTACCCCCGTTGCTTAGAGTGGACGCGGCGACTTTTCAGCTATCTATCCATTTTTTTTCCCCTGCATATAACATTAAGACTCGTATATAACATACGCTTGTAAAGATACGTCAATCTGGAGGACCGTACAGCCATTGAATATAAGAAATTGGGTTTGGAAGCGGTAAATATATTGATTGCAGCTGCCCATTATATATTGCATTTCTTTATAATACCAGCACATACGACCATAGACACTAGAAAACTCGGCATCCCGTCCGCTCTGCCCTAGATAAGCTGGTGATCGCTGGATCAGTACTCAGGTCGGTGACGACTGGGGAATCCCCGGTGTTGTATGTTTTTGCTCTTTTTGCTTTCTTGTATCTTCGTTTTTGCACCTCAAATTGCTGATATTTGGAGGAAATTTTGAAACGATGATGATAGTTCTTATCTTTGACTTATTCGTGTCACGGAGAATGTTAGCGTCGGTAGTTTTGGCCGCTGTCTATGCGGCCGTTGTGGGCCGGAGATGTAACGTCATTTATTACTGGCATTTTAGCTCGTCCTCGCTAGCCGTTGAGATCATAGTCTTCGCTATACTATTGCTACTCAAATGTGCTGAACGTTCCTGGGCGCCCAGACATAGTTCTTGAGACTTGTGTCAACCTTCAGGCCTTCAAATAAGACAGGTGCGTATTTTATCGTAGAGCAGGTGCACTGCCATAGTCGCAGCACCAGTAGGTAGGTAGGTATGCATTTCGACGCTTCAGGGATCCTTGCAAGGTCTGCCTGCACTTGTCCAACCTTGAACATGTTGCTGCCTGGATGGTTTTGGAATAGGTTGTGGCAGTATCTCGACGTCTAGCACCTTACATTTCTTTTCTTTTCCCTACTCCATATTGTACTGCTACCTCTATCCGGCCGTTCGACAGCCTATACAAACTCTTGCGCCAGAAGCGAGCACAGAGCCTTAAGGATGACACCCCCGCAGCCTGAGCGATCTGGACAAGCTCCTCTCCGGTCCTGGTCCCAGCTCCGATATGATGAGGTGCACGTTACTTTCTCCCCAGTGGCTCAACGCCTCTTCTGGCAATACGATGGCAGCTTCCCCAGCGCTATTTCCGTTATGAAGATATCCGGCAACGCAAAGGAGCTCGAGCCCCTATTTCAACCCAGTGGGACTTCTGCGGCCGAAGGATACGGCGGCAGCGGTGGTAATGGCGCCGGCACAGGCACATGGCACGCCGTTGCGCACGAGCCCGTGACCCAGCCCCCCGTCTCCTCGCTCCGCGCCGCGATCGATGACCTGGACCAGTGGGAGTCGGACTGGCTATTCTGGCACCAGAACCATGAAAGCGCCGAGCTCGTCACGTATGGCGACCTCAGCGATGAGGACCGGCCGTTTGCCGAGTACGCCGACGAAGACGGCAACTGGGAGGCCGATTCGGACACCGACTTCAAGATTCGGTGCTGCGGGGAGGACCGGCCACTACGCAGGAGGGGGCTCGAGCTCGAGGTGAAGCCGGGCGACGGTGGGGCGTTTGTATCGTTGCGGGATTATGTGCAAGGTGAAGATTGCGCCCCTATCTTATCTCGACTTCTTAGTATGTATGCAACACTAACGCTCGAGAGGAAAGCCGTGCACCCATGGCTCATGAGCTTGCGGGATGACATTGTCCGAGCTAAGTCCGTCGCCCGCACGGGGAGCTTCCCGTCTGGGACGCGGTACATGGTGATCCAGGGACCTCGCCATGTCATCGAGGAGAGGGGCATGTGGATGGATCGCCACGGTGCTGGCCGGCCTCCACCCCCGATGCCCATGAGCGCCGGTCTCTTGGCGGCTATGCAGGCGCACCGCGAGTGGAGGAACCGTGGCTTCACCGTGCCGCAGGCTGGCAATCCGCCGTAGTACTTGACAAGAAGCTATAATAGATGGAAGTCTGCACCATCGTGTTATTGGCATCCACCAAGTTAGAGTCACTGGAACACCCTGTTAGCTCTCTCCATTCGTGGTCACAAGCATGGGCTGATGATGGTGAATGCGCAGGAACGAAGGCAGAAGACCTGCTCCCGCACAGCAGCATCAGTGCAAGGAATAACGTACTCAATCATGTGGTCAGCACCTCAAAGCCACATGTTCTCAAAGTAGCTAGATGCTCCAGGGGCAAGATGCATCAGCAGAATGGCAGCAGAGCATTTCGAGTCGATGCCGCTTGTGACGACGGGGCATTCTGTTGGGGTCAGCTCTGTGCCAGTTGCGCCTCCTATACGTGCATGACAGTTCCAGAGACCGGCAGAGCCTGGCGAGAGGGCTTGGATGTTTCATTTCAACGAGTACCAGCCCGGCTGTTGGCCCTCTGGTCGTGAACAAGAGGTCCTGCATCTCCACCGAGCCGATATCCCCCTTGTTGCCAACCCGAAGGAGGACTTTCGGTCTGCTGTAGCACGTGGTCAGTTTGAATGTGATTTCAGGTTTGATAGTGAACAATTGGTCGGACCATCGTACCTCACATCGGAGAAGTAGGAGCCTGAAGCCACGAGTTGCGACCAGGTTTCTCCCACAATCTTGGCTCCGCTGGGAATGACAATGGTAGAAGTCAGGATGTACGAGCCAGCATCGACAAATAGAATGCTGCCCAGAGTGCTGTACAGAGCCGCCTGGAAAGCTGCAGTATCATCCGTCGTGCCATCTCCCTTGCAGCCCAAGTCCTTGGTGTGAATAAATGTGGACACATCCTGGTCTTCCTACTGACGCTTCGCGCGCTCGAAATAATTGCCCTCGTCGTCCAGCAGCGCCAGATGCCTCCGATAGTTGCAAATCCTGCCTCCTTGTGAAAAGGTCCGCTGAGAGACGGCCCCCTCGTAGACAGGGCCGGTCACCCGTTCGTCGACCAAGACCGATGGCGCCAGAAGAGTCGCACCAGTCGTATCGGCTACGGCAACATTCATCCCAGAGAAGCCTACGTTCTCCAGCGAGATACCTGTACTACCGGTACCAGGGGTTGCAACCAAGGGGTTGGACAGGATGGCATTACCTACATTGGTGAACGCCGAGTCCAGGATGGCGACGGAACCGACTGATATGAAAGCAAGCAAGTTAGTCCAGAATCCGAGTTGCCGGCTTGGGTCAAAGAGGTAGGCCCGCATATGAAGCACTCACTGTACCCAACACCAACGTCACCCACCAATTCGAAACCTGTTCTAACGTTGTTCCAACGTTGTTCATGGTGATGGACTTCCGCACCCAGCCCCAGTCCCAGATGACCTGAACACCCACCGTAGGGAAAAATACAGAAGCGCACAGCAAAAATGCAAAAACATACAACACCGGGGATTCCCCAGTCGTCACCGACCTGAGTACTGATCCGGCGGTCGCCAGCTTATCTAGGGCAGAGCGGACGGGATGCCGAGTATTCTAGCGCCTATGGTCGTATGTGCTGATATTTTCTCAAAAGTCAATATATAATTAATTGCCTTGGTACATTTACCGCATCCAAGCGCAAGCATCCAGTCCGATTGTCACCATATTCCTTCAAGGTCTTGATATCAGTCACCAATTCGCGCGAAATCCATAATCTCTCAAATATCTAAGAATCTAGCCGGAGAGTGAATAAGTTTGAGAACATCCATGACATTGCTGCTTATTGCGGGTATTGCTCGTGTTGTATCCTTGGTGTCGAAGGAGCCGCGGAAGAGCAAAAATAACTAAACTCAAAAAAAAAAAAAAAAAAAAAAAAAAGGGCGGGGACGCCGCAGCTTCCGCGGTCGGTTTTTGAAGATTGATTATGTCGTGGATTGTTTCTTATATGCTTGAATGAAAACGCTTGGCCTTCGAAGCGTCCGATTCCAATCGGTAGGTACGTACACACTAGGCTGAGCGATGTGAAGACGTGAGCTTGGATAGTGTCACGCCATCGTCCATCTATACGATACACACGATGAGAGCTTAGCTACCGAACCTCACTTAGGACTCTTCTTCTGTTAGTGTAGTGGAAGACGTGGCCCCAGGCGATGGCCCGACTGGTTCATCTGCTTTGTCCCTGTAGCAAAATACATCAGCGAGTTAAATCTCACAAGGAAAAGGCTCTCGAGGCGCCTACTTTGAATTCCCAGGTCCATCTTCTTCCACTTTCAATCTCTCAATACGTTTGATGAGTTTACGGTCAGCCTTTTCGGGCGGCCCTGGGCGCAATGGCTCATCGCCCGCCACGAGCGTGATGTAAAGTGTATTAGTAGTAGCATCAGACCTGTGGTACGGTGCGAACCGCGAAATGAACATCCGGCACAGTCGCGTATCCAAATCGAATTCCACTGTTTGCTTGCCTGACACAATATGTTTCTCCATATCTGCAATCACGTCAAGAGGTACAGGTTCCTTCTCCCCAACAGTTGTCAGCTGCGAGATGATGGGAGCTACATCTTGAAGTGGTACAAGCGCGTATCGTAGTGGTCGCGACGCCGAAGCATTTCGCTGGCACAGAACTACGACATCCTCGACCTTGTCGTATCTCTTGTACAACGAGTATAGGACAAGGCATACGGAAACTGTGGACGTCGACAGATGGAATTTTTGGTTGTACGATCGCCACTGCTCTGCAGGCCAGCCCATCTTCGGGACAAGTCTCATATCTGCTGGCAAAGGAGAAATTTCCAAATGCAACATAGGATGCTGTGAGCTGTGTAAGTTTTCGGACATGCGCTGGTCTACATCTTTTGCGATATAGATGACCTTTCGCTCGATTGCAGTCAAGTCAGAGGTTGTGATGGTGGCAGGAAGTTCTCGGACGTAAATGTTGTCGCGGTAGTGCCGAATGGCAATGTGGACAACATTATTGTCCGGGAAAAGCGTACATCTGAGGAGCGTTCTTTGAGTAAATCCTATAGTTTCGGATAGTAGCTCGGCATCAATGCGTATCCCCTTGTTAGTGACGGAATACTCTTTCACTTGTCCGCCTGCTACCCAGCTCAAACTTGCCCGAGACTTGGACTCAATCCGGTAGTAAGATGCGAACTCAGCTGCAGAACGAGCTAGAAGTCCTCTGTAGGACTGCGTGAAATGTGTTGCCTGCCAGCAGAACAAAGACATATCCGTGCTATTCTTGATGATCTCTTCTTGTAGTCGTTGAAAAGCTCGATGTCCCTCGCCGTAGAGCATTGGCATATTGACTAGTTAGGGATGTCAGTGGTAAGGATCATTGATGTTAGTCTCGGAAGATGTTTGCATACCTTGAAATAGACCTAGAAGACAGTACGCAGCATCTTCGATTCTGGTAGTCTCTCTGTCTGAAGCCCAGGACATTCTTTCTGCAATGGCAACATCATAGATGGTCTCGCTATTCCTGAAGACACGCATACTTTGTCCACGTATTCCCGTTATAGAGGACAATTCGCGCATGATGAAAGGGTCGGTCTTGAGGCCCCTGCATCTCCACGTCGCGTCATAGAACTCCAACTTCCGAGGTGCGAGCAGCTCCTGCAGCGTCCAACCCCTACGAAACCAACGACATTTCTGTCGTCCTTTTTCGTCCAGCCACAGCGTATCTGGGTTCCCGGACAGGTTCGACACCCCATGTAGATCGGACAAGAAGGCAAAACAAACACTCGACTCCTTATACCACTCGAACATGGAGTTGATCGCCTCAGATAACTCTGCGCTGGAGGACTTGTCGATGCAACACGTGTCCACCCATGCGTAATCGATCATGGCAGCGGCGGCCAGGTCACAGGTCTTCTTGATCTTCGCAAAACCGCGCCGACTCTTCGCTATTTCCAAGGTTGCAAAGTCCTGAAATGACACCTCGTCATCTTCCCAGGTATGCGAAAGGGTTGCATACTGAGGTAAATGAGGCGGGACAAAATTCTCAAGTTTAAGATTTTTCACATTTATGAGCCACATCTTGCTGGAGGCAATGGGCGTAAATAGTCTTCAGGACAGCCTCGCAAACTGCACAGGGCATTCTACTGGAAGACTGCAAATTGCAGATATGGCTGGCCTCTACCCCGCACCCCCGCCTCAGCCAATTATGAAATCAACAACTTGATATAATGAAAGGTATTAAGTATAGCGATTATGTGCCGCACACTCGCGTTGCCTATCAGTCAAGTTCTGACAAAGGCACGTTAAAACTTCGGAGCGATTTGCCTAATACTGATGTAGTCAATCTAGAAGTAACGCAGGTGACGTAGACATGGTATCGCCAGGCTGCTGGCAGGTCGCTCTATGATAAGCGATAGCAATGCTTGCCTTAAGGGTCCAAGACTGTGGCAACCCCCCAGGAAACAAGCGATGGGCAAGAAGTCATTCAGGAAACGATTAGAACAGGTATTCTCTGAGTGTAGTGAAGCAAAACGGTAGGGCGCATCGATGGCAACGATGGATCTTACCACCAAACCATTGGCGCAGTAATTGGTTCACAATTTAATTTGTTGAAGACAACTGCTTCAGAACTGCTGATGACCAAAGGATTTGGACTGGCGTCTTATGGGCGTCGACGTCGAGTGTCACGAACCTAGATAACTCGGCTGATAGCTTATCTAACCTTATCATTATGCACCAGTAGTGAGTATTCCTTGTAAGCTGGTGCGCAAAGTGCGCTATTATGAGATGGGCCGGACTGACAGTGGCCGGTGACCACCGTGATGGGCACTGCCATGGCCCATCACAGCCTGGGCCGCTTGACAGGTTGCAGCAGCATAAGGCGTACCAGAAATGTTTGTGTGTACTCCGACGTCGCAGAGAAGTTCAAACTCTTGAAAGCCCTCATGTGTTCACTACTGGTACTATAATGATCGGCTTCCAGAGAAGAAACCCAATGAGTCGTGCGTCTCGTGTTGAATCTTGATTGATGCCCTTGTTCAATGCTTGTTTCTCTCCCTTCAGGCCTCTCAGTTTGTGCTGGTCCCACTGACGACGGGCCGTTTCAACCTTATTTGCCCGCGCCGTGCCCTGTCTTCCCCTAAAGCGGTCCACATATCCACTGGAGGCGCCCTCGTCTTTCGTCGAATATGCAAACTGCCGTGGGAAGAAAAAGTTTATCTCCTAGACCCTTTATTACCGGCAGCTTGGATTAATGAGTGCTTACCAGCGCCTGACAAATGATGCTCTGACAAAGAATCACCAATCAAGAAATGGTGCTCGGCGAGACTGTCTCTCCCCACTTAGCTCCCGAGATTTGCCCAGGAACACCATGTTGCTATTCTTGCCTGGTCCGTGGGCCATGTGCGCTATTTCAGCGATTCGCCGGTCATACTCGGTGGTATTTGTCCAGAGAAACGGCCCTTTAGGATTCTGATATGCCAATTTCGGCTTCTTCCTATTCACTACCTGCCGGTAATAAAGCAATTATGCGACCTTAATCGGAGCAAGATAAGCCTTTTGACATCCAGATGCCGCTGCTTGGCAACGCGCCCCATTTGCTATCGCGCTTTTGCTGATGATTCAGGCCCGTCGTCAATGCAGCGTTCCTGGAATCCACCATCTTGATACACTTTCAATAACACAGCTCGAGTCATTAACCTTGCCACGATGCATCGTTCAAGAGGCGCACCTTCTGTATTCCGTATGCCTGGCCGAGAACTAGGCTATGGGTATAGGTGGCTCTCGTACATTTTCGTGGATCTTGCCATCACGGACAGGCAATTTGTTGCTGAACAGCTGGACGCCCTTTTTTGACGATCAGGATTATCACCACAAGCCCATTAGTCCCACAAGAAATGAATGGACACCATGAATTGTCGTCGTGTTGCCTTGCCCAGAGATGGAAAGACGGATAACAATCCTGCACAGAGTACGGCCTCAGTGGAAGGACCACTGGTGCCCATCCATCTCTCAAATTTTGCTCAGGATGCTTTGGGCAGTGAAAACAAAGATTCTATGGGACCGGATTTAGACGCAATTGTGCAATTGTATGGTATACTCCGTATATCCATTGCTTTGGTGCAAATATTCGGACTGGCCGGGACCGCGAGTGGATCGGGTACCCTTCAGGCGGCGCCGGTCCACTCCGGAGGAGCACTGGCAAGCGTGATGGTATCACATAAGCATCGTTGCAAAACCAGGGCGACACGATTACATGATACCACTGTTCTGGATTCCTGCCGTGATCGGGAGCCGTCACTATCCCTCCCACCAGAATATGTCAGATGGGCTCGGAGCTGACTAAACTTCTTATCGGGCCGCACAGAAATGAGCCCCATATTCTCTTCAAGTTGATACTGGATGGTGAAAGTTCTATGGATCCACCATCATCACGCCTGAAGACCAAGCCTTGACTATGAAGCTCAACGACAGCCCAGTATGTATATATTGGAGTCGAAGATGTGCTGAGAATATCATCGTTTAGCAGTACTACAGCATTTCATCACAAGCTAGCAGGCTGTTCTTGACTTTCTGACACCATGCGCACCCATATCCTGACGTGCGTTTTGCCACTGGCCATTGCCGGTGTTGTCCAAAGGAGGTCCAACGATGAAGTCGACTATATCGTTGTCGGTGGCGGTACAAGTGGCCTAGTTGTTGCGAAGCGATTGTGAGTACTACAAACCACGACTTTTTCTTTTTCTTTTCGTGACTTTCTTGAAACTCCCCTCTCCTCGTAAATCAGAACGCTGGAAGCTAATGGATGTCAACTGAGTAGGTCAGAAGATCCGACCGTCTCCGTCCTCGTGATTGAGGCTGGTGACTCTGTCTACAACAACGAAAATGTCACGAATGTGAACGGCTATGGATTGGCGTTTGGTACTGATATCGACTACGCCTTTGAATCAGTGAACCAGACATATGCCGATGGCAAGGCTCAGACGTTACGCGCTGGCAAGGCGCTTGGTGGAACCAGTACTATCAATGGTAGGTTCTTACCTGCATCTCGTGCGTATTTCGTACTAATTGCTTCAAAGGTATGGCCTACACACGAACCGAGTCGGCTCAAGTGGATGCCTGGGAGCTAGTCGGAAACAAAGGCTGGAATTGGAACAGTCTTTTCCCTTACTACCTCAAGAGTGAACACTTCCAAGCCCCCAGTGAGGCTAGAGAGGCTGCTGGACATCTAAGCTATGAAACAGAGGACCATGGCTTTGACGGTCCCCTTCTGACGGGGTGGCCCTACAGCGTGACAAATACCTCTCTCGTCAGTGATGTTGCTGCCACCTACGATTCAATGGGTCTTTCTGTCAACTCTGATTTGAATGGCGGCAGCATGGTTGGGTTCAGCGTGTTTCCCTCTCACGTCAACCAGGAACTGAACGTGCGAGAAGATGCGGCCAGGGCTTATTACTACCCATACCAGAACGCCACCAACTTGAAGGTACTTCTCAACACCCGGGCAAACAAGCTCGTCTGGACAACAGCGAACAGTTCAGACAGTGCGACCGCCGAGGGCGTATCAATCACGGACTCGAATGGCGAGACTAGGACAATCAAGGCCACCAAGGAAGTCATCATCTCGGCCGGTGCCCTCAGCTCCCCTAAGCTTCTTGAGCTCTCCGGTGTCGGAAACGCAGCAATCTTGAGCCAGTACGGAATCGACGTGGTCGTGGATCTCCCCACAGTGGGCGAGAACATGCAAGATCAGAGCAACAACGGCCTCGACTTTGGTCTCGCCACCAACTATACCTTGGCCGACAAGACCGCCTTGGTGGCCTACCCCTCGGTCAACCACCTCTTTGGCAACCAGACCGCAAGCTTGGCCCAGCAGGTAAAGGCGAACCTTTCTTCGTACGCCGCACGCGTGGCTTCCGCGAACGGCAACGTCACCCGACCCACCGACCTCCTCGAGTTCTTTGAGCTGCAATACGACCTCATCTTCGAGTCCCAGGTGCCCTTTGCCGAAGTCCTCATCAACTTTGCCAGCACCGAGTGGGCCTCCGAGTTCTGGTCCCTTCTGCCCTTCTCCCGCGGCAGCGTGCACATTCGCAGCAGCGATCCCGACGTGACCCCCGCCATTGACCCCAAGTACTTTATGCTCGAATTTGACGGTCGGGCACAGGCCGAAGTGGCGCGCTACGTCCGCAAGCTGTACGCGACCGAGCCCTTTGCGTCGTACAACTCGGGAGAGGTGTCGCCGGGCCTCGAGACCGTGCCCGCGTCGGCCGACGACGAGGCGTGGGTGTCCTGGATCAAGGAGACCTACCGCTCCAACTTCCACGCGGTCGGTACCGCGGCCATGATGCCTAGAGAGAAGGGAGGCGTCGTGGACACTGAGCTCAAGGTCTACGGAACTAGCAACGTTCGTGTTGTTGATGCCTCCGTCGTTCCCTTCCAGGTTTGTGGACACTCTGTGTCGACCTTGTACGCGGTCGCAGAGCGGGCCTCGGACTTTATTCGTGGAAGGCAGTAGGTGCATAGCTTGAAGTACTTTATTTGACTGTATATAGTTCTCATCAATTGGAATGCAATTCTTTCCATGAATGGACGGCTGTTTCTTCGCAAGCGACTTAAAACCTCAAATGGTACTTGGGGATCGTACACCACTGGAAACAAGAAGCCGTTCCGCAAACGAGGTCGACATTTTTCAGGCTATGTAGACTTCAGTCATTTCAAGCTGCGATCATCATCACATTTTGATATGCAAGACTTAAAAGCAATGATTTTCAATAAAACTCCATATAGCTTAACCCAATGATGTTTCCTTGCCCAAATCGACAACCATATCCCTCACTCCAAAAACTGCCATTGTATACCAAGTGTTGATCCCCGAGAAACGATGCTCATGCAGCCACATTAGCACTCGTAAGAAGCATAGTAGGGTCCCGGGTGCCCAGCGAGGCCGGTGAGGCACATGAACTCGCCGTCGTCGGACTCGGCCAGGTCGCCGTCGTCCTTGGCCTGCTCCTTTGTGCTCTCGTAAATGACCTCGCCCTCGCACTCGAGCGAGTCCCCGGCGTAGACCTTGACGGTGCAGCCGTCGTCCCACTCGGTCACCTTCATGGCCTTGAGGTCGTAGTAGGCCATCATGCAGCTGTTGCTGTCGCCCGACAGGCCGCCGGCCTCGTTGTCCGCGGCCGTGTCGCCCTGCTTGGCGCAGTTGGACTGGGTGCCCCAGAACTCGAGCAGCCAGGCGTTGGCGGCTGAGGCGCTGAAAAGGGCCAGTGCGACGGATGTGAAAGTGCGAGAGGCGTGCATTTTGTCTTGTGTGTAGGAGAAGGTGGAATAGGTTTAGCTCGTCTTGTTGTTATGGTGTTAATGGCGAGACTGTCTTAAGACTATTGCGCGAATGTTTTGAGTGTGGATAGTATGTTGGAAAAGATGTGATATTGAGTTGGGATTTGTGAGTGTGGTGATTGCTTTGGACGTGTGTTTGATGAGATGATTTGAATGAGAATTGAGGTGATTCAGTTTGACCTTATATACACATTCGTGACCTGTGCATTGGAAATTAGAAGTATATCATCATTCTCGGAACCGAATATTTGGTAAACATCACAGTCTGCGGCTCGCTATACTGACGTCTGCCCAGTAGTCAGGATTCATGGGATTATAGACTTAGCGTCATTCGCATGGTCCAAACGGGAAGGATCAATTTGCTAAAGATTTTTTTTTTTTTTAGAACAATCGCTGCTGACGATCGCGAGCCAAATGTGAGGTAGGCTTGGCAGGGGTATGTTCCTAGACTCTTGGCAACTCCAGCGGTCCACCAGAAGGAATCAAACCAGCCTCACGTCGATCACTGGCCTGAAGATCGCTAATATGCTCCTGCGCATATGGACGAGTAAATAGTCAAAGAAACAGGAGAATTGTCTTTCAACGATCTGCACTTCGTGTAATCCCAAAAATTAATTTCAGGCAATAAACATTCCAAAGAAGTAACTTTTAACGCTTCTCATCTACAAATAGATATTGCAGGGATGATGACGTCGAGGTGAGAAAGAATTGCAACATCTTCAGCAACTCTGATCAGATCTATCTTTGATAGCTTTACGATATCGAGACGATGAGAAGTCGACTATAGAAATTCTTGAATCAAGAATTTGAGTATAAATAAATGATTTTCCGCAACGTCTCAAACACTTTCATTTCCCTGTCTCATCATCACAACATTCAACTTCTCAAAACAGTTAATCACACAAATTGTGTATTCCCAAATCCACAGAACCTTACACAAATCATTACTTTATTCACAAAAATGGCTGCCAGAAGCGCTCTGTTGGCCGTTGCCGCCTTGGCTGCTCGAGCTCACGCCCAGAGCTCTGGTACATCAGACATTTACAGTGTCAACCAATGTCCGCCCGACTCTAACAACCTTGAAGCCTACAACTTGCAGTTGGACTGGTCCACAAGCTCTGATGGCAAGGGAAGCGAGTTCTCTGGTTGCTATTCTACCAGCATTGACCTTCCTGATTGGCCCACGACGGACAATGGCAAGTACGAAGTCTGGGTTGATACATCATCATTTGGCGAGGGCTGTAGCATGCTGTTCTACAACCTCCTAGATTCCAATGAAGAGAGCAACAACTGGCCTTGCCGCTCCTTGTACCGCCAAGTCCAAAAGTCCGGAACACCATGTGGTGACCTGGATCTCACCAAAGAGTTTGGCTTCGCGTGAGTACCTCCACGTTTATAGCATAAGACGCTTAATCACAATCCCCACCCCCATCTTCTCAACCACCGGAACCATATGTTGGATATCTCATGCAGCAACTAACATAAGATGATTTGATACAGATATTGTTGCGGCAGTATTTGCAACGACAACATAGACAGTTGGCCAGAGACGAAGAAGCGCGGTGTCGTCCCAAAGCCACAGAAACGCGAGGCTAGCCCTCCACCCGCCAAGGACGTCACCAAGATCAAGCGAGCTCCCGTCTTTCAGCAGAAGCGCGATGATTGCAAGGTCAACCTACAGGAAGATCCCTACACCACCTACGGTGAACAGATCAAGATGGGTGATGTAGACACGTGCGAGAAGGACCAGACCACCTGCGGCCGGAGTTACACATACAGCACTGGAACCGAGATCATGCACGGAACCACCCATGAAGATAGCACCGAGGTCGGCTTCTCCGAGTACATTGTCTTCTCCAATACCTTCTCCAATGGCTGGGAAGAGAGCACAACCGAAACCACCGAATTCTCGAACACGAAGAACATTGCTCCCGAGCCCGGCCATTCAGGATATCCTACCTTCCAGCCACTCTTCATCTGTAAGTTCTTGATTTACGCGCATATCCAGCACACTGGTGCAAGGAAAAATTTCTGAGATGAGCGATAACTGACCACTTTGATTCGTAGGCGCCAAGGCAACTGTCGAGGGAGACTGTGGCGATGTATCGGTCAATGGAGACACTGTCTGCATGCAGAAGTACCTTCCAAACAACATCCCTGACGGCCACTGGCTCATGGTCACGACTGACTAAGTGACAACTGTCTCACTAGCCACGGATGAGCCAGTCAGTCTGTTGGACATCTCCTTATTGTTGAGAATATTGGAAAGGCCGCATTGTTAGGGGTGTTGGGGCGATCGCTACACTCATTTTCATTTGGATTTACGCAGGCAATGGAACATGGTTTTGGGTGCTAAAGTCTGTAAGATGGTTGGCGGCCACGGCTATGAATATCATCTAGGTATAACAGTACACGATTGCGTTGTTGATGAAAACTTGTCAGCTTAAGCCTGCCGCCCTGGGTTCAACAGTACGAACAGTGACCAATGATTTGCTGGTGATGCGAGGCAGTTATTATGAACCACACGAAAGCCTGGCGCGCAAACTTTAGTGCATTGGATGCTGGAATTAGTGGTCCCTTCTGGCTGGGCTTACAGTAGTGGCCTATGCTGGTTTTCCACCCTATCCAGCGCCAAGATCTCGCATCAACTGTTTGTATGAAATGCTGGCCATTCGCAGACAAGTCAGGCCTGGCGCCAAGAATAAACACCAAGGATGCAAAGTATGTTTTCAGTGACCCCACGGACCATATCCCATTCTCAGAGGCACAGGACTTGCTCATAGCTCACTGATGCCCTCAAGTGCGGCCCCCACCCCCACGTACCGACGACGCACCACCACCCATGTAGACATTGTTCAAGCAGATGGCACTTGGCAAACTGCCAGCCATATGCTCAAAGTGCTCACCTCTTACTAGTCTTCGTGGCTCAATGAACAGACAGAAGAAGGAGTGAAGATCGACTGGTGTAGGCAATATAGTCCTTGATCGCGTTTCGTAGAACAGCGAGAGTATGGAGTAGGTAGTTGCCCGTACCAAAGAAAGCTCTTACTGGGTATCACCTGGTGAGCTATCCCCAAAGCAACAGTATAATCGAATCAACATCGACATCCGGCAGTTCCGGACCTAGGATCGCCTATAACCAATAAGAGAAAATATGATGCACATGAAGCCACGACTTTTATTGGACAGTTTCATCCGAAGTAGTCATCTCATTGCCCTTTTGGGTATTCCCACTTCCCGATGGTACCTGAGTGAAATGCGACTTTCCTTCCTTTACGGTCTGTTTGTGTTTCGTGGCTATAATCGATACGATGGCTATAACTGATATCCGTTGGACATCCAAAATTGCCAACTGGACAGCTTCAGAGCAGCAACACAAAAAAAGGGCCAACAGGAAACAACGAAAATGGCGTCGCTAGCCCAGTCACAGCAAGAAGCCGTACAAGAATTCTTCAGAGACCACCCAAACATCCCCTACGCCGTCCCGTCGTCGCCAAACTACGCAGCGCTGCGCGCCACCTTTATCGTGGACAACCCGGCCGTGCCCCTCGCCATCGCGCGGCCGCAGAACGCCGACGACGTGGCCGCCATTGTCAAGTTCTGCGCCGCGGCGCAGCCCAGCGTGCCCTTTGTCGTGCGCTCCGGCGGCAACAACCTCTTTGGCAAGTCGCAGGTCGACGGCGCCCTGACTATCGACATGCGCGACATTCGGTACTGTCGCGTGGACGACGACGAGGGGGGCAAGACGTCGGCCCGGATCGGCGGCGGCATCCTCGCCGGCGATCTCGTGCGGGAACTGTCGCGAGAGGGCGTCGTGACCGCCTCTGGTACCGTCCATTTCATTGGCTACGTCGGGTGGTCGACCTATGGCGGCTATGGTCCGTTTTCTGCCAACTTTGGCTACGGCTTTGAACAGATCCTCGCCGCCAGGGTGGTCCATTGGCAGGGCGAGATCGTGGACGCGGACGCCGACATGTTGAGAGGCATTCGAGGTGCTGGTGGCTCCTTTGGTATCATTGTGGAGATGACCACTAGAGTCCGCCCTCTGACAAAGGTCTGGCAATCTTGTGACCCATGAGTTCCGATAATATGCAGAGATGAAGCGCTAAACACTTGAGTAGATTATGTCGGGGTTCATGGTCTACGACACCAGCGAAATCGTCGACACGGTCACGACGTACTGCCGAGGTCTTCAAAGCCTTCGCGACGACGGATGGCCGAAGCAGTTGTGCGTGGCACCTCTATTTCTGTGCACGCCAGACGGTCTAAAGTTGCTTTCGCACTTCATGTGGAGCGAGGACGACGAGATTGCCGGAACCAGCTGGCTAAACAGAGTCTCCCAGCTCGGCCGGAACCTTCACAACGGTGTGCGTCGTACGACGGTGCTTGAAGCCATGGGCGACTTCAATACGGCAATACCGCAGGACGGCCGGGGCTCCGTCAATACCGTCAGTCTGCGGAGACTAACCGATAACTGCGTCGCTGTCATCGCAAAGTATGTAGAAATCATGCCCCGACACGTGGGTAACGGCTTTGCCATCCACGTTGCGCCCAAGCCAGCGGAATCGAGCATACGGGACTCTGTGTTCGCCGTATCAGAGGAGCACTATATGCTGGAGCTCCTCGCTACACCACGACTGGAAGAAGGCTTGGACGAGTCTCGGCGTTGGGGAGCAGACTTTGTGGCCGAGCTTTTGAGTACCGAGGCGAGGAATATCCTTCCATCTACGTATATCAACCTGACGCCGCCTGGCCGCACCACGCTGGAACAAATCTACGGAGAGAATTTTGCGTCTGTCATGGAGCTCAAGCAAAAGTATGATCCTCAGAATGTTTTCAAGCTGGCCACACCTTTTTCTTATATCCCGCCCACCAAGTAGTCGGAAAATGATGCACTGAAATAGGTTCAGTGGCAATTACATTTATCCATCAGTCTTCATTCATCAGATGGGGAACATCAGCAGATGTCATCACAGACTGCAGTCGGAGCGTGAGCAGATCACAGGTGTATAGTCATTTTGTCAAATCATTCAATATCAATCATTTATTTTCCTATGATATCTAATTTTCATAGTTCTGTGAAGCACGCTCGCGTATGCGAAAGGAAAAAGACAGCAGAACAACACCTCATTTTTAATGCAGACCCATCTCGCCCTCCTTTGCCATGTGTTGTTGGCATTGAACGAGAATCTTGACTTGCTCTCCCACTTGCCCTAGTCTGCCGAGCACCTTCTTGTTGGCGTCCGTGAAGTTGAGGATGGTGTATGGAATGCCGGTTTCCTTGCAAAACTCCTTGACAAAGACCTGGGTCTTTCGGAGGTTGTGACGAGGCACTCGAGGGAACAGGTGGTGCACAGCCTGGAACTGCAGTCCACCGTGGTAGAAATCCAACCAAGCTGGGCAGTCGACATCCATCGTGGTGCGCAGCTGGCGCTGGGGAAAGGACTCGGTCTCACCAAGATCCGAAGTCGGCATACCCCAGTGAGACAGGTTGATTTGGATGTGAAGGGGCATCGGCACAATGTGCGAGACGAGCACGAATAAGACGCGGATGGTCCAGGTCGGAAGAGCGCACCACACCAGGCAGTATCCGTAGAGGAACCAGTAGCAGGCCATGAAGGTGATCTCTGTTGGGCGAATCCACCATGCCTTGGTGTTTCCGAGCGACGAGGACTTTCTTGAGAGCACATGGCCCCACGACAGAAGATAGAGATTGAAACGAGCAATAGCCATGACAGGATAGTAGGTGTAGTGCTGGTAGGGAACCAGAAAGTCGGCTGCGGCGTCCCAAGCAAAGACAAATCCATCGTAGTAGGTTGACTTGATGGACTTGAAGAACTCCGGGCATACAGCAAATAGAGGGACATTCTGAATATCAGGGTCGTGTTCCTAGACGAGGTTAGATGTGGCAACAAAGAATTTGAGACAGATGAAACATACAGGGTGGTTTGTGATCAAGTGGTGGACATTGTGACTACTCTTCCACCAGCCCATGGAAAGACCACAGCAGAAATCGGCGATGAAGATGGCGATGAGGGAGTCGAAGGAAAAGTTGTGCGTGATGGCACCATGTCCTGCGTCATGTGCAGAGAACATGATCTGATGCCAGAAAAGGCCCAGGAAGACGGCAGAGGTCATGTACCATTCGTATCGCAGAGCCACCAACATGGAGACAAATAGCGTCGTGTATCGAGCCATCTCCTTGCCGTAGTCGAGGTACGGACAGTTGTACAGGCCAGCATCTTGCACCTTCTGGTGCAGTTCGCGGTACTTCTGCACAATGTCGGCCTGCACCAGTGGGTTCAATGAAGGGTACTCTGAGATGTCACGATCAATGTCATCTTGGATGCACTTTTCAGTCCATTCTGCAGCGGACAATGTGGGAATTGCAGAGGAGCTGGCCTCGACGCCAGCATGGCCCTGAGTCTTTGCATTTCCCTTGGTTCGCCTCTGTGTGATGGACTTCTCCGTCTCAAGGACGGCCGACGATGCATCGCCATCTACGCTGCTGCACTCGGAGGTGAGGGAGGTTCGATCTGATAGATCATCGGTGGTTTCGGCATCGGCATCTGCATCGGTGCTAGAGTCGCTGATATCGTCCTCAACAGTAGCGACAATAGTCTCCTGCTTGGTATAGATGCCGCCCCGGATGGGTGGTGTCATGTTAATCCAGGGTCCATTGGGCTTCCGGCCAATCCGGTAGGCCTTCATTGTCTTCAGTGTGGCCTCACTGTGGTACCTGCATTAGGGTGGTCATATGTCAGCAATTGGTTCGTTGTTCGGACTTAGGGGATTTATGGATGCCCGACGCCCCGCGCGAACCCGCGACAGCGAGGGCGAAAGGCGCGCCATGACATTTTAGTAGACATCGCAACCGCCAATTCAAACATTTGTAACTTTCTTCCTTTTTTTTATTCTTGTGCAATGAGACATGATGCCTTGTTTTCCCACATCATAATGTGAAAACAAACAGATAATCCTCAATTTCCCCCTTTCCCTCGCGAATGCAAGTTCCGATTGACAACACCAAATAATATTTACGGCGAATGGAATACGATGCTAGGAAAAGGCGCTGAAAGAGGGCACTTACACCTTGATTTCGTCTGTCGAGTCGCGACCGACCATGTGCAAAATGGCGAGTCGGCCGCCAGGGTGTCGGTTGAGCCATGAGTCGAGTCGAAGGACATAATCTTCAAAGATGACCAGAGTTTGGCCGTCGGCAATCTTGCTTTCGATGTCGCACCGCGTGATGGTGCGGTCGCGATCCATGGTGGGCAATTGGCGAGGCGGTTGTTCGGGGGAAAAGTGTGTTGTGGTCTCAACTCGGTTGCAGTGTGATTGTGACGGAGCGCTGCTATTTCAACTGGTCGCACCGAATTATTGTCCAGGGGATCAGGTCGCGCTCTCTTTTAAATGACTGGATGCCACGTCTCGAGTGCCAACGATTACGAGTTGGAAAGAGGTAGCGGCGTTTGCTTGGTGCTGGTAGGCAAGGAAAGAGTGAACAGACAAGGACTCTCTTTGGTCAAGCGAGTACCTCAGTCAAATGAGAATATGGAAAGAAGGGGGCCGAGGAAGAGAAAGACAGAGGCGAGTAGGTCGACTTTTGATGCAACGGAAGCAGGTCGGCAAAGGGGAACGGACAATGGATCACAGAGAACAGACACAACGCTGGGGGAACTCAGCCAAGCAATTGGCAGCGGCGAATCTGTCAACAGAACGACGCTTTCTTCTCCATGTCCATATACATCAACCACGAGGATGGGGACGCAACTAACCTAGGCGTTTGCAGCGCACCATGTCCGACCATTCTAACCATTCTAACCTACCTGGCCATGCCCGCAGCCCACCGCGGACGGAGGTGGGAGGTGGGCACTGTGGCTTTTCGCCTGCGTGCTCAATCTCGCCTCCGTTTCTTGGAAGATTGGACGAAAGAAGGAAAAAAAAAACCTACGCTGGAGAGGGATTATTCCATACGCCTATGCCATGTAGCGCGCCTAGGCCCCCGACAATCGCCAAATCGCCAATCTCCAAGAGCTAAGGGAAACGAGCTACGCACCAGCTGCCTACCTGTTTTGCGCATCTTTGCAGTTCAATATTCCCACCCCTGCTCGCTCCATAGGGGACTGGCTGGTCTTGGCCCACGGCTATTTCCATTTTTCTTGGACCCCTAAAGGATCCGGCTGGGGCCTGTGCTCGGTGCAGATTTACTATGGCCGTGCCTCTCTCTTTACAGCCGTTATTGATCTATGCCGGTCATAACAGTAATCTTGTCTCAACAAACGGCACATGCATCAAATTGGACGATTCTGGAAAAAGATCATGCCATCGTCTCCAACTTCAAAGGTTGTCGTGTGTCCCAGAAGCACCTGCTTTGCCTGCCAGGAGCCTTGGTGAATTGATTACTGTGTAGGTATGTACCTTACCTTAAGCGACGAGGTACATGGAATATGCAGATTGGGTGTGTTCTCCTTCGCCAGAAGACCTAGCTGATGAACCCCTTTACGTATTCCATGCCGCTGGGCGCCCGTGGAGCTGGGTCCAAGAAGCCAATCACAAGAGCTACTGGCGCTACCCCGCGGGCCTACATATTGGCGTAAAAGTGATACGTATGTCCCCTGTCTCATTCTAGTTCAGCTAGGGTCTTCCGCGAAGGAAGAACGAAATCCGAAAATTTACTTCGAGAACCCGAGGATTAAAAAGGAACGGCTCCATACTGTTACGAACATCGTTACGAACTGACTAACCTAAGTTTGGGTGGGACAGGACCCTGAGAAAAGAGGGGAATCAGAGCGCAATGCCGTTATGACAAGCCAAGCTTGTACGTAACCAAGCGCCAGCGCCAGTCGCATTGGCACGATAGTAAGAATTCACGAACTACTGGCCACTGATGGCGAAGACTCGTGGCTTGCGCTGCTGAAAATCTCATCACCAGACCTCCCTAATAAGTATCTCATCTACAGACGTACGCATCCAAGGTACCTTTTCTACCAAGTACCTGACTTGGAGGCCCTCCTTGGTAGACACACTTACAGAGTTGCATACCACCCACGTGGGCGAAAACTTGGGCGTATCTCGACCCTCAGTGGTCAGGTTCCAGGTTATGTGGCATTCTTGCCTAAGGAAAAAAACCGGTCACAGCCAGGTGCGCAGATATTTAAAGGAGAGACCAAGGAGAGCTGACGATCTCGACGCATTCCAAACGTTTGGAACCACTTTCTTCCATGTTCTTGCCATGTTCTTGCCATGAAACAGGGAAAGTTGGACCTTGGATGGCAGGTAGATCCCCCCCCCCTGAACCAGCAGACGGGTCTGGACTCCAGACCCTCCAGACAGATGCAGCTTGGAGAGATCCCATCTAAATTTCAGATTGGGGCGCAGGGCGGAGTTCCGGCGCGCTCTAGGACTAGCTCTGCCGTAGCCCCAAAACCCCCGCAGCAAGCCGACTTACCTAGGTAGAAGCTAGCAGCAGCAACACTCCAATTGGCAACTCGCCTCCGGCACGATGCTCCTATCCCATCCTAGATCAATATTATATTCTACCTACTCCATACGCAAGAGATTACCTAATATTGCACCTGGACCGTTTTGTGTCATGAAGGATGCATCTTCTGATCAACGCGTACTGTATAGCATTCTTCATGACTGGTGCAACATGAATATTTCACAATGGGAGGTGGAACAAAGAAAAGAAAAAGGAGTGCACAGAGGAAAGTTGAACCGGTCAATGAGTCGGATATTTTTCCGCCCGTGTCATTATCACTTAGCGGTCAATCATTGCGACAATCCGAGAATATCGCATTTCCTTAAACGTCTGCCTAGTTTTCTAGGTTCGTACGCACGGTACGGTACGCGCAGGCGCCAATCGGAGGTGGCTGATTGGGATGTCACGCAGGTCCACGGGTATGTCACAGTGGAGGTTGGTGGTGACCGATTTGCACAGTAGTGTAGTAGTTCTAGAAAACGAAGAACACCTTGTCTCCTTGATACTTGCTCAGCCTCCCAAGATCATCATCGGTATGTAGATCATGCCTGCTCGGGCTGCTCGCATCTCTCGCATCCGCGCCGTAAATATGGCGAGTTTCAACCTGCGCGCATCAATGGAGCCCCCCCCCAAGGGGGCCCCTCCAGGGAATCTAGTGCCGTCCCCGGGGAGCCCACTCAGTGCTCGTTCGTGGTCGGTTTAGCGCTGCTGAGGGGATACTACGTATAAAACGATGAGCCGCAAGACTAGATTATATCACAGACGGTCGAAGTGTCTAATCAGTTTTATTGCCGCCTTGAGTTTTATCGACTCTCTCGGTGTTGGCTATTTGAATCTAATCTATAGAGATCATTTCTCGTATTTCATCGGCCCTTCGTTTTTTCGCATTCTCAACCGTATCAGCTTTCTGTACAGTACCTTACTTTCACGACTATTGTAATTGGCACTAAGAACGGCGGCCGCCAGCAGCCGGGCGAGTGCAGACCTAGAAGACGTGATTTATGCTTTTTCTCTTGACGCGCAGGACGCTCAGGGTCCATTTGAGCGGCTTTTGGGTGCAACACGCGCATTTGTTTGATTCTCGATGACGACCAGATTCCAATATTCAAACATCTTTTGAATCCCTCGTTTCGCCTCCCGCACAACCTTTGCGTACGTGCTTCCCCATTTGGCGTACTAGTGGTGAACGCCGATAGGACGGTCGGGCCGAGTTGCGCTCAGCCCTGGCAAGAAGGACCTCGGCGCTGAAGCCACAACAAGGTACCAGTACAATCGTGATCACAATGCGCTCACTCAAGGTTCCTGGCATGTATGAACCGCGCCATTATTCCGCAGATTTCATGTGAGGATAAAGATGAAGATGAAGATATTCCGCAGAATAAGTAATAATCTTCATGAGCAAGTGTTCTTCACATTGCAATCAAATTTTCAGTGGATAGGAACAGAAGACAAAACTATCAAAGGTCATAGACCAATGTAAGGCTGGGCAACAGAGAGACTTGTCAAGTGAACATATATCTATAATCATCACTGAGACAGACATGCCTCAAGTCTGACTCTCAACAGCTCGTGCTGCTCTAATACTAATGAAATATCAGTCCGTGATTTAACGGATGTGTCATACTCGTGCTAATGTAAAGCAGGAAAGCTGGCCAGCCGTGAGGGGAGAGTCAATAAATGCAGCAGCTTTCACATTCATGGTAGCATCGACGATGCTCGCCGTTTGTGCTGCTACTCAGGCCCTGAACCATTGGCCATTTTTGATTTGGCATTCATAATAAATGACGAATTGGCCATCAGCGGCATGGCGCTTAGAACTATTGATGCTGCATTCAACCTAAAGAGCCCGCCTGATGAGAATCGATTCAACATGTTTGCCAATTTATCAGAATCTCTGAACGTCTTTGGGGGCCAAGTTCTAGATGTCCTCGAGGATTTCGTCGACAGCGCCATCAATGACACTCCTGGTACAACCTCCTTGCAACAATCGGTAATGGCAACACACTACCACAACAAGTCCGACGAAACTACTGCCGTACTTTTCAACGGGACCTTCGTATCACCACTCCCTGGAATTAACGAGTCCCTCGCGGCTTCACAGGGTCACTTGACTGCAGCACTATCGGCACCAATCATCAACGCTCACTGGCAACTTGCAAGGACTGTAGTTATTAAAGCCTCAGCTAATAGTCTTAATGGAGATTATTGCACTGGTAACAACTATGCACCAAGCTTCGCGAAGTTCCGCGATAAGGAGGGAGATCTCTGGGCAATCGTTCCGATACTTCAGGACCCCAAGATCTCTACCTATGCTGACAAATTTTGATCGAAGGGATTATTTGCATCGATAATAGGACTAAAAGAACTGAAGAGTCTTGGACTTGGTATGTTCACCGTCTCTCAAGCAGCATATTCCTACTACAAGCCGAATGGTCTCAACACCATAAATACTCTGACACCAGGGATAATTTCGGGGTTGACGAGCTTGAACCCAAGAAATACATAAATCAGGTTTGGCTTCCTTCAATTCACCATTTTGCGATCTCGAATATACGCCGCGGCCAAGGGATATGGATATCCGCGAATGTCAAAGGGTCAGTCCGAACTCTGAGACTGCTCCTCTCGTTATTAACATTATATAGGAAAATAACAAGGACCAATATCAGCAGACTATTTGTATACTGTATATACATGTAATCCGCGGTTGTTGGTTTGAGTATGGGGCGAAAGGCTGGCCCTACAGCGCAGACGACGTGGCAACGGGGTGTGCAGGTGTTGGGCATTGGCCAGATCCCGAACGATGGCCACTACCACCCAAAGATTAAGGCTACAAGAGAAGGTACGGTCATGCTTATATAAGCGTCTATATTCTTCTTTTCTGTATGGCCTCATTATCCTTGAAACGTTGGCAAAGGGGAAAGAGCGGGTTAAGGTCTGGTGCGACGTGGAGCTACTCAAAATTTGTGATAATGTCATCGTCTCCCATGACAGGCGTGTGCTTGGTAGCAGAGTTGCTGGCAATCGAAGAAATGTATCGGTTATTTACGATGTTTCAGTGGACTATTGTATGCCGATTCCCAAGAAATGTCGGAGTACTGGCCGGCTGGGAGTCAGTTCGCGTCACTTCCCCTCGTGACGCATATATGCAGCCATGGATCCGTCGGCTTTCCCGTTCTCCCCGTTGCTTTGACAACTGAGCCCTATGGTTTGTACTTCATTCTCTTGTCTAAACGTATCCTGCTAGGAAGTCTCCACGTTGGTCCTGGATTGTTGCTCAGTCCGCCGTCTTCATCTTGACCGGGTAGACCTGATCTTGCAGCATGCGGGATCCTAGGATATCCACCTGCTCTGGAACTATCTTCATCTCTCTGGAACACCTCGGCTTCACGAATAGAAGATAAAAACAGAACCTAGGTCTAGTGGAAAGTCTACAGTGCACAATGTAGCCAGTGAGATCAAGTTGCCTATCAGCAGGTCTCTCTCGTACCTACTTTATCGTCGATCACGAAATCACGATCAAAGAATTAACTGCGTCGAAATCGTACTGTTTTCTAATTATACGGCTGATGATTTAATCCCGGGTGATGGTCCAGTGAGTGGTTTTTACCACCTGATTGGTCGGCGTCGATGCTTTGCTTTCCGTCAAGCGTCTCTCGGAGTTTCCATCATCGCTGCCGTTCTCTTCAGCGCGGTGCTCCACAAGTGTTTTGCTTTTGATTCCCAACACGTTGTAATTCTCCAACTCGAGAGCGGTCTCAATGCCAATGGTCTGATCGTCCGCAATCCCGAGTCTTCTGGCGATGCGCTGTCTCGCACCAGACGCGTGAGATCCAGAGTTGTTGCTTGGGTCGGAGCGCTTCGGCTCCTCCTCCAATTTCGAAGAGGACTTGCGAGACCTATACCTGGCATAGAAGGGCCGCATCATGGGTATGTTGGTGCACATTATACCAAAGATAAGTTCCAACCCGAGGAGGAGGATCGTATCGCCCATCGTGCCTGTAATGTTTGAAACCAAATCGACTCGGACCAGCTCGACGATCCGAACCACGCCAATAATGCAGCATCTGTGTCTAATTAGAACCCGAGTAAGAGCGCAAATCGAGTGCGTCGGTGCACGACTTACGCGAACCCAAGCGCGAAACAGGAAGCCATAGCGAGCTTTTCGGTCCTCCGCATCCTCAAATGCCAGATGGTGTACATAGGCATGCCCATGATGGCCAAGTCGGTGGCTATATTCGTTGCACAGAGCGATATCATGATGGTTATCTGGTCCATACAATGTCCGAGACGTGCAGTGGACCACTGCTGCTCGATCGGGTCGCAGAGAAAGATGAAGATGAACGTGAAGGTAATGGCCCAGACCAGGATGACGCCGATCATGACCATGGTTGAGCGCATCATAAGAGTCGATACGCCGAAGCATCTGCGATAAAATAACAGAACACTGAGCTTCAATGATGTGAGTGCCCAGAGGTATAATGTTTCGCATACGAAAAGACCCTGGAAGAAGTCAGTCGAGCGTGGTCGCATGATGCGACGGAACCGCGAGAGGTGAACTCTACCTTCATGATGTATTCCAAATCCGCCGTGACTAAGTATATAAATTAGTGACCGTTGTGCTGAGCTCAAATGGTCCACTTGGCGGGCATTGATATGTCTGAGGGACAACCGTCCATTGCAGCGAGATTGAATGGCGAAAGTAGAATTGACTCACGATCAGCAAACTCTGGAGTCGTCGGCAGGTAATCGTATCCATTTCCTGATAACGAGACTGTCAAATGTTAGCTGACTTGAAAATGCCTAAATGCTGGCAATCATTGAGAAACTCACAAGCTACTTGCATGCCAATGACGCATATCGTCACCATCTGCAGTCAGTATTAGCAACCCCTTTTGATGCAGTCCGAGAATGGGCGCCAACCAGAGCAACAACCGCCAATACATCGTCGATTCCAAGGCCCGGGCCCGTTATGCGCCCATATATTCGAAGAAAAACAAAGATTGCGCTTCCAAACAGTAGGAAGACATTTGCAATGAGTGCATCACGGGCACTATCTGTCATCGGTATGACAACTGGAGGACCTATCATTATGACCGAAAATGGTGGAGGAACATCCAGTGGAGCGTCGTCGTGACTAGGAAGAAACAGCAACAAAAAAAAAAGAAAATTCAATACATAGAACGAGGTCAAAAGATATAGCGCGACTTGTTATTTGAAGATATCTCCATCTTTCTCTTCCAGAGCGTTTGCAATTGAAAATTCTCCATGGCCCAATATTGATCTACGTTTTAAGAGTTGGCCGTTACATGACTGACGGATATCGCAAATCTGGAGGCGGTTAACCAAGTTCCCCGAGTCAAAACCCTGTCAAGATTGTAAGAGACTAGCCATGGGGGTACGTCTTCCGAAAGTATAAATATTTCCCAGTGGAGTCAGCCGTTGTTCAGCCGTTACGGATGCGGACAAAAGAGGAAACGACTTGGCATAGCATTTGCGCATGCCATTGAGACGCGTACGGGTGATTGCAGCATTGGTAAATCACAGACAGGGAGCAAAATTGTCGAGTTGAGGGAATATTGTCGAAAACTAGAAATAGAAAACAGACAGACAGACAGCCAAACAATTTGCATCAATTAGTTGCAATGCCACGAAAAGAATCACTGATCATCAGCCTAAGAAGACCAGAAGCCTAACAACAACAAAAGCTCATTATATTTCCTCATTCATCTTTTGCGGATATCTCAGTGGTATCCATTCTGGCAATTATTGTAATATCTGGCCAGACTATGTCGCCGGCGGGCCATTCCGGACCAGGGTCATCTAACTGACCAGGCTTGCTTTGCGTCAATGGTGATTGGAACGAACCCTAGATCTTGTGGTGGGAATGTGTCCACTTCCACACAGATTCGCAACCAGTTGCAATCAAGCCACTATGGGGCCCGTATTGTGCATCTCCATATCGCTTAGTCCATCCGAGCTAGGATTCTGTGCGAAAAGAGCAGTGTTCAGCAATCATGAAGGCGTAAGTTCCAGCTCATATCTTGGGCCATGAAAGCGCGCATAATCATTCATATCATGATGAACGAGATACGGCTGGTATCTGGCCCATACTTTCCATCTGCCGTGGTGCGCCGTTGCTTCCATACCAATAAGGCCGCGATTATTGGCTGCCAACACCGGTACGCCAAGACTATAGACAGGGGCGCTGGCGTCCGCCTGCGGCACAGCACACGGGGGGCACCGGGATCTCTTCCGCCCCTTGTCAATTCCATTCTCCTGGCCTTATTGGCCTACCGATATTTTGAACAGGAAACGCGAGCCCCGACCCTTGATCATGGAGAAGGGGGGGATTATCATCTTGCGATCCAGCATTGTATCGGGTTCAGAAAATGTCGATTTTCCCGAGAAGCACAAAAAAAGCCTCCCGAGAGCCGGCCCGCTCGCTGAATTTTTTCTGTTTGATATTTGGTCCTCCTCCTCTCATCGACTCGCGCTGATGCAACCTTGACTCAACACACATTCTCGATCAGGAGACGGCAGTCGCCAGTATGGGATCATTCATGCGCATAGCACAAGATGGCCTCGCGGCTGTCTTCACTCCAGTGAATCTCATCTCGCTCGCCGGTGTTTGGCTGGCATACCGTGTGGCCCTGGCTTTGTACAATGTTTCGCCATTCCACCCTCTGTACAAATTCCCGGGGCCCAAGCTGGCGGCCATGGGCTATTTCTATGAAGGATACTATGACTTCTGGCTTGGTGGGAGATATGGCCATGAGATTCGACGCATGCACAAGGTATACGGTCAGTCTCCCAATTATGCATGCACTGATTGAATCTGGGCGGAAACAAGTGACCTGACTCGTATCAAAGGACCAATTGTGAGAATTAATCCGGATGAGCTTCATTGCAACGACCCAAATTTCACTGATGAAATATACGCCGGGGGTGGTCGTGTGCGAGACAAATGGCAGCACTTTCTCAATACCAGCTCTGGACCAATCACGGTCGGCACCTTTTCAACTCGCTTTCACGAGAGCCATCGTGTCAGAAGAGGGGCCATGGCGAAATACTTCTCTCGAGGACAGATGCTGAAACTCGAGCACGAGGTTTATGATTTCGTGCAGCGCACCGTCGACAAGGTCCTCCGAACTAAGGGCCCGTTCAATGTCAAGGACGTGTTTGATTGCTTCACGGCTGATATCATTTCCCAATATTCATTTGGCGAGCCCATGGGCTTTGTCGACCAAGAGGGCTGGACGCCCAATTTCGGTACTTGGGTCGCTCCATTTTTCGACACCGTCTACATGATGAGACATGTACCGCTCATGAGAAGTCTGGTTGGGCTTGCTCCATTGTTTGCAAACTACATGGGTGAAGATGTCAAGGCGCTTTTCCATGAGCTTGGTGTTAATATTCCGGGATACATCCAGAAGGCTCTGGATAATAAGGAAGACGGAAGAATATTTGCGGACGTAATCAGCTCGCCTCTCTTGCCTGACTCGGACAAGACCATGTATCGTCTTACCGGCCAAGGATTTGACCTCTTGTCGGCAGGTACAGAGACCACGGCTGTGAGTTGGCATATATTACTCCGATTGGCTCGCGACGTCACTAACCTATCTTCAGGCAACACTAACGTGCATTGTCTATTGGCTTTTGGCAAAGCCTGCAATCTATACTCGGTTGATGGAAGACTTGAAGGGCGTTGATCCTAACAATCTCAAGTGGACAGAACTGGAACAGAAGCCGTACTTGTGGGCAGTGTTACACGAAGCTCTTCGCCATATGCCAGGTATTTCGCACAGGTCAGCTCGTGTCGCTCGAGAGGAAACCCTGCATTACAAGAACGAAAACGGCGACATCGAGTTTGTGATTCCCAAGAACACTCCTGTCTCCATGACTTCGAAGATCAACCACAGCAACGAGACCTTGTTTCCTGATCCTGACGGATTCATCCCTGAGCGCTGGCTGCTTGAAAACGGACAACCAAACTACGCGCTGGAGAAGTACTTGATCTCTTTCTCCAGAGGCAGTCGTATCTGCTTAGGAATGCAGTAAGTCTTTACTTGCCACACGCGAAACACTCAGTGGGATATGACTAATCAAAAATTTTAATGTAGCCTTGCGTATTGCGAGCTCTATCTAATGACAGTAGCCATGGCGCTTAGGGTCTTGCCAAAGGCTGAATTATACAACACAACAATTGAGGACGTCAAGTATGATCACGATGCTGTTGTGCCGCACACGACAAAGGGCTCCATAGCAGTACGACTTGTGCTTTCTTAGATTGATGGATACTAGGTACACAGCTAGTCAATCACTTTAGCTTGCCATGGCACCATTCAATCTGATGCCAATTCCTTGTCTCAATTGAAATTAGAGCTCTGATAGCCGCTCTTGGTACTGATCCCAGGGTGTTTCAAGGTTGACGACTTCTGGTACTCGAACGTCCTTGTAGAAAGGCAAGACTTCCGGGGTCTTCATGAGCCACTTCAGGACAACCTCGCGCATCCGAGCGCGTACATCTTGAAAATCTGGATCAGCAGCCAGGTTGTAAGCCTCGTGAGGATCGTCGCCTTGTCTACTGTAAAGCTCATCGGCCTCGTAGAGGCGGTAAACGTACGTCCAAGACTTGTCGCGCACAGCAATGGCTTTGCCGACAAGTTCGGTATGGTTGTGCTGTAGGCCAGCCTTGATGTCGTAGGGAAAGGGGCTTTGTTCGAGCAAGGGCTCCTCGTTGAGCAAGAAGCCACCCTCGGTAAAGCTGTAGTCCTTGTGTGCGAGAACCTCCCCTTTGCCGAGTGCATGCATGCCATCAACCCATGACTTTCCATAATGCGCATACGTGGTGTTTGCGCTGGCGAGCTGAAGCAGGGTAGGAACTAGATCAATCATTTCTGCCATTTCATCAAAAGCAACACCCTCTGGGAGACCGCCGCCTCCAATGATGAGGGGATCGTGCGTCAATGAATCCGTGACAGCCGACGGCCACTTCTCGATCAAGCCGTAGTCGCCTAGGAACTCGCCGTGGTCAGTGTAGAAGAAGGTGACGGTCTTGTTCCATAGACCGAGGTCTTTGGTCTTGTTGATCACCCGTCCGAATTGCCAGTCGACGCGCGAGATCATCCCGTAGTAAACGGCAATAACCTCTTGCCATATCTCTGGAGTGGCGCGGTCCAAGCCGTAGCTTTCCCGGATTGCGTCCATGTATTTCGGAGTATAACCAGTCTGGATTAAATAATCAGCTTGGGCTTTTTTGACAATATTGCATCGACGCTTGTCGCGTTTCAGAAAATACGAATATCTTCAATAAGGCAGACTTACCCTGTCACTCCTACTAATTGGCTGTTTGATAAGCGAGCGGTTGTGCATAGAGAAAAAAGGCTCCTCCACTTTAAATGGGCAGTGCGGGAAGAGCAGCGGTAGAAACAAAACCCAAGGCTCAGCCGGCGGCGTCTCGAGCCATTTGAGGGCCCCTTCCGTCATCAGCTCGTCATAGTCCAGCGTTGCATTCTGTGCTCGTTCGCCAATGTAGAACAGACGATTGTAGATGTCGTTCTCGCCTTTGCTCAAGTCGAACCCAGAGTCGCTCATGAAGCTAGGAAGGGTCTGGTTCGAGAGAAATCCGAACTCATTCACGCCGAGCTCGGTTGAGTCTTCGGCGTAAAGGTCGCCACGTGGAGCCAGATAGGCAACGTGGTAGCCTTGGTCCTTTAGTGCTTTAAAGACATTGGGTTCCCAGGGCTTGAGCAGATTTTCCAACGAGCGATGGCCAGATACATGCGGATATTGCCCCGTAAACATGGCAGTGCGTGACTGCGAACAAACGGACGCCTGTGCAAACGTATTGGTGAAACGGATACCCTGACGAGCAAAGGCGTCGATATTGGGAGTTTGAACAAGCTAATTGGCCAATCAACAAGAGACTCAAGAACAAGATATCGTATCAATCATCTCCATTCCAAAAAGCAGTCCTCGTTGCGTCGAATACGTACATCGTTGCCAAAAATTCCTACGGAGTCGTATCGTAGCTGATCTGGCATGAATAAGATCATGTTTGGCTTCTCCATGGCCAAGCCATTAGGAACCGGAGGTATCGTATAGGGATGGTCCTTTGAGTAATCTGGCTCGGCTGCCAATGAGAGTATCACCTGGGCAAGGAGGCCCAGGATTTGCATAGTCTTACCCATGGCGCACTCCAACGACTTGGCCACACTACGAATGCCGCTTCTGTTCAATTGTATCGCGGACGAGAGAGTTCAGTGTAAACCAGTCATATTGGATCATGCCTTTATCTTTTCCACGACGAAAGCTCAACTTCTTATTGACATCTCTTTCAACCGACATTTTTCCTTGCCAAGACCACGAGTCGGTGGGTCTTTTGCTGCATCACCTCATTCTTCCCCTCATTTTCTGCTGTGAACTGGGTACCCCTCATTCTTTGGCGATCCCACGAGGGCCCCGGGTAGACTGCGATGAGCCAAAAGCAGGACTTTTTCTATACTATTGACATTTCGGAAAGTCTTGAGCGTCACGATGCAGTCTCTGCAGCCATCGTTGGACTTCCGGCAATTATTGTCGGGTCAAGCTCGGGTAAGATCTCCCATTCATGCTGTTCGCTCCGGCCGATCCTGGCTTTTTCGAACGTTCTTGAGTGAATCTGGATACCGCGCGAGGTTGGTAATTACAAGAACCCCGGACACGGTTGCAATACGCGTATTTGTATTATCAATAGGTGTTGTGAGGTCACTGTGATCATAAAGCTAGCGTGATCACCCCGTAAGCAGGGTGCATCCGGGACTAACCTCACATGATTCGTATCACTGGGGGCACTGTAAGTAGGTAGTTTACAGAGTGATGAAAGGCGCAATCGGGCGGCATCAATAATTGTTCTTGTTCATTGACATGCAATGTAATAAGACAGTATTGTCGATTCTCTTGTCTCAAGATCTTGGTCCTGGCGACTGGTGGAGTCTATGATCGTTTGTTGCACAGAGCAGTAACCTTCGCTAATAAGCGTGCATTAGCGCGAGGAGCACTATAGTCAAATAGGTGGGATAGCCCATGGCCGTTGAAACTATGGGATGAGGGCATTCATAAAGACACTTACTGCGTAAGACAACGCACCGTGTACTCATTCAGTACGCTTGATATGCATTGATCACAATAATATGGCACATATCTTGTGTCGGACCATTATATCCATGAGTGGAACAAGTTTAGTGGGCCGAATCGACACAATTCGATCTCGTTCGAATGCCGGGATATGCTTGTGAAAATATAGTGGATATATCGGCTTGTGAGTTCCACCGAAGTCACCTATCCATCGGTGGGATGAGAAAAATCGGCAAGGGATTGGTAAGCTCTTTCTTTGTTGCTTGCCCGGATGTCGATGTAGATTATAGACGGAGCAAAGGTATTCCCGCCAGTGATCTTTCATTTACATTCCATTTTTGCTTCTTGCATCTTACATCCAGTCTACTTGTGCCTGCTGCTTGGGACATTTGACCATGGACTCTGGAAAATGGGTCTTGAAAAGCCCATTCGGCTTGGAGAACCTGACGTACGAGGACGTTACCGATAAGGAGGCTCTAGGGCCGCAAGATGTGTTGGTTCGCTTGCATGCAGCATCACTCAACTTTCGAGAAATTTACGTACTAAATGTCTGTAACCTACAAAGAGTGCCAATTAAAGGATGATTTGTTCTGACATGATATAGGGAGCTGGATTGGTTAGTATAGATCTTATGCTTTGCATCGCCCACCTAGTTTAAGGGAATGAAGTGAGCTCTGACCATCCTGTTCAATAGCCCGCGGCCGCAGCGCCGATGAAGTGTCCCTTAGTTCCCGGCTCCGATGGCGCCGGAGTCGTGATCGAGACGGGCCGAGACGTCACACAGTTCAAGCCAGGCGACAAGGTCGTGACACATCTTGCCGTGCACTTACCCGACGATGTCTTGCCTACGATGGAGGATATAACGAACGGACTGGGACATCTAACGGATGGAACTTTGCGACGACTTGGAGTCTTTCACCACTCGGCTCTTGTGCAAATGCCCCCGAATTTGTCCTTTGCCGAAGCTGCAACCCTGACATGCTCTGGTCTTACGGCATGGAATGCCTTGATGGGACATCCTGGAGGACCTGTGAGGTCTGGCGACCATGTAGTGGTACAAGGTACTGGTGGCGTTTCGGTGGCCGCTTTACAGGTGAGTTTTCTGATATTGTACCAAGTCAGCCGAGTGCAATAGCTCACCCCTAGCGCGAACAGATTGCTGTTGCTGCTGGAGCAACAGTCATTGCTACAACGAGCAGCGACGCCAAGGCGGCGCGCCTTCGGGCCCTGGGCGCGTCTCACGTCGTCAACTACCGAGAGACACCAGCTTGGGGCCAGATCGTACGATCTCTGACACCTGGAGGTCGCGGTGCCGATTTTGTCGTGGAAATTGGCGGCCCATCCACTCTGGCACAATCGATCGCTGCTACGAGAACCAATGGTGTTGTGGCTGTCACCGGGGCGTCTGGAGGATGGGAAGGATCAGCCCCGAATATGATGGAGGTTCTGAGATCGGTGATTATCCTTCGTGGTATTCTGCTAGGAACGCGACAAATGATGCGGGACTTTTGTGAGTTCGTTCATGACAAAGGTCTCAAACCTGCTCTGGACGATGTCACGTTTGATTTCAAGGACGTCAAAGCGGCTTACGCAAGGTTGGAGCGTCAGGAACACTTCTCCAAAGTCGTGATCAAAATCCAACCAGGTATGTAGACTTGGTAGAAAGCAATGTAGAAAGGTTATGTTCTCAAGTAAAGGATAGATAACAGTACGTGACGGTAAATCATGGTAATTATGAGTTCCCGTCATCAATAGGAGGTGAGGAATGTGCCAACCAGCTCCATATACCTATTGCGTTCTTCCCAATGAGGCATATGACTGGATTTCTCAAACACTACCCATTTGATCTTGGGAATAGCCCGGAACCAAGGCTCAACACAAAGCTCTGTGACCTCATCATGGCGACCATTCAAAAGTAGCGTGTCGACGTTAATGTTCTGCGCTTCCTTAGATCCGTCCCAATCCTTCAGGTTACCAGTGATGACGATCTCCGACGGACCTTGCCTGCAATGGAGTCAGGTGTCAGAGCATTGAATTTGAGCATTAATTGAGGATAGCAACGCTTTCTCACATCGTGTTGTAAGCCGTGGGATCATCCCTTAGATTGACAAAAGCTTGCTGCACCGGTTCAGGTAGAGGGTCAATCGAGCACACATGTTGCTGATAAAAAAAGGCACTCGCGCGTTTATATTCCGGCGTCTCAAAATCCCCGTTCTGATCTCCGGCTTCTAGGATCCTCCGGATATCTACCGGCAGCTTGGAACGCAGTCGCTTTCCACCCTCGACAAAGAGGGGGAAACTAGCTGGCGAGCCGGCAATCACCAGCTTGATCAGTCCCCTCGGATGACGCGCAGCGAACATCCCAGCCAGCATGCCACCCCAGCTCTGGCCAAGAACATAGAAGCCTCTGTCGCGGAGCTGTAAATGGTCGATCAAGTTGTTGAGCTCTGCAATGAACAGGTCAAATGTCCAGAAGCCCTCATCTCCCATCTTATCGCGATGATGGGTTGAGCGGCCGCAGCCGGTCTGGTCGTAAAATATGACCGGAACGCCATATTGATCGAGAAGATCCGTCAACGGCTCAAGATATTCGTGTCCTGCACCAGGACCTCCATGGAGTGCTACCAGAGGAGGGTGAGACGCTTTCGTCAGATCCCCGACGATCTTGTACCACTAATCAGGGAGAACTTGGTCAGCACTCTTGAAGCGCCAATTTCTAGCTTGACATATTGACCGAGAATGGCCTGTTTGATAGCTCAATATGGACTTGGGAGGTTATTGTGGCTGGTAAACCAAGCCGATAACCAGGATCACATACTGTCCTACAAGTCCGCCCACTGTTCGGAGCCGCGAATGTAGCCTCTGCCTCAGTAACAAGAGGAGACATGGTGCAACAGTGACCCCAGAACGGAGGATCAGGGCTGCTAGTATTGTGATTTTGGAAGTCAGAGCGTAGATTTGACGTGCTGTTCTTCGCATTGGTCAAGAACAGACAAAACTTGTACTGTTGAATGAGCAAAGCTCCCTCTGTAAAAGCCGGCTGCTGAGTTGAGTGAGGTTTGGCTCGTTCTTCTCTGACATGCATCCGAGCTGGAAGCATCCAATTGTTTTGGGTATTGGCTCTCCTCGTGACCATATGGTGTTACGCAGGGCGCGATTGACATGCACTTCGGCGAATCACGCAACACGCATCAGGTACAAGCACGTGTGGCTCAGGTATGACCTTCTAGAATATCTGTCACAGCCCCTTGCCCTGGTGAATTGAGCCCCCCTACTTACACTTGCCTTTGCTACCCCGCATTGGCGTTTCTCAACAAGAGGCAGGGAACTAAGGGATACCAACATCCAATTGACGATGGCTACGACATTGCTCACAGATATGGTCTACTCTATGCTTCTTGAGGAGCTGGTCTGTTGCTAAGGCGAGCTTCAGGTGTAGAATATCAGACAGGCTTGCCGCATACCCAACTGATCGATGTGCCTAAGTCGGCTTTCCACCAGGCTTTCGTTGGAAAAGACTGGTCGATGGATATACGCCCTTGACACAGGAACGTTGTTGTACGCAATGTCAGGCCATCTCAGACCGACTTGATAGGCATTCAAGCAGAAGAGACTCAAACGCTAGATCTGTGTTCGATTTTGAGGTCTATCTGCTTTGGTGAAGCTACACGTTGCCATAGCCTACAATAGTCTTACTGATAGCCTCATCCAATGTCCAAACGCTTCACGTCTCAATTTCAAAAGAGTTTAGAACGTTGTTGTTTTTCTTCGTATTGTATGATACTTATTGGTAGGCCTGCTACTCCGTAGAGTTCAGATAGTATGACGCCACAAGTATAGAGCAATTGGCCACGACTGAAGATACGAATTAGCGTCATTGCTTACTTATTGAAGTTTGTCTACCTTGACGGTATTGAAGATCGTGCTGAACACAATTGACAGTAGTCAAATGAGTATCGCAAGACGCATCACGAAGTTCTACTTTCTCAAAATCAAGGATTGGCTGGCTCGGAACCAGAATCACTCGTCCGAGCGCGTTAGGGAGAAAACACAGCTAGGTCGCGGGGCAAAGGAGCCTCCCGAGCTTCCGTCCAAAAAGATCTTCGGCCGAGCCAGCGGCCACTTCCGGCGGTTCATGATTAATGTTCAAATATTCTTATTCACTAATGCGACCACTAAGTTAGTTGTCCCTAGCTCACTGTTTGTGCGCCCTCGAATACCGAATACGATACAGTATTCTCCGACGCTTTGTGGGGAGTGGGACAGTGATGTCAACTGTGAAGACTCTGATGGCCTAAAATAGTACTGAGAAGTATTACGAGTTCTATAGGTAGTCCGATTTGCTGTGTGCTCTCGGAATACGCGCAGAATATGTTAGACGCTCTCGCGTCCACGAATCCGGTGCTCGCGAGAGAGTATTGACGTCCCTGGAGCTTACGCCGTCAACTTGGAGCTGGTAAATTGCGTCCGGTTCGGTCTTCTCAGGGAGCTGGACCTGGGAACACGTTTTGTGGTTGCATCACCGCAGAAGACGAACGCATTCGACCCGAGATATCTGCGGCGCTGTGTGTACGAACTTAGCACTGAATCGACAGTGAGTGTGGCTAGGGGGTGGACACGAGTCCATGGCCAGAACACACGCATGCCGTCGTCGTGGCTATTCGGCATTATTGCTGGGGGGTTATTTGGAAGCAGGCGAATGTGCTCCAGCAGGGTGTGAGACCCCCATGTTGCCTTGCTTGGCGATTGGCACTTCAGCGATTCAAGGGTTCACCGAGGTACACTTTGAGTAATCGCCATTCAAACTTTTCATTGATACCAAGGCGATAGATGCCATCGACACCCTCAAAAAGGGTTCCATTTACGATGAATCAAAGGAGGCCCACTGCTAGCGTTGTGAGCCATGAGCCCCAGAGACATTGTAACGCAGCTGTGATAAGCTATCGCTGAGGCTGGGTCACGATTAGGAAATCCCCGATGTTGGATCTGGTTCCTGGTGCTTGGTAAATCAACGCCTGGCTTATCTTGCGTTTGCGAATCTCTTTCCCGTTAGCGAATTTCTTTCATGTCACTTGTGGATCTCTGTTCTTCAATTGCAGGGTGGAAAACTGCTCCCTTGTCGAAGGGGCACAAGTCGAGGCCTGCAATATGTACTCCGTAGTCACATACTTGAATTATGCAGGGGGTTTGTCGGGTGGCCATGAGTGTCCAGGGCCCCTGCTGCCGTTATTATAGTGCATACCTTGTAATTAAGGGCTGTCAATAGAAGAAGCATAGCGTATGGAACATGCTACCAAGGCTTCTAGTGCACCTATCTCGCCCACTGCACCACTGGGAAAACCAAGCCCACCCGAAAATAAAAATGATCTGTGACAATTTAGCTGATCAGGCACAGTTTGACCCAGCAAGATAGAGTTTGGCAGCCGGAAATCCGGTCCCTCGGATACGATGGTGCGCGACGATTTGCGCCTGATCTTTTTTAGAACCCCTTGCACAACGAAGACGGATACATGGTATAATTTGTACATGATAATCGCAGGCATCCGACTCAATGCTGCTTGTTATCAGTCACGTTGTGCTGACTGAATCATTGTGCAGTTCCAGTCCCGCTCCACAATAAAGAAACCTCGGCTCCAGCTGATCTGGTGTGCGGAATATAAAATGTTAGCTGAAGGGACCGGAGTCTCCCCGCGAGCCCGCGCGCCCGCCCGCACCAGGCTTGTAGGTAAAGAAAACAACGAAATGGCAGGGCCAGGAACCGGAGGTTGAGCCTGGCCGGTCCCCGGGGGTGGGCCGAGCTGTCTAGAGCTGTCTGTCTCTTGTCTTCCTTGGTTGACATCAATGGGGCCATGCTACGATGCTACGTAACCCCGGTCAATCACAACGTCGCCAAAACCTGGCCCTGTCCCCCTGCCGAGCCTGGGACTGGGAGGAAAACCCACAAGCGACAAGCGTGACAAGATGAGCGAGTCGTTCCAGAACGGTCCTGAATCATGATATGGGGCAAAGAAAAATCACCGTAGGCTGCTGGCTCTGGTTGAAGAAAGTGGTGGCACACGGGAGGCGTTTGGAGGCTTGGGGAGGAGATTGAAATTCATCAAGCCCTGGGGTTGCTAGTGTCCACTCCGGATTTTCCCCTATGCACGAAATATGCCACAGTGGGCGCCATCGTTAGATCTTTGCGCGTAACTTTTCTTTTTTCTCATCTCATTACCACGCGGCACTCCTGTACGTAATTCCAGGGTTGCTCAAGACGGCAATCTGCTCGTCAATTGTGGACATTCGGGGAAGAGGACAAAATTTCTTGCCTTTACTGAATATGGTGGTAGCCTTGCAGCACCTAATCGCACATCATGCGATTGGTGTTTTAGGGCCAGGAGCTAGAGACGCCCAAATGGACTAACCTAGGTTCAACGGATCAATAGTCTAGGAGAGCATTAATTTCTATTTTCAACGTTTGATTTGGTTTCGTTGTTCCAACCATGGGCCATGACACAAGTGAATCTTGTTTTAGTTGGAACCAAGCAGTTGGGAGACTATGCGAGTCCTGCACAGTGAATCGCAACTAAGCATGATGTTTCCACAACTCTAGTTTTCGAACCATGGTATAATGATCTATTGATGAATTGACAAACGTGAAAATTGGTATCTTATGAAGTAAAACTAAACGGAAAACTCGCTCTTTGGACTCGTTGGCCCATGGGTCCTTTGACCCTTGTAATCCAATTCCTGCATCTTGACCAGGCTCTCCTCGTCGTTGTCGCCGTATTGGACAGTGTAAGTTCTCTGCTGAATGATGCCCTTCTTTGCCGCAGTGCCTGGGTATTGGATGTTCGAAGGCATTTGCCCTCCCGTTCCAGCTCGGCTTCGGCCCTTTGCGTAGTTGAGACTGCCGGTCGGGTAATAGTTCTTGCTTCTGTTGGAGCTGCCGCCCAGGGCGGGGAAGATGCGGACAAGAATCAGTCTGAGCGAAGGCATGCAGGCACAAATGATTCCAACATTGATCTCAATGACGGACCAGTCGGAAACGCCAACAAAATCCCAGGAGGCGTTTGATGAGTCGACAAATAGTACAAGCGATTGCAGGCGCAGAATACTGACAACCGTGACACTAGTATGCTGTTAGTGGACCATTGCCATGATGACAGAAGAAGCTCTGGAGATTCAAACTTACAAGGTACCAACAATAAACATCAAAGCAACACCAATCTTCTTTTTCCAGTGAAGATGAAGTTTTCGCAACTGGGACAGTGGAATCGCCAACATCCAGATATCCAGAGCAATACTGACAGCGGCGTTGGCCCAGGCAATGCCGCTAATACTGAGGCATTTTCCCGAGTGTAGTCCATCCCATTTCGTCCAGTAAAAGCTGATGGGTTGGCATTGGAAAATGGTGAGAACGACGAAAAATATTCCAAAGCCCGTGTTGAATCCGACAGTGCTCCAGAGAAGTCGTCGAACGCCCTTTTCAGGAAAGATCTTCAGGTAGAAGAAGAGCAAAGACATCTTGAGCAGAGTGACTTGCAAAAAGTACAGAACTGCCATGACGTAGAAGTACATTCCAAAGCCGGTGATCTGGGTCGGCGTGAGAGTCCAAATATCCCTTCCCAATCCGCTCGGAATAACGAATAGGGCGTTTACGATGGTGCTGGGAATACCCGAGAGCAGTGTGATGAGGATGAACCAGTCATCCATACTCGGCATTCCTCGCGTCACGGTGATTCGATGAGTGAATCGCAGAAGCACGGCGGCCGCACTGATTACTCCAAAGGTCACCGTCAAGACATAGGACTGCTGATGCTTATCCCTCACGGGGGCCTGGCAAATCGTTTCCGTAACATTTTTCGTAACTGTCACCTAGTTAGACACAACGGACATGGAGGATCGGAGACTTGAACGGCATCGTACATAGAGCCTGCGGGATTGTACAACTCTCTGTAACGCAGAGGGTCACGTTCGTCAGGAGCGGCTCATTGGTGCAGACGCATGTCGTATTAGTGAGTGCGCAGGACGAGCTCGCGACGCCGACGCTCAAGCACTCGAGCTGTAACACAGAAGAGAAATATATTAGTTTTTGCGGGAGTGGCTGAACAAGCGACTGGCTCAGGACTTACCGCACACTCCGGCAATGTGCCCAGTAGGGCAGCTGCGGCGGCCAAGGACGAACTTTGAGCCAGCGTACATGACGGCAGGACCGCCAGTAATAGAGCGAGGGCGAGATGGATAATTGATCTCATCGTGATGTCTTTCTTGCGATGCCTCAAGCACAGCAGAGAAGAAAAAACCTCCGATGGTTCTAGTCGCAAAACTGGTACGAGCGTCGCGAAAGAGAGATCTGCAATCGTTCCTGGGTCATCGTCTCTATTTGGTCCACAGATCTGGGTGGGATTTAGGTCCCAGTCATCAACTTCCCGACGGTCCCAGTCGAGACATGTCAAAAAATTGATCAGGGCAACCTACAGCCGTCACAAAGCGGGTCCCGTTCGTCCCCCCGGAAATACTCCTGCTACGCTCTACTGGCCAGATGGCGTCGACTACTACATTGTAGCGGCCGCTACATACTACTAACAGTAAAAGAGGGTTTGTCCTTGGTGTGTGAAGTGGCGTGGAGCTGAAACGAAAAGACTGGGCAGAGGACATTTTCGGATCCACAGCGTTCCTCGAACCGTTAAGCGTTGAATATAGTCCGACCATTCTTGGCCTCTGGGGTTTCATTGGTGTCGTCCGATGTCTCATACAGAGTGGATTCCCTTATACGATGCATGTGAAGCGCTAGGGTCGAGTCGTTGATTGTTGCAGTGCAGTAAGGAGTAGGTCAATGCTGGCTTCCATGTCTAGATCACCAGGCTTGTCTTCAGGCTTGTCTTTGCTCGGGAGTTGAACCGACGGCTAAGGGCCCGCGTTAGTCTGTCATGCTCCGACACTATCGACAATTCCCCGGCCTCCTGCTATTCAGACCCTGGGTTGCAACGCACGCTCAGACTCGGGAGATGTTCTTTGCCACGCTAGGATGACCTTGAGAGTGGAGATGTCAAAACCTCCAGGTCGGAATCGGACCCGCCCGAATCGCAGCGAGGGCCCTGAGCGACTGCAAGATCCTTCGCGTGCGCCCCTAGCAACCAAGGCAACCTAACACGATGCAGACCGAGGTGAGTGTGGAATAGTGCACGATAGCATCTGCCATATGGAGTTGCTAGTAAGGTAGTATGACCAATGCAGACTATCTAATGCAGTGGCACAGCACAGAGTGGCACTTAGCAAAACAAGACGGCAAATTTCGCTTGCTGCTTTTGGTCTAGATGCCAGGAAACACCAGCCCTGTGCAACTCGCAAGCCCCTCCGATAGTCCCGCACTATGGTATAGTCTAGCGACGGTAAAACGCCCACTTCTACTATAGCATATTTTATGACAATATTATGCCAACCCTTGACAGCTCGCTTACACCCATAGGCGTCCATATGCAACTCAACTCGGCCGAAACCTCTTGTGAGGATAGCGACATGGCTAGCAGGGAGTTGAACAGCCTGTTCTGTCCACCTTGGTTACTCCCCCTCACGGTGCAATGGCCAAGAATGTCACTGGACATTTCCGTCGCCCCTCGAATCCCTTGTTACCCTCATTTCTCCCCTCCTCATGACCTGATGTGCCTGACTAGTGCCAACCAACGGGCTCCTCGGCTCACGATCATCTCTGTGCTCAAGCAGCGAATGGACTCTGAATATATTCGCAGCATGCTGCCCCCCTCTAATCAATGTGATGCTTTGTCCAACCCGCAAGCTGCTCACGGTCTTCACTCTTTCGGCCTGAACCCAGTGGAATTGGTTGTCACTCATTACTCAATCTCATCATTTCCCGCTTGTGTTGTATATCTCGTCATCGTAATTCCGCTTATACAGCGCGATCAAAAAGCCATTCCCGCTAGCTTCCGAACTTGCTCAACATGAGACCGTTTTCCATAGCTCTCGCGGCAGCCCCCGTCTTCACCATGGGCGCCCAAGCCAGCACCTGTTACGCCATGCCAGGCGACGCTGCCTGGCCTTCTGCTGCTACCTGGTCGCAGCTGAACGCCACCGTGGGCGGCCGCCTGATCGCGACGGTCCCCATAGGCTCGCCGTGCCACGATCCCAACTATGATGCCGTCGCTTGTGCGGCCCTGCAGGACGAGTGGACACTCCCCACACCACAGTACGTTGTGCCTTGCATGTCTCGCTTATTTCCGCTCCCGCGTTAATCGTCCGTGTGTGTGTGTAGCTTGAACTCCTCCTCTTCGGTGATGGAGCCTTACTTTGCTAATCAGAGCTGCGACCCTTTTACTGCCCAGTCGAAGCCCTGTGTGCTTGGTAACTACGTGTCTTATGCTGTCAATGTCTCGAGCACCGCCGATGTTGTCGCCACGGTCAAGTTTGCAAAGAAGAACAACATTCGTCTTGTCATTCGCAACACTGGTCATGAGTAAGTTTTACCCCTTGAAGATATAGTCAAGACGTTTCATGTTGATAATTTGCTCTATAGCTTCCTTGGTCGCTCCACTGGCGCTGCCGCGTTGGCGGTCTGGACACACAACCTGAACTCCATCGCCGTGACTACCTGGTCTGACTCCACCTACTCCGGTTCCGCCCTGAAGGTCGGTGCCGGTGTCGTGGGTTATAAAGCCGCCGAAGTTGCCCACGAGAACGGCCTTGTCGTCGTTGGCGGCGAGTGCCCGACTGTGGGCCTCGCCGGTGGCTTCACTCAGGGTGGTGGTCACTCGGCCCTGTCTACCGAATTCGGTCTTGCTGCTGATCAAACCCTCCAATTCGAGGTTGTGACTGCTGCCGGAACCGTCGTGACTGCTTCGTTGAAGAACAACACTGATCTCTACTGGGCCCTGTCCGGTGGTGGTGGCGGTACTTATGGTATTGTGACCTCCATGACTGTTCGGGCTTTCCCCGAGGCCAACGTTGGAGGAGCTGCTCTCGCCATTGCTGCTGCATACACAACCACGGACAACTACAATGCAGCCGTCTCATTCTTCCATGCGCAGCTACCCAACATGACTGATCTGGGCGCAAGTGTCGGCTACATTGTCACCGACGAATACCTTCAGATCAACCCCGTGACTGTGTACAACTCGACCGGAGACTACGTCCAGAACACCGTTCTGGCACCTTTCATTGCCAAGCTGGCAGAGCTGGGCATCCCATCGTCCTCGAGCTTCACTACTCTCTCGTACTATGACCACTATGCAACATACATGGGTCCTCTCCCCGAGGGTCACCTGGCCGTAGAGTCCTACACTTTTGGTTCCCGTCTGGTCCCCCGCAGCGTCATTGAGAGCAACAAGACCAGCTTCGATGCCGTAGTGCAGAACCTGACGGCCAACGGCGTCATCCTGGGCGTCTCGGCCGGCAGCTTCACCAACATCCAGGGAGCCACCAACGCCGCCCACCCGGCCTGGCGATCCGCCGCCATGCAGATGCAGCTCATTACGCTCTGGAACAACTCGGCCTCTGCTTGGGATGCCAACATTGCCGCACAGAAGCGCATGACCAACGAGTTCGTTCCGCAGATCCAGGCCATCACCCCCGGCAGCGGTACCTACCTCAACGAGGCCGACTTCAACCAGCCCAACTGGAAGGTCGACTTCTTTGGAGCCAACTACAACAAGCTCTTGGCCATCAAGAACAAGTGGGATCCTACTGGAGTGTTTTACATTCTCAAGGGTGTCGGTAGTGACGCTTGGACTGTTGCCAACAACGGACGCATGTGTCGGGCTTGAAGTGCATAATAGCGGAGTTCTTTTAACGAATGATGATCCATAACATCCGAGATACATACAAATCAACGTCATAATGATAATTTCTATTGCATCTGCTTGTGAAATCACTTGTCTGTCTTGTTTGAGCTGTATCTTGGACCAGCCCAATCGAGTAATTGGGCTCTTAGTAGAGCAGTATGTACTGAGTATGCCCCAAGAGGCCTTTGCAGGCCAGTCCGTATTGGTGGTGATCATCGTAGGACAGCAGACCCGATTCGGAATTTCCCTTCACTCGGTGGCCTATTTTGGCACAATCCCGCGTACCCGGCAATAGAAAGAAGGAATATGATCGACTGGTTTTCTTCTTCCGTCACTTTGGGTATGGAATTCGTCCGTTCTCCACAGCCAACACAAAATACAGTTCGTTTCATGATCGTCGCTGCATGCGCCCGGGAGTTGTGTGTGTGTGTGCATGCACGCTCAGGCCCAAATTTGACGAGAACCTTGAATGTGGTAGGACAATGCAGAAGTGCTGCTGACTAGAGCCCACTGAAGGATCACTTGCAGCAACGTTTCAGAAACAAAATTGGCAAAATTGGGCGCTAGACGTGGGGACAGAAGCTTGGAGGTCTCCCTCGGTCTCCCTGTCTCCTACTAAGCTTTTTTGTTTTCTGCACTAGACTTCGTGATCACCACCCTAACATCGCTAACCTCGCCATGCCTCGGCCCACTATCCAGTCTTTCCACTCGGCATGCACGCCTGGCATGGCACTTTGAGATGCTAGCCTATCGCACAATCCTTGCGGGCCGCCAAAAGCCATGTGTTCATACCTTCCCAACACTGAAATGATCGGCGCGCACGATCTATCCAAACACTTCGGGGTCACGCGATCCGGACTGTCCTTTTGGATGTGCTCGGATGCATTCAGCTCTGGACGGCCAGGCGGTCATTCCACAAGATCCGTCTGGTTACGACCAGTGGCCGGCCTTGCACCTCCTTGAGGTGAAGATCTGCCGCTCGCAAGAGCTCTGTTCGCCGGTACTCGTGGTGGCTATATCCATCCCATCCACGACCGAACACGACGTCGACGACGATACTGGGAAACGAGTCATGCAGGCCGACATGACGCCGGGCGACCAACAATTGAACGGTCACTAGTAGCTCACTCGGCAATGGATTGAGCTCTCTGTTGAACTCATCCTCATCCCAGTTTCTAGTGGAGTCTAAGGACAGGCAAATCGTCTACCATGGCAAGGCTACGCTATCTCAACCGGCTGTTCCATTAGCTTCTCGATCAGAAAGCTTCAAAGTACGACGCTTGGCTGCAATATCCTTCGCAAGCTAGTTATTAGTAATGAACGAAGCTTGGCCCAAACATTCCTTTCCGGCAGTCCGATTTGTGGTAGCTGCCTTGGTACACATGTGTCAAGGCCGCCGTGTTTGTCTAACATGGCTCTACCAAAGGCCCCAAATTCATTGCATTCCCTTGCTCCTTGAAGATGGCATCCGATAAGGCGCCATTTACCTTGGACTCTACACCAGGCTGTCTCGAGCTTGTCGTGGCTCTCGTCATCCTCAGCCATCGCCTTGTGCGTGCTCTTGCCAGAGACAATGACCTCGTGAAGGAATGACTCGCGCAGAACCACCGGGAGGTCGAGGACGAATTCAAATTCGGGGGGGGGTGGGGGGGGGATGATATATTTAATCGAGCGAGCACCTGCTTGTCTGCGGCAGGCGCTGTTTCGTCGGTGGCATCGTAAGCTTGACCACTGCAGGTGCATTTGAAGGGGAATAGTTTGCCCTTGATTGGCTCGATTTGAGCGACCTCGCCGTTATGAACGACAGCTTCGTAATCGCCAATCTGATCATAGATGAGTCTGAAACAATCGCCGAGTGATACGTCGATGATAGGAGCAAGTCGCTCGAAGACGACCACACGGTCAATGAACGTCTTGTCGGCCGCCCGTTGGTCCTGCTGGCTATTGTACATTTGCGCAAAGCGCACCCACAACGTCAGTCTAAATGTAAAATCGCTACAGAAAGAGACCCGTTAGGACGCAATGTTTTGCTGAATGAACTGGATTCAAGATTGGCCATGACGCTGCTTGTAGTTTTCCCAGGGGGGCGATCGACCTATGCAGGTGTAAGTCCAGCTTCCTCGAGCACCACAAGATGCGAGAGCACACTTCCATTTTTAGGTTCGCTTCATGAGCTCAATATATGGTGTAGGTATCTAGAGCGAGAAGAAGTACAAAACATTTTGGTTCACCCGGGAGTATCTTGTGTATACCCGCAAGGCGACATCAGCATGAGCTGTAAGTCATTTCCATATCAGTCTATTAACCCATCTTGCATGGTGGTGCGATGGCGAGCAGAGTTGATGAAGCGTTATCGCTTGGATGTCCTTTTGACGAAACATTGCTAATATCAAGTGGACAAGGCGATGATGCATATCCTCGCCGTTTTGGCAGCAGCAGCTGGATATACAAGCATTTTGATACGCTCTCACCGTAGCTGAACCATAGGGTCGACGTTTAATGTAGCGATCACACATCATAAATGTGGAGAGAACCCACAGAATTCTCATGATTCCGAGTCTGACAATCGCATAGAACAATTGGAGGAAACAAACTCTTGCTTGATCTCAATACCTCAGAGGGTCAAATAGTTATTGGAATCAGCTGTCAAAGGTATGAGCTTGAACATCAATAGTGTCCACGACCCATGTCTTCCCGCCATCCGTCGTCGAGACACCGGAAGTCGTTGCCTCGTTCAGAGCCAAAGTATTGATGAAGGATGAATCAGCTGCATTAAGAATGATTGTAGTATCGAGGTACTCTGTCACACAAGTGAAAGTCAGCTGGTGAGCCTCTTAGTCTTGACGACAGTTTCGTCGTGCTATAGACTTACGGTGAGCGTCGACACTACCTTGACATGCGTCGTCCTGGCACTCTGTGGCAGTGCCAAAGCCTGCAGCCTCACCCGAGGCTAGGATGTATTAGCATCACTCCGTCCAGGAAAGGAGAAAACGAACTTACATGTTGAAATACTCGATACTGCCACACCATTAACCGAGACGGTTTGGTCGTATTGTTGCGTCGAGTCGTTGTACTTGTCTGCGCATTCTGTCAGTTTTCATACTTCTGATTGCTCGAATGGAATTTCGGTCAAGTACAATGAATTGTCAAGGCAGTCCCGCTGTTCACGCCCAGTTTGTCTCCTTCCTCCTGTTCACCTATTCCATCATGTCAGCAGCGACTTTGGTTTTTGGTGATGACAAGGATTCGCCTACTTTCTAGAACACTGGCGAACACACACCACTGCCCGGTGCTGCCACCGCACTCGCTACAATAATGGTTAACATTTATTTCCAGACATTTGCTTGAACCTGATGGAAGGACACATAGCGCGACGTAAGACACTCACGTGTTTGGGTCCTTGGTCGCGACAGCTATGGCCTGGATGAGGTCGCCATCGCTAGTCGACATGCCGGGCCACAGTGCCAGTCTGTCGACCGCCGGACTAGGCACGACGGGCAGTACGAGGGTAGTATTGGCCTCACGGATCCAAGAGCTTGTAGGGCCCATGGAAAAGTAAGGACCGAAGCCATATGTTGTCGCTTGGACAGTGGCGGTCTCGATGATGGCCAACAAGGCAAGGGCTGAGAGAGATTTCATTTCGTTGGCATAGAATATATCACAAGAGGCAATGAGAATGGAGATTTGTCGTAGAGCGGATAGTTGCTCTGGAAATCCGTCAAATTCTGGTCTCGAGAGATATGATTCTTCTTCTATTTGCGAACTCGCGTAGCTTAGGTAGGTGGGTATCTATAAGAATTACGCCTCCCTTGAAATTCATTGGAAAAACTCACTACTCAGTAGATAGATCCCTCCTACATAGTATCTGCGTCGAACAGATCATAGATCCTCACAAGTCAATGTATACTGAAACCCAGCCTTGATCGTAGACCCTGACGTGCGCAACCAATCTGCTAGAAACGGAACTTGCTGTGGATACCACTTGCGGTTAGCAGTCAGGAGTGCACCACTGTTTCAGGCTAATAGTCACTGTTGACCTCACAAGACCCTGCTGGGAATATTCGTATGACTACTCGGAATGAGGCGACGGTGCACCAAATAAATGACGTGCGTGGGTTGATTGAAGTTACGCGTATATTTCTTCCACAAGTGAAGAGTGCCGTCGAGGCTGCCTTATTTCCCCTTTTGTAGGTGGCCAGGTACATATATTTCGTAGCAGTAATTCTACTGTTGCCATGATGGAACTTGACCACACAATCAAGAAAAGCGATTGTCTCACAGGATGGAATCGCAAACGCTCGAGGTGAAAGTGACCTTAGCAAAGAACCGCAGCTAGGCGTTGATTCTCAAGGACAAAACATAGGGACAAACGTTGATGGACTTTTAGGAATAGGAAAATTGAGGTACCACGATAGATTCGCAAACTGTCAATGCTCCATTAGCAAGTAATTGCTGAGATAGATCGTATTTCCGGCAGTCGAGGGTGTCAATACAGCTCAAAGAAGCGTTGCGGCTTTCGACAGGCCCTCGATGCGACGGGCGCAGTGGGTGCAACGCAGGGTCTCATTGCTAAATGGTTACAGAAATTGAAGTCAAGCCCGAGAAGCGACAACGCGGCCCATCTCGTTCCGAAGAAACAAACAGTTGTATTCTAAGAGCATTTTCTAGCTCAAAAACGTGATGAGTGTAAGTCTAGTCACATATTCCTACTTTTCTTCCAGTTTCTCTGTCTCTATGGTTGCCTCCTTGACGCAATTGGTGTTGTCTCTCTCATTAAGTCGTGCGAGCCAAGCTTTCGTTAGGTGTCCGTAACAGGCGCATTGTGGCCCTTGGAAAGGCGTCAAGTGAACAAGCCCTGCCGTGGTACTGAAATACTTATGTTGCTGGATACCTTGGTAGTATATGGCATGACTACTGAGAATTTTAACAATGTGTTTCGTTCTCATGTCTACACCAGAGCCATGTTGCCGCTTTGACTCTTCTATCACGGCGCATGTTTTCAAAGTTTTATGCGGATCCGGTCTTTGCACAACAAGCATTCAAATATGTAGGAGTTCTAGTCGACGCCAGAAAGCGTGCATTGCCTGCGATTACACAACACTTTGTACGATTGGTTTGTTTTAATGGCATGCATGCCGAAGCTTCATGTACATAACATGCTAAACCACGTATCTGAACCCATTGACAACTGCCCTCTGCTCCACCTCGTTAAGACCTGCAAGCTGTGCCTCATTACTGGCCGACAGCCGTGCACTCAGCTCATCAAACTTCCTATTGGACCTCTTCAAGCTGAATCGGATCGTGAGGATGCACGTCAAAGCGAGGCACTCAAACGCTAGGAGAATACCCCACGACACCTGGAAAGTAGGCTCGTACTTATCGAGCCAAAAGTAGTTTGCAAAGAGCGACGCAATGTTGGCCAGCGTATTAGCGATACCAATCGCAGCCGCCTTCTTGACGCGAGGCTGGCCCAGCGTGGACGAGAGCCATGTGTAGGTCGTGGCGTAAACACCAAAGGCGCCTCCCGTCAGCGGGAAGGTAAAGGCGTAACGCACCCACTGGTCGCTGTAGGGCACCGCAATAAGAATCACGGTCGCCACCATGGCCATGGAAATGGACGTTGCCGCGGGTATCGATCGCTTCTGGACACGGTCGGCGTAGAAGCAAAGACTGATGCACCAGAGGAACCCGAAGACGTAGGGCGGCGACGTCAGCAGCAGGACCGTCATATTGTCGGTGAATCCAATCTCCTTGATGAGGGTGGGGAAGAAGTGCGAGTAGGAAATGTTGGCCGTGACGGCCATTTGCAGGCAGGCAAAGATCCACGAGCGGTAGTCCTTGACGGCCAGAACGAGTCCCTTTTTCCATGAACTGTCCTCCTCTTCCGACAGTCCCTCGGCGCCGGCATCTTCAATCAGGCGGCGTTGTGCGATCGACTTCTCCTCGTCACTGAGCCACTTTGTTGTCGCTGGATAATCTGGCAGAGAGAACATGGCGCCAATTGCAATGACAATGGTCATCAACCCTTCCAGTATGAACAGCCACCTCCAGCTCGCTAATTTGGTAACTCCCGTCATGCCATCGAGGATGCCCGCCGAGATCAGACCGGCAAAGGCGTTGGAAAGCAGGATACCGCTGACGAGAAAAGCCATGCGTATGCCAAGTTCTTTCTTGGTGTACCAGCAAGACAGGTAGTATATGGCACCGGGAAAGAAGGGCGCCTCGACGAGACCGAGGATGAAGCGAACAATCAGGAGGCTTGCAGGGCTGTTTGTCGCAGCTGTGCAACCGGACACGATGGCCCACGTGATCATGCAGCCGGGCTATGAATACGTCAAGTCAGCCATGCCATCTTCAAGCATTTCCAACGCAATACAAGGGGTCAGGAGCTTACCAGGAACAACGACGGTCTGACTTTGGTCATCAGAATAGAGGACGGCAGTTGCATGGCGATGTATCCTGCCGAGAAGATGGAGATGGCAGTGTTATAGACGGCACCCTTAACGTGCGTGTCCTCTTGAAGGCCATAGAGACGGGCTTGTGTGATTGAGTTGCGGTCTAGGTAGTTGCATACGTAGCTGGGCGTGGGTTAGCTGGTCGGCCTTCATCTGTGCCATGACATGACGACTGAGATGTCTTGGCTGACAGCCTGGACATTGGAAACTCACATGAGAACGAGGAATGGCAAAATCCTCGTGTCGATTTTCCTCAACAACTTCTTCTCGAGCTCTTTTGCCCGCATAGCATCGACGGTAATGCCATTTTCACTGTCTTGATGCGTCTTGTCGATCTGCTCAACCCATTCGTCTTGCTCGGCCAGTACCTTGCCAGAGCTGTTGATGTCCGTCATCGTATTGGTCTTGTTGGAAATTGACGAATGAAGATGGTGAGATGGCAGGATAGAAAAGCCAAGTAAAGACAAGAAGCAGGCCAAGAATCTGGGCCTTGGATGGTGGCCTGTTATAGTCGGCCAAGCCCTTGGTAGGAAGCCCTTTCCCCGGATGGGGTATTCTGGGGAACAAGTTCGGTGGGACTGGGGTCGCGGCAAGGGAGTGACCTCTTGGGTAGATACAGTGCTTTGCAGACGGAGCAAAGCCGTGCATCAGGTGATGGTCATGTAAATCTCAGCTCATAGGTCGTGTCCTTGGTGTTTGTTTGCCTTGCACCCACCATCCGCTCCCCCACCGGGAGTAGGGACACAGCAGTGACCCAGGCACCTTTACAAGAACAAGCGCGACGGATTCGACACCAGCATCTGTCGATATTGCTCGTCTGTCAGCCACGACTGTACAGCTTTCAGCTCCTCGTCCCACTTTGCCTCTGGATTGTTGGGCGTCGGCTCAAGTCCTCCTCTGCTGGTCTCGACGTGCGGCCAGTCAGTTCCCCACAGCAGCCGGTCTGGCGCCGTGTTAGCATATGCTTGGACAACGCCCTTCATGTCCCGGAAGTTGTCCGGCGACCTTCGGTACAAAGCCGATATCTTGACGTAGAACTTGCCAGTGCGCAATAAGTCTAGGAATGCATTGAATTCGCGACTGTTAACGTCTTGGGGAGTAGCGCAGGCACCGTGCTCGGCAACAATGACAGCAGAGCCAAAGTCCACGTTCCCCAGATCAGCCCATACCGATAGCGGCATCTGCATGGATATGACCCAGCCTCGACCTTTAACAGCATATGATCTAGCCAACGAGGCCAAGTAAGTTTTGAGATGATCAAGACCAGACCCAAAACTCCCAAAATTGCCTTGAAGCCGTATACTTCGGACGCCCATCTCATGCATATTGTCAATGGTTTCTTTGATGAGCTCGCAAACGTCGTTGCCTACGACTTCTTCCGTGATGACTGAGGCGCGGAAATGTTTCGCTGGATATTTCGCAGTAGCCTCGCGCAGTTGTGTTAGCAAGCCATGATGACCATCTTCAGGGCTAGCCTGGACTAGGAGCAGGCCGTTGCTCTTTGTGTTCGCAATCAGGTCGTCCACTGTGGCTGGACTTGGCATGTATGCTCTGTCGCTTTTGAAAGGAAATCGTGCTGGATCGAAAACGTGCAAGTGGCAGTCCCATGACTCTGCTGGGAACTCCATGATCTCTCAGTATACCTCAATTGAGGTGACAGATTCTGAATATCTTGTAATTGGCATCAAGATGAAGACTTGTTGTAAATAGAGAGTACTCCATGTACCGGCCTATGAAATGATAAACCAGGTATTGGCTAGCTCCAAGTAGTTATACCTATGGGAGGCAGTCATGTCCATACCACGACTCAGCGAATGCGAGAGGTTCGCCGATATCAGTAATTCATGGTAGTATCAGATTTGAGACGGGACACGTTCCCTGGCAGTGACGAGGGCCGACGGATGGTGCCGTCTTAGCAGTAGATAGGCCTCCGGAAGTTTTCCGGGGACCGAAAATTCGCAGTAGACAGTGGGACAAAATAAACCATGCTAGCACCAGCCCTGGAGCTGACCAGCAGTCTTGCACCAACAAGGATTCTCCAGTTTACCAAGAGCAACTTCTGCCACGCTGTGCTGCTGTTTTTGTTGATGCGCTTACTGTTACCGGGTTCGTGATTTCTCCCCCTGGAGCGACAAGGCCGTCTTGTTATCCAAGCCGCCCATTCGCGCGTGGCCACTGCCCTGTCGAGAGTTACTAGGGCCCTAGCACCCGCCTGTACGCCTTCCAAAGACTCCAAAGACTCCAAATACCTCAAGACCCCAAGCAGCAAAGGCGTCGGCGACATCAGGCCCTATTGTCTGGTATCAGCTCACCAAGGCTCCTTACCCGGCTGTTCGATTGCGATCTAGTCTGAGCATCAATCAAAGCCTGAAAGAGAGACTGTTTTAAACGAGGACAGCGTAAAGGATCACGACCAGGCGTTGTGGACTTTCGGTTTGCCGTGATAAACAGTCATAAAAGCACGCTAAGGTGAGAAGATACAGGCCTTGAGATGCCTCCACCAAGGATGCGGGGTGGAATGTCCAGTCTACCACGCCTACCCGCTTGTCAGCTATGTCGGGATAAGAAGATCAAGGTCAGTAAGAGAACACTTGTAAATTTGAATTCAACATTTCATTTTACAAATCAAGAAATAAAAGACCAAAAAAAAAAGAAAGTCATCATAAGCTGATTCTCATCTTGCATCATTAGTGTGATAGTGAACGACCAAAATGTGGACCATGCACAAAGAAGGGCACAGATTGTATGATCTTCAGCTTAGATGGCGGAGCCCCAATTTCGAGACAGTACGTTGGATCATCCCCAATGAAACTGATTTGATATATAATTTGCCGCATGAGATCCTCCAAGAACCTGTACACGGATTTTTCTGACTGAGGGCCGGTAAAGATATATACATGAATTAGAACAGCAAATCAGCAGCGATCCAGAGTCAACAGAAGACCCCCGGGATCCCGGTCAGTCAGCGTCGTCAAACTCGCCTATATCGCCTCGCACGACGCGAAAAGACAGTACATCATGGGAAGGAACTACAGCGTCCATGCCGTTAGGCGAGCGGGGGATTAGGTGTGTTATGGCCAATGCAGAAGTCTTGATTGTCCTATTGACTTGACTCTTTGCAGTTTCATGACCTCGCTTTTCGATGACACGAATTGGAGGAACAAGAACGCAGACGTCTTACAGATGTTGGCCAGTGCCGCTCGACCAGCAGAGCCGAGTTTGGAGCCGCACGAACTTCCGTCGGCAGATGAAGCGCGACGAAAATTTGATCGATAGTAAGTCAGATGGTAACTCATTTCGTCGGACTGGGACAATTTAGCTAATGGGTATGTCGTTCAGTCTGGAGGGACAGCACAGACAGAATCCCTTTATCCTGCGACAGGATGTTGAGGACCTGTTTACACGCGTATATCCCCAGGATGCCCTCTCGCAAAACATGTTGTCGCAGAATGTCTCGGCCCACGACCTTTTTCGCACATTCATGATTTTGGCGATGGGGTCGTTGATACCATTTCGAAAGGGCCATTCCCAAAGCCATCCCTTCGGCTTTTACTTGGCTGCGATGCGCCATTTTGAGTCCACGTTCCTAGCTCGCGGTCTATCCGCCATACAAGACCTTTTACTCATATGTCGTTTCGGCATTTATCATCATATAGGTATGCCCCAATCTCATTCATCCGAGCCGATAGCACTGTAATCTTTTATTCTTACGTAATACAGGCACATCGGTGTGGGATATTGTACAACTATGTATGCGGATGTGCATCGAGCAAGGACTCCACAGACCGCCAAAGACGCAATTGTACCTGCTAGACGAACAGCTGCAGCGCAGAGTGTTCTGGGTCTGCTATGTAATGGACCGTTACAGCTCAACAACCTTGGATCGTCCCTTTGCAATAGCCGATGAGGATATCGCGGTTCGATTTCCAGTGGACGCTGATGATAAAGACATCACGGCCTCGTTTGGATTTGTTCCGAGTCTGGACGATATCTGCCCTCGTCACCCACTGTCGCCACCAAGCGAGACAACAGTGCTCATATTGTGCACGAAACTCCGAAGAATATCATCGAGGATTCATCTCGAATTCGCACATGTGGCGCGTTCACCCGCCTCTGACCCCGCTGGAGATAAATATCTCGCATCTGGACAGGTCTGCACATCGGTCGAGAGCTTTCTCGAGGAGCTGGACCAATGGCGACAGTCTGCGCCCGTCTTCAGCCAACCCCAATGTTTGTTCGAGCGGCAGGAGTGGTATGATCTTCTTCAAGCACGTGAAGCACTTCAACTCGTGCGCAGAGCAGTCGACCTTGCGCCAAAGAGTGGCGAACTTCCAGTGCGTTACATTCTATCTTTGTGCCTTGAACATGCCATTCGGGTCATCTCCATGTACACCAGCATGTACAACGATGGCCTTGCCACGTACACCAGGAGCTATTTTCAGATGATGTTTGCTGCCGGGCTCTCCGTTCTGTTCTGCGTTTCTGTTTCTGCCCATATCGACCTCATCGATGTGTCCGAGGCCTATGACAGCTTGCGTCGCTGTGAGGAGACTCTCAAGGCCATGGCCAAGGGAATGCCAGATTCATCTCCATATGTGGCCGTGTATGAAGCACTGCATCGGTACATATTGGAGAAGTTGAGCTCTGGGGAAAGCCTTGGCCGCCCATTGGCAGCTCTCAATCAACAAATAACTGGGCTTCCTGATGTGCCTGCCCAAGTAGGCGGTCCCTGGCAAATGGTGCTACCGCCAATGACCATTGCTGAGGGGACAGGAATGGACGGTTTGGTTGGTACCCAGGAGACAGTCATGGCCGGTGTTCCGGGCCACGGGTCTTTCGAGCCTAGCAACCTCATGGGAATGGATGTCCCGCAGTGGTCCTTCCTAACTGACGACACGTGGTGGAGAATCGGAAACTTTGCCTATGGAGACCCCAGCGAAACTCAGGGCATGTTTGGTGGGGTCGATTTACCACTGTAGAGACCAGACATAGTTGGTAGTTATATTGGTTGCTAGTCATTGTACGCATAGTTTGATCAAAGATCGAAGAGACTCCGAGGCACTCTCTGGCAACATGTCTTCGATGTTTGGATTATCCTACATTGTTTAGCTCGTGCAATACCTGGACACACTATCCTTAGTAACGCACCTGGGCTCCAGGAATCGTATTGGCCATCAAATGCCCCGATAGGGACAAGAGTACCCGTTGAAACCCACGAAACATGGAGAAACGCTCAGCCACTACGGTCAACAACGTAGAAGACTTATTGATGACATCCATCATTGACGCGAGCTGTTGTTGTGTGTTTAATGTGACATCGCGCCGCTTAAGATGTACTACGGTCAGCGATGCTGTAAACAAGTCATAGGCCTCGATGAAAGATCCGACGAAATTATTATCCTGAAACCGTTCGTAGATACGGTCAACATATCGAGTACACGCTTCGATCGTTTCTCTATCAACCTCGCGCATAACCGCTGCAGAGCTTCTTCGTAGATTCTGATGATCTGGTGGCATCGAAGTGATCTTGGCGAGCATACGGCATTCCAGTTGCAAGAGATGGTCTAGGACTGTTGACTTCACATTTGACTCAGAGTCTTGATCTCCGGTCCACTGCCGCCAAAAACAGATATTACTGTAGTCATGAAGCAGTGCGGGTCGAGAGTTGACTTGAATGTCTGTAGCTAGTCGAGCTTGCGTAATGAGGTGGCAATGCAAACTTGTTGCTTCGTGTGGCTTGAGAACCTAGAGACATTTTATTGGTTAACAAAACCTAGAGTCTAGATGCGGCTGTGGACATACGGTAACACTAATGTCTCGGTCATGTATACTGAAAGGGCGTCCCATGACTAGACTCAAGGATCTGTGCTCATCATGGTGAGTAAATTGCTCCTGTTAGTGGCAACAGTGTGCACTTACCTGTCAATCATGTAAGCACTCCAGAAGAGCCGCTTCCTCAACACCAAATCACTCTCAGTGAGCTGCCCAGTAGATTCTTGATGTCGGTGCCAACCCTGGGAGATGCATTTCCTGAGAGCCAATCCCACAAGGTGCCAAGAAGAGCCCCCACCAGGACTATACAATGCAAATAGCGTGAGACTCAGAATGCATGATACCAGATTGGTCTCCTCTTTCGTATCAATCAAAGTCAATTGTTTGATAGACTCATCATGTAATCTCATAATCAGTAAAGAATTACTTGGAGAGCGAGAAGATAGTAATGCTCCGGTTGCAACTGCTAAGCAGACATTGAAACGATTGAGTGCACTCGTGCTTGGATTATCTCCAGTGCTCCTCCTGCCGTGCTGCAAGAGTACTTCTTCATATCTTTGTGTGAGATATTTCCCATCAAGGTATGGCATGATGGGGCAGACTTCTTCGATAAAACGAGTCAGGTGGGGAAGGGTGGAAGCACGATCCATACGCAGCCTGTTTGAATCGGCTGACAATAATTGCGTGGCCTGAGGATCCGACAAGCTCGACTTGGACGGATCGGAACCATCGAGGGCCAAGCTTGCCAGGAGGATACCCTCTGATGTCAAATTTGTTGGGAGTCTCTCAAAGAGGTCAGAGCGAGGCTCTGCCATGGCGGAACGGGATAGAAACCCGATCTCGCCCATGGTTGCCTGTACTGATGGGCTCTCGGCCAGGTTGCCTGCTTCTGAGGCATGGCTGATCATTGGCGACTCGAGACTGCATGGGGTAGCGCCTGCATCGAATGCGGGTCGATCATGTCTGCTTGAAGCCGTACGAGCTCTTTTGGTCCGGCGACCTTCTGGCTCCTGCGCTCTGTTGTGAGAGGTTTTGCGCTTCAAAGTGTCGACATAGCTAGTGACAGAGGCATGGGTGACTGCCACTTCCTCCGTATTGTTATCCCATCTCCATTGCCGAGGCCTGCACTCGATACGGAGATCTGTGCAGCTCGAGCACGGCGTCTGCTTGTCACACTACTTCCCAATCATCAGCATTGTGACAAGCAGGTCCCATGACCGACAAGTTGGGGGCACGCGGCCAGGGGAATAGGCGGTAACAAGCCTACGTACCTTATTCTTTCGCTTCCAGCAGTTCTCACACGCCTGTTTCCTAGCCTGCGCAGACGTTAGGGGAGTGTCTAACGACACCCTTCGGTCCTGCTCCGGCCGGACAGGCGACGATGTGACGGAGACCATCCAGCTGGCTGCTCTCCTGGCAACGATTCCAGCCTATTTCTCGTATCTCTCCTGAGTTGACCACCCTGGTGACACCGGGTTTCATGCGATGAAAGAGACCTTGAAATGAGATGGGAAAGTTCCGACATTGTGGAACAGGACCGAGCCTGGGCGCCTTTATGTATGTGCCTCTAGACTGGCAGCTTTGCGACCACAAATGCGGAGAACTCCATTGTTTGTGGGCTCTTGGCTCTGGGGGAACGCCGTCTACAGCCGTCTCCGCCGCTAACAGTTGGGGTTTTAGGGAACGAACCACTAAATTGGGGCTCTGCTAGAAGGGGAATAGACACTAATCGAGACCAACAAATTTGGAGCATTTGTAGAAAACTAATAACATCTCCCAAACGGAAGTGGCTGCATGGACATGAACACACTTGACTTTACCTGCCACATGATGCACCTCGATTGCCGGCAGGCCGACATCTCTGGGCCCTGCAGCCTTACCAGACCTTCCCCAGTTGATCAATATGGCGATCATGACCAATTCGGACATGCAGCGCAACCATTCTTGCATCGACAGCAACGAACCAACCTAAGCCAAACCACTGCACACAACACCAACCCATATTGGGGTACATCTACAGAGAATCAGACTATCTCACACGGAAACAAAGCGGCCGCCCAGTGTCCGTTTGCTGTAGCTGTGCTGTGTACTGATGCATCTTTCTAGGGCTGCTGCGCGCAGCATACCCGTTTTGGCTGTCTCGTCGTCTTCCTGCAGCTTCTTGTGAGATGATTGCCATTGACCAATTCTTTCTTGACCACTGGTCGAGCATTTTAGCGCCTTGATGCACCCCTAGCATAGGACTTGAAAGGGGAGGGAGGCGCCAACACTCCAGGCTCACGGTAGCGCATAGCAGGCGCTAAGTGGTCCCGCCAATACAGTACCCATGTGCGAGTAGGTGCTTCAATACACTAGATTCGGGATTGCACTTGTCAAGGTGACAGTGGCGTGGGCGTGGGCGTGGAGGGTTTTATGCTATTCCGTCAAAACGATCGGCGAATACCCAGAGAGGATGTTATGATTCCGGTATCCAATGACGAACGCTGATGGATGTATGCGGCCGATGAAAAGCATCCTCCAATATTGATCTGGACCGGATCCGCTCCGACAGCAATACACAACCAACCAGTACCAGAACGGATAGAGCACTGTTCACGTTTCCCATGATGTACACACAATCAATTCGACCTCGGAGTTCGTCCGGAATGACTCTGGCTTGAGTGAATATGGCTTCATACCAGCGAATGAAGGCGAAATATCCGCATGACTTTGATATCCAGACTGCCTACTAAAACGATTCCATATCATACAACAAAATCCTTCTCTTGCTTCGATTTTGTGTTGTCTTGTTCTCTGCAAAACTATTTCCATTAACACCCAGTAAACACCAACAAGATCCGGTGATCTAATTACAGAACTCTACTATCTTTCATTATGGCTCCTGGAGTTTTATCTGATGCCTCGGGCGTCGAGGCCACCTCGAAGCCGACAGTTTATGTGATGGATAAGTTCCACCCCGAGGTGATGCAATTCGCCAAAGAGAACTTCAACGCCATTTTCACCGACATGCCAGAGCACGCTGAATGGAGGCAAAAGGCACAATATCTCTTGATGCGGTCTTCCAAGCTGACGGCGGAAGATGTCGCTAACAGCCCAAATCTGAAAGCGATTGGAAAGCAGGGAGTTGGTATCGACAAGATCGATGTCGAGGCCTGCCGCGCACATGGCATCAAAATCTTCAACACCCCCGGCGTGAATGCGCGGGCCGTGGCTGAGGTGGTACTGACGCTGGCGACCTCGGTTGCGAGGGACGTCGGCCGCATCAGCCGACTGCAGAACCAAGGTACGCCTGTACCCAAGGAGACGTGCAACGGCGTCATCCTCCACAAGAAGAGCATTGGCATTCTTGGAATGGGCAACATTGGCAAGTCCGTCGCACAAATGTTCAAGGGCGCCTTTGAAGCTCCGATCATGGCCTACGACCCATTCCTACCGGCAGATGCGTGGTCCGACATTCCACACACTCGGGCAGAGACCGTGGAGCAGGTTCTGCGTGACTCGGACGTCATTACTATACACATCCCGCTCACGAAGGATACCCGGCATCTCATCTCATATCCCCAATTCCAGATCATGAAGAAGAATGCCATTCTCGTCAACGCCGCACGTGGCGGCATCGTCAATGAGGCGGACTTGGAAAAGGCCTTGGAGAAGAAGCTGATCTGGGGAGCTGGCCTAGACTGCCACGAACAAGAGCCACCGACCCCGGAGAAGTATGGAAAGTTGTGGGATTTGGGCGTTGTCAGCACTCCTCACATTGGTGCTGCAACCGACCAAACGCAAATGGAGACGGGTATGGCTGCGGCGAAATATTTGCTAGATTTTGCAAAGAGCCAACAATAGCTGCAAAAATAGACAACAATCAATTGATACCATTTGAGCATAGATCAACGATGTTGAGGGGCAGACTCGGAGTATTAAATTCAGCGAAATTGTCTCCAATGGCCCGTGTCTTGGAACACAACAACGTATAATAACTATGTCTTCCTCTTTATCGACTAGTGTGTATCATGTTAATTTCAGTGATTCGACTTTTGATGAAAGTTGCAGCTACCTGAATACCTAGGTAGTCATTGTGCAGATTGTACTGTTTATTCAAATACGTAACTTTGGAGGCGATGTCGCGCCGCGGCAATGCCACTGCACTGTCTGGATGTTACCCTCCAAGCTATCAATGATATACAAAGTCTTGTTCTCTGGTCCTCCAAAACAACAGTTGGTGAAGTTGATACCGTCACTCCCCGAGACGATTCTTGCCTTGGGCACTCCATCAGAGTCGACGACAAAGATGGAGCCAAGGCTAGGGTGACAAATGAAGAGATTGCCCTCCTCATCCATGGCGAGACCGTCTGGACCGGCATTTCCAAATGATTGGAAGAACAGGCCGACCTTGGTTGTTGTGCCGTCTTCGTGTAGTGGTAGCCTCCACACCGAGTTCTGCCGAGTCATGGCGACAAAGAGAAACCTTTCATCTCTGGACAAGACCAAGCCGTTTGGCGAGATACCATTTTCGATCAAGGTGTCAAGTTTGCCGTCCGGACTCAGTCTGTAGACCTTGCCTGTTTGATCCGTCATGCCCGTCTGCCCTTGATCAGTGAAGTAAATGTTGTTCTTGGAGTCAACTATTAAATCATTTGGTCCCTTGAATCGTTCCAAATGTCGTCGCGTGATTTTTGGCTTGATAGATCTTGTAGATGGATCAAGTTCCAAGATGCCCTGCTGCATATCAGCCACTGATCAATCTATGATGATGTTTCTCACGCCATACTTGCTTATAGTCTGCAATAACTATTGTGCCCTCTCGAGTGACTGCCAAGCCATTTGGCTCACCGTCCCATTCAGCATAGACATTAACTTCCTTCTCGGGGCTGATCCTCAAGATCCTCCCATATGGCACGTCTACCACGTAAAGGTTGCCTTCATTGTCCACGACTGGTCCCTCGAGGAAGATCCACTGGAATTGGCGTGCGAAGCCACCGCGCCATTCCGACTCCTTGTTCAAACACCGAATTGCATCTGGGATCCTCAGATACACCTCGGCTTTGATAGTGGGAGGCACCGGATAGAAATTCATAGTTATGCGAGAAGCAATAATGTTGAAATGGGTATTGGTATTCCTATAGTCGAAGACTCTTCTCGAAGCGAGTCCGAATTTCTAACATATAGCTTGCCTGCTTTGCAACTTGTGCATACTGATTAACTATTATCTACTGGGAAACGCCTAAAAAGTGCTCAATGATGAACTTACAAGCACTAACCTATCAGCTTCCGTGGTCCGTGTCTCCAGTCTTGTCATACGCTTTACCACGACCCCAGTATGACTCGTGTCGCGGCCATCGGTGATTGTCCGCAGCACAACGGCTTTCGTCCGGGCGACAATTGGCAAGGTTGGGGACACAAATTGTTACCTGGATCGTCCCTCTACGCATTCACCGATGATCTATTGGCAAATTAGATCCAGGAAGAGCCTATGAATATTGGTGTAACACACTCGCCGCAATCAATTGGAAGGACCATACTCACCCGTTCCCCGCGCAATTGTGTCGCTGCGGGGCCCCAGATGTACAACTAAAAAGTCGCCCCTTGTTGTCCGCCAAGCCGCCCGAGAAACAGTAGCCAACGTGTTGGGACGGACACCTTGTAAAGAGTTTTAATATTTATTTTTATGAAAGTGATATTGTTTTTCTCTGGCCTGATTAAGAGGGCGTGTGATCCGGATCTCTGCCATTTTCCCGTTCACCAACTCAACCTTCTTTGAGTGAACCATGGCCAAGTCATCCCTTGTAGCAGCTACTATCGCTGCTGTGAAGAACTCGCCTCGCGAAATCTTCAATTTACACCTTGCATACTGTGTCTTGGTTTGGAGTTTGTCCGGAATACCCAAGGGCTTTGATGAGGGTATGCTCCTTTGGAACAAATCCATTGCGCACTTTCGATCATCAACGTACTAACTACGCTTCTTTCCAGGTAATATTGCTTCTCTCGTCGTAGAGACCGTATTCAAGGAAAAGTTCGGGCTTTCCAAAGAAACCGACGATCAGTACGCAAACACAAAGGGATGGATCGTTGCCATTGCGACTGCTGGTGCCTTCTTCGGATGTCTTGCTTGTATCTCTCTTGCCGATAAGATTGGCCGGCGTTTGGCTCTGCAGCTCTTCACACTCGTCTATATTGCTGGGGTCTTGGGTCAGACTTTCAGCAATGGCAATCTCTCGGGTCTGTATGCAAGTCGATTCATCGCCGGTGTAGGCATTGGAGTCACCACTGTTCTCCCACCTATTTATTTGTCTGAGGTAAGCTCGAATGACCCCTTTTACAAGAGACACTCTCTGACTGTCTATCAAACCAGATTGCACCCCGCTCCATTCGAGGCCTTATAACTCTGCAATACACTGCATGCCAACAGCTCGGTGTCGTTCTTGGATTCTTCATCAACTACGGAATCACAAAGCACTTTGCGGGGACCAATGTTCAGTGGCAGCTCCCAACGGCGCTTCAATGCATTCCGGCGCTCATTTGGGGAATCGGCACCTTCTTTGCTCCTGAATCCCCTCGATACCTTATCTCGAGGCAGAAGAAAGAGGAAGCACTCCAGGTTCTTGCCAGACTGCGAGGTCTACCCGCAGAGCATTCATACGTTCAAGATGAGATGCGGGGTATACATGATCAGTTTGAGCACGAGATGGAATCCGTCGCTGGTGCATCTGTTCTCGACCTGGTGAAGGAGACGCTCATGGACACGCCCAATAGACGCCGTTTTGTCCTAGTATTCCTCACCCATCTGTTTTCGCAATGGTCTGGTGCCAATGCCATCACCCAGTATAGTCCCACGATCTTTGGATATCTTGGCATTCAGGGAGAGGAGTCACGATTTCTGGCCACTGGTCTCTATGCAGTGGTCAAGTTCACATCAACTTTACTATGCGCCATCTTCATCATCGATTTCGTCGGTCGACGCCGTGCGCTCATGTCGGGAATCTTTCTGCAGATCATCACCCTGATATACGTCGGAGGCTACCTCGGCGCCACCAACGGCCAGACAGCAGACGCCATTGCAGCCAACGACGACTCGCGCCGGGCCGGTGTCGGCGCCATCGTTGCAATCTACCTGCACGCCGTGGCCTGGTCGCTAGGATGGTTCTCGATGCCGTACCTCATCTCGGCCGAGGTGTTTCCAGTGCGCATCCGGTCTCTCAACGTGTCGGTCCTCATGGCCTCCCACTGGGCTTTTTACTTTGGATGCTCGCGCGCCATGCCCTCTCTTCTTGCCGCCACAGATCGCTACGGTGCGTTTGCCTTTTTTGCGAGCATCTGCACCATATCGCTCGTCTACGTCTTCTTTTCGATGCCCGAGACTTCTGGTCGCTCCCTCGAGTCGCTTGACAGCCTCTTTGAACGACCGTGGTATACCGTATGGCGGGTAGCCTACCCCAAGCCGGAAGACCTGACTGTGCGTCCTGTCGAGGATGATGAGACGGGAAAGGCACAACACGTTCACGCTGAAAAGATTTGAGGTGGAAGCATGGAAGTAGTACTAGTCTTGTGCATAGTGAATAGTAATTGAATCTTCCTGATACGGGACCAGTCGCATCGTCAACGTTTATCCTTGGTGAAAGTTCACCGATAGCCCAGCGAGTCAATGGCGATGCTCTTCAAGAGGCCCGCAGATGGGGAACCATAACTTTTGTCGTGCTAAGAAACCCAATAAAAGCCGCGAGCTTTGGCATAGTCAACAAGATTTTGATTGATAGTAATCCTCGAACCGTACATCTCCTCGTCAATTTTGAGCACGGTCACCACCGTGTTCAATAGGAAGGCGACAGATGAAGGACCATACAGCGCATGGCTATCCTCGAAAAGAAACGGGATGCTTTGACAAATCATAGAAAGCGCTTCAGCATATTGCTTTCGGATTTGCGTCGTTTTGTCAACAATGCGGGCCGCGTCTGCGAAATTCAGTCTCTGTGAATGCACCAGGCAAATGGCAGTAAATGCCCAGTAATGAGTAAGAGCGTTAGCAGCTACCACGCTGTCGAACCAAAGCCATATATCCTCGCCTCGGGGCGCATCCGCTGTGCGCGACCAATACAATGAGCCTGGCGATTTGCTTTCATACGTTTCTTTCCATGAGTCAAGTCGTTGTAAGACTGATTCGAATTCATCCTGGAGCATACTTCTGTAGTTTTGGATATCATTCGATGATTGTATGGAGAGCAAATCGAACTTTTCAAGGATAGAAGCAATGGTGACAGCTTCAGTGAGAAGTTTTTGCATTGGCGAGGGACTGATATATGAAAAGGGTATAGTTTTCCACGATTCATGTGCAATAAATGATTGACTCCGCGATATAATGGATTGTAGGACCTAATAAGTATTATCAGATCGCTGCGACATGATGAAAACCATGAACGAACGTACCAGTAGTGGCCGGAACCCAACAAATAGTTTATGGGGCACTCGCTGAGCAAAGAATGCCGGGCCGAGATTTCTAAACATACTGGCCAGGCCGTCAATATGTATCCTTGGGTCACCAGTCTGCGTGTTGACTAGAAGCTAGGTGATACTTGTCAGTCGGGTACTCGAGATCAAGCATGGCGGGCCCGCCTACCTCTGTCAAGGTCAAGCACATCATTGCTGCCAAGTGCTCGCAATTATACGTGCCATGGTCGTGCCGCAGACTTTGTCGCAAGAGACCCAGCGTAGATCCGTAAGATTGCCACAATGTAGCATACTTCACCGTATGCTGCGTTTGTTTTGAGGCGATTGACAATGCAAGAGTTCTGACAGCAGCCGGCAACACGGCAGATTTCCCGAAATCAATAATCAGTTCTGGGAGTGTCGCGACCCAGCCGCCACATATTCGTGGCTGTGTTTCTTGAGCCTGGGTAAGAAATTCCATCTCACTCCTGGGGACATAGCTGCGAACGATCATGTTCACGGCGTCTTGTAGAGCCGGTGGTGGGGTCAACGTCAAACCGAAATGGTTATGCTTAGTCCGTTGCTCTTGATCTAAGACTTGAGTCGAGGAAACACTTTGACTTGCAGAGATTCTCCTTTTGTTCGATTTGCGAGTAATATGCGCGAATTGGTGGCTTCCGCTGTCAATTGAGACGAATTCAAAGTTACTCGAATAGCCAGCGCATTCTCTACCGGTATGGCGACACTGGGAACATGACGGCTGTTTGCCATCGCACTAGCCGTTGTTGTAAATCGTAAGCATTCCGTAGCGGAACCTAGCAGCCATGAGAACCTACACCAATTTTGTGGTCCCTGCATGTTTGGCAAACGTTCTTGTGCCGCAACTTCATGATCCCTATAGTGTCGCTCAGTTTTCGGCAAGATTGTTGCGAGATAGGACAAATCAACAATTCCCACCTCTGAAGTCGCGAAATGCGATGTCTCTTGAGTCTTGCACAAAGGCCTGGAACCCCACTGGAAAGTCTTGGCGGGTTATGATACTGAACATGGATTAGTTTGAGAGTCTAATTCGTCCATGACAGAATCTCCAGCAGGTCCAAAGTCGCAGCCCTCATCTCATTCAAGCTTTACCGAGTGATCCTTGCCTGTATGCGGGCATAGTTTCCGCCAAGAGGCTACCAAGTATCAAGGCACCCACGATACAGATCTAGATCTGGTTTACTACGTCGACCCTGACCTATTTCTTACATAATGTTGAGGTTGACTTGGCGGTCTTAATAGGGAAAAGAGGAGAACAGCCTGGAAAATCATGACCACGAACTCATACCCGCGACATCAGGTTTCCAATTGCTGATAAATACATACAATCCAAGAGTTCCGCTCTAAATCTGCAATATATAAAGGGATGATCACTCAGTCATCCGCTGACTTCAAATCCTCGAAATGGTTTGTTAGAAAACAATTATCCAAGACAATCAATTTGATCATATCCTCAGACTCGAATAAGGACAGAGTCAATATGGCGATACCTACCGAGTTCAAGAGCAAAGTGGCCATCACACACATCACAACAGCGTGTGCGATGCTGGAGTTTGACGGCGTCAAATTCCTCACTGACCCAGTCTTCGACGACGCCCCGCAAGACTATGATCTTTCGCACTTGGCTGGCCTGAAGCCGGGCGAGCTCGTCCTGAGCGTCACCGAGGGCCCCAAGATTGGCATCAAGCAGCTCCCGGTCATTGACGGCGTCCTGCTCAGCCACGAAGACCACGTCGACAACCTGGACCAGACCGGCCGTCAGCTCCTTCTCGGCCGCCAGGTCATCACCACGCCCGACGGTGCTCGGAACTTCGGCAACCATCCCGGTGTGTCTACCATCCAGCCCTGGCAGACTCTCACCTTTCACTTTGGCGGCGAAGAGTGGAGAATCACCGGCACTCCGTGCGTGCATGTCCCTGGCGGAGAGGTGACCGGTTTCCTCCTACACAAGGACTCATTCGGTGTCCAGCTCGACGGCCGTCCAAACATTGTGTATTTCACCGGAGATACAATCCTATTGGAAGAGGAGATGAAGAAGCTTCGAGAGCAGTATCACGTCGTGATTGCTCTTGCCAACCTGGGGGTGGCCATGTCCCCAGATCCCAACAGTCCCACGGGATTCGCAAAGATCACAATGGGAGGCGAAGATGATGTGAGAATGATGGAAATTTTGGGGGCAGACATCCTGGTGCCCATGCATTATGAATCGTGGTCGCACTTTACAGAAACTGGCAAAGCTCTCAAGGGTATTTTTGAGGATGCGGGGATCACGGAGAAAGTCCAATGGTTGACTTCGGGAGCGAGAGTAACACTTATTTGAACGAGTGTATGCACTGTGGGCCTAGGTAATACACACTTTTCGAGTATGTTAGATTCCGTCTAGCTCTATATGATCAATCTTTCCTGAACTTCCTAAAGATGATTTATGCAGGTGTCGACTCTTGTCTCTAGTAATCTATGCTGTAGCAATGCTGTTCACATCGACCTTCTGGCCCCTCAGTACGTAACCCTCCTCCTTGGCCTTGGCCCACTGGCCCTCCAAAAGACGAAGCCTATCGTCCCCACGAGGCACAAACCGCGCAGCAAAAGGCTTCGGTCCGCGGAAGCTCGTATCTTCCCACGCATCGTCAGTCAGATCCACCGGGGCCTCGACTCCGTCGACCACGGGCGGGCGGATCTCAAAGGCCCAGATAATGTTGGCCAGGGCAATGTTGAGCGAGTTCTCGGCGAGGCGGGCGCCGGGACAGATGCGGCGGCCCATGCCAAAGGTAAAGTGGTCGCGCGCGTACGGGTCGCTCTGGTTGGCGTACTCGGAGCTGTACTTGGGAAAGTCGAGGTAGCGCTCTGGGCGGAAGTCGTGGGGCTCCTCGTACCGGGCCGGGTCGTAGTGGATGAAGCTCGTGTTGCCGAGCAGCACCGTCCCCTTGGGGATCACGTAGTCCTTGTACACGACGTCGGCGTCGGCGTAGTGCTTGATGCCCCAGAACGGCGTCGGGTGCATCCGCAGCACCTCCTTGATGCAGGCGCGAATGTACGGCATGTTCTCCACGTCGTCAAAGACGGGCGTGCGGTCGGGCCCGACGACGCGCATGACCTCGTCGTGGGCCGCCTTTTGCACGTGCGGACGGGCGGACAGGTGAAGCAGGAGACTGAGCAGCGTGACCGACGTTGTGGTGGATCCGGCTTCCACGTTTCCGCCCGCGATCCAGGCCGCATCTTCGTCAGTGAGCCCCTGCTTGCGCCAGGACTCGCTGTTCTCCATAAGCTCGCGTGCATAGCACACGGGCGCCTTGCCTTCAGCAACTTGTTTCTGAAGGCGCTCCCAGAGAATCATTTTGGCGTGGAGCAATGGCTTTGCGTATCCCTCTGCGGCCTTTCTACCGGGCTGAAGCCAGGTGGGCAACTGTGCCAGAATGGGCAGCTCGTCTACGATGAATCCGCCTGCGCGAGTAATCTTGCCCAAGATGCGGGCACTCTCCAACGCGTGATGCACATCCTCATTGTCCCAGTCAGTCACGCGAAGTCCGTAGGTGCTGGTCATGACGTTGGATAGGGCAAATCTCCGGACGTGCATGGCAAACTCTTGCTCGTCATTATTCCTGTTGGCCAGATCGAACAACAGCTGCTTGGTCTCAAACTCTTGACTCGGGAGGAATGAGGAAGTCATGGTGGCAGAGAGAAGCTGATGCGTGATGGATCGATAAGTGCGCCACTTGAGACCATATTCGAGCGTAAACATGCGCATACCGCCCGCGACAACTCCGTGTCCCATGGGGGCTGGCATCTTTGAAGATGTCTTGGAGGACTGATGGTATGATTAGTTTCGCGGAATCATTTGATGATTGGTAGCGACAAGCCTACCTGTTTGCTCAAGATTTCGTGCATCGCTTGGGGACTATTGATAACAACCCAATTATAGACGCCGACACGCAACTTAAAAACCTCTCCATACTTCGAGGCCCATTCTCTAAAGTCAATGTGCACCTTGGCAGGGAGGCTCACACGGAAACCTCCCGGCCCAGGCATCTTGTCCAGGCGGCGATCTCGACGAAGCCATAGTATTAATACAAAGACGAGAAAGAGACAGCCCCAAAATATGGCTCTCGAGTTGTCGGCAAGATCGCTCGTGTCTGTCATGTTGATCTCGTTTGCAAAGGTATCATACGATGGGCGCGTCAACGTGAGTGGTATGACGATTATGTAAAAGAGTATGACTTGTTCGTCTCAAGTAATGTGATCCAATTTTTCCCTAGGTATGATTTGATATAATTTGATCGAATCCTCGCAATCAACTCCAAATGTAAGCATAACGTGCTGATATATTATACGTTCCAGAGTGTCTGTTTACTGTGCCTCCTGTGTCATCCTGTGTGCTATTTTCATACATTTCGTCATTCTTCATTCATGAATCTTGTCGGGTCTTCTACAAAGTATACTACCTAGTTTTGATACCCGTTGAAAATCCGAAGAAGTCGTATCTAGGGGAAGTCAGGGTGATAATGGTCGCTTATTAAAGACCCGCGAGGGTGAATGGAAGTCCAAGACCACTCGGGGGCCCAACGGCATATTTCGAGGAGCTGAAATGAGTGCAGAGGCGAGGGCTCAGCTCGTTAGCCTTGCGAGTTTTGGTGTCACGTCGGATCCTCCCGCGGGCGCTCGCTTGTTGCTACGCCGCTAATGTTATGGGTTGTGTTGGTCCAATAAGCGTTTGTCTTCGCTGCCCGAATCACTCATTGTTCACTTTTAGTCATCCCTTTTCCAGACTTTGAGCAACCTCAAAACAAGTTAGAAAAGGTGGCACTGCCTCTATGCACTCTCTACCCCCCATGAGCGACGTTCTGGGTCTCCCTTGCTGGCATTTTTAATGCAGGTTATTCGGGTCGATTGACATTGTTTCACAATTTGAGCAAGATCTAACGGCCTGGGCATGGCCCCCAATCATATCGCAAAGATCTTGCTTCTAAGTTCAACGGGCAAGCATTATGATCCTATCTGACTGGGTAAAGCACCCAAGGATGTACGCCTGTGTAACTGATTTTAGTAAGAATCCTTGAAAGACCTTTGCAACTTCGATAACGGTATATTTCGAATTCGTCAACGGTCATAAGATATCTTTGGCAGAATTATACCCGTACGCTTCGTATAGTCCTTTCATCTGGGCCAATCGCGACCTAGCCCAATATAGGTAAGCTTTCTGTATATGAAGTGAATCTGTCAGTGCAGTAACTTCATAACCTCTTGACTAAGCCTCTTGCCTAGCTGGAGGATTTTCGTGGCACGCGACAGCTTCCTCTCGAACCATAATTCACGTGCCCCATAACCACATAACAACACCGCCAATAACACGGGATGCGGCCCTCTCTAAAGTACGAGTGAATTCTTATGAGAGCTATTTTTGTGTTACCCAGACAGTAATTGCAGTGGCATAATAATCGAGGGAGAGCTCAGCGGCCGTTACCGGCCATCCTCTCAGCGAGTCTTGCGGTACGTGCGTGCCGAGTAGCTCATTCAAGTCATCCCTCGCACCATGTCTGTATAATACAGACTACAATTACAATGACCCGCTTATTCAACGATTCAAATACGTTCATTCAATGTTCCGATTTCACAATCGCCCTGGACGCTGCTCTGGAGGTTCTTTTCGACGACTTGTACAACCGGGGCGACCGCTAGGTGGATGTCAGGACGGGGAAAGAGGCTGAGCACTCCTTGGTTTCTTTGAAGTTCTCCATCTAGGCCTTGGGCAGATAGTGGTAGTACACGAAATCAAAAGTTCGATTTCATTCATAGCCAATAGCTTGTCGAGAGAAGCATTCACCGCTCGCTCGCCATATCTATTTTGGTTGGGTAGGAAGTTACCGAGGGATGGCAGAGAGAAGCGCAAACCGATCAGTTGGCTATAGCACCAGTCTGTATCAGGTTGGGTGTATTGATGTCCCAGATTGAGGATAGTAGCATTTTGATACAGTGGAAATGTTCCCACGGCATGTGGTGTAATTGGTGGCTGGAGGGAGCTGACCCAATGCCCATGCTCGCAAGCTGCACACATTGTTGGCCGGTCTGATACAGAGTTCGCTGCTCGAATGCTTGTGAATTGAGAACGGTCAAGGCGATCTGGGAACCTCGGTCGACCGAGGCAGGCAAAAGGTTGCGGCCATAAAGAGGAAATGAGTGACTGCAGCTCAGCTTACAGATGCATTGGCAGATGCAACCAGTAGGACACCCAAAACGGTAAGCGGCAGATTGCCTATAACTCATACGGTCAGTGCTTATGCAGGCTTCACCGTTTTGAAGCAGTACGACAGGTCTGAAGCGAATGCGCACTCAGCAAAGCGAAGACCAGCTCGCAAGTGATAGAGAACGCCAAAATTGACAGCTGAGGATTGTGAGCTTCTTGCCAAGATATCATTGCAGAAAAGCGAATGGAAACGAGCGTGACAAGGCTTGATAGCAGAGACGAAAAGCAAACTCAACGTTCCAGCGCCCGGTCGCCCCAAGGGAATAGCGTGCATCTCCGCTATAAACCTTGAACCCGGCCATCAGCTAAGAAAATCTGCAAGTGTGCGGCGATGCTCACCTGAGGCGCAATGAGGAGGACGCAGATCATGCTTGGCGAAAATAGATCCAAGCAACTCCCAGCGGATGCGGCAGATGGAATGATAATTTCCAGACCTTTCCGATCGTTTTTTTGACCGACTGGTGATTTAGAAAAACACCGTTGAAAGGAAATGATGATAGCTGATGCGACGGCACTGCAAATCCGTCGTCAGTTCTTCGGTCCCGTTAGGCTTGTGTCTGGTGTATGCGGCACAGCAGGTAGCGGCGCACTGTTACTTACCTGAAAGGCACTGGAATGCTTGCTGCTGTAGCAGCAACGTTCGCCAGGGATGGGTGTCTGCATATCCGCGCAGGCGCCACTCGCCTATGGTCGAATCACCTGTCAACAATTTAGAGATAAGGTCAAAAGTCCATGATGGCTTGGCCAAAAGTCCAAGCCATAGAGGCAATTCAGAAAAAACGTATCTTGGTGCCTAAACTGGTGAGTTCCTGCCAGACCGGTTCTTAAGATTATGTACACAAAGCACCTCGGTACGCAACTTCCCACGAACGCATCCGAGGAAGATAGAACTTTAGTCGCAGACATGGTACAGTCTTTCGGACGCAGAATTACGGAATCCATATGTAAAGCGTTCATCGGAGTGATGCAGGGGAGCGACGTGTCGTAGATGGCGGGCCTCATGCTCGAACGTTGGTAACCAAGGCTTAACCTGATTCGAGTCCGATATGGTGTGTAGCTTACATCCAAAAGCTTGATGCGTTCGATCGCGGAAATACGGTTCATTCTCCAGACTTCGCTGTCTGTCATCGTTATGGCTTTGTGATCTTGGCCCATCGCCCATGCCTTGACGCGTTGCCCATAACAGAATTAAGAGATTGAAGGTGTAGAAAGTCGTGCATCGAGATGTGGTCCTCGATCTCTCCCAACATGTTATAGCGTTAAGATGATTCCGTCCATTGAAGAGTCACTGGATATCCATAGAGTCTTTGAAGTACACCGTTCGAAGATATACGGTCTAGTTCGGTTTAGTCCTCGTGTTTCGAAGTTACTCAGACGAAGGATTCTGACTCCCGCTATTTGCCCCCGTCGCTTCCGGGGATCCAAAACGCTCAATCAGATTTTTTAGGCCGTCACAAGCTGATAAATTTGTGCTTTGAAGGCAGTGTTCAATGTACTTGTATATTGCCTATATCTGATGTCGTCATGGAAAATTTCAGTATCAATATAGAGCGTGCCATGGACACACGACCACGGGAACCGACAAAGGCGACAAAAGCGGATCTCATATTCCGTACGGCACACCCGGCTTCCAAAGATTTTCGGTTGCCAGACCTAGGAGAATATCTTACTATCCTCGGAATTTTATTTCTCGGGTCCTTCGCAACATTGGAATATTGGAGGGTGGGACAGTACTGCAGAATGGATTGCTGATGGGTGCACGAATACGCTCCTTTAAGCTGTGGGACCAACCGCCTGAGCGCGCCTACTCAACCAACCAATTTAGGTGACACTGAGTACCGAAAAGCCAAGAAAAGAAACACCCCGGGCATCAAAGAAGAGCCCTTATAGGCTATATCACGCCAGGGTTGATGCGGTGAGGCTCTTTGTTTACGCGGGCAACGTGGCTTATGGCAGGGACCCTTCGGCAAGCAGGGGAGCCAATCCTCTACGTCCGGATGGGGGTCATGATCGTCCTCTAGGTCCGGTTGGGGAACCAGGTGTCAGATCTCTTGGCTTGTAAAATATCCTGGTGAGATATATGCACGAGCTTCCCCTCGTTCATAAGCTCTACGATCCTTTGTGGACTGCTTCGCGATATCGCACCACGAGCTCGAACTAACGTGCAGATCCAGAAGTAGAATGGCATCCGAATGCGATGCATTCAGCACTTGACGCACAGCGTCGATTTTACTAGAAATCATGCAATCGAAAAGACAATCACGAAGTTGTGAAATGCAACCTCGTGGTAATTGTGCGAATTCTCAAGTTCCCAATGAGGTGTCCAATAGTAAATGTATCAGAGTCAATAAAATCTATTTCTCATCTCTTAGATATAAGTATAAAAAATTCAAACTAAAATACAATCGCTATGCTATCATTAGAAAAGACAATACTGACGAGCGAGATCGATTCATATGCTGATCTCGCTTAACTTGGTTCTCAATAAATCAACAATGCTTGAATGCTCCTTGGACAGCCAAGAGCCAAGACTTTTATATAGCGGATCCACCGCACCAGAGGCAGATACATCAGATATCTTGGACCGCGCAGAGAAGGCAGAAATCAGCGAACCAATTTTTGTCAGCTCCGCCAGCAGCAGCTGAATGCGAAGAGCGCACTGGACCCGCTCATCGTCGATGATGAAGCAGCCCATGGCCATCTGGCCTGATGACTGGCCGTGTGTCGGTGTGTTTCTACCACCCGTTGCACTGCTGCTGCCTATTGCTGTGCTCCCCGACCAAAGTGATGCCGATGAGGAGGAGGATGTTAGACCCGTAGGGCGAGGCACCGGTTGGGATGTAGTGTCGATGGACTTGGTGTTCATAAAAGGGGATAGGTGGTTGGGGGTTGCAATGGACGAAGCACCTTCTTGGTGATACCACATTAGAATTTGGGATATTATAGAGGCGTGCAGCAGTCCAAGGTGGGGACAGCCAATGCAGGAACAGTTGAGCAGCCGGCTGAGATGCTCACTGCACTCGCGGTTGAGATTCAGTACGTAGTCCAAGGGGAATTGGCCTGCGCCAGTAATCATAGGTCCGGGAGCTAATGGTGTCGGCGTCTTGTCGGGGTTGATGAGAGATAAATTGTGAAGAATTTCGTGTGTTTCTCGTAGACAGTTGCAGCCATCAGTTGGAGGTGATAACTTGTCAGCTTTGAATGGCATGGGCATGCTGCCTAGTGGGTCGCTGTGGGACTGCTGTCCATATGGAGGAGGTGTCGCAGTGCTGTCAAAGTCGGGCCATTCGAACGTAGCGAGCAGATCCGGATCCAGCTTGTCCATGTTGTTGGAAGAGAGCTCGTCCGTGAGGGCCCAGTCGCCTAGATCCATAGACGCAAAGTTCGTCAATGGAGGAAATGCATCTAGCATGGTTGTGTTGTTGGTTCCCATGCTACTAAGCTCATCACCGCTCACTGACCCCCAGGCCGATTCCATTTCGTTATTACTCGAAGTTGAAGATGTTGCCGAGAGCGTCGACATGGCTTCGCTGCCCGATCGCCGCGGCCGGTGGCACTGGAAATCGGCATCGTCGAACTTGCGCTTTTCAGCAGAGCTTGGTCGCCGGTCTCCCGGGGATTTACCCCGTGATGCCGAAAGTTGAAGCCGATCCCTCGGGGGTTTGCCCATCTTCCGCGACACGCCGTAGATGCAGGTGAGACCCAGATCCGCGCACCGTCCGCATGTCGGCTGCCGACGATCGCATTTGAGCTTTGCGGCTCCGCAGCCATCGCAGCTGGACCGGAGCTTCGGCTGTCTGGGAGGTTTGGTGGCCATGGCTCGGTCGGTAGGGGCAACGTTGAGGTGTCCTGCAAGGGTTGGATGTAGATATTCAAGTATGTGTATATCAACGAGAAGGATAAATCTAGTAAGTGACGAGGAAACAGGGGGAATTTGTAACTGAATACAGGACCATTCAAAGTCGAGACGATGAGGATATAATTATAAGAACATAAGAGGAGTACACCGATATTGACGAGATCAACCTACATTGCTGTGCGTACTGGAATGCCAAGTCCTTTTAGATCTTCATCTTTCTACATGTTCTTGCAGTAATTGGAAGAGGTGTATTTTTTTGGTCTGCCACATACGAAACACGCCGGGTTAGATTACTGTCAATGAGGATTTCGCGCAGATGTGTCTGCCAGGATATGAGACGAGGCGAGTGCAAGGTACTAATTCCTCCTCAGAGTCCTTCGCTTTCTAGGGTCAGCTTATGGGCTGGGCTCGCTGAGCTTTGCGCGGCTGTGGTAGCCGTTGATAGAAGCAATCCAGCCCCAGACGCACTCGATCGCCGATCTGAAGCCATTCGCGCCGTACACTCACAGATTGTCAGCTGCAGCGTTGTTGTGTGCAATTCCCTTTCCTTACCTAGGCGAAAACTTTAGAAGAGGTGATGTGCTCTGCAGCCTAGTGGGACCCGTTGAGTGTTGTTTGCGCGTTGCGTTGGCTGGACCGGCAAGGTCCCCTGTCCCTACCCTACCGCTGGCTGGCCCGTATTCCCCTTCAGCCCCCCCGAAGATCCTCCCAACGCACGTGTACTATGGTAAGTAAGCCCCGCTGGTGCCCGCTGGAGCCAGCAATTGCAGCTGGTCTGCGATTTGACGTCACATTCTAATTGCAAGCGTACCAAGTTGGGTTGTTTTAGACCATGTCCACCCAAAAGGCCTCAGCCAATCGAAGAATTAATTCCAGTTTGCAGATCCCGCGGCTCATTGGGCCCGAGCGATCATAAGCAGGGGAGTAGATCATATAATAGCCAGGCCAGGGGAGATTCGCTCGCAAGAAGCCGGCTTAGCTTAGTATATCGTGCACTAGAACTAGAATAACATCAGCCCTTCCTACGCTGCCTAGTATGGATACACAGAAGTGACAGAACACCACGGAAGGGTCTTGGCATTCTCCACCGACAGCTTTTCCAGGTAATATTCAGTATGGCTAGGACTTATTCATAGTACACAAAGCATCCACTGGCCATCCCGCGCCCCGGATTGATGGTCAGATCGAACAGACTGGGCTTGCCGCTACTGGGTGTACCAACCTTAAGGAACGAGTTCGACTGAAAACCAATCAGATTAGATCTGGTTCGCCTCCCACCTGCATCCTACCCTGTTTCTGGTCTGGCCATATCTGCCCACGCCCAAAAGTCCCTGCAAACATGTGTTTCCCACGTTGCACAAGCATCAAGGCCGCTGAACAGTCTCATGTTCCCAGAGAGCGCAATGCTTGTACACTCTACTCCCCCGGCATACAACCCTACCTTTGCCGGAAAGCTTGACAAGCCGCCAAGCTACTAGGTTGCCAGGCTGCCGTGTTTCTAGGGCATTTCAACACCAGATTCCATATCGTGGATGTCAGATCGGGGGACTTTGGTCGCCTCAAATATGCCTTGTCCTAGAATCAATCACTTGACATTGGACCCAGCTGAACGGTTCGTTAAACTTAAAATCTGGATATTGAGAACTAGTCCTAGTTGTTCTGTTCAGGGACGGGAGCCGCCCAGTCTTTCGGAATTGTGCCGCAGTGTGTATGTCGTTACGCTGGAGGTAGCTGAAACATGTCGACATCTTCACCATCCTGAAGAGCATTTGCCATGGACGGCATCGAGATTCGCATATCCTGGAGGAGTGACGTAGTTGATCGATCGAGAAGGATGTTTTTCCATCAGGGCAAGATACCTTTTTGAGCGACACCGTTGCGACTGTACTCGGAATCCATACACCAAGCAAACGCTCGCAAAAAGCCACTTCAATGAGACTGATAACAGCTTTCTCACATCAAACGTAAGAACTAACTCTCAATTGTAAGCAGTTCTTGGTGCTTGCTTAGCAAAAGCCCGAGGCGCACAAGCCATAACTCTGACTCCCGCCCAAACTCGCCGGCAGGATTCCCGAAAGTAGGATACAGCAAGACCAGGTCCACAGTCGTTGGATTAGGCGACCTGCAACTGCATCCTAAAGATAGAATCTCAAGAACGTGTTGAAGATAATGGTTCGTGTTGAGAGTATGGCCAATCAAGGGACACACCAACGAGCTGGGTAAGAGAGCCTCAGGGTCAAGGAAAGCCGCAACGTATCTGACACATCGCGAACCTCTATGTCCCCGAGAACTATGACGTTCGATCACTAGTTGCTATGATGCGATTCAAGGCAAAACGTCAAGATATGGATGATTAATGGACAATTCTTGGGAACATATACATCGTCAAATAGTGCTTGTTTTCACTCGAATCCAGATCATCTACCACATCTTCACAAGAAAGACAATAAGGACCATCCCACACAAAATCACTCATCCCACCAAAAAAACAACTTTTCTACAGTATTGTCTCGCTTTGTATTATCATATATTCCCTGAACACCTTCCTCGAAATCCTTCAAGCCGTTTGTATCACTTAGAAAACGACTACACAAAACAAACCCATTCCACACAGTATCTTACCAAAGTCGAGTTCTTCACAGCCCCTTCTTGACACCCTCACTTTGTGATACAGACACTTATTTACAAAGACTAATTCTACCCGTCTTCATCATGCCCTATGAACCAAGACTGTTTCTCTTCGGAGACCAGACATACGATAACCAGCCAGACCGGAAAGATTTGATGCGATATAGACAGAACCCAGTCCTGGAGAACTTCTTGGCCAAATCATACGAGGCCATTCGAAATGAAATCTATAACCTACCGGTCGAGGTCAGAACCAAACTGCCAAGATTCACCTGCTTGGATGACCTGCTCTTGTGGAAACAAGATGGGCAACGGGTCATTGCATTGGACATGGCTTTGACCTGCCTGTACCAGCTCAGTGTTTTCATCAGGTATGGCCTATATCTAGCACTTGTCTTACATCTCGAGGGGCTCAGACTAACGGTGCCTGTGACATAGCCAAGCCGATTCGTGGGAGTTCTACAGCAAGTACTCTGGGGTTATTGGCCTATGCACTGGAGCGCTCGCTGCGGCCGCAGTCGTCTGCAGCCGCAACACGCTGGAGCTAGTGCCGATCGCCGTCGACGCCGTCGTGGTCGCGTTCCGGACAGGCATGCGCGTGGCCGACATGGCGCAGCGTCTTGACCCATCCGATTCTCTGGATCAGAGCTGGTCCTTTGTTGTTCCTGGTGCCTCCTCTGCTGAGGCGGTCGAAAGGTACCGTGACAGCACTGTGAGTTTCCTCCCCCAGGTTTTGTTGTGGTTGGGTTTCCACTAACACACTTGGCGTGCGCAAGACTCTGCCCCTGTCCGCCAGGCCATACATTAGCGCCTACTCGCCAAATGGCATCACTGTCAGCGGTCCGCCCCGCTCGCTTGGCCTTCTATACAGGTCTCGCGCCCTAGGCTCCCCAGGTGTCAAGAGCATCTCCATCTTTGGACCTTACCATGCTCCTCACCTCTACAGCCAGGAGGATGTCGACGATATCGTTGGAGTTCTTGGCGAGTCCAATGCCGACTCCTACAAGAACCTCATTCCCATCTTCTCCAGCGCCGGGTCATTGGAGAATGGCACCTTTGGACAGCTCCTGAAAAATGCTGTATCCCACATCCTGTTGGAACCTATCCGCTGGAACAATGTGATCGAGACGCTGCAGAACCGTGTCCAGAGCGGCCACCCCGACTCTTTCAGCATTGTTCCTATTGCGACCAAGTCGGACCACCAGTTGATTTACGCTGCCCTCAGGAAGACGCCTCTGGCCTCCTTGCTGCCGTCAACGTCTACACAAAATGGTCCCGCTGTTGACATCAGTGGTGAAGGAGATTATGCTGCCCCCTCCAAGCCCAAGCTGGCCATTGTCGGCATGTCTGGAAGATTTCCTGGCGCAAAGGACAATGAGGCATTCTGGCGTGTCCTGCATGGTGCCATGGACATGCACAAGACTGTGCCGCCTCTTCGCTGGGACGCCGAGACTCATGTCGACCCTGAGGGAAAGAAGAAGAACACGAGCAAGGTTGCGACTGGCTCGTGGCTCGACGATCCCGCCAGCTTCGATGCACGTTTCTTCAACATCTCGCCTCGAGAGGCACCACAGATTGACCCTGCTCAGCGACTCGCTTTGATGACAGCCTATGAAGCCGTTGAGCAAGCTGGTATTGTCCCGGATGCTACACCATCCACGAGACGCGATCGTGTCGGTGTCTTTTATGGTGTCACGAGCCAGGATTGGTTCGAGACGAACAGCGCTCAGCAGATCGACACTTATTTCATTCCGGGAGGCAACATGGCATTCATCCCTGGCCGTATTAACTACTACTTTAAATTCAGTGGTCCAAGTTATGCAGTCAACACAGCATGCTCTTCAAGTTTGGCTGGTATTCACCTTGCCTGCAACTCCCTGTGGAGGGGAGACATCGACACGGCCATTGCCGGTGGAACAAATGTCTTGACCAACCCGGACATGACAGCTGGTCTGGACAAGGGACACTTCCTCTCCCGAACTGGAAACTGCAAGACTTTTGATGACACCGCTGATGGATACTGCCGTGGTGAGGGAGTTGGCACTGTCATCCTCAAGCGTCTTGACGACGCCATTGCCGATGAGGACCCCATCTTGGGTGTCATTTTGGGTGCATACACGAACCACTCGGCCGAGTCCGAGTCAATCACCCGACCTCATGTCGGCGCTCAGCGCGACATCTTCAAGAAGGTTCTCAACCAGAGTGCAACCGACCCCTACAGCGTCGGATACGTGGAGATGCACGGAACGGGCACTCAAGCTGGTGATGCAGGCGAAATGTCGAGCGTTCTCGATACTTTTGCCCCTCCTCTGGCGGACGTGCCAAAGCCCAGAGATGAGTCCCAGGCTCTCTACTTGGGATCGGCCAAGGCAAACATCGGACACGGCGAAGCTGCCAGCGGTATGGCCAGTCTTATCAAAGTTCTGCTGATGCTGAAGAAGAACACCATCGTTCCCCACGCTGGTATCAAGACCAAGATCAACCACAAGTTCCCTACTGATATGGACCAGCGCAACGTTTTTATTGCTATGAAGCCGACGCCTTGGGAGAGAAGCTCCGACCCTCTCAACCCACGTCGAGCCTTTGTGAACAACTTTAGCGCTGCTGGTGGCAACTCCGCCCTTCTTCTCGAGGATGCCCCTGTTAGATCCGAGTCTACCAGTGCGCCTGACAGTCGCACCCATCACGTTGTAGCTGTGTCGGCTAAGAATGGTGCCTCCCTCCAAGGCAACTTGCAGTCTTTGCTTGATTACCTCAAGCAAACAACCGACATCGATATCGGTCAGCTCTCGTACACTACGACAGCACGCCGTATCCATCACCCACATCGCGTGATGTTGACTGGCTCGAGCACCAAGGATCTCTGCTCCCAGATTGATGACGCACTCAAGAAGCAGACAGGCATGACAAGACCCAAAGGATCTCCCAAGATTATCTTTACATTCACTGGTCAAGGCGCGCAATATCCCGGAATGGCAAAGGAGCTTTTCGAGAGCTTCTCTCTCTTTCGCACAGAGATGCGCCGCTTGGATCGCATTGCTCAAAGCCTAGGCTTCCAATCGATCTTGCCTTTCATCGAATCTACTGAGACCGATGTCAGCATCTTTGATCCCGTGGTCGTTCAGTTGGCCAGCGTCTGTGTGCAGGTCTCCCTGAGCAAGCTTTGGGCATCATGGAACATTACACCTATTGCAGTTGTCGGGCACAGCCTTGGAGAATACGCCGCACTCAACGTTGCTGGTGTTCTGTCCGATGCTGACATGGTGTACCTTGTCGGATCGAGAGCCAAGATGCTCCAGGAGAGATGCACCCGCGACACACACTCAATGCTGGTCGTCAAGGCATCGACGAATGAGATTGCCAATGTTCTGAAGAAGGAGCAATACGAGACTGCTTGCATCAACTCTTCGACTGAGACGGTCCTCGCCGGCCTCAACGACGAGATCTCCAAGTATAAGGATATGCTCACTGATGCTGGCTTGAAGACGACCATGCTCAAGGTCCCTTATGCTTTCCATTCTTCCCAGGTGGACCCCATCTTGGACGATTTCCAAGAGCTTGCCAGTGGAGCAACTTTCTACGAAGCCAAAGTGCCAGTCATCTGCCCACTGGATGGTAGCATCGTTGATGGCTTTGACAAATTCGGCCCCGAGTACCTGGCCCGTCACACTCGAGAGCCTGTCAACATGCAAAGAGCGCTGCTTGCAGCCAACAGTCACCACATCATGACTGACCAGAGTACTGTCTTGGAGATCGGTCCCCACCCTGCCATTACTGGTATGGTGAAGGCAGTCCACGGTAACAAGATGACCTGCCTGGCTTCTTTGCAGAGAGGCAGATCTACTTTCCAGGTCCTGACTTCCAACTTGAAGACTCTCTACATGGCTGGTGCCAACATCCAATGGTCCGCATACCACGCCGACTTCAAGGCCTCCCACAAGGTCCTCCCAATGCCAGCTTACAGCTGGGATCTGAAGCCATACTGGATTCAGTATGTCAACGATTGGTCCCTGGCCAAGGGCGACCGTCCCAAGGTTGATCGTCCCAAGGTAATCAGTGAGTCTCCGCAGTTGGAGAGCACCACTATCCACCGAGTCATTAGAGAAACCGGCGACTCAAATGAGGCACACATGGTGGTCGAGGCAGATGTCACGCGCAAGGACTTCAGACCATTGGTCGAGGGTCATGAGGTAGACGGCAAGCCTCTCTGTACCCCAGCCGTCTATGCTGAGATGGCTCTGAGCCTGGGCAATTACCTTTTGGAGTGTTACAGCTCGGGCAAGAAGCGAAACACGATCCTTAACGTTTCTGATATGACTATTCTGAAGGCTCTCATTCTGCGCGCCGATGACCCTGAGCAGCGCTTGCAGGCTCATGCTGATGCTGACTTCTCTGCTCAGAAGGTGTTCGTCAAATTCACCACCTTTGATCAGCAGAGGAAGCTTCAGGAGCACTCTCACTGTACAGTGCGCTTTACCGATGGAAGCATGCAGGAGAAGCTCCAGAAGGAAATGGCCGATGTCAAACACAACATGGATGTCCTGCGAGCAGGCCTTGTGTCGGGCGATACCGCTCGCTTCAACCGTGCCATGGCATACAGAGCCATTCGACCCCTTGCTCGATTCCACGACGAATTCAGAGCCGTGGACGAGATTGTGCTCAACAGCAAGACTTTGGAATCTTCAAGTCGTCTCAACTTCGGCAGCTTCCACAAAGAGGGAGATTTCCACACCCATCCGGGTCTGCTTGACTCTCTGACATGGTCCTCAGGTTTTGCCATGAACTGCAACGATAACAATGATCTCGATAGAGAGGTCTTTGTCAACCATGGCTGGGGTTCATTCCAGATGTTCGAGCCACTCAGCTTCTCCAAGGAGTATACGACCTACTCACGCATGGTCGAAGGCAAAGATCGCCTGTGGCATGGTGAGATCAACATCATGGATGGTGATCGAATTGTTGCACACTTTGGACAGTTTGCGGTAAGTAATGGTACGAAAGAACACGCATGTACATTCACTAATGATATTGCTACTTAGATGCAAGGAGTACCGAGACGACTTTTGAGAATCATTCTGTCTGCAGAGAGTAAGGACAAGGCCAAGCCCCAACAGAAGCCGGCCCAGAAGAAGAAGGAGGTTAATGCACCAGAACTTTCTAAAGCACTCGACAATGCCAAGCAGGAGAAGCGCAAAGAGCCTAAAGCGCAGCCCAAGGCTCAGCCCCAGGCTCAACCAGCTACCTCACCTACCTCGGATCAGGCCTTGGCGATCATTGCAGAGGAAAGTGGGCTTGCCCTGGAAGATCTCACCGACAACACCGTCTTTGGTGATGCAGGCATTGACTCTCTTCTCGGTCTTACAATTTCAGCAAGGTTCAAGGAGGAGCTCGACATGGATCTTGACATCAATGCGTTGTTCTACGAGTATCCTACCGTCGGAGATCTCAAGCGCTACTTGACTGGAGGGCAGTCTGAGTCCAGCAATGCGGATACCTCGACCGGTGAATCCAGCGACGCGGCATCTACACCAGAAACCGACAGCGCGAGTGAAGAGCCCACGGGAGCCACAACTCCCTTTACTGAGGTCAACGCCGAAGATGCCACCTCAAAGCCGGATAATGGTACTTCAAATGTGGACTTTAAGCGTGCCCTCGAGATCATTTCAGAAGAGAGCGGCGTGGCAGCTGACGATCTTACTGACGACACCAACTTTGGTGATGCTGGAGTCGACTCGCTCTTGTCTCTTGTGATTGTCAGCCGATTCCGAGACGAGCTCGGAATGGATATTCAGCACGAGTCACTCTTCCTCGAGTGCCCGACGGTGGCCGACCTGAAGGAGACGCTGGTAGGCACATCCCAAGAAGAATCCGTGTCGGCCAAAGCTGAAACCTCTCCAGCAGTAAGCGTCGTCGAGGACGACGAGTCGGAGGCTACCGCGCCGAGCGCGAAACCTGCTCCCGTTGTTGAGCTTTCCGAGTTTGACAAGGCTCGCAAGCAAAATATTGACGAGTATGTCGAAAAGTACACTACAGGCTGGTCCGCGCCAGTTCCCAAGCCTCGCGCTGCGGTACCTAAAGACAATGAGAAAGTTGTACTTGTGACGGGTGCTTCGGGCAGCTTAGGTGGTCATCTCACATTCAAGTTGGCGCATCTCTCCGACGTCAAGACTGTTATCTGTCTCAACCGTGAGAACAGGGCTGGGGCATTTGAGCGTCAGAAGAAGGCCATGAAGGACAAGGGAGTCCATTTCCCCGAGGACCTTCTCTCCAAATTGGAGGTTCATCAAGCGGATACCTCCAAACCCATGCTGGGACTTTCCAAAGACGAGTACGAAAAGCTTGTATCCTCTGTTACTCATGTGGTTCACCAGGCGTGGCCCATGAGTGTCAAGCGCCCGTTGCCCGGCTTCGAGCCTCAATTCTCTGTGATGAGGAATCTTATTGATCTTGCGTCTGCAGTCACAGCACAAAGACCAAAGGGGTTCCGATTTGGTTTCCAGCTGGTGTCATCAATCAGCGTCGTTGGAAACTATGCTCAAAGTGAAAAGACCTTCAAGGAAGAGGGGAAGAAGACAATGGTGCCTGAGGACAGGGTAAATGTTGATGCGCTCCTGCCGGTAGGCTACGCCGAGGCCAAATGGGGCTGCGAACGCATGCTCGACGAGACACTACACAAGCATCCCGACATGTTCCGTCCCATGACAGTGCGCCTCGGCCAGATCGCAGGTTCCAGTGTCAGTGGCTATTGGAACCCCATGGAGCACTTTGGGTTCTTGATCAAGTCATCGCAAACTCTTAATGCTCTACCTGATGTTGATGGAACTGTCTACTGGACTCCTGTCAATGAGATTGCTGGCACACTGTGCGACTTGGTTCTTTCGGATCGTAACCCCTACCCAGTGTACCACATTGAGAATCCTGTAGGCCAGCAGTGGACTGAAGTGAACGCGATTATTGCCGACGCCCTGGGTATTCCCAAGTCAAACATGATACCCCTGGAGGAATGGACGCAGCGGGTCAAGGCTGCGCCGCAGCGCGACAACCCGGCATCGACATTGGCAGACTTTCTTGGTAGCAACTACAAGCGCATGTCCTGCGGCGGTCTCGTCCTAGATGCTCAAAAGACACTAGAACACTCGCAAACTTTGTCAGCAGTTGGTCCGGTCACCGAGGAGGTTATTCGAAGATACATCTACGTGTGGAAGACAATTAGGTTCCTGAAGAAGTAAGGAGGTTTCCATTTCATATGAAACATCAGCGGAACGTTTCTGCATTGGGTAATGTCTAGTGGGATGGCCATTATCCAGATGCAACTCGTTTTGGTCGTGTTTTTCCTTTGTTGAATAGACAGCGAGTGAATTTTTCTCTAGTGTACATTTAGACAGGCCGATAGACTTTCCTTGGAATTAATTACTTGTTTATATATTGGACCTATACAACTTTCATATGATGTTCTCCTCATTCTTATTTCTGCTGTTTTGTACTCGACTGAGAACACCTTGTTGTATCTTGGTGGCACGTTTGAGATTGTAGGCGAATACTGCAAGTCACGTTGTGAGTCTCGTAGATAAAAGTTATAACTAATGATTGTCCAATGTCAACATGACCACCAAATACTAAATATCAAGTCAATTTATCTGTCTGCATGAAATCTCATGCATCGCAGATGCATTATCAACATGATTGTAGACAAATCAATATTTAGAGTTCTGACTGCATGATTGGCATGTGGGCACACGCAGGGGACTTCTAGCAGTCGGGCTGCAGGTGGCGTTCAGCTTGGACCAAAGAGCTAACAGTTTCGGTTCCCGAAACCCAAAGCTGAGTGGGAGGAACAGCGGGTAGCAAATTCCTTCGGCACTTCAAGATTGCTATATTCATTTCACATTACATCATGTGTGACCTTCTGGCACACCGGGCAATGTCGATCAACCGATGACATGTGTCAGTCTCCGGAGTGAGGCTTTACAAAATTCACTTTCTAGTCCAATATTTAAATCGTTGTTTGATATGACTTTCAAACATTTAATGCCAAGAACCTTTTCGATCAATTCTCAGTCTTATTGAATCCAATAAAAGACACACCATCACCAAACTACAGCCCACGCCACGAATTTCTCCCACGAATCATAACTTGCATTATCATCTGCCGAGCAAATCAGCGATAAACATTATGTCTATTCAACAATATCAAACCGACAAGCAGGGCGGGTCATTCTCACTCGTCACCGTACCAAAGCCGGCACCAGGACCCAACGAGATATGTATCCAGCCCAAGGCCGTCTCAGTCAATCCCATTGACTGGAAAAATATTCAATTCGGCGCCATGGTCAAGTCATGGCCGGCTGTGCTGGGCATTGACGGTGCGGGCGTGGTTGAGTCTGTGGGAAGTAATGTGACAGCATTCAAGGCTGGAGATGAGGTCATTAGCTATGCCAATGGCATCTTTGGAAAGGGTTCCTTTGCGGAAATTTACACGGTTCCGGAGAACTTGGTCGCGAAGAAGCCCCAAGGATTGAGCTGGGAGGAGGCGGCATCATTACCGTAAGTGGTCATACTAAAATCCTGATTAAATACTCCGACATCAGTATAGTCTACTCTCGAAAGTTGAAACTAATCGGAATTCTTCAATAGCATCACCTACCTGACCGCAGCCTCCACCATCTACGTCGGGCTCAAGATCCAGCTGCCCCGGCTCACCCAGCTCCCCGACAGCAACCAGCCCAAGTCGGTGCTCGTGCTCGGCGGCAGCTCGACCGTCGGCGCGGCCGCGATCCAGCTCCTCCGCCTCGCCCTGCCCTTTACCCACATCACCGCCACCAGCTCGGCGCCGCACCACGCCCACCTGCAGAGCCTGGGCGCCTCGGCCTGCCTGGAGCGCGCGGCCCAGGACCACGCCGAGCAGCTGAAGGCCTCGACGCCCGACGGCCACGGCTTCGACGCCATCGTCGACGCCGTGGGCGCGGGCGGCTCCTCGCCGGCCGTGTACGAGGCGCTGAAGGCCAAGGGCTTGCGGCGCTGTGCCACCGTCATCACGGGCCCTCCCGCGGGTTTCCCCGAGGGCGTCAACGGGGCCCTGGTCGGCGGGCAGGATTTCCTCGACGCCGAGCCGGGCGCCATGCCGTACCTGACCACTCTGGTCGAGGAAGGGCGGTACCAGCTCCCGGTCAAGCTCGATGTGGTTGGTCATGGGTGGCAGGCTATTGATGAGGCGATTGCGAGGTACCCTAAGGGTGTAAGCGGCGCAAAGATGATTGTTACTCTGTAAGATTATTTAGTGGACATTGCACGGGGAGGAGAGGATTGCCAAGGTGATACTCTTGAGCGATACCAACACCAATCAATGGAATTAGCTACAGTTCCAACATAGAATTAGAAATAAATTTGAACATGAATATCACCTTGCAATTTCTGTAAGCCATGATAGCTGTATCAGATGTCCCCAAAACAGCTACTCGCAACCATTCATAAAAGGCAGGTCCCAACCACCGGTCTGCCTCAGTCCCAACCAGGCCAACAGGCTCCGACTATAAGAGGCCTCGAATATTTTCAGCCTTTAACACAATCAGCTACGACAGCTTGCAATGAGCACGACACCGGAGCCTGTCTTCGTGTACGAAGGAGGGGTTCTGCACCCAGTCAGGTTTGGCCCCGACCGATACCGACGCAGCCCTGTCGCACCAAGATCAGGCTCATGAGAGACGCACCGGAGGCGGCCCACCACAGCAATTATCCAGTCTTTTGCTTTTTCCTAATTATTCAGATAAGAAAAAAAGAGAAAATTCTAAATAAAAGCAATAAACTTATTTATTTAAATATTTAGCTCGATTCTCCACCTTAAAATCTTTAACCTAAATTTTTCCTTAATATTATTTCTTCCGCTACCCAACCGACCGGCATTATAACGTGAGATACTTATCGCCTCAGCCCCTGACCCGAAAAAAGAGCACGACAAGCTACATTGCTTCATCGCCCTCCGCAATTCCCTTTCGTTAATTTCCTCGCTATTATACGCCGGCCTTGGATCTTGCGTGAAAAGCTTTTATAATTTCCATTCCTCGTACCGGAGATAATCCGGAATCAGTTCCCTTCCAAAAGGTGGGAATCATTCGGTTGGCCGGATTCATGACAAGCCACTCCAGGAGACGCGTGGTTTATGAACACTTTTCTGGCCAAGTTGGTCAACCTGTCGAGTCTTTCGTTTCCGCTCCAGCGCCATATGCAGTTTTAAGCATTCGATAAAAATAAGGAGAGATAGACAGCCAGGTATACTATTAAAAAAAAGAATTTCACTTCTAGGTCATGCTCGCATCCACAAAGTCTCCATTCCAAGTCACATCAAAGGTTGCGGAAGCTAACGAATTGTGCATCCCTATGATAGTTATTGGCAACGACAATGTCTATTCACATCCGTATAGTGTTTCTAGGTACTTGGTCATCTAATCATAAAACACCGTAGACCTATTTCTATTGCCACAGTAGGTGCTCCAGATGCTTGTTGTACCTGCCTCCTTGAATCTTGAAAGAGGCAAGAATCCCGTCCAGCTCGGTCTTGTCCTGAGGCGACAGAGTCACGACAGTTGTGTTCTCCTCGACGCGACCCTCTGAGGTTGCTCCTGGGATGGGAATAATAGTACCAGCCTGCTCCGAGTTGGAGGTGGCACGGATCCAGGCCAGGGCAAGCTGGGCTGGGGTCACGTTCATCTTGTCGGCGAATGCCTTGAGCTTATCCACGAGCTCCAGGTTCTTGTTAAAGTTCTAAAATTGGAAGAGAAATCATCAGCGACATGTGCTTTCTTTTTCACATCATATGACAGGGGCCGGATAGTGAATAACATACCTCGGGCTGGAAACGGTCAAAGCGCCGTCGAATATCTCCCTCGGGAATGTCGTCGAGAGACTTGACTTGTCCAGTAAGGAAGCCTCGGCCCAGGGGCGAGTATGCAATGAGCGGAATGTCAAGCTTCTTGGCGGTGGCCGCCACACCATTGGACAGCAGGTCGGGAGTCCAGAGCGAGAACTCAACCTCGACCAGACTCAGGGGGTAGACGGCGTTGGCTTTCTCAATAGTCTGAGCCGCGGCCTCGCTGATGCCTAGGCCGCCGACCTTGCCGGCGGCCACGAGCTCGCCAATGGCGCCCAGGGTCTCCTCGAGCGGCACCGAAGGGTCTTGGCGGGTTGGGCCAAAGATGTCAATCTTCTTGACGCCGCCGAGCCTTTGGATGACGGTCTCGGCGCTGGCCAGGACCTGCTCGCGCTTGTTCTGGGGCTGCATGGTCTTGGGGTCGACGCAGCCCTTGATGAAGAGCGTGACCTTGTCGGCGTCCTCGGGGTGGGCCTCGAAGTAGCGGCGGATCAGGTCGAGGCCGGCCGTGGGCTCGGGCATGCCATAGTAGTCGGCGCTCGACCAAAAGGTGGCGCCCTGGGCAATGGCCTTCTTCATGGTAGCAAAGGCCTGCTCATCTGGAGTGTGCTTGGGGCGCCAGGTCATGCCCATGAGGCCGAAGCCTGTGGGAACATTTGGCTTCAAAACGTTAGAGGGAGGCATGGTGTTCTTTGTATGGTAGTGTGTTTTGGTATGAGAATTGGTTGTGTTGGAAGAAGTATTGGTTGAAGGTCGTTTGTGTTTAAGTCTGCCAAGAAGACGAGAAAGAGACTTGATGGCATTCATTTGAGGAGAAAGTGATTAAGAGCACCATTTTTCAGGAACAAAAACTGAATTCCTCTTGTCTTAAAGGTCTTTGGTCATTTGTCACCTCTGAAAGAAGGCGGATGAAACCCCCGGGCGCATAGCACTTACACAACAACCAACATTCCTCCTCGAGCTTTCGCCAATCATAGGGTCTCATCACCTTCCTGAGCGTTGCTATGCTGTGCCGCTTACTTATGACGTATAGCGGCGGGACTTTTGGGATCTGACCTGCAACATGCAAAGCCGAAAGTTCAGCCGCAGTCTGGCAATTGGGTGTGTCTTGATCCAGCTCTTGGCTCCTTCTGGTGGCCATTGCATTGTGCCCCTGTCTCTAGCTTTAAGGTCGTGAGGCTGTCCGGGGTTTTCCTTTTGTTCTTCGGGAGCATTCAGCGGAATCATGGTATCATTAGTGTAGTATATGCACCACGGGAGTTACCCTAGGCTGCTAGAAATCGAGATGGTGGTGGACAATGTTTAGTGCCTAAAGTGCCTGGCTAGACTCTAGAGATTGGCTGGCTAGCTAAGAACATGCTGGTCAATCCGCCAGAAAAGCGAATGAGAGGCCTCGGGTGCCGTAGAAGCGCTGGCTTTCTGCCCTATATGACCCCGCGGAGGGCGTGTGTCGGGGAACCTAGATTGGAGCCCCTAGCTAAGGTTAGGCCCTAGCCCCCCCCTGAAGATCAACCTTGCAGCCTGCGACTATAGGCCGTTATGCAACGCGTATACTCGGATGCGAAGCCATTTTGCTGTAGTCTGCAGCCTAGTCCAGTTCTTCCATGCTATCCACGTGCGCAACCGTTAAGAATCTCAGATCGAAATGATGACTTCTATTTTTGCTCACAGCAGGTCTTTTGTAACGTCATGTTCAATTCGTACCGTACCTCCATCGGGCACACTCCATGAGAGCACTATAGTTTTGAGGCTTTGACTTGGAAATAGCCTCGCTAGGTGAAGGATTCTACCCGACAGCCCCCGAAAGTGCCCTCATGGCTCGTAAGCCCATTGATCCTATCAAACAGGTCGTGAGATTGCACGATGATTTGGTTCCGTGACCTTCATATAATACATGAAGCATGGCAGCACCAATTCCAAAATCTCTCAACCAGATCAGCAGATATCTTACAAGCATCCAGCCAATTAACGCTCAATTCCCCTGACGATCCGGGACGTGACAGGAACAAGGCCAAGAAGGAAACGCGCTCTCCTATAACTTTACAAAATGCGTTCAAACGTCCCTCTGGGCGTCTTGGCTGCCGCATCGGCAGTTTCGGCCTTTCCCACCCTACACACCAGCAGTGGTGACGCTCTTGTCAGGTTCTTCGAGAAGAGAGCAAGCACTTTGAACTTTACAATCTCATCCGAAGCCTCGATCGTTTATCCCAGCGACGCAACATGGGAAAATGACACAGCTCGTTGGTCTCTCTGGAGCCCCCCAAGCTATAGTGTTGCCTTTCTTCCAGCTACAGAGCAGGATATCACTACCGGTGTAAGTTTCACTCGGCCCATATAGCACCGGCTATTCGTCAGAAATATGCAGCATGAGTTCTAATCTATCATCTCTCCAGCTTCAATACCTGACCCACAACAACATTTCCTTCCTGGCGCAATGCGGAGGTCATGGAAACACGGTTACTTACGAGACTGTGAGAGATGCCGTCGTGATCGACATGCAGAACTTTAACGAAATTGTACTGAACGATGACAACACCATCACTGCTGGTGGTGGCGCAATCTTTGGAGATGTTTATCCAGTAGCCTACAATGGGGGAAGGGAATTGCGTAAGTCCTTCTTGATCAAATGCAACATTGTTGCAACACTGTATTCAAGCTAATGGAATGCTTTGATTGAAGCCCTCGGATCGTGCCCATGTGTTGGTGTTGGCGGTGCCAGCATTGGAGGTGGCCACGGCCGCCTGCAAGGAGAATATGGGCTCATCATTGATGTCATTAGCAAGCTTCGGGTCGCTCTCTGGAACGGTACCATCATCGATGTGACTGCCGACGAGAACGAGGACCTGTTCTGGGCCATGCGCGGAGCAGGCCACAACTTTGGCATCGTTCTCGACTACACCTTTGAGACGTTTCCCCTGAAGAACGACGGCCAGAACTACAACGGCGACATGACCTTCACCCTTGACTCCCTCGAAGGCGTTCTGGGAGCTATCAACGAGCTCATCCCTGATCAGGACCCTGGTCTTGCCATGGACTTCTTCATCACTTACAATGAGACTACTGCTACTGTAAGTTCTGTCTAAAGAGATATTCGTCCACAAACAGCATACTGACTATAGTCATAGCCTGGCATACTGCTGAACATTGTCCACCACGGCACTCTGGAAGAGGGGCAGGCCTTTGCCGCTCGCTTCGACTCGTGCAATGACACTGGAATCGAACAGCTCACCAAGAACGAGACAATGGTTGCTTGGACCGAAGTTCCCACCGCCGCCGCCCACGGCGCCATCGTTGAAGCATGCACCGAGGGTCTCTACTACGACGTGTACACGGTTAACACGAAGCTGTTCGACATTGCACAGCAGCGCGAAATGGCCGACTCGTACGTCGAGTTCGTCGAGGCCAACCCGCTAGCCGCGCACTCGATCCTCTTTTACGAGATCTTCCCACAGCAAGGGGTGCTCGCCGTGGACCCAGACAGCACGGCCTTTGGCAACCGCGAGTACGGCAACATCCTCATGCTGATCCAGGGCACCTACTCGGACGCCAGCGTGGCCGCGGCCTGGCAGGACTGGGCGGCGCCCTGGCGCGAGCAGCTCTGGGACCCGAGCCACTCGGGCTACCCCGTCGAGTCCGTCTACATGAACTATGCCCGCGGCGACGAGCCCCTGACGGCCCAGTACGGCTACGAGCCCTGGCGCCGCGAGCGCCTCGCCCAGCTCAAGGCAAAGTACGACCCTTACGGCTTCTTCAACCACTACAACTCGGTCCTTGGCAACTGGGACTCGGCCAACTAGATTTGTAAAAACATTTATCCTTGTATGGCGGCAGGGTGTTTAAGCATGGCAGTGGTATTAGCCATTGTAGTAGTAATGACGAGAATGGACGGGTCGGACAAGAGCATTGCGAATTTTCTTCCTGTAGAACATATACCTTGACTATTCATAAATATTAGACATTTGCCACGAGTGCGTGGAGCAAACATCTAGGAATTTCAAATCCAACGTGATCACGCGAGTCATGAACTTGGTACGAGTAATTTTCAGGGCTGAGTTTCTGTGATGTCTTGAAGTTTCGTTTTCTTCATATTGGTTGCTCGCATTAACAATAAAAGTCTAGTATGTAGGTTTCGTAAAAGTCTATCATGATCTGCCGTGCTCCAAGTCTATAATTACAAAGGAAGTGTGGGCAAGGCATTCGCTACTTCCGACACGGCTGCAGCGAGAGGGTTTGCAGATTCCGCACGTGTTGCGGAAGTAGTCGTGCTATCCTGTTGTGCAGCAATGATGATATCGGCCGCCTGAATCAAAATGTTAGTTTGATGAGATTTCTTTTCGGTGCACAAGGATACATGAAACTGACCTTTTCAGCGATGGCATAGACCACGGCCTGCAGGTGGGCACTAGGAATCAAAGGGATGATGGCCGAGTTGACGACACGCAGGTTGGAAACGCCGTACACGTTCAAGTTGGTGTCGACGACGCCGCCGCTGTCCCGGGGCAGCATGGCGGCGGTACCGCAAGGATGGAACTCGGTGCCGAGCTCGGCGTTGACGACGCCCTCGAGCTGCGACTGGTCGCCCGAGGTGAGCGCCGCGTTGGTCGGCTGGGGCTGCAGCTCCTGCATGGCTTCGGTCTGGATGAGGCGGGCAACCCACTCCAGACCCATTACGATGATGTCCTTATCAAAAGGGTGGGCGCCGTAGCGCGGGTCGACTTGGACGCCGTCGACCAGGTTTGCCGAGACTGGGCGGACGTATCCGCGGGAGAATGGGCGCTGCGAGGTTACCTGGATCGTACCGACAGAGTTGGCCATGATCTCTACGACACCCTCTGTCGCGCTCCCCAGGGACTCCACAATGGCCGCGTACTGGGCCTGGTAACCAGTGCGCACTTCGCCTGGTGTATCGGAGGGGAGGTAGGTGTTTGGGTCGGCGGTAGACAGTCCACTCAGCAGTGACTGCGAATCGCTAGACAGGGAAGACAGGGCCATGTAGGCGACAGACTCAATAAGTGTTGCTGTCAACGGACCGGTCTTGTTGTTATTGTATTCATCCTCGGCGTTGGTCAGATTGGCGCCAGTGAGATCGCTCTTAGTGAAAAGATGAGGATTGCCGTCTAAATGGTGATTAGTGACAGGCCACCGATGCCCAAATAATAAAAGAAATACTTACATGCGTATTCGGGGTCAATCATGCCGTGATCATGAAGGTTATTACCAACACCGGGAAGATCGACAACAGTTTGGATACCAAGATTCTGAAGAACTGCAGCCGGGCCGAGACCAGAGACTTGCATGAGAGCAGGTGTCCAGACAGCACCCGCCGCCAAGATGACTTCACGGGTTGCATTGATACTCAGGGATCCTGATGCACCGACGAACTCGACACCCTCGGCCACCGGATCTGTGGTCCCATCTCCGGAGTTCAGAATGAGTTTCGTGACACGCTGTTCTGGTGCAACGTGTAGATTCGATCGATCGATGATGCTGTCAAGGTATGCTGCGCGAGCATCACAGCGCGTCATGGTAGAGCCTGCCACGCTCACTGGAGGAACAGTAACACCTATGTTGGTGCTACCACTCGAGGTATCGTTTGCCAAGTCCAGACCCAACTCCATGTTGCCTTCAATGAAGTTGCCTATAATTTGTTAGCATAATGGAAGTGGCGTGGTTTGGATTTTATCAGTCTTACTGAATTGGCTGTAGTAGTAGCCGGAGTAGCCGACTTGAACAGCGCCGCTCTGTCCATAGATGGAACTGTCCGGTGTGAGGTTAACCTCGAGGCCTTCGGCACTGGCCAAGTTGTTCGTGAACTTTTCAACTTTTTGAAAGTACGGTTGCATATCGTCCCAACCCCAGCCGTCGTTACCCAGTGTTTCCCATGCATCGTAGTCGGCCTGTGTGCCTCGCGTCCAGATCATACCATTCATAATTGTCGCTCCGGCCACTGCATGTCCCTGAGCAAGTGAACGAGTGTTGCCATCTAGGGCAGTCTGAGCCACTGTGGTAAGATTCCAGTCATACTGCGATCCAAGAACGGACCCAATACCGGATGGCAGTACGATGCTTTCCTCCCTGTTATCCATTGGGCCAGCTTCAAGAACAAGGACGTTGATACTTGCATCCGCACTCAGGCGATTTGCCAGCACCAAACCAGCCGGTCCGGCCCCTACAATCACATAGTCATAGCTCTGAAGCAAGCTTGCTTGAATATTTGCAGGTTGTATCAAAAGACCTTGTGAAACGGCTGCCAGACCAAGAAGAGCGCCCAATGGCGACAGTTTGCACGAAAACATCCTTGCAAGTAAAGAGTGAATAAAGTAATACCAATAATAAAAGAGTGTATAAGGGATCGTTTTCTTAATGAATGACAATGCCAACCATTTAATCGATGGTTGTAAAGAATGTGATTTCGCTCAACGCGATTGGTGAAAACGACCGTGTCTAGCAGCCAGGCGATAGCCAAAAAAGAGAGTATGATGAAGAACAGAAAGCAGTCCCAACCTCAGGGATTTCTCGCTTTTTCGTACTTCTCGAATGATTTCTACTGACATCAGACTAACAACACATCAGACCGACATCGTGAAGCCTTGTCTTTAGCCGCAAGCCTCATCCACCCATCCCAGGTGATCAGCATTCAGAAACCAAGCTTCACGTTCAGCTAACCATTAGTCGCTGCATACTTAGCGTGCCGTTGACGCAGTCCTTTTGCTAAGAGACCCATGTATGGAAGTCTAGGGCGCGTAGCGATAACAAGGCATTGGAGATTACAAGTGGGCTCTATAACAAAGTCGGCGCTGCCGGGCGGCAGGAAAGCGGCAGTAATCTGTGGGCTAAGGGGGGAAGCGCGGCGTATAGTAGCGCGCGGTTGACCCTACATCGTGAACCTGATACGGGCCGTTGAGCTAGCTAGCAGAAAAAACTTTATCAACCTAGGGCTGTCAATCAGGCGATCCGCCAGTTTCCAGGATCGTAGCATGGTGTCACCACAGCATAATACGGTGCTTCTGGTCAAACATAAGACGAGCCCGAGCCCGGATTCGAGGACCGCTAGCGGTCCTGACTCCCGTCCTCAGTGCTAAGGAGGGGCGAAGAGACGAGTGTTTGTATTTCGAACGATGCCCGCACTCCTTGAATCGCATAATTCAATTACCATTTGTGATTGGGTGCGCGCGCACAAAGACGATCTGATCCGCTGTGTCGACCCAGCGGCCACGGGCTGGAACATGGACAATTCTAGATGATGGGATGATGGGGCCCATCTACGATTCTCCCGTGGCAGGAAACTTCCGACATGAGGATCGTCAACGCATCCAGCTTTGCGATTTACAGGCAAAGATCATCGCCGGTCTATGACGTTCAACCTGCTGTGACAAAACACACCAACCACCAACTTGCAAGCGAATGCAAGAAAACCCCTCATTGCCAACATGCATCTTGACCAGCTGAGAGGGAGGATTTGCTTTGCCAACTCACCGTGGCCCACAGTTGTTCTGATTTCTTGCGAAGTGATGGATCATATCGACGGATTTGCACGGCCACAATGACGCCAAGACAATTATAGTAATCCCGAAGCAGCCAGCTCGCGTGCTTCACGACCCTGATACAACAGCTGCCGTAAGCTCACAGTATAATTACCTGGTTTCTTTTGCCGAGTGCATTGGGTTTGCAGGCCGACAAGCAATAAGCGCCGACCGTATGCAGGAACACCCGACACTAGGAGGAGAATAAAACCTAGTCGGCAACATTCGGCAGCATCAACTTTTAGGCATATTTTGGTTCCTATTCAGCGCTTGAGAATCCGTAACACCGGAGGATTTTTGACAAGTTCCTTTGCAAGTTCCGTGCACTATTCGCTGTTTTAATGACTCGACCCTTCTTGTTTTTGACGCTTGCGGAATATGCGCACCGATGGAGCAGAAGCTTTTGGACCCCAAATCTAACAAACTTCAGATGGGCATGGTTCTAGAAGCACGATGTCGTGCGAGACTGCCGAAATCCCTTGGGATGGAAATTTGCGTGGTCGCCATGATAAGGACGATCGGATAGGAGGAGTATTTACCTAGAGGCCGTAATAGCACGCGAGTCGCTATCGTGGGCACGACTTAGCTAGCATTCACTCTCGCTATCCACATTACAACTACTTAGACGCCCATAACAGCTCCGAGTTCCACAACAGCAGCAAAGCCCGCTTGGCTCATCGGTAGAGCGCCTCACTAGTAATGAGGAGGCAATTGGTTCGACTCCAGTAGTGGGCAAGAACGAGCAGTTCTTGCCACCAATCATACGGTCCTCAATAGGCCGACCGATTCTTTTTGTTGTTTTCGACATTTTAATCCATGAATTGATTGTTGGTCTGCCTCTCTTGTCCTGTTCGACAAGTTACTTTTATTGATCATTGTATATTTCTTTACTGTTTATCTTAAAAAGCAATTCGCTCGTGCCATCAATTGAGGAGTTTTGGTCATACGATCAAAACGAATGTCTGTGATCTATGATTGATACGTCTGCCTACTAGGGAATCAGCGATGCAGTTCTTATCAACGAATACTTACATGCTTGCACAAGAACATGTCATCAGTTGTCTTGAATATGCAACTACTCTGCGCTCATTATCCCACAATACCGTGTTCGTTATATGCAATCCATTTGCCAAAGCGAAATCTTTTCTCAAGCAGCCTTACTTACAACATAATCAAGCAAAGCTAGGAGGTTACCGTTTTGGGTATCCGACGCAGTAAGACGACCAGCATTCGTAACAAGGCTTGGGACAGCTCCTTGCGTCACAGTAAGCAGCGGTCTCTCAATTTGCCGAGATATATGCCCGAGATTGTGTCTGTTCCTTGATTGATATTTCTTGGAGAGAGAGGAATTGGCATATTGCTGCAACGAATGAAGGTCCTGCTCCATCAGCTGCTCTAGCATTTACCCGCATCGCCATGCTCTGGTTTCGTCACACTACGGCATGCCGTGGTGCAGTCCCATGTGGAGAGTAAGAATTTATATTGCACCGATAGATTCTGCGGCAATGTTGCGATATAGAGTCCGCCAAGAACAGCAAATAATTTACTCCGGAATTCAGTCAATTGTGGAAATCTAAACCTCACGTGAGTTGTTTCAATGGTATTGATGTGCATTACTACAGGTACAGTCAAAGCAGGCACCTAAACTTACTTAACCCCAGATTAGCCCCTGCTGAGCGACGGCCGATGCCGGCTCCAGTCCCAAACCTCGGAGCCAATCAGTGGGAGGCCGTTTTCAATCACAAAAATTTCACCAGCGTCACTTTCTTGGCGATAGGACAATTCGCAACTCTTTCGGTGGCTCTCTAATCTCCAGAATTACTTTCTGGGAGGTCAATTGGCAAGCATGAGGGCAGTTGAGCTTGCATGCCGTCGCGGGCCGGCTTTCAGCGTAGGTGGCTCCCTACCATAGGGCTGATTTTGGTCACCGACCTGCTTTCGGAGCAACTTTCTAACCAGTCTGCATACCTACAGCGCTTCGCGACGACGAGCCGCCTCACCCAGAGACGGTCTTTTGCGACACCCACTTTCGATTCATCGAACCCGAGAACACCGCCCTACCTGAAGCTCCTCAAAAACTTTGAACAGGTCAAGGACGTCCTTGGCAGGGCCACACCTCTGACTCTCGCCGAGAAGGTCCTCTACAGTCACTTGGACAATGTTGAAGAGTCACTCTTGACCAACACGGATGGTGGCCGCAATGTCCGTGGCAATGCCAACCTCAAGCTCAAGCCCGATCGGGTCAACATGCAGGATGCTTCCGCCCAAATGGCTATCCTGCAATTCATGACTTGCAACCTGCCTCGCACTGCGATACCGGCCAGCATCCACTGCGACCACTTGATTGTTGGTGAGCGCGGCGCCAAGGAGGATCTGGAAGCCGGTATCCAGACCAACAAGGAAGTCTTTGACTTTTTGGAGTCGGCTGCTAAGAAGTACGGTATCGATTTCTGGCCACCCGGCGCTGGTATCATCCACCAGAGTGTTTTGGAGAACTATGCGGCCCCAGGACAGATGATGCTGGGTACCGACAGTCACTCGCCCAACGCTGGTGGTCTTTGTACCGTCACCATCGGTGTCGGAGGTGCTGATGCAGTTGAGGCCTTGGTTGGAGCACCATGGGAGCTCAAGGCACCCCGCGTGCTTGGTGTTGAACTCAAGGGCAAGCTGAACGGCTGGGCCTCGCCAAAGGACATTATCCTCAACCTTGCTGGTCAACTCACTGTCCGAGGAGGAACTGGTTTTATTATCGAGTACTTTGGATCTGGCGTAGACACTCTGAGCTGCACTGGCATGGCCACGGTCACCAACATGGGAGGTAAGTACCAGTTTAGGGAAACCATTGAACGAGTATACAGAGTGGATTGCTAATTACTTTGAAATCACAGCCGAGGTCGGCGCTACGACTTCCATCTTCCCATTCAACGCGGCTCACGTACGATACCTGGAGGCAACCAACCGTCACGACATTGCTGCCGAGGCCAAGAAGTACTCCGACATTGTCGGCCTCCGAGCCGACGCGGGAGCCAAGTACGACGAGGTTATCACGATCGATCTTTCCACGCTTGAGCCTCATATCAACGGACCCTTCACACCTGATCTGTCGACCCCCTTGTCCAAGTTTAAGCAAACCGTTCAGGAGCAAGAGTGGCCCGAGACCTTGTCGGCCGGTCTCATTGGTAGCTGCACAAACAGCTCCTACGAAGACATGACCCGCTGTGAGGGTATGGTCAAGGAGGCCATGGAGGCCGGTCTCAAGCCCGTTTCTAGCTTCTACATCACACCGGGTAGCGATCAAATCCGAGAGACATTGGCTCGTGACGGTCCACTGGAGACATTCAGAGAGGCCGGTGGTACTCTGCTCTCCAACGCCTGCGGTCCCTGCATTGGTCAATGGAAGCGCCAGGACGATTTGGAGAAGGGCACCAAGAACGCCATTCTCACTTCGTACAACCGTAACTTCAAGGGTCGCAACGACGGTAACCCCGGCACCATGAACTTTTTGGCTTCTCCCGAGATTGTGACTGCCATGGCTTTTGCCGGCAGCACCACTTTTAACCCGATGACGGACTCTATTCCTACGGCTTCCGGCAAGGAGTTCCGCTTCACGCCTCCTATGGGCTCCGAGATCCCGGCTCAGCCCTTTGCCCCTGCCCGTCCAGAGTTCCAACCTCTGTCGCAAGAGCCCGATGCTTCTGTTGCTGTTGCTGTATCGCCCACATCTGAGCGACTTGCCCTGTTGGATCCGTTCGAGCCTTTCCCTAACTCTGACCTTTCCGGCCTCCGGGTGCTCGTCAAGGTCACTGGCAAGTGCACCACTGATACCATCTCAGCTGCTGGACCCTGGCTCAAGTACAAGGGTCACCTGCCTAACATCAGTACCAACACCTTGAACACGGCGACCAACGCCGAGACTGGCGAGGTCAATGCTGCATACGACCTGGACGGCTCCAAGCACACAATTCCCGAGCTTGGTCAGCGATGGAAGGAAGCCAACCAGCCGTGGCTTGTTGTGGCTGAACACAACTATGGCGAGGGTAGTGCTCGTGAGCACGCTGCTCTGCAGCCCCGCTACCTCGGTGCGCGCATCGTTCTCACCAAGAGCTTTGCACGTATCCACGAGACCAACTTGAAGAAGCAGGGCGTTGTGCCGCTGACATTCGCAAACGAGGCCGACTACGACAAGATCTCGGCCTGCGATGAGGTTGCGACTGAAGGACTCTACGAGATGCTGAAGAATGGCGGCCAGGGAGAGGTGACCTTGGTGGTCAAGAAGAACAAGACTGGAGAGGAGGTGCGAATCAAGACCAAGCACGCTGTCAGCAAAGACCAGGCCAAGTTCATTCTCGCAGGTAGCGCATTGAACATGCTTAGCCAGAGCTCATGATTCGAGAATTTACAAGAAGTGGACAGTAAAAAGGGATTAAAGAGTTAGACACATGTATACCATCTACGAATTATAGGAGTTATTGATGATCAGCTAAAATTTGGCTGGACAATTTAAGACATTTATTGCACGGCTTGATTTCATGAGTGTCTCATTATTGAATGATGAACTTTTCAGCGTACATACCCTGAAGATGGATGTAAGCATGCATACAAAGGCGGTTTAATGTCCTTCCATATGCAGCCAAGGTGAATGAGCTGGGAGGAGGGGCCTATCAGCTCTGGACTGGACTTCACAGGCCCCGACGCGACCGTGATGGAGGGATGGAAAGCCAGGGCCACGCCACGGAACAGGCTAAACAATGGCCCGTGGGTTGTGTTTCCCCATCATTTGCTGGCAGGCGTCGCGCCCCCATAATTTCGCGTATCATTTGGCGATGGACAGCTGATGCAAGGATGGATGTGAACGAAACCAACCAACAACCTGCTTCTGCAGGACGGCGCTCGTCTGTATCATTAATAATTTCATTATCTTCATTATTTACATGTCAAGAGCAGTGTCGGCGACTTAATCATGTCGTGAGCAGATTGTTTTCCTTGCATTCGCCCATGGATTTTGTGTGTTATCAGTGCGGCGATCGCTAAAGCTCGTAAGCGCCACTACTGAATCCTACGCGCAGGCGCCGCCTTCCAACATACAGAGTACATGAGCAGCACACCAAGCACCCACACACACCTCTTGGGAGCAAAGCAACCGTCCGACCGTCGACAAACATAGATTGGGGACAATACAGAACCCCACCGTCTCGATATGGTCAATCTTTTGCGACCGTCTGCGAGCGCGTCACTCGACCAACCATATGAGATATGGTTGTGAGGAAGAAAAGATTCGGTAAGTCGCTCTGCTTACCCCTTCTTCCCCATCTCATTCCCGTCCATCGTCAAATGATGAGCATTTGGTAAAAGGTCGGACTGCTCAATCGCCACTTCTGGTTCTGAATTTTTTATCCACTGGAGGCAGCAACTCCCGCCATCCTAGGCAGAAGATGCGTCCATTGTTGTCTTGATTCATCTACCGCATGAGGAAAGTGCGCCTGCCCTCGCGTTGGCCCAGACTCCAATATTCCTCCATGCTTCGTCTCAAGATGGATACAAGCGACTGGGATAGTATCCCGTGTACCACTTTCTGGAGCACTGCCTCGCAAGGTCTTTCATGAGGCTGCGCCAAAGGCCGTGGTGTACAACACACTCAACGTCCTTCTAGTCGGGTACAGATGACGGAGCCGCTGTGGTGAGCAGGATGACGATGAAAACGAAACTGAAAAGATCTGAGACGAGCCCAAGAAATTTGCATCCAAGATTTGCCATTTTATTTATCCATTTCTGTGTCGTCTTCACTTACTAAAACGCTCTGGCACGTTACAGACACCAAATCTCCTCTGCAACCTAGAGCGGAGGGGAGAAACCTCGGTCGCCTCGATTCTGGTAAGTCGTCCCTCTTTCTGGGTGAAACGGATCATGCTAAAGTTCCTAGAACATAACAGGCGGTTCATTATTGAACATTTAAAAAAGCATCATCGCCGACTGTTTGCTTGAGGCAGAAGCTCATCACAAAGAAGGTCGCCGTCATCACTATGCTTGCTAAGCAAGGGCTCTTGGAATATAAACATGTCGTCGATGCCAATGGCCATGCAAGACGGCGGCCAAAACCACTTCAAACGGCCTCCCAGTATGCTTGGTAATTCGATTGGCCAGCAAGCAGGGCAAGGGGTTTTCAAACTATCAGATAATCCTCGGAAGCTTCTTTCTAGCAAAAATGTCGCCAGAAAAGGTCTTTCCTCGTCCCGAGCTAGCGCTTGGAAAGCCAAACACAGCAATACGGCTGCAGAAGCTACTGCGTCAAATATCTCGAATTTTCCAACCTCATTGCCTAGTACAGGCAACAACACTTTGTTCCGTCCACTGAACCAGACAGATAGGGGATTAGAAAGGAGACCCGATTTGGCCCAGAAACAAACCCACGCATTCAAGTCTGGCGAAACTAGTGTTTTACCCACTCCATTGCAAGAATACAAAAACACGCAAGCTTCATTCGCGCCATCCTGGAATAACGGCATAGAGCAAAGTCATTACCTGCACGAATGGAAAATTGCAAATTTTCCGCAGGCGCCTCCAGCTCAAGAGCAACCTGTGAAAATAGCTAGCTCTTCCAAACGACGCCGCGATGAACGGATTGAACCGCCACTTGAAACGTCGCATCAGTATTTCGGCTCGGGCAATGCTTCCTCTATGAGAAATCTGCAAGGGCTGCATTCATTACCTTCTATCCATAATCTACTCAACCCCGAAGCCATGTCGGCTCAACCACCACCTCAGCAGGCTGGCCACCCTAGCAATCGCACAAATGTGAACCCACCTCAACATCGTTCGGCGTGGTTGGAGGCCTGGAGAGAAAGGGAATCACCTCGACACGTTCTGCCTAAGATACTCGGAAAGAGGCCAACGCCGGTAGCCCACAAGCCGCGGACCATTACGAGACGCTTCATCGACCTAACGCATTCCGATAATGACGATGACGATTTTGAGACATCAGCTTCGTCTAGACAGGTGTCTGAGAGATCATCCATCCAGCCACTGGATGAGGAACCATTGGCATCGTCAAAAACATCATCGGCAACACCCTGCCCAAACATGGGACAGAATAACGACCTGCTGAAAGAAGGCCAAATTCAGTACACTTGGGTGGATGATTTGTATAATAAAAAACCTCGTGTCGATCTAGGACAGAAGCCTGGACTCCAAGACTGCCAAGGCGATGCACCAACACCAGTTTCTTCTGCTGCTGATGAGGCCGCTCTTGGCGATCTCCCCAGACCAGAGACAGCTTTGCAGCCACAAATGAATCAAGCAAATCATCCGATGGTCGTTGTTGAAGTCCCTCAACCAATCCAGGACTCGATTTCCCCAGAGTCGCAAAGCAATAACGTAGCAGCACGACCTGCTTTGACCAAAGAGGAACGACGACGTGCATTACGATTCAACACATTCTCGCGCAAAAACGAAGTTACGCTAGAACAAGCTATCTATGGCATCGCAAATGCTCCCAATCGCCCGGGCTCGTCCTCTTGGGATCGGCATGTTTATTATCAAAGCCCAATTGTGCCAACCCCAGCCACGAGATATGCTCACCTGGACCCCCGCATTCACTGGACCTGGAAACGTTCTCCAGAGTGGTACGAGAAGAAGATGGCAGAGGTGTCTACTAGAGGCAACAAGAAGTCTCCGTCACGATTTGGTAAGGGGAAGGCGAGCCTCCAGCGTCGCTTAGAAAAAGAAAAGCAGACGCCTCGTCAGGAATTCCCAGACAAAGTACTGCAGAATCCCGAGTGGCTAGCTGCTGCACGAGCTCTGAAACAAATGGCAGCAATTGCAGCGAAGAAGAAAGGAATTATTCCGTTGCAGCCGGAAGATATGGAGTTCGCATTCGTTGGCGGTCGTGATGCTAGTTAGGTATAATCAAGTAAATTCATAAATATGCGACTTCGGCAGAGCGATAACTCTGCTTCCCAACATCACTATGTGCACAGTTGAGACAGTATTTATTAGACATGCAGTCTCGCCGAGTTAAACGATGCGGGGGACGTGTCATCACACCATCATCAGACCATTCAGTCTTGCCTGCAGCGTGACAGTCCAATAGCATAGAGGTGTAAGTAATCCCTTGGTTACATTATTAGAACGCTCGCCATCCATATGAGGCACCCCGCATTAACGCTGCCGCATATGCAGCGTTGTATGCATACCCCATGAAGCGGTTAGCCAGGGGTCCCATTCGAATGAGATATGGATAAATCCCCCGGAATGGGAAGTTCAGGGTATTACATCTGACACGGGGTTGAGCAAGATCCGGGAACAAGTGAGGAGATGCCCAGGTCAAAGCCACAGTTATCCGGAAGAGGGGTCGTTCAACAAGTTGGTTCGCATATAATATCTGTATATATGTGAAGACCCTCGGCTTGTTTCGCTTGTTCATATTTTTGCGTTACTTGCTAGACAAAACAACACTATAAGCCCTTCAAACCGGAGCGGACAATATACCACACTGTCGCAATAATTCGAAGTCGAGGCAATACCCAGCAGAAACTCCGAAGTGCATACAGATACTTGTAGCAATTTGTGGCTTTTGCCTCGATCAACTCATTCCCGATTTCACGCCGCAGCTCGAAGAAACATTATCGAAAATGAACACGCAACTTCTCAACGCCGGACGCCGGGTGATGCTCCAGTCTCGACCCATGTTCAACCCATCTGCCTCGAGACGATATGCTAGTAATGGTTATAGCCGAGTTACCAAGCAAGTTACCGGTACTCTTGCGTTGTGAGTCGCTACATTTCTATTCAAGCGATGGATTATCAGTGGATGGAAGAAGATAGCCCGAGGTGCAAGACACGAAGGAAAGTGCATGGTCACAAAAAGATGCAGTCATCTTTGAGAGGATGTTTTGCCTGACCGGCATCGATCTGTCATACTACCTTGCAAGCAATGCTTTATGTGCTAACCTCGGCCCCTGTGGCTCATTCTTCAGATACTTTCCAGTTTCTTTCGCCGCCTTTGGGTGGCCGCTTCCTGTTTATTACCTCGTCGACATGTTCGGGATTTAAGCAATTATGATATGCTTTATCGCAAGGAGTTGCACCATTACATTGATCAGTATCATACTACAACCATGCGATGTTCGCTTCAGACTGAGTCAAAAACGGCCAGCATGTTGCTAGGTATTTTGCATATTAGAAGTAGTGAGACAAGTTGGTCTTGAATTAAGTCGTCTGAGTCGTCCGTTGTGTTTGTCTTCTAGTAATGCGAATGTTTCTGTGAACCTGCAATGGCAACTGTTGGCGGTTCCTTGCACGTGTACAAACTGCACTGAACAAAGCATGATTTAAACTACGTGGAATGTTTTTACTGACCATGATGTAAATTGATCTCAGTATAATTTATATTTTTGCTTAGTTGCTGGACATAATTGTATTCAAATGTTTCTTCACCTTGAATATTTCGATAGGGAGCGACCATAGTCACATACCTAACCACCTAACCTATTTATCTAGGTAGCTGGGAAAAAAAAGGGTCCGTGTCTCTAAGCCAGGAGACCCCTTCTAATTGGACAAAGCTACAGGTAGGGAGCACCAAGACCCCGTTGCTTGCCAACCGTTCCTCCAATGAGAGCCTAGTGCTTCGCCAGAACACGCCTAGCCAGCTTGAGTCCAGTCCCAGTCCCAGGCCCGACGCCCTCCCCTGCATGAGCTCCTGATTGAACATTTGGCTTGGGAAAGGGCCAACGCGTCTTTGGAGTGAGTCGGGTCGTTGCGTTGGAATTCCACAATCTACGTTAGGCTGCGGGTTGATGTCAAAACACATTCTCCAGTCAACCAATTCTTCCCCTACCTGCCTGGCTTTCACGTGGGTACGTTCGATACAGAAGACATCCCTACAACTCGATTTTCGACGGGACTTGGGTAATTGATTTGGCGGCCATCAACAGTCAACAAGAGGGTCCTCGTTGTCAACACCACCAGTCATAAAACACAGACCACCACCAGCGCCGATATTACCTACACGGACGAAGCAGCAGCTGGATTCCAGTCCGACACGCCAAACGTAGAGGCAGAGCAAGTGGCTAAAGAAGCAGCCAGAGAGGAGGTGGAGCTTCGACAATGACGGATACGCTGCACAACGCCCCTATCGTGCTCGACAATGGGTCGGGCACCATCAGAGCTGGCTTCGCCGGCGATGACTTACCAAAGTGCTACTTCCCATCCTTTGTCGGCCGACCGAAACATTTGAGGGTGCTGGCTGGCGCTCTAGAGGGCGAGGTATTTATTGGACAAAAGGCGGCCTCGGAGCTGAGGGGCTTGCTAAAGATCAGATACCCGTTGGAGCACGGCATTGTCACGGATTGGGATGACATGGAGAAGATATGGGAATACGTCTACAGTGAGGGCCTCAAGACCATGAGTGAAGAGGTAAGGAGTCCATTCGCCAATTGTGCTCTCTTGTCAAAGTGGCGCTCTTTTTCTGACTGTCAATCGCTAGCACCCGGTCCTCCTCACCGAACCACCGCTCAATCCTCGCGTCAACCGAGACACGGCCGCCCAGATCCTCTTTGAGACGTTCAATGTGCCTGCCCTCTATACCTCTATACAAGCCGTGCTTTCGTTATATGCCTCGGGTCGGACGACGGGTTGCGTGCTGGACTCTGGCGATGGTGTCTCTCACGCCGTACCAGTATACGAGGGTTTCGCAATCCCCTCTGCCATGCGACGTATCGATGTCGCCGGTCGGGATATCACCGAGTATATGCAGACACTGTTGCGGAAAAGTGGCTATGTCTTCCACACTTCAGCCGAGAAGGAAGTCGTGCGCAACATCAAGGAGACGCTGTCATATGTTGCTCTCAACCCAAAGCAGGAAGAAAAAGACTGGGCCTCTACAAAACTCGATCAAGGAAAATCGGCCGACTACACCTTACCTGACGGGCAGAAGCTGAGAATTGGCCAGGAGCGCTTCCGTGCGCCTGAGATCCTGTTTGACCCTGAGATTATTGGACTGGAATACCCAGGTGTACAACAGATCGTAACAGACTCGATTGCCCGGACAGATTTGGACTTGCGCAAGGCTCTCTACAGCAATATTGTACTCAGCGGAGGAAGCACACTCACAAAAGGATTCGGTGACCGCTTGATCAGCGAGGTGAGGAAGCTGGCAGTGAAGGACATGAAGATCAAGATCTTTGCACCACCAGAGAGAAAATACTCCACTTGGATAGGTGGCAGTATTCTGGCTGGTCTCAGCACGTTCAGAAAGGTTTGTTACTTCCCTCCGTCAAGTTTATTTGCTGCATTCCGTTTCCTGTTACCAATTGCTAATTATGACAATGACAGATGTGGGTCAGTATCGATGACTGGCATGAGAACCCCGATATCATTCACACCAAATTGACATAATTGACGGATCGTGTTTGTTACAGGCTGCGTGGATGGGAGCCACTAATTATGAACCTAGAAAGACTCTACCATGTAATATCCCCGTGGAGCACGTATCACAAAAGATGCAAACCCAACCCACGCCAATGCGTAATGTAGCATTGGTGGCGGGACGTCCCGAGATGTGGGAGGCACTGTTTCTTAAAGGTGGTTCAGCTCGTGTGGTTGAGGCCGTGCTGGGCGTTTTGCAGCATAGTCATATATGTAGAGGAAATGATACCCAGGAGTTGTTGTTCATGTTGAAGTGTTGTACCTTGAAATCGAATCAATTCGTGACTGGGCTGAAATCTATATTCAAGCCCCTGACGTGTCGATTACGTACTTTTCATCAAGTGGATTGTAATATGCACGACAGGAGTATTTTTGTCTCTTTGATGATTTTTAGTTGTAGATATTTCATGGTCTAGATGAAAATTGGCGTTTCTTGGCATTGCTTCGTTCGGCTGCGAGATGTCAAGATCGTATCGCCGAGCTCATCCGAATAGAAACGACATGGATCTCGAATAACCTTACGACAACTTTCCCCACACAGCCACTCGCATCTGCCGAATCTACCTCGTTCTTGCATGGGATTTCCGGGGTACTGACAGAAGACTGCGTAAGCTCAAGTCCTTACTTTAATTGCGTTGGTTCGAGCTAGCTGACGGTTTGTTTCCGTCACGGCATGTGGGAGAGAAGATGTTTCTGTTTCCGGTACCGGAAAACACAGCCAGCCTCATTCTGGGCCTGAAATAGGGATATCAGGTCCAAGATGGACATGCCAAGACCAAGCATTGCGTTGTCAACCCCCTTGGCATTATATCTTTTCAATCTCTTGGAGGCTGAGTGTGTAAAAGCCCACAGGGGCTTACGTTGTAGGTGCTCCATAGGCAGTAGATGTGTCGCCGAGATCTAATCTGATCTCTCCTGATGTAATGGCAAACGTGCCGAGTTGCGATCGAGCTGTTTGCAGTTATATATGAGCCCATATTCTCATCAGCTTACTCATTATGCTGCCTCTTGACATTCGTTTCTGTGTGGAAACTAATCTCAAAGGATCTTCTTCATTCTGTCGTTACCTTTAACTAACTGTGCTTTTCTCTGTCCTTCCTTTTTTTGCAGCCATGAACACACTCTTGTCGTTGTCGCTTTTGGCGACAGCAGCACTTGGCTCGTGCCAAGCTGCGAATGCTTCAGCTACCGCTGCTGCCACTACTACGACTGGCGATCTTCCCACCGTCACTCTCGACTACAGCACCATCCAGGCCGTAGCTGGAAACACGACTGTGGGCTACTACAAGTATCAAAACATTCGCTTCGCCGCTGTGCCCACTGGCGACCTCCGCTGGGCCGCTCCCCAGTGGCCACCCCAGGAGACCGAGGTCAACACGGGTAGTCTCGCGGATGCTGATGTGGCCTGCTCCTCCGAGGAGGACTGTCTGTACATGGATGTTTGGGCTCCGGCGGACGCTGTCGGTCGGGATCTGCCCGTAGTGGTCTGGACGTACGGCGGAGGTTTCACTGGAGGATCCAAGGCCGAGAACACACCAGAAGGACTATTCGATCTCAGCACCGATTTCATCTTTGTTTCGTACAACTACCGTCTGGGACTGACGGGTCTCGCCAACGGCCCTACTTACAACCACCAGGGAGGTATCGCCAACACGGCCATCTGGGACGTGAGCCACGCCTTTGAGTGGGTGCAGAAGTACATCAACAACTTTGGTGGAAACCCTGACGATGTGACTGCTATTGGCTTCTCGGCCGGCGCCTCGCAGGTGCTGTTCCAAATGACACGATTTGCGGGCCGCGCTGAGCAGCTCTTCCACAAGGCCTACGTCATGTCGCCCGGTTTCGTCCCGGGCGCCGGTCACCACCAGGCCGAGATGTTCTGGCAGAACGTGTCCACCGCCGTCGGCTGCACGGGCGGTGACATTGCCTGCATGCGCGCCGTGGACTTTGACACCCTGACCGACGCCGCCAGCACGGTCCAGTCCAACTACTCGTACCAGTTCCAGCCGCGCGTGGACGGCCTCATCATTGCCGACACATACGAGGCGCAGTTCTACCAGGGCCGCTTCAACTTCACGGGCCCCCTCGTGGCGACGCACGAGCAGCACGAGGCCAACGGCCAGGCCTACTCGGGCGTCGACGAGGACGACGACGTGGCCGCCGAGCTGCGCCTCTTCTTCCCGGCCATCGAGGACGACGTCATCGACCAGCTCCTGGCCTACTACCCCGCCGACGACTACGAGAGCCCCGGCCTGCGCTTCTCGGACATGAAGCAGCACTTTGACCTGACGGCCCACAACCTGGCCGTCACCAACGCCATGAAGAACCAGACCTGGAACGCCATGGTTGCCCTGGACAGCGCTACTCACGGTGTAAGTTGATATACTATTCCTACGTGTTCTTGAAAAGAGAACCGCCTTCTTCAGTCGGATCTGAAAGAAAAGCTCTCGGCCGCTGACTTATACCTCTTACAGACCGATCAATCCTACTACTGGTACAGCACCTACACTCTCGACACCTCGTCGTCGGACGACAGCACCACAACCAGCAGCGCCGTCGTCAGCGACGTCGCCACCGCCACCTCGGCCGCACCATCGGCGACGGGCACGTCGTCGGGCAACTCGACCTCGTCCGGCCCCGGCGGAGACAGCGCGGGCGGCGGCGGTATGGGCGGCAGCTCGTCCGTCAACAGCACCGTGGCCGTCACCATGCAAAAGTACCTCCTCTCCTTCATCCTGACGGGCGACCCCAACGCGCAGTGGGCCGACGACAAGCTCTACTGGCCGCGCTACAACGAGTCCGAGACGGGCAACGGAATCGAGCTCGTCTTCAACACCACCATGTACACCCAGGACGACGACCTGGCCATTGAAAAGGTCGTCTACTGGAACAAGGCGCTCTGGTACTAAACAGAGAGACTAGAGTGCTCCAGCATGAAGTTTTCTTTAACACATATCTCGGAAAGAGAGAGTTTTAAAAGTCAGGAAAGGATTAGAAAGAAACGTTGTTGCGCACTGTCTAGTGGTTTCGTTGGTTAAAAACCACAAGAGCACGGTTGCGCGAACGCCGGGAAATACGGAAAGGACAGTCCGCAATCCCAAAATTACTGTATATATGTATATATTTCAACGCACCATGGATATAAATAAATGACCTCTGACATGAATCATTTTATGAATGTCGCTGCAAGAATAGTCCGTTTCGTGCACAGTCTTATACGAGGACTCGTTCTCAGCAGAGGGAGGGATGACAGGTGGAAGCCCAGGAATATTTGATCTTCGATTCTAGAAGCAAACGAGGGCCCAAATGTAATTTCATAACTGGGTACGTATCGTTAACCGGATGCACCGCGTAAATGCGTGCAATAAAAACAATGACCCCTCCTGATTTGTTTATTTTTCCAGTGATCCGTGCGATGCTCTCTTGCTATTTACCCCATACTTTGAGGCTCAGTGGGACAATTTGGTATGGAAATCACTCAAAATGGGGTAAAAAGAAAGGGGGAAGAGCCGCTCCGCCCACAGAGAGGTGGGAACTGGCGGGGAAGGAGATCAAATAGATGGAGGGAGAAAGCCACAATTGAAAGTCATATGAGTTTTTTCCTGATTGCAATGGTGTATTAGGTACCCAGGTACTTGGACGACGAAAGTACGTTACTGTGTAATAACGAAAGAGTCATTTTCTGGCAGCAATTAATCGTTATAGTGGGTGTTGTTCTTCGGCTTGACGCAATCACGCAGAGGTAGATGCATGGTATGGGGAAAAGCGGAGAAGTCGGGCCAGGTACAACTGTCATCTAATTATGGAACGATGATACGATCGGCCGTATGATCGTGAAAGTTGGCATTAAATCTGATCATGTTGCAGAAGAACTAGAGCTCAAAGAAGCATTGAGTTGAGGCGTCGTGGGCTGAACATACAAGATTTGGTCATCCGCCATATGCTGTTATGATTGATGGTTTCGGGGTTGATAGATATCACGATGGTCACCACTTGTACACATGAGACAGACGATAGATTTTGGTTGAGTTTCATTCAATTCGAGCTCTGAATATACCGAGTGAAATCCACCTCGAGTGATACAGTCCAATACAACAGGGACTCGTACAAAGTAGTTCATATATGAGAAAAAAATCAATCGCTTGCTATGTGTGGGGGTATATCCGCATTCGATCCTCGCCAGATCGAAAAATTCACCAGAAACAAACGCCCGCTTGTCAAATGCCTCTTCTTTGGTTGTGCTTTCCCATTTCAATATATCCCCTGGAATCTGCCAGCCAGGGGCGACACGTTTGTTTGTAACCATAAAATAAAATTCACCGCTCGCTGTTGAAAACCGAGAATAATCGATGAAATGTCGCTTTGGTTTGAAAAATTGTGTCGTGGGTTCGTGATACCATGCAGTTCACTTGACTCCGTTTGCTCTGAGGCCCCGTAGGTCACCTTTCGCTCCTTTTTTTTGGGTTGTGCTTTTTGAAATCCAATACGCCTTGCTGATGAGAGAAGATTGTGTAATAAAGTCGATGAAGTTGATGTGGAAAAAGAAAATTGTGCAGTTGTTCTCAGCGCTTGCCTGCTCTCTATGGGTTGGGTCCCTTGGAGCTGATGCTAGTGAGGCGCTTCAGGAATCCTGATCGCACGCTGCTGGTGCTACCAGAGCTGCTGCCGCTGTGTGCACTGCTGGCATCGCTGGACTTGCGCTGGCTCGAAGAAGTCTTGCTGTCCTTGGCAATGTTTCCCCAGCCGCCTCGGGCACCCATGATCTTGGTGGAGCTGTCCTCAATGTGGCTCTGCAGCTTGTACTGCTCATCAAACGACATGGGAGGGATGTCCGAAGCAGAGTGAAGGTTGGCGAAGCCGCCTCTGCCGGTGCGGACCTTTCTGTCGGTGCTTGGGGGCATCGGCTTGCTGACCGAGGGAACACCAGTTGCCGGTGTGGTCAAGGGAGCGCGGACGTGGTTGGCATATCCTCCTCTGCCCACCCGCACAAGAGATCCTTGGGCCACGGTTGGGTGGGGCTCAGTCACAGTGAATGATGACATGACTGGTATTGTTGTTTTTTGTCGATGTGGTGATTATTGGTGGTGTTGTAGTAGTAGTTGATTGGGTCGATGGTATATATCTTGTACAAGACAGTAACACAGGACTGGACTTGGAAGAAGTTCGCTAAAGTTTTCTATTATGAAACGTGGGAATTATGAGGTTCACGAGAATTGTGTGGCCTGGAAACGAGGGGAGGGCTTAATATAAGCATCGTGACATGGACGGACATTGCTTTGTTACGATGTGTCATGGTAATACATGGACCTGGGATTCATTTGCTAGAAGCTCCAAGCTGACCTGATCCAACCGCCCGGGCACAAGTCCGATAGAAGAAATTAGTGAGAGACTCGTGCCAGTACGTAGCTACGTACCTCTGTCTGAATAGGAACATATGACGCGAGTAGGAAGCAAAATTTGTTACCATGGTCACGAAACAGAAAAGAAAAATAGGGGGGCCCCTGTCATGGACTGTGTAGCGTACGGTCTAGGTGAGTTCCGACGACCAAAAAATCTGGGGAAGGCTTGCAAGCTTTGCAGCGGCCGGCTATGAGTAGGCCGGCATGGAAGTGCCTATTTTGGTCAACTGGAAGGGGCTCGAAGACTGAGTGACTGGCCTCTGTCTGCTGAGTGAATGGTCGGCTCAGGGCGTGTTTGGTGCCGCGGATGGGAAAATTTGCAGGCCAGGATTGCTCATCCTTGGCAGATCCGATCCTCGTAAGGCGCTTTGCAGTTAACGGCATCGTAGCGAAATCTGGGGTAGCCGCGTGATGGGTCGGGTGGCTACTATTAGGTAACAAAACCATGCCGAACCAAATTGCGTTTGAAGCACCCGTCATGAGGCCATGGCCATATCCAATAGACGATATTTTCAGTACCTAAGAGTTACCCCATCGTTCGGTCCTCCGTTGCGCCATGTGCTGGCTTTGGCTGGCTTTTGTTGGCTTTTGGCTGGGCTTGCTGGGCTGGCTGAGCGGATGAAGCTCCTCAGTGCCCAGGAACAAGGCCGGCTGTGATCCAATAGCTGAAGCGGCCAGGGCGGGTGATTGGCTCGGAATCCATGTCAGTCAAGGAGATTTTGTCGCAATGGAAGCTTTTTGTGTGCGTAGAAGGAAAAGCGGTAGAGACTGTGCAGTAAGTCAATGCCATGCCTTGCTTTGACTCCTGAAAGTCTCCAAGGTCTCCAAAGTCTCGACCAACACGCGGCCAACAACATGATGCCAAATCAAATGCTTGCTCAGTGCACATGTGGTCTGGTGACACAACAGGTAGGCACGGTATGCACGGTAAACGTCTCCGCGGAATTGGAGCTCTGCGGTGTTTCAGGCTTGGCTTTGCGCATCAAGCCATCATAGTAAGCCGAGAGTTGTGACCTACACACATCAATTGTGACTGAGACCTTGATGGTCGTTGTTACGAGTCGTGCCCAGCTTGCCAGTACGTGTACAATTCTTCATGGCTCCAGTCACACAGCAAAAAACCAGCGCAAGGATAACTGAAGAACTTTTTTTTTCTGGCCCCTCCACTGTTTGTCGCGAAGGTCTCTGTAGCTCGTCTGGCCTTGCCCCTTGGAGTAAGGTCTCACCCTGAGTTGATCTCCCGCCCATGGACAAGGGCCCGAAAACTTGGGTGTCTCGGCTTCTAGTTCAGCTTCGCGAGCAGCTTCAAAGGGCCGAAGCCAGCCGCGATCCACTGGAAGACTCATCAATAGAGAGCAAAAAAAGTTTTCTCCTGCAAAACAGAACGTCCAGAGTTGCAGTAATCCATGCAGCCGGTTGTTGAAGTTGCAGAGAAATTTTTAGGGTTCCGCACATTCGCCGGATGCCGAGACAAAAATTGCCAATGGCTGTGCATGTGCAGTAAACAGTAATTAATGTAGGGAGGTATGCACTGTTTTAGAGCTTGATGGACCGTGCTGGGTGCAATTGAGTACTGCAAGTTCTTTGTGCCTTGCCGGTCCGTCGCAGCCAGCATCTAGCAGTCAGAATGCTTCTCTGCCAGCCGGTCCGCTTCCGTGCGCGGATACGTGCCAACTGCCGAGGCGACAGGAGGCCCAACGCGTATGGTATCATGATCATGAGGTCCTGCTTTTCCTCTTTTCCTCAACCGCAGGGCATTGGCTCTGATCGCGTCAATTGGGCATTTCACCCTTTGCATCACTTCGGTCTTGGCTTGTTTTACTTGATGAGTCGATGCCGCACTGCTTAACCATGATCAATTCCTATGGTGGAACCATTTTTCACTAGCCGTTGATTCCGATTCCATTTTTCTTTTTTTCTGTCCCGGGATCAAGCAACGAGGATATAGTTGATTATGAAATCATCATTGAGGGTGGAGACACGTAAACTGGCATGAAGCGGCAGTTACCAATATACGTACCATGTGCTCAGAATTGTTCGTCGCGGTTCAATGGGAACCACAGTATGATCTCCGTAGCAACATGTCGCAATAGTACTTGGCAGCTAAAAGTGAAGATCTGCCTGCTGACACATCATGTGGAATCAGCCAGCCATTGACATGCAAAGGCGGTATGGGCTGAGCAGAACCTCATCAGCTTGTATGAATCCCAGCATGCTCCAACATGTGACCTGAATTCCCATGGTCGGGCATTTCCACTAGCCAAGGTGCCAAACAGACACGTCTACTGTACGAAGTATACCATTCCCAAAGCGAATACATTGCCAAACGGCATACTAGCCTGTTTCAGCTATATGTCAGGAACCATTTGTTATAGTCGGTCACTTGACTTCTGTTCATTTCTAGACTTTCAATTTCGACTAAACGTTCGTGACCAGTACTGGCGCTTCGCCTTTCATTTTCAGCCAACTCGAGCTCTTCTTGTATACACTAGACATGCCACCGCTAGTTCACCAGCTGACGTGAATGAAGCAAGAAATCATCTCGCATAGTGTTTCCATCATCAAAATAACAATCTAATGCCATTTGCAGCTGATGTCTGCCGCAAGACGGCGTTTGTCCACGCCAGTATTGCCCAGACTACAGGTGGCCCATCTAGCACCATGGTCCAGCCTTTCTTGGGTCTACTTGGAATGTTGGACGACGACCTTGCCGACGGTACGACCCGACTTGATTCTTTCCACGGCCTTGGGCGCGTTTTGGTAGTCAAATGTCTCCTCGATCACGGCCTTGACCTTGCCCTCTTGCATCAGCTTGCCAATGTGGACAAAGTCATCATGGTTGACCTTCACGGCCAGCATCTGCCAACTGCGGCTGCCTCCACCCAAGAACGAGGGCAACAATGCTCGTGAGGTCATGGACTTCATTGTCCCGAGGGACATTTCCGCACCGACCTGTACAAACTTTCCATTGGGCACGAGAAAGTGGTCTGCCGCCTTGAAGAGATCATTCGGTGATCCCACATTGTCGACCACGTGGGCGAAAATTTGACCCCTCGACTTCAAGGCTTCACTCACGTTCTCCTTTGTGTAGTCGATCACCTCGTCGGCGCCGAGGCTCTTGACCAGCTCGACGTTCTTGCCGGAGCAGCTCGTGGTGACATGGCAGCCGACAGCCTTGGCGATCTGGATACCGAAAGTGCCGGTGCCGCCGGATCCGCCGTTGATGAATATCTTGTCGCCAGACTCGACGTGCGGGACGATGCTCTGGTAGGCCGTCAGGCCCGCCGTGCCAATACAGCTGGCATCTGCCTCGCTGATGCCCTCGGGCACCTTGGCAATTTGGTCCGGCGTGGCAACAACGTACTCTGCAAAAGTGCCATACTGCGTAAACAGAATCTTACCAAAGACCTTCTCGCCGACGCGGAACACGTCGGCAGCTTTGACGTCTTCGCCCACCTCGGCGATTGTGCCGGCAAAGTCCCCACCTGGTGCGGCCGGCAATGCGATCACGGCTCGGGCCAGCATGCCCAATTCAGGTACCTTTTAATTCAAAGGTGAGTGCCTGGTACTAGAACTTTGTGTCTTTTGGAGCAGACCGGAAATGCTTGGCTTGGAATGAGAGCTCCCTGGACCTACCTTGTAGTCAACCGGGTTTAACGAGGTGCTGTGGACCTTGACCAGTACCTGGCCTTTGGTGAGAGGCTTGACTGTAGCCTCGGAGAGCTTCAAGTTCTTCTCGAGTCCGCCTGCTACAGAACTGTAGAGCCATGCTCGCATGGTCTTTGGCTCGTTGTTGCTGGCCATGATATCGATGAGCTGTTGCCCCACTATAGAAGCTTGCGCGGGGGTTTGGCAAGGCGGATCCGTCGGTAGACTGTTCCAATAAAAGTAGATGTGATCGTCTGATGCCTAGCTGACAGATGTTGTACTATGTGCTCAAGATTCCACAGTCAAAGATGTTGCATATGTATATATGCGTGATTCTCCAAGAGTGTTAAAAGACAGAGTGCCCATGCATCGCATGTGGATGCTGCGGACCATGAAGCTCGGTCGCGACATGCATTGGATGACGTCACGAGATGCCAGTGTGCAACTCAATCGAGAACAAACATTTCGTGTTGCATTTCTCAATGCATTTCAAAAATTGCTAGTCTACCATGATTGTTGTACAGATTCATTGAAATACACAATGCGAACAGACTATACAGCACCCTTTCTTCGAAATCACTGTCAGCAGCTAGGTATGTAGGTAATAATACTCGTAATTGGTCAGAATCAGATACATCTTGGCCACAGGGACATTGAATGTGGAGACGATGGGTTTCCGTGGGTTTCCTGAGCGAGCCTCCAGGTCGCTACTATCTTGATAATCTCTACTAATACAACCAGCTCCATTATAAAGCGGCAATTCAAAGCTTGCGTTCATGAATATGATCGAGCGAATATGATCAAGCGAATGTACAAAGAAGCTATTGATGCCCCGTTTCGTGTGTTACCCCATGCCATTACCCGTGTCCGCCTTTATCTGGCGGCAAACAGTCCGGAGTGGCTCGTGATCTGGTGTCACTGCCTGTTTTCTTCCAATTGATACATCAAGGCTCCCAATTTGGTAGCGGAAGAGCAGATATGGACCATACCTAGCACTCCCATCCGATCGGGTCGACCACGTTGCTGCATTTGTAGTCGCTCACCGCTGCGTCGTCCTTGGTCAAGTCGATATCGCTAAACTCAATTGCATCACATCCGCCAGCATCCTTGCTACACTGGAAAACGCCCACATACTTGCCGGCGATATCTCCGGTAAAGTCGGAGAAGGTCAGGTCGCCAATGTGGAAAAGCGAGCTGTTGCAGTCGGGGTCGCCGCCACTGAACGACGTGCATTGCCCTACGTTGACAGCGTAGCTTCGCACTCCATCTAAAGTGATATCTTCGACCGTGACATTTTTGATGTCTTTCGGGAAAATGATTGTTAGTCTGAGCACGGTTTGTTCGCTTAGTCACAATAAAACATCACAACTACTTACATCCGAGGCCACCACCACCACCGTTGGGAGGATAGTTGACTTGGTCGCCAGTCCACGTCTTGACATTGACGGCAAACTTGGTGTTGATCATGCTGATATTTCGCACCACGACGTTCTCAATCGTCTCGAACGCTCCTTTATACTGGCCAATGCTGCCCAGAGCGAAGCCGTTGCCTCTGCGAAAGACGCTGTCCTCGAGCACGAAATTGGTCGAGTTGGCCTTGAAACTCACGGCATCGTCGCCGTTGTCGACGAGCCATCGCCGCAGCGTGACGTGGTCGGAGAATAACGTGTCGAGGCCATCCGTGTTGCGTGCCGGGTTTCCGCTGTGGCTTGTCGAGTTGACGTAAATGTCTTCCATCAAGAGATTGCTCGAGTGCATGATGGCCATTGTCCTACCATTTATTCACCTCAATATCGTGGAAGAGATACTGTTTACTGAGGGTATTGTAGTCTTACCACATTTGGCTCTGAACAAAATTCAACCCTTTGAAGGATGAGTCAGAAGCACCCCAAATGGTCAATCCCATTGGTCTGTCTGATGTACAATATGAGACGAAATGAACAAACACAAGGTGGACTCGAAGCCTTACCTGGGTAGTTGGATTCGCCCTTGACAAGGTCATACCACTGCAGAGTAGAGTTGAGCACCAAGATAATCATTCACGTTGGTGTGAGCGAACTTACAACCTGTCCGTTCCCGTCAAATGTCCCCGAACCATATCCATTAACGTTGATATTTTTACCACCCAAGAACCACACGGTGGACTGATTCTGATACCCGACGGGCATAGAATGATCGAGCCAGTAGCTGGTATCATTGCTCCACTAGACGAAGCATTATTAGTCGTCGATGTTGGCTGCGGAATAAAGTCTCGTAGCGAGACTCGGCCGAAGAAGACTCGGCCGAACCGAAGACATACAAGTAGGTAGCCATAGATGTCAATATCAACATTTGACAATGTAGTCGTGTTGAGCGGACTGTTGATGTAGTAAGTCGTATCCTGAAAGACTATACGAGCATTATCTTGACACTCGGCAAAGGCGTCGCGAATGGCGGGCGCATCGTCTGACCCATCGCCGTTGGCCTCAATGGTGCACGTGTAAACCCGTTTATCGGCGGTGATCGAAGGTGTTGCACTGGCGATGGATGCGAGACACGCGTATCCTGCTACGTAAGCTACCAAGCTGAGATTTGGCAACACCATGATGATTGAGCGATTTTGCTAGCTGGCACTTGCAACGCAATTGAGAAGACACACGGCATTTCACGAACATCATTGTCACAAATGCACTGACACACTCACAAATATATATCCATCTTGATGACTTCTTCAAGTGTCAATTGAGGACGAGATCTCCAACTTTGACAATATATTTTCTTCTCATCCGTTGAAAAGAATCAATCATCAAGTTCCGGTACCCCGGATCAATGCCAAAACATGCGTAAGCAATGCAGGTACCCTACAGTATAGAGTGCGGCTACACTGCATTTGTGCCCCCTCAGCCCCCACCTGCAGGCGATAAAGGGGCGCGAAGATCGCCGATCAGGGCAGGTATAGGATTCCACCAATGGAATGAAACTTGAGCTTAAATCGTATACGCTTTTAGCGCTTAGAATATGCTATATTCTTGTCCATCAGCTGTGTCACCACCCTAGAAAAATGTTTTGCATGTGGCGCAACCGAGGGCATATTCTAGAAGGAAAATAAATGAATTGATCAAATCATGTCAGCGTTGAGTAGGAATGGTGGCGCAATGGGTTCTTGGAGATTGTCATCAATTGCTAGGGCCAGGCTGACAGGTACATCTGAGAAATTTCATACAGGGGTTTGATCACCAAATCTTAGCCACAGCAGTGCAACGGGTATTCATGCAGGTATTGGACAAGAGGAGGTTCTCAAGCAAACAAAAATGCAATTATGACTAGACACTTATGTACGGGGAGCAAACTATATACAGTCGGAGTAGGAGATGTAAATCAAAGAACAGGCGTCAAAAACAAACATGCAGCCTCCTCAACAACAGCCCTTGTCAAGTTTCTTCTGGCAAAAAAGCTGTACCAGAATCGACCAGGGATAATCGAACCAAATCGAACCAAATAGGGACCCAGTATCCAAGGATAACCCGGCCAAGAATAATGTTAAGCAATATATACTTGTAAAGAATTGTAGAAGTCAAAAAAAGACATCATGTTCGAGGTCGAAAGGAATGACTTAGATACCCGAGTCATCCTGCTCCCAGACCTGGCGAGGGATGTAGCTGTTCCAGTTGGTGCAGGTGTCGGCGCCATTGTCCTGGATGGTGTCCCAGCCGCCAATGGCGCCGCTGGTCAGGATGGCCCCGGGGGACTCGACAAACTGCATGGCGAGCCCCTCGCTGGCGTGCCAGGCAATGTGGCAGTGCACGATCCAGGCGCCCGGGTTGTCGAGCTGGAAGGCGATGGCGAGGTAGCCCTTGGCGGGGAGCACGGCCACGTCGCGGCGCGGGGGGTTGACCGTGTTGAAGGTCGAGGCGGTGCCGTCGAACTGCAGGTTGGGCTCCTGTGCCAGAATGAAGAAGTCGTCTGCGGGACAAAACATGTTAGTCTTCTGCGGTTCACTTCCTCGTATGTACCTGGTTGTACTATCATCACAAGCAAAGAATAAGGGTTTTACTTACGACCGTGAAGGTGGATAGGGTGGTTGATTCCAATAATGGTCTGCGAGGAATCGATGACAAGGACGACCCACTGGTCAGCCTCGAAACCTTGACCAACCTGGACGACGTTCTCCTCGGCGGCGTAGGTGGAGTTGCCGTCGTGGACCTGCTTGAGGGTGGGGTTGTTCCAGTCGAGGTACAGAGTGCTGTCGTTGAGGGTCCAGGTGAGGTAGCCCTTGATGCTGGTGCTGAAGCCGAGATCCTCGGTGACGATCTGCAGGTCTGCGTCGGAAACGTCGACACTCACGACAGGGACCAGAGTCGTCGCGTTCTGGTCGTAGCAGGTGTCTTGGACTCCGATGGTGTCGGAAGTCGTGGGATCCGCAGTGCTGGTCGAGTCGTATCGAAGAATACCGGTGGAGTCGCCGGAAGCGTCGCCGTTGTTGCCAATGTTGGCGCACTGCACATTCCAACCGCCGCGAATCCAGTAGTCGCCGGGCGTAGCGTTGGCCTCAACGATGATATCGTAGCGCTGGCCAATGTGGATCTGAATGTGGTCTGTCTCGAAAGGCACAATGGGGACCAGATCGGTAGAGATGACGGTGAAAGTGTGGCCATCAATGTGGAAGTCAAAGACACCGTCAATGGCGTTGTTCAGAAGACGAACACGGTACTTCTTGCCGGCTTCGACAACCATCTCATACTTGGAGCCGCTGACAACGCCTTCGGAGGAGTTGTATGTGTTGGTGCCGTTGAGAAGAGTATTGTCGAGAGTGAACGGGGTGCCGGGAGATCGTCCCCACAAGGTGAAGGCATTGGTGTGCGACCAATCCGACAGGAACAAGACACCAAGATCCTCATCGTAGTCAGATGAAGCAGGGCCGTTGATGATCATGGGTCCGAAGAGACCCTCGGCGTATTGAAGAGTAAAGTGACTGTGGTACCAGGTGCTGCCATACTGGGTCAACTGGAACTCATAGGTCATGCTGTCACCAGGGGCAATGGGACACTGAGTGACACCAGGAACACCGTCCATCCAGGAAGAGTTGAGTTGGCGAATACCATGCCAGTGAATGGTTGTACCATTGTCGGGGAGGTTGTTCGTGACGTGAACAATCATGTTGTCACCCCAATCACCAGTGATGAGGGGGCCAGGAACCGTGCCGTTGAATGTCATGCAGGTACGGTCTACGCCATCTGGAGCACAGTTGGCTGACTCAATGGAGAGCCAATACTCGCGAGTCACACCAGTCTCGGGTGTCTCGAGGTAAAAGTCCGTGTTGATGTCGAAGCCATCGCTCCAGCAGCTCCGTGCCGTAGCAGAGTTCTCGCACACAGTCTGGCGAGGCTCAAGACTGAGACCAAGGTCTTCAGGAGTTGGGAAGGCAAGGCCAAAGGCTGTTGCCGGGAGCAGTAAGGCAGTGATGCCTGAGAGAAATCCGACCATTTCGAACAAGAAGATCAGGAATCAATGAATGATTTGAAGCTCAAGTAAAGAGTGTATCGGCTGGAAGCCAAGTAGAAAGAATGTGAAAAGAGAATAAGAGAGAGAGAATGACGAGGAAGCCAGTTGAAGAGATGAGGCTGCTGTTGTTGTCTGAGATGCAGATAGAGGATTCCCCAAACTGTTGGCGATACCTTCGATCTTTATACTTCTCAAAGGCCATGAAGTCCATACCTGATGAGGATGAACCTGCCTGGGCTCATCGGCAAGCGGACCGACTTCTCCATCGTAAGACTTCGCGATGTTGGTGTAAGAGCAAGGAGAAGGAAGCATCGTGGTGGTCATCAAAGTCCCTGTCCATGGAGTCGACCTGCCCCTTGACCGGGGACGCGTACGTTATGCCAATTATTGGCTCTTCTCCCTGCTCGGAGATAGAGTCATCATGACAAACCTTTAACTCTCAAGTCCAGATCAGGCATATCAGGCGATGGGTATACTGCTTGGTCAGATGTGGCGTTCGTGTCACTAGGCGATAATGTGTCCGTCCCCTACCTATGCAAGGACGTTGGGCGCAACAGCTTGTCGGTCAGCCTCGGAATGCATCCCTGAAAGCAAAAGTGAAAGCAAATCAAATGTTGATGTTGCCTAATAGTCGAGCTTGTGTCTTGGCCTTTTGGATATTGAGGGAACCGTGCAGTCTGACAAAGTCTGACCAAGGAGCATGTCGTGCATTAGTTTTCTTCTTTTTTGCTGTCTCTGTCAACGCTAATTTCCATGCTGCTGCAATGTATTGGCTTTGCCTCAATGACAGCAGCACATAATAGGAGGATTGAAATCTAGAAAGGATGGCATAAGGCATAATACGAGCTGAACATGGAGAGTCTTTGAGCCGCCAATCCTTTGGGCGATCGCGCCTAGGCTGTGAGAAATGCACCTGACTGGAAGAATTTACATCCTCCTAACTACATAATTATCAGCTTTCTCTTTCTAACCTGCGACAAGTGCAGCACCTCGGAATTTCTTCCGAGCCCTATTGTCTACACATCGGATTTAATTGGCAATCGTGATCTTGTGGCTTCGGCTCCGACAAAAGTCTGCGCTCGCTTATGATATGCACTGCGACCATCTCATGTCATTGTATAAAAAACAGGTTGGGAAGTAATAGGCGACTGGGCGATGCAGGTACCGTTAAAATGACCATATGATAAAGCATACGGCTCAGGCCGAAGTTGCATTAAGCTCAGCCAATAGTTGTTCCTTGATGTTTCGTGTCTCGCCTTGGCAAGAAAAGCGCTTCTGCATCAATATCTGCGGGAACCCCTGAGCATTTGGTAATCACGTTCCGCGCGGCAGTGTGCTTACGAAGAAGAACTTCTGGAATCCTTGATCAGTCTGGTCGAGCGTTAATGTTGTTCGGTTCAGAGCACCCGAGAATTTTCGCAGGGGATGCATCACTCTGCGTAACGAGAATAACTTTTCATCTTACCTATAATCTGGAATTCGCCAAGGCTTACGCGGGCGGTGGGCTCGGATCGCGCGCCAATCACCAGACAATTTGCACGGATCGTTGACAACGGTTTTCCATTATCCCAGGAGCCTCAGGTAAGACAGACTATTGCACTACTCGTCAAGATAGGCCGCCGGCCAATCCGCGCTGCAGACCCAGTCATCTTTATTGGTTGCTTACCACCCTTCCAGACTTCCTCCAAGGAGTGCATCAATATTGACCGAGCCGTGAACCGTCCTTGGCAAAATAAAGCTTGATCAGGAATTAGTTGGAGTATAACCCCAGATTCAGCCCTGGGCCAATGTTTTCCAATTTTCTTGGCAGCCAGAAACTCTATGTCAGCGGGCAGTGGAAGGAAGTCAGGAACCAGGAACGAGGGGGGCCAAGGCGGCAGCGCAGCGCATCGCATCCTCGAGAAACCTCGGCGGCGGCGGCGGCGGCTGCTGCTGCTGCTTTCATCTTTCATCTGATTATCTGGCAGTCGCGATAAGATCAAGCTACGGCGTTAACCTTAAAAATATAGTGTTTTCGGCATCAAGGCGTAGGGATGTATATTAAGTGTATATTAGACAGCGCAGAGCCGCCCGAGATAACGGAGAACATTGCGACGTTGGGTAGTGTTTCGTTTCGGTTTCCCGGGAAAACCAACCACCACGTGAGTAGTCATGGGCAAGGTATGGTGGTTATTGCTGGCTATGAAGGGTGCCTGTCTGTTATAGGGGCGGTGTTCAGAAGCGAGAACGCGTAAGCAAACAAACTATATGGGTTCCATCGCTTGGAGGGCAAGTCTCCGGTTGGCTGGAGATGAGGTTGCATCGCTGAATGGTGAGGGTTCGTGCGGCTGCATTGTCAATAGTAGTATCTTGACCTGTGATAGCAGTATATTGTGTACCAGGAGGCTACGTTGCGGCTACTCATAGGCGAGTGTACCTGCATTGCAGTAGACGATGAGGAGGTGGGAGGCGCTCTACGTTGATTAGGCGAGCGCCCAAAGTGCTACCTCCATACGCCTTTCGGCCCCCTGCTCTGGCTTGTGCCCTTACGGCCAAAAGCAGCTGTGGCTCAGTCAGGATTTATCGTCAAAAGCGAGCGAACAAGAACGCAAAGAAATCTCTTCGCAGCCCCTGGTGCGGCAAACGAAAGCGAAGCTGCTTACCGCTCATCATGTTATGCTCACTCACCGGCGACTCGCTGCTCAATCCTTTCCTGGGGTCTATCGCATTCAGCTGCAGCCTAAAATTTGCGATACGAGATCTTGCATATTCCTTTGTGCCCGATTTTGGTCATACCGTGAATAGGAGGGATTCCTGTGCTAAAAATGGCTTGCATGACTGCCAGGTATTTTATGTTGTCCCTACCGAGATATCCGTGGACTCCAATAAGTGTTGCTTCGATTTGCTGCTGGGACTACCTCGTACATGAGTGTGGTGACACGGTCTTTACAAAGTAGAAAATCGCGACAGTCTCCAACTGTGCCGCTTAAGGTTGCCTAGGGACTCACTATAAGCAAGACCTCGCTGTCATCTGTACATTTTCTACTCTCAACTTTGAAATTCAACTAGTCATTATCTCTTGTCTTTTCCTCCCACGAAAATGACTGTCATGTTCAAGAGTATAACTGTATATTATGTCTCAGATATATCAGATGATGACAAAGGCGATTATGATGCAGCAGTCTAGTCCTTCTTTGTTGTAGAGTAACGTATTGACTGACGAAACTCCTACCGCCAACGTACCATTGAGTGCTACCTTAGGTACCTGCCGACCCGTCCCGAGAACCAAGCCCGGTGGCCCTAGCGATATAGCGCCCGCAATTTCGCAAAACAGATTTTCAGAATCATCCAGATCTGCGCTTCTAGCTTTTCACGTCGGTGAGAGACTGAGAGAAGTAGAAGAAGAAAAAAGCCAAGGAAGGGACCAGAGAAGTCCGCGCGCAATGTATCATCGGAGTAATATTGCCAATACGATGGAAGATCAGACATGCTCGAGCAGTGAGTAAATATTAGCGACAATGCCGTGTCATACTGTACTGTATGTATATCTTGGAGATTGCGCACAAACGCTGCAGAGACAAGGTGTACGTACTGCGCAACCAGGTGAAGGCTCTCAAGGGGACTAGTCTGTACTTTAAGGACTCATCAGGCCAGGATTTTGTTCCCACCCAGTCTGGAGGGCTGAGGGATCACTTGGGACCTGGGACGGGGGGACTTGACACACCCTGCTGCCCTGCCTTCGTACCTTGGTATCCACGTGCTGCTAATGCGGAGGATGCAAATGACAGCCAGGCAAGCAGGCACTCCCCTCGCTCCCCCAACATGGTGGAGCTTGAATCTGGTAGGGATTGACGCCAGGCGAGCCCAGGTGGCTGCTGTGACAACTGTGAATGGTCCCCGGAGATGGGATACACCAAAATTATCCCGTTTTGCTGGATTCTTGTTCCTGTGATGCATATTCGGGAGACTCTAGATATCACGCCCAGCGATCCGAGTACGTAGGCAGTACTATTCGACAACCGACTAATCTCCGTCAATCGCTTTAACCTATACTACTTGAAGCGACCGAACGTCCCATGCGCTATCAGATCCTTATTTTAGTCGTAGTCTAGTGTTTAAAACCGAAAGAGGCCTCTAGTTCAGCTGGTATAATGGACCCGACTCGCGGCGTACCTGATCGTCTAAACTCATTGACCGCAGAGAGTCTCGCATAATATTCAGCTCCAACGGCAGGAAAATGCGTCCATCTTCTTTGATGAATGAATATTTCACCTCTCAGTCAAAGCAAATAGAAACACAAAGCGACAGTGTCACATCTCGAGGGAGATTGGGATCTGGTCCCAATGATATGGATAGCACCCACTTCTTGAGGCAGAGAGGAAAAAAAAAAACACTCTTCTCCACTGTGGTAGAATTCCGGCCAGATAGCGATAGCGGGGCAACAATAGCACTGTCGATCTCTCGAGATCTTCATTTCAACCACCCCAGTTGCTCGCCCTGGCCGACGGCATTCACGATTGTTTAGGTAAGGTATGTCAGGGTCCATCTCCGCATAGCTTAAAATGTGCGCGCGTACGCGGGATAACTTCATTAGATTTCCCATTGAACGCCTAGATTTCACCTAGCCGCGGTCATGAATCATCAGCGCCTTTTGGCCAGTGTCCAGTGCACATTGTAGCGCTTCGGATCATCTCCTACCGACCATGGGTGCTGGTATTCAGCTGTGTTCAGTGATCAACCTTATTCCCAAAAGACCTCACAATGGGGCTCTTCCATAGGGGGTCAGGCTGTCGCTCGCTGGCTGTGCGCTATTATTCGATTGTGCCCGCCCCTCCGCCCCGTGGGTGAATTGGGATCCGTGGTGGTCGTCCACTGTCGTCCACTGTCGTCTTGGCCGGCGGGTCTGTTGGTTCACCGCGATCTTCAGACTACATCTCGGCCCCCTGCCGTGGGATACAAAGGTCCCGAGATTGAAGATTACGTACCTCTGGACCCAAGACTGAGCGATTTGGGGGAACGGCGGAGAACTATCGCAGGACTTGTCAGGAATCTGTATATAGAAACTCAAGGCCGGAAACCTCGCAGCAACCATGTCTCTTTTCCCCGGATTCTCTGGCGCGCGAACGGCTCGGCGATAAGTCATAGTATTGCTTTTATAAACATCCTTCATGCTCCGTCGTCGTCCCCTGTGGAAGTTATCACCGGTCGTCGATCAATAACCCAATCTTGTCGTCTTCTGACACTCTGCAACAATGAGGCTCTCGTTGACGGTCGTGAACGCCCTCGTGGCTGCAGCCGTGGCTGCGCCTTCACCAGCACCACGATCAACCTTGAAGGCTCGTCACGCCAGACGTACCGCTTTGCGACATGGCGAATTCCGGGACTCTCCTGCGAGTTTGTTTTCCTCTTCAGGCTCGTTAGGTCTTCTTGATTCGCTGCTCTCGGCCGCCAAACCCGACGAATCCGAAAGCGCCAGCGATGAGGATAGTACCGCATCGCACTCCGCCGCTACTTCTCAAAAGGCCGCTTCAAATGTCGACTACAACGAATCCTGGGCTGGCTCTGTTGTGACGGGTACTGGTATGACTGGCGTGTCTGGCAGCTTCGTGGTGCCAGAGCCAAAGATCCCCACCAATGGAAACCAAGTGTCGGCTCAGGAACATGTCGTCTCAGCCTGGATTGGTATGGATGGTTATGTAAGTCCATCTATGTATGCCATGATAAGCCAGTCTACATTTACTGACCCCAAATCATAGAATTGTGATGGAGGACTCTGGCAAGCGGGTGTTGATGCCGGTATAAACGCTCAGGGAACCTATTACTACGCCTGGTACGAATGGTACCCGTCCGCCACGGTCGAGATTGACCTCGGAGGCGTCACGGCTGGCGACACCATCACCATCAACATGACCTCGGGCGGAGACTACAAGACGGGCCAAATCACCATCACCAACTCCAGAACTGGCGTGACCTACACCAACACCGTGTCCGACTCCGAGGCCTTGTGCAGCACTGCCATTGACTGGATCGTAGAGGACTTGGTTGTCGATTCGACCACCTATGGACTGGCCAACTTTGGCTCCGTTACTTTCAGCGATGTCCAGGGCACCAGCACCAGTGGAAGCGTCTCGCTTTCGGGTGTTCACATGTTGGATATCCAGGACTCTGATGGAACCCAATTGACTTCTTCGTCAACGGCTGATAACTCAGTGGTTGTGACTTATTTGTCGTAGTCATGATGTTATCATTCAATCTAATAGTAATGATAATATTAATGAACAGTTGTAGACAACCGGATGAGCCGGAGACTTTGCGCTGTTGGTGGCAACGGGGAATCGTGAAATGGCAATAATTCAGCTTATTAGTTGAATGTATCTGCATATCCAGTGTCAACCTCTAATCGCGTCAAATGTGCACCTACTTTCATTGTTCAAACGTCGTCGGCTTGGACCAACTCCTGATGAGAGCACGGGGTGAAAGCACGGACCGAGACACGATCACGAGCGGATTTTCCGCCTCACGGATGCAAAAGCACAACGCTTTCCGTGATGATGATGAAAAGGAAGAACCTGCCAATTCAAGCACAGGCAAATGAAGCACAGACTTCCGTTTTAGCGAGATAGTTCTCTTGCCAGAATGTGGTCTGGCATTTATCCGTCGGCTGGCGCCTTCCGCAGCCATAGAAGGGCTAAACAAGTGAACAAAGTCCGTCATTTTCTTAGAGTTCATTGGCGCGAGGCTAGATCTATAAGGCCTATGAGAAAGAAATGCAGAAAGAAAATGAGTAATCACAATCCGAGCGTCTTGCGCAGTCTTGCTCAGTATAGATTTATTCCAATCTCTTCATAAAAACCGGATAGATCCGCCGTTTTTCACCTACGGAACCACAGCTAAGACAGACAAGATACTTATTTCTGCCAATGATGAAGCGGACTGCGACGAGCATCCCAAGTGCATCCCACTATAGACATCTTAAAGGACAAACCGGTCATTTGCTAGACTGAAAGGTAGACTGAAGGGACCATGACGAAGTCGGTTCCAATAGTTCAGGAGGAGCAGACTTTTCACTGTTCCACTATAGTCTAGCAAAGCGTACAACGGCAGCGATTGAATGTTTTCGGGCCCGATGGTGTTCTCCATATGCCTCAGACCTGAAGCGCGGTCTGTTTGTGCTAGGCTTGGCCGTCTCAAATCGGTCATGCTGAAGAGAAGAGCCTTTGCAGCATGACTTTTGTGCATCCCAGTCTTTCCGCTCGGCTTCATTCCATCCCGTTTCTATGGCCTCTGCCATGAACATGTGGAAGGTCTCACTTGGTCAATGTACCGACAATATGAGGGAGGACATCATAGGGCCCTTCAGTAGGAGGCTGGGCAATGTCGAATTCCTTCCATGGACCAGCCAATCGGAGGGCACTTTCAGTATCGCGGCAAATTTGACAAGAGCCAATGAAGAATGACCAGGGATAGCTAAGAACGCCTGAATATCTGGTTAGTACTGAAGTGCACTTGCTGGGAAAATCAAACGGAAAAACTCACGCTGATACAGACTGTGCCAGAAACCGCCCCGAGATGCTCTGACGTGCTCATACACGTACCAGTGACCGCCGGGTTTGAGCAGCTTATACAGGTGCTTGATGTTCTCCTCGGGATCAGGAATGCTACACAAACACAAGACACCGACTATGCAGTCAACGCTTTCCGGAGCGACACGACCAGCCCATACTCCGGGCTGATGCAAAGACTCGATACCGACGGGGACGACCTCGTACGTGTCTTCCAGACCCAGCGCCTGGACTCGCTGCTGCAATGCGGCGGCGGATTTGGGATTCGGCTCAACACCATAAATCTTGGTGATCTTGGCTGCGGATTTGGTTGTGCCCTCTGCTGAACCTTTACCCGCAACGAATCGGGCCAAGACGTCCATCCACATTCCACTGCCCGCGCCGACTTCAATCACGGTGCCGTGGATCGGGCTCGTGATCGGTTGGTCGTGTACCCTGCCTCCGGAGATGCGACCCTCGAGCAGGGGAATCACGCGTTCCTGGCCATTGGCCTTGACCTCGGGGCCCATGACGGCCCAAAAGTTGCCAAAGAGGGCCTCCTTGAAGCCGTCAAGCGACCATAGCCTCCACAGGTCTCCCGACTTGATGATTTCGAGTATGGTCTTCGGCGCATAGGACAGCGAGACGCTCATGAACAGCAGCGGCCCCGTCACCTCGGCGAAAATCTCTTTGAAGGTTTCCATTGTGCACCCAAATCGACGCGAGAGTGTTGTGGCTTCGGGTGTGTCAAATCTGCCGTCGTTCTTTTCTTTCCTCTCCAAAATGCTTCGTCGGATTAGAGGATGTTCTGAACTCTGCGAGCCAAGATCCCTGAAACGAGTAAAGAAAGAAAAGAGTCAAATATTTTCGTTGTATTTATACCACCGAACATCCAGGGCTTTCGGTACTTGGCCGAACTCTAAAATAGGTAACTTCGCGCGAGCACGCGGCGACTTTTCACCTAATAGAATCCCCCTCAAACCTGTCCGATTGGCTAAAATACCCCGCTATCGTGCAAGAATAGTGGCTGAAACCCCCAGGAAAAAGTCAACGGGGAATATTTCAGCCATGCATCATATCAACACCATGCAAATGTTTGTAATCACTGTCCGGGGAAAGGCGAGGACCGCTACTTCATATCTGCACAGTGCTTGTGTCTTTGGTTCTAAGCGCTGTGATAATAAAGTACTGTCTCATTGATTGTATTTCACCAAGGAGTCAATCAAAGCATCACACACATTTACACATTTGTACCAATCACTATAATGTATTTACTACGATACGAAGCTAGGATTTAAGGAGCGTAGGATAATAGCACTGAATAGTTAGTGACTTAACGCCCTCATAATTTCACTCCTGCTGAAACATTACCTTTTACCTTTTCCCCGAATATTCCATCATGCTGACTCAATCAGCTCCCAAGATTTCATTTGACCGGCATTGATCAAATCATCATTGGACTCGGCCTTGCCGTTGCCAAAGCTCTTCAGGTTCCACTTGTCGACGCCCTGCACGCCGTCCAGGTCGGCGCCAAACTCCCGGAAGACGTCCGAGTTGAGGTGCTCGTACTCGGCGTAGTCCTTTGGCCAGTCGCCGAGGCGCTCCAGCGAGAGCTTGAGCAGCTGCAGGTGCTGGCGCACGTGCTCCCCGTCCGACAGCGGGTCCGCGTCCTCGAGCATGTCCCCAAAGGCAGCCATGGTGGGCGAGTCCGCACCGCCCATCATCCCTTCGGTGGCTGAAGTCACGCTCATGGAGCGCGGTCGGAGGAATCCGCTGCCCTCCATGAGCGCGCTGCTCTCGACGCTGGCGTAGGCCGGGTCGCTGAAGATGCGCAGAATGTTCTCGTGGATGGCGGCGCTCTTCTTGTAGTACCGGTTGGCCATGTCCTTGGCCTCGGTGGACGACGCGCCGTGCCCGCCGACGGTGCCCGACTGGTAGCGCTGCGCGATGCCCGAGTACAGCTGCGCCAGCAGGATGGACATTTCGAGCGTGGCCGGGTGGTGCACGCTGTGGACGCGGCGGCAATTGTAGACAATGTGCTCGGCCATGCGCGTAGCGGCCATGGTCTCGCCGACGAGGTAGCGCGCCAGGATTGTGCGGCGGGCCAGGTTGAATGTGGCCTCCGGCGGCCAGTTGCCCTGGGTCTCGCGGCTCTTCCACAGCGTGGTCAGGAGTAGGGCGAGCGTCTTGTGGTCTTCCTGCTCGCCCAGCAGTCTGATGAGTCGGTTGAGGGGCTTCAAGTCCATGAGGGCGAGATTGATCTTCAGCTGGCTCATGTTCTCCAAAACCTCGTGCATGATCATCTTTGACGTCTCCACGAGCTTCTTGCCCGCCACCTGGTCGGGCTTGAGGCTCGACTCACGTCCGTCCAAGGCCATACCCATGGTCAACATCATCTTGGCCATGCTGACAGTGTGGTACGACTCGTGGGCCGACACGTACTTGAAGCAGGCAGTAGCCAGGTCGCATGCATCGTTGTACTGCCCTTCCTCGATGAGCTGCGGAACCTGCTCGTTACCAATGATGGCGACGGATCGGACCATGTCGTCAGATGTGTACTTTCCAAAGTGCATCATGATATTCTCCAGGAGCAACTTTGTCTGCTGCGGAGCCATGTTGAGATTAAGGCGCTTGGACTCTGTACTCATGAACCACTTGGAGAACTGGTCCAAGACTGACCTATCCGCCAGCATTTGGTTGCATGATGTCAGATAGCGGTGAAGTCGAGCCGTTGCCAGCGAAAGATGAAGGAAACTGCTCGACTTGGCTTCGAGTGCGTTTCGGAACTCTCGGAAGTAGAAGTACTGTGTTGTCAGAGTAGCCAATGTCTCAGCGAGCGTCTTAGAATTACGGCGCAGACTGTGCTCCATTTGAGCCAAAAAGACGAGGCTCTCACGACTCCGGGATGAGAGATCGAAGCCGAACTGTTTAGCGTTGGTCGTATCCTTGACCACAATTTGGCGATGCATCTCCTCCAACAGCTCCTGGGCCTTTTGGGTCTGATTTGTTGAAACGTAGTTGTTGGCAATGGCCTGAGCAGCAGCCATCAAACGTACTGACGAAGTTTCTTGCTTGAGAATATTGACCGTCGTGCTCTTGAGCTCATTGAGCATGGCCTCGGTTTCATGCTGCTTGCTGTACAGCTTGACCAGCTCATTCATGGTGGAGAGCGACTCCTCGTGTGCCCAGCCGTGTGTCTCGCGAATCTTGGTCACGCGATTGCGAAGGACCATTTGCGTGCGACTCATCTGTGCTGAAGTCATTGACGACGAAGATGATGTTGTCATTGTGTTGACCTGGTCCTCGGAGATCCTCTCCAGCGTCGCCCTGATTTCCTCCTTGTCGATCTCCGACGACTTCATCTCCATGAGCTCCTCGTACAGCTCAATGGCGCGCTTCTCATTTGCCTCTGACTCTTGACAAATTCTTGCCAAGAACAGGGTTGCATGGATCGTGACATCTGTACTCGCTCCATAAAGGGTCTTGCAACGCGATTGGTACTCGGTGGCAGCCCTGTGAAGCACGGCAAACGTTGTTCGAACACTACGCATACAACTGACGTACTGCTCAAAGAATTCGCGCACAAAGGTGTGGTCCTGGAATGTAGCATTTGTCTTAGACGACTTTAGGAATGTATGGAAAATAGTCCGATAGTATGGCAGGGCGTCTGACAGGCGACCTCTGCGCCAAAGCTCTTGGGCCACGATAACTGTAGGCTGAAGAGCATCCGGTGAGCACACGTCGCCATCCTTGTTGAGCGCATGAATGATCTTTTGGTAGTACTCGACATAGATTGGCTGCGGGTGCGTCAGTTCAGCCAGCTCCCACAACGTCTTGACCACAGTGGGGTGATCGTGGTGGTAGTGCTCAGTGAGGTCGTCGAGCATCTCTTGCTTGATCGAGATGAATGACTCCATCTGCGATTTACGTCGGTACAATGAAAGCAACTCATTCGTCGCACGTTCACGGGTCTTGTCATCAATCTTGCGACCGGATCGGAGTGAGCGGTAGATGCGAAGGCGTATGTCCTCCTCCCTGGCGCAGCGTCGAGGCGACCGGTAACAGTCAGCCAAGCGCTCGGCTAACTCGACACATTGTTCTACATGCTCAGTGGGGAGAATGACGTCTTGCGCGCTTCCGCTAAAGAGGGATGGCCAGGCCACGCGCAGGACTCTCTTGATGAACTGAGTTGCGTCCTCCCAACGGCGCTGGGATATGTAGAGATTGGACAGCCTGATTGCCACCTCAAACGTCATTTGATTCATGGATGTGAAAGAGTTGGAGAGCTGGAGTACAGTCTCTTCCAGAGAAGCCTCGGAGATGACCGAGTCCTTTGAGCTCGCCATCCTGAGCACCTCTTGAGATGTCTCATGGATACTTTGCTGAATCTCTTTGAATGTAGATGACTGGGTTCGATTGGTGGCGCTGTAGTATTCTGAGCAGTGCTTGAATACGCTCAAAGCCATGGTGGAGATGCCGACAGACTTCATGGTCCAACCGACCTGGGCAAGTAGTGAGGCGGTACTTTCGGTGAGTGCCACGGTGGAGTGACTATACTCCTTCCACACACTGGCAAGTATGGCAGCAGACTCGTTGCTTCTCTTATTGGCATGCAAGAACCTGGCGTAGCCAAGAACCGCTCTCAAGTTTCTTTCAGCCCATAAATCTGTATGGTGATCGCGATATTCTTGGCTGACACGTTGCCAGATCTCAGCATAGACGTGGTCAGCGGCCTCGATCTTACCTTTTGAGGCCGCCATTTCAGCCTCCTTGAGAGCATAGGTGAAGTCCCAACTCCCAGAGGACTCGAGCATCTTGTCGTGCTCTTTGAAGACGAGATCCCACGTGTTAACTTTGGGCTTGTTCTTCGTGGGTTCTTTCAGCTCCACCTGTGGTCCATCCTCATCGTTCAGCTCGTCACCAACTGAGGTTTTGTTAGTGTTCTGGATGATTACTGTGATCTCCTTAGCCTTTTGCTCTTCCTTGGTCATCTCGTAATGCTGATGCAGCATTCGAAGAGCTGAAGCAGCTTTGGCCGATCGATGTCCAAATTCAGCTTTGTAGCACTCTACCAAGATTCGCAAGATCTCCTCTCGCTTGCTCATGATTTCCGTCTTCTTGGTGGTGCGCTTGGATTCAGTCATCTCTATGTATCGATTGGCCATCTGCGTTGTGATGGTGTGACTGGCGCCTAGAATCTTGTGGCTCATGGTGGTTGCTTCCCAGTAGAGAGAGGCCGCGTCAGTATGACGGTGAACCTGTTCGTAGAGAATCGCCAAGAACATGACCGATTGCAGAGTCATGGGGCTCTTATCCGTGAACAATTGCTTGTACATGTTTGTAATCATGGTCTGGTATTGCAACAGAAGCGGCTTGGGTCGGTGGGCCCACAAAGTGCCCTGAAGAAGTAATGCTGTGACGGAGGAGGGAATAACTTTGGCGAAAGTCTTGGAAGCAGAGCTTTCGCCTTCTTTCGTGAAGACCATGGTCTTGGTGAAGTGGTAGGGCCAGTGACGAATGGCAAAGTCGAGCAAGGGATATTTGTTGAGATATTGAGTGGCGTCGTTGCCGTCGAGAACATTCATCGATGGCTCTCGCTGCTCTGTTACAGTACTCTTGATATAAAAGAGCAGACGATTGGTGAGATCCGTGTGTGGGTCGTTGACCGTGGTAATCAGCTGACTCTTGGCCTGAAGATCGCGCAGAGCAGATCGGATCAACCCATGGCGGATGCATACGAGGCTGTCTTGGAGGAATACAAGATTTTGCACGGGCCTCAATGTCCTCAACACATCCGCACTGGACTCCGAGATGGTATTCTTGTCAACTCTGACGGATGATAGCGCAGCCAACTCCCGCAAAGACAGAGGCCGTTCAGCATTGGTCAGCCACATGAGCATGAGTCTGGTCTCATCAGTAATGCTAGAGGACTGCAAGTTCCGAGACACAAAATCCGCAATGGAGGGCTTCGTCTTGACGACGCTGTCGACGGCACTGCGGAACTTATCCAGGCCAACCTCCCGGCGAAGTCGTTTGGTTGCCAGCTTGGCCCAAAGAAATGAACCATTAGCAGCCTCACTGAGTCGAGTAATGATAGACTCTTGCTCAATATCAGACATGGTCCCGAATTCATTATCTGAGTCAAAGTGACTGCGAACGACGGCCATGATGTCATCAAAGATGAGATCGTCGTTTATGGTGAAGCTTGAGCGTCCGGCCACACGTGGGTGCTTCTCTGTACCAAGCATGATGAGTTTGACATTGGCACCATTGGCAGTGGCGTCCATCAAACGCTTGAATATGGCCTGTTCGCCACAAGAGGACTCGTCAATGCCGTCCACGACAATGATGAGTTCCCTGGCACCAGGAAGCGCCGCGCCGAGCGCCTGTTCTAGAGCATTCCAGACAATATTGTCATACTCCTCATTTGTGTTGGCTCGGTCGCATCGCTTGTAGGCTTGCTTCATTATCTGAAGTAAATCAATGTTGCCAATCCTTTTCTCGAATAGCTGAAATAGGAGGGCCTTGGCAATGGAACGCTCGGTCGTTTCTGCAGGAATTCTGCTGCCTGATACATCAATTTGTTAGTTGTCCGCTCAATTAATAGGTGTCAGAAAGGAGAGGAGGTACATACTGATGGGGACAAACAGCGTATTATAGTGTACTCCGGATATCGGACGCTGCAGATAGTCGACAATGACAGACGCAACGATACTCTTTCCGGAGCCGGGCTTTCCGCTGATGGAAAATACTGTATCTTGGCTTTTGAGGAAGCGTGTCAAGTAAGGACCGACCCAAAGACAGGTGAGTTCCTCGCGATCGTGGGCTAATAGAGATAGACTGAGGGCGACATTATTGAGAATGCGATCCTCTGGGGTAGCCCAGGACTTGACCATCTTGACATCGGAGACTGGGCCGCAAAAATTAGTAAAATGTAACAACCGGGTCAAAGATATCAAACTCACCCCCTTCAGCGTCCATGTTAGTGACAATCAGTTGATGACGCCACATAGACTGGCCGATCCTTTCACATCTGTCGCGGAAAGCCTTGATCTGGCCTGAGAAAGAGCTATACATGTTGACCGACACGGATGTGGTCGCAGTACTCGAAGCATCGTGGATAGCCTTGTGAAAATGCGTGGCAACGCTGGCAACCAAGTTGACGAGATCTGACATGGCAAGAACTAGCTGTTCCCTGATATCCTGTGACACGCTGAAGAGCTCCGTACGCTCCAAAAGATTGACCAAGGACATGGAAATGCTATAAAAGAAGCCAAAGGATATCATCAACGCTGGAGCATTTTCCTGGCCCAGCTAGTTTCGTGAACAATCAAGAGTCAGCGTCCGCAAGGGATATGGGATGAAGCAGGAATCGACAAACTCACATCTAGCAGAATGGAACAATAGCCATAGGCAAGCTGAGAAGCCAGGTAACTATCCTTTGCAAAGCTTTGGATGGCGTTGTCAAAGGAATTCAACCTCTCCACGAAGAGCTGGGTCCAGGTGAGGACCTTGTCATAACTACTGCCTTCGGGCGGAAGTTGGCTCATGCGCTGAGCACCAATCCATTCGCGGATAGAGTCGTAGCTGTGGTCCTGAAGCTTGGCTGATGTTCGTGAGCCTAGTTCATCTCCACTGCGTTTCTGCAGGGAGGAGACCATGTTCGTTATGGCAGATGTGTCTGTGGTGGCGGTAGCAGTCTTGCTTGAGAACTTTCGACTCTCCTGCATGCCAGAGACTTGTCTCGAATATGCCCGTCGCTCTGAGGCCATGAAAGAGGACATGGCCGGGGCGGCCGGGGCAACAAGGGCGGATGGTGCCATGGTGACTTGAGGTAACGTTGATTTACTTCAATATAGATGACGATAGTTTTACGATGGACTGGAAACCTAGGGACAGTCTGTACTCGTTGTTAGAAACGAATTATGACTTCATTTACGCGGATTATAATAATGTGTCCAGAAGAATGGGACGCGAATAATTAGTAATTATGAGATAGACTGTAATCGTCTTGTGTGGTAGACTCTTCAGAAAAAGTTCGTTTCTGGAACTGCCCAGCTCCTATCATGGCGCGTCCAGAAAATATATTATATATAATGAGCACCTTTCGAGTTGTAAGGTCTGCGGGGGAAGTGGTGCTTCTATTGAGTATGATTCATGCCACCCTCTCGATCTATATTAGTGACAAAGTTCGAATAGTAGAGAACCCCCACTATCCATCCTTCTCAGAGCTTATGGCCCCTCTTCTACCATAAACCACTGCCGCTGCCGTCTCGATCATTTCGCGTTCCCACACGTCGATAATGTCATTGCTCCATTTACGAATTGACCAATAGCTTTAGTCGAGACCTAGTTCTAGCTCCTATAGCTTTGATAGCTGTTAGAGTTTCGATCATTCTGCCACTACTGCAGTCCGACAGCTGCGATGGTTGCAACACCTCCTCATCGCTGATGAAGTATATTCTGCCCAAAATGCAGCAACTCTTCGAATGGACTAATAGCACATCTCCCTACAAACGAGTAAGCATCATTACTGTCAATGCTAAGGTGGCTCCAAAGTCCCTCAACCCCGCGCGAGCCGTATAACAAGAGTATTGCCCAATCCAGCGAATAGCTGCATTTCATCTCGTATACTAATCAAGCTTGCTTAAGGGTACTGCTGGCTCTTTGAATATGTGCGTAAGTGGCTTGAGTAGCATCGTCCTTATAGTTGTTCTAGTGCTCATTCCCAATTGCACGTCTTATTACTTCAGGCACCCGACTGATGGACTGGTCACTGCCTTTTTGTCATGTCGACCCGGCTCGTCCCGTAAGCTATTTTTCTAGACCTCTACGTTTCTCTACACTGTAAAAATGTCACATATCGCAGCTGTTCAGCCCCGAGGGGCCCAACAAACTGAGAAGCAGCCACCAGTCTGGTTTGGTCGGCACAGCTTTAAGGTTTTGTCCCCGCAAAGTCAAACACACTTTAGTGAACCAACAGTGCTGGGCACGCTGAGCCACCAAGCCTTAGTGCTTCGAAATGGGAGCTCCACGCGCTATAATTCATGCTCCATCTCCAAAGCCGTGTTCAAATTCCCGATCTCATCTGCGACTAGTTCAAATTCAAAGCAAAATACTTTGCAGTTACTAATTCTGGAGGTATGAGTTTACACTACAGCTCTAATAGTAAGGCGGGGATTTGATACTCTGCATACTGCTTCGAGTAGTGGCGATGGTATGCATTAGGTACCTGTGTTGGGTATGTGGATATGGCGTTGGCTCCAGGGCCGTGTTGCATGGGAGGTCGCCGTGTGAGAATCCAGCAGAGTAGCGATATTAAATTCGAGAACCTACCGGGCTCTCTATGCAAGACCATGAGTGATACACATTCGACAAAGCTCAGATAGTCTTGAGAAAGTCTAAGAATATAAATCAGAGATCCATTGCCGGGAGCCAAAAACTCACAACAAGAGGCGTAGAGAATGGGGGATCTCGTCTACACCACCCGATAATCAAATACACAATCCCTGTGTCCTCACCAGTAAGTGATACATGATGATCCCGGATACGAGATGAGGTGATCTCGGTCCCTGCTCTGGACTACCGAGCGCACATCGCCTATTCCCGTGACTATTATGTAGCTGAATCGGATCTTGAGTTACCTCGTGTATCCACTCGACGGCTGGTTCGGGAACCAGCTCTAGCGCACGATTACCAACAACCAGACTTTATAGCTGACGTATAATCCAGCGACTAGATAATTATGGTCAAAGGTTACTGGCTCGTTACACGCAGTATCTCTTCCTGAGCTGACATTGTCTAGTGAGCGCAAGTGCGACTTGCATTATTACTCCATCGTCAACGATCATACTAGACAGAGTCTATTTGACTCGCACGTACACAACGCCTGTGAAAATCTTCTTGGCGTCATTAGGATGCGATGATTAGGGCGCCTGCGAATTGCTAGTTCTCGAATGTCTCAGGTTGATCTCGCACTTACAAAGGCTGCCAAAGAAATCTGCAAGTCCCGGATTTAGCGGCTTGCGCACAGAAAAGGATATAACTTTAAATATCAACCGTACGTTCAAATATGATTCACGTATTGATCTTGAACCATAGAAGCATGTATGTTGTATAGAGATTGAAATAAATATCCATAATGATTAAGTTGGAAAACGTATCTAATTACTGGATTGACCCATACGTAGATAGTTTGGTTACGGTAACGTTTGCCACGTTCCCCAAAGATCCCGCGCTCTAGATTCAATGTGAATAAATGTACCATCATGATTCCTTGACCTTAACGGCGCGAGCATTGCGATCCAGATGCGCCAGTTTGCATGCGATAGCGTGATCGTAAAGTCTTATCAAATTCATATTCTAATGTTTTATCTTTTAGAGAACGCTCTCCGGTATTTGGGCGACAACAATCCTGTTCGAGGAGAGGCGGTCGCTGGAAGGGTTGTTTGCTCACTCCAGAGGGCCCCAGCACACCTTATACTCTCCTATCCAGATGTGGGAACCTAATCCCGTTTGCAACGACTGAAGCAATGAAGCTATCCAAGGCTTCGGAGAGCCAATTCAAACAGTAAATCAATCGTCGCTCAATCCCAAGAGCTCCAAACTCTTGACCCAAAGTTTCTTCTCTGCTTCAGGATTGAAAGTATTTGCTCCGTAGCCACCCGAATGCGTTGGTGCGTCGGCCGGGGTGAGTTGAGCCTCACCAGTCTCATCGAGGTACAGGCCGCCTTTGCCTTCCAACTCCTTCGCCACAGCCGCCCACACCGTGGTTGAGGCACCCTGAGCAGGGGTCGATAGTATCTTGGAGATTTCCGGATGCTCCTGCATTCCTTTGGTGGTGGCGCTAGGCATGTATCTGGACAAGGGAGTTATAATTCCTCCGGGGTGTACGGCAAAGGCTCGTACGCCTCGAGACTGGAATCTGCGATCTACTTCATTGGCAAAGTAGGCATTGGCAAGCTTCGATTGGCTATAGGCCGCCCACGCGTTATACTCCGTGTGTTCAGAGTTGAGGTCGTCGAAGTTGATTGTGCCATATCGGTGGCCAGCAGATGATAGCGAAATAACCCGGGAATTGAATGAAGGGCTTGATGAGGCTATGAGGTCGTCCTTGAGGAGTTGGAAGAGAAAAAAGTGGCCTGTGAATGGTCAGACATATATATATATATATATACGTAGAAAAATAAGCGGTAGGAAAGCATAGATACCTAAATGATTTGTGCCAAATTGCACCTCGAATCCATCTCGAGTCTTCCCTTGGGGACACGCCATGACTCCTGCCAACAGTGATTAGAGACTTCAGATGAAAAGATTGTGCGCAATACTTGACCTATAATCGCTTACCAGCATTATTGATCAAAACATTCAGTTTGTTGCTGCTCTTCTTGAAAAACTCTTTAGCTCCTGCCCGGATACTATGCAATGAAGCCAGGTCCATTTCGATGACCTCGACCTTGTCAGTCTCGCCATCTGAAGTGAGCTCTTCAACGACCTGCTTGCCCTTGGCAATATCTCGAACCGTGATGAAGACGTGGGCGCCCGTTAGGCGGATAGCCTTTGCTGCCTCGGCCCCCAGCCCACCGGGGGAACCTCCTGTAATCAGAACGACCCTGTCATTGGTATCACACGTTAGAAGTCATCGCACCAAATCATTTGTAATAAGATGTTCTAGTTACGGACTCGCGAATTCGAACGTGTTTCAGATGATTGAAATCAAGACTGAGCTCTTACCTGCCAGACCAATCCGAGCTTCCAACCAGACTCTGGTCCTTAATGATCTGAGTAGCAGTGGGCCGAGCATCACCTGGGCCTTGGGGACTCTTGTGGGCTTCGGCGTATGGAGTGATTCGCGTCATTTCAGTGACGGTGGTTGAATCTCGAAGCTGAACGGCGGTCACGTATTTGTGGTGTCGTGATTTTGGTCGGCTCGTGATGAGTAACTGAACATGTACAGAGGAACCGGAAAACAGTTTTCGAGTTCGTCCAGGGCAGCCTAGGTATATCGAGACTGTCTTGCTTCGAGGTGGCAAGACTATCAGTGGGTAAAGCGCATATGCAGGTTACTTCTCTAATTCTACAGTAGGAATTTGTCTTAATTTAAAACCAACAACGACACAAACTGCCGTGCCTCGAATAGCAAGTGCAGGGATCACAGTATCACAGTATTGGTTTAGTGGACTGGAGAAACCACCAACAAACCACCCGCAGCCGTTGCTGGACAATATGGCATAGCTTATAGCCAGGAAAGAAGGCATCGGCTCCTCAGTGACCTCAGTACCTCCATTGATCACACAGTAGCCACGGCTTGGGGCCACTTTTCACATGGGTAGGAGGTAGTTAGGTAGGTACCTAGGTAGTTTGGCCCGATTAACGTCGCGGGTCAGGGGATGTGCGTTAGCGCTATGTGGTCCAACGGCGCTGTAGACAGTGGCCACGGCCCTAGCGGAGCACATCATAGCTGAGCTGGAGAAGTGGCTAGGCCAAGTTGCGGGCCAACGACTACGATGCATATATACAGAGACTGCCCTTTTATATCCGTGCCACCCCTGTTTTACACCAAAAGTCACCATATCCAATAAGTTTGCTCCGTCGTAGCCTTTCCGGAATCGACCATAACTTCCCGTAGATAACGTGTCGTGGAAAATTGCTTGACATGATAGGCCCCCTAAGCCAGGAAAAGGGTCGGTATCCGCTAGTTTAAGAAGATGATTATAGCAGACCCCATAAGTTAGAGGATGGAAGTGTCCCCGTCCTGAAAAGGCGATTGCAGCAGGCCGAGAGGTCTTGCAATATAGCAAAGGGATCCAGAATATAAATAACGAAGACTATGGAACTCGTAGTGGAAACACTCCCTAAATCGATGCCAGCCTAATTGGTAATCACGATAAGTAGGATAGCTTGGCGATGCTTTTTTTTTTTTTTTTTTTTTTTTTTTTTGGTGGGAAGAGTTCTTGCCTTTGTCGTAGAATAATAGTAATGCTGCCGGTATTGGTAATAGATCCAGTATGGTAAGCAACGATAGCAGAGCGGCCGACATGCTCTGATCGCAGTAATCGAGTGAACATTTGTGACATCAGATATGATCATAGAACACCCAGAAACGTGATGTATCACCGGGGGGTGAAATTCAAATGCAAGCAGCTTGGCCGTTTGGATAAAAGAACTCATGGAGGACACCGGCCTTTACTTTTTCATCGTGGACGATGGAGCCTGCGAAGATGGTCATACCTGCACACTGGGAGTTTTTCTAAGTCGACATTACCGTTCGGAAGAAGAGATCGGACTATGCCAAAAGAGAGTAGTCCTCAAGGCCTTGTGAGCAAGACTGTCAGAAAGAGGGCAGGGGAACAGAAAAGAACTAAGTCCTGGGATTCGGGAAGAGATTCCTCAGTGCAAGTTCTTCGCGTCTACATTTGACGATATTTCCTCCATTGCTCCGGGCCGCAACTCTGGCCTTTCGCTTGGCTCGGTTGTAACCCGCAAGTGCCGGAAACACCGATAAGGCTTTGGCATACGCGGGGTACCACCACGACGTCGATGTCAAAATCGAGTTACCGGCCAAGGATATGACTCAGTCCTTGGTCAGCGGCACTATTGCGCTGCCGGCAAATACAGCGCCATCTGTGCTCTGAATGCTTCTGTACCTGTACGCGTACCCGTGCTTGTCAAACTTAGGGCAAGTCAGGGACAGAATCCAAGCTTATCCGGTCAGCGATGGCATGGTCAAGACTGATGATATGGCTCCTCTCAAGGAACACTGTCCACCGCTGCTGCTGCCTACACTCAGGGAGGTTCTCCGCCACCGTTCGAACGCCGTTCCGGCCAGCACTTTGCAACCAACGAGATCCTCATCGCCATCGCGCTCTGGATCGCAAGACTCCCGTAAATGGGAAACGGAAGGAGCCAACGACAGTCCAGACGAATGTCGCGGCGGACATCATGGGTACGCATCAGGACGTGCAGGTCAAGATTAAACTCGAGAAGGGAAGGATCGCATCACATGGGTCGTCAAGCTTGAGGCGTCAGACAAGACTTTGTGGCAAATGACTTTGGTGAGCGCGAGGCAAATGAAGGAGCATAATGCAGGACTCGACTGCCAATTCTGTGGGACTAGACTTGGTCTCGCATACATAGTCGAGAATCATTGCTGTGGCTGCAGGCGTGTAGTAGAGCGCCTCTCTGTAGGTATTTGCAAGACTATGGGTTTATAAATTTATTTATTTCACGAATAGAACAAGAAAGAAAACAACTGATAACTCGAATCTTTTTGCCTTCCGCATAAGCCATATATGTTTCATGTCGTCTAGCTCCCTTGAGCGATACAACGACCACGATGGCTCTCTGGCTCGACCCCTTCTCTGTCAACATGCAACCATCTGTAACCCAGGCGCCCTTTCCTCGAGAACCCCTCGAACCTTCACTCGAAATCGCAAATCACAGTATCAACGTCATGAAGGCACAACACAAGCCATTGAAGGCAGTCAGAAAACTGCCGCCTCTCAAAAGAGTTCTTTGCCCTCCGAAACTCACTTCCCTTCTCTTCTCTTCTCTTCTCTTCTCTTCATCACTCCCACCTCAAAACACCATTCCCACTCCAGACTCCAGACCATCATTCCCACCCCGACGCAAGTCGCTGCACTGAATCCCCCTTTAATACTGCCGGGACTTATGCTGTGATCCACACAAGACCCCATACCCTCTCCAGGTTGCTGCCGCCAAGCAGACAACCGCAGGTTCATGACTACCATAGTCTTGAATCCGGCCGGGCATGGTAGATTGAAATGATCGAATTATGATCTAGGGTTCTTTACCAAACCCTAGATCACCCAGCCGATCAGACATCCTTGCAAGCGGTGCACTCATGCACTTGAAAACGTCAATAGTTGATTCACTCTGCATGCTAGATAGACCCGAGGTAGCCTCTGAAGCATTCGGCTTGCACCTTGGTAGACCTTTAATAGACCTCATTTTTTGTCTCGTCGACTTTTTGTGTTGCTGGCAAATTTGTTGACGTGAAGGACCTCGAGAGGTAAAGACGTCTGCTTTCGGTCTGACAAAAAAGAATTAGGTATTTGTCTGCTCCGCCTTACGTACTTGAGCTTCAACATGGTGACAAGAAGGTTTTCCCTCCAGGCACCAGCCCCGCATTCGGCTTTCCCACCATTATATATTGTGATGGTTCCCGGGTACCCTTCTGAAATTTTCTTCTTCCCTTTTCCTTTTCAGGCTGGGTGATCTAGGGTTTTGCGACCCCCAATCGGAATGCGATCTTATTTTATGCAGCAGAGGACCAAGGTCATACGCGTCGCATCGTCATATGCTTCTATCGTATCCTTTTCCACCCCTCTGACAAAGAGCGATGATGAACACAAGCCCCAAAACAAAGCATTTCGGTGCGTGATTGTTGCGGCCGGTCGATAGACTGATAACTATTTCTGAGCTCTGGACTTTTGCTTCGCTTCGGAAATTTCTTGTCGGCCCAAGTGGGCAAGTATGAGATAATAAGGGCAGAAGAGTGATGAGCACCAAGATAGACAGGCATACTTGTGTGTTGACAGAAGACCCAAATCTCTGCCTTGCTCTGTATTTAAGAGACGAAGCTCCCTTATGTAGTATTTAAAGCTGATCGATAACTCCAAGACCGCATACGCCCGCCAACAATAGCAAGGCTGACTACATACCTAGGCTTCCTTAATGTCCTGACAGATTCCTCCCTCTTATAGACTTCGTTCAAAAACCTGAAGCCATCGTCAACATAGTCGTCGCTCCTCCTCATGTCTCTTCACGGGGCCGGTCCCTCAACTCCACTCTGACTACATTGATAATAGAAAAGCGAGGTGATGGAAGGCCCGTGATAGACGTTAACTTTCCTGCTAGGACCAAAACATATAGCAGCACCGCTGTAGGGTTACTAGTGCTAGCTCCTAAGATGGTGGAAATTTCAGTGCATGCTTGGCGGGCTTGGTGCCTACATTAGCACATACCCACTGTGGAACCCACCTTGCTACCACTGAATCAGGCCTGTAGCCTAGAAACCATCACAACACGATAAGTCGTTGTTCGGCTGGCTTTACTCCTCCATGTCCCCAGCCTTGGAGATCCTATCCTCACCAGTTGTCGACATGGCCGTGCTCACTTGGAGAACTTGCCGCCTGAGATTATCTCGATCGTCTGCTTACACCTGCCTAACCGCGACATCAAAAACCTGCGCTTGACCAACAGGGGCGTATGCAGCACGGCACGCCTGCGTCTCGACAGGGTCTTCTTGTCTCCCAACCCGTGCAATATCGACGTCCTGAAGGCCGTCGCAGATCACCCCGTCTTTAGCAAGGCCATTGCAGAGATTATCTGGGATGATGCGAGGCTCGTGAGTGGGCCTCAGGGCGCCGCTTCCGACGACGAAGACAACGTATGGGATGATGGCTCTGAACCGGAAGATGATCTACCGGATGGCTGTCCTGCTTGGTTTGCCAGAGCTTGTCGTGATAACAACGAAGAGATCAAGTTTCGCGTCGGGGACGATATCCCGCGCCCATCTCAGGTCTCTTGAATGCGCCAGGTGGAGGAGCAGATGCCGCCCAATCTAGCCTGGGAGTACTATGAACAGCTCTTGCTACAGCAGGAGGAAATCCTGCAGTCAGAGGCCGACGTCAAGGCTCTCCGCTACGGTCTGGAGCGTTTCACGTCCCTCAAGAGAATCACCATAACTCCTGCCATTCACGGCCTTCTGTATGAGCCAGCATATGAGACCCCCATGATTCGATCATTCCCCTACGGATTCAACTACCCGATACCACGCACCTGGCCGCTCGGCGAATATGGCGGACCTGTTGGCGGCGACCCTGTCGAGCTGCCGCCTTGGAATGAGACTGATCAGTCTCCATATTGGGGTTTCAACCGCGTGCTGCGTGAGCTGGCGACGACTGAACACCACGTCTCGGAGTTTGTAATCGATGTCTGCACGCCAGGGACGGGAATCAACTATCGAATCTTTAACAACCCGTCTTGCGTTCAGTACCGACAGCTCACTCAGCTACTGCGCCGACCCGGTTTTCGCCGCCTTGATCTTCACCTGAATGCCGACGGAGACTATTGGAGAAATTGGACTGCCGACAGAGGCTTTTCGAGAAATTGGACCTGCCTGCGTAACGGCCACCTGCATCGTGCGCTAAGCGAAGCAAAAGACTTGAGACATTTCACTTTTGGCGCTTTCCACGATGATATGCAATTTGATCAGTGCGTCGATAAGGGGAGTCCTGAATCCCGAGTCGTATTTACGCCAATCCGGACTTTTCTGCCTCTAGACCGGTGGGAGAGACTGCAGCATTTTGGCCTGTCCAACCTCTTTGTGCGCCAGGATGATCTGTTGTCGGTTGTGAACGAGCTCCCGTCTACCTTGACCTCGCTCGAGCTGAGCTTTCTCACCTTTCTTGACGGCGGAAGCTATCACGGTTTTTTCGAAGACCTGCGCCAGAGTTCCAGCTGGCGTACACGATCTCCAAGACCCAAGATCATAACCAATCACCGCAAAGACGAGACCTATCGACACTTTCACGTCGAGGACCAGGCCTACGAATTCTTATATAACAAGGGGGAGAACCCCTTTTCTTTGCCCCCCAGCTGGAGGTGGACGCCTCTCCAGTTGGACTGGGGCATTTTGCGTGATCCGTTTGATCCCGGACACGATCGCCCCTATACCCACGATGCCAATCTGATGCGTCTGGGCATAATCAAGTGGCGAGATTCAGAGATTGCAACGTATGAATGGTTGCAACCCAGAAAGCAAGAGGGCAAGGCATGACGAGGGACTTGAGATAAGGAATAACTGGCAAAAAAAAAAAAAAGACAAAAACATTGTTCGTGGTCTGAACGGATAAGTGTGAGTCAGCAATTTGGGCTTCATCAGGCGGCTAACGGGGAATACATTGGTGTGGGGAATGAATAAAGAAGAGCACAGCAAAAATGCAAAAACATACAACACCGGGGATTCCCCAGTCGTCACCGACCTGAGTACTGATCCGGCGGTCGCCAGCTTATCTAGGGCAGAGCGGACGGGATGCCGAGTATTCTAGCGCCTATGGTCGTATGTACTGACTGGTACAAACAACAGAAATTATAACAGACACCACACCAATATCCAGAGCCAACTACTTGTGTGGAGTATGGGATGTCATGTTTACCTTCTCACACAACTAATTTTGACAACTTCATGCGACATCTGCATCTGATCTGGGACTACAGGCAGGTACGTGCATACTGAGATAGTCGGCTTCCCATTTACCGGTTCTTCCCGCGAATCAGCTCCCTAAACAAGCCGTCCGCTCTTTCCACCAGCTCCGACGGGCGCCCGGCCTCGGCCAGCTTCCCTGCATCCAGAACCAACACAACATCTTTGTCCATGATGGTATCCAAGCGGTGTGCGACCGTGATGACGGTGTGCTCCTTGAACTCCTCTCGCACGAGTGTCTGCATCAGATCATCTGTCTCGCTGTCGACGTTACTTGTAGCCTCATCGAGCAATACAACACGCCCGCGATATGGCCGCATCAACAGCGCGCGGGCCAGTGAGAATAGCTGTTGCTGCCCCTGAGAGAGCGGCAACGACCCCATTGTCCGGTCGAGGGTCGTAACGGTCGAATCATCGCCGCTCACAGAGAGTTGCTCTTCCGATTCACTCGTATCTTGGTCTTCAGGTGACAGCAGTTCCTTGCCGCTTTCCAACTCACGCGCCTGCAGCGGGTCCCACAGTCCTACACGCTCAAGCGCATGGACTATATCGTCGTCTGAGACGTTTGCGCCTGCGATATCAAGGTTCTGGCGAACTGTATCGGTTGCGATGAACATAGGGTCCTGCGGGACCACGATTAGGCGGGCACGGACGGCGTCGCGTGAGAAATCGCATATGTTGCTACCGTCGATGCAGATCGTGCCCTGACCCTCCAACTCGACGAGACGTACCAGGCTGAGCAGTAGAGACGACTTGCCGCACCCGGTGCGGCCCACGACACCGACCTTGGTGCCCGGCGCGATGGCGACGCTGATATTGTTGAGGGCAAGCGCTGGCGGCTTGTAGGACGCCGAGACCTTGGTGAGCTCGATGGCTCCGCGAGCAGGCCAGGAGGATGGGAGCGACTTTGCCCTACCCGGCTCGTCCTCCGGCCGGATATCCCGCTCGAAGGCACGCAGACGAGAGATGGAGCCCAGGGAGGTCTCTAGCTTGGTCCAGGCCTCCACCAGGCGGAGCAGCGAGTGGTTGGCGCGTAGAACAACGTTGAGGGCGATGCCGATTTGGCCGCCTGTCGTACTCCCTTTGAGGGCGAAGGCAAGACCGATGACGCCTACAGCTAGGCCCGGGACGATAAGGTCAAGCACAAGACCAAGCCAGCGCTGGATGCATAGTAGCATGTAGTCTGGACGTAGCGACAGGTCGAGCTTTATGGCATTGTCTCTAATGAAAGACTTCTGCCACCCAAACGCGCGTATGGTCGCAACGCCTTCTAGTGTCTCAAGAAAGCTGGCGTTAACCAGAGACCGGGCTTCGAGGTCGAGGAAGCGCAGCTGCCGCGACGTTGCCAGGTAGACCTTCTGGATCAAGTAGACGGCGATTATCGTGAAAGGTAACGTAACAGTTATGAACGGCTGCATAAGGCCTATTAAAATGCACTGCGAGAGCACGCTAAAGATGCTTTGCAAGACTTGAAAGAGGGCGAAGGGCAGCTGGCGGTTCAGCAGCATCATATCGGCGCCGAAGCGGGTAAGCGTTGTGCCCGTGTCGGTTTCGGAAAAATATGACTGTTTTGCATGCATAACTGTGCGCAGGAGCCGGGCATGAAGCGTATTGCCCGAATGCGGCGCGATGACGAGGAAGACGGTCGCGACAGCTGTCACAAGCGACAAGAAAGCACCCAGTGCAAGAGCGAAATACACACTCGTAAAGAACCACATATAATCGCCTTTGTTCTCAGCCATCCATCTAAGCCAGTACGGGATCACCCCTAGAAAGGCGGCGTAGAGGGTCAGGGCACCAGAAAGGAAAAGAAGGCGTGACAGCCCAACGGCACCAAAGTAGTAGCCTGTCTTGTCAGCTATGACCATGAACATCTCTTCATCAATACGATAGGGGCTTACCGTATATAGTGATGTCTCCCGTCTTGAGGACATCATCCTGCATGTTGGACTGTCGCTGATTCTTCGGTGCCTGGCTCTCACCCCTAGCTTTCTCACGATCACCGGCTTGGTTGTCATATTCCGTACCATCGACCTTTTCACCACTTCCCAACGTGGCCTCGCTAAAGTAGCTAGCTTTGGCTGGGAGGTCCTCCGAATTTCCTTGTTCCACGATTTGGCCTCTCTCGCCAAGAACGATGGAATGATCGGCTAAGCACAGATGTTGCGCTGCCGACATATTGTCAGGGCGTATCACGCACGACGTCTTCGGAAATGACTTACTCGCGTGGGTAATGAGCACCACCGTAGTGCCAAGCTTTTTAAACAAGCCATTTGGGCCGATGAGGCTTTCGACAATGTGCCGCGCGGTGTTTGCGTCGAGGGCAGACAGAACATCGTCGAGAATGACGAGGCTGCAACGTGCGTACACAGATCGTGCGAGGGCCTGCATTTCACGTAAGCTTAACAGGAGGAAAGGACCACACAGGGCATAGAAGAGCTCACCACCCGTTGCTTTTGTCCGCCTGAAAGGGTAGTACCCCGACTACCAATGACAGTTTGGTCCCCATCGGGCATTTGACTGAGGTCTTCTTTGAGACCACACGCCTGCACAACGCTTTCGTACCAATCTTCATCTGGCACCGGACCATCACCAGGTGACCCGCATATGGCTTCTCTTATGGTGCCGTTGGTCAGCCAGGCTGCCTGTGAACAATACGCGATCGAAAGGTAGGCTGTTTGTATCACCCCGGTAACTGGGGGGAGATCGCCGAGAATGGCTTTTGCAAGACTCGTCTTTCCGGTACCCACGGCTCCGGAAATAATCACCAGATTGCCTTTCTTAATGACTATGCTAATATTCCTCAGGACCGGTGCCGCCGTGGAGGAAGGACGAATGGTCACATCGTCAAGGCGGATGGCAATTTGATCGAGCGGAACACTGGCTGCGCCTTCGTTGCTCTCAGAATCGTAGTCGGTGCATTGTGTGTCGAGTAGTTTTCGCTTGTCTTCTCGATCGGGGCTGAGAAGGTACGACTGGATGCGGTCGAAAGCAGCTATGACGGATGCTGCCTCTGGCAATATGCTGAGGAGGATGTTGGCGGGGGTGGTGACTATGTCGATGATGGCAAGGGAGGTGAAAGCCATGCTAACATCGATAGACTTGACTCCGCGCAGCTGTGCTTGTATGGCATAGATGATCAAAGTGATGGCGGGGCTGAAGAGGCTTAACGCCACGGCTGCAGAGGTCAATATCAGGAGATGGCCTAAGATGCAACCAAAGAACCCACTTACAGCTCACGAAAAAGGCTACAAGAAGGTGGTAAAATGCGACGAATTGCTTCATCTCGTGGACCCTAGTGGCTTGGATCTTGGCCTCCATCTTCTTGCCGAGACCCATAATCTTGATACTCTTCATAGCATCAAGGACGGCTTTGGTCGTTGAGATGCGCATTTGCGTCGCCTCGCTGAATGCTATTTGCCTATCTACTAGATTCTCAGTGATGAAGTTGACTGCCTTGGAGACACCTGTTAACGTCAGCGCGGTTGTACGGATACCCGGGCGGAGTGAGATACGGGGACCGTACAGAGCACGACGAGAAGGGGAAAAATGCACACCCAACCCAGTTCTCGAGCCAGCATGTACATTCCAATACAAAGCTCCAACACCTCTGACCAAAATTGGTGAAAAAGCGCGCCGGAGTTGGCCGCATCTTCCGTATCGCTGCTCATAAGCGTCACGGCGGCGGAGTCGTCCAAGGCGCCAGCTTCGATTGTCAGACAGCGGCTGTAGATAATTCCAACGAGACCCATGCGAATCTGACAGTTCAGTCTAGCGACCTGGCGCTCGTACATACCATTGCAGATCTAAAACGTTGGATTCAGTAGTCTCCTCTCATTCGATGATTTGTCTTGTATCAAACGCACCGCCATGCCCGTATAAATTGCAAATGCCGATAAGATCAGGCGAAATGCTTCATTCCTGTTGTCGAAGGGGGTCAAGTCGCTGCTAACAGAAGCAATGACTCGGCTAATCAGAAGAGGTTGGCAGCAACGTAGCACAATGAAGATGAAGCGAGGCACAAATATGTCGATATTTGACCGCCAAGAACACTTCAGTTGCGCCATAATTAGGGAGAAACGACCTTGCTGCTTTTCTGAGATTGTTAGAAAGCCTTGCGAGTCAGATTAGGGCCAGAATTTTGCATACTCATCGCATCCCATTCTCGCTGCATGGTCTCTCTGCATCTTCCTACGTCGAGAGACTTCCCAAAGGGCGGCATGTCATCCAGGGACAAGACATGGGAGTATCCGTTCTTGAGGATCTTATTCACCCACCAGTAAAGGGCCACGCCAAAGAAGCCGGACGTCTCCTCTGGCGATAGTTTATCGTACGGCTCGCGTAGGATAGACGTCTTGGTCCGTCCCTCCAGAATGAGAAGTGCAAACCTGGCAGCGAAGATGGCCAATGGGAAATCGACTGAGCTACAAAGGCTTCTAGCCACAATCAGGAGACCGGCCTGTATGGCGTCGCTGAGAGTTGCGATCAATAAATAGCTGGTCAAAAGGGTTGATGGTTGAACGTTTCGACCATGCTCCTGGAACGAGAGCACGCATAGCACCGCGGTTGCGACCGAGGACAGTTGCGCCGCTAGCAGATGCCACTGAGTATGTTCTACATTGCCGAGAAGTAAATATACGAGATGTAGAGCGCAAAGAGTACAGACGAGGAGCTAGGCGGATGTGTTAACACGGCGGCGATGATTGTCCCATAGGAGACACTTACGGTTTTGAGATAGCCCTGGCGGTTCGGGAGCACGACAAGCGGCGCCCCACGCAGCTGGGCGATCCTGAACGAGGCACCTACAAGCAACCAAGCTGCTGGTCCGAATTGCAAAAGACCTTGAAAAATCGCCTCCAACTGCTGGTCATCCGACAGATACCCTTGACGGCGGGCTGAGTCATGTTTGGGAAGGCATAGCTGCTCTTGCCACTCAGCACTTAAATCGATTGTCGGGGGCCACATAGCGTATTGAGAATGGAGGTGATGGGACTTTCTTTGCTGCCGAGTATGCGACGGCGATGAAAGAAAAGAAACTCGCTTAATAACGCGGGGAGCTGCTCTGATATCTAAATACTACATTATGCGAGCTGTGCCGCATTTCATGCAATCTTTTGTTATTTACCTACTGGTAGCTACATAGGTAACTTAGGTAGGTAGGTAGGTACCTAGGTAGGTAGGTAGGTATGTATGTATTTTATTGAGACGGGGGACACAAAACAACCCCCACCTGGGACCACAGCCGTAAGGCTGGTTGGTACCCTTGTATGATTTTGATCAAGTGGTAAAATGGTCATATTCAACGAATATGACGTTGTAGGCATAGTATTCATGCAAAATGTATGGCAGGATGTTTGACAATTGCATTGGTTGAACGATTGATTATTTCTTGTTGTTGGCATCTGTCAAAAGTCAACGACAAACAAAGGCTTTCAAGTCCCCTCTAAACCACTAAGCCAATTTATGCTAAGCCCCATAAGCCACTTTTAGTGGACAACTCCAGCGACCCCGCGTCAATAAATTGTTCAAAACGGTTTTATCACAGCAGCCGATTCGGTATGTAGACAGTCAGGTACCATTTGGTATTATGTAGGTCAGGGTATGGTCAGTACAAAGCTGAGACTTCAATCCGAGGTCAAAAGCGGATCGCTCCCGATACGTAAGTGGTCTGGCTGCGGTACAACCCCGAATCTCTCCTGGATCCCATGCCATAACACCTAGTATCTTTAATCTACAATAATCAAACTTTCGTTAAGAATACTTTGGATGGTTTCAAGCTGGGTACTGTGCTGCGTTGCCCATTGGTGAATTCTATCAAAGTTCCTGCAAGTGTGACGAGTATCTGTCTTCAAGATGATTCTAGATCCTACCCGCTTCCACTGCATGGGAGTCAGGTCCGCATGGCATTGCAGCGACTGCCGTATTTGGTTGATGCAATGCCCTAGCTTTCATTAGTTGCGATATTGTCGTAGGAAATCTTCATTTTACCACAAACCTATATGGCTGATGCGCGATGGGTCCGTCGGACTGTCGAAAAGACCCTTGTAATAGTCGGGATACATGGCCTGGCGGAGGCGGTTCTGGTAAAAGGAAAAAAGCGATCAACGGCCAGTCTTTCAAAGGAATACATATAGAGTATATATATACCAGACAATGGAGTGAGTGATATACATCAAGTCCGCTGAAGTAAAACCCGGATTCCGGCCATTGGAACGTCGAGTCTCCGAGTTCAACTTCTTTCTTATCAAAGTCGAGGTTCAGCCCTAGTAAGCTATGAGAACGAGTGTCGTAATTTCAATACTCTGTTTCGTCTGTAAACTAACCTCCTAGAAGTCTGCTCCACGCTTCATCAATTGCTGGTCGGGGTTGACCGACGTATTCATGACCACCTTGATCTGTGAAGTAGTGACCCTCGCTAGTCAACTCCACACCCCCAGAGAAGGTCTTGACTTGGAGTTCGATTTCTTTTCTAGCTGGCTCTAATGGAATATAAATTAGTCAAGCCAAGAGAATAAATGCGTTTCGTGCTGCTCCATACCCAGATCTGAGGCAAATCCAGCTTCATATGATGGCGATGCAACAAATTCTTGAGTGCGATTCAGGCTGAACAGGCCGAAAAATGCAAAGAATGCATTGAATAAGAGTGATATAATGAGAAAAAGGGACTGAAGCTGGAGACCTTTCTTTGCCGGCTTCAATACTATTTCGGTGTTGTTGTCCAGCAGGCCGCTCGTCTCTTCGTCCTCCAGATCGTTCTCGCGTCGCGTACCGCCAAACATGGTGTCTCCATAAAGAGCAATTAACGCTTAAGGGATGACTAGCACAGAGAGAATTGTATTTAACAAATTTATCATGTGAAGTGCAGCTCTGGCTTCTTTCCGGAAACGCATCACAGGAAGCCTAGCGGCTGTTTGAGCCTTAGCAGAATCCTCAAACAGCGAGCTTCTATCCAGACGAGTCTTCTGTCTCGGGGATGGGATGCGATTGGAACTGAGTGCTACATGGCAGCTAACTACTTGGGTTCCAACTAATATCTTGGCGAAGCCAGCGAGAAAAGACCAGCATACCGAGCTGGTTCTTCGTTCCCCTCACTTGGCAAAGTTTATTTGTCTTGGCTGTCTGCAGTCTATTGGCGCGGACTAGGCAGAAGTTGATAAAACGGTTTACTACCTGCCTATTTGGTGTTGAAACGGCGTCTTTGACATGGAAAGACAAAATGATGTGACTTGGATATGTCTGTTACGCCGCACGGATGCCTTAAGGACGCCTCAAAGACGCCGCTCTGATATGACATAGACCGCTTCTACTGCATTGCTGATCATATATTCGCTACGGCCGAAAGATGTCTCCAACGCCTCTCTGATGTAAGATAGACCGCTTCTATTGCGATGCCCAACCAAGTACTGGAATGGCCCCAACTCTTTTCTATTAAAGCATATACAACCAATAGTACTACCGAAAAATCTTCCCAAGTATTTTCCCCATCGTAACAACCAACACACACACACACACGCGCGCGCGCGCGCGCGCCTGTAATCCAGATAAATCACATACAGAAAGAGTACCTGAGTGGCAACCGGGACTTAGATAGGTATTTGTACTCAAGGTTCGGCTACTGTTGGCTGTAGAGAAGACTATCATTTCGAAATCGCCAAGCCATAGTAACGTCATAAAAGTAGAATGCAGCATGTTGACTCTTACCAGTCCGAGTACCTTGCTCTCTGAAAGTTGCGGCCCAAAGACCTCAGCTGATTGTAAACATAAGCTTATAAACTAAAAGTCTAATGATCAAGCAACGCAGCCACTTAGTGATCGCACCCTTGTCAATCCAGCTTTACGTTGCATGAGCGGTAACTCAGGGGATTGGTCAACACGTTAGCCCCTCCGCGCTGCCGCATTCCTCGGTAACCAATGGGGTTGACTCCTCAAGGAAGATACATTAGTTAGGCGCTATTAGATATGCGAGAATGTTAGCACTATATTTTGTGATAGTCTGGTGATGATGGCCTAGAGAGTAGTGGTGTAGAGTTAGGAATCCTTTATAGAGGGAACGTTGTTAGATTGGCTCTCGCAAGCCACTGCACCAATGAAGCCAGTGTCAAACAATCACATATCACATAACATTAAATGGTACTTGTGCGAAGAAAGCCTTTGCATTTGCACGAAGATTAGGGAAAACCCCGAGGATGACAAAAACCTAATCAAGGCCGACTAAACGACAATTATACCCAACACGAACCATCGCCAGTTCGTCACCTGGATCAAGCGGAGGCAGGGTTACATATTGTTGGCCACTGCGTAGTGTATATCTGGAGATCATAGCCTGCTCACAACTGGGTAGAATGACGATATCTGCAGCCCCCTCCCGCTGTCTATCTCCTCGGCCTCCTCTACTCGAGGTCGGAACCGTCTTCGACTCTGTTGTAGTCCTTGGGTAGAAAGGTGACCTTCTTCTGCCTTGCTTCGATGGCGGGTTGGGCAGTATCGGCTAGGGGCGCAGCGACACCCAAGGTAGCCAACAAGCCAACGAGGAACAGTTTGGCATGCATTTTCGATGACAAGTGGATTTCGAAGTATTAAACAAAGACAGGGGAAAATAGAGCTGATGAGGGTTTTGATATGGCTTGGTGTCGAGTGGAGAAATAGAAGTTCTCATCAGGCTTCGTCATGAACATTTATATTAGTTCGACGTCCATACAGAATCAGGTTATGTTTTGAAAAAGTCTAATCAAGAGACTCATCGGAGTATCCCAATAGGGGAAATGATTGCAAGACTCGGTCGAGTGCAGCATCGGAAGGCTAGTTGGATCCTTCCACAGTAACATAGCCTTGGCTACATCTCCTCGGTAGGATTTTCAAACTGTGCCACTCCACCGTCTCATCAGCTTATCATGCAGATGCAAGAGCATTTTGCGCGCTCCCAGCCCAATGAGAGTCCACCGGGTCCTGCACATTGCCAATTATAACGTGTATCTGTCAGAGGTCGGCATGTCGATCAAAGTGTAGGGCGACTATCCCGTATAAATGCCGGCTTCCTCATGTTGCGAATGCAATTACGATGATTCTTCTCTAGTAATGAATTTGTTGCATTTTTTTTTTTCCCACTTCCGAGTCTGGAGCCAATACTTACCTAGAAATGGGGTTGTTGCAATTCTTTTTTCCTGCTTCCAAGTCTGGAGCTCTTCTACATGAAGAAGAGGCGGAAGACGAGAAAGATACCTTTATTCCTTCGTATCGACTTTTCCGTTCCCTCCAAAGCTCGAGACGGAAACGGCTGGAATTTTGTCTGCTTATTGTTGGCGGCACTGTCCTCGTACTTGGACTTGGCGTAGCAGTTCTCTTTATAAATCGATTTACTGGAGTGCCAATGCCCTTTGAACCTGGATGGGTGACGAAGATTGGTAATAGGAGGCTAACAACCCATTTCCAGCGAAGAATACTTACGCATTGATAGGCCCACCATTTCCGTTGTTGAATATTGAACGCGTGCATTTCGATGCTGGACTAGCCTTGAATGATAAGGGCGAGCTCATCCGGACCTTGAATATCGAAGGCTCCTCGCAATATGTTGGCGAGCCAAGCGACGAAATAGATTCCAACTGGGATCTCCTAATACGTAGGTGAGTAACTGGTGTGGAAATATTCAGCTGCTAACATTCATACAAGCTTCAGATACGAATATCACCCGCGAAGAAGCTCAAGAAATAGGCGGTGAATTCTACTTCTATCCAGGTACAGATATTGCTACAGTTGAGATATCCTCCTTTCACGTTCTGCACTGTCTGGTAAGCTTAAAGGGGAAACACGAATACATTTCAGGACTAATTTTCCTCAAGGATCAGATTCGTCAGTCTGTGCAATGGAAACATTATTGGCCGGACGGCGTCGATAAGAATCAGCAAGTGCATGTCGGTGCGTGGCTATATTAATGTTGTATTTCACTCCAAAACGAGCGCTATACTGATATAACCGACTAGATCACTGTATTGATGCCATAAGACAGTATATCCAGTGCCACATGGACCTGACGCCAATCAATCTTGTATGGTCAAAGAACAAAGGAGGTGTTTTGCCAGAGTTTAGGCAAGTTCATACCTGCCGTAGTTATCGGGAAGCTCATGAATGGGTCCTCCGAAGGAACATTGCAAACTACCAATCCGGTATAGGCGACAAAGGCGTGGCTGATGATGCTCGCCGCACACTCCAGCGATTGGGATGGGAACAGGATTCTAGCAGAGTATAGAAAGTGTACAGAGAATTGCCACGTTTGAAACAACCAATCATTTTCATGTCGTCCGTCTATGTTATGTATGATAGTTTGACCCAGGGAGCTGTTACCAGCAACCAGGTGATCAGATGGGGTTCATGTCATTTTCCTTAACTTCCAATCGCAACCCCGAGAGTATAGCCAATTGTCCCGGCTCTGCATCATGTGGCAATAAATAAGGTTTAGGATCACTTCCTGAAAGCCATGTGTGGATCCTCCCACCTTCAGGAAAAGTGTGCCCCGAGGACAATATGAAGGGATCCATGCGTCTGAAGGCCGATCAATGATCCTTCCTCGGTGGTCATTCCCCAATCCTGCCTGATGCCATGCAATGCAGCCACTATTCGTATACATGTGCCGCATTGCCAACAAACAATGCCTATTGGACCCAGCAAACCCATCACATCTTGGCAGTGGTTCGGCTCTAATATTGACCAGCCTCAGGAAGAGAAAGGAGGGTGTGTAGGCCTCGATGCTTACGGCGTATGACTACGATATGACGGCTGTCCACAATGTGAGCGGTAAGAGTTGCGTCGAGCAACCTCGGAAAGAGAAGGGTGGGCGTGTAGGCACTGATTTTTGCGGCGCATTATTATGATATGATGGCGATCTAGTAGGGGAGCGGGGAGAATTGTGCCGAGCATACTAGGTAGTAGGAATATGCACGTAAAGAACCTCATTATATTCTGCCACCCTTGGATAGCAGATTTGGAACGGTGTTTTGACATCGTACGAGTGTTGAATCCAGTAGAAAAATCAGGTTCTGCTGCCTGGTCGGTCTTTCCAAGCTTTCCTTCTGCTGGCGAACTCAGCTAAAATGAGGAATTTCTAAATAAGACCTTTCGACTTCTAATGGCACGTGCCAGTTGTGGTCGAGACTTTGCCTTCAGTGGTCAGATTTCAAATTTGGGAAGCGTGATGTTCGAAACGCTATTAGGGATTTTCCATATTATACTTGTAAATAAATGTATTGTGCTTTCTTGATCTGTTATAAAAGCCCGGAATTCGCCTCCGTTAACCATCTTCAAATCTTTCATGCTTTGCAAGAGGCTACAAAATCATCGAAAGTGACCAAGAATCTAAAGCTACCTATATATAATGGCGGAGACAGTTTGATCCCGATTTAACGGGGCTGATTTCTTCTTAACTACACACGAAGAGAATCCAACCGTTGCCATAGTAGTCCGTTGTTCTAGAGCCTCGAGATCGAGATCAAGAGCGTGGATGAGCACCTCAGCACAATGCTGCGTGTGCGAAAAGTCCAGGCTGTCATCGTCCAAATACAATCCACCACGTAGGTAGCCTCTGTGCTGCCTTAGCCATGAATAAGCACAATGGACTACGTGGTCTCTGGCGCTTGTAAAGTACCCAGATGGTGCAACTCTTTCCGACATTGCCTCTAGATCCAACATTTCTTTGCCCTGCCAGTCGTTAGAACCAATCCAATCGCCTGCTTTTTGATACGCCTCCGTCATCTCCTTATCAAAACATGGCTCTGGAATCCAAACAACTGATAACGGATCGTAGGTACAGCCAAGCGCTCTGGCTTCAGCTGTCGAATTGCCGCAACTAAGGGTCATGGTCGAGATCTTGTTATGGGGTATGAAGTGACTCTGAAACGAGAAAGCGAGCAGCCAAAGTAAGGACGTGCATAAAAATGTAAAAACGATAGGGAGGTGTTCTGTCTTTCGAAAGCGAGTGATCCTTGGCGCTTTATCATCATCAACAAGCAGTCGCTCTTCCGCCTCGAGACCTATTGATCGTCTTAGTGGACCGAATTATTTCAATAAAATTCAGACATACTTACAATCATTGACAGTACTCATTTTAGTCGCTAGCTTTGAACACTTCTTGAGAGGGCACGAGAGTTGGCAGGTTATGAGTAATTTTACTTGTATGAGGAGATGTATAAGACCGAGACTGATGAAAACATAATCAATCAAAGGGAGAAACTAAGCTACCAAGGTTGCGGAGGCAAGCAATAGACCCCCTCCAGGTTAAGTATGCGCAAGGCGTGTGGCCATCCGTTGATCACCGGCCCCACTGTTAGTCCGGTTAGCTCATCAGCTTATAATAATGGAATCGTGTGCCATCCATATATGTACGTAGGGTACGTACACACCTAGGTAAGGTGACCAAGCAAAGCTTCGTTTTAGTTAACTAAGAATTTTGTTGGCGAAGCTTTGCTTAAGTTAAATTCGTAAACGGGCTTCGAAAATGATGTTGACTTTCCTGTCTTTGAGACATCGGCCCAAGAGGCAAGGGCGTTATTATTAAAGGATCCAAAGCACATTCAACAGGAATTAAACCCAATATTAGCATTAAAAAAAAACTCGTGTAAGGAAGCATACTCTCCACTGGCTCATAATTATTAACAAGGTCTTATTCATACTGCTTTACCTGGTGAAATATACATGTCTCCAAAGCTTTAAAAAGTAAATCGTGTGAGATAGTATAGGCATTCCAATACTTCTCGATTAAATGTCTATTCGGAGATTATAGTGTTCTTCGATAGAATTCTTTCTACGCAATTTGACAAGCACATACGACCATAGGCGCTAGAATACTCGGCATCCCGTCCGCTCTGCCCTAGATAAGCTGGCGACCGCCGGATCAGTACTCAGGTCGGTGACGACTGGGGAATCCCCGGTGTTGTATGTTTTTGCATGGTTTTTGTACTATTTTTGTTGCTTGGTTGGCGACAAGCATCAGGATACTGTCAGGTTAATCTATACTAGCCTGAGCTTATTGGAACTCCTCCTTTTGCGATATGGCTCATTGGTACATCACAATAATTTCCGAGTGCTTGTGCTCTTCTATGTATCTCAGCGTACTCGATGCATACTCGATAGGGCAAAGGAATATACCTGGGTAGAGAGTCAGGAGCAAAGTTGTTGAGATTGGGAGATAGCCACATAGAATAAATTTCTTATGCGAGATGATGTTCTTGTGAATCCTGAAAGAGTAGCTGCAAGATCAGCGTTCCGAAGCTTGTACTAGATGGAAATAGAGAACTGACACCGTGTTGTTGATTTGCAATCAGCCTTCTCATAATATCATGTTGCACTGGCGTAGTCAGTACGCGTCAGTACTCACTGCAGACCACCTGCTCGGGTATATAAAGTTCGCTCTTCAGCACCTCTCTTTTGTAGCCCAGATAGATCAACTCAGACTCCTTTCAATGCTTCCTCCATCAAATCTTGCAATTACGTGAGCGCTCATCTCTTCCAGGAGCTGCGTGTCCCGCTGTCTTCCTCAACACAAGTGCAATTACCAGTTCGTCGAGATACCTTTGTTTCCTATCGTCGTATTTCTTATCCATAATTTTCTTAATTAATTCTACGAGGTGTGGCGGGCGTGGTCGAAGAAATCTTGATATTAAGCATTACTCGTGGTAGTGCGCTATATTTCTAGTTCTGGCGCTGCGCTATACCACCCACTATGCTGGACCATCCACTGTATTTTACCACCCACTGTACTTTACCACCCACTGTATTGGACCACTACTGCACCTATTGCACTGCACCCGTTGCACTGCACTACAATTGCGGTACACCATATACTGCGACCTACGTGGTTCTGGCAATAGCGTAGATTTCTGCCTGTATCGGGAGCTAACGAGTAGCTGTATCATCAATTAAGGTGCGCGCTCAATAGGTGGTCCAGTATAGTGCAATAGATGCAGTGCAATAGGTGCAGTAGTGGTCCTTACAATGGGTGATTTTGGTTGTGTTGGTGAGGGTGGTGCAGTGCAGTGCCAATGACAGACCCGACAGGCTTTATGGCGGAAATCTCCTGTACATGTATGTGCCTTGTGCGTGAGGGAGGTGGTCGGGCTTTCAGAAAAATGTCCGTCTCACCGGTTCATATACCTAGGTACCTACCTTGCCTCCATCATCCGTAACCTTCTCTCTGTCTCTTCCCCCTCCCTCTCTTTCTTCTTCATTGCGTTGGAAAACAGAAGCAGCACACGCCCACGTCGAGTCTGTCCCTATTACTATTTCTGTTTCTTTGTCAATTGCGTTCTACATAAATGGAAATCTCCCGTTCTCGAATACATCTATTTACTTCTGGAGCGACGTTGATGGCTGTGGATCTTGACATGATGAACTGTGGATTGTGATCAAGTGCGAACCCACGTGCGACACCAACAAATGCTTCAGTCGCAACCGAAGGCGCTCTCCTTTATTGCCTAGCTGCCCGGATGCTTCAGGTTGCTGTACTCAGTCAACAAAACTCGATCATGCCTGTAGCTGAGCCCCAAGTCAACCAGATCACCACGGCTGGGATTCAGGCCCCACAGCCAGTGCTGCTCGCGATCGGCAACGCAAGCCATGTGGACGACGACGATGTCAACTCGAGACAGGAAAACAACTTGCCCGTTTCCGATGATGTCGCGTTGGTTGACCCAGTCTATTCGGTCCTGACTTCTCGGCAGAAGCGGACCGCGGTCATGATAGTTTCTTTCGTGGCCATGATATCGCCGCTCTCTGGCAACATCTATTACCCGGCAACTACAGCGCTTGCCAAAGAATTCAAAGTCAGCGAATCGTTGATACAGCTCACCATCACTACTTACCAGGTAACGTAGCCACCACTTTTCGACATCGAATGATGGGATTCGCCTCGCTAAGTGGCTGTCCAGATCTTCCAAGGTATAGCCCCATCGTTTATTGGAAACTACTCGGATATATATGGCCGACGGCCGGCCTATGCGATCTGCTTCATCATATACTTTTTCGCCAATGTCGGACTAGCCCTTCAGACCAGTTATTCAGCTCTCTTGATACTGCGATGCCTACAATCCACTGGCTCCTCGGCTACCGTGGCTCTCGGTGCCGGAACTGTCGTGGACCTAGTGACACGTGCGGAGCGAGGTGGCTTCATTGCGTATGCCGCCCTAGGTGTGACATTAGGTCCTGCTCTTGCCCCCATCATCGGTGGGCTACTGACGGAATATCTCGGATGGCGATCTATCTTTTGGTTTCTGGCAATATTCTCGGCCGCTCTGTTTTCTGTCTATTTCATATTTGTGCCAGAAACGGCGCGTGGGGTGGTCGGCAATGGCAGTACTGCCCCGTCACGCTTTGCCATGACGCCGTTGCAGCTTATCAAAAGTCACCGTAAAGTTGGGGAAGAGTCAAAGGTTGAGCAGTCAAAGGATAAGACCGATCGAAAGCGTCTCAATCCTTTCGCGGCCCTGAAGATCCTTGGTGAGAAGGAAGGCGTTGTCACTCTTGGTTTTGGGGCACTCATGTACGGTGGCTATTTTATGGTGCTGACAACCCTTCCCATACAGCTCACGGAGCGTTTTGGTTTCAACGCCGCGCAGACAGGGCTGTGCTACATACCAATATTCATAGGATCCTTGTTCAGTCGATCCATAGCTGGAAAGCTTCTTGACTGGAACTTCCGCAGGCATGCCAAGCTCCTGGGCATAGAAGTGACCAAGAACAAAGAACAGGATCTCGATGTTCTGCCTATAGAAGCCGCACGCCTACAGATCTGCATTCCAATGATATACCTCACCGCACTCTGCGTCGTCACCTACGGATGGACAGTGCAAACAAAGGCCTCGTTGGCAGGAATTGAAGCGAGCTTATTCTTCCTAGGCTTGTTCAACTCTGGCGGGCTATCTGGACTGAACACACTTGTCGTGGATACTCATCATGAAAGCCCTGCTACAGCACTGGCCGCGAACAACCTCTTTCGCTGCCTCCTTAGTGCTGGTGCCACCGCTCTTGCCGTACCACTAATCAACAGAATAGGCATTGGTTGGACATCTGTTTTCATTGCAGGAGTCTGGATTTTCTTTAGCCCTTGTCTATGGTTAGTTCTCAAGTATGGGGCCAAATGGAGACACGATGAGAAGATCAAGTTGAGTAAGGCGAAGCCACAGAAGAACAGCATTGCCGAGGACTCTGGTCGGGGCACTAGTTCTGGCGGTTGAGATCTCCCTGACAACACAGTGCTATGGCCACCTACGGACAGAACCCTCGAACCCCCACCGAAAAAAAGTATTCGTCGAAGCGAAACGTCGTATTTGGTAAAAACGTGTCCTGGGTGTGATAACAACTACGCAGGTCGATCTCCTCGTAGTAGCTCCGCCAGCCTGTGCAGGTCGGATCGACAACACATAGTTTGTGGCAAGTGTACTCGGACGTGGACCTGGGAACAATGTACCAGGACACGTTGGCCCCAACGGCTTCGTCGTAGCACTCGACCAGGAAATCGTCGACGCACCGCTCCGCGCCCTTCTCCCCGGTACATAGAAATAGCGGTTGCGGAGGCCCGGGAGTCGGCTGCATTGGCTCAGACGGAAGACTAATCGTCGTTGTGGGCGCCATGCAGCCCGTTGCTGCGATTGCTGAAAACGTCACAGGTTCACGGGTCGAAGAAATTGTGGTACTCGTGAAAGCTAGGCCCCCGTCACAGCAAGCTGCCGAATCGAAATGTGTTAGACCTGCCCTTCGATAGAGGAGGAGACCTTTCTATAGAACCACACTCCGGGGCAACTAATAGGAACATTCCCCCGCCTAGCATAAAGCTAAAACCAATATTTGCGTGCAGGGTGACATTTGAAACCTCGAAATATAACGACTTACTTTGGAAGAAATTCGTTGAATTCAATGGATGATTGCAGCTGAGGATACCACTGCTACTCAGCTCGCATTGGAGTGCAATATAATCGGTTATGCCTTGTAGTTCTTCATATGTCTTAAAGAAGACTGCCGAGTAGAAACCAGGATTTTGATAGGTTGCTGCAATGAGTCCATTGTGTCCTGGGACGCTTTCATAGTCGATCAGTCTTTGACTGCTGGTGTCCAAGGCTAATTTTGCTGCTGCTGCCTCGGAGTCCGTAAGGGCCCCATCAACGAATCCAGCATCATCGAACAGGTAGAGAAAACCTGCACGTGTTCCGTTGGTATAATGAGCAGAGAGGGTGAAGCAGTCTGTAGAAACTGGGGTCGGCGATGGCGGTGGTGGTGGGGGCGGTGGTGGTGGTGATACATGATAGCCAGCTGACACCACTGCGATTGCTATAGATGCGACCAGGAACGTGTAATCAAAGGAGATCATGGCTGGATTGTAAGAAAACGTGAACGATGATTTTCCAGGCTCTTGCAGAACTGAACAATAGACGCTGCCCTCAAGATCCGTCATCCGCTTTGGTATTTATACCCCGCTGACAATAGAGAGCACTGAGCAGTCCCAGATGCCGGATTGCTTTATAAACAACTTGAAGCAAAGGAATCACTGGCAGTGGTCGGTCAGTACTTGTCCCTCCTCGCCACCCAGCGGGATCTGAGGAGAACAGGGTGAGAATCGGCTTTGCATTCCCGCTATTTGGTGTTCCAGCCACATGAGCAATTAGGGTTTGTCTCGATGGCGGTACTCACCAAGTGATAGCTATTATCAATGCCCTTTGCGACTGAAATAAGAAGTGTTGATGAGGATCAAGACGGTATTCTGGTCCGTCTTCGCAATCTGCAGGCTTGCACCAATAAGGTGCACCAAGTAGCGAGCCAAGCATATTCCGATGACAAAGAGGCGAAGAGGTTCGCGTCTAGTAGTTTCATGAATGCAAATCGCTGTGGGGAAGCGGGATGCATCTTTCCTTCTTGTTACACGAGGCCCTTTATTGTGTCTGATTGACGCTTTTCAGGTCCACTGTCCCACAATATAAGCGTACGCTGATAATCTGGGGAACTACCCATCTGTGGGAGCTATCTGTCATGATGGCAATGTTCGACCTTCGGCTGAGGCGATCGAGTATGTAAGCCATAAGTACCTAGGTAGGTATCCGTAGTTCACAAATTATCCTCAAGCGAAAAAGCTTCGTGCCTGCCGTAGTCAAAAGCCAAGTGTGCCAAGTGTTTGGGGCCGGATTTAGAGTCACGGGAATTCAAGGATCATCTTACTCAAGTTCCGGTTCTGGTGCCGCGTGTAGTACAGTCAGATCTGTAAATGTGTCGTCGACCCGCCAGCCTGCCTGGGCTCGGCCTTTCAAAGGTCGTGCTTTCGAGTCCCCGGAGAAGAACGTGACCGTCGCCGTATCCGACTCCCCTTGCGACGCCATGGACACGAGCAGCGGACCAGAATTGAATGGCTTCCTATGCATCCAACTATGCATCCAAGGCACCCACGAAGTATCTTCTCAGAACTCTCGACATTGCTTCTCCAACGCGTCTGTCGTTAAGGAGCCCGGCGGGCTGATGCCGGAAACTCTTATGGTCAGAGACGCATGTGAATACATATTAGAACATCTATTCTGTCACGCAAGTCCAATCAGCCACCTTGCGAGACAGTTGATAATGTTCAAGCCCCGGTGAGAGGCTTTATACACCTTTGAGTGGCCGGTACCGGCTTCTGTGTACATGATGTGGGTTGTAGGAGACGTTGGCATGCATTTCTAATTTTTTCGGAAGTGCTCTGCAAAATGAGAGACCAAACTGAGCGAGACGCTAAGCCGTGATTTGCTGGTAGTGGAAGATGATCTACCTATATGGACCAGACATATTGACCTGTGAGAGCCACCATTGAGTAATAAGAAGTCTTTATTAACCCTACAGGCTCCTCTTGAACGAAGTACATTTTCCGACTCAACACTTGAAATTTTTGTTTCGCGTGAGAACATACTGCCTGACCATTACACAACTTTTGAATTCATCCCGACACAATGGTCAACAGGGGGAAAGTCAATATCAGGTTGTTCATCCAAACCGCCATCATCATATCAACATTAGAATGAAGCCGTGCTGTCACGATTATCAACACCGTCACAAGTCGCAGAAGGGGGGAAATATTAGCTGCGAAATATAAAAAAAACTGCACTATAATTGTATATATGCAGAATTTCTGAAAAATTCTTTCCGGTTAAGTTTAGTTATAGCACATTAATCGGCACTGATGAGATTAGTATAATTGGGCAAAGGCCCCAGAGACTCTATTTACCAGCTGTAGGATGAGCTTACTTCAGGTGCCAAATAGCGCTCCAGGGCACGCAAAGAAGTGGGGTGACAGTGGGCACCCGATGAGTCAGGCCGCTAACATATTCGTCTCCCTTAGCTAGGAGAGTCTCCCTTAGCTAGGAGAGTGCGCACGGGGGTTACCGTATAATAATATACTTTGTAGTGCTGCGTGCGTATGGTCGCATATCCTCATAGCGCCGGTTTGCGAGATTATAGTATATGTCTCGATCTTGCGAAAAGGATTCGAACGATTCCACCTGTAAGAGTGCCGGTCGGAATTCTATCCAAGTTTGTCACTCTGGTTCCATTCCTCTCGTATAATTCATCATTATTGGCGCGAATATTTGTATTTTTTTCCCCCTTACCATGCTCTCCGACTCTTGAGACTCGACTCTATCTACATAAGTTTGCGTCCCGTCGTATCCAAGACCGGGTCCCGCCGCAATGGAGAGGCCACCTGCCTGCATGAAGGTACTGAACGCACCACCATACGATGTCTTCTACACAGATGACCGTCTTGACGCATGGGACACCCTGCTGTGTATGATTGTGAGGCGCGATGATGCGGACGCTCTGACAGAATACCTTAGCACGTACCCCTACAGTCTCAAGGGCCCGGCCGTAGTCCAGGACCATCAGGGTACCGTCTTCCCGGATGCTTTCGAGTACGCAGCCACTTGGGGAGCCACCAAGGTTCTGCGCTTGCTCTTCGATTACGAGACCAAGCACCCCGAGCAAGACTTCCGCTGTCTCGGTGCCAAGGGTTATGGCTTGCTGAACCTCGCCTGCCACCACGGCCAGTTGGAGACAGTGCGATATCTTCTCCAGGTCTCGCACGACGTGGCAGGCGACGTGAGACTCCGCGATGGCGACGGCTGGACGCCCTTGCTGGCAGCCGCCGACGCATTGGCTGATTGGCACAAGCATAGGAGGTATCACCACGGGCTCGACGTTGCCAGCTACACAGGCCAATGTGAAGAGATCATGGCACTGCTACTCGACAAGGGCGCGCCCGCCGACGACGTACGGGAGCGTCAGTTCTGGGATCGGGGAGGCCGTTTCTTCGAAATCCATTATCGGAAGCGGTGGTTCGAAGGTTACACTGAGGAGGAAGCGGCTAAAATTCCAGAGCTGATTGTGCCGCCTCAAGATCCGGTTCTGACCTGCACTACCCATACTGTTCTCTCTCTCGCCATGCGAAGGGCCAGCGCCATGATGATCAAGCGCATACTCGACGGGGGTGCAGATGTCAATGTGCAATTGACGTTGCCAGTCGGCGAAACACGCTTCAATACACCGTTACACATCGCTGCCCGTTATTTCAATGTGGCGGCCATCGACGTCCTATATGACAGGATTGGGGACACTGAGTTCAAGAAGCTGATGAAAGCCCAGGACTTTCAGGGGTCTACAGCCTTGCGCCTTGCCACTCGAGGAGCTCGCTTTATGCTGCCAACGGACCAGATTGTACCCCAAGGTGTCGCAACCTTTTCGGCCCTGTTGCGCTCTTGTGATCCCGGGGATGTTGACGCAAGAGAATGTTCTGATCATTCGACACTACTACATTTCGCGCTACTCTCTAGCTTTCATATCAGCGATATACCGACGCAACACGCGCTGCGCGCCCGCGTAGCCAGACTGCTGGTTGAGCATGGCGCCAATCCAGCCCTGAAGATGTCCGACGGCGGAAATGGTCTACACGCCTTGGCACACACCTTTCCAAGCACCAGCGATGACAAGTGTGCCGAGGCCGGACTCATAACACTGTTCGTGGGCCGTGGTGTGTCGGTAGATGACGGCAATAACTCTGGGGACACGGCGCTCCATGTGGCTGCGCGTAGTTGCCCGAGACCGGCGGCAGTGCGGACCTTGTTGCGGCACGGCGCGACGCCCGAGGTGCTCAACAAGGCGGGAGACACGCCGCTGCATGTAGCGGCCGTTTTGAGCACCGCTTTCCGGAACGAAGATCTAGAGTTCCAGCAGGCAGTGGAGATGCAAGACGAGGTAATGCGGCTTCTCGTGGAGGCTGCTAGCAGTCTTTGCGGAAATCCCATGGAAAAGCAAAACGCGTCAGGCAAGACGCCGCTCGAGATCAAGAACCAGTCAAGAGAGAAGGTCAAGGAAGAAATCGCGCCGCGGTACATAAGAGGAAGAGGCTGGGGCAGGGGCAGGGGACGTTAGGCAGGGAGGGCAACAGATCGTGACGCAAGCTCTAGCTGACACGCAAGGGTAACGATCATAATAATCTTGAATATAAATCGATGCCTTTGGAGCCTATTGCTCTGTACATCCGTCATCCAGCTCACCCAGCTCGACAATTACCTATACGCGGAAACATACAGGGCTGGCCGCGTGTCCGCTGTAATTGCTGATTCATTATAATTCTACATTTTTTAACATCACTATGCTTATCCCGTTTGTTTTCTTCTCTTTCGTTTTTTTTTTTCTCTAATTCGTAACTCAACGTGGTATAGTGGGCGTCGTCGAAAACCCTGTGAAGGTGAGCATTATTGCGGTGGTTCTGGCGCTGTAGTCTTCGTGTCGTGGTGCTGGCGCTATGTTTGCGGCGCTGTGTTGCTAGCGAACTACAGCGCTAAAACCCAGCACCATAGCGCCAGAAGCGCACTACCTCGAATTATACTCAACATCATGGTTTCTTCGGCCACGCTTAGTATATAGCGACATGAAAGATAATGATTACAACAAATTGGCGATTCCAGTGACGTTACGCTTGCGGCGAGAAAGATAGCAAGATGAGCGACTCGTGGACTACACAATATCCACGGCACCCGGGGATGTATTGGGTGCTGGCAACGTACAGCTGATGAGTCAGCAATTTGGAGGTGCACCGGGCGGCTAACAGGAATACTATTCGTCTCCAGCTTAGCTAAAGAAGAGTGGACGGGGTAATCGTGTAATCTGGTGCGGCGAGCGTATGGTCGCATGTCCTCATTGTGCTGGTGTTGCAATATCATAGGATAAGGAAAATGACTCAGTCTTGGGTAAAGGAATTATTCAATCCCATTTAGAAGAGCGCCAGTCAGATCTTCATCCAAATTTGTTACTCTGGCTCATTTCTCTCGTACAATCTATTATTATTGGCGTGATCAGGTGAGCGCTGCTCAATAGAGCCACTCCATTCCAAACCATCTCAAGAGATCGCCTCTCCACAAACGCCACGTCGGGGACAATTGACAAGACTCAACATTTGAAGCTTCGTATGATCATAGACCCGAAAACCCTCATGTGATGAAGGAGGGGATTTGTAGAACCCCTCAGACCCAAGCTCAATATCTTGCAAGCTTGAAAGTAATACACAGCGTGACCATGATGTCGAAATGTAACGGCGGCATTCCGGCACAGATACACATAGTCTTTCGCAACCACGATCCGAACGGCATCAAAGCTCGAGCAGATGATGATATGCACACAGCTGAATCGTCTATATCGAGTGACGCCCGCCCTGACTGGCCAATGGGTGATTATTCGCGTTTGATACGAGCTGACTCCGCATCAGGCCTACTCCTATTCGCTGCCAACCGGCCGCATGCGAAAAATGCGAAAACGAATCGCATGGGAAGACTCGCGAGCCGGGTATGATCCTGGTCGGCATCGTGCATTTGCGTTGCGGGGAAGCGGAGAAGGCCTGCTCGTGCGTCTTGGGGCCCCGGATTTACCGAGCAGGCCCCGGATTCCATACTCCATAAAGAGGAGAAAGCTATCGAGCGTTCGGCTTACATACGAAAACGAGAGCTTCCGGGTGCATATGTCTTATGGTGGTAGTCAGATAGGCGTGGGGTATCATAGAAGCAACGCCAATCTGCCTAGGATAGTTCGAAGTTGCATGGGGCATGAAAAGCCCAATACACGTTAGGGCTACTTCACGTCGACCAGTCATCTTTGCACATATCTGCCAAGTGGTCTTATATCGGGCCGACCAGAATGATTATATATCTAGATACGATGGCGTGTATGAAGTGTTCGCGCTGAGATGTCCCGAGCGAAGCTATTTGATCATTTACTATGGACGAATGTTAGCACAAGCGAAAGCATGCTACACTTAAGGAACAGATGTCCGGATATGGATCACAGGAACTCGCTACATCATCAGCTAGAGGACTAGAAAGTGATTATGTGGTCCATCCCTGGGTCTTGGTTCTTGCTGCTCGGAGCCGGCAGTCTACTGCCTTCGGCCTGTGCAGACAGCGCTCTTGAAGGCACATTTAGCAATCCTTCTGTCACTGCTCGTCCTCGTTTTCGTTATTGGCTCCCAGATTCTAGTGTCAGTGCTAGTATTCTTCAGAATGATATCAGATCAGTCGCATCAATCGGCGCAGGCGGCCTCGAATTCCTCCCTTTTTTCGGCTATGGAGGAGCGATGCACCCAGAGCCAGCTGGAGCTGACTGGGCCAAGGCGAACTTCGGTACTCCAGAATTCAGCGCCATCTTTCGAGCTGCACTTGAAGCCCATAGCGAAACGGGCCTCAAGATGGATTTTGCCATGGGCCCAAATCAGGGACAGGGCGTACCCGCCAGCACGCAAGATGAAGGCCTTCAATGGGATCTGGTAACGACACCGGGACATGACCCATACAATGAAAAAGGCTTACCCATGATAGGTTCCATTCACTACGCCAGTCATAAACGGGACTTTTGATGACATAATACCCGGCTGGGGAGTAGGCGAACTAGTGTCACTCGTCTCGTCCGAAGTCACACTCATTGAGAATCTGACATACTCAGCTTCAAATGGGCTGGGAACGTTCAATGGCTCCTATCTTCAGTACACTTTGAAGAATGAGACGTTACAGGATTACACTCACGCTGTGGACAACAGGACTGGGACACTGCTCCTCAGTCTTGATTCGCAAACTAACACAAGTTCTCATCAGCTTTTTGCCTTCTACCAGAAACTTTCCCTCAACAAGAACTTGGCCATAACAAGAGCAACACCGCAGACAATCCTTGATAATGGTTCCTACATTGTAGACCATTACTCGGCCTCAGGCGCAAATGTTATCACCAAATTCTGGGCAACCTATATTCTGAGCAACAATGTCTCGGAACTATTGAGAGAAGTCGGCAATTACGGTGTGTCTTGATACATGACTTGCAGCACTCACTATAGCTAACTCTTCGTAGGATGGGAGGATAGCGTGGAGATGACTTCAAACATATCCTGGTCTCAATCTCTGCCGGACCGTTTCCAGAAGCTAAAGGGCTATGACATTCGACTCTTCCTCCCACTTCTGGCATTCGCAGAAAACAATGTTGGCATTCAATCGAGCTCTCCTGGCTCTTTCAAGTGCGTTTTAGACACAGAGGACGGAGGCCAGGGGTACCACAATGATTTTCATGCCACTCTTCAGGACGGTTATCGAGAGTACCTGCAGACTCTGACCAACTGGACCCACGCCACATTGGGTCTAGAGTTCTCCGCCCAACCTTCCTACAACCTCCCCATGGACATGGCGGCCACAATCCCTGACGTTGATGCGCCAGAATGCGAAAGTCTGGGATTTTTCGACAACGTTGATCTGTATCTCAAGTTTTCGGGGCCTGCGCAATTAGCTGGGAAGCGCGTCATATCCAATGAGCTGGGCGCCGTTGCCGGCAAGGCATTTCAGTACACAATCCCGGACCTGATCTTTGAGGCAAATCGAGGGTTCGCCGGCGGGGTCAACCAGTACGTGATCCACGGCATGGGATACACGGGTGAGTACTACAACAGTACTTGGCCTGGCTACGTGCCATGGGAATACATATTCTCCGAGACGTGGAACGAGAAACAGCCGGTATGGAATCATGGCATGGAAGACGCCATGAACTATCTTTCGAGGACGCAGCAGGTCCTTCGGACTGGAGCCCCGAGGGTTGACCTTGCCGTATATTGGAAGCAGTCTATTACGACTATAGCTCCAGGGCATAGTATGACATATCTAACACAAGACGGTAAGCACAACGACGAGATATACAAGTATACATGCTCACATTTTGTAGGATGGAGCTATTCCTACATCTCTCCCGAGAACTTTGGCTTATCGGATGCCCGCGTTGAGAATAACACCCTGGGTCCGGATGGTCCTGCATGGAAAGCACTCATCATTGAGAGCTTACAAAATCTCACCGCATCGGCACTAGAAACGCTCTCCGGATATGCAGACGAGGGGCTTCCTGTAATTGTTGTTGATGGAGACCCCGGTTGCTACTCTCTCAAGGATAGCAGCTCTTGTGAGGACTTTGCATCTCAACTTGCGGCTTTCAAGGAACGGGAAATGGTGTATACAACATCCGCAGAGGGAGTCTCATCATTACTACAAAGTCTTGGTATCAGCCCCCGCATCAGCGCGGATGAACAGGCGACATTACTTACGGTGTGGAGAGATGCACCACAAGATGAGACCGAGTATGCATTCATCTTTGCCGATTTGGAGCCATTTTCTGGACAGATCACTGCTGCAACGACACAAACGCCATACCTTCTCAATGCTTGGACTGGGGAGCAATCCCCGATACTCGTATATACACAGAACGAGTCGACCACAACGATTTCCATTGACCTGAAGGTCAACCAAACCATGTTACTGGCCTTTTCCAACACATTATCGACTGAAATCTCAACACCAACTAGTCACATTACCCGCGTCCCAACTCAAGTCGTTGGATACGAGTTGAATGGAACGGGAGGAATCAGCATCCTCGTTGAATCATCGCAGGAGTCGGGAGGTCTGAGTACATCAATGGGTCAAGACATCACTATCAATTCGTCCGACGTTCCTGCTCCCTTTGGACTTTCAAATTGGACTCTGGTGGTAGAACACTGGGAAGCGCCAAGTGACTTGTACGACGTGGAGACTATCGCGGCCAAGAGAAACACGACCCACGAGATGAGTCAGCTGATATCGTGGCGAGAGATTCCAGAACTGGTCAACGTGTCGGGTATCGGCTACTACACCACCACCTTTGACTGGCCGCCTTCGGAAAGCAGCAACAACAATGGGACGACGAAACTGGGTGCCCATCTGACTACCACGTCCGCACTGTTGAATGTGGCTCGTGTACAAATCAACGGCCACTTGTTCACGGGCCTGGACCCCACGGGCCCCAAGGTTGACATATCCCATGTCCTGCGCCCGGGCCCCAATGATGTTATCATTATAGCGCCAACCATTATGTGGAATTATCTGAGGACAATATTTAGCGAGTTGAGAAACGCAGGTACCGTTCCTCTTTTGGCGCAATATGCTGCTGCCTTTGGTGGAGGGGTGTCCGATGCGGTCGACGTGGGCTTGACGGGACAAGTACTTGTGTCTCCTTTTCAGAGGATCGTATTGCCTTGACCCTTTTTGTCCCTCCAATCTGCGGGATAAAACACCTAGTTGGGATACTGGTGCTCTTTTGTCTTTCCCTTGCCGAGAAATCTGGGGTGCAGTGTGGAGGGGACTGCTCTCGCTTGCTGGGTACACTACAGCGCCCGGTACGGGGTTGCCGGGTGCCCTGTCGGACTCCTCCAAGGCCGGTGGGATTGCGGAGAATTCCCGGTGGGGATAGCGACGGCATCCTACCTAGGTTAGGTTACTGTAATAGCATGGATTTATCCTTCATATTGACCCGACTACATAACGTACGAATTATCCCGCGAGTAATACGATTGGGATTTGCCGATTCACCTGAATACCCCATCGGACGTGACGACGATTTCGTAAATGTTCGAATCTTGGTTTTGTGCATTGAGACAGGAGGAATGATTTTGCGTAAGGATAAGCCGGCACTTGGGTAGTATAGACTCTGTACCTAGACTGTGGAGTTGTCACCTCTACTTGGCGCGTCTCCAAATTTTGTTTTCAACGGCCGCGGTGGGAAAAGCTCTCAAACTTGATCGCGAGAAGAACAGTTTCTATTGACACTTGGCAGCTTCGCGTTGAGATCATGGCAGAAGGAAAAGGCTGTTCTGTAATATATAAAAGACACGATGGGATCGCAGTGGCTTTAGATACTAGTCTTGAGCATCTCCATTGCAGTCAACACATTGGAACACAGGCATTATTGTCAACATGAACTCGATTCTCGCTGGACTTCTCTCGCTCGCAGCAGTCTCTCAGGCTGCCGCCATTGCGCCTCGCTCATCTGGTACCGCCTATGTACAGTTGGCACAGTCTGCGGGAACTGCTACGCACTTGGGTTCTGGTTTCATCTACGGATTTCCTGACAATGGCACCGAAGCTTCAAACGCGATTCCAGATACCTTCCTGACTGATATAGGCTTTCGTGCCGGCCGCGCAGGAGGTGCGCAAATCACCGCAAAGGGCTGGGCATACGGCGGAAAAGCTGCGTACGATGAGCGTTTCCAGTCCACGCTGTCAAACTATCGCACTGTTCGAAAGTACAATGCCGATTTCATCTTGCTCGTTCACGACCTTTGGGGTGCCGACGGAGGCGCAACCGAGAGCACTCCATTCCCAGGCGACAACGGCGACTGGACCGAGGCGGACCTGTTTCTGAACCAGCTCATTTCCGACATGAACGCAAACAACATGCTCGATGGAGTTATCATAGATATCTGGAATGAGCCTGATGGCAGTGGCTTTTGGGCCAAGTCATGGGACCAGTATCTGGAATATGTCGGCCATGCTCACAAGGTCTTCAAGTAAAGCCCCTCCTGAAACACTGATCTTGGAGGGTCTCCCTCACTAATTCATGCCAGAGCTGCGTTTCCATACCTGTCCATCAGCGGCCCTTCAATGGCCAACGCCCCTGCCCTGGATAACTACAACTGGCAAACCTGGTTCCAGTATATGGCTGCCAACGACGTGATTCCAGATATCTACTCCTGGCACCAGATCGGCATCTGGCAGCGCGAGCCCGACCAGACCGTCGCCGACTTTGAGACGTTTCGCGCAAACTACAGCCTCCCCGCCCGCCCCCTCGACCTCAACGAGTACGCTTGGCCCGACGAGCAGAACCCGGCGTCCTCGGCATACTACCTGGCCCAGCTCGAGCGGCACAACATTCGCGGCCTGCGCGCCAACTGGGGCGGCGGCTCCGACCTGCACGACTTTGCCGCCGCGCTCCTGGGCAGGGATACCAGTGGTGCCTACTACCCCAACGGAGAGTGGCAGCTCTACAAGTACTACGCGGCCATGCAGGGCGACCGCGCCGTCACTTCTGCCTCTGATGACAAGCTGTTTGATGCCTTTGCCGTCCGTGGCGACAGTGACGTCAAGATCATCGCCGGGACTAGGCTGACCGCGAATTCCTATGACATTGCCGTTACAGGTCTGGAGAGCACCAGTCTGGGATCCAGCGGGGTCGTCAGCGTCCGCACGATTCGTTTCGATTGGGCCGGCGCGACGGGCCAGATTGATGCACCCGTGGACTTGGGGACGGCGGACTACACTTACACTGATGGCTCGGTACGTTGAAAGAAAGCTGGAACCTACCTGTTCAGATATGTAACTGACCATAATAACTAGTTCACGATCAATTTGACACCCGCAACCAACTCTACAGCGTACGCCTATGAGTTCTCTCTCTGAGGTAGTGGACGATTGGCGGCATTCTATTTCTAGTCTGCGATAGTTGGGGCATGTCAGATGAGAATTGACACGATGGAGGAAAACGTTCTTAGTCCTATGTAATAATAGTCATTCGTTTCAAGCCAAAGCTCATTTGCCCTTTTTTTTTCCATTGTTCTTTTTGCGATTTAATTTTATTTGTCGTCTAGTACTAGTCAATCTGTACCTATTCGTCTTTTTGAACTGAGCTATACGCGGATGTCACCTTTCAACACACTTCGATCAATCACTACTCAGCATAATGAAGCACACAGTTCTTATCCTCTCAAGGTTGAGATTGGTGTGACATTCTATAAACCTAAAATTGATCACTCATACTTCGCAAACATCTCTTTATCCTCTCTGTCATCGTCCCAAAAAAAAAAAAAAAAATCACTCAATTCTTCACGAATATCGGCATGCTGTTCAAAGGACAGCTGACCTCGACCGTTTGACCACCCTCGTAGCTGACTTCACCAGAGAACGAAACCCACTTCTTGCCTTCTTCCAAGGGTGGAAAGTAGACCGAGAGTTCAGTCTGCCCAGCCTCCAGGACAGGACAGCACAAGTATTTGTCGCCATACATGTACTGCTCGGACGTCTCCCAGCACTTGGCATCATGGGGAAACTCGTAGAAGAGCGTCCGCATGACGGGAGTCCCGTGTTCATGGGCCTGCTGCATCAGTCCGCGCGTGTAATCCCGGAGCTCTTCACGTATCCCCATGTACGTCTTGCAGATTTCATACACCTCAGGCCCATAGGACCAAACTTCATTGTCGGCTCCGCTGCAGCAGGTGGCGCCCCCCGTCGCGCCTTGCTGGGGCTGCCGTGGCTCGCGGTCGCCGTGCAGGCGCATGACGGGGCAAAAGGTGCCCCACTGGAACCAGCGCACAAACAGCTCGCGGAACGCGTCGTCGTCGGGGTCGCCGCCGTGGAAGCCGCCAATGTCGGTCGTCCACCACGGGATGCCCGCCAGGCCCATGTTGAGGCCCGCCGCGAGCTGGTTCCGGAAGCTCGACCAGGACGAGGCGATGTCGCCGCTCCACACGAGGGCGCCGAACTTTTGGCTCCCCGCCCAGGCGCAGCGCAGCAGGTTCACAATCTTGTCCTGGCCCTCGCGCTCCTGGCCCTCATAAAAGGCGCGCGCGTAGTCGCGCGGGTAGACGTTGCCGACGGCCAGGTTGGAGCCGAGGTGGTAGCGGTAGTTGTCAAAGTCGTAGGCCGTGTACTCTGGCTCGGCCTCGTCCAGCCAGAACGTCTTGATGCCCTTGGAGAAGTAGTTCTCCTTGCACTTGTTCCAGACGTACTCCCGGGCGCCGGGGTTGGTCGCGTCAAAGTGGATCGTCTCGCCTTCGAAATCCAGGCCGGTGCGGACTCCGCGGTCGACGCGGATGAGGTGGCCCTCCTCTAGCATTTCCGCAAAGTTTTCAGACTTCTTGTCTACGGTGGGCCAGATGGAGACCATGAGCTCGATATTCAAATCTTTCAGCTCCTTGACCATGGCGTCTGTTGTTCGCAAAAAAGTCAGTTAATGAAAAGAAAATTAGAAAACATACAAGGTCGTCTTACTTGGGTCGGGCCAATAGGTTTCATCAAACTTCCACTCGCCCTGCTTAGGCCAATGAAAGAAATCAATCACGATCAAATCAATGGGCAGGTTCCGGCGCTTATACTCGCGCGCAACCTCGAGGAGCTCTTCTTGCGTCTGGTAGCGGAGCTTGCACTGCCAAAAGCCCAGACCGTACTCTGGCATCATGGGGACCGTTCCCGTGACTCGCGCATAAGATTTGAGTATTTCAGAAGGCGTGTCTCCTGCCACGATCCAGTAGTCGAGAGTCTTGGTGGAGTAGGCCTCGAAACTCATAATGTTGCTTCCCAGGACAGCTCGACCGATGGCGGGATTGTTCCACAGCAGCCCGTAGCCGAGAGAGGAGACGGCAAACGGTACACTGGCTTGAGAGTTTCTGTGGGCGAGCTCAAGGTCGTGGCCTTTGAGGTTCAGGTGCGGCTGCTGGTACTGTCCCATGCCAAATATCTTTTCGCCGACATCGAGGCTTTCCAGACGGTAGGTCAAGTGGTAATCTCCTCCGGGGATGGGGCGAAACTCTCGTGCCTCGACTTCGATGGCGCTGCATTTGGGATCGACAATGTCCCGACGGTTCCTCGTGTATTCTTCTAGGAGGAGCTGGCCTGCCGCATTGCGAAAAGACAGCTTGCCACCTTTTGTGATTGTAGCCGTAATGTTGCCATTGGTAGCGCATCCGTGAGTGTCGCGGATTTCAATGTCTGCTTTGCTCGCGGGCTTTTCATTGTCTAAAGCCCAGTCCTCCGTGGGCATGTTTGCAACCTTGGTCGCGCGTACTCGAAAGGCATTGTCGCCCCATGGTTCAATCCAGACTTTCTCGGCGTCATACTTGAAGCAAAGGCGGCCGTTATCTTCGTAAATCATTTTGAGTGCGGTGTATATTTCAATTGAGCAGTAGGCAATGTAAGCATTCCAAGGTGGGACGTTTTACGAGAACTTTGGTCTTCATCTTGACCAAATTCGAGAATATTATAGTAGGCTTTCTAATCTATCTACAGACTCCACTATTCAATCAATGGATCGCAGATCACGATAGTGAGGGGACGTTGCGGTGGTGTTGTTGCACTTAATCCTCGCTTAAGCTGGGCGACCACCGGAGCTTTAATGACAATTGAGGGAATCTGTTCTGACCATCATGAGATCGATTGATGAGACGATTGGTCAAAGGCGTGCATGCGCTAGATCCCGCTGTCCATCGGGGTCTTTCACCCCCACCGGAGACAGCATCAAGGTTACTGTTAGCTAACAATGATCTCGTGAATCAGAATGCCCCACCAGGATCTGACGTGCTAACATGACTCCCGTTGTATCTGAGCGGGAGAGCAGGTATGCAAAGGGGAAGAGGAGGTGGGCTCGGAGGAAATTGTTATACGTAGTATGCTACTTTGCGACGACTCTCAGAGAGTACACACATTCCTCCCAAAAGTGCTCGAGATCTTGGGACTGTAGATGGGGAGCTATCAAGGTGCTTTCGAACATGACAGTCGAAGTGATTTTGCGAGTCGGGCCACCTGTACTAAGATGGAGAGGTCCATGTACGGTTCTTGGAAACCAGCCAGAGAGTAGGGACAGCCAGGCTCGCCTTGATAGTTATGCAAATTGTATGTTGTTTGGTCGGAGATATCCTAGATAGGGGAGGGAAAAAAAAGGAATGTGACGCTGATCAGGCACCTTGTTTATTTTTACTGGCGGGCTTCAGGGATCGACGATGGGGAGCGTCGAACCCGGTTCCTCTACTTGCAGGGTCGAGCAACTACCAAGCGAGTAAACTGTGCCTGGCTCAGTGTGATTGTTTCTTGTTGAAAACATTTCTGATTATTTAGATCTATGAGGTGAGGTTGACCCCCAAGGTGATTGCAAACAAAGAAAGTGCCAGAGTTCTGCCAGAGTTCTCCCAGGTTGCTGTGCAAACGGGGCATTTGGTGGTCAAGATCGAAATTCTTCTCAGATTACTCGGTACTGTGTATTTGGTGTAGAATGCTAGGGAATTTCCTCCTATGAGACAAGGCTCGATCACCAGCTCCAGCGCAAGTCCGATCTTGCAGTGTCCGTCTTCCAGCCCACAATGTCCAACGGGTTCATGATCCTCAACATAAGTCTTATTCAGTCTTGTCCAGCGCCGCGTTGTCATGCGCATATGCATCAACCTTGTACTTTGCAAAGTCGCGGGCCTTGACTCCATTAACAAACAGAATATCCAGCTCTTCATAAGTCTTGTTCTTCGTCTCTGGCAAACGGAACCATGTCCATGCACAGAAAACCGCGGAACAACCGCCCCAGAAGAAGCCAGTCTTGCCTCGCCAATTTCCAGCAGTAGGGTTGAGCATGTATGGATTGATGATATTGCATACAATTTGTGAGATGTAGTAGGCGATGCGGCTGAGACAGACACTCTTGTTGCGAAGTCGAGTTGATGACGTCTCGCCAATAATGGCGTAGCAGATGGGTCCTACAGTGAGGTAGTATGTGAGGAGCCAAACCATCATCATGGAAGCTTGCGCATAATTCCCGGCCGTGGAATCTCCTGCACCAACACTGATGAAACCAACCGTCATCAGTATGAGTGTGAGGAGACCCAAGCCCCAAAGGTAGAGTGTGCGGCGGCCAAAGACGGACATTAGCCACCACGAGATTATGGTGCCGAGAGACGCGAGACCAAGCCCGCCGACAGACATCTGGAAGGAGATCGAGGTTGGCAGTCCTGCCTGGACAAAGAAGTAGGTCGGAGTTCCGCCCATGGCTGAGCCACAAAATGGTTGTGCCATGAACGCTAGACACACAATTTCCGTGCGGCGCAAATCTACGCCACGGAAGCAGTCGAGGTATGATGTACCTTGTGCGATTGACTTCTCCAACTCGTTGGTGTGAACCATCATGGCGACAGTCTTCCTGGCTTCTTCTTTTGGTACCGACGAAAGTCGCATCACGCTCTTTTCCGCCTCGACATAATCCTCAGCCCGGACGTAGTGCCATGGGGACTCGGGGGCAAAGAATAGAATGATGAACAATGGTATCGGCCAAACCCATTGGACGGCAAACGGGATGCGATATGACCACTGCGTATTGTTCTCCGAGAATCCAGCCTGGACTCCAGCAGATATGAGTTGTCCGAGAGCCCAGCACATGTTTACCCAGACCGTCAGATAGCCTCTGAGAGCCATTGGACAGACTTCAGAGGCATATGCCGGAGCCATGGTGGCAAAAACTCCCCACGGAATGCCGCAAAGGAATTCGCCGACCAGCAAGACTGGAAGGCTGGGAGCAAAGAAGGGAATGAAGACGAATCCGACAATGAGGATGAGGGAGGCAAGAAACACTTTTCGGTATCCGTATTTTTGCGTAAAGTGGCCATTGGCAAAAGCACCAACGATGGTCCCGACCGAGACAGCATTCGTGAGCCCGTTTTGCCACGAGGCAGAGATTTGGTAGGAATCGGTCGCAGCATCAAAGTCTCCGTAGCGCTTGGAGAAGGAGGGCTGGGCAAAGAATGAGCTGATCAAGACGATGTCGTAGCCCTCCATGATGATTGAAGCTGAAAGCAACAATGACCAAAGGACAGCAGTATGATATTTTCGAACGGCCTGAACGAAAGTTAAGGCGTGTTCTTGCTCTGCCGCCTCCCGGGCCAGATTGTCATCTTTGGTGTCGAGGGCATTTTCGTGTTGGTCTATATTGACCGAACCCTTTTCGTTTTCCACCATGGTGGATTTGGTGTCGACTAGGAGGAGGCAAGGCCTAACCCTCGAACAAAAGATGAGAATGATTTTCAATCTTCACAACGAGAAGGAGTGGTTGAACTGTACTTGCTTTACTTGCGCTATGGTATGGGTCCACCTCTTCATATTATATCGAATATACATGAACGGTCCCAGTGTACCTTGGTACCTTCTGATTTGGTTATGATGGGCTGACCCAGGAACCTGGAGCATAATCAGGCCAGGTTGAGGCCATACGCGGATTCTTGATGCTAATCCTGGCTTACAGGTAGCAGTACATGGTTACAAAAGAGAATCCACACTCAATCGGGGTTCAAGGTTCTTGTCCTTGCGCGTGGAGACTGGGGAAAATCTGGGGTTTGCCCGGGGAAATTGGCCGATCACCGGTAGTTGCTAGCAGTAGTTTCTGTGATGGTGCCACTGGAAAGCCGGAGTCACCACCGGGGACCAGGTGGGATGCGCGCAACAGGGTTTCTTGCGCCCCCACCGGACACGCCAAGCCCTCGGTCTCGTCGTGATCAGAGAGTTGGAGACAGGTTGTTGCGCGTCCTAGACGATCTCGCTGGAGTGGACAGCGAGGCTGACAGAGATTGCAATAGTCTGGAAGCAAATCGCCAAAATTATCAATTGGTGATCGGACGGTGGCTTGAGAGGGCGGGTCTCGCCCAAATGACGAGCTCGGGGGAGATCGAACTGCAGCTTCGCTTCTAGCCCATCATAATGTCTCCAGAGTCGGAAGAGCTGTCTTTGCGACAGAAATACAGCTGCAGAATATGCACAACTTCTTTTGCTCGCCGGGAACACCTCAATCGACACATGAGTACTCATCTTCAGAATAGACCGTTCAGGTGCCCAGTGTGCGACAAAGGGTTTGCACGCAAGTGAGTATCAATCTTAATCCGTACCTACTTCTAGCATCATTGACACTGGCCTCAGAGACGTGCGAAACAAACATGTACTTTCCCATGAACAAGAGACCCCCAACGATGACGACGTCGTCTCGAAACGGGCCTGTAAATCATGTTCGAAGCGTCGTGTCCGCTGCTCGCGAGAGTCGCCATGCAAGCAGTGTGTAGAAAAAGGAAAAGGCACAAGCTGCATTTATCCTGCCACAAATGTTAGAGGTAAGCGTCGGCAAGCAATCTTGGATCAGCAAGCAGACGACTCTACCACCCAGGATTGCACACCCACAGACCAGTTAGATTCGGATGCTGGCCAAGGCATACCGCTGTCCTTTTTGGCCGAAGCCGCCGCTCTCAATGCAAACCTTGATACACCGAGAGCTAGCACAACGAATACCAACGTCGAGGTGAATAATTCGCATTCGGGCATGATTGGTGAAACCAATACGCAGTATACTGGAACATCGTCGATGCAACAATCGATAGCAAATGAACCTGGTCTTGCTCTAGGAGCAAACATGGTCTACGACATGAGCGGTCGCTTCGATACTCAAGCAACAAAGCTCCTTTCTATAAACTGGATAGCGCATCAATATCAGACATCCTTCGATCCCTTTGACCAGCTTGGAGATATCTGCAACGTTTTCCCCACACAATTTCTTGATTCTTCGATCAGTCTTGATCAACCCGACCAAGAAAATTTGAATCCGTCAATTGTGATTGAACGAGAGTCCGCTCCAGACCAGCCTCCGCCACTGGATATGATGAGGGATAGAGAGGCACAGAGTCTACTCTCCGATCCCGGCAGCGTGGTATCGAGAGACTCTCACCAATCCGGAAGTTTCTTCTACGTCGACGGCGATGGATCAAGGGCGTCACTGAGACCGGCTTTCCAGGATATCTCTTCTGATCAACCTCGAGCTCATTCGCACCATGTCAGAGATCCAGTAACGCTCGCAATGGAAGAAGTACCCTTCAATTTATATCAGAGCCTCGGGAACAATCTACAGTCCGAGTACTATGATGCGATTGGCAACAATGTTCCATCATACCACCAGGTGACTCTCTGGGTCGACCTGTACTACAAGAAATTTCATCCAACCTTCCCCTTCCTGAGACGGCCTAAGTTCTGGGACGAGGACAACGACTGGGTGTTACTGTTGGCTGTGGTTACAGTTGGCACTTCCATGAGCCAAACACTAGACGCTGAGAGGTATAGACGCCCACTGATGAAGATCCTCCAGCAGGTAGTGGGCCATCGATTTGCAGTCATGCGGGGACAACAAGATGCCAGAACTGAGTGGACATCTCCTGCTCTAGAAACATCTTTCGTTCCCGATATAAAGTCGTCGGACTTGGCTGTCCTCCAGGCCACGGTTCTCAGCATGCTTTGTTTGATGCACGGTGGAAGGAATGACGAAATAAGCTTTGCCATGGCCGAGCGGCTCAAACTCGTGGACGCTTGTCACTCGATGCGCTTATTATCAAAGGCATCCATCCATCACGTTTTTGATTCCGGATACGAACCCAGAGCTCAGTGCCGAGCTTGGTACCAACATCAGGCATTTGCTAGAATCGGCTTGATGATATGGGTATGTTCAAATCATTCAAGCTTTTTCTTCTCTTGGTATTGACTGCGTTAGCAGCTTCTCGACTTCATGATTGTATGCGAATTCCATTGTCAACCTCTGTTGCAGCTGGCAGACGCAACGGCCCCATTACCGTGCAATGAAAATGTATGGAACAGCCAAATAATGGACCCTAACATCTTACAAGCAATAAAACCAAGTAAGCAGAACACCCTTTCGTTTTCCCGCTAGTTCCAAACTTCTCGTCATCAGAGAGCTCACTAACCTCTAAGCAGTGCCCATCTTGGAAGCGCTTGAGATGATATACATGGAAAAGAAGCTCATATCTGATATCAGCGAATTTGGCAAACTTATACTCATATATGGCATATGCAGAAGAACCAAGGAAGTTTGCCTGCGAAGCCAGAGCCAATTGATGAACTGGACACCATCCGCTACAATCGAAAATCGCACCGAGGTCTACGAAAGAGGCGAAACTTGGCCTCCATCATCAAATCTACTCTCGCAATGGCGCAACAGCGCCTGTGATTGCTTGGATATCCTGCATTGGTCAGCAAATAGCACAGCTTTGGGACACTGGGGCTGGGAGCATCCCACGATATTTCATCTCCATTTGTCCCGGCTGCTCATATTAGCGCCACTGCGCCATATACAGACGCTCGCAACACCCTCACCTTCTCAGGATGCGATCAATCAACCAGGAATTGATAGACATGCCAAGTCCCGGGAATTTGTGCTGCGTTGGTATCTTCAGGATCAATACAAGGCACGGCTGTCTGTCGTCCACGCCGGTGCACTGCTCTGGCATTGCAGGCGATATGGCACCCGGATATTTCTCGAGCCGTACGCTATATACATTGCCACGCTGGTTCTCTGGGCGTATAGTACAGCTCTACAGTTCTGCCAGTCCCGTGGGTCAGAATTGCAAATCTTCAATAACAATGTATCGCTGGCCGCGAGTAACACGCCTGGGTCGAACCCATCGCCTCAGGCCTACACGGACGCGACGGACCAAGATGTCCTGTCCGTCGTGGTCTACCTGGACAGACCCATCGATGATGAGCTTGTCCAGACATACATTCGCTGGGGGTCCAAGATGACTGCCTGTTTGTCCAGAGTTGGAGACATTGCCAACCCGTCGGCGCCAGCGAAAATCCTAAAAGAGGCCTATCGTCTCCTCAACCTTGCGGGCAGCTCCGAGTCCAGGGACTACTCCGTCAATGAATTTTCCGCTCCCAGTGGAGAAGTCGTCTGGGGTGTTCGATCATCCTTTGCCAAGTCACTTGACTCTCTGGTTCGAGCGACTCAGGAGCATCGGTATTAGACTTCCGGCAAGGTGCTTGCTTGGAGTAAGCTTATTTTTTTCACTTACAGCCCCGCGCAAGCGTCCTCAAGACACCGGCCCCGTGGAGGCGGATCTATATATCTACTCCAAGATGTGGTGACTGACTAACCCTCGAGGGTGCGAAGGTGATGCAACATGGATGATCTACGGAATAGTGGGGGGCAAGGTAATCTGGCCGATCGACGGCTTATAATATATAGTGTATAATACTAAAGGGGCACTGTGACTTGGATCCATTATCACGATTGCCGACCTTATTCGATGCCACGCTGGCACAGCACAATACTACAATTCTTGTGCACATCAGCAAATCACAAGTTTGTGTTTGTCGAGAATGGGTACCACGGTATAAACCAAGTTGAGACCCGGGCACCTGCATGAGTGACCCTGGCCGGCACCTTGGCATCGAGAGCGCTAATTCCCCAGAATTACGCAGAATGTGGATTCGCTATACCTTAGTAAAATACCACTAAGGAAGGAGGCCCATGCTGTTGCGGGGAAGAAACAAGTGAAAAACCACCGGATTATCCCCATTCAAGCGTCAATCCCTATCACGGACGCGAGAGGCGGCAGAGTGGTTCCTGTTGTTTGATAGGGGATAACCCAGGATGACCTCGGAAAAGCCGGCCATAGCTCCAGAAAAGGCAAGGACCGACAGACTTATTCCGCAAGAACAATAGCAAGGTAAAGAGACAGTTAAGTCATGGGCATTGCAGAAATCTGTATATATATTGTGGTGAATCTGGTTGCTTCTTCTCCTACTTTCCGTAGCTGGTGCTATTGTACTCGCAGACCAGAACAATAATACATGGTCACTGGACATCATGGTGTCGAGCACTCTCAAGACCATTGCTTGGCTGGCAGCCACAGCAGCTGCAAAATGCACTGCTCCGAGCCCCAGCAACACCACCAGCAAACCAAACTTTGTCTTCATAATGACTGATGACCAGGATATGCACATGAATTCGCTGGCATATCAACCATCTGTGCAGAAGCATTTTGCAGAACAAGGCACCTGGTTCCAAAAACATTTTTGCACAGTCTCTCAATGCTGTCCATCTAGGGTCTCTTTGTTGACTGGCAAGGCCGCACACAACACCAACGTTACTGATGTTTCTGCACCTTATGGTAATTGCGTTCCAAATAAGCACATACTTGCTCCGTGGCTGATAAATTGTTTAGGTGGCTACACAAAATTCATCAGCCAAGGTCTCAATGACAATTACCTGCCGGTCTGGCTGCAGGAAGCTGGTTATAACACCTATTATACCGGAAAGCTCATGAATGCCCATTCCGTCACTACTTATAATTCACCATATGCCGCTGGTTGGAACGGCTCTGATTGTAAGTTTCTGGGTGCATACATATGTGGTGCATTATCATGCTGATCATCGCTCGCTCAAAGTTCTAATTGATCCGGGTACTTATGTCTACTATAATTCCTGCATGACGAGGAACAATGAACCACCCAGATACAACCCGGGACAGTACTCGACCGACTTGATCGCTTCCAACGCGGTCGGCTTTCTCGATGAAGCCATCGCCGCTTCTGATCGACCATTCTTCATTGGCGTGACCCCGATTGGACCGCATGGAGAAGTCGTCATCAACGGAACCGTTCCTAGTTTCCGGGACCCAGTCCCAGCTATCCGTCACGAGAACCTCTTTTCAAATGTGACGGTACCGAGAACGCCGAATTTCAATCCGGATGTTGTATGTGATATACCCACTTTCGAAGACAGTCCAGCCGAGATTGAAAGATGGAACTAACACATTGTAGCCTGGAAGCGCGAGTTATTTGAAGTTGATGCCACAACTGACACAGGACGAGGTAGACTTCAACGACGAGTTCTACAGAAAACGCCTGCAAACCCTCCAAGCCGTAGACGACCTCGTGGACACCATCATGACGCGGCTAGAGGCGTCTCCCGAGGTCATGGCCAACACTTACATCATCTACACGGCCGACAATGGCTACCACATTTCCCAGCACCGGCTCCCTCCGGGCAAGGCGTGCAACATTGAGGAGGACATCAACATTCCCTTCTTCATCCGCGGGCCGGGCATCGCCAAGGGCGCCGTGCAGACGTTCCCGACCACGCACACGGACATCGTGCCCACCTTGTTCACCCTGGCCGGCATCCCCTTGCACGACGACTTTGACGGCGAGCCCATCCCCGTCACGGACGAGATGCTGGCCAGCAGCGCCTCGGAACCCAAGAGCGAGCACGTCAATGTCGAGTTTTGGGGCACCAACTTGCAGGAGGGAACCCTTTATGTTGATCGCAGTAAGTCTTTCTTATTATGCTCATCCATTCCCGAGAAGGGAGAATCGGCCAAAGCGATTGGGCCTACAGGAAACTTGACATGTTCTAATGTTACCTTTTAGTGACCTATATCAACAACACCTACAAGCACGTGCGCGTCATTGGCGAAGGCTACGACCTGGCGTTTGCCGTCTGGTGCACCATGGACCATGAGCTCTACGACATGAAGGTGAGAGACAGCCAAACTCCTATCCCATATGCAACCACACCTCTATTCGCGACGCGGGACTGACATTTGCAAAACAAGGCCGACCCATACCAAATGACCAATCTATACGGGACATCCAACACCATAGCCGGCTGGAACGCGACCAGCCTGACGGCGCGCCTCAACGGCCTGCTCCTGACCCTCAAGCACTGCAAGGGCAGGGTCTGCACGCGGCCCTGGGACACGCTGCACCCGCAGGGCGACGTGCGCAACCTGCGCGACGCCATGGCGCCCGAGTACGACGACTTTTACGAGAACCAGCAGCACGCCGTCACCTTTTCCGAGTGCGCACTCGGCCAGCTGCTCGAGTTTGAGGGCGCCCTGGAGCCGGTTGCCTATGCGGCGGGCGGGCTGAGGGCGGCGCGCTGGGAGGACTGGACGTGATTGAACCGTGCGAGTTGAGAGGTTGGAGTATGTAGAAGTAGAGAGGCCCGAAGAGAGATTCTATCTCGGGACCGTCGTCTCTGATAATCATAATCAAAATGTCCAATGCCTATTTCCTTCCTGAAGAACGCATTCTGCTGCAGGATCCAGAAATGATGAGAAGGTTTCGATAAGCCATACTAATGATGAGAACGAATCCAACAACACCAGCTATTTTGAATAGCAAATTCATGTTTATACTATTTTTGGTATCTTCTAATTTGCACGCAAACATGCGCATCAAAACTCATCATTATGCCGAACCTACTACAGAAACCAGAACAGACCAGTGCCAAGAGAAACCCATCAATGCCGCCAACCGGAACTCCCTCGCTCGAGATATCAAGCGAATGCTTTTTATCATGTATATACAGTCGCCATCAAAAACTTTAGTTGTCCAACCAGTCCAAGAACTCTGGTGTAAAGTAGCTGATGACAATGGTTGCGCCGGCTCTCAGAATACCCTCGGTAACTTCAAAGGCCATGGTCTTCAAATCGAAAACACCTGCCTTTGCAGCGGCGTGCACCATGGCATACTCGCCACTGACATGGTAAGCTGCCACGGGAAGATCCTTTCCGAGCTCCTTGGCATCACTGATAATGTCCAAGTACTGACTGGCCGGCTTCACCATGATGATATCTGCACCCTCGCCGATATCTCGGACAATGGCTCTCCTGGCAAGACCGCGGCCTCCAGGAGGCAGCTGGTAGCATTTGCGGTCACCAAACGAGGGCGCCGATCCAGCTGCGTCACGGAAAGGTCCGTACAGACAGCCAGAGAACTTGGCAGCGTAAGACATGAGCAAAGTCTTGTGGGCAATGCCCTCTTCAATGAGCTTGAGCTTGATGGCTCGGATGCGGCCATCGTTCATGTCAGAGGGGGCGACGCAGTGCGCTCCAGCCTGAGCGTATGCCAGGGCAACATCGGAAATACGGTCCACGGAAAGTTGGTTGTTCAGGGTTCCGTCGTCGCGGAGAATACCGCAGTGACCGTGGGAAGTGTACTCGCACAGGCACACGTCGACGACAATGAACAATTGAGGGAATCTTTGCTTGAGCAGTCGGATGCTCTGGATAACGGGGCCCTTGGGATCATCGGCGGCGGTACCGAGGGCGTCTTTGGTGCCTGGCTTCAGAGGCACGCCAAAGAGAATGACGGACTTGAGACCCTTGCGGACCAGTGGCTCGAGGAAAGGGATAAGCTTGTTCAGACCCCAGCGCTTCTGGCCGGGCAGAGAGGGAATGAGGGTTTCGTCGTTTTCGTCGTCGGAAATAAATAGAGGGAAGATGAGCATTGACTAGAACATGATCCTTTAGCATGCATACCCTGCGGATTGCGGGCAATTCGTGGCTGATGCTTACCTTGGTCAGCTGGCGCTCAGCTTGCCACGAGCGAGCCAGCGGGTGGTGGTAACCGCCATGGAGCTGACTGGAGATATCTCCGGCAATGCTGACGCTTGTCGCAGCAGTGCTGGCATATGACATGTTGCGCGAAATGTGCGAGACACGGTCGTCCATGGTCGAGACGGAGGGTGCGACTCGGGGACGGCGGGCGGCGTTCTGGCCGTCACGGATCGAAAGATCCTGCACAAGGCTAGAGAAGGACATGCTGGGCAGGCCGACGATTGGATAATGCGAGAAATCGAATTGGCGGTATGCGCTAAGGGAATTGATTGCCTCGAGGTAGAAAAGCTAAGAAATGATGGGTGAAAGACGGGACGGAAACGAGCAACTGTCGACGATGGCTGCCGGCGAGTTCGGGTGTTTCGTCGCTCTTTAACAACCAAATTGAAATATTGCGCGCACAGACGACTAGCTAGGGCCGTTTCGAAACGCTGCAAGAAACAGAAAAGCGGAAGAGGAAAGGGTCTTGTCACTGTGGCCCCGATAAAAACGCGATCAATGCGAAAGCGAGAAGAGGAGGGAAATGGGAAGGGATCTAGAGATGATCGAAGCAAATGGTTTTATTTGGGTAATTATCGCTTACTGCTGACTGGCCAAAAGTTTTGCCCCTCGAACAAAGTCCCTGACTTCGGTACCCCCAGGTGCCGTAGGTTAACAAGACGCATTTCAGCTGCGGCGGTCGGCATCGCGCCATCTTACTGCAAATGCCCCCCATGTCGAGCCGCTCTCTGACCCAATCAGCTTGTGTCTGTTGAAAAGCACCCACAAACATACAAGACATATTCTCCGCTCCCGCCGAGCTTCCGTCTCTCTCACAGTGGGGGGAGTATTAACGGTCGAGCCGAGGCCGAGGTGATAAGATCAGATTGAAGAGCCCCCCGGCCTTGGTCGTACCGCGTGCGTATTCGCCTATCAGCTTGCGCCTCCATTAGGTTGCATTTCTTGTCTGTGGAAACATTATAATGTCAAATGAAACATGTCTTGATCCGCGTGGAGCAATGTTACGCTACGTCGGAGATAGTTGTAAATATCCAAATCGGGCGCACAAGTTGTTCTTTACTTGTTTGCATCAATAAATTGCACAATATAGTCGCCACGATAATTCACATCGCCTTGAACTCATTGCACATGGTTTCCATTAGGTCTGATGTCAGACTTAGGGGCCACTCATACCACAACCATTTGTGGCTGATGTCGATGTCGTTCAGGACAGATCTGGCTATAGAAGCATAGACGGTGTCCGGTCCGATATTTGGACGCACATCGTCGGCGCTGAAAGTGGTGAACATGTTTCATACCGGATGCCTCGAAATAGATGCACTCTACCAGCTTAAGATTCTTAAAGTCATCTTTCAATTCTAGCATTCGACACAGAACCTCAGACACATTTGGTACGGTCAGCTTATGCAGTTGTATGTTTTGAGAAGGATGATGGCACATATCGACAAGAGCCAATAAGAGCCAAGATGAGAGCCAAAAGCGTTGCTTTCAATGGTGTCTTGTACTCCTCTCAACTTCAGTAAACAAGGAAACAAAGTGCGTGGACGGAAATATGCAGAGGAGTATAGTTTGCTTCCCCTATTATAATACTCAAAGTTCACCCGTGCATAGATAATGACCAAGTGAAACACTGAAACGATCAGTATAAAAATGCTAGCGCTCAACGAAGGGATAGCAAAACATTGGCACTCATGAGAAAATCTTTTCCAGCATCTGTGTCGTAGTCAAAGGTTGATTCTCGTGCTCGTTCTATCTCGCCATGGGTCTCGTCTTTTCTATTTGATAGCCAACGCAAGACCAAGAACCCAAATCTCGTAGCTTTTGAGCCTGCAAAAAAGATTGCAGGTCTCTTTCTTGTCACAGATTCTGCTACCCGTTCTCCTGGTTACTCGGGACATGATCCGAAAAGGCGTAATATTGGCCCGCCCCTTTCTCTCGGTCGATCTCTTCGACTTCTTGAAGTGAGCCTAAAGAGATCAAAGGGGCTCACTGCTTCCGGAACGCGTTCCGCTTGATAATCGCTGGGAGGAACGCTCTGCCGAAAGGTCAGGTCCTTTTTATGGGATATTTCAGTCACCATCTCGCCATTCTTTTTTTGATCATCAAAACCAAGCATTGTAATTAAACCCCCAATCGAACGCCGGACCTGATGCATTACATACACGCATGAATGACCAACGCCAGAACTCATTGACCATTATCAAGAGACTGACGGCAAATTTATGCCGCCAGCTTTCTCTCGAGCTCCCTCTCGACCTCGTACTTGAAGTCGAAGAAGTTCTTATCAAAGTGGTGAACACGCACGTATCCGTCCTCACCACCACTGGCGTAGCCCTTGCCGGTGGGGTCACAGGCAACGGTGTTGAGGGGACCGAAGTGACCACGGACACGGCCAACCTCGTCCTCGAAAATCTTGTGGTAGAAACGAGCTTCGAATTTACCCTGGCGGGCAGAAGTTGTGGTGACATCCATGGCAGCTTGACCACCTCCGAGGATGACGAGGTCCTTCTTGGGAGCGATCGAGGCGCTGTTGAGAGGGGTATCTGCAGGGTACGTCTTCAAAATCTCCAGGTCTCTGACTGCGATCAGGCGAGCCGACTTGTCCTTGGAGGCGGTGATGAAGTAGGTTCGGTCGGGGCCCCACTGCAAGTCCGTCACTTGCATGTTGAGCTCGTGAACGGGGAGGTTATCGAGCTGCTCGCCAGTCTATAAATCGTGCGTCAGCATATTTGTGCCGCGTGGTATTTGTGCCGCGTGAAAATTGCCATTACCTTGCCGTCATACTTGGACACACTTCCATCTTCGTGACCAGCCAGAATGTACTTGGCCAAATAACTCCATCCAGCAACGGTAGCCTTGCTCTCGTCGCACACAATGGTCAACTCTCTCTCGTCACTCTGCTCGGCGTCGACGTCGGGGTTGATGTTGAGCACGACGATGGAACCCAGGTGACCCATACGCTTCTCCGTCACACCGAGCAGCTTGCTGCCGTCGGGGCTGAACTCAACGCGCTTGATGGCTGTCGGGAACTCCCAAGTCTTGAGGAGGCGGCCGGACTTGATCTCCCAAAGTCTGATAGTGTTGTCGGCGCTGCCGGAGGCGATCATGGTGCTTGTCGGGTCGACATCGACGGTCCAGATGGCACCGACGTGGCCCTTGTATGTTCCGAGACGTTCGCCATTGTGCGAGAACCACACGCAAATCTGTTGATCCTTGGAGACGGAGAAGAGCAGGTCGCCGTCGGGGTTGAACCTGGGATCTGGTCAGTATTGAGCGATGCGGGAATGGTGGGGTCGGGCAAGTCTGTCGCGCGTACTTGATCTGGGTCAGAGCACGCTCCTGAAGGACTGGTTAGCAAGAAAGTCCAGCGGAAATCATGGAAATGCGCGGCGACGTACATGACCGGAAAGAAGAATAGGTCTCATCTTTGCGGTTGTGCTGTGTTTTGTGATGGGGCTGATGCTGCTCTCTCCCCTTCCGTCAGTCAAAAGTTCGCGAGAGTTTTGCAAGTATTTTGGTGGACGAGGGGCACACGGGAGCTTTTTGCCGATAATTTCCCGCAGAGTAGTAGTAGTAGCACCAGAACTACCAGCTCCCGCAGCACCAGACCACTTTACTGGCTGAGACTACGTACCGGTACACTTTTCAGGACAATGATTCAAATAACAACTTCTAAATCTTCCCTGGATTTCTTTTTTCTGTAGTCGACAGCAAATACGGCCTTCTTATGTTCAATTCGTTTCCCTCTTCAAAAAAGGCAAGAGCCTGCAATGAACCTATTTTGGGCATATTGTGCCACTCACTGTAGGCTGGTCCATTCCGTGACTCGACCACTAAAAGTTTACAGGCTTCTATGTTGAGTCACCTCGAACATGGTATGCGCCAAAGCAATTTCTTGTGCTATGATATGCTCCAATACCAGGGCTCCTACTCCACCTCTAATTGAGTAGAGTTACGTACGGCCCAGCAACAACTACGGTGAACTGAGGGCCGGATTTTCCATCTTTGGAGAACAGACGTTATGCTGTGCACCTGATCAGTCGGTCACGCTCATATATAATTAGATTTTCGTTACGAGAATGCCGATAAATCGCCGTTAGATCAAGAGTATTAATTGTCTGCACGGGTATTTGCTTTCTCATGAGGCGGTGACCTTTTGCAGAAAGCCTTTTTTCTTCCTTTACGATGCTTCAACACGTCCTAGGAATATAATCAGTGACTGACTATCCGTTGATTCCACCGGGCTTGCCTCCAGTCTGCTAGTCTGCTATATTTGACACCATCCGCCACTGAAGTTGACAAGACAGGGCCCGGCGCTATAATACGGTCCATAGCGTCACTTTCCCTGGTAGACACAGTGAGCCATTACAGCCCTAAATTGCTGGTAGACCAGGTACATGCTCATGAGTTATCCAGAGAGAAATCTTGACACACACGAGTGAGTCATTTCGTCGATCAGCAGTGCAGTTGTCTGTGCAATAGTACCCCAATACAGTACACTATCGAGACATTTCTATACAGCAGCGGTGCGGCGCAGTGTAGTGCACAGATCTACAGTAGTCGTTGGCGATACATACCGACTACGTACCGACTAGAGTCCCTGCAGGATTTTGATTCGCGAGTCATAGGCACCACGCCCCAATTCGAACAGGACCCTTGCGGCAGAAGGAGAAAAAAATTTATTTGCACAAGATGACTTTGACCACCAGTGTTCGGCGTGGAATTGTCCCTTCCTCGACATCACCAGTTCAGAATCCGATCCTGCGAATGTCAGGACAACAGCGATTAGCACAGTCTGCAGGCTTGCGGCTCCTTACACCTGCGCCTGCTACTGTTGGACTCGGAAGCAACAGCAGACTTCGAAGTGTCGCACTCGCCCGCGCCTACTCATCATCGGCTCAGTCTCCGGTGTACGGCCCCCGAAAAACAACCGTCTGCAGGTCAACAAGGTATGTCGAAGTAGTAGGCAATTCTTAGTAGCCACTGCCAGCAGCAGCAGCACCAAGGCCCATCCCCATCCGCTCCCTTGGTACAGAGATTCCCACGGCCTCCTTCCCGATACGATGCGCCCACACCAACTTTATTCGCCGCCGCCGGGGCTGATAATCTAATCTCCAATTCTCATTCTCTCCAGTTCAAACTTCGAAAAAAAAAAGTGTCGTCGGCTAACCTGACATTTTTATCACAGCCCTCTCTCAGCTTATTGCCGTGCTAGGCCTACCACTACTTCTACTTCTCATTTTGTATCTTCCTCTTCACATTCTTTCGTACCCCACCGCAACTTCTCGCGCAGCTACCCCGCCATGGGTGCACAAAGGCTTGATGGCAACGCCATCGCGAAGGCCATTCGTGAGAGGCTCGCATCCGAGATTGCTGAGAAGCAAAAGCTCAACCCTCGGTACAACCCGTGCCTCAAGATCATCCAAGGTGTGTTCCGGCAGACTGACTGACCTCGATTAACCATTACACGATGCTAACCTCAACTTCTTTGCAGTTGGTGACCGACCAGACTCTTGTACGTTCTTGATGAGTTGCTATGATATCATTGCTGCCCACAACGTGTTCCCGGCTCTAATTATGTTCCAGCGACCTATGTGCGCATGAAGCTTAAGGCCGCTTCCGAGGTGCGTAACGTCCTGTCTGCAATTGACTTTGTCATAGTTCGACTAATGCGTGGCTATGTAGGCAAACATCAGCTGTGACAAGCTCGTGTTTCCGGAATCTGTGACTGAAGCCGAGCTGCTGGCCAAGCTGCACCAGCTCAACAACGACCCTGCAGTCAATGGAATTCTCGTGCAACTTCCCCTGCCCAAGCACATCAATGAGTATGCCATCACTTCTGCTGTTGCCGACGACAAGGATGTCGACGGATTCGGCACCAACAACATTGGCGAGCTGGCCAAGAAGGGCGGCCAGCCTCTTTTCATCCCCTGCACCCCCAAGGGTATCATGGTTCTGCTCCAGGAGGCAGGTGTTGAGCTGAAGGGCAAGTACGCTGTCGTTCTCGGCCGCAGTGATATTGTTGGTAGCCCCGTCAGCTACCTGCTCAAGAACGCCGACGCCACCGTTACCGTCTGCCACTCCAGGACTCAAGACCTGCAAGAGCACCTGAAGAAGGCCGACATTGTCGTGGCAGCGATTGGCAAGGCCAAATTTGTCAAGGGAGAATGGCTCAAGCCTGGTGCCGTTGTCATTGATGTTGGAACCAACTACATTGAGGACAGCACTAAGAAGAGCGGTCAAGCTTTGGTTGGTGATGTCGACTATGCCTCTGCTTCCGAGGTTGCTTCTGTCATCACTCCCGTTCCTGGCGGCGTTGGTCCCATGACCGTTGCCATGCTGTTGCAGAATGTCGTTGACTCTGCCAACACCTACCTTGCCAGACAGAAGCAAAGACATGTTGTGCCGCTCCCTCTCCACCTCCAGGACCCTGTTCCTTCGGATATTGCAGTGTCGAGGTCGCAAACCCCCAAGCACATTACCAAGGTTGCCGAGGAGGTTGGCATTTCGGCCCATGAGCTGGAGCCGTACGGATCGTACAAGGCAAAGGTCGATCTGGGCCTGCTCAAGCGTCTGGAGCACCGAAGAAATGGTCGCTATGTTGTCGTGACTGGCATCACGCCGACCCCGCTGGGTGAGGGTAAGTCCACCACCACCATGGGTCTCGCACAAGCTCTTGGCGCGCATCTCGACCGCCTTACTTTCGCCAATGTTCGACAGCCCAGTCAAGGTCCTACTTTTGGAATCAAGGGCGGTGCTGCTGGAGGTGGCTACAGTCAGGTCATCCCCATGGATGAGTTCAACTTGCACTTGACTGGTGATATCCACGCCATCACCGCAGCCAACAACTTGCTCGCAGCTGCTATCGAGACTCGTATCTTCCACGAAAACACTCAAAAGGATGGACCCCTCTACCGCCGTCTTGTACCTGCCAAGAATGGCACGAGAAAGTTTGCTCCTGTCATGTTCCGGCGCTTGAAGAAGCTCGGCATTGACAAGACTAACCCGGATGATTTGACCGAGGAGGAGATCAGCCGCTTTGCACGACTGGACATTGATCCCGAGACCATCACCTGGAGACGAGTTCTCGATGTCAATGACCGTCACCTGCGTGGCATCACTGTCGGCACTGCTCCTACAGAGAAGGGCCAAGTGCGGGAGACTGGCTTTGATATTTCTGTTGCAAGTGAATGCATGGCTATCCTGGCCATGAGCACCGATCTCGCAGACATGAGAGAGCGCCTCGGTCGCATGGTGGTAGCCACTTCTCGCGCAGGTGACCCTGTCACTTGCGACGACATTGGTGCTGGTGGTGCTCTTACTGCCTTGATGAAGGATGCCATCAAGCCCAACTTGATGCAGACTCTTGAAGGTACCCCCGTGTTCGTGCACGCAGGACCCTTTGCCAACATTTCGATCGGCAACAGCTCAATCATTGCCGACAGACTCGCTCTCAAGCTGACTGGTACTGAGCCTGACGAGGACCACAACGCCAAGGCTGGATTCACTGTCACAGAGGCTGGATTCGACTTTACCATGGGCGGCGAGCGTTTCTTCAACATCAAGTGTCGCACTTCTGGTCTCGTACCTGACGTTGTCGTTATTGTTGCTACTGTTCGTGCCTTGAAGGTTCACGGTGGTGGTCCCCCGATCACCCCTGGTGCCCCTCTCAACGCCGTTTACAAGGAGGAGAACGTCGAGTACGTGCGCAACGGCTGTATTAACCTGGCCAAGCACATCCAGAATGCCAAGAGCTTTGGCGTCCCCGTTGTGGTTGCTGTGAACAAGTTCGCTACTGACACTGACGCCGAGATTGCCGCTGTCCGCGAGGAGGCGATCAAGGCTGGTGCTGAAGATGCCATCTTGGCCAACCACTGGGCCGAGGGTGGCAAGGGTGCTGTCGATCTGGCAAAGGGTGTCATTGCTGCTGCTGAGAAGCCCAAGGACTTCAAGCTCACTTATGAGCTTGACGGCAGTGTTCAGACTCGCATGGAGGCTATCTGCCAGAAGATGTACGGTGCCTCGGCTGTCGAGTTTTCTGAGCTGGCCCAGAAGAAGGTCGATACCTACACGAAACAGGGTTACGGCAACCTCCCCATCTGTGTAGCAAAGACGCAGTACTCGCTGAGTCACGATGCTGACCTCAAGGGAGCCCCTACTGGATTCACTGTTCCTATCAGAGACGTAAGAATGGCCGCGGGTGCTGGTTACCTCTACGCTCTTGCTGCGGACATTCAGACCATTCCAGGTCTTCCCACTGCACCTGGATACTTGAACGTGGACGTGGACACTGAGACTGGCGAGATTGACGGTCTCTTCTAGAGGAACCAGGACCGCGGGGAGGTTATACCTGTAGAGGGCACAGAGGCATTCGAAGACGGAAGCTCTTCGATCAAGCCCCCAAGCGATTCTACGTACGGTACTGATACACCTATGGAGAAGGCTTGGGGAACCTCGGCGACTACGACTACGCCTCAAAGCGAACCAAATGTACTGGCCTCTGACCTCGCTCGACTTGCGTCTCTGAGGGGTCATTTACAGCGGCTTAAAATAGGCGAGCGACCGCTTCCACTGCGTCGAATGGCTGATGCGCAACAGGTGGCGGGGGCTCGGGCACCTGGGTTTCGAAATACGACCCGACGATTATTTCGCAGACCACATCAAGGACGACGGGATTGAAGTGTTTTGTTTTATATTTTCTTTTACTCCTAGATTTGTTCTCTCAACAGAACTCAGGAAACAGCTCTTAACAGCGAATTGGCGATGGGGTAGAGATGCATTCCCAGCGTGGGACTCGGAGCAACTGGTGTTCAACCCTGGGCATTTGATACCTTCAACGGCGAAGAAAAGGAAAATTTTGGATTTTTTGTAGGGTCAACTTGAGTGATTATTAACATAAAGGTTACAGCGAAACATTAGTGAATAGAATAGACAGAAAGTTTGTCAAGTTGTTCAGAATGTGGCTTGTTTGTGACAAGTTTCCGCCAGCAATGCTCGTCGACATCTACTATAAGGCCGCTTCTAAATACAACACACTGGTGTGACATGATTGACTGGAGTTGGCAAGAGTTCAGCAACATACAATCTTACTTGATAGACATTCACTGTCTCTACCTGGCTAGCTCTCTATGAGTGATTCGACTGGCCCAGGATTTTGACCTGGCATGGTTGCCAGCATTGATGATAGTCACTTTCCATCGAATAGGTCTTCGATCCACTTTGGTGTTCTGAGATTTCCCACAGCCATACTTGAAGCGATCGAACCAACAATAGAAATCCAACGGAAATGCCCATTGTCGATTTGCACAATTAGATGGGTGCTTTGTGTTGCAAGAAACTCAGTGATTAAAGTGGGCCCGCTTTTTTCACACTTCTTTAGGCGACCACTAAAACTTGACCTTTTTGAAGCAAGGCAAGTGCAAACGCACAACATCGTCGACGACAACCACAACAACAACAACAACGACAGCAAAGATCAGCGCAGCAAGGCCATCTGCTTTGGAAAAGGGCACACTTCAATTCGTACGACAGTGTCCAGGCACAAGTTCCGGTGAGCATTGACAGGATAAATCCAAGCCTCTTGTAATCGTCAATATCAGCAAGACGCAAGATCCCAAGAAAGCTCGCACTTCAATGATTCAAGAGACGTCTTGACAGACGCCATGCCTAATCTTTCAGACCTGCCTGTAGAACTACTCGAAGCCATCCTCGAGCACCTCTACATCGTAGACTCTGCAACATTCCTCGTCTCTCAGGCTACAGACAGACGCTTTCGGGATGTCGCGAAGCGAATACTTTCGCGGCCATACCATGATTACGACTTTCCAGAATGCGACTTTTCATTGTATTATCCCAAATTCAACAGCCTCCTAGACGATAAATTCGCATACCTCTTCGATCCAATGGACTGCTTCACACAGAACGAGAGAGATAGTCAAAATTCTTTCTACCTGACAATCGCTGGTGATCACACTCTTCCATTCAAACGTCTCCCCTGGGCTCAAACGACCTTATTTCGCCAACCATACCTCCGCAGCGAAGCAAGTTGGCGAGATCTAAGCATTACAGAGCCCTGGATAATGCCCATCACGCGTTTCGAGATCATTAGAGAATATTCAGGTGACGAAAACGGCGATGAAATTGAGTATTTCCGCCTCGACTTGCTTGACCGTGGAATTCTCACCATGGGCCTGTTGTACGATACGCTTCTCGACGAAAAGGTGCACTTCGGTAATGAAACAGGTCAATGGGCTTTCCACATGGGCATGCGGCTACGAGATCACGATCTCCTGCAACAATATACTACCTTCATCGAGGGCGACGATGATCTAGTGGATCGCAGCGAGAACAGCAAGCAGTGCGCCATTCTCCACATTGACGGTGCCAATGTAGACTCGGACGACGAGATGCCATCATTTTCCGTTGGCCACGACTGGGAGCCGACCATGATAGAGCCTGATCGCCTAAGGTTTCTTAACTGGGAGGAGCAGTACATTGATGATTCGGTAATCATATCGCATTTCCACTTTACACCGTCCGAGATAGAGGACATGTGCTAGATGGCGATATTGATTGAACATGAAACTTCTGGTATCCGAGGCATACATGCGAGGCTCTCGTCAAATGCCATGATTATGGGGTGGCTGCAGCAGGGATCATGTCCTGGCAAATAGCAAGATGAGCTAGTCGATGAATATCAAGTGCCTGCTTTCGCATCATGTTTCTCTCCGTCTTCTCGAAGTATCAAGTCTAAACTTCCAGCTAATTGGGTTGGCAAAGCGCACAATTCGGTGAGCCTCGAACCTCTTTGCGTGTTTAGGCTTTTTATTTGATATCAAAACGGAAACAATAGTTTTTGGGCATGGCCATAGACACCTTGATGACATTACCTCTAGCGGCGCTCTACAAACACAAAATTTCATAACACAACCTTTCTCCCTCCTTCACCTACTGCATGCGTTCTCCAATGGTAAACTCTGCCCAGGCCATCAGAATGGGTTGTGCCAACCTATGCTGCCCTGGAAATGAAGTATAAATCCATGGCCTGCACCCATGATTTCCAGTCGCGAGAGCAAGTCCTTATTTCTCATAGACCTTCTCATTATTCACCTTGACATCGCTGATACATACTGCTAACCCAGTTATACAATCGTTTAATCAATACAATCAGCACAATGTTTAATACAATATTCCTGTTGTTGGCCCTACTAACTTGGCCGTTTCTCCTCGTGTCGGCCTGGTTTCATACACAGCCAGCTCCTTCTCCTCCTCCTCCTCCTCCCCCTCCTCCCCGTCCTCCCCGCCCTTCCGCAGCCCAGCCGGCCGAAGGATGTCCGTGGATTCACAATCCCAACCTGAACAGGCCTCCGGTTCATATATATTGGCGTGACTACGTCTCCAAAAACGCCGCATGGAGGGACGAACCGGTACCCGACCCCGGCTACGACGGTGACACCGATGGCAAAACCGACCACGATAGTTGGGCACGCGGCCGCCGCCGCCGCCGCGTGCGTCGATATAACGAGAAGGGCCGTACTACGGCCGCCAGTAGTAGCTCCTTCTCCTCCTCCAATAAGGCCAAAGATGAAGAACCCAATGCCGTTGCCGACCAAGCCACTGCCACAGCCGGTAGAAGCAGCACCCCCGCCTTGACCGAGGGCACCACTGTCAACAGTGATGCACATGCCGAACGGGTTACTATTGATGACGAACCCGAAACTCTGTCCTCGGCCATGGGTGGTGTGGAGGACGTCCGAAATGATGATACAACGACGGATCTTGAAGAGTCGATATGGGATGAGTTTTGAGTTTGATTAAAAAGAATTCCTCCCGAGGGCTTTTTTTTTTTTGGGGGGGGGGGGGGGGGGGGGGGGGGGGGGGGGGGGGGGGGGGGTTCGCCACAAGTGGAATGACAGGAAGCGTTTGCTCGGGCGTTTGGGAGTTAGCGGTCACGATGTTTCTCTTTTTGGCCAAAACAGCATTTACGAAAATGGTACCGTCGGTTTGGTTGCCTTGCTCCAATCACCTAGATAGAGAAAGTTTGTACACTTTAATCGTTTCTCCGGCCCTCTGTGTGCTGCACGTGGCATGGATAAGCTTTTGGACCGAGTATGAACCCTTTACTGGCCGATGGTGAATGTGTACTGTTACCAAGATAGTGAAGAACAAAGATACAAAGACAATACCCGTGTGGTACCTACTTGCGCCCTCCCTTACATATCAACATACAGTGACTGACATGGCAGCATATTCTTCATGACACCCAATTACGATATCACTTTTGGTGCACGTCTCATGTAACTCGCGATCACTCAGCTATACAATGGCCAGGGAGGTCGTGATATCTGGGTCTCAAGGACAAACAAGTTGGTCATCTACAAAGTCGAAGCAAATCAAGTGTCAAAACTCATGGGTTGATTGTGGTGGGTAAATCATTTCTTCTTGTGCTCAGCAAATGCTTGCAAAAACAGCATTGGCTATCTGCTAATCATGCGCTATGAACGAACAAACTGTTCAATTTTACCGTACTCCTTGCCCCAATGAATGCTTTGAAACAACAGACCGTGGGTGCAGACAACCCCTTATACCAATCTTCCTGCGTGGTACCGTATGCACTATTCTTGCTAAATGATACGGTATACCTAATTATGTGCTGAGTGACCTTGTCTCTAACCTCTAGATGGCGCCCGTGTAATATTATATTGAGAATACAGAGCGTCTCGCCTGCAACGAGGATGTAACACAGTGGGCACCAGCCATCATGTCTATGGCGCTGATGTAGACACCTTTTTGGGCTCGGGTTGATGTGCAGCATCGTTACCGGGTCCATGTACGCTCTCAAGGGAGCGCTTCTGACCTTGTCCCATGATTTGGTTCAAGACACCAGCACTAGGCACCGTGGTTGGTGGTGGTGCAGGGCTCGCCGTCTTGGCCAGCGGAGGATGTGTCACCGCCTGAGGAAGAGGGCTGATCGTCTTTGGAATGGGCGTGTCGTGTAGGCTGCCAGTACCGAGACCCGAGTTGGGGGCTGCAGGTGCTGTTGTAGAAGGTGGCCTATGAGGAGGTACTGACTGCACAATAGGAGACGGCGTCGGACCCTTGGGCGTTGCAATTGCAGGTTGCGCTGGAGCCGGGGATGGTGAGGGGCCTGTAGCCGAGACTGAAGCAGCAGCTGGGTTGGAACTTGCAGCTACCGGCTGAACAGGTGCTGGAGCCGATGTGGTACTAGGGGCGGAAGCAGCAGCAGCAGGGTTTGCAGCAGAGACGGGAGTTGGCGCTGATGCGGTTGCTGGTGCCTGTGCCGGTGCCTGTGCCGGTGTCGAGGCTTGTACTGGAGCTTTTGATGGAGATGTCATTTGTGGACCTGATGCCGGTTGACCTACACCTGATGGCGGACGGTTGATCGAAGGACGAGCTACAGATACAGCACCAGGTCGCATGATTGAAGGACGAGCTGGTGTCGTGGGCTTCGCGGCGGATGGTGTATACGGCGTGCTCGAACTTTGGGCAGGATTCGGCGCTGCACCTGCAGACGCGGCGGGTTGACCAGGCGTTGGCGAGGCAGACGTGGCGTGACGAATTGCCGGGCTCGGCGACGCCTGGAGCGCTTGTCGGGGTGAAGCCACGGAATCAATCTGCGAACTGAACTTTTTCCGCACGTTATTGATGATCTTGGTGACTTCTGTCACAAGCAAATCATTCACTTGTTCCCAACCCTTCACCTTGCCAGCATTGGGCAGTCCCTTGGCTTGATTGACAGCTGATTCCATAATGAAATCAGCCTGCGGGCACTTGCTTCTAAACGTCTTCATGAAGTTGTCCCTGAAAACTGCGAGCGACGACTCAACTTCAGCATCAGCTAGAGAGGAAGCTGCAGGGCTAGGTCGAGGTCCCGGCGTCTGTTGCTTTGGGGGAGGCGGTGCTGCAGCTACAGGAGTCTGAACCGCGACAGGTGCCGGTGCAGGCGCAGCCGCAGTTGTCGCTGGCGCTGGTGCTGGTGCTGGTGCTGATGCCGCCGGTGGTGGATGAGAATCTTCGCCAAGAATTCTGAGCACCTCGTTCGTCAGCCTGGATTCAACCTTCTCAAAGCCGCCAATAGTTGGCAGCGCTGGCAGACCAAATGCCTTGTTGATCGCTGTTTCTACAAGCTGTTGAATCTTGGCAGGGCTCACGCTGAGCGTGGACAGCATCTTCAACATTGACTCCTTGAAAGTAACAATCTTGGGATTGTCGGCTGGATTGCCAAGGCCGCTCTTGGTTGTGACGGGAACAACGGGAGCGGCACTCTGCTGAGGACGCGTATTCTGGGCTACAGCTTGTGGTAAACCGGTTTGCTGCCCGTGGGAGTTTGGTGCTATCGGCGCTGTATTGAACTGAGTATTCGGAGTGGTCGACGGTCTAGCATATGGATTGTTGTAGGCGCCTTGAGGCCCAGCTTGCCGTGGCATGACGGAAGAACCTGGTGTTGCAGCCAGGTGCGATGTTGGTCCTTGTAGCTGCTGCACGTGGTTGACTTGGCCATTTGTTTGAGGTTGCGATGCTGCATAGTGCTGAGTCGCCTGGCTCGCGGGCTGGCCATAAGTCTGTTGGTGCTGAGCAGTCGTTGCCATGTTGCCTGGCAGTCCGTCTGCGAATTGCAGTGGTCCTTGCTGCATGTACGATGGATGGTGATAGTAAGCCTGCTGGCCCATTTGATGCAGCGAGCCCAGCTGCCGTTCTGGTGTGGGTGCCTTGCGTTTCTTTCCTGCATCGAGGTCAATGCCGTGGACTCGCTGCCACAATCCTGTCTCTTCATTCTTCTTAAATCCATCGTTCCCAATCAGATTGTGGCGTACACTACTTTCCCAGCCTTTTGTCTCTGCTGAAAAGTAGTACCACGGGTACGCTGCAGTGATTCGTTTGTATATCTGCTTCAATGAAAGACCCTCCTCGGGACCAGCCTGAAGCGCCTCGTCGATGAGATGAACGTAGTTTTTAGCGGGTTTCTTCAGTTGCTCATGGGTGTAATCTTCGATCTTGAGGTCCAAAGGAGGGGATTTGGGTCGAATCTTCTTGTCTTTCTTGTCCTTGGCTCGTCTTTCTGGATCTGAGCCGTCTTCTCCATCTTCCCTCTTACGCTTGGTGTACTTGCGTTTCTCGGGTCTATCTCCATCTTCTGGCAGAGGATTCTTCCTGGGTCGCCCCACGGGGCGTTTGATCTTTTCGCCTGCTGGCTCTTGCGGCAGAGTCTTCTTTGAAATCTGCTGTGCTTCGAGCTGCTTCTTCAACAAACGACGTTCTCTCTTGGACATGATTCCGTCTTTCGGCGGCCGTCCCGGACCGCGTCTGCGAGGCATGACAAAGTCTGGAGGAAGTTCCACTCCGCCTTCTACGGATTGTAAAAGTGCTGCAGCAGTGGCAGCGTCCATATCCATAAAAGGCAAAGAATCGTCACCACCGAGGAAGTCGATCTGATCATCGAGAAGGGCCGCTTCTTCTGGATCCTCCTCTTCTTCTGCCATCTCTTCTTCAGGCTCCTCTGATAGAGGGGGTGGAGTCTGGGCCACCTGTACTGGGGACGGGCTATCGGTGTTGCGCAAGAACTTCTTCTTTTGTTCTTGGTCCGAATGCTCGAATTCCAGACTCATTTCTTTTCCGCCAACGGAGCATCGTTTGCTCGAGGCTTCGTCGACCTCATGAAGATCTTCGGCGCCAGTCTTTCCATTTTCCACGCCATTGATGACAAAATAGAATTCGACATCCTTGATCTGGATTCGACTGCCGCTGCGCATGGTGACAGGCTCATCAAATCCATAATGCACATCATCACAGAAAAAACCGTTCTTGTGCATCGCTATACCCTCAAAGATGCCTTTGCGCTCGCTGAACTGGATCTTGAGATGCTGTCTCGAGATACCTTTGGTTCTGGCGGCAATGTTTGGCCCAGGAGAATGGATACCAACAAAGGGAACGTGAGATGAAGATGGCTGCATGCTGCTAAGATCCACTGCGGCTGCCCCTTCGCTGTGAGAGACGTATTGTAGATTGGTCTTTGCATTGTCGTCCTGGTCATCATTGACCTCGGCGTCATCATGTTGCGAAGGAGCCTTTTTCCGGGGCGCATTGCTATCTCCGCCGTCGGACTCTGGACCTAGGATACCTCCCTCTTCACTCACATAAGACTTGCTAAACTTTCCCCTATCCCTCCCCATAGGAGTTGGCGGTGGTAGGCCTTGCAATTCTGCTCTTTCGCATGCTTCTCTGTACTTGTTTGCACGTCTTTCGTCCTTGCGGGCTTGCTCCATGGCTCTCTGATCACGGCCAATGATCACGGCATATGTGGTCATTTGGAAAACACTGTCGGCAAACTCGATTCTGGCAAAGGATTCCAGCTTCTGGCTTGCACTGGCCGAAGCCGACTCAAAGGTGCCGGTACCAGTGCCCTCATCTTGACCACCTTGTGATATGGCAAGTGAAATCTCTGAAGGGGCGATCGCGGTTGGATAATCTGAGGGCATTGAGGCGTTTGCGCCCATCATGAAAGCGGCGGGGTCGATATCGGTCACTGTGTTGGATCGAGATAACCTGCCAGTGTTGAGAGCGTGCTGCGGATAGTTGATGTCATCGTCGGTGGTTGCAACAGCAGCATATCCCTGGGATTGGATCTGCTGAGCTGCAAATGCCTGCAGGCTTGACAAGTCTTGCAAATCTCTGTTCATGGCGGAAAGCGAGGCGGCAGAAATATGTTCGTCGGTCAGCCTGGGCAGGTCGTCGTCCATTAGCGCATTATCGCCATTTGTACTGTGGATTGCAGTCACGGCTGGCGTGGAAAGCGGCGACACGGTTGGCGGAGAAGGCATGTAATGATCCGGAAGGTGCGGCGCGCCAGTGGCAGATTCCAAAGATTGGCCGTCTGCGGTCGCGGTCGCATTGACTTCAATTGGTGTTTTCGATTGCGGCGGTAGCTCTGGTTCTGGATTTTGAATTTGCTCGTCGAGGAGATTTGCAATGGGCGCATTTTCACCATTGGTTGTTGTGTCGTCGGTAGTGGTAGTAGTGGTAGTAAGAGACGTGGTGGTCTGGTTGGTAGCGGTTGGCTGAACATTGTCGGGCTCGGCCTCTTTTTCGGACTTGATGTGAGGTTCAAGTGCATCTGGTTTTGCATCTGCCTGCGAAATAGGCTCATTGTTGGCGATGTTGGTGCCCGGAGGCGGCGTTGTCGAAGGCTGCGGAGGCGGAGGTTGAAGAGCGCCTTCGCCCTCGCCGCCCGCGCCCTGGCTGGTGGTGTTAGCCAGCAGCAGGGCGGCAGCATCGTTGGACGAAGTCATCGCTAGTCAACGCTTGACACAGCTCGTTCGCCGACCGTCTCCTACGTTCGGGGGTGCGACGCGACAAGAGATGGACGGACCGTCGTCGTTGTCGTCGTCGGGTTTGTTGTTCTACAGCCCGGGGATCGAGGGAGCGTCGTCAAGTTCTCTCTTCCAGCCGACCGCCGCATCTAAAAAGTTCAAAGCAGACCAGACCGATCAGTTCGCTCTCCGCGCCAGAGACCCCTGCTAAACTGCCTGCCGTCGTGGAGAATCAATGTCTTGGGCTGTGATTGGTTGAAAAGGGACTGCTATTACCAGAGAGCTCTGCTAAAGTCTGCGAACTTTCACGTTGGCCATCGGCGTTTTGCGCTCTAGAGCAGCCGATGTGGGGAATGACCGGCGTTAGCCTCTTTTCTTGGAGGGACAAAAGGGAAACGCTTTGGGCGCTCGTCGGTTCCTACGCTCAAGTGCTGCTGCTGGCTTTTGAAAGAAATACTTTACTGTAACGTTTTGTCCAGCACTGGAGAGTCGTTTGCTCTTTTTGCGCAGGTTCGATTCTGCAAATGGTCAGTCATGTCGCCTGCAATACAAAAGCCTTCAATATTTCACATCCCTAGTGGCCAAGAAGGTTTTCATTGCATGGGAACAGCGGATGCACAATGCGCGTGATACAATGCTTGGGGTGCGAGTCGCTGCTGAGCATTTTTTGTTTCTTCTCTTATCGCGTACATAGTCGCAATCAATTCTTGACTTGCCGAGGCTTCAATGCAATCAATCAAGTATCTGAATGACATGCCTGAAAACATGAAGCTCGCAGTCAGCCAGTATCACGTCTGCTCTACATATTTCCCCCATTGTCCGTTAGCCATGTAAAGTCTAAAACAGCCTTCATCTGGCCTTATACAGCGCCAAGAAGAATTATCCGCGAGAGGCGCATTGTACATGCTTTGAAGGGAGCACTTGAGACCCCGAATACCCTGATCCCGAAGCTACGACCGAGTTTAAACGACCCACCCAAGTGCAAATGTTGGGCTGAGTGCGGAATAGTCGTACTACTCTGTACATCGCCTGCTGCTTCCCGTCCATTTGAGACGGATATTGAATGATTTCAACAACCTTATATATTATGGTACGCTTTTCTCGTGCTTTCGTACACTGACTGATGACACGCCGTTGAACGATAGAATGCATGAAGATCTCGTCCTGGATTGCCATGCAATTGGCTTTCCTCTCTTCCATAACTTCTCCGAGCTCCACGCATTTTATGTACGTCATGCTGCTGACAGGGGGGGTTTCACCAGGGACGTCGGACCGCCAATCCAATCCAAAACAAGTTCTACATCTGAATCTTGACAGCCTTGCTTCCAATTGTCAGTCACCAACAATCCGATTATTGCAACAATATGATTGCAATGTTCCATTTTCGTCACTCGGTCCCTTTTTGGGCATACGCGGTTCCCGGCACCTAAGCTGCATCGTTAGCTGACGAACCAGGGGGTGAAAACCTGGTTTAGTCTGCCAAGGGGTCCTCTTTCAGTCAGATCAAGGTGGGTATTTGCCACTATTCGCATAGACATTGAATATTCGCATGGACGTACACGTAGAAGAGTCTCCAGTTTGCACGTGTACATGCAAGAGGACTTTTTCTGTTTTTCACATTTGCAATTATTTATTCCTGCCATGAAACCAAAACCTTCTTTTCTTGGGAAATACCGGACCAATTGAAAGTCATATTCGTAACACAACACACGGGCGTTTTGCGATTCCTACTCCAGCAATGGCTGGGTCACATACACGAAAGTCATCAGACCAATCGGGAGCTATACCCTCGCGCGCCAGCACTTATAGCGAAAAACACAACACGGAGCGCCATGGCTCAAGACGTACAGCGCCGAGACGGCAAGGGTCCGTACCCGTGAAGCGCAGCATGTCCGAGTACAGCAAAGAAACATCGGTCAACAACAACAGCAACAGCAGGCCCGAACCTCCCCACCGCCACGCCTCGTCGGCGGCGGCAAAGAGGTCATCGACTGCGCCGGTGTCGCCGCCCGTGCCCATACGGCCCGGCCCTCACCGGGCCAACACGAGCTACCAGACCCGCTACGTCGAGATGCTGCTGGGCCTCGACACGATCCCGCGCATGCACAACATATACGCCTCCTTCTTCCTCTGGGTCCAGCTCGCGGGCTACGTGGTGTTCCCGGGGACCTTCACCAGCCTGCAGGACCTGTCCGAGGACCCCGAGGTGCAGGCCAACGCCGCCGCGAGCGCCATTGTCGACCACGTCAAGAACTTGCCTTTGCTCATCGTCGCCGCCGTCGCCTGCTTCATCGGCAGCGCCGGCATGGTCTGGCTCATGATCAAGTGGCGCCGAAACTACATTTGGCTGCTGAACCGCCTCCTCCTTCCCGGTGCCACCAATGCGCTGGCTGGCCTGATCAGTACGCTCATCCCCGTGTACACGCAGCAGAATGGCAAGTGGAGCGCCACGGCTGCGGCGAGCGCCTTTGTTGAGGGTTGCTCCATGATCATCTGCGGCGTCCTCTTCTTGTTCATCAGCCAGGTGCTACTAGCTAGGGTAAAGAGGAAGCACGGCAAGGAAGTCGAGAGAGCAATGGCTGTGGACGGCGACGAGGGTCTGATTCAAAGGACCGAAAGGAAATTGAAGAGGCCGCCTCTAGAGCCGGGAAGCGTTGTCTGAAGGGCTCATAGAGGTGGAAGGACGGGAGAGAGAGAGGCGATTTTGATGGATCTGCTTTGTATATTGCTCGCTGGTCGAGTCCCCTATGATACCCTTGGTGTATTGGATTGTTTGGAAGAATTTTCGTATCTCTCTTGAGTATGAAGGCAAGTACTTGCCGGATAATGAATGACTATCGCTGTCGAACAGACTATTTTCATATTGCAATATTGTAGAGTGTAATCATACAGCTGTATTTGATACTGCCTACTCACGAACCCAATACTAATTATGCAACATTCAAGCACAATAACTTCAAGTATTGAGGAGTGGTCTCATCTCGTCGTTCCGTCTCTTTCTCTCAACCCAGTCTGCAATTTTGTAAGCACCATGACAGGCCAGACCAGCCAGGAACCCAACGGCATCGTTCTTGAAAGCCAAAATGCCCGCCGTGGTGACGAGCATCACCGTCCACCTCTCCAGGCGCTCCTCGTCCGACACGCGGCGGTGGACGCGACTGCTGGGCTCGACGCTAGACTCCCAGAGGTCCGTCGCGCCGTGGTTGAGGCTCTGTCCCACCTTGGCCAGCTCGAGGCCGGCGGCGATGACCATGATGCCCAGGAGCGAGTTGGGGAACGCCTGGATCAGGCCGAGCAGGGACTCCCCGAGTACCAGGCCGAGGACGATCTTGAAGAGGCCCAGGAGGATGATGCTCGCTCCGCTGCGCGCGCCGAAGCGGTACTGCGCCGCCAGACCGCCGGCGCCGTGGCACACGGGCATGGCGCCGAACCAGCAGCCGAGCAGGTTCATGAGCGCCACGCTGATGCCGAGCTCGGTCACGCTCGGATTGGGCAGGTTGGGCAACAGGTCGGACGCGAGAGCGCTGGCAGCAATGACCGAGTTGAGGGTCGTCAGAGGCAGCTGCGCAATGCCCATGCCAATGGCGTCGGCACTCCAATTTGGAATGACCGTGTAGGGACTCCAGAATCGAAACCAAGGGAGCGCATAGTGAGGTCCGTGGCCCAGGTGATCAGTCGTGAGAATGACAAAAGCCAGGATTATGCCCACTAGAAAAACAATCAGAGCATAAGGGAATCGAGGCAGCCTCTGCGTTGCAATCAAGGATAGGAATGCAAGTAGAGCCCAGATACGATTATCCAGTGGCCAAGGCAGAAACCAGACCAGTGGTTTGAGAAGCGACGTGCCTGCCGAGATGATGAGGGACAAGCCTGCACCAAACTGAATACCCTTAATCACCGGCACTGGGATGACGCGAGTCACCCACTGGAGAAGACCCGTCACACTGAGCAGCAGCACAATAATGGACGTGACGCTTCCAGCAGCCACGGTCTCGCGCAGCGACGTGCGCGATGCGATTGCTGCCGCGGCGATGGCCTATAAATGTAATGCATTAGCCCGCTGTTTGGTGGAGGGGGAACCTTAAAAGGCGAACAATGCAGGGACCAGCCTGCCTGTAGAGACTATACAGCACCTACCTTCATGGGCTGCACGGGCAGCGGGATCCCAAAGACTATACCCGTGATGAGATTATAGAAACCAGAAAACACCAGAGTCGTCGACAATGAGATGGATCCGTTGACTGCCAGCGTGATCATGAGAGGTAGCAGCGTCCCCAAGTCGCCCAGCGCACCGGACAGCTCAGAGAGCGGGGAGCTCCGAAGTGTAGAGACATTATGGCGATGAAAGCGGCGGATGTTGGTGAAGAAGGCCATCTTGTTCGTCGTCGTCGTCGTCGTTGCTAATGTGTGTACAGCTCGCCTGTCACCATCCGATATGTTGGCGACCAATATGCGAGACTACACTCATGGAATGCGCAAATGTTGAAATACAAGCAAAAAGACAAGACTTACAAAAAGCCGCGTGGTTCACCAACACCTGGCACCTACCGAGGCTCCACTAAGAAGGTGCAGCTGACAATTGAGGTGTCACACCGCGTAGGTAAGACTGCGGAGATGTCCTGTTCATTCTCAGAGTTGCCCATATTGGCTGGCTTGTATGGACTCATACATCGTAACCAGTGAGGAACTTCCAGGAACTTGTCACTTCACAGCTCGTTCGAACTCACTTGATTCCATTTCATGCAACGAGGAGTTGGGCTTCCAAGCGTCCCCAATGTACCTGCTTGGTCTGTCAAGGTTTGACTTTGATTACAGTAAAAGCTTGAACAGTTGGTGTTCCGCTCCATGATATACTTCACTGGATTCCGCTTTGAGCTTTTCTCATTTCCAAGAATGCGAAAGTGGGCGCATGTCTATTTATGTAGATTTTCAGTCGCTCGAGTATGCTGTAATTCATGTAATGGATGGCGTATCAAGAGGTAGGATCCCGCCCTATGCTGTAAGATGCTTGTAAGGCGGGATGCAGCCACAGAAATCGCGGGGCAGGCCGTAGACGAGATCCGTGACGTTTGTTGGTCCGGGGAAATATTTTGTACAACACGCAGCGGTATCACGGTCGTCCCGGTAAGAGAGTGTGACAACAAATGATATATAGGTATATATTTATTTCAGAAGCGCTTTAAATAGCAATGCCCTCCATATTGTCAGTGCATCCTGAATGTTAGCTTAATAAGAAATATGACGGTCATCACAATATGGAGGTACTTGTGGGAAAGTGGGAGAAATTCCATAGCTGTACGAGAACTAACAACGCACAGTGGTGTCGGCTTCTTCTGCTTCCGGGACGCCTTGGGCAAAGATTGCTGCTGGTGGAAGCAATATTTGCACAGAGATTGACAGCGAGACTGAGAGCAAAAACACGCAAAGTGGGTGTGAGATTTCAAGACCTGTCCAATACAATTGTTCCTATTCGTTTCACGTCAAGTAAAGAGTCATTGATCATTTTCCTAATTAGTCTATATTTCTCAACGTGTCGCCCATCCTGACATTCAGCCCAATCCTTGCTTACATACTAGCATCATCAACCTCTCGGCAGCTCGTTACCTAAAGGTTGTTTCTGCCGGTTGCTGAAGAATCGCTTGCCGGGGGGCGGTCTCTCTCTTTGCGGGTGCTTGCTTGCTTGCTTGCTTCAATTCGGCTCCAAAGCGATTGGCCAAGGGATATATTTCAAGTGGATATGCCCACTGCCGCACGGCGCAAAAACCACATGGATAGGTCCCCTCTGGAATGCTTAGTTCATGTTTTGGCGCACGGGAAGCAGCGTCTCCGGCAGCCTTTTCCCACTCACACTCTTGTCCGTAGTAAATGAACATTTCGCATTACTAGCTGGAAAGGGGGAATGAGAATGAGACCGTCGAAATCGCCCATCATCATGGCGCATATAGACAAGAGTGCGGGGACGCCTCTTGCTCTCCCTTTGTTTGTACATTTCATTCATCCTCTCCTTCTTCCTTCCTGTCGCTAGAGGTGAGCGTTTCGTCGACCAGTGGCGCCACAGACAGTTACGCTTGTTTCGCCTACCGTTGCGCTCGACCTGGGTAGTGAAACACGGAGCGCTCGACAAGAAACGCCCTGATATATATACGATCGACAAAAGGCATCTTTTGTACTCTCGAATATTTCTGGGAATTCAATTGTTACAACAATAGTTTGTTCATAAAGATGCCGTCGACAATATTATACTTAGTCGCGTCGCTGGTCGCATACCAAGTATACCGATATGTATCTGGATTACGGCAGAATATTGCCAAGGCCAAGGCGACTGGCCTGCCATACTATGTCGTTCGTAAGTTGACAACGAGCAGATTTCTGCGCAGACATGACGATTGTGCCGAGCTGATCTATGTCTAGCCATGAGCCCAATGAACCAACTTGGTCAACTCGTTTTACCCGTGGTGCTTGGTTTATGGAAGATGCTTCCGCGCAAATACTGGGAGGATATCCTGCCGTGAGTATATCGCAGCGCCACTTGCAGTTACAGCCAATGAGGGAGCGGCCTGCTGACAAGAAATTCTGCATAGTGTCATGACACCCGACTGGCAATATGTCTACCGTTTCGAAGTGTTTGCGAAGTTGGGCGAAAACTTTGTCGTCGCCTCGCCTGGGGAAGTGTGCCTGTATACCGCCAGTGCCGAAGCGATCCACCAAATCACGTCGAAGAGAGAAGCCTTCCCGAAGCCGACTGAAATCTACAAGATGCTGGATCTATACGGAAGGAACGTAGTCACTACCGAGGGAGCGGAATGGCGAGCACACCGAAAAGTGACCTCGACATCTTTCAACGAGAAGAACGCCGCTCTGGTGTTTCACGAGACTGTTGCGCAAACATATGGACTATTGAAGCAATGGCTCGGCCCAGATGGCAAGGGTGGCAAGACCATCAAGACTGTCGAGGACGACACAATGACGCTCATGCTGCACATTATTGGTTATGCCGGGTTTGGACTTCGATTTCTATGGGGCGATCAGACCATGAGCCCAGACATTGATCCCAAGCTCGCCAAGTTCTCATCGCTCGAAGCTCCTACTGGCCATAACTTGAACTTCAAGGATTCGCTTGCTGGAGTCTTGCACGGCATCATTTGGCTGATTCTGTTGCCCAGATGGCTGATGCGGTTGTTGCCATTCCAGAGTCCCAAATCGGCACTCACCTCGGAGAACGACCTTGTCAAGTATTTTAGACGATTCGTTCAGGATAAGATCCAAGACACGAAGGAGGGCAAAAAGGATGAGGGCATGAATATCATGGGCATGCTGGTTCGCACCAGTTACGGCGATGAGTCCAAGGATACAAAGATGGCCCGTCTCACCGACGATGAAATCATTGGAAATGCTTTTGTCATGATGGTCGCAGGGCATGAAACAACGGCAAATGCGACCCACTTCACCCTTTTGCAGCTGGCCGCGAACCCGGAAGTGCAACGGCAAGTGCAGCAGGATGTCGACAGCATCTTTGGAGATTCGGATTCAAAGACATGGGACTATGACCAGTGCGTCAACCCGCTCATGGCATCCAATGTCGCTGCTTGCATGAACGAGACTCTGCGGGTCATGCCTCCAGGTGTTGAGATCCCCAAGAGGGTGTCACCTGGCCAAGACCAGGTGCTCTTGGTGGACGGAGAGAAGCATGTCTTGCCGGGAGGCATGCGCATCGGTCTCCTTGCCGTTGGCGCGCAGCACAACCCCCGATACTGGCCTAGCAAACCAAGCAAGATCAACGGTGACGAGAATGATGTCCTCGACTGGGTGCCTGAGAGATGGTTCCGCAAGCAGGATGATGGTCACAACACGGAAGTTGAGGGTGCCGATAACGAGGACTTTGGTGGATTTGCTGGCCCCGATACCAGTGTGGAGATCTTCCGGCCGGTGCGCGGCAGCTATATCCCCTTCTCGGACGGAGCGCGATCTTGTCTAGGCAGACGAATTGCGCAGGTTGAGATGGTGGCAGCATTGAGTACCATTTTTCAAAAGTACAGCATCGAGCTGGCTGTAGATGAATGGGCCAGCGACGCAGAGGTGGACAAGATGAGCAAGGAGCAAAAGAGAGAACTCTACGCAAAGGCGCAGATCAAGGCTCGCGAAACTATGAGAAGCGCCACGAGTATGATCACGCTCAAACTTCATGGAAATAAGTTTGTGCCGATTAGAATGGTGCCGCGGGGCGAGGAGAGATTTGTTAGCTGGATCGAGTAATGAGCATTATGTTATAGCATGCCTATACAATACATATAATAGATAGCCAAGTTGCAAAGCATTTAAGATATATATTAATCTATTAACCAATATGCGTGATCTTGCGACATGCAGTCTAGAGTATTTGGCCATGCGTGGCTTGTGTGCCTTGCGTCAAAAAGGTATCATCGCTCTCGCTCTCGTCTTACACGAGTCAGGTCGACCCAGTCAACAGGTTCATTACGTAGGTGAAAACAGACCACCCATAGCCAGTAGATTGACTTGAACGCTTTTCGCTGCTTGGAGGAAATGATCGCCAGAGCCAAAGTCATTAGTCTAGTTTCTACTGCCCTACGGTAGTCGAATATTCGATTACCTATCGCCTGCTATGTATGTACGCTTGCAATGTAGTGTACAGCTCATTGATGCTTGTTCATCAGTGGTGTTGTCAATTGTCGCAAACTGGAGATCCATCTGCGCCCACTGGCCCCCAGCCCCCCGAATTTATTTTTGACGTTCTGGGGGGGGGTAATGGCCAAACCCAAGAGGGAGGATCCACCCGCTGTCACCTCACTCATCACAGAACCTCTAGAGTACAGTACGAAGTCCCCTACCCTCCCCTTCAGGTGCCGAGCAGGGTGAGAGAAACAGGTAGAGCTCCAGTCCATCAGCCCAATTGTAAGCTTGGAAGCTTTCCCCGTCCGTGTTGTTTCCCATAATCCCCCCGCGACACCCCCCGGCTCCTCGACCAAAACAATAGAAAGGCACAAACACGCTTGCGAAAAAGATAAACAACCATCATCCCTCTTCCCTCGCTCACTATTATTATTGTTACTACTATTACCACCAGCTACATACTATTGCACCAAGCCATCTCTTTAAGCTAGCACTTTGGCACTGCACCACCACCCCGACGCGCCCCTCCTCCCCCATCTTAGCATCATTCTCGATAAAAGCATCTATCAATCGATAACAAACATCACGGACCATCCGTGACTATATCCCTTCGCAAAGTATATCAATCTGGTCGCATTAGTGACGCGATCAAATTGGTATCAGTCTCGAATCAATACACTCTATCAATATAAACAACTATCAACATGTCTGGCGCAAATAGCTGGCTGCAACGGCAGCGAAAGGGAGATTTGGCCGAGTTGGCGCAACACACTGGCCTGAAGAAGTAAGTCACTGCCATGTCTTACTGGATGTCCTCATGACGCCATGTACATTTCCCGTCGCGCCGCTGGATCGCATCGCTGCCACGGCTTTCAGTCGCGGGACTGTGCCTTTAAGATGGTGGTTGTGGTTATTGCAGTGGGTCGAGCGAGTCGCAGCGGTGCGCGCGTGTTAGCAAGATGCATCGAGTAATGCAAACAAAAGCTCTATGCAAAACACCAGGGCTAACATGACGCGACCAACAGCTTCGAAGCCTTCAAGAAGCCCGAGCTCGAGCTTGCTCTTGATGAGTACCTCGCCGAGAACTCGACGACATTCTCGTCGGACCCAAAGCTCGCTCCCTACTACTCGAGTCGCGCCAGGACAATCGGCTCCCCGCTGAAGAGAGGTTCCATCGCCTCTGACGGCACCGAGGAGAAGGTCAAAGTCCCCAGGCGTCGCACTATCAAAGCTGTCGAGGATGCTCCCACCTTACCCCCGGCTCTGGCTAATGCCATAGCTGTCGCTCCCGAGTATGTTAAGGAACCTCCACCATCCGCGACGGCGCATAGCTCTCGCCATGCACAGCTCGAGAATGACGCGTTTGCTAACACCTTGTGCTTGTAGGCCCGTGTCTGAATCTGAACCTGTCTCTGAAGAGGAGCCAGCCACCAGCACCGCTGTCGCCACTACCACTGGCATCTCCAACGCCCTTGTCCAGACTCCTGGGCGCGCGCTTTCTCTCGCCAGCCGCATCCCGCTACCCGCGACTCCTGCTGACATTGCAGAGGCTGTCGACCGCCACACTGTTGCTCTGCGAAACAGCGCCAGCTCCATCTACAAGGAGTCGGGTATCACCGAGGTCACTCACGCGACCAGGGAAAGTCTCTCCACTGTCAACTCCATCCTGGGCATAGTCTCGCTGTTCGAGCTCTACTTCTTGCGCCCCGAGGTCCTGCCTGATCGCTATGCATTCACCATCCCAGCAATCCACTTCCTGGGCACAAACGACTTCCCCGTTCACGTCGCCGACTTGTTCCTGCTGCTCACCTCTTCCTTCTGGTCGCCCACGCTCACCTGGTTGTTCACCAGCACCATTCTACCCACTCTGGCAGGCTACTTCTTCAACCTCTCGGCAGCAAACCAGCCAACCCGTCGCACTACTCGAAACACTCAACCCAGCCCCGACTATGTTGTGGATCCTCTGACCTTCAGCATCGTCAAGGCCCTGATCTCGTTCGTTGTCTACGGGCAGGGCGTCACCTTTGGTGGCTGGCTCAGTGAGGAGTCTATTGCGCGAATCAACGGCTCCGTCTATGGTGGCTACAAGGGTGTTCTGACCGGTACTGCCATTACTGCGCTGATCAGCATCTACGATGCCGTGCTGAAGAAGTAAAGCATGACTAGAGATTCAAAGGGTGCTCTAGATGAAGGCTTTTGGGCCATGCCCAGCTCTTGCACATATTGACCCACTACACCCAATGGGCGATCCTTGGACCTCGCATTCCAAGTTGCCATCATATACTCTTTTCTTTCGAAGCTGGCGTTCGATGGTGTTTTCGGCGTTGTTTGAACTTTTTCGATTTTTCGCCTGATACCTGCCTCTTCATTTTCGGCGCTTCTTGCTACTGGTCCTTGACCTAGAGCTTTACTTGTGCTTGTCGCATTGGCGGGCCACTTTTTATCACGGAACATTCGGGGATTTTGGTTTTGAGATGGATTGAAAGACTGTCGTGTTGGAATATACATGAAATGACTGGGAATAGCATGTGCTTTCTCAAGCATGATTTCCCAGCCATGGAGTAGTATAGCAGTGAGACTTGGGGAGTTGAGGGTGGGAAAATGGGGTTAGCCAGCTTCGAAATACCGAGCTGCGTGTAAAGGTCTCTTTTGGCCATGTGAGAAAGTAGTCATTGTCCTCAGCGTTCTTGAAATCGCGATCAGCATGGTCTCGATGCATACGATGGATCAAACAGGGGTGGATTTCGTGATTGAATATATTCTGGTTTCCACTGTCGACTTTGTATCGTCTCTCAGTTTGAAGTCTTGAATGCTTGTAATTGCTTCTCATGCATACAACGGAGTTCGCCCTGGGATATTGACAAGCGCAATCTGAGCACACCGGGAAGTGACTCCTTCCAAGGGTAATGCTCCAGTCCGAGAAATTTATAGTGGAATGACCAATCATAACCATGATCTTCTTGGCGTTTATTTGTCTACCATACGAGTGTCGATGCGCCGGCCAAGCTACGGTTTCTCACGACTTGGTGGAGTACAGTAACACCGTCGCTGTCGAACAATCCAAAGAGAATAATGGATTATGAGTCGCATTAGACTGAGTTGAGCAAAGCCATGCCTGTCTATAGCTACTCGCAGTTTACCTCTGCCTCCATACTGGCGCCTCCTCTTCGTTGTAGTCGGTTTCTATCGCCATTCCAGTGGTAGGATGCGGCTTCAGTATACCTCTGCAATTTGCAGAAGTCGTTCCCTATGAGACTTCACATCCATAGGATAAGGTTAGCAGACAATCGTATCCGCGGCTTCTAGATGCTACCCAATATACGTTACTCATGCTGAAGACATGTTCATAATTAATCCTGAGCCTCAATCACATACGAAGACGATTGACATACGGAAAGTTGCGATGGACAAAGGTTCGGACCACGGTGCTTTGCTCCCGGACTATCGCACACGGGTTGGACGACAGAGGCAACGAACAGAGTCTGTCAGAAATATCTCCTTCATGAGGGTTAAAATTGCAGTGAAAGTCCAAAGGTAATAATAAATTAATGCACCTACCTTGTCACTTTCTCGCCCATCCTACCCTAATGCAGCTTATGGCTATTGCTTCTGGACCAAGCATCTGCATGTGACCACACAATCTAAGCGAGCCACTGAGGAACCTTTGACTCTCAGCTGCTGAAAGTATTCTCATATGTAGAAAGTGGGTGTATACGCCCTTTGGTTGTGCTGAGTTTCCTCGTGGGGATCATTTTATGGTACGATTGCCGTTCTCGGTGAGGGGATGACAACTGCAGTGCGTTTCGGCTATCTTACTTGGTGTATTGTACCTGCAAGGCTATTCATCCGAGTGAGTCACTCCCTTGGAAGACATTTATGTGTACAAAATGATAATGGGGGGGGCAAGGCTGAACTATTCGTATCACATGATGACAAGCGTATTGGATTTGCGTGATTCGGGTGTCGTATGCTACCACTCATTGGGTCTGCAATTGGGTATTGCGCCAACATTACCTCATTATGAGATTAGATGAGCCATCGGACAGGCCTATGACGCAACTTCAGGCTTCCCGAAAACGAACGAGTCTTCATGGTAGTAGTACTAAAAGTAACGTACAAAGCACCAAAGTAGCATTTTTTGTTTTCACATTGGTCAGATTTGAGGTCTTCAAGCTCATATTATGTCAGATTTTTGTTCTTCATTTCCTGTCTGTCTTTCTAAAGCTCAACAAAAAGCGGAAAAAAGGCTATTTGAAGTCTAGCATATGTTCACCTTTTGTGGTGCGATCTTCGCCCATATATACACATACAACGAACAAACAGAATCTCTAAAATGAGTGCTCAAAACGCCGTCGCTCCTTCTTTGGTCATCCTGACACTCCTTTACCGATGATTTAACCCATCAATGATCAACATGTCTTCTGACGCCATGTCGAATTCTGTCGATGGTTTCTGACTCAATTATATCGTTGGCAAGAGTTGGATGCCTTATGCCCCTGGGAAAATGAGAATTCGAGCCAGCCACTATATAAACGCCGTTGCTTCCGTGAGAAGGAAGGAAAAAATGTTGTGCCAGAGTACGTTGCCAGTACTCGGTGCCGAGGAAATGATGGTTGGTGAATATGTACATCCAAGGATTATTCATTCGAGGCCGAATAGTCCCTTCAGGTTTGGTTTGATTTCCGAGTACTGCCATGGCCGCTGTCTCGGGTGTTTGTTTTTTGTGGGATCTTGCTCTATCCATGATTGAGCAAAGGAAAGATCTTTTGGCGAAGGAAAGAGCTCAGAGACACCCTCTAGCTATCCCACTCGGCTGGGTTTTCCCACTTGATAGGATGTACCAGCATGCTGCGCAAGCAGAGTCTTCCAGAGCTCTCTTGGTTGGCCTCTTCAGCGCGTCCGCCTCTAATGGAGCCCTCGTTTGCGCGGCCACCGTTGTCGCCTCGCCCGTCGTATTGTGCATAGCCGAGCCATCTGCGCCACAAGAGTCCTGCAAACTCGCTGTTGTAATACCACGTTGTTCCCTTGTGGTTATGCTCATTGGTGATGTCAAAGGGGCTGCCGTGGCCGCCAGAAGTGTGGTCGCGACCACCGTTGAAGTTCTCTTCGATGGCTTCAACCGGCCACGCACGATCGAGATACACAGGGTGGGGAGCATAAACAGCCTTGAGTCCATGGTGGAGTGCCATGGAGGGAGGGAACATTTCGCTGAACATGCTGTGGTGTAGACGCCATGTTTCCTCATGCATAACACTAAGCAAGCGTCGCGACAACCGGGAAGCAGTGACAATGGCGCAACGCCGCGGAGGTTGCTGGGCCTTTTGATTGTAGCCGCTTGCATCGCTAGCAAAAACCCATCCAGATTCGGCGGTATCGAAGAGAGGGTTGAGCGTGATGAGATCTGCTTCTTCACCAACACCACATTGGCTCATGTCGCTGCCCGTGGAACAGGTAGATGGCATGAATCCTTCCTCTCCGTTCTGCAAATTTGTCTTTCCGGCGAAGATCACGGGTCCCAAAACACCACGGCGACCTGCTTGACGAGTCTCGTAATCAACGATCTCGGTGAAGTTGTCCCATGTTCCGTGAAGGTCGGGGATATAGTATTTGCTCGCACGCTCCCACATGCCAATACGGCTCTGCTTTGCACCCCACTTACCGAGCTTATCAAAGAGCTCGTAGTAGGAACCAACCCAGCGCATATCCATTTCCCAGTTCCAGAAGTGTGCGTACTCCGGGTGCATGTTGGCAAAATGTTGAAGAGGCATGTGGGCACTGCGGTAAACGCCGTGAATGTCGCCGTTACTGGGGTTCTCAAATGCGTCCCCAAAGTTGCCAGGATAGTAAAGCTTCATCTGAGGCTCTGACCAAAGAGTACACAGGCCATGGAACTCCTTGGGAACGCTGGCGTCGAGCACTTTTTGAGCTGTCTCGGGATCTGCCCAGATGGGCAGGTCAGGTTCACGAACGTGTAGCAGGAAGTGTACATCGTATTCGCCGCCAGATCGCAAGTTCAGCTCGGTAATCATGGCACGGAAATTGAGCAGGGCGTGAGCAGTCCACTTGAAGCCGACATATGTGCGAATGACAACTGCAGTGCGATCAATCTTCTTGAGGCCTTTGCTTGCATCCTCGGCATCAAGAGTTTCGTTCCCTGTGTTGAAGCGTTGCTCGTTGGATTGGAAGCAGCGTTCCTGAGCACCAGCCCAATCCATGCCGTCCCAGTCGATCTGTCCGCTCTTCTCCCAGATCGTGCGGCTTCCCTCGTTTTCAGTATCGGTACCTTCTCCTGTACCGCCTTGCTGAACAGAGTATCCAAGACCATATGCACCATACCGACCGAAGCGATCAAAGCAAACATCCTCGCGAATTCCGAACAAATCGTATGATCCAATGGCTGGCTTGGCTTGGCCCTGAGGAACACCGTCATAGGCGTAGACATCGGGGGCGGGAATTGTCTTATCCTCGTCGAGATAGCATTTGTTGACCTTGTGGTAGGTGTTCTTGTACTCGCTAGAATCGTACTTTGGGTGAGGGCTGTATGGCGTAGGGGTCGGGAGAACTGTGTGATGCACAGAAGATACTGAAACTGTAGGCAGCGTAGCGTCTGCTGGCACTGGATACTCGGGCTTGTACTCTGAGAATGAGACCAGTGATCGCAGACCGTTGAAGTATCCGTCCAGGCTGAAAATTGTTAGTCCGTACTCACTATGGCTTTGGTTTTGCAACTTACTGCTCATAGTCCAGCCAGTGAGGTCCATTGGGCTTGGTCTTCCCCTTGCCCTTGCCCTTTGGCTTCTGCTTAGAATCGTCGGAGATCTTGGGACGATCCTCTGACTCGTCCTTTGCCTCACCCTCCGAATCTTCCTTGTCGGTCTTTAGTTGATCCTCCTCAGAGCTCTCTTTGCTCGATTGCTCGGACTTCTCCTTTGTGTCCACGATCTGTAGAGTCTCGTCACCATTGTCTTGACTAGACTGCTTCACTAACTGATCAACGGTGTCTTCGAGACTGTGTGGGAGCTTGTCTTGCGGCACATCAATCGTGCTCATCTGCACAAGATCCAAGACATTTCGGCTGTGGTAACTGTGGTTGTAGAAGGCTAAAGAGAGTACGACGACCACCACAACGGTCCATATTACCACTCTTCTATACAAGCAGTGCCCTAGCAGGGTCCTGACCCTAAGCTTTGGTTGTGGTTTTGTTGAGATGGGCAAGAAGAGCTCCCCCTTTCGTCCCATGGTGTCGGATTGTGGGCCGAGCCTCGTTCAATAGAGCTAGATATAGTGTTCGAGGATGTTGAGTAGCTGTGATGTGCCCAGTTGTATTTGTAGTCAAGCTGGTTCGAGGACTACAAAGGCGAGCCGTGAAGAATAATTAGATGTTCGCGGCTGCAGAAATCATCTGAAGTTTATGCAGTTATTGTCGTGCTTGTGGAAGCAAGGCTATGCAGGCTGCAATGAACTTTGCAGTTTTGCGCGTGCCAAGACAAATAGAAATGGCTATGCGAATCTCTCAGGCCTATGTCGAGATTTGGAGTACAGGCAGTGTGGCACCGACTGCAGGCGTTCAACCGAGATGATCAGATCAGAAGAATCCGACAAAATAGTCGGAGAAAATGAATCTGGTAAGAGAGTGTACAAAAAAAACAAGAAAAGATGAGCAGATGGAGCGTAACGCAAAAAATCGCTGGCGATTGTGTTTGTCAAAACCAGATTGACTGAAGAGAGGGAAAGAGCTCCTTCGTTGGCTGATAGTCGAAGAAGGAGGGACGATGGTGTGTGTAAGTCTCGGTTGTGCTTCTTTCTTGTTCAACACGGAAAAGAACAAGATAAGGCAAATCAAATCGCTAACACCAACAACAGAATCGGGGTCCAATAAACATGCGGATTGACAGAAAGAGGTCGAGGTCCTTGGTTGTGCACAGCACCGGTTGATGTATGGTACAGATGGTCGTCGAAGGTAGAGAGACAAGACCAGAGATTCGAATGGCCAGGCAAAACCGGAAACCGAGCGAGTGTGGGTTTACATCTGATGTTCCCAAACGGACGGCGGAACGCTTTGCCTTTCTATTCTTATTCCTCCGCCATAAGGTCTGAGAGTGTCTGTAGGTATCTATGTATGTACCGGCGCCGGTGTGCGGGATGGGCAGAATAGTCAATAGGGAGAGAGGTACCTTGGTTACGGGACGGATGGAGTCAGGTCGTGTGCAGGGACTGGGGATCGGACTGAATCATAGATAGATACTATTGTATGGGTGGGAGAGTATATACATGGGGATGTACATTACGCAGCTACATAGTTTCAGAAGACTAGTCCGCCGGAGAGAAATGTACATGTTGTACATACATTACATGCACACGCACTGAAATGACGAGCTGGGCAGAAATACGGGGACCATACTTTTTGATCAACTTCTGGACCCTGGAATGGTTCAATGTTCTCTGCCCTCGCGATTTGGGAAGGATACTGGGATAAGGAGAGTAAAAAATGCTACCTTAACACACTACTGTGTACACTAGAAAGGGCACCGGGGGCAAGGGCACTTGTGCTAAGTTTGATCTTTTTTTTCTAGGTGGAAAGACCGTTTCTTGCCTCTGACCTTGCCTGCTGGCTTGCCTACAGTCTGTACTGGGCTGCACTGCATCTGCATTCTGCAACTCTGGTCATTGACCCGATCAAGCAGCTCCCCGGTCGTTATCAATGCGTTACACCTTATTGAGATGTGTCGTTGATGTTCTGTTGGATCGAAAGCACCAGCCAAGGAAAACGTGCTTGCGCGTCTGGTGGCATTCTTTTCTTGAAGCTGAAGTGGACCGAATTCGACAGGCAAGACAGACAGGGCGGCGCGAGCCTATGAAAGCACGTTCAAGGTTGTATATCTGTCGTAATAGTCGTGGGCTGCGTGGGGTGTCTGCTGAACGCGCTTCTTTGGTGGTGGACCTCACCCCGGCTTGGCACCCTACCTTGCTGTAGGCGTCGTCACCTACTGCCTTTGGGGGTCTAGATCCGCCACGGCCGCCTACCAAAATATCCTCCAGCTGTCTACTTGGCACGCCCTAAACCAGGTCTGGAGCACCCAGTGCTTGGTTTCGACTGTGGCAATGGGACGCTTGAAACGAAAGAGCAACTGACGACGTTACCTGACGATTTCTAAAATTCTAGTCTCGCTTATTGATTCTCTCAGGACCAGTCAATCAGTCCATTTTGCCAATTTCTTTACTGCTTCATCATCAAATCTTCACTTTCCTGCTCATCAACTCCACACATGGCCGGACATCTAGCTACGGCAGTCGAGAGCCTGTAATTTGCGGGAGAGGCTGGAAGTTGTCGACTTTTAGGTGCTGATCTTACATAACCATCGCGCCGAGACAAAATCTTCACGTTGAAAAGACTATTTTGTACGACCACCCACTCCAAACCAACAAGCTACGTGCATGTCTGCAACTGTCGATCGATTTCGATATGTGCCAATATGCCAGCGTTTCTGTGACCCGCCAGCGGGCGCTGCTGACTCGAATATCGTCTCAGCCAACAACGGCTCATCCAGTTGAGCCTCCACGGCGCCAAGCAATGATCCGCAGGGGATATGCCCATGGCCCTGTCGATGTCACTGTACGGAACTACGTCCGACCCTTACCAAATTCTACTGTTCGAAAACCATCCCACAAATCAATCACGAACCGTTGAATAGCTGCCTCTCGCCCACTGGCTACACTCTACAGGGCTGCTGCTGCACTGCCAGGGCATAATAGAAAGATCGACAACCCCCTACAGATCGCCGCTCGGCGCTCTGACTGCACTCTGCTCCAGTGCTCCAGTAGTCACCCCATTCCCCCCTTCACAAGAAAATCACCGCGTGCTGGCGGCAGTCAGTAGCGCCGGGGTTGCTTTAGCGAGCGATACGCTAGATGAGCTAACCCCCTGAAAACCCGCTGACGGAAAGAGAAAAGGAAGAAAAAAGCGGGCAGCACAAATCTGAAACACTCATACCCAATGGCCTTGTTCACTCTTGCTTCCATTACAATTTCCTTCTCATCGCAATTTCTAGGATGGTGCACACTTCTATTCCCGTGCCAAGAACAGCACCAGACTAGATGACGATCTCCTAGTAGAACAAAGGTAAAGTAACTCAAAGCCGTATTCCAAGATCTGAAGCGTAGCTGCGCGCCTGCTGGGACATGGTTTTCAGAACATCAAGACCATGCATGCAGCCGACGTTGCATTGCCTCTAGCTCTTTCCATGGACGACATATCTGGTCAAGGTCCCTACTGACAGGAAAGGCAAGAGAACAAGAGCTTGGAGGCCAGGAGGCTGAACTGATAACCCAACGGTGAGGACCAGCCCCAGTCGGACATGTGAACTTTCGGCAATAATCATCCAATATCTGGCCCCGGCACATCAAATAACCTTGAATTGTCTTTCAAGCTGCTGTTCCACCGAATTTATTGTCCACGATCACCCATCTCGAGGACCGAATGAATACGCACCCCACCCATCCATCCCATCGCGGATGTTGATAAGCATCAATAGAATAACCTCAGCATGTCATGCCGCCAATCCGAATATACCCCTACTGAATGAGGTATTACCTTCTGTGAGCTATACCACACTATCACTACACTATTCGCTTGGTCAGCACGGCCCCCAGTGAGGAAGAAGACCGTATAATGTGCACGAAGCGAAGAAGTGCTTATATGGTTGTTGTGCGCATTGGTGCATGTTCGAGACCAAAAGTCTATCTATTAAAGGACTTTCAGCATTTCCCCAATGCCGATACTATCGAGATACGATCCCTAGATTGCCAAGATGTGCTGCAACACATGTACTATGGCGTAGCACATGTCAACTGCAGCTGTTGGTACGAGCGGGAAATGGAAATCAAGCTCGACCGCTCGGGTGGACTCACACATACAGCAGAGCGCCACTTTGTATGTACCGTCGCACAGGGCGGTCCGTCCGGCGGCATTGATGAAAGAAACGCCCCCACTGCTGTCGGCTTGGACCCAGAAAAGCCGTTGTACGTATGTACTCACAAATGACGGGTGATGCAAGATCAAATGTGCTTGTCCCTTGTCATGTGTCTTGTCAATGAACCCTTGATGGAAGTGTCTCTCAAAGACGTGACATGGTCACAACCACGTATTTGGACCAGCACAATCTGTCGCACATGTTGCTTTGACAGAATCGTCTACGGGCTGGCAGAGTATAACCCAGCGCACACAAGTCGCACCAGTATTTTGGAGAGTGGCTGCGCGAGCATGGGAGGAAATACGGAACTAATATTGGCAGATACCAAGACCGTTTCCGATATGACACGATACTGTACCAAGAATATTGGCAAAAAAGTCAACCAGGCCAGGCCAGCCTTTATTTTTTTTCCTTTATTCAATTCTGCCGAAAACAACCCCAGTGTGGTGCGAAACGTCAAAACGTCTATTCTGGCAAATCTAGGAAACAGATGCGTCACAGAATCTCCAAGTCTTGCCATCTCAACTTGGATTCATGATCATGACCACGTGTGGACAAATATTGCATGAGAGTCTTTGATACCGTTCAGCCATTCCATTATATCACCGAGTGGAAACCTTCGCGCCAGACGCAAATTAGCTGTTCAAAGCTACCTGCTTTGCCTGCCTACACTACAATTTTTGAAGCTGATATTTTGGCCCATCCCGTGCGGCATCTTAGGCACGCAGAGCGGCTCTTCATCGGCCTAGCGTCGCGTATTGTTCTTGCCGTGTCTGGAGTTACTTTGGTGCCAGCTAGCCCCCGTCAAACCCGTGCCTTTCCATCCTGGACGGGTCACTTGAGCTTCGGTACGATGTGTATGGGGCGTAAGGCCAGCAATTTTCAACACACCTGCCCCAGGTACTGTGCTTGTCCGGAATATCAGCAGCTAGATCGAGAAGGTCGCTGGAAAGTCGCTTCTACACCGCTGGGCCTGGCTTATCGTAATGTTTACGCCCGCTGCTGCAAGAGCTGAGTGCAAGCAGATCTTTACACATACGATGTTAGTTTTTAGCTTTACTGGCTTTTAAAAAAAGCCTGATCCAGCAGTTGTCCCTTGCTTTGGCCTTGGGAATGCGGAACCTAACAAGAGCGCGGCCGGCGCGGCGTTACCGAGATAACGTTCTATACGATCGGCCAGGCGATGTGCGGGCGAACCATTCGTTCCATCGTACTTTGGCTTCTGCTTCTTTTTCTCCTTCTCCTTTCTTGGTTTACCAAAGGCGATCGATGATCGTGCATCGTTCCCGTCCCAAGATATTCTTCAGTAATCATTGAGTTTCCTGTTCCTTTCATTCTCTATGCACGTTCAGCCAGGCACGCCACAAGAAATACATGCATCTCGTAATTCCATTTGCATTACAGAGTATAAGTAAGGCTGTTGAGAGTGGGGCTCTAGCAGTATTAAGAAGGGACTGCATCGTATAGTCTGTGCCAAGACAGCTTATTCTACTATTGTCCCCTTTTACTTTCATAATGATGGCATGATTGCTGCACTGCTGAATGGACTGGTTGACGCCCTATTCTGATCGTCAGAATGGGTGGACTCTACTGTGAGGCTGTGCGGATGTGCGGAGGGGCCTTGAGCTTTGAGAGCGTGCATCTTTCGGGTCGTCGATCCCGTCTGATCAATGATCAATGCGACAGGGCTTTTCGGCACATCACATCAGAGGAAAAGAAGAAGTGTAAAGAAAGCTGAAGTGTGATGCTGCTGGTTTGGCTGGCAAGGGCAAAGCTGGCTGGCTGGCTGTTGAGCTGAGCATTAGCGGGCAATACGCGGGTTGCCGGTCAAACGTTTGGCTGCTAGTGAGACGGCACACGCACCAGCGAAGCAGCCCGCATTGTCGAAAGATTGTCCTACCGAGCGGTTGTTGTTTCAAGACACCAAAGCGCAATTTGTCAAAGACCAGACAGATCAGATTTTCCCTCACTTCTGCCCTTCCAGGCGCTGTCACATTAATGGACTGTTCTTACCTTGCCATTGATTTACCAGCTTTCCTCTTGCCACAGGGGTCTTACTACCAGAGAGAGAATGAGGCCTGCTAGGTGGTCGGTTGATGCTACTAATCCCTATTGCACTGCCGCATACTCCCAAAACGCTGGCACACTGGGTGTTTTAAAGTCTTGGCATCTCTGTTTGGCACCGCTGTCTTTGCCCATGGCGACAAGGTACCCCGTACGCCACATGGGACATGATCTACAAACCATCTCAAATTCATGGGTTTCCGACAACCTTGATTCTACGCGACTGAGCGCGACTGTCTAGACTGGCGAGACTGGCCTTCAAGGCCGTTCACACAAAAACAATTGGAGTACTAAAAGCAGCGGCCTGGCGTCTATCTTATTGCGTCATTGCATCACTTCCGCCAAGTGGTGTTTTGCCTGCGAAAAATCGTCGCGCCGCTTTCTATTCACTCTGCCGCCGCGGCGCAAACCGCTTCATTGAATCTGCTTAACCTAACAAAAGATGCGCAAGAGACTACTAGGTACTGTCTCTCACACACAATGCGCCTCGTCTCGACCCGCGTGTCTTTTGGTACTAAATAATGCGTGCCTTCACACTTTGTTGCCATCAGCATTAATGATGCTTTAGCAAAACCGTTTGGTATATATTCCAGACCTTGGGTCTACGTGTTTGCCTCGTGTCAGATGTGGTATCGGGTAAATTCGAACTGCTGTCGCAGCCGCCACCACGGCGTCGGTCGGTAGCTCGGAGCTTCATTGATGGGTTTATTCCCACGGAATTATGACCGGATTGCCCAATGCGGCACTATCTATAGATTTTGATGACAATTTTTTTTTCGTATGCTGTGCCACCCACAACCTTGCCAAGTGAGTTCTGACTATGTACTTGGGCTGGCTGGCCCAGCACAAGTTCCTATAGCGTCGTGGTGAAGATTCGTTGGACTTGTTACAAAAGTCGTCACGCCAAAATAGGCATTGGTCCACTTTCCATCTCGTATGGCCGAGCTTGCGAAAGAAAGCCCCATTTCCCCGACTAAATCCGATGCGTTGGTTTCACGGTATACGTTTCAAGGTTGCAAAGATGATCCTAGTCCAACACAGGACGATCTAGAACTTTGACTTGTCGGCCTCTGGAGAAAAGGGTAGATCAGTTGGACGAGGGTTATCCTGGGGAGAGTCTTCCGGTTTACCGACGTCAAAAGTAGGTACAGCCAAGCCATGCGCACGAGCTAGTATTCAAGATGATTATGTGATGCTCGCAGCCTCCATAGCATTTTGTACGTAGATGGTGATTCTATGATGTGCGATGATTAGTTGTGAAATTCAATTTTGTCCATGACATTGAAGGCCTCATCGTCTGTATGGATGTGCACCAGGACCAAGAACGTGATGCCACAAGTCTGCCATTTCATCATATATCTTGAGTCGTTACAACAGGTATAACTCTCGTTGTCATGAACGGGTATCTAAAGTCTTCATTACCAATCTATTCTGATAGTCGTCGCAACTTGATATCAGCCATCTATATATCCTAGACTGTCTATTAAACTTGCTCTTTATTCTGTCTCAATTCGGGAGCCGGCGTTGTCGCTTGAGCTTCTTTGCTCCGACTAGAGGCATCGACTTCAGCCAACTGCCGGCGCGCCGCCTCTCTCAGCTTGAGCCTCGCGGCCCTCTTCTTACCGTCTATGGACTCCCTCCACTTTCGGCCCCAGGTGATGGTTGAGAAGATGCACAAGCAGCCGACAATCATGAAGACGCAGCTAATGGTGCTGAACCAGCCGACGCCAATGGCGTTGATGGCGGGGAGTACGGCACCAGTGGACGCGCAGGCAAAGAGGTAGCGCAGCACGTAGTTTCCGGCGACGACCTCGCCAGAGCTCTTGGGCATGACATCCAGGCAATACGTGTTGAGACTGGGGAAGCAGAAGAGCTGCGCGAAGCCCTGGAGGAATAGAATGACCACGGCCAGCGGGATGCCGCCCTTGTCAAAGTGGATTGTCCACCCGTATACCAGCATACAAGCTGCGATGAAGGCCATGAACGGCATGGCCGAGTACAGGCGGTCCTCGGGAATCCGCATGCCGCGCTTCTTGATGTATCGCCGCACCATGTAGTCGGCGTATCGCCCGCCAAAGAATGTGCCGAGCAGGTAGCCTACACCTGGTGCGAGATAAAAGAGACCGCCTTGAAGCGGTGTCGTCAGATTGAACCGAGGATTGAGCACATATCGGATCGCGGCCAGAATGCTGTACATGTTCCACAGGAGGGCCGAACTTGCAAGGGCTGCCAGGAACAGGTTTGGGTATTCGTAAAGGCGGATGACACGCCATGGGTTGACCATTGTGGCCAGCGTCCTGACTTTCTCTTTTCTGGAGAAGCCAACCAAGTCATCGATCTTCTTGTGGTAGATGGTCTCGGGGAGGAGGAAAAAAGTGCCAACTGCAGCTATAGCAGCAAGGCCTGTTTGCAGCCAGAAGATCACACGCCTAGATGATCAGTGTTAGATATGACTATGATTCTTCTTTTGCTCCCACACAACCTTGATCACATGATGATATGTTATGCTTGCTGGAGGTATCCACTTACCATGTCGTGTAAGTGACAATGATACCACCCAAGAATGGTCCGAAGGCAGGCCCAATCAATGTACCCGACAGAAACCACCCAAGTGCTGTCGCACGTTCGGTTGGTCTGTAAATATCACTTTGTATTTCATTAGCATCAGCACATGTTTGGTGTTTACTTATACTCACCCTATAACCGACGAGCCTACGAGGATGAATGATGTTCCTTCGAAGGCGCTGAGGATACGAAAGACGAAGAAGGCCGCCAGATTCGGTGCAAGGGCCGTTCCTATCGAACAAGCAAGAAAGGCAATTGCCGTCACAATGGTGACCTGTAGTAGTTTGTAAGTTAATATTCGGTATCCGCTATCGACTATACAAAATAGGGAGATACTTACCCATCGTCGGCCATAGACTTGACTCATGGGTCCCCAAAACATGGGCGACAATCCCATGAACAACATGTACATTGCATTAGATACATTAATAATTGATCCAGTGGTATGGAACTCTTTTGCAACCTCGGGACTTGCGGCCAAGACAGATGTACTTGAGATAGGCGCCAAGAAGGAACAGAACGAGAGTAGGAAGACAATGATCCTTTTTCGATGCGCCGGAAGTCTATCGTACACCTCGTCTGGGATCTCGATCACAGTAGAAGCTTGGTCTACGGGGACATCTGGTCCCATGGACTGGTGCGTCGAGTATCGATCCAGTCCCTCGCCGTCAGCGGCATGCTCAGATGAGTCCGTATCATCATGCGAAGAGTGTATGCTGTGCTCTCGCGTGCTCTGGGCCCGGACGCTCCCCGGGCGTGAGCTGCCCTCATCCTTTTCTGCAGACATCAGGGTTCAGATTAAAACAAAAGGTGTTTATTGATAAAGGTAGTAACAGATAGAAATTCATAGACATAGCATCCCTAGAGACATGAAAGTCCAATGGCAAGACAGGGGATAATAGCTCAACAGGAGTACTTTTTGAGTGATGTCAACACCTTGAGTACAAGTTGTATTCGCTCACAGGACATGAAATCGTTCCCTGGTGCTGCGAACAATCCGATTAAAGAGTCGCAAAAAAAGGGAGATCGTGACTCGAAATTGGGGAAGAAAGAAAAAAAATGCTGGCTGCAAGGAACGGAGATGGCAACTCAAATCAAGGTTGTCACCACCCACTTTCCTTTTGCCTTTCGCAGCCTGAACGTTCTAGGATCATTGCCCAGTGACTCCACAAGACAGAGCGGCCTTTTGGAAAGCTTGGCCGAGGATCGGTCCCTAGCACTATGCTGACTTTGCCTCGATAGGGAAAGATGTCTTTTGAGCATTGCCGTAATGTGAACGGTAAGATCGGCAAATGCCCGAGAGCCAATCTCCGGTTCCTGAGGACTTTTAATAGGTACTCTGTTACCCTCTGTGCCCATAACGATGATAAATATTTTTGATCGTCTTCATTTCTATTTTGGAACCATGAGAGTTTGTTTCGCACAGATTATCAAATGTCCAGATTCCAAGGTGAGCAAAATTGGGCCTGGAATTAAAAAGTTCTCGTAAAACGGAAATTATTCCCGAGCCGATATCCGCAACCGTCTGCGCTTCCTCCTGAACCGGAGAAGATCCGATTCATACAATGACGCACGTCCGGTCTGTCACGGCATTCGACCGCTCCTGGGATCCAGTGAATCGGAGTACCCATCGCGGAAGCATATCGAGTTGGGAATATGGAGATCCGGAGCTTACTCATTTAGACTCGGAAACCTATATACTGTCGAAACACTATGTATACTACCTCTAAAGATAATAATGCCCCATTATAAAGACTTCGGCTTAGGTAAGATAATATAGTTGATGGCTTGTAGATGGTCAAATTATGTGATTGGCCACGTCTTTGCCGTGGGGGCGTACTGAAAGGTCTTCCTTTTCTGGGCGGACGACATGCTCCGAAAAAGTTTCTGTGTGAATGCAAAGCGATTGACTATCAAAGGAATAGTTTCATCAGAAGTACCTCTTTAAAGCTGCGTTTACGAGGGGAACTTCTAGGAGGGTCTGCGTTGTCAATTGTCTCCGCTTCCCTTTAACTTGGCCAAAGAATGGTCAGTGATACTATCAATAGCTGCAGGTATATCGCTGTGATGGAGACATGAATCGCAGGAAGCCTGCCGCCTACCGACTGCCGACAGTCAGGAGCTCGCCGTGTCTTCGATAAGGAGAGCGAAGGGATGTATCTGAGCGTAAACTATTGGTGAGTATGAAAAAGTACAAGCATAGAGATGTTTGCTATCAAGTACTCCTGCATCGCAGCGGAGATGACGGCGAACACGGCGAATAACCGAATGCGCGTATCCGTGCAGTATTGTGTCTTTTTTCCGTGGCCTAGCGAAAGCTCAAAAGTTGGTGCACTCAGTTGCCAGCTGCCGAAAAGGTGGCGGGGAGACAGCTTGTGGCTAGTGGATGTGGCTGAACATGCTAGGATCAATTTTGGGCGGGTCCCTTTTTGGTAGGCGAACTCGAGCCCTAGCTCTGCCACACAGCCCAAACCGAATTCCCAAATTCTAGCGGGACTTGAACGGACCTTCGAAAAATCTCATCATCACCCAACGACCCGACCACCACCCAACACAGAGCAGCAACCCGGTAAAAGCTGTCAAAATGGTACGTATGCATTGAATTATGTTATTGGGAAAAGAGGAGGACTGCTGCCACGACGATTTTTGGGCGCGTTTTGGGAGGATTGCTGCGAATGCGACACGAGAGGGGCGACAAATTATCGACTGGCCGACCGAACCGCAAAAAGTTCAGCAACACCGAATCACGATTTCAGCCATTACAGCCCGCACACAGCCAGAGATGACCTCAATACGACCGTTGCCAATCGCCGGAAGATGCGCAAAAATCTGGGAAGGAGGAACGAAGAGGATATGGGCATTGCAAGACACTTTCCCAGTGGCAGAAGGCTAACCACAGTCTTCCACACAGGTCAACATTCCCAAGACCCGTAAGACCTACTGCAAGGGCAAGGACTGCAAGAAGCACACCCAGCACAAGGTCACCCAGTACAAGGCTGGCAAGGTTAGTTGAAGCCAACAAGTCACGTCGCGAAACACGATCCCGAGCCCTCGCGACGGCAAGCCGAAACCTCGATCCTAACTCCGCAATCACAGGCTTCGTTGTTCGCTCAGGGAAAGCGCAGATATGACCGCAAGCAGTCCGGTTATGGTGGTCAGACCAAGCCTGTCTTCCACAAGAAGGCTAAGACCACAAAGAAGGTTGTGCTGAGACTGGAGTGCGTTGCCTGCAAGACCAAGATGCAGCTCGCCCTGAAGCGCTGCAAGCACTTCGAGCTCGGGTACGTTCGACGCGCAATCTGGACCGGAGCTTCACATGCTAACAAATCAACAGTGGTGACAAGAAGACCAAGGGTGCTGCTCTGGTGTTCTAAATGCTGTCAATGTTACTCGATCTCTCACGTTTTTCACATTTCCGGTACATGGCATCAGGGTGGTTTCTCATGAAAGGGCACACTGGCGACAGGAGTCTTGATCTTCTTCGGCTGAGGAGCCGGGTATAGCAAGGCATAGGTTAAAATAAAAAAACCGATACGAGTCTTTGCTGCTGAGCACCAAGAACAAACGTCCCGAATCGATGCATGTGAGGGGTTCTCGACCAGTGATGACGGAATGGCAACGGTCATGGGAGATGGTCAATCCAGAGCTTGTCTCGCATATGGGCTGGATGACTCATGATTGAGAGTGGTGTGTATGGCATCTTTTGGTGTTCAGCACATTTCTAGACGTGGATAAAGAACCCAGTCAAATCACATTAAACCCATATCCAGATCCCGAGTAACATGTCGCCCTGTCGCCCACATGTGATTATGCGCTTCCAGGAGAATGGGAGTTTGAGACATTCGATATTCGGTATCCATCTGCTGAGGGGATGAGCCAGAAGTTCCCTGTCGAAAACTACCAAAATGGTAGTGATTCGCTCAAGGTTCTACTTGATCATTACGAACATAATGTCTCTTCAGGCTCAATCTGCTGCGGGTAAAAAGCATGACACCGTTTCTTCTCTAGAAATATTTGTAAGTCTAATCTATGAGCATTTATTCGCGCCTGTAGTCTGTCCATGATCACGTCATGATCTCTAGAAACCCTCACCCGTCATCACGGTGCGTCCACCTCCGTACCACAATGTCCCAACTCGGACGTCGAGGCCTCTTTCCTGGCCGACAACCCACTCCCCTACGAGGTCGCTGTCTTCGCGATCCCAAACTTCTGCCTCCAGCCACCGGTTGATCTCGTCAATGGTGTCAACCCACTTCTGCCGCTGCTCGGGCGTGGCGTGATCTGCTTCGCCCAGGTACCGGCCCAAGGTGATGTGCGCGCTGGGGACCACGTAGCGGGAGTCAATGGAGATGCCGGCGTCCTTGGCCAGCTCCCACATGTCGCGCCGGAGGTGGTGGTACGTGTACTGGTCGCCCTGCTGCTTGATGGTCGTGCAGTCGTCCACAGCTGCAGATGGAGGGGAGAGGGGCGCCTCGCCGCTGGCGGGTAGGAACGAGACGGCAAAGGCCGACAGATCATAGGAGATTACCGGCTTGACCAGTCGTGCTCGGTGGTGAAAGGTGTAGTTTGCTACCGTGGGTATGCTCGGCTCCAGCACCTTTTTGATGGCGTGGATCTCTTCCGGGGTCTTGGAAAAGGTGATTTCGAGAGTCGTGATGTGCATGCGATGCAGGGGCATCAGCCAGATATCTGAACATCTTGTTAGCTTTGAAAATATCTCATATATTCCAAATACTATCCAATACGGATTTTGAATTTGAACTTGGTAAACAGTTCAATCCAGTAATTCATCGTATGACTCCATACTGTGCCAGCACTTGCACTGTCTCCTGCTACACACTTGACCGTATCATATTTCCCCTCGACGAGAATTTGACTTACTAGGTGCACATGCCTTTAGCTTTCCCTGGAGCTTTTCGGCCAGTGCCAATACGTGAAGCGGAGGACGACCCCAAAAGGTCATGCAATTTCGTTGGTCCTTGAAGCCCGGCTCAATCAAGGGGTTCTCCAGCCTCAAGAGATACGGGTCAACAATGAGCTCTTTGAAATCCGGCGAGATGAACTTTTCCCTCTGTTGCGCGTTCCGCTTTACACGGTGGGCTGCATAGAGGGTCTGGATTTCAGCCTGGCAGCCAGAGTTAGTAAGCGTTGGAGAAACGGCTATTGGCAGTTGCAACTAGGTGCAGTATATTCCCCAAGGTCTTTGCAAGACGATGAAAACAAACAGTACATACCGGATCGTTGTGACAGGCTTCAATGAGAGCATTGTAAGGGTTTTCGCCGGGTTTGAGCACCACTCCTGAGAGATCCTCGAGTTTGTTCCTGACATCGGTGGACTCCAGCACGCTGACCGTCATTCTGGCAAGCTGCTGAGGTACTATCTACAGAAGCTCTGCTGTAGATTTGACAGGTGTACGGTGCGTCTTCACAGATTTCCAATCTATCGGTGATCGAGAAATTGCAAAATGGACAAGAGGAGATTTCCGGCTCAGCTCTGTTGCAGCCAAAAGCCTGAGTCGTGACTAGAGTCTTAGACATCTGGTCTTGCTCCGCTTTTGCAGGCCGGGGGCGGAGACGCAAGACCCAGGAGCGGCGCGGAGAGTCGCTGCGTTGAGTTGTAGAAGGATTGATACTACGTAACTGATATGTTTCCATTTAGTCTAACATACTCTGAGAGCACCTCAATCAAGTCACGCAATAGCCATGTATTTAATCATCGATATACAAGATCTACCCCTCATGATAAAATTATTGATGCCAAGAGGAATCTAGATTGAGGGACTGGAGGTCTAGGTATGTACAAAGTATGAGTACTTCTTCCCGAGGTTTAAGCGTGTCGGATAGATCCGAGGCTCAACAGAGAACACGCGCTAAAGCTTTCTGCACTGAAAGTCGCTGCTTCCTTTAATGCCCTTCCTTACCAAAGCATCCCATCTTCACTTGCTACCGGGACGAAAAGTCACCAAGATTGAACATCTGGACAGGAATCAACTTGGAGTCTGAGTTCGCACCAAAAATGAGATATTTGGCAGTACCGCGCAAGCAACAGCAGCACAGTCCGGAAACAGGCAGTTGTTCATCGATTCGTAGAGAGCCATGCTGGATGGACTCTTCGAGGCACCAGAGAGACGGCTTCTCGACATCGATTCACGCCCACAATGCAGGCACCTCACAGTCAATCTTCTTATGGAATACTCATATGGAAAAATAAAACAAACAATCACTGGACACCAATGAACTATACAGTGAAAGAAATTCCCTCGGCGATTCCGTCCTATGCCAACTCTAATGGCCCGTGCCCATATGCAACTCGTCATATATACTAAAGCAGCATGGCAGCCACTCAACTGGCATATATCCTCTGGAAGTCAATGTCAGCGAATTCCGAATGTCCCAGCTTCTTATACTGGCACACATCAAGTAGCAAAAGATTGTTTTTGACAGTTGTCTTGCTCATAGTCCATGTCATGCTGGGGATCTTGGCAGCATGTGAGTATCTATATCGTGATCGGACCGGGATCTGACAATATTGCCGTTCAGGATGCTCCATCTAAGGCGAGTTAAGCTCTGGTTTGAGATATTGCCAGCATCATGTTCTCTCATGATCAGCACAGCTTGTCGAGCTGCTAAAGATAATCGTCAGCGTGGATATGCAAATGTGCTCACGCGCCGCGACTAGAATGGAGGCAAAGTCCACATCTTCAACCGTGTCATGCTCCTACAACTCTAGAGCAAAGTAACACTTACTTTTCTATGAGACTTGAAGGGGCACGTTTACTTTCAACCTGAAGTAATGCTGATAATCACTGCATTGTTCAGACGGCATATGGCCCAATTCTGGTATTGCAAATGTACAAACGCTTCAGCGGTTCAAAGAACTCTTGTATATGCACATGGACTTTGTCATTCGGTTCAACAACAAGGTGATCACCTTGTTCTCTGAGCATGCATACCTCTGCTTGTCTGAGATGCCGTCCTCACCAAGCAAGTTGAAGAAAACAATTTGCTCGCATCATGTTCACCACACATTTTCCATGTGTAGCTGGCGATGTGTGACTTGCGGACTTTGGGGCAGACTCATAGTTCCGTTTCCGGATCTCACCCTCATATCATCTCTATAGTCGACGATCTTCAGACGAAAGACTCCTAGTCATCATATTGACTATACTCCAACACAATCAATTCCGGCTTTATGGTTGATTGCAAGATTGGACGGAATATTTTCATTATCGACGATACCACAAAGTCTTGATGCCGAGGTTCGTTTTCTCACAAAGGTCAACCCCGATCACTCAAAGAATGGTGACTGTTACACTTTGCGCATCGTGAGACTCTCTGGGATTCTGCCTTGCTTGGTGTCGACCTGCAAACGATTTTCACCCCGCCTTCACCTAGTTGTACGGCTGTGTGTTGAACTAAATACAGGCCTGGCCTGGTCCCTGACGTGCTCTGTGCCGGCACTCCCGTGCTCCCTGCTCTGTGCCGGCACTCCCGTGCTCCCTGCTCCGTGCTGGCCCCTCCGTGCTCGCTACTCCGTGCCGACACCTCCGTAAATACCGTTCCGGTCCGGGACGGGCTTCCGGCTCTCGCTCCGGCTCACGGCCCCGGCTCCGGCTACGAGTCGTCCGGCCAGCTTCAAGTCGCCCGGACAAAAGACTGATCTCACGACGACGACACTCACGATCAAAGCCCCACCGGTCCTGCCATTTCTGAGCAGGCTAGCTCAGAGTCCCCTGGTCCAGTGTCTCATCCCACGACGACGACCCTCACGATCAAAGCTCCCACGATCCTGCCAGTCCTGCGCAAGCTAGCTTCAGCCCAAGCAGCTGCCAAGTTTGTTTGCATCCAGATGGCCCACGCTCTGCGGAATTTTCACACCTTGCGGGTCTGCTACAATATTTTCTGTGGCCACCCACCAAATTTTGAAGCTTCAACCTTCTGCCACCTTTCCTCCTCTTCTTCAAGACTGCTGAGCTTGAAATCTTCATTCTTCTGCCAGCCCTTCTGCCCTCTTCAGGACTGCTGAGCTTGAAGCCTTCAACCTTCTGTCATCGTTTCTCTTCCTCTCCAGGACTTCTGAACTTGGAATCTTCGCAAACTCAACTCAACTCCATTGACTTTGCCTTGATCTCATCATCTTCACTCCTTCGACAGCTTCAAGAGCAACTGACTGCGCATTGAATCCCCGCTGGATACACTTTCTCACAGCTAAGTGATCTTGCCAGCCAGTGATATTCATCCACGATCCTTGTGTTTTCGCCCACCATCTTCCCATCCTGCTTTCGTACCCCAAGCTTTGTCACATCTCGTACATATTAAGATTCGTCCTTTACACAAAAGCTTGGCATCATGGCGCCTGGCGCCCAGGTTCGCACGAACATGGAGTTTGTCGACTGCACGTCGGCGTCTCCAGGGCCATCAAACTGGGTGTCCAAGAAGCGAAGCTTCACCGAGGCTTCCATCAGCACATTGACAGGTATGTCATACCACAAAGAGTATCATCAGAGATAATTTGCTGACAGACTCAGGCTCTTCGCTGATTGATGTCGAGCCAGCTGTGGCCACAGCGCCACCATCCCGGGCTAATGGGATCAATACCAACCTACCACCAATCAACAAGGTGGAGGAAGCGTTTAAGGATCTCATTAAACGGGCAACGAAGCCTGAGCTCAATAAGCAGCCGCTACCAAGTCTTCGAGACATCGCCACTGCTGGCGGCATCAGCTTCAACGTGGGAACAATGTGCTCCGGCACAGATGCACCAATATTTGCTTTGAAGATGCTGCAGAATGAATTTTATGCCGCAACGGGATTTGAGTTATTCCGCTTCAAACAACAGTACGCCGTTGAGATTGAGCCTTACAAGCAGGCTTACATTCGAAGAAATACTGATGCAGACGTTTTTCGAGACGTCCGAGATTTTGCTGGTCATGATGGTGAACTAAAGGAGATGTAAGTTTCTTCACTCTCAAATTATTGCCACCCGACTTGACTAACCTGTCTGCCACCTTTCAAGTGTGACTGCGCTAGGTTCATCCAAGAAGCCGTCCTACGACAAGCCCCACGTGTTGATTGCGGGCACATCTTGCGTGTCTTTCTCAAGTCTCAACCATGCCAAGCAAAAAGACTATGGTGGCGCCGCTGCCAAGGATCTCCACCATTATTTGCAAAATTTGTTGAGCTCGAATGAGGTTTTGGGCGAGGAAAAGAATGACGATGAACTCCAGACTCATCTCAGCAAGATCATTCAAAACATCAATACGAGCGAATCCGACGCCACATTTTTCCCTGTACTGTCTTTCATCCTTCGAAAGCGCCCCGCCATCGTCATATTTGAGAACGTCCTCGAGGCACCTTGGGATGATCTCGTCAACATCTTCATGCCGGCGGTCGGCTACCGAGCAGCGTATCAGACCTGCGATACAAAGGACTTCTACCTTCCACAAACCCGCCAGCGCAAGTATCTCGTGGCCTATGATACTCGTCTTTTCGGCCAGGACATGGCCGAAAAAATGGCAAACGATGCCATGGTGTTCTTGAAAGCTCTCCAGCGTCGAGCATCGGTCGACGTTGAAAAATTCCTGTACAACAACACCGATAGAGCGACTCAAGTCGACATTCAACAGTTGGAGTTTGAGAAGTCGACGAAGCCGGTACGGGAGGCATCTTGGCACTTTTCCCAGCAAAGGCACGCCAATGTGCGACGAAATGAGAAACTTGGCGAAAGCCATCCTTTCTCCGGGATGGAATCGGCTTCAGAGACGCGATTCTACGATCGCGCAAACCAAGCAATCATGGCACGCCAGCCCGATCGCGTAAAGGATGTAGCCGACATCAGCCTTTTGCGAGGCCTTAAGTCCTCGCCCTCATTCGATTCCAGATTCAAAGTCAAAATCCATGACTTTAGTCAAAACGTCGACAGAAATCTGGGGACCAGCCCTTTTGGTATTTCTGGCTGTCTAACTCCCAGTGGCATGGCGTTCATTTCGAACCAGTGTCGGTTCGTCACCGGTCGGGAGTATTTGGTACTGCAAGGCCTCGAGGTGCCATCTCTCAGTCTCTCTCGAGAGACAACCGACCAGCTCAAAAACCTGGCAGGTAATGCCATGACGACCACGGTCCTCGGAGCAACATTCCTCTCGACAATCATGGCCATGTATAAGCACAATGGTCACCCAATGTTTCATTACTTTAAACACATCGATCATCAGGATGGGGGGTACCAAGGTCCGCGTTCCTCGCTGCCAGAACCACGCATCGCCGCCAACAGGCTTCAGCCATCTCTCACCTTTGACCTCTGTGCTTATGTCCCAGCCACCATGGGTGAAATGCTCGCTTTGGTCAAACGCATTCGCCCTTATTGTTTCTGTACGGGCACCGCCATGTACAGCTCGGCTATTCTTTTCAAGTGTCAAACATGTGACACAATCCGATGCAGTAACTGCATGGGAAATCCGAGGCACGACTACGAGAAGCTAGACCTTATACCTGAGGCTTTCGGGCAGGACTCGGCCAAGCTTCTTGTCATGAAGCACTTCCCTGGACTCTTGCAGGGCATGTTTCATGGTGATGTGGCTCGCGTGTGCCTCATGGATCTCACGGGATGCTGGCGCGGAAAGTCTGGCCACGATGACGTTTTGCGTCTTCTGTGCAATGCGGTGTTCTACTTTGATGAAGTCCACCTCTCGGAGACAGTCTCGATTTGCTACGGCTCCAAGTGTGGATTCAAGATCAAGGTCATGATCGACGCAGAGAGCGTCGACTGGTATCTCTTCATCGACCCTCACTCGGAAGTTGCTAAGATGATCGCTCCCACGCTCGCCAAAGCGTTTTGCCAACCCGAGATCCTCGCCAAATTTCTCCCATCGCCAGAGCGACTGCGTGACTTCTGTCTGCGCGGACGACCGATCGCACGCGCCCACATAACAGATCAGAGCCTCGGCAGTGTCGCAATGCACCGGCAATGGCTACCTTGGGACTTTTTCCAGCCGTCTCGAGTGGTTGATGGATCCCAGATCTTCAATCTCAAGGTCGCGGTGACGAAAGGCGAAGACTTCATCACGATTGATGAGCTGGGAGAACCGTACCAAGAAGTCTGCCCCATGCGCCACCTTGCCGCAGATATTCTCCTTGACTCTTTGTATGGTACCTGGTACCAGGAGTCCAACTGCGATGTTGCTGAGAGTAGTCTCTATGTTCGCCACCAGCAAAACGGCGAGAAGCTTTTTCTCTTCAAGGATCCATCAAGAGTCGGACCTGCAGAGCTTGACTCGTTTGTCGTCTCAAAGAATCCCCGTCTTCTTCAGTGGCATGAGCATCGAGAGATCTTGGTGTCATTTGTACCAATGGCTGATTCCTCCAGACAGCTCCACATGCTGCCGACCGGAGTTCACATTATGCTGATCTCCATGGATGGTTACTGGCGATCTGATGCCTAGAGCGTAGCAGATCGCGTGCCACGTAATCAGCTGAAGACAGTGGTCTGCGACCTACCTGTACAGACAAACTTGAGCCGCGCTACAGACCTTGAAGCAAGGACGACAGTATGCAACGACGACAACCGTATCCTTGTTGAAACGCTCATTCCGCGAGGTCTGGATTCAAGCCATTTGCTACGCAGACTAGCCTGGCTTTGCGATGGTGGTAAGAAGTTCATCACCATCGACAAGAAGGATCATGCTTCGTTTTTCCGGTCCATTGCTTTTGCGGTTCCCAGTCTCATCAATGAAATGAAACCGTTGGGTACCCTGTCCATCCCTGGTAGACTCTCCGAGACCTGTGGAACATGCTCGCCAAAGTTCCCAGTTATCCACTGGGTGCGTGAAACAGACGCCGGCGTTTTGACGCCCTTTTCCAAACCCAATGATGTCGGCAGGTATGAGGATGGACTGAGAAAGCAAGCTCCCGCCTTGCAAATCATGGTCAACGTCCCCCCAAATCGCATGGAAGCCGAGAAAGACGGATCACCTTACGTATCGGGAGAAGCCAAGGCAAAGGGAGAAGCCAAGGCAAAGAAAGAAGTCAACGAAAAGAAGCAGCGCATATCTCTGAGATTGATATTCAATCCATCAAGAATTGCTCACCGCGCCCAGTCACTCTTGCCAGCTATCGAAGGCACACTTGCAGGTACTGATAGCAAAATCAAGTTGAAGGCATTCACCGAGCCAGGACATTCTGACTCGCTTGTCTTCAACCTGAAGCCATTCTCCCAGTCGATCTCGACACTTGAAATTACTCATGGGATTACTCAGAACCAACCGCCGAATTTTCCGCCTGGTCTGCGTCTCGATCAGAAGCAGCTAGCAACTGTCAAGTACATGGTCGATCGAGAAGATAAGCCACAAGCTTTCATCGAACGAGAGGATGAAGAGGAAGTAATAGACGGGCTTCCCCTGCGTGTAGTGGGACGTGCCGAGCGTATGGTCCACTGTGCTGGAGGCATCATTGCTGACAAAGTCGGTGCCGGCAAGACGGTCATGACCCTTGCCTTGATCGACCTGCAGTGGGACAAGAACAAGTCCGCATACATGGATCGGGATGCCGCCGAGTCGCGGATGGGTGCCAAGGCCCTCAAAGCCACTCTGATTATTGTGCCCGAACACATCATTGATCAGTGGGAGAAGGAGGTGTGGCGCTTTCTGCCAACCTTCAGAGATCATGATGTTATTGTTCTCAGATCCTCAAAAGATCTGTTCTCGGCAGAGAATCGCCAGAGGATTCTCAATGCGAAGATTGTTCTGGCGAACGACAGCATCTTTGGTGAGAATTCGTACAGAGAAGAGCTTGCGAAGCATTCAGCACGAAATGTCATCAACGCTTCAGCGAGATCTGATACGTCCAAGGCGCCTTATTCTGAGCGAGCATACGTTGAGTGGCACCGTGCATGTGTGCGCAATCTCCGCGTCTACCTTTCCCGATACCTCAAGCGGCCCTTGGGTGATGGCTCGCGAATGGCTCTGGTACGCGATATGAAGACTGCGTACGATGCCCACCAATACGGGAACCAGGACTTGGTCAATACGATGGTGAAGCAAAGCTCTCGGAGGGGCATCCAGAGCCAAAACACCAAGAAGGCGGCCCCGATGACGAAGAAGTCTCTCAACCTCAAGCCTGCTCAGATGTTCTACGACGCCTCCATCCTCTTCGAGTACTATAGCTGGACTCGAATCGTCTGGGATGAGATCAGCTACAAGAACGTGGCCGTGGCCCAATTCCTTGCTACAGCAACGGCCAGTCACAAGTGGCTGTTGTCTGGTACCCCACCACGACAGAACCTCGCGGACGTGAGCTACATGGCTGGAGCTCTGGGAATTTCTTTGTGCAGACCTATCGACCTGCGTCTCGGGCTGCCATCAATCACGACTGGCCCTACACTCTCGGTTCGAACAGAAGCAGAAACCTGCTTGTCTTTTGGACGCCTCAAGTCGGACAAATTCGTAAAAGATCGTCACGAACAAGCCGAGTATTTCCTCAAGACTTTTACGATTTCCAACGACGCTGCAGCTCTGAAGATCAAGATGGAGGAGCGCGTTGTTGTCTGCGCACCCACCCAGGCTGAAAAGGCCATCTACATGGAGAAGCAACAGACATGGCGCCGCGTCGAGATGAATCAGGATAATCTGGATAAGAACAATCTGGTTGAGATTCTGCGCGCCGTCGGCATCTCGCCAGGAGCAACGATACCCGACGATCTGAGCTCGAGAGCATTGAGTTACGCAGCCTCACTTCCGTTCTTTGGCACTACTCCAAGCGATTCTACCTCGATCCTCGCCATGCGCCACAAAACTCTCAGTCACTGCCAGGATTATATTGGTCGACTATTTGTTCTACTCTTGTGGCTAGCAAGACGTCTCGAGCTGGACTCAACACCAGCCAGGGAGAAGGGCAAGAACTTGGCAGCCGTGACCGAACCACTGATTCGAATCCTCCGCGAACTGCAAAATGGCAACGTTGGATATTTCGGAGGATACAACAAAGCCGCGCACGTATATCAAGCCCTGACGCGCTCCGCCGACTCGAAGGATATCCGAAATTGGATGGGGCAGTCCGTGGATAACTCTGGTGATTCCGCCAAACCCAAGTTCTTCGGGGTAGACGTCTCGTTGGGAGACCACAAGGACATAATTCGTAAACTGTACGAGACGCAAAGGGAGGATTGGTCCTGGGCACACTTTTACAAAATTGGGCCCGAACATCTCGACAAGATCAGCCAAGCTGACCTGAAGGATCTGTTTTCCGAGCATATGCACTTTTACAGCGAACCAGGTGAAGAAATCGACAAGAAGGTCTCAGCCGCAACTGCTGCCGAATTGCGCCACTGGATGGAATTGCTTCTCCCTTCCATCAAGGAGGACATTCATGACTATCTACGTGGATTGCTTCCCGATGAGAACATCCCCAGGAGCGACCTGCACAGGAAGACGATCCCATCGCTCGAGGTAGAGGCTCGCGTACGTGGCCTGAAATATGTCAGGCCTGCGAAGAAAGCTGACGTTATACGACTCATCAGAGCCCACGATGAGGGTGGCGCTGGTTGGAAGAACTACGAAAACAGCACCAACATCCGGTCGCTGATGCCATTCGGTCCACCTCCCATGCTGGGCGCCCTGCTCAGGGTCAGAGGGGCGAATGTGTCGGAAACAGAAAATGCGTTCAAGGAGGCCATGAATCTCTTTACCAATGCGCTTCAAATCCTAGGCGGTTATGTGGATCAGGAGCTGCGAGCCGCGGTGTTTGACGATATCATTCACAACCCGGAGTCAGACCACCTTGAGTGCCGGATGTGTCTGTCTATGGGGCAGATTTCTGGAGAGCCGCTGGTAGTAAATCTTATCTGTGGGCATGTCTATTGCCGCAAGTGTATCAGGGGTCACGAAGTCTGCACCACGGATCGTTGCCCAGCGGCCGTAAAGAACAATCTTGTCGACGTAGCAAAATTGTACACGGAGCGCCGCGATTTGCCTCCGACAGAGGAGGAGTCCGACTTCATTGGCGAGTACTCCAGCAAAGTGAAGTGCGTCATTGAATTGATCCAGCGGGCCCCCAAAGACGAACAGGTCGTTGTCTTTACCCAGTACATGGACCTGATGAGAGAGCTCTTGAACGCCATGGAGGCAAATAGCATCACGGCCAAGACTACCACGAACCTAGGCAGGGGCACGATCAAATCCAGAGCCGGTGAGACCATTGAAGAATTCAAGAGTGGCATGTTCCGCGTTCTCGTCCTAAAAGTCGATGCTCCCGAGGCCGCTGGCAGCAACCTCATCGTTGCCAATCATGTCATCTTCGCGACACCCCTGGCCACCAAGTCCCAGGACACCTACGACTCCTGCATGGAACAGGCCAAGGGCCGCTGCGCCCGCAGAGGCCAGACCAAGGACGTCACCTTTTACCACTGCGTCGTCGAGGGCACCGTCGAGGTGGACATGCTCGAGGCGCGCACCAACAAGATCGTCCGCGTGCCGCCCGGCCAGTGCATGGGCAAGCTCGTGCCCAACGACGGCTGCTGCATGCTCGGCACCTGCCGCGGCAAGGAGTGCGAAAAGACTCGAGCCCACTCTCTCTTGACCCAGACGGAGATCTGGAAGGCCCTGGGAGAGACGGACCGCGCTACAATCACCGCGCACGGAAACACGCCTGCTGTCAAGGATGCTGCCACGAGCCTCGTGGATGAGACGCAATGGTAGAGCCGTGAGCTCACCGAGGACGAGTGGAAAGCTGGCATGGCACTCATTGAGAAGGCCTATCCCAACACGAATACAAGTACTCAGGGAACGAACACCAACGCGAGGAGCACGAATACGACTACTCGGGGAACGAACACCGATTAGGAAGATGCTATGATGGATTGGTTTGAGAAAGGAATGTTCTGAGAGAAGGGCGTGGAGTTTACTTTATAATAGCCAAGTACAATGACTTGGCATCGGAGAAGGTGCAAACTCACGCAAAGAGGAAGGAAAATGGTAAATGACAAAAACAAGGAGAAAATGGAAATTACAAAAAAAAAGGAATTCGCTGTTCAACACAGCCCACAGGGTTACCAAGTATCGCAGACAGCAGATCCCCTAGATAGGAAAACGAAATAAAAGGTTCAACACCACCCAAAAACAAGACACTTGCTTCCGATCCTTGACTTGATTTGGTGATTGACACACTTCATTATAACTTTGATAACCTAGCTTCCGAGCCTATTCTAACCGTGATGCCATTCTCCGACGAACCACCCTCGAGCACGACCTCCTGGCAATCCTCGACGGGCACGTCGTTGGCAAACTGCGTCACGACAAAATCGATAGCCGTACCAGCCTCGCCGAGCGCCACCATGGGCGCGTGCCACGTGCCCGCCCCATACGTCACGGCCTGCCGACCCGTCGCGATAAAGGCCTGAATCCGGCTCAGATCGGGAAACCCTCGTCCCGGCAGCGCGCCCTTGCCGTCCGTCGCCTCGGCAGGTACGGGCAGCTTCTCGTCTTCCTTACTAGGCGGAAGCGACGGCGCCACAATGACCAGGTACCGCGTACGGCTTCCGTCGCCGCTCAACGGCGTAAACGTCTGCGTGGTAAAAGGGTGGCGCTCCAGGATCTTGACCTGAAAGGAACCCGTGCGCAAGACCTCGTCCCGCGCCCCCGAGACGAACATGGTGACGCGCGGCGTGGCGGCCTGTCTGCTGGACGCCTGTGAGTACAGGTCCCGGACGAAGCCGAGCTGGCGGTACTGGATGGCGGACCCTTGGTTGGCGGACACGGCGCCGCAGGGGAGGTGCCCGGCAATCTTGTCGGTTGGGGTGTTGTGCGGTAGTGTTGCTGGCGAAGGGTTGGTGAGGACGTCGCCAAAGGAAGAGAAAGCCTCCCTGGTCAGGGGCGTGGGCGTCAGGCGCAGGGACTGCGGGATCGTGATGGTTTCGACGATCATGTTTGCTATTGGTGTGTTGACACTTGAGAGCTTTTGTGGCGGTGAGCTAGCTGAGCTGGCGAGAACTGAAGATGTTCAGATGTCGCAGAGTGATGAGTTTAATGTGTCTTTGCCAATGGATGATACCGAATGGTTGACAAGTTACGACCCACGGATATTTTGTCTTTTCTTCCTCCTACATCGGCTACGGAGGAGTATTGGCGATCGGGGAGCTCTGATAGCCCACGGCTTGGGGCTTGGCGACCGGATCGGACCGGGCTAGGAACGCTGCAGTGGTCGGTATCATCGGCGTTCTCCGCGCAGTCGAGTACCACAAAAGATCCGCTGCTGGTCTTGGCACTCATCCTATAGAATATTATAGTGTACTGTGAATTAAGGATGGCATCACGGAATTTGGCCTATGTGTGCAAGAACAAAGCGTGTGATTGCAATATAGAAATTTGTATGTTCAACTGCTAGAGCTCAGCCGGCAAGGTGCTGTACAGAGTTGATCGGTACGAATAATATGCTGATACAGGTACCTATACTATCCTCATCACGAACCCCAGAGCTCTCTCTTATCAAAACACATCAAGTCATACTTGGGCTTCTCACAAAAGTTTTCACATCTACATACTCCGTGCCACGGAAATCGATTCATCTTTCCCGCAACAGCTACCTGCGAGCCAGTCCGATTTTAGTACGACCCGGTACAGGACCTAGAAAGGGCGCTGATCAGGAACGCTAAACCAAAACGTTTAAGCTTAATTGTAAGCTCTTGGATCGCTGACACGACTAGGCGCGCCCCAGGATCCTTCAGCTTCTTCCTCATACAAAAATATCCTGCGCTGAACTTGTTGCAAATCTTTAGCGCTGTAAGAGTTTTGCCGCCTTGTCTTACCGGAATGTCGCGACACCTTGACTTGGAAAGCCCGGGCCGGACTGGGCTAGGCTAGGCATCACTTGCACCGATGGATATTGCGGCACAGCACCATCAAATGAGTAGGCGGGAGATTACATGACTCCACGACGATGCGCAACATGCCAACATCTCCTGACTTCGACACTTGAATTCTGAACATCGCCCTCAATGCTGTGTGATTGCTTCGGTTGACTAATTGTACCCATATTAAGCCACGTCGCTCATTCTGATTCAGCTACCAAGGCACAGTAGATTGTTAGGATTCACCCCTTTGCTTCGTGCTTCCGTAACTAACACCCACAGTAGTCTTCAAGTTCTACCGGGTCACATACACGCGCAAGAACAAGAAGCGTTTATCAGATTGTGACGCCTAAGAAGGTCTCTAATCACTCTCAACATGGGTCTCGGCTGCGGTCTCTTTGGAAGACGGCCTACCCGCCAGAATGCGTCGGCCACAAATGCGCAAGGACATCAGAGACAGCCGGGACAACAGGGGCCGGATGATCCAGAGGACGTTGAATATACCCCCAGAACATCCTTTGCCAGCTCCCACAATGAGGAAATCACCACGACGCGGCAGCATGCTGTTGCTGGCTCATCTGCTCCCGCCGCTGCTCCCGCTTCTACCCGGACCAACGTTCAAAATCCCGAGCTGGCTGGATACTACTCGCCACCCGCGCCTCGACCAGCACCCCCGCCAAGACCTCAAGCATCGTACAGACCGCCGCAGGAGTTGAGCGGGTTCTATGCGCCCGCGTCATCTTCGGCGCAGTCATCACAGCAAAGGACGACGCAGAGACAGGCGCCGCTGGTCAATCGGGCAAGAAACCCCAAGCCGACTGTTTATAATTGAGTTGCGAAGCTCTGCATGCTACAGGACGAGAACGCAGGAATTATCGGTGGTCATAATGGGAAAGTGCTGCTTTCATTGCTGAATAATATATGAGGGTCAAGATAGAAGCTGGTAGGTTGGATCCATTTTGATGAAAGGAGCACAACTTTCGGGATATTAGTCACCTCAGTGCCTGCCAACAAGAAAAACACGAGCATAAAAAATAATGGTCAGTTGCAATAAATTGATAAACATTAATATTTTAAAATCTCGTCTTTGTATTTGAAAGTACATGGTGGCAAAATAATGACAAGCGTTATGGCAGCAGGTGAGCGGAGCGCATTGTGATCATGATTGATTCGAGAGCAAGAGTCGTATCGACGGTGACGATGACGAAGTGCTATTGATAGAGAACAAAGAACAATAGCTGCAGAGCCATGAAAAGAGAGGAGCAGTTTTCCGTCCAAAGTCAAACGGGCATGTCAGTTCACCCGGCGACAACGAATTTTGCTGGCTGCCGAGGTGTTTTCCAGTTGTCACAACAACAAGAAAATTGCAACTGCCCCTCGCGTGAGTTGTTGAAAAGAAATCCAGCAAACGCGTCGCCGTTGAAAATTTTCATCCGCACACTTTCATCCTTGCAGAACAATCAGGTCTGCTTGAGTCACAGCCATTCACTTTCCTTGTTCCCATCATCAGAATCACAGTCGCCTCAGCGCCGACAATAAGAATCACATTTCCAATCACTCACACCATTTGCGGCTCTGCAAAAATGGCAGACTCGGGCGACGAAGACACCCGCACCACCTTCAAACGCTACTTTGACCGCGTCGCCAACGACGAACACTTCTGGGAGACCAAGAAGGCCGACGAGGACAACACCCGTTTCCGCTTTGGTCTGTCTCCTCTCCACCGAACAGGCAGTCCTTACGTTCCTGCATTTGGCAACCACCGCCAGAACTCAAGCGAGAGTGATACTCGTGTTTCATTCACCTACCCTTACACCAGCTTTGACGAGGAGATGCTTACCCGCCGCTTGGCACGTCAGAGTCACGACGCTCCTGCCGCAGCAGCTGGAGACTCCAAGCCCGGCTCAGAGGCTGCAGTGACGGCCAGTATCCCCCCTCCCTCCGTCACCGTCGAGGTTGGCGATTCCGGCGAATCCAGTACTGCCAGTCCCATTGCTGCCACGCAGCCCGTCGTCATCACCCCGCAGTCTACTGGCAATCACGAGATCCAGCCTGCAAACGACACTGCTGACTCCAGTGCCCACGCTGACACTACTGATCCGTCTCAAGTCGCCAGAGCCACTGTCCTCTTGGCAGAAGACCCCAATCACCGTGCAAGAGCTCTACCTGACGATCTAGACGATCTAGACGAGGAATCTTGGGACGCTGGATGCGACATCCTTGACGCCGCAGGAAGATTCCTCTGTATGATCGGCCAAGACCCCATCCCCTTTGATCCCAACGTGGTCATGGACACTACGCTTGAGCGCCATGATGCTCACCTCACACACGGCGATTCTGGACCGCGCCCTGTAATTTCCATCAGATCCAAGAGAGCCGGCGCTCCCGATATCCAGATCAAGGTCCACTGGGACTACAAGGCCGAGTGCATAACCTTCACTGATGAATCCACCCAAACCCAAGCTGCTCCCGAGCAGACAGGTGAGCGGACTACTGCAGATGCTGCTACCAATACTACTCCATTCGAGCCCGAGCCTGCCCAGCAGGAGGCAGAGCCCCAGGTAGAGGAAGAGATTGACCCTCACTCTCTTCCCGAGATTCACCATCAGCAGCAATCTGAGGCTCCTGCCCAGCCTGCTCTGGGTGCTCATACCCCCGCCAACACAGCTGCACGCACTCCCAACCAGGGCAGCTTCATTCCGCAGAGTCCCATTCACATCTACGCTGGAGCTTCTACTCCTGTCTATGTCCAGTAAGTGTTATTCTATTTATTCTTTTCCTTGAGTATCGATAATCTCTCGTCCCATAAGAATATGACTAACAACTCTTAACAGCCAGCAGCCTCCCTTCGGTTTTGGCCAGCCCATGCCCATGAACTACGGCGCTGGTCAGTATGTCACCAACCCACAGATGGTCCAGAATATCCTCTCGATGCAGCAGGTGGCACTGCAGCAGGCCCGCGGCGCCATAGCCAACATGGCCAACGAGCCCTACCTGCTCATGAACCCGCCTGTGGTTCCTCCTACTGCTCGTGCTCCCGCTCCTGGTACTGGAGGTTGGTGTAAGTAGTGCCCATCCTTCTTCTGCATGTGGCCATTCAGTTGACTGATTTTCCCCTCTTTAGGCTACCCCAACCAGCGTCAGGCCTCGTTCCAGAGCGGCGCCGCTGCCAACCCGACCATCATTGTTGGACAGCCCGGTGCCCAGCCCGTCTTCCCCGGCGGCCAGACTCCCAACGTCTTCATGTATCGCTAAGGACATGATTCCATCACCGGAAAGAGGACCAGTACGGAATGTACTATGATAGGTCAAGTTTGATTTGGAGTTACTGTGCATGATGAGCATGGTAAGCATGCTTGCGATGGATTGACGATGCGAATGAACCCATACGTTTGCCTTTTCTTGTAATTGATGCTATGCATTGAGGGAAAATGGGAGAAAGAAAAGGCAACGAAAAAGGGAAAATGCATCAGGAAAAGGAAATGGGAAGGACAGAGAAGGAAAAGCCAAAGGCTCAACATGTACTTTCTGTAGCAAGTTCTTCCGCAATACATGGATTCTCAATAATTCAGTGGTGATCACAAGGTGCCGCCTGAGTAGTTGCTATTGATTTGACAGTGACGTCTGTTCTCGCAAGAGAGCAGAAATCACGATGAGCTACCCAGACAACTCATCGCGAGCCTGAATCCATCGATAAGATGGTGGCTTCACGTGCGCAATACTCCGAGCTGTATATTACCAAGAGAAGCACTAACACTGTTGCTTCTCAGCCAGGTATCAGTGGATCAAGTACTCTCTTAAACCAAGATCTCGAATCTTGGACACTGGATCGACTTCGTGGTCGTCCCTTGTAACCATAACATCGATCTCCGCAGGGCCTACCATGAGATAAAACTCCTGGCCAAAGTGCCTCGAGTCAGCGTGCTCCTTTCTCAGGACTATCGGACGAGTCGGACGTCGCGGTAGTACTACAAGGTCGCCGTCTTCGGTGTCGATCGGAACGAAGGCTATACAGCCATGAGACGTAACGACACAAGCCATGCCCTCGCTGTTATGCTCGGTTTTGGAGAGTAATTCTATTGCTTGATTGGCATATTCTCCATTTTCGATTCTTGAGTTTCCCGCCTCGTTCGAAACTGTTTCAAGGGCCTCCAGTAGTTCCTCGTCTGAGACTTGTTCATGTCCGATGTTTCCGCTAACTGCCAATCGAAGAAATCTTTGAGGCAATTCTTGAGCTATTGCGTTATTCTGAGCCTTCAGGCCCGCTAGAAATACCCAGAGATTTCTGGCTAGCCTGGAAGCCAGGGATGTAATCAAGTTCGAGGAATCAATCTTGTCCACATGACTCTCAGCATCAATTCGGCCCAAGACTTTGCAAAATCCGAGATCCCACGACCAGAGATGGCAAGTGGTCAGATCAGTAGATATTTTGTCGTCATCCATCGACGAAGAGCTGAAATCGAGGGCTCCACAGTCCTTTATCACTCTGAAGTTTGCGTGTGGGCTATCCAAATCTGGGCACCAGGAAGGAAATGCTTTAGAAGAGAACCTGTCGGAACGGAATCGAAAGGCCATCCAGAGCCAGTAACATTTAGTATGGACCAGATATGAAATCGCTTCTAAGATGACCTGGTTCGCAGGTTTTGAGTAGTCTGCGGGGAACTTTTCGGAGAGCGCAGGATGAAGTCCATAGATTGCATAAATCCTATCCCTAGGATCAGATGACTTTCGGCCAGCCGTGATCATGAGCAGGTAATCTAATCCTGCGGGTTCCAATAAGAGATCATCCCAGGGCTTCCTTCGTCTGGTAATGATTTCTTGTTTTGATATCGCTGTAACATTCGCATTCCAGTCAGCGTATCTTTTCTGTGCAAGGCTCCACAAAGTTTCGGTTTCCCTTTTGAAAGTGTTATCTGCTGCCGAACGGCAATCGACCAAGTATTGTAGTAGGCTGTGACCAGCTCTAATCACATTTGACATCGAAAAGGTAGAGCGACCATAGAGGCATATCGGTACTTCCCGAGGGAGGGCGAATTCTTGAAATGTCCACATGCGGCTCCAATAATCGTGTTGGCATAGGTCAAGACAACCTATTAATGCAGAAAAAACGCAGAAGAATTTGTGCTTCTGTCCATCTTCGTGGATGGAAGCCATGGTCTCAACTACCAACCATTCATGTTTAGCCTCTTCTGTCCGAGGCAACATGTAGCACTGGGTCCAAGTGATGGCTGTTGTTACATTTTCGTCGCCGTGTCCAAACCAGGCAATGACGGACGTCGCATTTCGGTATATCCTCCCCATCTTAGGAACTTGTACATTCCTCTCTTCCACGTCTTGTTGGTTGATGCATATAGCATCCACCCATAGTATGCGCGCTGTCTCGCGCCATCGGAGATGTCTGAGAGCAGCCTCCAAGTTTGTCGTGACTCGCATTACACTCCCGTCAACCGTCACGGGTAGAGTAATGTTCTCGTCACCCCAGAGATACGATAAGGCCTCGTATTTGGGGTTGTCATTCAGTGAGACCGTGTGGAGTGAGCATTCTATGTCTTCATCGAACCAACCGGGTTGTAGTGTAAGTAGGCGGATTTGGGGTTCACTAGATGACAAAGGTGTATGAATGATTGACATCGTGCTGGCTTCTTGCAATGGCCAGTCTGGAAGAGTAGTCGACAAAATCAACGCGACACTGGTGGAAGAAATGAACTTATTGTACTTGGAAGCGGGCAAGATTGTTGTTTAGGTTAGTAAGTAGAGTAGATGAGCGCGACCAAACTGGACGTATCAAAGAGTCGCACAAGTGCAAGACGGTATGCTTGTTTCGCGCATCTTTCAGCTCATATCCTTTCGTACCTTGTACACAACAAGAAATCAGCCACAAAGGCTGTGCCGACAAAATAGTGGTTTGGTAAAGTGTCACCGTTGACATATCACATGTGACTTCTTTCATGTATCATGATGAGCGATAGAGAGAAGAAGGTACCAAAATGAATTCTGAGGATTCGTAAAGACTCGAAATATTTCTTGTTATATTTACATACAAGTGCGAGATACTCTATTGATGTAAATTTGATGCTAGGTTCCGTGTGAACTGCTTTGTACACAAGAGTGGGCCCTGGGGTCTCCGTTGAATGGAACTAGTAGCGGGGCATCTCCAAGACATCACGTGATACTATGAGCTCTTTGTGAACACAGCACGGCTCTTATGGTCCGTGCTTTCTTAGGCGCCATCAACTCCAACTCCATCGCATCCAGCCCCAGCCTCTCTCTTTCACCATCGACACATCAACAATCCGATGCATCGACGACAACGCGAGCACATCGACGACCTGACAACTCCACGATAAGGTACCCATTCCGCCCTTTCTGATTTCGACGGCGCTGTATTTACACAGCCATGACCACTCCTACTGGCTCCTACTCACCGTCTACGGCCGGTGAAAGGCCCAGGGTCATGGTAGGGGGATGATGTTCCGAGTCCGCTTGCCTTTTGCTTGCCGACGATGAAGACGGAACGGGTTCCCCCGTCAGTGCTACTGCGCCGTCTGTCCGAAATTTCTGTAATCCTGTCTCTACTGGTAGAGATGTGGGGATCCCGCGTATGATACGAGGCCGTCCGCGACATGTGTCTGTCGCCTTTCTTGCACTCGGAGACTCGGGAGTCAAGGCTGCTCCTCTGCTTAGAAGCCTGGGCGGGTGGGACAACCGTCTGTCTGTGTGCGCATGCATATGGGCGATGGGGGCCGAGTTATACAATATTTTCTCTACGTCTCATATCACATCGTCTTGGCTGATTGAACATGTACAGGTTATGGTCGACCTTGCGCCGTCGCAAACGCCATCTGCGCGCGGCTCTGAAGACAACAATAAGAAAGAAGACACCCGGCAGATATCGCCTGGCTGGCATCGCCCTGTCTGCGCGGACTGGCAGGGTGAGGATGGGCGGTCCCACAGCCTGCCAGGTCTAGCGCTCAGCATTTGCTACGATCCCGGCACAAACACGGCCTTTTTCAAATTGCAAGCGAGAGTCGACATCAAGGGATGCAGCCACTATTTGTTCTATCTCCATATTGCACCAGAGAACATTGAAGAACTTGCTTTATGCAGCCCATTGCCAGAGAACAACGAGTTAAAACCAGCACATCTGGAGCGTGCTCTGCGCTTCCAGACCAGCCAACCTGCTGCTCTTGTCTCCCCCAGTTGGCCATGTCAGACCAAGAATCCTGAATCGGAGACGAATTTGCAGCTACTTCAACTGCTGGGCCGAGCAGCCGTCTTTACGCTGAGAGTCAGCGTACCTCACAGGACAATCCCAGATACCAGCTTTCTGGCTCTTTCCGATGCATTGGCGTCCAAATGCTTGAGGTCAAATTCTGACCAAGCCAATGTTCAACGATACTATCGAGGTCAGGGCGGGATCGCCATTGATTTGACTGATGTATCGACCACTGCTGTAGCAGAGGCCCATCAGAGAAACTGTGCAGAACCTACAAGCCAAGCAGACATCCTTGATCAACCCCCTGCCTACGATCAGGCCGTGATAGAAAAGTCCACGTCAGATCCTCTCGTCTATTCGCCACCAAGCAAGAAACGAAGGCGTGACAGTCCGATTCTTGAACAAGACGATCTTTTTACACAATCTTCCAAGTCTTTGTACGAGGACTTGAAACAAATAGTCGCGGAAAACATTCGACTAGCACAGACTAACGAAGCCAACATGCTTCTCTTGCGCTCCAAATCTGAGCAGTTTGAGAAGACAGTGGCGGAGCTGAAGGACGAGAACCAGCAGCTGCGAACTTGCATTGCTACCATGAGTGAAAAACTAGAGACGCTGGAACAGCGAATTGCGTCTGAAGGTGAAGAACTAGAGCGTAAAGTTGATGACTTGGAAGATCGGGTCACATCCTTGGATGCATGGACAGGAGATCATGAATGTGATGCTGAAATAATGAAAGATCTAGCGCGGGATGTCATTGAAGAAGATTCAGAGGAACTATTCAATCGTCTGATTGCGAGATTAACAGATAGACTTCTTGGTAGTTGAAGAATATAGTACTTAATACAAGAAACATAATAAATCAATGCCTCTGCCCAAGAAGAGTCGCGAGACCGTAATCCATTTGACATGATTATGAATGCTTCGTTGACGATCTGCCCGTCGACAGTATTTGTGCAACTGGAATACACCAAAAGTCCTTGACTCATGTACAACAGCAAGTACGAGCTGCACATCAAGCACATTACAATTGTTTTTATTTCAACAAGTCAAAGACAATAACACAAATATTCATGTGCACAAGAGGTCGATAACCACTCAAAATGTTTCAATGTTCCTGGACGACTCCACAGTCCATAATATAGGAAGCCACTTATAGGGCCGCTCCATGTCCATCAATTGCCGATTATAGCACATCTGCTCACCCGGCGACGTCAGAACGCAGGGGCTTGAATCGACCATCAAACCACCTTGGATGCCGGGAATGACGTGGAGGGCGCGAAACAAAGACTCACTCCAAGCAGGTCGGTTGAGGAACACCAGACATTTTTGTGACATGACTCGAATGAAGCATCTATAGTACTGGAAATCAAGTGAAGAATACACGCTGACTGATTGAATCCCAATTCTCTATCTTCTTCCCGCGATCATAATTATACACTCGCCTGGAAAGGATCGAACACAGTCATGAGTACCATTACACAAAGCGCAGTCCATCGCATTGGCAAATGGACTGATGCCAAGTTCAATAAAAAGCCATCGTCACAGGCGCAACACAATACGCCGACTCAGAACGCCCCTGATGATTGTCACGGCAGCTCGCAGGTGAGTACCAAGTGTGATATTTCAAACTTGACAAACGATGACGAGCAAAAGAGGAAGATGTACATATTATGAGAAAGAAGAGATGCAACCCATGCACTGACATATTGACATAGCCAGCATGGCAACAACCACCACCAAGAACCCTGGAGCTAAGACCCCAAGGCCACACCATGGTCTGCGAATCCGAGTACGGCCCGCTGCTCACCATAACTTTTACCTCAAACTCCATCGGCGACGACAAGACACCGCACCTCATCGCCCTGCGCAGCAACGCCGCGGGCCCCCAGATCGCCTCGGCCCGCTTCCACCAGTGGACGAGCACCAAGACGGACCTCGAGCTGCACGGGCGGGCGACCAAGGTGCGGCGGGAGCTGCACAGCGCGACGGGGCTGGGCAAAATAAAATGGGAGCGCGACGGGACCAAGGGGATGAAGCTGAGCGCCCATCATAGTGGCGACGAGCGTAGCGGCAAAGAGGTGATTGCGCGGTTCGGCGCCGCGCACAAGAGTAAGCGGAATCGCGGTGCGGGCCAGTTTGATCTCCTCCGAGAGGGCATGAGTACGCCGCAGCTGGAGGAGATTGTGGTCTCGTGTCTGGTGGAGCGCGAGCGCATGAGGAGGGCGGGTGAGTTGGTTGAAGATGGGATATGGGAATTGTTCATGGCATCCATTGGACTTTAGATAAGATTGTATTCGAGCAGAGTTTTAGAATGTGATTTACTTGTAACATTATGGTCATGCTATATATGGTTAGGCAACCTATCGCGAGGTCTTCGACAGGGCAGTAGAGCATCCTTCACAACGAGCTCAGATGTAGTCGCTAGGGAGAAATAGATTACATGCCTTCGCCCAATTTGGATCAAACCCGGCAATTGGTAAGATTACCGGCTCAATGTCCCATGTCCTTTTCTATTGTTATCTCTACCGCGGATGCTTGTTGGTGGAGTCATGGGCGGAGCTACGGCCTGTGTTTAGCAAAGGGGGCCGTGTTGGTGATGTTTGCTTGATGAACGTGATACCAAACTGTCGGGACCAACACTGCTATCAGACCTGCGCCAATCATGTTGAATCTTGGTGATCGGGCCCAGTGTGGTGCATCCGTATGTGGATATTTTGGGTCTTTTCTTGAGGCAAGTCGTTCTCTTTCCAAGATGGCGGATCGTTTGATCCTCCGACGCAAGGAGTGATGAGAATATTGACCCGTTGCCGATGCCAAGATATTAAATGTACCAACATTCTTCATACATGAGCGTGCACGGGGCCATTATGCTATTAGTAGTTCTGAGGATCTCAGCAAGGCGTCAATTATAGAGGTCGAGTTAATATCATGTTGGTCCTCGTCAACCTTCGGGATTGCAACCTTGTAGCAAACAGTTACGAGATGGTTGCATCCTCACAAGTCGTGGTTTTCGCACATATGAACCGGTGGCTTGACTTTTATTTCTCTTTCATTCGCAATCATCCGGGAAAAAACAAGACTCGATAGATAAAAGACAGCGGCAGATATTCAGCACGACGTTGACAAAAATCCTCCAGGCCCGGTTCGAAAAAGAAGGCAAAATTCCTGTGTTCAACTCGCTATAGCGAGTGAATTCATTCTCACCATGTCATCCGAAACGGCCGGTCATAGTACTGGGCCTCCCGATGTCACCGCGACTGGTTCCGAAGTCTCGACAGTATATGGCAAAACAGAAGCTGACGTCGAAGCCAGCGACAAGAGTGAAGGTATCGCATCGTCACAGACAAAGGTGCGACATCCCCGGGACAGCATATCAGAACGGAGATGGAAAATCATTCTCTGTACAAATCTATTATTATCAGTCATTGGTTGTACGTAAAATCATCGACCGCATTGCAATCACACTTATCAACAGTCTCTCGCCAAGGTTACGACACGAGCAACGTCGCCAACGTCCAGGTCTCCGTGTACCGCGCCTTTGGCCACATTGAGCTTCTGCCATGGCTCAGCCTGTCGTACTCGCTCATCAGCGTGGCTGTGATCCCACTCGTCCGAAAGTTCACCTTGTTCTGTGACCTGAAGTGGATGGGCCTACTGTCGTGTCTGCTCACCTGTGCCGCGTCAGCGCTAGCTGGTGCTGCTCCCAATATCGAGTCGGTCATAGTCGGGCGCGTTCTCATGGCCATTGGGTCCGCGACCTTGTATCAGGTGTAAGTGCAGCAAGTTACGACTCTTGACGAATCATGACTCTTGTATGCTGACTCCAGGCTTTAGCATGCTTTGCTACAATGTGATCTTCGCCCGGCCGTCTGAACTTGCGCTGGTACAGGCACTTGTCGCTGTTGCGTTCGCCATCGGTCTTGTTGCGGGCCCAATCGTTGGCGGAGCTTTTGCTGAGAATGCACATGCGACTTGGAGATGGGTACGAGTTATGATTTTCTGATTTCATCAATTGTGCTACGACTGACCGCGCGTAGGCTTTCTATATCATTGTACCAGTCGTGGCTGCTGCTTCGTCCCTGGTCTTGTTGTACCCATCCTACCGCCTGCCCACCAACAAACCCGCACTTCGACATCTCCGAGAGATTGACTGGGTTGGCTGTATCCTGTGGATGGGCATCTTTGTCATGTACGGCTTCGCTGCAGTGTTCTCGGGGTCTGTGTGGGATTGGAGCTCCGGGTCAGCCATTGCCATCTGGACCGTCTTGGGTCTGACGATATGCACATTCGCGATTCAGCAGTACTTGAACCTCTTCACCACTCACGAGCACCGAGCAATCCCGTGAAACTCTTCAGCAATCGATCCGTAGCACTGCCGATGCTTTGCGTATGGATGGCGGGTGTAGTGTACGGCGCAACACTATACTATACCCCGATCTATTTTGCCTTTACTCACGGCCATGGAGCACTAGCTGCGGCAGTACGGCTTCTCCCATTTATTGGCGTCTTTATCTTCATGATCTTCCTCGCCGGCACGTTGCTCCCAGTCGTGAGATACTACAAGGTCTTCTTTCTGCTTGGCGCGGCGTTGATGCTCATTGGTGGTGGCCTGCAGCAGACAATTACTCCCCAATCATCCGAGGGCAGGGTGATGGGATACGAAGCCATTGTTGCCGCTGGTGCCGGACTGGTGTGGCCAATCTCCTTGCCCATTGCGTCGACAGTCTTGCCGCCGCAGGACCGCATGGACGCCGCCGCTCTGTTCAACATGGGGCAAATGGGAGGCATCTCCCTTTCTCTAGCCATGTCGGGCGCCATCTACGAGAACCTCGGGTCTCAGCTGGTGGGCGAGGTCGTGGCGGGTCTGAACCTGTCGCACCACGATATCCGCGAGCTCTTGTCCGGGGCCGATTCTTCAGCGACCACTTTGCTGAGCCCGGAGCTGCTCACGCGCGTAGTCGAGGCCGTCACCCAGGCTCTCGTGAGCTGCTTCTACATGACTCTGGCTGGCAGCGCTGTTGCCTTCATTGCTGCTTGTTGCATGAAATTTGAAGCACTGAACTTGAGAGGAGTGGCGGCGCAGAAACACGCGGCGACGGCCAGCTCCGGGCAGGGAGGCAAGACTGAGACTGCTGCGTAATCACATTGTCATTGTCATGGTCACGAGGTGATTTTACTTTGTGGAGCTGGTGAGATGTGGTGACGTGCAGCTGAATACAGTGGAGGAACAGCCTTTTGCGGGGGGATACCCCAGAAAATTGGCTGGTAGAAAGCATCAATGCAGCATGAATGCCTCGTCGCACATAGTGGGAAATGGTAGAACTGCAGATTGCCGCTATGGGAATTGTCGATATGCAAGAAACATGAGCAGAGATCTAGAATCGCATTGAGGATCTGAGTCCAACCGCGTGGGTTTGGTCGCTTCTAGCGTAGTTTCCGCTATTGTGGCGCGGGGGAAGGGCCGAGATGGGCGGAGGTGGTGCTGGTGGGTGATTTCCACGGGCGTCTTAGTCTAAGGTAGCTCGTCCCCAGCCCAGAAGAGCGCTGGAATCTTTTTTCTTTTCTTTCCCCAGGCCCAGATTTCATGAGTGGACACGCTGCAAAAAGTCTGGAATCTGGACGATCTCGTGACCTGGAGCAGCAAGAATAACTACCAGCTTGACAGACCACACCCACTACATTTTAGGTAGCCGCAGACCCAACAACGGTGGGCTGGACTTGGCGATTTGAGGGAGCCAGCTAATGAAGAAAGAAAAAAAGTCTTCCGAATCCAGGTCACCAATAGCGCACAAACACTGAAATAGCATAGAAATGTGTCATAACGTCTTTTTCTCGTGTCAGTGTGTCACGTAGTAGTATGACTGACCCGAGGCCAAGGTTTTGCCCTTCGCCTTTAGCTTGTGCCACCCCGTTCGCAGAGCCGCAGAGTCGCACCCAACGACGCCGAGGACGCCATCCGACTTGGCTGGCTGAACCCGGGACCTGACTAGATCCCAATGCGGCCATTGATCCCTTGGCCACTATTGCTGGATTCCTTCACGTCACCTGAGTATAGCATCGGCCCTTCTCAGTTTCGTATACAGAGTGCAGAGTTGAGCAGCCGACACGCCGTTTCATGGGGGTTCTCTTCCCCATGGGCAGTGCCAATAGCCAAAAAGCAAGGAACAGACAAATCTGGTGGTTTGTAATACGTATGCACATGATTCCCAGCACTAATCTTTCCCCGGTTTCCCACAGAAATGTCGAGATCCAAGCAAGATCAAGTTGGCACCACACCCTCCTGTCTGTCTGCTGTCTCCAGTTTCCAGCTTGTCGGAGCGCAGAGCGGCAAAGCGGCTTTCTCTCTGCCTTCCGCCATTGTACGCATTGACTGTAATAAGAAGTGGAGTGTGAATTTTTTGGGTGGGATTCCGCCCACTTGAACTAGCTTGACCGTTTTTGGCCAGAACTTAGCACTCTTTTGGGAATCGTCCCCTTTTCCACTTAAGAAAAACGCGGAATTTCCATCGGCTGATGCTACGGATCATACTGTGTACGTAGCTGGGTAGCTGGGTAGCAAGCTCTACATCTCGCGTGGTCACCATGAGACCAGTGCTCTCCCAGGCTCTTCGTAAGCCGTTCGGTCGGTGCTTGCCGGAACAGCATACTACCTAGGCAGTACGCAACACCGGACGTTCCGATCGTCCATTGAGAAATGAGGGCCGCCAGGATGTGGCCGCTTACCTACTCACTTTGATTCCATAATTTTTTTTTCCCTGCCTGCCGCGGGCAGTTGCAAGCGCTTTTCGGCGTTTGATATTTTCATTGATGACCAACTCGGTGCAGTGTCTTGCGAGTCTGTTGAAAACATTGGAAACATTTGCGTCAAATGCTTGCAGCAAGTAATAATTCTCAATTTGCATTCCACTACTGGCCTGTCTATTCCGTAATTGTACCAATCTAAGAAGTGCGTGCATGGCTAGCTATGCATTGAATCCGATTTAAGATCAAGCTGCTTCCAAGCTTCTGCATTCATTCATGAACTGGTTGCTGGTGACCGAGCCGAGATGCAAGCCAAAAGGGTGGCCCGACTGCGGCGACTTGGCCGAGAGTGGTGAGTGTAACCATGTAGGCTCATGTCATGTTACGCTACCTAGTATACTATACACAGCACTATCGTATTGTGACAGGGCAAAACAGCTGAAACTGCCTTTACCGGGCATCCGGATGGCGACATTATCATGATACCTGTTTATTAAACACATTTGGCTTCTTTTCCCCGCGTGATCGCTTCGTGCCAATCCCCAGACAATTGACTAAATCAAGAAAGCAGGTAATGGGACCCTATCTACGGGGGAATCCTCCAGACTGTTTATTCGGGCCTACTATGCATACGCTTGCTTTGGAAGATGAAGCTGGGGGATTTGGAGGTCGGGGTTCGATTTTGAGGGGGGATTGGATGGGGGAGATGCGCCGGGCCATGGGGAATACTCGGTCATACTTTTTGAACGGTGCCAAAAATCTCCCCAGATGGGGAAGCATTGCAGAGAATCCTTCTCGCGTTGCTTTTTCCAACCCAGCGATGTGTTTTAAGCTTTTGGGTAGGAGAGAACAGGGACCTTGACTTTTGGTCCATATTGCACCGATTATCTCCGAGCCACCCCTGTCCTATACGTGATTCTGTTGTAGCGTGTTTGTAGGATGATTTCTGTTTATTGCTTTTTCGTCATGACTTTCAATCTGGTTCTCACTCATAGGGCGTGTACGTACACTGTAACCGAAAAATCCAGGAATACTAGGTACAGTATGGACATGACCGACTGCATTCAAGGTTGCACTCAGTCATATGGCCAATGAAAGGTACATCCATGTCGTCGGGAGCATGACTAGGGGGTGTTCAGACGATGAACACGCATGCCTTGCTCCAATAGTTTCCAACTGTTTATTATTAGGGCCTTTCGCGGCCAACCAAGCTTGTGACATACGGATCGTATCAGCGGCTCATACGATTGAGCAAAAAATCAGTCATGGTCACGGGACATTTTCGTCCGATTATACAATGGGCACGGAATTGGGAGTGGAATCGTGATGACAAGAAGGTCCGTCAGCAACAACGTTACCCGCGTTTCGGCGATAAGTGGTCCCTGGAATCTTTTTGGGGGGAGAGCCGTTGCCTGTAGCCGGGTCAGCTCGCCCGCAGTAAGGGTTCAGGCAGGTATCAGCCAACCGGTGCAGACACGTAGAGACTCAGCAACGAGAAAGTTTCGCATCCGAACGTGATCAACACAATCCCCACAGAAGCTGTCCCGGCTGTCGATAGATTCGGGGTTCTGCTCTTGATGCAGCTTCTGCTGTGGGACGAAGACGTGACCAGCGTCCGAATAGTGCACGTATACTGCAGCTGAGAAAAGGAAAAGTCCAGAGCTGATGGGGCCTCTGCGCGGCACGATCACATCTGGGGGTCGTGCGATTCCAACACGAACTCCATCAGCCAAACAAGAGAAAACTTTTTTTTTCTTCTGTCGCGAAAGGGGTCATTTCTTGCGCGGTGCTAGACATCCGCACCCAAATGTCCAGGAAGAATATTGAGCCCAAGCTGGCGGATCCCGGATCATGGTCGACGACAGAATTCTCGGGTAGCGCGTCGTCGCTTCAAGTCCGGGACAAGAAAATGGGAAGTTTTTACCATTACAGAGCATAGCAAAGACAGAAAAAAAATATCACCGACCCAAGAAAAGAAGAAGAGTATCCATTGCTAGTTGCCCCTTCTGGTAATGACCCCAGACAGCGACCAATCAGCAGCTGAGCGCGGCCATACCGTAAGCCACCCCGGACGGCGGGGACGGCGCCATTCCCTTCAGTTGATTGAGAAAAACCACCGACAGTACGGCCGAGTTTCCACACCAAGCCCACAATGAAGCCGAACGCGCACCGAGTCCATTACGACTGCACTCCAGACTTTACCAGACACACCCAGACTTGCCAGACGCCACACTGCAGACACACACACAACCTGGCCTGGCTCTCTCTCTTAGGGACCCTCCTTGGTCTGGAGGCATCCCGACAGTGGGGTTTCCAGAAGCTCAGGGCCTCCATCCACTCACTCACTCACTACCCACTCAGTCCACTCCCCTCCAGTCCCCAAACTGCTCGTCTCGAGGTATCATTTCGTGGGGATTTTACCTTTGTGGGTGAACGTCGGGCGTCTCCACCCGTTGGATTTCGGGGGAAGTTTGATGATCTGGAGTCGCTTCCCTGGCGCATGTGCGTGTGTCCATCTGCGTGGTGCCCCGGAAGAGCGTGGAGGTGGATACCCCCCAAAAATTCCCAATGCCCGTGTCCGCTGTACTGTAGTAGTAGTTCAATGTCGGAACAGCCTAGTAGTAGCTGGCCTAGCAATCATAGTACGTACACACATCCGTTGACTTCAATATGGAACCTGGACTGGGCTGGGTTTGGCTGGGCTGGCTGCCGCCGACCGAGGGAGAAGGTTTTCGAGGCATGTAGCCGACCGAAATGAGCGACCGGGTTGTCTCCCCATGTCTCCCCATGTTCAGAGCCAGAGTTGTATAAAGGAGCCCGTGATGCCCGTTAGAGTTCATGTTATTCTGCTCTCACCTCATTCCTCTCATCTCATCAATCAATCAATCAATACAGGCCTCCTTTGCGGTTGCGGTATCTACAACACTGGTTTTCTAAACCAAGTCCCACTTTTATACTCTCGAGGACTATATCGACAATAATAACCAAACCGTAAAACCTACAACAATCGACAAGATGCCTGGTGGTGCTGCTCCCACCACTCACGCCACGGCGGACGTGAACCGCGTGGAGGCTCCAGTTACCTGGAAGACCTACCTCATGTGTGTTTTCGCCGCCTGTGGTGGTCTCTTCTTCGGTTATGACTCGGGTTACATTTCCGGTGTCAACGCCATGGAGTTCTTCATTCACATGATCGACGGTCCCGATGCCACGGCCCTGACCACCTGGAAGAAGTCTCTGATCGTCTCTATTCTCTCTGCTGGTACCTTCTTCGGTGCCATCATCGCCGGTGACATTGCCGAGTGGATCGGCCGCAAGTGGACCATCATCTCTGGCTGCCTCATCTTCCTCGTCGGTGTCATCCTGCAGGTCGCTTCTGCCGGTCTTGGCCTCATGGTCGCCGGTCGTCTCGTTGCCGGATTCGGTGTTGGTTTCGTCTCTGCCGTCCTGATTCTGTAAGTCACTATGATCCAACTCTTCAACTACAATCCCAGAATTCTAATTGTGTCTCTTCCAACAGGTACATGTCTGAGATCTCTCCCCGCAAGGTCCGTGGTACCATTGTCTCCGGATACCAGTTCTGCGTGACCATTGGTCTCCTCCTCGCCTCGGCCATTGACTACGCCACCTCTGAGCGCAACGACAGCGGCTCCTACCGCATCCCGATCGCCATCCAGATCCTCTGGGCCCTGATCCTCGGCGTCGGTCTGCTCTTCCTCCCCGATTCCCCCCGCTACTTTGTCAAGAAGGGCAAGCTCGACCTCGCCGCCGCCGCCCTCGCCAGGCTCCGCGACCAGCCCGTCGAGTCCGACTTTATCCAGGACGAGCTCGCCGAGATCATTGCCAACCACGAGTACGAGCTGTCCGTCATCCCCCAGGGTGGCTACTTTGACTCGTGGTTGAACTGCTTCAAGGGCTCCCTGTTCAAGCAGAGCAGCAACCTCCGCCGCACCATCCTCGGTACCTCGCTCCAGATGATGCAGCAGTGGACCGGTGTCAACTTCATCTTCTACTTTGGCACCACCTTCTTCACCTCGCTCGGCACGATCCAGAACTCCTTCCTCATCTCCCTCATCACCAACCTGGTCAACGTCTGCTCCACCCCCGTCTCCTTCTGGACCATTGAGCGCTTCGGCCGCCGCTCCATCCTCATCTGGGGCGCCTTGGGCATGATCATCTGCCAGTTCATCGTCGCCATCGTCGGCACCGTCCTCCCCGACGACGACAAGGCCATCACCGCCATGATCGCCTTCATCTGCATCTACATCTTCTTCTTCGCCTCCACCTGGGGACCGGGCGCCTGGGTCGTCATTGGCGAGATCTTCCCCCTGCAGATCCGCTCCCGCGGCGTCGGTCTGTCGACCGCCTCCAACTGGCTCTGGAACTGCATCATCGCCATCATCACCCCCTACATGGTCGACGAGGACAAGGGCAACCTGGGCGCCAAGGTCTTCTTCGTCTGGGGCTCCCTCTGCACCTGCGCCCTCGTCTACGCCTACTTCCTCATCCCCGAGACCAAGGGTCTCACCCTCGAGCAGGTCGACGCCATGCTCGAGGAGACCATCCCCCGCAACTCGGCCAAGTGGGTGCCCCACTCCACCTTTGCCGACCAGATGGGCCTGGCCAACAAGGCTGAGCACGAGCACATTGAGAAGGAGATGGTCTAAATACCCCTTTCCATCTCATGTGAAAGCCAAATAAGAAAAAATACAACAACAAAAACACTTATCCATCTTATGAAAGACAAGAGGATAGGAAGAGAAAAAACAAACAGATACGGGAATGTATTACGAAGCATCTAGTAATGTGCTACGACATCAATGCGGTAGAACCGCAAAGAAGATTCAGTGATTTTTTGTATAATAAACAGACCAGATACCCTACACAGGAACTTCTCGACATAAAAAGGGGGAAGTGGCCAGTCTAGCGAAATTGGTGGCAGTAGCAGAAGTTGGAGAGCAAAGATACCTCATAATTGATGATTTACCAAACAACTTCATATTTTCCATCTTGTGATATGCCTCCTTCTAAGTGACTACTCGTGTATGAGAGATGACTGTCCAAAAATGCTAGGAAACATCTTCTCTCAAAAAGTATTGTACAAGTGACAAACAGCGCATAAACTGCCTAGAAATAGATAATTCCTTTCTCCGCGCAAGTAGAAGCCATCCCTGCCCCCCTTATGTGGTCGATTTATGAGTAGACCAAGCACTAAGCCGTGACTGCAACTCAAGCGCGCCTCTCAGGGCCGCAATGGCCGCGTCCCAATCCTCAGTGGCCAAGGTGAGGGCGATAATATTATACATGCTCTTGACAAAACGACCGTGTGGCGTGTCCCGCGCCGCCGCGAGAATGCTCACTTCTATCCAGAGAAAGATGCCCAGCAAGGATTTCCACACGGCAAGTGGCACACGCCAGACTGCCACCCACAACCGGTAAAAGTCCTCCGGAGAGCACGTCTGGCCAAAGGTCTTGTTAGCTGCAATCGTCGTGGTATATATCAGGGCTGCCTGTCGAATCGATTGGTATAGGTAATCCGGGCTCGCCACGCTATTTGACCCGGAGGGATTGTGGCTCGCGTTTGCCGAGTTTGTGGTCGATTGGCTGTGCTTGTCCTTGGACTGGGGCGTACTGCTTGAGGAAGATGTCGCCGATGGAGGCCCATCGATTGGGAGAGCCTGAATGCGGCTGTGAATCCAGTCTGCAGTCCACCTGAGTTTCTGCTCCTCTTGAGCGGTCGGGGCGGTCGGCGTGGAGATGGCCAAGGTGACCAGGAATCGGATGTCGTCGAGGATCGACGCGGTTGTCGGATGCAGTCCACTGAAGTGGGCAGAGTTCGCGAAACTCGACGCCGATGGGACCAGGGGCGAGTGATGTGAAACCTTGTGCCCCCCGGGTTTCCTGTCCTCGAAATGAAATTCTTTTCCTTCTTGCAGATACGGCGGCAGTTCAAACGTCATCGCAATGCCGAGGTCGGTACTATGTTGCCGTTAATGAGGGGCTGCCACTTTGCAAAGTCGGGTCAAAGTAGGGAGTGTACACAATGATCATCTTGCTCAAGAGACCTTCAAGGCCAAGATTCTGATAGCCACCTCGTAATTGGATCATATGTCGCATGCCTTTTAGGTGCGCAAGCAGCTCGTGCATGTCGCCCCAATACCCTGCAGGAAAGTGGAATCAGCCTTTACCCGTCGCCAGAAAAGTGAAAAGGGCTCCCGGCAGACTGCCTACAGCAAAGCAGCTTTTGAGCTTTCTCAACTGTGGGCAAGACTCTAACAAGTGTCTGTCTTTCAGGGTACGGCTTACACTCGTCCACAATCATTTGACACACTCCAGCAATAGCCGTGTCACTAATGGCATCTTCAGAAGATCGTAATCGATCATTGAGCATGCGGATGGTCTGACCCTTGATCAAAATTGACTGCTGCTTGTCGAGGTGCCTGGTCTCGGTCAGGAAGCATGCCACAGTATAGATGGAAATTTGAACGAGTAATGGACTCTGAATGCAAAAGGGCATGTAGAGTTTGTGGTATGGATTGTTGAGGTCCGGGTTTCCATCTATCGACGTCTTAAAACGAGTAAAGAGTTTCAAAACTGCAAAAATAACATTCAAAAATCAGCGCCAACTAGACCGATAGAAGTTGAAAGCTTACATATTTCGAGAAGTTGCGTGTTAAGGGCCGTGGGCTCATAAGGCAAGTTATTCAACGATCCAACTGGACTCGCAAGCGTGAATATGTTGCCGCCCACACCGACAAAGCTGTCCTGAGCAGGAGTACCGGATGTCTTTCCTGCAACATGGACGCAGGATTGGAAAATCTGGCCTGATATTGTGTAAGTATGTTCCAACAAGCTAGAGGCTGCATGGAATGCGTCTGTATGGCTCGTACAGCCCGGCTTGCAGTCAGTCAAGCCAACGCCGCCGAGAGTTGCGTCGGAATTCCAGGAAGGTATCGAGCTCGATGGATGTATCGGTACATCGTCCCTGGGCTGGATGATTGATCCGTTCCAGCCTCCCTGTCCAATGTCTGGTAAGCTTTTGTGCTGCGGCGCTAGCACGAGAGATTGATCTTCCGAGATCGATAGGGTTCCTGGGTCGAATGGTTGTGTAATAAGGAATGTTGATGTATTTGGTAGTGAGGTATGCCTTTTGCTACATATCTGCTTTTAGTCATGAGTGGCTCCAAGGGTTCCGTTTCGGTCACCAACCTCGATTCTTTGTATTCGCAATCTGGCTGTGGAAAACGGCGAGCACAATTGCTACAAGGTTGTCCCTGATTGCACTGTTTGCTGATCAGCTATGAGGAGATGCCAAAGAGCGCTTTCGGTCTGTCATCGCAAGCAGGGTGTTATAGGACCATCGTGGTCTTTCTTGCAACTACTTCATTCCGCTTGAAACGGAGAAGTCGATCGCGATGAGGTAATAAAGATCTTGTGTCCATCTTAAAATGGAGCAGATGGCCAGCAACCTCTAAAAGGATTGTCTGTACCAGACCACGTGCCTTTTGTTTCCTGCGGCGACACTCGGAGCAGCTTGTCGTGATTCTTTCCGCTCGTGGTGTCTTGGTAGTGCGCGACTGCGCCATTTCAGACATATTGGTGTTGAACAAGTCTGCCGTTTACGTCTGCAGGGAGTGGCGATTTGCTTCTCGCTCCCATGGGATCTTCATCATAATATCGACAATCATACCGAACCCATAGAGTTGCAACGGTTGCTAGCGCATCTGTTTGGATGGTGGTTCGAGCACTACACCGTTTTCACACCAGCCAGTCTTGATAGTCCTCGAGTAATATAACATTTCGATAGCCCAAGGAGCGTCCTTAGCTTGGTCTTCATGCCAAATGGCATGGTTCAAGACTTGTATTGCACTGATGAGAGCTATGTTGGACCCGAGCTGGGGTTCAGCAACGCCATGTAAACTTTAGAAGAGGCTTACCTGGCGGTCAGCAGACATCCAAAGACGCGATAGAGCGGCGGAAGATGCCGCCCCCCGGGATGGATGTCAGTCGCACATCATTCCATCATAAACATGAGTGGCAAGTGAAGTCATCTGTGATTGAGTATATAATTACCATTGTGATCATGGACGCTTAGAGTAGCAATTCCCTCCACGATCAATGGGCTAGTGTTGTTTGCCGGACAATAGTTGCCCTCAGAGTGACTCGCTGCATGTTGTATGGTCAAGTCTCGGGAGGGGCCAACGATTGGATCATGGCAGTATAGTTCCGGGGTCCTACAAACCTTATGACGATGAAGCTTTGCATTGGCGTTCCCCTCGCAACAGACGATGGTGGCGAATCCGCCGACCCGGCAATTTGGCTCGGCTCATAGGGCTCTGTGGCTTTAGATTTGGATGCTTTCCTTCAGTCGGACTGGAAGCTGATTGTGCTTGATTGACATTGCGAATAATACATGCCTGAAGGACATGGTATCATGGGAATGTGCAGAATTCGCGAAAAGAAAGTGGTATGGCAATGAGGCAGGGTACAGAAAGAATGATGTAAGAAGTCACAGCCCAAGCTCGTGTTGCTCCGGGGCAGGCAATTACTCCAATCGATTAATTATCTATCTCGTGCTACTACCAGGAGGTATGGGAGCTACTTTAGCTACATTTGATTGACCCTTCGAACTTGCCCCGAATCTTCTATACCGCTAAAATACAACAGCCGGTGCCCTAGGGGAATGAAGCGAAGTGAACTCTAAAAAGTGTAGACTCTTTCAAGACGCACTTGACTCTGTTTGTACATTGCAGCCTTAACCGGCGGTTAGACGAGGGCTATTGGTGATATAATATAGTCTCTTGTGTCACATGTCGATACCGTTGAGGCTGTTTGCGCCACTTCAGCGTTGTTCGTCGAACCAAATCTACCTGAACCAATCCAGGGAAGAGGACTAGTGATGGTCCCTTTCGTGTTGCCATTGCATTGGTTTCAAGATAAGCCTGGTGCTCCAGTGCATTCGAACTATTGTCACTCTTGAAGTCATCGTTTTGAGGTTAAAAATACATGATATTTTATATTAGACATAACTAGAGAGGCCACTAGGATAGACAGTTGTCGACTAGAGATAGACTAGTTCTTGCCTCCTTCCTTGGTAATCGAAGAGAGAAATTCAGTAAAGTCATATGCGTGAATGGTATCCTAAAAACCAGAATTCGGTCCCCAAAACGCCAGGTGCCTTGGCACAATCCCATGTGCATTTGGTATCATTTGTCCCAGTAAATTGCAATCGCGAGTCGTTCGCGTCCGTGTGCTAGTTGGTACGCTAGAGACGCCTTTTGGCCTGCTCTAGTCATGATCACCTTACTCGGTGAAAGTTGGGCTTCTTGGCCATATTGACTGTTGGCGGGGGCACATCGTCATCATCGGGGTATGGTAGTGTGGAAGGGCGTCGGCCGTCCGGACTCTTCATTTCCTCTGGAATCGGTGTTTTTGGTGGCCTTGGAGGTCCTTCAAGGCGCGCACTTTGATCCACAGACCCTTGTGTCACGGGCATGGTATGATGTCTCCGAGGAGCCTCATCTGGGCTCGTGATCATGATCTTGTCAATTCCAGAGCCGTTGTGGTACTGTGCAGGTGTCGGAGAAGAGACAATCAGTCGATCTGGATCGCCGGAAGGAGGTTTCGTGGCAGTTACGAGCGGACTTTGAGATGCTGGATGGTGAAGCCTCGCGGCCTGCTGGGGCGGAGAAGAATGGCTTGTTGGCGGCCGCGTCTTGTCCTGCGAACTCCTAGGAGATGGTGTGAAAGCCGGCACAGAGCCGGGCAGAGAAAGGCGGTCGATTCCCGAGTCAAAGGACTCTCTGCTTGGAGGGGTTTGTATCGGTCTGGGAGGTGGGAAATCTCCGGGGAGCTCGACAGCCAGAGGAAAGTTCATCGAGTCAGTCTTGGGCGGCGGAGAAATAATCTCAGGCACGTTGCTCATTCTAGTCCACCTCTCCTTGGCGCGGTAAATCTTTGCCAGCTTGGTCGATGATCCCTGGATCATTTTTTGCTCATCGGGTCTTCCCAGATATTGCCTTGTACTCTGGCTGATATCAGAGAGTCGGTGCCATTCGTTCATACCAAACTCGCCAACGCCCACTTCTACATTGAGGCGGTAATAGTTTTCGGCATTGACTCCACGCTTCATCAAGAGCTCCGTCTTCATGTGTTCGTGGATGACTTCGCAATTCTCGATCTTGGCAATGAGCTTTTTCCTGGCCTCGGCATAATCACCCATGAAGCCCTCGTACCAGGAATGCGAGTTGTTTTCGGTGCCTCTGGGTCTGCGTCCAGTACCGATACTGATAAAAACTCCGACTTCTCTGCCTGGCCATTCGTTGACTGTGGCTTCGTCGAGAGCAGTTGGTGCTGGATTGAAGTTGCCGGCCCCGTCATCGTGGAATACCGATTGCCCGATTCTGATTGGCTTGAAGGCGAGGCCGATAGCAGATGTTGCACGTCCAGCCTCCCAGACTTTGCAGTCGTATTCCGGAGCAGGTTCCTTTCTCGAGTCGTAGGAGCGAAGCAAGGCGGGCTCGCCGTTCCTCCGTGTGCCCTTGTAGTATGCAGTGACCGCTCTGTGAATGTGTCAGCTTGCGATCTCGCTGTTCATGTTGTTTTCAATACTCACGTCTTGGTCCTGTACTCTCTTTCGTCGTAGAGCTTGGCGTTGGGGTCACCGTAGACCCCCCGATACGCAGGTCTAGCCATCTGTGCAGTGGGGCTACGGGCGCTGAAGCTGACAACGCTGGCGTTGCTGGCATGCCTTCTTGGGTTGCTCGAGACGCTGGATCTCGCCGAAGCAGAGAGCGGATAGCTGGAGCCGGTAGAATTCGTGCCATCGTTGCCCTCCGCCTCGGAAGCAGTGTGTTCCCGGACTGTCTCCTTGATAGCCTGCTCAAGCATGGATGCCTTGAAGAGCGTGGATCGGTAGGGTATTCCCACTATCGTCTTGTCCGTCTCAAAAACCATCCGCGTCATGCGCACGTAGAGTTCCTTGCACGTTTCCAGGTCGAGTCTGAGGCGACCGAGCATGATGGCGATAAGACCACCAGTGCCGGTGCCTACGATTAGGTCGAAATGATCGCATGGTTTCGGGATTTGATCGCGTCGCGGAGCTCTGCCTTCGATTTCGACATAGGTTCTGTGCATGAGCTCTTGTAGAATAATAATCATGGAGTAACCGCGTACTCCTCCACCATCTATTGTTGCCCCGCAATGGGAACGTCAGCGCTGCAATTTCGCGACCGTGTGTGTTTGAGACTCCAAGGACCCCTAGGAGCAGGGCTCTTTTCCCCTTAGTAGTAGTAGAAGTACTTACCAAGAGATAAAATCCTCAAGGGAGGGCCCTTAATGGTATCCCTTCTCTTCAGCCCTACGTCGTCTTCCATGGTGATTTCTTCGGGTGGCAAGTTGGTTGAAGAAACTTTGGTAGAGGGAGGGAAGGAGGGAGTGAAAGAAGGTTTAAAGTTGGTGAGCCTGCCTGGAATATAGGCTCGGCGCAATCGGTCGGTGGTGGCAGAACTGATGGATATTCAGCGCCTACCCAAATGCCTTAAGCCAAGCCGGCCTTGGTGGGAAGAATGACTCCGCCGTGTTCCTAGGTAGGCGTCGCGGGACGGTCGCCCTAGTGTAGTTTGGCGCTGGTTTTCACTCGAGTTGAGCGACTCCCTGGGTATTACGCAAGAGTGGGCTCAGCGATGCAGGGATGCGCCACGATGAGACCGGGGCAAAGAGACGAACTCTGATGTGAGAGATGTTTGTTGAATGTTTACCTCAGCAAAGCCCGGAAAAAAAGAATGTGGACGATGCTAAAATCGAGGTAATGTTACTGCTGCGCGGAAAGGCCGATAGCCTATGTTTGAATGATCTCTCGGCAATGCTCTCTAGCTGCAGAAATTAATGTTTCTAATGGAAAAGTTTCCCATCAACGGTCTCAAAACATCAAGTCTGTTAAGCTTAAGAGCGATTCCTCTCGGATGAGCGAATAGCGGGGCGTCCCTGCGTTTGGCAGCTGCTCTAATGTGGCTGTGAATAGCCCTGTCAGATGCTAGAGAGAAAAGGCACGAGTCGGCTGCGCTTTTGCGATCAAGACTTGGGCTATAACTGGTTCGGCAAGCCGGCATCTAAACAATTGCTACATTAGTTGCCCTCTTGCTGGAGATACTGGTTGCATCCTTGGTTGTCAGGGTCAATCTTGGAGGTACCGCATAGCCTATGACCATGGCCCGTGGTTACCGGACGCATACAATATGAGTGATTCTGTTGCAGACATTCTAGCATCATCAACAACTGCTGTCATCCATTCAGTTGCTGGCGGGACAAGACGTGACTAGCAGGTGACCTACTAAAGCCTACGTCAGATGTGTCCAAGACGGCGGGTGGCTGATGGACACTGACTGACTGAATACCAGATGCTATTGAATTTCTGCGGGCCCAAGCACCAAAAAGACAAGAACAACCCCACAAGCTCACAAAATATCGCCTCGAGGGAGGCCTGCCGCTGCTGGCATCTGTGCATGTCTCGTTCCTGGACAACTGGGGATGCGATTCTCAGTAGATCCCCATTGTCGGACCGTGAAGATCCAAGGAACCAAATCGCCAAAGAGGTCCAATGGAGTCATTGTTGGGCAATCAATGCCCAATGACCAAACCTTGACTGGGTTCTCATTGGTCGCCCGTGTCTCTCTTCGCGGGCGCCAAAGACTCGTCGCATCGGTTCCGTGTGGCGGTACTGGCTAGTGGGTGTCCTCGTCTCCATATCGCCCAGTGTGTCGTTCGCCACACCTGTTTTTACTTCCCTAAGCCTGGCGAGCCTAGCGTCACAAGCCATCAGTGAGGAACCGACTGGCACCTTCGTATTGCTACCCAATCACAAGGCACCAAAATCATGATCTCACCCAGATCTCGGGTTGCCTCGAATTTGTGGGCATGAACGCCCACGTGATTGGGTGCAAGTTTACCGTATTCTTCACCAGATCGGACTTCAGTTCAACGCGAGATGCAAGGACGTTGAGGTTGACAGTTGACTGCCGTTTCTCATGCCACACAATTCTGCACTCCACCCACCCTTCCCAACAACGACCGCAAACGAAACAAGACCCCTATTTTTATTACGAACTAGATGTAGACGAGGGAACCGGACTTGCTCGTAATCGCTCTTTCGAGTATTTCGGTTAAACCTCCTCCTATTCAGACATGACTGCATCGTACTAGAGAATTTTGATATCATCTAGACCTGGTTTTCCTGCAGCGCGGGGCAGATCCTGGTTAGAGGACAATCACTCGATTTGGGTTGTCTTCTGGTGCCGCTCGATCTGCCTGATGGTGAACTGTCGTTGCAAGTACATTGAAACAACTCCTATTTCAATCTTATGTGGGCTCAAGGAAAGCGAGCTTATTTCGGCAAATATGGCCTTGAGCCATGGATTCGTTATTTGATTCTGCTCAAGCAAAATTGATATCTTATATCGCCGTGAATACTGCCCATTAATCTCGAGAAAGCCATCATTCAGAATCATTTAGTTCAAGAACTGCTATAGTGGAAGATTACAAGCCGACACTCACGCATGAAGGGCCAAAGGCTATCGAGAGTGTCGTCATTACTCGACCTTGTTCAATTCAGTCATGCCTAGCAGGTCCTATGAGATAGTTTTACTAGACGTTTCGTGGTGTTGTGTACCACTTGCTCAGTCTGTATCTCTTCCGACCTTGACGAAACCGAAATGTCAAATGCTTCTCCGGGCTGCTAAATTCGTCTTGCTTCAGTGATGAACTTGAAGACGGAGCAAATCTGCCACTCGGCTTTGAAAGGTCACCTGTGACTATTTGATAATGGACATGGTACCTCAGTTATGATTTACAGTATGTCACCTGTCTTGATAGTCGTCCAAGAGTCCGCACTACATCAAGGTCAATTCCATTATTGTGTCACTCGTGGGGGAAAAGAAAAAGGACGTCAGATTATCACAACATCTATGTATGCTAGGCTCCAGAAAGCATCAGAGAATGCAAGTTCTGAGCGCTTTCTGCTCCGTACGGTGATTTGCGCTCAATTTATGTGATCATGAGATATCGGGAAACGACGGCATGGAGAACGACCGATTCCCTGAAAGTATAGGTTACTGGCATGTATCATTGGAATGGGCTCTCTTCAGAATATCTCCCTTGCAGCCCTTCAGGATCAAGTCAGACCCTTTTCTCAAGGTCTGTAATTGTTTCCATTTGCCTTTCCGCTCAGTCTGGCTGTTCAATTTGATCCTCATTCATGTGGCAGTGTAGCAGGCCGGCCGTTTGCGTTGCATCAATACACGCCCATAACTTGGAGCATCAAGTTCCCAGAAGAAATTCATTAATGACACGGAGGTGTTATGGGTTCCAATAGGAGCTTGTTTCTTCAACCACAAGTCACAAAGGTCCAATGGCCGAGCGGTAAAGCTCTTGAGTGCAGTGGCCACCCAGGTGAAAAGTGAATATCCTATGATCAGACGAGAGGATCTTTGTTAGGGGGCTCGGGTTCGAATCCAGAGTCATCGCTCTTTTTTGCCATTTTGAACGCGAGTTACGGATGCCAATTAGAACCATTCTGTATCATCCTTTTCGTTTTGTGATTGTCATACCGGAAATATTGGTGGCATTGTGGCGGGCGTAGTAGCACGTGAGAGTAGTCTCGGTTGCCCAGAATGCAGAGAGGTGTGAGCATTTTATTTGCAGTTCCAACGACACCGTGGCGACTTGTCCCAATGAATGATTCGGAGACGAACCGCTCTAAATCTCCCCTCACCGTGGATGAGAATCACGCAGAAAAGCACGGTATGGCGCAGTCTCCGGACCGCGGGCGCAGTAGTGCTTGGTATCAGCAGAGCTTTGGACAAGAATAGGGTCTCTTGGCCGCGTAAGCACATTCTGCAACTGTCAGATAAGGGACTTGATCTGGACCTTGACTTCGAAACTCTGATGTTCGTGCCATCATTGATGCTTGGCGAACAATGCACATCCCGCAATGCGGAGGTGGAGTATATGGTTGTCATCTGAGGACCGAGTGCAGTACCAGCAGGACAGGCCCAAGGCACGCATCCCGATTATCCGTATCATGTCGAACGCCGAGTAATGTCTCGAGGTGCGACCGCGTTTTCGGTCAGGAAGCGATCTGCAAGGGGGCACAAGGGGAATGTATTTGCAAGTAACACTGACGCGAACAAGAATCGGCCCTGCAGTCCTTTCCGGGTCACAAGGTCTCCGGATCCTGATTGATTTGTGCAATTGTAGGCCTCGAACAAGCTTTAAGATTTATTGCTAATCGTTAGGAAAGACGAATCACGGGACTTTCCAGTCGCAGAATTGCTGGTGCTATCCCAAAAATAAATACAATTCCACCATCTTGGGACTGCATAAACTCTATCGAATTTGTTTGGGCACAAGACAGGGGCCCATGCATTCGATGACTGATAGACTCTTCTTTTGCAAGGGATTAGCAACGTAGTCTCGACTGGAACCAGACTGCTGGAAATTGAACGATTTGCGATAAGTCTCGTCAGCATCATGATCGGAGTGAGTCTCGGCCATATCACGAGAACTGCTGGGCTTATCAATGAGACAAAAGTCTTGTCAGCGAGTATGGCAACACGTGCCTTTTGGCAAGGATATTGTTATACAAGCAAGACCTCTCCCGAGCCGCAACACATGTGCTTCTGATAGTTTTTGTTTGTGAGACACGTTGACGTCCTCTGATTGCACAATGGCTCGGCCCGGGAGTCGAAACAAGCTTACACGCATATCCACCCGCCGAGCCCGTCAAACATGTGGTGGGATTATGGACTTTTGATACGGATTGATACGAATTGATAGGAACAGTCGTTGTCTAGGCCCCTGACGGACAGGTCCAAAAAGTCCATTGTAAGCAAATCGCATATCTAGCCGCATAATTCTTGTACATCGTGACCAGACTCGTTGAGTAAGCTGTAAAGACGAGTCGGAAACTATCGTAGGCGGTCAACCTCTGCTACAAGAGTACAGATCTGTACAGTTTAGGTACCTCGAATGTTTACCGAGCTTGGGAGTGAGAATATTTTGTAGACCGCCGAGATAGTACGAGTCAGCGATCCACTGATTGTAACGTGGTAGTAGTTCCAAACCAGTGTGCCGTCAAAATTTCCTAATATAATATCTTTTTTTTTCTGCCCCCATTCCGGGCTCCTCCGTTTATTAGTTAGTGAGTGCCTGAAGTGGAGACGTTTGGTTTGGAACATTGGAGAAGAAGAGGAGAATTTGGGGGAGCCAAAATGGAGTCTCATTTTGGGCCAGACAATTCTTGACAATCTGGGGAGGCTTCTCCGTGTTTGGCCCCAGTGAACCACTGAGGCTAGTCCACATGCGGTACCCATTCCCCTCATTACCCCCCATGACCGCAATCGTCGAAAGGGAATAAAAAAAAAAGAATCGAGATGGGTGAACATAAATCCTCAGTCCTGGTCCTGGCCCCGGTCCTGGTTAATGGCTTGCCGAGGCGGGAATGGACGCCGCTGACGTATGTTTTTTGCTTGAAACATAGTGAGGCTTGAATGATATCAGATCGCTGGGCGCAAATTGCATCTCAAGTGCAAAGACGCATACAAAGCACCAGAGAGCCCTGGCAGCAACAAGCAGCAGTAGCAAGCAGAACTGGATCGGAGAGTCATGGAGTAAATCCAATTGCATGCAGACCAGCAAAATGGGTAATGTGCAAAAAGCATGTTGCAGCAAATAAGCTCGCCTTGGGGCTTTCCCCAGGATCTGACAGGACTTTAGTGACGACTGGCGGAACCTTGAGCTCTTGATTCCCCATTTCTTGAATCAATGGGAAAACCGGATCGTGCATTGAATTTCACCTAGCAGCTCCCTCCTTTTCGTTGCCTGCAATCAATGGATGGATGGATAATGGATGGGCCGTTGCCATACGAGAAGTTGAGAGGACCCTCCTTGCCTCCCTTTGACTGCGCCGAGGCTCATCTCTGCCTCGTGACTTGTTCAACACATGCAGTAGTTTCGAGAACTAATGTAGAATCCGTCGAGGCAGACAAGGCGTTGGTTAAGCAATCGCGAGACAGGACTAAGAGATGATCCCAAGACGAGCCAACTTGGGATCAGCAAATCCAACGCGAACCGGCCCTACTACGGCGTGTTTTGGGCGTATAGATCCATCCTTCGACTCGTTCTCCATGGGGGAGTTCGGGGATTGGGGGAAAGTTGGGAACTGGGGTGGTCTCAGATTTCCAGCGCATTACCCACCAACGGGTAACGGGTGGCCGAACCCCAGTCTTTCGCGTGGGCTTTTGGGCATGTTCCGAATCCTGATTGCAGAGAATTTTTTTCTATTTGACTGTGCGCAACTTCTTTACTTAATCAATTATGCTGCGTGTGACCATCGGAAAACTGAGAGTGGGACGTTTTGATGACATGGGTGATTCTACCGTAGAGAGTAATTGTTGGCATGCTGCTCAGGTACCTACACGAATCGACCCCCATGGCATGTACAGTACAGAATAAGGTAAGCAAAGGGAAGACGGAAAAAAGGAAGAGAAGGATGTACTAGATGCCAAGACCCAAATTGCTGGCTTCGGTGAACCTACACCACCTTACTCATAGCCGCACCTAAGTATGGGAAAAGAAAGTCAACTTTGTATTTTCTGTAAGAGTTTCTTCGATCTAAAGTCCCTGGCGGCTTCACATTTGGGACGCTACGTATGTAGGTGTATGGAGGCATGCAACTGATCAACGCCCTTCGTCGGTTTCCGCAAACGGCCTCGCGTAAGTTGCGATCTGCCAACCGGACGACCTGGAAGACTAAATCCATGCTCGCCATGTCGCTTTCCGTCAGTTGCAAGCCACACCGACCAGGATACCTGCTTGCAAGGATTGTGCTTACCTCTTCCACCCGCTGAGCCCAGTGTCATTCGGCACAAGGGCAGGACTCGGCAGGCAGGTACCTTGAGAGTAGTGAAAGCTTGGTGTTGATCGGGATCGCGCCAACCTTTGAAGGTGGCCCGGGGCTTTGGAGCCGCCAACTTGACCTTGACCTTGTCCCTCTCACCACTCACCTTATTACACTGTTATTATGTACATGACCCATTACCCACCTAGGTACCTTCGAAAGAGTTAATATGTACAACTAAGCTTTCGCTTTCGCTTTCGCTCCACCTCGCATCTCCTATAAGATCGACAGTCCCCCTCATCCGTCTACCTGCGAATCTATCCTCCCTTCGATTATCCTCTCTAGGAACGGACCGAAACATTCATCTTGGAAAGTCTGGGCCACAAAGGTCTTAGATCAATATGGGTTACAAGATTGGAAACATTTACTTCATCTCGGCCATCGCCGTCATTGGTAGGTTTACTCTGTCCATGTACGAGCGGCATGTGGCGCCGCTCCAGCATGTTGGTATAATGATCCTAACCCATGATCAAATCATATAGGCGGTGGTCTGTTTGGCTTCGATATCTCGTCCATGAGTGCTATCATTTCTACGCAGCCTTACCTCTGTCAATTCAATGAACTCGGCACAGTGGATGGCGTTTGCCGTGGTCCATCATCTGGTCTCCAGGGAGGAATTACAGCATCAATGCCGGCTGGTTCGTGGTTCGGCGCTCTGCTGTCCGGCTACGTCTCAGATATTCTCGGCCGAAAGACTTCTATTCAGGTTGGCTCAGTCATCTGGTAAGTCAAAGATGGCCAATATGCAGAAACCTTGGGCGAGAAGTAAAGCTGACCTTTTCCAGGGTTATTGGTTCCATCATTTGCTGCGCCTCTGTCAATGTTCCCATGCTCGTTGCTGGCCGTGTCATCAACGGTATCAGTGTCGGAATATGCTCCGCGCAAGTTCCCGTCTACATCACCGAGCTGGCACCACCATCCAAGCGTGGAAGATTGGTTGGTATGCAACAATGGGCCATCACTTGGGGTATCATGATTATGTTCTTCATCTGCTACGGTTGCAGCAAGATCAGCGGCTCTGGCGCCTTCAGAGTTCCGTGGGGACTCCAGATGCTCCCTGCCGTGTTGCTTTTCCTTGGTCTTCTCTTCATGCCCGAGTCGCCCCGTTGGTTGGCCAAGAAAGACCGCTGGGAGGAAACCAAGGAGGTTCTCACTCTCGTGCATGGCAAGGGTGACCCCAACTCCAACTTCGTGTCCAAGGAGCTGGCTGAGATTCGAGAGGTGGTTGAATTTGAGCGTCAAAATGCTGATGTCAGCTGGTTTGAGCTCTTTAAGCCTAACATGATCAACCGAACCCACATTGGTATCTTCACCCAAATCTGGTCTCAACTCACAGGCATGAACGTCATGATGTACTACATTACGTATGTTTTCACCATGGCTGGCCTTGGATCAGATGTGTTGCTTCCTAGCAGCATTCAGTTCATCATCAATGTGGTCTTGACTGTGCCTGCACTTATCTGGATGGATGCCTGGGGCCGCCGTCCGCCTCTGCTGATTGGTGCCTTTTTCATGTGTCTGTGGATGAGCATCAATGCTGGTCTCTTCGCCGTCTACTCCCGCCCTCCTGTCGAGTCGGATCACTTCACAACCGACTCAGAGTCAATGGCCATTTCCGGCGCCCCTGCCAAGGCTGTCATTGCCTCTACCTACCTATTTGTCGCCTCGTACGCCCCGACCTGGGGTCCTGTTTCCTGGACCTACCCTCCGGAGTTGTACCCTCTGCGCGTCCGTGGAAAGGCTGTCGCACTCGCAACCTCTGCTAACTGGGCTTTCAACTTTGCTCTGGCCTGGTTCGTGCCTCCTGCTTTTGCCAACATTACCTGGAAGGTTTACGTGCTCTTTGCCGTCTTCCTTGTTGCCATGTTCCTGCACACCTTCTTCCTCTTCCCGGAAACGGCCAACAAGCCTCTCGAGGAGGTCGAGGCAATCTTTGACTACAGCAAGCCTGGATCTATCAAGTTCATTGGAACTCCGGCCTGGAAGACTCACAATGACCGCAGCATTATCCGCGAGGAGCGCAACATGGTCACACCAGAGGAGAAGCTTGCCGTTGAAGCTGAACACAAGGATAGCCACGACGCCATCTAGTGGAGATGAGGTTGTGTGGCGTGTTGGCTCAGCTCACCCTGAAACAAGCTGAGAGATGGACGGATAAGGAGGAAAGACGATCTTTGTGTACAAAGTTCTGAGAAGCGTGTACTGTGCGCTCTGGTTAACCAACTTCCAAGGTAGTCGATTGATTGTCCTGGATTGTGGAACCATTTCGTTTTGGCTGATGATCATAAGCTATTGAAGTATTGGTTTTCGACATTATATACCCAATTGACAATAAAAATTATCAAGACACTAGATATGTATTGGCAGTTTGGAGTGAATGAGTGAGGACACTGTGATGGTAATGTTTATGAGATCGAACAGGATGCGAGCCACAGAAGGGGATATGCCTGTTGCATGATGAGTAAATGGCATTGGTCGTTGGACCGTGTCACACAAAGTCCGCATCACTTCTGTGGTAATCGAGCTAGCGATATGGACACTTGATGAATTCGTGTTATGGTCACGCAAGCCATTTCAGGCATGTCTTGGGTCGAGACGAGTCCTTCTTGACCAAGGAGGGCGCAAAGGATGCATGCATCGAGTTGAGGCAGGTTGACCACTTGGTCAGGTACGGACAAATGACCTACCTACGTATTCCAATTGACTGACGGCCTCCAAAGTGCTGTTTGTTCCTCTTCACTTTTGACAGACAGAGCTGACAACTCATCTCATCTCCACACCAGCAAAGACGTCCAATGGTACCGAGGTGCCCAGACCGTTGTAGTGTCCTCGGTTTAGCAGATATATATGGCATATAGGCATAGAATTGCAACCAGTGGAGAGATCTCGAGCTCTTGGTGCCAGCGCTACCCCACGCTTGTTAGTCGGTACTTGGTGCGCATAGCAAAACGTGCAGCGTTTTGGGCGCCTCTGCTCGCTTCCCTAACAGCACCGGTTCCCCGCCGGCAGCTTAAAATATATCAGACACACCCCGGTTATTGGGCCTAGACACGGTTTACTGTCAAATCAATCTAGTTTGAGAATCGTCAGCAGATCCTGTGCTTAACGTTGACACCGCCTGGATTAAACCTGGCACTGGGCAAAGTGGACAGTAGACTCGACACAGCCTCGTCGGCAGCCCAAGTCGTAAGGCTGCTGAGTTGTCCCCCGTCGTCGACTGTGCTGGTTTCCCTTGACGCCGTTTTCTTTTATTTGTTGTATTTTTTCGAATGAATTGCAATCCCGAGGTTTCGGGCCTCTGAGCCATTCTGGAGCACTCTTGCCTGTTCAATTACCCTTCTTTACCCGCCCAGCTTGCGTCGCGACCCTCCCAATTGACTGTTGAAACCGCACCGCTCTGCCAGCGATGGACCCTCCAGCGGCCAAGAAGAGGCGTCTCGCTCCCAAGGAACCGCCGCAGTCATCATTGCCTGCCTATCCTCCCCATGAAGCTGTACGTCCTGAGTCCCCGTCTCGGGGGGAACAGTCTCGAGAGATGTGCAGCTCCTTCTCCAAGTGGCCCAATTTGCTGACCACCACAGGCCCCGCCGCCGCCGCAGCAGCAGCAGTATTACCCAGTTCAGGAGGCCGCTCAGGCCGCCCCACCACCACCCGAGAGACACGAGTTCGAGTCCTTTGCGAGACACCTGCAAGATGCCGCCATGCTGATACATCGGCAATCGCAAAAATCACCTTATAACAGTGTCTCGGTCCTGATTCTGAAATGGGAAGACGAAATAATCGAGAAGGCAGAGGGAGAAGAAGAAGAGGAAGACAAGGATGATATAGAACAGAGGGCGGCAGCTCAGGCGGAGCTGGCCACCTTTGAGCAGCTCCTCCGGGAGAGGTATAACTTTCGTACTGAAAGGTATAACATACCGGCAGTCGCAAGTGCCAGCATCAAACTAGGCATCCGCGTGCAAAATTTCCTCGAGAGGCAGGCGCTGGATCATCTGCTGATCGTCTACTATGCTGGTCATGCTTACGTCGGCATGGACAACCAGCTCTTTTGGGCAAGGTGAGGCTCCCGAAGCTTGACCTGGGAATACCGTTTTCTCTGACCACAAATTGTCGTAGCAATCCGACGGACAAGGCGATCAAATTGAGGTGGCAGGGTCTTCGTTGCTTGTTTGACGAATCGCCGTCGGATATCTTGTTCCTCCTGGACTCATGCACCACCAGAGATGTAGCATCGTCGAGCGAGGGTGCGAATTCGAGACAGGTGATTGCAGCACATGGTCCTGAAAAGTCCGCCCAGGAGTTTCCGGGACGCTCCTTTACAGTACTTCTCACGGAAGCATTTCACAGGTTGAGCACGGGGAGACCCTTTACCGCGGACCACTTATGGCACGAAGTCGCATGGAATCGCCAACAGGAACTATTACAAAATTCCAGTCTCACCAATGGTGCTTCGAAAAGCATCTCACTCGCCGACAAACTGCCAATATCACAATATTTAAATCGTGGCAAGAACCAGTCTATTACCTTGGGACCTCTACCTGCCCGACCGGAAGCTGATGGCGAGACGCAATCTTCGGGAGTCTCACAGCTCGATCAGACCATACAACCACAGTCAGTAGCCGAACTGACTTTTGATGAGGCACGAGTCCTCGTCTGTACTACGTTTGTTGGGGAAGCCAGCCCAGACATGTCATCCTTTGACCAATGGCTACATACTTCTCCAGGTGCGGCTTCGAAGGTCGTTGTGGAGGGCATGTTTCTTGGACCGCCTACCATGCTCCTAATATCGATGCCAGGGTCCGTCTGGAGCGTTGTGCAACACGACAAAGTCTGTTGTTTCTTGGGCTACATCACTTCTAGAAATTTGACACACATCTACAAGCAACTTGTAGGCTCTATCTCATCTGCCAAAGTCACCCCAGAAGACGGGCGTATACTGTTGGAAGCACGCGAGGCAGCGTCGGCCTCGGCCTCGGCAGCGGCCATTGCTCACAGATACGAACATAATCATGCGGATGGCAACCATATCTCGAGACTTCCTGAAACACCAACACGCCCGGAGGGGCCGGGTCGTCCTGATCCAACTAGCTTAAGTCAACCCATTGGCAACGCTGCATTCGCCACGACACCTGTCATCGTGGTTAAACAGCAGGATGATGGTGAAGACTCGGCAGAGATGCAGGAAGCCGCGGAGCAATTGAAAGCCTTGAGCCATGTCCGGCATCTCAGTGATGAAGGATCTGCAGCTCAGGCCAACTCCTCTCTCATGGAGGTCACACCAGAAATCAAACATGATGAGAGCTCCTCACATAGTATGAACGAAAGTGGCTTTGATGAAATTCAACATACTACTCCCACTGCGAAACCCAAACCTCGTCGGTCTCTTGCTAAGGTCACGCCGAAACAGGAGACTCGTTGCGACCTTTGCAGTCATGCACCATTCAAGGATTCGTCATCGTTACGAAAACACATTGCAGCGGCGCATACCCGGCCTTTTCCTTGTGCATTTGCATTTGCAGGCTGCCCTAGTACATTTGGTTCAAAGAATGAATGGAAAAGGCACATTGCTTCTCAGCATCTCTGTCTAACCTACTATCGATGCTCTAGTTGTCCACAAAGCAGCATCGAGGGCAAGGGCAATGAGTTCAATCGGAAGGATCTCTTTACTCAACATCTGAGGAGAATGCACGCGCCCTTTGCCATCAAGAAAGCTATTGCCAAAGGTGACAGCAAACTACAAGTGGAATGGGAAACGCATGTCAAAGAGATGCAAACGTCATGTCTGATAACGCGTAGGAAGCCCCCGCAGCGATCAGCCTGTCCCAAGCCCGACTGTGCCAGTGTTTTTGAAGGTCCCACATCATGGGATGAATGGACCGAGCATGTAGGAAGACATATGGAGAAAGGCGAAGCCGCTAGGCTTGGCGTTGACCGTCTCCTAGCCAAGTGGGCATTGGACGAGGGGGTCATAGAACGAAAAGAGGACGGCGAATATCGACTCTGCAGTGGGCCCGGATCGGGAGAAAAAGAGTCTAACCATAAGAACAATGGTGCTGGTAATCATTCGGACGCGCCTTCACGGAATTCAGAAGAGGACGTTATCGTTGCGGCCAGTACATTAGTGGAGGACAAGATGGAAGTGGACGGATGATGGAAAGGGATCAATTTAGCGAATACGTTGAGCTGCTGAAGACGCCGAAATCCAGCACGCTTTGCAGTGCCATGATGGACCTCCATGGGCTGTGGACTACGCCGACAGACCGGCCTCCGGAGGAAGTACCGGAGATTCCGCGGACAATGCTGCTGAGCTGGGATGGGCGCGCTTCCAAGACGAATGTTTGGGATTTTGGGATATGTGATATAGCGTGGATTAGGAACTTATCAGAAAAGGAACTTGAACAACAGAACGAACGAATCGGGGACGCTCGGATCGAATGACAACGCACGGCGCAAGATCAAGGAAACAAAAGGGCGAGCGACACTTATGACCAATGCTATGATGGATGCGACATCACCAGTATTTCTTTTTCTATCTCTCCACAACACTCAGCCTCATGGAGGCTGCTTGTATGGGTACTACCTGCTGCCTTATGCACAAGAGCAGTGCATACTCCAAGACTACCTACCTACAGTATCTACAGAGATGACATATTACGGCACGGACAATTGGCTGTAGCATCGATTTTCACATGCAAACCTGAGTAAAATCTCGGACTCGAACCAGACCTGAGAACGCTCGCGAACGATTCCTCGCAAGACCCGAAGCAGGCCGGGCAAGCCGGGGGTCTGTTTGTGTGGTGGTCAGTCTCTGGCTACTTGACATGGAGGTTTGATGTCTCGGCACATCATCAGCCATATGGGGAAACGGTAAGGTAAGCCCACCCTGGCCTATATCTGTACCCCACAAAATGCCAGGTACACTACGGCACCGTCGGTTCCTTGCTTTTAGGCGCGCCAGCCAGATTGCAACACTACTTTGGGACTATTGCTTCCCTTTGCTGGCCTGCTTAATGAGCGCATGCGGTTACAGCCATTGAGTCCACGTGAGGAAGCCAAACCAAGACAAGATGTGGCCCAACTATGCGGGGGTGTTTGTCCACGAATTAATGCAGCCAAAGAGTTGGGGAATCTGCAGCAGTATACGAACTACTCGTAAACTACCTGCCCACATTAATTCCTCGGTCCGGAGCGGATCGAAGTGCTTTTCTGTGTTTCTGCGCATGAATGGAGACTGAGTTTGGTTCAATGTTACCAGACAACCCGTGTCACCATACCACTTGCAAAATCCCCCATTCAGATGAAGTCGATAGTAATGGTATATAATGGAAGATACTTGCGATGCTTCCGGCTCAGGCCAGACGTTCAAAAAGAACAAGTGGCTCACAACCTGCCATAGCTCTCATTGAATTCCTTTCAGACAGGTCTACGTCACAATGAGGTTCCTGCAGACCGGCTTGTTCTTCCTCGCAGCAACTGTAGCTCGTGCTACGTTGCAGATCGTCCCAGGCGCAACATGGACTGCGGTATGTTTGACTATTGTTTAGTATCTCGCAACATTGCGATATTATCATAGTATCTCTGGCTGACTTGATGTGCATGCACAAACATAACAGACCAATACGCTTAAACATGTTCAAGCCCACGGAGCCGGCGTGATCCAGGTCGGCTCGACGTACTACCTCATTGGCGAGGACAAGACCAACGGCAGCGCCTTTCAAAACATCAACTGCTACTCGTCGACCAATCTGGTCGAGTGGACCTATGTCGGCGCGCTGCTCTCGCAGACGTCGTCGGGCGACCTCGGTCCTAGCCGCGTCGTGGAGCGGCCCAAGGTCATTTACAACTCAAGCACAAAGAAGTATGTGCTCTACATGCACATTGACAGCAGCGACTACAGCGAGGCCAAGGTCGGCGTCGCCACCTCGGACACGGTCTGTGGCAAGTATAGCTACATTAGCAGCTGGAGGCCGCTTGGTTACCAGAGTCGCGACATGGGTCTTTTCCAGGACGATGACGGCAAAGCGTATTTGTTGACTGAGGATGTGAGTTTTCTTTCTCAAGATGTTCCCATCATTCGTGGGCTGAGTAACTGACATGTGTCGCAACAAATGTAGCGCGCCAACGGTCTGCGCATCGACGCTCTAACCTCGGACTACCTCAACGTGACAAGCGCCACGTACCTGTGGAGCGACTCGATCGAGGCGCCCGCCATCCTCAAGAAGAACGGCTACTACTTCATGTTCGGCAGCCACCTGACGGGCTGGTCCCCCAACGACAACGTCTACTCGTACGCCACCTCGCTCTCGGGCCCCTGGTCCTCGTGGGCCACCTTTGCCACGGCCGGCTCCAACACGTACACGTCGCAGACAAACTACGTCCTGCCCCTGGGCTCCTCGGCCATCTACATGGGCGACCGCTGGGTCTCGTCCAACCTGATGCGCAGCACCTACGTCTGGCTGCCCCTGACCATCTCGGGCACCTCCATCTCCATGGCCAACTACGTCAACTGGGTCCCCAACGTCTCGGCGGGCACCTGGGCCGCGGGGCCGTCCGAGACCCAGCCCGAGGGCGAGTCGGCCACGCTCGCGGGCGGCGCCACCTCGGTGACGTGTTCGGGCTGCTCCGGCAGCGCCGCCGCCGGCTACATTGGCGGCTCCTCGGGCGGCTCCGTCACCTTTAGCGGCGTCTCGAGCTCGGCGAGCACAAAGACTACTATCCGCATTAAATACGAAAACGGCAACACGGGCCAGCGCTTTGCCAAGGTCACGGTCAATGGCGTGGCGCAGACGGTTGCCTTTCTGCCCAGCGAGGACGGCAATAGCCCGGCCAGCAGTGTCGTGCACGCCCAGCTCACCAGCGGAAGCAGTAATACTGTAGTCATTGCTGGCGTCGGCGACGGTACCTATGGGCCCGACGTTGATCGAATCATGGTGCCGTCTAGTTGATTGGTCTGCGGGGCTGGTGTCAGTGGTTGATGTGGCTTTTTGATGCGGACGGAAGTGCTGTAAATTGGAAAGTGTCTTTCGCAACTGAGTATATCGAAATGAAAGTACACAAGCATGACTTCGTTCACGTTCATGCTAGGTCACATTCGTATTATATCGTAAATCATGACATTGTGAATTAATCTACAGAGCAAATGGTCTTCTCTCAAAGCTCCCTATCGGAAGAAACACGGCCGCAAGCATTCTTCTAGACGACCTGGATCTTGAAAGCTTCGGTGAGGGGTTGGCTCACATCAACACTGACACTGCGTCGGCACTTCTTCGACGAGGCGGATCCCAAAACTGTGACCTTGGAAATCACAAGCTCAGTCTCATAGCCGAATACTCCCTCGGCTGTGAGGTATGTGCCATCAAAGTCAAATGTGATAGACGTGACGCCAGTCTGGTCAATACTCTCGCCGTCATCGAGGTAGAGCTCGCCTTGGGCCGTACCATTAGCGCCGACGGGAATGATGATCTCAAAGTCTTGCTTGCGCAGATCTGTTGTGGTCATGGACGAGTTGGCACGGAGCGGGACAATGACGCCGCCACGGTAGTACAAAGGAAGATCAGATACGCTCTGGTCATCGCGTGTGATGTATGCACCTTGGCCCTCGACCTTTTCGTGCGTGTAAAAGTCATAGAAGATGTCGTAGGGCAGATAGATATCTACGCTCGTCGAGTTCTCCTCAGTCACGGGTGCGACCAAGAGACCAGGTCCAAGGAAGTATTGCAGCTCTAGATCCCAAGTAGTCTTGTCCTCTGGGTAAACATAGAAAAGAGGCAGGACGTTGGGGGTGCCATCGGTGGTTTGATGATGGAGGGCTGTGTACAGGTAATCGAGAAGCTGGTAACGGATGTTTATAAACTTCTTAGCAACGTCTGCGACTGAGTCCCATCGATAGAACTCTTGCGGGATGGCGGCAATGTCGTTGTGGTTGCGGAAAAAGGGGGTCAGAGCACCTAGTGCAGCCCATCTGGCGCAAAGCTGCTCGGTAGTATTAGAGCCGAAACCGCATGTATCAGCGCCAACCATGGGAATCTGATAGATGGCCGTGAAGGAGAACATTGAGCGAATGACCAGTCTGTAGTGCCACCACGTCGAGAGGTTATCACCCAACCAGTGGCCGACCTTGGCACCAGCACCCACAAATGTCGATCGGGTAATGATCAGAGGGCGAAGGGTAGGCTTGCGTGCCAACATGGCTTCACGAGATGCAACACTCATCATTGATCCGTAAATGTTGTGGGTCTGTTGTGAAAAGAATTAGAATTCTATACTGACGGAAGGGGAGGAAGTTAAAACCTCAACTTACATCGTACATAGCGAGCCCATTCTGGTGGATCAAATCAGTGTTGACAGTCTTGTTCGAAATACCGCCCTTGTCGGCATTCCCTAGAGCATGGCATTAGTGAATGATAACGTTAGAAATTGATTGCAGACTTACAGTCATCTTGGTAAGCTGCTTTGTTGTGGATGGGATATTTAGGGTATAGCAAGTCTCTGTCAGGAAGACCCAATTGTTGACCTTCTTGACGCTCCGAGAGCCAGACAAATTCTTCTGAGCCAGAAAAGCCATCTCGAGGTTCAATAACGTCGATATCACGAGTCGTCACTTCAGACTGCTCGCAATCGGTGCCCTCGGGTTGGAAATCGCAAGGCCAGCCAGGCAGTTCTCTCGGTGGGGATCGTACGGCCGGAGGCTCCGGAGGGTAGCCAACGGCAGAAGCGTCAGGGTTGTCACATGGAAAGTAGCATGGGAAGTTGGACGGTTCGTTCATGTCGATCCATAGACCAGAAATATCCACACCAGTCTCGGGTGAAAAGAATTCGGCAAATTCATTGTTCCAGAAAGCCGTAATGTTAGCTGAAAACCAATCAGGGAACGCCGTCACACCAGGCCAGACGACACCTTTCCATACCGAGCCGTTGGAGCGGAGCATGAAGACATTGTCGTCGATTCCTCTCTGGAGGGTGCCTGGGAAGTCTTGATAGGCCACTGCCGGATCTACCATGACAATATAGTGTTGGTTGTTGGCATGGAGGTGGTCGACCAGCTCCCTCATCTTGGTCAGAGGGAATCTGTCGGGGTCCAACGAGAAGACTCTACGGCGGTACATGTAGTCAATATCGGTCCACATGGTCTCGAGCGGAATCCCTGCTTGACTGTAGTTGTAGACAACCTCGGCAACGTCAAAGGCGTCCTGGTATCCGTAGCGACACTGGTGGAAGCCAAGTGACCAGTACGGCTGCATTGCTGGCAGACCCACGACACTGGCATATTGCTGGGCAACCTCGACGGGACTAGGGCCGGCGACAAAGTAGAAATCGAGAACGCCTCCGAGCGAGTTATACTCGAGGTACTGGCCAGACTCTTCCGTGTTGTTGACAAAGACGTCGAGTCCATTTGAGTTGAGGAAGAGCACACCATGAGTGCCGCCTTCGCGGTGTTCAAAGTAGACGGGATGATTTCCGTACAAGTTGGAACCTTCAGGGACAGAGTAAGCATCTTGCGACCATATCGTGCGAATATAATCTGTCGTGTTTAGTCTGAAAGGATCAGAATGCTCGCCCAGGCCGTACAAGTAAGGATCCTCGGGGAGCTTGGTTCTGAGCCGGAGATATTGCGACTCAAAGACCAAGCTGGCGGCAGAAGTATCAAACAGGACCTCGCCGGTCGCAGTCCTGGAGACGGTAAAGGAGAATGGCTCCTCGGTGTAATTGAAAGTGAGAGCGGGCCGTCCGGTGGGGTAGCCTCCGTCAACCTGTGGACGGGGGAAGACGGACTCGGGAACCTGGTACACGTCGTTGGCGGCATCTTGGATCTTGACATGCAGACGGGTTTCTGTAATCATGTAAGTGACTCGACTCGAATTGACTTGAGCTATTCCATGTCTGCATTGCCATGACTAACATACCTGTATCGTAGGAAACCTCGAGAATCAAGTCGGTCAAGTCGGTACCATACACATTACACGCCTCGCCGGCCAAGGTCAGGTCTGCAGTCAAAGTCGAAGCAGTTGTCTGCACGTTTGAGGCCTTGTATCCTGGGCAAGCAGCGAGCGGTACGTCGGAGGGATAGTCCCGCCTAAGGACGGCCGCCGCAGCCGCAGCAGCAGCAAAGACGATCAAGCTTGCCATTATGTTGGTCCTTCTCTTGAATGATGGTGAAAAAAAGAGAAAGAAGAAAAAGACTCAAGCCTGCCTCTTGAAACAAGACTCGAAAGCTTGTAGTGACGAGGGCAGTCAGTCAGTCGCGACCAAGACGCATGCAGGTCTCAATGAGCGGTGCGCTTCATGTACTCGGCGGTGGGTGACGTCCTTCTTATAAGCTGATGGTATATCCTTGCAACCTTATACAACACCCCCTGTGCTTCTTGACCTGCGAAGCCATCGTAAGTTGAACGGAATTAATAAAATGCAGCTGTTTTCCTATCCCATGTGTCAATTCCCCGCATTGGTCCTTTTTGCCCTCTTACCCCAATTTCTCGTAGAAATTCTCGTCGTTGCTCATAGTACACGGTGAGTCCACATCATTGACTATTACTGCACCATGTTTTTGGGGAAACGAATCCTGCGACTCCACCAGCCTATCCGGGGGATGGTGCCAAGACTGCACATCACCTGGGGTAATTCGGGCCTGCTTCGGGGCCATGAGAGACCACGGGCAACTGGTGAGCTTTTGTTGCTTAGGGTCCTTCGGCTTCGGCAAGCCGCGATCTGTTCTTCGTTTGTGGTAAACATGCCCGCCAACGGACCTCGAGGCTTGGTTGGGCCAGATGTTTCCGGGGACGAGGAAGCGAGGTGCAGCTTAGAGTGGGAAGTGTACCTATTTACTGCCTAAGCGGGCGGCGCTTCTCGCGGTCTTATTGCCCTGGGGATGGTATTCCGACGCCTTGGCACGCCGCTGGACCCAACAATCTAGTCCCGTGTGCTTGGTACTCTGGAATTGCTAGAGCTTTTCTATTATCTTAGCATGCAGCACGGCGCATGATCTTGTATATGTTCGTCTGATAATGCTGGGGTAATGGCGGAGTTGGCGGGCAATGGGCGGAGTAAGATGAGCTCGAGCAGCGATTCCCCGCACTCAGTGCCCTGTAGTTTAGCAGTTCGTCCCGACTTTAAGCTTGATTTCTCCCCACAAAACATGCCACCAATGTACAAGCTAGCGCTCTCAATAACAATTTCATGTTCTTTTTTTTTTCGACAAGGGTCTGACGATTACTCAACTGGAAGCACAATACTTGTCTGATCATTGTCAATTTTCTACTCACTGCTAGTTTGAATTTCAAGAGCATATGTCTGGCGCATTCCGTGTACAAGGATGCAGACTTGCACGTAAGCTGCGCCTTAGAGTCACTCGGTTGCACCGCATATTTAAAGCACACACCCGTGGTTCAGTTTCCCGGGTTTCTGGGCATCGACGTGGCATTGACATAGGACGGTTTGATAGAGGGTCTGTAGACAAGATGAACCTTGTCCCACCTTCCATTATTGCTGCTGATCTTTCAACAATGACAAACATGTGGTGTAGATAATATTGGCCTATTGCATCATTTTACCACATTTTATTCATGCCGCCAAGAAGTCTCCGAGATGCTGCATATATTGTTCTCGCTGGTCGACGTGAGAGAAATGAGCAGCATTGTCCAGTTTGATCCATTTGACTTTCTTGATCTTGTCAAAGAATGGCTGCATGGTCACATCCTGCGCCTCATCCGCTGTGCCATTGATCAAGAGGGTCGGGACATTGATCTTGTCGAGCAGAGGTACACAGGTCCAGTCTCGGAGCGAGCCAGAGATGTATAGCTCGCTGGGCCCATACCTGGACGAACATGATGAGTATGATGGGAGTCAAGGTCAATGGGCGGTACTCACATCGTTCCATAGGTGGTAGCATCCTTTGCAAACCAATCCAGGGCAGTCTGAACCTCTGGCGCTGGCCAAGGTCTACTGAGGCTAAGATGTCTCTTGTAGAAGACTTCCACAGCAGCTTCGTATTCCGGAGTCTCGAATTCTTTTGTCTGGTCGGCCCGGTCGAGGACGGCTCGGATATCATCTGGTAGCTCCTTTCTCAACGCTGCAACTCCAATTTTCCACGAGTCCATACTTGCGAGGCTGTTGGATATGACCAATCGACGAAGGTTTGCCGAATATGAGGATGCAGCGGTCCACTCGACTGCGAGCATGCCACCCCACGAGTGACCAAGGACATCGAATGGTCGATGCTCGAGACCAAGGTGAGAGATGAGGTTGTCAAGCTCCCGAACGAAGAGATCCACAGTCCAGAATCCTTCATCGCCATTTTTCTCGGGCAAGTGCGTGGATTTTCCATTTCCAATCTGGTCGTAGAAGACGAGCGGCCGAGACGGTGACAAGTCCGTCAGCGGCAACAAATACTCGTGACACGCACCCGGACCACCATGAAGGACTATCAGCGGTATATCGGTGCCTTTAAGATCGCCAACAATCTTGTACCAGGTGTGACAAGGCTCGTCTAGGCCTTGCACCTTGAAGATTGCCGTTCCCTAATGAATGACCACATTAGACATGTCTTTCGTCTAAGCACCGTGCAAGCAATGGAATTTGTAAGATGCTGTCGAGGGGCAGAGGGGCAGGCAGCAAGTGATGAATGGAGATTGAAACCATAGCAAGCATACTTCTGCCATTGTGTCTCTGTTATGCAGACTAATAGGTGAAGGTTTGAAGAACGTTTGGAAGAAGAAAAATGTCATCTTTGGACAGACACAAATAATGGGCAGATTCGCCCCGCCTTTATGCACTAGGGTCTCTAAGATGACTGCGAGGACAAACAACAGCACATGTGCATACGGAATGTGCAGGGAGGCGAAATAATGCAAGGAGTTTCCAGACTTGCCTATCAAAAAGAGTAGATGATCGTCACGGACGAGATCAAGTGACCACTACTGTATGGGAAAGATTCAACACGTCAAAGGCCAAAAGTTCGGGCATCTCTTACGTTGTAATTGGTTGAAGAAATGGTTGGGATCTCTTTGACTATAACCTTGCACACTGGACTAATAACCAAATCGCTGACCCACGAGCGTCTCGCTCAATTTCCAAAGCCTCTCGGCATCAACTTTACTCGTCGCCCACGGATACACCTCTTCTTTTCGTGGATCCGCCACATGGCAATCCGACAAGAACGCACCATTCTGGTCCGCAATACCAGGTTCAAACGCAGCAAAAACGTGCGTCGCGACGCCCTGGTCCAAGTCCTTGTAAAACATATCCTTCATGCCCCACATCCACTTGTTTCCATAGATGTTGTCCATCTCGGTGAGATCGGCCGCGAAAGCGCCCAGGTCGTCGGCGCCGTGGGCCGAGAGGTTGGTCATGCTGACCCCGGGGCACAAGGCAAAGCTGAACAGGCCGTGGCGGTCGTGGCGCGCGGCCAGCTCGAGGCCGAACAGGGCGTTGGCCGTCTTTGACTGGCCGTACGCAAGCCAGCGCTGGTAGTGCCGGCCCTCATCGAAGCTGTGGTCCGTCCAGCGGATGTTGCCGACGCGGTGCACACCGCTGGACACGGTGACGACACGAGGAGCCCCAGATGGCGATGCCAAAATCTTGTCCATGATCAGGTTGGTAAAGAGAAAGTGGCTGAGATGATTGGTCTGGAACTGGCTCTCAAAGCCGTCCTCGGTGAGCTGAAAGGGCACGGCCATGATGCCAGCATTGTTGACGAGAACGTCAATGTGAGGTACTTCGTCCCAAGAGTTGACAGTGGCCGCGGCCGCGCGGACACTTGCAAATGACATGAGGTCCATAACCAGTGTTTTGACCTTGATCATGGGGTGCTTGACGGCTAGTTCAGAAATGAAATTCTGCTGTTTGGCACTCGAGCGGCCGGCAAGAATAAAGACGGCAGGCTTGGCCACTGCGACTTGCTGGACAAAACTGTTGCCCAAACCTCCAGCAGAGACTCCAGTGACGAGAATTGTTTTCCCAGCGATCCTGTCGGCATAGTGGGCGACAAGGTCACTGGCTCTCGTCTCTTCGTTGTAGACGGGTGCCATGGTACTGATGTTTGATTATGGTGTTAGAATAAGAAACTGTGAAAACGATGCGGAAGTAATGGATCCTACGTGAATGTCTTCCTCGTAAAAAAAATATGGAATCAAAGCATCTTTATATACGATGCTTCTGGAGTGGATCAAGTGACTGGTGGTCGCTCCTATGGGGTATATGGAGTATAGAAGGGAGTCATCGCGCATAGGCCCCGAAATAGTTTAGCCTCGAATGCTGAGATGGCTTCCAGGTCTTGTCTCAAAACTTGGCGACCCACCATGATATTGGAGGCGGAGACTTTCTGAGTAGGTATACATGAATAATTTGTCCGATTTGGGTCGATGCAATTTCGGCGTCGGGCCCGTCGAGAGGAAGAAGTAGAGGGGGGTGGGCAGAAGTGTCGTGATTGTAATGGAAGCCGTTATATCGACCGGTGTTTGGTGTCATTAAGTCCGTGGTTTATACCAAAGGAAAGAAAACCGGAAGAGGAGGAATTAAACAACACAAAGTTACTCAGACTGCGAGATAGATGCGGCAATTCCAATTCCCCACGTTCAATCCAAGTAGGTGAATATCATTGGTCTCAAATGATCATTTGGTCTGCATAGCGGGCCATATGAGCTCTATATTTGGTAGCATTTGCGCTGTTCGTTGAATCGATCTCAATTCTATACGATTTCAACATCGTCCAGTGTATGCAGCTTGGTCATTGTTTTATAGAGCGCACAACGAGATGCATGTTCAATCAAATATGCGAGCCGGCACGTTTGCCGTCCACGTCGCCAGGCCAAATCCAGATGTCGCGCCAATCACTCTAAGTTTCTCCCGCAACCACGTCCTTCGCTCTTTCGCGATGGACGAAGAGAACAGCAGAATCGCCAGGGGCCAGAAAGTACCAAAAGCTCTACACCCAACGCCGACATTGTCTTTTGCCCCGTCAAGCCCCGTTCCAAGATCAGCGATGCTGCCCAAGTCATTGCAGACTTCTTCCAAAGACCTACAGCCTGCTAGTGAGAGTAATTGATCGACACTAGTGCTGTCAAGTATGCCGTAGTCCTTGGTCATGGAATCGGAGATACTGGCAATCAGTTCAACGAAATGGTATCCGAGACTCCAGTAGAGACATGTCACGATTGACTCGGTCACCTTTGTGGATACCCTGTATAACTGATTGAACGCCCTTGGCCGCTGGATAGATGATGATTCAAGACCGTGTGATGAACGACTGGCATCCATAGCTACAGATTGAAGATCCTTGACAATATTGATACCATTTGCGATGACGAGCTTCCGATCATCCACTGGCAGCCGACCAAGAACAGTCGCATCAATCTGTGCGCGAACCTGCCTCTTGAACCCAATGGCTCTTGCGATGGCGGGATCCAGAGATATAGGACTCATCAACGAGGACGTCAGCTTTTCTAGTTCGATCAGCTTACTATTCCAGCCATCGTGATTGATAAAGAAAGAGATTACCTGAAAGCAATATTAGTTCCGTGTGAATAATAATCGTGTGGATTAAGAAAAGCATACGCAAATGTGATGCGTAAATGCCATGATGCTCTCATCTAGCTGAGAACTGATGCCATGACAAGACCGCCATCGAAGGAGGCTCATTGTGCCACCGAGAAGATGAACGTTGCATTGCAAGTTGACAGGCCCGTACTCGGGTACAATCATCTAGAAACATAGTCAGTGCGGGCCGTCCACTAGTTTGTGAGAGATTCGATTTTTTCTCCTTTCTTTGTACTCTTTCCACCTGCAGAGAATCCTGCTAGGGATTGTAATAGACACACTTGACTCACCTCAAACAGTGTGAACAGGAACAGAGTGAGAAGTACAGAGTCCTCGGCGCAAAATGAATGCTGGCCGAGTACCGGACTGATTGCAGCCATTGCCTTGCCATAATGCCGCCTTGCCCGTCTCATCAAGGCAGGTTCGCCGAGTTGCTGAGCTGAACTGGCCAGGGTGACGGCATTTAGTGCTTCAAGAAAGCACAACATTTGGCTATTAGCATGAAACTCGGGAAGAATCTCGAATAGAGCTATATCGGAATTGGCGACATAATCCCTGTAGAATCGGTTCCAGCAGTCTACTTCGGGGGCAATTTGAATTCCGTTCGGAACGTTGGCGGCCACATTTTCTGCCTCTGCTAATCTTCGCGTTCGGGCCTCGGCCACACGTTTCTCTACTCTTTGTTTAATGTGATCATTTTGTATGCGAAGCTTCGTATTCCAAGCCTCCGGATAGCCTGGACATGACCGTCCAGACTGCGCACACTTTTGGCAATGCGGCTTTTGCAGATCACACTTGTCGGATCATAGCCATGGTTAGCCTCCTGGAACTGTACTTATTGACTCGTGAAAAGGATTGTGATATACCTTTACTCGGCGTTTGCGACACGTGAAGCAGCAATTGGATCGCTTGCCGACGTTGACCATGATGAGATGATTGCCCAGCTGTGGGACTTCCGAATGCTGGGATACAAGATACAACCGACTTGAAGACGCGGCCCGGGAAATGAGTTGCGGCTGCGTCTGGTCTGTCAAATCAGGCGGAATACAGACGTGAGCCTGCAATACGAGAGACTCACCGAGGGGCGAGAAAGCAGCGGAAAAACAACGATATCTGCAAAACCATAGTGACCAACACCACGTGAACCTCTTTACTAGGTAAGTAAGTAGACTTCTGAACTAGGCGCGGCATTGCCGCATTGTCCACTAAACCATTTCAGGTTCAAACTGCGATGGTGGATCTAGTTCGCGCTCCGCATACTGTAGTAGTGCAGTTTTAAGTCGCCGAATACTAACAGTGAATTATATTACCTAGGTGGTTTACCAACTCAATATTCAGTCGGAGACATTCAAATGTCGAGAGTTTGTCCGCTCCCTGTCTCTCTAGGCTGCCATGACTAGAAATTGTATAGTGACATTTTGGTCCACGTTTGAGGGCAACCAAGTATCTTGTGTACAGAGTAGTTGCTGTCGCAGAAGGATCTAGTAGTCATATTCTCTGACCTTTTTGTAATGGACTATCAGATATAAGAACCGTATGCATTCCAAGTCAACTGTGTCATTGATGCACTGTGAATCGACTTATGTGGTATAATTGTTCTTCTGTATACAAAAGCATACAAAACTTTTACTCGACTATACTTTGCCCATTATATCGTGTTTGCAGGTTTCAAGCCATCAAGGTAATCATGCTCTCGTCTCGCGATATCATGCAAAAGTTCATACCAGGTCCCTTGCCAGACCTGGGCTCGTTCAAAGGTCAAGCGGTTCTCATCACCGGCGCCACATCTGGACTCGGCCTTGCGGCGGCAATCCATTTCATCAATCTCGGTGCCAGCGAAGTATTCATCACAGCGCGAAGCGCTGAAAAGGGCGAATCTGCCAGGAAAAAGATCGAAGCTGCTGCAACAGTACAACAGGCTGGAAGCGGTGGCAAAGTCCACGTTCTAATCCTGGATATGGATCGATACTCCTCCATTGATTCTTTTGTCGATCAACTCCAACAAGTGCGCCAAGGAAGCGGCGGCATCGACTATGCCGTCCTCAATGCTGGTATCGGCGCGCCAGAGTTCAGAAAGAGCCCAGAAGGCTTGGAGGAGGACCTACAGGTCAATGCCGTCGGCACAATTTTGCTCGGCCGCCTCATTTTGGACATGATGAAGATCGAGCGCAGAAATCGCACCGTCCCGGCGCATCTGGGGTTTGTGAGCTCCGGGCAAGCTGCAAATTGCGACATTGCGGCATGGTCTAGCTGGAAGCACAAGGGCATCCTGACGCACATGTCCAAGGAGGAAAACTGGCCTGGAAACGGTGATGCATACAACAATAGCAAGCTTGTGGCGCTCTATGGAATCAGAGAGATATCGAAACTTGCTATGGATTCGAGTACCAAAAGGTCAGTTTGTGCCATGCTCACTGCGAAGGAACCAAGTTGAAGAAGAGAAATTGACTGATGTCATTCAATCTTAGGCCAGATGTCGTTGTCAACGCAATCTGCCCTGGGATCGTCAAAACCGACATCACAAGAGACGCGGGTACCGTTGCGTCAATATTCGTGAACATACTTGGCAAGTCTCCTGAATATGGTGCGAGGGCCCTGATTAGAGCTGGTCTGACTACTGAGGCTGAACATGTAAGCGACTACACAGGGTTGAGGAGGATTTCTGATTCCCCCGATCACTAACCACATGTTATTGTTCAAGGGCCATTTTGTCAACTTCTACATGACCGAGTCCGAGTTTCAGAGGTAAGCTGTTTGTTCAATTTGAGTTGATCAATGACTGACATTTTTCAGTAAATTTCATCGTACTTTAATCAGTCAAGCGGGTTCCAAGATGCAATCGATAATATGGAAGGAAATGATCGATATCATCGCTCCAAACACTCCCCAACGCAACTAACATTTCCATTCAACGAACTCACTCACTTGCAAGAATATTGAAATGACTGCAACTTTTAAGAAAGACAAGCAATTACAGCTCTCATCAAGCAGATCAATCAACTATATTCTGAATCATTGTTTTCCTAAAACCAATGACCTGAGCAGGTATCCTGTAATAGATCCTCATACTTTACTTGACCAGCTTCGCTGCGTTTTTATCGTGACCCAACTTCCTGGGGGTATCCATAAACAAACAAACAGTATCTATAGTTTATACCCTCTATAACATGAAAACCCCCTCAACGCCGCATGATGCAATGTCATGATCTTGCTCAAGTGAATTACACACCAAAGCGTTCCTATCGCTTCTGGCGCTTGGCACCCGATGTGTTATTGGGTCCGTCCGAGGCAGCCTTGCCCCGTCCCCGACCTCCACCACCACCTCCACCGCGAGCCTCTCTTGGCGGGTCAGGAACGACCGTCAGTCCCTTCACACCCTTCAAGCCCATCTTGCCAACTGTGGTCTTGTATAGTGAGGGTACTTCCGGTGCACCCAGGCCCTCCAGAGCCAGCTTGTTGGCCTCCTTGACCAGCTGTTCTGGTGTCCAGCGTAGTTGCTTCAACGGGCCCTTGTAGTAGCCCAACCAGGACTGGTATGCCTTGGTCTGAACCTCAGGCTCCAGGTTCACTGCAATTTGGTTGACTAGCTCGCCGGCACTAAGATCCGGGTGAACATTCTCAAAGGGAATGTCCTTGAGCTTGTGTTCCGGGAAGTATCGCTCTGCCTCTGCAACGATGAAAGTGCCGCGACCCTCTGCTCCAGCGCGGGCAGTACGTCCGAGACGATGAATGTATGACTCTCGGTCGGCAGGGATTCCGACCTGGAACACATTGGTCACGGAAGGGAAATCCATGCCTCGGGCGATGACGTCCGTGGCGAAAAGAATGCCGTTGGCGGCATTGCGGTATTCATCGGTAGTTCTGGTTCGCTTGGATTGTGTCATGCGAGAATGCAGAGCTATGATGGAAGGAAGACCGGGGATCTTGGCGAGAACGTCTGCATAGAAATCGACGAGAGCAGCGGTCGGAGCAAAGACAATAGCCTTGAAGCTGTCCGAGCCAACCTGCTCAACCTCCTGGCGAAGAGCACCGACGAGCGCAGCAGTAAGGTCAGAGAACTGGGGAACGACAACGAGTCGCTGAGGAACACGCTCATGGGTACCGGCTTCGCCCTTGGGAATAGTCGAGATGAACTTGTAGTCCTTGGACAGAGCAAGGTGAGCAACCTTCTGCACATGGTCCGCAATGGTTGCAGAAAACAGCATTCCTTGCCTTTGGCTAGACTCCTTGTCGGGAAGGAAGCCAATGATTTTCTTGAGGTCGGGGAGGAATCCAATGTCGAGCATTCTGTCTGCTTCGTCAAGCACCAGAGTGTCCAAGTGTTGGAGTCTCTCGAGGACCATACTGTAATCACCCTCATCGGGCTGGATGTGGTCGAGGATACGACCAGGTGTGCCAATGAGAATGTCGCATCCCCTGGAAATTTTGGAAGTCTCGCTGTTCTTGTTGGTGCCGCCAATAGCAATGCACACCTTGTACTCTGGACGGCGCTGCAGCAGTGTGGTGGCCTCGTTGGCGATTTGCATGGCCAGCTCACGGGTAGGCGAGATGATGAGGGCGGAAATTGTCATTCCCGGCTTCTTGTTCTTGTTGATCAGAGTCTGAATGGCGGGGAGAAGGAAAGCCATGGTCTTGCCAGTTCCCGTCTTGGCCTGAGCCAACATGTCGCAACGCCCCTTAAGCAGGTCATGTATGGTAGCGGCCTGGACAGGAGTCATGTGATCAAACTTCATATCCTCTGTAATCGTCTGCAAGAGGACAGGATCGATGAGCTTTTCCTGGGCCAAATCGGCAAACTTGGGCGTATCAGCCGGCACAGAGATGGTCAAGGCCGGCTGAGCAATAGTTGCAAAGGGTCTCTGGGATCCTGGAAGTTGCTCATTCTCCTGATTGCCGGCTTCAAATCTGGGTCTGTTGCCTCCAGGGCGAGGTCCGCCAGCGCCAGCCGGCCTACCACCACGACGGCGGTTAGGCCTGCCTCTTCCCCTTCCTGAATCTTGCATTGTCGTTGTGAGTGCCGCTTGAAGTAGCAACAAGGGTCTGCGTCTGATGGGCGAGATGAACATGCAGACGTGATGGAAAGTTGATGAGGAAAAGGTGGAATTCTATGAAGAGCCTGCCAGCATGTGATGAAGCTTCTTGCCTTTGAGTGACAACACAGCCCCTGGCATACTAGTTGATTATTTTCTAGCTTGGAAGGCGGTAAGATTGATGGTGGGCGACTAGTGCGCATCTGCAGAATGCCTCGACTCGATGTATTTTTAGTGCCGTAGGTGCGCTGTAGTCAGGCACTAGTGCTACCCCAGACCTGCCTAGCCTGGCCTGAATTATGCTGGATGTTGCCGGTAATAATTCTTCTAGGCGCTCTGAATCAGGTATTAATCGCCCCAAAGCATTGAGCCAGATAATGCATTGTTCTACAGCGAGTCTCACTTACCTGCACAACATTTGTGTGCGTTCAGATAATTGTGAGTATGTCTCAACTTTCCAAATCGACACTTTGTTATCAACAACAAAGAAATAAAAAATAAAAGGGGGACACAAGAAGAACAAATCGGATGCATATGTACGAATTCAGATGCTATAAAATATGTACATGGAAGTCATAGGGAGCTATCACTCAAAATCGCAACCGCCTCGAGGCGTGTAGATATGCTTTGCAAAATTGTCCATCAACATGACTCTTTCCATTCTTGTCACAGCTCAAGACAGAGTGTTGCCAGCTGAAGAGGCAACGGACTTGGCATCATCTGCGCTGGAAGCCGACGCAATGTTTTTGCCCGAGAAGTTGGTCAAGAAGCTCGTGTCAACAATGTTGAAGGTGCCGGAGCTGCCAAACGCATTGAGAACACAGCTACGTCCCAGATATGTCGAGCAAGCAGTATTGGCCGTCGAGCTCGGGCTCGTAAAGGCCTGACCCTCGACATCGTCGGTCACGACGTTGACGACATTCTGGAAGACGTTGCCCTCGGCGAGGACCATGCCGCCAGAGTCAATCTCGAAGGCGTGTCCGCTGCTGTCGGTCTGGTACTAGTGGTTGGAAAATGTGTTAGCGGGCTATTCTCATTTCTCAAGGGCAGGAATTGTGGCCACAATCAAGCTGATAATGATGTCCTTTTCTCCAAAGGCTTGGGGTTTCCAATGCAGGTGAATTAAGGGTTGCAAGACGAAGAATAGGCACTTACGAAATAGTTGTTGACAGCGTGGAGGAGGGTGTTTCCGCCAACCTTGGGTGCACGACCAGAGAAGTGGTGGATGTAGTTGTTCTTGAAGGTGACCAGATCCTGAGATCCCAAGAAGAGGACATTCCAGTAGTGGTAGCTATCGCAGTTGGGCGACCATGATGTAGTTCCGTCAATGTTGCAGTTGGAGATGGTCACGCGACCACTGGCCTCAGTGCCGAGGACAATGTGCTGACGTCCGATCAACGAGGTCGAAACGTGGTCGATCCAGACTAGATAAAGAACGTTAGTATTGCTGCCAAATTTAAAGATGATTGATTTGATCATAAGTCAGGCATTTTGCACAACGTGATAGCCTTGGTGCAGTTTGCAAGTACGGGGATGTTTTTGGTGCTTACCAAGATCAGTATCGTCCAGAGTGATAGCATCACCACCCCAAACATATTCTGGGTTGAGATCCGTGATCTTGATATTTTGGATGATGACGTTGGATGCACTGATGATGCGAAGACCTTTGCCCTGGAGAAGCAAGTGTTAGATTTGTTGCCGTGTCAAGTAAACTAGCACGACTGTGTATCACTCACCTTGATGACTCCAGCTGAGCCTTGTCCGACAAGAGACTTGTTCGATCCAACAGTGATACCAAGAACACCAGCTTTGTCATAGGATACAGTGACATCGGGGGCGCTGGCCTCGTAGTTGTCACACCAGCTGTTCTGGTTGATTGCCGTCTGGCAAGCAGATCCAGTTCCCCAGGGAGCGCAACCGGTCTCGGTGGATGTGCCCTCAGTTCCAGTGAAGTCAAAGGTCTTGGTCAGAATGATAACTCGTGCAGAGCTATCTCCAAGATACGACACGAGCTCAGCGTTCGTTGTGGGATATACAGCAGTAGCTGAGCCACCACCTGTAACACCCTTGGCGAAGCCCTCGGCCGAGCCAGTGACACCGGCTCCGGTGACTTGACGGACCAGAGCCGCAAGAGCGACTGCAAGGAATTGTCTCGAAATCATGATGGAGTCTTCTGATAAAGACAGGATCTCTCAGTAGTATCCAGGCTTGTGAGCTGATTTTGGAAGGATCGGCATGCTGAATAGATCTCCAGGTGCAGTCATTTTATAGTATATGAACAAGAGGCTCTTTTGACAAGTCGCTTCCCTAACCCATGCATTGGTTCTAGAGCTCTTGTGTAACAATATTCCGTAGAGTTTGCCAAGAAAAGGAACATTTATGGGTGAGAGAATATAACAATGATTGATTGGTGGTTTTTGTTTCTTGGGTATTTCCGTTTGGGGCCTCGACAGCTATCCTTAGCGCATACCCCAGAAAATGAATGCCGGGGCCAGGGGTGAGATGTGATCACGGGGTTGTTGTTTCTACGGAAATCCGGAACGGGGCTTGGCTCCGGGGTCTTACAAAGGTATAGCTCTATTTGGACAGAACGCTCATTGGCTTGCGAGGCTCGCTTCCACGAAAACTCTTTTTAGTCCGTTCAAAAGCATCGTGACAGCGATGGACCTCGAAGCCACCATATGATAATCATGACAGGTGCAATTGGCAAATCCCAGCCTTGGCAGGAACCGAGCGCACATGGCCAAAAAGTTGTTTCAAACTCGTAGCGTTGCGACCTGACATTCCGCTCCAGGGGTTCCTTGTGCTTATGTGATGGAAATCTAACCATCGAGAATACAAAGGCCAGGCTTGTCTTCAATCTTGAATTTCCGCCTATGGAAGATTGCCATGACTGTACTATTCATGCGCCGCTACGCTGACGCTTTCTCCGACCGACTTCCTTGATCCAGATGGGCAAGAGGTCTCATGTCGACCGGAATCTGCTTATATCGAAGCCAGGCGCTCGAATCATGATGTGTCTTGCTTATAACTAGTTGACTGATTAGCCTCGTAGATAACTCGGGATCAAAATGGAACATTAATCAAATATTCTTGGTCAATGGTCCTACTTACTCAAACATTCAGTCGCTAGTGCCGTCCACCCTTCTGCTATAGTCATAAGACATATTATCAGCTTTCACACGTGTATTCTCAGTTCTGTCGGCGATGTAAAGGGTAGCTTCGGCTGTCTATTTGTGCAGGTGTGGTCAACCATTTTCGTTTTATTCTGTAAGACACGAGGTCGGGGGGAGAGATACTACACAAGAGCTTCAATTACACATGCGACTGTGTGACGCCGGATTTCCTTGGAATCATATACTCCATCGTTCTCTTTGGTAGTTACCTTTTGTTTGGTAACGATGAAGAACATCATGGCAAAACGCTGTGGACTGCTTTTCCAGTAGCCCAAATACCAGTCATACACCACTAAAAGGTGTGAAGTTGGATCCAGTTCATCAGCCGGTCATACGTTGCAAAAGAGAGAACATATAGATGAAAAACGGGAATACTGCGTGTAATATATGAAAATTATACAGTCAAGTCATATTTTTGAAGAGGATGGCTGCCAGAGTGAGCGATGCCAGGCCTGCATACGAAGTACGAATAATTTCAAGGAGGGAAAAAGGGCGATAAAAAACGACCATGGTCTGAAAATCCCCTATTGCACGTGAAAGCGGCTCATTACCTTGACCTGCATGTATGTCACAGCTATCCGTTGAAGAATAAAGATTAGTCGAGGTGCGGCCGGCTTGCACAAACCAAATCACTTGGACGCTACCATTACACTCATGGGAGTCTATGTAGTGTTCCTGGTCCCCAAGAGGCACACGCCAATGCATGCATAACCAAGCGCTTATAGGCACGCCAAACACACCTTGGATGATGGAATGCATAAAAGTAAAATACTTGAATTGTAATGAGAGCATCTCAATAAAACATGTAATTTTCTTTTGCTAAATACCTGCTCAATAAAAATCAATTCCCGGTGACTGCCTTTCAACTGGGAGCATCACGATGCGACTGCAGCTGGCCATCAGCTGGTTCCACCCAACTTCAGAGCTCTAAGCAATGACGCGCTACCCTTTTGCGCTACGGCGGACGGGACGGGGAGCTCCAATATTTTTTGACCGACGACCGCAAGCTTCGAGATCTCCTGCTCCAGCCAGGTGACGACTATCAAGCTCCAGTCGCAGCTCAATTTAGCAATTCAGCCATGCTCAGGCAAGTAGAATACCATGACTATCCACCTGTAGACCGCGTCATTGCTAACACTTGAGGGCCAAAGTAGCAGTCGACCATAGCTTTTTCACCCACTATGCGGTCGCAATTGACCCGCCATGTCTTGCGACGCTTGCGTGCCCACCAGGGCATCCCTCCGTGTCCGACGACAAGGCCATCTCTACGCCGGTATCCCGCGGCTGCACGGATCGCGAGACCAATCCAACGAAGGACGTTTATGAATTTCTTCCAAAAGGCACCTCGGATATTGAAGGAGCCCGAGGTCGAGCCCGGTTTCGAGTCGCTACTCAAGTATGGCGCAATGAAAAATGAGAATCTTCGGCCGCCGCCGAGGGAGGAGTTGGTCAAGGGGTTCAGGGACTTTTTCAAGTACAAGAAGGTCAACAACCGCCCGGTCAATGCCATGCAAGCACGAGTGGCGCACCACGTACTGAAGCATTTGAACGAGCCCGGCGAGCGCAATGCCGAATTCAACTTGACTTTGGCCGACCTGAGGACAGCACAACTTGCACTCCAGCAGCGGCCCCGTGATGACCCCACCGAACTTGTCGAGCTTGCAAGAGCCTTGTTCCTAGAAATTCGCGACTTGGCTAAACAAAAGGTCCGATCGACTCGATACTCCAAGGGTGGCGAGAGCAGGACTGCCGCTGTCGAGCTGTTTCCGGATATTGCCGCTCTTCTCAGAATCTTGACACAGCATGGAAAGTCACTCGAGGCACGGCACCACTTGTTGTCGTCATGGCAGTCCCTTCAAAGCGATCCAAACTTGGGTTATGGCCGTACCAAGGGCCTGTGGATACCGGTACTACGTGGGCTTGCGCAGGAGGGGAGGGAGGAAGACCTACTGGACTTCCTTGCAACCATGCAGGCCCGATCTGGTCTTGAATTTGGTCGTTCCGTACATGAGATCATGACAACATTCTATGCCAAGAAGAATGATCTGGAGACAATGAAAGAATGGTTCTATAAGCCCATCGAGCCCGCACGCTCAGACGAGACATCAGTTCTGGATGGTGACATCGCCGAGACAAGCTCGACTTCTCCGACACCATCGCAGCAAACCTATCAAGAAGTCTTCCGATGTGCTATTCGGAACAATGATACTGAGTGGGCCATATCAGAGTATCAAGCGCTGGCGGATACGCTTCCTACACTTTCAGAGACACACTACGCCGAAGAGGCAGTTCTGCTTATATACCGATTTGCAGTACTGTTGCTTGGAAAGGGCCCCGAACATATCGAGCACATGTTCAAAAGCAACCCCGACCCCAACTTCCAACCCAGTATCTCCATTGTCAACGCCCTGATTGAGGCAGCTGTCGAAAAGGGAGATCTGTACATGGCCGAGCGACTAGTAGCCTTGCTCCCTAAATTCGACCTCGAGCCGGACAGAAGACATTTCAGTCTCATTATGGACTACAGAATGCAGGCGGGCGACCTGGATGGAGCCTTTACTGCATACCGGTCTCTACAAAACTACGACAATGATGAAGCCGACTGGCCTCTTCTCAACAAATTGATTCGCGGATTGTGCAGCTCGTCATCCCCGAATCATGACAAGGTGTTAGATGTCACGAGCTACCTTGAACAGCTAGCCGCAACTCTGGAGCCCGAGACCGTGGTAGCATTGTGTATGACATTCATGAAGAATGACGAACAATATGAGGTGATAGACACGCTCTCTCTACACACAGTACACTATAGCTGGAGTGAAAGAGCCCTCATCTCCAAGGCGTTTACCGAATTTTGTTTGGATACATCAAATAGTACGGCTCGCGTATGGGATGCATACGCTCTACTGCGACAGTTCTTCCCCGATACAGCCCTTGAGGACAGAGTCAAAATAATGGATGCCTTCTTTGATCGAAAGCGTGCCGATATGGCCTGCCATGTGTTTGGTCACATGCGACAACACAGCAACCCAAAGTATCGGCCCAAGATAGAGACCTATGTCCGCTGTCTTGAGGGCATTGGCCGCAGTCCTGACTTGGAGGGTCTAAAGCTGGTGCACAACATGCTCAAGATGGATACCACAGTACAGCCTACCACGCAGCTATATAATGCCTTGATGATTGCATACACAGCCTGCGATGAGCCGGCACGCGCAATTGAATTTTGGAAGGATGTCGACAGTTCTGCCGAGGGTCCTTCCTACCACTCACTAGAGATTGTCTTTAGGACTTACGAGATCATGCCATTTGGCATGGATCCGGCAAAGCAGCTTTGGGAGAAGCTTCATAAAATGGAGATTGAGGTTCCTGTCAACGTATTGGCAGCTTATGCGGCGGTATTGGCAAGCAATAGCCATGTGGAAGAGGTCAAGAAGATTATCGAGGACATGGAGGCCAACTTTGGACACCGGCCTGATGTCATGACGTGAGTATATTTCGTCCCCTATTTGTGTGTCTTGTCCTGTAGTTAACCCCTTAACAGTCTCAGCACGCTCTACAATGCTCTGCCCAACAATGAATTCAAAGACGAGTTCGAAGCATGGTCAAAGGAATGGTTCCCACATGTCTGGGCCCAACTGGAGAAGATACGGAGGAGACGAAATGCCGAAGGATTCAGGACATTCCAGATCACGCGACCCTGGAAAGCGTAAGATGATGTCGCAATGTAAATGTACAAAGAGTTTCAAAGTTACTCATACGCCGTGTAGAGGCGTGTGTATCTATCTGTACAAAATCGAATGCGAACCAATCTATTGTACAACCTTATATGCTTTCTTTCAAACTTGCCTTATCGGCCAGGTTCTTGGCTTTTAGATATAACTGCCCATCTTGCCCGTTGCTCGAGTTTGTGGCGCATTGAAACGCCTCTCTCTCTTGAGGAGTTCAGGGTGCTTGTGTACACTGGGGTGGAGTCCCAGTCCAATCGCTCTTCGGACCGCCTTTGCAACCTTGCGCTGGTTGACTGGCCTCAGGCCGGTGTGTTGTGACTTCTTTATGCGGCCATGTGGTGTGGTGAATTCCGAGATGAAGGAAAAGTTCTAGTCCTTCGGTTAGCATATGCTCCATATCGTAATCTCGCCCGCCCCTTTGACACGTGAAGAAAACCTACCCTGTACATATCCACGGGCTTCAGGCCCAACAGATCGACGACATCCTTTTCGACGTTGGAGATCTTGCCCCATCTCGACATCTCCGAGGGCGACAGGTCGCGCGGCGCGTAGACGTCGCCGAGCCTCCACCGCCGCGGCGCCTGGCGCATGTAGTCGCTGGCGATGATCTTGCCGCGCAGCTCCTCCTGGACGTTGGGCCGCATGGACTCGCCGGCGGGCGCCTGGTCGCCGCCGCGGTGCTGCGAGAGGCGCATGCGCTCAAAGATGGACTTTACGGCGGCATTGCGGTTGTTGCCCGGTGCCGCTTGCCTCGACGACGGCGATGATCTGGAGGAGGGGGAGGGCTTGTCGAGGTCCAGTAGGGACGAAATGGAGTTTGGCTGATTAATGTCCCGGACTAGCACATTGTGTGAGCTGTTTGGTATTTCCGTCTTCCTTTGCGAGGAAGTGCAGGGATGGATTGCATAGGTACTTACGACCCTTCTGAGATGCACCGGACTGGGAGAATTGGCAGACCTGGGCCTTGAGGTAGGTCTGTGCCGGCCTGACGGCGCTCAATAATTGTATCCTCGGCGGCATGTTGGTGGTTGTGTGATTGACTGATTGAGTGCAGCAGGTCAGGAGCTGAAGCTATCCCCAATGGCCAATTGAGACCATCGCCCGAGTTCGCGGTTCCCAGATATTTTTGGCGTCGATAATTTAACCTAGCTAGTTGCAACACTTTTGGTAGCTGCATATCTTATCTTTCTTATCGATAAAGTGGGTTGCAAGGTGGGCGGGCGCCGGTGTCCATAAGAAATTTAGATGATAGCTAAAGTCCATTGACGATTCCGAGCTTCAGTTTTGCTAGTTACTGTCGGCACGGCTCATAACACCAGCAAAAAGTCGCAATCATGGTGCGCAAACTCAAGCATCACGAGCAGAAGCTCCTGCGGAAGGTCGATTTCATCACCTACAAGCAAGACAACAACCACAGAGATGCGGCAGTCGTACGTTCCACCATGCGCTCGCCGCTGCCATAGGCGGTTTCCACGGAGCATGCGCCCGCTAACATTCCTGCGCAGATCCGTCGTTATATGATCCAAAAGCCTGAGGATTACCACCGTGAGTGACCTATTTCTTTGCCATTACCAGGCAGCCAAGCGTACAATCGAAGCTTACCTCCCAAAACAGGTTACAACCGTCTCTGTGGCTCCGTCCGGAAACTCGCACATCGCCTCACCCTCATGCCACCTGACAGCCCCGTACGGCGCAAGCACGAGGACCTCCTGCTCGAGAAGCTCTACGACATGGGTATCATCTCATCAACCTCCAAGCTCAGCGCCTTCGAGCACGACGTGACCGTGTCGGCCTTTGCGCGGCGGAGGCTGCCCGTCGTCATGACCCGCCTCAAGATGGCCGAGACCGTGCAGGCCGCTACCAAGATGATCGAGCAGGGCCACGTCCGTGTCGGTACCGATACCATTACCGATCCCGCCTACCTTGTCACCCGCAACATGGAGGACTTCGTCACTTGGGCCGTGGGCAGCAAGATTAAGAGGAACATCATGAAGTACAGAGACAAGCTGGATGATTTCGAGCTGCTGTAGAGGACGTATGGAGCAAAATTTTCAGTGAAGAAGGATAAGCAAATAAGGGAATAGGCATCAGCGCAGTTTACCGGGGAGGTAGACTCGCTATTCTGGGTGCATTGCATTGCAGGGCGTTTGGGTGTTACTTTCCAAGTCCAATATCTTGGATTTTTATACCTGGAATCAGGAGCAGGAATAGCTCTAGAATTCCATCATTATTTGAACGGGTCACACGACGCATATCGCATTGTGATGGGATATAGTGACTATCAATAATACTTTGGCGGCTGAGACTCGCCATTGCAATATGTGCATTCCGCATTTTGACTCAGCCAGCAAATAGTCGCAGACTTGCGCATACCCTTCTGAAGGATATTTTTCATGAGACCCAGAACTAATTAATTAGCTGGAGTCTGTGGTCTGCTGCCTTGCGATCAATTGTATGAACAATGATAAAATATTATCACGTGACGACGTGTTCTAAATGCCTAACTCACTAATGAATTGACGCGTCTCCAGGCACGCTTTGAACCAGTATTTGTTAACGAGACAAAGCTCATCTCTGCCAACAAACTAATGGATCATCAAGTTGTCAACTGTATGATCCATAATTGCGGGTTGCCTGTTTCGCGATGGCGCCCCCACCAGTGATCATCTCCATTTCGGACGACGAGGCCACAACTTCCGGCGAGGATGCCGATGTACCTGCATCCACGTCGCCGATACGGGACGTGAAATCAAGGAAGCGCAAAATACCATCGCAAGTGCCGGAGAAGATCGAATGGACAGACAATGAAGATGATGAGGTGTCGTACGACAATTTCAAAAAGCGCAAGGTTCAGGATACGAAACCGGCCAATGGCAAGGGCAAGGGCAAAGCCAAGGCGACCACCCCCAAAGCATCATCAAAAGCCGCAAAAGGCAAGGGCCGAGGGAAACCCAAGCCGGAAGATGACGATGACCCCGAGGAGCATCTGCCGGACTATCTCAAACAGCGTCGTCAAGCCTTTGACCGAGACCGCAAACGCTTGCAACAGGCTGGGCTCAAGCTGCCTCCCACATACGACGACGTGGAGTTCTCTGAAGATGAGAGCTCCGAAAGGCTGGAGGAGAGGCCAAAGTTTGATCAGCGAAGTGGCATCAAACCTAGTCGCGCCTATAAGGATATTGTACTGCCGCATTCCTGTGGCGTCATTCCCGCTCCGATAGCACAATACCTTCGCGATTACCAAGTTGAGGGTGTGAAATTCCTCCATGAACTGTTTGTCTACCAAAAGGGAGGAATCCTCGGAGACGACATGGGCCTGGGAAAGACGGTGCAAGTGGCTGCTTTTCTGACTGCCATGTTTGGCAAGACCGGAGACTCGCGGGATGGAAAAAGAATGAGGAAATTCCGATGGGCGAATGACCGCTGGTATCCCAAAGTGCTCATCGTGTGCCCAGGATCGTTGACACAAAATTGGAGGCAGGAGCTGGACCGGTGGGGATGGTGGTCAACTGATCTCTACCATGGAGCCGGCAAGGATGATGTTCTTCTTGCCGCCAGAGCTGGCAGTCTGGAAATCATGATCACCACCTATACTACGTACAAGAACAATCAAGATGCAGTCAACAGGGTTGCCTGGGACCTTGTGGTTGCCGACGAATGCCACTGCCTCAAAGACCCCAGCGCCGAAGTCACAAAGGCCATGACGGATGTTAATGCATTGTGCCGGATCGGGCTCACAGGCACAGCCATTCAAAACAAGTACGAAGAATTGTGGTGTATACTCAACTGGACGAACCCGGGCCTCTTTGGAACGCTAGCCGAGTGGAAGCACACCATTAGCAAACCTCTGACGATAGGACAGTCTCACGATGCCACCATTCAGCAATTAAGCAAAGCGAGAAAGACAGCGAAGAAGCTTGTGGAAAACCTACTTCCGCAATTCTTTCTGCGTCGTATGAAGAGCTTGATTGCACATCAGCTACCGAAGAAGAGTGATCGGGTTGTTTTCTGCCCGCTGTCAGATATACAGCGACAAGCCTATCAGAACTTCACAGACAGTCCTCTTGTAGAGATTGTCAAACGTGCTTACGACGACTGTGAGTGCGATTCCGGATTCAAGCGAGGATTTTGCTGTCACGAGACGACCCCTGAGGGCGAGTCATGGAAGGCCTTGGTGTTTCCATGCGTCATGTCTTTGCAAAAGCTGTCCAGCCACCTTACGCTCTTGATCCCTTCGCATTCAGAAACCAAAGAGAAGCACGAGAGAGACATGAGATACCTGCAAGCTGCGATGCCAAAGGACTGGAAAACATTGTATAACCAACGGGAGTCCATTCTAAACCTTGCCAACCCCAACTTTTGTGGCAAGTGGGCAGTTTTGAAGAAGTTGTTGGCATATTGGCATTCCAGTGGAGACAAGGTCTTGGTCTTTTCACATAGTGTAAGGTTGCTGAAAATCCTCCAGTACTTGTTCAACAACACTAGCTACAATGTCAGCTATCTGGACGGGTCTCTGTCATACGAAGACCGCCAGAGCACAGTCGACGACTTCAACACTGACGCGAATCAATTCGTCTTTCTCATTTCCACAAAAGCTGGCGGCGTCGGCCTCAACATCACATCTGCCAACAAGGTCGTGATCATGGATCCCCACTGGAATCCTTCCTACGATCTACAGGCTCAGGATCGTGCATATCGTATTGGCCAGGTCCGAAACGTAGAAGTCTATCGCCTCATCTCCGCTGGCACGATCGAAGAAATTACGTACGCCAGACAAATTTACAAACAGCAGCAGGCAAACATCGGCTACACTGCCTCCAACGAGCGCCGCTACTTTAAAGGTGTGCAGAATCAGCCTGATCGCAAAGGCGAGATTTTTGGTATCGACAATCTCCTGTCCTATCGACCAGACGAAGTCAAGCTACGAGACATTGTCAACAAGACAAATATTGCCGAGGCCAAAGCTGGCGTCAGTCTCATGGATGTCGACATGGAGCAGGCCGTCGAAGATGCCTCACAGGAAGGTCTAATCAAAAAGGAAGAAGATCCGAGCGATGGAAATGGTGGACTGGGCCATTTGGCATCCATCCTGACCAAGCAGGAGAAAGGCGGCGCGGATAAGAAGAAGGCCAAGGCCCGTAAGAGCGATATCGTACAGGCCATTCTCGTCTCTGCGGGCGTAGAGTATACTCACGAAAACTCGGAAGTCGTGGGTTCTTCCAAGGTGGAGGACAGGATCTCGCGGCGCGCAGAGCTCGAAGCCAGCCAGGATCAGGCTGAGATTGGCAGAGCCATCTTTGATAGCCAAGATCCTGGCGTGGACGACGCCGCCATCGAGACGGGTAATCTCAGCTTCCACTACAACCCACCTGACGACGTCAAGCAGCGGCAATTTTGCACAATGGCAAAGACGTTTGGGTTTCCCAATGCCACTGAATTTGCGCTGGCTGTTGAGAGCATGACCCAAGAACAGCGCAGGAATACTTTGGAACTATTCTATACAAAGAGGCTCGAACGGCTGAGAGATCTCGGGTTGGTCAAGTCTGAGAACGGGGAAAAGCCCCTGACTGATGTCGAGCATGTTGCAAAAGAAGAGTCAACGCTTGACACCAAGCTCAAAGCAGAGGATCCCAAGCCGGAAATACGTGACGAGCAGAAGAATTTATTGCATGCCCCAGAGGCGACTCAACTTAAAACCGAGGGTGCAAGAAGCCCTTCAGAAGCTGGGAAGAATATCATCAAGATGGAGGACAGCAAGAGTGTATCAGCGATTGAGGATCTGACGATGAAGCACGAGGAATCGTCGAAGACATTGATCTGGACTATTGACGATGACGATGACGACGAGCTATGAATGCTTCTTGAAATAGCTGCTTTGAATATTTCGCATGATACCCCAATGGTTTATGTTATAAGATGAAGTTTATGACCATTATCGCAAAACTTTGGGGAACCAAGTAGCTTATGAGATATGGATCTTGGAAGAGAAAAGTCCACTGGTATACAATGAGCACTTGTCTGATGGGGGCCGGCGCCGCAGTTGTGTTTCCTGCCTTCCCTATGCTCAAGGACTTCTGTCGAAAAGCGGATAGGATTTGTATCTTACCAGGCGAGGCAAAATAGGTAATACCAACGCCTACAAATGTATACTCATGTACTAGTGACATTTAAGTACTATGAGCCTGGGTAGCCTCGGCCACGACCTCGTCCATCTGCCACATGAGTGCTTCAAACCGTTCCGATAAAGTCGGGTTGGGCGGGGACAACTCCTCATCTTCCTCTTCAGACTCGCTAACCGATTCATCTTCCCATATGATTCCGACCTGTTCCGCCGCAAACACCTGTTCTGAGCTCATTTTGGCTGCTAGATGATCTTCCAATACAGCTTCCATGCGAGGAGCCCAGTAGCGAATCAGGAACCACTGAAGAGTGTCATCGGAAGTTCGAAGCTCTACGACGAATTCTTCGACGAGTTCGTCCAAGATACATAACATCTCGTGGTCCTCTTCCTGAATTTCGTGGACTTCTTCGTCGCTTAAAGGAACTGTGTCTCGCCAGTCAAGCCGCCCATCATATGCTCTGTGAACCTTGTGGCAGCATGTATGTCTCATTTCAAGAGCTTCGAAAGTGAAGATTCTCAGAGCTGAAAGAGAAACATGGTCCCACTGGACAAAGTCAACCCCCAGTAGCTGCAAAAAGATTGACAATTGATGGGCACTTTGTCCGAAGGCCGTCCGACCGTTTTCCTTATCATCGTCCCATGATGATTCCGAGCCAAGGCTTTCCCACTGTGAAGATGTATCATCATCTTTGTCACTGTCGGAAGCAGACTCTGATCGGAATAAGTCTCTCCGCAGGCTCTAGAACAAATGTTTGACCTCACGAGAATGCTGCAGGTCAAGCTTACACTTGTTTGTGAAGAAAATCTCCCACAAATGTCGAAAAAGGATGGCCGTAGTGGTACAACCGGACCCCAAACAGGCACATCTGCAATCATCAGACACTCTTAGGGGCGCAACCCAGCGAATGACCTTGGAAATGGAAAGAATCTCCGTCATTTTGATACTTGAGATATTTTCCAGTCTCAAAATTCCATGGACTAATGTTGCACCACACCTGAACCAGGGCTGTGGGTTCGCCCGCGACATCTGAGCGCCATGTTCAATAAACCAAAGAACGAGCTCCGCAGAATGTTCAAGTGGTTGCCGTTCGACCACTATGAGAAGCGGCGTTTTTCCAAAGGCATTTTCATGATCGATATCCCCAAAGCCGCTGTCAAAAAGTAGTTCGGCAAGACGTATACTGTTGGTGTCAGAAGAAACAGTTCTGGCAAGATCGTGGTAGATGCAATGCCTACTACCTGTCGATATCTTAGTGATGAGATCCTTGTACTCGTCAGGTATACAGAAATTCTTTTCAAGTAGTTTTCCCACAACTTTTTGCATATGGCCATCAAGAACACGCGAGTGATCTAATTGTAAGCCGTAGCACTCATGTGGACTCAGAAACTGGCGTGCTACTACGCACAACTCCCGTCGAACCTGTTTGATGGACGAAATGATTCGGCATCTGACCACTTGACAGGCTGTCCGTAATAGTCCGCATTGGGAGAGAATCGTATCGGGGGATGGTCGCCAACCATGGGATTGTAACATGTCGAAAGGGAGAGAACATGCACAATCTGTGCACAGCTCCCACGCTTTACCCTTGCGGCAAGATTGCGATGAGTTGAAGGCAGCCTCATCTAATGCGTACCAACCGTGCGCGTCTGGAGTGTCAAATTGTGTAGATTTATCTTGAGTTGCGCGAAGGAGGACCTTCAACAGCTCAGGGCTGCATTTGAGCCCGGCAAGATGGAACGGTGTCTGAAGCCCACACGTTTTCTCTTCTATCGCAGAGGGGTCCGTATCGAGTATGAGTTGTACACGACCTCTGTTTCGGTCATGAGCGACTTGCCCAAGGGACCCAAGCCAAATACTAATTATTGTTCTGTTACTATGAATGTCCGCAGAACTGATACTATCAATATGGAATGGTTTCATTCACATACTTTCTGCTTTGATCGACATATCAGCATTTGTATCATGCCAGAGAAGGAGATCCTCTCGGCGTATCGTAGTTTGAATTCGTTTTAGGCTTTCGTGGGTTCGCATCGTTATCTCGTTGTCGTATGAGCATAACGAAGTCGCGAATTCCATCAAGTCAGCGAAAACAAATTCTGCCCCATAATGGTCAGAAATCTCGTCTATTGGTGATCTGTCATAGCTATTAGAATTATCGCATTATCTCGCTGTGTATTAGGAAGTGTGATGCAACCTACTTCCCACGATAATTGAACAAGATGTCACATGGCGACAGTCTTTCCAGAAGACGCCTTATTGAGGACCGTGAAGCCGTGGATAAGTTTCTGATCCCTTCATCTCCGTCTTCAAAAACCATCCACATCTTAAATTGCAGATAAAACATGAGCTAGTAAAAGTAAGCAATCAAATCGGTTTCAGACTACACGATGAAAAAGTTGACTTCAGCTCCAAGCTATCCAAAGACCTACCTCAACCCATTTATGGAGCACTGACTGCCCTGTATGGTTGACATCATATGGCGAACATTCTCTACTTCGGTAAAGTTTCAGAATCGTGTCAACCGAGCTATCTATGAATTGATTCAAGGAAGTATGTCTCTGCTCGAAGCACGTCGTTTCTATCACATCTTCAGCATTGTCCCTAATAAGCTCAATTATCCGAAACACTGGGGACTTCCTCTCGTCTACCATCGGTCTCAAGGTAATGTTTGGGCTAATACTTAGCCCACCAGCCCCCGACGTCCAGGAGAAGGATAGCTCTAGCGAGGCAGACAGCAATTTTCGAAAGCCTGTGTATAGTACTGTGTTAACATAAGTCGTGCTGTGAGAACCATATGCCTGAAACTGGCATGTGGGCAGATGTTCTGATTTGATTGTAGCTTTCTTGCTCATATGGAAGTTACCAAATTTCTTGACCTGATGTTGTATGGTTGTCTTTATCTGGCAGGAACAAAATTCTCGGGTAGTAGAATTCGAAACCTTATGTTTACGTTTAGTATGGAACGTCACAGAGCGATCGAGATCATGCGCTTCTTTGAGCTCGCTAGGCTTTGAGAGTAGTCTCCCCATAATTAGCTGGGATCGACTAATGTTCGCAGGAGCACTGGTGTCATTTGACAGTCGCGAACGAAACATCATCTTCGAATTCATCACCTGCGTCGCCTCGTTCATGGACGTTTCCCTGACATCTGATTGCAACAAGGACCTTGTCATCAGATCTTTCAGTTGACGAATCTCCATACTTTGTCGTTGGAGTGTCTCATGGATGGTGCCAGTAGATATTTGGACCATGCTCATTGTCTGTTGCACTTTATGGGACACATGACCAACATTGGCATGTACGGCCTGGAAGTTTGCCTCAAGGTGTCCATTCTCGGTTCTTCCCTCTGTCAATAGCAAGTCTAGCTTGCCTCCCATCGACTCAAGTGAGGCTTGAGTCGGGTAGAGGGAGGTAGCCATGGACGCCATCGATGATTCCAAGGATCCTATACCCGACTGAAGCCCCATCAGTGACGATTGGGAGCTATTCACCGTAGTGTGAACCTCAGACACGGTCGTATTGATCGAAGTCGTGGCCGTTCTTTGGTCATCTTGGGTTAGCAATGATACCTCAAGTTACATCTGGGGAGAATGAACTAACAAATTGACTACTTGTAGGCTGATCTGCAAGGCACTGTTTGCAGACTCGAGTCTCTTCTGTAACTTTTCCAGAGTCGGTCGATGGAAGGGGTATACCAATTTCTTCTTTTGTTCGTTCAGTACCGATACAATTTTCGAGGACTGGCCCGAAACATCTTGTAGAGAGCCCAAGAACAGTTTCAGGGCCCAAAGCTCTTCTTCCACCGTCTTCAGCGTTGAAAACAGAGGCGATTCGTTGTTTTTTAAAATCGCATCGATCCGAGGAGTCGCCACTTGTAAAGTCTTGACAATCGCTTGAAAGTTGTTGGCTTGTTTTGAAATAGCAGCTAACTCAGGCTTCCGTTCTTTGACGCCTTCAACATATGAGGCGAGGCCTTCATAGCCCTGCAGGCCAAGGGACACGATGCCTGCAGCCGACGCCGCGAGCCCGAAAGCCTCCGCCATTATGAAGGTGCGTAACCAGTCGAGCAAAGTCAACTTTGATCACATAATAATGAACACCAAGGGTGTGAAAAAGAAGAAGTTTCGAAAAGTCAGAGCCTCGCCTTTCATCAGCAGGCTTTGAGAAGAGGGGGATATGCAGAGGGGCGCAGCCACCATGCAGTCTCAATCAATACCCCTGTTCATTGGACAACGGCATCAGTTCTTGGGGCTGAGAGAACCTGGCATCATTCGAATCGCGAGTTCATGATTGGTAGGAGAGGAACACGGCCTTTTTACACTTTAACACTGAGCTAGCTGTCTTGGATCTGGATTGGTATAATGTGCCGAGTTGAGCGACCAAGTGCCCACCTGTGAATAAAGTTGGGATTGCACATTGTAGCCTCACGGCTTTCGAGGATGTCTCGCATACATTTAAGTCGCATATTTTGTCACAGCTGACTAGATAATTGAATTCATTTTCGAAAGTGGTTTCTATAGAATCGAGCATATAGGATGTTGGTAGCTCCATATGATAACGACCAAACCCATAGAAAGGGAGCAGATCACTACTCAGTTGCATTTCTCTGTGCAACGTACTTTCGGATCTGGTAGAAACCAAGTCCTAGTGCCCAGACAACTATCAAAACCAGAGCCAATCTTGGGGCAAATATGGCGCCGCGGATAACAACGAAGCCGCTCACAGCGGCAAAGACCAAAGGTACCAGCAGAAACGGCTTGTAGGGACGCTTCAGGCTTGGCTCACGGAAACGCAAGATAACCGCACCGAGTACAGTCAGGAAGAAGAACGAGTACTCGCCCAGTCCATTGAAGGTGACAAGGGCTCGGAAATTGCCGAGCAGGATGTAGAGCGCCGATAGGGTGGTCGACAGTATAATGGCATTCAAGGGTGCATCAGATCCTGATTGCTCGTTCGAGCCCGCATTGCCATTAGCGTCCTCACCAGCAGCTTCTCCGCGCGGCCGGATACCAACATGGCCGACGATGGAGAGGAAGCGTGGCACCCAGTCCTTGTTGGCAGCAGCAACAGCCATACGGCCTGCGACAAAGGAGTTGCCTAGCAGTGATCCCGCCACGACCAGGCAAATGATAACGGCAGCTACTACTCCTACGACGGGGCCCAGCAGCCGAGTAATGGCAGTCTGAATATCACAATTAGTGACTTAACTCCAAGTTTTCAGGGTATACTTACCACTGCGACACTGTCCGTAGTGGAGACCACAGTCCACGGCAATAGAATGTAGTACCCGGCGTTGGCAGCGAGAAAGCAGACGACTATCGCCGGAACAGCGGTATTGATCGCCAATGGCAACTGGCGGGCTGGCTTGGAGAGTTCAGCAGAGATATAAATCGCCTATCATCTGCATTAGTCCACGAAACCGAGCAGGAAATGTCTCTTCGTCTTACCTTGTCCCAGCCAGAGTATGCCCACAATGCGCCATAGAGCGCAGCTGAGTAGTGTCCTAGCAGCTCCCACTGAGATATCTCAGACCAGTCCGTCTCACTACCATCTGGACTGACGGTGTTTCGATATCCAAACCAAGACTTCTTGAACCAATCACGTCCGCCAATGTCGCGGTCCGGGTCCGAGACTTGAAGTGCTACAACGACGATACCAGCAACAACGACACCGGCAATGGCCATGAACTTGGTAAAGACGAAGAAGTTGTTGAGCCTGGTGCTGGCCTTGGTACTAATCGAGTTAGCGACATTCATGACCACCAGAATCAGTATCGAGAGCAGCTTGTGTTCGACAGCGTCAGCCTGATCAGTCACGCCCAAGGCCGAGAAGATGCTCTCGACAAACACAATACTCAGAATGGCGAGAGTGGCGGGCATGACCGCGACGATCCATGTCCAAGCTGCCAGGAATCCAAATACGTCGCCGAAGATGTACTGCAGGTATGGTTGAACGCCGCCTGATATTGTCATTAGTATGAAGTCTCAAGTACAAGCACAATACCCGTTTAAAGTGCATGCATACCTTCGCCGGGAATGGCCGTGCCCAGCTCCGCCATGGTGCTCGCACCCGTCCAAGCCAGAACACCGCCGACAAGCCATATGACGAGCGCAACGCCTGGAGAGGGCACATTGGTGTCAATGGAGCCAGGAGACGTGAAGATGCCGCTACCGATCACGATGCTGATGACAATGGCAAATGCCTCCTTGGCGCCGAGGTTGCGCGAAAATGTGCCCGTTGCCTCCACGTCGACGGCAGACCTGGCATCACCATCGGTCCGTGTTAGAGACTCGGCATTCCGGAGCAGGGGCTCTTGCTCCCCGTTCTCGTGACTTTCTGAAGGAGACATGTTGTTGTCGCAGTCAGTCTATAGTGGGCTTATCGTAAGAGTGAATGAGTAGAAGTACATTCGAGCTGGCGAGGTTGGCGGTTACGCAGCGGGTGGATCGCGCCATCGGCACGGGCCCAGCGCAACCGCTTTTAGGCTCATTGTACATTACTTGACCACTATGATCCTCTAACATTACCATTTGCATCCTCGAGGGAGAATTATTAACCACAGAGACTTATTCGGAGTTAGATTCAGATATGGCCGGCATAATCGTGTAATGCACTCAAAATTGGCCTGGGTTCTTCACTGGATCTACGCAACCTTGGCAATGCAATGGGCAAACTATAAGCTGCGGGGTATCATCGATATCCGTTAAGCTGTGTACACCAGCATTCCTAGGTACACAAGGTATGAACCCTCAGAAAGATACGTCATGTTACGAAAAGAAACTGTTTGCAAAAGCCAACCTGCAGGCTTAGAAAGTAGATCATTTTGTCTTTCATCAACGGGATTGAAGAGCCGTTTGTTTCAACATGTGTAAGTATGAACCTTGGTGGTTGGATACCCAGTCAAACCAGCACAAACCAAACGCGAGCGCTGTAATTTAGTTAGTCCTTCCCGCAACAGCGCAAGGGCTCCCCTGTTTGTTGTACAGAGTACTTAAACAATCAAACGGGTGGAATTCTAGTATTTAAACAACTGGATGTCCTTTCCAGACGCCTTGACGAATTACCCATTTTCAAGACATAATCTATCCTCTGCTCAATTTCAATCAAATCACACAATTTCCGTACGAAAATACATACCATACAGTGAGTCTCAAGTCCGTCACAAGTCTAATCACGACTAACATGAGTATAGAACCAAGCTCAAATACTCCAACACATCATGCCTCAGAACAGTAATACTAGCAACAACCAGCAAGGCAACTCGCAGCAGAGCGGCCAGTCCGCCAAGGCGCCTAGCGACTACCGCGTTGTGAGAGATGCCGGCTTCGACAATAACCGTGACTTTATGCTGTCGTATGGTCTAAAACCCTATGAGCCTGACGATGTGGCCGAGAGCAAGGCCATTATTCAAGGCTTCCGGGACGCCGATGCCAGAGAGCAGGCTCATAAGGACTCCTCCTCGTCTGGAAACCAAAAATAGATTGTGAGGAATGGGGAGCACGCCATTGTCCAATGGATGAGAGGCTTAGCGAGGGCAAAGGGGACAAGATCCGAATACTCGTCGGCGTACTAGTGAAATGTGCATCGTGATAGGCGAAACTTTACCAACGAGAGAAGACTCTACATATGATTCGCACTGACACCAAAGTATTTGAAGTGACCATGAGCTGAGTGATTAACTCAACCAGTGCTACCAAGGGAGCAGATTTATCGCTCCATGCGAGTCAGGTTCTTGTGGGAGGACTCCATCATATCACATAGATCCTTACGCTGGAAGCACGACTATTAGCATGGGCTCAGTGCAGACTTCCTTTCGGAAGCTATGTAGTGTGACCATATGACCTTAGGTTCTGAGATAAACGTCCCTTCCTTCTCAAATATTGATCGCTGGATTAGTTGATAATTGACAAGTGGAGGCTGCCAAGCAGGCTTCACAAACTTTCTACTCAGTAAGAGAATACGGCGCAGTTTTCAGTGTAATAAATGAGAATGAAATTGTTACTTTACAAAGACAATAAACTCTATCAGTACCATACCCCGTGCTCCTAATTCGCTGTAACATGATGGAAAACTATTCATCAGTCTTGCTGGAATGTTCGTGTGCCGTGATCCTGCCAACGAGAAATCAGGACGCCTCTTCCAATAGCACTGGGTGCATTATATTGCAATGCTCCAATCTGCCATCACTATATCTTACATTCCATCTCATTGAGAAATCTTACATAACACTCGCACTCCAAGGCCGAGTGGCTTTAGCATAGACCAGACCATGCTCCTCCACAAACGCCAGCTGATTCTCCAGCATAATCCGCCCCTCAACATCGCGGAGGTCCAGCACACCACGGTGCCGGCGCCCCATCTCGGGCTCCTCCCCGGGATGCGTACCACCATCCCAGCCGTAAATCTCACAGCGGGCGCCCACGGCCACGGCGCACAGCATGCGGCGGCCCGGGCTCACGCGGGCGTACAGGTACCGCGCCACGGCCTCGCGCGCCGCCTGCCAGCCCGCGTTCGTGTCGGCCGCGCTGCTCCAGCACTGCACTAGAAAGATGCGAGGCTCGGCGCTGGCGACGGTGCCTGAGTTCATAGCGTCCATGCTTGGGTTCCGTCTTCTGTGGCCGAAATAGCCATTATTTCCTTCTGCCATAATCGTCGGGCCCGGCGACGGAGAAATGGATGATGACATGGATGACAAATGCTGATGATGGCCCAGCAGGAAAGATGGCGGCGCCACCCATCTGAGCTCTGATACGCACACGTCGTTATTGATGCCCGTTTCCGGGAAGCACACAATGTAGTCGCTCGGTGGAAACCAGCTGTATAAAATCAGATTCCATAGCGCCTGAACCGGCCCTTTGGTCCTCGAGCGGGCGGCTAGGTTCACCGTCGCGACAAATGCCTTGTTGACCGGATTGAGGACCGCTCCGTCGCCATATTCGGAGTATGATTGCCGTAGAGCACTCTTCATGGGACTTGGGCTTGGGCTCGCGGTCACTAGCCTCTCTCGCGTGTTGCTCCGGGACCGGGACCGTGATCTGGACTTGGAGCCCGACACAGGAAATGGACTGGATGGTGCTGATGGCGTCGCGGGCAGCAAAAACGTTTCCGCCATTGGCCAATTATCCTCATCTCGTCGGGGCAGCTCGCAGTACGCAGGCCTTGACATGTCGCTACTGAAGCGGACTTCCTTGGCGCCCCGATTCACGGCTGGCGAGGGTGATGCATTGTTGCCGTTTCTATACATTTATGGTCTTCGTAACGGATATTTGTCTGACAAGGTAAACATCCAGTCGTGATCGATGTACACAACGAGCCAGGAAACCGCCATTCAGCATTCCGTCAGGTGTAGTCATGCAACAGTAGCATCGGTCAATCCGCCACGAGCAATACAATTGGTCTTCTTGAATCATCGGTCAGTGCTTTTTGGAAAAACAGGTGCCGTCCGTGAAGGAAGACGTATGTACTTGGGTTCTAGATTCAGGTCCGTGTCAGCCTTGACGTGAGGGTAGACTAACATCGTTGGCGCCATACACAGATCAAGATGCGCGGTTTCCATCGCCCTGTTCGAACCATCCAAAGCCGGGATCATCCATGATGCAACATCTAAAAAGCCGACTAGCGACAGCCGCTCAAGAACATTCTGGGGTTTGCTGAGGAGCTATTCTGTCCCCAGCGTCTCCATCAATGAAGTAGTTATACGAGATGCCTTGCCTTGCCTCTCTTTGAAACACGGGCAACGGAAGACTAGTCTTGCACCGCCCAGTAGCTGGATAAGTTATGGTAACCGGAGCTGCACGGTAGCAGGGCTTCTCGACAAGAAAACGCAAAGTGGACACGCCTGTGAGTCTGAGATTCTTGATTACGCGCGCCCATACACTCCCGTCCAGGAGCTCGTAGACGGACGCCGTTGTGATGTACCGTAGTATCTCAGACTACCTAACTCAATACACGGCACAATACATCTTGGTTGCCCTCGGACTAGTGCTTCGTGCTTCTATCTTGCACATGATCGCGCTGCTTGGTAGACAATCAGAGCCCCCGACAATCATGTCATCTTTTTTCAACCTCTGTGCCGTAATGACTCCTGAATTCGCCAAACCATACTTGATAACTCTTACAATCGCCTCTCCATTCATCCACTAATCAATCTCCACATCGATATCGAGATCCAACGATCCGATAATGTCATCGTCCATAAGCGGGCGGTGGATTTGCGGGATACCCTTCTTGTCCGCACCCGTAGAATTTTGCTGTTGCAACTTGGCAATGTGGGGTGGAACAGCTCCCATTTTAGGTGTACCATTTGCTGGTGTCGAGGTGGCGCTCAACGGAGTGCTCTTGCGATCCGAAGTAGCCGGTGCATTCTCATCCCGCATGAACTTGGGCTGTGTGCGCAATCTTCGAGACGTGTCTTCCACGACATCTTCTCCACGTGCAAGCTTGGCTTCCACCTCTCGTGCCTTTGCCTTTTCCTTGAGCTGAGCCTTTCGGACGGCTTCGGCATTGCGTCGTCGGTTCTCGATATTGAGTTGAGCCAGTCGGTCCTGCTGAGATACACCTGAAGATGCAGCAGGCTTTGCTGCCGTCAAACTCGTCTTCCATGCCAGGCGCGAGCCCTCCATTGAGTCGAGTTCCTCCTGAAGTTCAGAGGCTCGGGCATCATCACCACTTGCCTTGGCGTCCTCGAGCTGCTTGGCTATTCTTTCGCGATTCGACGGGTTAAATCTGTTTCGCAGTTCACGTTCGCGCTGCAGCTTCTGGTCCAGCTCTTGATCGGTCCAGGATCTGCTCCGCAGCTTGTTGATGTCTTCGGCCTTGGCCAACAAGTTGGGCCGCTTTGGGAAGTTAAGGCCCTCATGCTGAAGTGTGGCCTTATATCTGTTGAACTCAGACTAAAGTCGGTGTCAGTACGCGCAGCGGTAGTTGCAAAAGCGGTTGGTAGCCTTACCTCAGTGAAGGGACTATCGGAACAAGCAATAAAGGGCCATTCTCTTTCAGCCTTGCCATGAGCAGCAACAGCGTATTGATCGGTCACAAATGTCTGTCCATTGGACTTCTCCATAGCATATGGCTTGCCAGTTGCGAATCCTGAGAAAAAAAAAGAGACAAAATTAGTTTCCTGCGTGAACAAAGTCTGAAGACAGTGACTTACTCTTGATAACAGCCATACGATACTGATTGGGTCCATCTCTGTTTTGAGGGTCAGGGCCGATAGAAATGCGTGCAAAACAACCGGTAATGGCCTGCTCGAAACCAGGGAAGAAGCAAATTTGCGCAAAACGACTGCGACCGAGTCTCACGCGCTCAATGTCCCTCAGATCGGCAAGAGGAATCTCCTTGACCTCGGGAGTGCGCGACCGTGAGCGTCTCTTGGAATGATCCCACTCAACATCACTATCAGCGTCCCTGTCGCGATCTGGACTATCAGAAGAGATCCGGGCAGACTTCTTGTTGCGCTCTCGGTCGTCAGCCAAGCGACGCTGGCGCTCGCTCTTCTCGGCTCTGGCGCGACGAAGGGACTCGATACCAGCGCTCGTCTCACCAACTCTGGATCCACCAATCTTGGTCCGTTGTCGTGAGGTCTTGCGCTGTGATTCCTCGGGTTCGGCATTGTCTGCTTTGCGCTTCTTGTTGTCGGCAGCGCTCACAAGCTGTCGGAGGAGGCGATTCTGACGCTGTCGCTCAATCTCTTGGGCACGTTCGGCTAGAATTGACTCGCGCTCAACCTCGCGCAGAGCCATTATCTCTGCCTTTTCCTTGGCGCTCTCAAACATGCCTTCGTATGGATACTTGTCGTCCTCGTCAGCGACAGCTCCGTTCGCGTTGGGAGCTGGCGAGCCAGCTTCAGAGTCGCTCTCATCCATCGGGACGGACTCTTGCGATGCCACCGATTCGGCATCAGAACTGTGATCGAGTGACATAGTTAGTAATGTATATTAATGATAGGCAGGAATGGCTGGTAGCTGTAGCGTGCGATCAAAGTAAATGGGTTTCATAAATGAAAGTGCAATAAATAGAGGTGCGCGCTCAACTTTGCGCCAGAGGGGACCACCAGCCGCGGGGCAACCAGAGGCAGGCAGCACCCAGAATTTGCGCAAATATTCGCCCTCAACGCAGGCGCGCGCGCGCAATGGCGCAGAAGGCGAAACCGCGCAGCTGTGGAAAGCCACCAGAAGAAATTCGACTTACGCTTCACCCTCTTCCTCATCAGAGTCACCCTGCCTCCTCTTTTTGGTCTTCTTGGCTGATGAGCTCTTCGCTGCCTGTCTTCCCTCATCCTCTGAGTCGGAGCCTGCCTGGCTGATGTTCATTTCCTGTTCCGAGGCTTCATCCTCAGACTCATCACCACCAACGAGCTCCAGGAAGGCATCGTCTAAGTCGGCCATTGTGCCTGATTGATCTCAATCCTTCTCGTGGTTTTAGGTTGCAGTCCAGTCGTATTATCCTGACAGGTCGATTGATTGACGTATAATCAGTATTTCGCTTATGGACGAAGTTGAACGGCTCTGGCCGCGATGCGAAAATGGCGGGTACGTATGAGTACCTGGTAGCTCAGGCCGGGAAGCTTTGCGAAAGTCAGAGAATTATTTTGAAAGGCAAAAATGCAGAAATCTCTGAAGATAGCCGCTTTGATTGTGCAGGTCAAATGCTTTTGTGCGGTGTAAAGGAGAAAGTTGCGCAGCGCCAAAGTTTCTTGGAATATGTGAACCTACAGCTCAGCCTCATGTCGATGCATACGTCGGTTGCCCATTGGCGTCCTGGTTCCACTTTTTCCAATGCAGGGGGCCTCAACGGAGCGGCCCTCTGATTATCCGTGTCCACCACCTAGAGCCCAGTACTTCGAGATTGTACCTAGCGGGGCCAGCTTGAGCGACGTGGGGCAGACGTCGGTACCTCGATACCTGCACCCACCAATTCCACAGTGATCAGCGCATGGAGCTAAGATAATGAGTGAGCTTTTATCAGTCTATCGATAGCTACCCCCTGTCAATTATTCCATTAACATGCCGTCCATGGCCTCAGTGCATCATCGACAGTCCGTCCAATCCCGAATTTATGGGCTGATTGTACCTAGATCTCGAACAGGAAACACATCCCAATCTTCTGAATGCTGGACAATTGACACGAACCCGAACCAATAGTTGTACTCGAGCCTACAATCATGGCCGTTTCTTTTTCATCCCGAAGCCTCATGCGCATAATGCGCAAGCATGACCAACCGCCTATCCGCGATTTCCTCGCGCCAGCTCTGTTTGCGCCATCGCGGCGTTGCTTATCCTCGACGTCGAACCGAGGCACCGTGGCTAGCCAAGATGCGCCTTCAACGTCGAGTAGCCCGAAACCAAAACGAAAGGCCCTGACCAAGGAACAGCAAGACTTTCTATCATCAGCTGTACGTACGGGTCCGATGTCGGCCTAGCCGGGAGAACTCAAGTTATTGACCCTATTGCCATATAGCTCCGAGTCAATCAGGCCGGCGAGCTGGCCGCCACTCTCATCTACAAAGGCCAGACACCTCCGATCGTGAATGCGCACCCGCACCTGCGGCCGCTCATGGCGCACATGTACGAACAGGAGGAGGGCCACCTCAAGACGTTCAACGAGATGATCGCCAAGCACCGCGTCCGGCCGACGGCCATGTACCCGGTGTGGAGCGTGCTGGCGACGGGTCTGGGCTGGGGCACGGCGGTCCTGGGCCGCGAGGCGGCCATGGCCTGCACCGAGGCCGTCGAGACCGAGATTGGCACCCACTACAACGAGCAGATCCGGACGCTGCTCGAAATGTTCTCCGAGTGGGAGGCCGAGGGATACGAGGTCGGCGACGAGCTGCAGCACCTCATCAAGACGCTGCGCCGCATCCGAGACGAGGAGCTCGAGCATCTGGACCATGCCGTCGAGCACGATGCCAAGAAGGCTGAGCCTCACTGGCTGTTGACCGGGGTTATTCGAGCTGGCTGCAGAGGCGCAATCTGGGTGAGCGAGAAGATATAAGTTTTTGTGTAAGTAGGTAAATGTATTAGTATGTACCAAGACCCAATCTGTTGTATAATACCAAGAATAATTACAACACTCAGAACTGATCATTAGGGAGCTCTCCCTGTCCTCTCCTCCCCCTCCAACCCACTGCGTTTGCTACTCGAGAATAATTCCGTCTCTGAAACAACCTGGAAGTGCTGCCTCCCCATCTGGCACGCGCGTCCAATGACGTTTGCCCCTTAAGAAGAAATTCGTTTTGACTGCCACTTCTCTTCTTTCGCGGCCAGGCAGAAAGCAAACAGATAGATGTGCTTAATGGTCCTTTCATCAACCAGCTACGAAAGTCGCCTCTCCCGGAAAATGAATCTGGTGATGTGGCTCAGTGGTAAAATCTGCTGTTTAGGAAACTGGCCAGGAAAAGCACAAAATCTGCAACAAATTTTCCGGGTGGTCCTCGCAATCCCAGGTGGTCTGCTTCTTTTTTGTCATTTTTTTTTATTTTTGTTAAAATAATTTTGATTTCGTCACGTCCATGACCCTCCTTTATCTATATTCAATGCTGTTGATAATCACGTAAATTACTAATTCTTATGCTATTGAGTCTAGCTGTTTAAAAGCCCAGATCGCATCGGTAGCGATGGCGGTTGGGTGATAAGAGGCTCGAAAGTGACCGAATTGGTCAGCATGTTTTTCCTGGCGAAGCATTCTGAGCAGCACAGACAACATTAGATATCACAGGTGCCCTTCTTTTAATATTTGTAAGGTCGACGAGGTGTTGTTGGCAGTCGTAACAAGCACTTGATCTATATGACAAGCTTGCTGTTCATGGTATCGACGATTCAACTTACTCATTCCAGTGAAACGCGCCAAAAGCCCGCGAGAGCGTCTCCAGAAACAACAAAATGTAGTTGATATGACATGTCAATGTTGTTACCAGTCTAGAAACGAAGAATGTCATGCTTTCAATAGTACTATTGGGCAAGTCTTGCAGTGATAACTGAAAAGAAACACTTCTTTCCAGCGTGGAAGGGGGGAAAAGGGGGAAATCAGAGCTCGCAAGGTTTCGAACCCGCGACCTCAACACCTCTCTCCCTCCAGCCTCGTCGACATACAATCTTCAGAATTTCGTATCATGGTGAGTCATTTTGATGATATAAAAATGTTAGAAGTAATTAAAAAATAGCAAAAGTGTTCGCCCGCCTGACTGACGGACTACATCACCGCGGTCTTGATTTTTTTGTCTTCTTTTGGGACATATGCTGGCCAGCTTTGCTGCTGTTGGCTCTGCTCTTAACCGCTACACCAGGGAACCCGATGTGCAATGGGTGTTCCCTGGTGGTTGAGATTGAACTGTTAGTTTGGGTATTTAAACCAAGGACAGAACAGAACGAACGAACGAAGAGGGAAATGCCTGCAGTCAGTGTTGCGAACAAGCTTTGAGGTTATCGTGAGAGAAGGCCCGTGGTAGGTGGATTTGCATGTATGGTTGTACCTACTTGGCCACTGGAACGCACGCGGCCATTCTAGGCAGGACGTCTTCTTTGGATTGTGACTCAACTGCCCGCCACGTGCTCCTTGGAAGATCGGTGGCCACAGGTCAGTCCATTGCTTGTGTGAGCATTAGCTAGGACATTCGACGTTGCTGACTGGGTATTGGGAGCATTGGCTCATTCGTCTTCTCCAGAATGAGAAAGTCTAAAGTTCCACTGGTAACCATCAGTGCCATACAGTCTCCTGTGCAAGCTCCCATCAAAGGACTACCAACTACGTATGACAAAGTAGTGTAGCCAACAACCACAATCACGTTGAAATATGTAACCTTCTGTGTTAGAAAGTCTCTGGTATAACAACTAGAAGGATTAGATATAGCTGGGACCCAATGGTGAATACCCTTCACTAATTGCCTGTCCCCGCCACCGCAGGTACTTTTTGAGTATTGGCCAACGTTAATTAAGGACAACAGACTAATCAACAGCAATAGGTACAAGCATAGCCCAAGTTATTTATGAACATTATTTAATTGGCATACTATCATAAGTGACACCCTCGGGCCTAAGACCCGTCCAGGAGGATGTTGTGTGACACGACTAATCGGACTAGAGTGTAGCCCGACTATACAATCCAATGATGGTCATGTCTCGTCTTTCCTAAACGCCAGCGTCCATCCAGAATCCCTTTTATTGTTGCACATGTATTAATATAATTTCCCAACCTTTAATCAAGGCGTCGTATCTTATCATCCACTGCATCATAACCTTCGTGACAGTAATTGTAGCCATGGCTCATACCCGTTGCAGTCATGCCACACGATGAGTGTATCCGCCTCAACTTGATTACAAGCTAGCTAGCATGCTCGAGCCATCTAGACGCCAACCTGGGACATGCTAGGACCTCCTCTGCGCATGGAGGCGCCACTGCCGCGGAATGCCTTGAAGGCAAAGAAGAGTGTCGCAATGTAGCATGCGAACAAGAACCACATGAAGACATCGCTGGCCTGGAGCTCGCGGCACTGCTTCTGGTCGCCGTTGGTCGAGCCAAAGGCGATGTAGCTGCTTGGCTTTCCACTCTGCGGATTTTAAAAAGTTAGCGCAATAAACTTTTTACATTGGAGGAAAAACGACCAGATGAGAAGTAATCACTTACCAAATGAGAGCAGTTGACAGCTCCCAGCTTGGCGGCCAGCACAACGGCGCTGATGAAGGTGAAGAGCACAGCAAGACTGTCGAGGGCGAGGACGACAGCGGGAATGGCGATGGCGGTGACAAAGGAAGCAATCAGTCCGTAGAGGGCAGCGATCCACGAGAGAACGGCAACAAAAATGGTAAAGTTGATGGCGGCCTTGCCGGAACCCGAGGTGCTGTGGTAGTTTGCGATGGCATTTCCAATGAGCGCAGTGATGAGCAGGGTCCAGAGGAGCTGGACTATGCGCAGTACATTGTTGAGAAAGGTGAACTCCATTTTGTCTGGAGTTTCTGGGGTCTGAAGCTTGAGAAGTGTGGGACTTGTTGCGATTCAGCGATGCGACGAGATCCGATCAGTGGAGTTGAGGTTTTCTGGTCTGTTCGTCTTTCGAGTGGTGTGGTAAAGCTTTGTTGATGTGCAAAGACTGCGGGAGAGCCTCGAGGAAGGATATCCAAGAGAGCGATGGGCAGAAATATGCTTATTCGTCAGGGAGCAGGCAGTTTAATGTTGCTACGACAATGGAGACTTGAAAAATTCAACAGCCGTGGTTGGCGAACAAACTGGGCGCAATGGGATTTTGTATGGTTTCCCAGTCAATCGACGATTTTGGGGTCCCTTCTTAGCAGGATCGGCAGTGACGGCCAATAGCGGATCCCAATGACGTTGCGTGGCGCGGGCGCGTCGTTGCTGAGTGTGGGATGATGTGCGTCAGGGAAACTTTTGGAGTGGTAGGTAATAAGGGCCAGATGCGACTCGACCTGAGACCCGTTGACTGGATTCGAGACTCGAAACAATTGCTAGAAAAGTAAGTATTCGAAGATATTGTATTGGAATTCCAGGTCTCGCCTTCTTTCTTCTTCCATTGACACAATCCTATTATAAAATAGACGGGCTGTACTACATGGCTACCTCTTATTCCTAGCCTCCATATCCAACCTCCTCATAAACAAAAGAAATCACTGGGAGCTGTTGGGGAGCTTGAGGAGCTGTGCTTGCTGGCTGGCTGGCTTGCTGCAGCAGCTGTTAACTGGAGCCTAAAGGACCCTCTGATCCTCTAGCTAGACCCCTTCAAGCTCTTGAAGCGCCCGCGCGGTTGACTGGCTGGCCCGTGATGCTGTCATAACCTTTTAAGGTAGTGGGTTGCATCGCGAGCTAGGATCTTAGTGCATTGCAAGGGCGTCCACCAGGCGACGATGCGCGACAGCCAATCACTGAGCAGGGCGGTGCCAAATGAGCCAGACCCTGGAGCACTGGCCCTGTCCAGAACTTCGGCACTCAGACGCGCAAGCTCTTCCAAGCCTGCAAGCCGCAGCCGCCCAACAAAAGACAGTGCCTGTGAGTGCCTGTCTGTCCTCTATGAGACGCCTTATCTTAGACGCTAGGAATGCACTCCGAACCAGAAACATACGCCTGTGGTCCAATCGTTTACCTGTGGCTCAGGAGTCTGCAAACACGAAACAACTGAGCCACGAATACTCGAATTGCTTTTCTTCATACAATCGCTCACTGCATTGGTTTCGATGCAGCACAGCATACCATAGTAGCGCTTGCTGGCGGCAATTCAAACGCAGCTCTCGGACCAAGGCACATTCTTCGATAACTGTAAGCAGGCAAAGCAGGAAAGCTGGCCGACGGCCTCCAAGGCTAGAAGGCCTAGAGTCTTCAGCGGTCATGACCCCACTAGCGTATGATCCGTCTGCTCTCTTCGTCTCGGCAAGGGCTTTGCCCGCTCTCTAGTGCTCTACATATGATCATAGAAGGGCCATGATATCACGACCTGCACATTCCTCACTTGTGAAAAGATCACAGACGCCCTAGAGATCCAAATCTCAGCCCTTCAGGTTTATGATTAGTCATTCTTGCGGACTGTTCATGTCTCATCAGTCAAAGACATTGTCTCGCGTACCCCAGTGCGGCATGGAAGGGACGATCTCAGATGGATTGCATGCATCAGGGCATCAGGGCATTCAACCTTGAATAGGCTCACGGCACGTGGTAAAGAATCATTTCGATGTCATGGAAAGGCTACCACAAGTCATGGAATCAGAGTAAACTTGATTATTTCCTCCATGGCACGAATCATACATCAAACTCTATACCCCCAGATTGCGGGGAATATGGTATTTCCTGTTTCCAGTAATTTCGAGCCCCGCTGAGTTTCGTTCTATGGCGTCCCGATCAGGCCTATAGTAAATTGACCAGGACAAGCGGAATGGAAGCAGTCGTGCTCAGATTCTAACAAGACTTAGGCTGTACTAACAAGATGAGCTAACCAGATCCGCGGCCACTGTTCATATATACACAAGAGTATGCCACATTTACTTGTGCAACCATGCGTATTTGCAAGATACTACATGACGCCATGCGACAGGAACTGTTGCCCTCAGGGAAGAAATGCGCAGAAGAAGAAAATGGAAGCGTTTCAAAATGAACATTGTCGGCGTCCACAATTTTTCAGCTCTTTTGGAAGTTGATCATGTCGTGAATCGCCACGGAGTTGACCAACGCTCGTTGCGGAGAAACTTAACCGGTCTCTCGGTATCCTTGTGTTTGAACCAAGACACGTCTTGATAGGCATTCGAGAGCAATGCTGGGACAACTCAAATATGATTAACATCTGTCATATTTCATCAAAATAAATCAAATGATCAGCTGGTTGGGAGTATGAATCCTCCATACCCCTCAAGATAAACAGAGCTCCGTATAAGCCTCTGTCCTTTAGGTATAAATCAGCTCCACCCAGAGTCCCCGTTCGAGCTTCGTGTGACAAGGTAATACGCGGATTTGGATGATACCTCGGGTTCCAGGCGGACAGTATATGATATGTCGACTCCAAAGGATTTGCCTCGCCCCATATAGAATTGCTTTACAAGCAAAAAGCAATGTTTGTAAAGAGCCACTGCGATGCCAGCCGGGATGCCCCACATTCAGCACGGGAGCATTATCCGGGTCGGAGGTAGTATAAGGAGCGCTAGATGGACTTATAACCATTCATGAATACAAAGACTCTCATGCGAACCCTTGACCATTTACAGGACACTCATCTGAATTTCAAATCAACAAAAATGGTGCAGATCAAATCCAAATCAGACTACGTGATTACCGACAACTTCAAGCCGGGACCAAAGAATGGACATCTCTCGGTAAAGGACCCCGAGTTTGTAGAGGTCGAAGCCACCACCGTCGAGGCCCTGGCGCCGCTCTGGGCCGCCGAGGTGCCCCTGGACAAGTTCAAGGAGAGCTGGCTACTCGCGCCGCCCGCCCTGCCCGAGGGCTGTCCCGAGCCGGGAAGGGATGTCTTTATATCCAAGATGAAGGTACCCGTGCGGGACGGCACCCAGATCGAGATTCAAATCTACCGGCCGCCCGAGCCACGGACTGATGCTGCGCTGGTATTTCGGATGCACGGCGGTGGCTGGACCGTGGGCAGCCATGAGATTGAGGAGGCCGAGAACCGATACTTGGGCGCGCTGCCCAACGCCGTGGTTGTAAGCGTTGATTATAGGATGTCAGTTCAAAGGCTTGTAACCTGAAACCTTTTGTTTTTGGTGTTGACAATCTTTGTAGGGCGCCCAAATTTCCCTATCCATATCCTATCGAAGACTCGTGGGACGTTCTTAAATGGGTAAGAGATGCCGATCCATCCAGTCATCAAAGATATGGCTAATGATCGTGGTAGTGCAAAGCGCATGCCAAGTATCTAGGAGTCAATCCCGAGAAGATAGTCTTGGTCGGGAATAGTGGAGGTGGAAACATGGTAATACACATTTCTCTCACTTGTCGTTCTGAGGTTCGAACTAATACAACAGCGAAACAGGCTGCATGCTTGGCAATCAAGGCCAGAGACGAGGGACTCACTGGCATCGTAGCACAAAGCCTAGTGTTCCCGGTGACATGCCACCCCAAGTTCTTCTCCGAGGTCCCAAACAAGGAAAAATATGAGCTCTTGAGCTGGAGTCAGAATCGTGAGGCCGCAATCCTCGACAGTTATAGAATGGAGTTCTTCTGGGATCTGTACGTGGGTACTGACCCCAAGCCCGACCCTGGACACTCGCCTCTTCTCCACCAGCTGAAGGACCTCAAGGGCCTACCGCCTGCATGTAAGTTGAGCGCCGAACTCGAGCGACTTCCGAAATGATCAGGCTGACGCTTTTCGAAGGTGTACACGTCGGAGGCGTAGACCCGTTGAGAGACGAGGGCATTGCGTACGCAGAGGCGCTCAAAGCTGCAGGAAACGATGTGCAATTGGCTACGTATCCAGGCCTGCCGCATTGTTTCTACATGTTTGTCGAGTTCAAGCAGACAAAGGACTATTTCGAGCGCGTGATTGGATTTGTAAAGAAGCACGCAGATTCAGGATCAGCGCAGGCCAAGAGTATGTTATAACTTATGAGAAATGGCCACGGGGTATTGTTTGACAAGGTGAGGCTAATTTCCCGATGCCAGGTCATATCTAGCGACCTAGCTGACAATGTACCCCTTGTTTGAGTATTTGCAAGTTTGGACGAATAGAAGAAGAGCCATTTACTACTGTCCAGGACAGAAGACAGCGAGCTCAAACAATATTGAAAGTTTCCCCTCTTTAAAATGCACTTTTCTATCCACTGCAGGAAAGTCCAGGGTTGTGACTGGGCTGGTGGGTTGTGCTGTCATATCATGCTGCATACGAGATAGTACTTGGTATATTATTCCACAGTATGCATGTTCGTGCCCATGGCTCATTCAGGCAAGGCCTCCGCTGTCTTCAAGGAAGGTATACGTGAACCCACAAACATTTAAATATCCACCAGAGCCTCATTCCATCGGATAAGAATGATATTTCCGCCGGATGTTTAACTTCTCTGCTGGACTTCACTCTTGTTTCTCGCCCGATACTCACCTCCAGAACTATTATACCACGGGCGCAAGACTCAATTGGACTCCTTCACGGAAGCCCGACATGGCGACTGATACATCGCCCATGGATGTGTTGAGAGTGCATGCGGAGACGTGTGTATCGGCACTGCGCGACTATCTTGACAGCATAAAAGACGACAAGGCTTCTATCGCACTACACGTAGCAATATTATTTGTTACGAGCATCTTCTTGGTATTCTTGCGCCGCCGGTATTTCTCACCGGTCAGCCATATCCCTGGACCATTCCTAGCCTCCATCTCGCGGTTATGGCACCTGAAGCAGATTTACGGCGGCAAGCAGAATCTGAGGCTGCTTGAACAACACGAAAAATATGGTATGTTCAGCTTCCGAGATGTTCTTCTCTCCTCTTGAACAGAAGCCTGTAGGCTGTTGCTAATTCCCAGATCGCAGGACCTTTTGTGCGCATGGCACCCAACGAAATCAGCATCACCCACCCAGACGGCGTGAAAAAACTTCTCCTTGCCACGCTTCCAAAGGTGAATCAAGACTTTCTTGGCGATTTTCAGTGTCCATACTATTGCAATCTGGCCATATCCCCATTGTCTTCTCCCGCTCACGAAATACCCTAGGGTGATTGGTATCGTATTGTTTGCTTCCCAGATTACCGATTTACAACCCCATTCTCCATGGTCGATCCCAAGGAAAAGAACGAATGCTCCAAGTATCTCACCACGGGCTATCTGCAACACAATATTGTCAAGTCGGAACCTGCTTTGGATGTGGACATTGCCAAGTTGTTTGGCTGGATGGACAAGTTTGCCGACGAGAAGAAGCAGATGGATCTAGACAAGTTCTTCACCTATGTCGCCTTTGACATCACCGGCGAGGTCGTGTTTTCCAAGCCTTTTGGTATGCCAGCAAAATAACATCAATCGGCGTAGAAGAATACAGATCTGACCACTTCCTAGGTTTTATGGACAAGGGCGAAGACGTCCGCGGCTCCATCGCCATGAACTCGCCCATGGAGGTTTACATTGCCTTTGCTGGATACTTCCAGTGGCTGCACTCCTTGTTCGCCAACCCCTTCACCACGTGGCTCGCCATCCTGCCCATGGGCCATTTGTTCGATACGACCATGACGGCTTTGAGCGAGCGTCAGAAGAACCCAGATGCCAGTCATGACCTTGCAGCACATTGGTTAGTAAATCCGCCCCCTTCAGAGAGAAAAATTTGATAGATTATTAACACGACAATAGGTTCATGGGCCTTGAGAAATCAAAACAAGACAAGTCGAAATACTTCAACTTGAGATGTCTCCAGGCATTCGCCACGGCAAATGTGGGAGCAGGATCCGACACCGTATCCGCAGGTCTCCAGAGTTTCGTGTAAGTAGACTTGGTCTGATCTGTGTTGGCAATGGATACGACCAGAAACCATAACAGGAAGCATCTCGCTAATTTGGGAACAAAACAGTTATCACCTTCTCCGACATCCCGACGGTTGGCAAAAGATCGTAGCCGAGATTGACGCCGCCCGCAAACAGGGCCGCTGCGAAGGTCCCGTCATTTCCAACGCTGATGCGGTCCAGCTTCCATACCTGCAGGCCGCTCTCAAGGAGTCTTTGCGCATGTTTGCACCAGTGTCTAGTATGTTCCAATCATCAATGTGCCATCGGATCTTGGTTAACCATTCATGTCCCAGTGGGTTTGCCGCGTGTCGCGCCAAAGGGCGGTATCCAGATTGGCGATCAACACTTCCCCGAAGGCGTCACGCTCACCGTAAGTCCCGCCGTGACGCACCTGTCCAAGAGCCTCTGGGGTCCCGACGCGCAAGAATTCCGTCCGGAGCGTTGGTTTGAGCCCGACGCCGCGACCAAGGAAAGATACTTCATACCGGTAAGCAGACTCTTTCCGAAGTCCCCGAGACCCGAATAATCCGTGACTAGAGGTCTCCGCTAATGATTCAATTACTCCTTGTACAGTGGGGAGTTGGTTATGCCTCGTGCCCAGGACAGCACATTGCCAAGATACAGCTCTCAAAGATTGCTGCTACTATTGTGCGCGACTACGAGATTCGGCAAGTGGATCCTAGTCAGGAGTGGTCCTATAGTGCATACTTTACAGCGGTACCGCATGATTGGCCCGTGTTTGTATCGAAGCGGTAGGGACTGAAACATGATTTCCGCCCATTGGTAATAGCTGGTACTTGATATAAGTGAGAGAAGAGTTAAATGACAGTATCAGATCTCAGAAGCACTTTGCGAGACCCCCCTTCTTTTGTTATATCAAGACTGGGACTTTCCATTGAGCACACTGTCGATGAGCTCTGCATCTTTCAACAACTGAGCATCCCCAAGACGAGGGCCAACGATCTGTAGAGCCACCGGGGCCCCCTTGAAAAGCTCGGGATCATCTAGAAACGATTTAGTAGGAGGACTTCTTCTTAATGGCTGAAAAACGTACACATTGCCTGGTTCTTGGCGTCCGCCTCATGCAAGGGCTTGAAATCTTTATCAAGAGGGTCTTTCTCCGGGTCGGCGTGAGAAAACGGTACGATCACCGCTGGATACTATTTCCAATACATTAGCAGATCTCTTTGGGAGATACGCAAAGAGTGAACTACTCACATCGACTGCGTTCCAAGCAACCGTGTAGATATCACTGGTCCAGTCGCCAGGTCTCACGGCAGTGTGCGGACCAGCCGGCGCCAGGACGACATCACAACCCACCCTCTGCCATTCGTCGAGCATTTGTTTCTGGATCTCGCCCTTTTTAGTGTTCCACTGCCAGGCCTCCTCTTGGCTCTTTCGCGGAATATCCCAGAAGCCAATATTGAGCACCGAGCTCACTGGCGGCTCGCCTGTCTTGGCCAGCTCCTTTTTCTGATAGGACAGGGCGTCCAGAGTGAATAGCTGTTCCGTAATCTTTCGTATTTCGAGAAAGTCCGGCGGTGTAAAGTCGCGCACCTCAAAGCCAGCGTCTTTGAGCTTGCCCACGGCCTCCGTGATCCCGCGGCGTATGGGCGGGTGAGGCGTTAGGCCCGACCGATGGATGACGCCGACGACGGGCTTACGGGAGGACGTTGGAATCTCCATGATGTTGGGGATCACGGCCGGATCGAAACGCCACGGCTGCGCCTGTCTCGCCACCTGGGCAATGAGCGACAGATCGCGCACCGAGTGACCGAGGGGGCCCGTCACGGCCGGGATGCCCGTGTTGCTCCCTGCCCACCCAGAGTAGGAATATCCAATCATGGGAATGATACCGAAACTCGGTTTATAGCCGTAGACGCCGTTAGCGGCTGCGGGTATCCTGATGGAACCGCCCACGTCGGTACCAATGCCCACGGCGCTGCCGCGGAATGCCTGCGTGGCGCCCTCGCCGCCGCTGCTGCCCCCCGAAGTCAGATTGCTGTTGACCGGGTTTCTGGTGCGGCCAAAGACATTGTTATCGGCTTCAGCGACAAGCATCGTCTGCGGCACGTTTGTCTTTGAAATCACTATGGCCCCGGCCGCTTGCAATACCTCAGCCAGTGGCGATGTCGTAGTAGCCGGCTGGCCGACGCGCGACAAGTAGCCGTTGGTCGAGTCGTAGCCCTTGAAGTGAAAGCACTCTTTGAAGGTCATCGGAATACCGTGTAGTGGCCCTACGACTTTGCCAGTGGACTGAAACGTCTCGTCGAGCTTCTTGGCCTGCTCGAGTGCGTCTGCAAACATGATCTCGGTGAGGAAATTGCACACTTGGTGGCCTATTGCTGCTCTCTTGCAAAATGCTGTGGTGACTTCTACGGCCGAGTACTTCCCTGCGGCGATCGCGGCGCTCAAAGAGGCGACATCATATTCTTCGCCGGTGATTTCGAGCTCCTTGTCTGAAAGGAGTCCACAAGTGCGAGCGACAGATCTCAGATCGCGAGTTTCCTCGGATGGGAGTTGGTCAGATTTGAGCTTCCATTCTGATGGGATTCGTGAGTCTCGTTCCGCTTTCTTGGACGCCGCCAGGTCTTGCCACGATGTCACTGGTTGTGAAGACATGTTGATAGTGATCACTACTGAAGGTCAAGGTTTATCAACAAGTTTAGGATGTCAAAAACAATGAATAAAGAAACATGGGCAGCCCGGCTTCAATATCTCGAGGTACCCGAGGTGATTATGCCGGTTAAGACTGCTCCGCACCGAGATGATCGGAGTTATTTGTGTCTCCACCATTGACGCTGCGTGATTGCTGCAGTTCTTACTTGCTGTCCTCCCCTCCATAACCGTACTATAAGCGGGCTGCGATGCGGAGGTGGCGAGAACTGGCAGTCTGAATTGTTGATGTTATGAGAGTCAATAAATTCTCGTCATTGAAATTGGATTACATCTATTCGAGATGAGCTCAACGTCTACAAAACCACCCCAAATTTGACTATAACCAATACACTTCTCGCCATGTTGATCTGCTTGCGAGTAGCATGATTGCACTTATCTTATCAGATCTTATCTATCGGATCTACTATGTATTTACTGCTTGCTTGTCTCCAGATCAGCATGGAGTGACGGGCGGGGTATTCCCTTGTCTGTACTGCACCACTGCGAGGACATGGGTTTCGTAGCTGTTATTGTACGAACTGGTACAGTCATAGAATGCTGGTCCACCCTCATACAAGTTAGGGAAACACACGCTGAAGCAGCATCTCGAAATGGGCACCGGGCCTATATCGATGGTTATAAGTTGAAAGCATTGGAGAAAATGATGTTTGCCCTATAGGTGAAGACAGAAATGTCGGTCCAAGATAAATATAGTATCTGCCCCAGCGAATGACAGGAACGCTTTGTATTTTCATATTCTGAACCAGAACATTATAAGTTGCGCAGCCTTGGTGGTTGTGCAAGTAGCAACTAAACCAAAGCTTACCTGTGGTTTGAATTTGAGCGTGCTCTAGCTTTGTACAGAGTGAAAGTGTGCTGCTCGAGTCAAATGAGAGGCGACAACGTGACCTCCGTAAGCTATTTTAGTTGTTGTCTCCTCTCAACACCGCTGGCCATGAGTGTGAAATGTGACTGGATGGTACCATTCACGTGCCTGCTCCTCAGGACAATCAGGCCGACACATGAAGAGCATTATTCCAACCTGTCGCTGCTCTGAAGATAAGCCCGGGGACTATAACCTAGAGCAGATATGAACAGGGATGTCCTCTAATTTGTACCTGCTGTCAAATGTTTGCCGAACGCTACCTGTAGTAACCGAAACATTATGGCCACCCGTTAATGTTCACCACGCGGCGACTGTTTCAATATCAAGGCAACGGGACATGATGGACACATTCACCTGTATTATCAGCCTAATGATTCATTTCTTGACTCAAGTAGTTCCGAGTATTGCAGTTGGGGATGACGTGCAAGAGGTATTGAACGATTGTTGTGTACTGGTCATGATGAAACTAAGATTACTTTAGTTATTGCCAGGCCTTATTGTAGGGAGCAGTGCGGGGCATGGGGACCTCTAAAGGTAGCAGTGGACGGACCTCGTGGGGGAGGGAAATCAATCATTCTCACTCTCACTTCTTCGCTCCCTATTAGAGGTTGGCCCTCCTTTGCCCAGGTTAGGTCAGGTCCTGATGAGCTTCCTATCCAATCACCTGCGATAGAACCGTCGCACCGCGTCTTTCCCCTGGGATTCTTGACTTTCGCCTTCCGGTTACCGATTAGCACGGCAGCTCTGGGAAGGGGGATGAACCGCCCACGCACCACTGCGAGTGGCTCTGATTGATTGTCCCTTTCTCTCTATTTTGCCTCCAATGTCCATTCATGCGCTCCAGGGAACTTGGCCTGGGCGCTATGCCCCCCTTCCAAATCCGGTGTCTCAACCCTGTTTCTACAGCCCCAAAAGCAGAATCCCCCAGGGCCCAAGGTCCCTAGGTGTAATTAGACCCTGCTCAGAGTGGTCCAGCAAATGTCCATCCTCCTAAGAAGAGGGTATCACACTTGCACGGTCATTCGACCTGACTGGCAGACTTGCGCATGCAGGTTCAGCGACCAGCGGATCTCATTGCAACGTTCTGCTCAATGAAACCTGACACACACGCTCACACATACTCTACACACCAGGCTGAATGCCCTGAATAGGAGTTTTTGGAGGCCTGTATAAGTGGCGATCGGCGCGGGTCGTCACTTGTATAAGTAATATAGTCGGAGCCCGCCCCCAATCATGTTTCCATGTGTCTGATGTCCAGCGATACCTGCGCATTCAGATATCTGCCATCACAGGCCTGGCTTTGCTCAAAATCTCGCCTTATTCATCGACAAGAGGGTTCTAATATAAGAGTAAAAAGACTTTCTCATCGCTGAGCAACCACTGTCTAGAGACAAGGTTGCAGATTGCAGCATACGAAGGTGTGGATTCTAGACGACTTGTTGTTCGCCTTTCATCATCGTCGAGCGAAATATCGCAGGCATCGGATCAACCAAGACGGACGCCATGAGACTCACAATCACGGCCAGCATTCTGGCTTTAGCGGCGGCCACTGGCGTTTGGGGTCTCGACTGTAACGGCAACGCTGCCCTCTGTGACCGCAAGTACAGCAACGTCAGCTTCATTGGTGCCCACGACTCGCCCTTTGTGGGCATTCTGCCAACGCAGAACCAGCTTCAGGACGTGACGGCGCAGCTGAACCAAGGGGTGCGCTACCTCACGGCGCAGACGCACAACAAGGACGGCGCCATCCAGCTGTGCCATACCTCGTGCGCGCTGCTCGACGTTGGCACGTTGCAGGACTATTTGGCCGACATCAAGACATGGCTCGACGGCAATGCGAATCAGGTGGTGACGCTCTTGGTCACCAACGGAGACGCCATTGATATTGCCAAGTTTGGTGATATCTTCTCGGCTGCCGGACTCGCCTCTTATGCGTATACTCCTGGTGCCGATCTGGCTTTGGCGGACTGGCCAACTCTAGGCACACTGATCTCTGCCGGATCGAGACTCGTGGTTTTTATGGGTGAGTGTGACTTCGATGATGATATTCAAGTAATCCATATCTGACATTGAATGGTAGATTACCATGCCGATACGTCCAAAGTGGGATATATCTTGGACGAGTTCAAGTACTACTTTGAAACACCATTTGATCCCACGGACTCAAGCTTTCCTCAGTGTGATATCGACAGGCCATCGGGCGCATCAGCTGATGGTCGCATGTATCTTGTCAACCACAACCTCAACTTGGAGATTCTCCCCGATGTGCTGATCCCCAACCTGGCCGAGGCGGGCACAACGAATTCCATGTCTTCGATCCTGGCGCAATCGGACATTTGCATCAGCAAATACCAAAGAGACCCAAACGTCGTCCTCGTAAGTTGTTTTGACCAATACATTGCAAAGTCTCAAATATGATCATTTCAACTAACACAAGACTAGCTCGACTTTACTAGCATAGGAGACGGAATTGCGGCTCAAAATGAGCTTAACGGTGTATAGAGATGGGCTTAAACTTACAAGATGCATAAATTTTCATGCCTTTGAATTTCTCCGAACATATACAATTGCCTTGAGCGAACTTGCACATTTCTTCTTTTTATGGCAGACGCATCATGTCATGGTATTGCACATATTTCCACCATTACCAGAAGTTGCAACCCAACCCATCCATGTGAGAACAAGAAATGCGGGCATCTGCCGAGAGCCGCACAATATCTAGCCAGACTGCCCTTCCTTGAGAAGCGAGAGGTTGAGACAGCCAGTCACAGTACAGTCAATTACCTAGGACAATGACCATTCCCAAGCCGAATAAGAAATTCTATAATTACAATCTCTAGCGGGTAGCCTCTAATCCGTCCGGCACCTCTACCCGCGCCAGCCTGCAGGCCACTTGCAGGGGGTTCGGCGTCTAATCTAGTATCGGATCCCAGGACAAGAACCAATCAGACGGCACGCATACCAAGACACGATTATACTGGCCAATGGCAGGCCAATGCCGATATTCGATTGCCGCTGCGTCTGGTGTGTCGCGAGAGTCAAACTCATCGACAGCGCTTGCCTCTGCCGACCTCCCGGCATGACTGTTCTTCTCTCGATCCTTGAAAAGCTGGGGTAGGGAATCATTGTGTCTGAAATAATTGAACCTCCATTCTCTGCTTATTTGTGGTTTTGATACTGTGTGTTGGTATTCGTGCAGGTGACTTTTTCCGTTCTTCTGTTTCTTGATTGCAGTGCAATCTTGTCCATTATACACTATAATATCAGCGACGTGGAATAGAGTGAAAGCCCTTTCGAGTAGTTGGTGAACATCTTCATTCCACATCATGCATACTTTCAGTTTCGTTCCCCTGGTGGGACTTTTGTGTAAGTCAAACGTGACGATAATTTCCAATACCAGTCTCTTGATCACTGACCCAAGTTTCTCCAGTATCATATCTCGCCGTGACTATACAGGCACAAAGCACGAATTCCACCACCACAAACAGCACCATCCCATCGCTATTCATCAGTCCTTCCAATGACCTGGCCTTTGCCCTCAGCGTGCCGGAGGACTCTTCGACGGACCTGTACTTTTCGTTCATGTTTCCCAAGTCCGTCACCTGGGGCGCCATCGGCCTGGGCACGTCGAAGATGGCCGGCTCCCTCATGCTGATAGCATATTCCTCCGCGTCGGGCGACAACGTGACGCTCTCGCCGCGGATCGCGTCCGGCCACTCGGAGCCCGTCTACACGTCGGACATCCGCATCGAGGCCCTCGACGGCACGGGCCTGGTCGACAACGCCCGCTACGTCTTTCTGGGCCGCTGCGCCAACTGCCGGTCGTGGGACGACGGCAAAGGCGGCTCCGTCGACGTGACCAGCAAGGCCCAGAGCTTTGCCTACGCCACGGGGCCAGACGGCGACGTTCGCTCCGACGCCCTCGACGCACCGCTCAAGATGCACCTCAACTACGGCACCTTTACCCTAGACATGGTGCACGCGACCACGTCGGCCGCGACGGCGCCGTCCATCTCCATTAACAACACCACGGACCTGGTGGCGACCACGCAGGGTCTGTCCGTGACGGACGTGAGCGATAAAGCCGCCCGCGCCCACGCCGTCATCATGGTCTTGTGCTTTATCGGCCTCTACCCGTTTGGCATCCTGGTGCTGCGGCTCGGCAACTGGGTGCGCTGGCACGCCGTCAACCAAGGTGTGGCCCTCATTGGTGTGATTATCGGATTTGGTCTGGGCGTGCACTCGAGCTACTTTTACAACCGGGTAAGCAACATATTTCTGGAAGATCCTATTTCGACGTTTGAAGACATTGGTGAATTATTGTACTAATGTTATTATTTCCTCCAGTCCAAAGGTTTCAAGAGCGGCCACCAAATACTCGGCATTCTCCTGTTCATTTTTGTAATCGGACAATTTGTGCTTGGCTTCATGCATCATAGAATCTACAAGAAGACGCAGCAGCCGACCAAGCTCGCACCCGTACACGTATGGATGGGCAGGGTCATCATACCAGTGGGTGTAATCAATGCGTTCCTGTAAGTCCTCTCCCCAGTTTTTTTAACCCCCCTCCCCGAGAAAAAGACAAGACCTAACTGACACGATTGATTTCCTCACAGGGGTTTCCGCTTCGCCCAGAGCCCTCAGTACAACTGGGTGCTAGCAGGCCTGGTGATCTTCCTCTTCCCGGCAATGGCCCTGATCCTCTTCACCAAGCGGTGCCTCTCCAAGCGCTGGAAGCAGACCAAGGCCGAGCCCGGACAAGACGGCCAGACCGGCGGCTACAACATGGAGCCCTGGCAGCCGGGAACGCAGCAGACTACCACTACCACTACCGTCAATGGCCCGCCGCCGCCAGGTCCATACGGCCTGAGCCAGCATGGCGCGCCTGCTGGATTGCAACAGCAGCAGCAGCAGCCGGATATGCGGTCATTCGCAAACTATGGCTACCAGAGTAGTAGTACTTACAAGAGGCCAGAGTTGGGATCGCAGCAAGAGGCCCGGGAGTAGTAAGCATTTCCATCATATCCAAGAAAGCTGGTTCACTGACCATATGGCGATAGTGTTTGAAGTGGCGACACGACTGCAAAGAACGCTGTGGGCAGATCTTCGAGATTCATGTGGCCGATAGGTTCTTGGGTGGCTGATATTTCTCGGTATAATTATCGCGACTATCGCTATACGACCTCTTTGACCAGACATTTCACAAAAGCTTCATCTCTTGCAACTGTGAGCAAGCACTATGGTCAAGACACCATCTGTGTATATAGGTATTAGAGCGCAGTGTCAAGTCCTTGAATCTTGTGAATTATATAGTAGACCTATAGTATCTTGCCCTTGCCACTATCTAAGGCGTAGCGTCAGGCAGGAGTAGCAGTCTAATACTGCTTAAACACATTCCAACACCTCCATTTTCATCATTGATCATTGTTCATGTCTATCTAAGGGGCGTTTTTGGGTGATGCCTCTATACCATCAACACCAATATCGTATGGAAAGTGGCCGTAAATGTGCTGTCAGTGCTATACAGGTATAGCCACGGCACTATGGAGGCCTTCTCGAAAATATAAAAGTGGTATCGCTTCTCATCATTACAGCATGCTCTCTCTCTCTCTTTCTCTCTCGCTTCCACAATTACAGAGTCATCTCGGGCTATCGCAGAGCCGCCAGCGCCAGAAGCTCTTTCGAGTAACCGTTCAGTAGTCTGTACGCGTATATCCTTTAAATCGTGATAAATCACCTCGCCTGGTGAATCTTTGGCTGCCGTGCTTTCGTCTTGCTGAAAAGGAGCTACTTGGAACAAAGACAGATGTGCTGATACCCAAGAAGTCATGTGGTAGATATTCAGGCTCTTCAAAAGCTAGCATCCAGATCACGTCCCATCGAGTAGCTGTCTGGAAGGAGGATTGTTGTGACCTGCGATAGACCCACTAACGCATAGCATCCTACACTCGGCGATTCATGGCGGCAGTAGCGCCAGCCGATGCGAGGTCTTGCTTGGCACTAACACTGCGTCCAGCGACACGAGGCAGATTACTACCTGGGGCACTGCTCTGTGAAAGTCCGCTCTGGCCAGTACTGGTCCTCTTGATGCCACCCGAAGTGAAGGGTCCCGTGATACCAGAAGCACGCCGAGCTGTAGCTGCCACAACCGGCTTATGCGGCGAAGGACCCATGCGAGGAACTATCCTGTTGCCAGCTGCTGGCGGGTCTGGGAGAGGCCGGGGTGCCGAGATTGTGTTGTGACGCTTCATTGGCGATGCGTCACGTGTTGCTGCTGCTACCCGAGCCATGGAACTTCCGGGCTTCAGACCCGTGATGAATTCGTGTCGCACGGCCTCTTCCGGCTTGATGCGTCGATCCGGGTCCCAACGCAAACACTTGGATAGGAAGTCCAGGAAAGGTTCATCGTCGCACTTAAGGACCTGCTGGAGAGTCTTTGAGGAAGGTCTCCTTCGCCGTCCTTTGCTGGACACGGTCAGGCGTGGCTTGCCCATGGAGTCAAAGAAGAGCTTCTTCCGGGTACTCTTCTCAATAAGATGCTTCTCCGGTGGCCCAAATACCTCCATAATGCAAGCAAGCTGCTCTTGCTCGTTCTCTCCAGGGAAAATCGGCACTCCAGTGTAGAGTTCAGCGAGAATACAGCCGACACTCCACATGTCGATGGGCAATCCGTAAGTCATACCAAGAATGACCTCGGGAGAGCGGTAAAATCGGGATTGAATGTATGTGTACACCTTTTCGTTCTCAAAACAACTTGAACCAAAATCAATCACCTTGAGTTCAGAGTGCATGGGGTGCCTCAGCAGAATATTCTCCGGCTTCAAGTCACAGTGAATGACCTTGTGCTGCTTGAGTAATGTCAGGCAGCTGAGCATTTGCTTGGTGAAGCGCCTGACGAGCTTCAAGGAGGAGCCACGGAAGTTGTTCAGTTTGATGAACTCGTAAAGATTCATGTCGAGAAGTTCAGTAGAAATGCAAAGATGGCCCCTGAAGTAGAAGCTGTGTGTAAAGTTGACCATGCTGTGCTTGTTTTTCGGGTCCCATTCGCGGATCTTTTGCAAGATATTAACTTCAACAAGAGCCTGCTGGTGGAATCGCTTCTTGTTTCGTATAATCTTGACGGCAACCAGCACACCCGTCTTGTGGTCAATGCAGCGAACGACCTGACCAAAACTTCCCTTGCCCAACACATCCACAATCTCATAGCGATATGAAAGATGGTCGCCAACAACGATAGAATAGTCACCACGTTCGTCGTCGTATCCAAAGTTTGGCGCGCTAGACGACACATCGCCCTTGACTTTGGCTGCATTTTGCGTTCCACAGAAATAAATGTCCTTGTAATCGATAATTTCGCCACGTTCGTATATGTTGAGCATGGCAATGCGAATTGCTTCTTGGGGCCCGACTCGTTCTTTCGGTGTGGCCCGCTTGCGCAGAGCATCAAGAGTCCTGGCTGCCAACTCGGTTTCTCTCCTCTTTGATGCAATCTTCTTCATCTCTTCGTCGGCTAAGAGATCATCCTTGTCCACATCTGCGATATATGTCTCTGGCTTGACAGAAACTGTTGATGGCCTCGGGCGCAACAATCGTGCCATAGAAGGAGTCCTTGACGAAGTAGTGGTGTTCTCGATCATTGAGCTATTACCGACTTCTAGTGAGTTTTTCTTAACGTTTGCGACAGCGCCCTTTTGCTCCTTCTCCTGGGCCATCACAGCCGTCAAGCTAGATGCAGAGCTCTTTCTTCTTCTCGATTCGAGATAAGAAGTGGAGGGTTTGACGGCATGGTTTGGACTAGGAGCCTTCATTGAACCCAAAGTGGCAGAGATTGGAATTCGTGGCGGGGGCATGCTTTCTTGGCGTGCATGATCTTTGCCGTTGTCCACCGAACCATGAGCTTGATGACTGCTACTCTTTGAGGCACTTCGTTTCCAAGAGAGACTTAGCTTTCGCCTCAAGGTGCTCATAGACGACGGCGTTGGTGGCTCTTGAGGCTCATCGGGACTTGGGACCGGTGACTTTGTAGACGATTTTGCCAGCTTGGGCGCTCTAGGACCAGATGGCTTTTGTTGAGGTCTGGGTTCCGCGGGTATGATGGGCTCAGGCGGCGCCAGCACGGTATTGTTGCTACCATTTGTTTTCACCTTTGCAAGATTTGCCCCAAATGTGCTTTCATTCTTCGGTAACGACGTAGAGAGGAAAGGTGAAATTGCCGGCTTCTGCGACGGCGTATCGACAGGCAGGTCTGGTATGGAATCAGGTGAGCTATTCAAGACGCCGGCACTAGGACTATCCAATCGGTTATGATTTACTGCCGTGCTGGATCGCGCAGTTGGCTTCTCCGGGTCTCGATCCTTGTGGCCACGAGAAAAGAAACTGCTTTTCGATGCAGTCATGGGAGTAGTGGGAGTTTTTGCGATTATCCTGTTGGGCGGCGGGCTATGCTTTCCGTCATCATTGCTTGCATCTTTATTGTAAGATGCAATCTTGGCCGCCGTCGGTGTGCTTAGTGGCCCCAGGTTGAGCGGCGGGAGTCTCAGAGGAGCCAAGTTCTTCTTAGGTTGCGTGGGAGCAGATGTCTTCTTCTCGCCATCGGAGGTGGCACCACCCATTGTGCCCCTGATTTTGCGCGTACTTGGTTTTCGCTGGACCTGAGATAGCGGCTCGAAAGAAGGCGCATTTGACAATGTTCCCGTGGAGGTACTGTTGATACTGCTGGCGTCAAAAGCATAATTCGCCTTCTTCTTCTCCATGAAAGCTACTTCGGCCGGCGAATCCTTGGGTGATTCGTAAGCTTTAGGAATGGCTGGTACTGGGGGAACATCTTCCTCTTCGTCAGCAGCCGGGGCGGTATTGCTGAGACTGGCCACTGCCTTGGGGGCTGGTAATCTTGAGTTGGTCAAGTTTGGGGCATTAACACCGCGTTGAATGGATCCAACCGATGTTCGCTGGGTGTTGAAACTCGCGTTCGAGGTTGCAGAAAGTCCAGAACTGTACGATTTCCTGTTGGGATCCGGTGTGGTTCGTTGCGAGGAAGGAGTGGAGGTTTTGCGCGGAATCATTGAGGGTGATCGTGAGCTTGGCCGTGGTTCACTTGACGGCGGTAGTGTGCTGGCAACTGATGACAAACTTTGAGGCTGGTGCATTGACATGCGCTTCATTCTTTGCGCGTCTGTCGGCGAAATCGTTCTGGCACCAAGACCACTGACATGAGAACTGTGAGTAGGCATAACGGAGGCTCTCCTTCCAGAGCCTGGCGTGGTAGGTGCTCCAGCTCTGGGAGAGCGCGGGAAGAGCACTGACTTGCGATTCCCATCAGGAGTGAGTTGGCTGCCGCTACTGCCTGTGCTGGACGAGAAGTTGGAGGTGGACAATCTCGGTGCACCCTGAATGGACCTGGTTTTTGTTGCTCGAGAAGACGGCGCATTCTTCGCATCTCCCCCATATCCACTGAAAATTTCCAAAGATGTCCGCGGGCCATTGTCCTTACCCTCACCACTTGAAATCAAACTAGGTCGTCGTTTCCGAGCTGTTTGAGTGCCAAAATCAGAGTCAAGAAGTCCGGGGCCAGCCGATTTCCTAGACGGCTTCGCAATGGTGTTGGCAGTGGAAACTGGAGGATAATGGCTCTGGCGACGATTTCTCATGGCGGCAGGTGCAGTTGGTGCATCGGCGATACTGACGGAAGAATTGGGTGCGCCCGAGGGGGCCGAACCCGCGCTGGGCTGCCTACTCGAATTGCTGGGCCTCCTGAGTAACGATGCTGTTCTAATCGGTCTGCCTCCTACCGCCGCCGTGTTTGGTGTTGGATTCGGTTGAGGGACGATGCGTGAAGTATTGCCATTCTGGCGGAAATTTGATTGCTGTCCCGCCATCTTGTCTAGCAAAGATGAGTCGTCGAAGATTGGCCGCTCCCCAGTAGGTGTAGGAAATTGGGTCAGCTTGAACTCGGACGAGGCAGTCTCAAGGCTGCTTTGGAGGTCGTCGAAGCTGACGGAGGGGAGGAAGTCAAAAGACGCCGTTGTGGTGTCGTCGCCTGCGTCACCGCTTCCCCCATGCCGACCAAAAGAAAACAGCGAGTGATTGTTGGAAGACGAAGCGCTCAGCATTGGAGCGTTATTGTCAGTCGCAGTAACACTTGTGCTTGCGGCCGGTAGATTATCTACCGGGTTGATGTTTTCTTTTGCACTAAGCAGTGGAGAAAACGAACCACGTCAGTAAACAAGGACGTTATGGAGCACACGAGAGGGGGATCGCAAGCCATTTGGTCTGCGCGTCTTTGCAAGCTGTGCACGTTGGAAATGGGAGGTGCACATACAGTCTCGTCGGCGAGTGGGAAGCATTTGCTGGTCTAGGGCCAGCAGGGACCTGGTGATCCCTGAACATAGGAATCGTTCAGCCAGCGCCGGCCAGGGTTCCTTTGACAACGGGGTTGCAGGTAAAGGGGTGGTCGGCAATGCGACAAAGGAAAAAAATAGCTGGGACAGCAGTCGACAACCTTGAAGTGAGAGCTTGACGTCGGAGCGAGTGTTGAGTGAAAAGATCACCCCCTTTAGTTTTGCTCTGGTCGGTACCAGTAGCCTGGAAAGAGTGCGAACTACAGTTAGGGCGGCCCGAGCAAGTGTGTAGGTACAGTAGGTGAGATATCTCCTATCTGCCGCTGCCGTTGGAGTTTCCGGGGTGGGCTCAGTCCGGTTAGGGAGCTGAGTTCAGTCGGGTTGTGGCTATCGCATTGCGGAACGGAGGCGCACAGGCTGATTGATCGTGGGCGTGCCAGATTCGGCGCGCTGGGCGGGTTGTTGGTCAACAGAGAGAGTTGAGCCTCGACCGAAAGCGTCGGCTGCTAGAGATTGAAGTTGGTTGGATGTTTGGACATGGAACAAGAAAATAAGAAGGTCGAGGTTGCTAGGCTAAGCTAGGAGATGCCCCACCTGGCCCGAACTCACGCTTGGCTGGCGCCTGACTGGTTCGAATTGGTTTTTTTGCTTCTTTTTCTTTGCAGGCGTCGCCCGGTCGCTAGCTACAGGTACTGTACTGTACTGTCCTGTACCTCCTGTAAGCAGATAATAAAGGTAGGTCGGCAGGTAGCAGGTAGCAGCAGGCGTGCACCTTGGAACTTTCGAGTTGGCTGGGGCCCACGTTCATCAATCAACGTGTGAGCTGCACCTAATAACGGGCGGTAATGTACGGAGTATGTAAGGCAGAACCAGCACTCCCCCGCCCTCATACGCCCATCCAAACAGAGTACACGCATGTTTTTAAAGTACCTACATGTTAGGTTACACATAATCCTCCCAACCCAGCGGTTATTATTCTACTGAAAGTGTCTAGAGGCACACACACACATGCTGGCCGTGATTGTAAGGTTAAGTGATTGCAGCTCACTCAATTGCCCAATTGCCTATCACACGTCGAGAAGGGCTGATCAAAAGGAAGCATGAATTCCTGTACATTATATGACCTGCCCTACCTCGTGGGGAATTAGACAATAAGAGCACATCACATTAAGTTATTACATGGCAGCTCTTGGACTCTTGGGGCCCGTCGAGTGGCAGAATCTTATTCACTTGCTACACTTTAACCCCAAATTGTCTCGAGTCTAATCTCACGGTGCAGCACCAAATAGCACCTAATAAATCCCCGGCCTGCCACTCGGCACCTGTCTTGGGGCGGGACGTTTCGTGACAGAAGACAGCCGCCTTGTCGCGGGCAAAGAAGATCAAAGGACTCCATTTCCTCTCGTATCCGGCCACGGGACAATGTAATTAACAACTATCACGATGAGCAGCTAATTCTTTCGGACCCTCTCAAGTCCTCAATGAATAATTAACCCAGTCACCATTCATCTTATTTCAACATTTTATAGCGATATATCATCTTAGTGCGCAACCCTGGACACAGGCGGTCTTGATAGGCTCGTTTACCGTATTTGCGACTCGGCAATGGCAAGATACGCGGCCGAGCCAAAGGTGGTTGAAAATGCATACACCCAAAACATCTTGCTTTGAACGCCAAATACGCCTGAGCTTTGGTTATCGGACCCCCCCTTCTCGCTTTTCTCTTTCTCTCGACAACATTTGTTTATCTTTGCTTTCAGACGTCTCGCCTTGTTTGTTTCTCTCTCATTTCACCACGTGTGACAGACAATTGGGGGTATCGATTAGACTTTTGGAAGAAACCCCGTTTCTGAACCCCCGATCCACGTGCTTTGCTGGTCAATATTCCCAGCAGTGATAGGTTTTTTGTCTCTTGTCTGTTCTCCTACATACACAATTACTGTGACTACTGCTACAAAAAAGTGAAATTTCCAATAATACGTAGGGAGAATGTGGGTGTGTGCCCACAGTTTGCAATCGCGTCTCAAGTCCATGGTCCCTTCATCCTCTGTTTTGACCTTGATCGGTCACATTCTTTGCCACTAATCATAATCTGCGATGATCTTAGGACATGCATCATGCTTGTTGCTTAGCGACGAGCTCCAGTTCTGGAGAAAGCCACGCCAGCACGCACAACCATCTGCCATATCCATATAAACATGGCGGGGTTGTTGGGCAAATATCTGCATGCACTGCAGACTGTGATGAGTCCATGCTCAAGTGCAGTGCCTCGAGTGCTGCTGGGCCTTTCCGGATTTCCCAGCCTATCCTATTCTATCCTATCGTATCCCGTCGCAGTAAAAGATTCCCGCTGGCCCTGACCTGACCCAACAACCGTCAGAAAAGCAGTGTGCTGCTTCCTTCTATCCCGCGCGAAATGTGCAAAATGACTGGCTGCCGAGATTTCGTCATTACCGATTGGACATTGGAAATAAGGGGTCGCCTGGTTGCCGTGGCGGTTCCTTGTCCCTGACATATATCGTTCCGTCATATGCACTGACCTACCAAAAGAGGGCTTCCATGGTCTTTTGTTGATTTTCCATGTTTTTCTCTTTCTCGAAAAGGACCCTAGATTTACATGTGTAATTTTCCATGGTGCTATGTCATTCCGTCTTTCCCGTCGCGCTCCTGTGACGCGTTCTGGTCCGTCGGTCGATCGGTTATGCTACCATTTCGAAACAACTCCACAGGGAGATTTGGGCAATATCTGCCCTTATTACATGCCCGATCTCATCAATGCGTGGAGCCTCAACCTAGTAACTACGAGCCAAATAGCAGCCCAAGGAGAGATTTGTTTACTATCCGCGAATAAAAATCACAATGCGGGCAACAGCTACTACTGTACTATTGCCGATCTGCCCCCCATACCATCCGCACAACTCATTATACGAAGTCTGTAAGCAGGATCAGAAAGAGATTCGAATATCCGAGATGCTCTCGTGTTATTTATTTTGCCCTGCTCTTTTGCATGTTCGGCCCCCCTTTTTTTTCTTGCTGAAATATTTCAAATCGTATCGGGCGCGAATCTTTTCTTCATTGCCTGACCTTGGGGCGCGAAAGGAAAAAAAAAGATCGTCAGGGTCCCTCCTTCGGTGGTCCGTCCCCTATTTTTCTCTAACTATGGGTAGTCTGTAGTATGCTGCAGAGCGGCCAATGCAAGCCAACAACACCCACGGCCTTTGCTACCCCAATGAGAACGACGAACCGCCACTAAAAGGAGGCGCGGGACGTTTTCTTTGGGATGCCACGCTTGCCACGCTGCCAATCGTGCATAAGCCTCAGCCTAGTTGACCGACTGCTGCCAGATATCTATCATTGTACCGAGACAGGCAGTAAAATGTCTGATCCAGATATCACTGAGATTTTCTAGAACATCATTAATGTCTGCCAGTAGCGCTTATCAAGATCATTTGCGGTCAAACATTTTTCGTCACCATTCGCTGCTCGGCGCTCCAATGATGCACCATAGATCTGAAATTCCTTGCTTAGATATACCATACAAGCACTTCTTCCTGGAGTAACGTTAGGGGACAAGAATTGTAGATCGAGTATGTTCTAAGCTAGAAAACACCGAAAACATCATGTCAATTCCCCTCACCGGACTTGATCTCCGTTTCCAGATTCAGGGAATAGCTTCGTTGCCTATGGAGACTCTGAATACTTGGGTGTCGATCAATAACCAATATGAAGAGTTCCTACACCCAGGTCTCAGGCTGCTTCTCTGCCTTGCGCCGCAAGAGCTCTCGCGCACGCTCTTCTTTCTCATCAAGGGATTTTATTGCATCATCCTTGAACTTACTGAATTCATCACCGTCTTTCTGCTAAAGGGCTTCAATGATAATAGTATCAGATGAGGCCGGCGACGAGAAGCACAGAAAGGTAGGAAGCGGACTTACCAAGCATTCTCCTGTCAATCCAAGCGCTAGTGGTTGAGAGTCTGCTGAATTCATCGTCAATGGCCCTCTTTGACTGATCATACTGCCGCTGGACCTCCTGACGCGCTGGACCAATCTTTGAGAGAACCGTAGCGGCATCATCATGGTCAGCGCTTTTAGTTAATACAGCGACGGTTTGGCCGATTTCTTGTGTTGATTTGTCGTACATCTTGTTTAGTTTTCTGACACTTGGGTCGCAATAACCAGAGCTATAACTCATGGTGCTCGAATTTGTGTCTACTTTGAAGTTGAGAATCCATGAGTATGTTTTACTGCTTTCTTTGGTGAAATGTAGTGGTTTCTTGATATTTCTGGAGTGTAACGAACGGCGCTCTTCGACTATTTATACCTTTACAGTCCCTAGATGAGTGTATGATCTCTTTGCTCATGATCGTGATGAAATGGTTGCGAATTCTTTGAAGTAACATGATTCCCTATTGTTAACTTATCGGATCGCACGTGCGATGCCTGAATCAGAAAGTGTGCGTGAATCTGCGGCGGTGCTATTTACCAAAAGTGAATGGCAACCGGTTTCTCCTAGTAAATTGCAGCTCGTCGTGGTTTTAGTATTCAAAGACGAGTTTCTCATATATCCCCATTGCCCACGGTGAAGTTGGGCTGCAAACATTCACGAAGCACAAAGACGGAGAATAGGAGTTACAACGACATATGAACCAACACCCAGTGGATCACAATCGAGTGCTACAATAAAGAAAGAGCTTAAAATAGCTTGAAACCCCTTGATACCAACATTTTTTATGACCGATTACGGCTCTTGACCAGCTAGGCGGGCGATTTCCGTTCAAATTGACATACACCTCTTCGACAGCATTCATCTGAGTGCGACGCAGCCTGAGGAAAATATGAGAACACCGACTCTGCATCACGATACTACGACACATCTTTGGGACGTTGAACATTCGGCAACTTATGAATAACAGTTGAGTGGTGATACATTAACAAATAGCAATAGTATTAGCTTGAGCGATGGCGCTCTCGAAAGTCCAAAGCCGTGCCCTATAACGCATGTATAATCTGAGTTTCGAATAGCAATACCCAAGGAAAGTTCTCATGAGAACACATCAAGCGTAGCTGACCCAGAAAACACAGGTTGGGATTAATCCGGCGCCCAAGGGGTCGCCCGAAGATGAGGGGAGTTTTATTCACAGCTCTCACAGTAGAACCCTTTCGAGCTCTTGGTCCCATCTGCCATCGGGCTGCACAGATTTCGAAAGCTGATGCAAGGATTTGATCTCTCAATGACGTTCCTGACATGGCGCTCTTCCTCGTGTAGTCCGAGCCCATGTAGGGATGGGAAGATCCGGTACTTCGGGCTTTCCAGCCCGAATTAGCATGCTCATCTCTTCAGAGAGCTATCGAGTACGTCGAGGGCGGTCGATCATCGTGTAATTGAATACACTCTTGTCTTTTCGCTTATTCTCCTTCTCTTCACATGAATAGCCTGTAGATACCCATCCAGACCAGTCCCAAACTCGTCGCCGTGATGCCGGCCTTCCTGCTCCGAATGCCGAGGAAGCTCTTGCTCGCAATAATCTTTGCGCGCTGCTGTTCGATCTGCGACATGCCGGAGAAGTAGCTGTAAGCACCGAGGCCGAGGAAGGCACCGCCGCCTGTGAGTTGCGAGTCAGTTATTGTGTGTGAGCCACGTGGAATGCTTCGACGAAATTGTCGAAGTGCCAGTTGTTCGAGGATAGACAGCAGATCGTCCAGCTAGACAAGCAAACACGTTCAGCGTAGCAAATTACGTACCGATGATCCTGCAACCTGCGCAGTCGTCAGCGCCGTCGGCTCGAAGCAGGTCGTTGAGCTTCTCCGGCTTATCAAGCTTGTAGGGCGTTTCCGTGTCTCTGGCCATTTTGGAATGTCTGCGGTGTTCCGGCGCAAGTTGAGCGTTGCGAACTGTTTACTTCCAAAGCGCCCTTGGTGGAACTTTTTTCTTTGGGCCGGGAGCTTGAGCTCCCAAGCTATTATCGGCCGGTTGTATGGAAATGATTGGCGCTAAACGCGATTCGGCAAATCCATACGTAGAATACATCTTCTGCAAAGGAATGAATAAGTCATAGAATAAATACGAATAAGGATAAGATTATTGCAGTACACTGTGCTAGAAAAGAAAATCGTGGTTGATTTTGATTGTGAAACTTCAATGTTAACAACGCTTTATGCTGTTGTGGTGCCACAAATCTACATCTACAGCTTGAAATTGTTACTCGAAAGAGCCTTGGCAGCCTTTGCCTTGTTGCCCTCAGTGTCAACAAGCTCTCCCTTCTTGTTAATGACCTTGACACCACCCTTCTTGAGATCGCTAATGGCTTGCTGCTGGGCCTGTGCCTTACCAGACAGCTTCTGGCCGCCAATGCCGCCGGCCTTGCGTATTCTCTCCTTTGTTCTCCTCCGCCTCCTCGTCTTGTCATCACGACTGAGCTCCTGCTTGGCCATGGGCAAGCCACTCTTGCCGACCACCTCGCCCTTTTCTGCAGAGTCCTTACCAGCCTTATAGATCTCTTGCGGTGCCAGGGTGTTGTCACCTCCACTGACACCCTGAGCTGTACCAGGCTGAGCATCTTCCATGCTGACGGTCGCAACGTCGGCCACAACCGTAAGAGATGGAGCTGCAGGCTTCGGCTTGTAGTGCCAACTGCTGAGTGCGTCTAGACTGGCACTGAGCTCCTTCCACATCTGCTCGACCTCCTTCTCCTCTTTTTGAAGTTTCTCGTCGGCCTTGCTAACGTATGCGTCCGGATTGGTATTCTTGACGTGCTCCTCCTCGTAAATTTCAGCCAGACTCTGCTTGTTCTTTCCATCGTCAAGCTCGACCAAGCCACGACGAGTATTTGCCGAGCCGTCAGTGTCGGGGCGTCTCTTGATGACCTCGTCGAACTGTTGCGCCAAAATTCGTCGCTTGATCATGTCTTCAATGCTCTCACTGACTTCCTGTGTGATCACAGGCACTGGCTTGCCAACATGCTCAAAATCAAGATCCTCCTCTAGAAGTGAGTGCATGGGTCGCTCTGTAGCTGCCGCCTCACCACTAAGCGTCCACTTCTTTTGCGCCACGTTCTCGGCTTCCAGTTTGCGGATCTCTTCCGCCAACTTTGCTTGTCTTCTCTCGTGGGCTGATTTGCGCGATCGCGGGTCGCCAGCAGAAACTTCTGAAAGTGCGTCATCAGAGTTCTCCACATCAGATTCATCTTCAAAAAGATCTCTCTTGACATCATCCATGGCACGGGCGACATCGTCGTCGTTTGGTGCCTTATATTTGGGAGCTCTGGGTTTCCGAGGCTTTCCGGTCTTGGCACCCTTCTTAGCTGGAGGCGCAAAGAAGTCCTTGTAAAAGACGTCGTTGGCGTTGAACTCGTTGCCATCATCTAGATCGTCTTCTTCTTCGTCCTCCTCCATATCGCTATCGCCTTCGGGGGCATCCAGGGCCATATCGCCAAACGTAGGTCCACCTTCTTCATCGTCCGACTCAAGGTCTTCCTCGATATCATCGGCTGACTTCTTTCCCTGGGCAGAGGGTTTGTCTTCTAATGGATTGCCATGCCAGTCAATCTCGTCGTCATCGCTTGCCGCATCCGTGTTGGGGTCGGCTCTAGCGTCTTGATTCTCGAACCATTGACTCTGTTTGTTGAATTGGTCGATGTCAAAGAAACCGTCGTTCAACCCGTTGGGATCCTCAACCAGCTCGGCTTCCTCTTCCTCCTCGTCACTGTCTTCATCGACATCTTCCTCTTCGTCAAAGTCGCCGAGTTCACCATCAACTTCCTCGTCGTGAAGACCTTCGTCCTCCTCCATATCCTCTAGCTCGCCATCCAAAAGACTGCCATCTTCCTCGCCTGACAAGTACTCTTCTTCGAGTCCAGACTCTTCTTCCGATCCAGACAAGGCGTCTTCGTCGTCAGATTCAAGCTCTTCCGTAGCCCCATTCAGGCCATTGGTCTCCTCAAGTTGGTTTTGTTCTTCCAGTTCTTCAATGACTTCCTCCGAGTCTTGAAGCGCGCTGGCAATGATCCTCCTAGCTTGTTGCCAGACTTGACCGTTCTCGAAGCCATCGACGTGCAATTTTCTGATCTTCAAGACCTCGCCTTTTCCAGCGGGGCCATCGGCTCGCTTTCTCTTCTTGTGGGCTTCTTTCAGTCTTTGTTGTTGCTCGTCGCTGATCTGACCGGCATACGCATCTAGTGTGGCCTTGGCAAGCTGCAGGGAGGCATTGGACACGGAAGGAGAGGGCTGCAAGAAGTTGTGGCGGTTGCCGGCCTTGATGGCTTCATAGAGAGCCAGCATATCCGAGGCGGCGCCAGGTTTCGATGAATCGGTAAACGCGGAAAGGAACGCCATGTTTGGCGCATGTGTGAGGGTATGCGACGAAGAAGAGGAAGTGCTGCCGCCAGTATCAGCCATGACTTTGTCGAGGGTCAAAACCTGCAAAAAATTATTTGGTCGGTGTTTGAGCCTGGGGACTGCTTCTTTGGCTTATCGGCAGAAAAAAAAAATCCCAAAGTTGCACAAGCTAAGAAGAAAAGTCTCCATAAAAAAAGTTGCTACTGGTTGAGCCCCGCTGTCTTGGCTCGCATAGGCTCACTACGTAGTAGAGCTGCTCCCGACTGGTGCATTCTTATGGAATATTTATTTACTATGCGGGAGCCACTTATACATACACCATGGAAAAGGCATACAAGCTTCGTCGAATATGTACTTTGGGCCATTCTCCCTCATTGCTTGAGTGCCTCGAAATGCAGGTAACCATGATCAAACTCAGAAGATGCGAAACTATCGCTATTAGGTGTTGATTTCTTCTCAAGAATGAATCGATATGCCCGTCCAAAGCAAAAGTCGTATCAGTCCCACGTCTAAGCATATTATCAGAATATTCAATTCAACCAAGTCGGAGAACAGGAAATCATATGGACTTACAGATTTTCATACGCGGAGATATCATTGTACTTCTAATCTTCAATCATCATCATTCTGAAAGTATGGTGCCGCCTTGGCCATGGTTATCTCAAAATAAGGTGAATAAGTTAGTAAGTGGCATACTTCCCCACTAGCCACAAGTGACTGGTCGCAAGCCTCAGTGCACAGCGACCTAGCGACCCCTGGCCGATTGACGTCTTCAGGGCTGGGTGATCTGCCCCTCCATGGTTCCTCCATCCTCCATCAGCTCTAAAGCCTCACCCTCATCGGCAGACCATGCTGAAAGCACATCCACCATGACGGGCGTGATAGAAGCGCTGCACATCTTTGATGAGCACAAGTAAGTGAACAAGCAAACAAGACTGCAATAAATTTGCTTTCCTCTACAGCTCGACTTACCTTCTCTTACTAGACGCGCCATCTTGTCGCATACCTACAATGCCCGACCGCTATCCGCAGCTCATCTGCTTCCTTTGTACCTAGATCACCCGGCACCACGCCCCAACTTGATCTACCTGCCCAACACGAACCCACCAACTCTGGTCTTCAGTTTGGAGCATGCAAACCTACTATACCTCGCGACTACATCTTCTGAAATAGAACCCCTATTGGTCCTCGAGTTCCTTCACCGCATAATCGATGTACTCGAGGAGTTTTTGGGTGCGCCGGTCTTGGCTCACAAGATTGAGGCCAACTATGATGTTGTGGCACAACTCTTGACCGAGATGTGCGATGCTGGCATGGTCAACACTACCGAACCGAACGCGCTCAGGGATGCCGTCGAGGTGGAAGGACTCTTGGGCAAATTCTTTGGCAGTTTGAATCTACCCAACAAACCAGGACTGACGCCGAGTCTTACTACACCAAGCATCTCTTCGTTAGCAGCTCAAAATGCTCCTGCGCTGCCCTGGAGACGAGCCAACGTACGGCATACTTCGAACGAACTTTATGCCGACGTAGTGGAATCGCTGACGGTGACGTTGGCGCCATCTGGGAGACCCATTGCTGCCTTTGCCAACGGCACCATCGCCTTCACCTCCAAGGTGTCTGGCGTTCCTGATATTACCATGAGTCTGACCGGGCGCGAAGGAAAACACAACCTTAGGAATGTCATGGAATTGCCAGTCTTCCACCCCTGTGTTCGACTTAACCGGTGGCGGGAAAGCCCTGGCGACTTGAGCTTTATTCCTCCCGATGGTCGCTTTATTCTGGCAGGCTACGAGGTGGACCTGCTACCTGCCAACAGCAACAATGGCAGCCTCGGTTCGAATAATCTACAATTACCCATCAGTCTCGAGGTTAAGACCGGTTTGGGGACAGCAGGGGCCGACTTCGATATTCGACTCAATATCAACAGAATACCAGGCGGTCCTGGTGCTTTGGGTCCTTCGAGCAGAGGAGGCGCATCCGGTGGCAGATCCGCTTTTGGTGGTCCACATTCTGGTACCGTGGCTGCTCCGTCGCTGCATGATGTTATTGTCACGGTCCCATTACCATCAGAGGTCAGAAACCTTTCTGATGTACGACCAAGCAAAGGCGACGCCAATTATAACCCCGGAGACAAGTCATTAGAGTGGCATATCCCTCAAAAAGAGCTCACATCTGGCACACCATACTACAGCTTGAAAGCCACAGTTTTGGGTCCGTTGGCGGATGACGAGAACATTCAGGATGACCCAACAGGCTTTGGATTTGGAAAAGATTATTCCTATGAAGAGCCATACCAAAGCGCTCCTTCACCGACGACAGCGAAACAGCAATCTGGAAACGAGGACGACAAGGAAGCGAAGAAGATTGCACAGAACAGAATATTGATGCCTAGCTCGGCATCGGTCAGCTTCTCGGTGAAAGGTTGGATCCCAAGTGGCATCAAGATTGAGAGTATCAATGTCGATACCAAGAAGAGCCGAGGCCTGGGTGAAGGTGTCAAGCCCTACAAAGGCGTCAAGTACTTGACGATAAGTAAAGGCGGCGTAGAGATCAGATGTTGATTAATTAAGAGCGCACACAATATCATTCGATCCCAGTAATGGTTGCAAGCATAAGTTCTCATCTCTTGGCACGCAATCAAAAACTCGGTCTATGCTGTGCGAGATGATTTGAAGTCTTCCTTATATAAAAAGTATCTTTATCCATTGCCATGAGTAGCCACATGGAGTTGCCAGTACGTACAGGCTCAAAGGCCCTAACTGCAGATCTAGCGCTATATCGTGCCCCAAGCTTCCTTACCCCCGCAGCTCCAGCTCGGCTCTGGGGCGTGGGGTCGGTCGGCAATGGCCCGGCCGTTGGGGACTGCAGGTGCTGCGTGTCTTCCGATTCCAGCCCTTCCAATGGAGAACAGCTGCGTCTATTTACTTACACATGCTTGCTTACGGTGGATGCGGCACCAGAGTGTCCCGTCTCACGATCTTTTCAATGGTACCACCTAGTCATTATTGTAGCTCGGTATATGCTGGCGCGCGGTGATGACCGCCTTCATTACACCAATGCGCCAGCGCGCAGCTGGTAGCTGTCGTTGTCGCCGTTATCCCACTACTTGGCCCTTTTCCGGCGTCCTAGGGGCTTCCCAGTTCGCAGTCACAGCGCCATGTCAAGGTTCACCGACAAAAGGAAAGACTCGTAATTATGGCTCAACTACGGCGGCTGGAAGAAAGCAAAAGGCCAAGACTGCCATCTTCTTTCCAGGTAACGTCCTCCCCAACTATTGGCTGTTTCCGCTGCTTCCACAAGATGTCGAAACTGACAGATTGCTTCCTCGCCCTCAGGTCAAGGAGTTCAAAAAGTGGGCATGACCACACCCTGGATAGAAGCATTTCCTCGTGCCGCCCACGAAGTGCTCGACGAAATAGATACGTACATGGGCTATAAGCTGTCCACGGTGATACAAGACGGACCGTCACGGGTGTTGACCGCCACACCGAATGCTCAGCCTGCCATCATGGCCACAAGCATATTGATTCTCAGGGTACTGGAGCGCGAATTCGGTTTCAAGGTATCCGAGCGAATCGATGTCAGTCTGGGCCATTCGCTGGGCGAATTTGCGGCGCTCGTCGCGGCCGGAGTGTTGGCTTTTCAAGACGCTTTATACATTTGTCGGAAACGGGCCGAGGCCATGGCCGAGGCGACCAGGCGCGCACAAGAAGAATACGGAGGAGAGTACGGCATGGTCGCCGTGGTTACCGAGCCCGAATACCTGGCCTCTCTCATTGAGGCGATTGACGATTTCGTTGGCTATCGAAGTGCCGGGGCCCGCAGCGACCACGCAGAGGATATTCAGCCCATCGACCAAGTGCTCATCGCCAACATAAACAGCAAGAACCAAATCGTCTTGAGTGGCAATGTGGAAAAGATCAAGGAACTAGTCGCACATGTGCGACAATTTCTCGGCCATGATCCTAGAGCTGTACGATTAAACAGCGATTCTCCCTTTCACAGCCCAATCATGCGACCTGCGGTTTCTGTCATGAAGGACTTGCTCTCCAGCAAAAGCAGAGTTGCTGGCCGAGAAGATCAAGACGTGGTGATGTTTCCGGGCGATCTCATGTGCATTAGCAATGTAAGCGCAAAACCGTTTGGTAGTAAAGAGGAGGTCAAGGACTTGCTATCCCGGCAATGCTTGGAGACTGTGAGATGGTGGGAGAGCATCAAGTATCTGGATCAAGAACAGCGAGTACGACGATGGCTTGGAATCGGCCCTGGCAAGGTTGGTAGAAACTTGGTTGGAAAGGAAGTGGGCATGAGAGGTATGGATATGGTGAAGGGGGGAGGCGTATGGGCAATCACCGATCCGTATGATGTCGAGGACGTTCTGAGAGCGCTTGAGAGAACCGAAGACCTGGACGAGGGCGATGATTAAGCCTAAGGGAAAACGCTCGCGAAAACAGGAAAATCGTATACGACTAAACAAGTAGCGACTTCCTTGGTGTATATAGATGATTTTCACATGGAGAAAGATGGTTGGTTCTTGGGGGTTCATTGTTGATTTGTATTACTATCGAAGAGAATAGTATTTTCACCTAATCCATTTTATTCATAATATACATAGACTCTTGGGCGTTCACGATAACGCAATTAAACAAACAGAAAATTCTCAGGGTGCAAAATGTGACAACGATAATAGTTAGGTACCCAATAAAAGTAATATAGAATAAAGCTTGTCAAGTTGTTTATTTTGTTGGAGCTACCCCGGATCTGCTGTTTGAACTTCCAGGGGTCCTTGACGTCTTGGGGTGTTACAGTGGGTGTTACAGGACGTAATGTACTGCTCCGTAGTGGGGCAGGCTTCCATAGCTTCAGCGCTGCCGGAATGCGCAGCCAGCGAGCTCCAATCCAGCCAGTCGTCCAAACATTCCATGCTTTGGCACAAGACCCTCCAACCAGGAACAGAACAAACTGTTCGCAAAACAAACCACACGAGCTGAGTCGTCGCAATGGCAACTTCGATACCGGCGATCGCCTGCCTGGGCGTCATAGGGCGCAATGTGAGTTTCTTTGTCCCTCATCCTCCTGCGCTGCCTCGAGAGACGGCATCTTCTTCTTCTTCTTTCCTTGCCTGGGGGAAGGGAGGCAAACGGGCATGATGGGCTGACTCGGGCGACCGAACCAAAACAGAACAACCCCCTCCACACGACACTCTTCCCGACGTCGCGAGACGCAGCGTCCGGCCAGGCCATCCCCCTGCGCACGCCGCTGCAGTTCTCGCTGCTGCTGTCCAGCACCCTCGACATCTTTGCCTCGCGGGCGCGGCACGCCACCGTCTCGGGCACGCTGCTGAGCGGCGACTTTGGCCTCCTGCACGCCGTCGACGACCGCCTGGCCGCCTACGGCTGGGAGACCAACACGGGCGTAAAGTTCGTCGCCGTCGTCGACATGCGGGGCAGGTCGCTGGACTCGCTGGTGGGCAAAGGGCTCAAGACGTCATCGCTGTCGTCCCAGTCGGGAGGCGGTGGTGCGGGGGCTGCCGGGGGAGGAGCAGGAACAGGAGGAGTGGGTGCCGGCGCCGGCTCGGCTGCCTACGGTACCGCCGGGGGCGCCGGCGTCGGGCTGAGGGAGGGCGAGCTCAAGGTCGTCTTCCGGGCCATGCAGACGGCGTACGTGCGCCTCCTCCAGAACCCCTTCTACGACCCCGACCACGCGACCGCTGTCGGGACCAAGCAGATCACGAGTCGCAAGTTTGCCGAAGAGATGAGGCGGATCGGCGACGTCTGGGTACCTGGAAGCGTCAATACTTTGTGATCTGCATGGTCCCTCCTTCGAAAAGCCCCCCCTCCGAGACAAAACGGCGTGACGAGTGAGACTGAAGGAGGCGGGAACAACCTGAGGGATGCACGTATATGCGCGCAAAATTAGCATTGGGCTGGTAGAGACGAATCTCACGAGCAGGGTGAATGGGTTATAAGCATTTCCGACTTGGCGTGGGAGAACTTTGAAATTTATAATGGCATGGAGTTGGGCGTTTTCCAGGATCCTCAAACAGAAAGACAGCGGAACAATCCACGGGAAAGCCGAGTCAAGCCAGGAATGGTATTCACTGTCGGCTTTCCTATTTCAACTTGACAAGTACTGTAGACAACTTGCTTAAGAAGATCGATCCATGTGAGGGACAACCCAAACAAAGGGGCCAAACATCGGATGAAATCTCAAAAATTAGTTGACATGATCTTGACTATAAATTTTGGCTCTGAAAATGCTAATTTGTACTTGACACGATATCCGGGATGTTGTCGTGTTTCAACTATTTTGCAGTGCCATCAAGAGATGATCAGAAATGGCTGGGTTCTATGACAAGTCAAAAGCCGAAATTTAAATCTGTATGCATATTGGGAGAAACAACTACATGTGCCACAAAAAGCCGTTGGCCAAGGGCTTCCTCTGTATACTCAATCCTTCAAAGTGACAGAGCAAAAGGGACCCCTCAGATCTCAGCAGGGTGAAACTTGAGGCGTACAATACGCAAGACTGGACAGAAGATGCAACGCACAGGTCAAAAATCGATTGATATACATCTCGAGAAATAGAGGTGTCAAAATCAGGCGCATTGTTCCTCACTATGAAGGCTTGCTTTGCTCCGTGGCGCACCCACCCACTTGCTCGAGAACATTTCACTTACATTTTTCGTTCGCTCCTACCGCTTTGTTCAAGTAGATTCAGTCATGCAAAGACGATTATCATTTGACTTATTCGACTAGATCACCTCGTTCGGTAGCAACCCAAAGTACGAAATGTGTCAAGCATGAGGCTCGAGTTTTGTCTGAGGACGATTGATTTCGTATCGGCCGAACTGTGTAATTATCTCCGAGCAAATGACTTCCGTCTTGTCTCACGGAATGGAAAACTTTTTTTCTTATCTTTCGGCCGAACGTATTTCATAACGTGACCGTATATCGTGATGAGATAAATGGTCAACACGAATGAAATGTTGCATAATGTCTGCGTGCGTGGCCAGCCAGCCACGATGGCTGTGAGTCTTGGAGCAAAAGGACGTCTCCAAGTTGTGTGGCGTTTTTGCCCGGAATGTCAGGATGGTCGCAACTGCCGGTAAGGTCGGAGGAAGGTGAAAATGACTTTTTTTCCATACCAATAAAAAGTCCCGAGTACACCGCGAAAGGGATCTTGTCATTCACATGCCACACACATATGGAGGCTGCCTATGAAATCCCGGGACATACCGCTGCCGTATCTACCGCGCCCTACTCGTACGTAAACTTTCCCCTGGAATGCGAATCGGCACCATTGATTTGATTCTTTACCGGTGAAAGTAATGGAGGGATCGGGCGCCGGGTGAGATCCGGGCTGACCTATCCGTAAGACACGGGCCGCTGCGGATCGATCCGACAGGGAGGATTGTACACTTATTGGATGAAATACGGCACTTGTTGACCGCAATATGAAGAATATGGGTTGCTGTATCTAGTTTCTTGCTCATTGTCCGTATTCGAGAGTTGGAACAAACGATTTGGGGTTGTTTTGCAAAGATACCTTTTCGGTCTTCGTTCGACATATCGCTAAATTATTTGAACCACAGCCTTACACAGTTCGCGCCACGTATTCAGTCAATTTTTCTCATTCCTAGACCAAGTAATGTTAAGAGTGTTTAGTCGCAAGTTAATATGGCTTCCTGCACAGTTCATCGCTCAAGTATAACTTGTGAATAAGTCGAAAGCGAGCATCCTGTAACAAGGGTCATTAGAGTTGTTATCTTCTAGTAAAGGCTTGACTGTGTGAGGCTACCCATCTGATAACTCGTCATGTCTCCTGGCAAACATGAAAATCCATGAAAATGACCAGAGCAAAGTGGGTGGACGAACGATGACGGCGGACATTGTTTTCCGGCCGTATAGTGCTGTCTTTCGTGATCAAGCCTCATCGCCGAGGCGTTGAGAGCTGAAGATGAGAACGAGGCATATTCACGAATATCACCTGTGCTCGGCTTGCATACGCCTGCAACGTCCCTCATCCCGTCCCAATGCCGGATACCAACAGCCTGGGATTAGATAGCTGCCGGCAAGTGCCGGAAATGCACTGTAACCCCACGGAGGGTATTGTAATAGCCTGCCCACATGATCCAATTCCCGATACATGCCTGATCATATATATCCATAGTGCTCAAATGAATTCGTAATCTGTAACATTATTGAGCCAAGTGACCATTTAACAACATCACTTGATGTCATCTCGACCAGCATTATATCTGACCAGCAGGGAAATTCAATGTTACTAGGATCAAGCCTCTCTCTCCCTCACCACTGCCAACCCCTCTTCCAGAGTTTGAGCCATCTAAAGCCTGCTGCATGCAAGCGAATGCAAAGAGCATGCGTGCGCGGCAGGACCGCCCACGTCGCGGGTCCTGCGCCAGTACCATAAAACCTGCACGCAAAACAAAACGTCGTCCACGATGTTCGGATCGGCGGCAGACCTTGCCAATTGTAGGCTCATTACTTTGCGGGGTGATCTGCAAGTCATCGATAGTAGTATGAGTGTGTGACGGCGGCGTGCGCTATGGCCTGGCAATTGGCATGCATTTAGACTAAAAAGAGGGAAAAAAGGAATGTTATGCTTACTCACCGATCTCACATTGCACATTAGCCGGCCATCTAAAATAGGTAGTAGGTTATGATGGAAGAGGGGACAAATCAGTGACGAGCATTTGCATCGTCTACTCAAAGCCGAAAGGGAGAGCAGGCGCATGTCCATCAAGCAACGTAAGACAACATGATGGCGGTCTGGTGGTGTAGAAAAGCTCAACAACGGCCACATCCCTACTGCACTTGATGGACTGGTGATCTCTTGTCTTATTCCACCTCTGGTCGTTATAAAGGCTGAAAGGATCGCGCGTCGCAGTGTCGCTGCCGCCTACGCACAGTTGCGGGTTCAATCTCAGACTCATTCCAGAGCAGCGGTCAATAGGATTGTCGGCTCAAGGTTCTCCGTAAAAGCAAATCAGCAATGTTCTCTCCCAAGACATACCTTGCGTTATGCGCAGTTGCTCTCACGAGCGTCTTAGGTAATGACTCTTGGTCCTGTCGCTGAAGCGACGGATACCCGGGCAGCTCGCTGACAATATACAGGTGCGCCAGCAGGGGAATCATCCCGACACTCAGCAAGGGATTCCCTCGCCGGTGGTATCGGTTTGCGAATTGAGCCACTTGGTGCGTCCATCATACATGGTGTGGCGTCGAGTGATGGCAACGGCTTTCGAAAATACCTCCGAGACGCTCTTATATCCAATGGCAACGGTGTAGACATGGTTGGAAGCAATCCCAATGGGACTATGCGAGACAACGACAACTCCGGATGGCCAGGTTACGTTATCGACGAGGTGCATGAAATGTCGAACATTGACACGTCCAACTATAAGCCGAATCTGGTTCTAATTAACGCTGGAACAAACGATGCCCTCCAAAATATAGACATTTCCAACGCCGGCACCCGCATGACGAATATGCTGGATGACATCTACACGCAATCTCCCAAGGCGACCGTTATCCTTTCTGGCCTCCTCAGAAATGGGGATACTGATGCGGATTGGCGTGCCAAGCAGATCAACTTTCAGTACCAGAATCTGGTCAAGGTCCTGCAGTTGCAAGGAAAGCCTATAATATGGGCTGATATGCAAGGGCCGGACGGTCCCACGCTTGCCGACATCAGTTCTGATGGCACGCATCCACTGGACGTTGGATATAAGAAGATGGCCAATATATGGTATGCCGCTATTCAGACGGCTGATGCGAAGGGCTATTTGCAACAAGCAGAGTGGAGCTGAGAAAGTGAATAGATATAGAATAGAGAAAATGGAATTTTCACTGAAGCGATTGTATGCCCAGAACATGAGTTTGGAGAATTGATGCCCTAGACAGCGGATGCAAGGCTGTACTTCACCAGTGCTTTGGTATTCATTCACCTGAAGCCGCATATGAGGCGGCGTGCAAAACAACTTATCCGTGATGTCGGCGTCGAAGAGCCGCAAAGCAGCACAATATGGCTTCGGCAGTCCAACGGCATCCATCTGCAGCCCGATCTATGTGGCAATAGACGCTCAACGGCTGGCGGCCGACCGCGTGCTCTTCACGTGCACCCGCATTGTCTTGCTTGTTGAGTCAATGGCAATCCCGGCAAGGCGAGGCTGCGAAGTCAACCTAACATGGTCGACGTTCTCGACCACGCCTACCTGGCCAAGACCATGTTTTCCTCTGGCATCATCGTTATCACGCCCAGGCAGGCAGACGACTATGAGGCGGCTATGCAGCCTTGCAGTGTGTTACCAGCTCAGGAGTTCCACCAGGCTGAGTAATTCAACGTTTGAGACGCGCATTCGCCTTCCGTGGAGAATGGCAAGTACCCAGTACTTCCAAACTACAGCACCACGACCCTCCTCCACGAGCCAGTCCACATTTTGCCGGGTGAATTGCCGCATGCGACGATGACAGGGCAAGTAGAGTTTGGACCCGCCCACTACTGCTCAGACAGTATGTGTATACGATGTAGTGGTTTCAGCGAAAGGACTGGTGGTGAGCATCAGCAGCATCAGTATCAGTCAAGTGGTGTTCGCTTCAAGCTGCCCGACGAGAGAAGCAACGTTGACAAAAAGACGGACGTGGGTGTAATGTGACACGCGCGCAGTTCCTACCCAAGCTGGAGTCAAACTTTAAAAAAGGGACACGACAGTCGTCTTTGTGAGGATTGGTGCGCCCGCGTTGCCCTTGAAACCTCTCGCGGGCGCAAAGTTCCAATAGAAAAACTTTATATGCGCGGGATGAGGTTGAACTTTGTCGGAGGGTCTGCCTAATGCGGTCAATGGTAGGCCCGACTCTGGATGGCAAAGATGGATGGTATGGCGACAAAGATACGTTTTTACCTAGCAGTCGGGAAATGGATGATGACAAGTTGATTTTACGAGGATGCCATGCCCTATGAGGATGCCTGTCATCGGTCGAACGGGTGCGTGTGGCGCGCTGAAACGGGTAATTGGAGGGTTGAGTAGGTATTTCAAATCCCGATCGATGCCCTTACAATGAATGAATGATACATGGAATAATTTGGAGAAAACCTATCAGCCTGGCAGGCAACAGATACGCGCGCGCGCGCAGAGCAGGGAAGATGGGAAACTTTGACTGAAAGATGGGAAACAAACTCTGATGTAGTCAGATGCTGAACTTTAACCAAGTTTTTCCTTTGGTTGTTGTGCGTCGTCGGCGACTTCAGCTCTGCTTCAGCCCGCCCCTTCCGCAACTATCACAACCCGACAGCAGCTGTATCGCACCTGCTCATCCAGTAACATGGCGACGCTTAACGAGAAGGAAGGCGCCTAGCAAAAGGGCTCAAGGGCTCAAGGGTGCCAAAAGGTGCTCAAACTGCCAAATGTCCAACCAAGAAGTCTTATTTGGTTTAACGTTGCAGCTAAGAGACGAAAGCTGGTGATTCATCTGCACCACGGGATATGCCTTAACTTTGAGTATATTTTTATCGATCTGTCTGATCGACGCCAGCAAGGTCTTTTTCCTGCTCAATGAATTCATCCTCTACCATACTCTTCACCGACTTTGACTATACTCTGTATTGTCTTACATCTTGTCTCGCTCCATGTGACTGGCTTCATTAGTTAGACTCATGACAAAGAGGAGCCTGTCATCAACAAAACATAGAGCCATAATTCATCAATCTAGACCATCATCGGACTATGCGAAACAACTACAATTGACCGTCAAAACTGTCTTTTTTTTTTTTTTTCCCCCTCCATCTACTCAATTCTATCCCTTCTGACTCTCGATTGTTTTGCGCTGGGATCGTAGTTCGCTTGCACTGCCCCAAAGCGGAAGTACCCTATTCAGCACATGCAGCCCATACCTGGATAATCCGTTGCCTGACAAGAGAAGTAGTCCAGAAAAACACATGTATTGGCGGAGTTTGTGATCGGAAAATGTGCGATTTTGTCCGCCTCGTGGGATGGATGGATCGCAGATTGGAACCCGCTATGGAATTAGAGTTTGCCGTGCGGTCCACACCTGTTGCGAGATCCCAGCAACAATTTATAGAAGGCTAGGTAGGTAGGTACCAGACAGGCAAAGACAGGCAGAGTACTGTAGTAGTGAAAAGGACACCGCATTTGCCCGCCTGGACGGATCCCTAGCACAGGCTAGTTTGCTAGGTGATGGGCATGTCAAAGTGCAGTAGTATCAAATGGTAGGGAGAGGTCCAGTGTGGTGTGTACAAAAGTATCTGTCTGCACAACGGGTACCTTCATCGCCTTTCAACATCCGGTATCCGTACAATTTTAGATCGATTGCCTGCCGGAACAATCAAGAAATGCGATGACGTTGTCCTCCGAAACTCTGTTCTGCTCTCTCCTGCTTGAAAATTATATCCAGTTGGCCGATACAATCTATTAAACTTTCTGCTCACAGAAGATCCCACCGGAGTGGATATTGGGCCAAGGCGTGGTGAACAGATGCCTGTAGCCTGTAGCCTGTAGCCTGTCGCCTGTCTGCTGTCTGCGATTATGGATGGTGCCCTGGCTGACTGGTGCTGTGCCCCAGAGGGGTGGTTTTGGGTGGGAACCATTTTAGTGATGGTCCAGGAATATAGAGTTCAGAAGCCGTCGCCCACGCGATTGCTGCTTCGGGTAATTTCTCCTTCGTAAGTAGGCCAACCATGGGGACTTTGGCAGCCGAGCATGGACGGGGTATGAGAGCCCCTTGCCTTGCCTTGCCTTGAGGAGATGATGAGAATTGATTGAGAAATAAAAGGCGACTATCTTTTTTTTTCTCACAAGACGGAAACGTACAAGGGCTACTGGGAGCTTTTACTCCTGCCAAAGGCCTGTCAAGCCTGTCTGCTTGTGATGAAGATCACCCCTGTGATACTGGATAAGGCAGGGTAGGTAATGTCACGATGTGCCCTGTAATCTAGGTATCAACACATACTACAGTAATAGAGTTTGGCAAAACGTCCCGAGGCATACGCGTCCTGGCGTCTCGGCCGAGGATGATCGAGATGTAATGTAAATGGGAATTCTCTCCTCGCTTCGCGCGTGTCAGATCGTCACGCGAGATTGATCCCCCACCTTTTGCTCAATGTATATGCCAATTCAGTGTGTGACTCCGATGGTAAATTTGTCAAAATAAGGAGAAATTATCCTTTAGAAAGAAAAAGAAAAAAGAAGCAGTGACTCGAGCTTGGAAGCAAATGACTAACAGATATAGGCTACAAGACTATAGCAGATGCAAGCGTGAGAAGAAGTATCACTGTCAATGTACATGGCTCCTATTGGCTCGGAGGGCGAAACATGAAGTAATTATCATCACGAAGGCTCCGCCTTGTCTTACCCGCTCCGACCGACGGGGAGGCGAAAGCAAGAAAGAAGGGCCCTGGGCCCCGATGGAAGGATGCTCCGTCGGCGCCGCAACCAGGCTCGCCAGGGAACGGCTCCCGAGTCAGCTGACGCAGTTGCACCGCAGTACCAACGTGCACAAGGACCACTTCCCCGAGTCAGGTCCGAAGGGGTCTCTCGCGGTCTCTTCGGTGGGTATGGGATGCTAACAAGATCGTATGTGCGTAGAAAGTGGGCATGCATCGTTACGGCCGTCATATTACCGATAAGTCCCCCGTTGGTTGGAGCAGCCCCGTAAATACATACAATTTGACATGAACATTCATTCGGGCCTTCGGCACTAGACCAGGGAGATAAGTCAGATCAGCCGATCGCTATGGATACGGCCCCCGTCTTTCAAGGTGTGATAGAAAAAAAAAGATACATAATTGCCCACCCCAACGTCAAACATTTATAATACTAGACCAAACATTGAAACCAGCTAGAAACCGAGTTTGGTTTTGATTTATTCTTAATTCCCCCTCCTCTGACCAAGCTTCCAGTGACCACGGTTCAACTCTTCCAAAAAGAGTAACCACTAGCAAGTTGCACAATCCGGCTGAAAAGGGCCCCCTGCGCACTTTTGATTATACACTAGGATAAGACGGCAAGCAAGACCCTTAAGAAAAGCACGGGGTTTGGACAATACCGTCCGTGATACTAGCACGATGTTTCAACCCGTTCATCCAACGGACTGCTTATAGCACAGGCGCCTTGGGCGCGCCACACTGTTGGAGTCCCGCTTCGAACCCTTACTATGTACTGTAGTCTGGATTCAAGCTTCATCTCCGTTGTGCTCAATCCTTCGCGCGCATCACACTACCAGACTACTCCATTCAGTCACTAATCACCAAAAGATGCCATGTATGCATGGCATGATGGGGACCGGCGGTGACGGGCCCAAGCGCCCCGGGCTGGCCTTGTAGGTCCCGCGCACTTTCGGTGAAATCACACGTGTAAAGCCATAATTAATCCCTGCAGTGTACAATGCCATGTACACATACCTTTGCCAATGACAAACGAGGGTCGGAGGTCAAGAGCACAAGAAGTTTTCAACGACTAAAAGTATTGATTAGAATATTGAGCATAACGATGATAAAAAACAAAGCAATGCAATACAGAATTCACATTCGAGCGACCTTGCAATCAGATGCAAGTATCCATGTGAGTCTCTCGGTTACACAAGGCCAGTCATGAACAACGACGCCGCTGCGCCATATGATGAGAGAACTATACTGAACGGACAATTCCTTGGGACCATAAGGGAAACGAGCTGATGCCCCTTCCTTGAGACTTGGTCCTGCACGGAACCTTTACTGCCAATAGGGAACCCTGAAGCTACAATAGAATATGTTGGTAGCTCCAATTTGACGTGCCAGATGCAAAAGAACTTCAACCTAGGATTCTCTCAGTTGCAGTAGTTTACTTTGAGCAAGTTAAGAGAATGGTATGATACTCTGTGAGAAGTGAGCTAGTGCTGGGTATACAGGTATGCGACAGGACAAGACAGGACAGGACAGGGGGGGCCAAGAGGCAGGAGGGAAAAGGGCGGAATGGAGATTAAAGCACCATATGCACGATGGCGACCGTCGTGGCTGGTCGCGAACGATCGTAAAAATGTATAGCGATGATCTGCCACTAATGCAGGCGTCCCGTGGGCTGTCTTGCTTACTATAGGTGTAGCGCAGCGCAGTATATCGTCCGCGGGCCAATGAGAACCAGATGCAAATGGGCTGGCAGGGCAGATTTGCTACCAGGGGGGACCCCCATCAGCGCTATACTTGTAAGGCAAGCACCAGATACTTGGCATGGAGCTGGTGCCAGCTTGCATCTGTTGCATTTTTTGTGCTCTCTTCGCGGCCATATTCCGCAAATAACATGGCACCAGAAGTTCCTCAACGAACTAATAACCCCTGAAGTTGTCACATTGGTGATGCCGGATCTCATAGGCGGGAGAGCTAGGCAGAAAAAGAACAAGATAGCATGGCAATGATTATTAAACATGCGCGTTATCCCACGTGCGCACATGCCGGAGCGCGGCGCCCATTATGGATCTAAACGCGTCGTTATCATAAAAGAATTTAATAAAAAAAAGAGACGCCGCAAAAGATGTGGTCCCTTGTATCCTTGGAGCATTAAATCTCACAATCAAGAAAAGAAAAAAAGGAAATTAGTTTTCTTCCTACAGAAAGACGCTTGTCAATTGACTAGACCCTGGCATCGTCATGTCGTAAGTAACAGTATGGTAGGTAGCATTGTGGAATTGCGCGCTTGGCCAAGACAGACAACTCCAAACTTTTGGGAAATACCATATCTCGTAAGCTTCGTAAACAATTGGCACACCTCTTGTATCACCTCCACCCCACGACGATCGAGCTGCGCCGCAAGCCACTAGTTCTGGTTCTGCACCTTAAACGAGAACGAGCATGGCTCGGATTAGTAGTTCTGGTGGTCTGTTAGTTGTCATGTATTCTCTCCAAGTGATGTGTATCCGACCAAGTAGGGAGGGAGTAATTCAAACGCACGGCACGGCAGCCCAGCTAGCAGGCCGTTCCATGCAGCGGTCTCACCTTCAGGCTGTAAGGGTTCCTTTCTCTGTGCCTCGGTCTCTTGTCAATACACTTGATTCTCTCTCGGCTTGCTTCATGGGAAAGCAACTACTACATGCCACGTTTGAGTGAGATCTCATCGGGTTCACCTCTCCCCACGGAATGACGGATGACCGCCTTCCGTCGCAACCCCCTCTCAGTCTCTCCCTTTCCCCAAAAAATACCCTGCATAAGTTTTCATTGATTTCCCTATCCTTCCCGTGCTGTGTACCTTCGGAAAGAAGAACCGGGCGTGCATATGTGGCTGTACAAGTATGAGAGAGACACATCGTCATTTCTTCTCTCTCTCTCTCTGTGCCCCAACCTAACTTATGTATGTACATGTATGTACGTCTATGTATGTGTAGCATGGCAGGTCGGCCCCCACGATCTCGTGACCACAACCGACTGCACCGCCGCAAGGGAAAAAGAAGATACTCCGTGCCATAGGCTGTGGAATAATGCTCGCTTCCCGAGGTATAAGCTGGTCCCCCGCATCCGGCCAAGGTCGCAAGGCAAGCAATGAGAAGAAAGAAACAACCCGGCAAGCAGGCAAGCACAACAGACACTGACCGGTGAGAGTTATCATATATCACATTTCCAGAATTCCATGTGCCATGTATGCAAAAGTTTAATCCGTCTTTGTTGTTCATACATGTCGTGTTATAGTTGATATACTCGACGTCTCCAGCCTTTTTGGGAAATCGAGTTTCTCTTGGCAACCAAGCCCAACTTTCAGGCGGTAAAGGCGCTTGCGTAGATGGCCAGGTAGAATGTTAACATATGGCAGCTTGCATTATAAGGCGATGTGACCATACAATACATTTGAGTCACCCCTAGTTCCGTTTGAAGTAAGTTTGGAAATAGCGTTAGTCAGATGACTGAAACTATGAGTGGACGGCGACCTGGAAACGTTGCGATTGGGCTCTTTTTAGGGGTTGCTAAGGGAGTTGAATTATAGTTTACGTTTGTACGAGAAAAGTGTAAATACCGACCCGCCAAAGTTTACCCACGGGGCGGGTTGGGCAGTGATCACGTCCCTTGACCATTGAGCCATTCGAGCTACTCGAAAAAGAAAACAACGTCCATTTTGCCATTGACCTGTGTACATACGACCCTTGTTTTGTTGTTTCCTCTTTCGCCCTATAGAGTATGTCTCGGTTGTTTAGGTTGACCGGTGCTCACTTCTTGGGGTGGGTTGTGCGTTTGTACAATCATTTGCACCGAGTGGTAGGCTAGAGCGAAAGCGTGACACAAGGGATATACAAGCCAGTCAGCCTAAGGAGAGTATCGACTTGCTTGATGGCAATTTGTTCGTGCCCAATGCCAACTGAAGGCGTCAAGGTCCCAGCCGTGCAGGGTGTCCAGTTCTCCCTTTTCCTGCAAGAATCACCAGGAATGGCCGTCATTCACGGCGCCGAGTGGCTCAAGCATACCAATATTGAGGTTGGCCGCGGCCGAGGTATTATCGAATGAATGGTGACTGGAGTGGGTCGGGCCGTAGGTAGTGTAAGCACAGCAGGTATGCTGTATCGATGCTGTCAATATTGCATTTGAAAAAAAAAGCATTTTGATTCTCAGCACCACGAACCCGGTGTGAGGTTTCAAGAAACGAGGTCTGGCCAATGAAGTGGACCGTGACTGTCTTCTCGTGAATCAAAACGCCAGGCGCGATTGACGACGCGCAAGACGGGGTAACAGCAGGATGGATGGACTGAATGACGTCCTAATGAGCTAAAGTAGTAGGCAGCAGGCAGTATGTAGGTAGTCGCTGCTTAAGTGTACATCGTGTGTATGGTTAGTACATACATGCTCACAGCGAAGAGGTAACCCGATTTCCCCGAGTGATCGACCTCAGACCGAGTTTTACTATGTATGATCATGTTTTTGGATAAGAGGTCAGCCAATGCTAGTCAACAGCGAAGTGCAGTCACAGAGCACGCCATGACAGTGTGTGGCTGTGAATATAGTATAATTCAAGGTCGATCAAAATCTTTTCACCCAAGCAAATCGTGAATAGGTAGTAGTAATAATGACTTTGAATGAATTCATAGCTAGGTGGGGTATAATTGCCTATCATAAAAGTCAGAGATCGCTGGTCTATCAGATCTCTTGTTCCGCATTCTTGCCCATGACCCACCAATAAAACGGCTTGCCAAAAACTAATTGATAGCTGGAAAAACATGGTCCCATAAAAAGAAACAAAAAATGCGCAAATCTATTATAACTGCGTCACCGCGAGGCACAAACTACTGGCTTGTGCCTCGGCGGGGGTATGATGATGAATGACCCCTGAGGTACTCTTCGGTTCGCGCCCACCGACCACCTCCCTTTTTGCGTGCAAAAGAATAATAGCATGATAATTAATCAGCAGACGGCACAGTTGCTGCAGCTTTCCTTAGCGGTCACTCCCCAAAAGTGCGTTGGCGGGGGATATAATGGCTGGCGCCAAAGTTGTAGTAGTGTCTGAAAAGACACGGCCGACTTTTGTTGTTCTGGTCTTGGCAACGGAGAGCTTCCGGGTGTCTCTATTTGACGACCGCCAATTGCTGAACCCCAGGGAAACTAGGGATGCAACAACGACACCGGTGAGGCTCGTTGCACGAATAACCAAGCAGCCAAAGCGAAAATCAGCTCATGTGTTGCCGATGATGATGGTGAAGCCACATGAGGACGACAAGGTTGAATGAGCCAATCATAAGCTGCAGAACGCCCGGCGACCTTCCGGAAGGGTAGCTTTTTTCTTTGCTGGCTCTCGAGGTACCACCAAAGGGGGACTTGAAAAGGGAGCGCGAGACAAGAAAAAGAAAATCAAGTCATTAGAGATCTCCGTAATGCCATTGATGGTCGTGTCGCAAGGTACATGATGCGATGTAATGCAATGAAAATAAGAATGTTTTTTGTTTTTGTTTTGTTTTTTTTCTGTTCCCATGCGCAGCCAGACAGTATAATACGAAAAAAAGACTCAAAGCTTCGAGGTCGGTCTGCAGTGCATCTCAAGAATATTGACAGATGATCGTTGCGTAGCCATAAGCTGGGCATGTCTGCAGCCAGCTTGAAGGGCCGACAGGGTCCTGCAGCAAAGCGCCATAGAAATACACATGGTGATCTGAAACGGAACCGGCCATGCAGATGAGGCGGGAACCGTGATAGGGCCTTGTGTACGCAAGTACAGCACAGATTGTGGCTGCTCAGCAGCTAAGGATATTGCTTACAGTAACCGAACAGCCACAAGGGACCTAGGTACAGTAGCGTATGTAGCCTACAGCTACTTCTCTGCTGCTGCTGCTGCCCTGGCCTGTCCTTGAGACCGCCAGGCGCTGCTTTGCTTGAGCTTGCCTGCCACTGTAGCCTGTGGCTTCTGGTCGCCTTGCATCTATCCTGAACCTTGCCAGCGCCCATTTGACCAAGCAAAAGGTCGGATGCTCGGCACTGCTGACCCCTGGTAGTGGGGTCAGCCAACAGTGGATTCAGTTCATGGTTTGTTCAAGGACCATGACCGGGGGCCCGTGGCGACCATATTATTATCGGATGCAGCTGTCTGTTTTTTTCTGACCACCCAGCAGTCGGTGCCGTCATGTGTGTGTATGTGTGTGCGTGTGTCTGTTGCTTGCTTGCTGCTGTTGATGCTGCTGTGCCGCCGCTGTCGCTGGCTCGCTCTGAGCTCCTCCCCGAAGCGGCGGGGAGGATATGTCAGGGTATCTCTCTGATTGGTGGGTTGAGTGGGAAATTAAGAAAAAGGAAGCATGAACTTGGACAGAAATAGTAATCGACAAGAAAAAGACAGACGCGCACGCTGCGGCCTTGCAGAAAATCGGCCAAGAAGGGGGAGCCTCATAGGGCTGTCTATAATCGCTTTTTGTTGATGCTTGCTTGGATATGACCTCAGAGCCACATTGCTGAAGACTCGCTTTAAGCCCCCTTTGTGCTGTCTCCCTTGGTGTTGCTCCAGTAGCGGGACCTGGCAGCGTCGGCAGCCTTGTCACCCTGGAAGCGGTGCTGGAAGTAGTTGAAGACGGCGAACTCATCCCGCGACATGACGTACGAGTCTGGGTGCGACTGCACCTTGGACCAGATCTGTGCAATGGCGTTTTCCAGTATACTGCTCACGGTAGGATCCATGGCGCCGTCGGGACTCTCTCGTGCAATCTCCAAGGCCTGAGCCACCGTGTTGTTGTAGGAAGAGTAGCCACCGGGCTGGTGGTGGTGTCTCTCGTGGTGTTGTGAAGGCATGCTAAGGATGTTGTTGACGGTGGGCGCCGATGTTGTTGCTAGTCGGTAGTTCATGTAGTAAGTGTGGGGTTGAACTTCCTGGGGGTTGACAAGAAGCATCGTCATTGAGTGATGGTCGAACAACGACAAGGCTCTTTATATATACGTATATGGGGGGTACGGGTTGTAGTATATGGTCTCTTTGGTTATACAGGTGTGATGTATAACAAGAGCTCTTCAGCAAGCAGCAAGGATCCGGATCCGGTAACTGCTGATGACTGGACGGGCGTCGGTCTGGGGATATAGTAATTGGTCTGGGGATCTAAGATCTGAACGAATCTTGGATCTTGTTGTTGGAAGAAATAGATAATAATAATGGCCTGGGAGGTTTGCCTGGATGTGGTATTGGTTGGCTGCGTATAGAGCCCGTTCTTTCTTTCCTTCTGGAGACAATGTATCCCAATGTAAACAAGTTGTATGGATTATATGGTGTAAGCCGGACCTAGGAGCCAACAGACCAAAAGCCGGTGGTAACCTGTTTTCAACGATGATAGGCAATGCACAGTTTGTTTGCTTTGTTGGAGGGCAAGGGCGTGGGACAGGCTGAAGTGTGGTTTGCTAGAATGTTGGCAGTGTGGGAGGTCTTCCATGAACGGGATCACCAATGGCTTTTAATACAAGTATGCAGGGCGCGGCGTTTCCTCTCCTTCTTACTTCTTTCTTACCTACTACCTACTCAAACGTGCCACCCACGGCGCTACACTAGGGCGGAGATCTCGTTCCGGGCTTTGATGGCAATGGGTAGTGTGTATGGAGGAATGGGGAGGTATGAGGTACTCAGGCCCAGTCGTCTAGCATGTAATGTAGGTCCAGTAGTCAGATCCTACTACTTGCACTACTCATTTACACGACCCGGGAAGGGATGTACCCTTCTGCGCATCAGACGCGCCGCCACTTTGATGCAAAGTATTTTTTTTCTCTTTGAACCGGACTACAGACAGGTGAGGGCAAGTCAGAAAAGTTACTATTATGGGGTCCCTGGCGTGACATAGCCATGGGTATCGCATCTCATTCCGGCCTGCGGGGCGGGCTCGCGGACATGTTGCCTGATTCGTACATTGCCTTTGGATTGCCTTTGGCTTCCCGACTACAGGTCTTCGGTACACGGCCCAGACGTCTGGGCTGGCTGGCAGGTCCACTCATAGCCATGACCCTCGCGCGCTGTCTGCCAGTCTGTGTACGCTTGTACTTTGTTCCATGTTGTGTCTTTGCTGTCGCCTGGGCCGCACCGCATGGCCAGCCATGCAGGTAGTTTATGTAGCGAGGTACATGTATCTTTTTTCCCTTTCCCTTTCTTTCTGCTTGGGTATGTAATTTAGTACTATATTCGATCAAAGTGAACCCCACGACATACTACTATTACTACTACTTCAATCTAGTAAACGACGACTCCCTTGTGCTTTTCCATACTGCGTGCGCCCGGTACGTACACACTAGACGCAGCGACGGAATACTTCCACAGCATGGGAATTTGGATAGACGCTCTCGAACGTACGTATGTATGAGAGTGCTGGTACTACTATACATACTATTTCACACCACACCAATCTAACAAACCCCCTCCATCACGATTGCCATTGAGCGATCCCTTTTCGCGTGGCCGCCGACGATACCATCACTAGCCGCCTTTGAGCGAGGTTTCCACTACTTCTCCTCCTTCTACGTCTGTTCTACTCTTCCCTCTCTCACATGCCGCTACTGTGCCTGTGCACGTCCGAGAAGGAAAGAAACGTGAGTTGTCATTGATTGGGGGAAACAAGCGCAGGCAAATCATTATTCATACAAGCCCACACAACCTGACAGAGAACTTTTGGACACACACAGGCACGCTGTGCTGTGATGTGAGATCATGATGCTGTCAGGCTCCCTTTTCTTTTAGTTTATTTTTAAATTTTTTTTCCTTTCCCCTTTTTGTGCCTACTTGGTCCCTTGGCGAGACACGAGTGGGAGAAGCAGAGTGTGGACTACTACTGGCCGTGACAGGCAGCGGCGGGCGTGCCCAACAGGATCTGGGAAAACCGTCCCGTTCTTCGGGATGGTGTCGATATAAGATTCGACTAGTTGTGATTACGAGTACACGACAGCAGCAGTTTTTCGCTGTCCTCGCCAACCATCGAAACCTTCTTTGTATTTTTAGCTGACCGCTTGACTGACCGAACTGACTTGTCCCTCCTATCCTCGCAAAGTCGCCGTTCTGCTTTTTCTTCAAGTTCAAGTTGCGTAAGGGATCTCGAAATTTCAGTTTGCACCCGCTCCACGCACCGGTCACACAGGGCGCGAGTCAAAATCCTATTGGCCGACTCGCCATAGTACTCGTTTTTCTTCCTGCTTCCTTCTACTCTTATTCTGGTGACCCGAATCCGTGGATATGGTCACGAAACCAAAGAACGCTCGCGCCGCCAAAGAGAATCCACCCCCAGGGTTTCCACTCTTTCTACTACCAATGTACTTACACTCCAGGCTAAACGCGTGGAAGCCACTCCTTTTTACACACTCTGACGTTATTTTGAACCCCCATCCTAAATCAAATCCACATTATCAGTAACGGGGCCATCGATTTCTCTTGCGAGTCAGAACAGAGTTTGCTGCCAAATTAACCGATCTTCACACAATAATTTTCTCTTTGGTGTTCCTCTTTCTCTCAAAAAGTTTCCCGTTTCTCTGTTCGCGTCTCTTCACCGCCATCAGTGGAATAAGACACCTCGTGTAAGTAGGTTAGAGTAGGTTGGTAATGAATGCTGATGAACTGAGCCACCACCACGATTGAGCTTGGGCGTATGCACCGGGTACCGGCCGGTCCGCTGCGCCGATGCGACTTGGGGCTGAAAAATAAGTACGATGCGCCATCTTACATATGGCATATCGAAAACAAATTACTTCTCGTGCGCATGTACGTATAGTAATAATCTTTTCAGGGACAAGGCAAAGCAAGGTCAGGCTGGCAAACAATCCGAACGACGACGACAACGACGAGGAGGAGGATGAGGGGAAGGGGGTATACGCATCGACCAACCCGGCCGTGGGGTCCTTCGTCTTTCCTTTTTGCCTTACAAATACGTTGAAAGCCTCGTGGCAGTGCGGAATATGGTTCATCGGTTATGGATACAACCCGAAAAGTTAAAAAAACAACCCATTGCATGGGGGGTTCAAGCCTGAAGAACAGTGACAAATTTTCTTCTTCTCGTTTCCCTATCCCTTGCACACTTTCTATTGTCTCTGTCCTTCTCAGCCTACTCTACTCTTCTCTCTTTTCCAAGCGCCAAACAAGCCGCGATTCATAATTTAGTCTGCCCAAGTTGTGCCTCCCCAAGAGAGGTTTTCCCTTGCAAGTACAACATGAATAACCCGGCGGTCGACTAATGGTTGTTAAGGTTTGCCCACCGCCTTCAGCCTTGAGATAGCGTCGATTGCTGTGTCTCAGGTCATTCGCTCGGAGCGGCAGAAACGATGGGAACGCTTCCTCCAGATCTCACGACACTTGTGTGGTCGTTGTCAAAGGGCGACACGCGCTCTTTCTCTCTCCATGCATTGTGCCCAACCTAACTTGCCATGACAACAGCGAATAGGCAGACACATCAGATAGGCCAACACATACTATCAACCTTTTTTATTACCATCACATAGAAACGTTTGCGCATCACCAGTTGGCGCTAGTCCAACCCAAATCGGGAATTCCTGCGGAGGGTTCCTCCAATCCGAGCTCAGAGCTGGCCGAGACAGGCACATTAAGCAAACGCCTCATCATCATTCAGGCCACATTGTATAGTGCACGGGTTCTCCCTCTTGACAGGGCGGCAGAACGGCTTCCTACCTGCCACCTGCGTCGGGATGCAAAAAGACCCCGTACCGGAATACAATTCATTCGTCTATCCTGCTTTGCTTCCCTGTCACTCGCGCACCCATACATACATACAGGCACACACATACGTTCTCAAGTCGGAGGATTTTCCGGGAACTGCGCACCCTCTTTTCCGTTATTTCTTTCCCGACCGATACCACACCCCCCCCCCCCCCCCCTCCCTTCCCCATTCTTCATACTTTGCGGCTACGTACTCCTACTATAATCGTCACCGCAGGGGGGGTTTCATGCCAAAGTTAAATCAGATTGTGGCTCCCACATGGTCATCTGGGATAACGCGAGACCCCAAGGGACTCACTCACTCTGTCTCTCTCTATGTGCTATACTCGTACCTACTGTATTGCTTACTCCGTTGGACATTTTTAGTTCAGCACGTGCCGTTTCAAGACTATGGAAGCTCTAGAAGCCCAATCGCGTTGCTCTAGTCCACCAACGGACCAAAAGTCAAGTAGCGAGAAAGCAAAAGGGAAGTAAAAAAAAAAAAAAAAAAAAGGAGATAAGATGCTACTACACCCACGATCTTTTTTGGTAGTATCGGAAAAGGGAATTCGCATACTACTACCATGGCGGCTGTTCAACAACCGCACCTTTCATGACCAGCTCAAGCATATCCACACTGGTCTGGACTTTTTTGTTTGTTTGTTCTCTCTGTCTTTTCTCACAAGGGGGCTCCACGCGCAGATCATATGAACTACTGGTCTTGACTCGCAGTAGTATTCCAGAGCAAAGGAGGGGGGCAAAGAGGCCTCTCCCGTCGCTCTCGCCTCTCTTATGTTCTCGGATAGAACTTCGTAAAGGGAACGCACATGCAGGGTCTTCTTCTACTACTATGCATCCTGTTTACATGGGTAACGGTTCAGAATACGGGGGAGGAAAGGATGGGAAGGCTAGAATCTCTACTCCAGTTTCCCATCGGATTATGTGGCGCAACGTCCGGGCCTCGAACCAACGGGAAACCAGGGGTGGTCAGAACATTGATCGACTTGACAAGTGGGAAAAGATACCCTGGTGCCAGAGGGGGGTCAAAAAAAATCTCTTGGTATCTGGTATCCAGACCGATGGGTGGCAAAAAAACAAGATAGATACCAAGAAAAAAGAAGATTCGAACGGTTTTCCTCTGCAGGAAAATTCAAATTGAATAAGCCAAAATCAATAAGCGTCGGCTTGCGTCGTTGGACAAAACGGCGCGCAGAGCGAACGCATAGGAAAGCATTGACTCTTTTTTTCGCACCGGCGGCATGCGTGGAATGCCTCTAGAAGCATGTCAAGTCGCTGGTTCGCTTCGCTTGCTCTCAGCGTTTTCGATAAGCCGGGCGGGCGTTTATTTGGTGCGGCCAGCGGCGGCGGCGGCGTCGACCGCTCCGAAGGGGGGGGGAAAAAACATGGCATGAATAGCATGCCAGCCAGCCAGCGACAAGCCGAAGAAGAAGCGGGAGAAGTAGATTGATTAATTGGCTTGTAAAAAAAGCCCCATCATTTCGCTAAACTAATACTTAAAGTTTCCGACACATATCGTACCTGGATCTTTGCATCCGATGCCCAGCAGCGCGCAAGTTCAGCGCAGTTCAGGTGCCGAGAGTCGCGTGTTACGATGTGCAGTAAAGAAAGGGCATTATCTAGTGCCTGTACAATCTCATTTCGGAATCACATCATCTAGGGACGCTTTCTGTTCGCGCAGCTAAAAACTAATTGCTTGTGACGCGGAGGTGGCAAACTCTATTTGCTGGATCACTTTTGGATACCGGCTGCCGAAGACAGAGAAACGAAAAAAAGGCTCCCTATTCTGATACGGAGCCAAACAAAGGAGAGTAGTAGTAGTAATATCAATAATACCAAGCAAAAAAGCAGGAAATTGTGGCTGTGCAAGGTAAGAGAGAAAAGTACGTACGGGTGTGTATGTATGTATGTGACGTTGTTGGTCCTCTTGTCTGTGAGATGGGACGAAATGGATCATGAGGCCCCGGAAAAATAAAATCAAGAGCTTGTGATGTGATTGATCTACGGGTTAACCAATAATTAATTATATTGGACGACAATGCGTCGCGAGACGAGAGCGGGCGCATCAGCATCAGCATCAGCATCAATCAGGGTAGCAAAATTGATGCTGGCTGATGACTGCTGACTGCTCAGGTGCTATGGTGCGCTGAGCTGACTGCTCAAATGTGCTGTGCTTAATTGCTACTGTACTTTGTGTTGCGCGCACACACACGCGCGCTACATCGTCATCTTCAATCATGCGATTTTAAGCTTCCATAGATTGAAGGTTGAAGTTGGAGCCCGCTTCCCCTTTGGGTCAAACGTCCGAACTGCAAAGATGCCTGCCCGCAGGGCGTTGAAGATTCGCGAAATGGCCGACTGGGAAGCCGAACAAGGACAGGCGACAAGGCCCCAAGCCCCTGGCCCCAGGGCTTGGGCGGCCCAGCGTCTGGCGTCAGCGTGGTGGTGCTCCTTGAACCGTTGTTACCAAGTGCTACCTTGCCTACCTGCTACCACCACCCTCAGGAGCCAGGACCCCTGTGCCCTGCGTGTGATCCGCCCGCAAATCGGGGGTCCAAGGGTGGATACATAGTATTGACTGGTTGCCCTGGGTAAATGCTCTTGTCGCTCAGTGGGGATGCAAGGGTTGAGGAGGGTCACAGTGGAATTTCCCGACGGGAAACCCTGGTAATTCGACATGGGGGACTTTGCATCCTCCTTCTGGGATTTTGGGGATGGCATGGGATAAGCATAGGATGGGATGGGGGTTGCCAGTCAAGCATGGTACGTACTTTCACACTCTAGGCATATACTTACTCCGGTAACTGTCCATTTGATGACCTCGAATGTTTCTTAATCAAACAAGAATAGCCAGGCTGGAACTGCTGAGGGTTTCGTGTAACTGCTCATTCAACTTCCAAGGCATATCAGGCCGCCCTACGACATGCCGTGCCTTTCGAGTCATCCATGACCACGAGGTGCTGTACATAGTAAAGAGAGGGAGGGCAACACCCACCATTGTTGTAATAGTATAATATATTGCCAATCTGTCCGAGACTAGTGGTGTCTTCTGACAGTGGTTTGCTCATATATTGCAACGAAAACTCTATATATACAGTCGGATTCAAAATGGTCAGCGCGAATTCTTGCTTGCACCATGGGAGACGAGGGTGGTGGTACATTGGCCCTAAAAGTGCCAGTCATTCTTTATTCCCATGTGATGAAGCCGAGCGAGTGGGCAATGATATTCTAGATTGCCTTCATCAAATGTCGTCAAATGGCCTGGGAGCAGTCCGCACGCCAGGCACTCAGCGCACCAGGTACCTGACCTACACGCTGGAAGTGGCATTAGATATCGGCTATAGCATTGTACCTACGTACCTAGGTTACCTGCTACCTACTATTTACATTAAGTTTGCTGCCCTTGTCACCTCCCCTAGTAATCGGCTCCTGGGATCTGTTATCCACTGACCTGCAACGGTCTTTTGTATGCTAGCAAGCATACGACATCATACCTTTTGTACAAAGCAAGGTATCTATTCTTTTCCATCTTGTCAATCATCTCCTCCTGCCAAGAAATGACTGCCCTGCAAGCCGAGCGTACTATGTAATGCTCGTCAGCAGCATTCCAGGTTACTGTCTGGGGATGGGGCTCTGCTTGGCTGCGTAGCCGGGAAAAGCCCTGGAGCTTGGAGTGCACACACACACTGCTGCAGTCAAGTTCGCTGCGAAGATGGCTGATGGATGGGTACGGGGCCATAAGCAAACAAAACATTTTTATTCCCGTACCCACACACCTCTTGCGAAGGGAACCTCTCCACCATAGCTCCAATGGATCCGAGCACTGAGACATTACCTAAGAAGGAATTGGTAATTATCCAGCAAGCTTACGAACTTCCGGGACTGTGTGTACATGGTGTATCCTCTTGCTACCGAATTTCCGTATTCCGTAAATATTATACGTTCTGTCTCTCTTACACTTCCCCCGCCAAGTACGGTCCTTCTGAGCTCTCAGGCCCCTCTGAGCCCCCAAACCTGAGCACTGCTCAAACGGTCCAGTTGCAGCTAGCCAGGTTGTTATACCTGAACTAAAGCCGCAAGCCAAGCCCAACGGAAATACTCTGTCCTGCAACGCGAGTCGTGTTGGCCAATGACGACTTGCGTCTTCGCAACTCTCAATTGTGGGGAGATTGTTTAAGCAGCAGCAGCAGAAACAGCATGAAGGCAGCAGGGTTGTCTATGTGTATTATGACGATATACAGTAAGTAGCAATTTTACAGGGTCTTGTAATGTTGAAAGACAAAGAGTGGACCTTGGAGCTCTCTCTCTCTCTCTGAAGTCTTCTGTACGGGGTGAGTGGTTGCTTGTCCCGCTTGTCTCTTATCGGGTTCAAATGCCGACGCCGGGCTTTGCTTTGCTTGTCGATTGCCTCAGGGCTTGACCTGCTTGACCTTCTTCTTGCCAATGTTATAGCCCCAGGATCGCAAGACCTTGACAACCTTGGGCAATATCGCCGCGGTTAGGGGCACCCGGATGAAAATGAAACTCTTGTGTATAGCGTATGCCAACGCTAGTTGCGTTCCCAAACCTGCGCGCATTCCAGATAAGCTTCATAAAGACATAATACTTGCAGTGATGATCTAGCTGCACAGAGGTGGTAAGACTTACTGGCTTCCGCTCGATTCCGAGCTTGTGCCTCCTCTACGCCCCAGCCCGCCATCTCGGCATGCTCGCTGATATTGTTGTTGCCAAAGGTCTCCTGCTCGTTCTCCTTGAGAGCACTGCGATATGCGACCCACCTCTCCTGCACCGATTGGGGTATTATCTTCTTGACATTCGAGACGATCCAGTGCTCAATCTCTCCTATCCGGTCTGTTCCCACGATGCGCACCAACAAGAAGCAAAAGGGAAAGTCGAGAACACTGAGGGCGAGATAGACTCCCACAGCTGTCCATCCGTACTCGCGGGAAAGTTTCTTCAGTCTCGCAGACAGTCCCTGTGGCTCTGCTGCCTTGGTACTCGATTCCTTTGTTGCGTTCTCGGCGTTTCGCAGGCGAGATGTGTTGTGAAAATTGCGCTTCGAGCTGCGCAGTGGACTGGCTCGTGTCTTTGGGATATTCCTTGCAATCTGAGGACGCATCGATGATGCTATTTGTCTCGACCCTGCTGTCCTGACCAGATTTTGCGTTTGCGTCGATAGATTTCGTGCCCAGATTGTCCTCGCTGCCGGCTGTGCGTTCTGCCACCACATGGCGTTGCCGGTTCGCCCAAAGAGGGCTACATAGTCCCTCACCGAAGTTCTCAACATGTTTGGCGGGACAGCTTGAATTCAAAAGATACTCAAGAGATGCGCAACGCGTCGAGATTCGCAAAGGAGCGCCCGTAAGCTGCAAGCCGGCTGATCCGCAGGTTTTTCCCTCTGTCTCCCTGCCGCAAATATTGCCTGAGGCTCGGTTTCAGAGCTGATGACTGGTTCAAAGGCTGTGCCGCAATAATCCTTATCGTCGTTCTGCTGCTATAGATCTGTTCGGGGTCAGATCGCACACTCGGTCGTCGGTCGTCGGTGTCGCTATCAAATGCGATGTCCGGAGTCGGGGGCTGATTTCTGGCAGCTTCTCCTGGCTGCCTCTGCTAACCCGAAGCTTTGCACGCGGGCAAATTTTAGAAGCTATGGTGGAGATGCACGGTGATGCAACTCCTCCGTCCCGACTCGCACTTATCCCGATTCGTCCTCCACAGGAAATGGACCCTGGATTTTTGGGAACTGCCTGCGACCGTATGTAAGGTAATGTGCATACGCAATATGCCTGTCAAAAACACCACCTGCTAGGCTGCCTTTTCATACATATCTACCACGTACATGCGACTATCCGATTGTTACCTCAAGCACGTGGCATAGCAATCAATGGGCACATGTGCGCGATACTAGGACTACATGCAACAATACTCACGCTCTGAGGTCAAGACTGTAAACTTCAGCCATCATGACTACCCAGGTGGGCCAGGTAGGTAGTATAGGATAGGACTTGGCCATCATGTCACCCAACGCAGTCGGCCGGGTAAGGTACGATAGGTAAGCGTGGAAATACTCGATTGACAGTCCTCTTGCCTACAATAGCCGCTGTGTCTCGCTAAAGTCTCTCATGGCAAAGGAAGGCCGCAGCTGTTGACGGGAACACAAACATCTATCACCAGCTGCGCCCACACTGGCGATTGTCCATCCTATGCTAAGTTAACGGCTTCTGAAAGTCGCATCATTGCAGGGCGCGCCTCAATATCGCCTACATCATCTATACAAGCAATTTCTATTAGGCTGCTTCCATACATCATTCGTTCATCGCCCTTTTGGCACATTGGGAAAGTCTATACAATATAGTAGAGCATATAGCTCAGTGGTTGCCTTCATAGTAACGTTTACAGACCAACACCAACGCTGAACTGATTCATGGTCTCAAAGATCGGCGAGCAAACCTTCATGATCTCGGCTTCTGCATCGGCAGATATATGTACTCATAGCCCTTTCGAGTATAAACTGCAAGCGTTTCCCAACCGACGCAACGTTATAGGCTCATGTCTAGGCTATTGGCGCACCATGTTTCGGGGTTTCCTCGTTGGTTCAACTCTCTTTTGGACAACAAGTCGCTGATACCCAGCAGAAATGCATGCTCTCAACTCTGAGATGTAGCACCTACGGGAGCCCAGCCAAACTCTGAGATTCTTTGAGTTCGACGGGAGATGCTGTGTCAATCGTCACAATTCGTTTGCTGATCTCCGTGCAAGGATCCGAGAGGCTCCCGTCCTTTCATGGGCCTACACAACATGACCAGTCAACAGACACGTTCAACAACAACGTCCGGCGTCGTCCGACCTGAATCCGTCCTCCTCATTCCCCTCCCACGCCAGATATTCAGCTGGGGAACAGATAAGACGTGTGTTGGCAATGCTCGGAGCTAGGCCTAAGGATCGGCTTGCCTTTTTGGGGATTTCTAAAAACCGATCCGGATGTCGGTCTTCTCGGAGCCAGCGAGTCCAGTGGCGGTGTGCAAATACACATACAAAACCAAGGATATCCGAGCATGCCGGGTACCCGAGCAGAGTTTGGTGGCTCTGACGACAGCAAACCTTATTTTGACGTTTCAGCCCGTCGTGCCTACTAATAGCAAAATCACAGACTGGCTGAATCCCAGTAGCCAGGTCTGAGGGGCTCTTCGCTCTGGTAGGTTCCCCAGTCCAAAGGGACACCAACCTGTGCGGTAAGCGGACTATCTTCAGCCCCAAGGACCATGGAGCGCGCGAGCACTCAGTCCGGTTATACATTCTAACGCAAGGCTGGAGTCTTTGAAAGAGATTATTGTCCATTCTCCCCTCCAGCGAGTTCCTAGCATATGCATTTGGCCGTCATGCTTGAGAGTCACAATCTTAATACGAACTGAAAGCAATGACCCTCTTCGTGGAGCACGCCACGATTCATTTCGCATGCTCGAGTCAGCTATTCCAGTCGCGTGATAGCCTTGTAAGGCTTCGTCTTTCGTACGTAATCGAATGACCCATGAGATTGAGAAGCCCTTTACAGTAAGTCACCAACAATTCATATGGTGTTCTGACATTGTTCCATGCTGGCGTCTGTTTCACTACTCGAGGAAGATTTCCGGAGAGCGGAATGGGTGGAAAGTACGACTTGACGTATCGCCTATGACATAACTCATAGTGAGATGATCCATGTTTGGTCTCAACGTCTGTCGTTAGAAGCGCTCTTCTAAAGACAAAAAAGTCAGATCGCCACCCAGAAGACTTCGCTACGAAGCATGCCATTGGGTGCAGTACACGTGTCTACGACCATCCATTACTTCTTAACAAACACTAAATTGAATACTAGGTGGAGTAAGTATTGAATAGATTTCAAATTCTGCTTGAAATTCTAGAAGGCCGCTAGAACCCCGCTGCCATGAGGCATACTTCTACTAGCAACGGCACATGACAAGGCCTAGTATCAGCGGCCGAACCAGGATATCGGTGCAGGTTCGAGTCAGTTGCCTCTGACGAAAGCCTGTCGCTCATCAAATTGGGTTTAAACTGTTTGTACTGGTCATCATACTCATGATGGATCGCCCCTGAAAAGATCTCCATAGGTAGGTCACGGTCTTCATTTAGTTTTAGTGACCCCTTCCTGCCTCCCAGACCACAACGCGCGTGTCGAGGCCCATTCCGTCCCAACGCCTGCAAGCCTGGTCTGTTGTTAGCGACGATCACACCTGCATGACAAGTTTCCAGGGCTGATCATCTAAACGGCTATACGGCACGACATCGTGTGTTGAGATAGTATTGTTTCGAGCCTTGACTTGCTCAGACCCTCTTCCTTCTTCCACGGACCTTCTACTCCCCTCGCAACCCGCACCAGCACCAACACCAAGCACGGGTACGCAGCTCGATCCATTGGACCGGGATCAGGAGTCAGCAAAGCTGATTATCTCGGAGGGAGATAGCAAAGGTGATCGTCCCTTAAGCTAGCTGCCCTATGCCGGAAGCGATCTCGGTTGATTCGAATCTAGCCTCGCCCTACTGCCTTATGGCTGATGGCTGGCCTCCACGGAGATCCCTATTCTCTACACCGGCCTGGTTTTTGGGATATTGAGGGGTTGGGTTATTAAACAGGAGCTTTTGGGTTGTTGCAGTAGGTTGTGTAGGCGCAGGACGATGAGTTGTTACATCTCGGACGATGCAATGCCGTCACCGGGTCCGGCTTTTGGTAGACCTGGTCCTCCTTTCATTCTTTACACGATGACAGAAGTAGCGGGAAGCCCATTCGCCCGGAGCATTTCACCATTGGGTGGACGATCAAGATCTCACGCCTTCGACTTTCGTCATGGTCACCATAGCTCAAAGCACAGTACCGTGTCAGTCGCCAGCGGGGAAAGAAGTCTTGTTCATGTATACCTGCCGTCTCTGGATGGGCATGCATAGTCACAATGCAGATGGACCCTTTTGGATCTATCTCTACCCTTGTCGAGTACACGGTACTTGGGCGTCTGGAGTGTGACAAGGACAGATCTAGAGCATTAGGGACATGCTCACATGATGATGGATAATTGTATACCCCTTTGCTAACCGAAAGGTTCTAGATCGAGATGATGTTCCAGACCTCCAGGCAAGTTTGGATACATTCTAACACAGAGTGATGCAATCTTTTATCCGGCAGGATTGCTTCGAGATTCGAGTATCTGGTGAGGGTTCGCCAGGACCTGTCCTCACTCAATGGCTGTCTGTTGATGCTTAAGCTAGAACTTTCGTCCTTGAGCATGGACCCCGGGTTGTTGCCAGCCAAGACAAGGCTGTACTATCGTTAACATGAATTGAATCATTGTTGGTGTATTTGTATGGATAGCTAATCAAGACCAACAAGTACAGCTGCTTGCTTTTGACAATATTTTTCTTAATCATAAAATAGAAGTTCTTGAACATGAAGCGCTATGGATTTCATCATAATGGAAGTAGTCTGAGCATTCGAACAGAGGACGTCAGTTTCGCAGCTTGTGATACAACCAAACCGCAATTAGATTATAATATCCGAACCAAGTGATCTTCTTGTATTGGGCTTCAACTTGAGTCTTGATCACCCCTGTCTATGATACAGGTGAGGCTCCAGCGACTCTTCAAGCGCGGATGGGGTTCGTGTTCCTCCAATTACTTGACATTCGTTTTGTCCACGGCTACGTATCTATGTCTCCCAATAAGGCACCAAGCAGGAAGTGATATGATGATAGGTTGACATGATGCTCGATTTCATTTGGAGTTTTCGCGACGTGTGAAGTTACGGATGTTTTTACTTTGGCATGGGTCTGCTCGGAGCGATCAAGGAAGTCTGCTGTGACTCAATAACTCACCTAGTTTCAGTACTCTTTGAGTATTTCCCAAGAAAGCAAAATTGATCAATCAGAAGATACGGGTCATTTATGTCTGAGCCATGATTACTTGCATAGAAGACTCGTACCAGGCTGAAAGTCGAATAACCTGGTGCCCTCACAAGATGATGTTCATAAGACGCAGAAGCGCGAACAATTTTCACAGTCTGTCAAGGAACGATTGATTTGCTATTCCTTGCTCCAGATCATATTCAGACAGGGTAAATCTTGGTAGATCTGCACAAACAGAGTGAAAGTATTGCCGACGCAGCACATAAGAAAGGCTTTTCGCTACCACTTTCTTTGTAGCTCTTGAGTCAAGACAAGGTTCTCCGCATAGTTCTTGTCCGTTACTCCTCAGGGGCTCGTTGCTGAAGTAGAAAGTTCAGGCAGTCAGGTGGCAGAAAATATCACAACCAGAGCTAAATGGCTTCCAGGTTCGAATATGATCCCGGGGCTACCAGTCTTAACTTCCTTATAATAAGTTGAGAACTTGCAATGCTCTATTTTCTTTCGTCCAATTACTTGTGTGCGGCTTTGGTGGAAACAAATCTTCACATCGGGACGAACTCCTGGAAGTCGGGCGAATGTTCTCTAAAACCATTGATGCCATGGGAAATGAATACCATATTAGAACAAAAGAGGCACGTGCTGTTTCGTGACAAGTTTTGTTAATCCATAGTTGCAAGTGACTTGGGACGACAATGGCAATTTGAGGAAACCAACCACAAGAAAGAATCAGCATCTGTCTAGAAGGGAACGAGGAATAATAGTGGCCTGCAATCGTATGCATACCTGCCTTAGGTATCTAGACAGCACGCCGCACGTTGTTGGATATTATACCAGTGGATCTCACCAGTCGATTGTTCACGAATTTGACTTGATTATTCCATTATTTATCGGATTGATTATTCCATCCAAGCCGCCATCTGCCAACTCTGCGCCGCTGGGCGGTGAGGGCGTCGCAGCTGTCGCCGGCGTTTGTCCACCACCCTGCGAAATATTTTCTATAAATTCAGCTATCGAGAACCCATTTTCACCTCCCACACACATTTCTTTTTGTTCTTCACATCCATTCTTTCCTTTCAACCCTCATCGGCGACAAGCACTTTGCCTTGCACCTACACCCTGACCACCATTACTTAACCTAACACATTATACCACTGTCCAAAGCACACATCAGGTCATGAGATTTTCTTTTCTTGACAAACATCAAGAAGAAAGCTCTTCTGATTTTATCCACAAGCTGCCTCTCGCGGTGCACGTCGAGCTTGAGGATCAGTCGTCTGATCACATCATCCCATTTGTTTCGTCCAATGGTTGGGTTCATCGCGCCACCACTGGATTTCAACACGAGTCTCTGCACAAATTCAACCATTGGAGGTCGTGTGATGGCTGGCTCAATCCCTTAACCTGCGCCGACTAATCAAGATTGAAGCCACTCAGACTCGTTCAACAACGTGAAATTGTCTTTGCGGCCGGCGATGTTCAATCGAACCTCTTTGCTTTGGTAAGTTCACAAATCATACGTCACAGCTTCCTCCCCTGTTTATCTCTGTTCGAGTACTTCCAGCCTGGAGAGAAACAGGCTCGGCGGCGCAACCGTTAATGTCTTGACATGATACTGATCCGATGCAGCTGCCACGTCCAATCTTTCGTCTGACGACGATCAGAGGGCCTTCCAACAAACGAAATCGTCCGATTACCGGCAGACACAGATCGAAAAGCATCCTTGGGTGAGCAACGGCTCCCCCCCTACAAATCACGATCCCTCCTTTTCCGTTCCTGGTGCTGCATCCTCTCAGAACGTACTTGCTGCGGAGCGGGCTGCCAATGAAGACACCACCACCGAAATGCCCACAAACCCATGTGGAAGGGTTGCAAATTGGTCAGCCGTGAAAGCTGTTGCGTACAACGAAAATGGCCAACAAGCGTGAGCGCCGCCAGTCAACAGGCTCCGAGCCTGAGAAGAAGCGTCAGTCGTTGCTCGAGTGCTCTCTGAGCCTCCTTTGCCAGCCCCGCCGGCCTCAAAAGGCTTGATTGTCTGGAAAGATGATCGCCCCCACAGCCGCTAACAGCTCTTCTGCTGTTGCTCCAGCTTTCAACCCCCGAGACTTCCAGGCCTTCCTGGATTTGTCCCAGGGACAGTTGATACAGCTTACGGCCGCTGAACGCAGCGCCCCCGCCGACCTCAAAAGGCTTGATTGTCTGAAAAGATGATCGCCCCGACTCCACAAACGACATTTGTCCACGATGCCTGATTCGTGACGTCCTTATGAGACTGATGAATACGGTTTCATGAAACTCGACTTTGTTGGCGATCCAATCCTTGGATCTCAGGTTAGAGATGTAAGTATACCTAGAGTGAGAGGGTTATCTTGAACACAGTTGTAGCTAACGAAAATGTGGTAAAGTCACCAACGACAAAACCTTCGCTCGCTATGAGGTACAAGTGAAATAGATTGTCTCATGAAAGGGCGAGCCAAAGGCTCCCCCCACGCCATACTATGCATCCAAGTTCAGCTACCGCACCCGCGCCATCACCGGTGATGACAACGACCCGTTCATCGCCGCCGAGTCGTACATCAACCGTTCCCGCCCCGACGGCTCCGCTGCTTCTACTTCTTCCTCTTCTGCTGCCCGTATCAACGACGTTCCCTTGACCGAGCAGCAGCAGCACTACGATCACGGCGCACGCACCATTAGCAACAGCAGCCACCACCATCGCGGACTCCTCGCGGCCAAGCTCGAGAATCTGAAGATTGAAGAGGATGATGAAGATGACAACGATGACGACCCTTTTACCACTACCACCACCGCCGAGCTCGAGGGCTCTCTCCAGGGTTGAACTCAAGGGCTCCCCCGAGGGTTGAGCTATGAGCTCCCCCCAAGTCTAACAAGATTTGCACATCCAATGAGGATAAGGAGAGGAAGGCCAATGAAGAGAAGCACCCGGGATGGTTATGTGCTCTCAACCACGGGCATCCCGGGTCTCTTCCTGTCGACTACCAGCCGTCCCCGAGTAATCGACAGCACCGAAGAAGCCAGGCTGGGCCAACTTTAACGCCTACCACAAGCACTTGGAGCAGCACCTGAAGAGCCAGCCCGACCTCGACTGCCCCAGCCAACTGCAGACGAAGACTGAATTCAAGCGCGAGGCTCAGCAGAAGGCAGAGGATGCTGTGACCGATTTTGCAAACCGCAACTGGGCTACTACTTTCGGCGCGAGGGTGGCGCTGGCCCGGGTCTCTCTGGGTTTCTTGATGAACACAGAGACTCAATCGAGGCCTACTCGAAGAACAATGCTGCTGTCAACAACAACAACAACTCTGCCCCCGATAGCGCAGCTGAGCAGAGCAGCACCAACATCAGCGAGCAGCATGGTACCTGAATTCCTCTGACAGAGACAATAAGGAGAAGTGTCACGTACCCGGTAGACTTGGCTGGTGGGCTGCACCCAATGGGCATGCATTCGTATTGAATTGTAAGCTGGGGAACAAAAGGATGAACCAGTCCCCAGCTGCAGAAGTGATTTCTATCTACGTACGGCCAGATGAACGGTCGGCCCGGTGATGACCAGTATCAAAACCATGGTCTACCATGACCAGAAGAGCAACGACGAGAAGAAGCCAGACTGGGCTACGGGTTGGGCTAACTTTAATGCTTGCCACAAGCACGTGGAGTAGCACCTGAAGAACGAGAGAGACTTAGGCTCATTATTTACAGCGCCATTCATGCGATGAGGCCAGACATTAATGCAGCCTGCTCGATGCACAGCCCGCATACCAGGGCATGAAGCACGTTGGGAAAGCTAATAATTATGCTCAACTAAGATAGTTGCATATTTTACAATAACCTTTTAACAAATGCAGCTTTTACAGGTTGTTGGGTGGTGATATGAGTAACAACAAGTGGGGAATTGGTAACATCATTAGCAGGAACTTCTTGGTACAATGGCAACACAATCTTTCAAGGTGTTGGTTTGGAATGAAAAAGAGTAAACTATTATGATTATTCTCGCTGAAACAATGTCTTTTAGCTTATGCAGCCCCCGGCAAATCATAGGCAGCTTCTTCATTTAACCGCATGTGCTTCCCTTTTCGTTTTTTTATTGCAGCTTCTCGCTAATTAGATATGGATCGGTGAAATGGGTTTCAATAATGTTGCAATTTCCATAGGTAGCTAAGATTTAACTGGAATTTGGACAGCCAGGCTTTGTCAGGCAGCGAATTAATGCTATGCATCTGCATACAAGAAGATAAATACCTAGTCTCACAAATCTTACACAAAATGCGTGCTTTTCCTCTGGCCCCTAATGAGCAAGAGACATCCTGTACCCGACAGTGTCCCTCCGTGGCGGTCTCCCATTGTCTAAAGCTGATGCCACTGGTGAAAATATCGTGACTGCTACTATTACCGCTGCGATCTTGAAGCAAGATCCCCTCGAAATAGAGGATTACGTCGCAATTATCGTCGCTGTCATTTCCCTTGCCACCTCAATTCTCACGGCAGCTCTCACGGCTGGGATCGGGCCTTTCGTCACATCTTCGGCCACGGAGCGCAAGGCCAGACGGGACTCGGAAGAGCTCTTCCAGAAATATCGCAAAAAGCTATTCTCTGCTTCCCAGAACTTGCAATCGCGTATCGGAAGGATTATCGACGCCAACTTGCTCAGCTTTCATGGGAAATCACCGCGTGATCATGATGAGCTGTACATTCATACATGCTTCGTGCTTGGAGAACTCCTTACCTGGACGCACATATTGAAGGATCGGATCGAACTATGACCGTTCGCGCTGGAGACCAATGGGCCCCTCGACGACTTCACCATGCTGTTTTACTCTATTCGAGGGGACGACTCGTCAGAGGGTGAATGCTTCATCCTTCGGAGCGGCACTCAGATGGCGATTAGTGAGCTGATGACCGATGAGGGCGGCAGCGCTGGCGCCGAGAGGATCTGCATCGGTTACAGCGAGTTCGCGAAGAGATGGCACGCCAGTGAGGGATCCAGCGCCGAGGATCGCGACAGTCTGCGCTACTGGTTCGGTCCCATCGCGGACGGCCTCCATATCCTCGTCGAAAAGGGCCCAGATGCCCCGGAGAGCTATCGCCTGCGGCGCTTGCAGCACCTCCTGATTGATCTCATGGCGCTCTTGGACCCAAAGCGAACGCGCGTCTTCAACAAAAATAGACGCCGAATCCGCGCGGCCCCGGCATGTCCTTGTAATGAATGCCAGGGACGACTTAGGATGAATGAGTTATCCAATGGAGGTTCAAAGAAGGAATGGATAGTTTCGGCATTTAAGAAGAAGAGTGAGTCTGTTTAGGTCATCGAGCAGGGGGAGTCGGGGGCTACAGTCTGTGTTTGATGAGGCCAAATGCTATTGATTCTGACCCTGTGAGGTATTCAGACCTCGTGAATGTGTTCCGAACAGGTCACACCTTTGTTGGAATCAACAACTGTGAAGCTCGCGAACTTGTGAGACTTCCACAGACTGGGGGCGCGGTGCGCTTGGTAATTTATGCCATAGATGGAATCCTTTCAGAATTCAATTTCGATATGCAATTTGGCACTTTCATACATGTATTTACAAAAAAGAACCAACTAACTCAAGACGATGCATCATTGAGCGGTAGAATCCTTCAGGTTAAGCAACAAAACAGTGGAAAGGGTCAATCAAGTGTCTGTTGGAAGTCATTTTGGCATAAGAGTAGTTTATATCATATTTTGATGTTCAATCTGAACATGGTTCATACAAAGGAGCCTTTTCACTATGTGACATGATTATTTGGCGTGGCTTTAGATCTTACAGTGACCGGGCACCTCAATCTCGCACCTAGAACTAGTATATCATGTGCGGCGAGAAGCCTACAAACACCATTTTCCTCGCGCTCCGTGATCTAAAATTTATGTACCTGGTCTTTTCTATATCCCAACTCCTCCAAGACACCCTTTTGTTTCCACGTGCCCACCAAGGAGCTCTCCATGGCCGGGGGTCCGCACACGAACACCTTGGAGTCGGCCTGCGCAGGGCCCACGACTTTGCTCAGCAGCTCCTTGGTCACGTAGCCCCGAGGGTACGGCGAGTCGGGCGACGAAGGGTGGCTCACGACGTAGCTGGCCCGGAAGCGGCCGGGAAACTCCCTTTCCCACCTGGCAAACTCGTCCCGCAGCAGCACGTCGGCGTCCGAGTTGACGCCAAAGACGAGGTCGATCTTGGTCTCGTCGCCCTGGTCGCGCAGGATGCTCGACGCCAGCTGGTAGATGGGCGTGATGCCCGCGCCGCCGGCGATGAGCGTCACCCTGGGGAACTGGTTCGCCTTGTACGCGAAGCCCGGGATCCTGGTCACGAAGAAGAGCGAGTCGCCCGGCGACAGGGAGTGCAGGTGTGTGCTGGCTTTGCCGCCGGGGTATTTCTTGACCATGAGTTCCAGGACTCCTGGCTCATCTGTGACATGTTGGTAAGACTCGGAGAACTTGGGAAACAATACTGTTTTGCATGGCAGAGCGACGTACCTGGTGAATTGATTGGTGTGTATGGCCTCAATACGGGCGTCCAACTGCCCTTGGGCCATGAAAAGGTAAGAACTGCGGCTAAATGGCGTTGTTCAGTTATCTCATTCCTTTGCATTACATCGCGAAAAACTCGAGTGTCTTACAAGTAGTGGGAAAGCCGCTCACTGTGCCCTCTGGTAATTGGAAGCGCAGTCGCTTCGTATTGTGATTGATCGTCTCAGAGTCTGCCAGCGGCAGGGATGTAAAGACGGGACCAGTGAATAGCTTCCTGGGCTCGCCCGAGTCGGCATATGCTGTGCTTGAGTAGATGGCTAGTCCTACGCCAGTAGCGGCCACTGCGCCAATCGCTGCCGTCACACCTCCCCGACGGAGCGGTTGCAAGGCGATGGCTGCCGCTCGAGACATGATGTTTTTTCGTGGTCAATAGTGTCCTACAATAATTTTTGGTGGTTGTTGGTTGCTATAGTCGGTGGGGGTGGTTGCAGGAGGTTACTCAAGAACCAACGTAAGAAATCGCTTTTGTGGGCGATTCTACTGTAATTCTTAGCAGTAAAAGAATGCTCAAAGAAATCTCAGAATTATATGATTAATCAATCAAAATTGGCCAACTCCAAATGCTCTGTTGAAAAAGTCAAGAGAGACTGTGGTCTTTTCTTATAAGCGATACGGTCTCGGAGAATCGGTACTAGTACGATTCGGACAATTGGAAATCCTTTGAAATGTCCGTGATTCTTCACCACAACATGCGACGACACTTTTGCATTCTGCGCCACTGATCCTTACTGAGTGATTGTGGAGAGGTGATTGGTTTTGACCGCAGTTGTCAGCAATGGTACCATGCGGTCCATCATCAAGCCGCTCCATTGATTCTAAGCATTTAATTGACGTGCACCTATTTTGCCAGCGGCGGTTTCTACTTTTACGACAATGATGAGAACAGAAATGCTCAGAGCTCCGGCTCTCGACAACAAGTTATCGTAATCAAATAGACTGTATATTATGTAAATCTTCAAGAATTGGAAGAATCACCCTGAAGCCCAGTCTTGCCCACGGGGTTTCTCGGCTCCGTAGTTATGGGTTCGGTCCCGAAAGGTCGGGGCGCCAAGCCCTGAGAGCCAAGCACAGGTAGTTTGCTGGACCTGCGTAAGCGCAACGATGGATCAAATCATTCATTGTAGGGGCTTCATTTACACACGTAAGCGTTTTTAACATTTATCGAAAAACTTATAAATTCATGCTGACCCTCGCGATCCACTGTTACTGGCGGGACAAAACTACCTATACGTCCTTTTCGGGGCCATGTTTATTTCGACACTATACTTCACTAGGTTTGCAGAAGTTGACAATAAGGGGTATTATTCGTTACGCTACGTTCTATAAAAACAATATGCGGATGGCTGATAAATCAGGTATCATGAAACATGCCGCAAAATAAACTTTTTGCTTTCTATTTACATTTCAAAAAGCGAGGGGGAACAAGGCCTCCACTCTGGAGGGTTTTCATCTGTTGGCGGGCGCAGGTTCCGGAGTGATCATCGACAGCCGAGCGTGCCGCATCTCCGCAGCGTCCGGCTCGTGCTCGTACTCGTGCTGCACGGCTAGATGATGATTATGAGCATCCGACTGCGTTGTTATTGTTGCGGCAGGAGCTGCTGCTGAAGACGAACCCTGAGCAGGATACACTTCTGTCGGCATCTCTGCCACCTGATGACCCTCAATGGCCATCTCGTGGGCATGTTCCTCGTGGGGCATTTCGTACATGAATTGTTGCACGGGCGGCGGTGCATACATTTCGTGGGTAATACCGCTGTTCCTGTTGTTATTGTGCTCAGGCTTGGTCTGTTCGTAATACGAATACGTCTGCTGCTCTGTTTGTTGCTGTTGCTGTTGAGGAGCTACCCAGGCGCCGCCCTGCCAATATCCCGACATGTACGCGGGCGCTGGGGATCCGGGCGCCGTAGAGGGCGAGAGCAGATGGCCCGCGGCTGGGGTAGACGTGTCCTTGCCCGAATAAGCATTCGCCGCAGCGGTGTCCACGTTGAGGTTTTCCTTCTTCTTGGATCGTCTAAAGTAGAAGAAGACAAAGCCGAGGCCGGCGACCACGACAGCACCCACACCGACGCCAACACCGGTACCGATCTTGGCTCCCGTCGATAGGCCTGAAGACGTTGAAGAGGCGACGACGGTTTCAGTCACATTAGAGCTCTTGGAAAGGACAATGGCATCCTCCCAGGTATCCGCGTCGGACCGATGCACTTGGGTCAGATTGCCATCGCTCATGTAGTAGATCCAGATTCGGTCGTTGGACGTGTCGTATGTCAGGGCCAGTGCCGCACTGGCATCGTCGGCGAGGGGCCATTTCTCATTTTCCTGCGTGTCAAACTTGTTCCACGTGGCATTGAACCCCGACAGCCCGTGCAGGTACTTGTCGGTACCGATATAGAAGACGTTCTCCGTCAAGTTGGCGCTGACAAAGACGGCGAGGCTGGCAGTGTAACCGTCAAAGGCGTCAAGAGTCCAATCCTGGTCTATGTAGTACCCAAACTCGTAGCCAGTTGTGTCCGTATTGTTCGTGATTTGGATGAGCAAATAATCGTCACTGTCCGTCTCATTGAGGAGGATAAGTGATAATGGAAAGGTGGCTGTCTCTGGTTCAGCAAAGTACAATTGGTACGACTTCACGCAAGGTTGCACTTACTGATGTCCCATGTATCCGAACTTTCGAGGTTTAGTACTTCGATAGTTTCGTACTGGGCCGAGCTTATGGACGGCGACATGAGGGTAATGTTGTTTTCGCCCTGGTGGTTGGCGGCGAGTTCCAGCGATAGGTAATCATCTGATGAGAGCAAGCCATCGTAGTACCAGGCATCTCCGGGTACATAACGTAGTGCTGCTGTCATATTAGAGTCGTCTTTGAAATATACACGGTAGAGGGTGTCGTCGGCATCTCCGAGGTTCAGAATAGCCAGGCCAGTGCCGTTATAGGGCGATGCCAAGTCTGTAGAAATATCCCAGCTATATTCCGAATCCGTCTCATAAGCAGAATAACGGCCAGTTGTTGAGTTGCATTGCCACTGAGACTGTATAATGCTATTTGACTCTGATTGATATATGACGACGGCCTTGAATTACCGTAAGCAAGTGTCTACAACATTGTACCTCGAGAATTGTGTAGGAAAGGCTCAATGGTATAGAGGACTCAAACAACTCACAATGTCAATACCACCAGATGTCTGAAATCCCACCCCGGCCACGCTCGTGCCATCCAACGGCGGATATCTAGAGTCAAGAGCGAACGTGGCAGACTCGTTTGCTGGAAATATGGGGTTACTGTCGCTGTTGCAAAGACTGTACATGATATCGCCGCTCGTTTTATCGTACATGACAACTTGAGGAGCAGAAAGTCCGTCATACCACCACGTCGATATAGGGCTGGCGCAGGTTGTCCCGAGTAGAAGCCATAACGGGTACTGTAGGCTGTTTACCCTCGAGGCATAACGAAACGCCATGGTAGGCAATGTTTAACAGCGAGGATACTCGATGAACCCGGCTGCTGGCTCGACTCCACCGCCTCTTCTGTGAAAGTCCGCGACAAGAAGTCAATATCCACGGTAAACTTAGGAGGATAAAGGTTCAAGAAGAGAGCCGGGAGGAAAGAAAAAAACAGCGCGCCAATAATTGCGAAAGAGATAGTACAAGAAGTGACTGTCTGTGCCGCACCCTAACAACGTCCCTCTCTTGCTTTTGTGAGCAAACTTCATCATGAACGGCTGACTGCAGGCCCCAATACACTTGTGCTGCACTGACCCGGGACCCAAAACAACCACAGGGATTTTTCTATGCTCTCAGAATTCATTGGCTCTCCTCTTCATGCGAGGCTTGCTATTCACTGCTATTTTCGCACTCTGGTACCCTGGGCGATATCCACTGCGGCCACCCACTATAATAGTTTTTCGTTATTGGTGTGTTTTGCGGAGTCGAGGCTCAGCTCCAAAGATCCAATCCTAAGATCCAATCCACGATGCTTCTAGTAGCAGACGAGTTGGTCTCTCAAGGTCCACTGTGACTTACTGTTGGGTTGAAGTAGTTGTTAAAGGGCACAGCCATGATAGGATCATGTCTGGCAGTCAGTCGAATCTACTAGTACCATTGACCATGATCGCGGAGTTTCCATAATCTGATGGTGCTCTGGTAGTTTGGGAGCGGCGGCCGGTGTCCACTGGCAATGGATCCTTTTTGGTCCCCCTGGCGATGCCGTGAGTAGGAACCCATGCGTTGGCCGAATCCTTCGAGGCCGCTAGCAAATGACAGCGGCGGCCGCTGGGTACAAAGGGCCCAAAGGCCCAAAAGGCCTTCCAGCCTCCCCACCTAGTGCCGATCTCCTCCCGAATTCTCCTTACTCTACGCAACAAATCAGGTTGTTGTCCAAATTCCATTACTGCGAAGCCGTCTGTTTCCTTTCTCATCCTGATCATACGTACTGCACTTTTGGTGCCATCGTAAGGCATACTAAAGTGAACTGGGCTGCTGATGTACAGTCTGGATAATGGCGGTGGGAGGCTCGGGAAATCATTGGCACCATGGAACAATAGTCCAACCCACAATCTGGGGACGTTGGCAACTGCCACCATTCGACGTCGACATATGCCGCCAAGACGTTGGAAGTTCAGGCCAAGTCTAAACTCAGGCCAAGCCTGCTTGATTATGAACAGATCAGATCATATACAAAACCCCATATGGTTGACGGGTGTGTAGAAATTTTACGTAATGTGCAGGAGCACGTCGCGGGATAGCGGACATGACGGGACGCAGGTTGTGAGAGATCACCTCTTGCATTTGTTCCTGACGCACGAGCAGTTGTCGGAGACTTTATTTGTTTGATTGAGGGTTGATACCAGTCTGCCGGTACTGCTAGACCTCAACATCGGGATGTAATGCCGGGATCAACGGCGTGGGCTCAATGTGGCTATTTTTATCTTGCAGCTTCTGATTTCTCGATATCAGTGGAGACATTGATTCATGCTTGATCTACTAGTTCTCCCCAAAATATTCTGATCCCTTACCTAGAAACGCCCTGAGTTCAACGGCCTTGATTCAAGCGTTATTTTACAGCACAGCGGGCTTCACCGATACCATCAGTGGTGCTTTCAACCAAAGCGCGAATGATTTCTGATTTGCCCAATCCTTGTCTCCATTGCAGAGTGTAAGGTCAAAGTTGTACAGCAGTGATGCGAGGAGCAGTCGCATTTCGTGCAACGCCATAGTCTGGCCAATACAATTCCTTGGTCCGCTAATAATTTCAGGATGGGTTAGTCATCTGCTTTAGAAGATTCGTTCGTTGGTGATTTGCACGCGAAGTTGTGAAAACACAAAGCTTGACGACCTAGAGATACCAAAAATTGCAAGATGAACTTACTAGCTGAATGGTTGATGTGCATCATGAACGTCATCGCTGTACTCCGGATCTCCCAACCAGCGCTCGGGCACGAAACTGTCGGGGTTCTTGAAGTTCTGCGAAGAGTGGTACATGGAGTAATGATGACAAGCGACGCGAGAACCTTCGGGAAACCACTGCCCAAGAATGGTCAAGCCACCCTTAGGCACGACCCGCTGTGAGCCAATTGGAAGGGGCGGGTAGATGCGCATTGCTTCTTTCAGGCAGGCATTTAGATATTTTAGATTTCCAAGGCCGTCAAAATTGATGTCGTTGGAGCTCTTGAATGAGCTTCGAAGTTCTCGACATAGAAGCTGCATCTTTTCTGGATTGATCAGGAGGTAGTATGTTACACCGCTGAGTAAGGTCGCTATCATTGCTTTGTTCAGTCTCGTGTCTCATTGATGTCCATGACCTGCGCATTGCTATCGACTCACCAGTTGTTTCCGAACCAGCCATCATGAAGATGTCTGCGTTGGAGTGCATCTCCTCCAGTGTGAGGCCTTTCTCGGTGCCTTGGGCGCTCAATACGAGATTCCAGATATCGGGCTTGTCCGAACCTTCTTGCATTCTCTGGTCTACACGGTCTGCCGAATGCTTGGCATGGACTTCCATCTGTTCTGTCACCGACTTTGGTTGGAAACGATCGAACAGTGCGAGCAGGATCGGATAGTAGTGGATGATGTTCATGAATGGCAGTAGTTGAATGGATTCAAAGACGGAGCGAACCCAAGGGCTGAACTCGTTCTTGGCCAGAAGTCCGAGTGGATGACCAAAACATAGGTCAGCCATGATATCAAAACTGGCGAAATTGTAAAGTCCGGTTATGTCAATGGCTTGTCCGCTGTTGCTGATGTCGCGAACCTTGGATGTGAGGATATCGGCACTAAGATTTGCTGGGTGAGTATTACATTTGAACGCCCCTAAATCAAGTCTCTTCAACGGAGCGGTCGAAGACAGAAGCAATACTCACTACTTCTGGAATATCGGCTCTTGTTTTCGCAGCCCTCTTTCCCCAAAAGCAGGCGAGAAAAGCTTGCGCATGCGAACATGATCGACGGCATCGGCAGTGAGCATGCTCTCGACACCTATTGAATTCCGGTCAGCAATGACAAGGTCAATTTGCAGTGGCGACTAGAATGAAGACAGGTTACTTGCCGTTGACTGGCCTGATATTACCATCAAGCGGTTTTGCGAGGGTGTATGCCCCCTTAGTGGTACCGTAGATAATCTTCCACGCTTCGGCTGAGGCATAACTAACATCATAGGGACCGAACCTGACTACCGGGCCATATGTCTCGTGCAGTTTGTGTATCCAATACACATCTTGTCCCGTCACAAGTTGATACCAGTAAGGAAAGCGACTAATAGCGCAGGTCTTGGGCCCGGGAATTCCGGCAAGTGGGTGGCCTTTAAGAAGATAAATGCCATGGCCAACAATGTAAACGAGGTACGAGAGCGACAGGACAGCCGCAATGTCTACAACACCCAGAGCCATTTTGGGCGAAGGCGTGCGTACCTTGGTTGATTGAACCGTGAGGTGGGAAGGACTTGTCTCGATGCTTTTCAGCCGACGAGATCAAACAATTGACAAGGCGGCGGGGTAAGTGAATGATTTATACAGATTGAAAATCTGCGTTGTCATTTGCATTGCATATGCGCTTTGAGGGTGATTCGCGAAGCCCATTTGGCCCATTCTTGGAGTTGCATGATCGTCGGAGCGTATACTGGAAAGAGCGACCCTGATTAAGCAAAAAATAGGCGGGCATACCAATGTCATTCGACCTTTGATCGGACCTTTCCAACAAGACCGCCTTGATTGGCAGCAGACTCACGGATTTATGCCCATCTGGAGTAATTGGCCTTGGCACGACTGCAGCGCCCTTACATGGGGAGCGCCATGAGCGCCATGACAACGCATATGAGGCTTGGAAGTTGGGAGGGATCAAAAGAGCTCAGCATAGCTAGCGCAACAGCATCATTGGTCCACCCTTTGCGACGGTACCAGTAATCTGTATCTTGCTTCATTTTTTTTTCTTTTGGCAGAGCATCACGAAAAATTTCCGGGAAAACGAACGAGCATGCTTCGTGTATGTATGTGAGATTTGTTGATCATCTAGCTCTTATCGGGTTGGTATAATTATGCAGGTCCGAATTGCAGAATAGTGTACGAAGTATAGCTAAGTGCAACTTTGGACAAGGCATGGAGGCTACAGACATCGCTATGCTAGCGGAAAGCGACAGCCTAGTGTTTTGAAATGTATAAATCACGGAATCACGTTCGCTTGTTTTTCGATTACAATCTCGGACCCTAACTGCGGCACGAATTTTCAATTTTGGAAGTCACCGGTAGCAGCGGCAGACGTCGGGAGTTTCATGCGCGCATGGCGTAGCACCTGTCATTGCCCTGTGTCAATCTACGTGCTTAAGATAAGGCGGGGTTTTAGTAGCTATCCGTGAGGCTCGAGAAGGAGCTCGGAGGGAGAACGCTACTGGTCTAGGCAATGCGGGGGCGGGTTTAGCGGTACCAAATCCCCCAAGACACCGACACTTGGCCTGCAGCACACTACAAAAACATCGGACGAAGAGCAAGAACAAGCATAACAAACACATAATAATGGGAGTAATATATGTATACCTGTCCGCGTTTGATAGGCATGATAAACAAAACATAAGTCGTTCATCCAAAGATCTGCCGGGTACAGATTCGGCACCCATGGGGAATCCTGGCTGCCAAATTTTGGCCGTCTCATGCGTCAGGCTTATGACCAGTGACTTGCCTTGAGTTTGTCGGAGGGCAAGAGTGACCCTTGTAAGGACACACGTGGAATCCACCCAGAGCTGCAATTTCCCTGTGCCAAAGCGCCAATCAGCTTGAGCTTCCGTTTGGGGGAGGGACCAGAGCGCGACCGCGTCGATCTGCCTGCTGCTCAGTGCTGTCAATGTCCGTGTCTGTGTACTGCCCGAACCGCCCATTCGTCATTTTTTTGTTGACAGCTGACATGACCACAAAATACCAATGGTAACCAGCGACAACGACGACAACAACGACGACGATAGACGAACACCACGAGATCAAACGAACCGCACAGCCGACACGAACCACACGACGACAGATAGCTCGAGCATTTTGCGGCAATCAAACGTCAGCACTCCCAGAGTTTATCAACTGCAACCACTTCCCCGGCTGCATCTCTCGAAGCTCCATCCTTGACAAGGTTTTGGCTGGCGCAGGCTAGCACTCTACAACCATCCTTTGACAGCGCTTCCGCCGAACCCGTCATTGCGGTCCCTATCTTTGCCTCCCTATCAACGGAATTGCACGATCCTTGGAGTTGTCATTCTGATTGCGCCACTGCCGTGTCTGCTGCCGCATCAGCCTGGCTACGTTTCCCAGGGGATGTGCACTTTGATCGGTCAACCTAGGCGCTGAATGCGAAATCCGAGTCGACACCTGCCAGTGCGGCAAACGTTGCAAACCGCCGAGTAGCTGGCACGCGATAGCCACATATACCGTTGGGCGCAAGACGAATAGCGCCATCGGTCGCATGCTGCTTCGATCACGAAATCCATTTTAGCAGTGTAGGAGGCGAGGAGGCGCTTTCCTCCACCCAAAACAACCATGGCAGGCGGTAATATTAAGGTGGTGGTGCGAGTACGGCCGTTCAACAGCAGAGAGATTGAAAGAGGGTCAAAATGTATCGTCAAAATGGAAGGAGACCAGACCGTGCTGTCGGTGCCGCCAGACGCTTCGGGCGGCGGTGCAAAAGGCGCAAAAGATCTTGCACCAAAAGCTTTTGCCTTTGACAGATCCTACTGGTCTTTCAGCAGAGCCGATTCAAATTATGCCGAACAGCATCACCTCCACAGCGATTTGGGCAAACCCCTCTTGGATAATGCCTTCCAGGGCTACAATAACTGTATCTTTGCATATGGTCAGACCGGTTCCGGAAAGTCTTACTCAATGATGGGATATGGAAAGGAACACGGTATCATTCCGATGATTTGTCAAGACATGTTCAAGCGCATCGGGCAAATGCAACAGGACACGAATCTAAAATGCACCGTCGAGGTCTCTTACCTTGAAATTTACAACGAGCGTGTCCGCGATTTACTGAATCCAGCAACCAAAGGCAACCTCAAAGTTCGAGAGCATCCTTCGACCGGTCCATATGTTGAAGATTTGGCCAAACTGGTGGTTACGAGTTTCCAAGAGATTGAAAACTTAATGGACGAGGGCAACAAGGCGAGAACAGTCGCAGCAACGAACATGAACGAAACATCCAGTCGAAGTCACGCTGTCTTCACCCTCATGGTGACTCAGAAGAGGTTCGACCCAGAGACTAAAATGGCAATGGAGAAGGCTGCCAAGATCAGTCTGGTGGATCTTGCTGGTTCAGAGCGTGCAAATTCTACAGGAGCTACGGGAGCTCGTCTCAAGGAAGGTGCTGAGATCAACAGATCTTTGTCCACGCTTGGTCGTGTCATTGCAGCACTAGCCGATTTGTCAACCGGAAAAAAGAAGAAAGGAGCCGCAGGTCAGGTCCCATACCGAGACAGTGTGTTGACGTGGCTCTTGAAGGATTCTCTCGGAGGAAACAGTATGACTGCCATGATAGCAGCAATCAGTCCGGCCGACATCAATTACGACGAGACCCTCAGTACTCTAAGGTACGCCGATTCAGCCAAACGCATCAAGAACCACGCGGTTGTGAACGAAGACGCGAATGCTCGCATGATCAGAGAACTCAAGGAGGAACTCGCCTTGTTGCGAAGCAAATTGGGCGGTGGCGGTGGAGGTGCCGCTGGTGGTGGAAATGGTGGAACTGCTGTACCACCTGATGAAGTTTATGCTGAAGGAACACCACTTGAGCAGCAGATCGTCAGTATCACATCCTCAGATGGCACTGTCAAAAAGGTTTCGAAAGCCGAAATCGCCGAGCAACTCAGCCAGAGTGAGAAGTTGCTGACGGATCTGAACCAAACCTGGGAAGAGAAGCTGCTCAAGACGGAAGAAATTCACAAGGAGCGTGAAGCAGCACTTGAAGAACTAGGCATCAGCATCGAGAAGGGCTTCATTGGGTTACATACACCCAAGAAAATGCCACATTTGGTCAACTTGTCTGATGACCCACTTCTTGCAGAGTGCTTGGTGTACAACCTCAAGCCTGGTACGACGACTGTCGGAAACGTGGAATCAAACGCAGACAACCAAGTCAACATACGGTTGAATGGCACGCGTATCCTCCACGAGCACTGCAAGTTTGACAATGCCGCAGATGGCACGGTGACAATTGTTCCAAACGAAGGCGCTGCTGTCATGGTGAACGGACAACGAACTAGTGAACCAACTCGGTTGCATTCAGGATACCGTATCATTCTCGGCGATTTCCATATTTTCAGATTCAACCATCCTATGGAAGCTAAAGCTGAGCGTGACGAGACCCGGCAGTCCCTGCTGCGCCAATCTGTGACAGTAAATCAGCTGGGCCTCGATCGCACATCACCTACCCCAACAAGGCCAACTCACGAAAGGTCTATCAGTAAAGCGGGATCCGATATTGGCGATAGTCGACCAGAGTCTCCTGCACCATTCCGTGGTACTGATTCTGACTGGTCATATGCAAGACGTGAAGCGGCGGGTGCCATTCTGGGGCAGACAGAGCAAAACCTGGCAAAATTGACCGACGAAGAGCTCAATGCGTTGTTCGAAGATGTGCAGCGCGCCCGTGCGGAGCGTGTCTTTGGCAAGGAGGGCGAGGAGGACATGGACTCGGTGACTTCGTACCCTATCCGGGAGAAGTACATGTCGACAGGGACGATTGATAACCTTTCTCTCGACACAGCACTGACGATACCTTCCACTCCAAAAGCCGGCGAGACTGACGACAGACTGAAGGAAATTCGCGAAGTTATGCAGACGCAACTGGAGAAGCAGAAGGGAGAGTACCAGGATCAACTAAAGGATGCAGAAGCTTCAAATGTCGAGGTCGAGGAAATCAAGAAGGAGAAGGTCAGAATGGAAGAAACGTTGGTCCAGCTGAAGGCCGACATGCAAAAACAGCTCGAGGCGCAAAAACAAGAATTTGAGGCCAAGATTGAGAAGCTGGACCCATTGAAGAGACCAAAAGCGAAGCCAAAGCTCTCCAAGGAGGAAGTCGAAAGAGCAAGGAAGGCACTCGAGCACTGGAGGAGTCGTCATTATGTGCAAATGGCTGAGAAAGTACTACAGCACGCGGCCACCTTGAAAGAAGCGCAAATTATGAGCGAGGAGCTTGGCGAGAATGTTGTCTTTCAATTCACTGTTGTGGATGCTGGACACGCGCTATGCTCATCCTACGATATGGTGCTTAATGGAGTGTCAAATGAGGGTGACGACATTGCACTGGAAGAGGCACAGAAACCATGCGTTGGCGTTCGGGTTGTCGACTACAAGCATACGGTGGTGCACCTCTGGAGCCTTGAGAAACTTCATGATCGAGTTCGACAAATGAGGCAGATGCATCAGTATTTGGATCAACCAGAGTACAGTCAACACTTCAAACTCGACAACCCGTTTGTGGAGACTTGCATGCCCGAGTACTCCCTCGTAGGTGAGGTTGATGTGCCTCTGAAAGCAGTCTTCGATAGCCGGGTGCAAGACTTCAATCTCGATGTCCTCTCACCCCACACCTCGCATGCCATTGGCATTCTCAAGTTGTCTCTCGAGCCTTCAAGTGCTCGGGCCCCGTCCAGCACACTCAAGTACAATGTGGTCATGCATGACATGGTTGGTTTCGCCGAGCGGGAGGGAACAGATGTGCACGCCCAGCTTTTCATTCCGGGTGTTTCAGAAGACAGCGTCACCACCACTCAGATGATCAAAGACTTTGATGAGGGACCCATTCGTTTTGACAGCGTTCATAGTATGAGCGTGCCATTGTTCGGACCGCAAAACACCAACTTGCGCGTTGCCATCTTTGCCAAAGTCTCTACAATGCATCTTGACAAGCTTCTTAGTTGGGACGAAATGCGAGACGCTGTACCCGGCGCAGAAAACAAGCCAAAGCGGGACGCTCGTATCAACGAATCACACTTCTTCACGGAGGAAAAACACGATCTTCTTGCTCGAGTACAGATTCTCGAACTTTCGGAGAATGGCGATTACGTGCCAGTGGAAGTCACCCAGACCAGCGAGCTCGATACTGGCACTTTCCAACTTCACCAGGGTCTTCAAAGGCGCATAGCCATCAATCTCACACACAGTTCTGGCGATGCCTTGCCGTGGGACGATATCACATCTGTTCGTGTTGGAAAGATTCAGCTGGTAGATCACGCCGGAAAGGTTCCTGATATGGCAGCAGCTGCTCCGGATATCCCCCTCAGGCTGAGCTCTAAACCGACCTTCCGCCAGAACGCGAACGGTACCCGCAGTGTCACTATTAGCGGTCAGTGGGACTCGAGTTTACACAATTCACTCTTACTGGACCGGACAACGGCGGACAAGTACAAGGTGCAAATGTCATTGTCTTGGGACATCAGTTCAGACAAGCTAGCAGAGCCAATGAAGTTCTCCACGACCATCTTCTGTCAGATACTCGGCAGATCATTTATTCGACAGGCATCGATGCTGTCTGCATTGTGGCAACATATTCGCATCGTCCATTCGTCAAGCACGATATACACGCTCACCATGCGTCCTGCTCCCATCAAGAGAGTTGGCGATCTCTGGAGAATGAACAGCCAACACGGCTATGTCAAGGGCGAAGAAAATCTGAACAACTGGACTCCGCGGGGCGTCTCGCTTATTGGCGATTTTATCGCCGCTCAGAAGAAGCGAAGACGTATTGCTGAGATAGGTGCTGCTCAAATATTCCTCAAAAAGATTGGTCTTCCTGAACCAAAGAACACTCCTGAAGAAGAGGATCACCAGTCCGACTCGGACGAGTTCTCTCCCATACCTAGAGGCAATGATGATGACTCCATCCATGCACTCCTCAATGATACCCCCCAGTCTTCACGGCCCACAACGCCCAAGCCTGCCGATGATTCTGAGAATATTGAAGAAATGGATGAAACAGCTGCTACCCCCGACGAGCCAAGCACTGAAACCGTTGACGAAGTTGCATCGCCAGAAGAGCCTACGGAAGAACTTATTCCCAAGTCAGACTTTGGAGAGCACGAGACTTTGATTCTCAAGAAATGTCTCAAGTTGTGGGTCAGCTATCGTGATCCAGTGATGCAGATTCTGAGCCCAGAAAACACTGCACCTCCAGCGGATGGCGTGGCCCCTGAAAATAGCGCCCCTCCCGCCCTGATCACGACAATAGTTCGGGTTCCCAAGAACCCCAAGGTGTTGAAGGGCGGCTATCTCCTAGTTCCCAACAACGACTCGAGCAAATGGGTCAAGCGCTTCGTTGAGCTGCGACGGCCATACATCCACATTCACAGCGCCACGGATGGCGATGAAGTGGCCATTGTAAGCTTGCGCAATTCGAGAGTGGATAGCCAACCAGAGATTCTGGCACTCTTTGGTGGTCAAGATCCGCATGACGATGAGGAGGGCTCCGCACAAGGAGACTTTCGACCCGGCCACCATAGAACATCGTCGGGCAGGATAATATCTTCTATTTGGACAGGATCAGGCGGAAGTTCTGCTGGTCCCGGTCTGGGTGGCTTGAGTGAGCGCTTGCAGGCAGGCGTTTTTGCCGTTTATGGCACAGACAACACATGGCTGTTCGCCGCGCGTAACGAGCGTGAGAAGCTCGACTGGATATTCCGCATCGACCAGAGCTACTTTTCGGGGACCGGCAGCGCGAGCGGTAGTGGAGCCGTCAGCCCACAACCTGAAGGATATGCAAATGGCTACTGAGAACTTCCAGGGCCTCTAAGCCACGCCAACAACGTACTCATTTTGAAACGAGGTCACGACGCTCATTATGTTCCACTGAATCGACGATGTTGTTGTATCAACTGCCGGAAGTGGGGTAGAGTCCAAGAATGAAATTTTCTTTTGTTTATAATCGGATTGTATCACACAGTCAATTTTATTTCAACGACACCTTCAGCTAGAATATACCCCCGAACGAATTTACGCGGGGCCTTGCAGCCTTAGCTTACACGCATAGACAGAGTAATGGTTATAAAAGTGGTTATATATATATTGAGAAACTAGTTAATTGAGAAGTCATTGCCCATTGCTTCGATCTGCTGTTTCGACTATTACCTAGCTACACGGGATTCTTGGTGCATTGTGTTAACCGAAGAAGCCACTGAAATGCCCAACGATGGAGTGCACATGCTCCAGCCTCTAGTTGATGGCCAAGCCTAGATATCACCCCGAGACGTTTCCAGCACTGGACTGGCGTTGCTCATCTAAACTTAAGCTCTGAACCTTGAGCTCATGAGCCCATAGGAAATGCAGGCCTGTTGGAGTAGCACGTCTATGGTGCTCGGGAATTACCGCTAGCTTGATGATTGTAAGGCAAGCACATGTCGCTGAGCTTAATCTTCCACTGAATGTAGACACTACAGCTAATCGAGACGATGCCATTGAGTTGTAGGTCAGCCATGACGTCTGTAGAAGAGTAAATATTGGAGTAATTCAAATGGCAGCTCTTTGAGCTCGACAATGTGCTCTTCGTGCCTCAGCAGCATGATTTCCATGACCCCATAGTCTTTGGTCGTTTGGAGCACCCTGCTTGTCAAACTTGATACACAGGAGAACATTATTCGTCCTCGGAATAGATATTATTCAGGTACGCACCACCATCCACGGCAAGTCAAGCCCTGGAAAACACTTCAATATACTCGAGAAAATAAGAGTAAAAGAAAAATGCGGCTCGATTTCATCCTAGCCACTGCCTTGACAGCGACCGCGACCGCCACGGCCATGGCGAGCAGCAGCGGCAGCAGCAACAAGAAGCACCGGCGGTCGTGCTACGAGCGGGCGCCAGCCGTGATGCAGGAGGACCTCAACGTCACCATTGTCTACTCGCCCGTCCTGTACTTTGACGTGCCCCGGGACGAGCTGCACCGGGGAGGGGGCGGCCCCTGCACGCTGGTGGCCAAGTTTCCCGCGGGCTACCCCATCTCGTCGTCGGGCGACGACCTGGTCAACGTGGTGGCGGCCTCGGGGAAGCACGACGGCGCCGTGGTGGGCGTGCTGCGCTTCGTGAGCGCGCCCAACGTGCCCACCGTCACCGTCGTCGGCACTTTTCCCTGCGACGGCGTCATGGACTACCAGCTCGAGATGGCCGACCGGGCCACCGAGGCCAACTGGGTCTCGTTTGAGCAGGATGAGGACGCGGGCTTGTTCTTGGAGATTGGGGATCACTGCCGGCCAGAGCCGGAAGGGGAATTGTGAATGAAGCATGCAGGCTATGGAAGGCTTTTCTTTTCTTCTTCGGGGCCGAAAACTTCTTCATTATTTTTTTTTTCTTGATACTTTGATTTGAAAACTTGACTCCCTTGGTCTGAGATTGTATGGTGCGGCAGGCACATTTTCGTAATCACGATTCTGGAAGACGGAGCTCACATGCTCGCAAGGAGAACTCATCTCTCAGATCGAGCTTCCTCACAAGCGTCAGACTTGTCAAAAGTAGCAATTTTCGGTAGGAGTAGTTCAGCTTGGAAAAGGTGAAAAGTCTTTGAAACAACATTATGATTTCGACAACCATTATCCAAGAGTCTCTTAGAATGTGGAATAGTCTGACCGACACGTCCTGCCCGAGAAAACACTCATCACTAGCTGTTTAAGTCTAGGATGTGAAGCAAGCCGATATAGGTATAATGGCTCTCCACACACCATAGGTTGCGGGGCGGCATCAATACGATCTTGCTAACATATATTTCAAATACTTTAGATGAGCCATTGGAATGTTTATTGGAGGTCTTAAAGCCCTTGAAAGCCCTTCTGAGTCGTAGTGTCCTTATCATAGCAGTCCTCGGCTAGGGAGTATCACGTGGTAGTTTCAAGCGTCCTACAAGTCCTAGGTTACCTGCTGCGCCTCTTCAGCCGTCTTTATTATCGGCGCCTTCCGCCAAGAGTCCCCGCCAAGCACTTTACCACTGTATACAAACTTCAGATCGCCATTCCGATAGTAGGGAGTTGGCGACTGCAATTGGAGACACTATGGCCCACTCATACTTGGAGTATTTCCGTCTCAAGGCCATAATTTCGTATCTCCGCTATTCGGATGATGAGAAACCCGCACCACCTAGTCCTGACGACACCTTCACGATCCCGTCGCGGGACGGCAAGCGCAAGATAACGGTCAATGTCTGTGAGTAGACGCGTTTGATCGGATCGAAAGCAAATTCAGCACTGACACAATTTCAAGACCAACCCAAAATCGCAAACAAGCCTAGTCCAGTGCTCATTAATTGGAACGGAGGCGCCTTTGTTTTTGATGCTCACGGCGCGGATGAGCTCTTTTGTCGACGTGTCGCCGACGAGGCAGGGTACATTGTCCTAGACGCGAGTTACGCTTTGGCGCCCGAGTACCCCTTTCCCGGCGGGCTCGAAGACGCCGAAGATGTCGTGTTATACGTCCTCGAGCATCCGGATGAGTACGACGTGAAGAACATTGTCCTATCTGGATTTAGCTCTGGGGGCAATCTCGCCTTGGGGGTAGCTTCAGGCCTGGAACAGCAGCACGCCGATATCCCCAACCAGGCCATCCGTGGTGTCGTGGCTTTTTACCCCCCTACGAGCATGGCGGTGCACCCAGCCGAGAAAAAGTTGCTCAACGGCGCTCTACCTCCGATCCCACCGCTCCTAAAGTTCTTCATGGGTACTTTCCGATCCGCCTATCTGCCGCCGGGGGTGGACCCGTCCGATCCCCGACTCTCCGTTCTCGAGGCGGACCCGAAACGTTTCCCTAATGATATGCTGATCATCACGGCCGAAAAGGATAGGCTGGCACCCGAAGCCGAGGCGCTGGCGACAAAACTCCAGGGTGCGGGCAAGAATGTGCAGCTAAAGCGTTACGACGGGGTAAGACACGGGTGGGATAAGACGAGGGATGAGGAGTCTGATGATGCCAAGGTCAGGGATGAGGCGTATGGCTTGGTTGTGAATTATCTCTTGGATCTGAAGAAGACAGATACATAATTGTTCTGGATCTGTAATATGCAGTGGAGGTAAATAGATTTATGGCAGAGCCAGTTGTCATCTTGGTGACTTACTTGATAAGAAGTATAATATTCCTACATTAGAAGCAAGGAATGCGCATCTCCAAGACGTGGTTCATATCATAATTGCAGCACTTTTATTGTATTGTAAAGTGCTAAGTGCTGAATGTTGGGGAGTAGCCGCTAAATCGACTGCTACCAACAGGTACTAATGCAGCAGAAGAGAAAGAACGCTTTAGCTGCCAACAACACTGAACATGGGTGTTCTGACCCCTCCCTAGCGCCATGCTAGACTCGTACACCCTCCAACACCAACTGCCAACTGCCATCCTCCAAGCTACCAACATTATTTGTCAGCTTCTGCAATCTGACACCCTCAACATCATCTTTGGCGTGTAGAGCACAGGTGTCTTTATCGCTAAGCTCAGCTTCTATACCTTCCTCGCGCGAACAGGTCACATAATTCAACTGGAAAGACAAATTCAGTTCCATCCGGCGGCGGGTAGCCCGCTACAATCGTCATCTTCAACCCCAAGCGGTTTGATACGCTGTTCAAGTACTCGGCCCATGAGATCAACCACCTCGAGTTGCATTGCCCAGTATGGAGACTAGCTCTCGTCGCAAGGTATATAAATACCATAGCCATTTACTCTTTCAGGATCTAATGTCTTCCAGGCATGTAGGTGACACGACTTCTTGATGGAGCGTAATATGCATACTTAACTCGGCTAGGCGACACTTGCTCCGCCAAGAAGATCAAATGTGATATGGGAAAGCCCGTCTGCTCCAACTGTCAATTGTACAATGTGCGCTGCGTCACTACTATTGTGCGGAAGAGGCATGTGCCATCAAAAGAACGGTCGGCTCAGCCTCTGCCACAACAGACTAGGTTGCTTGTGATATGTTATTTTCTTATTTGTCCCATGCTTATTTGTCATGCAGCTCGACGAATACAGACTCCTTGGAGGCTCGTCTTTCGAGAATTGAGTCCAAGTTGGACTCTATAGGCTCGTCAGGAAATGCTCTGTCCCTATCCGATCTACTAATGGCGGAGTCTCCGGCCAAACCAGATGGCTCATTGGGTTTCGCGGAACAGAGCACAAATACCGCCGATATTCTGACACCAGAGAGCCTTGGAGATCCGGAATCTCATGATGTACCGCCTATGAGAGAGATATTGCCCACCATTGATTCGTACTTTCGAGAATTCAACTGCGTCTTGCCCCTGTTTCACCAAGCATCGTTCATGAAGCTGCTACATGAGTTTTACTCCAGTCCTTCACGGAGATCCAAGGTCGCCTGGGGAATCATTAGTTGTGTCCTTGCGCTGGGATCGAAAGTCCTAGCCCTTGAAGCAGGGCCTTGTGAGTACACCAGACGGATGGCAGCTTGCATGTGAAAGTTCTGATTGAAGCTGGGAAACAGTGCAACGCGAGTTCTCCAAGGCCACTATCCAAGAATACGAATCAAATGCACAAAAATGTATCGACGATTTCATGATGTGGGAGGAAGACGCCCTTGGTATCCAAGGTCTCCTTGCTCTTGTCATCCTTCATCAGGCAAACTCCAATAGCAAGCCTGCTTTTATGCTCACAAACACGGCTATTCGTCAAGCTCATCGGCTGCAAATGTATACTCGGGAATCGCATTCCAATGTCTCTCCTGATGAAGCAAGGCATAGAGATAACGTCTTCTGGATATGCTATCTTCTAGACAAGGTAGGCGGTCTTTTTGGACATGGGTTATAATACGAGTTAATATGCGACAGGACCTCAGTTTTCGTAACAAAACGCCGTCTATCCAGCTTGACATTGATCTAGACATTGACCTACCTCGAGAAGAAGGCGATGGTGTCCTACATAGTATCGATGGGCTGATACAATTCAATTACTTTCGTTCCAGAGTTCAATTAGCACATCTGGAGGGCAAAATATACGACAACTTGTACAGCATTCGGTCCAAAAAGCTTTCCCGAGATGATCGAAGCCGTCATGTCAGCCAGATCGACGTTCTACTGGACAAGTGGCAACAGTCGATACCCACTTCTCTGCAAGATGAACACATGATACGCCGACTTCCTCGAGTGGCCGCGGTGCACATGTCGATTTTGTACCATCATTACCTGCTGTGTTTAGTCTCCCTCCACGGGCTGTACTCTATACACTCTGGGTGGATGAAAGCCATTGGCGTATATGGCCAAACAGTCCTGGCGAATATGGATAACAATACTGACATTTGCATGCGTCATATGCAGCCAGCACTGCCTTCGGCCTGGGTCAAATGCTGTACTGCGAGTCGTCGCAGCATTCGATTATTCACCTCCGAGCCGCAACAGACTTGCTCATTATGGTAAGATGTGATGCATACTATGAATCGCCTAATGTGCGCTGACAAACGCAAAGGCTCAACATGGGAGCATATTACTCTGGGATTATTATCCTGTTGGCAAATTGCCAGTACTATCCCACCGATGAATTAGCTAGTGAAGATCACAGACTGGCCAAAGATGGCATCAAGCTCTTGAAACATTTGTCGCGCATAAAAGTCAACGATCAATTACTGAAATCCATGAGTATACTTGATGATCTGGAAATAGTTGCTAGCAAGGCAATCGAGCACTATGGTGGACTTCCCGAGACTTCACAGCCAGCTCCTATATCTGCCAAGGAAACTTACTCAATCTCTCAAGACATATTTGGCAATGGCCCCTTCGACAATCTGGTAAGTGGAAGGATCAAACATGGAATAGAAATAAATTGCATGCGAGTCGCTGGTCTCTGACTTGACTATAGGCTATAGATATCAATGACCAGCAGTCAGCTGTCAATTCTACGTGGGAGGACGATAGCCTGGAGTTCAGCTACTTCACAACTGCCTAATGTTGTCTCCCGTTGACCTCAGAGCTCATCTATATTTTCAACTTTCTCTTCCCAGACGATATTTTCAGATCATATCGTTACTTCCTGCAACGGAGCTGGATTTAGAAATGGGGCATTGATTTTTAGGACCAAAGAGCCATGTTTGCAAACATGATACACCTATGGTGATATGCCACCTGTGGCTATGCTTCGTGGGATGCTTCGGGTGACACAAGGGAGGGGTTAATCAAGTCTTTGTTTTACACATTAATTTTTTTAAATATAGACCATCTCGAACTCTACTCTTTAATTGTATCATATTATTTGAGATGCCTTTGGTGTCCTCGAGTGTATCGAGCATAGACATGGCGTTTCTCCATCCACCATGAAGTGTCGCGATCCTGTTGATACATTTACCTAAGCATGTGCCTGCATATACGCATGTAAGCCAGTTCTTCTTATCCAATTATGTTCACACATACTTTGGCCCAATCCACATACCCCGCCTACCTGCGTGGACTGGCGCTTGAACGTTTTCTTCATGAATCTAACTTTCGTCAATCGCGTTTCTTTCTAGCAAACAAATGAGACTTGGCCAGAAATGGACAATCATACTTGTCCTGATTTTGGGGCCATCAAGACCATCAAAGATATCAGAAATCATGCTGAACAGGGCTGCACTCGTTGTCTGATGCTGTCAAGGGTATTCGATAGGATGGGGTGGAGGAACCAAGACATCCATTATAAGGAGTATCCGCATGTGGGAGGTTCTAGCGCAATCGAAACCAAAATGTGGGTCTTGCAAGACCAGGGGATGACTTATAAGAAAATCGAAACGTTCGCAGAGCAAGGTATGACTACCACTACACAGCGATTTATTGCAAGAAGCTCACATAATAACCAGACTCCGCTAAGATCCTCCCCGAGCTACCATATCGACGCATAGATGAAGACACTTCCTCCGCAGATTCCTTGCGGAGGGCTCAGGAATGGCTACATTTTTGTTCCGTGAATCACGAACACTGCGGGAAATCAGACTCGTCATACTTGCCAACAAGGGTCGTCGACGTCGAAGGCACAGCGGTCAAATTAATCGAGTCCGAATTAATCGACCCTAAAATCAAGGATCGTCGCAACATCGCTCTGAGTCACTGCTGGGGAGGCTCTCACTCAGACTCTATCACAACTGTGTCAACAATAGCCCGGAACAAGAGTGAAATTCCTTGGCAAACGCTCCCCGATACCTTCCGCGACGTTATTGAAGTCACGAAGAAGCTAGGCGTGCGGTACCTGTGGATTGACTCTCTTTGCATTACCCAGGCTGACGAAAATGACTTGGATCCAAGAATATCCAAGAAAGACTGGGAGCAAGAATCGTCCAAGATGGCATCGGTCTATCGGAACGCCTATTTGACCATCTGCGCCGCGGTGGGCCAGAGCGACGACGCCGGGCTTTGGCCGCGTGACGCTCCCAATATCATCGATGAGGTTGTCATGGAGGATGACGGGGAACAGTACAAAGTCTACTTCAGAGATATGGAGGAGACAGAGGCGTTGCACATGAGTCTTGGTTTACTGACTACGGCTGTGTACAAAAGGATGGAAGAAATGTTCCCTCTCATCACGCGCGGATGGACGCTGCAAGAACGTCTCTTGTCGCCGCGACTACTCTATTACGGTCATGGTGAATTACTGTGGCAATGCCGACAATTGAACAGCTGTGAATGCTGTTTCAATAACTTGGAGGGATCATCGTACATGTCAGGCACGGATGTCACAAAAGCGTTTCGAAATATGATGACTAGTGGAAGAAGCGACGATGAAATCGCCCAAAACTGGAGACTGCTTGTTGAGCACTACTCGAATCTGAATCTTACAAAGCCCGAAGACGTGCTGCCAGCTATCTCAGCTCTGGCCACGGTCTGCTCGACAGTGCGACCCGGAGATAGCTATCTGGCTGGCTTGTGGAAAAATAGTATTGTCGAGGACATGTGCTGGTATGTGCGTGAAAAGTGGCCTGGCGGAGCCCGTCCAGACGATTGGCGTGCCCCAACGTACTCCTGGGCGTCGATCCGCGGGAGAATAACGTATAGACCTACAAACATGTTTTGCGCCGAAACGACCAAGTTATACGCGCAGTTGGTGGGGTCATCGACAGTTCTTGCAGGGCCCGATCCCATGGGCCAAGTCTTGTCCGGCTCCGTGATTCTCAAAGGGCCCGTCCAGGAGGCAAGCTTTGAAAGCGGTCGTTTTGTCACTGCCAACTCAAAATCGTTTGAATTCATTCCCGACTCGGTAACCGATTTCAAGAAAGGTCTAATCAAGGATGGGGCGGCTGTGCTTTGTCTCCGCTTACGTAAGTTGGGGGTCGGTAGAGACCGGCCATTGTTACGGGATGACCAGATATTGTTATTAGTGGCAATCGAAGGCAAAGGCGATATTTACCAAAGAGTTGGTATGGTACAGGAGCTAACTTCAAGGGTCGATGCGTACTGGTTCCTGAAGGGTGGTGATACGAGAGAGGTAGAAATACGTTGAGATGCCAATTGGTACAAGCGGAAGCACGAGCTGTTGATGCTTGAAGTGAAACATGTCAATTATTGACATACAAAAAGAATGACAAAATAACAAAAAAAAAAAAAAAAAGCAAAAGTCTTTTCACGTTTTTTCATTTAATGTGTGTCAACTTCGGAAGATGCCATGTCCTGTCAATCTCGAGTATCACTGAGCTCCATCATGAAGATCAATGCTTCAGAGAATTTTTCGCTAAGAGATCGAGAGAATTACACCTCAAAACGTCAGGAGCAATCAACGAACCCCGAACATTCGTCTCCACAAAGGTCTCATAGTTACGAATCATGTCACCGACGCCACTTTCCGGACGATATGGAGAATCCGTGCCAAACAGAATCTTGTCAGGGGTGGTGAAATCCAAGATGCCATCATATTGCGCCGGGCTCGTGACAAACGCCAAGTCCAGGTAGAACCTCTGCAAGTCCTGGGCCGCCTCGTCGGCCGTAACATCGGACGTGCCCTGCGTGCCCGGCGAGGCAATGCCCAAGATGACGCGGTCCGCAATGAAGGGGAGGGTGCCGCCGGCGTGCGGCAGTATGATGTCAATGTCTGGATGCGCGCGAAAGGTTCCGCTGATAACCAGGTCTACGGCGGTCCGGGTGGTGGCGAGCGGGTACTCAAGTGTTGGCTGCGGGAACCCGTGGCCGAGCAACAAGGGTACCACGTCTAGCACACCCGGATGTAAGAAGACGAGTGCCTTGTGCTTTTGTAGCGCCGCCCAGATGGGTCGAAAGGTGTCGTTGCCCGGCGTCATGCCGCCGTACGAGGTGTAGACGCCCACGCCGAGACAGGATGCTGGATGGTTCTGGTACAGATACTCGATCTCGGCAATGGTGCCGTCGATATCGCGCCAGTCCGGCAATGCGCCAAAGAAGCCAAAGCGGCCGGCGTAGGCAGGATGCGTGCTGTAGTTGGCCAGGTTGGTGTTGAGCGTCCGGGCCAGTTCGCGCCCGGCCTGTCCGGTCCCGGCGATGGGCACGCCTGGGGTCGACAGGGAGAGGACTCCAAACGCAATCCCAAGCTCGTCCATCTCGGATATGGCAAACTCAGGCGACCAAGACGGGGTGGGAAAGCCGGACGGATCACCACCAGCGGCATTGACGGCTTCTATGTAGGCTGGTGGAAGTGCATGGATATGCATGTCAATTGTGCCACTGTATAAAGTTTCAGCATCGAATTTGGCAGGAACATGAATACATGCTGACCTAGTATTGAACGCGTTTGAGTTTGCTGTTAGTAGTGAGAGAGCAAAGCATGTCTTGAAGATGAACTGGCTAATCATGATGTCTCTCTAATTTAGAAAAAAATAATTATCAGTCTACTATTCTTCGAATATCTCTTTGGTCCACAAGATGTAGTGTTGCTCAATAGTTCTTATACTAAATGGGTTGATGCACCGCACAACTATAAATGCTCTACGCAATGACAGCGACAGCCTCATAGTGAACACTCCAGAATTTGATCAGGCGAGTAAATAGATTGGCATGTATCATACTGACTCATAGAGCTGAGTTCGTTGCGGCGTGCTTGTGATGCGTGAAACAGCAGTGATCAGCATACGGCCGAGGACAAGGCGAAGCTATATCGTCATGCTGTGGGTAGCATTGGTGATTGGCAAAGGCTGCATGCGGGATCTGCGTCAAATAGGTAGTTCTGTGTTACAGTGAATTCGCCTTGATTGGGCCCAAGTCGTGGTTGGACGTCAGCAGGAGGTCAACCGAGACTGTGAGACTCGCGCATATGGAATAACCAGAGTGGACCGCTATATGGGACACCAAAACCTCGATAACAGTTTCCTCTCGACTGAAAACTTGATGCCGCGGTCAAGAAGCACGGCTTCCGGAATCATAGATAAGAAGCCGACAGATGCTAGCTTTCTAGGTTAGGCATGTGTAACACTATACCCGAATGTGGCAAAATTGTATTGGACGAGAGCGTAGGCTCCGGCCGCCCATAGATCAAAGGTGAAATTGGCCGGAATCCATTCCGGCCATGAGTCGGCCAAGGCCGGCTTGAGGTGGAGAAAAGCTCATTCAATTACCCAACTACCCCTCGGTGCACACGCCGGCCAACATTGTCATCTGACCTTTATTGTTTGTTTATTTCAGGTGCACCGGAATTGTGGTGAGCTCTTGGCATCTAAGTTGGTCCTACTTTGCTCGACAATGTGCTAACGATACTTTCAGGCCATGCGAAGTCAGTTAATTGCTATTTTCGAGTTCAGCTCTCAAAATATCTGACTGTGATCCCGGGAGTCATATCCTGCAGCTGACATCTCGATGGCGACGACGAGCTTGTTATGATCAAAGCATCGGTTGACATGTGGTATGCAATGGCAAATGGTCGTTTAGACTTTTATCATTGACAAACAGAAACGTTGAGCTGCCTTATCAGAACGCAGTACACGTCACGGGTTTGCCCGACGCCGAGTGAGGGTGCGCTGGCCGGAACGATTCCGGCCACGATGTATATTAGGAGAGTGAGCAGCCAGTTGGTGAAGGAGTGAATCCTGCTTCTCGAAATCTTCAGGAACAAGATGCAAGAACTGTGAGCGGGGTTGAGAAGACCCTGATGTCTGCAAGTGCAACACGCTCATCCACGACAATTTATATATACTATTTCCCACTATATGCAGCACAAATTGCCACTACCGAATACATCATTCATCCATTGCGATCTTATTCAAAACAATGTCTGCCTCTTCAAAGCAGGACTTCATGGTCCTAGATGACACCAGACCCAATGACATGTCGTTGCCCGCCTTCATGGTGTCCACCACCAGGGGCTTCTTACCTCGCATGGAGCCCATCGTCGACCTCCCCCCAGAGTTTGAAGACGTCGAGTCTCTCCTGTCCCGGATGCCCGTCAAGACCCTCTCCGGTGCCCCTGGCCTCTTGGCCGACGGTCGCTTCGGGGACGCCGTGCTTGACGGGCTGCCAGACCTCACGGGCGAGGTGGATAAGTATAGGAACAATCTGCCCATGGTCAATGCCCTCTATAGAGATTACTCCTTTCTAGCCTCGGCTTACCTTCTTGAGCCTTGCCACATGAGGTTTATCAAGGGAGAGGGTTATGGTCTTGGCCGGGATGTCCTGCCGGTACAGCTGGCTAGGCCCATCGCACGTTGTGCTGAGCTGTGAGTCCACGTATCCTTGTTTGTACCTTTCCGTTTTCATGACAGAGCTCTTTCATTTCAATTCTCATCTGCTCTTCCTCATTGCCAAACATCACTGGCCTCAAATTATGTCAAGGTCTCTTAACTTTACTGCTTTCAGAGAACCAGCTATTCTCTGACCATGTTATCTCAGTTGTGGTTTCAAGCCCTTTATGGAGTACGCAGGCTCCTATGCACTTTTCAACTATCGCCTAGTCGACCCATCTCGGGGGCTGGAGTACTCCAATCTGCGCCTCATCCGCGCGTTTGAGCACGGCCTGGACCCTTCATCATCCGAGGCCGGCTTCGTGCTGACGCACGTGGCCATGGTCCGGCACTCTGGTTTGCTCGTCTCGGGTGTCATGAAGGCACTCCGCAGCTTCAGAAGTACGAACAACCGCAACTCATCATATGTGTCGCTATCCACAAAAGCAGCAGCAGACCGTACAGCTTTCAATGATGGACTCGCTAAGATCCTAGACGCCCTGCGCCAAATCAACGCCGTCATGGAGACCATGTGGGACGTGTCCAAGCCGCGATCCTACACGTCATTTCGGACTTTCATCTTTGGCATCACCTCGCAGTCCATGTTTCCCAACGGTGTAGTCTACGAGGGCGTGCACGATGATAAAGACGGCGGCAGTAACAGCCCGGATGAGCAGCAGCAGCAGCGCCGCTCGTTCCGCGGCGAGAGCGGCGCCAACGACTCCATGATCCCCCTCATGGATAACTTTTGCCAGATCGCCATGCCCGACACCCCGCTCACCGAGATCCTCGAGGACTTTCGCTCGTACCGCCCGGGCGACCACCGCAGCTTCCTCGAGTGGGTGCGCGAGGAGAGTCTGGCTAAAGGTCTCCGAGAATTCGCCTTGGGGATCTCCTCCCGTGGTGACGAGGAGGATAGGGAGGCTATTTTTGAGAGTAGGCGGCTCTGGATTAAGATCTTGAACCAGGTCCGCGACTTTCGCTGGAGACACTGGTGCTTTGCCCGGGAGTATATCCTCAAGCAGGTGAGTTTTCCCTTTCACCCGGCACACACACACACACACACACACACACACACACACACACACAAACAAAGTCCAGACTGAACTTTGTCGAATTCCCATTTCGAAATCCTCCGACTAATCCAAACAATAGACAAAGCACCCCACCGCCACCGGAGGCTCGCCCATCGTGACCTGGCTCCCGAACCAGCTCCAGGCCGTGATGCAGGACATGGCCGACTTCCACCAAGCCGCGGGCGGCGAGACTAATGGTGGGCTCGGCCCAGAGTGCGCCGACATCATGGACCTTGTTCAACGCCAAAGGGATACCCTGAGAAAAGAGGTTGGCAAGTTTTGCGCGGAGAGAGGCGTTTCCAGGCATGCCTGAAGGGGGCGCGTCGACAAGACGTTGCAATCTCCCACCACTCGTTGCCTTCTCAGTAGATTGATTGTTCAGCCACCTGATTTTGGTTTTCATTTTGAGGAAGCTGGCCCCTTTGCCTGCTCAGCGTAGGTCGTTGACATATTTTCCGCGTAGCTCGATCATGTCTCTTATTTTCGCCTTGTCTCTTTAGCATACTTTGGTGGCTGAGACATTAGAAACTTCTTCTATTTTTGTAATGATTTTGAAGCCAGGTCCTGGACTCAGACAATGACAGAGGTCGCATACACGAGTACTCCAGAGAGCCATGTGCAAGAATAGGCGAAATGGTTACGGATAGTAAATCTTTGTATTACATTATATGATGCTCATGAATCGTGATGAGCTGTTATTAAAAGGAGTACGTCTAGATGCAAATATAAGAATAGCGTCGTCGTCATTAGTGAAAATGTGGCCATGCTGCTTGCTTCAAGAGCACTGAACAATAAAAGCTCCAACGCCATCCTTGAATTTGGATGATCCAACCCCGGCCTGTTCAAACTGCAAACCAAAACTTCTCACACTGCTAGCGATCCAGGAGATATCCCGACTGATGTTTGCCGGAGAGCCACAGTCGAATGTGCCCAAAACCAGGTTGTCGCCTGGGTAGACCTGTTGTAGTGCAGTGCCATTCCAGCTCGACGGGTCGTTGCTCTTGCCGTAGGGCGCAAAGGTCATTCCCGAATTTGACGATAATTCTTGTTCTGATCCGGTAAATTGAAAGCAGGGGTAGCCCTCGGCAAGCTCACTGCAGAAAGGTAGCCGGAACTGAAGAGCACAGATCTGCTGAGATGATCTGGTAAAGTTGCTTGGGATGGAAAACTTGAACACGGTGCTGTCGTTTGTGGTAATTGAGGCGTTGATGCCCGTGTCCTTGACTTCGCTGGATGTGCCGTCTTTGCTTGGAGACCCAATGGCAACAGGAGCCAAGGATGGAGCAGATGTTGATACGGAACACGTAGCGGGCAGCGTAGATGTATCGGCCGCCTCGGTTGGCGATGCTCCTTCTTCTTTTTCTTGGTCTTGGTTCTCGTCTTCTGTCGTTGCCGTCAAATCGCTTTCGCATGCTTCATCTTTGTCCTCATTTTCCTCATCGTCCTCGGCATTCGCCTCTTCTTCTTCATCATTTCCTTCTTCGTCTGCTTCTCCTTCCTCATCATTATCATCATCGTTATCCTCATCATTGTCGTCCTGCTCGCTATTCTCGTCATTGTCGTCCTCTTCCTCCTCCTCATCGTCGTCTTGCTCATCCTCGCCCTCGCCCTCGCCCTCCTCCGCCGCCGCCTCGGAAACTAGGCTGCTGGCCGTACACTCTCCAGTCTCATCAGACAACACCAAGGAAACCTCAAGGCACCCTGTCGTGTCTGGCTTCTCGGTTGAGAAGATTTCATAGCTCTCTCCGCCATCGGACGAACAGGCCAGATAGGTTCCGGGCCCACCGTCATGGACGAGCTTCATTGTGCTGTTTTCGGCGCTCACAAGGTCAAAGACGGTATCTCCCACGACGCCCCTTTGGTAACACTGGAACTGGTACTTGGGGCTCTTGATGAAGCATTGGTTCCCTAGGGAGTCTGCAACCTTGCCATTGTCCAAGCAGAAGGCACCTTGTTGGAAAGTCCCCGAAAGATGCAGGTGTCCCGTGTGGTCTTCTTCGACATCCTCATTCACTGTGCCAGAAGAATCCAGTTTGAAACAGCAGCCGGATGATTCTTGGCGACGAGTGTATCGGAAAGAAGGCGCCGCAAAGACCAGCTGACTGGACAGCAACACAGCTGATAAAGAAGACTTCATTGTTGACTTTGGCGCTTGACAGAGCGCGGGTGGAAAGAAAGTTCTTCGAAGTGTATACCGGCAATGGAGAGTGCCTGTAGTAGATTTCTAGGTTGGATGAGAAAGAGAATTGCGATCAAACGATTAAATCGTACCTGTATGCTTTGTTGGCGAATACAATTTGTGGTATGCAGCGGCTTATTGAGGACCAGAAAGAACTCGTCGGCCAATGTTTATTTGATTGCTCGATTTGTAGGGAGCGAGTGCTCGACTGTAGATATAATCAAGAGACTTTGATTATAAGGATTGACGGATATGACGAGGGAGGCTGGTGGGGGGCGCCTCTCAGTAAGGTTCCGGTGTGTCTCAGAGGAAGCAGCAGCTACCCGTATGAGGACCGTTGGAATGCCAAATGCAAAGGAGGTCGGCGTCAGGAAGCGAGAAATGTGTGACGGGCGGATGGCAAAGGCTTTTACGAGCCCCCAGCTTGGTCGTTGAACTGTCAATGAGGAAATTTCGAGAGCTGAAAATGGCGCGTCGTACATGTCGTATATGTATACCTACAGTTACGGTCCCACTGCGCCTTCTCGTGCGATCCAACTGTCAACCTTCCTCCCACAGCGGTTGCTAGGGAAGGCGCAGTGAGTATTTTCTCGATTTTACACGAGGTCAGGGGTACAGACACCCAACCACTGATCTAAGACAAATAGCACCAACTGAGCTTTGAAACGTAGATCTGGATCTGCCTTTCTCCGCAAAAACGACTTCAGCATAAGACAAAGTCCCAGTAGGGTAGTGAGTGCAACAGGCCCAAGCACATGAAAATCGGCAAGGTACAGTACTAGCCACCGAGTGAGTCAAGTGCGTGCTTTGCTTTGCTGTAGTTTGTCGGTTGGTCAATACATTAGCCAGTTCATTGATTTGATCAGGCTAAATAGGGGCTGGCTACTGCCATTGTTCAGTGCAGAGAGTGCCGATCATCTATACACAGTACATGTTGCTTGTAGTGAATAGTAGACCCCGGTTGTCAGCTTCACCCCCAATACGTCAAGCGTTCCAGAATGGTACATGGCAGTTCTTTTTGTGTGATTGTATGACAACTTTGACACCACGGAATAGAAACCTGAATAGGCGCGGTTCGGCACGGGTCGCTTATAGATCCCCCTCCTTGCGTCAATTCAGCGGTCAGGGCTGTGGAGAGCATCAAGCTTGGAGTCTCTCTTCTCTGCGCACTCAAAAAAAAAAGGGGAACAAAAGTACCTATTCGAATCTTTTGAATATGCATTACGATAGAGGAGGACGCATGTTTCTCTGAATAACAGTCTACCTACGAGCCTTTGGCATCTTCTTCTCATCCATCTCGTCCACGTCTGACTTTTTATGAAAATGAGGCGCGACTTCAGTCAGCCACTGAGGTTTGATGGGCAGACAGGAGCGCATGTACTCCTTGGTGGTCTGCACCAATTCAAAGTAGATGACCATGCGCTCTGGAGGGTCTGCGTTCATCAGAACAGAGCTGGGATGTATGTAGACCGTTGCATTATTCTTGACCGTCCGGTACGCGTCTCCGCTGCGCTGCAAACGGGCAGCATTGGGAAAGAACCCAGCCGTCAATGCCTTCTTGATCGGGTCGATGTTGCTGGCTCCGCATGTCGACGGAGAGACTTCGACTCGATCACAGAGTTTCGACAACTGATCCCTGATGTCACGCGCTCGCGTGAGAGATCTTTGCTGCAGGAAATTCTCCTTGGACCACACTGGCGAGAAGTCGCTGTCAACCCACTGATTCCAGATGTTGAGCAGCGTGAGATGGTCACCGCCCTCGTTTACTGTAAACCTGTTTCGAGCACTGTCTGCATGAATCTTCTTGTCCTTGGGCCGGAAAAATAACGCAGAGGCCTCACTGAGCATGGCAACAACCGAAAGCACCTCTTCTACACAGCCAAACTTGTCCGCAGCGAGCACAGCTTTCGCGAGCATGGGCTCTGTGGGAAATTCGGCCATCTGCCTGCCCACCTTGGTAAGTTCTCCCTTGTGGTTTAGGGCTTGAAGTGCGAACAATTGGTTCAAGGCACCAATAAGAGACTCCGTCGGTGGCGGATCCATGAACTCAAAGTCAAGCAAATTGTTGATGCCGAGTGACTTGAGAAGGAGCACAATACTATTGAGATTTGTCCGTTGGATTTCTGGCGTGGTCGACTCGTCCATTTCGCTCATGTACGCGTATTTCGTATACAAGCGGAAGCATTTTCCAGGACCAACACGCCCGGCTCTGCCACTTCGCTGGTTGGCCGAAGCACGCGAGCAAGGCACCACAACCAAGTTGGACATGCCAGTCGCGGGATTGAAGACATTTTCCTTCACATAACCTGGGTCTATGACATAGACAATGCCATCAATTGTCAAACTGGTCTCGGCAATATTCGTTGCAAGAACGACTTTTCTCGCATTTTCCGGGGTAGGCTCGAAGATCTTGGACTGCAGCTCTGAGGGCAAGTTGGCGTAAATCGGGCAGACGATGAGCTCTTTTACACGGTTTCCTAGTTTCTTGGCTGTCTCTGTGATTTCTTGTTCGGCCGCATCAATCTCGTCCTGTCCTGTCAGGAAAACAAGTATATCTCCTTTCCCTTGTGATGTATGAATCTGGAATACAGTTGTGATAGCCGCAGCCAGATAGTTGGCCTCGGGGGCAGGCGTGTAGTAGATATCAACTGGGTATCTTCGACCGGGGATATTGAAAATCGGTGCGTCATCGAAATACTTTGCAAACTTCTCCGCATTCATTGTTGCCGAAGAGATCAGCAACTTGAGGTCTGGGCGTTCCCGTGACAGATCCTTGATCAGTGCTAGGAGAATATCCGTATGCACGGTACGTTCGTGGGCCTCGTCAATCATCAATGCCGAGTAGCCAGCAAGATCAGGTTCCGTCATGAATTCTCGAAGTAACATACCATCCGTCATGTACTTTAGAATCGTCTTGTCGCTAGTGTTGTCTTCGAAACGGATAGAGTATCCAACTTCATTTCCCACCTTGACACCCATTTCATCCGCTACACGAGCAGCAACACTCATGGCCGCTACTCGTCGCGGTTGAGTACATCCGACCTTTTGGCCATCTTTGGTAAATCCTGCCTCGTGGAGGTACTGTGGTAGTTGTGTCGTTTTACCACTGCCAGTCTCACCCACAATGACAAGAATCTGGTACTCGTTGATGGCCGCGATAAACTCGTCCCTGTAGGTGTAAATAGGGAGACTTTTCCTGGTTTCTTGAATCGAAAGCGCCTTCTTCTCGGCGGCATCGATCTGCGCAGCCAGGAATTGCTGTTCTTGTGTCAGCTGTTTACCTTCACCAGCCATAGTCGAGTCAAGGTTCCAGCTGATGTATTGTTCTTCGTCCAGAACGAGCTCGTAATCGCCTTCATACTCGCGTTCTGCCCTGTTGATTTGCGCCTTGGCCTTTTGAGCTTGTTCCCTTTCCCACTCCTCATGCTCCGTGACAAACTTCTCCTGACCATACTCGTCCTTTTCGACATAGCGCTTGTACAGGGCGTCCTCTTTCTTTTTCTTGTCTATTTTTCCCTTTTCCGTAATGTAATCTTCCGGCATGTAGTAGCCATCGCGGTGGTCGTCGATGCGCAGGCGCTCCTCGGCAAGTCGCAGGATCTCTCGATTCTTTGCAAATTCGGCCTTTTCCCTGTCGCTCAGGCGGACGCCACTACGCAACTCGGCCGTCTCTTCAGAAACTTGTTTACGCAGCAGCGCTAGGCGCTCAGCTTCTCGCTTCTTCAAGTAGTCCTGTCTTGACCTCTCGCGCAGATCTGGCATGGCGGCTCGCCTTGCGGCTTCATCTTCGGCTAGTCGACGGCGCTCATCCTGAGCCTTGCCGCCTTTGGATCGGTCTTCGACTACTTTCTTGGTGCGTCCGTCGTCGCGTTCCCTCAGGCGCTTTGCGAACGCCTCAGCCTCCTTCCGGTCGCGCGTTGTATCCGACAGGTCGGCATCGTCCTCTTCCTGATCCTTCTGATCATGGCTGAGCTTCACTCGCTTGGATGCCGATTCCTGGTACTCGGGCTCGTCGTCAGCGGGGGGTTCATCTTCATCGGACGATGGCTCCTGGTCTCCCCACCGGTCATCAGCGTCGTCTCGGTCGTGACGGCGGTAGGACCTTGATTTGTGGCTGCGCGAGTCCCGAGGCGAGCGACTTCGTTCCTGCTTCCGCCTTGAAGATTCCCGATCCCTCTCTCTGTCTCTATCCTTGTCCCGGTTCCGATCGCGGTCTTCGCGGGGTCGATGCTTGCTCTTGTGTTTGCTCTTGTCGACTTTCTGTGGACCGACCTCGTCGTCGTCCATTGGGACGAGGGCGTACTTTTTGCTACTCATGATGCCGTTTGAGCGCGCTGGCAGTGGCAGCAAGAGACAGAGATGCGATTGAAGGGGACGAGTGCTCGTCTTTCACAGTTCATTCAGGTATTCACAGACATTCGTTAGGAAGAATTGGAGCCTGGCCAGTAAAGGTGGGGCTCGCCTTGAGCAACTCATAGCTAGCGTCCTGCGCTAGGTATGATGTAGCTGCTAGGTACGGGTAGCAGTCTAATTCATAGCTTCAGCTTTGTACTGTGTTCATTCTAAACGATTATACAACATACACGTGAGACTCCTTCTATTAAGTTGAGCACGATTTAAATGTTTAATTGATTTTGAAAAGGTTTGCCTGATTTGATCCGCGATGAAGGTTTCAAGTACTTGGCGCACCTAAATCACTGATGCCATAATTGACCGGAAGTCAAGTTTGATGTACATCCTAGCTCACACCTCAAGTACACACGTGCACGTCAAGAAGGTATTGTGCGACTTCACCTGGAGACGATAGTCGGATATATTGATGTATCATATGACTGTATGATGGCATATAGTTACTTGCAAGTCGCATCCAGTCGACGAATACCCAAGATTCGAATGAGCGCATCAAAGTCCATGATGCCTATTCGTATGTGATGGATGTACCTCAATCAAGTGCCATCTTGATTAGACAGGTAGCCTGTACAGGCTTCGGTCGGCGCTGACCCGGCAAGGTATGATGCACTGCTGCCAGCAAACCCATTACCTTCTGAACCAATCATTTGGTGGCTTCTGTCCCAGCTGGGTCTTTGTGAGCTCCCCCTTATCTTATCAGCAAAAGTTCCCCTGCAGGCGTCGGTCTTAGTGAACACGTTCCAGCGTGTCAACTTTCCGGGGTTCGTCTACCTTAATTGTCGTCGCTCCTTGGCTTTGCGACTGAGTGCTCAGCAGGCGACCCTGACACATTCCACGCTGGCATAAACTCACAGGCCGGCGGGATCCCATAATACCAAGACTTCCAACTTTCTTCTTCCTGTCACTCCTTCTGGATTGTATAAATCCTCACACTTTCACCCTCGTGCTACTACCGACCGACTGCATTGTCCTTCTGGTCACACCCGCTCGTGCATCCTCACAATGCTTCTCCCCAGCGCAGCTAAATTGCTGCTGCTGCTCTTCTCATTCTTCACTATAGCGATTTGCGCCGAGGACTACTACAAGGTACTATGCGTTCACCAGCGCCCCTCTTCGATGGTTCGTGCAGATCCAGATGCTAATGTTTTTCCATCAAGGTCCTCGGTCTAGCCAAGGATTGTACAGAAAGGCAACTCAAGTCGGCTTATCGCCAACTCAGCAAAAAGTTCCACCCCGACAAGAACCCGTACGTCAAGCTACCTTGCCCGCCGCGCCACTCTCTCATCTACTAACAATGCTACAGTGGTGACGAAACTGCGCAAGCCAAATTCGTCGAGGTCTCCGAGGCATACGAAGCCCTTAGTGATCCTGAGTCCCGCTCGATATACGACAAGTACGGACACGATGGCTTGAAGCAAAGGCAACAGGGAGGCGGCGGCCACCACGACCCCTTTGATTTGTTCAGCAGATTCTTTGGCGGTGGTGGCCACTACCAGCGAGGACAGCCCCGCGGACACAATGTCGAGGTCAAGGTTGGGATCTCTCTGCGCGACTTCTACAACGGCCGGGAGACAGAGTTCCAGTGGGATAAGCAACACATCTGCGAGGAGTGCGGCGGCAGCGGCTCGGCTGATGGCGTCGTCGACACCTGCGGTCACTGTGGTGGACATGGTATTCGCATTGTCAAACATCAATTGGCTCCTGGAATGTTTCAACAGGTACAGACCCAGTGTGACGCCTGTGGTGGTCGCGGCAAGACGATCAAGCACAAGTGTCCTGCTTGCGGCGGCGCCAGGGTCGTTCGCAAGCCTACAACGGTATCTCTGAAGATCGACCGCGGCGCTGCCCGAGACTCACGGGTCGTCTATGAAAACGAAGCAGATGCCAGTCCCGACTACGTCGCTGGTGACTTGGTGGTGACCTTGACCGAGAAGGAACCCGAGCTCGAGGTGGAAAATCCAGACCACGTGGACGGCACTTTCTTCCGACGCAAGGGCAAGGATCTATTCTGGAGAGAAATACTATCGCTACGAGAGGCTTGGATGGGTGACTGGAGCCGGAACTTGACCCACTTGGACGGACATGTTGTTCGTCTTGGTCGCGAGCGCGGACAGGTTGTGCAACCAGGACATGTCGAGACTGTCGCCAATGAGGGCATGCCCATTTGGCATGAAGATGGCGACTCGGTCTACCACACAACAGAATTCGGCTCACTGTTTGTCGAATACGTCGTGGTTCTGCCTGATCAACTTGAGAGCGGCATGGAGAAGGATTTCTGGGCAACCTGGCAAAAGTGGCGGGGAAAGAATGGAGTTGATTTGCACAAGGACAGTGGCAGACCAGACCCTGCTACATCAGACTCCGCCGAGGGGAAGAAAGATGAGTTATAGACAAATTTGAGATACCATATTGAAATATCATAATCAAGTCAACATGAGAAAGATTACCCAGTTCTCTTGCCTTTTACTAACCAGCTAATGGGTATCGCCAGTCATCTGGAAGTCAGCCGGCAGGCATCTGATCACTCGGGGAAGAAGTTGGTCAACCATCGCTAGTACTAAGATTTTACACTTTACCTAATTGTAGCCTGACGAACCAAAGTCTCACGGCTGCGAATCAGAAAAGAGTGGCCAAACCTAGTCTTGTACCAATGGGATGCGTAAGCAATCGTAGCATTAAAAATAAGAAAGAAGCAACGCTGGTCAGTCCGGCCACTCCCATATACATGGCTTCGACTAACACACGCGCGCCCTGCCATCAACGTGTTGCCCTCGCAGAGACATAAGAACAGCCTGGTGCCTGACTCCGGCATATATACGATGGTAAAAGGCTAGAGGAATTATCAACTTCCTATTGCCCAGTGATCAGTACGCGCCTCATACATAGAACCCTCCTACATGATATGATCTTTCCACGTCTGCCGCACATCGGCCACGAGCCTGACAAGTCCATTTATAGGCGCTTATCCGATCCGTTGGATCCATATCAAGTTGTTCCGGGCCTTGTCGCCAAATCATTGGAGCGGGGTAGGAACTTCTATAAATGTTCTCGAATTATTGCTTTTCTTTTCTCCATCCTTTGCTGGAATTTCACTAGGATCCTGCTGATACCGTTTACCACGCTCCCACACCAGTTCCACCCCTCCATCTCGTTTGCTTGACGGCATATCTTGGTAGTCTATCTGCATACAGCCTTGATTTAGGATTATCAACTAATCGAGATTGGTATTTTTCCCATCCTCCTTTTGGAAAAGCTCGAGGCAGTCGGTGCTAAACACATCTGCAGAAAAGTATTTGGAGGAATTCCATTGTATTGCCCATCATGTCCCTCAAGTCCCAGTTATACGAGCTGTGGGAGGAGCTCTCCTTCCCATGGCAGCTCTTGTGGCTGTCCTTTTGTTCCATCCCCCCGACGGTAGCCGGACTGATGAGGGAACACAAGCTCGACATTCTGTTGTCGCCTTCCCGATTTCAGGAGGCCTGGTTTAATGACTTTTGGGGCAAGGTCGGGGCCGACAAGAAGGCCGGAGCCGTGGATCTGGTCTTGCCGTTACTCGACGGCAGGGTATCTGGTGGAAAGATCTTGGATGAGCCGTGAGTCCTCCGTCCCCCTACTCCTTGCCATAATCCCTCCCCACCATCGATATTTTCCCAGTTTGACTGACCTCATCTCCTTTTCGTGACGGGCAGGGCAGGTCCTGGTATCGGTGGCGTATGTATCGAGTTGGGAGCTGGCAGCGGTTTCTGGGTCGACATCTTCTTCGACGAGCACCTCGAGTTTTCCGCGAATAGCCAGCGCACGAGGGTTACTCGGGTCTATGGTATCGAGCCCAATCGCGACCAGCATGTCAACCGTAAGTGCATCAAGTAATCCCAAATTTCCATGCGCTAACGAGGCTTCGTTCGTGATCGCTCGCGATGGCTGACTTTGTTTTCCCGTCACAGTTCGCAAGAAGATAGCGGAAGCCGGGCTGGAAGACCAATATGAGATCGTTCCCGTCGGCATTGAAGATCTAGGTGATGCCACAAAATGGGGCAACAAGATTGAAAAGGAGAGTGTCGACTGTATAGTTTCCATCCGATGTCTCTGCAGCATTCCCGAGCCCGAGCACAATATCCAGGAGCTCTACGGCTACCTGAAGAAGGGTGGTCGATGGTATGTTTTTGAGCACGTGCGCGCGGAGACTCCTGTGGCTATACGACTTTATCAAGGTAAATACATGACCTACAAGCCTATACTCATGGATTTATGTGCGCAGTATGGGGCTGAAGTAAATTTGGCAGCGTTTCTGAACCTCATTTGGCCGACCTGCCTCGGTGGCTGCCAGCTGGATCGACCGACCGGCGAATACATTTTGAATGCTGGCCCCTGGACCAAGGCCGACTGTTTTCGACCTGTTGACCAATCTTCCTACGCCTGCACTCCTCATATCTTTGGCGTTTACACCAAGTAGAAAATTGTGCTTGGCTGACACTTCATCTGAGCACTGTCGTGGATTCAATTCAAGCGCGGCTGGGCGTGTTGGATTCCACAGCTATACTCCTTTTATTGGGTCGTATTGTATTCATAAGAATCTACTCTCGTTTCGATATGAAGGTCTAGCACTTCCAGTAGGTTCGTAAAAATAGCATGCATCCTTGAATGATTGCTGCTTTAGGTCAGCAGGGCAGGGTCAAAGCATTTAGACGAACCTTTACGCAACCGAATGATAATTAAGACTTTTGATATCTTTCGACCCCAAAAAGAAAACAAAAAAGAAAAATAGTAATAAAAATGGAAACACATACATAAGGAGAGAAATACCAACATACTCGGTTTGCCTCCGCTCCGTCATCAGTGGCCGCAGTGGGTGGAGCTGATGCATGTCAGCTTGTTGTATGCTGTACCAACACATTACTTTGACCGCCGGCCGGCGGAGCAACCGGGTGCTCACGATTGAACCCATTACTAAAGATCCGTCCCTCCCTCCTGACCGGCGGAGTGAAAGATTCCTCGTACTTCTGCCACTGTCAAACAGTAAAGAGAGAGAAAGGTATTCTTCTCTATTTTCCCTGGAGGCGCTGTGGGACCATGCCAGCCACTCGCCGCCCCGCGCACCCGGACTCCGACGCCGAGATCAATGGCAATGAAGACGCCTTTGCTCGGAGTGGTTCAGCTGTGAAGAAAAGGAAGACACGAAAAGGAACGAACAGCTGCTGGGCATGTAAGAGACGCAAAGAAAAGTGCGTTTTTGACAGCAGCCCGTCCGGAACCGACACCCAAGCTGCCGCTTGTCTCGCATGCCAGCGCCGTGGCACACCATGCGTGAGCCAAGAATTCCCCGATGATTGCACTGAATCTCCACCTGGGACGGGCCAAGTTGCAAACCCCCCGAAATGGGTTGAAGCCCTCGTGGAGCAACTAGTCAAGAAATTTGGCAGTAACGAGCCTTCTGCTGGCTCGACTGGAAGCAATCCCGCAAATAATGTTGCCCAAGACTATGGAATCCCTACACCGGCAAGTATTGAACTGGGATCTGGACATAACCCGCCTTCGCGTATCACTTCAGATATCACTGCCTCTGGCCGGTCAGTCAATGCTTCCACATCTGCTTCCGCTCGTCAAGATCAATCTACGATCCAAGGCGGTGCTTCGCCCGATGACCCGGGGTCCCTCAGAGTTCGAACGTACGATAGTGTGCCTTCCGTTTCGGACAAGTTGGCAACGCTGTCCCGGACTTTGTACGATGCCTTGCCTACTACTCAAGACAGTGATATAATCTGCAGGGCCAGCTATCGCAGTTTCCACATGTTCACCGAGATCCTGACCATGTCATACAAAACCCTCGGCCAAAGTGGCTTGGGATCGCAGTACAACAAACTTGTCAGGCCCGGACCAGATGCGCATCCAGTCTTGTTAGCCCGACATATGCTACATATTATGCATCTTCTACAGCAATTTCATCCAAATTACGAGGCACTGCAAGAATTGTCTGAGCCACCAGATCAGCTACTCGAACGATTGACAGAAATCGCCATCACTCAGGTGTCTACTCAAGACCGACTCCATGGCAATCTCGAAGGCCTAGAATGCGTCATGCTAGAGAGTATGTTCCACGCCAATGGTGGTAGTCTCCGGTTGAGCTGGACAGCGAACCGAAGGGCCTTGCATCTAGCACAACTGATGGGATTCCACCAGGATGGCGGCCGGCTACGTTACCAGGTATTGGATCCCAAATCAAAGGCCGATCCTCGAGCCATGTGGTTTCACATCATCCAATACGATTGCTCCTTGTCTCTCCTGCTAGGGCTTCCTCGAGGATTTCAGGATTGTGGCGTGGCTTCCGACGCTTTGCTTACTAGTGATATATCCTTGGGCCGACTGGAACGGATCCATTGTGCTATTGTGACTCGAATACTGGATCGCAACAGTTCAAGGCGCCCAGACTTCGCCATCACGCAGCAGCTTGATGATGACCTTCAAAGGGAGGCTAGACGTCTACCTAGCAGATGGTGGCTCCCACCGAGGCTATCCAATAAAGGCAAAGACGATGAGAGTCTTTTCTGGGAGCTAAAGCGCCTTATTGTTCAAATATCCCACTACAACATCGTGAACAGACTCCACCTGCCCTACATGCTTCGTGCGTCCAGCGATCCCATTTACCAATATTCCCTGATGGCTTGCGTGAGCGCCTCGCGCGAGATACTATCCCGGATTCTCATATTGCATGACTTCAACCGCATTGCCTTCTGCTGTCGAACACCAGATTTCATGGCACTCATGGCTGCCATGACTCTCGTCTTGGCGCATCTGGACAGTCATCGACGCGACAGCAGTCTCCTGGTTCACCAGCATCTTGGCGACCGCGCCATGATGGAACAGATGCAGCAGAGCATGGAAGGATATAGCCGCATCAATGGCGATGCTCTCAGCACCGAGAGTGCAGATTTGTTACGCCGCTTACTTATTATAGAAGGTGAAGCTGCCGACGGTCACGCAGCAGGTAGCAGGCGCGTGACTGTTCGTCCGCACGGAGAGGGAGCGCCTGAAGACGATGAAGCGGACGAGACAGATGGAAGTGTTTATGTCAGCATTCCATACTTTGGACTAGTCAAGATTGCACGCGAGGGAACCATATCGAAACAAAGCCCCGGATATGCACAAAAGCTAGGAGAAGCACAAATTATACAGGGGCGAAACTCAGCAATGTCGAACACTAGCAACTCGATAAACTCACAGCAGGCCTTTGCAGAGACTCCGCTACCTACACCACAGCTTGTAACTACCAGCCAGGCACCAAAATCAAGTGCAACGTGCAGCCCAACAGGACTGCCGGCCCTTGCGCAGACGCAAACACTGAGCCATGCCATGCTTGGTAGCGGGATGGCCACCGAGGAAGACGATTGCAACTCGGCTTACTCGCAGTCACAAATTAGCTTCTACGACCCTTGTATGCCAGGTCTCACTGCTGGAGCTCATGATTGGACGTTTCAGGGGGTTGATTTGGCATTTTTCGAGAGCCTAACTAGCGGCGATATCAATAGTGACTTTTTCGGTAGCTGAACAAGAGTGACTTGATGAGACCAACGGTGTCAGATATCTCAATGGCAAGAATCTGAATCTCCCTACCACTCGAGCGAACTTTTTGTCGGGCTCTCCCATGCGTATTTTGCAAGACTCATCCTGGACTCTCGAAAAGCCGTTTCCAAACCACCGTAATAACTCGCGGAATTCGCGTCTCTCACTGGAATAGAGAATGTTGAAATAGAGAATCAAATATACCATTCGATGGATGATGCCATCGTGCTAGATGACTATTTCAGATGACACGGGTTATTATGTGTTATGCCCAAAGACTAACAGAATCGGACCAATGTATGCAAGTTGGGGGATCAGCAGTTGACTCTAATGAGTTGTACACATTCGACCGCCGGCCGGCGGAATTACCATGTCAAAAAGCACAGCAAAGAAACAACAAGCACTTGGGAACAAACCTCGATTGTAGGCATCTGCTGCGAAATCCCAGAGTACAGTAAAAGTTCATGCTGCATTTTTTGTCTAGCTTTCATTTGTCAATCAACATTTGCCAGTCAACTTATGATTTCACATTCTTTTTGACTGGCAGTAACCCGACAACCTTTGTTTTCTCCGTAATCTTCTGTTCGAGACATTGATATCTACCAATCTTGTTCGCAATTACCCTTCATTCCTCCTTCATTCGAGTTAAAACACCCAAACCTGCGCTCTCCGCTGAGATTTCGACATGTCAACGGCACCACAAGGCACGCAGTGCGGTGGGCCACAGACGACCAAGGAAGACACCGGCCCTGAATCTAGTACACCATCTGTCGAAAAAGGCCGAGAACTTCGCGGCTTTCGCTGGTTCATCGTTTGTGCATCGCTTTATATCACGTGCGCGCTGTATGGACTCGATACGACCATTGCGGCCGATGTGCAGGGCCCGGTAATCGCCGCCTTGGGCCACATCGAGCAACTCGCCTGGGTCGGAGCTGGTTTCCCCTTGGGTTCAGTGTGTGTGATCTTACTACTCGGTCGACTCTACGAGCTGTTCAATCTGAAATGGAACTACATCTTCACCGTGATTCTCTTTGAAATTGGCTCGGCCGTATGTGGCTCTGCCCCCACCATGAACGCCTTGATTGTCGGTCGCGTCATTGCTGGCGCCGGAGGCAGCGGTATCTACCTCGGCTCTCTGCAGTATATTGCCGTCATGACGGGAGATAAGGAGCGCGGCCTGTACATGTCCCTGGTCGGTGCAGCTTGGGGCGCTGGCGCCGTTCTTGGCCCCGTCATTGGTGGCGCGTTTGCCGTGTCATCGGCGACCTGGCGTTGGGCCTTTTACATCAATCTAGTGATCGGTGCTATCTCAGCTCCGGGTTTCATCATCTACCTCCCATCGATACACCCCTCACAAGGCGTCAGCGTTCGCGATAGACTTGTCAGTATTGATTGGGCTGGGTTCATCCTTGGCACTGGAACCTGGGTCACGTTCTTGTTGGCTTTTACAATGGCTGGTGGCCAATGGCCCTGGAATGATGGGCGAACCATCACCGTCTTTGTCGTTTTCGGCCTCATCCTCATCCTCTACGTGCTACAACAGTACTTTGCCTTCTTGACGACTCCTGCCCGCCGTCAGTTCCCGGCTCATCTGCTGCGGGATCGTACCCAAGTTCTGCTTTACATATCAACTGCAGCCGGTACGACCATACTTTTTGTAGTTGTTTACTACATTCCCATCTACTTTCAATTTGTTAACAACGACGAAGCACTCATGGCTGCTGTACGCCTGCTCCCCTTCATCGTTTTTGGCGTCGCTGTCAATCTTGTATCCGGCACATTCCTCCATTTCATCAAAATGTACATGACCTTGTACCTCATCGCTGGAGCATTCACAGTGGCGGGAGGAGGTCCTCTAGTGGTCTATCTTGATCCGAGTACACCTACAGGCACCATATACGGCTTGACTGTTCTGATCGCGGTTGGTGCTGGGTTGTCCATGACAATCAGCTACACCGTCGCGACCTTGACTTTAGACCCCGATCAGGCGGCCGCCGGAATCAGCATGCAGAATGTGGCACAGATTGGCGGACAGGTCATTGCCCTCGCGATTGCCGGTCAGATTTATCAATCAGTGGGCATAAGAAATTTAGAATTGGCGCTCGCTGGCCATGGCTTCTCCGACTCGGAGATCCGTGGCGCAACGGCAGGTGTGCAGAACGCCCTATTTCAGAAACTGGACGGGGAGCTGCGCGACAAGGCAATCATGGCAATCACCCAAGCCATGCAGATGACGTTCGTCATGGTCCCCATTGCTGGGGCCGTTGTGCTACTTGCAGGACTGTGCATGAAGAGGGAAAGACTTTTTGGCAAGGCTGTCGCCGTCGGTGTGTAGGAGTTTCTTTCGGTATGTAGAATTTTGGGAGTGATGCTCAAAGAGGATTCTAAAAACCTCCAGGTCGCCAGAAGGCGCAGGTTAAGGAAGCATACAACTTGGCGTATGCTGTTTCGGGTCCCTTGTGACATGCAGCCTTGTGCTAAATATTGTGTCTTTCTTGGGCGTGTCTTTGATTGGGTTCCCGATAACGGGAAAGTTGGAAGGATTCTCGGCTTTCAATCAACCCGTTCGGGCAATCTTTTGTACACATATCAAGACTTTTATGGAGAAGAGCCAGACAAATTGTGAGAGGGCTGCAACGCTCCAAAAAGGGGAGAAAATGGGGCTGCGATGTTGCTTGTCGCAGCACACTATTGCTAAACACACCTGAAATCTGCCGAATGATATCATAATTCAGCCCCCGAATTACCTTTAATGCCCCAAACATTACAAAGATGTTAACAAGCGCACACTGGCTGTTATTCAGCTCTAAGTCTATTATTATTCGAGGATTCGCGATACTATAGGCCGGACGCCAACTCTTGGCAGGTCGCCAGAAGCAACTTCTATGTAATAATCTATTTTTGCGTTTGATCTCGACAGCGCTGAAGGGAAGTCATCGGTCGTAAATGCGTGATTGTACCAGATGTGGAGGCCGTGCTGTTATTTTCTGGAAGAATAGATCATTTTGCTGTAGAGTGATGATCATGGAGGATGAACCACTGTTTCTTTTTCCAGAGCTTCCGCATTGCATAATTATAATGAGTGCCAGAGCTTCCTCTGTTGGTCATACAATCGGCCACGTCGGATCTGCTCGCAATTCACTGCTTATCAACCTCTTCAGCATTTGAAAACGGAATGACAGCTTCTTTTATCTCTTTGCCTATCTTGAATCATTACAAACAATGGATGTCAACGATGTCTATCTCGGTATCTGGACAAATTGGTCCCGCGGGTCTGTCATGGGACGAACCCTGACCATGAGTCGTGAGCACGGCAATTATGTTATTGCTCTTACAGCTTTCTTCATCGCGTTTGTTGCAACTCGTTTTTGGCGCATCAGCTGTTTGGCTTTTCATCGAGGCTATTCAACCTGCGGGCCCGCTGATGCTGCCCACCGCCAGCGCCAGATTATCTTGTGCAACTCATCAAGCCCTGAATCTGGCCTAGCATCGCTCGTCTGCCACTTTTGGGCATGGCGTCGTCTGGGCGCTCGACGAATCTTTGAATTTGTTGCTCTCATCATATTCACGGCTCTTTGCATCTCGGCATTTGTCGTTGCTGGTAGTTTCTCTTCCAGGATCTCCACCGACATGGGTGACGAAGTGCTACTTCAGGCAAACGACTGCGGTTTCATACGCTTAGCTGCTACTGCGCAGAATGCAACTCCATACAACTCTCAAATGTTCCAGAAAATCAACGCGGCTGCAAACTATGCTGAACAATGCTACTCGAGCGACGAAATTTCCAGCATGGTCGAGTGCAAACGTTTCATTACTGCGACACTCCCAACAGCTATAGTCAATAACACTGCGAGTTGCCCCTTTGACAGCGATTCATGTCAAAACAGCAACTCGAATATACTGCTGGATACCGGACTCCTTGACAGTTCCAAGCACTTCGGTCTAAACACGCCGAGCAACCAGAGGTTCCAGCAAAGACGTGTCCTCCATTGCGCTCCATTGAAGACAGAAGGTTTCGAAAGAACAAGAATTATAGACAATCAGACTGTTGCTGAATACGACTATGGTGGACGAATGACTGGTTCGAAGAATGACTTGGAGATGTTGAACTACACATACCGGATCCCAGGCCTCGAATCCCAATATGAGTTGAATTCTCTCGCCATGACAGGAAAGGATTTCATACTCGAGTAAGTGGCTTGGTCATTCGAGCTTCACAGTCGCCATGATTAAACGCGCCGTATATCTTTTCCTTGAAATATGGCTAACATATTCAACCTAGACCGCAACTTTCACTCACTATAAAAGGACAGTCTAGTCCTTCAGACGGATTTATACCTCGACCAGAGATCCGGAGATCGGATGGCGATATCGAGATGATTTTCATGTCAGGAAACGGCGTCATCTTCAATAGACAAATGAATGATGACTGGTACCGCGCTACTATTCCTTTTCGGCCCATATACTATATCTCGGAAGGAGGCTACGACCAGGGCTACCGCCCAGAGACTGCAGCTTCCCCTATGGGTTGCGTGCATCAATTTCAATGGTGTAACCCTTCGTTACCGAAGGAACAGTCCTGCGGGCCCCTGGCTAGTCAATTCGATTCCTACGTAGCCGCTGCGCCGTTGTTCAACGTGACAGATGAGGAACTGGCCCCGGCTCGCGAATTCTCGCGCAGTCCACTAGGAAGTACACTCATTTGGGGCCACCTTATTGACAGCTACAACCCAAACACTCTGTATCAAAACCTGGCACAGACTGGGTCTAAATCTTTGTCTTCGAAAAGACAAGTCTACGGGAGCATAGCAACTGCACTATCTGACGACCAATGGAAACGCGATGTCATTGGTTGGTGGAATACGCTTCTCGCATCACAACAGGCATCATACATCAATACGGCACGAGGACCAAGCGGACCAGAGTTCGACGACCTTCGTTTACCAGCTCTGCATGAGAACGAGGCCGCTCTCTGCGCAAGTCAAGTAAGATTTGTTCCAAATCACCTGCAAGCATTTACTGATATTCTGGCTAGAAAATATTGAGTACTGCGCACACTTCTTTCAGCGTCTTTGGCCTCTCCTTCACATTTGCTGCAGGTGCTCTCATCGTATTCATTTCCTATATTCTGGATGGGATCTTGAGTTGTCTCCACAAGAGATATGGCCACAAGTCCTACCAGCATCTCGAGTGGAGATCAAACGCCACCTTGCAGATACATCGCCAAGCAGAAGAGCAAATCGGCCTAGGGACTTGGTCCAACTGTACGGGTACGATTCCCAAGACCAAACCTGGCGACACCATGGCTTGCCTCGACATCACCATGCCGACGCACCCTAAGCTCTGTCGAGCGGATAGCTCAGTAACGGAGCTGGAAATGGACGACTTGAGCCAGATTGCAGAGATTCAGCCTAGTACCACTGCTGCTGGAAGCAACATTGAGTCTGATCATGATATCGCAAGTATCGACACTCACGAATCTATCCAAACTGCAGAGCACGGTAGTCCTGTAGTCGTCTTGGAGAGTGATCACGCAACACCGGATCCAGTCCCACAGGAGGCAAACAGCCTCCAGGCACATTCGCTCGAAAGGCCTACCAGAGATTTCATTCAGTTACCCGCAACTCAAGTGCCGGGTGTACAGCAATAAGTCTTGGCAATCATTTTCTATCTTTTTATAGCCTTTGTCTGTTCAAAATGTGCGTGAAGAGGGCAAGACTTTCTGGCAAGGTCACTCAATCATGAGCTATTCTCTTTGACTATAATACACTTACTACTCTCTGGGATTGCTATTCTCCCTTCTATTTCACTTGTTATCTCCCGGCATGAGTAGCGTGTAAGACTCTGCGGTTCTCGGTCTGATGCAAGCCTACGCTCACTGACCCAGCAGAAGCCTATGCATAACCAAGATCAAGAGTCTGGAGAGGAAAAGGGAGGGGAAAAAAAAGAAATTGACCTAACATATCTAAGAAAAGCTCTTTCAGAAAATAAAAATTTTCATATGGAAGATAAGATAAAAACCGGCAATAAATGAACGGGAATATAGGTTTAAAATATATGTGCGCAGACTTCTGCTCGATTATTGTAAATGTCGGTTGAAGCCGGTGGTCGAGACTAGACTAGGTACCTATATATTAACAGCAATGCAAATTTGGCAGCTTGACCGGGTCTTTGAAACTTGCGTGCGCATGATGAGTACCCCAAGTCGTTTTCATTGGAGATGATAACATCTCTCAACCTAGTGAGTAGGTTTAAGCATAGAGCCCTTCACTTCATCGATAGGAAAAATTACTCATCGGGCTGCGTACTACCTGTCAAATCAAGATCCAATGTACCACATCACCTCGTGACATGAACGCATGAAGAGTGCAATACTGTTCGGCAAGCTGTCGCCGTCCGGGTGCAATAAGTGACGTGGGAACAAGCCTCAAAACCAACACATGACCGCTTGGAAAACAAGGACATCAAGGTTAGGGTGCATCTGAATCACAGGCTCGGGCTCAACTGAATACGGCCACTCTAGAGACAAGACACGAGGCCATATACTATTATTCAATTAGTCACAATCATTTACCATGCATATTTAAACGATTCCTGCTTCAGGCCAGCGGCAGCAGCTGAGTAGCAGTCGTAGTCAATCATCACACATATACTACAATGATTGCAAAAGCGATCACATACGACCATAGGTATTAGAGAACTCGGCATCCCGTCCGCTCTGCCCTAGATAAACTAATAACCGCTGGATTAGTACTCAGATCGGTGACGGCTGGGGAATCCCCGGTGTTGTATGTTTTGCTTTCTACGTTTTCTATTCTTTTTCCATCTCCTATCTTAAAATGTAAGAAAAACCTTAGTGATATTTTTTGACGTGTGATGGGATTCGCCGCAGGTAGCTGACGGAGTAGTGCGGATGAGCTGATAGATCAAATAAGCCGTGTTCACAGCGAGGCCCCACTCCCTGAGGCGCCTGATGCCTCGACAACCGTGTGCCTGTCACGGCTTGTTGATATTGACTGTACCCTCGATTTCGCCATGGATCTCTTGCAAAATGGCAGTCCGTACACTGATGGTGTGCTCATTCAGGTGTCTACTATCGTCCTGCGTGAGACGTTCGGGCGGCGATCTTAAAGCCTATATGATTTCACACTTTGACACCGATATTATACCAGTTTAAACTCCGGTAGGAAAGCACCTTCTTGATTAACAAGACTCCAAATACTACAACCCAAGTGTATTAAATGTTCTTATGAGGCGCCCCTAATCATTACCGCGGGTCTTAACTATGAGCACGCCCCGTTGAAGTGACAGTCGGTGGAACCGCAAAGACCTGCTGTTGGGCACTTCCCACAATTGCCGTTATGGAAGGCATACTCGTACCACGCGCAGTGCAAAGGCGAATCAGTCCTCGGATTGATATAGCAATCGTCAACGCCGCGCTGCCCGTCTGTCTGCGGGATCACCGCCGACGTGCCGTCCCCACCCGTGTACTCGAGGTGCGCGCCGTTGTCGGTGACGTAGACCTTGGCGCCGTTGTTGCAGTCCCAGTTATACTTGGTCTCGTCCGAGGCCAGCGCTTTGTTTTCATGCACGTCGCAGATCAGCGTCCCGTCCTCCCACACCTTGACCCCCATGCCGTCGCCGACAAAGATATCGTTGTACATGTACGTGTGGCCCGTGATACAGCGGTCCGTCGCCGAGGGGGGCGGCGGGGCCACCGTCGTTGTCGGCGTGCAGTTGTCTAGGCTCGTGCAATCGTTGTTGTTGTGGCCGATGATCGTGCAGACCTTGCACTCGGCCGTGTTGGTCGACACGGGGAGCGAAATATCACCGCCGCCCGTGGAGGTCGGCATGGTTGTGTAGCCACAGCTATTGTACGGCGTCACGTACGTCGCAGTGTACTCGTCAAAGGTCGACCCGGAGCAAACGCAATACGCCGTAAGTATGCCTAGGCCAGGATCCTGGTTGTGGTGGGTACAGTCGATGAAGTTGGTGTTCTGCGGCGCTGAAGGCCCTGTGCTGGGAGGAGCCGTGATGCCACCGGACGCAGGTTGAGTTGGGGTGGGCTCCGACGTCTGATCGCTTGGTAGAGCCGATGATGATCCTCCACCGCCGCTTCCTGGACTGCTTGGAGACCCGCCCTTAAGTTGGCCGTCATCGATCCCAAAGATCACTCCGCCCTCGTTGCATAGATTAACGAAGCAGTAATCGTCCTCGGGAAGAGTGCAGCCCAAAAGATCCGAGTATACACGGGGGTCCAGGAAGCTGCCACCCGTCACTTGACGAGTACTTAGACTACGTCGTGCTATACCTGGTAGCAAGTTGCCAATGTTCGCCTCGCCGGTGCTGTTGGCGGGATTACGGTCCGACTTTGCAACATCCCGATCGCCAGCTTCTGGCAACTCAAGCTCCTGGCCTGAGAATCGTAGACGGTTCTTGGAGCGTTTCTTCAACACCGTCTGGCCGTTGGCATTCGTGTGCACATCTCCGAAAGCATCGAATTTGAGGTTTGTGCCATCGCCATTGGGTGCATCACGGGCCACGGCTTTACCGATGAGTTGGCCACTGGAAGCGACTGTTGTCCATTGATTATTTATCGAGTTGTACCTATCACACGGTCAGTGAGATATGTCCCCTTTGGTTCGGTGGTTGACTCATTGAAGTCTTTTTTACTCAGCAGGCTTGACTCACGTTTTGTGACCAGGAGCAGGAGCTGGTAAAATATCAGTATTCTGAATTAATTCATATTCCATATGAGTAGATCATGTATTGACGAACCTGTGCCGTACTGCGAAGGGATCGCTGTAGTTCTGATGTATGCCGCACCGGCTTGTCCAGCAGGGGGGTCGATGGAGATGATGGTATGCTCGAACAACTGATCTTGATTATCGAACCATGGATCCCATCTGCGTTCATTCGGTAGCGCTCGGGCCTCGGAATCTTTGATATCGTTGACCTGTCCATGCACATCTCGTATTAGAGCCAACACCGTGCAGTGCACTTGGCAGCTTCAATTGCACTAACCAGGATATAAGGAACGCCGTAAGCTCTTCCACATTCATTGTTGACCTGAGCTGCGTCCAAGCCGTAATCTGCAGGTTGAGGCCCTGTGACACGGACGCCTTTTCATTATCCGTTAGCTACCGTAGGCCGTACAGATCGGCAATCGATTGCAAAAGGGGAAAAAAAAAACACTTACAATAGACAAAATTGTTCCCGAAAGTCTGGGCTATGTGTCAATCCATGCACCCAAACGCAGAGAGATCGTGAAGCTTACTTTCTTGCCATATGTTGCCATAGCTGACAGTGTCGCACCGTGGCCGGCGTTCTCCTTCTGCGGAATCAATCGCAATACAGACCTATCCGCCCACGCAATGGGGTTGGGTGCAGTGTTAGGTTTCAGACTGTTCCCCCAAGGGTACTCTTCGACTTCGCAACCGTATAGGCCCCAACCTCCCCATGGCTGGACATCGGAACTCTCTAGTTAACATCTAGGCCAACCGTTTACAAAACAAGGGATGAGCCCGAGGAGTCAGAAGTGACGTACCTGATTTTGCCCCGCAGAGGTAGCGGTACCAGCTTCAATTGCATTGCCGAAATTCTTGGTTTTTTTCTTGGCCATCCATTAGCCTTTTGTCGTGTGTTGAGCAACTTTAAAACAAAAAAGCTTCTTACCGCTATTCCTAGATTTGGATGCGTGTTGTACCAGTCCGCCGTAACGTCGTGTCCGAACTTATCACGTTCGCCATAGTAGGTGAGATGAGCCGGCTTGCCCCGAAGGTTCTGCGCCGACAAGGCATTCAGACAAACGTTAGGCCATTTGACCGTGTCGCACAGGAAGGTCGTGTCGCAGCCCAGCGCCTGCTCCGCCACGTTAGGATCGTCGAGGTAGCTAGGTTGGCGCTTGCGTTTGCAACCGCTGGCCCTGTCCTCGAGGAGGGATCTCTTGGCCGGTGTACAGAGCTGGGGATCTAGCTCGCACTCGATGAGATCTTTGATGTCGTCCTGGTCTTCATCCGCGTCCTCCTGGCATGCGACCATGTCCTCGCCGGCTTCCTCTTCGTTGTCGTCGCAGTTCAAGGAGAGAGTTTCGGGGTCCCAAACGGGGAAGTTGCCATTTGCACAGAGACCTACAAATTTTATTCATTTAGTTCCACTCTCCCCAAAGTCCCCTTACAATAAAGAGTAATGTTTTCCGTCACATACCTGTTTCGTCGCTCAAATCGCAAGGAACCTCCTCGGGGGTTGGGTCCGTTGGGTCTTCTGGATCCGTCGGGGAAGTCGGTGTCGGATCGCCGCCGGGGACTGTACCGCACTTGGATTTACATGTCGGAGAAGGCTTTCCCGAAACCATGTGCGTGGTAGGGTTCTGATGGTTCGGCGGACAGTCGATTGAGAATATGTCCAAGAATTTGAAACACGGCGGATCTGGTATCGGAGGAAATGATGGAAAGGTGGGTATCTTCGGAATGGGGATGGGGCCCGGTCCTGGTATAGGAGTCGGTCCGGGCACCGGCGACCAGTAGAAGCCACCCGAGTTGATCCACAGCACAAAAGGAACCAGAGTCGTGGTAGATGAGGATGAGGTGTCCAAGTTCGTTGTGATGGTGGTCTGGGTCTTGAGGTCGCTCATGCTGGTTATCTGGTCCTCCGAGTATGTATATGCAGTCCCACTAATCGTCACGACGGTCGTGGGCAGTGTCGGCCATACATATGAGGCCGGCGTAGTCGGTAAGGGGTTGGTGATCAAAGGCGGCAGAATCATGGTGGTCGTGCCCCCCACAGTCACGCTGATTGCCGGAGGCTGAATGACTGGCGTTAGAGCAAAGGTACTCGTAGTTGTGCTAGAAGGAATGCGCAGAGTGAGGAAACTGATGACTGTGACCGTCACTGGCTGCTGGGTTAGAATAGTGACCGTCGATCCGCCTACGACAACTGACGTTGTAAGTGGTTTCGGCGTAATGACTGTAAAGTGGTATGTCAGCGTATGTGTGCATGGGTCGAAGAAAAAAATGAAAGAAAGACCACATGGCTCAAGTCCGTCCCCAATACATAGTACGACTTGCCCCAGTACTGGTTATAGTCTCGTGTGATCGATCACTGCGACCGAAGAGGGCCGGAGCCATGTATAGCGGTAATATACACTCTCTCGATTTGATATGTCGCAAAGATGCCCAAAATACATGAACAGTGACTTACTAGTAGGTGTCACCACAGGCGAAGGTGGGAACACGAATGTACAGGGAGGGATACACGCAATGGTTGGGCTTGGCTCAACAAAAATGGTGGGATCTAATAAGATATTCAGTAACATGTTTTCTCAACTAATACTTGGGATTCAGTCAATTTGACTTACCGATGTAGACAATGGGGGAGCCGTCACCGTTGGGATCATCAGGGTCGCTGCAATTGAGAAAGAATGTTAGCAAAGAGAAAGCATATAAGAAGTTTGTGCTAGAACCGCGAAAGTACTGACCTTCCTGATCCGATCTCTTGGAAGTCGATACTCCAGACCATGGTTCCACCGAAGCACAAACCATCCGCCCACGCCATCTTGGCCGCAAAGGTATCTTCGTCGTCGTAACCAATCCACTGGTCATCCCACGTGATTTGCTTCATCATGGAATCTGGCAGGTATTGAGGCTCAATACCGCGTTCAGCGATAAGCTGCTTTATCTCCACGAGTGACATGACGCCAGCTTGGTGAGTGCAAGGTGCCGGGTTGCTTGGGCCTGAGAAGGGACAAAGGAGCTGGTTGCAACTAGGATCGGACAGCGTATAGCCTCTGCCGTACATGGCGAGGCCGAAGTTAATCTTGGCTGGGTCCAGATTGTCGAACCACAGCGGTGATGTATCACTTTTGATTTCGCGTATATCGGCCTGGCCACGGACTATACTGCCTAATGTAAGAACATCCGTATCCCAGGAACCGTGAAGATCTATTTAGAGAATCCCTCCTTAGTACAACATTAAAAATAAGAAGTTTCTCAATAGGCAATCTTACCGTAAGCCATAAATCCGAAAAAGTCAACGCTCGACTCCATGGCCTTGGCATCAAACCATCTAAGGTACCAATAGTCTGGCGCAAGCGTCACACTGATGCCATATGCATTTCCAAAAGCGGCTCGCATCTCCTTGACTAGGAGAGGGAAGTTCCGTAGGTCGGCGAGCTTGTTACCACCTCTAGTCGGGTCCCCAGGATACTCCCAGTCAAGGTCAACGCCTTGGAATCCGTACGTATCCATATAATTCTTGACTGAGCTGATGAACGCGGCTCTGTTGGCCTTGGTGGAGACTAGAAGACTCCTGGGCAGAGAGAGTCAGTACTTGAATCACAAATCATGAGGGTACAGTCGGTCTCGACTTACCACGTGTTATGGGTGGGAGTCCCATCGTCACTGAAGTCAAATCCACCCACAGCGATCCAAGTCTTGAGCTTGCCATCGGCAGATAAGGCTGTAAAGTCTTTCATACCCTGCACGTCAGCAGCGTTCGCTGGGGTAATTGTAAAACTTGCAGGGTCGATAGAGGCGAACGCGTAAAACAGATGGGTATACCCATCTGTATTGAGCTGGTTTGGTGACACTTTGTTGCACAAGCGCTCCCGAGTATTCCAGGACTGGTAGTACCCGATCTTTCGCCTTGATGTGCTACCGCTCCCTTCGGCGCACGAAGGAGGGGGGATAATTTGACAGGAGCCATAACCAGCCTGGCAGGGCAGAGTAAGGTGGACAGGATCCGCGTTGCCGCAATACGACTCCGTAGTCTAGACGAGGGGGACACGTTAGACTTCTAATACTAATGTTGTCGCAGCTGGTAATGCTGGTTACTTACACCGCACCAACCTGTCGCAGAGCAGCATAAGTTCATACCACAAGCGTAGTTGGCGTCCTCGCTATACTGTCCGCACATGGCTGTAGCATTGCATTGGGACGAACATCCAGTACCGCAGAAGTCTGGTCCATATCCACAGATGTTCTGTGGGCCACAACAGCTGAATAATATCTTAGTGACCAGTGTTGGCACAAGGGGATACAAGACAAACTCACCTGCCGTCGACGCAAGGCCCATCTGTACAATATAGCGGACCATCGCCGCGAGCCTTTAATTCGTGTAAACTTCTTGAAGTGAAGTATGAGGGATGCCCGGCCTGAAGTGTTTCTGCTTGGTGATTCAAGTAATTTTGAGTTGTATCTTCGGTCGTGTTATCGACAGTCTGCACTATAACATGGGGAAACACCACAATCAGTATTTCCTTCGACATTGGTTTATGAACAAGGTCAATCATCTATACCTTCGCCAAATGTACGGTGGCTGACTATGTCTCGTGCGTTGAGTCTTTGATGGCCCGTGGCCGTATCTCTGGACACGAGATAGGGGATAGACAGGAGAAGCAGACCAATCACGGCCCAAGTGGCCAGGCTCGTCTCTCGTGAGAACATAACGACCTCAACTGCTTTTTACTTATATGACCTGGTCAATCAACTCACACCATATGAGCTGGGCAAGTGATACTTTATAAGATTTCTATACGAAGATCTCACTCCGAGCTTAGCGTACACAGCCCGATAGCCGCGGGGCCGTACACGGTTACAAAATTATATATCCTGGCCAGCCTATGACTATGGTCAAAGTAATCCAGATTGGATTAGCAATGCCTATGCTGGTATGTACGGTGGATATCTACCGTGACGACTAAGTCGGCCCAACGTTACTTCCACAAGCACGACTCTGAGCCTTGTCTTAAAATCGCTAGTATTGATCCTGGTGAGTACCAGGGTTCTAGATCCTATAGATCACTATACTACGTAAAAAGGTTTTCTGGTCGCCAACTCCCTACCATTCTCTTCTTTTAGAACATCCAGAAGTGGAAGGGCTTGGATTCTAGACCCTGCTTGGCCGATCGCACTATTTAGGAAAAGTCCAGGTCCCGTATCCATAACCACGGGACAACCCTAGTCGTAGGATCAATAGACGAGATATGCATAAAAGCTGAAATTATGAGCGGATCCTCTTCTATGCCGCAGTAGTCTCGGTGGTCCTTAGATCTTATGGTCAGTCATGTCGCGTTTGATCGCTTAAGGCATTTTGTCGATAGTGCGATCCTTCATTAGTGTTGGATCATGAACCAATCTGAATTAAGCAGGTTGTGGCTCTGGGGCGTATAGTGAGTCCGAGTTCAATAGTCCCATTTCAATATCGAGGTACTTACGATGGATGCGTTTCTCGTATAAGCCTTTTGCAACTAAGACACTCACTCCCACGTGGAAAGTCCACCAGAACTGCAAGGTCCGTGTGCATGTGATATGCACGCAACTGTGTTCAAGTTATAGTGATCCACTCAACAATGAAAAGTACCACTGGGGCGCTCTGGCAGCCCTCAGGCGAATAGCTTTACATCGTCCAGCCCGAATCAGGTGAAATTTGGCACCACAGACGGCAATTGTCGCTTGACTAGCAGAATCAATTGAACTCAGCGACTCATCATCCATCTCTGACCATCGTGTTATAATAGTCGAAGCAATCCTCCTTGCGATTACGCAAGAAGAGTCCCTCTCACAAGAGTCGCAAACCCACAAACCCTTCAATATGCAAATCCTTGTGCTTCTATCACTTTTACCCCTGCTGGCGGCAGCGCAGACGACAACTACGGCAGCACTTCCGCCGTGGTCGACGGGCGTGGTGACCGAGGACGGTACCTGTGGCGGAACAACTGGCTGGGTGTGCAGTCCCACTTGGGGAGCCTGCTGCTCCAAGGACGGTGTATGTGGTCGCTCCACGGCATTTTGCGGTGACGGCTGGTAAGTCTTGACCTGCGCTTCTGATCTTTGATGCTGCTACTGCTACTACTACCAGTTGCGAATAATAGCTAATTTTTCCCCCTTTGCAAATCTAGTCAACCTGCGGCGGGAAATTGTAACGCAGCCGCAGCTCCGGTGCCGGGACCCGGCAGTCCATCTCCGGATGGGTCCTGTGGTGGTACGAATCAGTATAGCTGTACCGGAGCGACTTACGGCGCTTGCTGTTCGTCTAGTGGTTACTGCGGTGACACGACTGCTCACTGCGGCTCCGGGTGCCAGGGCGGTTTCGGGAATTGCACGGCGATTGACACTACCATCAGCAACGACGGAATGTGTGGTGCTGCTAATGGCAAAATCTGCACGGGCTCGACTTTTGGCGATTGCTGCTCCGCGAGTGGTTATTGCGGCACCAGCAGCGACCACTGCGATGCCGGATGTCAGACAGCGTTCGGCAATTGTACTGCTGGCAGCACTGCTATTTCCACAGATGGAAGTTGTGGTGCCAACGGGAAGACCTGCACGGGCTCAACATTTGGCACTTGCTGCTCTGCAGATGGTTATTGCGGTACAGGCAGCGATCATTGTGATGCTGGCTGCCAGACTTCATTTGGTACTTGTAATGCTGGAAGTACCGACATCTCGACCGATGGGAGCTGTGGTAAGAATGGCAAGACATGTAAGGGGTCTACGTTTGGCGACTGCTGCTCTGCGAGTGGGTACTGCGGCAAAGGTGGCGATTACTGCGACGCTGGTTGCCAAGCATCATTCGGCACTTGTAGTACTGGCAGTACCGCCATCTCGACAGACGGCAGCTGTAGTACGAATGGCAAGACATGCACCGGCTCAACCTTTGGAAACTGCTGCTCGTCGAGCAATTACTGTGGCGCAACCGCCGGCCACTGCGGAACCGGATGCCAAGCCGGCTTTGGAACCTGTACTACCGCCACCACCAACAACATATCGACCGACGGCGCCTGTAATTCCAACGGCAAGACGTGCAAGGGCTCGGCCTTTGGAGACTGCTGCTCCGCCAGCGGCTATTGTGGCAATGACACTGCCCACTGTGGTGCCGGGTGCGTCTCAGCATTTGGTACCTGCACCAGCGGTGCCAGCACCATATCAACGGATGGTATATGCGGAACTAAGAACAGTAAGACCTGTGTGGGATCCGGTTTTGGGAACTGTTGTTCGTCAGTGGGCAGCTGTGGCAGTACCGGAGCTCATTGCGGCCAAGGGTGGTAAGTTTCTCTTGCTCTGCGTAGCAACAAAGTTCTAATGTAAGACCGTCACTGATCATTGTACGCGCAACAGCCAGAAGGGCTTCTCTAGTAATTGTCTGACTACCAATATCCCGACCAACGATGGTACCTGTGGTTCGAAGGTAGGACTCACTTGCGCCGGTGGTCCCTTCGATGGCCAGTGCTGTAGCTCGTCCGGCTTTTGCGGATCGACGACTGCGCATTGCACTACTGGATGGTAAGTTTCATGGTCCAAGGCCCACCCCCTTTGGAAACAGCATGGCAACATCAGCTGACCCCAATCCTGTAGTCAATCTGGATATGGAAAGTGCACTTGAGTTGGCGAAGTCCTCCTCATGTCTATAATCTAGTGCATGGTATTGTGTGAGTTCACTACGAACAGACGATAATGCGATCATCGGACTTGGGATATATAGATCAGCTGTACGATTCTCTTTTGTAGTTCATACTCAGATCAAAACGAGTTATAATCGAAAGCCCCTTCACGAGTCATGGTCGGTCAAGTGTGACATTTTGAAATATAATCTTCACTAGTGAAAAGCCCAAGATCTGAGTTATTCATCTTTGTAGTTCTAGATTCAAAAAGACCAAAATGGTGGAGCAGCATGGTAAAGCAGCCGAGGAAAGAAGAAGAGACACGAGAATTATAGTAAACACCAAGTATCTATGTATGGCCCAGTCACTCAAGCTTATCAACTCCAGAGCTGTTGAACTGTTCAAGCTTCTGAATACGAAGTCTAATTATCTCCTCCATCGAACATCCGGTACTGAGACCAGCATAAAACTTCAGAAAGCCTGCAAGGTCACCGACGTATTCCCTTGAACCGCCATTGCCGTCTTCCCCGCCGAAAGCAACGCGCCATTCCCATTCCTTCTCTCCCTCGCTGGCATCCTCGTCTACATTGCTACAATATATATAATGACAGTAGCCACCCTCGTCAAGACCCATGACGAACCCTGCCGTGATGTCCCACGCACCGTCAAATGACAATGCAAAGTCTTGAATCTCCGCCAAGGTTTCCGGTATACAGTCATCGATATCTCCAGTGCACGAGATCTCAGGAATTTGCTGTTTGAGCAAGTCGACTGAGTAGATGACGTCGGTCAAGCGTAGGAGAGCCACCCAATCACTCGGGAGTGAATCTGGAGTGGAGTCGCCCTCGGCCTTCTCGAGAACGGCCTCTAAAAGCTCCTCGAGATACTGATCGAGCGACTCTCTAGGTTTAGGGGGCAAGACTCCCTGTAGCCTCCCCGCGTCATTTTCCAGCAGACCCGGCAGGATGTCTGAGAGCGCTCTCAACGTCGTCACAGGCTCGGGGGTCTCGGGGATGCCCCAGCCCCGCAGAGGCCAGTAATGCATGCCCCAGTAGGCCTGAGTGAACATGTCCAGTCGCACATCGATATCGTTGGGAAAAGGCGCATTCTTTTCTGCTGGGCGTTTGCGTTCCGGCACCTTGCCCAGTTCTTCAATCAGGCAGTTGACGATGCGACACTGCACCGCGGCATTTTCGCATTTGAAGCTTTCGAAAGCCTCAGCCATGTGGTTTTCTGAGGCCATGGCGCTCTCTCACAGTCGTCACGAGGCGTTCGTCAAAGTGTTTTGTTTTAGTGGAGTATTGGGTTGACGGTTTACTGACTGCGGCCCACAACACTATACAATCAATGACGGTGAAGAGCGTTGAGCTGCGCAGTGACCAAGTTGACAGTCCGGAAGGAATCATAAACAAGGATAAACAAGGTATGACAGAACCGACCGAAGGATCCCATTGCGACGGGCTGAGGTTTGCAAATAAGATTATCAGATGCCACCACACCCCAGGGGGCTTGGCCGCCTAAGCTTTCGGGGCCTCGGGAGGTGAAGTTCCAACTTAGTGCTTGTTGATCAGCCTCAGTGACCCCAGACGCTGCTGCCTGCCTAGGTACTTACGGGAGAAAAACCATGTATGTAACAGTAACATTACTAGGGTATGTATCCAAATGTTAGGCTCATATCGCTTAGGCACAGCTCGTATACCCATTCACTAACACACCAATTAATAATCTGCTAAATTTAAGCCCATACCCCATAGACGGAGCGCATGACCAGTGCCACGGTCTCGGTGCATAATGAATGAGGGTCTTGCGAGACGCAGCCGCGGCATGTACGCAGATGCAAGGTCCGGTTTTATACATACACAGCCCCCAATGCTTTAAGCTTAATCTGTCACCCTGCGCTATACGATTATTCTTATCATTAGCGTCCCATCTAGTAATCCCATGCAAGGGCAAGGCTTCTAGACTGCCTTGTACTGTCAGCGACGATGATTGCAAACAAGGTGCCTCGAGCAAGGGGTCGCGTCCCCCATTAGCCGTACAAGTTGATCCTATGCGAGTCTCGATGACGCGGCACTGCAAAGGTACGCTTAGTAGTTCAATCAATCTATATGGCCACCCGCGGCGATTGCGATCGAAACACTGTTACAAGTGCCAACCAGCTTCTGGTCTTCATTTGTCACCCAGTTGTCCTTTGGCTCATCCTTGCAAATATTGGTGTTCAATTTTCAATGACGCCCTTTCAGCATGGAACGATCTTGTTCAACACCTACGAGTAGCCTCTCTGCGAAGGGAAGAGGTGTCCTGGTCAACTTCTTGGCCGCCTTGGCCATCTACCAGGCTATTGTTGTAACGCAGAACCCATGGGGTACAGAGGCTGCCCAGGTCCATGGGATCATGGCACAGATCCGTGAACGAGGTCAACTCTTTGTCGAACTATTCCCGCCCTTATCCTATCTAGCTGCACATCTTACACAGTACACGCTTAGGATCATTCGGTTGGTCTGTCCTGCAGTGGTGGCAATAGTTGTTCCCACGATCATAGGCATTTCAGGTAAGTAATACCGGCTCCTCGACACTAGGGGAGAATGACTTTTTCTGTACTGATCAAGAACTCATAAGGTGACTTCTTATCACTCATGGGTGCAATGTCCGGCGCACTATTGTTGTCCGCCGCGGACTATGCCCATGTTAAAAATGAGACTCTCCTAGTAATTGATGCTTGTACGCTGGTTTCGAGAACAGTCATTATCATACTCATGCCAATGTGCATCTCTGCTCGCAGCTGGAAGACCTTGAGACTTGCCAGAGGGTTAGGTATGATTCATCTCGCAGCTGCCATGTGCTGGCTCTTGGGTGGTAATGCAGCCGAGGCGCTCTGCTTGCTTGCGTTGGTATACAGTACTGAGATGATCGAGTTGATCGCTCAGCTGGCGGATTGCACAGTCTCAGCGTCTTCCCTTGCATTGAGTTGGACGCTTATTCATTTGCGCTTCTTACTCGTTATCCCTCCTGTGTTGTCCGCTGTAAGCGGTTTGGTGTTCCCATGGTCAGAAACGTCCTCGGGCGGGAATTACAATCTCCATTACCTGCCTGCTTCTATCAGACGGGACTTGCGGCAAGGCATGTCCAGTCGCTTCGCTCATGTCCCATACGTAGGGTCCGCTCTCCATTATGATACGCCGTTCACGATGTACCTACCCTCCGCAGGGTTTCTAAGGACTGACGATTTGGTGTGGGATCCTTATTACCAGGCTTTTGACTCCGATAGTAACACCGCTACGCGCTCGGAGGATCCTTCCCATGACAATTCAGATGAACGACTCAATCGTGTGGTTTTTCAAGATGGGATTGGTCGTATCAGTAAGTGACGTTCAACACCAGTCTACTTCTTTGGAGCTTCGCTTTAGCTAACGTATTCAAGATCCATGGGTCATGACGGATGCTATCAGTCAGAGCGAACTGGGGAATGGAGGTGCTATCCATGATCGCCACCGGGTACAAATTATTGATGGACACAATGGCAGATACCTCTTGGTGGAGCCAGAGAAGACCACCTTGGACCGGCAGTATCATACAGATGGGCTATCAGGCAGTAGTGACAACTTCATTCGTCTCCTGGTTGTGTAAGCGCCTTCTCTTATTTTTCTTCCTCCTCCTCCTCCCGGCATGATCACCGATCAACTGAGGAAGTATGTTGTCGTACGTAAGTAGATACACTGACATTTCCATCCCTAATAAAAGGACATCAGACACGATGGAATCGTCAGTAGAGTGGGAGGTTCAATATGCCAACACCAGCATCGGTGGATTCAGGCTTTGGAATGAGAGAGGCCACTGCTTCTTGTCGACGTCCTTCCGCACATTTCCAGATTACGATGGCGATCGAACACACGACCCCGTGCTGCACCAAATGCATCTCGAGCTGGAGGTGGTGTGCAGCAACAACCCCAAGTTGGGGGCCTCCACATTCTACGCCGTCGACGGCGTGCAACACCACCTGCCACCGGAGTCGAACTCGAGCCTGCTTGGGAGGCTGTTCAGCTGCAACGCGTACATCGTGCAGACGATATCGAGAGGAGCCACGCTTTTGCGCGCGATGTGGAAGTTGCGCACGTTTCGCAAAAATCACGCCAGTCTTCAGGATACACCATTATGTTTAACAGTCATAGGTTCATAAGAAAGCCAAGTTGATGAAGAATATGTTAAATTAGTCCATAAATAAGTTGATTACCTAAGTAATGCAGCCTAGAATCTGCCTGTTTACAGTCACTTCATCACCTCACACGTTGATGTAAATTGTCTGGATGTTGATATGGTGGACGACGGTGATGTGTCATGTCTATTAATCTTGAAGCGACAAGGTGAACAAGTTGCGTGAAAGTATAGAGACAAGCAGTCGTGACCTATCATGTATATACAACAGTAGTATGAAATCAATCACATACGACCATAGGTACTAGAGAACTCGGCATCCCGTCCGCTCTGCCCTAGATAAACTAGTAACCGCTGGATTAGTACTCAGATCGGTGACGGCTGGGGAATCCCCGGTGTTGTATGTTTTTTTTGTCGATTTTAGCGGGTTTCAGACGTCTTTCCACCCCTTATTTTGGTTTTTCTCATATCATATTGTTCTATATCGTCGCCTTGCGCCTGGCAAAACCGACGGATGGCTGCCAGAACCCAAAATCTTCCATCTAGTGGTGCACTGGTATAAGCATCAAGTTACGGGCTTTGTGTGGCTTGGCACCGTTACAATCATCCCGTGTGATCTCTACCTCCACGTCAGCCATAGGCAAATAATAATGATTCTCTTCGTCAGGGTCGGGTGCTTCATCTCTAAACAATGGGGAAGAATATGATGAACCCGAGATTCTGGGCACCGCTGATGAAGCCGAGCCACGCGCCCGTCGGATGGTCCATAAAGGACAGCCAATGTGGCAGGGCCAACAACCCATTGAGCATTGTTCCGTCATACCCATCGCCAGATAATAATAAAAAAAGACTGGTAAAACAAAAGTTGAGAACAACTTGATTTCGTTTCTTGTACCATGGCTTGTCGTCTACAGGCAGAACTGCGGCGAGCTCTGAGCCTACACTGCTGAAAGCGCTGGAGTTCATGACGAAAAGTAGCAGTACTGATCAAGAGGCTAGCGGTCATGATATGAATGCATCCGGATATGCGGGATTGATGAGACACTTTAAGATAAGTCAATTTTATACTTGGCCATAAGCGAGAGCGAGCGGGTTCGCAGATAAAGTACACAAACGCGGGGAAACAAATTCAAACCTTTTGGGTCCCAGATTGACTATTCCATCACGAAATCTAGCTTGATGCTCCAAGATGCCCCATGACCAAAGAATCATGCATTGTTGGGTTGAAGATGCTGGTAATCATTAATCGCGCTCTGAAATTCTTGCCGTTTGGCCATGATCCGGGTATGCAGGGTGTGTTCCCCATGCGGGTGAGGCAAGCTCCAACAAGTCAATTGGGATGCCGAAAAGAACTCTAAGAGAAACGTTTCCTTGAGCTGATCATGGTTGCTCGTGGTGAGAGATTTCTCCTTTTCTCCGTCCTCACCATTAATAGACGATAGGCCAAGCTTTGCTATAGCTGGGATCAGGGTAACTTTGAGGGGTAAATGGGGTAGAGTTCATTCTCTTCCAGGGTGTTGCAAACCATCATACTCTCTGGTGAACATGACTGACATACTAGATAATGCCAGTCGTTGATTTGACAGGCGGACGTATAAGCACAAAGACCGAGAGCGAAAGCGAGATACATCGCATTAGTCGGTGATTCGAGTATCAGTCGTATGCTTGATGCGCAGGAGCCTGTGGCCACAACACAAGAAAAGGTGTGGCCTACCGCGTGCTTGTTCAAGGAACGATATCACCAATTATTGTTGCAAAACAATTCCTCTCGTCTACAGCTTCTTTATCCAACTGACTCTGAATGAATGGACAGGATGTCATTTACCATTATATAATCTCAACCAGCGGCAATGCAAGTAATAAGAGCAGTGTCATTTAACTCTGAGAGCAGATGTAATACCATGGCAGTCGAGGTAAACTAGGATAGAAACGGGCAGGGATTATTCGGCAATTGCTTACTTACTCCCAAGCCAGCTGACCTAATGTGGCTTATACTGGTATGATATCTGTGTTGTATTGATGTATGATGGCGCCCAGGCTTATTCAGACGGCAACGGCTAATCTCCGGAATCCCCCGTATTATGCACATGCAAATGCATATGCACCCCCTTACAGAAGAACAAACATATGTTGACGATCAAGTGCCAGGTGGTATCCCGTCGAGTAGAATCCGGTCTTGTTTAAACAAGTCGTTTGTGCCGATTGGCGTCCTACCCTTATCACATCGGGGCGTTGCCCCACAACGGCTTGCTCACAGCTGAGCGAGTCTACTAACAGCTGGCAGCTTCTGTCACAGCAGGCAGCAGCCCCACCACTTCCCCACCCAGCTATTTATGGTCTCCCAAGACATTGATTGCAACGACATTTTCTTCTTCATCTTCCATCAGAAAGCACCACAAGGTGCGTCGGTTTCCTTCCTAAAAGTGCGCAACGCCTATATCATCAGTGGGAATTTGTCTCGGTTGCAGGGGGTATTGATCGCCTATGATGAACCGTGGTCATACGAAAAGCGCAAGCTTGCATTATATACATTGCATGTATGGCTCAACTGATAGACTGAGGCCATCTTGTTCAAAAAGACTCCAAGAATTCAGTTTTGCTTTGAATCATTAGGGACTGTAATTGCTACTTGATTACCACAGGAAGAACACCGTATGTCATTTCAAGTACCGAAAGTACGTATGTTGGCAATGATTTCGATCCGAACGATTATGGAAGCGTGCTCGGATTTTGGGACACCTCGGGCACGACCGGAGAAAATCCGTGCGATGTCAATTGGAACCTAGATCCCAACGGGCTCGGATTCAATTTCTTTCACTCGCCGCCACCTCATAAATAGGTATCTGAACGGCGATAGGGGAAGTCTGCCGATGATAGTAGCTTGATAGTTATGTGTTCCGCCTATGGTAACTACAGTTAGAAGATACATACGCTAGCGTGATTCTGGAAACTCCTCCTACCTTGCTTGCTTGCCATGACATCCTCCTGAAAACACATGCCGTCTCTTCTCAAAAAGGAGCGTGCCGGTCATCCTGAGCATTTCTGGACAAATTGTTTCATCCGAAACCCCCAGAGGCCATGCCGTCGAATCGCGTCAAACGTGAGGAGACGGGAATATTCGAACGGAGCCTCGTCATCGGCACCGCGTGCCACCAGTTCCCGAGCAAGCTGGGCGACATTGCCATCGCCAAAGCAGTCGGGCAGGCAGTGCAACGGCGACCATCCTTCTACGGTACGTACATTGGCCGCAGCTCCTCGGAGGAGAAGCATGCCGGCGACTCGGATGGCGTCATCCGTCGTCTTCCCGCGCGTAGGCGTGAGGGCGCACATGAGCGGTGTCCAGCCGTCGCTGCTCGCCATGTTAACGTCCAGCCCGCGGTTGAGTAGGAATTCGACGGTTTCCAATTTGCCGCCAGCTGCTGCGTAATGTAGAACTGTCTCTCCGTAGTTGTTGCTCAATGCTAACGCAAGTTGTGGATTTGCACAATGCGATAGATAAGAATGGAAGCTCTCGAGATTGGCGACGTGCGCAACCGTGTGTAAAGGCGATTCGCCGGTTCTGTCGGGCGAATCCGGCGATGCTTCATGTGCGAGCAGTATTTCCATGGTTGCGGCAGAAGGATAAAAGCGGCCGTAGCGGACGGGGGACGGCCCCTGGAAAAAGGAACAATGCAATGGCGTCCTGTCTTTCGCATCCTTCGAGTTGGGATCTGCACCTTCATCCAAAAGACATTTGACCGCGCCCGCCAGGTCAACCGCTCGTACGGCACGATGCAAAAGGGACTCTCCATGTCCGTGTGCGCGTGTGTTTGGGTTGGCCCCGGCTTCAATCAGACGCCTGACAAGCCGTTCCTGTACGGCGTAGTCTACCTCACAGTACTTGGCCGGTTCTGGAATTTCGGGTAGCATCGTTTTCAAGGCCACAGCAAAGTGCAACGCCCTTTGAACGTCTGTCTGGTCGTACGAAACCTTGTCCAGCAGAATTTCCACAACACTGTCGCACCACCTGCCAGCGGCGCCGTCGACCGCCCGTCCTTTTTCGTCTTTTCCCCAATCCCAGACGTCCAGTAAGTCGCCCACGAGTGCTGCGTGGCCATTGCGGGCAGCCACCTCAAGACAAGAGAGCCGTCGGCGCGTGTCGTGGTAAGCATTGCTGGGGCCGACCCGTTGCCACAGAAGACGTGCGATTTCGCGGTTCCCATTCTGCGCTGACTGTAAAAGGGGGGTGAAATGCGGCTCAGATTCGGATCGCGATAGAACGTTGGCACCGCCGCCCATGGCCAGACGGCTTCTGACCAGATCCCCCTCAGCAATGGCCGCGTGGAGCTCCTGGTCCAAGTCCATAATTACCGATGACGGTTGGAGGTCAGAATAATGGTGCAGGCAACAGCGAAGTGGTGGTTATGGAAAAATCGTCAGATGTGCCACGCCCCACTTTAGCAGGAAAGACTACCATACTCAAGATCTACCAAAGAAAGACCTACATGGACAGAATCATAGCATGACCCGGCACCGACTTGAGTCTTTGGCTAGATACAATGAATCATAAATACAATCTATTGCTATCACAAAAGAAATTTGAGTCTAAAGCTTTTCCCCAATGCACCAAACAAGAGTTCTATCATTGACACGTCTGGAACCTCCAAATATTTTACTGTTTGTTTTTACACAACTTCCGAGACAGCGTGGCCACCATTTTAGGAAGAAGCGGTGCTCGGCTTGGACCAGGCCTTGGGACCGTACCAGGTACCCTTGACGAAGCTGTTCCAGTAGACAAAGGGGAAGAAGTCCTTCTTGAGGTGGTAAAAGGCCCTCCGGGGCTTCTCCTGACCGCCAAAGATGCCGGCAAAGGTCTCCTTGGGGATGCCGCCGTACTTGAACTCGCACAGCATGAGCTCATTGTGGCCGGTGAGCAAGGGGCAGCTGGCGTAGCCGTCGTAGGCGGCGCTGCCTTCCCTGCCGGCCAGGGCGGCCGTCAGGTTCTCCACCAGCACGGGGGCCTGCGACGAAATGGCCGCGGCCGTCTTGCTGTTGGGCAGGCTGGAGGCGTCGCCGATGGAGAAGACGTTGGGGAACTTGGCGTGGCGCGTCGTGGCCTTGTCGACGTCGACCCAGCCGGCGGCGTCGGCCAGCGGCGACTTGGCCACAAAGTCCCACGGCTTCTGCGGGGGGACGACGTGCAGGAACTTGTAGTCGCGGCGGACCTCGGCGCCGTCGGCGGCCAGGTTTTTGAACGTGGCCACCTTCTTGCTGGCGTCGACGCTCACCAGGTTGTGCTGGAAGAGGCCCTCGACGCCGCGGTCGACGCGCAGCTGCTCCAGCGCGGCCGAGTACTTGGGCACGGCAAACATGGAGGCGGCGCCCGTGGCGAAGGTCGGGCTGACGGCGGAGCGGACGCCGTCCTTTTGCCACTGGCTCAGCGCCATCCACAGGATCTTTTGCGGGGCGCCGGCGCACTTGATGACACCTGCGGGTTGGGTGAAGACGGCCTCGCCCTCCTCAAAGTCCTTGATGTTGCGCCACACCTGCTCGACCGTCTTGTTCGAGTAGATGGACGAGACGCTGCTGGCGGGGTCCTGGAGGGCATCCTGGAGGCCCGAGATGCCGGCAAAGTTAGTCTCGAGGCCGGGGGCCACCACGAGGTAGTCATAGGTGAGGTCGACGCCCTCGGTGGTCTTGACGGCATTGTTCTCGGGGTCAAAGCTGGCGACACCCAGAGGGTAGTGCTTGGTTCCCGACGGGATGACAGCGTCCATGGGCTTGGACATGCCCGAGAGGGGCTTGAGGCCAGATCCAACCAGAGTCCAACCAGGCTGAGAAAAAAGGGCGGGTCGGATTAGTAATGATATCTTACGGAATAACGCCTTTTGAGGCACGCAGGGAAATGCACAAGCTTACCTGGTAGTGGTGAGTTGCGGCAGGGTCCAGGATGGCAATGTCCGTCTTCTCGGAGCCCCTGGCGCGGCGAAGCTGAGCGGCCACGGTCACACCGGCGGTACCAGCACCGACGATGAGGACCTGGTGATGCGCCCTTGCGGGAACGGATGTGGCATATCCTCTGATGGCTGAAGCGGTGGCCAGGCGGCCAGCCTTGGCAAAAGCTGCACTCCGCATTGCGACGGCTTTGGACGACTTATCTCAGATGCAGTTTAGGATTATGATAACGACAGACCGGAAGGGCTCAGCTAGCAAAGTATCCAACATAAGCGACCGCAATTGCAACACGTGAAAGTGACAGTATGGACCACTATGTCCTTTGCTGATGAGTTTGAACAGCTCCGACCTCCTTTGGCTTGAAGAGTTTCGCCTTTTTTGTGGGGATCGTACCACACTAAGGATGACGTGATACTATATCGCCCCCAAATTGGTAGTAGCGGCAGTCTATGAAAATACTATGCGACAGTATATTCCAGGTCTGAGACGATGGAAAGGATCAGTATGTGGTGTTTTTGCTTCCAATTCATCGCAAATATGTTGTTAATCGTTTTTTTTTTTTTTTTTTTTTCCCTCGGCGCTGGAAAGGATAAAATATGCAGAATCAAACTTTTGCAGCTTTAACCTTTGTGATCGTACCATCCTTCAAAAACGGCGCGACTTGTAAAACCGCGCCAAGAGTAGGTTTATGGAGATTGTTCGCCCAAGTTGCAGCAGCTCAATCCTGACGTAGAGGATGAAAAATCACCTTCATCAGACCTGCAACTTAATAGTACTTAAGCAGACTCAGAAGGTTCTTAAAAGTTGCCCGACCTCCGATTCGCTGCGCAATTTTGAGTTCTTCCTCCCTACGTTCGTACAGAATGTCCTTTTGAATTACGACGAATTGCTGTCAATCCATCAAAGATGAAAGAACCTGCGGGAACAGCTGACAGAGTGCTGCAAATAGCAAAGAGGATTGAAAGCCTTATCTTGGTGGCTGTTAAGGACTACATCATACATGCTTGGATAGAATGAGTGAGTGAATTTGATGACAAAATCCATAACACATCGTGGTAAAGTCTTTAGGAGGTTGCCATTGCAATTGTGAATGAAGGGCATCTTCATTTTAGCAGATAGATATTCAAGACCATAGCGAAATCGGGTGCTACGAGCTCAGTATCGGGAAATGGTGGGTTCGTTCTTTGCAAGCTACGGATCAGAACCCGTGATTCCTAAGGCGGTGCCAATGCGTAGTCGACGGTTTTTTTTTCTAAGATACTATACAATCTGCCCGGTGGCCGTCGGGATTTCCGATCAGGATCGACTGTGAGGTCTCGATCGGCCTGTCTTTGTTCTTGACCTCTACCTGTTTCTGTCGAAACTCATTTACTCCCCTGGTATAGCCCCTCTTGTGGGAATACGCCGGAGTTGCAAAAGGCTTCACATTTTGATAGTCACGATGGACTTCGGGTCTCCTCGGAGAGTATATTATACAGTAGTTGAGCAAAAGTAAGACGCAAGCGTTTGGATGTCTCCATCTGCTTCCTTGAAAATAGACCCAGTTGTCGGTATTGAAGCGACTGGATCGCGGCAATAGTCATCACCGGTAGTACCATATACAGACAGTACAAGGGTGAAGCGGAAAAACCCGTCGACATTCTGTAGGCGCGGCTCAAATCTTGCTTCAGGTATACCTTGTGCATGGTGTTGCATGTCCACACGTGGATACAGTGCTGCTAGTGATTTTCGTTTTGCTTGCTCCTTGTCGATGCTTGTTTCCATAATCACTTTACCCTTTGCGGCGCAGAGTGCATACGAGTGGTCCTTACCAAATCGTGTATATTGCCGGAAGCGACAAAGATGCAACCCTCGGTGCCGCCAACCGCGTACCAACTACACCCCTGAGGAACAAGGGTCGGGTTGTATGGAGGATTACTCTTTGTCGATCATGGTTATATTTCTCTTCATGGTCGCTGTTCTGATACCGTCAAACATTGGTACTACTAGTATATGAAGTCTGAGTTGTGGATCGGTAGCTACTTCCTGTCAAGAATGTCGGGCCGACTTGTAAAAGACCCTTGGGCGTCATTTGACTGTCTACTTGGTAGCACGTACTATGTAGGAGGCAGGAGGTTAAAGCAATTGCTAGTGGCAGAATGGAGACTCGAGAGAATGGAGAAAGGCGACACAAGTGAATGAAAAGAAAAGATATATCCACAGCCTACCATTTCAACACATGGCTTGCTCAGGGCTGTGGTCTAGAGGCCAGACGGTGGTGGAGTTGCGGGTTGCCATAGCGTAATAGAAAACCGTAGCGCTTCCGATTCCATATGAAGTTCCGACGATATGGTTCAGAGATCCGGAAAAGAACCTTAGTATTCCGAAGGGTACCCAGCAGCCAGATAGAGAGCAGCGATTTTGATTGTACGACCAAGCTTCCTTGGCGACAGTATACCTTATCTATCTTTGCAAATCGGTGTGGAAAACGTCCCCAATCTTGCGACGAGATGCCGTGTTCCTTTTAAGAACGTGTAGCCGCTATTAACCGGCAACAATAACCACGATGATCGAGAGGGGCCAAGGGTTGAGGTTGCCGGATGAGACAGGCAGCCCCGCCGGAGAGCCGCGCGCGCGTTATACTGAGGTCGGAAGGATGTTATGTAGTATTATTTAGGCGGAGTGCGCGGGACCGGGATGGGCACAGCCGCCGCCAATGAGATTACGATTACGGCCCAATAAAGACGCCCTGGTTTCCCTGTTGTACCAATTTACCACGAGAGATACGATGGATTGGCTTGCATATGCCATATGTACTGCTACTCTTGGCTGTGCTTAATCTGGCAACCGAGCACGAGACTGGTATGCATCGCGCAACCTGGCAACCTGGCCTGGGTTGCTGGGAACCGCCTGGGTATGCTGGGATCAGAGACTGCGATGTCAAAGTCCCAGTCTTCTTCTATGCTGCGTCTGGAGGAGTCAATCATGCATCAGGCATTTCCTGCAGGTTGGAATGGAGACAGTAAAACCATGGATCATGGATCATGGGGGTCACGAGGAGGCGGGGGGTCGTTGGTGGGCAGTGGGACACATTTTATATTTTTCGGAGCCAGTTCCATTCCCTGCCACACCGATAACCCCGAAACCACAGAGGGTGCACGATACTGTAGGTGTGCACCATGAGTGGCAGGTTAGGTGGTAGATACTACCTCAGTGAAAGATAACCGGCAGCAGGCACCCGCCCGCATTGCCGCCCACTTGAGATCGGTATTATTCTTGAAATGTTGGAAGACAAGTTGTTATTCGCTGTATTGATTCTTCCATTGGGAAGGATGTCAAAATGTTTGGTGTCTGCAGCTTAGGATGATTTTGATCTGATGCTCGAGGACATGGATCCATGAATACGTTAGAAGGTGTAGTACTTGTGTCGATAGACTGTATCAACCTCTGGCTTCAATAATGATTCGCAAGGGAATCCTTGATATCTAGTCATCTTGACAACGAATCAAGGGTCCTCGAATCGCGACGAATGACTTGAGGACATCGGAATACTCAAAGTTGTACGCCCACACACACGGGCTACCTCAGCGACAGTGTACAATTCGTATCGCTCAGGTATTCCAGAGATGGGTCACAGCATGCACTAGCGGGCAGTGCGGGCTTGTATTGGACAGTGGGACGGGAAGGGCTGAAGGCGCTGTAGCTACGAACGGCTCCAGGCTCTGGACTCCCACTGGTTTTGACTGGCCCTTGTGGCTCCTGTGGCTCCCTGAGAAGCCGAGCCAAGTTCCAGACCCGCCATCTACAGAGGCTTCCTGGCTTGAAGACTTCAGTGGCTCCAATAGCAATTGGGACCGGACCGCCAACCAGCCCTGCGACCAGGGTGAGGGCAGCTGGGCCAATCCGGATTGCGGAGCAGGTGGGTTGCAAAGATGATATGTGTGTGGACTGTCCTGCACGTCTCTGCTTTGCGAACGGTCTGAGAGACTGCGATTTACATACCCAGCTGCAAGGTGAAGCAAGGAGTCGAGAGAGAGAGAGAGAGGGAAACGATGGGAGATGCAGAGAAAAGCGGCCCGGATAGGAAACGGGCATACCCTTGAGCGAAGAGATTGCGTCTTTGCAGCGATGAATTGAGAGAGTCGAGACTAGTTTAAAAAGATGGGAGGTGTCACCTCTGTCCTGTGCAGAGAAGAGTGAAAAAAATAATTAAGCTTTCAGTCCGTCGTTCTCCTTAAGCACCAGGACCACTTGGCAGACTCTTCAATCTGTTGGAAGAAAAGGCGGAAGAAAGCACATGCCCTTGGATTTTTAACTAGTTGTCGTCTGCGCTCCAGAAGCATCTTTTTTTTCTTGAATTTTTTTTTTCCGCCCTCCTGTCCTGAATCTCCGATTACCATTACATCCGGTAATAACTCCGACAATTTATTCGTTCGACGTTGGTGCGTTTTGATTTTCATCTACGAGCTACGCAGACAAGACCAACGGAACCACTACACTTTCCCCCTCTGCTTGGGCTTTAGCTCACAAGTTGTCGTCACTTTTTGAGGTCTGTGCCTGAATAATTCCAACACATCCCTCCAGCTCCAAGCTCCAGCTCCAGGGCTGTGTTACCTGCCAACCAGATTATATCTGGGACAGGACAGGGTTGGCGGCTGTCGGGTCTCAATTGGTTGTCAATCAGAGATCTCTTCCCGACACGGCGACACAGTACTCTGTTTTTGCACAGCTTTGGTTGCACTGGAACAAACTGGGATAAAGTTCATGCTCGTCATCTCGACACGAGGTGAAGTCTAAAACTCCTTGTGGTGTCGGCACTTGTTAGGTAGCTAGCAGTTGCATACATACAACCAGCAGCCGTGCCAAGTCAATCAGTCAGCCAGCCAGCCAGCCAGCCAGCCAGCCAGAGTGTGTAAAGACTCCAGACAGTCTTGTCGTAGGTATGTAATCTTCTTTTTCCTTGATCGAATCTCTGACTGCAGATGCTTTGAAGTGTCTTTGAATTCTAACTCAATCCATTGGCTAGAAATTCCCAGTACAGTAGCGCGTGTGTGTATGTGTTATCCGCATTACCAAAAAAACCAATACTGGGGCGGCTTCTTATCTGGAGTCTCAGTCATCCACAGTACATACAAGCTACAGCCAGTCTCAAGTGGTTCTGGTCTTTTTTTAGTCTACCATCTATAAGGAAGCAAAAAACCAGTTGAGTTGCTGCCAATTGATTGCTTGCTGTGACTATCTAAGCAATCAGCCAACCAACCAAGAACCAAGCCGACAACCTACTACCTGCTACCTGCTTCATACCACAGAGCCAGACCTCAATCGCATTAGCTCGTGGGACCCATACGGGGACGTCATCGCCGCAAGGCCTCACTTTCCCCACGTGCAAGGAATCGCCTGCTTCAAGTCGAATACTACCCGAACTGCCACTTGCCAGCGCATTGCAACAAGAGGGCTCCCCCAGGGGAACCAATTGATCTTGAATCTTCTTTTATTTGACTTTTTGCTGGGTCAACACCATTTCCTTGCTAAATTCAGGACCCCTTCCCGACTGGCCCGGCCATAATCGCAGTCTTGCCAGCGCACGAGAGAAAACAAAGAGGACCAAGAGCCGCCAATCGTCAAGTTCCCGCCTTTTGTTTTTTTTCTTTATCTACAAGTAGTAGCTTGAGCGCACCCGCCCGGTATCCCGACCGACCGCCTCTCAGACTCCCGCCCAAACAACCAACTTCTTCCTCCGCGTCGGCGGGCATTTCTCTCCGGGTTATGCGTCGTGCCGCCAAAGAATGAAATACGGCGAATATTTTGAGGCCGCCTCGGTGCCTCGCTGGAGCATCCACAATGTCGACTACAACTCGCTCAAGCACCTTATCAAGGTGCATACACTCAAGGGCCAGGCCCGCGCCATGACCATACCCGGCCAGACCAACCAGGCCCTCGAGCGCTTCGAAACCGACTTTTACCACGAGCTGCAACTCCAGCACGAGCGCGTCGACCTCTTTGTTGCCAGTAAAGTAGACGAAATCTCCAGGCGCTTGACCCACCTTGCCGGTCTTGTCAACGCCTTGATCCTGCGCTGCAGCATTGGCCGCCAAGGGTTCACCGATAAGAGGCAGAGAAAGTTTGTCAAGTTCCAGCAGCAGGTAGTTGAGTGCGGCGACGACATTAGGGATCTCCAGCGTTTTGTGCGCGCGCAAAACGAGGCATTCCGAAAGATTTTAAAGAAGTACAAGGTTCGTGGTTGCATTCATCAATGTCAAATTGATGTCCTTGATGTGGGACCAAGCTCGAAAATGACTAACCACAGCGTCATCTTTGCAGAAATGGACCGGTTCTACAACACTCACGAGCCGATTTCATGACAACGTCCTCGGCAGCTACAAGAGTTTCACCAGGCGCGACTTCAGCCCGCTCTTATTACAACAAAGAGAAGTTCTTGCGACACTCGAAGCCGCTTCTCCTAGCGTAAATACTCCGACCCACAGCGACGCAGGCAACGCCACAAGTGTCAACCAGCCAATGCGCGGATCCCGAACAAGCAGTCGCCAGTCATCACAATCCCCTGCGACCCCGGTGCATAACAAGCAGCCCGAGCCAGTAATCAGGGGCTGGAACGAATACGACAACGGTAGTGAGGCCGGCGACGATTCGTATTACATTGAATTCGACCCCAACGAAGACTCTAGCATGTTTCCCGGCATGGACACTATGAAGAGTGTATTCAAGGCACCCGTCCGATCACTCCGCAGTCTCTTTACGCGCTCGTCGTCATTGGGAGAGGGCGAGAATCGACCACTCCTGAATGGAAACCAGGTCACAGACTACTTCAGTGCTCATCCGTCAGCCCATGCCACAGATACCGAGGCCAGCGACAATGAGGACGCTTCTTCCGCCGAGTATCCTTCGTACGGCTATGCGGCACACTATGCGGCATTGCCCAGTGTGGAGGCACAACGTGCCGCGCGCTTAAGAGAAGTCGTCCTACACAGGAGCATCATCCTTTCATATTTGATGGCCATCATTCTCACCGTTATCGCTGGGGTCTTGGTCGCCACGGGAAGGCATAAACTTCGCCTCGAGGTTGATGCCGGCGTGATCCTGGCTGTCGTCGTCAGCTTGTTTTCTGGTTGTATGGGTCTTGGGGCCATGCTCTATCGTGAAGACAGGCTCAGTGTGATGTACCAAGCTGCCACATGGGTGACATTCACGGCAATCTGCCTACTCAACGGAATGCTGCTTGTGCTTGTTGTTGGCAGCAATGGTATATAACACTGATCGAATGCCCAACCAAAGACGATACCCTGGGCTAACAGTCGACGGCTTCCTGCTGCGGTGCTTGGGCCTCGACCATGGCGCTTGCGACTGTTGATCATACTGGACGAGGTCGGCCTACAAGGGCACGGCCTTTGTACCAGTCCTTAATTTCTTTTTTTGTATATGGTCATCTTGGTATATATTACGAGATCTGTTACGATCAGGTGACTCTGGGTAATGGCGTGGAGTTCTCTAGCGAGTCTTTCATCTTTGTTTTTCTCCTTATCCGTCAAGGGTAATGATCATGTCTACTCAAATACAATAGACGAGTAGACAATAACTAGTATACATCTGGGGGCGACCCTCTTGAGGAAGAATAGCAGGGAGGGGGGATTGGAAACAGATGGAGAAGAGGTGATGGCATGGCCAAGCCACACAAAACCACGTGGCTAATACAGGATGCTATAGATTCTGGCCAAAAGACATGTCAGTTTAACACTGCCTGTATGTCTCATAGGTATTAACACAAGCCGTTGATTTCCCATGTCACGGAATGGAATACAAGTAGTAAATGCATCTTTGACGGTCTTGGTCTACCTTTGATTCATCTCGTGCATACGAGTCGAGATTTCTATATGTGATAATGTTAGCCAGCCAGTGCAATGTCACTCACCTCTTCATTTTGAATGTCGCTCTTGTTTGAGTCTGGGCCTTGCTGATTCATATTGATTTGATAGTTTTCCGCTCGATACGTTGACCTTTCCTTGTTCCTAATCGACTACTTGACAATGTCGACGACCTTTCTATCCAAACACAGGTGAAATACCGTCTAGTCTGATGGCCAAGCAGCCATGTCTCGACCAGACTGTTCGAATACACCTACTCGCGAAGTTCGAATGAGTTGAACAAGTCCAAGCTGCCCGTCTATAGATTGTATTCACGGTGACCTCAAGTGTCGAGTAAGGTATAGTCTGGAAATAAAGACTTGGCTGGAGCATTCAGAGATGGAGTTGAATCTTCTTCCCGTGAATGCCCATGATAGCAGAACATCTGGGTCAGCCGCTCATTTGCGAGCGTCTCAAGCTTGCGGTCCTGATGCTTGAAATGAATTATTGATAAGTTGCCGAGCCGATGATGCATCAGACCCATCACATCATATTGTCGTGCCTTGCTCGTCTGAACGGGCAATGCCGCATTCCTTCTGGGGGCGGTTTTATATACTGACTGTTCGCCAGCTTGCGTCATCAGACCCCCACGGATGTGTTCTGTCTGAAGAACGGTCATACAGAATCTCGGATGCGAGAATTGTGTCAAGTTATCTCCGCTCCCACCAGCGAAAAAAAGGCGCGTTCGAAATCCGTCGTGTTCTTGACGCAACAAAAAACAAACCCACATCGTGATAAGAGTGAGGGTTGTTTTGAAAGACGCGGAGGAGCGGAAAACCTGCTGACCACCAACGTATCTTCGGCTCAAAAGGGGACGACGATGGTGGAGTGGAGGGCAAGCAAGAGTTTTTGGGGAAGTGACCGCGTGGTTCAAAAAGTTGATGTGGTCTTTTTTTCTCAAGGGCGCGAATCCCATCTCGATCTACTGTCATACTACTATTATTTGGCAAAGGACAATCTGGTAAGAATTACTGATGATCCTCTTATTATTCCGCATGCTGCTGACTTGGCCGAGCGGTGTAGAATTAAGCTTTTTGATACTGTTCGGAGCAAAGATACGAAATGTAGAGTGAAGATGCTTTTGAGTTTGTTCTTGCACCAAGTAATGCAGCCACCATCTGCACCATAAATCTGGGGAAAATGCCACCTTCCCAAAGCCGGCCTTCGGTATTGGCACAACTACCGAGTATTTCTGGGGCAGAAGCAGCAGCCACTGATGTACTCTGTAAGCCACCGGAAATAATGTAATGCACCCAAGGCACTTGGAGAGTCTTGGGCCACCAAAACAACACAGCAAGCAACAAAGCCAGCCACTGACGACGGCACCAATGACTGCTCTTCCCATGCCGCAGTGCCATGTGCATTCTACTCCAGGGAAATTGCGGGGTGACGAGGTGGATCCGGACCTAGGTATAGACGGGGGACTGAGTGGTGGAAAATGCAATATGGTATTTCCTTTTTCGGATGCGGCAGGGATGCGTTCGACCCTCCGTGACACTATTTCTCAATCTCACCAAACAGAATCTACTCGCCCTTACCCACAAAGTTTTCCCATTCCTGCCAACGAATAATTGTGGTCACGCTCACATATCACATCCTTCTCTTAGCGTCCAAGCTTCCGTACGCAGCCTCGCGTTAAAGCACGTCTTCGGGCACGTCGATCCGGACCAGCTGCGTCGGCGATGGTTATACCGAAAGAGCTTGCTTGAATGGTCACTCAGTCATATCCCTACGAGTAACGAGCCCAGGACTGACCCAATATGGTTCTGGTGTCAGAGTGCTCCGGTATTGAGTAATGTTTGGTAACATTGCTACAACGAGCCGCTTCGCCAAGGCGCGATGCTGCATTCCACGGTCGCTATACGGCCCCGTATGGCCCCGCTTGTTCATCCCATCCAGGAACCAAAGGGCCGCGTTTCGTTGGATGTCCAAGCATTGGCATTGATGTTGAGACGAAAAAGGCCGAACCCCTGATACATAACCCCCTTTGGAGAAAGAGAGAGAGGGAAGCGCAGGTAGATAATATGATATATATAATACTCGAGGATCTTGTTCGAGAAACGATCGCCTCTTTCCCTGCTTGGATGAACCAACGGCAGAAACAAATCGAAGCAGCAGACTTCGAGATTCAACTCGCCCGACATGGTGTTCACAATGCTTATCTCATTCCTTCTTGCTTGGGCAACCTCAGTCGCCGCCATTACCGTGACCACTGCCGACTCGTCTTACACCATCAACACCGAGAGCAGTTATGGATTCACCACGGTGATCAGCCGGTCTACTTGCGACATCACTTCGCTCAAGTTTTACGGTACCGATTACCAATATGGCAGCACTTATAGTCACATCGCTTCCGGCCTGGGTTCCGCGACTGTCTCCTACACGACGAGTGGTAAGAAATCTCCTCTTGTTTCAACTTGCTTTTCCAACCCTGTGTTACACTGCGATACAGCTGACACATGATTCAAGGTGACTATGTCATTGTCAAGTGTGTGGCCGACAACGATAGCTTTGACCTGACTCACTACATGGTCTTTGCCGACGGCGAGAACAACATTTACATGGGAACGTACACCAACAGCGAACCCACAGTTGGAGAGCTGCGCTTCATCTTCCGTCTGACCGGTCTGACCGAGACCTACCCGACCTACTCGTACGGTGACGTCTCCGACACTGCTGGCGGCACTGCCATTGAGGGTTCCGATGTCTACACTGTCAGCGGCGAGACCCGTAGCAAGTTCTACTCCTCCGAGCGGTTCATTGACAACAGCGTCTACTGTGCCACCGACTCTGGTGCCTCGATCCACGCCTGCTGGGTCCGCCCTGACCAGAAGGCTACAGAAAAGAGCTCTGGTGGACCATTCTTCCGTGATATCAACTTGAACTGGGGAGGCAGCTACCACTCTGTCACCTACTACATGAACTCTGGCCACGTGCAGACCGAGAGCTACCGCCAGGGCTTCCACGGCCCATACGTCTTTGCTTTTGCTAGATCGGGCGTCCCCACCGCCAGCAGCTTTGATGTCTCCTTCTTTGACAACCTGGGCCTGACCGGCTACACCGCCGCCTCGGGTCGCGGCTACGTCAAGGGCACCGCCACGGGCGTCTCGAGCAGTTTCCCCATCGTTGTGCACTGGTACAACTCCAACTACCAGGGCTGGAGCTACGCCAGCAGCGCCGGGGCCTTTACGTCGCCCGCCCTCGTCGCCGGCACCTACACCATGAAGCTGTACCAGGACGAGTTCCTGGCCGCGACGCAGACCGTCACCGTCACGGCGGGCGGCACCACGACGTCCAACATTGCCGCGTCCAACACCATCCTCACGTCGTCGCACACGACCGTCTTCAAGCTCGGCGACTACGACGGCCAGCCCACGGGCTTCCTCAACGCCGACAAGCAGCTGCGCATGCACCCGTCCGACTCGCGCATGTCGTCGTGGTCGCCCGGCAGCGTGGCCAGCACGTCGGCCTCGTCGTGGCCCATGGCCATGTTCAAGGACGTCAACAACGGGCAGAAGATCACCTTTAGCCTGTCCTCGGCCGTGAGCTCGGCCGCCACCCTGCGCATCGCCACCACCCTGTCCTTTGCCGGCGGCCGCCCCCAGGCCACCGTCAACAGCTACACGTGCACGGCGCCCGCGGCGCCCACCACCATCGACTCCCGCGGCGTCACCCGCGGCGCCTACCGCGGCTACGGCGACGTCTACGACTGCGCCCTCCCCAGCGGCACCCTCGTGAGCGGCACCAACACCGTCACCATCAACGTCATTAGCGGAAGCAGCGGCGACGACTTTTTGAGCCCCAATGTGGTGAGTACTTTGATATATATCCTTGTGTAATTGTGATAAAATGCTGACTTGAATATCTTTGTTTAGATCTTTGATGCCATTGAGCTCTTCTACTAAAAAGGTGTCAACCTGTGACACGTTCTTGGGACCATGAAGTATACAAGTCAATTGTCTTGCTCAAGAGTGTGGCCATGTGGAGACAGAGACTGTGGAGATTGTACATAGCTTGTCCATTTATTGTCTATATTTACTTCAGCTGTATATACTATTCTTTTGCGAATCCAGCTATATTCTTTCAATATGTCGTCGTAATGCACCAATATAGGCGTAGAAAAAGGGATATAATTGAGAAAGTCTGGCGAGATGCCGGGATATGCAGTAATGGGTTGAATTGTAAATGGTATTAATTATAATTTTGTTTTGTTTTGTTTTCCTCTTCCGTCAACCCAGTCCCAGATTTGGATGCGGAACTTTTACAGCAGGGCAAAAGCAGCAGCAGCAGCCAGTCCGGCAGCGGCAGCACCAGTAATTCTAGCAGCAGGTGCGCCGGCAGTGCTGGCGCTGGTCGAGGTGGCGGTGCCCGAGGCAGCGGTGCCGGTCTTGGTGGCAGTGCCGGCGGTGGTGGCGGCCGAGCCCGTGCTGGCGCCGGTGGTGGTGGCGGCGGCGGCGCCGAGAACGCTGGTCTGGATGGAGCTGTAGCCGGCGTAGATGCTGGCGAACTCGCTCTTGGCGCTGTCGTCGACGCCGTCGACGTACCAGGCGGCCGTGGTGTAGGAGGTGTCCATGTAGCCGGCCGCGTCCAGCGACGAGAAGATCTCGTCCGAGTTGGTGGCTGTGTAGAGGGCCATGTAGACATCGTTAGCGGCCGACTTGTAGGCGGTGTCTGTCTGCAGAGCCTGCTCGTAGCTACATTTCCAAATATGTTAATCGTTTTTCATCTTTTAAAAGGTATATTTCAGAGGAAATGCGCCTCACCTGAAAAAGGCCTTGGCCAGGCTGGTGGCGGCAGCGCCAGTGGCGGCTGGGGGAATGGCTGTTCCGTAGATGGCGGACAGGTAGCTGGAGGCAGGAATGCTGTCGTCATAGGTAGCAGTTGCGGCGTAGCCATCGTCGCCAGAGTCGGTCATGGTCATCCAGCTATCGTCAGTGCTCCAGCTATCGTCGGTGGCGGTGGAGTCGTCCTGGGCAAGAGCCAGGGACAGGAGAGGGGCCGCAGCCAAGAGGAATCGAGCAGAGTGCATTTTGAGATTTTTGTTTTGTTGTGAAGTTAGAAACGATTGTTGCTGTCTGGAATCCTGTAAAGATCGCGAGTTCAAAGGTGGAACCGGATCAGAGGGAGGGCTTTTAAGCTTATATTAAGTGTAAAACGAGAGTGGTGCTCGACGAGAAACTGGAGCGGCGATCTTGTCAGACTTTAAAAGAATGAATGGTTGGAGAACTAAGTTGGTGCTAATAGTCTGAATAATGGGAGGGAGACTGATGAAGATATTATACGAGATGTCTAGATCATCAAGTTTGCATGCCAATCCCTATTTCCAATTTCTTTTTGGCCTGTTTTCAGGGGCCCGGTCAGGACGGCCAAGCTAAAATAAGAATCCTTCGCTGAGCTGCCTAGAGACTAGCATGTTTATAGTGTAGTATAGGCGTGTATGCGTCTAATAAGAAGCTTGGTATGCCCGATCGCTTCAGGGGCCACAGAGAATCAACCTTCAATTGGCCAGTTTATCGTCGACCCTGTCCTAGTCCAGACAAGCGGAGGCCGTCAGGTAAGCACTAGGCCCATAAGGTAAAGGATTCCAATGCATTCATCCGAAGGCCAGGCACTGGCACATAGAGGGCACAGGCACAGGGCCAAATGCGAGAACGGCTTGCGAGGGGATTCCAGACCGGCCCAGTGTTCTGAGTCGCCTCGTGGGCCGTTGCGAAATTTAAAGTAAAAAGTCTAGTCTTGGCTTTTTTCGGCTGTCTGCTCCGGACGGGGACGGAGACGAAGCCGAAGTCAAATTGCCGAATCCTTTACAGAATCCTTCAATGGGTCGACACCCATCACGCGACTCTAATAATACCTTGAGGCCGCCCAGCGCAATGCAACACAGAGCACATGCACTCGACGAAGATGCAAGCCGAATTATAGATTAGACAAGCTGTCTTGTTTGTGCCTGGATGGTGTTTGCTCTGAACACAGTTCATTGGATATTGGAATCACGTTGGTTCCAAGGTCTAATCACACAGCAAGAAAGAAATTCTCTTCACGGACGCCCTCGGTCGTACCAAATCTCGGCAAATCTCACATGTGCCTCGCTTCTGCAGGAACAATATTTAGTGCATTGGTCACTTTGCCGCCCACATTGCATCCAGACTATCGCCAATCTAACAACAAAGCGCATCTTATCGTGTGAGCAAACTAGCCACTAGTGACGTAAGGATTTCTTTTCCTTCTTCATCGTCTTTTCGAGAAATCTCTCGGGTGGCGTTCTCCATCTCGGCAGTCGCCTTTCCCTGTGCCTTTCTTGAGAGCCTCAATGATGCCGTAATATGCCGGGTGCTTGGTGAAGTCTTCAAACCATAGCAGAGGATTTCCTTGCCCGGGGAACACCGCGGGCACCCAACTGAACGGATCATAAAAGTCCCAGATGGTGATGCCGACGCAGGCATCGCTCTGAACACATGCGCTTGTAGCCTAAAAGACATCATTGTCAGCTTCTCAATCTTCAATGTGCATCGGGAATCCATCTTCTGTTCACTCACATTCATATAAACCTCCTTCTGCCATTCCAGGTTGGTGTCGTTCAACGGCAGATCGATCCTGACATCCAGCTCAGTGTAAGCCACCTCCACACCGAGAGCCGCGTAGGATGCAATCACGGCACTTTGCTCGTCGAGGCTTGGCGCGCCAGAAGCCTGGAAATGGGCCTGCAGACCCACACCGTCGATTCTAATCCCATCGTCCTGCAGGAGCTTGACGATGCGGAGCGCCCCCTCGCTCTTATTGCCCGGCGACTCAATGTTATAGTCGTTGTAGTAGAGCTTGGCGCCCGGGTCGACCGAGGCGGCCGTGGCAAAGGCCAGCTTGATAAAGTCCTCCCCGAGCGTCGTGTAAAAGACGGACTCGCGGTACGTGCCGTCCTCGTTGAGGGCCTCGTTGACCACGTCCCACGCGTAGCACTTGCCCTTGTAGTGCTCCATGACGTTGGTGATGTGGTTCACGACGACCTCGGTGAGGCCGTCGGCGGTCCAGTTGGTCGACTCGACCCACGGCGCCAGTTGGCTGTGCCACACGAGCGTATGGCATCTCTGGATGAGATGGTTCTCCTGTGCAATGTCGGTCACAATGTCGCCTTCCGTAAAGTTGAAGACACCTTGTTCCGGTTCGATGAAGAGCCACTATCGATGCATTGTAAGTTAGCATCCGTCCTGTGTATCTATGCGTCTTCTTTCTTTTGTTCTTTTCTCCTTGGGCTGTGATGTACACACCTTTTGTCCGTTGGTCGCGGTTGTCTGGCCAAACTCGTCATGATCTCTGAGAATGGCATCATATTGGGGATACGATGCCTCCAGACCAGCGCGTTCCCGCTGCCCAGGAGAATCCGTCGCCGCACCGAAATACTTCAAGCCCGCTTTCTTGGCGTAAAGATTCAATTGCGCCGAGATCAAGGGCAGAGAAGCCACGGCCAAAATTAAAGAATAACGCATCTTTCTCGTCCGCAACTTGATGGGCCAAGGAGAGATACAACAATTACCATGAAACCTCCATCTCGATCAGATCTGTGGAAACGGCATACCTCGGTGATATATACACCTTGCAACATGGTGTGGATCGTCGCGCAGCCCTTCTTGGCCTCCCCTCACTTACTCCAAATTTCCCCAACCAAAACATTTGTGATGTTTAGATCACCAGACAACGGTTCGCCATGGGGAAAGATCCCGAAAGTCTGGTTCTACACCATGCTCTTGACATGTCGTCCGTATGACCGCCATGGTAGCGAGATCAGCAAAGACAAGCCATTGACGAATGAAAGAGTGCCCTTGGGCTTCAGGGGTCAGGGAAAAGCGGATGTAGCGCCGAAAAGTCTGGTTCCCGGCTAATATCAAGATCGTGGTCGTCCGGGTAAATAGAGCTTGCCACTTGGCATGCACATGTCGACAAGGCATTTGGGGAACCTTTGCAGTGCGGAGTAGACACACGAGATGCACGAGCTTACCATTGACCCGAGATCATGGAATCGCCTCATCTGTCACTGCACCCCAGAGACTCGGCTGAATGAGGGGGGGCCAACAGCCTCCTGGGACATGATGAGTGAAATCCGTCATCATTCATGGAGAATATATTGACATAAGCTGCTTTTGCAAATAACAAATTCCAGATTCTGAAAGTCTTGCGCGTCATACATTCAGCTCTTGCAACCAAGATGGAAAAGTAGCGATTTGACAAATAACTCTCAAGTGTGTCTATTTTCAGTCTGGCGGGAAAATCCAGGTTGGACCATTTGATTCGAATACCTGGCATCGTACATTAATATAAGTAGCAATTTAGGAGCTCTCACTCGACTCAGGGTACCACTCTTGAACGCGCAAAATCCATGAGAGTGCGAGTAGAAGATAGCCAAGAACGGACCAAGTATGCGTTTGAACATCAGATTCTGCAAATTCAATGTTTCGGGATAGCTTGAGACAGCATATTCGCTGCAAAAGGCCATGGCGGCGTTTGTACCAGCGATAATTTTATTCTTCCTTTTCGAATCGGCGTCCGAATAGGCTAGACGAACGAGCTCCTGACATACTTCTCTGTAACATGAGGGGAGGTGCAATCGGTGATTACAAACGTATGACATACAAACTACCATAACGACCCGAATATCTGCATAGATCCGATGCATCTTCATTTAGTGACATTAACCTTTATGGCAAATTGGATGCATGGTGTCTTGATGTGAAGAAGAAATGCAAGCGCGTGATTTACCGACACGATAATCATTTCAAGTGTAGCATATTTGTCAAACTTGAGTGACCGAGCATAATTTTTCCATCGATGAGAAGCAGCCACAGACCAAATCGCCGTCGTCGAGTAGTCGTCTAGGCACAAGCATACGATGTCAACTGTGATATTCCATTGAAATATCGACTATCTCAAAATTTAAAATATGTGGGATGATAGGAGCCGTGCAGTGAGAGTGAGGGAAAAAGAAATTTCGAATATAGTGTCCAACAAAAAGCCAAGGCTTAAAGATTACCCAAGTTTTGAACCCAGGGTCTCCGTTCCCACAGCTTTTCTTTTTTGGTGATAGAAACCAGGATCTTTTCCAACTCAGCTAAGCTGCCAGAGTCGTTCTCAGTCATTTCCCAGTTCCTGAAACTTCAGTGCATAATCCCGCCATATTAACCGTTTGCACTAGAACTGGAAGCTGGAGCTACCGACCAACCAGAATTTCCTTCGTCTCCTAACCAACCACTCTAGTCCTATAGAAGTTGAAGGCGAGCTCTGCTGAGTGGCTTCATTCAAAGCTGTAATAAACAACGTGATGTAAATCTTAGCCGGACCAACGTGGTCATTCCTCATTCCCAACAACAAACGTCCTCGTTTGCTACTTCCCCTCGAGCCAACCTCACTGCCTGCAGACATGCGTCCCTGAATGCGTACCGTATTGTACGAAAAGGTCATGCAAGCGTCACAGAATACAGCCATCTGTGGGTCCTGGTGAGTTTGTGCCGTTTGCAATCCAACCTAAGTGTGTCGTTTGATAATCTAGTGACTACTCAGATGGCATGCCTCATAGCACTGGCCTGGAGTCTCTTAAGGTTGCATCAATAGACCGTATACGATTACGACGTTGTCGATTATGATCAAAGTAGCCAATTATGCTTCAAAGACTGTTCAACGACAAACACATCTGTCAAACAACCGCTGGGTCATCTTCCAAGCATATAAAGTCGCGCCTGCAGCAGCATCACCAGGATCAGCTACGTTGTGGGTCCAATAAGTGAGAATAGCTGCAGACTGCCGAGCTCCTTCCCCGCCGCTCCAACAAACGCCGTTACATTGACGTATGCCCTTGCAGTTCTAATTTCTCCCACTCAGAGCGACTCTGGAGGTCTTGCGTCTCAGTGTTACCAAGATTCAAAAACTTCCCCAATATGCCTTATCTGACCTTTTTGAACCTGCGATCCTAAAAGCTCCCCAAGTCTCAAACTCCTTCGGAAGCCACTCAGAAGCCCTACTCTCAAGTAATCCTTCAATTATGGCTGCTGAATGTGCCAAGTGCAAGAAGTCGGGCGTTGACCTCAAGAACTGCGCCAAATGTCGCTCCATATCTTACTGCTCGCGCGACTGCCAGAAGGATGACTGGAAGGTTCACAAAAAGTCCTGCGCCAGCAATGCTCAGCAAAACCTGGGCGGTGGCCAGCAGCAGGGTAGTGGCACCGCGACGACGCAGCAAAAGGGCCTCGACGGCGGCATCGCCAAACCCTTCACGGCCCTGCACAACCGCACGTGGCTCCACAACCGCTCGGACAAGGACACGTACCGGGTCCTCATCGACTCGTACCGCCTCAAGATGACCGACGACGTGACCTTTGACGGGGGCCCGGAGCGCGACTCGGTCTACACGGCGGCCGGCAAGGCCGACCCCTTACCCGGGTTCCGGCGCTACCTCGAAGCCGCCAAGGCCCGCGGGAACCTCCTGCCGGCCTGGTGGAGCGACGAGAAACAGGCCGAGTGCGAGGCCCTGTGCAGTCCCGGCGGCGAGCCTTGGTACGACCTGACCAGGCGCGTGCAAAAGGCCCAGTTCAATGACCACTACGGCGACGGCCAGTTCGCCATGCAGCTGCGCATGATCCGCGAGCAGATCACCGGCAGGGGACCCGGCGGACAGCCGGGCGAGGGCATGATTCGCATGCAGATGATGATTGAAGGTGGTGGACTTCAAGGGCACCACTCGACAGTCATTGATACCACAACTGGCCGAATGCCTTGAGCTCTGGATTGACTGAGCAGGCTGGACGAGTTGCTGAGATTGCGTGAGATGAATGTTGGTGCAACTTGCAGACTATACATGCAGCGGAGATAGCAGTTCGGGATCATGTGATTGGGCGATTCTGCAGCTTACATAGCGGCAAGTAAGATTTTGGCTGTGGATAATGTGTCAGACGATTATTCCCTTGCATACCATGCAGTGCTGATCACCGAGACATGTTGTTAAGTGGCTGCCAGTTTGTTTAAGATCCACAAGAAAGCACAAAGATCCAGTTCACGCAATGGCGGAGATTGATAAGAAAATAAGAAGTGAGCAAACAAGGCGCCCCAAATTGTATTAGTAGCTGCAAATTAAGTACAAATACGAGTTATGTCAGCTTCATAGTGAGGACAAAAGTGACGGTCTCTGCGGCTGAGAATCCTTCCAGTAAGGCAACGGCTGATGCGGCGCAGCAGTAACAAAGACAATTGTCTTGTCAGATCTGACCAACTGTCATTCTTACGGACGGAAAAGTTTTCAATCTTGTGACTTTTCTCATTAACTCTTTAGAAAAGAAATCATTCTGTGTTTCACGGCGAGCCATTCAACGATTTTTGAGATTATTGGTGAACAAGATGATGGAACATCGCCGTCGGGATCGGCTATCCCAATCTTCAGCCGCGGACACTAGCATATCCGCATCCGGGAAACAGGACCGGCCGGGGAAAGTCTCCGGGGGCGGCCGTCTATTCTCGTGGACAAGTATTGTCGCCGTCCTGCTTCTAGGCTTGGCTGCGTCTCAATGGCTGCGTCGTACACCCGCGGAGCTTCCGCCGATGATTCGGGGCAAGGACAACACCGTCCTGTTCCTCGCGCACGCCGAGTCCGGACAGATCAACGTGCAGCTGGCCACCATACAGGCGCTGGCGCAGGCTCATCCGGAGATTGACATTCACATTGCCTCGTTTTCTACAGCGGCCAAGCATGTGGAACGGGCCAGGACCTTTGCGCTCGCCAAGACGCCCTCCGCCCGCGGCATCACCTTCCACGAGCTGCCGGGGCCGGACCGAGGGACCGCGATAATGCACAGGCTGGGCTGCGACGGGCTTTCCGTGGACGAATGCATCTCCCACCCTCCCGGGGCCGCAGGCGCAACCAGTCTCGTCTCGCAGCTCGAGGTGGCCGTCATGAGCTGGAACGGCACCGAGCACCTCGCCATCTACGAGGAGATCATTCGGCTCGTGGGCGAGATCGACCCTGCAGTAGTCGTGCTCGATTACCTCCATCGTCCTGGCGTTAATGCTGTCCGTCACCTGAACCGGGCTCATGTGATGATGACCCCGAACGCCCTGTCAGATGTCGTCACGTTTCTGCAAGATTATGGTGCTGGACTCTGGAAATATCCTGCGTAAGCGAAACCATTCTAGATTCTAGTGTCCATCGGACGTGCGAAATTCGCAGTAAAAAGTTGATATGCTGACACAAACACGCAGTCTCGGCACGGGCTTTACGTTTCCCGTGCCCTGGTACCAAATCCCGGAAAACCTATACGTCAACCTGAGGTTCATCTACTCGGTCATGTTCAAGCCCCTCTCGCGGGACAGCGTGTCCTACCTGCGGGGCCAGGGCGTCGAGCTCGTGGAGCTCTTTGACCTGCGGCCCGACGCGCTCTTCATCTCGCAGACGCTGCCCGAGGCCAGCCTGCCCGTCGCCAACGTCCCCGCCAACGTCACGGCCGTCGGCGCCCTGCTCCTCGACTCGGGACCCGCGGCCCAGCAGGACGCCGCCTTGATGGGGTGGATGTCGCGGGAGCCCACCGTCGTGGTCAACCTGGGCAGCCTCTTTACGTACAGCGAGGAGCGGGCCACGACCATGGCTGCGGCCGTTCGGTGGTTGCTTGAGAATACGGAGTTTCAGGTGGTGTGGAAAATGGCTCCTCATGGCGATAGTAAGTGGTGGATTCATAAAACTCACCCAAAGATTTCACATGAGACATGCTAATCTCGCTGGGCCATGTAGTTGGCGATTCATACGCTGCCCCTCTTCAAGATTTCATTCAACAGGAAAGGCTGAAGATATTCGACTGGGTGCCAATCGATACCTTGGGCTTGTTGGAAGCCGGGAATGTAGCAGCATTCGTTCACCATGGCGGAGCAAGCAGCTTCCACGAAGCTGTCGTGTAAGTCCTGACACAACGGCCTGTGCATTCGACGACTTTGTACTAACATGAAAACAGAGCTGGCGTCCCACAGGTGGTCATCCCAATGTGGGAAGACTTGTACAATTTTGCGCAGCTGGCGGAGGACTTGGGTATCGGCATCTACGCTTGTCGCCGAACGGTTCCAGCCTGGACTATGGACGGTCTCGTGGATGCCTTCAGCAAGGTGGTTATCAAGACACCAGCGAGTCTAAAAATGCGCGTGACGGCCCAACGTATTGGCATACACTCGAAGAAGATACCAGGACGGGAAGTTGCTGCAGAAATGATTGCTAAAATGGTTATACCACAATAGCGATTGTCATTGTCATTGTCACTGGTATGGTACGTTATCCAGATAGTTTTGTGTTTTTCTTTTGCTCTCCAGTCATCGAGGACGCGCTACCAATACGGCATATTGCCCTCTGAATCTGCCATATCCCCATGATTTGCGTTTCTTGCAAGCCATCTTGAATACCAAGCTAGAACAAGATTGTCTACCAGTATGTCGCGTAAGATGAATTACCCGACACAAGTTTTACAAACTCATCTGCGATGATTTCGTCTGTATGGAAAGATCAGAGCATGTCACACTAAAGGAGGCGCGTAGTGGTTGTCTTACCTGTTCTCTCAGATGGGTGGAGTTCGTCGTACCACAAGAATGAAGCCAAGGTTTCGTTTGAATCCGTACAGCTTGAGCTATCCACTGTGCAATGGTGATAGTATCCGGTTGCATTGGCTGGTGCTTCGAGGTAGCTCTCAGGGTCGTTGCGGATGTCGAGGATCAGTTGATGGACATTGAAGATGGTGACGGTAGCCTCTGGCCAGCGTGACTTGATCTTAGTCTCGACAGGCACGCCATAGTCGAATATTGTGTTGACAGTGGTCGTGTACTCCTTCATCTTCTGTTCGTATTCCGTCATGTTGTACGTCTCCTTGTCTGTCCAGTAGTGATCGTTGCCAACTCCGCCGTTCTGGGGTGCTGCGTAGAGAGGAGAATACTCCAACGGTGCCTCATTGAGCAGCACAAAGTGGCGGCCGCCAGTAGTGTAGATGGTGTCAAACACCTGCCAGATGCACTCAATAAAGTCGGTGATGGTGAGCCCAGTCTTTTGCGAGTCTGTGAGAAACGCATTGGTCCCAAGATCATTTGTGCCGATCCAGAGTGCATAGACCGTATTGTTAGACTCGCGATCTGTGTAGAAGGTGTTTGTACCGGTCGTCTCATTGATATAGGCGATATCCTCAAGGAAGGAGGGAATCTCGTCTTCTAGCACTGAAGGAAAAGTTCGATTGATTCCAGCCAGGTATCGCGAGAAGATTTCATTTGAGCAGAATGCACCGCTCACTAGATGAATGTCAGCACCCGAGCCTGCTCCAGGACCGCTTTTGATTGTGCAGGAGACATGACAGTCCTGCATTATTCGCTTATTCACGGGAGCATCTTACCAGCATAATCATAGTATTTTGCACCTAATGCCTGCGATACAAAGTGACCCCAAGCATAGCCACCGGTGGATGTGAAGTTACTTCCAGACGTTGAAGTTGCCGGCGGCGGCGTACTACCATTGTTGGCAGCGTATGCAGACAAGCGGCCCTCGTCTGTGTAACTATCACCAAACGAGACCAAGTTGGAAACTGTCGCGAGTGACCTTCTGGCACGCGATGAAGCGAGAGCACCGCTGGAAAGGAGGAACGGAAGCAGCTTCATGGTCTCGAATTGCAAGGATGGGCTGTGAGAGTATTCAAGGAAAATCAAAAGGGCAACACCGCCAGGCCAGGCTTCGATTCGTTTTATTTATGAGCCCGTCCTTCCATTTCGTTCTGCATTCTTGTGCGTCCATTCAGCCGGGACTAGAGAGGATACTGCAGAGGTACTGTCGTAAAAGACCAGTCCCCAATTCCCTGCCACTGAGGGGTATAAGAATTGAATACTTGCAGATCCTTGAACTACGTAGGTAGTATACTGGATCGGACGGGCGCCATGTTCGGCACTTCGGGTACGTTCCCATGGGTACCACGAATTGACCAATCCACGTACAGTAAGGATCACCCATCCACGACTGCTGATTTGGTTGGAGGAGGATCAATGAGCCGTGCAAGTGATGTTACATCCGCACGAGCAGGTTTGGGGAAACGCGGAGAAGTTGGAGATTCTATAGTGGTAGCCAAGGCGGGACGATGGCGCACCCCAGCCTCTATTTTGGTGTTCGTGTCTAGACGGTGGGCAAGGACATGGTCGCCGCCCGATGACGAAGGGAGATTTCGTGGTGATCGTAACCCGAGGACCTTGTCAATAGTCGACTTGTTTATATAGTCATGATCGCGAAATATTTGCTGTACCATGGATTCTGGGACTTCCTTACGTCCGGTCGTGCCATATTGTCCGACTCAAAATTGCTGCAATTTACTATGTATGCCTTGAAATCATATTTGGGCTCTAAGCTCGTTCACGGTATGCTCACAACTTGTTGGAAATCGCGGCCAGACTCACTCTTTGTTGTACTCAGGTAGGTGCGCGGATGAGTAAAGTCGCTGAGCACAACGTGGTCACTGTTTCCGGCAAAATTGCCATGAGGTGGTAAAAGCCAAAATCATTTTGAGGAGGCAAGAATGAAATATGTGAGTGTTCGGTCATTGTCCAGTATGACTCTTTCCTCAGGCGCCACTGCTGCCTGCAAAAGGTGCCAAACTGCACAAAGAACACAACTAAAATCTACGGTTCTTGCCGTAATTCTAGGTAGAAAGAGGCGCTAGCTGGTGACTGCCAGTGGCTGCCTACAGGCCCTGTTGGTGCCTGCCCTAGATGAGTGTTGGGCGAGAGGATCCACTCACCGCCCGGGGCTACTGCCGGCAGAATCCTGGACCCCACCAGACTTTCTGCTATAAAATCAGCTCCCCTGCCACCAGGCCACTCTTGATCTTGATCCTTTTCTCTCCATCTTAGTGCACGGGCGTTACGCATGTCAGTGAGGATTCGTCCGAGACTGCGTTTTTGCTAGTTGAAAACTATAACTATGACCACTCCTACTTGGCTTAGGCTGGGTAGGGAATTTTTGGCAACCCATCACATCTTATGTCAAGAGATTCTCTTTGTCTTTCATCACTCTCGTTCCCTTGAGGACCGAAGCGAAGAAGGAGGCGGCAGCAGTGTTGAACTAGGCGTTCCGTTGAGAACATATGTCAGGGATTGCTTGCGTCGTCGCGCTGGCCAAGCTACGCTGATATGTAAACACCGTTTGCACTTGCGTTCTCGACAACGTCTGCTCCAATTCTTTGATGTTGCGGAGCAGTGAAATGCGCTGCGTCACAAGCAAACACGGAGCTTGCCTCTGCCCACAACTTTCTTAAGCCACACCTACGTCAAGTCAACATGGCAGCCAGGAAGCGCTCAGTCAGTGCCTATTCTTGACCATCGCCAATATCAGCATTCTCATGGCCGTCACTGACACCCACCGAGAGCAGGAAATCGTCAGAAAACAGGTCGGCCATATTATGGGTCGCAATCTCGTCGAGCATGTCATTTACTGAGCATGGCTGGAAGTCCAAGTCCGTACTGGTCTGGTCTGACGTCCGTTCGACCAACGTCATAGGTTTCCCTTCGGCCAAGATGTTAACCTGCTCGAGCACCTGTGATAGATGCGCAGCTCCTGTCTCCGCGACGACGCTGACTTTGGCTAGCGACTTCAGACGAGCCAGGCCACCACGAGCTGCCTGAAGACAACGTTCTTTGCTCATGTTCCTATGTCGGCCGAAACTCGGTCCAAATACAGAAGCTTCGTCCAGCTCGCCAGTGGGATTTCTGCTTTCTGCTTTTGGCTCCCCTGCAATACACAAACAGGATAGAAGGACTGATGCCTCGAACACGGGGACGATGACCCCGATCGATCGTCTCTGCAACGGCTCCAGCATGTTATGAAGAGTCGAGATCGCTTCAAGCATATCTAGTGCTGCGCAAGCGAGCGTTCGGCGTTGCGTCTCGATGAGTACCTGCTTGTATGCAGGTAAGCGCCCAATCTCGGCTGGTTGTAGCAGAAGCAGAGGTCGGAAATTTTGACAGATTGACTCGTATACCGTTGTCCGTAGTAATTGTCGTTGCAACGGCAACCATCGCAGTTGCCCATCCCATTGACGATCAGGCAGGTCCAAGGCGAACGGAGCTGGGATGTTGCTAACAAATTCTTTCTGGAAGATGTCCAACCTGTCCTCAGCTGCGAGTGGCTCGTAAACTTCATCTGGTGATGACCTGCATCTGTGTTGTTTCCAGAACGCGCTTAGTTGAATTTGGAGAACACGCTCCACGAACAGATCTGGGCCGTCAAAGTGATGCTGATCGACACTTGAGGATAGATTCATTCTTGGTATGATGTCTCCACGGAGCGTTTGTGTCAGCAACGGCTCGCGATCCAGCTCACGCGACAGGATGCTGTTGTATAGGAGTTAGCCACCAAAACCGATACGTTTCTCGCTACGAAACGGGACGCTCACCCATCCCAGATGTAAAGATTACAGTATACTCTTCGCCGCATTTCCCTCTCCACTTCGTCGATGTCGGGCTCTGTTGATGTTTGTGATACTTGATGAAATCCGAGCCCATGTGTCATGCGCACGGCTTGGTCAAGTAACGCCCAAACTTTGGTCATTTCCCCGTCGCATGACATGTTCAGACCAGTGAAACAAAGGTGCTGGACCCGAAACAGAGACCCTCGTGGACTGATAGAGGCGGATAGCATGGCAAGTCGGTCGCCAACATCGATACATGTGCTTCTGACCGAATCGAGGGATAAGGTACGAATTGATGCTCTTGGTATGTCGTGCGATGGCATGAATTGAGTAGCCAGAGCAGCTATACTCAAAATAAGGGCAGCAAATTCAGAGTCGGCAACGCTGGGGTTGGTCTTTGTAGATTTCAGATCAGGCATACTAGCCCACCAACTTTCGTACTGGTTCAAGAATCTAGAAGGGTATATAAGCTGGCTCGTCCAGTTCAATTCGACAATGAAAAACTGTATCAAGGTGTCAAGAATGTCACGAGCTGGCATTTGATCAATCGCTTTACGGAAAATATCTCCCCGATCCGGTGACAAGAATATTTCAGTGCTGCGCAGATCAAGCTTGGGGGCAGTTTTGGTCTATGCTTGTGGTGAGCATTTGGGAGAGATGACGGTAGCCAATTCGCTTTGGTGCTATGTGAGCAAGGCAACTTACCAGATTTTGAATCAATCCAAGGGCATTGGTCCTGCTGTTTCCAGAATAACCATATGTATCTACAAGTGATGCCGGCTGGGAGTCGCGATTGGACGAGGAAGCCAGATCTGTGTCATATTCTTGGGTTGTCGAGATCACTGCTTGAACACTAGCAGATCTACCAGTCCCCGTCAATGGCTCCATGGCTCCAGCTTCGAGCAGACGATGGGACTGGTAGGCACATTTCTCAGGCCTCCGGCGTCGCGTGCAATGATTACACGGGTATTGCCGATTGCACTGGATGACAGAACCGAAGTCAGCAGTGTTCTTAAGTGTGCCTGTTGGTGTCGTTGTCATACCTTCTGCTTCCTGGAATAGCATGGCATGCATGAGTTTACCGCGCGTTTTCTTCGGTGTTTTGTGATGTCGGCCATCGTGACTGTCGATACTCCGGTGAACCAGAACAAGAACCTGCGATACAGGATCGTGCTGAGACGAAACAATCACTCCATCGAAAATATCTGTTTTAGTAATCAGAAGATTACTCCCCCTTGAAATCGGAGTTGAAATTTGAGGTCTGTTCCTCCAGAGTCCGCGGATTCATCGGTCTCAGCTACTGCGCCGTAAGCCGCTACAGAGCGCATCCCGTGATTGGGTGCAGGCTTTTAGCTGAATAGGCCAGTCGGCCAGTCATCATCTCACAAGGATCATCGGCAGTAGGCAACAGTCTCAACGATCTTTAAAAAAAGAAAATAAATAAATAAAAAAACCAACTTGACATTTGTAGTCTTTTGCGAACTCTTCATACGAATTTGTAGTCGACCATGTTCTACGGAGTTGTCACGAACTCGTGTCTTTGTGGGAGATACAGAAACAGCCTCCCCCTCCCCGTCCGTGGGGGTGGTCGGCTCGCAACGACTTCTTGGGAGTTAGAATGGCAGTGAAGCCGTAGTGGAGGCGTCCAGATGTCAACTCCGTAGGGCATGTCGTGCATGACCATCTGATTGCGTTTCCTTGGATTTCGATGGAACTAATATTGCAGTGAAAATGTCGACCCAATGAGGCCAATGATCTTGCACCCGTCATATTTCGACTGGGGTTATATCTTCTTTGCGAGGGCTAAAATTGCAGTGAAGTGAACATCTGTGCGTACCTAGTTGAAATGCCAGGCACGATGGTAGCAAGGAGAGGTACATAGCTCTTCGGAGCAAGCTTAGCTCTTCTCTTTCCAGCGTTATTACAACCACTCCTCCAAGTTTCTGGAATCAGTCCTGTTTCTGATGCCACGCAACGTACCAGCAGTAGCCAATCATGTGCTGCTTCCGTCTCCCAGCCTTGGCTATGGCATCTTGCGGCGCTCATGGACCGGCTATCTCCAGTTAACATCTCCTTGCCGCGTTTGATTGCCATGGCGATTATTACTCGGCGTAGTGGACGAGAGATCTATCACTGGCTTTGGTAGATTCAATCCTGTGGGTTGCAGTAATAAGCTGGGTTGTCGTGTTGCGGCCGCTAAAGCCGAAATTTATCGGTTGGCTGAGCATGTGTCATCCGTCCCATCGGCCGAAAGCAGCCAACATTATAGGTATAAATTAGCGTTCTATAATCTCAATGTCCCATTTTCTACAGTGCTGGAACTGGGATAGATATTCGTTTGTTCAAAAATTTCATCACGAAACACTAAAAAGCATCTTTGCTCGTGATTAGATGTCCCTGAAAAGTTATATGAAAGGTATAAATTCAGTACACAAAGAGGCAACTTTAGCAAAACATCGATCACCTTCGGATATCGAAATACAAGATCCTCCACATATAGACAATGGGAACATATCCGGGCTTCTTCTACCGTCAACTCACATTCAAACCGAAGCCCATTGACCAGAGCGTGAGACTTGACGGCAAGACAGCCATAGTCACCGGCGCCAACGCGGGACTCGGCCTCGAGGCGGCAAAGGAGATGGCTGCCCACGGCTTGACTCGGCTCATCCTCGCCGTAAGAAGCCTCGATAAGGGCATGGCTGTTCGCGAGGAGATACTCGCTCAGACGCCTACAATCGATGTCATCGTATGGACTTTGGACCACGAATCATTTGCCAGTATCGATGAGTTCGGGAAGCGTGTCGCAGGGCTTGATCGTCTGGACATAGTCATCCTCAACGTCGGCGTTAAGAATGTCGACTACGTCCAGTCCAAGACTGGACACGAATCTCACGTTCAGGTAATTCCGTACCAGTAGAACCAGCGTCGCGGTGTACAGGATTAGGTCGATACTCACTATAGTTCAGGTCAACCATTTAGGCACAGCTCTGGTGTCTCTACACATGCTGGAACCTCTCCATCGCACGGCCGAGTCCACCGGGGTCCCGGGTCGACTGACCATCGTCTCGTCCGAGAACCACTTTTGGGCCAAATTCCGAGAGCTGCGAGCGCCCAATGCGCTGGCCGAACTGGACATGAGCCGTACCTGTTTCCGGGGCCTGGACAAGCTCAACATTGAACGCTACAGCACCAGCAAGCTGCTCAACGTCTTGTGGTCGCGGCAGCTGAGCACCCGGTCAGCCGCGCTGGGTCTGCAGGTCACCATCAACACGGTGAACCCTGGCTTCTGCGCGAGTTCATTGCACAGATCTGACTCGACGGCCAGCAGGGCAGCCAATCTGCTTGCCTGGACAGCCGCTCAGGGAGGACATTGCCTCGTGGATGCCGCAACTGGCCATGAAAACCAGCATGGGGTTTATATAAGCGAACAAGCTGTGACGAGGTGAGTTGGGACAGTTTACCAAAGTGGAATGCATGTTTGAATGTGCTTGTTGGCTGACTGGTTTCTCGTTGCAGTCCCTCGGCGTTCGTGCTATCCTCTGCAGGCGCCGAAGCGGAGACAAAGATATGGAAGGAGACGATCGAGGTCTTGCGGAACGAGGCTCCCCCAATTGCTATCATGGACAGGCTATAGTCTAGAGGTGGTTAGGCAGCATACCGTGGATGGTATAGCGAAGCACAAATCGTGTGAATGACCGGTCGGGAGTATAGATTTCCTCGAGGTTGGTTCTTGCTTCTCTACGATGGGTAGACGGGTAATAAGGCATCGGCCTCTAATTAGTACAGAGTATAATAGCTTAAATCTGGTCTCGTTCGGCATAGTGTGACGCCCGTAATCTCAATCATGGTCATATCCGCTGATTGGGTATCCGGCTGGCTGGGTAGGTATTATATATCCCGCCCTGCCCCACGATTATGGAGTCTAAATCGGATTGTCTAACTGTAGCCCCATTTCATAAAAGCATGTGAAGAAATCACACGTGGGGGAGATTCCAGGCAAAACCTTATCATTGAGACTTTGAAAGCAAGGTCGATCTTCCTCCTTATCTAAGCAAGGTTGACTCTCAGGCACACTATGAGCTAGCTCTTGGCACCGAAACTGCAATAAGAGATAATGCATGGGGTTGATCTCCTCATATCTGTCCCATGCAGCGTAGGGAGCCAGACATGAGTATAGGCTTTTCGCTGCTTGGAGTTCGGCCGATCCTCAACTATATGAGCTCTTGCTGGAGCGCAATGACATGATTTACAGTTGAGTCCTGCCATTGCATTTTACTTGATGTGCCGCGGCATTATGGGGTACGTATGTTGTTCATGTATCGAGCGCCACCCTTCCATAGGTCTGCGAGAATTACATGACGCTATCTGCTGTGCTGTCCAACTGAAGACATGACAAGAGGTTAGAAATGAGGTTTGATTGAATTGATCAAACTTTTCTTATGATTATTTCTCAAATATTCTTTGGGTTTGAACATTGAATAGCGACAATTGCAACGTTGGCAGTTCACAATCGCTGGAAACGGAGATCCCCACACACACAACCAGAAGCCCATTTGATGGTTGGGCTGGTCCCTCCCTCGCCCGCCACAACCTTAAAAATGGAGGGGGATGGAGGGGTCCTCGTAATGATTCCATGCACCAGTAGAAAAAATTGAATGCAGGTGCATTGTGTAACGCAAGCGGCTCAAATCGTATCAGATCCCTCTGCTAATTGAAATCTTGTTCGGCCTCCGAGCCAAAGAATTAAGCACGAAAAGCAATCTCCAGTTGATGACCAAGAAAACAAAATGCGGTAGTACAGCGTCGCGTCGTGTTACGCATGGCCGCATGCTCAGAGATCCACCCGCGTGCTGCTGGGCGATGCTGGGCCAGAGGGAAAACGGAGGTTGGGTCCTTGCTAAGCCAGCTTCGCCAGGCCCTCTCGGCCCTCTCTACCCTCCATCATTGATCCCCTCCCAACCTCCCGACAAACCGTCGTATTTCATATCTCCGATTTCGACCAAAGCTGAATTGGACCCTGTTTCTGATCGCTCCCTAGTTTTCTTACAATCTTGTGTAGATCTCTTCTCTTCTCTCCTATCACTGACAGACTCACCGACTCCATAATTAAGAACCCCTCATCGTATGTGTTGTACTCGACCTAGTACATACACGATCAACCTCTCTTCCATATTCCATACAGCAACGCATATCCACTTATCTTCAAAGGCATCCAAAGCGGGACCGTGGGCAGCATAGTCTACTACACTACCACCACCTACATAACTGAGCCAGCAGCCATGAACGTGACCGCACAGTATCCCGTTGCAGTGCACTCGCCTACCAAGGCCCGTGGCCCTCGCGATCTAGAGGATGTGCCATTCCGGAGCAAGCAGGCCCGCTTCGACAACCATGATGATTTCTACTCTTTTCTGGACAACAACAGAGGCCCCGGCGGAATGACAGCCGGCGTGGCCACGCAGATCCAAATCCCATCGCAGCAGCAGCAGCAGCGCGGAGTGCAATCGCAGGACCAGAACAGCCCCGGCGGCCTTGATCAGAGCAGGCCGCCCGTCACAAACAGCTTTGTGCCGCAGCGGACGTCGAGCGGCAGATCTCGCCCGCCCTCGTACTCGGGCAGCCGGTCCGAGGAGATGCTCGTAGACCGGCCTCGCGCAGAGACCAACGGGGTCAATGGTGTCAACGGCGTCAACGGCGTGAATGGCAACGGCCCCCAGAAGCAGAATGGAGACGGCGGCCAAAACCCTCACAAAGTCCAGCGTCAAAACGGCCGTCGCAACGGCGGCGGGCGGCCCAACACAGCCGCTGGCGGTCAGCAGCCCAACGGCAACAAGAACTCGCCGCCCAGAAACGGGGCATCCTCACCACAGCACCACCGCAACTCGGCCGACGCCGGCCCCGGCGGCGCAGCGGGACGGCCCCTGTCCTCGGGCTCGCTCACCAACCAGGCCGCCGGCGCCGCCATTGAGCGGCTCAAGAGCCCGAGCGTCATGAGCTGCGTGCTGCAGCCCCTGGACCACAAGGTCAAGGAGTACCAGGGCCTGATGCACCAGGAGCAGGACGAGATGACGCGGCTCGACGACGAGATCCGCGCGCTGCAGGAGCGCCGCTCCCGCGCCGAGATGCGCTACCTCGACGCCAAGAGCAAGCACGACGACTACCTGCGCCAGCACCAGGACGTCGAGCGCGCCCTGCGCGGCGAGCCCCCGCTGCAGAGGGAGCTCCCCAACCCTTCGGCCCAGTCCTCGCGGCCCCTGCCGCAGTCGCAGCAGTCGCACCACCAGACCAGGCCCGTCAGCATCCGCGACGAGGACGAGGAGTTTGAGGAGGACGACTACGAGCCCGAGCCCGTCCGCCGCCAGTTGGACTCGCAGCAGTCGTTTGGTCGGTCGTCACAAAAGGGCGGGTTCGGTGCTCGTTTTCGAAACAGCCTCTTTGGGAGCCGTTGAAATTGGCGGACTGATCTTTCTCTTTCCTTCTACTTCATGAGAAACATGTATTTGATATTTAATTTTTTTTGGATGACGGAATCTTTTGGTCTTTACCTTTTACTTTAACGACGTCACGGAGATGATCTACACGGTTTACATAGACTAATCAACCAATGGGAAGGCAAATGGACCAGTCTTGGAGCATTGTAGGGAACAAGTTTGGCAAAGCTTGCGGTGCATGTATCTAATGAGGGAAATGACAAGTAGATGCCGTGACGCAACATTAATGAATGATAGACATTTCCATATTCTTCTGTGACGTTACCTCGGTCTATTCCACAACTGAAACAAGCTCTGATGGTTGACTCGAAGGTATGCATTATTATGACCACTTGCTATTCGCCATCATGATTGATGACACTCAATACATTTTGTCCGAGAAAATGGAGCCTTGATTCATTGACTACATAGCAATTTGGTCAAATACAAATGGGCCATCCTCTTATTTACTCGTGCCTATATGGCCTTGTGTCCTGGCTCTGGGCCTTACAAACGTACCTCTTCAGCACATCCTTGTGTAACTCCTTTACATATAGGGGAATCAATAGATCGGAGGACTCTTCCATCCACAGTGTAAAACACGTCATTGGTAATTGAGAACCTTAAAGGCGAGCCCAGGGGACTCTTGATGCCTTTTAGTTCTCGTCAGACATATCTCGAGTGCTCTACTTTCCGTCCTGTTCTTCAAGACATCCCATGCTCTCCATTTCCTCGGTTCCAAGCATACCAGAGTGCTGAGATGGGCTTGTGTTGGCAAAGGTACACTCAGGATGATGGGAGCCAGATTCAACATTTCTGTGGCTGGCGCGAATGCCTCCAAGTCCTGTGATCATGGAAGGATTGACGCCATGAGCTTCAGCCAGCCCACCGCTGTTGATTGAAAGAGAATTGCAGACCTCTGAGGCAACACGCGTGATGCTCTGGATACCGGAAAGAACTTGCTCAAGTTTCCAAGCCTGGCGGAAGTATGCGGCTCCGGGGTCTGACGAGCTCTCGACGAAGATCTTCATCTGGGATTCCATGCTTGCTATACGAGCTGCCTGCTCTCGCGAGGTACTCTTGACATGGAGGATCTCAGTCGCTAGACTGTGAATCATTCCGGCAAGCTGCTGTATGGAATCTTCGTGGCTCTGTACAGTAGCCTGCAAACTAGCGACAATAGCAGATTGAGAAGCGTCAGTGGCTTGACTCGGCTGCTGACCGCCATCGTGCAGGCAAGAAGCCTGAGGTGAAGGACGATCCTGGACAGGGGTTTCGACTTGGACGTAATCATCATGCTCTGGAACGAGATAGCCATGATGAAGTACTGAATGGGCATCCTCATTCACCATTGACTGGCTGCCATACGAGTCAATTGAAGCAGATCGCATGTCGCTTTGCTGGGTGGGCGGGAAGGCAGAAGGCTGCAAAAGGGTTCCTGGCTGTACAGTCTCCTGAAGTCCTTGGACAACGCTGTTGCTAAAGCCCTGCATCGAATCGGGAACAGAGCTGCTGGTAGAGGGAGTGTTGCTGGGCACGGCGTCTGGATAGAGCCGGCGGAATCGCTCCATCTTAGTGTCGGTATCAAGGCCCCTGTTCGTTCTGCAGCTTCTGGTCAGTTCTCAAATGATCTAAAAATCATTGAAAAGCAAGCATTTAGGTGAGAATTGCCGGGGCTACTTGGGATAATGCAAGCATGGTGGTGGAAGTGCTGAAAAGAAAGAATGGAGTAGATGAACAACATCGAGCACTTACCGGCGCGCCATGACCTCCTTCTCGGCCTGTTGCAGCATCTCCTCGCGCACTTCCGGGGATGCTTCTTGGTACTCTTTCTGACAGGTGACCGTTGTCAACTGGCGAGTGATGGCTTTGCTGTCCGAAGCCTGTGCTGCCTCAAGCTCGCGGGTGTAGGGGTCAAGTCTAGCCTTTCGAGCACGAGCCCGCATGGTGTTGCGGTTGGTCGAGTACTCCTCGGGCTTCTTCCTGGGACCGGTTGGATACATTGTGGAGGTGGGCAACGAGATTGGTCGAATTTTGCATGTGATTATTCCAGTAGCATTGATTATGCCAATAAAAATATTGGCAACCGATGCTGTAATAACATCTGGACCACCCAGATCGATTTTGTGGGAAGTGGAATAACGGGCTGTTACGCCATGTCCCATGAGAGGGAAGAAAAAGCTAAAGGAAACAATGGCAGCTTTTTGAACGATCAACTGGTCACATTGACGCAGCTCACGAAGTCGTCGTCGACTGTGAATTGGAAAGTACCCTGATAGCCCGCAAGAGGCAGCGGCGACCGAGAGAGCACACTTTGAAACAGCCAGGCAACTACCTAGGCCTGGGTAGTATCATTAATTTCCGGCAAAGTTGGCATATTTCTTTTACTGACACGAGATCAGGAATCGCAGAAGCACCTGTAATGATGTGTTTCAGCTATCAAGTTGCAGAAGTAAGGCAGATGGGCGAGGAATGGCCTCTTCAGGCACTTTGGCACAGTTATCAATCAGAATCATCTTTCGTTGATATACGCTGGCATCACACTTACCAGACGCCGAGACTCATTTCACCAGTACCAAGATTTGCAAGTTTTAATTTTATTACAGTGAATCAAGTCATCTCTGGCTTGATCTATTCGTCGAGGACTTCTTTTTGGAACGATACCTAATTACTGGTGATGCCAACGAGGATTCATGTCATCAGCCTTGGGAACGATCTTTGACTGCTACAACGGTCCTATCAACTTGACGAGTTGTTCTTCAATCACCAGTGATCCAAGTAGGAGATGCTCTGAATGTAGTCGATAAATTACCAATGTCAACACAACGGCATGGTTGGATTTATTTGAGCAAGTCCAAATGCAATGACCAATGCTTCTTCCACGGTTCAGGTGACACTTGGCGTGTAAGCACTCATTTGGGTGACAAAACTTGTTTTTTTCTTTGATTGCATGTTTCCTTCTTTCAGCTCAACTACAATAAGATGTATCCCGTCTATCGAGAGACTCTAGCTGAATATCCTCATGATGTGAGCATTTCTACTCAGTTCAACAATATCGACCAAAGTGTTTGTTCATGCCATTTCGGCAATAATTGTATCGCAGGCAGTACTTCCGCTCGCTGAACAGTTTTGCCCTGTCCATTATTCCGTCTACTGCGAGGGTGACAAGTACCTTCTCTGGCGGGTCTACCCGCAATTTGGACCAAGTCAAACAAGTCTTCATCATCTTTTGACGGCCGCATCGTCTGAATCATATCTGGTGGAATATTTCCGTCGAGGGGTGTCGCTCCTCCTTGTACGACTGCCTAAGGACATCTCGTGAAGCTTGTCACCGACTGTCGCCAGATCATGGGAGCACCTGTCCTCGTGGCTGTGGTCTGAAGTGTTGTGGTCGGATGTGTGACTTGATGCTGAATCGCTGAAGATGGAGTCACTGGTGGCGGTTCTTCCCATTGAGCTTTGGCGAAGAGACGCACCGCCATCCTAGGCAGGTTGAGCATCGCCAGCTCGCCACAAGCCGTAAGGGCCGTCGCAATTCTTCCAAAGCTTGATCGTGCCATCCTCGGAAGCCGTTGCGTAGAGTTTAGTGTCTGGAGCGTAGGCCAACGACCAGACGGGTCCGTGGTGACCCTTGTGAACATCTGCAGGTGTAATTAGCAATTTGCTATTATAGATAATTGCTGGTAAGGAGTCAGAGAAGAGCAACGTACCGTATTCACTGTCATCATCCCACTGGTAGACACGAGCCCAGGTTGAGGGCGTGTCCTCTCCGACGATGAACCTTCTGCCCTTGGTGTCCACTGCAACACTGGCAACCTTGTATCCCAGTTTGGTTCGCTTCAACTCGTCCATAGCCTGGGCACCTCCCCAGAAGTAAACCATCTTGCCTGCTGCAACAGCCAGAACCGGAAGACCACCACCAATGTCCGAACCTTCGAGCAGCTCCGGAGCAGGCGAGTTGAACTCACACGAACCAATTTCGCCGTCTAGGACCTCCTCTTTGATTACACTGCGAGATGGAAGATCGAGCCAACGCAAAGTGTTACCAGCAGCGGTCACCAGCACGTTTGTGTCTCTTGTCCAAACGATAAACTTGATGGAAGCCTGGTGACTGCCTGCGCCAATTTCAAAGCCGTTCTCGGCCTTGATGGTGATACCATCTTGGGCTTTGCCGTCCCCATTCTCAGGCGAGACAGGGGGTGCAGAGGCTGAAGCTTCCGAAAGGTCAAAGATGCGTAGTTTCTTCTCGTAACCGCCAGTGGCAATCAGATCCGAATTGTCGGGTGGAAAGGCAACGGCTCGAACGATATGATTGTGGGAAATCGTGTAATGGCATTCGCCCGTGTGGGGGTCCCAGACCTTGGCGGTAAAATCGGCCGAGGCCGTCGCGGCAGAGAGGGCATCGTGGCTCAGTCTTGCTTGCCAGACTGCGCCCTTGTGTCCGATAAAGGTGCCTATCCAATCTCCGGTTTGGCCATCACGCAGCATGGGGTTGTTGTCTGAGCAGTTAACTTGGTCAGCCCCAGCGCATCATAGAGGACGTACGTGATTCTTCACTCACCTTTGCAGGCCGAAATCAAGTAGTAGCCACCATCCTTCTGTAATCCAGAGAAGCTGATGTGGGGGACAGGTCTCGAGTGACCGTGGCAGGTCAAGGGCACACACTGCCTCGGAGCATCGGCGGCCATGGTGAATGCGACGGTCGATCGAGTGGTTGGAGATTAATTGGTAGAAGTCAAGGGAAATTGGCGTTCAGTCGTAAAGTTCGTGGAATTCGTTAAACGTCCAAGACAGATGTTAAGAAGAGGCTCGCAGACGGAGGTAAACGATGTGGCCCCAAACAGAGGTGGTGATACTCCGGCGCGCAGTATGAGAATGAGGTGGTAGAGAACTTCTCAGAGTTCTGTCAAGAAGCTTGGATTTGTCTAGAGTCCTGGCGGCCAATGATGAAACAGTGCGGGTCGGTCGTCCCTGAAAAGACGACAGGCTTGAAGTAGCCTGGTTTGCCTGGCCGCGCGACTCTGATGGAGGGGCAGCGTTCTTCACAAGCTTCACCGAGGGCTCACCGAGATGGGCCTTGGATCAATTGGGTTTGGCGTATCTGTTACACTTGAGATCACTTTTGGTGCAGCTTGAGTCAGATAACCATAAACCGATCTTGCGTTTGCAGATGGAATTACTCTTTTACTATTAGGCCTGACTTGAGTAGGGCAGAACTACGTTATTAAGTAGAAAATTGAGAAAAACCTTGACTTGTTTGTTGTTGTCGTCTTGTTTGATAGAGAGCCCAAGACCGAATTCAGTGATACATATTTACATGCCTACATATTCGCGAGTATTGACACAGATTGGGCGTACAGTGGACAGGTAAAAGCAACATTGAACCGAGGGACACATGGCGGCTCCTCCAGGGGTAGGCGGGCAGCAACAGCGAATTGACCCCACCACAGCCCGGGGTAGCAGGCATTGGTGACGACTCTAGGTATGGTAAGCTGGGAGCTATGCAAGTGGCGTGTTCTATTGCCTTCTGTTTACCAATTCGCCAACCAGTCAAGTCAGCGATCTCTTGAGTTTCACTGAGCAACCACTATTAGCTTGCTTGATTGATTTCCATTCTTCTCTGCATTAGAAACCCGGAGATAATCTCACCAAATATTGACTTTGAGCTGCCTCTCCTCATTGTCATTCCCGCTACACGTTGATCGCAGTAGCCAAGAGCTCTTGCAGTACCCCGCCAAAGGGCATCACCCGCCGCCACCGTCCCAAAGCAACACTCGCAACCAGAAGTTCCAAGATGGGGGACTTCAAGCTGTCCGCTCAGTTGTCCGGACACGAGAGTGATGTAAGTCTGCTTCAAATCCTTCCAGAAATTATTTGAGCTACTCGCCATTGTACCACTCCCTCTATCACTTCTGCTAACCATGGAATAACGCAGATCCGCGACATTGCCTTCCCAGCCACCGAAGCTGTTGTTTCCGTGTCGAGAGATCACACAGCTCGACTATGGAAGCAAACGTCTGCCTCCCCTCCTACCTACGAAGGTACCATAATCAACCAGATCAGCGAATACATCAATGCAGTAACGGTCCTGCCGCCTAACAGCGAGTTCCCGGATGGCCTTATTGTATCGGGAGGCAAGGACCCCTGCCTCGATGTTCGAAAGCCAACCTCGACATCCTCTGATAACGCCGACCGAGTACTGCCTGGGCATGCCAGCAATGTGAGCGCTTTAGCCGCCGCCTCAAGTGGCAAGTACTTTGTCTCTGGAAGCTGGGATCAAACCGCAAGAGTTTGGAGCACCGAGAGCTGGGAGAGCGAAATCACCTTGGCTGGGCATGAGGCTGCCGTCTGGGACGTACTGCCCTTGAGCGACAATGCCGTTGCAACTGCTTGCGCCGACAAGAAGATACGGATATTCGACCTACGAAAGGCCGTGGGAGGTTCTGTAGAGGCTCGATCTGCCATCTCTACTCCTGACATTGTTCGAGGCTTATGTCGGCTGCATCCCGGCCATCCCACTGGCGCCGAGCTCGCCAGTGGCCACAATGATGGTATCATTCGTCTCTGGACGCTTACTGGCCAACTTGTAGGAGAGCTTCATGGTCACGAAAGTTTTGTCTATCGTCTTAAAGCGTTGCCCACTGGTGAGATTGTCAGTGCTGGAGAGGATAGGACAGTCCGGGTGTGGAAAGGCACAGACTGTGTTCAGACCATCACTCATCCTGCCATATCGGTCTGGACAGTGGCAGTCAATCCAAACACTGGCGATATCGCATCTGGTACAAGCGATGGAGTTGTACGCATCTTTACGAGACACGCCGATCGCGTGGCTGATGCGGAGACTATTCAGTCATTTGAAGATGCCGTCAAGTCATCATCGATACCCCAACAACAAATGGGCGACATTAACAAGGAGAAGCTCCCGGGCCCGGAGTTTCTGACACAAAAAGCCGGTACGAAAGAAGGTCAGGTACAAATGATCAGGGAAGCAAATGGTTCCATATCAGCACATACATGGTCCATGGGTGCTCAGACTTGGGTCAATGTGGGAACCGTTGTCGATTCAGCTGCAAGCAGCGGACGAAAACAGGCACACAACGGAAAGGAGTACGACTATGTATTCGATGTTGCAATCGAGGAGGGTGCGCCATCGCTGAAACTCCCATTCAACCTTTCCGAGAACCCTTATGATGCCGCTACAAGGTTCATCAATGACAATGAGCTATCTTTGAATTACCTCGACCAAGTCGCGCAATTCATTGTACAGAACACCCAAGGTGCCACCCTTGGAGGATCCAGCAGCGCAGGCGGTCCAGACCCTTGGGGCACGGAATCCCGATACCGACCTGGTGAATCGGAGCCTTCGTCCCGAGCCAAGGCCTTGCCCCAGACTGAGTATCTCAGCATTACTGGTGCCAAGTTTGAACGTATGTTGATGCTCGAATAACTTTGACTTTGGATTGATACTAACTGCGACTAGCCATTTTCAAGAAAATCCTGAGCATCAATTCCACCATGGAAGCAGCTGGAAGGAAGGATATCTCACTGAATCCAGATGCCCAAGCTCATTTGACGTCGCTCAGAAAGTCTCTGGAGTCGAACAGACCTGCCAGAAGTGAGGACGAACTTGATATTTTGATCAACATCTGCACATCATGGGACTACGCAGACCGCCTTGCACCGTTGGATGTTCTTCGGTGTGCGGCCGTGTCCCCTCTCGTTGCTAGCAGTTCGCGCATTGGAAGTCCTGTTCAACTAGTCATCGCGGCTGCCACAACTGGATACCCTGAAGGCGGTCAGCCTAATGAGAATACCATCATGATGGCTTTCCGTACTATCGCCAATCTCTTTTCGAGTTCTGAAGGAAGAAGGCTCCTTTCTCAGCCCGAAGAGGCTGGTCGCGTAGTCAACTTCCTCCGTCTGACTCTTGGACTCAGCGGCTCGAACGCTATTGGAAAACAGAACCGGAACTTGCTGATTGCCATGACAACGGTGGCCGTCAACTATGCTGTGCTGTATTCAAAGGGCGGCGGTCTGACAAAAGCCAATATGCTCCCACTCTTTGAGGCAGTTGGGCATTTGCTTTCGACACAGAAGGACAGCGAAGTATTGTATCGATCTCTCGTTGCCGCGGGCACTCTGATCACGGTTCTTGGCAAAGAAGCCTCCCAATCTGCACTCAGTTCTGTCACCAGAGCCAAGGACGCAGCTATTGAGCCAAGAGTCAAGGAAGTTGCCGATGAATGTCTTACACTTTTGCGTTGAAACGATCGGGCGCATGGAGACATTGAGTCATAAGTAAAAGCCAGACCATAGAGTATGCTGATGCCTTCCCAAACATGTTCAAGGTATTTTTACTCGCAGAGAACTGGTCTCATTTGCGCAAGCGCCGCGTTCGTAGCGAGGAGCTGCAACACAATTCCTCATCATGTGTGATAATGACAAAACAAAATAATATACAGAAAAGAACCCCCCAAACTAGCTCCGACGTAATGATGAAAATTGATCGGCAACTGTGAAAAGATTTCATGTCTAATTTCTTACCGTGATCACTTGTATTGGATGACAAGGGTGGCAAACTGGTGAGAATGGTTTCATCGTCGAGGTTTCCCCCGTTTGAACCTTCATACCTACAGCCGTTCTCAGTGTTAGAGAAGTTGATGCAGCATTTGTGGAGTCGAGAACTGGTGATAAGTTTACTATAGCTGCTGTCATTAGTCTCAAATCATAGCATATCATGATTCCAAAGAGTGACTGTGTCGAATACCCGAAACGGAATTGCGACGACTTACGCGCCCGTTCGTGTGACCACCGGAGCTATTGGTGCTTTTTAGGCCCGTCAGGATCCCTTTCCCCGGCACTTGCTTAGGTACGCGAGCGTTTTCTGTCCGATTACCGAGAAGAGTTCCAGGCCCAGAGAAAAAAGGGGGGCAAAAAGGCGTTACGGGAAGGATTTTGGAAACTTAGATGAGTTTTGGGTCGCAGCTTATGCGGGCGCCTACTTCTCACTGGCGTGAGTTATGGCCCGGCGAGGCGGCTTTGAATATGTGTGTGGCGCTCGAGCTGATTCATCTTGGATGGAAGGCCTTGACGTCAAGCTCACGAGAGGCGGATGAAAATATGGAAAAGAGGTGGGTGTGGTGTGGTAACATCTGGTTTAGAATGGCTGTTGCGTGATTGCCTCTGGGTTCGTAAGAGATTAGATTTGGGATCGTGACAGATCGTGCCTATGGGATCTCCTGAGGCTGTCCGTGGTTCTCACAAACACGCTCTGGAATTGAGATACGTATAATTGGAGGTTTGGAATATTGACTGTACTCGCACGATCACAGTTGCAATAGTCATGGTTAATATGATAATGATTCTTGATTTTCAGCAGAAAACTGCATAATCAGGTCTTTCGAGGGGAGTACCCTCCTCGCCGTTTGTGGTATATGATAAACGCGCTCAAGGAAATCCCTCGTTCCTTATACAGCTGAGCTACTCCCAAATGGCGGCTCAGCGGCTTCGTCCTTGGGAAATAATAGAAAGCCCAAATAAATGACAACTCATCCCCAATTTCCGTTTGAACGCCGGTGTAGATGCTAAAATGTACAGATTAAAAAACCCCCCAAGATATGTAACAGCCTCACTTCCCCAACCAGTACTTCTGCCTGTCCTTCATTTGACTCTAGATTTATGCCAGGAGCCATGTCGAAGCGAGCAGAAGGGGAAGGTATCCAAGCCACGAGGAGCTGGACTGCAGGAAAGATGATACGGCACCGCTGACGGTCGCGTTGGCCGTGCTGCCAACCGCCTTGGTCGTAATGGTATAAATCTCGGCGAAGCCAATGTCGGTGCTGTTGAAGCAGTTGGTCTCGTTGACCTCATTCAGACGGCTGTCACCAGGTTCAACGAAAGTGATATCAACGCACTAGATTGGAACTATGTTAGTCATGATTTTCCTTTTGCGAGCTTGTGCTCTTGGGGACATCTTTGGGGCGAGTAGACTTACCGAGAAGAGCGCAGCACCGTGCTGAGCAAGCTCCACGACTTGGATGGTCGCGTTGTCGCCAGGGTTGACAGTCAAGTTCGCTGGAAGTGGTACCTGGGGCAGGCAGACTGTTCCTGGGTAGGGGTTCTTGCTCGGACCAAGAATCTGGAAGGGCGAAACCATGGGCAGCGACATGTTGCCGGGGCCACCCTCGGGACCATCGGTACCAATGCCCAAATTAACGTACAGGAAGGCCGTCGCATGGCCCTGGAACCAACCAGGCTGGAAGGAAATGGCGCCTCCGGTCGTGGGCCAGTATGTTCGGTTTGTGGTCAAGTTCATACCACCGCCTATTCCGTTGTCAGCCGGCTTGTTCTCATTGAGACTTTCAAGGAAAAGAGTATGGAGGATAACTCACAGGGATACATCCACTGCATTCCATATGGGAATTCATCGTTTGTGATCAGGTTGTCACCTCTCCATCCTGGGTAGGTAATAATCGTGTGCGCCGCTGTCAAAGTCGACAGGATTATTGAGATGAAAATTGAGGAACGCATTTTGTATGTATGTTGTGTAGGCGAATGAAGTTCTCAAGTTTTGGTAGGAATAGAATCCCAGCAAGTGGCGGTTTGTATCTCAGTATAAGTTACTGAGATGCTTTTATTATCGTATTCACAGCTGCTCAAATGCAACCAGATTGTTGTTTTTGTGGCTGTTTGTGTCTTTGCCGTGGCCTGTTCCCCGCTCGAATAAAGATATTGGGGATGAAGCTCTGGTGTGGTGTTATGGCCGGGTCGCGATTATACACGCTCACAGATGGCTATGATGAGCTTGGCGTGTGATGCTTCTTGTCAAGCGTGGGTTAAGAAATATTTCCAGAATACTGTAGGCACCCTTGGACAGAAGCAAGATTATGAACTTTGAAAAGAGAAAAGGGACAGAAAAACGGCCGCCCAGAGAGGCGAGCGATGCATTGGGTATTATTTGAGAGATTGTGACAGCGGCCACAGAGCCAACCGCCGAGCTGCAAGCTGCATCCCCTTTGCGAGGGTCCAAAATGCTGTGAAAGCAAAAAGTCCAACGCGTTCCCACACCACCGTATCCCGGACCTGTACAGAGTGCAAAGGCAGATACCTTCATTTGGCCACTCGCGCCCGCACATTTCGCCCAATTTCAAGCAGCAAACAAGTCACTCGCATGGACATGGAGTACTACTCCAATCGCCCTGTATCCCCTGTATCCCCACCTCGATCACGGCAGCAAGGGTCTTTGATCGCGGGCGGTATTTAATGGGCGCCGGTGGGCAAGGGACCAGTGAAAATCAGAGAATGGGCAAATGGGTTGGCGAGATGTGCAAAATGGTCGAGCCGTGCAGGGAGTGATGGACTCGATACCCTACGAACCCCTGGTCTCTAATCGGATGCGGCCAGTAAATGGGCGCTTACTGGGGGCTGGGCGAGTCGCTGGCAACATGAGAGAACGGTGGTAGATTGGCAGCCCTCGAGTATAGCGAGAGGTGATTTGCCAAGGTGGCAGCCAATCAGCTGGGGTTCCACGGCTGGGCAGAGCTGGGAGGGCCCGGGGCTACTGCTAGAGCGTCCAGGGATGTTTTGGGGTCTCTGGCCTCTGAATGGGCAGCGACATGGCACACTGCAGGTGTAAGCGCCGACGACGAAAAGAGCTGGGTCCGGCCCTCTGCCAATCCCATAGGGCGCCTCGTGCGAATTGGATGTCGGGGTTGGAGGGGCGAGGTGGTATCCATCACCCAAGACAGCAAAGACAGTTGACAAAGTCGCATCTTGCTTCCAACCTGCCTGCATTTGCCTGCCAGCGCTCGACGTCCACGACTGACACTCATTCACTGTCACTTGTCGAGGTCGCCATTCTGCTGTCTGATGCGGGTGGGTGTTTATTTTTGGCCACCACCCAAATGCATACAATGCATAACTAGTCTCGATGCAGTCAGCAGCCAGCTTCGTGCCCTTCTACCCGTTACTTGGTGGTCATCCGAGCCGAGTTTGCTACCTCGAATATCTCGGTGAATAAATATGAAATGCAACGTCGAATGATGGTGGTAAGATTTTGGTCATTGTCGTACTTCACCACCTTGATAAAAGCTGGGGACGTTTGTTTGCAGAGTAGCTAGGATTTGCGATCAAGCTAGATTTATACCTGTCGTACAGCATTTGCGCCAGGCATGACCGTTGTTGAGGCTGCAGCATCTGCTGCGAAGAGCTATATTTGTAACCAAGGATGTTGCATTTCACCTCCATACAGAATGTGGCTTCATGGAGTCAAGAGGTTGAAAGATGGATTGAGTTCAAAGAGGTCAATATGATACGGCTCTAGAAGCTCGACGGCGCCAAGAAAGGTCCGCCCGCAGGTGGAGTTCCGCACACGCGCAACGGGCATTTCTGAAGGTCAAGGTGCTGCTGATAATCTGAGCCGCCCTGTAGGTGTCGGATGAATGATTTCATTCTCAATACATGTCTCCCTGCTAATACCTGAGAATGTAACATGCATCAAATATAGAGTATGTAAGCAAGTACAGTCGCGCTCGAAGAATTCGTTCCTGCCTGCTCATGAAGCATTAAATGGTCTGCCAAAGCAGAACCAATTATCTTGGGCAGCCTCGACCGGAGACGGATCCCTGCCTACACCTGCCTGCCAACTGCCACAAGGGAAAAAAAGGGTGCAGTGCGCGGAATGTCCAATATGGATCTGAATCCGCATACTTCCGCCATCATTGACACAAGTATGCTTGTGCACTTTTCTTTTCCTTGTCCATATACTATCATGGCGTATGCGTAACCATTGATTGGATCTGAGAAGACAGTCAACGTTTGGCAGCGGGACTTGGATGCAGGCCTTCATATCCTGAGCTTGGGAACGTCCTCAGAACAGCAGACAGGGCATCCCAACACCAAACCAAGCTGATTTGCGCACGAAACACGGAAAATAGAGGGCATGGCGGCAAAGTCTGACGAAGAGGCTTGGACTTTTGTCACTAGCAAGAGGAGTCGGCAATCCAAGAAAAGGGCACCTCCAGTAGCTGGAGCATTATTTCACAACTCTACACCTGCGAGGACAACGCCAAATCTTTCTGTTGGAGACATACAAACCGACTACAAGAAATTTTCTCAGCAGTGGGATGATTCAAAGTGCTGTCGCAGGCTACAAGAGATTATCCAGTCGAAGAAGTGCAGCTTTCAGCCCACAACGGCCGTCTGTCTCGGTAATGGCTCATTCGATCCAGAAGATGGCTCGTGGCAGACCAGACGGAGGAGTCACATCCAGCTAGCCGCCTTTGTGACTTTGGTCAAGTCATTTGAAAACGGGTCAGAGAACAAGATTCGCTGCATCTTTCAGGATCCATGTTTTACTGCTAGTGACATCGAATTTCTCAAATCACTGGGACACGAGACCGTAGATTCCCCAGGAGGGTTTGAGGCTGTCTCGGATGATTCTATCGTGTTTGGAATTCATCTTTACAGAGACATATACACTGCTGCCATCGAGAAAGCTATCCCGGCGGTTTTCATTGGCACTGGATACGATGTGTGGGAAAAGTAAGTTTGTTGACCATCCGGCTCTTCGCACGTTGCTCCTAGTTGATACTGACACTAAACAGTTATGCCGACGACCAAGATGAATCATGGAGCAAAATGAAGCAATTGGATGGTAGCTGCGACAAAATCTCATTTCCTGATGACCAGGACTTTTACCCAACATTCACAAGCACTACGATACATTGGCGAAGAGGTAGCGACGAAGTGGTTGACGATCTCGCGAATGTTGTCGGAAATCTGACAATAACGCAAAGCGATGGCTGAAAATTTGATGGGTTCAGATCATTGAATCGCTCTTGGCCATGAATGCAGCTCCTTTTTGTCACTCGTCTTGAAAAGCAGGCAAGAAAGAACCGATGAAGGGGACAAAAATGATTGGCTTTCAGGGAATCAAACTATATACAGGCCCTTAACATTTTCCTCGTACGGTCACACACAACTGGTCTTAAGCACTTGCGGCAATGTATGGGATGCCGGTCAACTTCATGCCAACCTCGCTCAACTTGATCGGCTGTCGGGGCTTGTCGTCGTTGTACGGGCAAGCGCCCGTTTTCCGCATCAAGGGTTGACTGACATCTCGGACATGTGCTGCATTTGGCCAGTGCGTAGTGCCGAGCTGTTTCTCGAATGCCTCCTTCTTCTTCAACAAGTCCTCCTGGGTCGCATCTGCTGCCGGCATGTAGCAAGTGTAGGTAGCAAACCTCGGCCTGTCGCCAGTGGGGCTCAGGTTGTAGTGAGGGAGGCGGGAGTCCCAGAGGAGCAAGTCACCAGGCTCGGCCTCGATCTTGATCCATGGGCATCCCTTCTTCTCTAGCCACGCCAGCCCTGCGTCAGAGAAGCCGTACCATTCCTTTGTCCAGCGCCAGACTGGGTCAACCTCGTTCTTGAAGTCTTCGTGGAACTCCTTTGACAGCCTGTGTGCACCCTTGCAAACGATGAGACCGCCGTCGTTGGGGCCATTCGGCAGAAGGTTGACAATGCCCTGAAGACAACGGAACTCAGGCTTCTCGGGGTCTTGGTCCTGGTGTGGCCAAGGCTTGTTGTCCTTGGTGTCTTTTCTGTTGGGCAGGGCAAAATTGACGGCGTCGAATGATACGATCAAGTCGTCGGTGTCAAAGACCTTGGCGAAAGCGTCGACAACTCCGGGCTCGCAGCGAATATCCCATGTGAAGGTCTCGTGGTTGACGCCATAACCGGAGCACATGCCCTTCTCGTTGATGACAGGCAGGCATTCCTCCTTGTACGTGGTCGGGTCGAAACGCTTAAAGCCAAGGCCGCCCTTGAAGGTCTCGAGATACTCGTACATCTCCTCGGCGTACTTTTCGGCGCGTTCCCGGGCCACGGCGCCCTTGACTACGGCATAGCCATCTCGGAGGATGTCGTCTCTGAAGTCACCAAAGACCTGCTCTGGGTTGTTGAAGAGCTTGTTAGGCCCGGATGGCTTTGGCACAATTCCCGCCATGGCTGAAGTTGATGATACAGTGCACAGGATAGTATAATATCAGCAGATTTGCAACAATTGGTCAAAGTGCTAGTTGTTGGGCCAAAAGTACATGCAACCGCAGCTTATTTCGAACGTCCTTGTGGTGATATAAATGATGATTGAGTCTGTTTCTAGATAAATGGCCTTGACTTCCGCCACACCCAATCTTCCCACCTCCGAAGGTTGCGGAGCATTTATCGAGAGGCGACGGTCGGACACGGCTATCGGGCAGCCACCGTCTTGCTGATAATCGTTTTCCGGCTTCGACAATGGGAGCGGGCACGCATTATGACTTGAACCTACCCTAGACTAGTCTGATCTTGCCATTGATTGGCGTACCCCACGATGGCAACATAATCCAAGCAGCGGCTTGGCACAGTTCCGTCGGAACCCATCCGACCAGCCGCCTGGAAGCGAACCCCACCGCCAACCGATAGCAAATCGGGTTTGAAAATGCGTGCAATCTCGAATCATCGCCAACGTTCTGTGATCTGCGACACAGAAGAAATCGGACGCGTTGAATTTCTGGCTCAATATTGAGAACGCAATTATACTTTCCTTACTGAAGGCAAATCGCAACAAACGCAATGAGACACAAAGGCCTAACTACGAGAAGTTTTGCTCAGATCATATCATACTCTTGTTTGCCATTATTTTGAGGATTTTGCTTGATAGTTAGTCAGGCCTTGCTATGTCCACACAACTCCCAAGTTCATATAGTCGCGTTGCAGTGCACTTCACAAAATGTCCGTCTAATCGTGATGCTATATTTATCCAAGGTCCCCGGTCCCCGCGAGTATTTTCAGTGATCACCAGAGCCCGCAAGTCCTGCAATGATCTGGGCGGCGGCATCCCTTCCTGGTCCCATGCTAGTTGCCAGCTCACCAAAAGCCTGGGATTTGCTGGCTAGCGAAACACTTGTTGGACCATCTTGCAGAACACTCAGCAGCGCATGCTCCAAACATTCGTTGGTCCAGTCGGGACTGGTTTCGCGACAACCCCAGATTCCTACGCCAATGGTCTCTGCGACGACGGCGTAATCATATAAATCTGCCCATTGAGGCAAGATGACCTGTGGAGTGCCGGCCCTAAATCAGACATGTTAGAATCGCTAATATTTCGGAACATGTCATTTCACATGTGTGCTTACCCGATAGCATCATGAAAGCAGCCAGCGCCTCCGTGGTGAACAAAAGCTACAACACTCTTAGATTGTAAGAGCGTGGGAAGTTCGACTTCTAGCCACTTCTCCATCCTGAGTCGTCCGCTTGATTTCTCCACAGCCTGCTTGAGAAAGGTGTCATCAAAGTCGTTGAGTTTGTGCATTTTCCAAAGTATTTGGACATCGGGCATGGTGGCAAGAACGTTTTCGAGGGCCTGCAACATTGTTCTTGCCGTGGGCTCGTCATACTTGAAGCCACTTCCCAGGGCAATGAGAACAGTTCTTCTTTGTTCCACCCAGTCCAGCAGTTCGTGTCCATCGACGGTCACATGCTCCAGGCCAACCAGGTTGATGGGGCCGGCAAGCGTGACGTTCGTCGGTATTTTCGCCAACGGGAGATGTGCGCCGGGCAGCGTCTGCGTGATCCATGGCATGTATGGTTTGTAATAGCCCATGAAGTCGATGGGATTGACGATACCCTTAGCCCGTAGCCACTCCTGCTTGGCGCGTAAGGCGGGCAAATTCATGACCGTCTGGATCATCTTGAAGTTCATATAGATGTTGGACGGGATGAGGCTCCAGGGCACCGGGTACGGGAAGCCCGAACCGATGGCAGGATATTTCCAAAACAACGTCCAAGCTGGCTGCTCAGCAGGCAGCATATCAGACAGCATATTCGGGGTGACGAGAGCGTGCAAGCGCTGCTTGTTTCGCGTCGCGTCAGTGCCTGGCAAGAAGACAGTGTCGAGAACAACGACGGACGGGTCTACCGCATCGATCAGGTCGGCCACCTGTTCGTATATCTTCCAGTAGTCCTCGGCTGACCATGGCGAGATGAACTCTGGCATATTCCGGGACAGCACTTTGTGGCCTTCCACGCCAGGTCCATTCCTAATCACCTCTTGACCCCCGAGGTGACGCCGCTGACCCCCGAGGTGACGCCGCTGAGTGTCCACGTAACCTTCGCCCTCCAGCGGATGAAAAACGATGCGCTCGCCGCTGGCCCCTTTCTGAACTGCGACATCTGAGATATGCTGAGTGCGTTTCTCAATTTTGGGAAATGATGCATAGTGTATCTTGGTTTCCGGGTGATTTACCAGAAGGGAATATGCGGTTGCGAGATGAACATTGCAGAGACCTGCATGTTCGGCGGTTATGAAGAGCACAGTGTTGTTTTTGCCAGGGACCGGTTGGAAGGATGTGCGGCTCTGCACCGTTGCATTGTATATAATGGCCGCAATGCCGATGATAATGGCGGTAACGAGAGCCTTTCCACCATACATGGCCAGAATTAAGTCTCAAAAGTCAATACTGAGTTGTGCTGAAATTCAAACGTTGGCACCGCCGACCAAAGGAAAGGGGTTGAAATGGAATTTAAGTAAGACTATATACGATTCGTACACGTGCAACTAAGGATTTCTTAGCCGAGTAAATGTTTTCTCGTCAAATATTCTCCATCGCACTTCCACTTCGCAACAGTATTCTGTGTCTGGGCAGGCGACCGCCATCAGGGATTGTGCTCCTACGCTAACGGACCCTTAGTGTTGGGACGTTGGAACTTTCGACTTTCGTGGTTAGGATCTAATGCCAAATTCGTATGTTCTGCATGGGTTTCACACTAAAAATAAGACATATTATTGAGCAACTGGCGATAACGTGAATGTGCTGATTAGGTGCGCCTTATCTGTTTTATCCCTTGCTTGAGCGGGCCCGCCGGCGCCGACCCGGGACTTTGCAAAAGTTGGGGGGCGGCCGTAGCGCTGCCCGGACCCCTAGAGCACCCCTGTCCGGCGTTGTTTGCGTGTGGAAAGAAGTGGCAAGGAACGGACCTTGAATACATCTTTAGAAAGGATTCAGACATTGGAATCAAAGATACTTAATCTTAGGCAGCGAAATTGTAAGGGAGTCTGACCTTATATATGAATATTGGTATATATGTTGTCATTGGATATTTACAATACCTAGTCATCTGGGCAGGGAATTCAGAGTGCAGTGAGTATGCTTGGCAAGAAAACAGTCATTCGGCAAACTAGCGTGGGTGAAAGTGCTTAATACCAAGGCGCTATTAACCACACAAAAGTCTGCGCACGGATGTCATATTCTCTTCATTTCTCGTTTGCTTTCCCTTCATAGGATATATCAAATTAGTATATGGATGAATACTTCAATAAAGACTTGTTTTTTTCAAGTAATGCTGTAATTTTGGGTGCTTTTCTCGAAATTATTCTTTGCTGCTGTACGCGGAGATCTGCTTTCATGTATTTCGTACTCAGTATAGCTACATACATAAGCTTCTGCCTACGAGGCAGCTAGGCGCACTACCACTTGGCACCTTCTCCCAAAATGCGAACAAATGACTAATTAGGCAACGACCTGTCTTGGGTCATGTATGTCTCCCTATTTATTTTGCCTACTTTAAAGGGCTGAGGTATCTCTTCTCCAACAGACTTTCATTCTCAACACCATCAATTAAACCAACAAGCATCTCTGCGACCACCCGCAAAAACTGTTCTCCATCACATCTACCTGCTCATCATATTTGGTCGTCTACTTCCGTCTGCCGTACCAAGAACAGACCGCCAACACATCAACAATATGAGAGTCTGCGGGTTTCTCAGGGTCAACCCAGTTTCGCGCCGGCCCCAGCACATTCCATTGGCACGAACGGATGTTCATACTACTATTCTAGCATCGGCGTCAAGGACAATACTCACACAAACTTTTGTGAACTTACTGGGCGATGCGCCCGAGCTGCGCTACAATTTTCCCTTGTACGATGGCGTCAGTGTTGTCGGTTTCACCTGCATCATTGGAGATCGCGTAATCACTGGTGTAGTCAAGGAAAAGGCGGAGGCGCGGCAAGTCTACGACGAGGCTGTCGCTCGTGGCGAGACGGCTGGCCTGCTGGATCAGCTTCCCGAGGCATCTGACTGTTTTACCACAACCATAGGCAACGTCCCTGGCGGTGCAGAGATCAAGGTAGAGATTGTATACATTGGAGAGCTGAAGCATGACGCCCAGGTTGACGGCATCCGCTTCACTATTCCAACAAATATCGCTCCGAGATACGGCGGCCAACCCATGGAAATGGCAGGTACCCAGTCTCTCGCAGACGGCAGCATCAGAATCACTGTGGACGCCGAGGCACCAGCGGGATCCCACATTACTTCCATCCAGTCACCTTCTCATCAGCTTGCCGTGACATTAGGCAAATTATCAACTACGCCTGATGCCGAGCCCTCTTTCCAAAGAGCCTCTGCAACCTTGTCTCTCGGCACAGCTCAGCTGACAAATGACTTCATCTTGCAAGTCAAGACAACAAATGCAGGAGAACCCGTTGCTGTTCTTGAGGAGCATTCCACCATTCCTAATCAACGTGCCTTGATGGTTACACTAGTGCCGAAATTTGAGCTTCCCCTGGAAAAACCAGAGATTGTGTTCATGTGCGACCGAAGCGGCAGCATGGGTGGCAAAGAGGAGGATCTGCGGTCCGCTCTCCGCATCTTTGTCAAGTCGATGCGCACAGGCATGAAGTTCAACATTTGCAGCTTCGGCAGTAACCATACCTTCTTGTGGGAGCGCTCACAACCTTACAACCAAGCCACAGTCGACGAAGCCATGAGACACATTGATACCATACAAGCCAACTATGGCGGCACGGAAATGTATCATGCCGTCAAGGACATCTTTGGGCGCCGGTACCAGGATGTGAACCTTGAGGTGTTTCTTCTCACTGACGGCCAGATCTGGAACCAGGAGCAACTGTTACAATTGATCAACCAGCAGGTATCTGAAAGTAACGGAGCAATCCGTCTGTTCAGTCTTGGTATTGGGTCAGGTGCCAGCCACTCGCTCATTGAGGGTGTCGCTCGCGCCGGGCAAGGTTTCTCCCAATCCGTCGCCGACCGTGAGCAAATGGGAAGCAAGGTCGTCAGAATGCTCAAGGGTGCACTCTTTCCCCACGTCAAAGACTACTCCTTGGAGCTCAAGGGAATACCCAACACAGGTGAAGATGAGTTTGAGATTATCGAGAACGTATCTGACGTCAAGAGTGTGGAGGAAGCGGCACCATCGCCAGCGACACTCACAGGGGATTCTGTTCCACAGACACCACGATCGCTATACGACACATCGATCGCCACTGATACAGAGATGCAGGATACCGAGTTTGCAGCCGAGCCGTCGCATATTCCAAAGATAGACATCCCAAAGGTTTTACAGGCTCCGTCCAAGGTACCGCCGTTGTTCCCGTTCAGCCGTACGAGTGTCTACCTCATCTTGTCTCCAGATACCCCCAGTCCAAGCTCCGTAACCCTACGTGGCTCCTCGTCATATGGCCCTCTCGCACTCGAGATCCCGATCACAGTCCCCAAGGAGAAGGGCGAGACGATTCATCAGCTTGCAGCTAAAAAGGCCGTCGGCGAGCTGGAGGAGGGCAGAGGATGGATCTACGATGCCAAGGAAAAGGGCCCAGAAGGCCAGACCCTGAAGCAGAAATACGATAGCGTCTTTCAGGAAATGGTGAAAAGCGAGGCCGTCCGCTTGGGTGTCCTGTATCAAGTTGGTGGCAAGTGGTGCTCTTTCGTCGCCACTGAAGCAGACGGCACAGGAGCTAAAGAGCCGCGAGCGCCATTATCAGGAACGATGGATTCTGACCGATATACGGGTGCATTCGGGGTACCCAGATCGCGTATGATGGGTTCTTCAGCCCAAAGGTTTGCGGGAACGCCGCAGATGATGGCCACACCAGCCACTTATCAGCATCAGCAGTATAGTGAACGGGACCGTGCCATGCCACGATTCTCGAGACTTGGTGCTCCGCAGATGCCAATGCAGTTTGCAGGTGCTTCATTGTTTGGCTCCAGTTCTTCTTCCGCCAACAACAACAACAACGCTACCTCATTATTCGGCTCCAATTCTCCCTCCGCCATCCCAGCACCGGGCAACAATACTGGTGCCTCATTATTTGGCTCCGTTTCATCTTCCGTCAACAATACCGGCGCTTCACTGTTTGGCTCCAGTTCGTCTCCCGCCGCCCCAGCAGCTGGTGGCGGATTGTTTGGCACCAGCTCTGCCTCCGCCTTCTCAGCACCTGGCAACAATACTGGTGCCTCATTATTTGGCTCCGTTTCGTCTTCCGTCAACAATACCGGCGCTTCACTGTTTGGCTCCAGTGCATCTCCCCCCAATAATACGGGCGCCTCATTATTCGGCTCCACTGCTGCTCCCGCCGCCCCAGCACCCGCCAACACTGGTGGCGGATTGTTTGGCACCAGCTCTTCCTCCGCCTTCCCAGCACCGGCCAACAATATCGGTAACGGATTGTTCGGCTCAGCAACCGCCAATAAAACTGGTGGCTGGGGAGCTCAAGCTTTTGGTGGAGTTCCCCCTTCGCAGACTGACACAAGGTGTAGTGAAGAGTATTCTCCCAATCGTTCCGCACCTCGTCGGAGCCGACCGTCACAAATGCAGGTGCCACCTGCATCTACGAGTCCTAGCACCGCCGACGACAAGATTCAGGGCCTGGCCATTCTCCAAAACTTTGAAGGCTACTGGACGTGGGACGAGAAGCTGTCCTCCTTGCTAGGCATTAGCGAGCAGGAAGTCCTCAGCTATATCGACTCATCCATGGGGGCCACGCTGAACACGACAGAAGTCATCTCTACGGTTTGCGCCATTGCCTGGCTGCGTAAGATGAAGGCTAATGAAAAGGATACCTGGGAGCTGATTGTGGACAAGGCCCTGGACTGGATTAACGATGAATTTGGCAGCGAGCGTGGACGTGATATTATTGCCTTTATCCCCGTCATGGAGAAGTGTTTTTACGAGAAACACGTGTAGTAGGCTGGCGGTTTAACGCTTTCCTTGGCACGAAACACCCGGACTTTAGTATCATGCATCGGAACTCATTACGATTAACTAACAAACAAGAGAGAACCAAGAAAAAAACAAGAAGAAAAAAAGAAAAAAAGGGAAAAAGCTGGACATGCGGATTTTCAAGGAACTCGTCAGCTGTAATGCTTTTTTTGTAAGACTTTAGAATAGGCTAGGTACAGAAATGATATCCAACAATAAAAAACCTTTATGAAGTATCTCCCAGACTTGGCGGCCGGTCTTCGATTTCTGTTCCCCAATCTGACTCTTTGCTGCCAAGAGTGATCTCCAAAGTCCATCCTTGAGTAAACAGCTCATGGCCGATCCAATTCTTGGTCCAAACTTCGCCATTGACGGTCACACTCTGAATATAGATGTCCACATAAGACGGGTCGAATCCGACAGTCTTGATCGTGGCCGTGTTTCCGGTGAGACCGTTCTTGATACTAACCTCCTCAAAGAACGGGGCCGATATGAGATAGACGTTCTGACCAGCAATCGGGAACAGTCCCAACAAGCCAAAAGCAACAAACGCTCCCATGGAGCCGCTGTCATCGTTACCGGGCAGGCCTCCGTTCGTGTTATTGAACGCAGAGGGTATATAGGTGTGCAAACGCTTGGTAGAGAGAGCAGGTCGACCGGCGTAGTGGTACAAGTAAACGGTACTGAACACTGGCTCATTGGAGATATCAGCCAGGCCAGATGTGTGAAAGTAGTCCAATCTCGAAATGAAAGACTCGTCACCGCCCATGAGGTTGATGAGGGTGGACATTTGTTGAGAAACCAGACTGTGGCGAAGTTAGTTTGCGTCACAGACCTAGATAGATTATATACAACTTACAATTGATACTGCCAAATACTCGCCTCAAAGGTCTCTGAAGGATTGGTCGTGAGTGAACAGAAACCCGCTAGTGATGAGCAAGCAATCGGATCCTGGTAGCCCCAGGTGCCGTTCATGTACTTTGGCTGGAAGAAGCCGGTGAATCCCGAGTCATTTCCCCTGATGATGGACGTTTGATCCTCTTTCCAAAGGTTCTTCCAGTTGGTACTTCGCTGAATGTACTTGTCGTACAAGTCCGTCTTGCCAAGGCCATCGGCCAGAATCGCCAGACAGTAGTCATTGTACGAGTACTCTAATGTTCTAGAGATGCTCCTAGAGTTTGTGCCAAAGCCGATGGGGTCATAGTCGAGATACGGAATGTAGTCGAGATTTTTCCAGCTCTGCAGCCCACCGCGTCCGTGGTATGACCATTCCAGAGGCTCGACCTCGGCGTCTTGGACAATGGCCTCGAGGGCATGGTTCCAGTCAATGCCTGTCAAGTTCTTGACAAAAGCATCGACCAGCACCACGTCGGCGTTGGATCCTCCCTGGGTCCAGCCGTCGCATAGACTCATGTGGCAGTCTGGTAGCCAGCCTTCGTTCTGGTAGATGTCGATCAAGTTGTTGACCATTTGACCTTGCGCCACGGGGTCGACAATGGTGAGCAGTGGGTGCTGAACGCGAAAGGCGTCCCACAGACAGTAGTATGAGTCGAAATACGGCACCCCAGAGTCCCATTTCGGATTCTCGCCCGTGTAGTTCTGGGGGTTGATCATGGATCGGTATACACCACTCCAGAAATTGGTCTGAAGATCTGTGCTAGCACCACCGGGGGTGACCGTGATTGGGCTCAACTGCTCTCGCCACTCATCTTGCGTTTCCGTGACTAGACGATCAAAGTCGTTTAGCGGATCCGGAATCTCGGTCTCGGCACGACGGCAGGCTTGGTCCGCGCTGATGAAGCTGATGCCCATGCGCGCCGTAAGGGTGCTATCGGCCAGATTGCTGAAGCGCACCCAGCCACCAGCCTCGATGTAAAACAGGTTGAAGCCTCGGGTGACGTAGAGGTCCTTGGGCTCTGTCCCGGCGCGGTTGTTGACCCAGACTCCATTGTCGAAGACGTTGGCGCCGAAAAAGTCTACGCAAAAGTGCATGACATAGGAACCGGCCCCAAAGCTGGGGAGAAAGGTGCCGTTGCCGCGCATCTGGCCGGTCGTGGCGTCTACGCTGACGGATGCGTTCTGCCGGCTCTGCCACAAGTCCGACAGGTCCAGGAGCACGAGCGGGTGCGATGAGTTGTTGCTGTCGGCCGAGAAATCAAAGCGATAGAGCGCGGCGTGCTCGCTCGAGGTCATCTCGGCCTTGATACCGTTGGAGAGCTCCACGGCAAAGTGCCCGGGGCTCGCGGCGACGCTGCTGGCGACATAGGGCGTGGCGCGGTCGCCGATTCTGAACTGGCAGGCGTCGACCTCATCGCCTGGGCACAGTTGTGGGAATAGGGCAAAATTGCCCAAACTCGGATTACCTCCCGTGCCCGAGTCGTGGACGGAGCTGAAGCCCGTAATGTTTGACCCATCTGTGGAAAAGCCACCGGTATTTGCACCATCCACGTTCTAAATATACCGGGTCATCAATGTCTGCATTAAATATGATAAGAACGGGACAAAACATCAAACTCACAGCTACCGGCTTCGCCAGCCCATACGGTCTGGTTGCTCCAGCAAAGACATTACCCCCATTTGTACTGCCAATCAATGGATTGATGTACTGCAAAACGTCAAAGTCCGAGTCGGCGGCACCGGCAAAGCAGCAGAACCATAAAAACAGGAGCTGGGTCAGTGGAGACCCCCGGATTCTAGCGGTCGGCAGCTCCATCGTTGGGGCTCCTTCACTCCCCTGTACGTAGGTCGTTTACGGAGGAGAGATGTGCTGGAAGTTTGGAGAGTCGAGATCACGCATTGCCAAAGGATATAACGTTATATATGTTCTTGCATTACTTTTGAAAGGCATTTCTGTCAACCAATGAGTCGCTCACCGCAAAGGTTGCAACACCTGCCGATTGCAGACCAAACAATGCACGACTCGTCCTGCAGCCGTTTTTCGTTTGCTGCTCGACTCAAACGAGTGCAGGTAGTTCCTCGTACCATGATGTAATGCCGTCACCAGACCCGGCCTCTTCCCCCGCATACAAGTATGCAATGTTACCCTAATGATCCGAGCACCGCGAAGGGAATAATAAATCATCTATGAGACTGATAAAGGCATTGCAGTATGCCATTGTCGATCATTGCTGTAGGCAAGAAATGAGGATTTAGAGTAGGAGAGTATGTACGTAAATAAGGTGTTGCTTTGGCTTCCTGGGCCACCGAACTCAGCTTTGATCAGAGCAGTAGCAAATCAGTGCGAATGCAGCTACCGCCCACCAAACTATATGCATGTTGGAAGTTGCGAGAGACTCCAATTCGCACGAGAATGAGAGTCTGGTATATCCCGTACGTGGCAAATACGACACGATGTGAGATACCTTTAAGTACCTATGCATTCGAGGACTTTATCTTCTCTAACGTTGGCCATCGTACCAAGCGCGCTATTCTAGTGCAATCAGGCACTCCGTATCACTGTATAGTGCCATTTGGGGCTCTCGTTCCCTGGCCCGCTGGCGCTAACAGCCTGACAATCTTATGAGGTGCTATATTGGAAAGATTGCGATTGCGAATAAAGGAAAGCACCTCAGAAACGCAACAAGACAATTATCAATTTGAGCTGCAAATACAATCGTTGACTTTCGGTTGCAATATTTATTACAATGAAACTACTCTGACTCAACAACAGTCCATGTACGGCCTCCATGCTCAAAGGTCGCTCCTGCGGTCTTGCTCCAGTTATCCAGCACATGCTCACAAGGCAAGTTGGTGCTCTTGTTGACGTTGATACTCATATACCACCCGCGGTCCTGACGCCATTCCCACCTCTCTGCGGTCATGTTATCGCCGTCTCGCAAAAATGCTTGACAATATTTTCCTAGCTTCACCACACGGCCACGTTGCGATGCACCATCGTTGCCCTGGTAATCAAGGACCACAATGTGGCTACCCGTGTCGTTGGGAACAGCCTTGGGTTCTTCGTCGATCCAAATCTCTTCATAATCAGTAGCTACACCCGTTTCGGGGTTTACCATGTTGCCTTCTTCGAGGGTCCTGTTTCCGTCAAGTGGCGACATGTCTCCTTCATCTGTTGCATTTTCTACATCCAAAGTTCGGGAACTGATCCAATGTTTCCATTGTGAATGTGTCGTGTCGGGTCCTTTCTCTGGAGTTGCGACGCTGGAAGACGTGCCGGCAATGGCCCAGTCTAATCGCTCCAGTGGAACGTCATCTAAAATATATGAGTATATGATTATCCGCGAGCGCTGATCAAGCCGAGATACAAGCTTTAGAAGCGAAACTCACCCTTATTCCCAGCTTCGATTTGCTCGGATTTCAACACCCTCAAATCGACAAAACGCTTCCCTGGAGAAGTGAGCACAATTGTCGAGGTAGGTTCGCTGGCTTCGTCAGGCAGCCAACGAATCGACTCGCGAATAGATATGCTAGCCATGTTGAAATGTGTTCTCAAGTGGATTGAAGTATCAAGAGTCAGACAATGGAGGAAGAGTCGCAGAATTTTCTCCTGTTGTGAAAGTGTGGTGACAAGCAATCAACAGAGCTCGAGGTCCGCAATCGGGCTGTGGAAACTTGGTGGTGTTTGCCGAGGACTGGCGAGACTTCCCAGAGTAGCTTTGAGAATCGGAATATGTCGGCGCTATACCATGAGATCCTGGTGGATGTTCAAGATAAGCGATGTGTTCACAAGATGCATTTCAAATCAAATTGACCATTGCTGATTGCTGAAACCTTTATCGTGAAGAGTCGCCCTAGATTCGTCACTCCCCCACACTGGGGAATCGGATATCTACTCAGGTATGCGGTAGCACTAACAGGCGAGACCTTTAGGCGGTCCACTTCTAGCTGCAAAATCTCCAAATTGATGCCCAAAACGGAAGTCGCTTGGAGAAACAATGTCTCCAGACCTTAGCCCAAATAGGCACTCTTTTGGAGAACGTATAGAAATCTAGCCCTCAAGACGCAAAAGTTCTTCGTGATAACAATATAGATATATATATGAAAGGCAGAAAGCATAACTTCAAAACAAGCATGACGCTTCATATAAACTCTGATTGAAATTATATCCCACGATGCTTTCAGTCACTGTGCTCGGGCTCGCTTTCGTGGTGTATGTAGTCTTCTCCTCCTGGAGACTCTTCAACTCGCCATTATGGGCTATACCAGGTCCTTTTTGGTCTCGCTTTACATCAGTGCCTCTGCGCTGGCACGAATTTCAAGCAGACCGAACAGCACATATCCACCAGCTGCATCTCACTTACGGCCCTGCGGTGCGGATTGCTCCCAACGAAGTGTCTTTTACGTCCTTTGAAGCCGTCAAGGAGATTTACGGATCATCAGGTAGCGGTTATGACAAGACCAGTTTTTATAACCTCTTCACCGTTTTTGGCCGAAGGTTGGTGGCAAAGAAATGATTTCTGCGACTTGAGTGACTGATGTTTCCCAGGACCATGTTTTCGACCCTTGACAAGACAAGCGTAAGTTCTCATCAATTTGGATTTTTAGTATTCTACTAATACAGTTTACGAACAGCACGCGAAAAGAAAACGTCTGCTGGCCGACAAATATGCAAACAGTAACATTGTGAAGCCAGCATCTTTGAGCGGAATTCAGGACCTAGTCACGGAGTTTGCTAGTCAATGCGAGGGTTCTGCAACCAGTGTGGACATTTATGTGAGAATCACCATATGCTTTAGTCGACATTAAATTATTCACATGGTAATCGCAGGTCAAACTACATGCGTTCGCGTGTGATGGGGTCACACATCATTTGTTTCATCCTTATGGTACTGATTGCTTGCGAAATCAAGAGGACCGACAACTAATGCATCAAGTCATTGCTGACGACAGTCTTCAAAGTAGGTCAAGGAACCTTCGCTGTACTCCGATGTAACTCAATCTAATCGCTGTGAAAGGTCGTCTTATAAAGTTGCACTACCCGACACTATACCGATATGCGTCCAAGATCATTGGCCTTATTCTTGAATTTCGCGCCACACCTTTGGCTGATGCGTTTGTTCTGCAGAGACCCAAGTACCACGACTCTGCAGAGTTCACCCTCCTGAGTCGGCTTCGAGAAAAGCTCGGCGACCAATTGACCGAACTCGATGTCAGTGCAGAGTGTCTTGATCACATGGTCGCAGGCATTGACACCACGGGCGACGTGTTGTGCTTCCTCATGTGGGAGCTGTCTCAACCCCGGTCAGAGCACTACCAGACGCGTCTACGGGAAGAATTGCAGCAGAATCGGACCGAAGCATTCGACAAACTTCCATACCTTGATGCCGTGGTACAAGAGGGACTGCGATGCTTTCCAGCAATCCCCATGTCTCTGCCTCGCGTCGTGCCCGATGGCGGACGCGTGATTGATGATGTCCCGGTTCCCGAGGGCACCATTGTCAGCTGCCAAGCGCACTCTGTCCAGCGATACAACGGACACGTCTATCCAGACCCTGAACGTTTCGATCCCGATAGATGGCTATCATCTGATGGCGCCGATGAGAGAAGAAGGCACATGTTTGCCTTCTCTTATGGTGGACGCGGGTGTGTTGGGAAACAGTGAGTAATCATTCCGGCACTGTCCCTCATTTCTCCCTTATAAAACTAATTGAGAAACCCCCAGTCTTGCCATTGCGGAGATGAAGCTTCTTTTGCGAGAGGTTTACTCTCGCCTCAGGAGTATGCCAGACCCCACTATGAGCGACGAGTCCATGAGGTCACACGATCAACTCATCTCGGCACGGCCCTATGGACAGAAGTGTCTATTACAATTTATGCGCGTCTCTGACAGTGATCTTTAATCAACAAGATTTTCTTCTCCGAGACCATGAGACCTGGAGCGCTAGATAGAGGAATGAAATTGGCTGGCCTTGGATAATTTACCTTGCTTTCACAAAGACGATCTCATCTTGGACTGATGAGTTGCTGACAATTGCAAGTTCCACCTTTCCTGCCAAGTAGAAATAGAACAGTAGTGGAGTTAATGGTTATGATGTATAAGATCATGTGTACACAGACATCGAGTCTTCAGAATGAATGGTTCACGCAAAATCTGAACGTATACTATTGGAATAGGCGCGTGGCAGACTACTCAACCTAGATACTCAAATTAATCGTTTATATTCCGAATGGCTCTCAGATGCTCTAGCGTATTCTCCGCGTCCACCAGTAGATCTCAAAATTTCCCCGCCTGGCTCCATTCTGCCCATTAAGATAACCATCCCGAACAGCATACATTTGAGATGCCCTTAATCAAATCAAGTACCAATGAAAGGTTTGTCTCGTGTGTGAGATTTAATCGCTTACTTAACTGATTGATCGAGATAGGGTGTTATACCTGTGAGCGGCGTCGAATCCAGTGCGACCGCACTTCACCAAACTGCCACAAGTGCTTGAGGAAAGGATTGGACTGCCCCGGATATGGCCGGCGCTTGAAATGGGCAGGAGGCGCAGCGTTGCGTGGGCGCCTGGCAGAGTTGAAAGTCGCAGATCCCAGTGTTCCCGAGAACTCGAGTGGTTCAGACGATGCGGGCACCTTTCCCAATGTGCGAAACTCTTTCTATGACTCCATCGACAAGAAGACGCTGCATAAACTGGTCCTCCATTGGAAAGAGAATATTGCCAGCAGGATGGTCTGGGTCGATTCTGATAAGAATCCTTACCGCGTTTTTGTCGCGCCCTTGGCCTACACCGTGCCGGTCGTGGGTTTGGCCATGGCCGCCGTGTCATCACAGCACGCATCATCGCCTGCCGGGTATGGAGAGCTGTCGCGCAGGGCGCGCGATGAAGCGGTCGACATGATATCGGCATACGTGAAGAATATCACCAGTCATGTCCTGGCAGGCCACGATGTAGGACTGCAGCTCAATGGACAATCGGTTGAGCGCATGCTTGCGGCCATGTTGTTGCTCTCTTGCTATGAGATGACAGACACCGGTAGTTCGGCAGCAGACTTTCACAGACGGGCAGCACGGTCTCTGGTCAACACGTTCGAGACGACTGGACACGAGAGAAGTGCTCTTTTTGAGTTCCTCCGGAACCAATTGTCCATTCACGATGTAATGGCCTGCACCACATCATTCCAACGGTCCACCATGAAAAACGTCATTCTACCGAGTCCCAACGACCAGTCTGTTTTATTCTCGTCATTCTTGACATACTTGTATGATCTCTCATTACTCTCAAGTGGACCCCCATCGTCAAGAGTGCGATCAATTCGACTTGGATTGTCACTGCGACATATCCAGACACAATTTGAGGTGGCCCGGGGAGAGACTTTGATGGCTTCGGGACGCCTAATGATTGAGCCAGCAAGTCGACGCCGAGACTTTATTTGCGTAGCTAACATCATGCACTATGCTGCAATGATTTATGCGGCGCGGTGCCTGAGCCTAGGGTCAGACCAGGTCTGCGCTGGCTATCTGGATTCTCTTTTTGATCAGCTTGCCGCCATGTCGGCCGCCACGGACTGGCTGCACTGTATCGCATGGGCCTTTTTTGTCGCCGGGACAGAGTGTCACGGCGACAGTAGTCGGCAGGCCATTATAGTAAAACTATATGGCCAACTGTGCGATAACATGCGTTTCAGGAACTTTGACGATGCGATGCATTTTTTGCGCGACTTCTGGAATGGGTCAGAAACAGACTGGCGATGGCTGGCTCGGAATTGGGAGTTGAGTGGCCATGGTGTTTTGTTGTCGTGAGTAGAAGGATCTAGGTTACAGCGGTCAATCTTTTAACATCATGATGTCACCCTAAGCTGTCAAAGAATTATTGTAACATTGCCCAAAATGTGACGGTCCCAGCAGGAATAACATCTAGACTGGGTCAGGTGAGAACCGTTTCACATGTATGCGCGTTCAAAACATTGAGTCTGAAAGAAAACGAAAGAAGGTGTAGAGAGAGACAAGTTTTGGTGGAATTACAGGCCGCTTAGTAGGTATGCAAGTGGTGACTGCAACACAGTAGGCAAGTGCTATGGCTTGAATTCTAGTGCTTGAGCCACTGGAAATCGCCCACTGCCCTGGGTGGCCTGAATCACCTGACCCCGCGAAACTTTGGTGTCAAACAGTGCCCGTCTCGCTTTTCGATAGTTTGCCACTCCGCAAGCCAGCGCATGAATTCGTTCTTCCACGTTTGGCCAAATTAATTTATCATTCTTCTTTCCTTGTATGCGATACACTCATTCACTTACTGACCACTAAAAGTCATACATTCAACTCAAGTTATTCCACCACGCTCAGCTACGGGCTAGGTGGTTCCCAGTTCTTGTGCGATTGCGCAGACATCTTTCAAGTTTGCCGGGAACGTTGAGCATCGGCTACTTAGTACTTACATAGGTACGCCAATTGCAGATTGACGGCAAAGATGGGCGCCAACGACCAGACCACAGCTGGCACGACGCCAAGCGCATCAAGCTCATCTGCCTCTCCCAAGAAGCGAAAGCTGCCAGCAAGCTATGATCAGAACCTCTCCGAGGAGACCATGCCTGAGATGGAGACCCCAAAGAAGGCGCGTAAGAAGAAGGACCTGAACGATGAGAAGCGACTGCGCAAGTACCGTGATCATGCACCTCAGAAATTCAACGATGTCTATCAGCGTGCCACCTCTCAGAGATTCTACGTCATCAGCAGATCGCGAGCTTGGTCTGGACAGTGCCCAGAGGAGATTGTAGAGCTCGCAGGCTCTACCGGTAACATCTACACCGTTCACATTGCCCGTCAACCCACGTGCACTTGTCCACACCACAAGGCAGGCCACCAGTGCAAGCACATTCTCTACGTCTTGTCTCGGGTTCTGCGCGCCAGATTCGAACTGGTCTACCAGTTGGCATTGCTATCGACCGAATTGGACGAGATCTTTCTCCATGCGCCGCCCATTGAAGTGGGCGACGACGCAGAGAAGCCAAAAGAGGACAAGAACCGCAAGCCTGTCGAAGGCGATTGTCCAATTTGTTTCATGCCATTCGAAGACTCCGAGAAAACCGTGTATTGTCGCGCGCAATGTGGCCAAAACATTCACCAGGAGTGTTTTGAGATGTGGGCAACCACCAAGCGTCAGAATGGCGGCACTCGAGACGGTCGTGTCACTTGTCCAATGTGTCGAACCCCATGGCAAGGCGACGATGATTTGGTCAAGAAGATCAACATTCCCAAGGTCGCTGGAAGAGAAGGCTATGTCAACATTGCTGATCAGCTGGGCATCAGCACAATTCGAGGTAGGTCAAGATGGATTCTGGACGGGTTTTCCCCAAGGGCACGCGCAAACTAATGGGCAATAGATTCGAGCACATACTACTCGGGTCCGAGTCGCACCGGATATTACGGAAGCTGGCGCTGAGTTGAGCTTGATCCACCGCATGCAACATCATGAAACACGAATCCACAGTTTTGGGAGATATGTAAGTTGGGCCATATCGAAAAGCGTATGGATTTTTCTGATATATTTTCCGCTCCAACAGGAAATCCTCACCTAGAAGCATTTTGAGCAGACACACAATGCGAGGCACTGTGGTGTAGGTAATGTGGATTTTGCCACCAATCAATGCCCAATTCTGGACGCAATGTTTTTAGCGCGTCTGGCTGCAATGGTAACTTGAAGCCAATGGTCATCTGCTTGGTTCCAATCCGGAATAACGTCAAATGTGTCTGTGGCTATGTCTGCCCTGGTAGTCCTTCACGGGTTCAGGAGGACAGATATAAGTGATCGTCGGAATCACCTACTGTCTTCGTTTTGTCATGAGATCGAAATCCTGGCATGTTTGGTGTCGCTGAATTGAAGTTATGATTATGGCTTGAAAGGGCCAATTGCAGAAATGGAACGTAGACTACAGTACATGAAGAGAATACTAAGGTTAGTGAGATTTACCCCAAATTTACAGTGGAATCCGAATACGGAGACTTTAGCTAACTTGCTGCTTTTTGATCCAGGGCAAGTATGGAGACATCCTGGACTACCTAGGTAGGTATCTGCACCCCAGAAAGCAACCATCAGTGACCCTGGCTTTGACAACACAAAACCCTAGTCATCAAGGAGAGAGGCACATTATAAAGATGGGGTAGCGTCTGGCCACGTTCGGCCACGTTTGCGGGGGGTCTTGTGACCACTAAGATGCGGTTCCATACAGTAATATGATCCCTATCAATTTCCAATCCTGACGGCCATGTCACCCCACCCCCAACTTCCGACTCCAAATTCAGAATCTCGGAGCTATGGTGCCTATCGCTCTTCCACACCTCTGGGCTTCCAACTCTATCGTTTCACGAACACCACGAGTTGTGTAATTGAAGGCCTGCATTAGCGAGACCTAAGCATTTTGCTTGTTCCTGACAAGCTTCGAGAGCCTCATGCTTGGCGAAATTATAACCACGAACTGATGATCAACAGATGTGAAGGCGGTCGGAAACTGGTAACACAGCGACATGTAGACGTGAAAACAACAAGGTCGTCACGCTCAAGACTCTCTGAGAATACCATTAGCCTGTGTTGTGAATATTCCGTTGACGACGACATGAAGCAGGCTGCAAAATACCCAACTCCTGCACACGTGGTATATCTAGCCACCTGCGTTGGCAGTTGAAACATACTTTCTCGCAAGAGACTTGATTTGGCATTGCCCGACCATCATTGGAGGACATATGTGTTTCATTCCCGACGACATGGGCTTGCGTATGCGTATTTTACAAGTTTATTTGATCATCGTGACTCGTCGCGCGCAGAAGGGCGAACTACTCATTAGTCGTGACAGGGTCTTGGCATATACAGCTCATAATTGGAGGCTTATTGAATCCCGCCTGTTAGTGGGGGCAACGGACCCAATCGAGCTCCAAGGGGCTATGCCAAGGGGTTCATGAACCAAAGTAGTAACAAGTTTGCGATGCTCGACATGTATTGGTATGGAGCCTTGAATTCTTAGATATAGACTATATAAACACAGAAGTCTTGGCTGAGCGTAAGAGCATATGATGGTTCAAATCAACAAGCCTGATTCATTTATTCCTCTTGGCACACAATCACAGCTGCTACCATGAGATCATCCACCTTCTTTACTGCTCTGGCTCTTGTGGCTGGCTCTCTAGCCTCCCCAGTGGCAGGGCCAGAGATCACACCTGCTCCAGAGCCAGGCGTTGTCAAGAGAGCAACTAGCTGCACCTTCTCTGGATCTAATGGAGCCTCTTCTGCCAGCAAGTCTCAGGCTTCGTGCTCCACGATTGTTCTGTCCAGTGTGGCGGTTCCATCAGGCACTACACTGGATCTGTCAGACCTCAACGATGGCACTACTGTAAGTCTCTATAACGTGTGCTGCGATGAGCGGAAGTCCAGTGGCACGGTGGAAGGTAGCTAACACCGAGCATAGGTCATCTTCGAGGGCGAGACCACTTGGGGCTACGAGGAGTGGGATGGCCCGCTTCTGCAGATCAAGGGCAACAAGATCACCATTGAAGGCGCGTCCGGCGCCTACCTCAACCCCGACGGTGCCAGATGGTGGGACGGAGAGGGGTCCAACGGCGGCAAGACCAAGCCCAAGTTCTTCTACGCCCACGACCTGACGGACTCGACCATTACCAACTTGCACATCCAGAACACGCCCGTACAGGCCGTTTCCATCAATGGCTGCGACGGACTTACGGTTACGGACATGACTATTGTGAGCATGAACCTCGAGTTTTGAAACTTTAACATGGGGCAAGGTAACTAACAGTCTGTTCTCTATAGGACAACTCAGCTGGAGACACTGACGCGCTCGGCCACAACACGGTAAGCAATTCCAACGACTGTCCCGTAATCGGTATTATTGGGGTGCCATTCAGTTTATCAAATGACAAAACCATATTATATCCATTGTGCGGTACAGAAAGCTGATTGACATACAGGATGGCTTCGATATCGGTTCTTCAAGCTCAGTGACGATTACAGGTATGAATTTCAAATGACCATTCCCTCACCAAAAGATGCTACCCGTGTCTTTTTCGTCATATTCGGGTACATGCTAAAACTAAAAATAGGTGCCAATGTTTACAACCAGTGAGTGGTTCTCGAAAGACATTTCCCAAGTCTGCTTGGAACCGTTCCATAGGGGAATAGACTCATTGAGGGGTCATCACGAGCGATGCAAATACTGACAATGACCAAAACAGGGATGATTGCGTAGCCGTCAACTCAGGAACAGTAAGTGTATTCTTCGTGGAATATAAGGAGCAGCACTCTAACGTGACTTCTAGGATATTACCTTTACCGGCGGTGTATGTTCTGGAGGACATGGTCTGTCTATCGGATCCGTTGGTGGCCGAAGCGACAACACTGTAGACACGGTGACCTTTGTGAGTACCAATAACCTTCGCATCCCTTCGCTCAGGTGTCCCTCCTGCGATTGAGGCCCAATGTGGCAAGATGATGTCTAATACGATGCTGTGTCATAGTCAAACTCGGAGGTCAAGAGCTCTGTCAACGGTAAGAGATACCTAACCTCCACAGCCATGTTATTTAATGCCAATAAATTTCTAACTCGATTCGTTCTGCAGGTATCCGCATCAAGGCATCGTCGGGCGACACGGGCACCATCAACGCCGTCACGTACTCGGGCATCACCCTGCAGTCCATCTCCAAGTACGGCATCATCATCGAGCAAAACTACGACGGCGGCGACCTCGACGGCACCACGACGACCGGCATCCCCATCACCAACCTCAAGGTCGAGAACGTGGCCGGCGCCGACGCCGTCAGCTCCACGGGCTACAACGTCGTCATCACCTGCGGCTCGGGCTCCTGCTCCAGCTGGACCTGGTCCGATGTCGACGTCACTGGCGGCAAGGACTATGGCAGCTGCACCAATGTCCCGAGTGTGGCTTCTTGCTCTACTTAAGAGCCTTAGGAATTATTCTTGGTTCTTGTCGTTTGAGGAAGTGTAGCATCCTCGAATGAAAGGTCTAAAAAGAAAACATGGTACTCTGTTGAAGTGGCTGAAGTGGAAGGCGAAATGGTTTTGTTCTTGTAAATAGTTTTTTTCGCTATAGTACTTAGTCCTGAATTGTATATATTCTTGTACACAAGGTTCGCAAAGACTGATATTATAGTATGAACCCAGAAGAGCCCAATATCGCGACATATTCGTCTTTTACGAAGACTGATTCCTCTCCGCCTGCATTTTCTTGTCCTCTTCCTCGGTCTTGGGCACCTTGACCATGGTAGGGACGGTAACAGCATTCAGCTTCCGGAAAGCCTATTTCATGATAATCGTTAGTCATCGAGAAGCACATGAAGTATCGATAGCAGCAGGCGATATTGGGGGCCCCGTACCGCAAAGGGCCACCACCAGCTCACGGTACAAAAGGCCCACCAGACCACGCCGGCCCCCACGCCGACGAGGGCGCGGGCAGCCGCCACGGGCAGGAGGAGGACCCGTGTACTCACCTCGGAGATGCCGCCCTCGGGCAGGTTGTCGTTCCAGCGGTCCTCGACCTTTTCAATCTGGCCGTCGGCGCCGACGTGGATGCGGACGCGCGAATCGATGACCTTTTCCGTCTTGATGCCCTTGACCGTGTACTTGTTGGACAGGTCCAGCTCGATGGGGTTACCGCCCGACACGACCTGGTGGCGCTGGATCTGGATGGGGTGGAAGACGGCGGGGAGGCCGTACCACTGCGCCGCGAATTTGTCGTAGCCCATGGCGATGGTGATGTTGTCGGCAAAGGTGGCCGTCTTGGACCAGAGGGATAGGTGCTTTAGTGTCGGGTTGCCCTCGAAGAGCTGTATCACGAAAGGTCAGCTTGATCTACGCGGGATTTCCGATTGTCAGGCAGTGCGCTCAGGGGAGGGAGGTGTGATGCAACAGGTCGGACAGGAGCATGTTCGCTAAGAGGTCTCATCATACGTCTAGGATACTGCCGACCAGCACCTTTTGCTGGTCCGACAAGTCCACACCAGGGGCGGTATTGACATTGGTGTTTTTTATATCATGCGACGCGAAAGATGCTGAAGAGGCATTAGCCTGTTGTTGAATCTTTGCTGTTTCGGAGGGCACACCTGAAGCCATGGTTTTCCGTTGTACAAGGAATGGAATTGCTAGTGATGATACTATTCTTGTCACTGGTAAGGTAGACGCGGTGCGGACTGTGCAAGTTCGTGAAAACATATGGAAGACGAGATTGGGGAGACGAAAACTATTGCTCCTTTGATATTATAGACGCGAGTGATACATATACATGCGGTGCTACAGGCAAGGTAAGGGAAGGTCACTTTTGCACAATTGGGAAAGCGATATGTCCATCAATGCATCCTTTCATCACCAGAATCCTTCCGAGACACGTCGCATCATGTGCGTCCCGAGCGTCCGTCATGACTTTTGTGTTGATGATGGGGGCTGCAATGGAATACGTCATGAACTGGAGCACTTGCTCCTAGACAATTGACACTACTGCAGGGTACGGCTCGGCCCGTGGAAGGCGGGGGCGCCGAAAGGTCTAGGAGTTGGACAATGAAACAAATACCTCGACATATTGCATGAAGTTCAGCTACGTTTTGAAGAATATTTATCACACGAACCATATATGAAGAATTTATTGATGAATTTTGGTCGATTTCAGAGGCCCACGTTAAACAAGGAGTGACCTATTCAGCCCGTCCATACAGTGAATTAACACAAATTGGCCAGCAAGCAATGCCTCATAGAGCATGTCGGGTCATTAAACTCGTCGCATAGGCAATTGATCCTCCCATCTAATGATTGACTGAGAGCTTCGAACATGAGTTGAAGTATTATTGTATGGAAATAACAAGAATTATAATTAATAGTACCGCAACTGCCATCCGTTCACACAAATATTACTATCCACGGAAACACCTCTCCAGTCTACCCCTTAACTTCATTCCAATATGTCGCACAGTCCAATAGCAACTTAGCCAGCCTGGTAGAGAGCGAGGGCTGCAACATGAGGGTTGAGCATGGTCAAGTTGAAGGGCGTGACATACAAGTCCTTGTCAGTAATGGCAAGGAACATGGTACCATTGATCGCCGGGTCACCCTCGTACACGCTGGTATTGGGCTGGATGGTCCAAGCAGTGTTGTCGGTAATATCCTGCAGCGGACTGTAGGTGACGTTCAATTGGGTGACCCATGCAGCAAATGCAGGCTTGCTAGCCGTCGTCGAGGTCACGTAGCTGTTGTTAGGACCAACGGCTTGGCCGGGCTCGTCCCAGGACAGGTACACCTTGCGGCCTGCGTACGACAGAGGCTCGGTGCGGTTGCGGGTAATGGCCGGGGTGCAGTTGACTCCAGTCTCCGTAGCATTGACGCACGAGTCACTGTCATCAACATCTGCGGTCGACAGAGTGTTGGTCCAGCCGCCGGTCGTCTCATTGAAGACGTTGGACCCATTGATGCGGGCCGGGTTAGGCTGGTTGAGAATGTTCAAGGCTGGCAAGTTCTGCCAGACCAGACGAGTCTGGTTCGCGGGGCAGGAAGAAATGTATGGCGCGAGGAGTGTCCATGCCCAAGATTGAGGAACACCAACTTCAAACCAGACGGGCATAGGAAAGAGACCTTCAAACTGGCGGAAGATCATCTGCTGACGAGCCTCGGTGGAGATGGACTGTAGTAGAAGCTGCGCACTCTCGCGCGAGTCCAAGTGTGGCAAGAAACCGTAAACACCAGATTCGCCAAAGCGGGTCAACTTCTGGCTGAAGTCGATGTATTCGCGGACATTAGAGACCGGGTAGTTGTAGGTGCATTGAACTGGCGCCTCAGCTCCCAGGATGTTACTCAGAAGCGTGGCGTGGCCGACTTCCTGATCAGCCATGAACTCGAGGAGGAAGCGGTCCTCGGCAGTGAGACCAGCTTGCTCAAAGTCCTCGGTGCTGAAAGCTGCAAGCCCCCAGTGGAAAAGGTCCAACTCAATCCATTCCTGGTAAAGAGCGAGTGCTAGCGACTCATAGTCGAAATCACTCTGAGGGCGATACACTGGCGCAGACCCATTCACACCCGCGCCGCCTCCAGGGGTGTAAGGCGCCGGCTGAGGTGAATGAAGCTTTCCATCGGCTGGATACTGATACTTGACGGGATCAGCAGGCAATGCGGCCACGGATGCGGCAGTGACCGTGGTAGACAAGGCGCCAGTGGTGGTGGGTGTGCCGGTGTAAGGACCGTGAGATGTCACATTGGTAACGGGGACAATGGAAGCCGTAACTGCTGCAGCCGATGTAAAGGTGGTCGTGGGCTCAGAGTAAAATCGCTTTTCAACCTCGGGCTCGAAGGGCACGGCAAACGATGGCGAGATGGCTGCCAAGAGGCTCGCGCCTTTCAAAACTCGTGAGACACCCATATTTAATGTATCATTGAAGGAGTTGTGAGATCTAAGGTCAATAGAACTTTACTTTCCGGATGACAATTCTCCTAATATATGTTTCCCTGAGACCTGATCACCACCCAAATTAAATTTCTCTTTGGAATCATAACGGCGACGCTACTTGTTGAGCTTTGATCGGCATGGCTACACGCAGTACGAAGTCGTCATCATTACTTCAGTCCACTACTGAACTTCGACAGGGGCTCATATTATGGCAAACGCCGAGCGAGGCCGAGTAACGGAATTTCATAACTTCATGAGGTGCTAATGGTAGACACTGTGCTATGATTTTACGTTAACTTCGCCCCCGGTCACAATTCAAGTGAAATTAATTGTGCACTACTAAAGCCTGGGGTCAGGATGTGCCAAGTCTGGAGAGGTAATTCAACGGTGGGTACCGTGTTTGCCGTGGAGTTGGTGGTTCCATTCAACATGTACTCGTCATCCTATTTCACGGGTGCGGGCAGGATAGTCTACATGCAGAAGCCATGGTTAAAAGAGTGGCGCCCACGCCGCTTGAATCCAAAAAGATGATATGGCATTTCCCATTGGATGCCACGAAAACACATGTTCTGCAGCTGTATGAATTTTGCTTGTGGTACCATGGGGCGATATTTCGTTTCCAAATAGTCTATTCGGAATGCCAAAAGACGGTGGTTCATGTCGTGGTATACATGAGCCGCATAACAATACTATACTCCACAAACGGGGATAAGCAGCAACGGGGCGAGGAGGTCGGTGCGGCTTTCCCCCATCCAAAAACCGCCTCCGAGAGTTCCGGGGTCAATTGCCGGCTCGTAGTCGATCTCTAATGTTAGTATGTATTTCTGATAAATGGCCTTGGGAATTCAACCAGTTGCATGGCTGGCGAGGCTGGCTCCGGTGGCATGACCATGGGCTTGACATGGAGTCCAGGGTACATGGCAGGCTCTGTTGAAAATTCGTGTGGAATCATATGTCGATATGCCCTATTCCCAGCGATCGCCAGTAGTCATCGGGTCACCGAACGTTGTGCCTGGACTTGCAGACTTGGCAGCCGGGTAAGGTTCCTGACCACCTGGTTCGTTCAGGAGCAATTTGTCCGGAATCTGGGGGACATCATGGATGTTCGCAATTTTCACATTCAAGAAGCAAGTTTCCTGTCAATTAGTCGAGGCTTGAATTCGCATACTTCTCCCGATTGATTCAGACGCGTCGTAGATATTTTTCTCTACGTCTGTGCGAGGAAGACTGGAATGTGGAGAAATATTGGAAAATATTCCAAGTGGTGACGTTTGATAGTGGTCATCTCACCCACTTTTGATTCCTCAGGAACCATATACTCGAGAGGACACCACGAAGAGCAAGGAGCTAGGGATCTCAGCGACACAGCGAGAAAATGGAATCCAACAATTCTCCGATTATAAAACCACAACACCACCCCGCTGCCCCCCTTTCCTAAGAAATGAACAGGTTAACAGGCGGCTAGCAGAGTCTCCATGCGGGTGGTGCCTGGGACATTTGCGCAACTGCTGGACCTAGCAGCTCCGCTACATGCGCCGTGCTAAATACACGGAATCAATAGGCTATAGCGAGCGCGGGGTCCACCATTGCACACCATCACTTCTGGGTTAGGCTTGCTAATTGTACATTCGCCCCCGTTCGGTGGAAAATGCATGTTGGCAATGAATGTACTTCAATTCGATAATAAGAGAAGAAGGGCAAGAGACGAAGGAGAGGTAGGATACTAGTATTACAGATAAATATCGAACAATTTCCTCGGGCGCAGCAATACGTGAAAAGGCAACAAGCGAGTAGAATAATAGAACAGTTCATCGACATTGAGAAGCTCTTAGCGGATGACTTTGAGTGTGTGAAAACCATTATGGTCCGTAGGTAGCTGCTCGGTAACGTCCCGTGTAAGCGCGCCCACCATGCGACCAACTGGCACCGACTTGGCATCTCAGTCAGCGCAGCTCTAATTTACGCCACCCATTCGTAATATAATGCCGTGGCCTTGCGTATTGTGATGGTAGATTATACCTCGGTCGGCCAGGAGTCAGATCGATGAGACTACGCTGCCGTAGCTAGGATTTCTACTCAAAAGGGGAACACACTCTGCCACGTCGCATGATTGCTGCATGCTCGGCGTGCATGTCAGATCATAGATGATGCTGCGGACCGGGCGACGTGGACAGGGCCCTTTGCGACAATGCAGGGAGTATTGCTGCAGAATGCGCATAGTGTATATGATTGGCTTTGTTGGCCAATTTTGCTGACACTGCTATAATCCCTCCTTGTTCTCTTGTTTCAATTGCCACCAGGTTTCGTAGTACCTGGATATGTAGTATACCTACCGTAGGCACGCTGTATAGTGGTCCATGAGGGCTCATAGGACACATGCAGCCCCCTAGGGCTTTTACTCACACAACATTGACTTTCTTGGACTCTGCTTCCGGTTCATACTACATACAACTATCTTATAGGTGTTGAAAATACCGTCTCGGAATTGATCAATTTTTACTGACATGCCGGTGTGGCATAGCTTGTAGAGCCTGCCTCATTTGGCCTAGACTTTGCGTGATCATGGGCAAAGGAGAAACGCTTATCAACATGCCTCACGCGTCCAGGCCCGAAGATCATGCACAGTTCTAGGATACGCAATTCTATCGCAAGGATTTGTGCCGCGATTGAGATCCTTCGATGCATAACTAGATAATTACTCATCAGACGCGCATATAACGCGGCTTCAGACCATTTACGAACCTTGACTGAATGATTTTGTTAGGCTCCTCTGTGCGGCACAGTCGTGGCTGCTGTTCCCCCTCTCTTCAAACCCCTGTGCCCGGTCAGCGCCCCTGTGGCTCTCAGAGCAATCGGGTGGTGAGCCGTATCCCGCTGCAGAACTCCATCGTGAACAGAATGGAATTGTGCCGAAATCTGATGCGTAAATCCCATTGCTCCAAGTCGAAGATTCGCCGCGAATACCCATCATCCACATGATGAATGTATACTGCTAGTGATCAACAAAGCTTCTGTTAAGCTGCCTCAAATTCAAATAGAGAAAAGAACCATCTTTGCGACGACTAGGTACCTAGGTAGTTGGTCTGCTCACTCGCTTGCTCGTTGCTTCATCTCGAACCTTGTGTGAATCCGTTGCAGCTGCCTTGTTGTGGCGCAAATAATCACTGGGTACCTTCCGTTGTCGCTGCCGCTCCCGGGCGCCATCCGATTTGCTCCCTTTGACAGAGTGTCCGGAAGACTCACCATAGACCGAGCTCGAGTATGATGTAAGATCTCCGTGTGCACATTTCCCTCAAAAGCCGATTCACTGATTAATGAATTATTCAGAGCGCTCAACCGGCGGAATGGAAAGCCGCCGTCCTGCGAGCCGTGCCGGAAGATCAAGACGCGATGCGATCACCGCATGCCCGTATGTGGGAGATGCCAGACAAAGGGTATTGCACACGAGTGTTACTATCACCCCGCCCCACTGACGCATCACTCGTCCCGACGGAGCACCACCGACAGCAGCGGGAACCCCACGGGGAGGATATCCGGGGCGGACGTAGCCGCTAATCGCTTGGGGGCATCTGGGGCCGGATCTGGGGCCGGCCCTTCGAATCAGAAAGCTGCCACGCGCAAGTATGTGATCAGCCCACATTCCAGGTCCTTCTGTGATGAATTACGATTCTGACAAGCCTCGAACATAGCATTCGTGCTTCGATACCGTCTCTCCCATTTGGCTTGCCAAGTGTTCCTGCCTTGACAACCACTGTAGACGATGCTTCTTCTCAGGCTCCTGCCACAACCACCTTCACCTCGACTGCGCTCTATGGGCCTACCACCCTTCCCACGCCCCCTGCGGCGCCACAAAGCGCCTTCTCGGAGCCGCTCTCTTCTGGTTCGCTGTTGCCCAAGGTCACGACTCCTATCGATGAGCTTGGACTGACAAATGCTCTTTCGCACTTAGCCGAGTTGGATCTTATCACAAAACTGATTCACCGCTGGCAGCAGATCACTCAGATGTGTCTTGTTCCACCAACTTTTCTGGAAGAGATCCTGGTATCGCTCAAAGCAAGCACTAGTGGCTTCAGCAAGGCACGGGTTGAGGCTGGGAGCTTTGCTTCGCAGGTTCTATCTGCTACCTCACGGCCGTTCGTGGTTCCTGCCACTACCGAAGCAGCGGATTTCCACAAGCTCTTTACTGGGGCCAATATGAGACTTGAGGGTATAGGACTGATATTCAGTGTCTCTGGGCTAGCGGCGCTGAAGCTTTCTGCTGGTGATGAGATGTTCGCCGATTGTTTGTCTAGCAAGACGGAGCGCAAGAATTTTGCTACAAGCATGTTATCTGTCAGTAATACATGCATAGAACTCGCAAGCAAGTGCTGTGATACCAATGACTTCATGGTATGGCTGCGAGTTGAAAACTTGACCCTCACAATGTACCTCGAGGGCAGCGCAAGTGAGTAGAACCGACTTTCTTTTTCACAGGAGATGGCTCATCACTTACATTTCTGCAGGCTATCATACTTGGCATCGCTCCGGTCAACTCTTTAATGATCTTCTGTCTTTGAAAATCCACCGGGAGCCAGAAGTGGTGCCTTCTAAACCATTGTTTCTCGAAGATATCCGATGCAGATTCTTCGTATCTGCGTATAGAACAGACAAGTCGCTGTCGAGCCTATCAGCGAGGCCGCCACGTCTACTCCGTTACTACTGTAACCGGGAATTGCCGTTGCATTTGAGTGATGAACAATTGATGGCGCCTGAGCAGCTGCTGCAAAAAGCGATCGACTCGCTCCAGGAAGATGGATGGAATGCCGTGCCCAATTTCCATCCGACAGCCTGGCTAAGAGCACGCTACATCCTTTCAACTTTCCGAGAAGAGATATTGAACGTCGAGCTTGGTCCGGGAGATGCCAATAAAGTAGATGCGCTCAGGTACGAGTTATATCCAGCCCCTCCATGTACTTCATCTGACGGCTGTTAGGAACATATCCCAACGTATACCGGACGCGTGGGATCAATTGCCGCCATACATGCACTATGATGCCAGCTGCTGGGATAGCAATCCATCACCCAACATCTGCTTCATGTTGGCAGTAGTGAATCTAGAGTACCTTGACTTAAAGTTCAATGTCGAGAAGCTGCTCCACATCTTTGCAAGCCAGGAGAACTTGAATTCGGACAATTCGGCCCTACTCGAGGCAGCCACCTCGCTCCTCACAGCTGCTATGAGTTCATCTCGACAACTGTCAAGGAATTCAGGAGCCTACACCGATTACGTTTGGAATGTAAGCATATTGTCATAACTTTCATAATCCGATCAGTCATCCATGGCGCCTCACTCACACCGGCCCTCGACGTAGAAGATTGCTGACGCCGTTCACCTAGTTGTTATTCTACGGCCTCCCCAGCGCTACCGTGCTTGCACTTGCGCTGAAGGGAACCGCCGAGGTTGGCCATAAATTAGTGCATCCTAAGCCGTGGTCGGAGCTATTCCGCCAACTGAGTGCGCTTGCCTTGGACCTCGAAGCTATTGCTGAATCCGATGATGATAATCATCCACATTGCAGGCAGGGTAGCAGATTCTTGTTGGATACGCTTGACGAAGCCTTGAACGCTCGCATGGCAGTTCCTGCTGCTCAGGCTGGTGGGACGATGCATGTATCTTCGCCACCTCCATATATCAATAGTGGCTTTCCCAACGCCTCCAATTCTGGCGATGTTGATCTCATGGCTCTAGATGACGGAGCAATTGCCGATGCTGTCAATTACATTAGCGCTAATGACATCTTGTCGCTTGATCTCAACGCATTTGGGAACGAGGTCATGTGGCCAGAGTAAGGAAAACATGCGTCATTGTTGTTCCCCAGTTGGGCATGGTTATAGATAAAATCTGAGATTCTCTTGCCGGTGTCGGTCAAAAAAGGGTCGAATACACATCAGGAAACTGCTTTCATTAGACTTGGAAATGAATATACGGGAGAGGGCTCTTACTATTGCGCTGCCGTTTCTTCTTTCCAGCATCCCTGTACGTGTGTGTGTGTGTGTGTGTTTTGGCTGTATAGCTGTGTAAAATACATATACAGGAATGTGAAGGGGGAAAGCTTTCCTGGAGTATAGAGATAGTCAGTGGTTGCGTATACGTAGATTGACGCAACACTATGAGTACCGAGCCGAAGACATGGAAGGCTGGTCCCTACACAAAGACTAGCGCAATAGAAGGATCCTGATAGCGCAGTGGGCTGCGGTGGGGGGACACTTATGTTACGCCAAAGAACGATGGCATTTATCTCTTCTCTCATTATTAGGGTTTGCATGGCGGTGATGCTAAGAAAGAGATCAATCAACTGGTGACCAATTGTGTGGTTGGCGGGAAACGACCTGTCTCCTCTTGTTCAAACGGTCAAGCAGGGCGCAGTGAAAAGAAAATTCCTTGATTTGAACTGACTGTTTCTTACGTAGGACTGTGGTCAAGTGTGCTCATTGTTTGATGGTGGTGTTGCTGAAGGTGATTCTTTCGTGTTCGTTCGATGGAGTTTTCTTATGTTCATATACCCATTGGGGTTTGACATCAAGGGGTTCCTGCACATCGTCAATAGCGGAAAGGAAGTTGGAAAAGGGGGAGAAAGCCAGAAGGAAGATTACCCGGTCTGCCGCTGCACGAGGCAATGCCCTAGGCTTATACACAAAAGATCTGTGCCACCGCTTTGCGCCTTTGACGGCTATTGGTGGGTTTCCTCGACAGTAGGTAGGTGATCCGATGAATGCCGCGGCCGTTACTGAGACAAGTATACTTGACTAGATCCCAGAAGGTAGTACCGCTCATTGACTTGAATGTTCTAGGCAGCCACAATCAATGTCATTCTATGCGGGATTATACTGGTGGTCGCGAAGTCCTGAAGGTAGAGGTAAAGTCACTTGACTGAAACTTTCGAACCGCAACGCTTTAGGCTTTGCGATGAGCACTTAACTGATGACTCCAAGCAAGTACCCTTGAGAACCAAGAAAGAATGAAAGAAAGAACCTGAGAATATCGGACGCGGGCACATGGTTGTATTGGCAAAGAGTGGGTGGCAAAGGGGTAGGTAGTAATGTAGTACAGTGTCCAAAATTGGGCAGAAAGCGACAGCCGGCAGGATAGTTCCCTGGACGATACTCGCATATGCATATCAGTGATTGCTGCCAAGTGATGCAAGGATCAAGATATTACGTGGCAGTAATCTCATACTATTCTTCATACTGTGTTAGACCCCTGGAAGGAATTTGTGCAAAACAAATTACTTGACTCTCTCGGTTGCTACATTTTTGTGTACACTTTTGTTATATGAAAAGTTCTGACAAAATTCATTGAAGCTGAGATAAATTTTAGAAGAACAGAAAGAAGTAATATTTTCACGTACAAGGAGAGAAAGAAGGAGCCCTCGTTCACACAACGCCCTCAGTCCTACCCGCACATTTACTGTGCGGTCTCGTAGTATCCGACTGTACCAATAGAACCCCAACATCAACGACAAAATAAGTTGAACTCATGTATCTGGCCTATTTATTTTTCTCCAGCTTCTCCTGCTTGTCGTAGTGTCTGAAGCAGAGCCAAAAAATGACTGTAGTCAATCCCATGGCCCCAGAAACACTAGCCCAAAGCACAACCAGATCCGGATTCTTGGCTGTAGGGCTGACTGCCACAGCTAGAAGATAGCCAACTCCCGACATGGCTGCATAGAAACTCTGCAATACGCTCTTCATATTCTGAGGCGCCTTCTTGTAGGCATACGCGCTACCAGTAACAAATGCAAATACCTCGCTCACAGCCACTAGGATGTATAGTGGCAACTGTACCAATACGTTCACCGCATTGGGATCAGTCACCTTTCTGCCGTCCACTCCAAGGCACTCGAGCGGCCTATTGTAGCACGGACCGGCATTGTAGATCAATGCTTGCACAACCGTGCCGTATGCCATGGAAACGGCCATGAAGAACAGACCAACCGTGATACGCCCCATTTCCAGGAAGTCAATGTGTTGTTTCTGGAGAAATGGGTACAGCCAATTCTCAACCACAAGGCCAATCAAGACTAAGGCAATGGAGTTAGACGCCATGAGCAGATCGTTGGGGATGCCGACGGTTTGCATCTGGCCAGCCTGTGCGATAGAAAGAGAGCTTATTAGTCCCACGCAAAGGCGCAAAATTGGCCACGCGAGGCTGAACAACGATTCGTCATCAGTATCAAGTTGAATATCATGTGGGAGGGGATGGAGATCTTGTAGATCCTCTACCTACCAGACTTTGATTGCCATGAGACCTGATCTGATATCCTTGACAAAGTCAGCGTCCCATGGCACCTGGCTCCCTCGCTCAAGCTGATGCTCCGGTAAAGCTCGATCAAGCTTGAACCCTGATGTGACAGCGATATAGAGCACTCGAAACGCCTGAGGCATGATGGTTCCGCATGGTGGATGGAGAACTAGGAAAGATAGTCTGTAAGCTTCGCTTGTACTTTTCAAGTGTCACGATGCCCTGTTCAAGAGTGGCTGGAATAGGCTTACTAAAGTAGGGCTTTCCGATCCAGAGAATCAAGATGGAAATGAGCAGTACACCAGTGGTCAACGTGTACGCGCTCCAAAAGCTGACGTACTTTTCCATCAATGAGGTAGGTATCATTCCTAGAGAGGCGGCATTGGCCATCCAATAGTAAATGCTGTAGACGTAATGAATTGTCATGTCGCGGTCAATGACCACACGCTCCCCACTTCTTGTATAGGTAATTCGTGCCACCTTTTCGTCGTACTGGTCAGCGATCAGTGGGGTCGTCACTGTCTGCACACCGCCGAGTCCGATTCCAGTGAGGACTAGAGAGACGATGAAGCCTGGGAGCGCGGCACCTGCTTTGACGGCAGCTGGGGTGGAGCATGCCAGCAAGATACCCATACCCACGAGATAGAAAGCTGAGCATATTTGGAGGGTTCTGTACCGCCCCAATCGGCCGTCGGCAATTGGTCCCATCAAGATGGGCAGCAGGTAAACCACGACATTGAATGCATTGTTTATAGTGACACCCGTGGTCTGACCCAAGCCGAGAACACCTGGAATCTCGTCGTCGGGCCCATATTGGATAAAGTTTTGCCAAGTGACTTGCGTCGACCAGTATGTAAATCTTTCTGCAGCGGCGATCACAGCCACGAGCCAAACGCGCAAGGGGATCCGGTCGGTAACGTGGCGAAGAGATTTGATCTCCTCGTCGGTAGCAGGACGGCCGGCATCGCTTCGCTGGTTGGCTGGATCGACCTCGGCAGATGGGTGTTTCTCGAAAATGGGTGAGTCCGAGTCTGAGTGTGTTGCATTTGCTACTCCAAGGTCATCGTTCTCGGAGTAGTCATTGGTTGACGTGGCCGCGGTGGTATGTGCGTCATGCATAGAAGCATTGCTTGGAACTTCCAGATTGAGTACTTTGTCCATGGTGTACAATTTGGTTGATCGAGAATATGTCCTGGCCTACGGGTGTCTCTGGTCGAAGTTTTGAATTCTTCTATCGTGCAAATTGTATATTGATGTCCCAGCGACGAGGCTTTTTATTTTGGCGCGAAGCTTACACAGGAAGTCTTAGATCCGTAGAGGATTCGCTTGGGAGTCTGATTCTTAAACACTGCTTTTACTAACACCTCTGATAAACCTTTAGGGGCACGTTTCTTCTCAGTTCTACGTCATGCTTGCAAGGCCATAAAAATTATGGTCACCAAAAATGATGGAGGACAGGGGTGTAACAACACGTTATCGAGACCACACTGTGCAAATGTTTCTATTCATGGCCACAAATTGGAGCTTGGCTTGACAAGACTATCAGCTTCGGTTCCCTGAGCTGAAAAGTTCTGCATAGGCACCACTTTTTCGGGTACTTTGACTACTTTTCTGAAAGTCGCTTGCATCGATATCTCGTTGAGAAGTCCGTAGACACCGGGATAGACTCTATACACTCCAATGAGATGAACGCCTGGTATACCTGACTTGGCCCAATCAGATCAATGCCTTGGTAGCCCAACTCCGGCCAATGAGGTGAACGCCGTGAAATTGAACTCCGTCCAATCAGACCAACGCCGCCAAATGCCGGTCGCTTATGTATGCCAAGGCCGCCGCATATGGTCCTACATTGCCCATGTTAGAGGAAGGAACAGCGACGGCGATGATAAATGTACTTGGACATTTTGACTACAGGATTTGAAGTTATTAATCGACGATAGACGATGATGATCAGGACCAAACCAAGACCGAATCATCTGCAAAGCTTCTGATACAATCTGCTATATTTCATTCAAAGCAAGCTAGAAAACATACTACATAAAGTTCCGTTACCATGTCTGGTACAACTCTTCATCTTCGTGCCGAAGCGGCCCCCATTGGCACACGGGGCATCATTTCCCCAGCCACGGCACAGAAACTGATCGCAGACGGTTACAACGTACACATTGAGCGTAGCAACGTGCGATATTTTAAAGACTCCGAGTATGCGGCTGTAGGAGTAAGTACGATACCTGATTGAACTTCAACCCCACCCATCCCTCCGTCCCTCACAACCAGGATGGTGGAAAAGGGAGGAAAAAGAAACAAGCAAACATGTCATCCTTGCCCATGCATCAATGTCGCTCACCCTTGTCAGTGTATACTAGTTCCTGCCGACTCATGGCCCGAGGCACCAAGGGACCACATCATTATTGGCATGAAGGCGTTGCCAGCCGGAGATTTCCCACTCCGGCATGTCCACGCCCATGCAGCCCACTGCTATAGGAACCAGGCCGGCTGGGAACAAATGCTCATGCGCTTCCACCGGGGCGGCGGCTTGCTACTCGACCTCGAGTTCATCACTGACGACAGTGGCGAGCGCTTTGTCACCTTTGGGCGCGAGGCGGGCTCCGTGGGTGCTGCCCTTGCCATCAAGACGTGGACACACCAGCTGCAGCACCCCAACGGCCCCGAGCTGGGGCCCATGCGGTCGTACGCAAGCCGGGACGAGCTCCTCGCCGAGACCAAACGCGACCTCGCCGACGGCGTACGCATTGCTGGTCATCTCCCTCGCATCATGATCATGGGCCATCGCGGCTACTGCGGCGTTGGTGCCGATGACTTCATCCGCGACCTGGGCGTCCCCGAACATCTGGTCACCAAATGGGGTCGCGCAGAGACCGAGGGCAAGGACTATGGCGAAATCCTGGAGCACGATATCCTGGTCAACTGCGTAAGCCTCTTTGGTCCAGTACGGCCCTTTGTCTCGACCGAGTCCCTCGAGGCGCCGGGGCGCAAGCTGGTCGTCATCTCCGACATCAGCAACGACAGCCACAGTCCCAACAACCCGCTGCCCATCTACCAGAATGCCACCAACTCGGACGTGGAACCCACGGTGCGGATCCCCACCCCGGCTGGAACGCCTCCTCTGACCATTGCCATGATTCCATACCTGCCGAGCTTGCTGCCCAGAGAGGCAAGCGAGGCTGCGGCCAATGGTCTGTACCCGGCTTTGGCGCTTCTCAGTCACTGGGACCAGTTCAGGGTTTGGAAGGAAGTCGAGAAAATGTATCGTGACAAGATTGCCACATTGACACAGACGTCTGTGATTAGAAGCAGATTATAAGAGGCTATACCGTATTTGCACTTTGGAGGCAACGGGGAAGTCCGGTAGGCTTCCCACTTCGTTGTGCATTGCAGAATTGCGGCTTGATACATGCACAATTGAATTTTGATATTTTCTGATTTTACCACCTAATTATTAGCAATACATGATCACGTTCGGCACTGTCGCAAGACATCTACAATGCTTATAATTTCAAAAATCAAGTATAGAATCGATCATTGTAACCAAGTGTCATGGGCAAGTTTGATGACGCTATCCTCACGGTCACGGTCAAGCGGAACGTTTCATAACGCCCAAGATTTACTTTGCTAGGTGATGCTAATTAGCAAGACTTCCTCATTGTGGTTGATTGACTTGCTAAATAGATATATTTGTGCCCCTTTCAGCAGCAAGTCCACCCTCCCTTGTGAGGACAGGTTGATTGTTTCTTTGGGTCGTCCAAGTCTATCTCTCTATCTCTAAATTTAGACACCTGAAGACGGAGATCTTTGTAGGAGTGGATCCGTCTCGCCCGGCGGGAGATGACTACTGCCAGGACGACTATGAACATTATCCACAACCACCTCACGGTATAGGTAGTAGTGCTGGAAATAGAATACCAGATCAAAGAACAGGGTCACATTGCCTAGCGCAAATTTTGCTGGGTTCCCCAAGACACCAGACCAGTCACCGCCGTGGATCGAGTCGATGACGAGCTGCAGCAGTGACAAGAGCGCGCCCGTGAAATCCAAGGTGAACTGCAACATGCTGAGGCCTTGGGTCGACTTGCGGCGGTAGTTCAGCCAGGCCTGAGGCAGATACTTGACGAGCGTCGAGAATGCCTTGACACTACCTAGGAGATAGATCTGGAGGTGATTGAATCATGGTTCGCTAGTAAGCCAAAAAGCACGAGCTGAGAAGAAGAAGAGAGAGGAAAGAAACCCTACCACATCAAGCCACATCCATTTTTGAGAGTTTGGATAAACTACAACTGCCATGGCTCCAAATGCAATGGCCGTGATGCACAGCCAGAATATACAAAGATAGATTGGACTAGCTCTCTGCGCCTTGGATGGCGTAAACCTCCAGATTCGGGGGTAGAACTGAGTATAGATGACAAAGACGATCACTGCACCGTGTATCGCATAGACCACATCGTTCAACTGGACGGTCGGGATGGGGTTGTGCGGATTGCGCTGAGCATACTGATGGCGCACAGTGGGCGAGTACGACAAGACGCAGTTGTGGACCGCATAGGAGGTCATGCCCAGTATGTTGAGGATGCTGAAGTTGATGGAAAAGCCCTCGGTGGTTTTCCGACGGATGTTGAGGATGACCTGTGGGTAGAACGAGGCAGTCCAGAGTATCATGTACGTCCATCCAATAATGGCGGACAGGATCTGAACGCCATCCATCGTCATCTTGTGTAATGAGCGACGAGACGAGGTTTCACCGGGAACAGTATTGTATGTAGCACAAATGGCGTTTTCAATTATCTGACCCTCTGAAGCCTGAATTTAAAGCCGCCGGAATGCCCCTCGCCAATTATGCTTACTGACGGCCCAAGGCCAGCCTGGACCAGGTCACGTGGGGCAAACATTTAGGTACCTAAATGCCCTAAAGTCCATGGAAATAAGCCTACTGGTGCTTGACCTTACAATGTGCGATGTACCTACATACCTCCCATGTTGATTGTACTGAATTCCGCTGTACTTTGTACAACAAATACGGTACGTTTCCCCGACGATTCCGATGGCTTTCAGAAAGTCAATATTGGGTCATGCAGATGTCGTATTTCTACATAAACTTGCGAACAGGTGGATGGTCCGGAATAAGAGGCATTGATTACAACGCTCAACGGCGTTAGTATCATTGGTCAGACCTGTCACCTGGACCCCTGAGTCTCTGCTGACGCTACTGTCCTTCGTCGCCTGTTCTGTTGGGGTGTTGTAAGCTCCACGTGAGATCAACTCGTGGCGTCTAGGGGGCTGATGCGCTATCAGTGACATACCGACAGTGAACAATAGTGTCTACTTCTTTACCAGAAAGATGGAAATGCGTCTAAAATCTACTATGACTTTATGTATCTGCGATCTTGAGAATAAGAACAAAAACAAAAAGAAATATTTTGGAACGACCCGAATGAAAAGAAGGAAGAAAACAAATTGACCACCAAAATTTACGTTCGCTTTTCCCAAATATTGAAGGTCACCTGCGAAGATCAACCATAAAACCGCTAAAGATGGGGTTCAAGTCATGCTGTACACCCGCTGGCGACCTCTCGGAGCGCTGTCGCAAACTCCCTGGCCATCTGCTCCCCCACTTCTCGAGACAAACGTCCTCCTGACCAGCAACTCAGCTTGCCCTCCATTTTATCATTGTCGTAGCTGTCAATCTCAACAACTACAGCATACTGTTTGTTGCACCACTTTAGCCTAGATCCAAGAATCCCCTTTGTTGGGTCATGTTCTTCCTGTAAGCCGCCGATTATTGAATTGTACGTACCTCGTAGGGGTCTTCACTTCCAGGGGACTCATTGAACACCAGCGCCCGCCTCGATTGTGACTCTTCGTCATGCTCACTACGCCGGTGTCGCCTGAAGTTCACGACTGAATCGAAGAGGTCGAGATTCTGATCATGCAAATACGTGACAAGATGATGCTGGTGGTCTAAGCCTGCCAGGAATTCATTGCCAGCATTCTTGAGCAACTCCGGCGTACTCCGTCTGATATCTGGGAAACGGCAAGCAACAATGTTCATCACTGGCCCGACAACTTGTTCGATATTCCTCGTTACACGGGCGTCCCGACCGGATACAATCAGTCCGAAAACCACGTCATCGGCACTCGTGATTTGACCAAGCACTCGGGCCCAGGCCAGTCGGCAGATAGTAGCTGGCGTAACTCCGCAGGATTCGGAAGCCCTTCGAAGCTGTTCACCGGCATCGCCAAATTGGATCATGGTCTCAAACCTTTCCTCGTACTTTGTCACGGCGCCGTAACCCGCGATGAAAGAGGGCGTTGATTCCTTCAAGTAATGGCTCCAGTAGTCGAAGCCGGCTGAAGTCGGCTGAGCTTTCAGACCAGAGGCATAGTCTCTGTACGGAATGGACGAGCTGACATGCTCTCCAGCGAAAGCGCTGCTGAAAGAATCAAACAACACCGACAAGGAACCATGATCAATCAATGCGTGATTGATCTCCAAGCGACATGTCGCCTCCTGGGGGCCATGAAAGACAACGGTAAGCCGGTGCTCGGGCTGCCCTTGCTTCCAAATCGCTCGAGGAACATCTTCGACATTTGAGTATGTGCTGGTAAGCTCAATCGAGGGCGACACATCCTTCAACACCACATTGAGGAATCCGTCCATGCCCTGTCGGGGATCTGGCACCAGTAATGTCCGCAGTATCTCGTTGCACTGGACCACCTTGTCCCAGGACGATGATAGTCTCTGCACGTCAAGAGGAGAACCGTCACTGACCCTCAGCTGGAAATTGAGGCTTGTATACCAGCACGTGGGGTTTCTCTGCTGTGCACGCAGCATTTGCGTTTGTGTAGGTGTGGCCTGGAATAAGGACGTGACTTCGAGTCCCTCGCCCGAGACCATGTCGATACCCATCTCCTGCAGGCAGCTATCAACTTCGTGCAGTTCCGTATTCGTTGCCAATGTCGGTAAATATTCGCCTACTGTGGGACGAGGCGATGCAGCACATAGTCCTACAGACAGCTCCCGCAATATTCGCCCAAATGCGGCAACCCAGTCTCCCACCCTCGATGAATGCTTGAGAGTATCATTGTACAGGAAATCAAAGTGGAACTGACCGTCGCGCACAGCAGCGGCAATATCAAAGACAGCAAAGCGCCGCATGTTGTCACTGAAGTCGAATTGGTCGCCACTGCTCTCCGTGTCCGCCAGAAACAAGCCCTCGGGGGCGAATTCATTGGCGGATTCGAGGTTCCCCGTGAAGTTGAGCATGATCTCGGGAATTTGGATGACAGGACTTGGCGATTGTGCTGCGAAGAAGTCTGCTTCCGTCTTTTCGGCCCGAGACCGAGCGTCTTTGATGTCTCGAACAAGATCGACGAGATATTGCCCGGCATGTATCGGAGAATACACTGGTATCACTGAAGTAAACCAGCCAATTGTCCGGGAAACGTCAATGCCGTTACTGCTTGGCTGTCTGCCATGTCCCTCGAGGCATACTGCCGGTGCTTCGCGGTCAGGGAATGCTTCTTGAAATGCCAAGCTAGCAGCCGCCACAAGGATATCTGTGGGCTTCGTTCGCAGGCATACATTACTCCTCCCCAAACACAAAGCAGTGGTATGTCGATCGATTGAGAGCGTCTCTCTCAAGACGCCCTTGTAGGTCAGCGACTTGGGGTCGATACCCCAATAGTCATATCGTGGCTGGGGCAAGTCAAGCTGATGAACGGCCCGCGATAGCTTGTTCGCACACCATGCTTGGAAGAGCCCGTTTGGAGCTGGAGACAATGTTTCCCCTTCCAATACAGTCTCGAGATCTTCCAAAAGTAGTCGCCAAGAGACAATATCGACAGCCAGGTGGGGCGCCACCATCAATAGCCGAGAAACTCCATCCGGCCCATTGGCGAGCTCACAGTGAATCATGGGACCAGAGATAGGATTTGGAATGAGTTGAATATCTTGTGTGCGTTGAATCAAGGCAGCCAAATCAGTAATGGAGGTGACCTCTATCGTAAAGGAAGCATCGACGTCATTTGTGATGCGCTGGTTCCATTTGTCCGGATGCCCGAGTTCGTATCTCGTGCGCAATGATGCGTGCTTCTTCACAATAGCGTTCATCGCCCCACGTAAATCATCTACTGCGAGTGGTCTACGTAGGCGGAACTGTGCAGTCTGGTTGAAGTAATGGGTCTCGCCGAGGGGCGCAAGGGAAGCGTATGCTCTTTGAATCGGAGATAGCGCGAATGGTGTGTACGTCTCGTCCGTTTCCGTGTCTGGTTTTGACTCTGTCCTATATCTCATCCCCTGTGCAAGAGAGTGGATGGTGTCGCCACGAAGGAGATCCTGAATGACTATGCCCAATCCCTTGTTGTGGCATCTGGCCACGACCTGCATGGCGGAAAGAGAGTCTCCTCCCAATGCTTGGAAAGACCGGTGGATGCCAACCTTCTCGGTAGGCAGCTTGAGAACATGAGCCCAGACATCCTGCAGAGCTGCCTCATCCGCATTAGTTGAGACTTTTTCAGCATCATCGCCGAAGTTCTCCGCCCCAGGGGTGAAAAACGATTCGCTACCTTGGGTAAGAGTTTCAATCCAGGAATCAATGAATTTGCGGTCAAGCTTTCCCGAGAGCGTAATCGGCATAGATTCCAAAATTGCAATCTTTTCAGGGACCATATACCGTGGTAAGAGTAGGGAAAGTTTGTCTCGCATCATCTGCACCTCAGTCTGAGTGTTGGCTGACTTTGAAAGGACTGGCCGATACACAGATGTCGGCGTGAGGCTATCCGTACTGGACCCAACAACACCAACCAGATGCTTGGCCAAAGGTCCATGTCTAGGGACAAAGCACAAAGCTGGGCGTGACGATGCCGCCAAGCCGAGATGGTGTTCAACCTCACCGAGTTCAAGGCGCTGTCCTCGGAGCTTGACTTGGCTGTCTTTACGTCCAACGTACACGAGACTGCCCGTATCATCGTAGCAGACAAGATCGCCCGTCTTATACATGGTCATGAGTTGCCTATTGAACCTGCATCGCCATGACGGGGCCGAGATGAAACTGGCTGCTGTTTTCTCTTCGTCCCTGTAGTAGCCTCGACCAACAATGTGGCCCTCGATGAGCAACTCTCCAACTGCGCCAACGGGCATGAGACGCTCGTGGTCTTCGGGATCCACGATCCATGTGACACATCCGAGGGCCTTGCCGATGGACGTGACGTTTGGGTTTTCGATGTCGATACTCTCACACGTGCAGGTGATGGAACATTCGCTTGGTCCATATGCGTTGACTAGATGAACACGAGGCGCCCAAGTGTTGACAACTTCTGCAGTGAGTGCCTCGCCGCCGCAGACTATATCTTCAATGAGTGGGACGTCGTCGGGATTGAGAAGGCGAAGAAACGATGGGGTAAAGAAGGAATAGTTGACCTTCTTCTCCTTGATGAAGTCTATCAGGTAGTCCAATAGATTAACATGCTTTGGGATGCAAAGGCATGCACCCACTGCGACTGCAGAGAAAATATCCATGATGGCCGCATCAAACGCAACCGACGGAAACTGCAACATTCGGGATGTTCGTGTAATGCCCCAAAGCGGCGTACTGTATTGCATCGTCGTCATGATGGACCGGTGCTCAATTATGACGCCTTTGGGCTTGCCCGTAGACCCCGACGTCATAATCATGTAGGCGATATCGTTGGGCGAAACCTTGCGCTGCCAGAGATTTGACGATACCTGGGGAAGTCGATTTAGAGACTCCATTGTAATGGTCTGGACATTTCTGAGGTCTAGCGTGTCGGCAATGGTTGAGTCGTGACACAAGACCAGTGGGTCATCAAGCTGCTGGAGAATGCTTGCAATTCGTTCCCGAGGCGACTCGACGTCCAGTGCGAGAATTGCGCGACCGGATTTGAGTACTGCCCAGAGGGAAACCATGAGGGTAAGGCCTTTCGGAAAGTACAACGGAATGATCTGTCCTGGGTTGTAAGCTACTAGACTGGCTGCCAAGGCGGAGCTCATATCATCTAGTTGGCGGTAAGTGAGGGTGCCATCCCAAGAATCGAGCGCGACTTTATCCGGCTGCAGTGTTGCCCACGCTGTCAGACGTTCGTGGATGAGCCCCATAGCCGGAGGCGGTAACGACTCGTTCCAAATGGATAGTGTATCCAAGTCGCCGTTGCTGAGTTGGGATAGAGACCCCAATCGAACACTGCTGTCTTGGTGGGATAACTGCTGAAAAGTGTGCTTCCAAAGGCCGAGCAGCCTCTCTACGCGAGTCTTTGAGATGACCATTGTGTCAAAACGGGCTTCCATGACCAGAGCTCCCCGCATGATGGTGCATTCGAGCACCAAGGCATGTGAATCCCGATTCTCGATTTCCGTGCGTCGTTCAAAAAGACCACTTGCCTGATTAATGGAGACTGGAGCTTGGATCACCAGTAAAGTCTGGAAATCACAAGCTCTCGCAGCTCCAGGCCCTGTCTTGCGGATGTTTGAGAGACCAAAGTGCTGATGCAACGTCGCTAGTTCTTGTTGCTTCTCCAGATCTTCCAGAAAACTATCAATAGTTTGAGTGGGTTGCCAAGTTATTCTGTCAGGTATTGTTACCAATGTAGGCCCGACGACTTCGTCAATCTCCGGCATGTCTGCATCGCGCCCACTCAAAACGGCGCCTATCGATACATCGTTCAACCCCGTGTACGTCCCTATGGCAAGTGCCAAAGACCCGCGTATCATAACAGGGGCTGAAGCGCTTTGGAATGGAGAGAAATCCACATGTACCAAGGCCATGTCTCTCAAGATGGGCTGATACGATAATGATGGCAGCCGCGGGAACTGGTTTGAAGACGAAGTCATCAGATGCGAGGTCCAGAAGTCTTTTGAAGCTCCATCATCTGCCTTTTGCAAGGAGAAGTCCACAAATTTCTGAAAGACATCGGGTCGCGAGATGTTGGTAGGCATTCCATCATATAGCCGTCCGACGTAATCAAGAATCAAATCAAGAGACCATAGATCAAATAAGAGATGATGTAAAGATAAGACGAAACGGTATCCATCATTGTGAGATCGTATAGTGAATGCTGAGAGCAGGTTCACAGTGGTGAACTCATTCATCGCGTTCTCACTATGGGCCTTGAACATTTCGTCGTCGTCATCTTGCTCATCCCATTCTATGTGACTCTCGATGACGACGCGGACCGGACCATTTTCCGGTGTCTGGAGAAAGCAGGAGCGCAGGATTGGGAAGTCTTGGTAAGCTCTTTCCCAGCACGACTTGAATCGGCCCAAGTCAAGATCGTTCGGGAGGTCAAAGACGTACTGCGCTACATAGGCGCCTGTATTAGCCATGAGACCCGGAATCAGAGTCTCTTGGAATGGTGTACACGGCTGTATGCACGTAACAGCCTCCAAGGGCACGGAACATTGAGCACTTGCCCATGATTTCAGTTCTTCAAGCATGTGCATTGAATGATTGTCATTTGATTCTTCTGAGTGGGGCGCGTTGTCAGTATCTTGTGATGATACTTCCAGCACCACGATGTGGAGAGGTTGTGGCTGTAAGATGCTCTTTGTTGAGAGCTGGAGGCCGCGTTTTCGAAGATGGGCCACAAGCTTAATAGCCAGCAGTGAGTTGCCACCGAGTTGGGAGAAGCTTTGCTTCATGTCCGTAGCTGAGACTGCCAGCCCGAGAATGCGTGCGATGGCGGCTTTGAACTCATTCTCTATTGGACTGAGTTCAAGATTGCAGTCACTTTCGCCGCTTCCTTGAAGCGTCTTGGAGCCGAGTCTCGCGTCTTCCCGAGTCCAGGTCTCCTGCAGTTTAGGTCGGTCGACCTTTCCCGAGCTGGTTCTAGGCAGACTTTCGAGGGCGAAGAACTGAGAGGGAATCATGTATGATGGTAGATGCTGCGAAAGCTTTGTTGTGAAGCTTGTCAGCATTTTATCCCAATCCTGCAGCACGGCATCTTTATCCGCAGGATCTCGCAGAACGAGAAAAGCAACGAGTCGTCCTCCATGACCAGCCCTCTCCACATAGTCAACTACTGCCGTACGGATTTGACTTGGACGGTGGTGGTTGAGGTGACTTTCAATGTCGCCCAGCTCAACACGTTGACCTCGGATTTTGATCTGTCTATCTTTGCGACCGAGACAACTTATAGTGCCATCCGATTCAAACCTTGCGAGGTCGCCCGTTTTGTAGAACCTTCGGTTTGAATTGTGATTTGTGAGCTTTCCACTAGCCCATGGGACATTCGTCACAAAGGATGCGGCCGTCTTCTCGAGGTCGTCGAGATAGCTTCGGGCCAGGATTTCTCCCTCGACCACCAACTCTCCAACCTCACCGAGCGGCACCAACACATTGTGATCGTTCGCATCGACTATCCATGTCCGGCATCCCGAAGCATACCCGATGTTGGCACGTGAAGACTCAGGCCCTATCGAAGCGATGGAGCAGAAAATGCAAGCTTCTGTCGGGCCGTAACTGTTGAAAAGCCGGACCCTCGGCGCCCATGTATCAATGCAGTTCTGGGTAAGTGCCTCTCCTCCGACTGACACAGTCTTCAGTAAAGGAACCTCGTCGGGATCCAAGAGACTGATTGTTGAAGGCGTGAAAAAGGCCCAGTTGACCTACTGTCAGTTAGCATCTTTTCAATCCATTATTTGATTTTTCATGGAAACTCCTCACCTTGAAAGCATTGATCGATTCGGCCAACTGACTCAGGTCTGTCGGGATGCAAATGCAACCGCCAAACATCAAGGTCGCAAATATTTCGGTAAGACAAGGGTCAAATGTATATGACGTGGCTTGCAGTACCCGCGAAGATGATCTCATCCCCATACGACGGCCGTGTGAGTCCAAGCTCGTACACAATGATGCGTGCTCCATCATTACACCTTTGGGACGCCCGGTTGTACCACTGGTGAAGTATACATACGCCAAATCACTGGCATGGAGCGCCGGTGGATCTGTTTGCACTTCACAAGGAGCCAGTCCATCAAAGAATTCACGGTCAACATATAATGATTCGACCCCATGTACTGACTCTGAGTCTTGCTCGGACTCCAGTAACAGTAGCGAGCCAGTCTGTCTGGCTATCTCCTCGACTCGAGAGGCCGGGTGAGTCGGGTCAACGGGTGTAAAGGCAAGGCCGGCCCGAAGGATGCTGATAAATGATACGATAGCCCATGGTGACTTGTTGAAGCGGCAAAGAACAACATTTTCCTTCTTGTGGAGATTTCGTGATAAAAGAAGACGAGTGAAACTGGAAGAATACTCTTCTAATTGAGCATATGAGAGAGTAATCTGCTCGTGGTAGATTGCAGGCGCTGCCGGTCTCTTCTGGGCGTTGGCGAGAAAACGGTCGATGACTGTGCCGTTGGCGTGAGGAAGATCAGAGTTCGCCCAGTCCACCATTGCGAGCCAGTCTACGCCGTCTTGGACGGAAAGGGACATTTTGTCTATATTAAGGATGTATTGATCAAAGAGTAAAGTCTATCACAATCCCAGACAATGAACCATATTGGTAGTTGGTGTCCCTACATATAACTCTTCCAGGCGGCTGTCATATCATCACGACAGGTCACTGCATTCGTTCGACGTGAAACTTCTTTTCGCAACATCATTCTCCGTCTTGTCTATTGCGGTGTAAGCAAATTTGATACCGTAGCATAGGAATCATGGTATAACTTCCACCGGCGTGTGTCCGGAGTGGAATGTCATCGTCCACCCATGATATTCGGAGATGTGGCGTATTTGCGGCCGCTTTGCTTACGCCGCTGTTTCCGGGTGGAATCAGACAAGCTACCGAAGACAGAAGAAGCAATGCCGGCCGACATTTGAGGTTTAGGTGAGATAGGTCCAGTGGGCACGAACCCCGGAGTTCATCGCCCCATACGTGCATGCCGCCTAGTGATCTCGTTGGTCCCATAGCAGCACTGAGTGAACTAGAGACAAACGCGACGGCTAGAGGAAATGAATGCAAGAGATTCCGGGGCTCGTGGTGAACGGTCTCCAACCCCCACTGGCTGATGTGCGAGGTCAAACCCCTTGTAATCTTTCGGCTTTACAACCAGACACAGCAGCTCCCGGTCTAGCTCTTCAGGGGATTCAAGACCGCTAACCTAGTGGGGTTACTACAGCGCTATACCTTTACATGAGAAGGAATCGCATGCCTGAATGCCAGACAACGAATCCAACTTGTGAGATGAGATAACGTGCATGCTTGCCAAGATCAGATCGAGATACCCTCTTGGCTGGATGAGTCTGACACCGCTTGAAGCGTCAGATTGTACTACCACAGGAGTCCCAATCATTCTGAGCTAGAAGTGCTCGTGATGGTTTTGCTCTTAGTTCGTCATTACGCCTAGACATGAAGTTCCCGCCCGAGCTGGGGTTTCGTTTTCTAAACAGTTTTGTGAATATGGCACTGAACACAATCGGAATCGCCGCCAGTTTTTCGCAGTAAGCAGGTGGAATTGAGTGATCCATCATATCATATCACCGATATTACAAATCATCAAATAGCGTAATGGAGAACATTCTTGAAATACATGCACATTAGTCTTGACCTATCGGTCGTTGCGATTCGCCAGCGGTGTGCAGATTGTAAGATAAGCGCCAATCTTTTCATTGAAGAGATATTCAACTATACTAGAAACGCTTTTGTCTGATATGGCCACGACATAATTAGAGTCGAGAAAGCACCTTAGGGCGCGAACTTGTACCTAGTTCGCTGAGCACCAATTGCTTCACCTCCCCGGCGCAGCCCCAACTCGTCTGATAGCCGTAACCACCATGTCCATAACAATGTACCACTTTATATCCATCTCGTCTCTCTAATCCCAGTCTCACGCCCCCCTGTCGAAGCGGCCTGAAGCCCACATGGTGCCCGACTAAATCTTGCATACCAACGCCGATCGCAGCCTTGTCGTATTGAGCCCAGCGGCTCAACATACGCTGAGTGAACTTGGCATCAGGTTTTGCAGCCTCGTTCATACTAACAAAAGATGTCGGCGAATAGCATCCTCCAACTATAGTTCCGCCACCGCCGGGTCTCTGCATGGCATATGTCAACTCTCCATCTCCGGGTCCTGTAGCGGTGAGCATGTAGGAGGAGTCCCGCGCGACGAGGGCGACCTGACCACGAACGGGGATCATGGAGGCGTCGTCGACACCTCTGAGCGTCCTGGCCCCTAAGCCAGTACAATTAACCACCACATTGGCACCAGTGACGCCATGTACCCCGAAGGCGTCACCAATATGTACAAGTCTTGTTCGTTTCACCTGGACTCCATATTTGAGACATTGACCCAGAAGCCAAGGCAGGTAGATTGTAGGATCAATACAGACCGATTGGAATGCTGTCTTGTATGCTGTCCCTGGAGGATCACTTGAAATGGTATCTTCGACACGAAACTGCAAAGAGGCGACTGATTAGCCTGAGTTCTTCCCTGCCTGATTCATACTTCTTGAAATGTCCAGAGCTCTTACGTTGGGAAGCAAGTTCTTGAACCAGGGATCTTTTGAGTGGAGGTCAGATAACAACAACGAGCCTACGCTGTCTTGAATATCGTCATCTCTGGTGAAAAGCCGCGCGTCTGTCTGTGTCAGTGACATGCTTGAGTTTTTGCGTTTTCAAGTTGCTCACCTTGGAAGTGAATGCCAGCCTCTGGATGTTGAGCTGCTAGCTCTGCCAGAGGGTACCAGGTATCACGTTCCCATACATGCTCACGACTGCCGACCTTGGAGAAGCTTGTATCTGGTCAGCCGCATCCCAAGACCGATAGCATTGATTGCTTACGGTAGGTAGTTGGCACCCGCCCATGGCGATGCGTACATGGGGTGCTTATCACCAGGTAGATGCTGCGCCAGGATCGTGACCTGGCAACCCACGTCCTTGGCCAATACCAGCGCCGTGGTGAGCCCAATAACGCCGGCGCTTTGACGGAGATATGTCAGCAAAGCAACGACGTTGAGACTTCTGCTGAATGGCATACCCAACTACAATGACTTTGTCATTATTCATTTCTGTTCTCTCCGAAACTCGGCGGCTTCTATTGATGAAGACGAATCAGAATAGTTGAAAAACGTGAGTGGGATTCTACGATCACAATGATTGATCATGTGCGAGATTCACGGAGCAGGATACACGGTTGGCGATGACGATAATGGAGAACGAATAGATATAGCTACATCGGGATAATTTGGTTATAGAAGTATAAGTCTCTTTTTGCCCATAGTACGGTGGGGCCCGGAGTTCCGAATCACTAATTATTATTTGGGAAAGAAGAATATGGAGAGAAGAAGGCACGATGGTTCTTTCAAGGTAAAATGCTCTTAGCGTGATGCTATGGACAACTTGCCATAAACCATATTCTAGCAATTCAGTTCATTTGGGATTGAATCTGTAAAATCTATGGCGTTCGTAAGAGCCCGGCATTGATTCTACAAGGTAGCCGGGATGCTGTGCGGGGCCTTTTGCTGACATTCCTTAGCATCCGCAGGACTTGAACTCCGGTACCTGCCCGACGCTGACTGCATCCTCGCGAGATGGAATCCGGAATAGACTTCATGACAGATTCAATAGGAGTAGATTCAGTGATCGCAGGGATCGGTCCGACGACCGCAGACGGTGAGGATTGATCACGATAATCGCACCATGCTCTCCTTTTGAATTGGAGATTCTTGGCACTGTGGCTTTTACACGTCTGAGGGCCATGAAACGCAGCAATGAGACTGAGGACTAGACCTCGTTTCGTAAGTAGTCTCATTGTATTCGAAGATGACGGTGAGCAAGTAAACTCTTTGACCCGAAGCACTATGACTCGAATCTATTGGTAGATAACATATGGAATTGGGATTCAGCGTCAAATTCACTCAAACGCCCATCGGTATTGTTTCGTAAAGTTCGACCAGCTGCAAACTCACATATTCCGGCTGTTAGAACACTTGAGCTCAAGATATACTGAGACTAGATTCACGTTTCTACAAATATGACAGTCCCTCCTACTAGCCGAAATGTCTGTAACGGTTAAGTTACAATATTACCATACTCGAGATGCTAGAATATACCAACATTCTCGTGGGCTTTGCCCTACTCGGCCTTTTGTATCGCTACATCATCTATCCATTATTCCTTTCTCCCCTATGCAATGTGCCTTCCGCTCACTGGTCTGCCAAGCTGAGTCCCATTTGGTCACTCTGGGTCAGATATAGAGGGACAGAACTTGCCAATCTCATCAAGCTCCATGAGATTCATGGACCGGTCGTGCAAGTAGGACCAAAAGACTTGAGTGTCAGCGAATATCAAGATGGTATACGCAAAGTCTACGATGCAGGCTTTGGAAAGCCCGCTGCATGGTATTCCTTCTTCGATTACTACCGGTATACACTTTCCACTACCAAGACACTTTGACAAAGTCTGTATTTAATACTGATATTACAGTATAGGAATCCCAATGCATTCACCAGTATCGAAAAGCATGACCACGGAATGCGAAGACGCAGGACCGCCACCTTGTATTCTAGGACTTCTCTCTTTCGTTCTCAGCATATGTATGAAGTCAGCCGCAGGATCATACTTGATCGAGTTTTGAAACGTCTGAGTAGTGATGCAGCCAGTGGTGCCAGGGCTGATGTTCTTGAGTTAAGTTACTGTCTGTGTAGCGACTACCTCAGTTCATTTCTTTTTGGACTCTGCAATGGAACCGACTACTTGTTACAGAATCGTGGATTGATTGATGAATGGCGTCTCAACTACGAGCACCACAGTTGCGAGGAGAGTTTCTTTCCTCAGGAGATGCCACTCATCTACAGTATCTCACGCAGCCTTGGAATGAACCTCTTGCCCAAGTCCTATGCCAGATCAAAGGACTATCTTGAGGCTTGGATGACGGGCATGGCCGAAAAGGCAGACCAATTGATCATTCATCGCACGCTTACAGGCCAAGCTGTGTCTATCGAAGATGAGCCAATTGTCTACGAGACTATCAAGACTGCTGTGGAGAGAGACTCGCCGCAACTAGTAGGCGAAGCCAAGCGTAAGGAAATTGCGAGCGAGCTGTTTGATCATATCTGTATGTTTATCCATGGCCCCCTGGCGATGATCGCGCATCCCCACAATTATACTGACTTACTACTATAAAGCTGCGTCCCGGGAAGTTCTAGGTATGTACAAGACATTTGAAATGATTATGGTATCCTCTTCTAATGACGGAAACTAGGTCTCGTGCTCGGTTACAGTTTCTGGTATATAGCCAAGAATCCCCATGTCCAAAGACGTCTCCGCGAGGAGGTCAAGGCCGCTGGTATTGACATGGAATCTGCCCCGGCATCTGACCCAACAGCCATTCCCTTGGCCCTGGAGAACCTCGATTACCTCAACGCCGTCATTTACGAATCTTTACGCATGCGACCGACCAGCACGCCTCTGCCTCGCGTTACGCCTCCGGACCGCCACGTCAGTATCGCTGGGGTAGAACGCATCCCCCCTGGCGTCAGAATCAACGCATTCCAGTGGTTTGTGCACCGAGACCCCAAGAAGTGGGAACGAGTTGACGAGTTCGTGCCGGAGCGATGGCTCGGCCGGAGTGACGGGACTGGAAAAAAGAGCGGTGGCCGCGAGGACGTGCTGTGGCCCTTTGCCAGCGGGCCTCGAATGTGCTTGGGTACCAACTGGACCTACTATGGTATGTGTTCAATCCTCCCTCGTTCCTGGTCAATGTGGACAACTGAAAGTAGAATTGAATGCTGATGATTCATGTTTTCCTTCGAAACAGCAATGCGATATATTTTAGCTGCGATGTTCTCCAAATTCGAATTTGAGGCTCTAGACCGGAGCGCGGGAAACTGCTGGCCTGGATCGCCCGAGGACCTTCTACCCGTCAAAGTCAAATATGTCGGCTGAGCGCAGCATAAAGGAAGTATTTCAGACACCAGGAAAAAGAGCACGAAAAGCTACGGATATAGCATTCCCCCGAGGACATTGCCTCATACTAGTCAAATACAACTGTTCGCTTATATGGGAGCTCCTTCTCACGTTTGTTGTAGGATGAGAATATTTATGATTTTCTTGCTGGAGGCGTAATATAGTCTACAAGTCCGTTTAGTCTGGCCTGGTACACAAGCAAAGAGTGTGCGAAGAAAACGAATATTGTATCGAAATTCATTTACTTGGTGATTTGGAAGAACATACCGCAACTACAAGAAACAAGACTGACAGACATCCACCTCGAGTCCAGAACGACACATGTATAAGACAGCCTTCGGCTTTTTTGGTGACCATGATCCTTTCGCAGAAACACTTTCGTCACTACAGGCTATACTAGTGGCAAAATAAAAGCTTTGGAAGACTACAAGTCTATCATGAAAATATCGTGAATCACGGGTACAGAATGTGCAGAATGGAAGCATAATCAAATTCGTTTATTGAGTTGACTTCGTCAGCCTACTTATTTTATTGCATTTATGATAATCTAGCCTCGCAAGCTTCTAAACTCTAATCAATAAATGACATGCCCTTTACAAATCCTGAACCTCGAAGTGAATATCGTTGCGTGCAGCACGTACTTTCTCCAACAGATCGCGACGCCCTCTCCTAGAGCACAGCATGGCAAAGCCCAACCATGGATATCTCAATTCCGCCGGAGTCGGCACCAGCTCTCCAGGCCTGAAAAACGAGCGCAACAGGAGTGTACTGGAAGCGAGCTCGGGATCCTGCTGAGCCACAGACTCGAAGTTGATATCAGATAGCAGGCGTCCGCTCGTGCGAATGGGTAGTGGTGATGTTGCACAAGAGTACTGAGCCCCGCTGGCGAACCCATGGGCTAGACTGCGGAATCGAGCCTCGTCGCCAGTTACTTGCATAAGATACAATGCATAGTAGTCTACACCGTTGACGTAGGCTGATCCCGTCGAGTCAGAGTGTCCAGGCGGCCGCGGGTTCACCTCGAGCAGAAAAGAGCTCGTGTCTTCGTCGTGGCGTTCCCTCCGCGCGATGAACTCTAGCACGCCGTGGGTGTCCATGTGCCAGTCGACTCGCGACTTGTTGACCTTGGCTTCGACGTGGATGACACCGCTGTGGAAACCGAGTCTGCGGACAATCTTTAACAGATCGGTGCGGAGCAGACTGGTTTCTTCAGAGGGTAGACCAGATGGCCACACTGAGCCCGTCTCGACAAACTGTTCCGTCTGCACAGAATTCAGCGCATCATCACCGCTGCATGGAAGGTTGTCAACGACCTCGGAGAACAACAATTCTCCGTTCCACAGAACGAAATTGACATCAACCTCTGGTCCCTCGCAGTAGGTCTCAACGATAGCTTTCGCGTCGGCTTCGTGGACGCCGAACAATTTGTGTTGGTCCCTGACAGAGCCTATGGCGTGTTGGATGGCATTGTGCAATTCGTCTTCGCTTCTGACTACAGAGACACCGTAGGATCCATGGTTGCGTGTCGGTTTCACAATGAGGGGATATTCCAATGGCTCTTCACGGAGAGCCAACTTGGACTTTAGTTCGTCAATGTCTGAGACGATTAGCATGGTGGTGGTCTTTTGCATCAACCTGGTCTCATACTTGTCGGTTGCACGTCGGTAAGCTTCGGGTGATGATGTCGGCAGGCCAAGAATCTCTGCTGCCCGAGCCACTCCAGCGAGGAAGGGGTCCATGTTCGTCATGATACCGTCGACGCGATAGGGCAGGGCCCGAACCGCCTCCACGATGCGTTCCGAGAGGGTTTCAAAGTTGAATTCAGAAAAGGGCACAAACGCCTCCCTATACTTTGGCCCAAGTCCCTCGGGGTTTTGCATCCAGTGGCCCGGTTTGTCCAGCACCACGATGGATACACCACAAGCTTTGGCGGCGTCGTAGAACCTCTCGCAACCTCCTGCCTCCCGTTTTTCTCCGATAATGACGATCCGCTTGGGCTCCACCATGTCGGGAACGACCCAAGGGTACGCAAGCCGATTGAGAAACACTCTGTCAAGTAGGCCGATGGCAAGACCATCGGGGACCATGACATCTTCGTCTACCACGACGACGCCAATGCTTGTGCCCAAGATGTCGGACAGGGCACGGCACGAGCCATCCGTGAGCGCAACCCGGCTAGGCACGCACCGTTGTCCGGGGCTGACAAAGCTCTGAGTCGACAGCACCAGCTTGCAGCCGCGCATCCTCTCCTCGAGGAAATCGCTCCGAACAATGTAGCCAGTCTCAGCCGGGAGGACAAACTTGGCGCTCCAAGGTTTTCCCGTCTTGGCCGAAACGATGGCAGCCTTGAGAATACAGTCCAAGGCAGCATCATGTTCAAGAATGGGCGCGTAATCGCTGGAGTCTGGTGCAGCAAGAATGTCAAGCATAATTGTATGCTCCCCGACAGCATCTTCCTCTTCTCCGAGTCTTGCCCAGCTCACTGACGTGATGCAAATGTCGACAAAGTTGCGAGCATGTCAATTCACTGAGTCATCAATATCAAGGGACTGGGACAACTGCCAAGTTGCCTTGATAATCACTATTTCATTGATCAGTCATCAGGGCTTGTTGAAACTTTCATCTTGCAGTCGCGGCATTATGTCTCCCGTTAAGAATACTTGACTGCGCGACGGAGATCCCTTCGGTAAGAAGACTATGGCCCTGACGGCAAGGAAAACAGGTTCAAGGTGGAAGTATAATACATTTTCTTACCACCCTGGAAAGAGCATAATTACGTACATGAGTTGTCTTTGGACTTGAATTCGACACGGCGAACAGCAGATTTCCCGGGCTTGAGTAGTTCTGAAGCATTATTGCTGTCGGTACTCAAGGATGGAGCCGTGGTTTTTTGCGGTGGTGCGGCAGGAATTGCCATCGTCACGTCAAGAAAATATCAAATCGACACAATGCCCAAAAGCGGCCAGTCTCTCCCAAAGCCTCGGGAAGCAGACACTCCATCCTAGCATATTTAAGAAGAGCATCGCGGAATAGTTGAATCGATATGCTGCGATACGCTTGGAGCATAGACTTCATGATGGAATATGTTTTATGCCGGTTGACAGTACCGATTATGGTGGGTCATACGCAACGCCGGTTGGTGGATGTTCCCGAGCTCCGGGGGATAACTGAAGGCTGACATTGCCTGGGAATTAACCCCGGTCAGTGCCCATTGCCCGCTGTTGTATGCCGGTCTGTACGACATGGTTGCTATTCCGAATCCAGTCTTTTGGGGCAATGCCATGCGGAATCTACTCTCTCTATATATATATTCAAAAACCTATCATCCCTTTATATCGAAAGTTCGATGACATTCCTTCGAGGTCGTGAGACTATTGTTTTCCATCAAGACCGCAGACACGCACCGTCTCCAGAGGTCTCTCGTGACGCAGCACCTGACAATAGGGTATACTACTTATTCCCGGCCGCTCGTCTCTATTGCTTGAGTGCTCCGCTATTCTGAACAGCTGTACCATAATGCAACCCGCTAGCTCTGGATGTCCTGCTCTCTCGCAGTCGCATGCACCGCTGCGGCAGGCGTTGTCAGAAATCGACAAGGAAGTGAGTACCTAGATAATATCCTTTTATTGTTCTCTTAGCGTGTTTTAATACCAGAAGTTCACTAATACAAAGATCCCGTTGTTATGAAGGAATATAAATTTGCATCCAAGGATTCACAAGGCGTCGTTCGGAGTCGACTGCATCTAGAGGATAGGTCAACAAATAATGCCAGCGTACAGGACACTAGGCGGGATCTGAATATTCTAGTATTGAGTACCCTTACTGCTCGGAGATGAAGCCGCATAGAACAGCGAATATAAGGCATCAAACATCACGCTACATGTCAAACTTAGCATACGGAATACCGGACTTCGACGAGCTGTGGTCATGACTAACGACCTCGGACTGCAGCGGATCTTATTCTGATTGAGATCTTGTGGCATTGTTGTTGACCATTTTGTGCTGAGATGAAAGAGTAAAGATTTTGATAGAATTTGCATAGAGGCAACACAGTTTCAAATGCATATATAGTCGGCGAGGAGCGGATCATCGGAATACTTGCCACTCCTACTGAGCTTCTGAATCCAATTAACCTGGCAGGATTATACCAACTGGCATTGGACAAACGAACATGGCGATATTTCTTCCGTTTCGGATATAACTAATCCTTGGACTGTGGCTAAACCATAAAAACAAACGTTTGACTATAATTCACATAGGCTGCAGTCGTTTGTTTCAGTGGTCCCTTTCCGTCTGTCGACATAAGTGATCTAAGCACATGCTGTGGCAGCCCATGAAGAGATAAAAGTATTGATTAAATAATTCACTTTTCACGCACAGCATCATGCTTAAAAAGACAAAAATAAGCAATAAATGACTACAGTACAGTAGTGAGATAAGATGGGTCGCATGTTTAGCTCCTAGAAATATAGAAGCTTTGGCGGTGGCTTCAAAGGTGGATACAGCAGTCATTTAGGTATTCGGTAAGGCACCGCACCAGCGCGCGCCTGCCCCGCGGAAGCTCAAGCTTGCGACCGAGGACGCGCCTAACTTTTGCGACTCAGCATTCAATCAGCACAGCTCTGATCTGCGCCACCCATACATAATACTCCAAACCGCCGACAACTTAACGCCATGAGAAGAGCTTAAGCATACACGATTATGATGTGATTTTGGCTTGTTGATTTTCTTATATTATCTGTGTTTTTTGTGCTTGTTGCTTGTCGGTATACCGTAACCGCCATCCTTCCCTGATTCTCTCGAAACGTCGTCGTCGTCGAAATGGAGGACTTTGATAGAGACTCGAATGCCAGCTCCGACGAACAAGAGGACGAGTTGATGCTTGATAATGCGGAGCCCGACCCTGAACCGGAAGATAACGATCAACCGGAAGATCAAGAGCAGGACCAGGACGATGACGAAAACGAGGGCGACGATGATGACGATGGAGATAATGACGACGAGGACGAGGATCAGCAGACTCAGGAACAGCAACGTAATACCGATAATGACGCCGGTAACGATGCCTCAAACTCGCAACCCGCTGTCACTAGAACCTCGGCGACGCCAACCCCCGCCTCGTCGCCGAAATACCGGGCCGCGGTGCGACCCGAATACCTCACTGCGAGCACGTACGATATCGTGCCGACCATGGCCGCCCCCATGTCTACGAGCATCAATGCTATCTCAGTCACGCCAGATCTCCGTTACTGGATGACCGGTGGCTCGGATGGTTACATCAGAAAATACCACGGTCCAGACACCATCAATGGCAAGACGCTCTTGACCGTCGCGCAAAGGCATCCCTTTGTCGAGTCCGTGGTCAAGGCCGGCGTGCTGCTGTCATATTGGGAGAATGCCGAGCCACACTCGACGTCCCAGCGCACAGAGGACCTCATCTTGAGCCCCGTCTACTCCCTGGCCGTACACTCACAGGCACTATGGCTGTTGTCAGGCTTGGAAAGCGGTGGCATCAACTTGCAGAGCGTACGGCATGACGAAGGCAAGCGCATAGCATGCCTGCAAAAGCATACTAGCGCAGTGAGCGTTTTGAACCTTGCCGCCGATGAGAAGAGTGTCCTCAGTGGAAGTTGGGACAAGAACATATTTGATTGGGACTTGAACACGGGGGAAGTCAAACGTCAGTTTGATGCCAGTGGAAGTCAGATTTCGGTCCTCGAGACACGGCCCATGAGCGGCGTACCCATCCCGCCCGAGGCCGCCGAGGAAGATCTCGCCAGCGATACCTTCTTCTCGAACAACAACGCCCCCCCTGCTGCCGGCGGCGATTTTGACTTTAGCCTCGATAGTGGGAACGCCAATGGCGACATGAATGGCAATGCGGGCGGCAGCTTTGGGAATGGTAATAATCCAACAGATGACGCCATGGCTGTTGATGGTATGGATGCCCAGGGCAGTCCAGCCCACGACAGTCTCTTCGGCGGCAGTCCTGGCGCTGGTGACGATCTATTCGGTGATAACTTTGGAGGCGATGATGATAATGAATTCTCCCGGGCCATGTTGCAAGATTCCGCTCAGGATCCGACTACCGATACTACCGGCGCCGACAACTCGATGACAGACTTTGGTATTCCCAGCATGGAAGGTGTTGCGAACGAACAGCCCAATGATATCTCTGAAGGCACACTTATCCCCGATGGAGAGCCAATGGCCGCGAGTGAGGCACCGTTGGACGCAAGCTTTGACATGACGCAACCTTCCGAGCAAGTCACAGACTTTTCTGCAGAGCCGCTGTCTACTCAGCAAGACCCGCCTCAATCGCCTTCGGCCATCTTTGATTCTGCACCTGCACCGGAATCCCCGTCGGCCGTTTTCGCAGAAGCGCCTCCTACTCATTACGACACAACTCAAACATCAGACTCTACGTTCCTCTCGGGCTCCATTGACGGCACGCTCAAGATATGGGACCGCCGAGTCCCCAACCCCGTAGCGCGGATTGGCACACAATGGGGTGTACCTCCGTGGTGCATGGGCGCTTGCTGGTCCCCCGACGGCAACTGGATCTATGTTGGAAGAAGAAATGGCACAGTCGAGGAGTACAGCATTGAGAAGGCACGTGGTGGGCGCAAAGGCTGGATACCTGAGCGGACGTTCAAATTTCCAGGTGGCAGTGGAGCTGTGAGCTGTGTAAGGCCTTTGCCCAATGGTCGCCATCTCATCTGCGCCTCGCATGACATTCTCAGACTGTACGATCTACGAGCCGAAGAGAAAACCTCGAAACACTCACCACCACCATTCTTGATTGTTCCTGGTCCTCCAAGGGCGGGTGTCATCTCAAACCTATACATTGACTCGTCCAGTAGGTATATGATCTCTACGGCGGGTACACGAGGATGGGAAGGATCATCTACAGAATGCTTGATCGGGTACGAGATTGGAGTTCCTCAATGATCCTGTTTGGGTTGTGGGAACATGACGCTTATGTCGGGTAGTATTGTTCTTTTTTCCAAGTATAGCATGGCGGCATGGGCTCGGGGATATCACAATACCTGTTGGCGCAGTAGCGTTTCGGAGTTTAGAGGACGTATGTGTCACTTAAAAGCAGTTTCATTTAAGACGACTGTAGCTTATCAATTGAACACAGATTTAGCATGATGAAACTGGTGCATATCTCAGTCAAGCATGGCAACATTGTTGAACGTGAATGGTTTCGTCATTACTCATTAGACTGAACGGTCGTAAAACTGCTATCGCAGTGATGCTGGTAGTACAGATCAGGGCATCACATCAGTGCCCAATAGCCTTCTCACTGCAGTATGCTTCTTCCACAGGGTATTTGCCTCCTCACATTCCAATCGTGGTATCTCTGCAGGGGGGAGAAAGAAGAAATCTATCCGCGGAAAGCGTGGTTTCCCTCAATGGGCTGGCTCATCTGCGCGGCGTTGCCGCCGTGCTTGGCCTCGTGGCGGGCGAGCATGCTGTCGGCGCCGTCGACCTCGGCCTTGCCCTTGGCGGCGGTCCCTTGGTGCTTGAGCTGGCTTTCCTGCGAGGCCGGGTGCTTGGCGTTGGTGTCGAGGGCCTGGTCGGCGGCCTCGTTGACGGTGCCGCGAAGGGTCTCGCCCACGCCGTGGATGCCCTTGAGGCCCGTCTTGATGTCCTTTCCGATGCTCGACATGGTGAGTGTTTAGTTGGTTTTTAGAATATTCTCGTGGTTGGTGTGTGCTTGGGTTTTTAGGTGTTGCGTAGGATGAGATTCTTTTGAGTTTGAGCGGTTGTGATTGAAGATAAAGTCGTGAGAGTCTTGGTCGACTTTGAAAGAGGGTATTCCGGTTTTAAACAAGTCTCTATCTCAGCAGTGACGTTATAGTATCCAACTGCCCGGCGCTTGGTAATAATTCGTACCTGCTCATCATGATCACCCGGAGCAAGTGGAAGCTAGTATGACGTAGGTTGTGGACCACTGGTGAGACCGCCAATCAAACGCAACCACACAGCGATCGCGTGGTCCACAACTACCAGAAGTCCATGTTTCCTTGGCATAAGATAATTCCATGCTTCCACCTTCACTCAAAGATCCTAGAGATCATCTCAGTAACATTCCGATCAGCAACTCCAAGTACTATGAGAACATCCGTCGATGCTTAGCCAGAAGCCTCTTCATCCAGTCAGCTGTACACTAGGTAGGATTCCTGAAGAAGACTATGCGTTGAATGGATCCTACAATATACATGATTATGTGGTAACATCATGGTGGCATCACACGAATGATACAGAACTATCCCCGAGAACCACGAGGCAGTCCTGCATTCTTATGGTACCTGTTCGCATGCCAATAAGCCCTACAGCAGTGGTATATAAACCTCTCCGGCAGCGCGCGTCTATGGATGTTAACATTTCTCAGAGGGTCCTCCCTGCACTTCATGTGCAGAGAAGAGCACCAGTTGCCTACCGGTATGTATAATATAGGTACCTTTGTCATCCCTAAGGGAGGGGAAATAGGATAAAAAGGAATAATTATAAAAATGGATATTAAGAAATTTCGTAAATCGTTTATGGTTTTTTTATTATTATATTTATCGAGAGAAAGGTCGGTAATATTTGTACCCGGCTTGATACAGCGCTATATCTCTATGAATCTACGTCGAAGAAGCGCCGGATCGTTTGGCTTCGGACATCGTCGTCGGACATTGGTGATACGGACGTCAATGTACTTGTCCATGCTGGTATCAATGTCGCACAAACCCTGGATACCATTGGCAAACACAACCATTATTGCCTCCTAGTCGCAGATGCAGCTCGACACTCTCTTCCAGTCGCAGACTGTTGCGTCATGACAAGGGCACCAGAGATGGGTCGGAGGCGGAGCGTTAGGACCATAGTTTCGGTACAGCTTGTGGAATTTCTCGTCGCCGATTGCAGCAAAGTGTCGACTATACTTCTCGGCTACTAGATGGTTATGGAGTTAGCACAATGCCTGGAGGGCAAGGGAGAGTATAGGTTTGCACGAACCGCCCTTCACCCGCTGGCACAGAAACGTTTCAACCACGTATCGCATCTGTGCATGATCGCAAAGTGTGAATTTGCGCCAAAATGTAGAGGTGATGTTTTTCCGAAGTCGCCGATCATTATAGGAAGCAACGGGCACAATGAGCAGATGAACAAGCTCAAAGAGGTAAAGAGACTTCAAGAGCCTTGTCTTCTCCTCTAGTATGTACTCGATGAAGCAAGTACCACTCTTCCGTTGCAACGGGTTCAAATACATATTTGCCATGACTTCAACGACCTCTTGATGGAATGACTGAAGACAAAGCGCTAAGTTGAGACTGAAGTAGGTATGCGGAATCGTGCGTTCCATAGCTTGGTAGCTGACGAACTTTCGAATGAAGTTGGTGGCGAGGGAGAAAACCAAATCCTTGTTATTATGGTTGATAGGCTTAGAAAAGAGGTCAAGTCGCCTAGCCATGAAACAACTGACGGCGATGGGAAGGAGGTCCGACCCGACTGTGGATGCGATGGTTTCCAGGCAGATGAGGTAAGACGCTCCCTTGTAGGCTAGATGGACTCGCTTCGATGTCTGGATGAAAGAAAGGAGCATCTGAGCGTCCATGGATCCCATGATCTTTTGGAGTATCTCCGTTGGAAGTCTCGTAATGACAGAATCGCTGGGAACGTCGTCGGCAAGTTTCTTGTTACGGAGACTTGTAGTAACTGGAACGACAGATCGGCTGCCAAGATGTCTGGCGCGACGAATCTTTGTCAAAAGGGAGGAACCCATGGTGGCGTCGAAATTGGTAAGTGCAACGACGAGGATGAAGAACGCAGTGATCAAGAAGGTGGTAAGTGTGACGAAGGGGATGAGAATGGCATCTGCGACGATGTGAATAGCCTTGCGACGATGAAGATTGCAAGCGTGTTAATGGGTCGACAACCTCGGCGACGAAGCTGATTATCACAAGACTGTGTAATGGTAGTGGCGATGATGTTATCACAGTTACTAGTTTCAGCTGTGAAGGTGAAGAGTCGTCGACATCTGAGTAGCTGCCAGGGTGGAAAACAGTGATAGGTGGTTCGTGATTGGGAACAACCCAGGTTGGACGACGACAAGGTATAAAAAATGAGGAAGCTCATGGGTGGCAGAGCAACGAGGTGCAAACTCCAGCAGGCGCACAAACGATTGTTCGAAAATGAAAACGCCTGCCTTTGCACACCGGCTTGTTGCGTTTTTTTGCCGCACGGGCAGGCACGAAATTTGAATACAAGGACCTTTTCATGTCAACATCCCGCAATTCTGTTTATATACTAATGATCATATTCACATGTCCATCCTATTAGTCCTAACTCGTTTTATTTGATCTCAGGTAGCCATGTTGATGATATTGGTGGAAGGCCGGGGTTTGATATCGGTTTCCCTGTTCTGCAAATATTATTCTTATTCTCAACTGATAGGAACAACCAAAGGTAGAAAGCAACTTCGCCACTATGAAATGGCACAGTCTTTTATTAAATTAGGTGAAATTACATAGTACAAAAACAGCCAGATTCGTGTTCTTCGAGATCCTCTTTAGACTCTCAAACTGCACGAGTAAGGGCAGCCTGAGGCAGAAAGTCTGTGAGTCTATAATGGCAAGGCTTTCGTTATTAACGGAGGTAGCTAGATGAAGGGATATCAAAGGAAATCTGGTCAAACGTGTGCGCCTTAAGTAGCATCATGATGACAAATTTCTCACAAATCCAGGGATGTAGTCATCCAATGGCTTACAAACGAGCGTACTCATCAAGTCAGCTTATGACTGATTGTCAGACACGAACTTGGTGACTACTCTATAAATGATGACTTTTTCCTCTCTGCTTCGGTTCAGCTAAAAGCCTGTTTCGCGCTCAGCAAATGTCAAGGACATTGAGAAGTTCCTGACTGCACAGAGGTTAGGGGGTTCGCATCATATATAGGCTCTGCACCTCCTGGGATTTCTCCGGTGATTTGTATGATAGAATTCCCTTATCATGTCGAGAGAAGTCTGTTAAAATTATGTCGAAAATATCTATGGAACTCATTATCGATTTTGAACTGCTATTAATGGAGGCAACGGTTTTGAGAGACAGAGAATGAACGTTGAGATTTTATTTCCTTTTTATCCCCACGAATAAAGAAGGCCATTGCGTCAAGAGATAGAACCAGACATGACATGACTTGCTTTGACTTGGTGCATATGAACATTACATTGTCGTCAATACTCAAGCAGACCCATACGCCTACCCGCAAATCGGCATATAAGTGCCACAAGCAGCACTGAAGCCGCGCCACACTTGAACCCCACAGGTGACACAAACCTCGGGATCTAGCTATGATGTACCTAGGTTGCTAGGCTTTTTGGGTATGCACCCCGCGATTCGCCAAAAACAGCTTAATCTTTTGCAACCCCCAAAGCTCCTCCAACTACCTCATGCTGATTTGATTTACTCTTCTTTCATACATAATCAGCAGTTGTTTGAGTTACTTCTCACTTTATCTGCACCTGCCAATACGTCGTTTGGTTCTCAAATACTCACATAAAGTACGCGACCTTGAGCTCAACTCACCCGTGACATAATGTCGGCCAGCGGCACCAACCCCGCCAGGGAAAAGGCCGAAGCCGGTGCGCCCAGCGAGCATGTGAATGCGCCAGCGCTGGACGAGGTTCCGGACCCAGATGAAGACGACCTCGACGATCTCGACGACCTGCTCGATGAGTTTTCCGCAGCCAAGATAGAACCTAAAGCGGCAGCAACAACAACGGCGGCGCCTTCATCATCGTCCACGAAACCAGCAGATCCCAAGGGTCCCACGATACCCACCCTCACTACCGATGTTCCAGTCGCGGATCCCAACGACCTCGACGATGAGGAGTTCCAGAAACAGCTGCAAGCTGGAATGGCGGAGCTCATGGGAGAATTTGACAAGGATGTGAGTTACTTCCCAGATTGCTCTCATGACAACACCGTGTCGCGAGTATAGCACACTAATACGTAGAGCAGCCCCAAATGCAAAAGCAGTTCAACGACTTCTTTGGAAACCTACGCGGCTCCGGTTGGCTAGACGGAAGCGAAGAACCCATCCCCGGACTCGAGGACTCTGGAGCAGCGCCCGATGCTTCATCTTCGTCGGCCTCGAAAGGAAAGGCCGCTCCCCCTCCCCCCAGCGCCGAACAGGTGGCTGCCGAACTAAGCGAGAACGCATCCTTTCAAGAAACCATCCGCAAGACCATGGCGCGCATGCAGGCCTCCGGAGACCAGGCCACCGCCGCTGCCGCTGCCGAGGGCTCGGAGGACGACTTCATTGCCGAGATGATGAAGGCCATGAAGGACCTGCCCGGCGCCGACGGCTCCGAGGAGGACTTTAGCAAGGTGCTGATGGGCATGATGGAGCAGCTGACGAATAAGGAAATCCTCTACGAGCCGATGCGTGAGCTCAACGAAAAGTTCCCCGGCTGGATGGAGAAGAACGGCAAGACTCTCAACAAGGAGGACAAGGATCGATATGAAGAGCAACAGCGCCTCGTGGCTGAAATGGTTGCCAAATTCGAGGAGCCGACTTATAAGGACGAAAATGTGGCCGACAGAGAATACATTGTTGATCGCATGCAGAAGGTGGGTCTTTACATGATCTTTCGACATGAGACGACATACTAATACTTTTTTGTACAGATGCAAAACGCAGGCTCACCACCAGCAGACCTCGTGGGCGATATGCCATCAGCCAAGGAAGTGTTAGATGGTCCAGACGACAACTGTGCACCTCAGTAAGACTGCAGGGCAGAGACGTGAAGTCTAAATGTTGTGTTTTGGCGACACAAATTGCATATGAAATTTGGAATGATACCAGCGGATGCTATGTTACTTGTTCATGTAATGCAAGAAATCCGCACAAACGCCAACCCTGAATAGACGATCAACTCCAAAAATGACCCGTAGACCATGATCCTGACCAAAAACTCCAAACCGCAAATGGGTATCAAGATGCAAAAAAGGGACCGTTCTTCATGTCCCAAGTCTCAAGACATATCCATTTGTCCTGACATTGCCAGGTCCTCCTGGCCCTGTTGACGATGAGATCCATCTTGTGATAGCATGTCCATAAATATGCTGTCGTACTCATCATCTGATATTGATGGCGAGTCGGGCATTTGATGTGATTTCGGCTCAGTGTTGCCTGCCTCGTAGGCGGAAAGTATGGCCTCCAGTTCAGCCTCTTCGTCCATGACATGCGAATCCACCATCATGTCGTCCTGCTCGACGGTTGAAGAATGTGATTGCAAAAAATCGGGTATATCCTCCAGGTCTTCCTCGAACAAGAAACCCTCTGCATCTCTCTCCTTTTGCTGGCGTCGTTTGCGGTCCTGGTTAGACCATTCTAGCCGTAGGATCTTTGTTTGAGCATGTTAGTAAGATGGTCCCATGGTTCATGCCGAGAAATGAATGCCTCACCTCTTGATCTCCGCCTCGCCTCTCCCAAGCCTGATCGTCCCGTCTCTGTCGTACATTCTTCAAAAAGAGCTTCCGTTTTCCCTCGACTGCATTGTCACGGCTCTGTTTAAGTGGGTTCTTCTTGACGTCGCGCGTCTCGAACCGAGTCCACTTTGACTTTTCTTGGTTGCAAGCGGCAGGATTGATGGGAGAGGAAAAGAAGCCACGTCGTGGGAGCGTATTTGGATCCCGTGGTGACAACGGCGGGCTTGTTTGCGAGGCTCGAATGGGCGAGCTGGAGAGTGGTGACGAGTGTGCCGGCTTGTGGGACGTGGCCGTCGTGAAGTCGAAGTTGAATATAGGAAGATGGGGCGATGGAGGAGACATGGTGCTCATCATCTTGTCTGATCCAAAAACGACCCAGGTACTTTTACGAAAAAGACCAACGAAGGAGTCTGTCCTCAAGATGAGATCGCGAAAAATACGAACAAACAAAGAATATGTCCGCGTCCAAAGAGAATGAACTGTTGTTGTTGATTAGTGGTGATCTACTAGTACCTCTAGGTAGCTGGCGGGCGGAAGCGAAGGGACGCCGCGCCGTGACGCGCTAGATGAGTCTGCGCCAAAAGTTCAACGCGTAAAGAGGGTCGGTGGTGGAAGTGGCCAACCAGAAAAAAGGACCCCTGCTGAAAGCATGAGGTAAGCACACAGCACGCTCGGCACGCACTGGCACTCACTCGAGAAAAAGCAAAGAAAGCTGTTCCCTGGTCGCTGGCATGTGGGATCAGGTGGAGACCCTTCTGAAGACACTGCTGACTTTTGACTGGCTTCCCGGAACGAACCCCCCTGGCTGATCCCGAATCGTATGGGGGACTACTGGGTACACAAATGGCTCTTATGACGCTACACTCAGCTTCTGGACGCCCGGGGTTTGCCGCCATTCTAGAACGAGACTGAAGGAGGGAAAAAAAAAGTCGCTTGCACTTTTCTGGCGGCGTCCCCAACGGAAACAGCTTCATCAACGTCTTCATGGTTCCACTTTGGCCGATGAGCGCATGACCGACCCATTGCTTGCTACGCTGTCCCGTCCTTGGTTCTGCTCACCGAGTATCCTGATATACTGTTTTGTCTTGTTGTATGCAAGCCACCATGACAGCACGGCATTGAGCTGTTTGTTACTATAGTTACACTTTGCATGCGCGGGTGGCGTCCCCTTTCTTCCCTCTTCGTGGGTCTCGCCGCCGAACCACCATCGTCTTGCGCTCGTGATGCGCAAGTAGACCGGTCGCCATGAATACCTCTTGGCTCAACCCCCTGAGTCGGTTCGCGACCCAGGGTGCCAGCCGCTGGACCTGCTCGAGCTGCCGCGGCCACTTGGTCTCGCAAGCAAAGACGGCGCAACGGCCATTTAATCGGCAATACGGTACCGGCTCCTTCAAAAACTCCAAGCGAGCGCCACAGTCAAGATCGAGAAATGTGGTTCTTACGGCCGCCGCTACGGGAACTGCTGGAGCTGGCGTCCTCGCCTTCACCGATGACATCAAATTTGGTTACGAAGCCACAGAGAGAGCAGGCAGAGTCGCCTCGGCTCTCTATATCAATATCAGCGAGTAGGCTTGCGCACGGGATCCAACACTGTTGAGGCAAGGATTCTAATTCTTATGCAGTTATCGAACAACCCTGAAGAAACGCGAATCCATCACAGACGAGGAAGAGTCCGACAAGGTGCTCAGGAAATGCCATAAACGATGTGCGGTGAGGACATTGAAAGTTCTCGAGAAGAATGGCGGCATATACATCAAGCTGGGCCAACATCTGGTATGGCGTTCATGGAGGATATCGCATGCCAGGACTGCACACTGACGAGCATATAGAGCGCCATGTCATACTTGTTACCGATCGAATGGACTGACACGTTTATCCCCCTGCAAGACAACTGCCCAGTCTCTTCATATGAATCGATTGAGCAGATGTACCGAGACGATACCGGCGAAGAGCTTCGAGATTACTTTTCAGAGTTCTCCGAGAAACCAATCGGAGCAGCTTCTTTGGCTCAAGTACATACCGCCACGATCAGAGAAAGTGGACAAAAGGTCGCGGTCAAGGTGCAACACCCCAGTCTTGCTCAATGGACACCACTGGATATCACCCTCACCAAGTTTACTTTCTCGACGCTGAAGAAATGGTTCCCCGAATATGACCTCGAATGGCTATCTCTAGAAATGGAAGAGTCGCTTCCGCAAGAGCTGGATTTCCAGTGCGAGGCGGCCAATGCGATTCGTCTCAAGCAGCACTTTGCACAGATTCCCGAATTGCCGCTTGTCGTGCCCGAAGTCATCTGGGCCAAGAAACGTGTCTTGGTCATGGCCAACGAATCAGGACATCGACTTGACGATCTGGAATATCTGGACAAGGAAGGCATCGACCGCGATGAGGTATCCGCAACCCTGGCAAAGACCTTCAACGAGATGATTTTTGGCAAGAATGCGCCACTGCACTGTGATCCCCATGGCGGCAACTTGGCTGTCCGAAAGACGAACCGGAGAAGACCTGGCGGTGCCAACTTTGAAATCATCGTTTATGACCACGGTCTGTACCGCGACATACCAGAGCATCTCCGGAGGAGCTATGCCAAAATGTGGCTTGCGGTCATTGACGGCGACATGGAAGGCATGAAGAAGTACTCTCACGAGGTAGCAGGCATCACGGAAAAGCAGTTCCCCTTGTTCGCATCGGCCATCACGGGACGTGACTATACTGTTGTCAGTTCCTCAATTATGCAGGACAGGTCCGAAGATGAGAAGAAGACCATGGGTGACGCTCTGCAAGAGGGTCTGCTCAGTGATCTGGTACAGCTACTTGGACAAGTCCCTCGAATCATTCTACTCATCCTCAAGACGAACGATCTTACCAGGAGTCTGGACGAAAACCTGCAGACACGCCAAGGGCCAATGCGAAGCTTCATGATCTTGGCCAGATACTGCGCGCGAACCGTATTCCGGGAACAGATTGATGAGATCAAGGAGCGTGAGGGAGGGCTTTGGTGGCCTGGCAACGCGCTGAGGCTCGCGGCTGCTTGGATCGGTTTCCTGCGTGTTGAACTCAAGCTTGAGGCCTTTGAATGGTGGTTGGCGGTCAAGAGGCTCGTGGGATCCAAGACTGACTATGCTGGGCCTCCACTAGCCAAGGCCACATGAGAAAATTAGATGGGGGATTTGGCGGCCCGCGCATATGTTATACTGCCACTGGAACATACTAGGTTGTGATAACCTATAGAGAGAAGAGAAAAAATAGATGCTGTTGCAGCATTAGATGTAGCGTGCAGCCTGAATCAGCGATGATTGTTCTTGCTTTTCAAGCTAATAGACTTACAAAGAGGAATTTTGTTCTTACATGAAGTTCTCGTGTCTGGTTGAAAACACGTTGGTTTTGCAATCTCGACTTTCTCACAGAGGGAACGAAATTCATTTGTAACACTGTGAAAGTCACAAGGAAGTTGGATGCATTCTGGTGTAGTAGTATGATAATTGTAAATTCAGTGACATTCCTCAGTTCAATGCCAAATTGGTAGGTGACAAAAAATCATAAAAGCAATCGGGTATAGACAATAAACTCCTGATCCTTCCTGAAGAATGTCCTTCAAACTTATTTCCCCAGTGACTGAACCCCATGCATGTATACTGATTCAGCCGTCGTATATGAACTGATATTTGCCTCCCAGTACAACTCGGCTTTGATGAGTATAAATGGTGTCCTCCTTTCCTTGTGGGAAACTGATGTCTGGCTCGGCGCAGTGTATTGACCCCCAAAAAGGATTGTTGCCCCGTCTTCCAACATGTTGGTTGGGTGAATGCCGTAAGTCTTTGTGGGGGGTATGTAGTTGTTGTGTGGTGATAAATGGTGCCGAAGAATGTTGTATGGTACGATTCCATCAGGTGATTTTTTTTATGGTGTGATTTCGCTTCCCGTTTCCCCTCCTCGTATGCAACCGTTTCGAGATTTTGCATTGCGAAGAAAAAAGAATAGAAAAAGGGTTTGGTAGCAATTCCGTTTGTGCAAACAATGTTCGTACAACACAAAGATGTTCCGACTCCTCTAGTTTGCATTCATTCACTTAGCGACTTCCCCAGGTCCAGCTGCCTTGACTCGAGGAGCGGCTCATGGGCACGCCCGCGTCGCTGCGGTCGCTGTCCATGGAGCGCTTCTCTGGGGAGGGCGACCTCCGAGCCGGATACGGGACCGACGAGACGAGTGTTGCGTCTTGTACGGGCAGCTGATTGCCCGGCTGGCGCGACTGCTGCCAGGAGCTGTAGATCTGCTTGCACAGGTGGGTGGAAATGGTGTGAGAAGGCGACATGATTGCTTTGGTTTTGTGTTGGGCGTTGTTGTCTTGAGTGTGACTTTGCTTATGTGTCTCTTGTCCTTATTTGGGATAGAGAAGCAAGGAACAGAAAAAGTGTTTCCTGTCTTATAAAGAACAAAGGATGGAGAATAGGAGGTTTTGTGATCGTCAGGGTCCCTCTGTTATTGATCCGTAGGATTGGGGGGCGTGTAGGCAGTTGCTGTCGCGTGCGCTGCTGGAAGCTGCCAGGCCGAGTGGGCTGATTTCCCGTGTAAGTCGTTTGGTGGTGGGGTGATGAGTCGATGGCGGATGACGATCTTCCGGGCGATAGATGCGATCCGTTTCGTGGAGTTGATGGAGACTAGGCAGATATATTCGATGAATAATAGTATTCTTACAATTTCCAAGTCGAACAGTGCAAACAATAGTACAGACAACAAAATGTGCGTCTTGTTGTGAGGTGATGGTGGTGGAGGAGAGCAGCAGTCAAATAGTAAAAAGAGCCCAGCAAGGTCGAGGTGGGATGGTCACAAGGGTGTATATGTCACAGTCAGGTCAAGTGGTTTCAAGAGATGGGGTACCCTTGTGGTTAAAAGTCGAAAAGTAAAAATAAAAATTGAGAACCAGGGAATACGAATGCCCTTGCTCGGCGGGACGATAGAGACACTTTATTCCAGACCAGTTCTCCCCCAGGGACCCGAACAGTCAGCCAAATCAGCTTTGTCATTAATGAGAAAGAGGCAGAACCGTACGAGTGACTCGCTCGACCGAGCTCACCCGTAACGCGGCACCCGATCCCCCCAGCTGGGGAGGCCAAAGGACGCCTTTCTGCCGTTTCTAAGACCTACCGGATCCGTCCAAAGGCTCGCTTCTCTGGCGTGACAATCGTTTATCCTTGTTATTGTGGAAGGGCTAATACTGGCAAATGGGCCTAAAATGTAATGTAGCATGTACGGCAGGTACTAAGTATGGTGTGCTACATCTGGACATCTGCAGCGCATGGCAAAAACAAAGTTGCTGGTAACATTTGAACGGGGTGGTACCAATTGTGACCTATGGACAGGCACGGTAGTATGCGGCGGCGATCGACCAGTACGAAAAGGCAAGGCCAGTACCCGTGCAAAGCCGTGGTTTGTGGCCTGATGTCCACGCCGCCCATGCATTTCAATCGCCCGAAGACACAATGGTGGAGCAGGAACATGTCTGACCAATGAGGCGTGGCACAAATATGATTACCCTTCGAATTGTCTGTCTTTCTGTCGCTTACAACGCTTGGAATAGGAAAGTTCAAATGCGCCGAACAGGCCATTACACAGGTGCAGTGGTTCGATGTTTTTCCCCCTTTGCCGGTTTTTCTCTGAAGGGGAGGTGGAGCTCCGCCCGGTGCCTGTCGAAGCCTGTCGCCCATCCCCATCGGGGCCCTCCTTTGTCTGCCTTGGTGGGCGGCTAGGCCCTTACCCCTTCTAAGTTCTCACTGGGAGATGGAGCACCATAGCCCACCATTACCTGCTAGCCTGGATCGTCTGGGCTGACTGAGATGACTACGCGAGAGGAGCTCTGGATTACGTGCTCTCCTACTAATCACACTGCGTCTCTGTTTGAGATTCTTGCTTTGCATTGGTGATCATTACTTAAACACATGGAGCCGCTTGCATTTACTCCTCTTGCTGATATGAGTCACAAGACCGAGACTTGAAAAGAATCCCCCCAAAAGCACGTTATTTGACAAAGGATTAGCAAACGCATTTGGGCATTAGTACTAAATTATGGCATGTTCGAGGCGCGGGGCATAATAGAGGCATCGAATCATTTGGCTGTGCCACGGAAGATGCGACATCAGCTGCGCCATAGGCCCATTGCAGCATTCAATGCCAACCCCACAATTCGTTTCCACATTTGGCCACGAATCAGCGCTGCTTTAGCCATGAACTCAAAGGACTGGATTATTATTCCTGTAGGTTGATGGACTGGTTGATGCCATGAAAGCCCGGACAGCTCACATTCGGCTCGGAATTCAATAGTCTGATTGACAAGTGACTGGCAATATTGAAAGTCGAAGAGCCCCTTGAAAGCTGCTACCAAGTGTTCAGCAGTATACGTGTACATCGTATAGTCCCCTGTGTTGAACGTCCAATAACGGTAAAACTCGCCAGGATTGTCCAAAGGCCAACCAATCACTATTACAACGGAATTTCACCGGTATATGCTGGGTTCTCAGTTCACATAATGGCCCGGGACATCAACTAGAATAACAACTACCGAACACCACAACTCTAAGATCGTATAATATGGGGACTATTGCGGACGTCATATTTGCCATCCATGCCAGGGGCTCGTGATGTGGGTGTACTACAGCCCTGCTGCCGTATCCTGGGGTAAATCTACGCAGTGCAACGGGAGTGTGCCCCTTTCGAAGCTGTTATTGTAGCCTGTGTGCACGTGGCTTGATGCATCTTCCAGGTATACCAAAGCCGGCTGGGCACAAGTCAAATGATTTCCGAAATTCGTGTTGGGATCCGAGCCTAGATGCGTGTGTAGAGCTTCTAGCATTTCAACATATTGCTCGACGTGGCCGAGGAACGGGTAATCGAGCATGTATTACACTATTCCACGCGATATATGATACACAAACTTTGAAAATATCCGCTCAAGGATTGATTACTGTAAAATCAGATTGTGAATCAATGCCCTGGCAGATCAGGGTCCAAATCAAGTGACATCTTATATATATGTAGGATTTCCACGCCAGGGCAATATGCAGACTGCTGCCATTTGACTTTGATTGAATTCGAGTTGATCTTAGTATAGAAGTTAACATCAAGTCAAACAGACGAGATATAATTTTCTTTTCTCTATAGCTCTTTCTGCAATGTCGAGTCCAATCGTGCCCGGTTGGTAACAAACACTCACGCACGGCTGTGCTAGAGTATAGGCCTATATGTTAAGATATCGCTAGATCGCTAGCTTTCTTGCCAGCATGACCTCAAAAGCGGCATCAGCTCTCCTCTTTCAATTAAGCATCACGGGACACGCGCCGGTGCCCAATAGCATGGCCAAAAGCTGACTGCCATTGACAAAATCAAGAATCACGGACCGTCGGGTCGCGCGCCGACACGAGTCAAGAGATTTCGGTTCGGTACGGGACGGATTTACGGATTGCGCTTCTCTACTGCTGGGCCACACTATTACCCGTTGCGTTGCTTTCTCCAAGTTCCGACGGTCTACAGCGGCTAAGGCTTTGACTATAGCGGGAGGGGGCGCGGCGCGCTTTCGGAAGACTTTGGACGTGCTGGGCGACGTCACACCGCATTGGTGCGTTTCGTGCCCTTTTGCAAAGATCAACAACAACATTCAAGACGGTAATTAATTTACTGGTGGAACGCTGCGATGTCATTACCCACATTGCCAAGCAATTCAAAACTATCCTTTGCAAACAGCGAACTTGATCGTAAAGAGCATCTTCATTCCTAGCAATCAGCGCGGCTTGTGCCGGGAAATAATTGGCCCGCTTCAGCTTTATACTCTACGGAACACGATCGGATCCCATTGACATGTATATGATTCGCTTATCCTGGGTGTAAGAGAATATTTGTTCAATGTCTTACGAAGATGAGCCTATTTTGACTTGCACGCAAATGAGAGGGGCTTCGATCTTGACGTATTGGTACTTCTCGTCACGAAAGAATTTCAATGAGAAGCGGCCAGCTTCGCAAAACATCACTGAAGTCAGCAAGGCACTTTCAGCCTTGCCCATATGCTAGTACTGCGCCACGGATGATTCAGGATCGCTCGGACTTTCAATGTTCAGAACAATCATTGTTTAGAAAGCTATATTACATTCTCTTCATCACTGGACAATTCAGCTTGCCAGAGTGAGACATGAGCACTCTGAATCCTCCTGTGATCCAATCGACTTCCAGAAGGCAGTCCGGTTTAGAGCAGATCATGAGTAAATTCCTCATTTCATCCAACATTGGTCCTCGTAACTACAAAAACATTAGCCTGACAACCTTGGACGTATAAGAAGCCCTATATTTCAATTGCCCCGGTCACGTACCTAAAGCTGCTGATGCCACACGCATGAAGCGTGTTTAGCACTTCCGGCTCGACCACCTCAATTGATATGGCCTTGACAAAGAGGCCCCAGCTGGGCAGCTCGCAGCTCGCGGGCGCAAGGTCACTGAGTAGGCTACCGGCGGTATAAGTGCAGTTCACAGGCTCAGCGTCGGCGTCGAGAGAGGGCCCAAGGGGCGTCACGCGAATAGTGCAGTCCACCGAGGGGGTGAGGCTGCCGAGGTCGATCCCCAACGCGGCGGGCAGCGCGCACAAGAAGTCAAAGCTCCGCGGGATGAAGATGTCGTTGGGATCGATTTGACGAATCTCGTGGGGCGAGAGGCTTAGCTGGAAGCCGGCCAGGTGCTGTGAGGGTGATCCGGCTAGGTTGCTGAGGGAAAAGACGCTGAAGTTGACGTAGGAGAGCGTCTCGTACGATTCCAGACATTCGCTCGGGCTTGTGAGCAGGCCGGTGCTGGCTTCGATGTTTTCAAACTGTGTGAACGAAAGTGTGAGTTTCCAGGAAAACTTCGAAAAAGCACGTATGACGACAAACGGCTCAGTCGACAAGAGAGGAATACTCACGTCAGCTGTTCGAAGACCGGCACATGGCGGAGTATCTGACGGTGGAGGACAAGAAGGAACAAGCTGGCTCAGTCCTAAGGTGCTGGCAAAGCTCAGAAGGAGAAAGTATGATTTCAACATTTTGATAAGTGATATTGTTGCAATGAGATGGTTATATTGGTATGAAAAGGTTCGTCTCTGCTGAACAATACACTGAGCTTATAACGGCGGTAGCTATGCGTAGCCCTTTTATGTCCCTTCCTCTATGTCCTGAGCAGTGCCGAGTTCCATGCAATTGACCGGTCAGTCTATAGCCTAACAGATGAGAGACATCTTGTTGTCTATCAACGCCATTCTGGCCTGACTTTCTCGGCTCGGGCCTTGCCAGCAAGCCACAACGTTGGATCTGGACTGGTGCTACCGTCATTGCAAATGCCTTCAACGCCCTCTTCACTGGTCTATGGCCGTCAATATGGCTGGACTGGCCGTGATTTGAGACAAGGCGTGTACACTCCATGGCGGGAGTTGAGACATTGGGATGACACACCTGCGATCCTGTATGTGGTCAAGTAGCGGTCGCCTGGAGAGAAGGCTATCGGCCTGTCTTTTGGACAAAACCTGGGGCTCAGTCTTCATCTCGCCGATCGTATCTCGAATCTAAATCTGTAAGCTTTTGGATGATGTCCTTTAAAGCATGCAACGTGCAAACTTGTGTAGAATGCTTTTAATAATTTTCAACTAGATGGACTGTGGATTGACCTGGTTGCTCAGGAAATATATACTAGCAAATTTCGGAAGCCAAAGCAAGTATCTGAAACCAAGGCATTGTCGCGTAGCCGCTTTCCTTTGCGGGGACATTTCTCTTCTCCTATGTCTGGCAGGCTCTGGTGTATCGATATGTCGCTCTTGAGGCGACTGAAGTGACTTTAAGACCTTCTTTCGCTCGTAGGGCGATTCGGAAGGTACTAAGGCCCAACCATGATGTCCACTTGGCGTGCCGAGAACACTTAGAAGAGGCGTATGCCTGACATGGAATGGGTCCCATGTCTCTATGGCGAACCAACATAATTACTCCTGACGCCATGCCATAAAAGAAAACTCCCATGAACTACCATGAACTACCATTTCTCTACTATTCTCTCAGCCCACCTTCTGCCTTTTCGTGTCTGTCGTGGTGGTACTGGCCCCTACAGTGCTGTTATTCGTCACATCGTTCAGAGGCGCTCGCGTTCCGGCATCCGACGGTCTCTTCATCGTCGGCGGCCGATACTGGTTTCTATTGCTCATAGGGCTCTGGCTGCCAGGCACGCCTATTTGCCGGACCGAATTCAACGAGGGATTGACCACGTTACCCAAGCTTTGACGTCCGGGCGGGTTGAATTTACCGCTTCCACCTCCCGGTTGGGATGCTTCATCGTCATGCTTGACTGGAGCTGCATGGCGCCCGTCCTTGCCCACAGGCTTGGATGACCCATGATCAATGCCAGCCGTCTTTCGAATAGAGGGACTTTCGAGCTTTGGGTCGAACAATTTACCACCCTTAGAAGGTAGAGTTGCTGATCCGGGGGGCGCATCTTCGCTTAACACTGTCACCGAACGAGCTGAGAAGAAGGCAACCGGCCCATCAGGAATTTGCTCATTTCCGTTTGCTGGGGGAGGTGTATTGATTCGACTGTTCGAGGCAGCTTGAGCTGCTGACACCTGCGCAGGAGCTGGTCCGTTTGTACGGCCATTAGTTTGAACTTGTGGACGGTTCTGGCCTACGGAACCTGGGCGACCTGCAGCTTGTGGAGTCTGCGGCTGTGGTCGGCCAGCTTGTTGACCGTGGGAGCCGCTCCGAGTCATGGGTGCCCGAGCAGGTGGTTGCATAGGCCTCGAAGGACCAGAATTACTACCTGTGGATCGGTTCGCTACACTGCCTTGAGCAGCAGCTCCCGTCTGGGGCCTTGCGGTCACTCCACCTGGAGCTGGAAGCATCACTTCGTCAGGATGTTCATCTTCGGTGACACCAAAATCGGCCATGTCGAAATCCCCAAAGTCATCGTCTAGAGAGTCGATTGTATCTACACGTCCATAAAATCAGCCTCCGCCCAATCAATATCATCCGAGTCCAACGCACCTTGTGGCAACAGAGAAGGCTTTTCACTTCGCGTCTCCGTGTTTGTTTCGCGCTTGATCGCAGGCTCCTTTGGAGCATAGTCTACATGGCGGTGCAAGTTGACCTCATCAAACTTGGTGGGAGCCACCTTGATCTTTGTGACCTTTGCCAAATAGTCCTTGTCGTAAATGCAGTTTCCGAGGACGTTTCCGAAATTTCTCAAAGCCCTCTTCAGAGCATCGGTTGTACCCTCCTTCTTGGCCTTCTCAAAGGCGGCCGCCTTGCCCTTGCAGTTTTCAATGTGACCATAGCCAATGTCCTCGTGAAAAGTTCCGTCTCGAAGGGTGACGCGCACAACAACAGAGAGTCCGAGGGAGATCTTCAGAGTCTGAGGATGCTCATCAACAAAGTCAACTTGGATGTTCTGAATGCTAGAAGACCATCCATTGAAACCGAAAACCTCGTTGGCCAAAGCAATGCACTTTTCAGCGGCAATGTAGTGGACTTTCTGCCCCGAAGGGCCACTTCTTGCTGATATGTATTCTGGACCGAGCTGTTTCTCAAGCCGTGATTGCAAAGTGGCGATCTCAGTGGCAGTGTATTCTGAAATACGTGGCTTGGCCTCATCGAACGGATTGGCAGCGACGTTGTGCTGGTCGCCCGGGCTGTTGTCTCTCGTTAGTAGTCAACAATTGATGATACGCGCACAAGTACGTACAGAGGCATTGTGAAAAGCGTCTATATGCCAATCATCGAAACCTCATACACCTTGAACCAGAGATTCGATCCCATAAGACGTCGTCGTTGAAAGCTACTGGATTTCTAAGATTATTTGCAAAGACGCTGCCGTGAATAGCTGAGGGTGGCCAAACGATTTAGGCGGAGACGCGACTTGACGCGCCTTCTGTGTTTAAGGCAGCTGCTGCCTGTGGAGTCGAGACACCAAAGATTCCACTGGAGGGGCACCAGATCACGTGCTGGCTGCTAAACAATTTGGGCGGTCGACGCCAACACTGCTGCAGTGCTGCATGCTGTGCTACTGTGCTAACCTATATGGATGACTCCAACTTTAGGCATGCCACCTTACCCATGCTTCACTAAGTCATTCCCTAGCTCGTACCCCACCACTTGCCGGCAAAGCAATGCGAAGCTGTTTTTCTAGGAAATAGGCGGGGTCCAGTCCCAATTCTGCTTTTTAGTCTGAAGCAGTTTTCTATGGCAGCAAAAATTACAGTAGCGCCGCCCGAGGAGTCATTATCTCACAATCTACAACAGCTTGTCGCAGAGCTTCAAAACACAAAGCTCAATTCGCGTTGTATCTTAGACGCTGAGCGCATATACCCAGTGAGACCATGGTCAGTCCTGGTCTGCAATTGAGGTAGCAACACGTTTGAGTGGACGACACCCACTCGCACTTCACGACCGAACGAGCTACGACCCATCTTCGCGATCGCAACCACGATTTTTTACTTATCGCAAACCTGCTCGACGATAGACTCAAATTTAAAGGAATGGCGACAACCACGGAAACTGCCCTCAAGGGCACCAGTGCCGTCGCGCCTGTGAAACACCAGGTTGTCGACAAGGTACCGAAGCGCTTCAGGCAGATCAAGTTCGGCATTCAGTCAAACCAAGACATTGTCAATCAAGCGGTAGTCGAGGTTGCCGATAGAACCATGTACGACCTCGACCGCGGAAGAGAGCCCATTAAGCATGGACCTCTCGACAAACGTCTAGGTATTTCGAGCAAGCAGGCTACATGCCAAACCTGCGACCTGCGATTGACAGACTGTCCTGGCCACTTTGGTCACATTCGCCTACCGCTTCCCGTCTTTCACATCGGATACCTGCGTTTCACCATGAAGATTCTACAGGAGATATGCAAGGACTGCTCACGAGTCCTGCTGACCGAACCCGAACGCCGTAGCTTTCTTAAGATGCTCCGCAAAGCCCCCGACAACATGAATCGCCAGGCAATCCTCAAGAAGATCAACGAAACATGCAGAAAGACAAAGACATGCCCTTACTGCAGTGCAACAAATGGACAAATCCGAAAGGCCGGCCCTCTGAAGCTGGTTCATGACAAGTTTGTCGCCTTCAACAAGTCCACATCGCAAAAGAAGCAGCCCCCTCAGTCCAAGATTGATTTCGACAACTCTTTCAACGAAGCCAAGAAGCACAACAATGATTTGGAAAAGCATGTTCGAAAGGCCATGGAAGACTTGAATCCTCTTCGAGTTCTGAATCTCTTCAAGCAGATCAGCTCCACAGACTGCGAGTTGCTTGGCCTAGATCCTACGGAGGGACGACCCGAAATGTTCTTGTGGCAATTCGTCCCTGCACCCCCCGTCTGTATCCGACCATCCGTTGCACAAGAAGGTGCCAGCAACGAAGACGATCTCACTACTACGCTGAGTCAGGTCGTCTTCATCTGCAGTCTCATCAGAGGAGCATTGCAGAAGGGTGCAAGTCTTCAGACCATCATGGAGCAGTGGGATTACCTTCAATTGCATATTGCCGTGTACGTGAACAGTGACGTTCCTGGTCTCACAAATACCGGAATTGTCAAGAGCATGAGAGGTTTCTGCCAACGCTTGAAGGGTAAACAGGGCCGCTTCCGTGGTAACCTCTCTGGTAAACGTGTCGACTTTTCAGGACGAACTGTCATTTCCCCAGATCCCAACCTTGGTATCGACCAAGTCGCAGTGCCTATCCTCGTTGCCATGAATTTGACATATCCAGAACGCGTCCATCGAGAGAACATTGAAAAGCTGCGGAAGTGCGTTCTGAACGGACCCAGTGTCTACCCCGGAGCACAGGGCATTATCAAACAGGACGGCGACCAGACGTACAAACAGACGCTCAAGTTTGGTGACAGAACCAGAGTAGCTAAGGAACTACGCTTTGGCGATGTTGTTGAAAGGCATCTCGAAGATAATGACGTCGTACTGTTCAACCGTCAGCCATCTCTGCACAAGCTCAGTATCATGAGTCATTTGGCCAAAATCAGACCTTGGAGAACATTCCGTCTCAACGAGTGTGTGTGCAACCCTTACAACGCCGATTTCGACGGTGATGAAATGAACCTTCACGTTCCGCAGACAGAAGAGGCACGAGCAGAAGCAATCAATCTCATGGGAGTCAAGAACAACTTGGCTACACCCAAAAACGGTGAACCCGTTATTGCTGCAACACAGGATTTCGTTACTGCAGCCTACCTACTTAGCGGCAAGGATGTATTTTACGACCGCAAGACCTTTACCTACATCTGCCAGCACATGATGGATGGCAAGACCCATCTCGACCTACCACCTCCTGCCATCCTTAAGCCTCAACGCTTGTGGACGGGAAAGCAGGTCTTTAGTATTCTCATGAGACCCAACAAGCAGTGCAACGTCAAAATCAACCTAGACGCCAAATGTAGAGAATATGTACCCCCAAAGAAGGGCTCAACTGATCCCAGAGAAGCATCCCGGGCTCCCGATATGTGCCCGAGTGATGGCTGGCTGGTAGTACGCAACTCCGAGGTCATGTGCGGCAGAATGGACAAATCGACTGTCGGAGCTGGCAAGAAGGACTCGATCTTCTACGTGATTATGAGAGACTTTGGTCCCGATGAGGCCGTCATCGCTATGAACCGTCTCGCCAAGCTTTGTGCCCGAGCTCTGACAAACCAGGGATTCTCCATCGGTATCGGTGATGTCTTCCCAACTGCTTCTCTCACAGCCGAAAAGCAAGAGCTGGTGAAGAACGCAGTCAAGAAGACAGATCAGCTCATTGCGTCCTACAACGACAAGACATTGCAAAAAGCAGCAGGTTGTTCCATGGAGGAAACATTAGAGAACTCCATTTCTGGTACCCTAAGTCAAGTCCGTTCGGCAGCCGGTGCGTACTGTATAGCAACTTTGAGTACCAAGAATGCTCCGTGGATCATGGCTACATCAGGTTCAAAGGGTTCCAACATCAACGTCGCTCAGATGATTGCCCTTGTCGGGCAACAGATTATCGGAGGTTCACGTGTCGCCGATGGTTTCCAAGACCGAACACTACCACACTTTCACAAACTGGCACGCCAGCCAGCAGCCAAGGGTTTCGTGGCGAACAGTTTCTATACTGGTCTCGTGCCTACCGAGTTTTTAATGCACGCCATGTCTGGACGTGAAGGTCTAGTCGATACCGCTGTCAAGACTGCAGAGACTGGATACATGTCCAGACGTCTCATGAAATCTCTGGAAGATCTTTCCACACAATACGATGACACTGTTCGAACATCGGGCGGTAATGTGGTGCAATTCCAGTTTGGAGCTGACAAGCTCGATCCTGTGGATATGGAGGGATCGGCCGTGCCTGTGCACTTTGATCGTACTTGGTCACACGCCGAGAACTTGACTTGGAGCAACAAGGAGCGCGCACTCTTGCCATTTGAAATTCGCGACATTTGCGACTCCATGATTGACAAGGAACGAGCTCGATATCAGCGACGTGGTTTGTTACATGGCGAGCCTCTAAGCTACGAAGATGAGACCGACTACGGAATTGACGAGCACGAGAGTAGTCGACACTTCCTCCGTACCATTGAAGGATATGTCTACGACTTGGCAAAGAAGCTAGCGCGAGTACGCGAGGAATTCGGTCTGGATGGATACCTCGAAAAGCCAAATTTGAGCGCTGCCACAATCGACAAGAAGGAAAAGGGCAACGCTGCAAGAACCCACACTGAGAGGGTTGCCAAGGTGTCCCAACGAACGCTTGTTCACTTCATTACTCTGTGTCTGGAGAAGTTCAAGAAGGCGCACGTAGAACCCGGCCACGCCGTCGGAGCTGTTGGTGCACAGTCGATTGGTGAGCCTGGTACTCAAATGACCCTGAAGACTTTCCATTTTGCTGGTGTCGCTGGTATGAGTATCACCCAGGGTGTGCCTCGTATCAAGGAAATTATCAACGCATCGAAGACAATCAGTACACCAGTTATCACGTGTCCTCTCGAAAACAACAGACAAATCGAAGCTGCCCGTGTAGTCAGAGGCCGTGTCGAGAAAACATTCATCGAGGACATCCTGAGACACATCGAAGACGAATGGGAATCAAGCAGAGCATACATCACACTGGCCATTGACATGGAGGCCCTGGAAGCCATGAACTTGGGTATTGGTCTCTACGATGTGAAGGCTGCTATTGCCAAGGCCAAGAAGCTCAAGATCTTGGAGGGAGATATGTCAGTCTACCCAATCGACGGTACCATCGAGATTGCAGTCACTCTGCCCGACGAAACTAAGAGCCGGAGTGTACGAACCAAGACGGAGGCGCCAGCAGACTTGCTCACCCGCGTTAGTCACCTGAAGCGTGCCCTGCCGGCAGTCGCAGTTTCTGGCTACCCTGAAGCCGCTCGTGCTATCATTCAGACCGCCGAAGGAAAGGCCGACAAACCTGGCGAAGCACCTCCTTACGTCCACACCGTCTTGGTGGAAGGATATGGCCTTCGACAGTGCATGAACACAGAGGGTGTCATTGGTACCAAGGTCATCTCGAATAACGTTATGGAGGCCAACCAAGTGCTTGGTATCGAAGCGGCGCGAACAACCATTGCAAAGGAAATTGATGCTGTCATGGGCGAAATGGACATCGATCCGCGACACATGGAGTTGTTGGCAGATGTCATGACATACAAGGGTGAGGTGCTGGGTATCACGAGATTCGGTCTGTCAAAGATGCGTGACTCGGTCCTGCAGCTCGCTTCCTTCGAGAAGACGCCTGATCACTTGTTCGAGGCTGCAGCTGGTATGAAGGGAGACAAGATTGAGGGTGTTTCAGAGAAGATCATCATGGGACAGACCATGACGGTGGGCACTGGTGCATTCCAGGTCGTCAGAAAACTAGGTCTCAGTGACCAACATCTTCAAAAGCTACCAACAGCCTTTGAAGATGCGTGGGCTGCTGACGCAAAGGAGAGAAAGAAGCTCAAGTCCAGGAAGGCTTAGGAAGACACACTGGCGTTTCGGTTTCGTATGTGACACCAAAAGGAATTGGCTCGGGGAGACGTTGACTTGCTGGAAATGCATTGCGAACTAGGCGTTGGTTAGGTTAGGTATATCACGACGAAGACGCGCGTTCTGTATAAGGAGTCGCTTCTCGTCCTCATTTCTACTTTTATTGATGTTGCGGCAATTATTATTTGTAACAAAAGACTGTAGAATTAATTACACCAATTTTGCTACACTTCAGAGTTAAGACTACCAAAATCGTGTTTGAGTAAACGTTATGATGATTTTAGAAAAAAACTTAGTTTAGTGATAATTTCTAGCCGTATACTCATAAGAGTCGTTATGAATACATGATGTAAATGGGAATCTTTAGTAGCCATTACGCCTTAAGTATGCTCGCAAGAGGAACGCCCCAGTACAGAGCAGCTAGGCCCATGGCACCAACACTCATGGTAAAGGCCATGAGGAAGTTTACATCATTGTTATCCAGCAAGTCATATCCGCTCTCGGCCACTCGGGTCGGCTTCTGGTCGCCAAAGTTGGAAGTACGGTGTGAATCCTTGGGGTCGTAGGGGTCCTCCTTTGCGCTGGTAGACGCATCATCATCCACCTTCTCCACCGCGGCCTTGCCCTCGCCCTTGAGGACGGTCGCCTTGACGTCGGCCGTCTTCTTGAAGTGCTCGCGCGAGTTGGGGTTGCCGACCGTCGAGGTGAGGACGCGCACGCCGCCGTCGCCCTCGACAATCTTGCCCGACCGCACGTCGCGCACGCTGCGCTGGAACCAGCCGCCGAGCAGACTGTCCAGGACGGATCCGAGGGCGCCCCAGAGCACCAGGGCCCAGGCAAACGTGATCCTCTGGCTAGTGGTCCAGGCTGGGCCGCCGGCCAGTGCGCCCGTGGTCTTGCCGTTGCACATGGGCAGGAACGCCAAAGAGGCCGTGACGACGACAAAGCTGCCCAGGAGACCGGCGACCAGGCCCCAGACGGTGACGCCACCGTTGGTTCCGGGCGGGACCTTGCGCAGATTCCACGAGGTCAGGAGACGGGGGCTGCTCTTGGACAGGATGCCCAGCTCGGAGCTGAAAGTGTCAGCGGCAACGGCCGCATAGTTGGCAATGATGCCGATGACGAGGATGTCCCCGGTGGCCCACGAGTAGCAAAAGGTGCCCTCGGGAATCCCACCGGAGATGATAGTCTGCTTGCGCTGCTCAATCTGCCAGACGTGCAGGAGGATGAGGACCGAGGCGACGGCCGAGTTGGCCAGGACCTGGACGTGGGTGCGGGGCCCCTCGCCGCCGCCGCCGTGCGACGCGCTGAGGGTGAGCTGGGCTTTCACGTCCTTTTTGATCTTGGTCACGCGCGTGCCCGCCAGGAAGAAGACGACGAGCAGCACAAAGGGCAGGTTCCACGGATGGTAGGCGTGGATGGCGGCGGTGACGGCCGCGGTCGCGATGCCGGCTGGCGTCAGCGACTTGTGCGAGTACGCCCGATATACGAGGGCGAGGGTCGCCGGGACGGCGAGGATGGGTTTCATGGCTGCTGCTGCTGCTGCTATTGTGGTCTGCGATATGCCAACGAAAAAGTGAGGAACGAATGTAAATGGATTCACACTGTAGGATGCCTGGAGATATTCCTGATAGTTGGACACGCGAACACTTTCGATGCAGGTACGTGGTAAGAAAGTTCGGCCACTGGACTTTTGGATTTAGCGACCAAGTGACGTCGAAGTTGGTGCATAGAGTGAGCGCTAAGCAGGGGTCAGCGGGACGCTGATTAGTGCGTGTGGGGAGCTCATCAATAGCAGCTCCCGTTACAGAAGGCCATGAATCCTTGACATCTGCTCCTCTCATGATTATTCAGCTAAATCCATAAGAGATCGGATTTCATGTCTATTCGCAGCTTGACAATACAACGAGTCGGCAATGATGACTTGGTGTAGCAGCACTAAATGCGCTACCCTCGGCTTCGGCTTCTGATGCTCACGGCGGATAAACGAGAAGTTGCACAAACACACTTGGTTACATCGCTGCAAATTCTCCTGCAAACAAGACGCTGGAGTATTGGCTTGGTGTTTCTTTTTACGTACTATCACTGGTCATGGACATGTGCCAACGACTTTGGCATCAGTGTGCTCAATAGATGTCTCTCCACTATAGCCCTTGATATTCGTGCGGCTAACGTTGGAGAGCTTGGCAAAGCTGTATAGGGGACTGAAGTGGACCGTCGAGCGATGGTTCGTCCAAATATTACGCGAAAGCTTAACAAAAGCGTCTGTGTTGATGGATTGACTAAACAAATATAGACGCCTACGGATGAGGGACTTTGGAAGTAGCCACCACTCTACGCCCGTACAGCCTCATATTATCCAATTGGTGCGCATCCTGGGCGCAACAGTGCCAGTCATCTCTCAGACATTCAAACGTGAACCATATGTTTGTGGCAGTATAAGTACCAGGCAGGAATGTGTCAAATAACTCGAAATTCTCAAGTCTACTCAGAGTGGCCAACAAGCGACCAGCCATGTATTCCACCAAGTTTTTTCAGGCCTTAGCAGGCCTTGCTGTGCTTTTCCTTGATCGGATCAATGCCTCGCCAACTCAGGCCATCAACCAACGTCAGAGCTCGGCATTTAGCAATCCTATTCGATGGGAGGATATGCCAGATGCCGATGTATTCCGTGTTGGCGACGTCTTCTACTACTCGAGTTCCACCTTCGCCTACTCACCCGGTGCACCACTGTATAAGTCGTACGACTTGGTGAACTGGGCTCCAGCCACTCACAGTGTGCCCACGTTGGATTTCGGGGAAAAATACAACCTGGACAATGAGAATCGCGCCTATGTGCGAGGCATATGGGCCAGTACAGTGCGATATCGGAACTCTACCGATACCTTCTACTGGATCGGATGTATCGAAAACTCAAAGACGTACATTTACACCTCTTCTGGAAGCGGTGCAGGCTCCAACAACGGTGAAGCTGCTTCTTGGAACTGGCAACAAGCTGGTGTTCTCGACACATGCTACTATGACTGTGGCCTCTTGATCGACGATGACGATACCATGTACGTGGCGTACGGCAACACCAATATTTCCGTGGCCCAGTTATCAAGCGACGGTTCGAGCCAAGTCAGTACCCAGGAAGTCTTCTCGGGAGGAGATGTCTACATTGAAGGTAGCCACATGTACAAAATCAACGGCTACTACTGGATCATGCCGACCAAGGTGGCCACTGGAGAGTGGGCGTACCGGGCTTCCAGTCCTTGGGGTCCATACGAGCAACATGTGTTCTTTGACAACCTACCTGCTCCGCTGAACGAAGCTGGGTGGGCCCATCAAGGCGGTATGGTAGAGACACAGGCCGGAGACTGGTACTATGTCGCTTTCATGGATGCGTGTCCGGGAGGCCGTATCCCCGTCATGGCTCCCGTCGGCTGGGACTCAGACGGATGGCCATACATTGTGACAAACAGTACCGGTGGCTGGGCGCCTGAATATGATATGCCTGTCTCAACAAACAAGACTGTCGAGCCGCCGAACGGGCTGGATACATTCACGACTTTCGGCGAGGAATGGGAGTGGAACCACAATCCCGATCCGCTGAGCTGGAACCTGGTCGACGGAGGTGGCATATTCCTAAAGACGGCATCCGTGACGGATGACCTGTACTCTGCACGCAATACCCTCACACATCGGATCCTGGGTCCAAAGTCGGAAGCCATATTCGAGTTTGACATTAGCCAAATGGCCGATGGTGACCGCGCTGGTGCAGCGATGTTTCGCGATCGCTCTGCCTATATCGGCATCCACAAGACCGGGGACGTAGCCACCCTCGTTTATGTCAACGGATTGGAGTTGATTGACTGGAACTGGTCAACTGCCTCGAATGGCACCATTGCCGCCACGGGCCCCACAGTTACAGATCCTGTCATATTCTTGAAGATTACGGTAGATGTCACGCCTGCACTCGATGCCGAGCCTGTCCGCCCAGCTGTCTTTAGCTATAGTACAGACGGCGCAACTTGGGTACAGCTGGGTGATCCTTATCTCCTCGTAAATACGTGGTCGTACTTTGTTGGCTATCGCTACGCAGCCTTCAACTATGCCACAGAATCTTTGGGTGGCTCAGTCATACTGAAGAGCTTCTCGATGGAGCTCATCGACTAGCATTGAAGGGGAAAAGGAACTTGCACTTCGGACGTGTCTACGAATCGAAAGACACGTCCATCCATTAATGGGTGAATGGATACTTAGCACAAATTGACAGAAATCATGTAGTTCATTGGAGCAGAAAGAGTCAAATTTCGCTATATCTCTCGACGCAGACTCTCTAGAGTACACGATGGATCTCGCTGTCTTTCTCTTCTTTGAAGTGATGGTAGTATCAACTACTTTCGTTCGATGCTTTCCCACTCCCCGGAGAACAATTCGCGGCGTTTTTGCTTGTCTAGTGTCTTCATTGAGTCTGATGTCTGCGCTTAGGATTGCAGCAGGGGATGATGGATCTGTTCGAGACCTGTCGCGGGCCCGTTATTGACAAAGTCGCTCTCATCCAAGTCTGGCATTCCATCGGCCCAAGGGTCCTCTGGGACAGTGTCCGGATGAGTATCTGTGATTAGCATAGAATCTTCCTCGCGCAATAGAGCGTCCTCAGCCCAAAGGAAGAAGTTGCACTTCGGCGGCTCTCCCATCTTGCCCACGGTCGAACGGCCCTGGCAGGTGTAGTACCAGCGGCCCCTGTTCTTGGAATCGCGGCGCACTTGGAATTGCGCCGCGGGGAGGCGGGGCTTGCAGTTACCTTGGAAATGAAGACTGTTAGCGGTGTGCAACCTTTGAAGCGATCCCGGATGTCTGCTTACAGTGCCACTGTCCCTTGGCGAAGTATCCGTTGCCTGACGTCTTGTTCAGCGTATCCGAAGCATCAAAAGTAGTTGTTTTTGGTCGATCTGACAGCCCATCACTTTTGTCTACCACACTCTTCTTGCTTTTGAGTTTACTGGGCTCATTGGACATAGACTTCAAGGCCGAGTCGGCTTTACTGGACCAGGAGTGATGAACACGTGATAGAAGGCTTTGTTGCCCTAATTCGGTACTTGGGCTTTGCGCCTTGCAGTTGGGACAGAACCATTTTTCAGTGAATACTGGAACCGCCGTCAAACCTACACATTCCAAGTGAAACCATTCCTTCGTGCAAATCTGTGAAAGAAAGTCGCGAATTAGTAAACCAAGTTGGGTGACACCATAATGCAACTCTTACTCACATCGTTGTCGCAAGCAATCATGTCATCGTTGCTGGACCGGTTGCATATACAGTATCTCGATTCTTCGAGGTCCGCATACTTGGCAGCAGACTCAAGCTTTATGTCATGGGCCATGTCATCGTTGCAATTTCCCTGTGTTATGCCTGCCACTGGTCCTTCTGTTTTCAGCTTCGAGGGTGTGGGGCGCGACAAATATTTGTGCTTATGTTTCTGATGATTGCTCTCGTCCACCATAAGCTCTCGAAGCAATTGAAAATCTACCTTGGCTCGGGGGTCTCGTTTGATGCACAACTTGACCATTTTCCACGCGAAAGTAGTCATATGTGCAGCCTTGGGCATGAGTGTCTGAATAGTTGGGCTTTCAAAAAGAAGTCCAAGCGCTTGTTTCGCCCTTTGTTCCCCTTGAATCTGAGTTTGACTGAGGACGATTGGCTCTTGTGGGGTCCCCAGGAATGCGCGCTCACTTCTGACTTTGTCATAATTGCAAGACATTCCCAGCTCAGTACATCTACTGCAGCTCGGCCTGTTGCCGTCGCACTTGACGATCTTTCTCCGACAAGACATACATGCTGGTTGATGTGACTTGCGAACATCCGTATTGGCTGGGTGTTGAGGTATGATCTCGGGGTCCCCTTCGTTCGTCGATGCCGGGGTGATTGGTAGTCTACTTTGCGACTCTTGTCCCATTAGTTGTGCAGGTGTAACTGGTGGAGGTATCGGAGGGTCCTGGTCGAATATATCAAGGATTCTTTTAAGTTCCAGGTTGAAGTCTGGATCTTTCAGTTCCAGTTCTGCATTGACTGGCATAGTTGTACCAGAACGATTTTCGACCTTGTAAAAGCGCATCTGGCCTTCTTTGCCAACCTTCGAGCTCATGTAGAAGCAGTCTCGCCCAGACGTTGAGCAATCTAAACAGGTGGGGAAGTCTCTGCTGCACTTCAACTTCCGGTTGTGGCACCGCATACATTTACTGATCATACGAACTGGGTCGAGCGGCCTGCTGTTGGGTTGAGTGGGTGTCCTCGGAATCGCAACCGTATACACAGATGCTACGCCCTCAGGTGTAGAAGTCAAGAGATCCGGGTTGCCTTCTTCTACGCTTTCTTCCTCACCCTCAGGCTCCATATCGATAAGAAGTGCAACAAGAGAGATCTCATCAAAGTGGGCTCCGAGGTGCCTCGTGACCGATGCTTTCCCGGCTCCAGTTTCAGCAAAGCACAAAGGGCATACAAAAGACTGCCACTTAGGCTCGTAATTGTGCTCCGACGCCAAATGGGAGATCCATTCATTTTCATCCGAGAAAGACGTGTTTCCATTCTCACAGTACATATCAAGACACACCCACGGTCGGAGATCGGACAGGATATGTTGTTTCCATTCTGAGTTGTTTGAAATGTTCACAACCTGTTTGCAGAAAAGACACGAGAATGGCTCTTCATCATTCCCAAAAGAATGGAAGGCCGGAACACGTACTCTTGGTAAAGTCGTTATTCCGTAGGACGTTATTGTCTCTGCGTCAGAGGTGGCAGATGGGGCCACCAATGAACCACGATGAGGATCGAAGAAGTTGATGTATCTTTCGTAGTTTGCTCTCCCTAGCCGAAAGACTAAATTTTCAGAAGCTTGAGGAAACCGCTTTTCGATATTGTTGAGAAAGAAGTCTTGGTATAGCCGCCAACCCAACAGAGCCTTACTTGATGCAGATTCGCCCGTACTCCTGCTACTGTCAAGCACAGGATCCTTGAGTAGGTCGCCCAGCTCCATCAAGCAAAGTGTATCTGTCTGGAGGTCTTTCATCATCTATTGAACGCTGTCGTCAAGCGAACCAAGAGAATCACCACTAGTTGTTGATTCTCCGTCATCGGAGTACGCCTCAAGGGCTGCTTTGACTTCAATGCTAAGTTGTTCCAGCGGCTCTGTCATCGTTGACTTGCTAAAGAGCTGCGGTAAAAGTCCTGTAGGGCGTGTCAAATTGGGGAGTCAGCAGCCTAGACTGATGAATGTTGTCGCGAACACTTACGATCTGTCAAATTTATTCCAATGCTCCGAAGAAGTTTCATCGTACCAATGCGTAATCGTCTTGATCTGCCAAGCATATCGTCCAGTTTGCCGCTTGAAACACCATAACCGTCTGACCATAGCTTGAACTGACTGAAACTGCGTTCCAAACTGATGCTTCCTGGTCCTGACAACATCTGACTATTTGCTGTGTAAATGGACAGTAGGATTTCCCGAAAAAGCTCAAGGCTATCTGCACAGAGTCTTGCGTGAAGACTAAGCGCAATTGACTGTTCATCATTGACACTTTGTTCCGCCTTCTGGTGATATTGATGGATCTTTCGCTTCGTATCGCAGGACTCCATGTTTTAATTGAGGATGTTTGGAATGTATCCTGGAGAATTCGAAATAATGCATCTTGGAGTTTTAGATAAGACAGACACGCACCTCACTTGATTCTTGGCGCGGGGAGAGACGACTTTGGGGTCGTGCGGCTGAGCCTGCATCTTGGTTGACGCCGATAACCACCCCTGCATGCAAATCCGTACGTGGCTCAGCTCAACTCAGCCCAGTCCAAGCATTCGATCTCTGTCGCTCTGGTTCCCTCCACTCCAGGAGTCTCAATTTGCACTTGGAGATTCAAAATTCACATTCCCCTCATACGTGCGGATCAAGATAATAGTGCTCACCGTCACGACAATGGATCCCGCATCGCTGACTCTCGCGATACTGCCTCTCGCGCTCACCGCAATCAAAGGGTTCCACATGCTGCACAAGCGCATGAAGACATTTTGTCACTACTCTCGCGAGATTCATCGCTTGCGTAAGCACCTCGATCGACAGCGACACTTCTTCCACAATGAGGTACATCTGCTTATTCAAATCGCACTCAAGGACGAACTTATGGTCGAAAACATGATGGAAGACTCGCAACATGCAAGATGGCATTGCAAAGACTTGGAAAGATCCTTACGGTCATTGTTGGGGAAGAATTACGACACTTGTCTCGAAGTGATTGAAGAGATTTCTGGCACAGTCCGGGAATTAGAAGACGAAATGCAATGTTTCAATCAAGTTGAATCGCACCGCCAAGATGTACGTTTGTAGTCATGAATCAAATACGGAAGACCAAAATACTGAAATGAGCAGGGTGAATTACTCAAGGACGCTGTTCGGCGCCTCCGCGGCAGCTTGAAGATAACCTGGGACAAGTCCAAATTTGACAGCTCCTATGCGGATCTACGAAACCACAACGACGACCTACGACGCCTCAGACGACAAGCAAGTGAAATTGAAGGCTCAAAGATGCCAGCTCGAGATATTCGAGTACAGATCGGCGCCGAATACAGCAGCTGCGGCGCCATTAGGAGGGCTTCAAGAGCTCTCCACTGCGCATTTACAGATTCCTGGTCTGATGTACCCACTGGACTGAGGCACGTTGTCAAGTTATTCATTGATGCAAAAGTGGAAGAGAAGGTCCGTATGGACGTTGCTGTGTTATGCTATGGGCACGATATTTCCACTCTGTAAGCGTCAAAGAAGCCTTTTCTGTCAGTCGTCACTTTTCTAATCATGGTTTAGAGACTTATTGCGCCCACGTATAAGATTGCTCCACATACAATCTCAAGCAATGAACCAAATTGAGTGCAAGCCCCGATCTCCACCTCAATCAGACTCTGAGGATAGCCCCAAGAAACGGCAAAAAGTCCGCTTCGTCGAAGATTGTTCTTCAAATCGTCGCAGGTTCCCAGCCCAATTGCCAACTCCAGAGGGCTCAGAATCTTTGTTAACGATCTGTGACGATCTGACTGGAACGAATTTATGCTCGGCTTTGAAAGAAGAGAGATTGAGACAAACTGCACCCTCATTGTCGTGCTATATTGGATATATCGAGACATCTAACGTTGAAAACTTCAGACATTCAATCTACCATGACATGGAGAAGAAGAGACTGAAGCCGCAAAAGCTTGCTGTGATGAGCCAGATGTGGGGGCGGCCAATGGAGTCTGCAATGACAGTCGTTGACCAGCTCAAGCTGGCGCGCAACATGGTACTCGCAGTCCTCAAGTTCCACGCTACGCCTTGGCTTCGACAATACTTTGTCGCGGACGATTTTCGCTTTTTCGAGGACGACGCCGAACTATCATCATGTCTGCGGACGCTGCACTTCAGCGCAGATATGATCAGTAAGGGCTACCCAACGCCAGCGGCATCATTTATGCAAGGTGTTGAAATACCAGACGCCTCAAAAGACCTGACCGAGGAGGTCGAAAATGCCAAGATCCAATACGGTATTCGCAACATGACGCTATGGAGCCTCGGCGCAATCCTTCTCCAGATCGGACGGTGGACGAAAATCAACTCTCCAGATGATGTCTTCACCGTCCGGAAACTGTCTTCTCAGGTCCCGCCCCTTGGCCCGCGCTACCAGCAGCTCACAAAGAAATGCTTAGACTGCGACTTTGGCTACGGCGATGATTTGGCGAAGCCCCGCCTGCAACAGGCGCTGTACGAGAATCTGGTTTGTGAGCTGACGGATATGATAGAAGGTTTGAGTATCTGTGGCTGAGTAGATTTGGATACCCGGACACGTGTCGGAACATCATCCTTGCCTAGTGCCTAACCATATAGCTCCGTTCTCATCAACAAATCTACATCGCAGATCATAAGTGGTCTCTCACATTGTCTGATCGTTATATATGCGATACAGGGACAGGCTGAAAGGGCCACCAGCGCAACCGTCGTGAATGATCACTACCAAGTGTTTGCCGCTGCAAAAGTAACCATGAGATCTGATTATGAAGATGCTCTAACATAGTTAAGTAATAATTTCGCATACGCAGCTGCAGTGGCGGCAGCATATTCTTGCCATTTCTCATCCTTGGAAGAGTCCGCATAATCGCATATCCCACGAATGACAAGGCAGGGAAATGTGTTGACAATACCAGCCGCTTCCATCTCGAAACAGAGGATATCAGAATCTCTGGCCAATTGATCTCGATCTGCAGCGCTCTTGATCACCCTATTACCGGAGGCAATAATTCCGTAATGCACTTGGGGATGATCCCGTGGCTTGTACTCCCTTCTCAAAATGTGACTTGCAAAATCTGCACACAGTTCTCCTGCATCACATAATGAGCATTGCAATCTTGTAAGTGGATCATTATGCTGCCCAGGGTGTCCATAATCGGAATTCAGCCCAGCCATAATGTCAAGCATAGGGGCCAGAGGGCTTTTTGGCAGGTGAGGTTCGGACTTCAAACTGTTGATGGCAGTCAGGAGGACGTTTGGTGGTCGATTCAGGGATCCAGTGACTTGAAATATTCCACCTTCTAGAGATTTTCCCAGATCATACTGGATAACTCCAGGTAACGTTCCCACTGGTTCACCCACGACGATATCCCCAAGCCGTATGTCATGTCGTGGCGAAGGAACACCACCGCCAATGCCGACGAGAAGACAGAACCGAATTGACGGAAAACTCCGTTTCAGGTTAACGGCTACATCTGCAGCTGCATTTGTACCGTACGTTGCTGACGGCAAACTCGCGGTGACCACATTATGAGGGCCAATTTGGCCACACGCATAAGAGTTTGTGTCTTCAGGGGCAATCTCAGGAACCTGGTACCCTCGGTCAAACATCATACGAACTGCCTTGAGCTCCTTCGATAGTGCGCAGATTATCGCAACAGTGTAATGCTCTTTTGAAGGATTATCCACCCACACAAAATCCGGAACAATACAATTACTTAGTTTAAGTGAACCGTTTTTAACAACAGAGTTCCGGGTAGAGGTCTCTGGCAGTATGTGGTGTATCGCTTTGGGCGAGCCAGCGTTTCCCGAGAAGCGCGGCAATGTTGAGTTCTGCCCAAATATCACAGCTCCTGATCTGTCGAAAGGAACAGAGCTGCGAGTCGAAGGTATTCTATCGAGGAATGCATTAGGAAGCAGGGATTGTACAGGGTCGCAATTGCTCCAACCACATTGGCAAAGCGAGGTACTTGACGTAGTCGGGTTGAACCAGATGATGCCTTCGCCGAGTATTGTGGGGTTCGAGATAAGTTGGCTTGTATCGGCTTCGAGAATAGATTCGAGGTTGCAAGAACTGGCAGCGAGATAGAACTTGTCCTTGGGCAAGTGCGTCCATGTATCGCATAGCGTTTGGGTGTTTGGCAGGATGATTTCACCGAAATCCCGTCCAAAAATGGGAACAGCTCGAATAGACCGAATCAAATCGACCCAGCAATTACCGTCCTCTGATAGTTCTGCCACGCGTGGGTAAAGCGGGTCACGCAATGTTGCTAGATCACGGAAATCCCATCCTTCGAGGTTACGTGGGGCTTCGTTCTGCAGGAGTCGACCAGAACGGGAAGTTTCGTCTTGATGGTCAATGATCTTTTCCAAAATGCTGTAGAAAACTTCGACTCGATCTTCAAAACTGATGAAACCATCGTCTTTGGGACATACTGGCAACTCTCGATTGACTTTCTGAGTCAGTACATAGATCGAGGAGCCAGGCGTGAGTGGGTTCGGCGACTCCTTCAAGTCCTCACTCTTGAATCCGAAGATGTCTTTGAAGTCGCCCACAGAGTCGAATCTCAGAGAAGCGCGCACTAGATGTAACAAAACATCCGTGCCCATCGTCAGCCAGGCTCTCTTGTCTTTATCATCCCAAAGTAGTACGAATCTCTTAGAAATCCACATAAGTTTGGCGAGATAACCATGCCTTGCGATATATGAGGGAACGTCTTGAGTACCAATCATGTAAGATCTTCCTGAGTATATGGACATCCTACCGAATAAGGAATCCTTACTTGCCGCAGGGAGAGCGGACTTGCCGACTGGATGATTTGCTTCGGCTGAACCTATCCGGTATCTTTGTCAAAATAAGTTGTCTGATGGATTCGGGATGAACCTTACCTGCATAAAACTTCGCGCTCGAACACCAACCGAGGACATGTCGGAGTCTTCCCAAGTCCTCGAACTTAACGTTCTCGATGGGAGGGTACGTGTTATCAAGATATGAGATGCGACTATCGTCCTCCTTGACGATCAGATGCCAGAAAAGAAAATTCTTGCTTCTTCTGACGGGGACCATCATAGAGGAGAAGCTTTTGATATATAGCCTCTCACCAAATCGATCTACATGTGTAGTCCCTGACAGTGCCGCCATCATGTCAAGGGGCGCCTCCAAGCCCGTTTGTGGTTCGGCCTTACGGGAGATAGGAAATCCGCTGACCAAAATTGGGTTCTTGAACATTTGGTGCCAACAACAACCAGGAGAATGATCCTCTACATCGCCTGAAGAGTAATAGAACCGTATCGAGTTCTCGACTCCATCAGACAGTGAATATGGCTCTAGAAAAGGTCCCTCAAACAGCGGAATGCATTGGACAAGTCCATCATTGCGAGGCGATTCTCTGAGCGCGGCGCCAAGCCACGAAAGTTGTTCGCCGATCTCTATAATCGTAGGCCTCAGTCCATCGACTCTTGCTTGAAACTCATGCTCAACGAACCAAGCTTGAACTATAGTCCCTTCACCATAAAGACCTTATTGAGTGATTAGCATGTGACCAAAACTCTTATCCGTCTATGTTTGGGGATTCGTCAGTGAAAGAAAGTATTTACCGGAAATCATGGCACCTGGCAGGGCGTCAAGTAATTCCTTCACCAACTGCAAAGTGATTTCACCTGTCATTGGCCATGTCTGGTCAATATATTGAGCACAAGTCAATGCTTGTGCATCTCGACTTGAACCGGTGAGAGTGATGACTCGCTCAATTGCAGAAGATGGGCTTGCTTCATGATAATGTGTTTCAAGGAATCCTCTCAGATCCCAGTCTAATTTGTACCAAATTTTCGTAGTTTGCTGATCGAGGATGCTGCTTCGTGGTACTAAAGGAGGGATACGTCGCGAAATATTAAAGACTGACTTTGGCTCGACTAATTTGCATTTTACCCACAATCGTTGTAGGAGCCAACGATATGCATATTTTGTTACCATCAACTCCATATTTAACGAAGGTTTGTCCGACCTGTTTACTCTTTCAATGGGGGTGTTTATGGCGTGTTTGTCTGGAGCACTCGAAAGAGTCATGCCGATTGCATCCACCTCAATAGACGAGTCGATATAGTTATCAGTTGGTTCTTCGTGAGACGTTGTATCACTTTGATGGCGCCCTTCAACTGTACGCCAGAGAAACCATATGTCACTAGCGATAAGTTTTAGCTGTGCATGTTCTCCGCGAAACAGGCCTGGGTAGACATTTACTTACTTGGAAAGCTCATAGATACGGGCGATGAAATCATGGAAAACTTGGGTCGTTCCATCATTTACTTGCATTTCTGCAAAGGCTCTGACGAGATCCGGAAATACGAGCGACAGACTTTGAGAAACCTGGTCATCCAAGTCATTGACCTCTAATATAGATGTCAAGTCGCTCTTCAAACGTCTTGTGAATTGGAAGACATCAGGATGCGACTCTGAGGTGACAATTCGGGCAGAAACCACTCTAATAGCCTTACCAATAGCATCAGAGTGAGGTAGTCGTCTAGACGATGCTTCGATATCGCGGGGTTGGATCGATTGCGGAGGATGAGGATCGGTCTTCTGCAGGGCTTCGACACCATGGTTCCCGCGAGTGGGGAACAATGCGGAAAATAATCGACGACGTCTAGACGCTCTAGATAAACCCACCGTCTCGCTGCGCCATCCCTCGATGGAGGTCCTAGCCTTACCAGTGGTATTGGAGATATTCGGCGTAGGGTCAGGAGAAAACCTTTTAGAACTTCCTGGCTCCGTTGAAGTGCCCAGGGTTTCTGATTCCCTTGGGAAATTGACGGTAGCATCTTCTTCAGTGCTGATATATGATCCAGAACTGGTCAAAATCCCCGATGATATATTGTCTGGTTTGCTTTGCGATGGCTGACTCGTAGGAGGGCCGAGCACTGAAGGTGTCGATGACGTGGGACTCTGTTGACTGGTGGTCGAGGCGATTGAAACATTCGGGCTGACACTGCGTGGCGACTCTCCTGTAGCACCAAGAGTATTATTCACACGAGTCCAGTGCTGCTGCTGCATCGAGTATATGGCGTTTGCAGCCTCGGTCATATCTCTTTGCGCCTTCTCGATAATCGCTTTTCGATTCCCCTCTCTTTGCCATCGTTGTATATCACCCTCAAGCTTGCTGTATTTCCGCTGCTTTTTCTCTATGTCCTTGCAGAGCTTACAGATTTCCGGTTCAGTGTTTGTCTGGAATATGAGCTGCACCCCACAAGTTTCTCCTGTTCGATACTCTTTCGTGCACTGCTCTCTGAAGTGGCCCCATCGCCAATAGCCACACTGCCAGCGAGTTTGGTCATAGTAGCACATATTGCTGGTAATACTTAAGAACTATGGATGCATGCTCATTGCCTGTGATAGCGCTCCCAGCAGTTTTGAGGGCAGTATGTAACTTTCGAGTGGCAGAATTGGTTGGTGCAGTCGCCTGAATGAATCAAGGTCTGCGTCAGCGCGAAACATCGTTTTCTGCGAGCTGTCCACATGAGCACTCCGCGGGCCCCAGTGATTGACAATTTTGGGGGCAGTTCTTGGCCCCATCTTGCAGTGCGGCCGATTGGTGACGACCAGGCAGACATGCATCCCCATACAGGGGTTGTATTGGTGCTTGACATAACATCAGAACGCTGCGTACCACTCGTGGTACTGTCACAGCCCTCGTAGCTAGTGTGTCTGGACTGGGAGTGGGGATCCAATCATGATACCCACTCTTCAAGCATCGAAACGATCCAATACACATTGATTAATCGATTTCCATTCATCAGTGCATTCATCTAGTGGATATGACTTACTTGATTGATTGAATAGTGAGAGCCGCGAAGTAAATGCCAATTGGGTGATTGCGGTAAGGACGATTTCTCATTGCTTGGTTACCGGAATACCAACAATGGATGTTGTTGCTTGACTTGAATTATAAGAGTGACTCGCGCGAGGAACGAGCAGCTTGGTACTTGACTCTGTTGTACGGACCGCAAATTCCTGAGAACTACACGAAGCCCGCTCCTGATGCTTACAATGGCCTCATCATCCATCTCAAATTACAGAATTTCATTCAATTTGCCACGCAGTCTCATCCGCCCACATCCTTGAACGACCTGTTACCAAGCACAATAGTCCCACAAGGTATTACCGACACCGAAAACCATGAACGTGAAAATGTATTTATGCCGCTGATTAGACCCATCGCGCATGCAGGCTGTTTGAAAAAAAAAATTGATCAAGACAATCCCTAGGGGACGGGCGGGGACCTTAGTGATGGCATTCGTTTCAGCCGCAGTTTGATGGGCTCACAGCATACAGCGAATCGTGGTGTAGTCCTGCCTGGCCTCGCTCGTGGCGACTTCAACCTTGTTCTCGGGCTGCTGAGCTGACGTGTCGTCGTTCTTGATATCTGTTAAGTCGCGGTTGCCTTTCGAGCAACCAAAAGTTTCCAGCGAGTGTCGTTTCTGCAGCGCGCAAATGGTGTTGGCTGCCTCGACTATTTCCCGCTGCGCCTTTTCGATAGCCTCCGCGCTCCGCTCGCCATTCTCCTGTTGCCACAGACCTATGGCGTCGCCGAGCCGCTCGGTCTTTCGCTGCTTCTTCTCAATGCTTTTGCAGAGCTTGCAGTCCTCCTGATCCTCATGAGTCTGCCAGATCAGCATCGACCTCTGAGTGCAAGCGTCTAGCTCGGGGGAGTACACTTGGCAGTGTTCTCGGAACTGGCCCCATCTCCAAAAGCCGCACTTCCAGCGTGTGAGATCATAGTAGCACATTTTGGTGTTGGTTGTTGGTGATAGGAATTAGTGTTTTCAAAGTTATGCTCGTCCTTCGCAACAGGTCTTCTTTGCTGATCCTGGAGAAGAACTTTCAGATTGCTTGTTGGTGAAGGGAAAATAGTTCGCGTCAGAACGGGGGGCGCAAAAGCTTAAGTTTGTCCCAGATCCCAAATGCACATAAACATACGTTTTCCGCATTTACACTTTATTAGTGGAAATGTTTATATCTACCTATGTACGCACCATTGCTGGTATGGTACCCACTGTTGATCATAGTGTAATGCAGCTCCATACAAGGATTTGCCTTCACCAACCTGCAGCCAGCCGTTTTGGGCCATCGTTGCCAGTATGCCGGGTACGCGCCGCCATTGGATATCGGGGAGTCGGGGAGGCAGTAGCTCACCAACCTTGTTGTCGCAAGAAAGCACAAGATAAGGATTCGTGATATGGTAAATCGACAGTATCTTAGCATTTATAATGATGAGAAATTTATCACTTTGATCTTTAGAACTTGAGAACATTATAACGTTGTTTCATTTGTAGCCCGTACATATAAGCTCCTTGCAATGGACCATGCAGCGGTGGCCTGCATTCCCTCCCAGATAGGCTTTAGTGTACATATCTGAACGCGACCACTGCTTCACCGCCGTGTCCGGCCTTGGAACCTGCGATCTGACTTTGACCGACCGAGCCCTGCTGCTCCTCCTCTTCCAGTATCTTGTTTTGCTTCTTCAGGTAATACCTAACGGGAAAGTTTGCCGAGTTAGCTTCAAATCTTCACTTAGCTGGTCCGGGGAAAATGCAATGCTTACTTGAGATAGATTGCCATGCCTCCACAGACTACGCAAGCGCCCGACATGACCCCGCCACCCGCATAGTATCGTGGCTTTTGGCTGTCGGGGAACATATAGGCAGTATACCAGTGGGCCATTCCAGCACTGCCATCTCAAAAGTCAGTGAATCATGCCAAATAGTGATGAATCACGTCTGATGCCAAATTTCTACTTACGACATAAAGTTCACAATGGCTAGTGCAGCAGCACGCTTCGAGCGTGGGCGTGGCAGCGACGCACTGACCCAGCTCACGCACAGGTTATAAGGAGCATATGCACCTCCAGTCATCAAAAACATGGAGAAGTAGCGGCCGCCGTTGGTTGGCACAAACATGGCCTGACCTCAGTGTTAGCTTTTGGTATAGGCACCGTTTCCACAACGGCTCGATCTTACCAAGAGGTTTCCTAGCAGAGCAAAGCCCATGGGAACGGCAATGTGGTATCCACGTTCATGCGTATGCGATGCGTGGAAGGACACGGCCAGCGAGACGAAGAAAGCAAAAAAGTACGGCGGGGATGTGAGTAGCAAAGTCTTGGTCGAATCAAAGCCGAGGGTACCGACAATCGATGGAAAAAAGTTGTTGAAAGACTGCGCGGTGATGAGAGCCATCTGCATCACGACAAACATGTACAGCTTGGGGTCTTTGAGGGCTTGCTGGAGTCCCCACCAGATGGACTCGACATCCTCGTCGGCGATACCGGCATTCTCTCTGCGAATGCGCCATTCCTGTGCAAAAATGTCAGTGATCAACGATGATTACTTCTATTGAGATTGGACCATGCTTACGGCAATGAGTTGCAAGTCTCGAGGAATGAACATGTGCTTGCTCTGAAGCGGGTAGTCTGTCAAGAAAGGCAAAAGCAGAATGGCAATGACCACAGTCATGGACCCCTCGATGATGAAGAGCCATTCCCATGCTGGTCGACCCCCAGCGCCCTCCATTCGAGACGTGATGCCGGCAGCAATCAGTCCCGAGAATGCTGTTGCCATCATATTACCGCCATAGAGGATCGCGACTCGGGGTGGAAGCTCGGCGCGGGTGTACCAACAGCTCATTAGCACAAACACAGCGGGCAGGAACGGTGCTGTGTAAGCAATTAGTACGAGCAGTTGGACAAAGACATGATAACGGAGTACGAACCTTCAATCAGTCCAAGTAGGAAGCGCACGGCAGCCAGCTGGCTAAAGTTCTTCGTGAATCCCTGGCTCATGGAGAGCACTCCCCATAGCGAAGTGACAAGGCAGATATAATACGACGGCCGAACTTTTCCGATGATCATGTTGGATGGGACTTGGGTAATGCAGTCTATACATAATTAGCGACAAAAGAGAAATTAATCACAAGTACTGGTCACTCACATCCAACATAGAACATGAGCAGACAGGTGTTGTACTGCTCGTTGCTTATCCCAAGAGTATCAGTCAAGCCGACAATCTTGGCGCTGGCAATGTTGTTTCGGTCTCTGGAGACATGGTCAGTAAGGTCCCTAGCAAGATCTTCTTCAATCACATAGTGCTTACAGAATATTGAGAAGAAACAATATGAAAACAACGGGCATCAGGGTGACGTCTAGACGCCGCGTCAACTGACGCTCGAGGCGTTTTGCATCATCCCGTGTCAAATAAGAGATTTCATCTGGCAGTGGAAGTTCGTCCGGCAGCAGTTGTGCGCGCTTGTCAAAGTGCTCTGCCGTGTCTTTCGGGGCGGTGATCGCGTCAGACATGATGGCGACTTGGGATCAATATCGGAAGCAGCTCTGTTTCTGTTTCACAAAGATGCACAGTCGCTGGTGAGGAGAATCACTTTTGGGGAAGATCCTTGGCCATAAAGAGGTCCTCCAACGTTCCAGCGTCTCCATACAATTCTGACTATATCCGAGCCCAGTGTCCGGTGCACTGGCGCCTATCATGCTATAGTGGCCCCATTCCATGGCCCTGGGGACACGGAGAGAAGAGCGCTCCCTCCTCCAAAGGGGGCTTATCCCCGCATCCGAGGCGTAGTATCTGCGGGGACCCCAGATAGATCGACACTCACCGTTGATGGGATACCAGTAGACGGTGTCGACGTGGCGGTGACTAGTAGGCTGTAGGTCAAGACCATCCATTTACGAGATATGCGAAGTAATACTTTTCCTTGGCGAAATCCAGGAGCATGGGCGGATGTCGGCCATTTCATTGCCGTGTTTCCAATCGATATGTACTGTCTCACTTACATGGGTGTCAAGTAAGGCATCATCGTCAATTATAGGAACCTCTCTGAAGCCATACTGCTCAGATTCGTACGGTATTACTGGGAATTCGTTCATTACTAGTTAATTTCCTTCAGATATTGAGTAGTTCTGGGTGGATATGCTTATTATGGACATCTCCCTTTACGAGATGAATTGAGCTATAAAAGTTGATCTAAGCAGACGCTGATTCAAAGGCTTTCTTGTTTACAGGTGTGACTGGTTCCCCAATGAACTGTCCTTCTGGCCCAACAACAGCCAGAATGTTCTTCATAGCATTGAGCTCAAAATTAATCCTTGTATTCAATGCTCCTCCGGCAACATGCGTTGTGAGGGTAACATTCTCCATGGAGGCCAGTTCCTTTGAGACTTGCGGCTCGTGGTAATGCACGTCCAATCCCGCAGCAGATATCTTGCCGCTCTTGAGTGCGGCAATCAGGGCTTCCTCGTTGACAACCTGACCTCGGGCAGTATTGATCAATCTTGCTCCGGATTTCATTGCCGCAAAAGCGTCGGCGTTGATGAGGTCCTGGGTGTGTGCATTCAGCGGCGTGTGCAGACTTACACAATCTGCTACAGCTAACAGGTCGTGTAGAGACGAGTGAAAGACGGCACCGAGTTCAGTTTCGACTTCAGGCGGCGCCCGCACGACATCATAGTAGTGAATGTCCATGCCAAGTGCCATTTTTGCCTTGTAGGCGAGCTTTTTGCTAATGTTTCCGAGTCCGACGATGCCCAGCACATGGCCCCGAGGGTTGGCTGATATCGTGGCTGTGAGCTTGTGCGTGGCATTGAATTTCTCCGGGTCGCAAGTTCGTGCTGCCAATTGCGACCGTGTGAAGTTTCGAAATACGGATAGAATCATGTATAGGCCGGTATCCGAGACAGCCTCATCACTTGCGCCGGCTCCATTGGCGTACCATATCTTTCGCCGACCCAAGGCATCGACATCAGCCCAATTGAAGCCTGCGCCAGCCGATGCGAATATGCGGACGGATCTGGGAAGTAGAGAAATCAACTCTTCATCCCAGTCCCCCATTTCGCCGCCCGTCTGAAAGTGAGGACGGTATATGGCGGCGAAATCGCCATATTTCTTGTCCTTGAGTGCTTGTATAAATGTCGCTCGGTCGGGGCAGTCATTTTGTACCACTTGAAATCGTTTGCAAAATTCATTATCGTAGAATTCTTGGTTGTATTTGATGGGCTCGCCGATATGGAGGACAATTGGTTTAGACATGGTGCCTCTGAATACTGAATACTGGCCAAATTGGCGCTTTGACACTGTAACAATTAGAGTTTCTTGGGCAGGCTCTGAATGCTTGATACTCTAATTCAGAATTGCTTCAACGATACACAATCTTTAGTGCAATGACTACTGAGCCAGTATCTCGGCCGACAATAATGGCTGACTTCTCCGAAAGCTATACTAGTCAAAGTTGGGGATTGTGCGGGGAGACGATCGCCAGTGTTCGCCGCTCGGTCGGGCAGAGCAGAGGAAAGGAGGGGAATGTTGTGTGGGGATCGGACAGAAGGCCGAGATGCTACAGCGCCGGCGAAATCTACGAATCAACTCTAAAAATCCCCATTGGACAATGGCCATTAGCAATAGTCGGGGTGTAAGCAGGGGATCGGCAAGGGGCATCTCTGGTGTTTTGGCAACCATGATTACTGACTGCTAGGGTGGCGGACAAGATCTAAATCGAGACACATCCACTGATACCGCACGCACACCAACTGCAGTCAACATTGTGATTGTACTGTTATTTGTTTCCCAAAGTGCTGGAAAGAATGGCTGTATCTCAAGTGTCTCTAGCTGAGTTGTCCAAGCACGCCAGTAAAGAGGATTGCTGGATTGCAGTGCATTCCAAAGTCTGGGATTTTACCGAGTTTGTTGACGAGCATCCAGGCGGAGCAGAAAGTGAGCCAAGCATTTTGACTCAGTAACGGCACAGATGCTAATAGTCACAGTTCTTTTGCAATGCGCTGGGACTGATGCAACTCTTCAATTTGATGCAGTCCATGCACCAGGAATCCTCGAAGAGAACTTGTCAGATGATAAGCTGAAGGGAGCGTTGGCCGCAGAAGCAATCAGCCATGAAATTCATGCCAAGGAAGTCGTGCCTGAAGCCACGAGTGATCAGATGATCGTGGCAGACACTCCAGATACGCCTGGATTGCCAGAACTTCACACTATGATCAATGCGGCAGACTTTGAAAAGGCAGCCAGCAAGGCGTTGACGGCCAAAACGTGGGCTTTTTACTCATCGGCAGCTACCGACCTCATCACACACCAGCAGAATAAGAATCTTCTGCGGCGCATCATGATCCAACCCCGTATCTTGCGCAACGTTAAACACGTGGACTATCGGAGAAGAATTCTCGGCTGCGATAGTAGCGCTCCCTTCTTCATAAGCCCAGCAGCCATGGCGCGTTTGGCCCATCCAGACGGCGAACTTGCCTTGGCGAGAGCAGCCAAAACAGAAAACATCATACAATGTGTAAGTCAAATCCAGCTGATGCTGTCAGTCTTTGTTATTTACAAATATCAAGATTTCGAATAATGCTTCATACCCCTTGGGAAGCATAGTGGAGTCGGGCGATCCAAATCAGCCGTTTTTCTTCCAACTTTATGTGAATTCAGAAAGGCAAAAGACAACGGAACTGCTGCTCAAAGTAAAGGAGCTTGGGATCAAAGCCATCTTTGTGACCGTAGATGCACCGGTCCCAGGTAAGCGCGAAGCGGATGAACGCATTGCAGCAGGAGGCGTTCAGTCCGCTATTAGCGGTGCCAAGGCGTCGAACGACAAGAAGGGAGGCGGTCTTGGGCGATTGATGGCTCAGTACATTGACAAATCTCTGACATGGTCTGACTTGGCGTGGATCAAAAAGACTTCCGGTCTTCCGGTGATCCTCAAGGGCGTGCAAAATGTGCAAGACGCGAAAATGGCTGTCGAGTACGGCGTCGAAGGTATCATGCTCAGTAACCATGGAGGTCGATCGCTGGATACGTAAGTAGAAATGTCGTGTGCAATCTTCAGATTGCTAACGTATACCTCTAGAGCCCAGCCTGCCATACTAAACCTCCTCGAACTGAGACTCAAAGCCCCAGAGGTTTTTACAAAGCTCGAGGTCTACGTAGACGGAGGCTTCGAGCGCGGTACAGACATTATCAAGGCAATTGCCCTCGGAGCAACGGCGGTTGGAGTGGGAAGACCCTATCTTTACTCTCTGGTGCATGGCCAAGAAGGCGCAGAGCATCTCACACAAAGTAAGCTTCCTCGTACGATGAACTTTGGAACATGATAATTAACATATCAAAAGTTCTGAAAGACGAAATTGAAGTCTCCATGAGACTGTGCGGACTCACTAGTCTGGCTCAAGCTACGCCTGACCTTCTCAACACAGCCGACATTGATCACCTTGTAAGGCAATCCAACAGATTTCCGGATATTCCACGAAGGATAGGAGGTGCAAAGCTATAAAGTTTCCATTGAGAGCCATTAGAGCAAATTAGATAAATGAATCTAAACAAAGTAGAATGTAAATTCCACAACGCATGACCATTTGCACTAACCTACATCGTACCTAATCTGATAAAACACGAAAACTTTATCAATTCGCACGAACATGTCGCTCATTCTGATGATCTAGAAAGCTCAGTATGTTATTTTGCTCCAAGTAGAAGTCGTCCACCGCCGTCCTAGATACTGTCATAAAGTTATCGTTGCAATCATCCCCAGTACCTTCAAGAAGGCAACATTTTGCTTTGCAAAGGTTACTCGAGCTCAAACCAGCTATTGCTAAACTATGCATCTACATACCCTCGACGTTCCGTGGCCGGTATCCCGCCTCCAAATATTTACATTCCTCGTCAGTCAATCTTACACTTAACGCCTCGACCGCCTCCTTGATTCGCTTTTCACTGCTCAAGCCAATGATGGGCCAGCAGCCTTTGTGCAGAACCCACGCCGTGGCGACCAATGCCATGCTAACGCCCTTGTCCTTGGCCACCTTTTCCACGGCATCAACAATCTCGAGATTGGCGTCTGCGAACCACTTGCGCGTCTTGGTATCTGCCTGACTCCGCACACTGCCACCTTCACCCGTCCCACTGCTTGACTCCGAAGACGCCGCAGCCGGCTTCGCGAGCATACCCCGAGCCAGAGGACTCCATGGGATAACACCAACACCCGTCTCGCGGCAAAACGGCAGCATCTCGCGCTCCTCCTCGCGGTACAGCAGATTGTAAAAGGGCTGCATGCTGACAAACTCGGTCCAGCCGTGCAGCTTGGCCGTGTACTGTAGCCGGGCAAATTCCCAAGTCCACATGGTCGAGGCGCCCAGGTAGCGGACTTTACCGCTCATGACGACCTCGTGGAGGGCGCGCATGATTTCCTCGGGTGTGGTTTCGCGGTCTAGACGGTGGAGTTGCAATACATCTGAGATTTTCATATCAGTACGTGGACAGAATCCATTTGCGCTGAGAAGACTTACCGATATAGTCGGTTCCTAGGCGTTCGAGACACTTATCCACCGCCTCGAAAATGTGTTTCCGGCTTAGACCCATTTGGTTCACCAAAGGTCCATCATTTACTGAAGCCGGCCGTGAGTCGTCGTCCATGACGGGATTATATATCTTGGTCATGATGACGACTTTACTCCGGGGAATGTTGAACTTCTTCAGAGCTTTCCCCACAATCACCTCGGATTTTCCATTTGAGTAGGTATCTGCCGTGTCCTGTAGGATCGTCAGTCTTTGCGCAGGTTGGTATACTTTTGAATCTTACCCATGTATTGATACCATGATCATAAGCCGTCTTGATGACTTTGAGACTTTCCTCCTCATCCAATATCCACGGTGAGCCTTCCCATTTGCTTGACCCAAAGGTCATGCACCCAAGAATAATCTTGGAGATCTTGAGGCCACTCGTGCCTAGCCTGCAGTCTCTCAGAAGATGTTCAAACTATGGGTCTGGAACTCCTTACCTTGTGTATTCCATCGCTGCTGTGGGGAAATGGATGAATGTTGAAAAAGTGTCGATGCAAACAACGATCTATGCTTTCTTGGCCAAGTAATTTCACGCGATAGTAATAGGACTAGACAGAGATACGATACAAACAACATGCCTCATCGTATACTTCAGCTCAGACTTGATGACATCTACGTGATCGACAGGTGGATGATTTGCGCGAGCCTGCTTGGTAATGCCCCGCTCCGATCGCCAGGTCGGGGGAAATCCCCGGTATTCTCCCCGAGGCGCCGGGGCACAATGCATACATGCGGGGCAGTTCATGGGGTTTCCGCCGTCGGACATCGTCCCAGGCCTTACATTCGGGGAGCAAAGGGCGAAGCATTTAAGCCTTTTCCTTCCTTCTCTTCTTTTACTTGAATATTTTCTTCAAATCACCTTTTTGAAATGGCGAAAATCAGACAATTTGACAGCGAGGGACTTCGACTTTGATGAATCGTGTAACATCTTGATTAACAGTCTCTTCTTCACAACTAGCTATGAATGAGTTCGGTTGGCGACGCGTATGGCTGTCGAGCCCGGCGAGTCTGCCAGATCTCAAGGCTCTGTGGGTATTTATCTAATCTGCAATTGTCCACTTATTTATACATACATTTCCCGAAGCAGCATTTTCTGCTGTTCTCTGGGACGAGAATCGCCAAATTCTTTGTGAACGCAAAGCTTTCTCCGCAAAACATGAAGGCTCGTTGCTAGAGCGTTAAGATGTGCTATAAGAGACGTGGGCTAAGATCAGTTGTCTCAAATGCTGTTGGACCGTTGCCAAGATGTATTATAGATGCACCAAGGTTCATGTCAAAATCCGTCAAGAAGTTTGCATCGAATAAGGAACTGTCGCCGTCTAAGCCCAAGTCTCCAAAGTCTGGAAACGCGTTTGGATCCATTGTGGCGGACGGCACATCCATATTTCTGTTCAAATCTTGCTGGTGGTAAGACTCTTTCAGTGTCTTGACTATCCTTTCCAACCCTTTCGCCATCATATTGACAAGATGAAATTTGCCAGCTGCAGTCGAATGATATAAGTCAATAAGCTTGGAAATCAACTCAATGACCACTGTTCTTTCGAGCAGCTGGTCGCCGTATGTCATGACAAGCTTGGCCAGAAACATGGCTGCAAAAGCTGTCATGGAATGCATATAAGAAGGTATACCGATCAGAGCAGGTCCGATTTCCGGGTCATTGATCAATGTGTTGATGATTGCAACAGCAGCCGTGGTCGCAGAAGCGGCCGAGTCCAGGAACCGCGGCGGAATTTCAGCGTTCCTCAGCCCGCGAAATACGTGACTGTATAGATGCAACTTGGTGAAGTGATAATGCAGCAGGACTCCCTTTCGCGGGAATCGCCCAATGTGCTCGTGGTGCTCTGTTGACAGACCAGGTTAGCATTCTCTATCTTGCATGAGTATTGATTGCAATCTTCATACCTGGAAGAGCCGTCGACCATTCTCTTAGCCATTGATCGAGCCTGAGACAAGTCAGTTACAGGTCCGGTGTGCAATTACTGGTTTGACAAATATGGTGGACTTACTGACGCCCAAAGCTGGCGATCTGCGTGTGGTAGACTTGAGGCACAGGCTCACCCTTGTCGGCACCGAAGAGGTCATGAATATTGTGAATTATATTCAACAACGCAACCTGGCTGACAAGTCGCTTGTCTTCGTCGGTTGTAGTGGACGACTGGAGGAAGGCACCCCAGCCTTGAATGACAGGGTCCTCACGAATGACAGAAGGTCGATCATACAGCGTCGATAAATGCTGGTCGCATATGTACATGACGTACCACAGCCGAACGAAGTCTGCAGACTCTTCGTTGCCATCATTGATGGCTCTGTTGTAGTGGCTCATGAGATTGAATTCGGTTGCTCGCCGAATTGCATAACCCGAAACGGTCCAGTTGATCTCAGAGAGCCAGTATGAGGCAATGCACTGTGTGATTATTATTAGTATCTAAGCCACCGATTTTGCAAAACTTGCGCCAAGCAGATGCAAACCATTGCGCACAAAGAGCTCTGGGTTGGCGGATTGTACTCACCATGGCTCTCAAATAGTCTCTGTCAATATGCCGATTGAGAAACGAAGATGCGAGTTGACGCCTGAACTCTTTGCTACAGATTGGATACAAGGAGTTGCCTTGGTGGTCATGTAGCGCAGCTACTGTCAATATGGAAGCCGTGAGGATGCGGCTACTTCGCCTCGAGGCTTCCAGCGTCTTATGTCGCCCGCCAATGCCGTACATGAAATGGTCCAGATGATTCATGTACAGGCTGAAAAGCCGCTGAGCCTCCTCCAGTGGTAGCAATCCTCTTGAGATGAAGTCATCTATGGCTGCACCGTGTGGCCTTGGGGCCTCATTTGATTCTCCAGTGTCTGGGGAACGTAGGGCGCTGAGCTTGGTCAGGTGATATAAAGACTGGATCGGGGGTTTTGGAAGGTCGTGATCATCTTCGGGCAGAACCTTTGGTGAGGCATCGCATGAAGGCAGTACTTCTTCCTCACGGTGAAAGTGATTGAGTTCCTCAGAGCTCGGAGTATGGAGTCGCTGTTTTGAGCTCTGCAACCGGCCAAGAGGAGGCAGATTCAAGCTACTCAGGACCTTTTGGAGATGGCCGTGTATCATTTCGATATCATGTACCAATTCCTGAGATGATCTACAATCCATCGTTAATCAGTCACGATGAAGATATGAGGCTGAGAAGATAGACCCTGTCCACTTTGTAAGTCACTTACTCGGAACGCTCGCTTATCAAGGTCTGGAGACTCTTATTCAATACACATCCCTGTTGCGTTGATCAGAAGAGAAACTCCCATGGAGACATTTCAACGACTCACGAGTTTCTTCTCGTCACATCTCCGGCAAGGGGGGCCAGACTCGTCCATGATGCATTTGATCTATAATCTTGTCAGTATAATAGCCAAGTAGTTCAGGACCCTGCAATTCGGCGCATACCTTGTGTTTTCTACATGCTGCGCAAGCCTTTACCTTTCTAGAGATGTTGGGAATAAATTGGGGTAACGACTCGGCGCTGGGGACAGCATTGGAAGAAGTTGGCTTTTGATCAATGAGTGAGTATCTTCGAACGCCCGAAGGAGGCTGTATCGACGACTCGTCGTCCCGAAGGGCTTCATCCCACGACCTCTTGGACATGTTTTCTCTGTAGTCTTCCACGCTTGACTTTGTAGAGTCATTTCCTACCAGAGGAGAAATTGAGGGGAAAGTCACGCCGGTCTGGAATTCGACGATAGTTGGCCGTGGAGAAAATGGGGCCATCCATTTGGGGGAACCATTGCAGTTAGTGGGTAATGCCCAAAACTAGGCCCCTAACTGGTTCAAACATACGCGGGGACTGGCGGAGTATTACCCCAGACTGGAACCCCGTAAGCCCCTATGAGCGCTAGGTGATAGGGGCGCTGGACGCGACACGCGGATCCCCTCCAAAATGGAATGCTGGCGCCTCTAGCGGCATCGTGATGGACATTGATGTGGTTCAATTTTTCTTTTGTTGGAAAGATGGAATTGGTCAGCCCTACACAAATGATGTAGCACAAAAAGTTCAACTTGTTTGGAGCCTATGGCAACATAAGAAGGAAGTGGCGATGGCGCACTTGCAAGCAGGAGAGCAGGGCCAAAGTCAAGAAGGAACGGTTTCGTGCAAGCCTAGTTTGGGGCTTGTAGCTTTGACATTTCTGTCTGATTATGTATGTAGGTACGCAACCATGGCAGTGCTTCATGACTTCGTATCTCTTCGTATTCTTCCCATTCAATTGAGATTCCATTAGGACAAGTTCAGTTGCATCTCTCTGCATGCACGACTGTCGATTCCTGTTCCTTTCCCTCAATCACCTTTTCCTCATCCGCATAATTGCCCACAATCTTTTCTGCAACGTCATGGCGCACCTTTTCCTCCTCTGTGGGGTAAGCGTGTTTCCACATTGTCCAGATGGAGCGCGCAAACAAATCGTCCATTGACTCGATCGATCTTCCCTTGAGCTCTGGCATGCAGAAGTAAACGAAAACCGCTCCAATGTAGGTCAGGATCGCATAGAGCAAGAATGTTCCCCAACCCATGTTTGTCATCATGAGTGGCGTGGCTTTGGTGATGCCATAGTCCACGATCCAGTTGATGAAGAAGCAGAAACTCATCGAGAACGAGCGAATGCGGGCGGGGAAGATCTCGGCTGCTACAACATAGGGTGCGACAGACCATCCAAAGGACCTGAAAACATGCATCAGTAATTGAGCTTCGTTAATTGGTATTGAGAAGGCAGAACTCACCATCCAAAAGCATAGATGTAGATCCAGATGATGCCGACAATGCCGCCCGCAGGAGTTCCACCAGTAGAGTCGGGGTTGGCGAACTTGACGTAGAGAGCAATGTACAACATGGCTGTCGCCTGCAGAACAGCACCGACCATCAATGGCTTGCGTCGTCCGACGCGATCGACAATATATGCGACGTAGATGATTGTCGTTGCGAGCTTCACCAGTCCGTAGACTCCAGTGGTCAAGAGTGTGAGAGAGCCAGATTGGACACCAATCATCTCGAAAATCTCTGGAGCAAAGTAGTTGAGGCTGTCTGTTCCGGTGAACTTGTGGAACAAGAAGAGCATGGAAGCGAGGAAGAATCGACGGCGGTTGCTGGGAACAGTGGCAATTTCTTTCATGACCACCCAGTAGTTTGTACCTATAACCATCAACCCCCTGAGTCAGCAGCTGCATCTTCAATATTGAAGCTTCCATTATGCAGAGTCGACATACCGGTAGTGATTTCCTGCTCGGCATCAACCTGAGCACAAACTTCCATGTACTCTTGATTCAAGTATGGGTGTTCGCTTGGGAGGTTTCGTAGCTTGCAGAGGTTCTGAAGACCCTTTTCTCTCTGTCCTCTCGATATCAAAGCTCGTGGTGTATCAATGACAACTGCCGAGAAACTGTTAGCTACGTACGAGTGTTGTATTGGCAAGATGGTCTTCTTACAAAACAACATGAGAAACATCAAGCCTCCAGGGATGATCTGGATGCCCAATGCCAGCTTCCATTGCAGATTGCTGGATGTCGGCCACAAAGATACACCGTAGTTGGTCCAGAATGCAAGACTATGGTACCAGGTATTAGTACACTGCCTAGTCTTGAGGTGCTGTACAGTTCTCAAGTGTCTTACCTAAGCGCGAGGATAATGCACAGGTTGTATGATGTGGTCAATGAACCTCTGATGCTTTTGGGAGAGTTCTCTCCTAGATACTGCGGGGAAAGCATGCTGGTGGCTCCAATTGCCAGTCCGGCGATGAATCTTCCAGCATAAAAGACATCCAAATTGGCTATCTCTTGCATGGTGGCTCCTACAATGAATAGAAAGCCAAAGACGATCATCGAGTATTTTCGGCCGAGATAGTCGGCGAATGGTGCTGCGATCAAGGCACCAGCAGATCCTCCAGCCGCCACTGAGTTTGTGTCAGTTCAATCATCTTCTGGAAAGGGGGGTCGTCGGATACGAACACATTGCAGCAATATTTCCGGCTGTGCAACAAAATCGTTAGCTTTATGAATCCGACTGAGAAGCATTTGAAATCCTTATCACGTAGAAAACGTACCTCTTTGGTCGGCTTCATCTTCGCTCAGCACATCCAGCCCAAACGCACGCTTGAAACTGGGCAAAGTGAGAACACCACCAATGTTGCCCTGGTCGAAACCATAGGCGCAACCTGCCAAAGCGACAGTGCTTGTAAGATAGAAGAGTCTCCAGTTGAATATCTCCTTGGGATCGGACTTCCACTCAGGGGACGCCCAGATTGAAGTTCCGCCACCCATGATGAGATGTTCTGTATCTGAGTTACTTTGAATGGATAGATGACAATGCCATAAAGTATGACAAAACAGGCAGTTGGTACGATCAAGTTGATTCAACCACTCTGGAGGATCCTGGACTTATAAGTCGAGGGATATTACAAGTTCTCAGCTCTGGGCATTAGCAATGGTCCTCCCATGAGTCGATACTTGGTATAGTTCCAGCTCCCAGAGAACTGCCATGTAACCCATCGTTCAAAGCAGCCAAGGCCAACTCGCACCTTTACCCCAGAAAGCTTGGGCTGGCTTGGCTATGGGGTAAAACATTGCAGTTGTGGGGGTGGGTATCCCCAGCGAGTCAGCGACCCTCTCTTACGACTCTAGCGCATCCCAGGCCTGTGGTTTGCGGTGGTCAGTACCTAAGTCAGCATGGTTCTTCCCCGCATCGGAGGCAAGTCCGACATCCAGGAGAGAATGCCGAGATCAGCTGGTGAGTCTGCCTCGAAGCACAATCAGGCCATAGATTCAGTATTCGGGCTTGGGACTGCTAAGGCGAAGGTTTCAACGGTCTTATCGCCACTGTATACCTTGCCGCTTTGGGAATACTAACACCCTTGGTTGTCTAACGCATAGGCCATTCATGTGTTGAAGCAACTTCACGCCTACATAAGAGTGCTCAAGCATAATACCAGTGACGGTGTCGATGATTTACACGACACTAAACAAGCCATACCAAACAGAACCATGTCTCTTACAACAACAATGGAACAACATAGTCCCAAGACTGGGGAATACCATGTCTCCAGGGTCGACAATATCCCAACGGCCACAGTTCAATGCCATGCATCAAACCTTCTTGAACTCCCAGACAGAACGCTACTCTGCGTCTGGTTCGGTGGAACCCAAGAAGGTACCTCAGATATTTCAATTTACTCATCACGATTGACACCGGGATCCTCATCGTGGTCCCAGCCCGTCCGCTTGTCACACGATGCTCAGCGAAGCGAGCAAAATCCCATACTATTTCGGGATCCTGCGAGCGGTGATATATGGCTCTTCCACACAGCTCAATCAGCTGGTAATCAGGATGAAGCAGCCATTATAGCTCGTACCTCAAAAGACAATGCACAAACCTGGTCAGAGCCATTTGAGCCATTCCCGGAGAAGAGAGGCGCATTTGTCCGTCAGTCTCTTGTGGTTCTCCCAGACAATACGTGGTTATTGCCCATCTTCTACTGCCGCGCTCCACCTGGCTTTAGGTGGATCGGCAGTGACGATGTATCGGCAGTCATGTACACCAAAGACGGCGGCAAAACGTGGGCAGAGAGCGTGGTGCCGGACTCGAGGGGGTGCGTGCACATGAATATTGTCGCACTACCCACGAAAAAGTCCTATGTCGCCTTTTTTCGGAGCCGGTGGGCCGACAACATTTACCGGGCCACCTCGGAGGACGGTATCAATTGGTCGGCTCCCGCCAAAACGACGCTTCCCAACCCTAACTCGGGCATCTGCACAGCTGCCCTGCCCAATGGAGATCTCGTCATTGTCTTCAACGACTCGCGTGCCGAGAGCAACATGGCGCGCCGAGAAGGGCTCTACGATGATATCACGCCCGCAGACGACACAAGAGTAAACCAGCCCGGAGTTGGTGGCAAGGCCGCGATCTGGGGGACGCCACGCAAAGCTCTGTCAGTCGGCCTGTCCAAAGATGACGGCGTTACGTGGAAATACCGGGTCCTCGAGGATGGCGACGGTTTCTGCATGACCAACAACTCGGTCGAGCGCACGAACCGAGAACTCAGTTATCCCAGTATCTTTGTAGATGGTGAGGCACAGGGTCAAAAAGGTGTGCATCTAGCTTACACTTACCATCGGCAAAACATTAAATATGTGCGCATTGAGGATGTTGAGAAATTTGTGAACGCGTCAGACTAGCTGCGCAGGCTCAACTAGATAAAGAATGAATTTTTGACCAAACCAATACCTGTAACTTTATCATTGCCATCGAGATAATTATGAAGATCTAAATACAATCTCTCATGCACTTGGCGCGTATGACCATCTCGCTCTCAGGCATTCTCGTGTATTCAACTCATACAAATCCTTACGTTACATTGTTCAGTTACCATATAGTAGAAGCTCAGTCGTACCATTATATTTCCATGTAAAACATAGTTCTGTTCACGAGAAGACTTTGGAGAGTTTGTTCAGAACACATTACATGTGATTCATGTCAATTAACAATTTCTATGTAGGTATATACCGAATATTGCAATCATGACGAGCCATTTACAGTTGGTGCCCCTTTTCTTCCCGGCAGCTTCTTCTCAACCTCCTCCAGCACCTTCATAGTCTCGATACTCCACTTCTTCAGCTCGCCGCTCAACTCAACATAGGGCTTGCGCATCTTGAACATCTTTTCATCATCGAGGCCAATCTGTCGGCCAACGTACCACCATGCACCGTACTTTGTACACGAAAGGGACTTTTTGCACGCCCACTCGGCATTCGCGACAAGGTCCTGCAGCTCGCGCGCCTCGTCCAGTCGGCCCTCGGCCAAGTAGTCGTAAATCTTGGCCGTCGACTTGGGGAAGCAATTGCCCAGCCCCGTCACGCAGCCGTTGCCGCCCGCGTGCAGTGTCGGCAGCAGGTAATCGCTGCTACCGCCGTAGACGCCAAAGTGCGGCGGCTCGAACTTGGACGTCAGCCGCGTCAGCTTGCCCACGTTGCCGCAGGTGAGCTTGGTCGCTACAATGTTGGGATGCGAGGCCAGCGCGGCGAGCTGGTCAGAGTCTAGGTCTACGCCTGAGGTAACGCCGGGGAACTGATTACTGGTCAGGAGATTTGTACAATCATGGAGACAATTACAAGAGAGCTTACATTGTAAATTACGACGGGTATCGGACTTGCGTCTGCGACATCGCGGTAATACTCAATCAAGGCATTCGATGGCAAAGCCTTTGCCCAATAACTTGGTGGCAGCAAAAGACCCCAGCCGGCCCCGGCCTCGGCAGCTTCCTTTGCGAATTGAATGGTCTCGACTGTGCTTTGCGCGCTGATGCCAGCAACAATGGGGTAGTCCGGTAGACCTAGATCGACCACGGCCTTCCGAGCGGTACGAATGATGCTTTGCCTTTCTTCGTGTGTCAAGAGAGCCAGCTCACCATTCGTACCGAGATATACCAAGCCATGCATGCCACTGTTTACCAGGTATTGGCAGTACTTGTACATGGCTTCCTGGTTCACGGGTTGAGTTGGCGTATCATCGTATAATGTGACAACCTTGGCAAATTGTAAGTATTGGCGGTCCAGACAAGGTTTAGCTATCGTACTTACCGGAGTATAAACGCCAGGAGGCAGTGGCTTTGCCTTTGCTTCAGCTATTTTGGCGCCCATTTTTGATATTTTTCTTCTATAAGCTTAAATGCGATTTTAAGAAGCGCTAATCAATCAAGCAGGTTGTGTATACTGTTTCGTAAATTGTAAAAATGTCTAATTATGCCAGAGTTATAACCGAATCAACCACGTACGAGTCTTTTCTTCCCTTTGATCATCTGTCCGTGAGAGTCACGCCATCCCCGCCCTCTAGATCAAAAAGCCGCCCTAGAGCCCGCCGGTGTTCTCTCCGAACCCCGCGTGCCCCGCTTCCGGTCCAAGGAAGACCGGCTCCGGGTCATTTTGATCCAGCGACCGATTATTGCTTCAACAAAAATATGTCCGATCCGTCGCAGGAGCAGGTCAAATCTTAGTGCATGATGGCCATTGCCTTCGGAAGTTGACGAGCTTGCTCGGAAACGAAATGATTGATTAGTTCGGAACGTTTTGTCACACGCAGCAGTAGTGCACTTTTCAGCTAGGCTTAAGCACTGGCTAATAGTGCTCTATCATCGTAGCAGCCACCCCTAGAAATGGGTTAGGTTATTAGCGCTACAGTGGAATACACACCGAATTCTCACAGCGAGGCCCCTTGTCTTCAAATGCCATGCCAAATTATGATAATGATGCTTCTAACTTGGTCTTACGAGAGCAGTGGGGATAAAAGCGGAGGCCAGAGACCGTTCCATTATACCTAGGTGGGCGATGCAACACAGCTATAGGCAGCAATGCATCGCCCACACAGATTCCACAAGAGCTTGCTATTCAGAAGCATACCTAAGCAAAATCACCTTCATCAGTAAAATGTGCAACATATATGCAGACCACCATAAGTGAACCATACGCCCTTCTCAAAATGTGCTGATCACGACATTTCAGCGACAAGACGACCAACGAGAGCACCTCCTGGTTATCGGAGTGTCTGTCTACTGCGAGTCCTAGCTGCACAGGTTCGCCTCCTGGAATTCGAACGACATCACTCAGGCACATTGATAGAATTGTATCCGCGTATTCACTCGTAGGCGATTGTACCTGACTACTATACCATCTCCTACACGTCGGCCGATCTCGACGACCTGCAAACAGTCTTTGTTGAAGATCGCCCAATGGCTCATTCAGAGTAGACGATCGACCTAAGCTGCTGTGTAGTCACGACTAGTTCGTCAGATCCAAAATGTATCTACTCTACCGGTTCATGTCTCTTCTTCTTCTGCCATCGCAAAGGGAAAGGCATCAGGCCGATCATAAAAATATCGTCCCAGCAAGTAACCCCTTCCAACAATACGAGTTTGGTGCAGCGCGATGCATAGCTCTTTCCAAAACGCTGCAAATTAGTTGAACGAACTTCTCGACTATTTAGAAAAGAGGATTCATACCGATTGGAAATCAAACCCTTATCAGGAAGTATTGCCTATCATCGGTAGTTCCAATTGTGGTCATAAGGACAGGCAAGCATTATTTTATGATTCGGTAATTTGTGCATTACTCTGGAATGGAGCTTGCGAAGGTGACTTCATTGTGAAGACTGAGCTAGGGCAAAGCCTACTTCTTGTTCGTTGCATTGCTAACAGCGATAAACATGATATCATTGGGCAAAGACTAGGTACTCTTCAATGGATATAATATTACGTCACTTTGGAATTGAAATGGTTCGCCACATTGTAGTTCACTTCGTCCACCTCCATAGTCCACGAGGGGTTCTGAAGGGATTTTTTTATGTATGAGCAATTCATTATGAAAAGGGCGTGTTCCGTCGACCCAATGGTCACAGCCTGATCTCGAGGACTCTCCTGATATGGGGCATGAGGTCAAAACTCTTACTGCTGAGTGCCGGTTTCTTTTTCCCTAGACCTATCGACATGATACCCGCATACAGGACGAGATCTAGAGAGACTTGGAAGCCTCAATGGCCGCAAATTTCTGCAAAGATTGACAACAAAGTTATAGAGCAAGGTCCAATTTGTGGTTGCGCGCCTCCTAAAGAATCGCCAGACATATTCATGGGCATTTGTTAAGATGTAGGTGATGGAAGGATATTGACAGGGGACGAGGGCTATCGAATCTCGCTACTATATGTCGTCGGCTACCCAAGGCACTATCCAGGAGCGTATATCCGGAACTCTGATCATCACGTCAAGAATATGTAATCTGGACAGCCTTACAAGAATGATCGGTATCCGCCCCGCCACGGATGCATTGAATCATGATGCTGATGATGACAGATCGAATCCAACATTTATGTGAGGATGGTCGATACAGTCAGCAAGACTGGCATGGGAGACAGCTGATTAGATGACTAGCCAACAGCACAATTGCTGCTACAAGTCTGTTCGCGGTGCTTCATATGCATGCAAACATCTACTTCGTGATAATGACGCCGAAGGGTACGGCGCACAGAAGATATAGAGACCACCGTTGTGGCGTTGAATGAAGCAATTGCATTCGCAGTTCAGCCGAGGAAACCCAGAGAGGCATCTCAAGAAAAGATAGCAATGTCATTGAAACTGTGATCGTGATCGCTGATTCAACTCCGGTAAGCTCCTCGCTTCTTAGAACCATGATGCAAAGTCGATATGGTTGAGGCTCATGGGTTGGGCAGAGGTGCATGATTGCCGGATCAGATGATTGACTTCTACCTTGCTTACTAGAGTATGACACAAAAATTTCAGAGTTTCAGCACACAAGCAAATCAGGTGCACGGCAGGGGAAGTGCACTTTTGGCCGCATCGTGTTGCCAGTGTATTCTGGTGTTTTCGTCTGATTCTAGTTTGTGCGAGAGGTAACGTTGTGCGAGACCGACACCGGCGAAGGTCGCATGCGTGCCTCTCTAATCGGCTTGATGAGACATTTCAGAATACGGTGGCGTATTTTCGATATCCAACCTTCTCTTTGCGGCCAGCTTAAATGGCTCAACGTGTCCACAGTAATGTCCATCGAGAACTCTCCGCATCAACAACCTGATCGTGACTTTCTTTGCTGCCAATTGATCTCGTGCTTGCCCTACAAAGGTACAGCTCAGTATTAATCGACCATGCATTAGTGATTTTAGTGCTCTTAATTAAAACCGATCGATTTGGGGAAATGATATAACATGTGCTGCATTGTGACGGCGACATGTGTAACACTAAATGCATCAATCGGGCGAATCTTGCATCCTGGAATTAATGAGGTGTGTGTTACATATGAGCCTTTTCGTAACACAATACGCATTTATTGGTTTGGGGTCCAAATTTCGGTTACATCAGCTTGAAGCCTCACTTGATGTAGTTGGTTTCAAACTTGTCCTCAATCAAGCGCCATCGCGTATATCAGCCTTTATAGATGGCTAGCACACGTTCCAGTGACTGCGTGGAGCACTGTCATTCAGCAACGTTCCACACCGCGCTCTGTTGTAAGTCTGGCTTACGCTGAAGCAGTTTAATGACACTATGACGGGTATAGATTGGCCTGCTGGCGTCTGTCCGAACGCCACGAAAACTCAGTTCCTGGCACGAGCCTGCTTCTCTCGCTGCGTAGGTCACTCCTGAAGGTGGTGACGTGCTTCTCTTGTGGTGTGGGAGGGGACCTTGGAGTTGCTCTCACTTGGAGTCAGCGGGGTAAGGACAAAGCCCAATAACATTATCGTGCATCGTGAGGCTACAAAATCTACCGACGAAACGAATGGAAATATGCATATCCAGAGGTTCTGCTTTCGTGGCAGCATGTAATCAGTGTTAATTGCAAAATGACTGCTCATGACAATAGCACATATCAGCCGTCGATCGGACGAGGATCGGTTAAAGGAGTCTTGCAACAGGCCAAGTTTGGGGAACCCCACGAAATTGCTGCACTGGCATGAGGCTCTGCTGGCCAGACGCTCCAAGGCCCAGCTGCCGCAGGTACAGATCATCGGCTGTATTGCCATTTCGACAATGACTGGAAGACATCCTGGTACATTCCCAGCCTCATGGCTCAAGGAAACCGTTGGGCAGGGGCCAGCTTCCGGCTTGAACCTTCCGGCAGCCGGCGAGCTAGAATGCAAGTTTTGAAGTTTCCCGACGAGCTGAATGATGATTAATCTCTAGTCCTCTGGTTCAGATAGCTAGTCTTGCCTAGATCGCGTTATGATTATCAGGGATACGAGGAGGGGTCAAGTCAAGATCAGGTGAAGGATTTGCGCAGAGCCGCAGAGCCTTATCACAAGTGGCTTGATATGCGCCAGGAAAGGAAAGACATTGGGTGATTTCAGGTGAGTATAGTGATTGACCGTGGAGCCGTCCACTACGGCACAATGCAGGCTAGGCTGGGTTCCTCCCTTGCTTTTATACCCACCTAGCCAAGGTTGTAGGACTATACCTGGGCGCCTGCAGCAGGACCAATTAGTGCACACGTACGCTGCGATCTGGAGGGGTAGTTGGGGACCCACATGTTGAGCCGCACAGGGGAAGAACGTTGGAAACTGTGATAGAGCATGATCTCGGTACCTGAATCCTCTTCCTTCTTACCTACACAACAAAATTGTCATGTGTTCATGTGCTGAAGATGCTTTTTTGCGGCTCAAAACTTGATTTGCGGCTCTTATCCATTTTCCACGCTAAGAACAGCTCACATGCATCCGATGGCAGAGAATTGGCGAATAATCGGGGGTACTCACCTTGAGCTACGCACCCAGCCGCTTTTATTGCAGATGGTGCTTAGTCCGTGAGCACTGAAGTGGCACAGAGGAGTTTTGGGTAAGAAGTGGATTCCCGTGAGAAATACGTCTACGATGTTTTCTTCTTCTCCTGATTATGATCAGGATCCCATCTCCGAGACCGGTTCTTTCGAAGCCGTGTACATCGTCATTGCTTCTTTATGGTCATGGCTCCAATAGACGACAAAGAGGGCCAAACGCCAGCAAAGGCAATTTGTACTACTGTCTCAGACTTACCGTGCACATTTTACGACCCTTTCGACCTTAAATCATCAGTTTTCAAGTAAGGCTCGACATAAACGAGTCGTATTCCATTACACACCACAATGTACGCCCTGCTGGTCAATGTCCAACAATGAAGGTGAGGCTGGCAGCTGCACTACCTCCTAGGCGGGTATGAACTCCGGGATACTCCACTGGGACCCCATATAAGAACCCTTGGAAAAGACCTCCGCAATGCTTTGACTTTTCTCGTCATGTAAGCCCTGCTTCAATACCTTTATTGAACCTATTCTCATGTGGCTTACAGGTTCGGTTCTAGTACTGTCTTGGCTGCGTCGTTGAAGAACTGATCGCAGAAGAATCGGGCAGATGCCTTCAAGTTTCAATGACAGTTCGTCTCAGACTATCACCCCAGATACCGATGACGATCCCGCTGGACTCGTCCACTCGACATCCGCCTTTCAATCTCATGTTACATACCAAAATCAATCCGCAGAAGACTCAGATATCATTCGTGACTCGTGCACTCAGCCGAACATTTTAAGCGGGGCCGATGTCACAGGAGTGCCAGGAATCAAACGGTTACCATATGAAATATTGTCATATATCGTGCAAGAATTGTCACTTGATGACATTTTCGATTTGGCTCTGACTTGCCACCATTTTCAGTACTTGATTAGAGAGGCGGCACTGTGTAAAATGCTCCTCAAGGTAAGCTCCGATTCGGCTAGTTATATAAGCTTTGCTAACGGTACTGTCCTAGTTAAAGGCTCCATTTTCGCTGGAAGCTACTGATGCGGCGCATGACTGCCTCTATGATAGAGGCTTTAGGAGGCTCATTAAGCGTCGCCGAGCGTTCTCTACAGCGACTCCATATGCAATGGGTATCATTGCGGTCGCTGATTCCTACACATTCTATAATGGCCATCTTTTGTACGTTGTGGGAGACCGCCCGGAAAAACGTCTCCATATTCTCGACCTGCAAAACGCCACAAACCAAGAGGTTATTGTCAACGTACCGAGGCTCATTACTCGTTCCATTGCCGAGTCCGAAATCGGTAGAAGGTACAACTTTCGAGCATTGTACTACGCAGCCGGTATCACAACATGCCTGTTGTCTTACACAAAGCCAAACCCCCGCAGCTGGCTTGCGGTGTTCAATGCTCAAGAACAGAAATTGTTTGGTATAATCCCTCTAGATTCTACGATACGCCTCTTCGTGCGAAACAACGAGGCCGAGCTGGTGTATGGTACTCATTCTGAGTACGACGCGAGCGGTAATCGCAAGTGGATCCTCCACCACTACAACATTGAGTCGCAATGCCTGTCAGCGGCAGGCAGAATGACCATGTCTGACTTGGTTGGTTATGAAATTGGATCCGCCGTATGTTTTGAAATGTTCAACAACTATTTATATGGATGCTCAAATCAGACCTCATTCGAGTTAGAAGAAATCGACTGGACGTCTTATTACTACTGCTTTCGCATTCCACTGGATAACTTTAAGCGCGAAAGCATTGAAGTCATGCACAAGAGGGACGCATTCAGGAGGCAACACAGAGAAGGGCCGATAGATGATCGCTGGACCTTCCTCGCAATGAGCCAAGACGAGGAGACCGGCTCAATTAAGCTGACGGAGTGTCGCCGAGAGTGGCTGAATGGCGGGAGTGAGAACAGACGGACATACTACACTAAAGATGTCAGATTCGATCTCCCGAGCGATGAGCGGGATGGATCTGGAAGCACAAGCCTGGGCATTGACGGCAACGATCCTTTGCCAGATGAGCCATTGGCACTTTTGATCCGAAGCAGCGATCGCCCCAATTTCAGCAAAAGCTCCGAGAGAGATTCTCATCCTGGCGATTATGGACCCTCCATGTTCAGCAGGAGCAAAACTTATTTGTCCTCCTACTCGCACTCGTGTGGCACGTTTATGGACTTGGTTGACGATCCCCACCCGTATGATCCAGAGACACAACGCCTGCGGATCAGGACGGGGTCAAGAGCACGTAAGTCGGCAGCTGCAACGCAAGCTACACAGCATGGCCCCCACGGCCGACAACTGGCTCGAGATGAGGCCACTTGGGCCCAACGCAACAGCATTACCTTATGGCCGCCTGACGCTGATCGCGAGGAGACCGCGGCTCATGCAAAAACTCTCCAGAAACTAGATCATGTCATGAACCCCGTGGGCTTCCGTGGAAGCGTAACGGCAGCAGGCGACAGCCGAACTATTGTCTATTCAACAAGCAATGGAGCAAGCAATGGAGGAAGTGGTGGTACCATGAAGGTACTCATAGCGATATCTTTCGATCCTGCGACAAAATTGGCGGGCATGATTCGCTCGGGAAGTATAGAGTCCCAAAATATGAATGGTAATGCCAACGTGGTCCAGCAATACAACGGTACACTTCATCAAAACGGGAAAGTCGAAACTTCTGACCGTCAGACCAGAGCATTGGGTAGCAGTCATGATGATATGCATAGTACCGCAAGTTCTGTGCAATGTCAGAGTGGGATTGTTTTGCGGTCTGCTAGACAAAATCTTCGACAGATTGCCGAGTGGGCGGTTGACCAAACGCCTTGGGCCACAGTAGAGGAAGCCATGCATCACAAGCTTGGTCATAAGTATGTGTTCAGCTATTTGACGGGCGCACCATAAAAGGAAACTGGAATCACTTCTCAAGTCATGCAAATAATTATGGGCCTCAATTTTCATATTGGTAAATCCTACGAAAACTCACGATAATGTGACTTGCCGGTCGCCGTCGGGGGAACGGTACTATTTATTGTGGCCTGCGCTTTTCCGTGACGACGTAACGAACAAGACACTTATGGGAACTGTCGTGCTTATCGAATGTAACCACATTGCAATTAATCTGCAGTGCTCATTCATCATTGTTCCAATGTGTGGACGTTGGCCAGTAGTGCAATGCAGTCGCTTGAGTCGGTGAGATGGATCAGGCTGTCAAGTGGCCAGAACGGCTACTCGCCCCTGCTAGTCTTCGCCCGGCATCAGTGTACGTGGGAATCATTGAATGCAACGACAGCATTCATCATTGATTGGAATTGAATCTTAATTACATGGATTATCCCTCGCAAGCCCATGCCGCGTCGGGCTCAATGCTGCACCCGATTCCAGCATCGTACCCTCTCGCCGGGAATCGTTTCCTCCTCAGTGGCTGCACCGCGTGCGTGTGCTGGGGTTTATCGTATGTGTCAGTGTACGCACAAACACAGTAAGACACCACCCTTTTTGACTTTAGTCCTGCATGATCTTGCATCGTAACTCTTCCGTCTACAGCCTGACAGGCGGCTTGGCATGTTATTCTCTTTATATGAAACGAGGAATAGAAAGTTGTTGTCGGGGCCAAAACATGCAGCAATGTAAATGGTGGGCATCTCTGCTGACTGTTCACCTCCATTAAATATGTACTCCCCCGATAAGTCGAGGTAATCGACCTCGGATCTACAACCGACAATACAACGTCAGTCGTAATTGGACAAAAACACAATAACCACAACCGCCCATTGGCCCTCTCCTCGTGTAACTTGATGTTACAAAAAGATTCGATCTAGACCAAGGCGTGATGCTATGCACGTACCACCTCCGTCTGGACAGACGGGTAAGGATGGTGCCGGGATCAATATTTCGGTGATCTTCCTAATGATTAAGATGCCGACGTCAACTACTATCGTCGATTCTTAGCCCGAAGCATCAATTCTCTGCATACCAAAAATTGAATGCATGTTCCATATGTGATATCATCGTCGGAATGTTCTGAATTGTTGAGATAGAACATTCGTTGTGTATGATTGCTGCCAAGCAATCTCTGTAGCCTCAAGAGACGTGATTATAGCCATTAGAAAAGATGTTCGAATGATGAAGTAATGGAACCGCGGCTGTAACTCAAATGGCCGATGTCAGTCAATGGCGGTCTCGTCGTTTTGTGTTCAACATCGAAAACCTAATAGTACTCGCACACACCTCAACAAATTCTCTTTTTTGCATGCTCATGGCGTGCACAATCGCGACGACGCATATGATCTTGGATACTTCTGGAAGCGACAATAGCCGGGCTAACTTCTGATCTCCATACACCACGGCATTGGTCTTTACCTACGCTGGTACAATATAACTTCACACCATAACGAGCAAGTGCTTTCATATGAAGTCTATTGAGTTTTTTATGCGGATTTGGTTACGATGGATTCGGCATTGACTTTGTGCGCCTCATCGTTCAAGGCATCGATTTCTGCCTGAACATATGGTATGCCTGTTTTCTCGCGCTCGCTCTGAGCGATCTGCTCCAATTCACCCGGGAAATAAATTCTGTCAACACTTGCGGCCTTATCCGATCCTACAACCCTCTGGTATAAATAGTCCATACGCTCCCGAAACTCGTCTAAGTCCAAAAAGAGGTCGGGCTTGATTGCAACGAGAAAGTGGCCAACGTCGGCCGGTTTGGATGGATCATACGGATTGGTGACATGGCCAGCGTAGGCAGATCCGGACAAAACTCCAGAGAACACGTCCATCATTATGGCCAGTGCCGATCCTTTTGGGCCGCCCATTGGAAGCATGACACCCCCAAGAGCAGCCTCGGGGTCATCGGTAGGCCGTCCTTCCGAGTCCAGAGCCCAATCCAGCGGGATCTTCTCGCCACGTCTCTTGGCCTTGTAGATTTTGCCACGGGCCGCGATTGATGGCGCCATATCCAGGATAAACGGCATGTCCTTGCCGGGAGCACCGCAGGCAATGGGGGACACGCCCATAAGCTTGCTCTGGCCGCCCCAGACGGGCAGCGCAGGGCTCGAGTTGGTAAAGACGAGGCTCATCATGCCGGCGTCGAGAGCCTGCTGCACCACCCAGGCGCTCATGCCAAAGTGGTTTGAGTGGGCGACGCTGGCCATGCCAATGCCGTAGACGCGCGCCGACTCGACGGCAGCGGCCATGCCCTGCTGGGCCGCGACGAAGCCGAAGCCGTTGCGGCCGTCTACGTGCGCGACCACGGGCGTGATCTGGCGCAGTACGGGCGAGGCCGACGCGTCCAGCACACCCTGCCGGATCCGCGCCATGTACGAGGGGATACGGTTGATGCCGTGCGTGTCGACGCCCCGTAGGTCCGCCGCGACTAGGCACTTGGCCACTATGGCGGCGTTGGCTGCGGGTACCCCATTGCCCTGTAAGACGCCCTCCACGAAGCGTCTCGCTTCCGCGGCCTCGACGTAGACTTTTGGCTCCTGGATTTCTGCCATTTTTCGCAAGTATTTGAACGATATATCCAAACAGCTGCGTTTCTTGAAGCGAAGATGATCCTATTTCTGCTATATTCGTACTTATTCCCAGCGTTTACGGAATAGTCCTTCATGACAGCGGACTAGTCCGGCGCCATTGTGGGTTGCCTGTAGTTTATTCCACTACTAAAGCTTAACGGCAAAACTCCGTCCTCGGTCTTTTCTCCGCACCTTCGCATATCTTCCGCTGTGAGCTCTTCGAACTCCGTGAAGACTCTGCAATGTCTGCCGCAACAGGCTATGGCTGATATGACGAGTGGACGGAATAGACCCCGGCTGCGTCTGGCTTGCAAGAGATGCCAAAAGAGGAAAATTCGGGTGCGTATGGCTGAGCTGCTCCCCGTCCACGTACGATGCTGTGCAGTGTGCGCTGACCTAGTCTTGCAGTGCGATGGGTCACTTCCGGCATGTAGCAACTGTAAAAATGCAGGAATCGCATGCGCAGATGGAGCCAGTGCACGTATGCGTGGGCTGCCTCGAGCGTAAGGCCCCTTTACTTGCTGCCATGGTGGTGATTGGAAAGGGAATGCTGACTGTTGACCTCAAGACACTTGGCTGACCTGCGAAATCGCATCGCATGGCTGGAATCCATCATCAGGGCAAGATGTCCTGATGTAGATCTTTCTCAGGATGTTCCGACCATGGCGGTATCCGAATCTGATCCCGAAGACCTGGGGGTGGCCGATGACGAATTGGCGCAACGGGAAGCATTATCAGGCACGCATGCGGATACAGGCGTCCCGAACCAAGGGTCTGGCCAAATAGCTGAAGGTCATATAGCCAACGATGCTGCCAGACCCACGGAAATCAGGCGTGACATTGCCATTGATGCAAATACCTCGACTCATCAGATTGGCCTGATTGCACTTGGCAGCGGACAAGATGCAAGGTACATTGGACCGTCAAGTGGTTACGTAGGTAGATAAGCCTCGGTTACTATGGCTCATTGCTGACCTTGATTATTAGTTCCTGGCCCGTGTTCTACTGTCGTCCGAGAGAATGGTGTCCAGCCAGTCGTTCCAGAACAGCAAAAACAACAACAAGCTTCCACTACCTTGTGATCTTATTGATTCGGTCCAGGATCCCCTTCCAATGCCTTCCCGTCAGGGTGCGACATTTCTGTGTGGAAGTTACTTGAGTATGATACACGTGCAATACCCAATTTTACATTGGCCGACATTCTTGAGTATGCTCGACCAGATGTATTTACCCTCGGAGCCCGATCCTGTTGTTGCGTTTCAGGTATTCATGGTGCTGGCCATTGGTGCCTCGGTGTCATCCCGTATCTCGAGACCAGGCATAATGAGCGACTCCTACGGGATCTCGGCCATGCGATTCTTTGATCAGATCAATGTGCAAAACTCTCTCCAAGGCTTGCAATGTCTCCTACTAATGTCTATGTACGCCATGCACAACCCTTCGGCCAAGCTCAGTGTGTGGTACCTCAATTACCACTGTAAAGCTTCAGTATTGGACCTGGGCCTACAGAGAAAGATCGATGTGTCCTCGGGTGTCTCGCTATTTGAGCAAGAAATGCGGACCAGACTATTCTGGTCTGTGTACACATTGGACAGAACTATAGCGACGATGATGGGGAGACCTATCGGGCTTCGGGATGAAGCATGCGAGTTCCGGGTACGTGTAGAGCTTAGCTATCGAGTCTTTTGTCCTTTACTAATCGGTGAAGATAGTTACCGCAAGACATCTCCGATGATGCACTCTCCCTGTCAAGCAGCCCGTCGACAGGCTCTAGTGGATCGCATATGCGATTTTCCATCCATCTGTTCAAGCTAGCAAGAATCAACTCCGAAATCAAGTATATTGCCAATAGCATCAACCGAGGCGCACCACACTATGCATTGCCTTTTATTGCTGACTACCCAGCATGGCAAGAAGGGGTGATGCACAACCTGGATGCGTGGAGTGTCGAAATACCCCAGACACAGCCTGGCGAGAGCAACCTAGGACACATGCTGTGCCAGATCAAATACCACGAGATACGTATGCTCGTGGCACGTCCAAGTCCAGCCATACCCTCACCTTCGGCAGACATCTTGACGCAGTGTTACAATAGTGCGACAATGGCTGTCCGATTATACGATGACCTGTACAAACAAGACTTGCTTGCAGCTTCTTGGACAGTGCTGCACTCAATCACCATGAGTGCCATCACCATGATGTACTGCATCAGGCTAGTCCCGGGTATTGCGGACAAGACTCCTTTGGATACATGGATGGGAGATATAGCGATCTGTACCAACCTTCTCAGTGCAATTGGTGAACACTGGGTAGCGGCTAAGCGGTGCAGAGGCATTATAGATGACCTGGGCAGGGCCACGACGCGCTTGATCAAGTCTAGACAGTCCACGACAAGCCCTGCCAATACTCAGGATCTTTCCAGCAATCTGCCCGTGATGGACTTTGGTGGAATCGAGGGAGATTTTAGTACCATGTTTGGCAATTCTGACTTCTTATTGGACGAATTTGGAGACATGTCTACCTTGTTCGATCTGACGTGGACAGGAGACCCAAACGGATTGAATAGCACAACGACAATTGCCCAATAACCTTGAGTGGCATATCGTAGTCCCTCGCATTGCAGCGAAAGGGGCTGATAGAAAAGTATTAGTTCAAGCTGAGGGCCCTTTTCATCCCTATCTCGAAGCACTTCACCACGGAAATGTCTTATCTGTTCCATCGGACACCCTCTCTGCATATACGCCGACCTGGATCGTACTTATCAGCATTGCAGGGCCAATCGGTATCAATAAATCCACTGTTTTATCTCGACTCCACACCTTCTATAGCGGCGCCTCTGCCGGCAACAAGAGTGTTATCTTGCCGCGAAAAATGATAATGCTGCCGCCGGCATCTTATCCAAAATCACCTACATCTCTGTGTTTGCGAGTTGGACATGAGAGCAATTGTATAAAGATCACTAGTAACGATCTGAGATTGGCAGGATGATAGGTGAAGGGAGAACCTATTGCAATTGTACAAGTTCATCTCACCAGAGCCGGCCGTCTATTCGCGGGTCATCATGGCATCTCGGAAAACCAAAATGATCGAGACCTTTAGGTCGTTCCCAACATGGGTTCCAAAGTCGTCCAAGGTCGTCAATGCTCTGCTTCTGGGTACCTCTTTCAGCACAGCCACTGTCAGTAGTTATTATGGAGTTATGATTTGATGATTATACTGATCTCGGACTAGGTACTCGGATATGATGCCTCGATGATGAATGCACTGAACATATTGCCATCGTACACTGAGTACTTTGACCTCACATCAGCTACTACAGGATTGAACTCGGGAATTGTGTGGATCGGTGCCATCATTGGAAGTCTCTTTTGCGCAAAGATACCCGATACCATTGGTCGCAGGCCCGCGCTCTTTTATTCCGCTATACTGGCCATGATCGGCACTGCGATCCAAGCGGCCTCACAAAATATTGCCATGTTCCTGGCGGCACGATTCATCCTCGGACTTGGAGTCGGAGGTACATACGTAGCCACGCCTCTCTTGCTCGCTGAGACATCGGCTATGCAATATCGCACATTCAGTCTAGGTGCCTTCACGGATCTTTACTACGTCGGTGGTCTCCTGTCTTCAGGTACGTGCATCTCCCTCATTTGAAAATAACCCACGGTGCTGATTTGTCCAAGGTATCACGTATGGCACGGCCAAGATGGATTCCACTTGGGCCTGGCGCCTTCCATCGCTGCTCCAGATTGTGTTTACTTTGATATCTATAGTCACACTTCCGTTCGTGCCAGAGTCGCCAAGATACTTGGCCTACCACGGTCGCCGCGAAGATGCTCTTCTCGCCCTGGCTCAGGCTTGTTCTGATGGAGACACGACGGCAGCGACCATACAGGCGCAGTATGTACAGATTATCGAATCACTTGAATTCGAGAAGAATCTAGAACCGCCATCAGTGAAGGAAATGGTCACCCAAAAGCCTCTCCGCAAGAGAATGCTCATTGTCCTCTCATGTGCCGTATTCTCCATGTTCACTGGTAGCAACATCTTTTCGTACTACCTCGGCACTGCACTCGATAATGCAGGCATCACCGACTCGACGCTGCAGCTAGAGATCAACATCATTCTCAACGCCTTTTGCCTAGTCGTCTCCATCGCGGGAACGCTTATCGCCGACCGCGTCGGGCGCAAGATGCTCGCGGGGATATCGACGGCGCTATGCATCGTCTTTCTCTTCATCATCGGGGCGCTGACCAAGTTTTACGGCACATCGACATACCAGCCCGCCATTTACGCCAACGTCGCCATGATGTTCCTGGCCATGGGTGCCTACAGTCTAGCCTGGACGCCACTCTCGTTCATCTACCCGCCCGAGATTCTCAACTACCGCATTCGCAATATAGGCATCGCCTGGTTCGGCATTTGGCAAAACATGATCTTGCTGATACCCATTTTCGCCTTCCCAATAGCCATTGAGGCCATCGGCTGGAAAATTTACATGCTCAATGGTGCTTGGGACGTCTTTGAGCTGCTTGTCATCATTTTCTACTGGGTCGAGACCCGGAACCTGTCGCTTGAAGAAGTCTCGGCGCTATTTGATGGAGAAGTGCATTCCCAGGTCACTGGTATCAATGCAATCATCCATGGCGAGCCTATAGACATTGACGAGAAAAGCACACCGACCGCAGTCATTAAAGTGGATGATAAGAAATAATCGTTAAACAAGGCGAGTGCATTGAATAGTGAGATACAGAACAATGATACCACTGTCTATTCCATAGTCACTCAAGATCTTCTTCGCCATTCGTGCTTTGGGTATGCAATTCGCGATGCTGGCCAAAACGGCCGGCTGCGTGGAATCGGTAAAATCATGTTGCGTACAGGTTTGTTTATCCGTCGGATATGCAAGTTGGCCGAACGTCAACTGTCTGACTGCCAATTACATATGGGATTGAACCCCCACTCACCATGATCGTCGGGGAGATCTCCGGCCACTATAGTTGGTATACTCGGTAACTAGCCGGGGCTCAACTGTGGGGTGAACAAATCACATCATCCGAGAAAGTCAGCTAAGATTCAACTTCTTGAAAACATCTACTCTAATGTAAGACCTATTTGATCTACTATGAATCAGAAAATACTACTCAAATCATTCAAGATGGTAGCTCAAAAAGATACTGATGCATCTAATGCGCAAAATGGGTCAAATTCCGACTATGATCTCTCCAAGCCTATCACTTCGACGCAGGGCATGCGGCAAGGACTTACATCCTACGGTGATGCGCACTTCTCCCTCTTCCTGCGCAAGGTCTTCATCAAGGCCATGGGCTATAGCGAAGATGCACTTTCCAGACCCATCATAGGCATCATCAATACATACTCGAGCTTTAACCCGTGCCACGCAAACATCCCCCAATTGATCGAGGCCGTGAAGCGCGGGGTCCAGTTCAATGGAGGTCTCGCGATGGAGTTTCCCACTATTAGCATTCATGAGTCTTTTGCGTCGCCGACGAGCATGTACCTGCGAAATCTCATGAGTATGGATACCGAGGAAATGATCAAAGCTCAACCTTGCGATGCCGTGGTTTTGATAGGTGGTACGTACAGACGATGTCATGCAAATATTCAGACTCGCTTACAAGATCCTAGGATGCGATAAAACTACTCCCGCTCAATTGATGGGAGCAATCTCAGCAAACAAGCCGGTCGCACATCTAGTGACAGGACCCATGATGCCAGGGAGCCATAGAGGTCAGCGAGTGGGCGCTTGTACGGACTGTCGGAACAACTGGGCTGCATATAGAGCTGGGACAATCGACATTGAGGACATTGCAGCCATCAATGACGAGCTAGCTCCAACCGCCGGAACATGCGGTGTCATGGGAACAGCCAGTACCATGGCATGTATCCTCGTTGCTCTCGGCATGATGCCCTTTGCGGGTGCATCAGCGCCGGCAGTCTCAGCTGCCCGTCTGCGGATCGCCGAGCAGACGGGCCGCATCGCCGTCTCGCTCGCAACGAGCACCACACTGAAGCCACGGGCGCTGCTGACGCGAGAATCATTTCTCAACGCCATCACTGTGCTCCAGGCCACGGGCGGCTCAACCAACGCCGTCGTACACCTGCTGGCCATTGCGGGAAGGCATCCCGACGTCGCGGGCAGCATTAACCTTGACACGTTTGATGAGATCGGCCGCCGCACGCCGCTGCTCGTCGACCTCAAGCCCAGCGGCGACAACTACATGACCGATTTCCACAACTCGGGCGGCATGCTGGCGCTCTTCTATGAGCTCGAGCCCTTGCTCCACCTCGACGCCATGACCTTCACCGGTCGAACTCTCGGCGAAGAGATGACGGCGGCCACCTTGATCCAAGTGCCGCGCAACCTGAGCTGCATCCAGCCCTTCGACGAACCCCTCCACCCCTCCTCCTCTCTCGTAGTTCTTCGCGGCAATCTAGCACCGGGCGGCGCCGTCATGAAAGCCAGCGCGTCCAAGGACCGCCGCCTCATGCAGCACTCGGGCAAAGCCGTCGTGTTTCGCAACTCGGCCGACCTGGCACAGCGGGTCGACGACCCAGACCTCGTCGTCGACGCCGACAGCGTCCTCGTGCTCCAGAGCATCGGCCCCAAGGGCAACCCGGGCATGCCCGAGGCTGGGCTGATCCCCATCCCGCGCAAGCTGGCGGCCCGCGGCGTGCAGGATATGCTGAGGCTGTCCGACGGGCGCATGAGCGGTACGGCTGGTGGTACGATTGTGCTGCATATTTCGCCCGAGTCGGCCGAGTTGGACTCGGTGCTGGGCATAGTCCGTGACGGCGATGTGATTACTTGCGATGTAGCTGGACGTGGGTTGAGCGTGGAATTGTCTCAGGAAGAGATTGCAGCTCGCATACAAGAAAGACGGGAAGCTGCTCGTACTTCCAAAGAGCGCGACCCGCGAAGGGAGCGTGGATACCGTGGTTTGTATCAAAGATCAGTGCTGCAGGCAGAACATGGAGCCGATTTCGATTTCTTAACGGCCAATGGTCCAGGGGAGATCTAGCTGCAACTCATGAATGTAGTATATTTATAAGTTCAGCATTGTCACAGATAGGCCCAGATGACTCGGCCGTGGAAAACTGGCTTGTGCCTTAGGAAAAAAAGAAAATTCAATTTCGCATAACATAAATGACAACATTGTTACAAGAACTAAAAGCTTCGAGATCCTTGATACTCCGGAGAAAATATGGTTAAAGCAGGAGGAGGGAAGAAAGTTCAAAACTGGAAAAATATCAAAAAGAAAAACAAAAAGCCAAGGCTTGAAGACTACCCAAGTTTTGAACCCAGAGTCTCCGTTCCCATAGCTTTTTTTGGTGATAGAAACTGGGATCTTTTCCAACTCAGCTAAGCTGCCAGAGTCGTTTTCAGTCATTTCCCAGTTCCTGAAACTTCAGTGCATTATGTCGCCATATCAACCGTTTGCACTGGAACCCAAAGCCAAAGCTGCTGACCAACCAGAATTTCCTTCCGCCCCCCTTCCACCTCACACTCGTTCCATTCCAGGATTTCGTTATCTATATTCAAGGGACTGTGGCGCTGGTGGGTCTTGCTGGACTGACTTCTTGTCTTCTTGATCCAATAGTAAGCACACGAGCATGTACGTAGAACCGGTTTAGAATTGCAGTCACTCAACATATCCAATCACTTGTGTAGATGTAGTCAACGCACTTCAGCTGTGTAAATGTGCATGGAAACCCTGGTGCTCAACACACATGTTACCTCGTAATCCATGTGATTCTTCTCTCAGTCGTGTCAGCTGGAGGAGGAACTCTCGGCCGTAGCCAATTGAAATCCGCCTCGCCTTCAAAAATCCTGATCGTAATATCATCATGGATGAGATACATCTGGTTCGGCTCCCAATCAAGCTGATAAATGGTCCTAGCGAAGCGCTTGTGAAAAAAGGGTTTGTAAACAGTCTCGCCAAAATGCCAGTAGATCCGTGGCTTGGGCTTATCCGGTGATCGGATGGGCTCTATAATGTTGATCATCCCCGGCTTGGTCCAAAGACCGCCCGATTTGAGTCTGAATGGCTGTGCATCGTATAACACATCTTCGAGCTGGGGATACAGCCAAGCCATCTCGCCGAGCTGAGGAAAAGGTGATGAGTAACTTGATCAGTCCTGATTAGATGAAAGGCGCCGTCATACCAGATTTGGGTGTTCCTTCATTCGCATAATCATTTCAAGGTGATGTTGCTGGTATTGTAGCTGAACGAGGCCTGCCTCTTGGTTTTCTGTATTGAGTACTTGCCTGATCTCGACTTCAGGCAATTTCTGTGTCTCGATTGGAGCCAAGGGTATTGATCGGATCAAAGGCATATTGGGCTGTGGTCGAGGGTGCCCTGGTGTCGTGAATAAAGACCCCGCTCAGCTTAACAGATTGGTGGCTCAGGTTAGTATACCTACCTGCATAAACTGCATCCAACAAAATGTAACACAGGGATATTCATCTCCAACGTCGTACAAGCGGCTACGGAGTACATGTTATTCCTTCCGGTCAAACTCCGTGTAGGAGCCTGAGAGACCAATCCGATTTTCGGATACAGTATAAAAGTGATATGTATTTATAGTCGTCTATCGTCTACTCTTAATATAATGTTTTTGCGATGCGGAAGAACTTAGAGACGGGACAGTCCTCATGAACTTTGAGTATTCAAGAATTTGTTACTGAAATCGCACAAATGCTCATCCTCGGGTGAAACCTCAAAATCAAAACGGCACAAGTCTTCCTTGAAAGGAAACATGTATTTTGACGTGACCCTAGACAATCAGGCACTGGTCAGCATTGTGGTCCTTGAGGAAATGCAGAAAGGCATATAGCGTACTCGTGATGCTCCTTGCTGGCTTGGTATTCATCTAGCGCAGCTCGGTCGTGGTGGTAGCTGACCAGGCAGTACTCAAAGCCTTTGCTTTTTTCGATTGGGTCGGTGATTGATGGTCCGCCCACCACGAGCCTGCCATCCTTGACGCAGGACAGACTTTTCAGCTTCTTCAACTCTCGCACAAAAGTATCTTTATGCTCCTGAGTGACATCCGCCTGGAACTTGAAGAGGACTGTCGCGGGCAGTTGCGTTAGCTTCGGTATACTGTTCACACCTTTGGAGATCATGGACTAACGCACCTATGTGTACAATCGTCATCTTGCACAACTTTGGAATTCGAGGCCGGTCCAAAAACCTGAATATAGATCGGGTATGAGTAGATCAATTCGACTTTATCTTGGTGCTAAAGGAAACTATTCTATCTATCGTCATGCTTGAGCCTTTAAGGACTCGACGGAGCTGAACCCGATAGTCCAGCGGCGATATCCCGTCTCGGGGAAACCCCGTAATTATGGATCAAGTACGGGCATGTCTAGGCCATAGCAAGTAGTCGAGGAAAAATAATTCTCGTCTGCTTGATGATGTGATTCTTCTATGACTGAACAAAACTCTTGCTGGTAGCGGCCGTTGACATTATTTTCCGGTATTTTGGCAGTCTCATAGATCTATGAGGGTGTATAATCTTCATCCATTTTCAAAAAGCTCGAGTTCTACCCAAAATACTTCCAATTAGTGTATTATTGTTCAATAGACAAATATATGATCAAATGATTGTCGCTATTCTCTGGACAATAATATGGTATCGTCGCAGCCATGGCAGTCTTGATAGTAGATACCGCACTGTAATAAACGAGTACTGATCAGTTGCATGAGCTGCATGAGCACTGCCTCCACGCTGGATATGTACTGCAGAACTGTAGATTAATTCCAAACAGTGGCCACATTCTAGAAAGGTGTGGACAGTGGGGTCCCCCGACGGTTTCGCGCTGGTCCCCTCACTCCCAACAGCTCTAGAACTGGCCCAGGTCTCCGGCAATCATGGCGCTGGACCCCTGAGAAGTCAGAACAAAAGGGGACCCATGCTCCCTAAAACTCTCAGTTGATTGGCCTAGAAATTCGTGTCTCCTGTTGAAACATCCCACATCGAACGAATCAATCATGGCAATCTCTCCACATACGCCGCTAGCTCGCTAGAATTCCGTTGCCACTCACTCACAGACAGGGACCACCAGCACTCACCTACTGGATCAAATAGCTTTCTCCGCCTCACCGCAGGTGAAGACAGAAAACAAAACCGAGGTGCAGGAAACCTCAGAGTCCCTTCGTTCTTGCTTCCTACTTGGAAGTGGTGTCCTGCAGACCGTCGTCCCTCTCTACATTTGCATCAAGTGCCAATTGACTTGTTCTCGGTCAATCCACACCTCCGCAATCGCGCGAAAACACAAAAAATGGCACCCTCAGAGACATCCTCGACTGTCACTGCCGCCGCGACCGGCAAGGACCAGCAGCAGCCAAAGGTTGTCAAGCTGAACGCTCAGGTCCCCGATGGCGAGAAGCCTAGCAAGGGCATCGAGCAGTCGAAGAGCTACCGAGACTTCTTCTGGACTTACACGGAGGAGCCTCACCGCACCCGGCGCCTGGCCATTATCAAAGCCCACCCCGAGGTCACGAAGTTGTGCGGACCAGAGCCCTTGACCAAATATGTCGTGCTCTTTGTCGTGTCGATCCAGATTTTCTGCGCCTATCTGCTTCGCAACACGTCCTTCTTCTCCCCATACTACTGGGCTCTAGCCTATGTCGTGGGCGCGACTGCCAACCAGAACCTCTTCCTGGCCATTCACGAGATCTCGCACAATCTCGCCTTCCGCTCGCCGACCGCCAACCGTCTGTTCGCCATTATTGCCAACCTGCCCATTGGCATTCCCTACAGCGCATCCTTCCGCCCCTACCATCTGACTCACCACAAGTCGCTCGGCGTTGATGGGCTCGATACGGATCTGCCGACCGCCCTCGAGGCCGTCTTTCTCGACTCCATCCTCGGCAAGGCCTTTTTCTGCACGTTCCAGATCTTCTTCTACGCCGTCCGGCCCATGGCCGTCTACTCCGTGCCCTTTACCTGGGTTTCGGCCACCAACGTGGCTACGCAGGTCCTGTTCGACATAATAATTCTGCGCACGCTCGGCGCGCAGTCGCTGCTCTACTTTTTGCTGTCCTCGTTCCTCGCCGGCTCCCTGCACCCCCTGGCTGGCCACTTCATTGCCGAGCACTACGTCTACTCGACCGTCACGCCCACGCAGGCCGACCCGGACAACAAGGTGCCCATCCCCGAGACCTACTCGTACTACGGCATCGGCAACTTCTTCACGTACAATGTCGGTCTGCACAATGAGCACCACGACTTCCCCGCCGTCCCCTGGACCCGCCTGCCAAAACTCTACGAGATTGCCCGCGAGTTTTACGAGCCCCTGCCCCAGCACCGCAGCTGGACCTACGTCATTTGGCAGTTCATCTTTGACGACAACGTCGGTATCCGCTGCCGCGTCAAGAGAAAGGAGGGCGGCAGACTGGTTGGCGCTGGTGGAACCAAGAAGGTGGACGACTGGAAGGAGACTGAGATTGAGGCGTAAATGTTGCATATTCTTGTCGTCCGAAAATAATGAAAGAACACCCAATGCGCATGGCGTTTTGTCGCGTTGGTCTGTAATGTGGAGAGGGAAAACCGAAAAGCAGACGTCGTTTAGTGTGCCGACGGGATCAAATAGAGTCACTTTACATATAAATGATAGACCGTAAAGAGCTGTCTCGCGTATGATACCACCAAAGTTATATATAACCTGATGCACGTATCATTTGTTCTGGGGGCATATAGCGTAGGCATGTGAAATTTATAATATCTGGGCATCGCGCCACACTGTCTGCAGCGGAAGGGGATCACGACGGATTTTCCAATGAGGGTCGGCCTCGGAGGAGCAAGATATTTTGTAAGATTGCAAAAGTGGTCCTGGGTCTCTTTTCACATTATTACTCTAGTACTGACCAAGATCGAAGAGCAATCCAAGCGAACCAAAGTGCTTCATCAAGTCAAACGCGGAGAAAACTTCCAAACAACGGGAAAATACAGACTAAAATACAGTGTAGTGTAGTCTTCTTGTTCGTAGAGCAGCCACCTCTTCAAGCTGCTTCCTTCATTAGAAATGCGCCAATCGTCCCCATCCCCTCCCGCCGCCTGACAGGCGCTGCACTGCCTTTCTACCACACTGGTGTCTCATACAACAGAACCATGAAAAACCAAGTGTAGGGTCGCTTGTTCGCGCCAAATACGCCTGTCGACGAGTCCTCCTCTTAACACAAAACAGGGTTCTCCAATTCATGAAGGCCCGGCAACGGTAGATACTATATTGCGTAGGGTCACAGCCCTACATGTCGAGCACTTAGAAGAAAAGATAGGCCAGCAGGAAACTGACCAGGCATAGGATTGCCGTGATCTTAACGGGGACACCCTCGGTTGCCTGGCGCACCTGTTGGCCGAGCTGAGCAGACTGTGATGAAGACGCAGCAGAGTCGCTGCTGGTTGCCTTGCGTTGCCTCAAGCCGGATGCTCCATCTTTCTGCAATTGTGCAATCGTCTGCTGTGCCTGCGAGAGCTGGGACTTCAGCTCCTCATACGTCTCGGATGCCTTCGCAGAAACAACAGCAGCCACACCGCCAGCCGTCGAGGCAGACGCGGCCTCGTCTTCATGCTTTGACTCTGACTTGGAGACTGGAGAGGCTCGGGCGTAATCGGTTGGCGATTGGTATGCAGGTGGTGCCTCGGGAGTATCCTCGTGCTGCATCAAGTATCAAGTTAGTGTGGAAAACAAAGTAGGTTGGTGAAGAGGGACTACTGACGCCATTGACCAGGGAAGCTCGGTTCGGCGTAGCCAACATGGGCTCTGCACCAGAGCTGTGTGATGCGCCGCCGGGAGCGAGGAACACGACTCTGATCTTCTTCTCCTGGACTTGAGACTTGTCGATACCATCCCACTACGTATGTGTTAGTCAAAACCATGCCCGTGTCGTTATTTTATGGGATTTGAAATGGTATCCCGAGGCTTCTTACGATGGCTGCCAGGTTGCTAAACTCCTTATCGCTGGAAATTGCGACGGACTGAACGAGGAACTTGTCGCGACATTTTGTGTCCATGGGAGGCTCCTGCTTCATTGCCTGAAGGATAACTTTCGGGTGTCAGCTATGTTCGATTCGCAAGCACGATCTTAAGATGTGCGCATACCTTGAACCTCAACCTCCTTGCCGGGCTCGACCCGCCCCGAGTTAGGACGGACACAATATCTGTAAAACGTAATGAGCACTGCTGCACTTATAGATTCGGATTATGCTGTCGTGTGCTTGGAGTTCATGTCATTCGGGGGCACATACTGCTTCGGCGCGGTGGTTTTGACCTAGTACCTGTCAGCTCTGAATCTCCCACGTGTCCAAAAATTGGCCGGCGCCGACGCCGCGATTGGAAAGACATACCTTGAAAGCGACGGGTGTAGAGTTGGGGTTCTTAATCTTCAGCACCTCCGACACCTCCGAAGTAAAGGGACCTGTAATAATCCATAAGCCTGAGTGACTTGTTGTGCGCGTCGCATGCGCGAGGTTCAGAGCGATGACGTACGGTGGAAGCCAAGCTCCTGGGGATCGATTTCGACAGACATGGTGGCTAGTTTGCAAAGAATATGCTCGGGGCGAATCGACGTTGGATGCTTTGCAACAATGATAAAAGATATTCGAATTTGGGGGTTTGATGTTGTTGTACTAGTGCGTGCTCGTCACAATGAGAGACTCGACCGTTAGGATTTCCAGTTGTCGCAGGAACCACTGGGCAGTAAGTCGGTGTCGGGGAAATCGGGCCCTGGGTTTGTCACGTTGGCGTTGGCGGCCAGGCGGAGGCAGCCGAGGTGACAAGTGGTCGGTGTCGCTGGAAAGCAGAAATTCAGGAGTTCAGTCAGAAACAGGTAACAAGGACTGTCAACAATGAGACTGGCCAGAGGAGAGAGACGATGCGACCAGCGAAGAGCTTCTAAGCCGAGTTTGCGGTTTATTGAGCAAATAGTAAAGAGAAATGCAGTGAATATACGGAATGCCGACGATGATCACTTCACAAAAGCAACAAGGAAGTGTGCGGTTTTTGGTTCTTGGGCTATTTTGCATGTACCAACTCTTACTGTTTCGAAAACTACGCCATCGGCCAAGTATTTTGGTTGTTTCGCTGCATCACCCCTGCCGACCACCTTCTTGCCCTCCAAGCCTGCCTGCTGTTCCCGTCCCCCTTTGCCTGCTGTAGAAAAAAAAAGTGTCCCCAAAAGCTCATTTCCAGTTTACCAGGTTGGGCACTTGCCGTTACTGAGATCATGCCCCCACATGGGTCCAATTAGCGCTGCTGCGGGTATTCCCAAAAAGCTACGTTCGGCAACCTTGGGCACCTAGGCGTCTCATAGGTCCCATAGGGTTCCTGAGGCCCGCCAAAAGCCCACTATCCAGCGTGCGCTGGCCGGCCACGGAGCCGTTTGAGGGCCCTACGACCTTAATAATGTAGCGGGCGCATGGACCATTTTAGAAGCAAACGGAGCTTGTGAAAGGCAGCTGCAAGCATGACGCAGGCCAACCATAGTACGTAGTAGACGCACCTCGAACGCCTACTCGACTTACTACCGCCGCCTACCTCGTGAGGATATTCAGAGCTTGGGAATTTAGAACACGTTTCCCCATTCACAAAATCCGACATTTGTGAAAAAAAGGCGCAAAACCAAAACATAGAATATCATTTCTATTTATAATCGCAGTGGAGCGCTAATCTCCTCTGTCCGGACATCAAGGGGATCATTGCATTCGATCCACGTTTTTCAAACATCGTTTCTTCATACTACCAGACTACGTACCTTATTAGTGCGGAGCTGCGCAAATCATCACACAAAGGACCCCAGCCGCGAGTAAAGGGTATATCGATCTGTCGCCAAGATGTCTTCCGATCTCGATACCCTCCTGGAGATGGGCTTTGACAAGTCACGTGCTGAACTCGCCGTGAAGAAGGGTGGTGGATGTAAGTGATACCCCTCCCCTTCTTCAAAATGTGTATAGCAGAGGTTAACCTGCTTGGTAGTGGAGGGGGCTATGAACTGGCTGGAGAAGACACAGGACACACCTCTCGATGAATTGGAGGCTGAGGAGGCTGCTGGACCGTCGACGGCGGCTCTGGACGAAGGTCAAGTTGCCAAGTCCATCGTTTGCAATGATTGTGGCAAGAAGTTCCGCAACCAGGAGCTTGCTGGCTTTCACGCTGAGAAGACGTGTGTACTACATATCGGCAGGGATTGGTTTCACACGTGCTAATTACTAGAGCAGTGGTCACGATGACTTTGCAGAGTCCATTGACGAGATCGCTCCCCTGACCGAAGAGGAGAAGAAGGCACGCCTGCAAGAGATGCGCAGCAAGCTCGCCGAGAAGAGAGCCGCACAAGCAGTCAAGGACAAGGAGGATGCTCGAGCCAACGAGGTACGTTAAACTATCTATCAAGTTGGCATGACACAGGAAGATATTACCAAACTTCCATGCTAATGCTTAAGACAGAAAATCCGCCAGAAGGCTACACAGGAAAGCCAGGACGTCAAGGAGGAGCTCCAGCGCAAGCAGCAGATCAAGGACGCTGCCAAGAAGCGCCAGGAGAAGATCGATGACATCGAGGCCAAGAAGCGTATCAAGGCCAAGATCGAGGCCGACAAGGAGGAGAGACGACGCAAGGCTGAGCAGGCCAAGGCCCTCCGCGAGGGCAAGCCCGACCCGGCCCTAGCAGGTTCGTCCGCACCCGCTGCCGCTGCGCCTCCTGCTGCGAAGCCAGCCGTCAACCATTCCGAGGCTCGTCTGAGAGTCCAAACATCGGCCGGAAACATCATGAAGACCCTCCCCGCAGAGACCACCCTGTTCGAGCTTGCCCAGCAATTGCAAAGCGAGAATGGAGTGACAGTGAACAAGTTCAGCATGAACTTCCCGAGGAAGGTTTTCGAGGGCGTAGATATGGGCAAGACGCTCAAGGAGGCGGGCCTTGTGCCCAGCGCTGCCTTGATCGCGCAGTAGAGAGGCATTGTCAGACGGCCCAGCGCGGTAGTCCGTCCATCAATCCTCGGGAAGCGCTTGCGTTGGGTGGAAGGAGACGTTTCGGAAAGGAAACGTATTCGCTTGGACGAATCACCTGGCCTCCAGGATACGGATGAGTCTAGTAGTGGTGGTCCATGGTCTTCTACCACAGATACCGATAGCGATCTAGATTCAGCTACAGATTCAGATCCAGGGACAGAAACAGAAACTAATGAACAAAACGTATAATCATCTGTTATTTGGCGTTGATGTGCTTCATTCTAGCAAAGGCTTCTACACGATTGAAACACTGCTTCCAGTATGTAAACGACCTGATAGTGGAATGTGTGGCTTCTGGTCATTTGCAGCCCCTAGAACTTGTGCAATGGATCGTGGCTATCCATGTAGTTCATCAGCAGTAAGTTCACCATACCCAAGTCAACATGCTGCCGGCGTCCCACAGCGTACCGTGAGCACAATTATCCGGAAACATTCGACATGATGTGGCAGGAATAACAAACTACATGGAGCACCACGAGTAACTACTCCAGTCGCGGAAGTTTGGCAGCATTCGACCAGATGCGACTAGTGGACACATCCAGGCCCAGTATCAGGTAGATGGCCAACTTCGAGAACAATGAAGTCCTGACTTGGTGAGGCGAGATTGGCCATCTGGAACTTGAGAACCACGTTCAATTCAAAACCCATCTGACAAGCTTGGTTGTTCATTTCTGAAAGCGCATCATCATATTACTCTATATGCTGAGCGACCTCAATGTAAGTCCCAAGGCATCCGGACTCTTTTTGCCATAGCCTCCTTCACGCCACACCGGTGAATGCGGTGTTTAAGTAAACCCCAAAGCCCATGCAGTGCGAATACAAAGGGAAAAGTTGGCGACGGAACAGATCGTCGGAAGAGGTCGTGTGAAGGGTTGATTTTGTTCGTGGAGATCGTGACATTGATAGGTGGTAGTAAACCGCTTAGTCGAACAGACCGAATCCCATATCCTCGTCGGACTCCTCCTTCTCCTCCTCCTTCTCCTCGGCGGCGGCCTCAGCCTCACCACCAGCGGCAGCGGCGCCGCCGGCAGCAGGGCCAGCGGCGGCAGCACCACCACCGGAGCCAATGTTCGACAGAAGCTCCTTCACGTCCTTGCCCTCAAGAGCCTGTAGATTGATTTCGCGTTAGTTCTCAAAGTTCCTCCACTTTGCGCGTGGTCCTCCAGGTCGCTTCAGATCGTGGTCCCCGAAGTCCAATCGCGCAGAAAATTCAAACAGCGGAATGTCGTACCTTGGCGAACAGGGAGGTCCAGATGGGCTCGACATCAGTGATCTTGGCAGCCTTGATCAGGGTCTGGAGCTTGTCGGCCTAGAAATAAAGTGAAGTCTGTCAGTCGATGCTGTCCGTATTTCCCGTGTCTTGAATTCCAATCCCAAATATCTCGTGTCGGTCCTCCCAATTTTTTTTCTTTGCTCGTGTCGCGGGGCGCAAAGTTTTAAAAACGTACAGTGATCTCGACACCGTCATCGGCGAGGATGAGGGCGGCGTAAGAGGAAGCCAGCTCAGCGTTCGACATTGTGAATGATGTGCTGCGAAGGGACAGACGATTGGGTTGTTGGGCGGTTGCGTTGCGTTGATCGACTGGTCGTAAATGGCTGTCTGAATATGCTTGCGATGCGGTTTTGCTGGAGTCGATGCCGGAGCCCACCAAGCTGGAAATTTCGAGGGTTTGAGGGCCCTAAGCGGTTGTGCGGATTTTCGTTGGCCCGATTCTTTTTTCCTTGGGGCACCTCGACCTCGGGAGTGCACTAATTTGATTGGCCTGGAACCAGTTTTGAGGCAGACCAATGGAAAAGAGTAAGAAGTGGATCCGGTCTTTTTTGGCTTGGCTGCACTGGGCCGCTGGAGACAACGGGACCCCCAAGCCCCATGCACGGTCAGCTCTTGCTCCAGCGCGCAAGACATCAAACGTGCGCCTGACATTTGTAAGGTAATGAGAATACTGTTCTTGCCCCGCCATGAGTTTCGGCGTTATCGATTGCAGCATCCATTCCCTCCCTCAAACCTCGTCATCGCCCCACCTCTGCCCGACCTGGCCGCGCCTGCAGATGTCGTGGAATTCAAGCTGGCGATTGACATTACAAACGCCCAATACCAGCGCTGCATCAAGGACGCGGGTGCTTTTTTAGCCAAGGACTCTTTCTACTGCATGATAGAACGTGCTTGAGACCCCTGGAAAAACAGTTTTTTTTTTCTATTGTTGCATTTGGGATTGGTTTTCTCGACGAACAACTTTGAGAAACAACTTCATTCTTCTTCAACGCACGAATCTCGGCATTTACATAGCAGCTATTCCGTACTACTGCTCCATTCTTAGGCTGTATGGAGAAGCACTGACTTGGCCCAAATACCTACCCAAGCTACGGCATCTCGCAAAGTACAACATACAATTTCTCCCCTCCAAGGAATCCATCACTCCGGTATTTCCAACACATCGCAGTTACACATACTCTGAGAGGCGTCGCCAAGAGACTTCGTATCCTCTCGCAAACTGGGCTTACTGCAGCTAGACTTTACCGTCTGGGCCTGGCCATTTCTTTGGGCGCCTCCATATTAGCTTCCTTCTCTGCATACTGACCATTGCCATCACCGGACAAAGAAGTACGCCGGGGTGAGGGGTCCCAAAACTCTCTTTCCGTTGACGATAGCCGAGAACCAACTTTGCATCGCGTTTTCACCTTCACAGCTGTGCAGCACCACACGATCAAGATGGACACACCCAAGTTTCCGCCCCCAAGCAATGAAGGGGAGCAGGAGATACTGCAAAACCTGGAGCTTGTGTTGGCGCAACTCCAGATTCGCAGAGCCGACCGCGCCAACTATGTCCGATCTCAAGATGTTATGGAGCTATATGACCAAACCATCGAACAAGTTCGCAAACTTACCGAGTTGAGGCAAGGCAAGAAGGTTGCAGAGAACCGAGGTATGCGAGGCAGCTCTTCCCCCATATTGCAACTCTCATACTAACATACCGAAAGTTGATAGAGTGGTGGACAGCTGTTTCCAATTGCTTTCACTGTTTTTCATGACCATCGGCCGAAACAATGAGGCGCCCGCTGCTTATGCGTTGACATCCACAATCAAGAGATTACTCGATCACCTCGCCGAAGCCGATTTGTTCTCCGAAAAGGACATCGCCAGCATGGGACACACACTCGAGCGCATCACGGAAAACATGCGAAAGAAGCCAACAGACAAGTACCTCGAGAGTCTATTATCCAAGCGCATAGAGCGATGCCATGAGTCACTAGACAACCTCAAGAGCAGACTTCAGAACTATGCTCAGCCTATCCGGGCGACATATGAGAAGCTCGTCTCCATACTGCGGCAAATGGCTGCCATCAATACCAAGTCAAAGGTACACCCAGTCTGCGCGCATTGGCTTTTACACCACAGGCTAACCAGCTTTGTAGTTTAAACCAGAAGATATACATAAGATGCAGAAGCAACTAAAGGAAATCGACAGCCAGCGCGTCGATGGAAAGTTTGTGGACTCTGATGGCAATGTCCTTGCCGGCAGCGAACAAGTTTCATCCTTGTGGGATCGCTGCCAGAAGTACACTGAGATAGTGCTCGAGAGGTTAGTCATGGTCTGTCATTAGTGCCGTCTCCTGTCTAACCCTTATATCACAGAGCGGGCCACTTTCCAGAAGAGTGGAAACCGCTGTACAGCACTCTCGTCGGCATTCGCAACGAGCTCGACAAGTTATCTTTGACGCAGGCTTGGTCTCTGCGAGAGACTGATCTGTACGACTACCAACGACAACTCGACAAGCTTGACGAGAGCAGAGTTGAAGGCAACTGGATTGACGAAAAGGGCCAGCCGGCTGAGCTCTATGTGCAACGGGTACGTATCCAGAATACTATGATTTGATGTCGGAAACTGACAGATCGTGCCACAGACACTACTTTATCTCATTCGAAGAAGCTACGGCTACATCTATCACCTCATGATATCGTCCGAGCCCGTTTCGGAAGCTCTTTTACCAGTTTACAATCAACTTCAAACACTGAAACGGTGCTTGATCGAGGTGGAGGCCAATGGTGGTGTGTCATCTGCCAGAGAACTTTTCCCATACAGCATGAAGGTATGTGACTTCTCGGACCTATGATACTCAATTTGTAGATGCTGATCATGTTTTTAGCTGAATTCGATTGACAACTTGCAAAAAGATGGCAAGTTTATGGTTGGTGGAGACATCCCGGAGGGTCAGGGAAGCGTCAAGGAGCTCCTTGATGAGTGCTTTGAGCGCTGCTACAAGTTGAGAGTCGACGCCGCAGCTGCCGAGGAGGAGAATACCATTGGCGGGAACGGGAGGGACTAGAGCAACCGAGACCGGTCTCCCGCTCCTGGATTGTCCGATATCTACGATAAGTAAACCTCCGCCTGGAGGCGATCGACACAAACGGAGAAGCATGCATATATTCAAAGCGATTGGGATGAGTGTCATTGGGGCATCAGGGCCGCTCACGCGTTACGGATTGTACAATCAGGACTGGTTCATCTGAGTAGCGACTGGTAAATGGTCATTAGCGCACAGGTGTCTTAATACTTATGCAAACGAATTATCATGGCAAACAAATTTCTATGATTTCCTCCTGTGCTATGCGGAGTATCTATGGGTATCTAAAGGCAAGTTTGACCTAGTATTCAATGTTAGCAATCCCAAGACACACGGCTCTGAAGAGCTTCTCAAAACTGGGACTTACAGGCCAAATTTGTGCGTTGTCAACATCCCATACTCCGCTGGTGCTGTAGATATCCTTTCTAAGAATCTCTTTACACGCCTCTACGGACTCGGCAACCATGACGACCGTGCTGCCATGGAAGCTCCACTTGGCGGCATCAGTGCCTTCTGGCACGTCGTGCAGAGTAGCACCTTTGTTTGGAAATGTCAATGTCGTTGCTCAAGCTTGCGCACCTTCTATGGATGAGACAATGGGGATCCATACCTCCGACTTTGAAAATACCCTGTTCAACGAGGTCTGTCAGACCCGCGAAATGCTTCCTAATTGATGGTGTTAGTATGATTTCTCGGAGCAAGAGAGAACAGCACATGAATGGCCATGGAGGAAAGTGATATCGTCTACTTACGGCCTCACTTCTAGTCGCTTCTGTTGCGCTCCGGCCTTGTCGGGGATGACGACGAGAAACTCGTACTTGCCAGCCGGCGGAGTCGTAATGGCGGGTCTGGAGGCGTCTGAAGACATGGCGCGGTGGATGACAGTGGGTTGTCGTAAGGGAGTTGCAACACTGGAACGTGTGATGAGCGTACTTCTGTGGATTGAGGAAGTCGTTCTGAAGAGTGACCGGGCAGGAAGCAGGCTGAAGGGGCGAGCCATGGCTATGGGAGGTTAAATAAAGAGAAGGTATTTCGCTTGGAAAGTATATACAGGTCCAGAGTGAGCACTAATTGGCGGGCCATGAACCACTTGAGCAGTTGCGACGTCGGGGTAAATCTTCCCTTGTAATTGATCTAGGTGCGCGCCCTTCAGGAGGAGACTGTAGTGACCAAATAATATACATGTGTACATATTCACCCCCAAACCCCCGCAATTGGCGGCAGCAACCATGGCGGAGCTTTCCCGCATAACAATGTGGGGTCGTTCGGAGCTGTATCTTGCAGCTGAAATCAAGACCTGGGCTTGGCATTTTACCTTCCTACCGACATATCGACCTTCTAGCATAAGTTGCACCTATTACGTAATGAATCCTGTTCTGAGGAAGGCTCAGATATCATGTATTTGGTCGTAATTCTCGTGTGCATATGTTTTCATGAGGATAACATGGAATATTCATGGTTGTTACACGTAAACATTGCACCATTCACGTAACATGATACACGTCCCACTTGAGCAAACTGGAACTCCTCCGTTACCTGGCCCCACAGCTTTCTACATAGCCGTTGACACTTATATAACGCGTTGTACGAGCTCGAGAATAGCTTACGCATTCCAGTGCTCAAACTGAGAATAGAAGAGATTCAGTTTGTCGGTAGGCACACATAGGATTTTTCAATGTCGCACAACAGCTGTATAAGTTCAGCTCACTCGACATTAGTTGACCATTTGTGCAGCTAATGTGCAAGATATACAATTATCTGGTCGCATGGAAGACTTCATCATGTCTCGTGTAAGCGAGCCGAGCACCAAAGATTGGACTGTTATGTTATTTTCCAACCATATGAATACGGTCACGGCATAACGGAACAGCTATTGCATTATGAGTGAGCCCTGGGGCAGTTGTGCAGAAGTGTAGCTCCCGATTTCCTGTACTCGCAAGTACATCGAGGCTCAAGACCCGTATGCTTGAGAAAAGATGTAGGAGCAAGAGCTATGAAGCCAGGCTTGCATCAGATGCATCCAAGAACCTAACGTCCCCGCCAGCGGTAATCGCGAGGCTCGCAAGTCGTCCTGCCTGCTTGCGAACGGAATCACATCATGTCAATCAATGTCAACAATCCATTGTAGACGTCAATAGAGACCACCCTCAACCATATCACAGATATACTTCTACATACGAACGGGGTATTGCTACATGCGCACCGGACATCCTGAATCGCACATATACTGTACGCGTCTGTAAGTACTGCTTTCCCTTCTACATCTTGCGCTTGATTCTTTGGTTGACAGAAGCACTCCTAGAAATTAGAGAACATGGAAAACTCATCAAATGCCGGCGAGAAGCGTCAACGAGAGACCGACGAGGATAAAGACACTTCCAATCCCAAGCAAGCCATGATAGAAAGTGACAGCAACCGCGATGTCCGCCAGCCGTCTCCTGCTGCAGTAGACGACATTTGCTTCATTCTCAGGGATGGGAACGTTACAATCGCCAAAAGAAACCTGTTTTGCTTTCGTCTCGATCAAGTTTTTTGCCCGACAACTCTCCCAGTGGCTATTCTAGAATGGGCACGCAAAGAACTACCGTTTCGCTTCTGGTTTTCCACGGCAGAACAATGTGATTGCATCGAAGACGAAACCCAATTACGTACATGGCTGGCCAAGATTAGCACAAATGCCGGTGGCTACGAGTCGAACGTGGAGCACGATCTCTATAATATTTATATTGACGTCAATGACCCCTTGGACAGCATTGAATCACTTCCCCCATAAGTACATGGAATGATTCCTGAAGAACACGCAGAAACAGCATGAAAATACAAAAAGAGATTCGGATAAGATACGTCATCATCGCCAGCCTGGCCCGAGGGAAACTTTTGGAAGCAGTAAACAGACCTTAAGACTTGAACGTATTATCGTGCTTGTCTTCACCTTGCTCGGCCAATACAACAAAGAGGTGGATATTGGTTGCATCCAAACAAGGAGGCTTAAAGCAATGTGCAATACTATGGTTGAATAAAGCCAATTTTTTCAGTCTCTCATCTGCTAGATGACACTGTTTTCGGTACCTATGAGGTTTATTGTGCATGGATTGTATTCATGGTTTTTCTGCGTTACCGTTTGCGTACAGAAAGTCGTATAATCATAGACTGACACGGAGCCTAGCCTCCTTGTTCATCTACTCAAGATGTGGCCATGTGTGCACCTCCACTCACGTGAAAAGTCTGGCCAGTCAGCCACTGAGACTCGGGAGACGCGAGTAATGCTACAACGCCGGCGATATCCTCTGGATGCCCTGGACGTCCCAGAGGACTCATCGCACCGACTTTTTCGTCAATCTCCTCCACAGTGAGACGATCGCCTCCCAGAATGTAGTCTTTCGCAGCCTCGGTATACATGTCCGACTTGATTCCTCCTGGTGCAATGCAGTTGACGGTGATTTTGCGCGGGCCAAAATCATGGGCGAGGCACTTGACCATGCCGGTGATGGCAGCCTTTGAAGCGCTGTAGATTGCATGACGGGGGACGCCCTGGCCAATGATTAGTCATGTGTGCAGCAATTATTACATTTTTCCTCCTTCTCTCCTCTACTTACCCAAACCGCAGAGATGGACGAGATCAAGATCAAGCGACCGCCCTCAGTCAAGTACTTGTAAGCTTCCTGGGCCACAAAATACTGCGCCTTGACATTGACGGCGAGGACTTTATCAATGTCCTCCTCGCGCACCTCCTCAACGTCACCGAAATGCTCAATGCCCGAGTTGCTCATGACGATGTCGACGCGGCCCAGGTCCGCGACGGCCTGGCGGAAGAGCTGGGCAATGTCTTCGCGCTTGCTGACATCTGCGCGCACGCAAATGGCGCGGACGCCGTGCTTTTCGCGGGCAGAGGCTGCGATGGCTTCGGCGGCGCTGGCCGAGTTTACGTAGTTGACTACCACGTCGGCGCCAAAGGAGGCGAGCTTGAGGGCTATGGCTGCACCTATGCCGCGGCTTGAGCCGGTGACTAGGAGGATGGTTAGTATTTGTGATGAAACCATGAGGTGATAAAGTGCGACTGACCAACAGCGACCTTGCCGAGAAGTGGTTGATAGTTAGTCATTGTGGATAATAGTTTGATTGAGTTGATGCTTTGCCTATTTTATAATGAAGAGGGCTTGATAGTCATCTTTTGAACTTGGCACCTACGATGTCTTGGCATCATATTTATACACTTGCTCAATATGATGCATAGCAATTCTTGGTTTATTCATCCGGCGACTATACAAAAGCACGAGCGCCGACTTGGAGTTCTGGTTGTGACATCGTGTGCCGCATTTCCAGCAGGCATATGGTGGCACTGCACTCCAATCGAGAAGAGGCTGCTCGGGGTTTTGAAAAAACCGCGTTCGGATGAAGTCAATTTGTAAGAGGAAGAATTTGTGTAGGAGCTGGGGAGATAGGTTAGTCTATCGGCGTTAGGGGACACTTTGCGTGCAATCAGAGTTTCGTTGCAACATGGCTCCTGCGACTATGACGGCCTGACTGTGCTACTATAGTCCTCGGTCTTCGCTTTTAGCTTTGTTGTCCGTTTAGCGTGTCGGCTTTGTACGTCATGAGCATAGTGCAGCAACACGGCGCCGCCTGCATTTCGGCTTCCGGCCTGCGGCATCAATGTGGCTGTATCATGCCTATTGATGCATCAGATTACGAAGGAATTATAGATTGTGTTAATATTGTAATCGAGATCATGATCTGCCGCAATGAAGTCTTGCAACAGAATCCCTTGCAGTTTCAACGAGCCCGCAGCATGCGACGTGACGATTTAGCGTTTAGTGTCTATTGCAAACGGCGCACGCTACTTGGAGGACACTTTCCACAGTACCAAGCGAGAAACTATAACTTTGTATTTTTAGGGACTTTGAACTCTACTGACTTGGCTCGACCCTATCTTCAGTAACCAATGCAAACACCTTGTCCGACTTGTGAAGATTAATTTTCCATTTGACTTCTTCAAATCCTGGGCGGGACTGGATCTCAACCTCAATGTCAGCATCCGGCTCCATGACGACGGCGGCAATGTTGGTGTTCAGAGTACTGGGAAGCTTCCACTCGCCTCCAACAGGCCGCATGTCCAGTCTGGCAATGAACACAGCAACCACAGCAAGGATTTCATTGGTAGCGAAATGCCGACCGGGGCAAAGAGTCTTGCCGCCACCAAAAGCGCGAAAGCAGACATCGCCTGGGCGATTTTTCTTTTCTTCGAGGAGAAAGCGGCGTGGGTTGAAGTCTGTGACATTAGACCCCCAGAGGTTGGAATCCTGATGAATGACGCGGCTTGGTATCTGAACCATTGCACCCTTCTTCAGCAGCCATGGCCCAAGATAGGTATCTTCCATGACTTCGCGCACTGAAGTTCCCATGGAACAGTAACGGAGAACTTCCTGGTATGCCGACAGAAGCAAGGGGCAACTCTCTTTCAAGGTTGTGATGTCGATAGTCTTAACGGTAGCGCCGTCTTCAGTCGCAGTCGCTGTGCATGCATCAACTTCTTTGCGAATATCCTCCAGAAGACCCGGCTGACTATGCAGCAGGAGAAGTGTCCAAAACGCTGCGGGGGCGGTGTTGACTAGGACGGCGATGGAACCTCCCACTTCATAACGGGCAATATCCTCCAAGGATAAATGATGGTCAGCCATTGCTTGATATCGTTTCTGAGCGAGGATGGATCCTTGGTGCACTCCTCCGGCCTTGTAATATGCTTCAAAGGCCGCGACAACCTTGTCGCGAGCCGCAATGGATTTCCGAGCAAAGATTGAAGGAAAAAATCCAACGAGAATTGGCATGAGACCACTCTCAAACTCCCTGGATGCGATTATTAATTTTTGGAAGCGGCGTCCAGTATTTAGTATTACTCACCAAAAAGCATCCGCGATAGTCTTGTCCTCATATGGGTTTATCGGTCCATATACAGACCTGGTGGTGGCCAGCGTAATGGTGTCCCTCAGCCAGCCATACATCCCAAATTTCCGAGACTCTTTCACTGGTGGCTGCAGCAGGTCCAACGACTTGGCAATCTCCTGGATCATGCCTCGGTTCATATTGTCTAGGTCAGAGCCGGGCGCCAGGGCCTCCCGCATCGCGTTGTACGAATCCATGGAAAGGCCATGATTTCCTTCATCGCCATTGACATTTTGGCTTACGATGGCTTGCGCTTCAGCACTGGTTCCGCACACAGCAGAGGCAAACTTGGCCTGGATGGGCGGGAAGGCCAGGACCTTGTATTGTTTCTGCACAGCCTGTACAAGCTCCGGTTTTGTCACCACGTACATCTTCTGGCCAGGGAGTGACAGAGTGAAGATTGGCATGTCCGTTTCTTCACTGAAGGGGAGATTAGAAATGTCTCTATTGCGGTGCTGCAGACAATATAATGGGAAAGAAGCCGCGCTAAACACATGAGGCAAAGCAAAAAAAAGACGTGAAACTGACCTGAGTTGCACGTAGTAATTAAACTTGCTCCTAGAAAGTCCAACCAAGTGACCAATGATAGGGATGGACTGGGGAGCCAAAGGTGGCTCGCGAGAATCGTGTCCAAACATCTTGCGCGCAAAGAAGTAGATCGCAGCCGATAAACCAACAACACCAAGAAGTACAAGATCAATTGAAGTGGAAGACATGGATGCGGAAAACATTTCGTCTGATTAGATGGAGGATGAGTGTCGATATTTGGGGGAGGGAAGCTTGAGATGTCATGAACGATGCTACGGACATGTTGGTGTAGGGTAACAAGAGTGCCTGCAGATTGGCAATAGCAATCGGTGTCTGGACTGTTGGTGTTTAGATTAGTGGGTACCATGTTCTTCGTACTCGGTTGGTTGACCCATGTGCGTGCACCCCTACCGCAGATATCATGTTGGGCTGTGGTATGCTGCGCGTGGGCCAACGGTCGCTTTGCAGATATGGCTGCTAGTATTTGGGGTCCAAATCAGCATGCCATCGAACCACCTAAATATGAGGCAACAAGGTCGTCCAATACCTACCATCGGACGAATGAGAAATATGATCGTACCTGTAGCCGCTGGACCAGCCTGCCGGAAGATAACATTAATCTCTGGCTGTGATTGTCTCGCGAGGAGCGCATACATCTGTACTCACTCTATGTTAATTGTATCCTATATATACTATCAAGGCTTTTGTGACAGTTGCTAATGCTAAATGTGTCACGCGTGGTGTGAACGATCCCCTCGCTTGCGAATGAAACAATTTTGGCAAAACTGCCTCTACTGGCGAGCGTTCCTGGCCTCAGAAGCAAAGATGGACAACGACCGAATCACAATTTATGTAGCCTTTCAGAGTCAAATCGTCTGGAAAGATAGAAAAAGGGTGAAAAGCGAGGGAAATGGTATTGTGAGATGATCTAGACCTCGATTCGTGGTGACTCACCTCTACTTTCAGGCTCCCTGTCAGCCTTGCAATCTCTACCGCTTCTAACCTCAGGCCGTGACTTTTGTCTCAAGCCAATTCACATACGGGTTGATTTGAAAAAGAAAGAAAAAAGGACAGTCTGCGATATATTTGTTGTGTATCTTGTAAACTTCGACTAAACGGACTAGAAGCAACCCATCGAACCATATGACATAGTTAATCCCACCTTTAGGAGAGTTCGATTGCGTGCGTAAAATCATCAACATATCCGCTCACTGCACACCAAAGACGTGGGCATTGCAAAAATTGAGAAGTTCCCGTCCATTCAAACCCCATGTCAAGCTTGGGTGGTCAACTCGCATGCGGTAGGCCTCTCGAGACTCTCTTACACGTGGGTCTTCGGGAGGTTCTGAAGGTTGGACTTGCTCCCCGAAGACGGAATGCGGGTTCGTGATGCACCCGAGAGGCGCGAGGCCCGCTCGCTCAACCTCAATAGCCAATTGCATACCGGACCTTTGATCGATGAGAAGACAATTGCTGCAGGGGGCATGCAGCAGATCATGATACCTGCTGTTTGTTCCGCCATACTTGATGGCCGATGTTTGGGTTAGCTAAGGTCACAATTCGAGCACCGGTGGTCCGGGGTTTTGGAATCACCTACGATGTAATCCATAGTGGAACAACCAAGCGGATGTTATCCTCGCCCGCTGTGTAGTACTGTAGTCTGAAGTATAATCCAATGACACTAGAAGCACAAGCGCTGTCAAACTGTTTAGTGTGATATTTGTTTTCCAATGGGATTGATCGTTGCCACGCTTACCAGAGGCCAACCAAGAACATAGATGAGACAGCAATTTTCTTCTTCAATGGGATTTGCAAAGCCCAGATAGCCGGAAGTGGAAGAACCAGAAAAAAGAGATCAGTGACGATGTTGGCGACGCCTTGGAGCACTACTAGCCAACGTGTTCGTACGCATGTATCAGAGATGAAAGCACCTAGGTAATCGAGCTGTGTATGTCCTGAGGTTGGTGAGCACATCACAGCAAACGCGATTGCCAATGAAAGATGGTAGCACACGACCAGGAAGAAACCGACGGCCGTGGCAATACGCATCCACTTCAAAATCCCGAAAATTTGGCGGTATAGGATCAGTAATGAAATTTTGACAAAGCAGATAGCCAGCGGACCCGTAGTCTCAATGAAAAGTATAAGCTTCTTGACATGTCAACATGCAGGACTTTATCTGTCGGTGATTCATCTGACGTACCACGAGCTGCGATTTCGTGAACGCCCCGAGAAGGACGTTCCAGGCATGTCTGCCAAAAGCACCTCCCGAGGCACCTGCAACAATTTAGTGAAGCTGTGGCGAATTACATGATTGAAAGGAGTTCAAACAAGCTATGATGAAACTGATGAAAAATATGCAGAGTAACTGGCAAAATTAGTCTAGTTGGAGTGAGCACCTTACTCAAGTGTGACTTACAAGTCCCGAGACAAATACGACTTGGAATCCATTAGCAACATGAACTCAATGAAAGCCATGACCAGGGGAATGCATACCTTCATCGACAAGAAAAGCTCTTTGTCCATGAACAGTCTTGGATAAGACTCGAAGTAATGCAAACGCCAGCATAAGCGGGATGCAAATACCGGACGTGATGTAGACTTGGTAGGCGGTAGAATCCGGATTCACGAAGTTGGGCTCCACGCCAGGGGGCGGTGCCTGCTTGCGAAGAAAAATCAGTGATCATGGAACCCATATCCTTTGCTCAGTCCTGACCTGTATGGGGTAATTCAGATATTGCGATAGCGTGGATGAATCCATTATGATACCAGAAAGCTGTGGAGCACTGAGGAATCGCAGAGTCTAGTCAAAGTTCGAAAAATGAAAAATAGGGCAGAGTTGGGTCAGAGGAAAATAGGTTGGGACCAAGGGACGTCGAGGAAAGTCCAGATGATAGATATATATTAAGACAACTTATAAGCTCCCACAGAAATGATTGCCGCTCGGCTTTTCTCGCTAAAATGGGTGTACACACATGAGGGGCCGAAATGAATGCCCTGCGACTATAGAACATACATTGGTATAGGAGCTTATGCACCACGAACCAACTTATTCGACAACCAACAACGAAAGATAGGTACAACTTGATCGTTATCTGCATGGTCCTGACAATCAGTCACATCGTGTTCACGCGGCCCCTATCGTCCTTTTTTGGGGGGCCAAATGCTACGACCGACCGGAAAAGAAGTGTTGGCATTCTTGCTGCTGAGGATAATGACGCATAGTATTCGATAGCTCAGCCGTTGGTATCATGGACACCTGCTTCATACTTTAAAAGTATTCAAATCTGATTATGGACGCGTTCACTGTGATAGGAAGACATAGCAGCACCGCCATACCTGCAATCTTCTGTTTAGGGCCAAAAATGTTTCCTCCTACACTGACCTGCATTGTACCATACATGTTGCTTTCACCCTTCTTATTGATAATAGGTGTGATCGTCAACATTGTCTCGGAGCGCGATGTTAAAAGACATAGCAACATGAGTGCCAAGTTGGCGACTAATGTTAATGCCGAGAAACTCAACACAAACATTGGATAGCACCTTCTATCATGATGCACAATTTACGGGTAGATACATATGTTGCGGCGATGGAACTTATCATAGATGAGTTGCTAGTCAAGTGGCTAGAGTCAATGCAACGGGCAATCGACACAAAGGGTGCACAACGCGTCGTTGGCCAGAAGAAGCCCTAAGCGAATACAACTGGGGGTGCTGTGTTTTCAATGCTCAGTATTTAGCAGGCTTGGCAGGTAATCTGGCCTAGGTTAGTTGATTGCATTCAACAGAGCACGCTAGGATTATAGGTCCAGTCTTTTGGGCAGGGATTAGCGCTTGTGCCGCATTCCTACATGTTACTGGCTGATTCAGTGCATTCAAGACATCGACGGGTAAAACTAGCGCTGGAGACAAGTCATCTCGAAGTTGATTGCGAAGAGCGTTCACTACAGGTACTATAGGTGATTTTGTACGACCGAATGTGCTCAGAAATGCAACGATTGTCTTCCGGAGATGCAGGGCAGCAGCGATTATCCAGTACCGCCGACACCGATATGGATGATGTGTGCGCCCGGTGCAGGTCAATCCCGTGGGACGAACTTGCCTGCTCTGATCCTCCTACCTGTTCAGAAGGAGTGCCAATCATCGAGATTCCAGAGAATCATGGTGAACTCTTGAGCTCACCGTGTCGCATTTGTCGACTTTTTGCGACCATCAAACCGAAAGTGACCTATCCAATTTTCGTAAAAGCGAGAAGCGGACCAAGACCAGCCGAGGAGGAGCCCGAATCATGTATTCTAACTAGATTCTCCGCTCGATCGGTCCTATGTGATCCAGGAGACGACGATATTGAATTCAATGTCTCAAACGATGGCCAAGTTTTAGGCATGATGTTCAATGATGCTGGAATACACAACTGGTTCTGGGAAACTGGATTCCTCGGCATATCCCGTCAATCCGTACCAGAAGCCAACTTTGGAATACGCCGCATCAATCCCACTTCCATCGGTTTCCATATGATCAAGGACTATCTTTCAATATGCCAAAATACTCACACGGAATGCCCTCTGGTCAAAGGTCCGCCGATTCCAGGACTTCGGGTCATTGACTGTACTTGTGCAGTCCCTGAGGTCATCGAGGCACCTATGGGCTGCGAGTATGTAGCACTATCGTATGTCTGGAGTATGACGGGAGAAGACGGGGCAGGGTTTCCTCCAGTCATAATGGACGCGATAATCGCCACCGTGGAAATGGGTTTCCAGTATCTATGGGTTGATCGTCATGTATGTTACAATACTGCTCCTTTCTTATATCATTTGCTTATCTATTCTTTAGTGTATTGACCAAAATGATCCAGAGCATCGAGGTCGCCAGATAGAGCTCATGGTAAGTGACTGCTCAACTTATCCTGTTTTTGCGTCTTTCCTACATCCTGCCGTCTTTCTTTGAGATGGGTGTCTAGTCAATCCTTGGTCTTTTGTGTTCCTGTGTTCCTTTCCATTTTTTATGAGGAAGAGGCCAAAGGAGACTCCAAGCGCGTACCTCAACATCACGGATCATCGCAGACACCAAAACTGAAGGCTCATAAGGGTGATATATATGCACGCGCAGGGATCACCATCATAGCTTCCTCTCGGAGCCTTGAGAATTACGGTCTGCCTGGCGTTGGTCGTTGCCTCCGTCGGCCTCAGCGAGAAGAGAAGATCGGAAATGTTAGGCTGATTGAAGGGTATGAGCATCCTGCACACGAACTTCAAGGCTCTCCTTGGGCAACTCGGGGATGGACACTTCAGGAAATTTTGCTCTCCCCACGGCGAATTATCGTTTCCGATATGCAAGTGACTTACCTTTGCGATGCGACGCATTGGGCAGAGTCATGGGAGAGGCCTGGGCTAAATACAAGCCCGCGCGACAACTGGAGATTTGAACGTGGTGGGCTAATTCCGATTACCGAGCGCAAAATGGCAGGCGAATCAGACGCAATTTGGCACTCTGAGAAAATAATGATGGAGTATGCTAAGCGATCACTCACGTACGACACGGACGCACTTGACGCGTTTCGCGGAATCATACAGCAACTAAGGAAATCCAACGTCTTCTGTCCCTGGGGTATCCCAACGATGGGCGATCGCTTCATGATTGATTGGTATCACCCTAAAAGCACTCCAAGCCAGAGACGTGGCCTATTTCCAAGTTGGTCCTTCCTAGACTGGCAGGGTGAGATCAAAGTTTCGTGGTCTGGGGCATGGGATTCTCAGAGAACACAGATCGCGCTTGGCAGCCTCCATGTACCGGAGCTCTTGTTACCATTGAAGAGCGAACTGCCAACTACTGAAACACTAATATCTAGAGATTGGCGGTGCTTGCATATTACTGGACCTGTTACCAGACTACATGTGGTTCATAAAACGTTCAGCGACCAGCAGAGGTCGCTTTGTACTACGCTCGACCTCTCTCACGACGGAGGGAGTTCAGTGGCGATGATCCCCCGACCACAAGATGGGTGGTTTGCATCTCTTCAGATATCCGAGGATGTTACGATGCTGCTGGGCATAGACTTGGACACGGAGATACTCCCACCATCTGTGATCGGTTTGGTTCTCCACAGCGAGACCAGAGTTGTTAATGCATCACGGCAAGCCATACTCTCCATGATGGTCCTCGAAGAAACCCAGAGTAGATATCGACGAGTCGGTTTCATGAGATATTTCCTCTACCATGCTATTCGCCCGTACTCTCCCTCTAGTATTGTGCCAGCACTCGCATTCACCAACGCTGCAGGTGAGCTACTAGATAAGGTAGACTGGCCGATAGGAGTTGGCGAAGGCGCGGGAAGCAGTGCCGAAGATCCATTGTGGATCAAGAATGCGGAGACGAAGACTATTGTAGCCGAGTGATATGCGACGCTCAGTTATTCCATGTAGTCACATCTGGTCACAGAATGGCACAGGGATTGTTTTGTTGAGTCGTTACCATAACGAGATGCAGTCTAAGATATGTTCTATATTTTCATATCCATTTACCAGTTGAAAGACTCCTCAAAATATTCTACTGAGAGAGCCGAAGCCCGACGAGCTGTCTGTGTCGCGAGCGTGTGCACCACTGCCTTCCTAGCATCGTCTGCCATTCGTGCGGGGGCACAGGCCACAACTGCGAGACTGCCAGTACGGCCGAACCGGTGGATGGCACTGTCCACATCCTCGCGGACGTCGGGTCTACCCATGTGCTCTGAGACGTCTTCAGGCAATTCCTCCAGCGTAGGGTGGGACTCGTGTGCCGTCAAGTAGATATCAAGAGTCAGCTTCCCGCTCTCAAATAGGTCGACCATATCCTCCTGCAGAACCGAGGAGGCAAAGGCTGCTTCTCGGACTGCCCATACTATGTGGACATTCTTGGTTTGGACCGCATCTCTGCATAGCTCCTGGAGATGAACAAGCGCCGAGACAATGCCACTGCCTCCAACAATGAAGAGGACGCTGTGGTATTGATGGAACGGCTGTGTATGACCATAGGGACCCTCGACCAGGACCCTTAGCGAGGAGGACGGGGACTGCTTTTCTGCAGCCACTGCGAGCCGTCGCGTAGAACTATCATAAGGTCGGATGATGAAGTTCATAGTGGTCGCGTCCGGATGGGTTGTCTCGCTCTTCAAGGACTCGACCTCGACATCTGCAGAAAGCAATCCCACTCCTTCACTTGAATCCAAGCTTGTGCGGGACAGCAACCCCGTGCCTGTAACTTTGTCGCGTCGAATGGATGACATTGTGAAAGGGTGACTTTCCCAGAAGCGGCCGCCATTGAGGAAGTGCAGGTAGTAGAAGGTACCGGGCTTTGGTCGATACCAACTTTGAGAGGTCGGAATACTGAGCCGGACAATGTTGGCTTCCCTTTCGAAAGTGGCTTGTGCTCGAGTGTTCCATATCTTGCGGCTAAAGCACAGGGTTCTGGTCATTCTGATTACCCGATCAAGGGCCCAGATAGCGCACGACACCCAAACAATACTATCCCATGGAACATTTCTGCTGAATGGATAGATATGCCTGTATGACATTAGGAGATGTTCAAACTAGGGAAAGGGAAATTCAACGTACCCCCACATAGCTGCCAATACAAGGATCGACATGGCGATGTGAATGAAGAGAAAACCCTCATACATATTCCGCCGTAACCAATAGAGCGACAGCGGTAACAAGGCGCACATGAGAATGGTTGCCTAGGACCAAGTATGTTAGCAGGAATTTACGGATCAAGCCATTTGCTGAGGTAATACTTGCCAGTTCTCCTGTAACCCACCAAGTCACATGCCAATAGGCAACAAAATGTCCCCATCCGTTTTCTATACAGTGTCAGAAGAGGTAATCAAATGTTTCTTTGGGGTAAGAACTGAACTTGCCATAAAATACTAGAATGGTATATCCAATTGAATGGATAACCGCTTGTACTGTTGAGACTCTGGCTATCCAACGATGGAAGTTGTTGTAGGTAGCAAAGTCCCATCCTGTCACCCACAACAAGACATTGTTTCGCATTCCAAAGAGCCAGATCAGGGGGAAGTTTGCAAAGGCTATGATTCCAGTCCGATCAGATACATATCTGAGTGTCTGGCTGATCACTCTCGGGTAGCTTGAAGTATTTAGTCAGCACAGAGTTAAATATGTAAAGCACATGACATACTAAAGGTTTTCCGGAAACACGTGGTACCCGTGAACGGTGAACACAATATTCATGAGAATGAACAGAAGAATAGTCAAGCTTTGTATCCGGGGAGGCACAGTGTACCAGTCAAAGGGTTGAGCCTTTCGGTAACCGAATGTGGCGGGCAAGAATACATGTGCCTTTAGCCAACCGCCGAGACGGCTGATGCGACGACTCCTGGAAGGTATGAGAGCGTCACCATCCCCTGAGGCGCCAGAGCGGGCGGACTCTGATACTTCCGTCTGGTATTTCATCTTCTGAATAAAATGAAACCAGATCCTGTTAAGTAGGCCGATGGCGACTACCAGCCCCCAGAAGACCAACATTGCGGCTCTATACACAGTTAGTCAGTGATTATAGGATGAGTCTAATGATATATACCCATAGCGATAGTGATAACCGTAAGCATACGACCAAGATGCCTGGAAAAATCTGTCAGTACGGCGCCAGTGATACTAAACAAGTAGATCCTACCAAAGTGTCATATGCTAAGCGAAAAAAGCCATCAGATGGAAGGGCGACGTCCTGAAAGGTTGTACCATCCTCATAATCTTGTTTTTGGTACCGGGGTAAGTGAGCAATGCTATCCTCGGTATAGTTGGCAACCAGGTCAAAGGAAGGGATTGACTCGTTGACCTTCTTGTGACAAGTGCTATTGAGGAAATCGAGACCTGCGATCCGTTCATCCACCGAGCAAAAGACCCGAGCACAGAGGTACAGTGATGTCAGTCCCTTGTGGCTCTGACATTGCCTGGTCGGGGGCGACGGCGATAAGCCAGCGGTATCGTTGAATAATATGGGGTGGAGGACCATTTGACAGGCCTCAAAGCACGGCGCTGGTGCCCCACGCAGGCCGTCGGCTTTGCCCGGCCAGACGAGGGGCGCAACCGCCAACAGTGCCGCTACGATCCGCATTTCATCGAGATGAATGAACGTTCTGGCTCCAGGACGGGATGCGACACTCTCTTCGCTTCACCTTGTCGTATCACAAGGTGTTCGTCGACCATCGAAGGCGAGTCTGGTAACTGGCATTGACCGCTGGATCCTTTGCCCACTAAGTCGTCGCCGAAGCCGCACTACGGAAGCCCCAAACTTGCTTGGCGGCTCACAGCTGGTCGCAGCTGGGTAGAAACTCATGGCCAATCGGCCGAGCTCGCCTCCTTCTCTTCACCAGTGCCTGTACATTTTTGCCTCAGTCAAAATAGAAATCATGGCATAGTAGTCTTGTGCTGAACAATATTGGGCGTCGTCAGGTGTGGGTGTGTATGTTTCCGTGAGAACTACAGTCTTCACCTGCGGCTTCTCCCAAATATCTAAAAGTTCAGCCCTACCCGTGGGTTGATGGCCCTTGCGTGGATCCAGCCCACTAAGGTAGGCCCCTCATTGCAGTGGCAGAAGCCTAAATTCTAGCGCACTTACTTCGTACGTCTTATCATTATCTTAAATTCGGCCGCTTCATTTTATATCACATACAGCTTTGCCTAAGCATGTCGTTTATATATTTTGTCTTTCTTTCTATCTGGATAATGCCTTGCTGAAGTGATGATGGTGTGCTCGCTCATTCGATGATGCCGGCTAAAGATATTGCACGCAACGTGCTCTTATGGCCAATGTGGATTGGCATAGCTCTTTTCTCGCTCACATTTATCGTGTCGTCGCCACTCATTCTCGGTTTCACAGTATTTATAGGACTCTGTTCATCAGTCATATCAATTCTGCAAAGCCTGTATCACACCAATAGGCTGTCAGCGGATGGGCAGCTTGGATCGATCTTAACCCGCATCTTGGATCGTATACGCCAGGTTTTGCGTGTCGTTTTCAGTCTATGGGCCTTTCTCGCGCTGTATCTGGTCTATTGGCCTGTATTCCTTATAGCAATCTTGGTGGTTCCGAGTGTTTTCACAGCAGCGAACCTTGCTACAAGGACGTTTTCCACGGTTGTCACGAGAGCTCTTGGCGAGTCTGACAGCATTGTGAACTTGACTTCATTACCTAAAGCTGTGGTGTGTGGCATTCTTGCCATCTCCCGTCACTGGACAAGTATTCGCAAACACTTTCGTGGTCAACTGGACACTACTCGGAAAGTAGCACCAAAGCCGTTTCGCTCACTCCATACCCTACTATCTCAAGCTACTCTCGATGCAGCAAACTCAAAGGCAGCTGATTTTCTTGCCAATCTAGGCGCCCGCGTTGTTTCGTTCCTCGCCAAGTGGATCACATCGGCTTTTGGCGTTCTTTATGTAGTGGTTGTTGGAATCTCACTTGACACGCGAGATCCAAGCGCTGGAGACGAAAGTCTCTTGATGATATTGGCAGTTGTTCTGCCCATAATCCCGACCTGGCTCGCAGCTGTCATTGGCCCTTTCATCAATGCCTACGTAGAGGTCGTGACAGCATCACTGCTGGCAGCTTCTGCGTCAAACTCAACTATCTACGAACCTTCAGAATTGGCTCAGAAAGATGATTCTTGCATCAGACTACTCAAGATCCTTCCAGGCAGAGCAGGCCGGCCCGTTGTATGTAAGCTTGAGGTCACAGATCTGAGCAGCCTTGACGTCCCACCTTTTGAAGCGCTATCTTATGTCTGGGGCTCGCCCGACATGAATGAGCAGATTGAAATCAACGGACACAAGATCAACGTTTCACAGGTTCTATTGCAAGCACTTCTCCATCTACGGAATGCAACGACTCCAAGGACATTATGGGTCGACGCGCTTTGCATTAATCAATTCGACCTTACTGAAAGGAGCTCTCAAGTTTTGCTCATGCCACTTATATACTCAAAGGCAACTAGAGTGGTCGTGTGGCTTGGTGAAAGTGAGCCCTGGGGTCTCTACTATGCAATTGAATGTGCCAAGTCACTCGAAGTGAGCAACACTAGGGCTAGTACTTCAGCGCCAGATTATCATTTCGGTGTCGCTTATGTCGCAGCCAAGCTACTGCGAAGATCATATTGGACTAGAGTATGGGTCGTCCAGGAACTCGTCTTGGCCAAGGACATTCTTGTTGCTTGTGGAAGATTTACTTGCCAGTGGGAGACCCTTCACCAAATCGTCGCAGGCAGTGCATATCATTCATTCTTCCCGACCAACCACGTGTACCTCGATGAATTCCTGGCTTTAAAGACCAGCCACAAATTGCGAGCTTCGACGCAAAGGAACACACATCGTGATGCAGATCTGAACTTTGAGAGTGCCCTTATGGCCACTGATGACTCTCGTGCCCCTGATCTCGTGTCTCTTTGGTACAGATATCGTTCTCGCAAGGCAACCGACCCGCGGGATAAAGTCTTTGCTTTCATTGGTCTTGCAGACAGCTCCTACGATCTGTTACAACCCGACTACAGTCGTCGGGCATCATTTCTCTCTATTGAGCTTGCCAATCAGCATATTCGTTATTCTCGAACATTGTCGGTCATGGCTTTGGCGGAAAGCGCCAGAGTCAGTTCTCAAAACAAGCCATCTTCGATGAATGACTATAGGGAAGCTTATATTCCGAGCTGGTGCCCGGCTTTCATGACAAATGATAGCAAGACGGGACCCGAATTTCGGCTTTTCTGGACAGGTTTGCCTGGTGACGAAAGGGAAAACTTTCACGCCACTGGCCACGTTCCAGTACTTGCAGTTCCAAATCAATCTTCTGCTCAAATTGGGGAATCTTTGCACGACCCGGACATTCATCTCTTGGAAATTGACTTGGTCTCAAATTTCGGCGTGACAATCTCCAGTGATGGGCGCTTGTCTGGACATTGGGATGAGTTGGTCGCCTCGTGCATGACAGCCGGTCGGCGTCAAGAAACAACACGGAACTGGAAGCTCGCTGAAAAGCTCCTAGCCTCGAACGGACAAGGTGGAGGGTCTCGATTAACCAAAAATTCAACAAATGATGCGTTTGCAGAAGAGTTGATTCATCTTACGCTTACCGCCGGGAAGTTCTCATGCAGACCATCGCCAGACGATGATCGGCAACACCGTTCGTACCACGAAGCCCAGCGACAAGCTTGTCTTGGCCGGCGACTTTTTATCACCACAGATGGACGTCTTGGATTAGGCCCTGAAGACCTGAAGAGTGGTGACGAGTTGCACATCGCTCTGGGTATTGGAGCTCCAGTGATACTACGAAAGACCACAACCGAATGGAATCGACCGGGCGATCAAGTTTCGAACATATACAACTCCACATGGCTGTACATTGGCCAGGCCTATGTTCATGATATGATGAACTACCAGGGCGATTTGGCAGCAGATATTGATTCGGGGAGAGTGGCACTGGAAAGGCGAATACTTGCGTAAGCAGGTGTTGGCTCATGGAAAAGCACGGCCCAAGATGCGAACAAGAAAGGTGGGAAACTATTATCGATACCTCCGTGAGCATTTCCATATCCTATCGTTGTGGTCCCTGGCAGCTACTCTGAGCACGCCAGGCATAATCGGAAGATCGTCATCAGATCGTTTTGTCCAAGCTATCGTTGTCCGCGACGGCCTCGAAAAGCGAAAGAAATAGGCATACATGAATGATCTCGCAATTCACATCACGGCTCTGATAGTAACGACGACTAGTTGATGGCAATTTGAGTGTGATCTCTTTCTTATCATAGACTGTTATAGTCGGAAGGAATAGCAATAGCGATAGCCGTCGCACCATATATCTATTCGTCTATCATGTCATTCTCGTGGTTGCAGTCTATGGGTCGCTGTTTGCTACATTGCCTCGTATCACATTTCTTTTTCTGAGCCTACATGGATACCAGATATTCCCATTGGTCAACTGCGACCCAACCTGTATGCGCCGTAAGTGCGCCTCTACGGAAGCAAAGGGAAGCTTCAATAGAATGATCTGGGTCCACATAATATTATGCACCTCATCAAGCAAACAATACACCTTTTTCCGATAGGAGACAAGATCACCTCGGCATTGTCACAAAAACGTGACATGTCCTGCACGCGAGCAACCGTTCGGCCCACTCCACTGATTCCAGCCGCTGCTTACCTCGCTTGGAGTAAGATGCCACCTGCATCGCTGTGGTTGGCCCTTTCTCATATGCTCCACTACGGTCTGCGTGTATATGTATCTCATCAAATGGCCGAGCTGTCAAGATGAAGCTCCTCGTTTCCATCATAGGTCGGATTGGAAAAGGAACGGGCCGATCATCATAAGCGATATGGCGGCCCCTCACCACGCTCTGGTTTTTGGTGCCTCGGGCATTTTGGGCTGGTCTGTAGTGGACCAGATCCTCAAGAACTATCCGGAAAAGGGTGTATTCGGCAAGGTAACTGCACTCTGCAATAGAACACTAAGCGAAGAGGATGCGTTCTGGCCCCCTAGTGGCCCGGAGAGGCCACCGCTCCAAATTGTGGACGGAGTCGACTTGACGTCGGGCACCGTAGATCAGGTCAAGGAAACACTGCGACGTCGTATCCCGGATATCAACTCAGTAACCCATATTTATTATTTCGGTTCGTTCTGAAGCCTTAAAGATCATGTTTTGGTTAGAGAGACTGACCGTGACAGCATATTTGTTCCATCCCGACTTTCCCACAGAAACTCAGATCAACCTCGGTATGCTGCAGAGAGGCTTCGTGGCAGCAGAAAGTCTGGCCCCAAATCTGCAGTATGTAATTTTTCCGACTGGGACAAAGGTAAGTTTCCTCTATCCATTGTAACTTGCGCATCCCATCCGTGGCTAACATCGCACAGGGCTATGGTATTCATCTGCCGGAGCGGACGTTCAAAGCCCCCTTCACAGAGGACATGGATGATATCTACCAGCCGTGGCACGACGAGCTCTTCTATTATAGGCTGCATGCAGAGCTCGATAAACTCCAGCAGGGCAAATATTGGAAGTTTGCCGAGGTCAGATGCGGCCCAGTCGTGAGTAGCCGGTCTCGCTTTGGGATTTGATCCAATAGTGTCACTAATGTCGCATCGTCAGCTCGGATTCGTCCCTCACAAGAATCCATACAATCTTGCGGCCGTCTACATGAATTTTCTTTCGGTGTACAAGTTCCTTCATGAAAAGGGACATCCAGACGCAAAGTCAGAAAAGGTCCCATTGCCTGCAGCCCCAGGACACGCCCATACCGTGTTCAACGATGGTGGACAGGATATCTTTGCCGAGTTCAGCATCTATCTGTGCTTACATCCAGATATTGGTGGCAATAGTGAGGTGTACAACATTGGAGATGCATCTCAGCCTGCAAGTATGGTTGACCGGTGGCCGGTGATGTGCTCTCTTTTTGGGCTGGTGGGAATCCCGCCTGTCGAAAAGTCGGATTCAGCGTTTGTGCTACCCGCCAAATTTGTTCAAGAGCATCCGGGGGCAGTAGAGCAACTTAAGGAGGAGCAGGGTGTCACTCTTCAGGAGGTTGCACTCGAAGACTTTCTTCAGGCATTCACCGATTGGATCAGTTTTGACCACCATTTGTCATTGGAGAAAACGAGAAAGTCGGGCTTCAATCACGAACTCTCGGTTGAAGATTCGTGGCGATTGGTGTTTGATAGATATCATCGGGCAAAACGTTGCTACTACGGGCGTCACGATAACCAACGCACCTAGCTTCAGTCGGGACTAGGCAATCATCGTGCCTAAAGGGCAGTGCCCAAGGCACTTTCCGACAAGCAGAGATATGCCATCATCAGCGGACCATCATTGGTAACTGCCAGGGCGTTTCATTCGTGCGATTTTCAAATACTTGAGGTTGAGCGCAAGCAGAGAGTACGGATTACCAGCCTGGGCATGCCTGACACTTACCTAGCGCTATTATCCTGACCAACGACATCAAAGGTCGTTCAGCCGACCTCGGCCTCGCTTCTATACGTGGCCAAAAAAGGCGGCATCACGGGTCGCACTTGGGCGGAGAAAGATAGAGTTTCATCCTCTGTGAAACGTGCACCATCGCTAGAGCAGAGCGCTAGCGTCCGACCTATTCAACGCTTCCAATGAATCTTCCGATCTTTTGCAAACATTCCACCTCTCTTTTCTAAGAAGCAAACGAAGCACCTCTTTACGCAATGCTGAAGATATGATGAACAAGATCAGATACATGGTAACGGAGGTGATAGGACGATCGATATATGATTCGAGATAATGATTTATCAGATGATCGGGAGATTAGTGCCGGGACTTCCCTTTATGCAGTTACACCATGACGTTACAGTGGCTGGGTAATAAAGATATAGAATATTCCGCACGCATCTACCCCGCAGTCTCGGGCCTTGTGATGATACGCAGCACTTGGGCTACACGTGTTCCACTTCCTTTACGCCCTGCAATACCGCGAAGCATTCGGTGAAGTCCTAATCTAGCTCCCTAAAAATAAGCATCGCCATAGGCCTCATGACTGTGCTCTACGTGTTGTATTGCTATTGACCAAGGTACAGCCAGGTGACTGATACTGGTGCAGAACAAGCCCGGCAATTATCAAAATGTCTCCCGGCCAATAACTCTCTGTAAGTATGCACAATATTAGCCTATCGTCGTTGGACTAACATCGAAGGCAGGGCTGGCATTGATATCGCAAGATCGTGTGGATGTGGCAAATGCCAGCTTTGATGCAGACAATTGCTGCAGAGGCATGCAGCAGACTTTTGAGGCAAATACGATGGTGCGCGGAGCCTTGCACCGACGTCTGACCTTACCTTTATTAAGATCGTCATCGTCACCATTTACACCCCAAGAACCTTGAGTGTGCTTGTCCTTTCCTCATTATTCAAGCAAGATTAACGCACCCAAGCAGGCAAAGGCACCAATAACGGTCGACATACAATGGCTCCTTTACCTGACAGCAGATTCCCATTGTTCGAAATCCTGCGCGACTGGCAGCCGTTCAGACTCGATGCACTGGGGCTAATTACACTCCTAGGTGCCGACGAAGTTGCCAAAGCGACAGGCTCCCTTACCCAGAACGTCCTCACAGACTATCTTCCTCTCCTTGGAGCATACAAAATCGCGAGCAATCAAATTGCCCAAGTTGAGCCTGGCTTTGCTCTATATAACATCACTGATGGCGTTTGGATCACCGAGGTTCAGGCATGGTTCACACGATGGCTTTGGATGAACATCGAGGCAAATTATGTCACCCTGAAGTGGACACATTGCAAACAGCCACGCAAAACTTGTCCCAACCACGTGCTGTCCTTGCTTATCGGAATGATCATCAATCTTGGTCTCATCACACTCACGACGCTACAAGCTGATTGGTATGGCGTAGCAAATGCAGCAGCAATGTTTGTGTCTGTTCTCGTACGAGCCTACGTCCGGAGTGTGATGCTTGCGCGGGTCGATAAAAGTTTCTCAAAAGGCGAAAAGTTCATTCAAGCTCAAAGTGATGACCCCTCACTCGCGAAATTCATCATTGTATTCCCGGAGGGCAAGCTCGCTATTTTCCATTGTGAACGAGCCTATTTGAGCGTCATGATCGACGATAAGAAGCCAATGCGTCTGCTCAGTCACATCATGTTGAGCATTGCAAGGGGTTTCGGTTGGTTGGCTTTCGCCGTGCAGATTGTTGCTATTGGCCAGGCCTCTTTATCTACACAGATTGTAACGGTATTCGTGATGGTGTTGGCGAGTCTGTTTACGGTGTTTCACATTGGAGAGAGATGTCGAGGTCAGATTGGCAGTTACATCAAAATTGAGCAGGAACCGATACGAGCGAAAGGTCGCCTGGATGTTTACGCAAAATTACTTCCTACAAGTGAGGAAGAGAGATATATGACTAAGAGAGGCTTGTTGCCGGACAGAAAGTCGTTGTGGGGGGCTGACTGGTGGGTAAGATGGCACGAGGCTAAAACCAGGACTGATGAGAACACGAATGATGAGTCAAGGATCATATTGAATATTCCCCAGCTAGACACGGAGGTCAAGCAATGTGATACGCAGGATACCAACTCTCTTACAGATGTCGAAATGGATAACGATAGCAACGATGAGAAATAAATAGCTATTTACATTGGAATATTACTGATACAGCCGTATCAGAGAAATGAATAGACCCTCAATACAAAAGTTCTTCTGAACAAAATGATCTTGATGGTGACTTTCCGTATCCAGAACTCCAATAATGGTTGCCCGCCTTTTTCTATTTTCTATTCTTCTAAACAAGAAGAGAGGAAACCAACGTATGTACAGATTGGATATGCCGCTTTTCGTTCGACCAACAGCCCCTTCCAGGCTGTTCATAGATAGCCACATTACTCAGGTGCACGTGGCGTATCGACTACACCATAACATGTTGCTTACAATTGAGGCCGAGTATCGAATGTAGCAGAGTCGATCGTTGAGTCTTTAAACAGAGCTGTGATCTCCTTTTCATACAGAGCTCTGATCTTTTTTTGTAACCGAGTCGAGTCACTCTCAACAGATGTTCGGCCCCACTTTAGTGCGTGCTCAAGCAGAGCTTTGTCGGCTCTGTAAAGTATCCTTGGCTTTCCCAGCCTTGCATACAGTAATGGACGCCAATTGGATACGTCCTCAATTGTCGCCCCGTCGAACGAAGATTTAAGGATATTCTCAAGTTCCATGACGCCATCTCGGCACTCAAACAAAAGTTTTGGGGCTAGTATTGCCTCAAACAATGTCCACAGTCGACTGCCCCAACTTGAAAATGAAATCCGCAGGAAACACTCGGCATATGAGGAGGTCCGGCTCAGGAGGGCGATGTCAGTGTCCAGAACGACCACAGCGAGTGCATTTCCCATAACATCTTGCAAAGTTTGATAAGTTCTCCATGCGAAACCGGTGAGGGGTGAGCTCCGTAGCGGTAAGCACATGATGTCGATCCAAATATAGACTGGATAGTCCGGAGGCAGTTTTTGAATTGGCATAGCCGATTTAACACACCGGAGGATGCGTCTCAATTGACATTGTGGTAGCTCGTTTCGTTCCGTGTTACAGAGCCCATCTGCCAAGGCATGCGATATGGCAAAGTACTTCATGTTGTCGACCATGGGTTCGACCTTTATCTCAATCCCCTCATCTCTTTCGTCCAAACGTAACAATGCTGCGCCGTGGGATTCAAGCGTTTTTCGTAACTGATGCGGGTCTGCTCCAAGCAATGGACATGAGCATTTGGGCGATGTATGTCCAGGTAGAATTTCAGAAGTTCTCAGGTCGTTAGCGAAACATGTCGCTTTTGTGCAAGCAGAGTGGTTTTTGCTTTTCTGGGTTTGGCCTATATCGTAATAGGTTTTCTCCCAACTCGTCGAACATTGCTCTTGAACCCGACTAGCGATGTTTACGCATACCACCGAGTCCAACATTTCGTATTTGCCTTTGTAAGCTGGTAATTCATGGCCACCTAAGTCAAAGTTCAATATGTAGATACGATATTGATCAGCTTAGGAACAGAATAAATATTCAAAGAGAAGAAATCTCGGATAAGCTGTTGTGACTGCTGTCACGATGAGTCGTTAACATGATGCAGGAAATGAACAAGCAAGGAGCCGTGTGCGGTCATAGCCAAACTTATGTAGGTACGTAGTACCTTGACTGGAGTCCAATTTCTAACCCTGCTTAAGGCCAGGCAGGGGCTACTCACTACCAAGCCACATGGCGTATGGAATGTGTGTATAAGTATAAACAACTCATGCAAGCCCCATTGAGGCATGTTTGCTTGCACTCATGATCATAGCATCTGAAACTTGGTGTTTCCTGTGACTACTACGCGGTCCGCTTTTGCCCAAAAAAACAAAAAGTTTCTCGCCTTGAAAATATGCGTGATACCTTGTGAATGCATATGACTGTGTTCGAGTACTTGCTTTCGAAAAGGGGGACGATGCAGTACGTTCAGCAAGTGATGATGCGGCCTCCAAACTCATTTCCGGTCTCTTTGAATCAGGATGTTACTAACAAGGGAGGGTAATATTACATGGGCACTAACAGAGCTGAAGAAGCGCAAGACCTCTTGAAAATAAGTAATGATACTGTGTCCAGGGTACACTAAAGATAAGGCTGCTCGTGAAGACTGCATTACCCCAGTCCATCTTCAATTACTACTTCGTGGAACACAAAGGTCCCGGCATGGATCTCGTACATCATCTTGATAAAAGGGTTAGCGGCAATAGAGGATCCGAGCGCTCGGGACGCTATGGTTGCACTACATATTACACTAGCTGGTGCGCTCAAAAGCCAACTTTAGGTACACTAAGCGCATAATTCTGCGCTTGGAGCCTAGGTGTGGATTCAAGCTCAATTATGGTTGCCCCAAATCAAGCACTGCGTTGTGTATTACGCATCGCAGCAAATTCTATTTGACCATCACACAACCATCTGCTACATTACTTCTGGGTTCCGCAGTTATCGAATTGTGGTTTATTAGCTAATCACGACTGCGACTCTTATGCACACTGCCAAGGTAAAGTATCAGTGAATTTGAACAAAGTCATGTAAATTGCTAAACTTGACTCGTGGTTGGTGAGGAACTCCTTTACACCTAACTATTGACTGCACTAACTGCTGGCAAGGCTATCTATCCCTATATATCATTTATTCACGTGTTGCTCAGGTCAAATACATAGGGGTCACCAATCTCTAAGTCCATCGCCGAACAACCAATACGACAGTTCACACGAATGTATCAACGAACCCTTTTTCAAGGGAAAAAAAAAAAGGTGTGCTTCGCTGAGGCTAACGGCGCGGCCACGGCGCCTGTAATAGCCATGCGCGGCCACCACGTCTTCGCGACGGGCTGCCCTGGTAATAGCCGACAATGGATGCGGGCTCGATGTGCCGGTCAACAACGCTGACATAGACTATGTTCGGCCGGTACTCGATATCGATGTCGCAACGGCCCAGCGCCTCCGCGGCATCAGTCTATGGTGTCCGTCTCTTCGGATAATTCAGGTCTTTGCCGACATGGTGATCGCAGCCGATAACCGAATGGTGAACGCTAGCTTGTCCGCTTTTTTCTTTAACTGTCCATGGTACTATATATTCTCTGCTGACTTTTCGCCTAATGCCTGAGCTCTTGACTCTACACTCCGTAGACTGAGCTTCTTTCATTACTAAACTCACTCATTCCCCCCGCTTACCTCCCACAGAACCATGTAGCGGCAGGGTTGATACCCAAAAGCGACATATGCCTGGCCTAGGCTGATCTTAATGCCCTTTTCGAAACGCAGCATCATCACCTGCGGACCAAGAGTCGTGATAGCAAGATTCATTTCAATGATGCGGCTATTTCCGACACGACAAAGTACTTTTGCGAATTGATCCACGCAGCCACGGACAAAATCAACCAGTTGAAGAGAAACCATTCGTATTCCTTGGAGCTAAATTATTGATGGTTCACCCCACAAGCAGCCTATGGCAGCTTACTGACGGGGCATATACAGCAGAGGTCGTCCATGTGACATGCGGTGGCACGATCCATGGGGCATACTTGAACCTGCTGTAAAGCTGATCGAACATGTTTTATCTTTGGAGAGTGATAATGCAAGATTATTTCCTTTTTCTCGTCCCTTCTTAGAAATAAGTAATGCCATAGGTGGGACAACAGCAATTGCGGAAGTCATTTACCCCATGATGACATTCGTACTTGATGTCCCTCGGGGGACGCCCTTGGCATCGATTCGCATGAGCTGAGCTCACTGAAGATGTCCGCATGCATGGGATCTGGCTTGTCTGGTGCAAGTAGACGCAGACAGGGATAGTGACAGGGGCCGTAGTTCGTATCCCGGCCGCAGCTGCATTTGGCTTGCATTTGGCTTGCTAGGGGGAGGTGCTTCACGCCCGAAAGCTGCATTGCTCATCTGGCTCTAAGCCAATCCCATGATAGATTGATCAAAGAACATCAGGTTCAACTAATTTACAGTGCTTCGGTAAGATCTTTAGCCTCGTCTCCTTGCTCTGGTAAACCAGGCATAGAAAGGGATATAAATGGCGATTGCAGAGTAAGAGGAACCTAGCCTGCACTATGTAATCCACCTCAAACCTCTCCTTACTGTAAGGCGTATCATTATTTACGTCCGTCCCAGAACATGATACGCCACAAGTCGCTTGTGTTTATAACCGTCCGTGTAATTGCTGGAGAGCCTAATCGAGGCAGCCGGTTGTGTGGGAAGGATTGTTTGTCCCCTTTTGTGCGCGTTGGATCTTCAGCACGAAAGAATCGTCTTTGGCGTTAATGTCAGGTTTTCTATACGTTATATCGAGACTAAGACTTTTTTTTAATCTGACTTTTTCCTGCGAAAAGGCACAGCTTGCTATCCAGTATTGTCGTGACTAATGGTTGGGGAGAGCACTTGCCGAAGAATCAACTGCAGTAACGAGGCTTTCTTCCATGAGCTCGTAAATCGTACTGTACTTCCAATCATCTTCTATCTTGGGACCTTTGTTTAGTCCTTGTTGTTTTTCAGGAGGGGGGTTGGAAAGTAGGATCAAGTTTTGACAGGATTTGGAATACCTGAAAAGTATTTAGATGCTTCTTCGATTTCTACTTTTTCTTTTTCTGTGTTTCCTTTTTTTCTTTCCCTTTTTTTAAGAGGGGGGGGGGGGGGGGGGGGGGTGGAGGCTGGGAACACTGAAAATGTATGAATCATAGACCACCGTTCCCACAGTCGTGGTGGGACCATGAACATTGTCGTGCCACACAATCGTTGTGCAATGAAACAACTATGTCATCTGACACAATCATTGTCCCCAAACAAAAATTGTTGCACTAATGCGTATTAGATCAGTCAGATACCGTGGTGGTACCGAGCCCTTTAGCAATGCAATATCATTTATTTGTTTTCCAACGCTTCTTAAGTTTGACTAAACACTTGAAGTATGGGTACGGTAATGAACATGTTGCATGCGGAGTTACATGAATGTCTTTCAAGGCTCCTTCACCTCGACATACAGCTTGCCAATCTTATCTCCCGTGAACAATTTCTCAAAGGCAGTATCGGCCATACTGATTCCACCTTTGACAATAGTTTCCTTCGTCTTGATCTTCCCTTCAGCAATCCATTGTAACAGAGCGACCCGAGCCTCAGGAACATCTTTAATGTGATCCATGACCACGAATCCTTCCATCCGTACGCGCTGCTTTGCGATCTCGATTATGTTCTTGATTCCCTGCCTCTCAGGCTCTGGAAGGTTGTAATGTGCCATGCCGCCACATATGATGTACCGAGCAAACATGGCAGCTCTGGAGAGGGCAACTTCCAACAACCAGCCACCGATGTTGTCCCAATATACATCGATTAGATCCGGCGTCGCCTCCTCAAGCTTCGCGACAAAGTCTGACGACTTGTAATTGAGCGCGACATCATAGCCGAGCTCGTCGCAAAGCCAGCGGCACTTCTCGTCGGAGCCGGTGATACCAATTACACGAGCACCTTTGATCTTGGCAATCTGACCGACTATATGTCCTGTAGCACCACTGGCTCCAGAGACAACCACCGTGTTGCCGGCTTGTACATCTGCTTTGTTCTTGAGCCCAACATACGCGGACATGGCAGGTCCATCTAGGATAAGTTATTAGCAATGATTTGGTAGTGTTAATCAGAGAGTGAATCTAAATTCTTACTGAACGCCACTGTCAGCATATCAGTCAACTTCGCGCCTTCAGGCAGCTTGATGTTCTCAACCATCTGTTCCGGAACAATCGCTACTTCGGTCCAGCCAGTGAGTGCGTATACGATGTCTCCCGCTTCAGCTTTTGCCGACTTGCTTGCCAGGACGCGAGAGATGGCGCCACCCACCACTGTTCGAAACAAAAATAACATTATTAAGTGACTTCATTCTTTGCAAGAAAGTGAGACGACTGGCCGCCAGGAGACTACCCAGTGTCAATCACTTACTTTTTTGGCCAATGGCCACGGGAGCGATATAAGACCGTCTGTCTGGGACAATATTAGCACAACACGCTAGTTGGTTCATATCCGAGATTGTAACATGCCATTTAGCATTCCTCGCATGTACGGGTCGAGCGATAAATACAAAACCTCGAGGAGAAGTTGTCCATCTTGCAACTGCTCTGCTGTCGGAGCCAGCTCTGACTTTGCTTCAAAGGTTCGGCCTGGAATCACAGAAAGTGTTGGCCGTTCGGCCAGGCACAAGGTTGTGTTCTGTCGCGACATTCTTGGAATCGTTACGCAAGCCAACCAGTTCAGGTACTGAGAGATCAGAGAGGGCGAGGAGCAGAGGTAGAAAAATTGACATCCGACGGGATTTCAATTCGTGGACGGGGTTTCCCCTCTGTTTCCATCTTTATTTTTGTTGATGAAGTCCTGAATTTCAAGGTTGCTGCAGGTGGACTGTTGGTGCTTGACTTGGCGGTCGACTGCCTTCTTTCGTAAAAGTAAGGCCATAACGCCTCCGCAAAACGACCAGGTCCTGTGTGCAGGGCCCTGGTCGCTGAAGCATGACCCTCAACGGACTGTGGAGAGGAGGCCTAGCGCGGGGCTTTGTGGCAGTAGTGGAAGCTGCGATTATCACTGAGCGGGTGTGCAAATTAGAGCTTTACTAGCACCTTAGGGAAATATTCCTTTCTTCGAACATCAATAAATACACGCTGCCGAATATCTGGAGTTTCCATCTCTCTCCTATCCAATGATCCGACAGGTCAACGGAGCAGGCTATAAAGTCGTTTATAAGCAGGGTACACCATACGAGCCAAGCCACAATGCGAAGGACTACACCATTTGAACCAATAACATGCTGCGAATCACCAACTATACTTGGAGCCACAATAGTCAAGCCTGCTCCACCATATCTGGCTTATCAATATTGCAGAGTAGGGGAATTGGCGAGTTGATGTGGTAAAGATGATGGATAGTACCAAAATTGGAGACCACTGTTCCAAATTGTCTTTTTCTCGGACGTTGTGCGCACACTGAATTCTTAACTTTAAAGAATCATCTTTGATATGGTCGTACCGCCAATGCGTTCAATGCGTTGTAATTCTTGTGGTAGCTCTGCTTCGTATCTTGCTGAGATCACTTCGTGGCCCCTGCTTGTGAGACAGAATTTCTTGAGTTGAAGATCAGAAATGGGCCGTCGTGGCTCGAGTTGAAGCAATCATGGGTGGCAAACTCATGTTGCCGGCCTCTGTCTCTGCCCTCTCCGACGGAACCCAATGGACCCGGCGCGGCTTCAAAGTCGAAGTACCAAAATGTCTTGGCGAGGACGAGCGATATTTCCAGATAGGCCAGTGGCTTACCAACACAATTTCGTGGACCAATAGAGAAGCTGGCAAATGCGTCGCTCATCCGCTTTCTAGTGTTAATATCGTATTCAGGGTCCCTCGATCCGCCGGCACCAGCAGAGACCCAACGTTCGGGTTTGTACGCAAAGGGGTCAGGGAATATCATGGCGTTATGACTCAAGGCATAGACATTCACCCCGAATAGCGTGCCCCGGGGTATGAACTGCCCGTCGATGAATAAAGGTTGTTTATCTGTGACCACTTGTTGTCTCCAGAGATTGGCCGATATTGGAGGGGACATGCGCAAGGCCTCGTCGATGCAGGCGCGGAGGTAATGACAGCTCGCCAATAGCGGACCGTTATGAATCTCGTCGCCATTGGAAAATGTGGACCGAATCTCGTCGGCAAGCCGTGCATAGCAATTTGGATTTCGGGACAGGTACCAGAAAGCGGACGTCATAGCCGTTGCCACTGTATCTCCCCCGGCTGCAAGAAACACCATCGCCTCTTTCCAAACGGCGCTGTCGCGTGTCTTGGCCGCCTCACTCGGGAGCTCATGGGCGACAAACGAGTAAAAGTCTGGCTTTTCGTGAACGTCCAAGGCGAGACGGGATCTGACCATTTTCTCCAACAAGCGTATGAATTTCTCCCGGATCGCGTAAAAGAGATGGTCGAATACAGTATTTGTGTGCACCTTGTGGAAAGCCGGGAAATGGTGTGAGATATTTCCAACAAAAAAGCTCATGCTTATGGATCGTGCAAAAAATTGGTTTTCGTCGCTGACTTGCGTCCCAAGATCGTATCCAAGGGCAAGCTCGCCTACAATATCGATGGCGAGGTGGCTCATCCTCTTCGTCATATTGACAGGCTTCTGCGCTGATTCGGAAAGCTGTCTCAGGAAGACATCAATGTGGGACTGGACAGCTGGTGCGAATAATCGAATCGATCTCTCAGAAAATGCATGGCCGACGAGTTTTCGCTTCGCGCGATGAAGGTCTCGGTCAAGAGTATTGAATACACTATAGACTCCATTACGCGTCAGGAGTTCGTAAGTGAAAGCTTTCGTGACTCGTTCGTCGTTCTCATAGATACCTGTCAATGACACCTCAGTCAGTGTGTGAAAAGCAACAACTGGCTACGATCAGCTTACTCTTAAAGGCGGTGACGCTATTGAAAATGAGCCGATTAGGCGCCAGCCGTACTACAGGTCCTGTGCATATGTTCAGCATTATATGGTAGATGAGGAGAGGAGGAAAATATCCTAGGGGAAATAGTCGGGTACCTACCGTATATTTCATGTAGTCGGAAGACCACCAAAGGCAGTCGCTTTCGAGCCGCAAGTATGCCGGCATAACCGTCAGTCAGCTTCGCAACGACGGGCCCCGGGTAGTTGCGTAGAGGGTGCAACAGCAGGCGGTATGATACAACGAGGAGTATCTAGAGTAGATAAGAATGATGACAAGGGACCTCGACTCTGAACGCCTATCACGCATGCGCAGATTGCCTAGCTTACAATTAATGGTAGAGAGTATGCCGCATACTGGGCTGCAATGATGGGGGATTTGACAACTGCCATATCACCAAGGTGAAATTTTGACAAGAGTGAAACGAGTGACGTGTGTGACTACATGGGTAGCTTGTCAGGCGCTGACGCAGGATGGGAATGTCGAGAATGATCTTCTCTCGTAGCCGTGAGTAGTGGCTACGGCTGTGTGCGAGCTTCAAAAATGACGAACAGTGGAAAGTTGAGACCGGTCGTCAGGTCACAAGTTTGTCAACGAGACCAAATTATTCTTGGCCGCGGGTGCCGCAAATGTGCTCGGCCCGGGGGTATACTTGAAGAGTTATGCCTGCTATGCACGACTTCCGTTGGTTACAATGGAGGCCGGGGCAAGAACCTGGATTCTTGGATTTTGCTTGAACCTACGCACTACTTTCGGGTTTCACTGCGAATTGACTCTTTCCTAGCTGCGACAGGTGCTGTTCCCATGTTCTGCCTCTCTTGCAGACCCTTCTAAGGAGCGCAACCGAGCATTTCAATATTCAACACTATACCTACCTACCTACCTAGGTAGGTACCTACTTATTGACATTCGCTTTCGAACCCGTTCCGTCTTCGGGGTCCACTTCTCCACAACGGCTAGCACGCGCAAACATGGGGCCGCCCGCTTGTGGGATAACCCCGGAACAAGAGGCTAGCAAGGCCCAGTTCCTCCGCCGCCAGTTTTCCAGCGCTCCACCGGCTCTACTGAGGCACGATGCCGATCTGAGCGGAAAGACTGCCATCTTGACCGGAGCTAATGGTGGCATCGGCATCGAATGCTCACGCCAACTGCTTGATCTCGGTCTCAGCAAGCTCATTCTCGCTGTGCGCGACGAAGCCAAGGGCGAAATCGCCCGCAAAAGTTTGACACCTCTGCTTCAGTCTGGTCAAAGCATCGAGGTTTGGCAGCTGGACTACGCATCTTATGATAGCGTTATAGCTTTTGCGCAGCGAGCCGAAGGCCTCACCCCTCCGCTTGATATTGCTATTCTCAACGCTGGTGTCAATCGCGCAAACTTCAATCTCAACCCAACAACGGGTCACGAAGAGGATCTGCAAACCAACTATCTTTCAACTGTCTTACTGATTTTCCTCCTTCTCCGCGGATTCAGAAAGGCATCATCATCTTCTCCCAGCCGCATAGTCGTCGTATCATCGGACCAAGCTGCGTGGGCCAGATTTGATGAGAAAGACAAGGTGCCGTTGCTACCAGCATTTGACGACAAAGATGCCACATGGTATCCAATCGATCGGTATGCCACGACCAAGCTTTTGTGCCAGTTGTTCGTGACCGAAGTAGCCAAACGTACGCCATCGTCCCTCGCTGTCATCACTTGCGCCAATCCAGGACTTTGTTACGGCTCGCAAATCGGCAGCGAGCTAGGTTTTTTTGCGGCAGTCTTCATACGGCTAGTAGGTCATTCGACTGCCACTGGCGCGCGTAGTATCATATATGCTGCCGCTAAGCCCGACGAAAACTTACATGGTCAATATATTGAAGATGCGACGATCAGACCGTAAGCCTTTTTCTTTTTCTTTCTTTTTTGTGTAGAGGATACAATGTTTCGTATCCTTTGTCGCGATCACCGATAACTCGTTCGCCTCGCGGTTGACATTGAAGCTGATTCAATTGAGTACACTTTAGAATGGCGCCATTGGTGTATTCCAAGGAAGCAGAAACGATCGCTCGGCGATTGTGGGAGGAGACTCTGCAAGAGCTTTCTTTCGCAGGAGTCAAGGACGTGGTAGACAGCCTGACCTCTCTTTGAGAACAAGCCTAGCACCAGTCGACTTACACTTGTTCGCTCAGTGACAAGTAGAATGAAAGCATTACAGTAAGTCAGATACATCAGTGATCACTGTGCGAGAAGCTGGGAATACATATGTACTTGAAATTTCATGCAATTGATTCTCTCGTTTACTGTGCCTCTGATATGGTAGCCATGGCTCTTCTTTCATATCTTCCTTCTCGTTGACTTAAGTGAGAATGCGTCTCTCAAGCTTCAATACCATCGTGGAGTTCTCGAGTATTTTGTCCCTTGTGTTGCTTTTTCCAATCCTTTTTGTAGTCCCCGAAGGCTCTCCACCACTTTGTGTTCGCTTTGCGAGGCAATAGTCCCCAGTCAGCTAGGAGATCTTCCTCCACGTCGTCACATTCAAGCTTGATATAAGCCCACATTCTCTTATCTGGTCGTGGGATATCATCTGCGATCTGCTTGGCCGAGATATGGTCGGTGATGCAGCACTCATCACAACCGAGACCTTTGACCGTAGCCCAAGTACTCAGAATAAGGAGAGAAACCGCATAGATTTGACAAATAAACTCGGCTTGGCCCAAAGAAAGAGCGTGGATACCAAAGATAAACCAGCCAAATGCTTTGGTATAGGCGTACAGGTGTGGCCGTTGGATCCTGAGACTCTTCGTAAAGCCTTCGAGGACAAGTCCCCGGGGTGCGTACATTGTGACCATCCTGCCATCGGCCAGTGATATTAATAGTTTGACTTTTTCGGTATCACCGTGAATGCTGTGGCTCCCACTTCGTCCATAACACTCGTCAAGAACAGCCCTATCTAAGGCGTTGACATTTTCTTGAACCAAGCGACAACGAACGACGACCGACATTGCCATCGATACGGCAGTGACCAAACCCCACCAGTCGCCCATTGAGATGGCCATCACGAAGCTTCCTCCGATAGCGAGAGAGCCAATAATGGCTGCAAGCAAGTTCCGCCATATCTTCGTGCCACCAAGCTTATTCTTTTGAGTCTTCTCAGGGGTTACCGACCATTCATAGATGGTCGTGCTCATTTTCAACTCTTGGGAACTCAACCAGCGAGTAAGCCAGGCCGAGAGACTTGTGGTGGTGATAGCATCGGAGACATTGTAGAGATGGAATCCCGAAGTCATGGTCGTGAACTGATCGTTTGCCACGACAGATGCTCCTGAAAGCGGAAGGTATTTCGTGTATCGACTTTGCACTAATCTTCCAACACTCTTGTTAACTTCGTCAGCCCCAATCAGGGTCACAAGCCCAAGAGCATCGATACGGAAAGGAGCCCGGTGGGAAAGGTATGAGAAAAGCATCTTTGGATGAAAAGGGCTGAAGGAATCCATTTGGAATAACAGTACACGATACGGAGGGTTGCATAGACAATATAGAGAGGGAAATGCTGGTTCTCGATACAATCAGTATCCAAATGAAGGAAGTCAAATCGCATGTGTTAAATCGTCGGGCGACATAAACCTTCCCTCTTTTGTGTCACCGAGGAGCTCCCACAGTCGCCCTGATGCTCAGCCACACGGTGGCGAAAGATCGTTGGTCACGTTGGCCAGTTCAATGTGTGGTCGCATTGTGGGGTGTCCATTCTCGTGCGGCATGACTACCTACATACTTGTCGCGGAGAATGCACTGTGAAAACTACCTACCCCATACCAGCCCTTCCATCACTACAAATACGAAGAACGGCTACTTCGAAGATTCGTCTCGATCGTTGACTGCTCCTCGCCTTCACTCTTTTGGTGTTTTACATCCTCGACCACACCGAAGTGATTTATCACACCACACAGTCTGGTTTTGCAATACCCCTCTATCGTCTGGATCGTCCTGACATAGCTTGATTGAGGCCAAAGCCTTCTTTGAGAGTTTATCTGAACTAGGCTGCATGGTGCCCTGGGCGTCAAAACAATTGGCTCTGATCAAATGCACTTCCCAGGGTGGTAAAATACCGATCCTATAGCAACAATTCTAGGGTTACCATCTAAAAACATCTAGCACGAGGGATCTTGTTTGGAGGGTTCATAAATTCAGAACCGTCCATCGAAGTGTACATCACTGACAATAACAGACTTGATTTGCAAATGAGGTAACATCATATATTGGGTCATTTACACGTCCTTGATACTGTCTCCAATCGCCGCCGTCCGCCGACAAAGTACCAACATTGGCCCGTCATGCATCGCAGATGCAACATCGTACAACTGATATCCGCTCTCTCATGCGCCCTTCTCCGATTCCAGGACTACCACCACCCAGTTTCGTGACATCGCCCAGAGCGACGTCAAAGTCAAAGAACCAGAGAACAGTGGCAAGTACCAAGCTATACTGCGCATATGCCATAACCTTGCCAGCGCAGCCGCGTGCGCCGATGGAAAAGGGAATTAATGCATTTTGCATGATCTTTCTCTCGCCCGCTGACAGCTTCGCATTTTCAAGCCAGCGCTCGAGATTGAACGCGAATGAGTTGGGAAAGTACTTCTCGTTGTGGTGGATGGAATATGTGTTGACCCCGACTTGGACCCCCGAGGGAATCACGCGTCCGTCTATTACGACAGGGGTATATTGTTCTCATCTTCCGGAAATATCTCTCGTTCCTGCGGCAGGTGGTGACATTCGTAGCGTTTCGTCGATTGTCGCCCGGAGATACTTGCAGCGGAAAAACTTGTGGCCAATCTGTATATCGTCTCCAGAATCAAAACATGAGAGGACACAAAGGGCCATTTTATCTGATGCTACCCCGGTGTAGTATGTTGCCGGATTGGCCTAGCCCGGAGTCGCGCAGATACCAATATGCGAGCACTTAGCTCTCTTACCTAGCGGTGGACTATCACCTGCAGGATATACCTCCACTCAGTGACCGGAGAGCCTACCCTCGGAGACCTATTTTTTTTTTTTTTTTCCCTGTTTGAATCCCAGGTATATAAAAATATATTTCATTTACTTGGTAAGAATATCTCAAGGCCCAAATATTTACTAAGTTCGGACTGTCTTCAAAAGTATCCCTTAAATTAAATGAAAAAGAAAACGGGAAAAAAAAAGGGTGATGGAGCTATGAATAGGGTAACGAATGGATGGGACACGAGCTCTTTAAGTACAGGTTCCAAAATCCGACTGGCAGCCAGTTCCACAGTTATCACTGCTGCTGCCGCAGTAGCCCCACTGAGAGCAGCAGGATCCGAACTGAGAGCCGGCGCAAGTGTAAGCATTGTCCCCGCCGCAAGTACCGTCTGGGCTAACAGTACCACCACCCTCATCACAGACGCCGAAGGCTGTCTGACACCCGCTTCCGCAGTAGGCCGAATCGGAGCCACAGTACCCGCTGGAGGAGCAGCAGTTGCCGAAAGCTGAGCCGGCGCACGTCATATCTCCTGCTGCAGTGCCGCACGTTCCGTCGGTACTGACGTTGGACGTTGCCGTTGGCGAGGACGTAGTTGCGGTGCTGGTGGCCGTAGTTGCAACGGACGTGGTCGTGGCGCCGGCGTCACCGTCCACACCGATACAGAGGTAGTAGTCAGGCCACAGTGCACTGCAATCGGAACCCAGTGATGGGTTCCACTCGTAAAGCTCGTCTAGGCTGATCCCATGATCATTGGCGATGGCCCAGCATCCGTCACCAGACACCACCTTGTAGAAACTGGTACAATCCGATACCATGCCGCTCTGAGTAGGTGTGGGAGTCGCGACGCCCGTACTCGTGGTGGATGTGGCGCTTGTTGTTGTTGTCGTCGCCGTCTCAGAGTCGGTGCTGCCGTGGGGGTATGAGCCCTCCTCCGAGGTGGAGTAGCAATAATACGTCCCCTTGACGAAACCAGAACAATCTGCGCCTACAGAGGGGTTGCATTCGTAGAACCAGGCAAAGGGCATGCGTAACAGGCTAAGGTGTGCATCGCAAGACAGCACCGCGGGAAACCACCTCGTACAGCCGCTGATCTCGCCGGCCGCACGTGGGGAGACCGGGACCGCGGTAGCCGCCGTTGCCGGGGTCGGACTGGCAAGGACGCGGCAATACGAGACACTCGGAGCCAGCGTACAGTCGTAGTCGTACGACTTGGTCGCCGCGCCCTCCTCATTCTGGTCCAAACTGGGGTTCCACAGAACGAACTGCTCATTGCTGAGCTCGTTTGATTGGGCCGCCTCCCAGCAGGTGTTTGGGGTGCTGAGAGAGTCGTTCCACCAAAAGTATTCCCAGCAGTCGTCGCGGGTGTTGTTAGCCAGCGGGATGACGACAGAGTCACCGCTCTCGACCCAGGGATCCACGTACTCGATCTCCGTGGTCTCCTGAGGCTCAAAGGTGTCATCTGGGGTCTCCTCAGCGTAGCCTGGGTAGTCTTCAATCTCGCCAACAGGCGCAACGCAGTATGAAGTGTCGGCCCACAATTTGGTGCAGTTCTGTTCGACCATTGGGTTAAGGAAGATGAAGTCGTCCAACGAAATGCCATATTTGAGCTCGACTGTGCCGCAGTCTTCGCCAGCTTGTACTTCATGGTAAAGTCCACAATTTGTAGTAGTAGTTGGGGCAACGTTGGAGGGGACTTCAGCCGGCTCTGTGTATGTTGCGCTGTCCGTGTTGTTCACAAGACTGTACTCGCCAAGAGGGTTTGTCAAACACATAGTTTGGCCCACGAACAGGCCAATGTTGTTGCATAGACCGTTGATAAATGGATTCCAAGACCGGAGCGAAGCTTGACTGATGTCTTTCGCATCGCTTATACTGCGACAAGTGTCGCCGTCTTGGATCACGTAGACGGTGCATTGGTTCCTGATGCACAGAGTTCCAGAGGTCGGGAAGTCTGCCAGACTGTAATCCAGGCCGTTCGCAGTAATCAGATCATGCGTTGCTACACCTTGAGAAACAGAAACACTCAAGTATGTATCTTCAGTCTGCACAACATATTGGCTGACACAGTCTGCCGTTGCCGTTGGCCTATTGTGGTCAGCTTCCGAATATTCTGATCAGTGGAAGTGTGTAACTCACGATGAGATGAGTAAAGGTTCAACCGTCATGGTTGCTGGAGGTCCGTCGTAGCCACAACTCGAACTCATAGAAGCGTAGATGGATTGCATCTCCTCGGGAGCTGAGTCGATGGGTGACACAGCGTGGATGTAGGCAGTTTTGAGATAGCATTCATCACACTCTGGGTTCTCGGCTTCATTGACGCCGTCCTGGAACCACAGATTACAATACTCATCGCTAAAAACAAGAAAGGTGTTAAAACAATACAGATATGGCAGACTCTCCCGGCGAATCTCACCTTCGCTTCAAACATGTGAGATTATAACCGTATATGGCCTTGTCTGTGAGGTATGTCACAGGCCAAGTAGAGCCATCCGAGACGCTGTAATATGTGACATCGGAGCCACAGCTCGATATGAGAGTGCTACGGTGCTCCTGAAGGCTATCGAAGCAAGTGCTAGTACAGAGTGCATCCAGGATGGTCTGGTCAAGATTTGGCCAGAGGTTCGCGTACAGTGATCCAATCGCCTGTTTACATGACACGTTTGCGTTGAATGCGTCCAGACACTCTTGAGAAGATCCAGGAAGCATTGAGCTATCGGCGTAGTTCAAAGGGTAATATGCATCTTGGGCTCGAGCTGGCACCCAACAGGCAAAGATATGAACAAGAATGCTTACAAGCCAGTGCTTTGTTGCTGCCATGGAAAAACCTTGTCCACAACAATCCTTGCGGCCAAGTCGATACGGAAGAGAACAAGAATGGATTGAAGGAGAACGGATTCTGGTTCGTCGCTTTCGAGGCTGTATAATGGCGGGCTCGCGGAAAGTCTACTGTCGCGAAGTACGATCGAATAACTGGTCCCTCCGAGGCGGAGACACATGCCGTGGCCAAATCGGGAAATTTTGTTATAGTCAGGCTTTCTTAATTTCACCCTGTGTCGACTTGGCTGTTTTGTAAGTGCTCGCCCACCCAAGTATTGGGGCCGAGAATCATGAAGCAAATCAATATCGCATCAGATCATGACAATTCTTGCCTCGGCTCAGAGAACTCTACAAGCTGAGCTGAGGCTCTACCCGATTGCAGGCCATCAGGGGTCGCAAATTAGCTCAACGAATAGAGTTTTTCGGCTAACGAAAAGGGCGGCCATACTATCCGCTAGACTAGACTGCGGAAGTCAGCGACTATACAGTAGCTCTCTTGGCACAGGCACAGCTACCGCACTTAATGACTTTCAGGTGGGTATGTCGGAGAAGACGATTTCAGGGTCTTCAACCGCAGAAAGTAGCGAGCATGGTATCACGCCTTGGAGCTGAGTGACCGTGCCGTATTGGAGTTGGACCAAAGGGCCAGAATGGATTAATATCCCCTAGAGATCGTACCCTTTAGGAAATGTAGAGTCACCATGGCAGGAAACGAAATTAGAGCCAAGCTTTTTTGGTGTAGAATCCCATTGTGCAACTAGAATAGCTATGGGGCTTCGTACACTAAGCGATAGCCCGTATGAGCCACAGCAGAGTCGATGGAAATAGTATGCAACAACGAATGCGCCCACGCATGTTGAAAATAAGGCCGTGATGTAAGCTATTATTGTCAGAAAGGGTTTTCAGAAGTCCATTCTTGGTAACGCTACCCCAGTATGGTGTATTGCTGGATTGGACCACATAGGGCACGCGCGATACTAATGGCGAGCACCGTATTCTCTTGCGTAGCGGTGGACTTTCAAGCGAAGGCAGAATTGTCTCCACTGAGCAACTGGAGAGGCTGTACTCGGAGACGACGGACCCTGACCTATCTGCAAAGAGTGAATGTTCTCAGCTCGGAGTCTTTCAGGATTCAAATTTGATGCTAATTTTTTCTTGAGCAAAACTGTACCATGCATGGGCCATGTTGCGTTCGCAACATGTGTTTCCTGCTAAATATGCAAAATAACGGTTGGTACTCAAGAACTCCAAATGGCCAAAGCGAAGCCGGAAGTGCCCCGGCTCATCTCAATTTATCTAGGAGTCAACAAGCATCAAAATGTCAACCATGAAGGAAGAGAAGGATTTGCCTGAGCCGCAACTTCATTTGTTAAGTTCTACCTCAAAATTCTGCCGGAAATCTAGCATTTTCGTTTTTCATTTATGAATTTATCGGTCGCGATCTCTTCCCAGGTTCATATAATTAATCCGGTGGCATCTAATCCTTGGAGTTCGTCCCCGTTGATAATGGACCAGCCTTGCTCTTTTACTAAGGCGATAACATCCCTTTTCACCTCTTCGGCACTGTTGTATTCCCAACTCCAGCACTTTCGTATCATGACTCCCATAAATTTCGTCTCTATCACCGGCCAGGCTTTCCACGAAATCAGCAAGGCAAGCTGATTACGATCGAGACCCATATGCGCTTCCGGGAAATACGAAGTCATCAACCGGAAAACCATGCAAGCCCACTGGAACAAGTCAGACTGGCGGGTCGGAGACGGACGACCGCGGCCCTGCGCAGGTCCAAAGCCCCTCTCGCTGAAAGTGCAGCCGCCGTAAAACTCGGCCTCGTAATACCGGCTGCCGCGGTCATGGCGACGGTAGCCCGCAAAGGGGAAGCCGACGACGGACAGCGACAGCGATGGTGGTGCGGACAGCCAGCACAGATCCTCGCTAAAATCGCCGCAAACGACGTCGTGCGAGTGCATAAAGTCCAGGGCTGAGAGGGCGTGGAGCGCCCACTGGTACACGAAAGGTCGCCAGCGATCTACGACTCGGCATGCGACAGACTGTATCAAGGCCTGGGAATATAGCTCTAGTTTGTGCTCTTCTAGGAACTGCCTGAGCGGTGGACCGGACGGCCTTACTAGTACCGGAAATCCTGTCCAAGCATCTGGTCGAATAAACCTGGAAGACGAAGTTAGTTACATGCGCTCTTGCACAGGTATTCACTTTGGAAATGAAATAAACCTACGGAACCAGTCGGGGATGGGCCGCATCGATCTGCTTGTAAATCAAGCACGTTTTCCAGCAGAGCATAGATGAATAGCTATCACGCCACAACGCGTCCATCGAGTCATCTTCTTCGCGGCAATACTCTTCGGGACACATAATAATCGAGTCCGCGTCGAGTTTCGACACGTAGACAGGACCCAGATCGACGTGCAGCGGGCCGCCTGGCGCCTCACTGACGCGGTGAGGCCGCGGCTCTGCGGGCGGCGGGTCTGGGTCGTCGGCGATGGCTTGTACGGTCCGCGCCATTGCACTGGGCTGATTTGAGAGCAACGCGCAGTGAGATTTGGACCTTGTGCTGTGTTCTGTCACGAGTCCTCGATATTGGCATCAAGGCATCGACCGGAAAGGGTACCATATATATATGATTGTAAACAAAATCTGAAAAATCTAGATTTCCGAAACTACGGAGATCGGTCCCAAAAGTTTTAGGCAGCTGCACTACCAAGCGTTGCCGCCAAGCCATACTTGCAACTGTGTAGGAAACTAGCCAGCTGAGGGCCTGCTGCTATTCCAGAAGAAGCACTATTCCCGCTAATTCAGAGGTTTATACACTCGGTTTTGTTGACATGCCACTGGAGACTCCATCTATTCAAAAGGTTCTCATTCCTAGTCGTTTTGCGAGATTATTGGTCCCTGGCCGGCCGCGTATCGTCATACTACCCAGATAACTAGCCACTGAGTTGGTGTGCCTGGCATGATGTCGCTTGACCTGGAGGGCTTTTATCCATTGGGGCTGAATCTAAGCTCAAAGTGCACATAAACGAATCCTGTGCTTCTAATCGTCCTACCGAAACAAAGGCGCCCATGAATATCACCGACTCTACATGGGCCAATGGAATACAGCTTCTATTAGGCTCGTATAAGGCTACAATCGCCTTGCCTCTCGGGTCATCTCTGGCTGATTCGCCGAACGAGATCTTCAATCTCGCAAATGACTGAACTGTACACCGCGTTTCGCAAGGACGGGTTTTCCAAGTCCGCGCCTTGCCCAAAGTCACAGTCCACGCACTTCTGCACGATCTCTTGGAATCGCGGGCCCAGCCTTGATGTTTGGTGCGCACGTCTCCGGATCATGACGACGTCATCGGCATTCATCGCACACCATCGGTCAATCTGTAATAACGCGACGCCGAGGCTGTAGAGTGCCATGTTCCGTATCCCGTAGAGTAGCTGAGCCTCGCCGACATCTTGAGGCTCTGTAGGACTCGGCTTTCCGGTCATGTAGGGCTCTTCTCTCAACGCTTGTCGTCGGTCAATCTCTGCACTAATATGCAGGGTCTGTAGGATCGTCGCCAGATTCATGTCTTCTTCATGATTGTTTGGAAAATAATATACGTCCTCGAGACTCCAATACGATCGCCACCATGGGCTGGGGTTGAGCTGAAGCATACCGCGCGCCAATGCCAAGGCAATTTGGAGCTGGTCAGGTATGGACAAACTAGTGGCGACTGGCTGCTTCAGAATGGTTCGGAGAGAAGACGAGCTCTGGTATGAGGTTGGTAGATCTGGCCAAGTGTCGGCTACATTTCCAAGGATGTGTCGAAAGCCTGCCGCATGATCTATGTATAGCACAGATGCAGTAGGCAGCGCCAGCATCTTGAATTTTTGGCAGATCGTACCGCACACATCGTCGGACTGGGACAAATCAAGTTGCGGAATCAGGCAGCTCAAGTTTAGGTCAGTGATTTGTTTTGAAGAGGCAGGTACCGTTGATATGTGCGAGATCTCCTCTTCGTCTTTCATTTTTATCCTCTTGGCGGGTCGTGGACCATCATAATAAGAAGCTACCGACGTGGTGCTTGAGCACGGAGTTAACGGCGCTTGAGTAAGACGATCTGTTGTCAGTTTTTGGGATAGAACACTGAGCCTCACCACCTCCCTAAAGCCTGGTTAATTGTACAAATAATAATCATGTATCAGCATATAGGGCCCCTACGTATTGGCTTTGAATCCGGACACAGTCCGCTGACGCATCAGAAATTTGACTGTTTCTCCCGCTTGTCCAAGGAATAGAGCTAGGTCATGGTACACATGCCGTGATTGGGAACATGACCAATTTTGCGTTAAAGCTTGATAAAAGGATCGAGTGTACGATTGCAAGAAATCATAATACGTGGGGATTTCGTTCGTATCATGATCCTTTCGTTTCGGCTTGACATGCCGAATCTGCTTGGTCGTCTTCCGCAAACGCTTGAAGTCCTGGTTCAGTTCGCAAAAGTTGTCAATCTTCGACAACCACTTCGATTTATGCTGCGTCACGTCTATGGCTCCCTTGATACGTTTAGACGTTGTGGGCTTGAAAAGTTAGAGGCGATGTTAGACTGCGAAGTGAATGGGGCATTGGGCTCACAGCTTCAGTGGTTTCCAGATATAGGAGGCTCAGATCCTTGTCCAGGGCAGCGATGATATCGTGTATGTCTTGCACCACTTCTTTGAAGTCATCATACCTCCTACCAAGATATGCTTCGATTTTCTCGTCCAGCTGCGATGAATACCACAAGCGGTTGTCTGGCTCCTCGAGCATAAAGACGACATCATCTGGGTCGATAATCTCTTGGAGTAGCAGATGGCATTCGTCGAGGAATATGTGTGTTTCCTCAAGCAATCTTAGCCATTTCACGATTTGATTATGGCTATACGTGACATACCTTCGTAAACTTTTTCCTTATTCTCTTGAGTTCTGATCTCGAATGGCGCAGTGTTTTGAGTGTCGACTTTGCAGCTTTGATGCCTTTTATAGCGCTCAGACATAGAGGAGCTATGCCAAGCGCAAGAGATACGGGATCCATTTCGCGATGGCCGCGCAGCTGATTGAGCAATTGGAGGACACCTCATCGATGATGAAGGCCTCATAAATCAGCATTTCCGTGAGATGCACAGGCACACAGCTGACAAGGTAGGTGATCATCGGAGTCAGCTGTCACCCCCCGGAGGTGCTGAGCGGGGTGAGGAACCGGTCGTGCCCATGCTGCATTCTCACCACGATCTGTCCAATGGCAGACCATCATAGAAGCGGCTGCGCCACAATCCTGCAAATCAGAGCGACCTTTCATCATTGCTGTCTCTCATGCCAGATTGGCACAAAATCAACTGATAGCAATCCATCTGCAGAAACCATCCACCTTCTACTAGAAATTTTGAGTCAAAGGTCTTGTCATGGATGGTGGACCAGAGATTCAGCGGTGGCAAGATGCAGTGCTAAGCAGTCATGATATACTCTCCCAGAAGTCACTCTTGGCGTCTCTGTTTACGTCCTGTTCAGAATTATTCGTATTACTGATTCATTCCCTGTCGCAGGAAACGCCTCCATCCTTCCGCTTCGAGCTCCAGCGCAGCCACGATCGTTTAGTTCTCTGGGCCGATGCGTATGGTATCGAGGAAGGCAAATTTGAGAGCAAGCTTGAAATGTCGCAGCGTATTGGCGACTTTACCTTGAGAACTCTGAAAAGCGTGTGTCGAACGTTGACCCACAGTAAACTTGGCAGTGTCTCTTCCGTTCATGCGCATGATTACTGACTTCTTTCAGGGCTTCTTCCAATTCTTCAGCAGCATGGTGCCACAGAAAGCGAACATTCCTTAAAAGCAGCAAATCTTTGGATACTGGCCGAATCATTGTCGGTGTTGATTCAAGGTGATGATAGCAGCGATGATTCCAGTGGTGATGAGTCTGAAGCAAATTACATCGAGCGCGGTGGAGTGGCCGATTTGGAGAATTTGCGTGAGATCATCGAGGATTTGGACGTGGATACAGAGTGTCTCCTTGATCTTGGCACACGGCTTGAGGAGCAGGTTGTGAATCCGATCATCAACGAGAAATCAGTTGATCCTCAAACGATAGATGGTTGGGACCCCTCGAAACATTTTGTTGAACGAATCAGACGTTTGTATCCTTCATGCGAAAACGATTTGGCCAAACGCCTTGGACAGGCGAACTGGGAGAGAGTGCTAAAGTTTCAAGGGAGCAAAGAAAGGAATATCTCAGAGTCGATTGGTCTTACCACGACCGTGTCAACATTCAGTGACCCAGCCCATCTTCTACATGAGCCAAAGGGAACGACTTCACTATTTCATGACTCTGGCGTGGGTACTTCCACGGGAACGAAAAGCCTCCAACCTCGCAGCAAATATGCTGCGTCACTGGTCACCCAAGTCAATCGGAACGACATCATATTAGAAATTCCAGAGTTGTCACTTGAAGCAAAGCAGGGCATGGAATTCAACTGCACGGCCTGTGGTGAACGATTAAATATTCAAGACGATGCCGATTGGAAGTATGTCCTCCAACGGATTGATTCAATGTTGGTTGATTGCGGGAGTTGCATGCTGATACATCATACTAGAGACCACATCATTTCTGATCTTCAGCCGTATACGTGCCTGGAAAGAGGCTGCGAGAGCTTGATGTTTCTGTCGAAATCAAGCTGGATCCGTCACCTCCAACGCTCGCATAGATCGCTGGATGACTGGGCAGCAACGACGTGTCGTTTCTGCCACAAGCCCGTACCATCTGGTATGGACAGCATAGTGGCTCACTTGTCGGACCATTTAGAGAAGATTGCGATCATGGCGCTTCCCATCGATCAAAGTCCAGAATTTCTAAGGACAGGTAGAGCCAAATCGACCTTGGACCTTCCTACTCCGAGCCGACGAAGCCAATATGGCCACTCGCTACCATCGCCACCAGGAGTGGCACCACCCGTACCGTTCGCAGCTTCAAGCAAAGGAGCACCACTCGTGGCCGAGGTATTGTATGACTTTTCGGGGCAGCACACAAACGAGCTTAACATCTCATCTGGTCAGATTATCGAGATCGTGGAGAAGCAAAGTCGCGGTGAGAAACAATGCTCGCTTCGAGGAAACTAACATATACTCCTAACATACTGACTATTTATAGGCTGGTGGTTGGCCAAGAGTGCTCAGGGTCGAGGATGGGTTCCAGCTGCCTACGTTGAGGAGATCAAAGCGCCAACCTCAGCACATATGCAGAGACCCGTACCATCCCCATCCCTGGTGCCTACTGCAACAGCAGTCGTGGCGAAGGAGATGAGCTTACAGGATTACAAGGAAAGGATGACCCAACGCGCTGGCACGAGTCCAAATCAATCATATTTGCAGCAAAACTCTGAGAAAGAACAAGCAGATCAGGACAAAACCGAGTCTGGCCATTCTACCCGTGACGTTGAATTGCAGCACAAAAACAGCTCTCGGCGCTTTCAGAGTATTCATAAGGCGAGTTTTGACTCAGGGGTCGACAAAGACCCTAACCCGCCCATAAAAGTCGACAGTCCACAAGATACAACCGCCATGAAGAGAGCTCGCAATACATTAGCTGCTCGCAAATCTCGAGAGATCAAAGCTCAGAGATTGGATGATCTGGAATCGCAAATAAGAAAACTCGAGGCGGAGCGAGATCATTGGAAAAGGATATCTTTATCGGCGAGGGGCCAGAACAGGGTGGAAGCGAATCAAACTTCTACACAGGATCGAACTGCTACACAGCAGTTTCATGGACATGATGAAGCCGTCTAGGTCGATACGTGGATCGGTAGTGTTCATGACACAATCAACAAGAATGCAAAGCTGTATGTTGCAAGTCTGAATTTTGTTCTAGAGTTGAATCATGAAGCTGCCTGGGCTGATGCTAGTCGCCATCTACGTGAACCAATCGGTGTAGGGTGGTTCATGATCGTGATGGCCAGACGTAACATAAATGGTAATGCAAGAAAGACGATCCAGAAAGGCAGGCCGCGAGACTTCAGTTCAAGCGCATTGTATGGGAGAAGCGATTCAATGCATCGTAAATGTCATGACCGCCGGCCGTGCAAGGCACCCTAGATCTCCATGATCTGGATTACGACTACCACGGAATCTGCTTTCGTCACTCTACGTCCCCGATATCTATACTCCCCGTCGCGACACCCCGTATAATATGCTACGTTCTTGTCATCCCGTAGATATTACAGTCATTTCATCTAAGCTTCTTTGCATTCCCCGCCTGCTCCGATGGAGTTGAACAACAGCACAAGTATCATAGCAGGTCCGGGTCCAATACCATTAATGCGATCGCATAAGCCACTCATGTCCATCATCTTGTTTTGGGTTTATTTAGCAAGCAACTATTATGATTGTCACTATGAACCGCCTGTCTTAATACCAGCACGAGACTCAAAATCGTAGCTGGCCGAGCTATTGTCGCAGAAATCAACAAAGACTGGTAGTGTTGGAGAGTGGTGCAGAGAGTATGAGGCAGATCTCTCAGCGCATGTCACCGTCGCAGCACCGGTTGAGTCCACGAGGGTCCCTGTTATGGCTAGGCGACTTTGCTGAGCACGTCCATGGACCATACACAGTAGCTCTAGCATCCCTGCACTGCAGCTCTAGCAAATACCAATATAGCGAGGGATCAGTCAGACGCGACTGGAAATTGCATACAAGTCAGACCTGTTGTGTATGTTTCTCCTTTGCCAAATAATAATAATATTGTGTGCAGTAACCAATTGTTAGACATTACGAGGCTGGTCTACTGTCAATCCGTAACTCTAGGGGGTTGCGCTGGCTGCAGAGTCGCGCACCTTACCCCTGCCTCACAACTGCAGCTGTGAACGAGTCGGGCGCTGTTGGTTTCCCTGATCAGGGATCGCATGCGACCTCCACACCCGAGAGCCTCGTCTGGAGAGAGGGGTATGGTATTCATCTACAGCTCAGCGGGGTCGAAAGGCATTTTTCTCCATGAGCCCCGAGTCCCCAACGAGTAGCAGCGGACCTGTACCCGCCAGGTCTCCATTCGACTGCGCTGCCACATTGAAACTTCGCCAATTGCAAGCCAGATAGAGACTGCCGACAGGGTCTTTTGGGGGCCATGCTTCTTGCCTCTGTTGCATCTGCGCAATGCGATTGTGTGGCGCAAAAAAGTGATGAGTTGTCATGGCCACTCTGGAGCCTTGCGACAAGAGGCTTTTGTTTCTTCTGAATATGTCGCAGCCATATGTCATTCTGTGATACTGCTTTCGAAACCTCATGCTAGCGAACAGGTCTGGTGCTTTCCTGGTAGCCACGCCATTCTTTTGTCTTTCGTTGTGCATACGTTAAACACCTATTCCGTTCTTTGCCCGTCATGAGGCTGATCAACACCGAGCACTTTCTCGATAAGGGCGAAATTGCCTTTAAAGATAGAGACAGCATACGCAACAAACCATATGCCATTCTCTCTCATACATGGGGTCGACAGATGGAAGTAGATGGCAAGCCCGACTGGGGCGGCGAAGATGATGAGATTGTGTTTGCAGACGTTGCTGACGGGGACACGGGCACGAAGAAGCCTCACGCTTGGAGTAAAATCAAGAACGCCTGCGAAGCAGCACAGAAACATGGGTGTGGTTATCTCTGGGTAGACACTTGCTGTTTCAACAAGGAAAGTTCAGCAGAGCTGGACGAGAGCATCAATGCCATGTTTTCGTGGTATCAGCAATCGGAAGTTTGTCTCGTATATTTGGCCGATCTTGAAGTCGATTCGGTGCAGGTACACAAGGATGAAAAGGATCAGTGTCGTTGGTTCAAGAGGGGCTGGACGCTACAGGAATTGATCGCTCCCAAGAAGGTCGAATTCTACAACCAGGATTGGAAAAAGGTTGGATCCAGAATCGACCTTGTCGATATTCTACACGAAATCACCGAAATTGATCGCGACGCTCTAACTGGGAAAAGATCTTGCTTGTCCTTCACAGTTGCCGAGAGGATGAAGTGGGCAGCTCATAGAGAGACGAAGCGCCCAGAAGACCGTGCGTATAGTCTTCTTGGCCTGTTTGGCGTTCAAATGAGCTTGATTTACGGGGTTGGAGGGAAGGCAGCATTCCGAAGATTACAGGTGGAGATAATCCAAAACACGACTGACATGACTGTTTTCGCCTGGAGTCCCGACAAGGATACAAAGGAGACCAGTGAGTTCTGCAGCATGCTTGCAGACTCGCCAGATCGATTCGTGGAGAGTCCTACCATGAGCACCATGGAACTCGAGGGTCATTTCTCTATTACGAACAGGGGTGTCTCGCTTGATGCCTCGACCTTGAGGACTGTCCCAAAAAAGAAACATGAACCGAAACAGGAATCGAAACAGGAATCAAAACAGGCATCCCAGCCTGCCCTTGTCTTTTTGATAGGGTACACTGATTATCCTGACCACATGATATGTTACGGTGTCTATCTCCAGAAGATTGGCAGTGCCAACTACGCCCGATACAGGACACATGGACTAGCCCAATTCAAGGAAGACAAGAAGAAGTACAAGTTGAAGCCGGTACCGCGCCATCAGTGCTACATCACGATTTCGCCTCGTGATGTAGAGTCTGCTCTTAGAAAGTCACACAGGAAAGCCATTGTTGTGCCAGAGGAGTTCAAGCCCAAGAGGTACACCACAGAATGGGGCATCAAGGTCCTAGATCGCGTGCCAGAGCGTATCTGGGACTACCAGGAGGGATTGTTTTTCCGTGTCGGTTACGGGCACAGGGACGTTGTCAGAGCCGTTTCTGTGGAGTTGCACCTCCTAGATCAGAAAGTCAAGTTCACTGTCCTATTGCATCGATATGGAGATAGTGACAAGGTCTTTATCCTTGACGAAAAAAACACGAAGTTGTCAGGCGTCAAGCCCATCTTCGGTCCTAGTCAAAGATTTGATTCGGTCAAATGGGACGACCTGGCAATTGATCTTGCAGTTCAGAGCGAATACCTTGATGTGGTAGCTCAGGGCCGCTCCTACCGAGTCTCAGCGACTTTAGGCAAAAACGAGGATGGGAAGATGGAACTGAAACTTGACGTTGCATCTGATGCTTACCAACAAATAGAGGATCTGAAGGACCAACAAATAGAGAGTCTGGAGCGCAGATTGAAAGATCTGGAGGAACTGATGAGGGAAAAACGAGCACGACTCAGTGACGATGATGAGGATGAAGAGGTAGATGCGTTAAAGAAACGCGCAAGGAACGTTTAGAAATGGAGGAGCGACATTACTGTCGCAGCAGGGAGATATGAGTATATCTCTTGTCATATATCCATCAAGTTGCGCATGTCTCTAAGTATCATGAAGTCATCGCAATGCACTGAAATACCATTTGGCTAAAAGACTTATAGTGACTGGAGAGGAAGCAATTCCATAGTCTTCAAGAAATGTACAAACGAGAGCTTGTTTCATGCCATCTCAATGTTCTACCGGCATCAGATTGAAGTCATCATTGTCCTTGACGATGCGCGAGAACGAATAGTAGAAAACAGATTTATAGTTTGAGCATGTCACAATGGATGGATGAGCACATCAATGCCGTTCAGACCAGCAGCAATCTTGTGACTGAGAATGATTTGCGAATAAGAATCAATTGAAATATGGGTTCCGAAATAACCCTAGCCATCTAACCATCCTTTAGAGAGTAAAGAAAATATAGCTACGATGATGTCGTATTGGTACCCTCTGCCGAAGATATTCTTACGCCCTTAACAAAAAGGGGTACCATAGCGCTTTCGCTGATGCGAAACCTCTCAGTTTCTGCGCCAGCGCCAATAGCTATAAGCAAGGCCGTCAAGGCATACGAATGCGCTGTCAGCGAAATGAATTGGTTGTCGTCGTGCTCAAAAATGTCCTCCAAGAGTGATTGCTTTCTCTTTGCATGCGGGACTTCTTTTTCTTCCAACAATGGATCTTTCTGCCAGAGAACATCATTTTCCTCGAATCCTTGTTCGATTGTCCACTTCGGATACATATCTTTAATCGTTCTAAGTGGGCTGCGCCTGTCACAGGGATGGGGTGTCAATCTTTCTCTCAGGGCCTCTTTCACGATTGGAACGACTGGAGGTGGTTCTTTGCGTTCCAATATTTCGTTGTACACAATTTGGGTCGTTTCGAGACACCTGGTCAAGGGACTGGTGTATATCGACTGCGGCCACGGCATCCCATCGTTCTCAACTGCCTTCTTCCAGAATACGGCCAGAGCTTTGGCTTGAGCGATTCCTTCCTCTACGAGAAGCGCATCGGCCCATTCAAGCGTGTTGTCGGGTGCCAGACTGCGTCTCACATCGCTTCTCAGAACCTTCATGTCTTCCTCGTCATTGTCGTTCTTCATGAATTCGGCCTTGGCCATGTCGTTCATGTCCTCGAGGACTTTGTCATCAATGATTTCAATATGGACGGCTTCGGGTTTAGCACCATCAAGAAGGGAGAACTTGGTCTGGAAGAAAATCAGTCTAAACTCATCAAATGAACAGAACATGCGTAAACTTACGTTCCAAATTTTCTTTGTCTCCCTCCCTGCAACTTCCGCTCGTTTCAGCGCATTCATCACCACGTTGTGCACGCCAACACCGTGTCGTAACACATAGAACAATTTGTACGATGTATTCTCGTCGCTGGTCTGATTCAAGTAATTGACATATTTCTCGAATCGAGCCCACTGAGCTGCAGGCTGTCCATCATCGGTTTCGTAATTCCCATCTAGGATGCTCAACCGTTCCACTGTAGGAACCAGTCCATCATAGTCTTTAGCTATATCTTTGCCTGGTCTGAAAAAACCTGGCACAATTTCGAATTTGTACTTGGGCGTCATCTTGATTGTCGAGGGACTAGAAGCGTTGCTTGTCGAAGGTCCAGTGATTGATGTTCTGAACCAATTTCGTTTGAGCAACCGACCAGTCGATCGCAGCAGATTTATAAGGCTTTGAATAAGCCAGTCAAGGATTTTCCACATGAGTAGGAAATACTCTCAAGAATGATTTGATGTCGTTGGGCCGCAAACGTCGACTATTTGGTCTAGAGATTTGAATCTAGGGATGAAATTCCAAAGTCCTTGTGTGTAGTGGGGTATCTTGGCGGTCGCGCAACGATTCAAGCAAGATCCAGCAGCATAGTCGCTCGATGCGCGTCCAAGCTCTCCGAGCAATATGGTCTTCTGTCACTCCACAGAAGAAGGCTCTCTTAAATAGATTCTGCTGACGAATATGAAGGACGTGATCGTTGTGATATATCCTGGAGTGAGGGGAAAGCTGAAGGGAGCCTGATGTCTACTTGCATAAGGCGCAGGTAGGCTGCGCCCCATGGATGATTTAGCCCCTGTAAGAAGAAAAACGACAAGGATCTCTTGATTTACTCCCGTGAGTAGACCACGCTGTGGATCAATAGCCAATCAAAGTCCTGAGCCGCCCCCAGAGACGGTGGCACTGCAGTCAGAACAAACGTGCAATCTTGGTCAGGCGATGTTTGGCCGTCAATGATATTTTGATAAGGCTGACGATCTTGAACTAGACAATCTACAGGGAGAGGAGCGCATTTTGCCAATGAGAATGATTTTTGCTGTCACGGCCGCTCCAAGCACAGTCTACGCAGCCATTGTCGAAATCACATCCTGTGGGCCGGCTATTCAAGAAATATGTTTGCCCACATGAGACCCTGGGTGAAATGGCTGCGAAGGATACGTTCTACTATGGTTGGCCTCGAACAATGAAACAGAAGACACTGTTTGCTGGTAGCAAAGTAATATCAGATTCTGAGCCGACCAACGACTCCGCGGCTGGACAAAGACAGCATTCAACAGAGAGTCGCATTGCACGGCGTCCATCTTCGCCTTGTGGAATGATTGACGGGGAACCCAGTCAAGGGCTGAATGACACAGAGGGTCACCTTTTGAGAGATCGTGCAGCCTGGTATTGTCGATTCATCTTCTACAATCGACCAGGCCAGTAAGCCTGTCTCCCAGGTGTAAGAGGACATCGTGGAGTCCGTAGAAAAGACCCACGTCGAGCTCCTTGCTGCGATGAAGAAGACAGTGATGTTGCGATACACAGATGTCCATTCCTTCGACATTTTAGTGCACAAGTGATATGCAGTTCATGGGTCAAGCCATCTATACAGATCGAAACTGATAGTCTGGCAATAGCCAACGCGCTGTCCTTCCCGACAAGTATCTCGCATCTCGATGGGAGTCTTTGGCAAGGGAAAAATATATTCCGTAGCCGCTCTTGCTAAAGATAACAGCCATCAGTCTGCTTGAACAAGGACAGATATATAAACTTTGAGCTTACATGACTGCGGCTAAATTTTCGAGACCTTGGCCCGTCAGACTCACTTTTGTCTCACGTACGCACTGGCAGATTGGCTCTCGGATGCCGCGAATCGCTGCAGCTTCATAACAGATGCTGTTCTTGCGCATGGCATGGCGCGGCATTCGCCTTCGTATGAAGAAGCTCGTCCGGACGACCTAAAAGGCATGCATTGCACACTGCACGCTCTGTCGCCTGTGGGCATTCCTCGTAGTGCGCATAGGTATGGGGAAGAAGGGGAGGGGGCGGGGCAAGTCTTTGGCGGGTCATATAGTCGCAATATATTCTCCCAGCTTCTCCTAGCGCCATGAGAAGTATGAACAACTTATATTCGGCCGATTCATGGACGCCTGGACCTAGGTGAGCAAATTTACTTTGGAAGCCTGGCCCTCATCATATCCTGTCACACAAATAGCCGTAGCCAGAAAAGCAGTCTCCGTCGTTTCTACTTTGATCTTTTCCCAACTAAATATGGGGAATATGCATGCACTCTTTCATGTTCCAGAGCTTGATTGACCCCTTAAGAAACATGCTCTCGTCATCGAACCGCAAACGCCCAAAGATGTCTAGAGGACATTGGTGACACGCAGACTGTCGTGTTGCACCACATTTGGAAGAAAAGAAAGTAGCATTCACACTATACTACTGCTCAGGCGTTCAAAGGGATTGTTTCGTGTCATTCGGAAACAGTATATCGTACTCGCCTGCTTGACTTATTGTACAGAAGAATATCTCGACAAGCTCCAACTTCGATCAGTACCTATGTTTGAAAAATCCAAAGGTTACTTCGGCATTGGATAAGGTGTTTGACCAGGATTCCGGGGAATTAAATGCAGAATCCTTGCTTTTTTCTTTTTCTTTTTCTCTCCCTTCGCCAATGTGAGGTTACTGTGCCTTGTCTCCATTCGGCAATTTGTATCGAAGATGCACGCAACGCCATGTCCTCATTAGAGGAAGGGTGTCATCATAACTGTTCATGTATTGCTCAGACCTGCACATGGAGGAAGAGAGCAGCCACTTTACCCCTGGATAGGGGGCTTCTCCTGCTGTCTTGAATATATTGCACGTCTCAATCACTCACAGGAGAAGCATTGAGAAGGGGGACGCATCTTTTTGTGCTGAAGATTTTATCATTTGGGTTCAGGTCACAGGTGCAAAGTGTCTTAGATGCCCCATGTTCCTCGTCCTTTTTGGCTTTTCGCTTAGGAAAAATAAGTTCGATACAATAATCTCAGAACCCACGTTTTACATTACACCACATGTATGGTAAGAATAAGACTAGATATGGAGGCGAATCCTCCCTTCCTAGTATATTGCTGCCGACTGCATCGACACATCGGCAAGGAGGGGCTGCCAGGTCCTCGGCCAATATGATGAGTCCAAACGTGTCCTCACTCTGATTTAATCCGCATATTCGCCAAATTCTATCGTCGAATCGTTGATCGTGACCATGGAGATGGTATTCGAATCGCCAATGGGCGTGTTGAGCACAGAAGCTCCCCCTATAGACGAGCCCGCCAGACGACCCGTTGAGAGAATCAAGAAGACATTGCGAAAATACACGAGCAAGCTCCAACTTCGTCGGCCATCGGCCAAGAGCGACGAACCAACCTGGGACTCTATTGCGCCCACCGACGACGCCTCGGATCCGCCAAGATACAGCCGGCTGCGCATGCTGGACGACTACAGGTGGCCCGTCTGCGAGCCGCTCGAGGTTCTTGTCCTCAGCAACGATCATGCCACGTCCAACACGACGCCGCCGGGGAGCTTCCGCTGCCAAATGATTACGATACCTACCCGCGCGGCCTCGTCGTCCTGCCCCGACGACAAGGAGACGAGTCTCGACCGGCTCATCACCCTGCCCTGCGGCCACGTCTACCACCCGGCCTGCCTGCAAGGGGAGCTGCGGCGGCACGCCTACGCCCGCTGCCCGCGCTGCCAGCACACGCTGCACTACCGCCTGTGTCATCACCGGGTGCACATTCCGTACTTTGCGCCCGGGACCGCGATCCACCCGGACGAGCTCGACGGGGCATGTCGGTGCTGCGCGCCGTTCCCCTTTATGCAGCACGTCATGTCGGAGCGGGGAGAAGGCGCTCGCAGCGGCGACAGGACGCACCTCGGTGCGTTTCTCTCGTCCGCAACGTCCGCCAAAGACAAGAACCACCACGATCACAGCAATAACCACAGCAGTGGACAACAACTGCCACCACCATCGACCTCATCCGACGTCGGCGGGTTTTCCACGTCAAAAGACGAAGACGCCGGCGCCGCCGACTTTGGCTGGCACTGGTGGGCCCTGAGCGTCTTCGAGGGGGGCGCGGAGCGGTTCCTGGCCGAGCGCGCGGCCCTGCAGCGGCGGCTGCTGCGCGTGTGCGCGGGCGGGCACGAGCGGGAGCGCCGCGTCGCCGTGCTCATACTCGACACGCTGTGGCTCGTGTACGCGCACCTGCGCGCGCACAAGGGCCTCGAGTGGCCGCACGCCCTGCGCCTCGTCGGCCCCATTGCCTACGAGGAGGCCGCCGCCTCGTGCTGCAGGACGGCCGAGCAGCGCGGCGTCGACGTCTGGGCTGGGCTGTTGGATATGATGGTGGAGCGAATGCATGTAAGTCCCCAGGAAAAATCAAACCTCATTTGTCTCTGAGAAAACAATAAGCTCATAATCCTTGACGTAACAGGCCTTTCACCTTCGTGGCGCTGCATTGTGGCAGCCCTATGAGCTTCTACCCTTCCAACCCTATTATCCCATGGTGGAAGACTTGACAGATGGGGCTGTGTGAAGCCTCATCTAATGAAGACAAAAGTCTGTCAAAAGTGTGTTTCTGGCGATGTATATTGCCCTTGACGTCTTGTTCTTGGTGAAGCAAGATGCTGGAACTTTGATGCTGTGCAGATGGTTTCAGTATTCTGTTCAAAAGTATAGATACCCTAATAGCGTTTTGGATTTCAAAATCGTAATACGTCAGTCTCCTCCGTAGATGTTGAGCTTTCTTCTGATTGTCAGATCCTACTTCTCCACCTTGTATTCTGGTGAATGCATGCCAGCTGGTCTTGACACGACATGGCCAAGTAGTTTTCCGACCGACAACGTTTGATCACTTCGAGGTATTTGGATTGGTGTGATAAGCTTGACATCTGCTTGCACTCAATCGTGAGGCGTAACACCAAAGACAAACGATACTTGTTTGCAAAGGATGGCACAAATCAAAATCAATACGCTGTCCCATTTTCTGACCTGGAACTATGTCTATACCTACAAGGAAGGGTATCGTATCTGGACTTGTTTCCACCCCGTTTCAACCGCCGCACTTGAACTCCTTATTCAGATGTATGACGCCAAGGCTTTCTTGTTGAGAAATCAAGCCACGCTGGATTTATCGTCTTCGTGTTCGATATAATTCCGAATGTTTGCAGACACGCATAGGCTGCTGAAATGATTCCGCATGTCGAATCATTGCCCTCTGTTGGTGGAGGTGCGCAAAGCGCTTCGTGCCTCCTAAGGCATTGGCACGGAACTCCCCTCCTCCTTCATTCGTAGTGCCTTAGCCTTCTCCTCGTGTAATGTGTTCATGACATATTCGTATGTCATCATGGTGACTGTAGCGGCTGGCACGGCTCGCATCATGTTGACGCCCATGCCGGCATAAAAAGCTCTCCATCCTTCCTCTTTCAGGATTGTACGGAAGGTCATCAAAACACCTCGGTACTTGGCTTGAGGAATAGCCTCGCTGGCCTTGGCCCCTTTTTCGGTGACGCCAAGCCCTTGTAAATATTCGGCACCTGCTGTCGGTCTCCTTTGTGTCTGTAACCTTGTCCTGATAACCTCATGGGGGTAGGTGGCGGAGCTCGCCATAATCTTTGACATAATTGAAGCAGATAGCACGCCAAGCCAGTGTTTCTCTGCGCCCCCTTCGCCCATGTGGCCCATGTCTTGCCCGGTAAACCTCTTGCGGAGATACTCATACGCTGGGAATTGGACAGCGACGTGAGTCAGACCGAGCAGAGCTGGCGATAAACCTGAGTAAAATGATAGTATGCCCTCGGAGGAATACATCTTCCTTGCGGCATCAAGGGTCGAGTTGTAATGCCAGGACGAGCTGATAGCTGGTCTTGACGTTGGTGTGTTTCCCGATCTAGGGAATAAAGACACATGTCTATTACCATTGGAGGATTGTGACATGAGTCGAGTCTTGATCACCCAGATAGGGTTGGTGACCACTGTGCTCGAGGCACCGGCGACTATGGACGACCAGAAGTTGATCAACATCTGATTTCGAACTGGATAGTGTGTTAGAAGCTATGGTATCTTGTGGTCTTGTGACCGCTTTGTCGCTATTCAGCAATGGCAAAGACTTACCGTCGCGTTCAGCCAGGAACTCTTTGCTCTTGGTATAGACAGTGAACCAGACAGCCCATGTCGGAAGATACCCAAGAATGATGGGACCGAGTCCTCGATACATGCCACGAATTCCTTCCTCTCTCCATATTACCCTGGCTGTGCCAATAAGACCCTCGTAGACTTTATGGTGACCGACGTGCCTTCCCTTATCCACTGGCGTGAAGCCACCCTGAGCTTGTAGCTTAGTTTTGATCACGTCGAGTGGACATGTAACAATGCCAGAGGTGAAACCACCCACGGCGCCCGATAGAGCGTTGAATTGCGACTCGGATGCTCTCGTCGTCCATCTCTGCATCACACTAAGACCATCACTTCCATGATGCGTCACGGCTTGTACCGCCGAAGCCGGCGAGCCCGGCATGATGCTGTCTGGTGCGCTGGTAGTTCCCAGTGTATTGGCCGGGGATGAGGGTCGAGGCGAAAAAACACCATAATCTGTAGGTGTGTTCGGCGACCGATCTGTCGGATCGTTCTGTGCCTGGTCGTGCGACATCCCCTCGCGGAGCTGGAGGGTGATATCAGAACCCCGGGTACACTCGGGAACTTGGAGAAGGGCCGCGCAGTTGGGGCCCTAGACCGGTATCGAGAGAGGCCCCGGGTGTAGAAGGCCTTTTGGTGAGATTCGAACTTGTTCGGGGGTGAACAAGCTAGGGGACCTAAAAGGGCGAAGTGTTCACCCAATTCTTCGAGATGCAGTGTTTGTCTTCTTGTGGTAATCTTATCGTTCTCGAATCGATCGCACGAGTGGGTTGCGGAGGCGTCACTCTCGTCTCGAGGGTTGCAGGTGAACGAATCGTGTGCGGTGTGCGGGGAACGAACTGGGCTCCCGCGCAAGTTCACCGTCGACACGTCCAGTCTGATTGGGACTGACTACGGGGTGCAGCAGGCCATTGATGAAGAAAGGAATTCCCACGGGTGAATTAGTTTTGTACAATGTCGAGGAGGAGTGAGTCGGGTCAGAAGACCAGGTCTCGAATATGCTCAGAGATGCCTCTGCTGGGAAACGGTGAGGGGTGCGGGCTAATAAGCAGCCTGGATTGGCGCAATAGAGGTGGTTTGTTCCCTGTTCGTGGAGGACCCCAAAAAAAAGCAAAGCAGGCATGCAAGCAGGCAAGCAGGCAAGCAGTGAAGGACTGGGAGGTCAAGGTAGGTGCAGCAGTAGTAGGTACGGCAGGTATCGGCCTTTGGGCGCCTTTTTACTCACTAGCCGATAAACGGTTTGGAGCGCTATCAGTACTATGAGGGAGCTCCGCCGGTATGCGCCGACGACCTTTTTGTACTTCTTGAATAGATTTCGGGGACGATCAAGACGATTTACTGTGATTCAATCATGGAGAGCTGCAAGTGATTGTGTGTCTGGGCCATTTATTAGGTGTTGCAAGACTCGTTCTGGAGATCCCAAAGTTAATCGGTTCCCGAACCAAAGAGACCTATTTAGGTCGACCGGAGTTCCTTTGTTGTCTGTAGTACGAGACTTTTGGGGAGCGAAAAATTACCAGTGACCTCATAGCTGACTGAGGAAGCACAGCACGTGGCTGAAGTTCAAAGTGGGAAAGCAGGCAGGTCCAGGGTCTGCCTATCCGTTCCTGAAGCCCAAAATCAAATTTAGATACGCCATGATTCCCAAGGTAATCTTGGAAAAGCTTCACTGGTTATTTGAAATGCGAGAGAGGCTTTGTGGTGTGTGGCCGCAAGTTTCCTAGGATGGCCATCCCCCCATCAAGTATAGTCTTCACTTATAGCTACTGTAGCAAGGTCCATGATCATTTGCAGAAGCCGTTTAGCACGTGCATACAGAGACAACCACCATACACACCATAATGAATGGATGTGGTAATTCCCAAGGTTCCAAAGTCAGGGTCACGTCGGCGTAGGCATGTACAGCCTGCAGCGCCCAGAGATTTAACGAGCCAGTGATTGTCGACTCGCTTGTTGGTCGATACTGCATGTTTTTTAGTGCTGGGCCGGCGCCATTCGAGCGCCTCGAACGAAAATGTACAGCGTGCATTTGGAGGCTTTTACCGTACCATAGGCAAATGTTCGAAGTGCCTTCCACGTGACCCGCGAAAAAGCTCGGACCCGCCAGCCAACCGGAGGCGGCCAGTCAACTGGCAGCAATTATCACTCACATCACGACTTTGCTCCCGAGAGAGAGAAGCTGCTTTTACTTTGGACCGCCCCAAAGCTCTCAACGCCACCCCTGATTCAACCACCCCGAGAATCACCATGTCCGCCTACCCTTCGCTCGCGCCCTTCGTCCAGAAGAGGCCCTGGTTGCGCAATGCTCTCAAGCCTCTTGCCAACTGGTACGCCAACGCCGCCGGCTACCGCCAGCTCGGTCTTCGGTACGTCTTCCCTCAGCCAGCCTGCTGCGATTCCGGCCGGTTCAATCGGACAACTCTTCATCAGCTTGGAAAGATTGCTTGCGAGGTCTCGACTGTGTGCATCGGAAATTATTGAATCAATTGAGGGCCGAATAGAATGGTCATTCAGTCTCACAGGACATTCGCAAGCAATCAAGCACGGGAATAAATTGCATTGGAGACGGAAAGACTGACCAATTCATGTCAAAATAGTGCCGACGATCTCATTGTCGAGGAGGATGAGGATGTCCTGAAGGCCCTCAAGCGTCTTTCTCCCCAGGAGTCTTACGACCGCGTCTACCGCATCCGCCGCGCCATGCAGTGCTCCGTGTCGCACAAGCTGCTGCCCAAGGAGGAGCAGACCAAGCCCGAGGAGGTAAGAAAAACGCAGATGCCGACAGCAAAAAAGAGGAACGCCGGAAGATTGGGCATTGGCTAACATATGCGCTCCAGGATGTGCCATACCTGATCCCCCTCATTGAGCAGATCCGCGCCGAGAGAAAGGAGAAGGAGGCTCTGGACTCCATGACCATCATCAAGAACCACTAAGCGTAATCAGCGGAAGAACACGGGAAACGAGGGAGCGTCATTGTCTTTAAGGGAAAAGACGCGAGAGGCACCGGTGATGGCCGCTTGTACAAATAAAGAAGACATGAATAGAAGACAGCATAACGCATCATTGCCAAAGACCAAGGGATAGAGAAAGTTTTGGATTTTCAAGATCTCAATATCCAACATGTCCGGGCAAGTGTGTATATTTGTATAGAGAGAGAATTACCTATGTGCCACAATTGTCCGAACACGGTCAGAAAGCGCGTACTACTAACCACGGGGCATGTTCCAACATTTGATAATGGTACATACCGAGCAACAAACGGGTATTTGTCTGTGATGAAATCTTTATCTTGCGAGCATTGCAAGCCTCCGACGTTGGCCGATACCTAGGTACATATTCACCATGATCAGCGAGCCGATCCCAGGCTCGATTTGAACTCTTTCACGTGTGTCATATGCTACTGATGGAAGCATGGAATTATCCATAGTCAACTACAGCAATTACATCATGTCCTTGGACTCCTTGAGAATTTTTCAATATACACAACAACTTGCCACTCGTCAAAGGGGTATGCGCGCAAATATCCTGAACTTTGCGCCTCTCACCTCCCTGTCTTCCACTGCCCATCCAACCAGTATGCGCAAGTGGTCTTCTCCACCATGATGGATTACCAGACTCTATTATAGTAGACCGCCAGAAAAAAAAAACAGAATATTACCCTGATACCGACCACAGCCGACCATGCAGATGCGCGCGCTTAATGCTTTCTTGTACACTGCTGTACATAGACAGGTAAAGTCAACAGCTCGAGCCCGACTAGAGAATGGCATCGTGGTCATGCCTTCGAACGACCAGTGCCATTTCTCGGAACGCCAGTGCTTCAGGTTGGCGCAAGCCCAGTGATCCACATGATTTTCGCCCACGCTCTCCAGTGGGTACTTGAGCGAGATCACAAGAATGATCAAGTTCCAAGGCAAAGAGAGCAAACTTTTCGACAAGAAGTTTGGCCCCAATTCTAGCTGCTGGTAGGGCCGTTGATGGTATGGGTTTTGCGTGTATCATGAGTTTCGTACAATAATTACGTGTCCTATCCTCCATCGAGTGTTGGGAGCCCGGTACCGACGGACAAGCTCGGTACGCGAATAGAATTGAGGATGAAGAAAATAATGCAGATGTGAAATGCATTTATGCGTTGCCGGGCTTCTCGTCGGTGTCAATATGCCAGACGACGTAGTTCGGGAGACCAATGACTTCGTATCCGGCGCGCTTGGCCATCTTTGCGAAACCTTCTGTCTCGGCTTGGTTCTCGAAGGCGTAGCAAGGGAAGTTGATGCCTATCAAATTATGTCAGCATTGAGGTCGCGTAGAAAAAGAAGCTGGTTTCGAATGAAACATACCTGAACGGTGAACGTCAGCCTTCACCAGAATGTTGACACCACCAATACCGTCGAGCTCAATCTCCTCGTCCTTGTCGTTTCTCCAGTCACCCATACGGGCCATGTGCTGGCGTCCGGTGTCGTATTGCTTGTATCCTGTAGATATCCAATAGTCAGTAAGGAGCTTTTCCAGAGTCCATGATTCTCAATTGTTCAATATCGCCTTACCTTCAGCGAGGACTGTATCCTTGGGCAAGCTAGCAGCGAGCTTAAGGGCCTTGTCGGACTCGACCCAAGAGTTGTAGTCAACTGGAGGCGCATGGTCAGCTCATTGAGTTCCTCTCTTCATATCAAGCGCTTTTGGTAGACTTACATCGTCCCTCAACATCGCGGCCATCTCTGTAGCGGTGGAACCAGATATCTAAATTCAGTCAGCAAGAAGAATTCGCAGCGTATACAATATTGTTATACGTACTGGGCACAATGATATCACGGTCGTGAGCAATAAAGTCCTCGATAATCTTCTTGGGGCTGTCCTCGATATCCACGTCGCGCCAGTAGACCCAAGAGTGTTCGGGCTTCAGAGCAGTCGACAAGAGGTAGTTTCGCGCCTTGCCCATGGCCTTGCGCCTTGGTCCTTGGGCCTCGAAACCGTGTCTGTCCTCGACAGACTGGCTCAGCTGGAAGTTGAAATCCTTCTCCACAACCACGGCGCTGTGGAAAGGAACCTTGTCAGGGCGCGTCTGGATGCGCTTCAATTCCATAGCCAAGACTGCAAGAGTACTGTCGGACGAGTCACCAACAAGGAAAGCAATGTCAATCAGGTGGTGGGGATAAGTCAGCTCCGCAAGAAGTTCGAAGTATTTAGACAGGTAGGGCGCGGCATCCTTGAGCGGGGTGAGAATGAGAACGCGTTCCTCCTTTGCTACTGCCTGTGGCGTAGACTTGATGGGGTTGAGGTCGATGTTGATGATGGAGGATTCGTTGACTTCTATCGGGGCGTGGTGGTTGAAGATGACTGGCGTTTGGAGGTGGGCATTCCATGCTTGCTGCTCATTGAGCGACATTTCCATCGGTGGTTTCGACGGTCCCCAGCAGTAGAAACTGTCGCGAGAGAAAACACACAAGTTAGTTGGGCTCCCTTCTATGAAAAGCAAGCAGGAGAAGCCGAAAGCTCGACCGTGCTACGGATCAATAGGGAAGTAGCAGCATACCTTTGCATCTCATTAGCTGAGGATCGGATGCCGCGCCATAGCAGCAAGATGATGCCAACGACGGCAAGAGACAGGAGGAACCGCGTCCTGGTGATGAATATCCATATCGCCCGGGTAGGGGGTAACTGTGCTTTGGCCGACTTCCAAGTCATGCCGCCCTTGGGGAGAAGCATATTGAGCGCTTCGGGGTGACCCTGTACGGCACCCTCAAATGGATCGCGAAGGCAAGAAGAACGGGCGACGCGAGACAGAAAGGTTCCTTGAGCGCCGTCGCGGGTGTGACGTTGTGGTGGTTGTTCCCGATGTAGTGGTGCAGCACAGCACGTCCAACGCTCGCACGCTAGGTAGCTGGAGACTGAAGTACAGCGCCTGACGGGACACGATGGCTGTCACAGGGGTCCTCGACACGTCGTGTGGAAGAGCAAAGGTTGATCGGCTGTCGTTGCCAAGGGGGTGATTAGAAAACTCGAAGCGACAACACGGCGGTGATGCTTCCAGGAGTCAGAGTCAGTAATCGTCGTCAACTGTCGTATCCTCGTGTACTGGCTGGGGGGTGAGAGACTGGGAGAGGTAAGAAAAGTTTCTATGCAGACACACAGGCTTGAAGCAAGTGAGCCAAGCTGGCATTGGACGGGATTGAATTGGATTGGCGTGGGCTAAACGAGATGGTACCGTCCGTCCGTACACCTGTCGACAAGCCTGGAGAGCTCGGCGCCCTACACTTGATTGGGTGGCTTTAGGTAGGTGGGAAACGTCCCGAATTGGGGGTGGGCAATGGAACTCGCTGTTTTTAGCTCTACTTACAGTGAGCTTTGGGGACCGAGCCGACGCACCGGTTCAGCCTAGGAGCGAGCAGCCGTATTTTTGTTTATGACACTGTTATAGATCTTCTTTTCTTCACTGTTCAAGCTGAATAGTAAGGTTGATTTAAAAAAGGTACAATTGATCACAAGAAATTTAAACCCATGAGGCTGTGTACGGATTTGCAACAAGTAATCAAGGCGGACTAAGAGAAAGCTGGCTAAGATGTCTTCCCTACTACTTTGTATATAGCAGTACTACTTTGCTTACCATTTCCGTCCCCCTACGAGTGTTTCTGGGCCGCTGCGAAGGAAGGGGTTCTGGAAAACCGGCAGAATCCATCTGCAATCGACCCAATACGCCTACTCCCGTCATCAGGAAGAGCTGATGCACGAGCACCTGCAATTGCTACCTCGGGGAAAGTTACATAGACCTACGAATACCTGGGGTTTCTTAGTAGCAGAAGTAGCCCCTAGCAGATTTTCAGTGCATTGGCTTCAAGTATACAGTGAACATTGGACACATCGCAATGCAATGGAAAGGCTCTTTCATTTCAGACGCAAAGGACTGACTGGTTGCTCGAGAACAAATGACAAGACACACTACAACTACCAGCTGGCGTGTAGCGCGTTGAAAATCCCCCCTTTTTTTTTCTTGTCTTCTCCCGGATAAGCTCGCGAGTACCAGCCAGCATCCGCTTGTCCTGCAATTTTTCTTGGAGGTTTGCCAAGACCGCTATCGCAGATTTCTGTCCAGCAAGGGGGTCAAGCCCATGGGGGCACGCGAGCACGAGCTGGCGCATTGAGATTCCGTCTGTGGCTAGAAGGCGCCAGGCGACGCGTTCTCTTTATAACGAGTTGTCGGGATGAATTATCGTGCTTTTCAAGGGAGACTCGGGCAAAGCATCGTCGCACTTTGATTAGGAGTCTGCTTTGACTTGTACGTAGAGATATATCTGATGTGTGAATACTCTCTTCGTCGTGCTGCAGAGCATTTTCCAATAATAGTAGCAGAGTTCATACGTCTCAGCAGTGATCCGATCTGCTGCTGCTACTCGGACTTACTCGGACACGGTGGTCTGGAATGTCGATTGCTCCACCGAATACTGGGGACGCGCAACGGAGATCATCTTAAACCTACAGCCTCCATTTGCCTTCCCCATTCTCTCTACTGCTGGTGGAATCTGCGGCTAGTGGCTTCAATCCGCCATGTTGTTAACTTACCAGCTTCTACTCATGCTCTCTTTTCTTGATTATGTTTTGTCGGTGTTCCGAGCTGCATTGTGTGATGGCCGTATACACCTGAATTCCACGACTACATTAATCGCATCAAGTTCTGGAATGAGCAGACGCATATCACCTCGTAAAGCTCTGAGGTATTGACCCATGTTGCCATTATCCAGTGCGAGCATAATGTTGCAACTGAGATCTCGCCCTGTCATTCAACAGGGCCCACCAGTCAAGTAGCCACATGCTACCTACTATTGATGTATATGCAGCACTCGTGGGTCGATTGATACAAACATGAGACTTGGAAGAATCTGTTCAATAATTGATGCTTTGTACGCGTGCAGACTTTTGATTGCAGCGTTTGGGACTGGTTATCAGCATTCCATCGATCCATGGTCTCACCTAGTGCTGAGGGCTGATATTTATTACAGGGTAGGCAAGTAGCTTCCTCGGTGTCCTGCCTCACTTGCTCTATGCCCCCAGACTATAAATAAGAAGGCGATGCAATAAGTTTGACTACCGGAATATATGCCAATGCACCTCAGATTAACTCCGGAAATCAAGTCCAACACTATGCTGATAATACAAAACTCAGTATATTTACAATTTAATGGGCGCTGAACGTGATATTTACAGCCTGCGTCGGCTGTGCTACATGGTCTTGGTGGTTGCCAGGTGAGACTGGCGCCTGCTGTCCTTCGTCATTTCTGACTGGCTGGCAACTGCAACGATGACAAAGCAAGGGCGTGAACTGCAACCGTTATAATTTAGCAATGGAGAGAAACGATATCGATGTTTCCAAGAAGCCACCGAATAAATTATATTGGCATTGAAGCTGCATGATCTTCTTCAGAATACGGATGCGCACATTTGCCATTATATAGGTACAGGTACATTGTATCCCTGCAACCTGGAATGCACGTCATCGCAACGGCATCAAGAACTACAGTCAGATCTTCGAGGCAACCACGAGCACGTCCGAGATCCATCTCATTGTCACAACCATTCTCATATCATCAACCCAATGTTTCTCAGGTAGCCTCGGCTGATCGTTCATTTCATACATTCAGGCTCTCGGAGAATCGGAGGCCAAAATTGTTTAGGTGTTGGCATTCCGGCTTGTTTGGCTTTGCATCACACTTGAAACAATACTCGGACTTCCAGAGTCCTGGATTCAGCTTTCTTCCTCATCACATATCCTCTTCAAAACGAACGTTCGCAATGACTACGCGCAGGTCTGCTCGGCTCAGTGCCGCCGCTGAGGCCAAGCCATCGCCAAAAGTGATGCCTCCGCCTCCGCCTCCGCGGTCCAGAAAGAGGAAGACGGCCCCCGAAGCAACGGAGGAAACTGTGCAGCAGCCAGACGCCCCGTCCACGCCTCAGAAGCGACGGGTCAAGGCAAAGAAGGCTGCTACGCCGCCACCGGCAACTCCTACGCCCAGTAACGCAAAGCTCATCGGGGAGCCTGCCACCCGCGCCGCCCGCTCGGCCACCACGCCCAAGACCAAGCCCAAGTCGGCGGCAGTGGAGCGCTTGGCAAACCCGGAAGTGAGCAACGCTACCCTGCTCTCGCCCGAGACCTCGCGGATCGTCGCTGCCAAATCCCTGGACGAGGCTTCGCCGACCAAGGCCGGAGTCAGCCGGACCACGACGGGAAATATCCTCAAGCAGGCGTGTGACCACCTGGTCAAGACGGACCCGCGCATGAAGCCGCTGGTCGACAAGCATCACTGCCGGGTCTTTTCAGCCGAGGGCCTTGCCGAGGCCATTGACCCCTTTGAGGCTTTGTGTTCGGGCATCATCAGCCAGCAGGTGTCCGGCGCAGCCGCCAAGGCCATCAAGAAGCGCTTCATTGAGCTGTACCCGCACGTGGAGAAGCAAGGGGACCGATTCCCACACCCAAAGGAGGTGGCCGATACCAAGCTCGATGTGCTGCGGACGGCCGGGCTGAGCCAGAGAAAGGCCGAGTACATTCAGGGCCTTGCTGAGAAATTCGCCACGCAAGAGCTCACGACGGACTTTCTCCGTACCGCGCCGTACGAAGAGGTCGTGGAGAAGCTCATTGCTGTTCGCGGCCTGGGCCTGTGGAGCGTCGAGATGTTTGCCTGCTTTGCTCTGAAGCGTTTAGATGTGTTTTCGGTAGGCGACTTGGGAGTTCAGAGGGGCATGGCCGCCTTTGTTGGCAAGGATGTGAACAAGCTTCGCAATGGAAACGGCAAATGGAAGTACATGAAGCAGGCCGATATGGAAGCAATGGCTGAGCCTTTTCGGCCGTATAGAAGTGTCTTCATGTGGTACATGTGGAGAGTCGAGGAGACTGATATCAGTACATTGGAATGAGGAAATATCTTCGTAGATATAAGGAGAACTAGCGACATCTTACTTAGAGATCGCCCTGTACTACCAACTTATGTATTCAAATCAAACAGTAAGTAAATGTCGTTTGCAACAATAGTGTCTCTCCGCTGAGTGAATGGAGGAGAAGGTTTATACGTCAAGTATAGCACAGCACCGCGCAAACAAACTCGCACAAACTGCTATATTGTAATGCCGCCTGCATCATGGCTACATCCTCGAAAGCTATTACTCGGATACTTCTGCGATCTCCGCCTGTATTTGCCATCATCGAGGCCCTTGACAAGAACAACAGAAGAGGGACACCAGAACTAGAAACATTATGTTCTGTACTTGGAGTTGTAGATTCGGACCTGAAATATGGGCCTATTCTCCGCTTGTACTGAAGGTGAAGTCAATGAAGTCACGAATAAAGTCAGAAAAGCTATGATAACACGAATGCCCAAGTGCTCATGGACTTTTGTTTATGAGCTCAAGATACACCGTCTCGTCAATACAGCATTGTGTTTGAATACTTGTACGTGCCTGATTGCATCCTCATTGTCTCGTAAGGAAGTGACAGCGCAGATGACTCATAACCGCACGGGAGGAGCATCTCACGCGTGATTAGTATCCCGATCTTTGATCCCAAATTCCCAACTGCTTCGAATAAAGAACAGTATAGGGACTTTTGACAACTGCAACCGCTGATGATGAATCAGGCCGGTGATAGCGTCTCCGACGCAGACACATGGCAGGTGTCTCCTCTGCCATCATAGATAGCCGCTGTTCACATGCTGGCCAAAGGTCTTCTCCGTCCACAGCAACGCTCTACTCTCAACCAAGACCGTCGACTGGCTTCTTTTCTCGGCTGTTGCCCCCCCGAGTGCGGTCCAAATCTGCAGCTGCTAGTCCTCTGTTGCTGCGCTGGCTCTCGGTGACACGTCTCGAGAGACCTCGGTCATGACGACGAAACCCCCAAGATTTCGAACGAAACTGGATTTCTCTCGCATGCTGTAATGCAAGGCGATCGGTAGAACTCGGTGGGACTCTGGTCGAGCAGACTGACCGCCCGCGGGATGACTCGATCGAGTCTGCTTCAGTCGGTAAAGGACCTCTGGCAACATTCAAGTCCGCTCGACAAAATCGATATATAAACATATACGACTTTGGCTCTTCCATCAGAGAAGAGTTTTATAATCGGCCATGTTCAACCGGAAGGTCACGACAGCGACTGACACCATTTCGGCAAGAGTCACGCAACGTGGGAGTTGTTTGAATTTGTAGCAATCATACACGTTCGAATCTTTGACCCCTTTACACAATAAGAGAATCTCGTGAGCCGAGAAACAGCAATTACAAATGGCTGGGACCAAGTAACATTTCGATATGGTCAAATACGATCAGGAGTAGTACTTTCTTCGTATAATGAGAACAAATGATGAGCATCCAATCTAGTAAAACTCAGATCGGGAAAGACCGAGAGACGGCACGGCCCTGCCCCCGAGCGCTGCTTGCTAGAGCTTGCTGGACTCTGGGACCGGAACCACTATTTGCTTGGGTTCGTCGAAACGGGGCAGCACCAAGCACCTGTCATCCGAACCCAACATAGCCTCGTTTTTTCAGCTATTTGCAATTATGGAGAGCATTGAATGCTTGGCCTTCCTTGAGAGGAGTACGCAAAGTGGCGAAAAGAAAAATCGACAAAGAAGGACACAGGGAATTATTTTAGTTTTCTGGAGTCATCTGAATGAGCCTGGCCCCCTTTCTCGCACGAACCCCATACTTACCCATACTCACACGCAAAAAAGCATGGATTACTATTACCAGGCTACCTAGCACATCTTGTATATCTAAAATTCCCAGTAAAAGGAGAGGAACTGGAAGCTCTACTGTAGTACACTTCAGGACCCTTGAAGTCTAGATCGGGGCTGAGGCCGTTCATGATGCAAAAAGAGGGAGCAATAAAAGCCCCAAAGACATCCCAGCCCAGATCAGCAAGCTGACGAAGCAAGATGTAGAAAACATGTTGTCGAGCCACACCCCGGCCCACTTTCCACGTAGCGAGGACGCGTGTGCGAACACGCCGCACCACAGTAGGGTGAGATATGGGAATAAGCACCTAAAAGCTGCACTCCAGCGGACGGCTTTAACACATGGTGGCTCATCAAGCCCAATATAGTTGGCAAAAAGAACGCGGCCTGGCGGCTGATATGCAGGCAAAAGTCTGCCCTAACAGCCAAGATCATGGTTCTTTTTCATGGGCAATGCACGATAGTACATAGAAGAAAAAGCTTGCCCAAGTAATGCCGAACGGGATGACGTCGGTGAATGCGTTCGAGGTGCTCCCTCCCACCTTCGGCAGAACATCTTTTGAAACACCAAAAGGGGGCTGTTCAGCCGTGACAAGGGGTTGGGCTTCTTTCTTCTCGAACATGCCGGTGTTATGCCTATGGGCAAAATCCCACGCTGGCCTGGCTGGGCATTTCCAGAAGCCCACGAGCCCTGGAGTTTAAAAAAAGAAGGACGACGATGAAACATATGTCCTATGGGGCCATGCCCTCGTTGGTGGGTTATGACGCCAATGTGCGACAAACCATGATCAGGATGGTTTGATAGATATGCGCTGGTCGTCTTGGTAACTGTCGAATATTTTTTTTCTTCTTGATACTAAACATGATACTGGGAGTTCGAAGGTGGGAAAAAAACCGTGCTAGTGGATAAACGGAATAAATAGTATGCAGAAGTCTATTCAGTGCAGCCAATGCGACGTCGATGCTGCACCTCATACACATCCTTTTCGACCTGCCAAGACCAGGATTGATGCGTGAAGATTCGTGTTCGTAGCACACCAATGCTTTACCTCTGGAGATGCTACGAGCAGCACATTCACCTCATTGGACACTAGTTGGTGAACCAGCCACGACAAGAAGCTAGGAAAGGTCGTGAACACCACCAATTGACTCGGTTGCAACGAGTAGATCCGGTGGATGTGTGATAATTGCTTGAGCGTCAAAGTGATGATTCAATCAAGTACGGGTAAGATACTTAGAGATACAGACTTGCGATCGACTGCAAGGTTATACGGACACAGCGTGACAGCGTTGAGATCGTGTTGCCTCCCCTATGTGATCATGGCTGCATTGTATAAGAAAGGCTCCGACGACACCAAGGTGAGGGTGCCGCGTCACATGAAATGACCAGTTGGTGGTCAAAGATGCATATTGGATGATGGGCGCTTCGTTGTTCATCCATCTACATGGATTCAGACTGACTGTATTGACTTATAGAACCACAGAAATCGGTGATAATGGTAGGGAATAATGACCAATCCGAGCGGCTCATCTTGCATTTCGTTGCTCAATGATTTTGGGACTAGATGAGCTGCCTTCTTGTTAGACGCTGGGAATGGGGTTGCCTGGCAACATTGTCAATGGCGAAGATATGTTCTTCCGGTAGTCAAGAAGCATCTTCTTGTAATGCCACCGCCCAAGGATATATTAGATAATAATTGACGAATTCATTGCAAGACAGAAAAAGAAATGTTTGTTTGCGTACATAATTCTTCCCCGTGTCGCCCGCCGTCTGTCGGTTGTCAGTGGAAGCTTCAGGTACCGTAGTCTACGGCCACCCCTATGGGCCCAGAGCAATCTGGAGAACATTGCCCGATCAGTGATTAGTGGGGAGGGATGGACGGCGGGAGACGCCAAAGTAATTGAGGAAGCAATGAACATTCTGTATTGGGCGAGGAAGAAAAGGGGTGGAGTTGTTCAGTATGGTAGCGCCCAGACTAATAGGACGGCCTGTTTCTTATCCATGATTGATTGTCGTCATCATGGATAGGATAGCTTGTTGGCAACCAGCCAAACCAGCCAGCTCAGTGGAGGTGCGGGAGCTCCGAGGCACTCATTGTAAAGAATATAGTGGGCAACTTGCACCGTGGGCGGCTTCCGATCGGCAGCGAACCTGCGATAGCCTCAAATTCATGATTCCGCGCAACCAGTAAAAGCAGATCTCCTCAATTGAGCGGTTTCCTGGCGGTTGTCGTTCGTTCACATGGCGAATACCAATCTACTCAAATAGATAGATACCGTCTGGTGGTGGCCTGAGACTCCATTGCTCAGCCACGCTGGCGAGAAGAAGGTTCAGAAAGTAAACTGCGTATCCTCGAATCAGGAAACAGACCCTGGGTTGGGTACAGCAGGGGGAAGAATTCCGTTTGGTTGTGGCTGTCGCTGGCTACTACGCTGGTTGTGCAAGCAGCTGGTAGCCAAATGCAACGGAGATGAGTCTGCAGGAGTGAACAGGCACTCTCGTGGTGGACACTGGGCCTGCCCCCGGTTTGTAAGAAAGCTTGCATATATGGAGGCTTGTTGTTGTTATTTTTTGTTGTTGATGCTGATCCCCGACCTCAAGGTTTTCCCTCGAGGTTAGAGAAGCATTGGATGGCTTCCATGCTCGGAATTCCCATGAGACGAGTCGAGAGATTTCCGTCCTTGGGCTTGTCATTCAAGGGAATGACGATGGGCGGCGGCGTGTCGAAAGTGCCGATTGGATATCTCGACGGAAGACATGATGATGCACAACGGGGAAACGATGCTAGTATCCATTTACTGCGCCTATAGCCCCTAGGCCAGCTGGGAGAGACGCGCCGGGCAGATTGCCGGCGGATTCAACGCGCAATCTCGCCCACACGAATGGATGTTATGGCAAGTATCGGCAAGGGGGTGGATACAAGAAAAAACGGCAGCACTATTGCCTGGGCAGGGAGGGTGCAGATGGTTGCTTGGCTCGCATGTGGTTCCTTGCTTGCCGAACTGGGACAGAAGAGAGAGCAATCTCGCCAATTGCACGATGAATTTTTCAGCACTGGTTGAATGAGGCCGCGCCCGCACCACCACCCATCATGGGCCATCATCTCGATAACACGCACGAGATTGACTGGACTTTCCCTGAACGGGCGTGGCGCCGTCAAACGCATACCGGGACCTGCTGGGTGTGCAGTCGTCAGTCGTCAACGATTCGTACTTTTTTCGCTTTCTCTCTCGCACGCACGTAGGCACGTACACAGCTTTGCTTTGCTGTGCTGTGCTGCGACACGTACATTGGACGGAACCATCATCCAGTTAGTAGTAAATGTAGGTCGGTCAGTCAAAATAGTCCTGTGCTTTGCTCGTGCTTGTGCACATGAAAAGTACGGAGTAGGAGTACGTAAATCGTACGTGCTCTTGTTTTTGCGTTGTTGGGGTGTGTTTTGCTGGCAAGTGCCTTCCTTGGTGCTGGATTCGGAGGTCGGGAAGTCGGAGGTAACCAGCAGTCCATGGCATGTGCAAGCAATGATGATGGAATTCCATATGTGGGCGTATTTCCAAAACCCATAGTGCATCCATCCAACCCATTCACTCATTCATTATTACCTACCGTGCACAGTACTTATCTATTGAAAAGGGATATCACATCGCCCAAAAGAAAAATCAATGGACGAGAAGGAAAGGATAGGTAGGATATTACTACAACCTTGGTTAGCACAGTAGTAAAATAATAATATGATCTATCTCAGGTGTTGCTACGCACACACACACAGGCACAGGCTCCCTGGCCAGTGCAGCAGTGAAAGACGCATATTGATTGGCACGAGATTGGGGATCTCTAAATGAAAGGTGCACAAATTGGCAATCTCTTGGCAAATCTCCAGGTAGAGTTCGGGCCTGGCTTGCATGAAGCTTGCTGAGTGTCCCAGTTGGTGTCCCATTTGGTGTCCATTGGTGTCCATTGGCGTCCTACAGTGCCTGTTCTTGGGGGCGATCCCCATCGAAGGCCGCCCACGCTCCGGGCATTAGCCCAGCAGGCCTAAGCAGGCACAGCAGGGCCTGGCGAGCAAGAGGTAACGGAGGTATCATTTCGTTCCCACTCTTCAGACTTGCTTCCCCTGGACCAGGCAGTGATCCCCCCTGTCTAGCACCAAAACGGGATCCTCTTTTGCGGTTGGGATTTTCCCTCGTCCCATTCCACTATTTTCCACACCTCCTGCACGCCCCCTCGTCTGTGTCCACCCCCCGTTCTCCTTCGTACGCATGAGCTTTCGCCGGGTCCCAGTTCTGAATCTAAATTCCAAAACGTCTCGGCTTTTCTAGTCTGCGTAAAGAACTCTCTTTTTCTCCTCTCTTTCCTCTCATCTTCTTTCGCACTTCCCTTTCGGATTCATTCGTTTGTCCGTTATTCAATCGTAACAGAGGAAAAGCCGCTCGCTTAATAGCTTCCTCGATTTAATACCTCCTTCGTTCGACACCAGCTATTTCTCGCGTCCAAGGAGCGATCCACGTCAAACCCAAAGCAACAACATTCCAATCCTCTCGACCGACCCGACGACAATTCCGATTCGTGTCAACTCAAAATTTTCAGTATTTTCGTGTATTTCTCAATAGGTAAGTTTCGAGTACTGAGTGAAGACTCTTTCTTCCTCCAGCGTTGTCCAGACACCTCTTCCGCGTGGCTGGCTCGTGTCTGTTCCTGAATACGAATCCTACACCTGGACGATCACAGCATCCGCCAAGGATGGGAAGGATTTCCAAGAACTGCACAATACGATACCTCGTTTTCAACCCACACTCCTATCCACTCAATTGGGGCCTCCTGTGGATAGTCCAAAGAAAAGTGGCCTGGCTTCCTCGACCGTGGAAATGGGGTGGCAGCACCAGACGTTGATACGGGTGACAACGGCTTCCATACAAGGTTTGGACTTTCTGCTGCAAGCTACTGTACATCAATGGCCCTAGTGCAAGTGGTTGTCGGTGGTTTCTGCATGGTGGTCTACCTTTTGCCAGCCATGATTGGCCAGAGGCCTGCGACAGCATGTTGGAAGCAATCCTGTTTGGTCGCCGTCGTCACTTGGCTCAATGTTTGGATGCTCAACACCGGCGCTTTGCATAATGTTGATAACGCCATGGCCTTTGACGGGTAGTTCCTCAAATGCTATCGCTACAGGCGTGGAGTTGTTTGTCTTTGGGAAGCAGCAGCCGCCAGTTACCCAGATGCACCAACCGGAATCCTGACCTGGTCTTTCCCAGGCCAGTCGTGCTCTGGTAACCAATTTGTCGGGAGTTGACAATCACATTCGTGTTGTACAGTCGAGCTTGCTAGACTGGGCGTGCCTCTGTGATCGTTGTTGACTCCCGCTTGGCATCTACTGGCTTCCCAAATTGACTCATTACTTCCCCTGGTCAATACGATCGTCGGCTGCATTCCTGGCACCAATTCATCTTCACTTTTCCCAGTACTTCAGTTTTTTTTGGAACCTGCAGAACGAATTCCTTTCCGCACAACTATCTGCACTTGAAGCTTTGTTGTCGGGGAAGACGACTGCACTGTTCTCATTATTCTTTTTTACCAGCTCCATTTCGAGCTGTAGCAACCATTTATCGAATCACGCTGACCCAAACCACTACAGTTCTTCAAAATGTACACTCAGAAGTTCGTTTCTGCCGTTGCGGCTCTCAGCCTGGCCACTGGTAAGCCGCCTCAAGTCCCTTGATTTTCTGTATTTTGCGTCTAGATGCTAATCTATCATCTACAGGTGCCTGGGCCCTCGACTGCGACGATGACACCGTCACCATTGAGTCGGCCTCCGACATCACCACCTTCCAGTCTTGCGACAGCATCGATGGAAACGTTGTCATCACCACTGGTGCCGGTGAGACCGTCGATATCTCTGGTCCTACCAGCATTGGTGGTGACTTCACTGTCGAGAACAACGGTGGTCTGATCTCCCTGACCTCGTCTTCCCTCGAGACCGTCGGTGGTGCCTTCACCCTGAAGAACCTTACCCTGATCTCCACCCTGTCCTTCACCAAGCTGTCCTCCGTTGACTCCATCAACTGGGCTACCCTGAGCAACCTGGACACCCTGACCTTCGGTACTCCCGGTCTGACCAGCGCCAAGACTGTCGCCATTGCCGACACCTTCCTGAGCACTCTCGAGGGTATCAACATCCACAGCTTGGACTCCATGGATATCAACAACAACCACCGTCTCACTGACTTCACCACCGAGCTGTACAACCTTTCGACCCTGCTCAACATCAACGCCAACGGCGAGGACCTGAGCGTCAGCATGCCCAACCTGATCTGGGCCGCCAACATGACCATCTCCAACGTCACCAGCTTCTCTGCTCAGTCTCTTGAGACCATCAACGGCTCCATCCGCTTCGACTCCAACTACTTCACCTCCTTCAGCACCCCTAACCTGACTGAGGTCCAGACTGGTGATATCTCATTTGTCAGCAACTCTGAGATCACCAACATCTCCATGCCTCTGCTCACCAAGGTTGGTGGTGGTTTCACCATTGCCAACAACACCGCCATGGAGGAGCTCAACGGTTTCCCTCTGTTGGAGACTGTTGGTGGTGCCGTTCTCATCCGCGGTAACTTCTCCGAGGTTGACCTGCCCTCTCTTAAGGAGGTTGATGGTGGATTCGACATCTCTTCCACTGGCGATATCGATACCTCTTGCACTGACTTCGACTCCCTTCACTCCAAGGACTACATCAAGGGCTCGTACAGCTGCACCAGCAACAACGCTGATGCTAACAGCGACCTCGACAGCACTGGTGGTACCTCCAGCTCTGGCAACAGCTCCAGCAGCGCTGTCGTTGGTGCCTCTGGCATGAGCATGTCGTGGCTCGTCAGCTTGGTCTCCATTGCCGGCTTCGTTGTCGCCTTCTTGTAAGGTTGAGGATGGATAGGGTTAAAGGGGGCGTCACTCAGATTTTCCATTTTCCGAATGTCATCAAAAACTCTTGTCATTGTCATTTCACCTGAGTTGCACGGTATCGCAACAAGGGCTACGTACAAGGAACCGCTAGACTAATACCACCGCATATTACTGATCAACTCTCCTCCGTGATACTTCTTCGATGGTTCCCGCCTTGGACTCATGCTCTCAACTAGACTCAGGACGAGGTTTCTCGGCTCAGAACAAGTTACATCGACGAGGCGTTGCAAGGTGGAAACAAGTTGACATGTTTGGATGCGTTTTGTTTTTGTGGCGTTCTAATTTTGGGTTTCAATGAGACACGGTAGTCATCAGACAGCGCAGCGCATTTTCTATTGGTTGTAAACAGGAAGTAATATTTCACTCGATTGTCATTTGCCAAATAAACGCGTCAAAGACCATCAAACAATTCGTCGTGCTCTACTGGTGCAGCATAGGATAAGAAATATGTGAACTGAAACTTGCAGAGTGATTGCCATTGCTATGCTTGTACACTGACTGATCTTGTTCTACATGCCTATAACCACACCCCGACACTTGCGCAACGTAGAGGTAGACATTTAACGCAGCGTTTCGTGACGTCTCCCTGAGACGTTCTGGAACAAGATGCCTCGATCAGTACCATTGGCGAAATTTGAGTCTTTGAATCTGGTCATCTGCCAGATGTAGTCACAATAGTCATGTGATTAATGCGTAGGTTGGTGGAAGCAAGACTTTCATAATCGTAGTAGTACCAATGATTCCCTTCTTTCTTCATTCATGTCGGGTTCTTGGAACACCATGAACCAATTAGCAGATGTTGGCGTAGCTACTCAATTCCAGGATGGAGTAGCTTATGGATCACTCAATCACCTGCTATTCATACGTCCTGATTTCTCGAACCTTTCAACATATAGGTCCGTTGGTTTGGTAATGGTAGATGGCCTCATTCATTCGTACACACCCTTTTCGAACGCCTCGAGATCGTAGAATCGCGGCTCGATGCTGCTCCCCGCAAACACACGGCCGTCCAGCGCGTTGACGGCCCGCAGGGCACTCACCGTGTCCACGAACTTGATGTAGACGCTCTTGGTGCCTCCTGGGGCCGTGTCAATGTAGATCCTCTCGACGCGGCCGTACTTGTCGCCGCACTCCTCGCCGATTTCTTGGCCGAGGCCGTCCTCCATCTCCTGCTGCGCGTCCTCAATGTTATCCAGCATGTGTCGCAGGACAATGACGTTGGACATGGGACCAAACTTTCCTCCTTCGTCCGCCGACGATGGTGTAGACGAACTTGCATTGTTGCTATTTGGATTCGCTTTTGGTTGTATGATCTTGCCCCGTCCGCCTGGTTCCGCCCAGCCGCCGTTTTCGTTCTTCTTGCGCTTCTCGACCTTTACGCTCAACGGGGCAAGAATACCAGTACCCTCGGCGCCCAGTCCTTGGCCTTTGGACCAGCCGTACTTGGACATGAGGCGAGCTGCAAAGCCCTTTTGCCCTGGCCGGCTCGACCGCGGGGCGTCCTCGTCGTCCTCGTCCTCGTTTTGTGCTTGGCTCTCGGGCACCTCTTGGTCCACACCCTCCATTGCTGTAGGTTCTGGCTGGGCGTAGCGGACTGGTGCTCGAGAAATAGTCGCATGTTCTGGTTCTGGCGGCGGCGGCGGAGGGGGTACCGGAGACTGTGCTTCTGGTCCAGCAGGACCTGGCTCGGTAGGTGGCGGAGGCGGCGGTGGTATGCCTTGCGACATGGCCAGCCGTCGAGCATAGGCATCGTCTCCAGTCTTGTCGTCTGGCAAGGGCACTGGGGCAGCCCTGGGCGGCGAGGGCGGCGGAGGCGCGAAGGAGTATGCGGCCGGTGGTGCGAACTGGTCTGTAGTAGTAGGGACATGTTAGTACCTCCAACGAGGTCTGGGTGAAAGAGAATCTTGGCATGAACATACTGTTCGCGGGACGGTGCTGCTCTTCGTCCTCCTCGCTGTCCCAGCTTGATTGCCTCTTCCGGTCTGCTGGTCGTCTGTGCCTATAGAGCAGCGCTTTCCACTCCCTCACTTCCATTATACGCTCGTCACTGCGGAGATACTCGTCGACATTGGTAGGCCGTGAAGGGTCGTAAATCTCGTTCCAGTCCGTCTCAACTGGCGCATTGTGCTTCTTCTTTTTCTTCTTGTTGCGCGGCCGCCTATCGTCGAACATGAAATCATCGTCTTCCGTATTGGTCCAGTCCGCCAGCGTGCTCTTCACGGGAGGAGGCGCGGGGGCTCCTGCCGCTGCCACCGCTGGATTCCCACTGCCCGGGACATGGCCTGCTCCAGGCACAGCAGCGGCGGCTTTGGGAAAGGCGGCTTTGGGTTTCTGTGTCTTTTGTTGCGGCCGCCGTATGTTCTGAATAGGCTGGAAGCGTAACGAAGCGTCTGTCTTCTTCGCTGCTACCGCCGCCGCGACAGCTTCTTGCCCTTTCACGGCGTCGAGCGCTTGCTGTGAAAGCTGTGGTCCTCGCGATATGGAAGCAGCCGAGTCGCCTGGCGGATCAAGAAGATCCGCGTAGAGGGACAGCCCGCCCCCGGGCTTGGGAGGCGGTGGTCCAGACATTTTTTGCGGAAGCTGATATGGGGAAGAGAAGGCGGTAAATACAAGCTGTACAGCCGGTTATCCAGAGACAGGAGAGAACGCTGCGAATAAGGTGAATGGAGAGTACTTCTCGAGTGCCGTTTTACGCGACGAGCGGCATGTATGTTCGGACCCGGCAACTTTTTGGCGTAGCTAAGCTGTCAACTGGAGCTCGAAGGTGGATTGCTGTGCTGGGAGTACTGAGAATCAGCCTATTATGATTGATTGATTGGGGGTTCTCCAGGGGGCCCCGGCCGCTAGAGCCCCTCCAACTCCAGCGATTTGGCGAGGTTCAGGTACCAGCCCGTGGCCTCGGTAACGGCATCCGTAGTGAGCTCAGCACTGCCCGGTGACACCATTCTTGAGACCATGTCATCCATGTTAGAGACGCTGGTCTGACGTTTGTTGGCATTATCTTAGTTTCCTTCCGTGCGAGATATTTATCGGGATCACGCAAACAATACGCGTGAAAGGACTTTGTGCTTGATAGAGTAGACTCTTTCTTTTTTTCTTTTATTGGAATATCATAGACCTCGATTGGTCCTGTACATTCATTCCTACGATAGACTCGTTCTTTGCTTCCTCTCTCCTATCTGGGATATCTGGGGGAAAGTGTGTGATACCTCAACCAGGCACTCAAGCTCAAGCCGTGATACCATGGCTACTCTGCAGACTGCAATTCGTGGCGCTGCCGGCTCGACGGCCGTCATCATCCCTTCAAAGTCTGGCGCCCTCACCGTCACCTACAAGGATCTTGCGGCCGAGTGCTCTGCATTCCAACGCAAGCTGGCGGACATTGGTATCGGCCACGGTGCTGCTGTATCTATTGCCGTAGTCAACTCGTACGAGTTTATCGTCTCGTTTGAGGCCACAGCTTGGCAACGCGCAGTTGCCGCTCCCTTGAACCCTGCCTACAAGCAGGATGAGTTTGAGTTCTACATTGACGATGTCAAGTCGGCCATTGTCCTGGTTCCCAAGGGTGCCTACCAGGCCAATGCACCGGCTGTGAAGGCGGCCAAGAAGTTCAATGCTGCGATTGCCGAGTGCTACTGGGACGAAACCAAGAAGGAGGTCGCGCTCGATGTCAAAGATCTCGGCCTCCTTAAGGGAAAGGCCAAGGAGAATATACTGCAAGCGCAGACTGATGATGTCGCGCTGGTTCTACACACGAGGTGAGTCAGTGGTTCGTAGTAGTTCAAACGCGAGATACTGACCACTTGAACTTAGCGGAACCACATCAAGGCCCAAAGTCGTGAGTTTGACTGAGATTTTCTATAGCAAATTATCTCAAAATACTAATATGTTCATTTCAGGTGCCCTTGACCCATCGCAACCTTGTCCGTACCATGGGTAAGTGATGCCAAGTCATGCAACACAAGACTTGTGCAGGTCTTGGCTTACCATTCTTGGAGTATACAACTAACCCGTGTCCAGGAAACATACAGAGCACATACAACCTCACCTCGGCGGACCGGACTATGCTGGTCATGCCTCTTTTCCACGTCCATGGCCTCCTTTGCGCCCTGCTGGCTCCTTTCTACTCTGGAGGATCCATGATTGTTCCCACGAAATTCTCTGCCACTGACTTCTGGCGGGACTTTGAGACTCACAAGGCCAATTGGTACACGGCAGTGCCTACTATCCACCAGATCCTCCTCAAATCGCCTGTGCCTAACCCTTTGCCCAACATTCGCTTCATCCGCTCGTGCTCCTCACCGCTTTCCCCTGCCGTTTTCGAGAAGCTCGAGGAGACCTTCAAAGCTCCCGTTCTTGAGGCTTACGCCATGACCGAGGCAGCGCATCAGATGACTTCGAACCCTCTTCCTCCTGCCAAGAGAAAGCCTGGTACTGTTGGCCTTGGCCAGGGTGTAATCGTGAAGATTCTCAATGATGCAGGCGAGGAGTTGCCCCAGGGAGCTGAGGGTGAAATCTGCATCCAAGGTGAAAATGTCACCAAGGGTTACCTCAACAACCCCAAGGCCAATGCGGAAGCATATACAAACAATGGCTTTTTCCGCACTGGCGACCAGGGCAAGAAGGACGAAGATGGCTACATCATCATCACGGGAAGAATCAAGGAATTGATCAACAAGGGAGGCGAGAAGATCAGCCCAATAGAGCTGGACAATGTGCTCACGAGACATCCTGCTATAAGCGAGGCCGTCAGTTTCGCCATCCCCCACGAGATGTACGGACAGGATGTCGGAGTAGCCGTTGTACTGAAGAGCGGCGAAAAGCTGAGCGCTGGCGAGCTCAAGCAGTGGATGACTGAGCGGGTAGCCAAGTTCAAGGTCCCGGCAAAGGTGAGTAACACTATGCACATGATATGAAGAAGCCAAGCTGACAATTTACAGATTTATTTCTCTGATGTCATGCCCAAGACTGCTACTGGCAAGATTCAGAGGCGTATCGTCGCCGAGACGATGATGAAGCAAGACCAACCCAAGGCGAAGTTGTAGACCAGATCATTAGAACTAGACGAGACTGGTAGAGGAGTCTTCATATGTGAACGTTGCATTTCAAGAATCGGCTGTAGACTTGACTGATACATACACAAGAAGACCTTAGAAAAGACACGATATACAGGAAGATTAGAACTACTTAGATGACATATACAACGAGTGGAATCATGAATGTAGCAGAAATGACTTGTGATTTGGGTATCTTTACGCTATGAAGCTCAATGCAACTCCGTTCCATCCGAATAGCAGCAGACTGGTGATTTCCTTCATACCGTACATCCATGCACCCCAAACGCCTAATGAACCATGAACCTCAAAAAGCTGCCGCATTAGTGCGCAGTCAGAAAATACCGAGCAACCAGACCCAAACTTCGCTCGCTCCAGAAAATAAAGCACCAGAATGGAGCTTCGGTCTCCTCAATAACGCCGTGAATCAAATGCAGTTACTTTTCTCCGTGTGAGCATTTATCGTCCTTTAGCCCATTGAGAAGTAAGCATCCTCATCCTCGTCATCGGCGCCGTCCTGTGCGGGGCCGGCTGATTGTGGCGCTGACACCCAAGAAGTCGCACTCAACACCACCTCATCCTGCGGTTGCTGTCGTGGTGTCATCGAGAAAGGCGAGTACGCAAACCGCCTCGTCTCCTCCTCCTGGCGGCGCAACTGCTCAGCCCGCAGGAGGCTGTACCGCACCGCCTGGTCCAGGGACTCGTAGACGGTGACGGTCTCGCCCGAGGCTTCCTGGACGGTGAAGGGGGCTGCCTCGTCCTCGGGCGCGGTGGAGGTGGAGGAGACGACGCTTTGCGCGTCTGAGAATAACGAGACGGCGTCGTCTTGGTCCTCTGTAGATGCCCGTGATGAGATAGAGGCTGGGTATTTGTGGGATGATAGTGATGGCGAGAAGGCCTTTAGGTTCTCTGCGGTGAGAGGAGCAAAGCTGGCAAGCTGAGCCATTGTGATTGATGTCAGGGTAATCGATTGATAATCTAGGTGTTGATGTATCGATAGCAAGATGACTTCTAGTGATGATGATTATAGAGTTTTGTAAATGGTGGAGTCGTAGGTCGAGTCACGGATATACTCTTCAGTACTGTATGGGAAGCAGGAAAAGGGTCAAGAGATGTAGGAATGCAGGACACTGTCTGCATGACATATATCTATATCTGCTGTGATACCTTGGAACTGAGCCGCTGCAACCTTACCTGCGCCGAGATAGGGCTATGCTTCATCTAATCATTGACCCTTGACTCGGTCGAAGCGGGATGAGATGATCGTCATGTGCCCGGATTCGGTCATAGATTGGTTCCCGAATCACAAGCCAAAAGTGACCAGCCAGGAGCCCAGAATGAGCCAATGCCTTTTGCAACTGGGTGCAAAGTTCAGGGTCCCCTCCCAGCTTTTCGTTTGGTCCGGGGTCTAGACGCAAAGGTAAAAAGGCAGAACAAGAGAGGGAACAAGGGAAAGGGAATGACGCACTGATAACATAAGCCGATGATCACCGGCAATAGCCTGTAGCCAGCTAACTAATCTGTACTATCACGCCAAGCATTAGCTCGGTCAATTGATCAATTGACCAATGGGACTTTTCGCGGGCTGAAATGGTAAAAAGGCTCAGCTGGGCACTTGGCACCTTTCCCTCCAATAAAGTCTTTCGCGGATCTCCCGCGACCGTTTTCGGATCGCTCGCTCTTTCGCTCCATCTCGCGACGACGAGGCTTGCAGCCATCAATCGTCAAAGATCGTGTCATCTGGCCGAATACTGAAGAGAATTTTTCTTCTGACTGTTTTGGTTTGACTGGGCGACATCGGGCACATCTGACTTGATGAACCTTTTGTCCCAGGCTTGTGGTGAGAGAATATGTGTTATCCTCTCCACGGTCCACGGGCCACGGACGCTTGAGATTGCCGATCACTTGTTTGGGAGATCCCAAATGCCAAGGCTCATCTATCGTTTCGAAAAATGGATATCGAAACCTCATTTATTGTCACCGCTATACAATCTTCTTGGCACCTTTCGATCGACGAATATCTCATACGGGAAATGACCGCCAAGCAGCTTCGTGATTGAATGGCTGCGTCCAAGCGGCAAGTTATGTTGGACGACCATCTCAAGGGGTCTTGCTGGCATTCAATCTTGCAATACTGCCTGAGTGTACCATGGAAAGTCATTGACTTTTGGAGTGCGCAGGAATGCGCGACATACTCTTTGTCGAGTACTCGCTCACCCTTGCCTTTTTTCTTTTACCTCTTTTTTTCCCCAAGGACTTTTGTGATGATGGCCGTGAGGCAATGAAATGCGAATGATATTTGCCGGATTTCTTCACGCTGCTCCGTGGAAGCGCCTTCTCCCTGCACGTTGCCATACTGCTGTCTTCTGCTCAGCGTAATGGTCATTTATATATAGAGCGCTTCGCTTGGGGTAAGTATTTACAGATACAAGGACCCGAGCCATGCTCAGCCTCACAGTGATCATGTGCCGCCAAAGTACTAGGTAGGTGGCCAATCAACGACGCCAAAGTAAGGGAATATGCATAAGAGGGGTTCAGCAACTGAGGCATCAGCCTGATCAAACAATTCTTCCTTCTTTTTAATCTGCTCGACACCTCAGACCTAAACAACTCAGCGCCGTTGATTCGTGGGCCTAGAAACATAATGCCGTAAATTGCGGGAGTAGAATTTCATTCATGGTTGTTAAATGCCAGTTCGAAATATCATGGCTTCACCCGTGAATGACTGCAAGAGCAGCCCTCGCCCAATCTACAGCTATCGGAGCCTTCCTCTTCAATCCATCAGGCTGCTTCATCTTAAACCCGGGAGCTTCAATGACGATATTGCCATATGGCTCGAGCCTGTTTGGTTCCGGCTTGACGAAGAATCTGACGAGAGAGAGCCACCATCAAATCAGTGGCCAGAGCACTCACAGTCTCCAGGAAGCCCCATCGAGTATGAAGCGCTCTCCTACGTCTGGGGTCCAAAGGAAAATCCCATGGTCATATCGATCGAGGACGAAGAGGGCTGCATAGCACACGTCACTCAGAATTTGTACATCGCTCTCAAGCACCTTCGATACGAGGACCAAGCTCGTGTCCTATGGATCGATGCTCTGTGCATCGACCAGGCCAACAATGAAGAAAAGAGCGCCCAAGTGACTATGATGGCCGATATATATCAATATGCCCATCGAGTGGTTGCTTGGCTTGGCTCGGAATCAGACAACAGCAATCGAGCCATGATGGCAATGCAGGATCTGGGATCACAAATCCTTGTCAATTGGCCTGAAAGCAAAGACACTTCGCAGCTAGACTTTCATATCAGTACCGCTCAAGGGTTCGATGGTGTTGATTGGATCCATGGTCGCGCTCTGATCCCACTTCAGACTCTAGAGCAGAATGCCATTCACCACTTGCTATCACGGCCTTGGTTCGAGCGACTTTGGATCAGACAGGAAATCCTCCTAGCCAATCGAGATGCTGTGATCACATGTGGCACACATCAGATTCTCTGGCTTCACTTCCGCCAGGCGATGGTGGCATTATATACGTATTCCAATCAGTTTGAATATGAATTGATGTTGCTCCTCAACAGGCTTTATGGTTTTATATTTACATATCTCGATGCTGGGTACGGAACATCTCGACTTAGTTTTGCCACCGCAACATGCGAAGATCCGAGGGATAAGCTATACGGCACGCTGAGACTCTCGTATAAGAGACGGAATGTCCTAGGCATCACTCCGGATTACACCAAGTCAGTAGGACAAGTTTACGCGGACGCGACCAAGCGCATCATTCAGTTCGAACAAAGCTTGAATATTTTAGAGCAGTGTGAACTGCACCCTGCGCTCCCTGGTCCCTCTTGGGCACCCGATTGGTCACGGCGTCCGATGTTCAAGCTTTACAATGAGGATTGTCGTGCCAGCTCATGCCTCTGGATGGAACCGGCCCAGTCAGACGGACGCATCCTACGGGTTGTAGGCAAACATACCACAGTCATCAACCGTTTGGAGAAGTTTGAGTACAATGACTTTGCGCCGAAGACCGAACTTGTCCATGCAATCCGGAAAATTGTGCGGACTGTACTTGAGGGAACATCTTTGAGCAGTGGTCAAATTCTCAAATCTTGCGCCGAAATGCTTCTGTGGTCATATAATTCAGATCTTTATGAGCCGTCTCTAGAACTACATTATCCAACTCTTCGGCAGACGAAGTCTGCGATCACATACATACTTGCCGGATGTTCATTAGAAGAGATCGAAGATAAGCTTGGTCAAGAAACAATAGGGCGTATTTTGGAGTCGGTTGAGATGGTGATAGCAGGCCGGCAGCTATTCATCGGATCCAAGAACTTGTTCGGCATGACGACGATATTTGCGCAGCCTGGCGATCATATCTACGTACTAGTAGGTTGCGATGTACCGATTGCTTTGAGGCCCGTTCAAGGAAACCAATACTTGGTGGTGGGAGCGTGCTGGGCGGACAGTATTATGCACGGCGAAGCCTTACTAGGCCCCTTTCCAGAGAGCATCTGTCCTGTGCTTCACAACCGCAAGTACGCCTTCAAAGACATCGTTTCTGGAAAAGTTGCACGGGAGGATCCGCGGCTCGTGAATTTGGGAGTCGACCTTCAGGGCTTTCGCGAGGAGCTCGAACAGGACCCGGATTATCGAGTGACACTCAACGTCGACGTCGATATACTGCATCGGGCCGGCGTGACAGACCTTCAAACAATTGAGCTCGCCTGATCATAGTAAGCGTTGCAGTATTCTAGAAACGCGGACAGACGATGCCGAGCTGGGACGACCACCCATATCCCTGACCCTATATGCAGTAGCTCGAGATGTGCTCAGCAGCCGGAATCCACGGGAAACGAAATTGCAGAATCCTGCATAGGCTTGTCGACGGATCTGGTCGAAAGCGGTGGGGGGCCTTCCAGAGAAGACATATAGCTTTATAGAGGAATCCATACCTACCTAAGTATGCGGTGCGATAAGTCTTTTAGAAAGCTTATATTATACTCTATAACTAAGAATTCATTCGCGGCCAATAACTCACTTTCCGTTCATCATTTGAATCTTGATTGAGTTCAACACTGTCAAATCGATAAGGAGCCATTCCCAAAGTTCTTATCCGGGAAGCCGGGTAGAGGATCCTTCGGGACGGGAGATGCAGGGCTGCGGAAAGTGATGCAGCAAGGCGCTGATCAGAATAGCACAACTTGTCATTTTACCTGGTAATTTTCGGCGTGACCGACATTGTTTCAAAAGCATGAGATGTCCAAGCCAAGGTGTGAGGACATAGTCCAGAACAGCACTTGAACATGGGAGCAAATGTGGATATCTGCCAAATGATCTGAATGCTGACGGCATGATACATCGTGCCACGTAATTTGCATTCAAAGCTACATATTGTACTTGAAAAATAGCGTAACCAAAACAAGACTGACAACGCCTGCCCGGGATATGTCCTCTGTACCTGTGACCCAGTGACTCCCCGTAGTGCTCAGAATTTCACATATTTTCTATAATCCTCCTTTGGCGAGTCCGCCAGGGCACTGGGCATCTCACGGTCATCCTTTTGTCGTAGGGGATCGACCTGGCGTAGGATGAAGGAGTCCCGGTAGTGTTTATTAGTGCTGTGGGTGTTGCGATGGCCGCGACCACCGCCGCCGTCCTCCACATCCTCGACGATGCTGAGCTGGGAGCCGCTGCGGCGGGAGTGGTGGTGCATGGTGAGTGAGTCGCCGTCCTCATCAACGTACCGCGACTCGCTCGTGACTTTGACCTCCTGCGTGACAAAGATGCCGCTCCAGGTCGTGGCAAAGACGGGCCAAAAGATGGGCACGCTGGCGCAGATGCTGGCGGCGTTGACTTCGAGTGCTGCGAGGAGGATGGCCAGAGGTCCGTACCATGTTGGGTCGCGTGTCGGGTATGTGGCGACTTGATTCGAGACCATTGCCTCGAGTCGCCATGCCGCAAGTATAAGGACGCTGTAACCAAGGCATATCATTAGTCTCATGCGCAACACACTGGAAGTAAATGAATAGGATCCTTGCTTACACGCAACCCATTGAGAGCAGACCAGCCAAGCGGACCCGACCTGCAGTTGTGGCACCGTCTTTCCACAACAGCGGTAAAGGGAGGACTAGTATGACGGCATCTAATACCATATTGACTGCGGTATGGCTCTCGTACGTGCCGACAAATACCCTAGGATAATGGGATCCATATCCCCAACACCGGTCTCCAGAGCTCGACAAGTTCCAATACTCGGAAACAGGAGCACAGGGTATCCAGGCAATAATAGAATATGCCAGACCCCATAGCGCAGTGAAGATGGTGAGGGCGATAGTCAGCATGTATAGCCTGGTACCACGCTCAAATACTCGAAGGTATTGCAGCAACAAGGCGATCTTGATGAAGCAAGTCGAGCTGCAGTAGGTCGCGTTGGTTACGTAGAATATCTTGAGAAATGCTTCTACCGTCTCCACTGGTAAAAGCAGGACGTGCTGGCCCAAGCCGTTCTCTGTAGCTATAATGATGTCAGTCCCTGAGATTTGTCGAGGTATGGACTCGTCTGCGTACCGATGCATAATGATACACAACCAACCGTCATGGTCAACTACGATTATAATGTTCAGCATTCGTGGTCATACGATGAAGAAGTGTGTCCCACATACAAGATAGAGTACAACAAAGAAGTCATCCCAACCAGGCGCGCGGACGATCTTGAATCGCACCCATAGTCGCATACTCACACAAACCCATGATGCGATCTGGTGGACGAGAGACAATGTCAGCTCAATATTTCAGCTGGAACCAAATGATTGTCATGATTCTGATATTACCAGAAATGTAATCACCCATCCTAAGAGTGTCGCTTTCTTGTTCGCCAATGGTTCGGGATCGTGTAGGTTGATGGTCGAGTATATGAATTTACCGTCTTCCGACGACATGACGCCTATCCAGCGCCCCGAGGCGATCCTTCATTCGTGATTCGTGAAGAACAAATTCGTCGTGTTTTCCAAATCTCTTTTCAAGCCGTTTTGTATATCAATGTCAGCCGTGCCCGAAGTATATATGTATGGTACAATTCGAATCTGATGTCGACTAGACGGTGAAAGAGGCAGATAGAGTCATGATGAGAAATAACAATAAAAGATTACAACGACCAAAATGCGCTCCAACATACAATACAGCGTATATCTAGAGGATCGAGAAAGGCAAGAAAGCAGGGCACCGTGATGCGTTTTGTCCATTCTTCCCGTAATGGAAATCATACCAGACTAAGGCGCCCTAGGGTGTGTGGGTTGTTCGCCTTAGCTGCAGTAATGTCAGCATCTGTTTCTGATCCTTCAACTTTACCTTCCTGACTTTTTCCAGTGACAGTGAAATTGAGGCCCTTGATAGGATTCCAAGTCTGGTCCCGTTTCTAGGCTATGATGTGACGGGCGGTAACGTTATGCTGTACCTGTATTAGCGCGACGCAGGTGCAGCTCCTCTAGCGTGGCCGCCGGCCCTACGAAATAGCGCCCCAGCGCCCGCGATTCAGGACCACCACGAAATTTGTCCACCGAAAAGTCCACTGATCTGAGAGCCTAAGCCCTCTGAGTCCCCTAACGAGAGTTCACGGACCGTCGAGCAGCTTCTTGCTTGAGACAAGCTCCAAGATCGGCACTCAGAGTCGTCCCGAAGTTGGTTGACAGACAAAAGCTGAAAGGCTACCTATAGTAGTATGTAAAGATGGCATTTCTCCCCTTCATCGTAAGTGTGTTTGCCCTGAAAGCTGTCGGAATCGACTGGTTGTACTGGCGACCATATAGATCTATGGATATCCAATCCATCTTATAGCGTTCGTGATCTCTTCTCCAATTCAGCCTCAGACAAAGTGATATTCTCACTCATACTCATCTATACCTGACTGAATCTGTCGGATGCTGATAGCCGGAAACCTACAATAAACATTGTTGATCGCAGCACCAATTCCACCACACACAGCACTAGTATAAAGCTTTCAAGCCAAAAAGTCCAAGAGTCCAAGACATTATAGGCTCATTAGACGCACGACGGCGACACCCAGCCAGCGGTACATGGTAGGTTTTACGCCACGCTAATCTCATGGTCTGACGCGCCAGAGGGAGTCCGTGAACCCCATTGATCTGCGCAGGGCCAGATCTAGGCAGATCGTACGCCAACTTATTCAGGTCTTGTTTTTCGGGACTTGGAGGGTTTCCCTCTTAGGTTCCTGAAAAGGCCCGGCGCGCATGCGAAGGGGGGCCCAATAATGGCCATGGCTTCCATTATTTCCGCTTACGGTTTACCACTCGAACTGCACTACCATTACATGCTACTATACGCTTGCGACGTGCATACTCTTTCGGTATTGGTGGGATGCCATCCTTATAAGGTTCGACTGGCTGGACGCGCCAGAGGAGATTATCAGACGAATCACAAACCCTCCTAGCACCCTTCTTAGACTCCCCGTCATGAGGGGTTTCCCTCTCTGCGAAGATTCAGTACAATAAACGGAGCAATGATGGGAGTCTAGGGAGGGTGCTAGTACCGCAAAGTATAGCTTCGCCCGATATTTCAGGTTTCTCGACATCGGATTGTGGTGAACCTGGGACGGCTAAAGTACCAGAAAAGCCATCTCGCGGTTACATTGAAGATCACACCAGTATAGCTAGTCATGATGATTCCGCAACAGACGGTCGTCGGCAGGCAAGACGTCAAAGTGAGGTAGGTATACGTTATCCTCCCTTGATCCAGATCGAAACACTCGGCCATGGCCCCAAGGAATCAACCATGACTCTGTAGCTATCTCTCTCTGCCTTCTATAATCAGAACAACTCATTGCTTGCGTCGTCTTTTGAAACGTGTGGGGGTCGTTGACGATATTGCCAAGCCAGAATGGGCTTTCTGGACGGCAAGACTACTGCTATGCCCTGCACCATTTGAGCTACCCTAATGTATGCCATAGGATCTAGCTTTCCACCCTAAGTCGGTGATACTAGTTCAGTGGCCTGTGTTTCCCGTACTTTGGATGGGTAATAACCCAGGGTAGCAGGGGACACTGCTTATTCTCCAGCGGATGTAGTATCTTGATATATGTCGATCTTGCTGCTATTCCTATCAAGAACCCGACCATGGATGAATAATTGCTCCGCGTCGTGCAGTCTTGATCCTCGATTGAAATAGCAGGGCGTGAATGGCGCAAAATCGACCTTGCCGTCAATCTCCTTTGCGAGTCCGAATGATGCTCCTTCTAGAACATGACTCAACTTTTTGCGTCTGGGTTGGGTCTCTATAATCACGTATGAGACAGTGTCTCACTATGTCATCAAATTCGCCTCCCGATTGACGTGACTGACGTTGAATCAACTCTTCTTTTCTTTTCTGCTTCTTACTCAAGATCAAATATGTCGATTCGGTCGAAATGATTTGGGTATGCCATTTCCGATATTCATTATCGAAGAAGGGGGATCCACGAAATGGACCATGCTGAAGGTCAGCATTGCGTCTGTATAAATAGCTACAGTTTCTTGAGGTAGTACATCTAGTAATTGGTTAGATATGGGGGAAGTATTGCGTAGGCTGGGAAAAGAACCACGAATCTTGCTGTTTGAGAGAATAACATTGACGTCGCTGGCGCTTAAAACGTCGTCAAGTAGGCACACAAGGCCGTTTGGGTCGCTGTCTCTTGGGTGAACTACTTAATATTCCCTGATTCGTACAAACACAATTTTCACGCATTGCACGGATGACTGGCAGCGGAAAATCCAAAGATCCTATCGTGACATCTTAGTCGGCCATTGCAACGCACGATTCTGGAACGAACCGTTGCCATTTGCGTGATCGAAGGACATATCCAGACTTCTTCGTTGCCCGTAATCGAGAAAAACTGCTTTGAGGGAGTCTCCGTCAATTTTTGCGACGCCGGCCGTCTGTCAAATCAATCACATACTCCAAGTGGTTCGAAGGTTACAGCCAACGCGAGACCATGATATACGCCTGGGACAAAACAGTAGTCAATAGGCAGGTCGAGAGCACTTGTGTAAACAGGACAGCAGTCGCAACAAAGCTCAAGATGAACAACAGATTCAGCCTCCTAGCCAGAGTATCCAGACCATCTGCGGTGAAGCGGGCCACCAGTAGCAAGTCTACACGCACTCCGTTGCTCTGACATTAGGATCCAGTCCCATGACCACAGCAACAAAACCCAGCCTCCCCCCTTTTGCGCACTTTGAACTGCCGTTTGCGCGACCAGGAGGAAATTGAACCTTGAAGCAAACATATAAATGCCAACAAGCAACCTACTCTCGCCTTCGGGCATTAGAAAGGCGCAGTGGTTGAATGGTAGAAAGTCAAAGATAACCTCTTCAAACTTGAAGACCATGCGTTCAAATCTCAAAAAAATATTCGAATAACTTTTTGGGATTTCTTTTTTCTTTTTTGCTCCTGGTCAGCCTGTTGTTGTTGCTGTTGCTGTTGCAGGGAGCTGAAGTCATTCGGATCGACATGGGTCCGCCGGGATTTTGTGCGCCTCCAGCTTCTCGACTCGGTAGTATGCCTTTCTATGGCAGCAGTATCTGGTATTATTTATGGGTGAATAGGGTAGAGGAATGATGTGAGGAATCAGTAAGTCCAAGCCTGCCGTGCTCAGTCCGAAGGTCGCGGTGTAAGGAGTCGTTGTCTACGTAGCATCCGCCACCAAGACGCGCTATAGATCTGCGGTCTCTGATGAAGACTTGAACCACCAGGGTCGCAAAAAGGTATCTGGTGTTGGGCGTGTCGCGTCAATAAACATGCGCAATGTAGCAACACTCTCGTCACGGTGGTAGGGTAGAGTGGCAAAAGGCGATCTGACAGTACTGGCAGAGCAACTGACGACGTGAGGGACACTAGACAGCCGGGTCAAATGCTGCTCCTAAAAATAAATCGAGATTGCATCCTATTACAATCATAGTTGTCCTGAGTTCAAGATTTGGTTTCCTGATGCATGACTACCGGTGCTTCTTCGAATTCTGACGCACCATCTGGACCTGTATGGAATCCTTTCTAGCGACCCAATCTGAGCTGCTCTCCGATCGACTTGTATAAGTACAAACCAAACCCATTTCACATCTTTATTGAGCGTCTTTGTCATTGATACAGTTTCCATGCTGTAAACTAATTACGCGAGACCTGAGCAATCGAAGAGAAGTCTCCAAGCGACAGTCGAAGACAAGATAATCTATTAGGAATACGCGCTTGCTGGCTACGTTTCCCGCTACAGCTTTGAACAATTTACACGGAGGATCTCGGTACTTGATAATCATTCCCCTAAAGTTCGTTCCAAGTGGCAGGAAAGACACACAATCAAGAAAAGAATGCCGCTCACTTCACGATAGACGATCCTTGAAAGCTTGTAACATTAAGCTCAAGGAATCTCGCATAATGTTGCTATATAAGCTCAATGGTGATGAGAATGTGCTGCAAGTCAAGTGGCTACATTTTGCCAGAATATATCGCATGAAAGTCATTATTAGTAATCTCTATACGCACTCGTACTCCTGGGTTCTGCGCTCGTTGCCGCAGGGGGCATGAGTGACCCATCAACCATGATTTCACTCTTCGAAATCAGCAGTCATTGTGAGCGATAGCGCGGATTCATCGAATTTGGAATCATAGCAGTCAACTCCGGTTCGTCTTTCCTCCCCTCTTCATCCAATGATTACTTTGCATACGAGACAGTTGATCGGTCACCGGCCAGCGGTCGTGGACAGGTCAACATGAGACTTCGTCTTGTTTCCACGGAGTTCCCTGATCAGACCCAGAGATCGATTCAGGGAAGATGCTCAAGACCCAGAATACCCCTAGAAGGCATATGTTTTGTATGATAGAGTTATTCTTGCGTCTTGACGCAATCTCCCGTCTAGGACTGATGTATTGATCTAGAGCTGAAATCCTACAAAATTGATTCGCCTCTTTGACTGCTGGCCCAGGACTTTACTACCATGTTGATATTCCTCGAACTCCATTGAGTTCTTGTCTTGATATGACGTGACGCTGTGGTGGGATTCGACAAAACGGTTGACCATATTGCCACCCGGGGTTGGACCGACCAACGTGATTGGCACCCCACGAAGGGGGTGCGGGCGGTGGAGAGGCCAGACTATACGATACGCCCATTCGGACTCCGAAAATGCCGGAAGATTCGGTCGTCAAATTCGGTCATCAGGATTCGGTCGTGCCCAAGAAGAGCGATGCACGCCATTAATGGGCATGAAAGAGGTGTATGACGCTGTACGCACTTTTCGGCCATCATGCACCGAGTCAAGTCTACAATCAATGCCAGATAGAACTGATTAGAGCGATACGGTCAGCAAGAAGTGGCAAAGTGATCCCTTTGTTTCGCCCGGGCGCTGACGGCGCGTTCTTCCAAAGAGGTATGACGCCGGTGATCAGAATAGATTTACGTGAATTTTGTCGATACTTGCCCTGTAGTCGTAAATCAAATTATTTCATTCCTCTTTGCACTCGGTAATCTATACTGGAGGGGGGATCGTCCTAGCCATCGCCGGTCAATGAAACCAAGACGAGGGCCGGAAAAGTGATTACCTACCACGAAGATAATAGTCAATCGTCAACATCCGGGGTTCACTTTGACAGGTTGATTGTTTCGATACCATCCACCTACCTACATGGTGCAATGCAGGGTCGGGTGGTTCCACCTCGAAGGACAATCATACCACCCAAAAATGCTCCATAGTCGGCCAAGTGTAGTGGATCAACCGGTGCAGTTTGTGTGTATTCAACTTGCATTCTCAACCAACGGGACAAATTGATAAGGTCATGATTGTTGCAATGCCCGGGGAACGCGGTCTGGTCTAGGTACTTTGGCGTGGCTGATCGTCAGATGATGCTTGTTCGAGGGTGCGGTGGGACATGGGCTCATCGGTCAGTCATGGCAGAACGGGGGCCATGGGAGACAGTCCAGCATCATCAGCAGGCATCTCTATTCTTTTTTCTGAGATCCGAGTTCGGGCGTCCATGATAGGTAGGTAGGTACCAGAATAGACACCCAGATAATCTAGATGATTAGATAACCAGGTAGGTAGATTAGGTTGGATCTACATTGCAATCAAAGAAAATCAGTGTATACCTGGGATTATACAATGTAATCAGATTGCCTATGTTAGCTATCGATGAACCTATTCACTTGGCAGCGCTCAGCCCTCTTTGCATTCTAGAAGCAAAAGTTCTGGGCTTCCACGCGGCGACGTGTCAGATGATGGGGGAAGTGCCTGGCTGCCAAGCGGTTTGGCGGCTTGGTGAGTGCAAGTACGATACGGGGAGCACTTGTCCGGCAGCCGGCGGTCAGGTATGTCAGGTTCTTGGCCAGGATTGTCAGGGCGTCGCCATTTTGTTGACCTCGACCTAGGCCTATCATGGTCAAGTTATTGGCAACTGTTCAGGGGACGACCCCAGAATAGCGGGGTGTTTTGGCTCCAGTGGGCCATAGCTTCTCTTACCGTTCTGTTGTTCCAGTGAATTGGTCATTCTCAACGGATTGCTGAGGGAGGGAGAGACACACGCACCTTGACACAGTGAGAGAGATCAGACAGGGCCCATCTGTATCTTGGCTTTTGTTTTGTCTGTGTTTGCTTGCTTTTGAGTTGCGACAGGCCTGAAGCCTGCCAAGAATTGATGGTCGGTGATCCCTTTCTTATTATCATCAGTTCAGCTACGGTACATATGTTATCCACTGTGCTGTAAAGTAGTGTCAGATCAAAGTACCAAACCACGATCGATGGCAGAATAGGTACTTTACCTGCCTATGCTCGTATACACTATGGCATATCTCACCAAAAGCCAACATGGTTGGCAATGACCATTTGTGCTTGACGTGTCCACGTTAATGCAAAACTGTCGATACTGCTCGCTGCCATAGGACAGCCACATACCAATAGCTTAAAGCGGCCTCGAGACGAGGGACCCAGCAGTCTGTACTGTGTAGGTCTTGTCAGCACGAGTAGATAGAAAACGTGGACAAGGTTGGTTACGGGAAGCGTCGAAACGTTTCTGCTGAGAAAGAGTCTCGTCTTTAGGCCAAGCCACGCGAATTGATGCGAGAGTTGTCTGCAACTTTCACTGACAAATCGAGCGAAATCCGGAATATAAACTTTGAGCATTCCCACCCCGCGACCAATAAGACAGGCTGAGCAGCATGTTTCTAGTGTAGATAAGAGAAAAAGGTCTGCTGCTTGATTGCTTACTTGACGCCCATGAAGAACTGCCATGCCATGCCATGCTTTCAAGGCGTGCATGAATTAAGCCAGCCGTTTATTCGTAGATGCGGTACCTGCTCTGCTCGAGTACACTCTAGCTTGTTGGTTTGTGCTACACTACCTTTTGACTGCTGCCCACGAATCACTACAGACACGGGCCATCCCATGCCATCCACCAATCCTCTCATGCATCTCCCGCAGCATAGCTTTTATTTAATGCACCATTCAGTTTTGGCGGGAAACCTAATATGACCGACTAGACCATTGATTTATCGGCAAAGTACCTGGCCCCGTAGGTGAGAGGGAACATTGATTTGGGTGAGATGGTCTAATAAAGCCAAGTCCTCCGGTACTCGCCATGGCCAGGTATGAGGGGCCGCTCAGTGGGCTGTGTACGGTACACTTTTTTACCTTGGGTAGCACAGTATGAAGTATGTACCTAACCTACCAAGCACGCCGCTGCTTTCTATGCTGGGTACTGGGCAGCTCTACTATGTGACCTACAGCTCTGTGTGCTATCTCCCACCTTCCCTCCAGTATATCCCCTTGCCCCCCTTCGCCCCAACCTGTCGTGTTACTGTACTGTGAAGCCTGGGAAAAGCCTGGGAAGACTCCCAACTAGAGCTTCAATCCCGGTCTACCGGTCTTCCGCAGCCACCATAGACAGACCAGACACACTCTGACTGAACAATAATAAGACCATCAACCCGTCCCCCATCCCCCTCACGAGAATTCCCCTTCTCACCTCCTTTGTTCCCTCCTCTCTCTCTTGTCTCTCAATACTATACATAACACTTGCATCGAATAAAGCACCACAGCAAACAAACACCAACATCAAACTCTTGATTGCGTTGGCACATAACCCGTGAAATCCAACGCTCATATACACTCCATACCGTTGCGGAGTATACCGACACTCTTAGCAGCTCAACCACCACCACCAAAAAAATGGCTGGCCCCAGACTCACCGGTCCGCGTCTTACAGCTCCTGCTGCCAGACTCGCTCGTCACATCACCACAACTGCACACTCGAGTACTGCTCCCGCAACTCTCATCACATCCTCCAGGGCGTCGGCGCCCCTCTCCCACAAATATGCCGAACTTTTAAAAGAAAAGAACATGGATGGTGATGTATGTAGCTACATTCCCAAAGACACCCGCATACCGACTATACCTACCTACTATCCATCCCACTTACCCACCTTGGGGGAAGCTCCCAGCTCAAAACATGCAGCTCACTAACACCAACCTTTTGAATTATAGCACTCCCGACACATCTACACCCGCTCGTCGAATCGCCCGCATCCTGCCCCCAGACGCATGCGATTGATGCAAACATTTACCTCCTCGGCGACTCGCCCCGCCCAGGTCGGCGGCATGGACAAGCTGGTTCTCCCCGATATGCAAAACATTGAGTCGCACTCTGCATCGAGGCTCCGCGTTCCCATCCTGCCCGACAACTACGATGTGCACAACGCTCCGCTGCCGGCGGCCGAGCCTGTGCTCGCTGGTCAGATCAACGTCGTGGCTGCCGACCCCGAAAAGGTCTCCGTCTCGGCCTTGACCGAGGTCGAGGGCATGAACCTCGACGGCGTCGAGCTCAAGTTTGCCCACGAGGCTCCCAAGAAGCAGTCCGAGCCCGGCATGTTGAGGGATCTCTGGAAGGGTCTCGTGGATGATGTTTTGGGTGGTAAAGCCAAACCGGCCTTTTAAAGGACCATTAAAAAAAAAGAAACGAAGCAAAAACAAACAAAACATATGAGGTATCCCCGACGTTGATCTAAGCGATTTGCAAGCTGGACATTCATCACAATAGTCCAGACTTCTCTCTCACAAATTCCAAATTGGAATCTTTATTTCCTTAGCTGTCTATTTCTGGTGCTGCTTGAGCGGTTCTGGTGTGGTTCAGTCTCTAGGTGTTTCCTACTACTACAAATGTTGTAATTAGTTTCCTTCTACCTGCCCTGTACACATACGCCTACACAAAGTAGGCTGGACGGCTAGGAAAAGGTCGAGTCGGGTTGTATCCTTAGCTCACGAATGATGAGAATTTATTTCAACAGTCGTTACATTTGCCAATACCACGGCAGTACAAAACATATCTGAAAGCTACAATATCTCTGTGTAATCTATGTATCTAATCCATGTTGAATGGCCATGTTTGATTCTTTGTTGGCCGAGTATACTACCTCAGGTAATTAGTGGAGTCGAGTATACCGTCTACTGCCCCACGGACAGTTTGCCGACACCGGATTAGTTTGGTCTTTGGGTCTTATCAGATTCTTTGGTACTACCTGCCTCGAAATGTAAACGACGTCCGCAAGAAATTACAAAAAAAAAGCCACTATTTAACTCATCAAGCTTGTGATAGTTATCTGTGCTCCTGATTGAAATCTTGAGTTCCACACAGTATCCGAGTTTATCCAACCTGGATCTGCGGGAGCAAGCAAGAAGCGAGAGATTGCCGCGGCGACATTACCCGTTCGCATCATGACCGGAACCTGAACCGAGTTTTTGCAACAGAGCTGAACCAGGGCAGGCAACCCCACGATCCTCTGCTGCACTCGCGCTGATCAACCAAACGTTTCAGCCCTACTTATTTTCGTGTCGTTTCCACATGGTCCCAAGGGGAAACGATGGCGTCGGCACAAGAGTCTCGTCATGCCTCGGCTGTAGTAGAGACGGTACCGATCCCTTGGCGCGACGGCGCCCCACTGACGGTCGAGATCCGGCGTGGCAGCGGCAAGCAGCATCACGATGATCATCATGATGGTGCCGAAGAAGCACAAACTCGAAAAACACCACCGGCTGCTGCTCCCGATATCGCTGTGGTCTTTGTCAATGGGCTCGGCAGGCCGAGGGCCGCCTGGCAAGGTGTCGCTGACCTTCTGCCCTCGAGCTACACGCTGCTGACCTACGACCGCTTTGGTCAGGGCGACACCCCTCACTTGCCTGACGATGTGCCGGCTTCGTGGCATAATGGCGCCGCGGCTGCTCGTGATATCTACGAACTTCTATGTGAGATCAGCCGGAGGGGCGAGCCGGGGTTTGCTCCTCTAGAGACGGCGAAGATCGTGATTGTAGGACATAGCATCGGCGCCGCGATCGTAAGGCTTCTGCTTGCCAATTACCAGACCAAGGACCCGGAAGGGAGACCGCCCGCTCATGATCTGGATATTACTGCCGCTTGCCGGGGCGTCCTGCTCCTCGACCCGAGCATCGTCAACTCGGACTTTGTCTCATTGTACCCGCCGCCGACAGAGGGCGAGCCGCCGGAGCTGACGCGCACGCGCGAGGCTACCCGCCGTGTCTTCCATCCTTCGGTCCCTAACCCGGAGGGTTTTGATCGTGCGGCCTTTCTCCATCTACTACCCCTCGCCGAAGAGCCCGTCCTACCCGGGCATCCATATGTTACGGTTGTGGGTCATGATCCGACCGTCATCTTCGGGGAGGATGCCGAAAAGGTAAGTTTTTGTTCCATGGTCTCATTATTCAAGAACTTTTTTGTGTCTTTGCTGAACACACATAAAGATGGGCATTAGTACCAAATACGCACGACAATATATTGAACCCTACTGGCATGAGTATAATAAGAAGCTACTGCTGGCGGTACCTGAAGGCAGACGGAGAGGCCTGGTTGTGGCTGAACGATCCGACCACTTTATACAGCTGGACCGGCCTGATCTGGTAGCTGACGAGATCGTGCGCTTGGCTGATTTGATCTTATACAAGGAATGAAATAGAGAAGTGGTTCACTCTCTGCAGCAAGCATACAGTTCATGTGGGTCTTGTAACTTGGACAATTGGATGTGCCGGAACAATGTAAGAATGTGATACGAAGTCATGGTTGTAGTATTAACGATATCGACATGCCAAGAACAAAATCCGCAGAATCCACCATCAAAGCATCAGTTCTTGCTTGCTGGGAGCTGCTTCGATACATGCGTGGTGGAGTACTCACATTCAACCACCAAGTGTTACGAGGTTGAGACACAAGCAAACACCATCTTGATCGCGCAAAGTGTAGAGTAGCCTTGTCCGGTCGCAGCCCCCGTGACTTGTTAAACCAGTCAGTGAACCATTGTTCATGCGTTCGCACAGCTTGCATGGTTCTGAATTTCAATTTGATTCATGCTAATATACTAAGGTCGTCGTGTTTTCTCTTAATGCAAATGTATCTGCTTGGTAGTCGTGATGATCCCATACCAATTTTGCCATGCATTCCTCCATGCAGTTTTCGGATGAAGGCTCATTCCCATGAAGGTCATTTCTCATAATCGTAAAGTCGTCACAATGGTTCAAGGTGGCCCATACCATATACGCTGATAAGAAAGAAAGACAAGCGGGGGTAAAAGTAGACAAGAAGGACAAATGGAAAATAGGAAAATCCATTAACACACTCCAGTTGCTCTCAAAAAGGACCCAGATCAATTATTCTTCTCCTTCTTCAGATGATCTGGCAAGAAGCTTTTCACCCACCTCAGCACAGAAGGCTCCACTAAGAGAAAAGCGATGGCGCTGACCGGAATAGCTACCACAAAGTAGATCCAGATCGTCGTCGTAAGCTCACTCAATTGGGGCGCCATGCTGAAGAAACTGCTGATGAAGCTCAGGGGTGCGAAGATGACCGCCAGGTATGTCAGGCGACCTAGGGACCTGTTTTGATTCATGGCACTTCGGCTCTCCTCAATCGACGTCACAGCCGTGGCAACTGTGGCAATACGCTCCGTACGGTTCCAGAGCTCGACGAGCTCAGCTTCCACCACGTCAAAGTCCTTCTTCAATTTCGAGAGGCAGTCGTCGCTGAAGCCGCCACCAGAGACGTGACTGGGGAGATTATATTGCGGGCCGGTGATGAGCTCGCCAAATAGCCTTTCCTGAGTCTCTTTGATCATAGTCTTGTACAAGGGGAGGCGTCGACGCCAAGTATGCAGCTTGCTAAGGGAGGCGGCCACACTGGTGTTAGAGTTTGGGCGGAAATCAGGTCGCTCGAGCTCCCACTCTATTTGCCCAAGACGGGCCGTTATATACCGTATGAGGATATTCCAGTCCGCGCAAATAATCTGGGCCATTCTGAATATCATTGCTTTGGGGTTTCTGGATATACTTTTGACATCCTGTTCTGTCATATGTGTGATCCAAAAAAGTAAGTCTTGAAAGACGGACAACTCTTGTTGCCACTCATACGTTTCTTGACGCTGACTGTAGGTTGGGGCATTCCAAAACGGACGATATCCTCCCCACAGAGCGTGACCTTTGGTGAGAGACGGGTCTATGAGGAGAACACCTACATGCTTGTCAGCCTACTGCAATCGCCCTCATATTATCTCATTTCATCTTACCAGTGAAACCACTTTCGTCGCCTTCCTTTCGTGGTTTGATCCACAAGGATGCCTTACTTCTCAACAGGGCCACTCTGCCTTCTTTCGCGTCAAATACGGCCTTGTGATTGCCATCATCGTCCAATCTGCGAAGAACATTGAAGCGCCCTGTCTCCTCCTTGGCTCCTTGAAAACTGTGGTGATCCTTGAAGTACCGCGGCTGAACGTAGGATAAGCGGAAGAAATTGCGTTCCCTTGACACAATATCCAGATCTGGAAGCTCTACCCATGGGTCTAATATATTGTACCAGAGGTAGTCATTGATATGCTCTCTGAAGAACAACGGATCAATGTCTAGTTCTCTGCCCAGCTCCTCGATCATGTCTCGAGACAAATCCTCCACGACGTACAGCCGGCTGACATCTTCAGGTTGGGGTGTTTGCAGTGTCTCTAGAAGGGTATCGCTGTGGTTGATTCTGTTCACAACTTTCGCTGTTCCATCCTTAGAGAAGTCGACAACAGCCACCTTTGTCCGAGCCGCACGTTCCGCCAGAAACATGTCCTTCTGGACACCGATGCTTTTCAACTGCTCCCACTTGATGGGTGACGTGGTGACTTCCATCCATTGTGCCAGAAATCGCAGGTGTGGCCATGATACAGACAAATCTTTGATGTATTGCAGATACTTGTACTTGCCCTCTCTTCATACCGTCAGTGAGAATTCTTGGCAGAAAGGTTGCACCAGGGCAAGCTCACCTATCAGGCACAAACCATTCCTCCTCAGCAGGCCAGTGACGGGCATACGCATCCCTCGTGTGCCTGTAGATATCTTCTGGGGCGAACCCAGCTTCCTTGGAGTGCGGTAACATGTCATTGAGATGCGTTGTGCCGGTGACTTCCTCGCTGGAACTCCGACGAAATGTACGTGCCAGCTTTCATCGTGATTGTCAGCAACTAGCTCATGTTCTGTCTCAGTGATCCTCTCGGCCACTATATCACTCATTCAGATGCCAGCCGGAGAGTATATACAGCCGAGGGTGCGAGAAGTGGTCGAGGCTGAGAACAGACTCACTAGGTTATTACTCGAAAACTGACGGTCCCAGAAAGGCGTTGGCCGTGGATGCCTAGACTTCTGGCTCATTGGCTTCTCCATTTTCCAACTGAAAACCAAAGGAAATGCTCACACGAAAGCAAACATGAAGCTACAACTTGAAGCAAGAGGATAGAGCAGAATACAAAGGAAATGCCTCCGATATTTGGGAAGGGAAATGTCGTTTATCAAGTCAGGCTGGGGTTATATCTGCGGCTGGGAGCCAAGTGTGCCCCACGGCAGGTGGCCGCATGGGCTGTGACCGATAGGCCAACACCAAAACGGCGTCAGCACACCTGAAGTCGCTAAATCTTGATGACAAGCCGATCAATTGATACTGTCCCTGATTGTGCTACTTGGGAATCCTGCCCTACTTTGGATCTGTAAAAGTTCTTCCCGTGAGAAGTGAATTTTTGACGAATTCTGGAGTGCTTCAGCATCACCAGAATCACAAAAATTGAGGAGAAGGCCCATTCAGACAACGCAGCGGGTGGATTTGGAAAGCGGAGGATGGCCAGGGTCTTTTCTCCAATTGATCAACCACATTTCCAAAGAGGAAGGCTCAGCCTGCATGTACGACGACGCCAAAAGGACCTCAAGGCGTTTCGCCGCTGCGCAGGCTTTTTTTTCATGCAGCCGCGGGCTCTGCAGGACAAGCGACCGAGTCTCTGCTCGAGAAACAAAGTGCATCGTCATTGTGTTGGCTGTTTCGTGCCAACACAGCGATGCAACATTGTAAATGACTGACAGCTGCATACAATCATCAATATACTCTGTCCGAAGGCAGCCGAGCCCTGAGTCCGGCTTGACAAAGCACCGAACTTTGGCTCAGGAACCTGTCCATGGAAAAAGTCTCTCCGGCTCTTTAACGGACGCCGGGATCGGATTTCTGCAAGCGTCGTTATCCGAGATATGATCCGCAGTTCGATCATGTTTCACCGGTGACGGGCCGTAGCAGGAGATGCTATTACAACGAAAGAAGAGGACGAAGAACTGTGCCAGTGCGTTCCTCAAGTTACTCATTTCTTGACGATACCCTATGAGATGTTAAACATCATCGAGGCTTGTTCATACCAAGCCGCGGGATCGCATGAGACTAGAGCCAGGTAAGAAATGGCTGAATGCGCGGGAATTGGTGAATTTGGTGAGCTTGCACTGATTGAGAGCACCCCGCCTCCAAGGTGGTAAGCGCGATGCATGAGCGGCCGGTACCAATGTACGGTCTACATGGCATAGCCAGGTAAACGGAAGGTGCCGTGTGAAAACGTCGAGAAGGTAGAATGGGAAACTGACGGTATCAGAATCAGATGCAAAAGATGTCAATCCTATCATATATAATTCTTGTCTCGAATCTCATGTCTTTACCCTTGTCGGGAACGATGAAAGTGAGGCCGTAGTCGCATTCTTAAGTTCCAAGCTTGTGTCGTGCCCCTGCATGAACTGACGAACTGCGAGCACCCTCTTTGAACCTATCATTCTGCCAGCAAGCAATTGTAGGCGGACGCTTTGCGGAGGCTAAAATTGTAGCGAATAAATCAACAAGTGTTATTGGTGCCATCAATGACCACCATAGCACGTAGCCTGCATGCTGCAGGACTACTCATTCTTCCTATTCTAAAGTTTTTCTATTTACACTACAGCTGGTGTTGCGGTGAACATGATGAAGCGATGACGGCAAAGGATAGCCCAGATCTACAGGGAGCGTAGCTGCTAATCTCCACTGCTAGCTGCAAACTGATGTGGCTAGATCCGCAGTCTTAGCCTTTGGGCAGCACGGGACCTATTGTATGATTTCACATGCTTTTTTGGACTTTGTTCCGCACACAAAAATATGTGTGTACTTATCGTGCTGTATGTGTGCCTACCAACTGACCCAATTGCACATGACGGTCAAGTATCATGAGACACATTCACGGTAGTATCAAGGAAACAAACACAAAAAGACTATGATACGTGCAGGAACATTTATTATCCAAAGTATGTATGCACTTTGGTTCATCTTGCATCTTGCAGCCACGTGTAGATAAGCGATAAAACGTATGTAGGTAATCAGGCCAGTTGAACACTTTAGGACCCCTGTAAACTGGAAGCTCAGAAACAAGGTCATTTGGCTAGGCCAGCGTAGATCAACTCGGTAGCTGGCAACCTAATCGTGCGAGAAGCCACCTCAGTTGGAAATCGCAGGTTTGTTTCTTGGAAGACGCCCAAGGCTAAGGAAGTCAGTTCCAGACTCGAGCTGCTCGAACCAGTCCACCGCCTGCCTAACTCAAAAAATTAATAATAATTCATTCTCCCCTTCCCCAGGGCATCCAGCACCTGTACAACCCCTCAGGAGTCAGGACACGAGGGCTTCTGAAGTGAACTGACCTTTTTTTTTTTTTTTATTCCTCTTTCCACCTGTCTGGCGATCTTTAAATCCATCCGACAACAGATCCTCCCGCAAGCTGTCGCAATCAACGTCCCTCCGCCCAACGACACGTGCTCGTTGCTATCTTGCGGCCCGCCTCCCGTTGATAACCCAAACCTCGGGACACCGACCAGCGAACGCCCTGACCTCTTCAGCCCAGCCGTCCGTTATCGTTCGTCTCAGCTCAAATAATTTTTGATCCTCCTTCCACCTGCACCGAACGACCGACTGACCAACCGAACGACCGACTGTCTGACCCCACAGACGTCTCAGCGTCCATATTGTTCAACTCGAGTCGATCCGGCCAGAAGCCTCGCTGATAAGGCGCGGTGGCAGCCACCCCAGACGCGCCGATGTGGTGGTTCTTCCGCATCTTCACCAGCTCGATTTTCTTGCTCACCGTCGTCCTCTCGATTCCCATCTCCTTCGATGTAGGAGGTCGCGACAGTGGGCTGGCTTACAGCTTGTCCCTCTTCTCCTTCTACCTCATCTACAGCGCCTTCAAGCTTGCGACACCCGAAGAGTCGCGCTTTCGATGGAGTCTCACCAAGTTCATACAATCGGCGCAATGGGTTGTCATTCCTGCTCTGTTGATCTGGTCTCTCCACCGCTTTGCAGTTGACGCAAACAGCTCAGACTGGGTTTCGAGAACTGTTGGCGGTCTTGGCAAGAAGCACAATAACTGGACCGATTACTTCTTTGGCGACGGCGGCCTAGTCGAGAGCGTCGCGCTTGGAGGATGGGACAAGACGCTTAGCTACTCCAGCCCGGTGTTCCAGCTTCTTGAGGGCTTTTGCACCCTCTTGGTAATTCAGGCCGCCGGTCAAATCACGCGATGGCTCGTCAACAGGGGACGCAGCGATACTTGGGTGGTAAGTACTCATGGGAATCTGTATTGTGTAACATTGCGCTGACTCTCGTCTCAGCTTATTCTCCTCATCTTCTCTGCGTCCGTGATTGCGAGCGCCGTCTACTTTCTATGGCGCGTCGCCCTCTTCCCAACCATCAGTCACCTTGATGCGACACTGATCGGCGTGACGATGACATCGGCCGTATTCTTGTGCGCAATCGGCATTGGTTCAGGTCGTGGCAACCCCGTCGAGTCATCGCTCCTCTTCGCATACGTCGTCCTGTGCATATACCAAATCTTCACCGATTATGTCCAGTCACCAGAGGCTGTTGAGGCTGCCGAGAGGGAGGCTGCAAACCAGCCAGATTTCCCGCCCCTTCCTCCCATCATCATGGCCAGCTATTCCACCTTCCTGCATCTCTTGGGATCGCTGCCTTCCGCTGTCTACTCTTCGCTGAGCTTCCTTCATGCGGCATTCCAGACCATTGCGCCTTCGGTCATGATCTCTCTGACATACAGAACCATTGTCTTTTACTGTGCGACTCGTATCATTCCGGCGGTGCGCGAATCTGGTGCCAGAGCACTGCTTGAGGAAGCTTCTTGGGACGACTCCGATAACGCAAATCGCATCTTGGGCTTTCTTTCTTGGTTCTCACCATCAATCCTGATTGCTGTCTACACGAGTCTTTTGTTGCAGCATTTCTCTACGAATGGCGACGAAGGCTGGACGCTACGAGATGGCGACGCTGGGGGTAACACATGGCGGTGGATCAACGTGGTCATGACCATGGGTCTATACGGCATCGAACTATACCTCGGCAACGACGACGATGTCTCAATGACACATTGGAAAACGGATTGAGGAAAGACTACAGTTAGTCTCACATCTGTTTTGGGAGGAATGGACAAGCACAGGTCAGGCAGAGAAGGAACAGCAATTGTCAACAGACATGCTCAAGTCGAATGAACAACAATCAATCAAGGATACCCATAAGGAGAAGTGGCCGAGCGGCACGGAGCAGGTCGTTCGAAGAAGGCAAGCACATATCTTTCGCCTTTCTGCGGCCGCTGTCAACAGAGTATGTGACAGCATGGTTGGGCAGGCGGAAAATCAAGTTACAGCAACTGGCGTTCAGGAGGGGTGGCAGAAAAAAATCATCGAGTACAAATTTGATTTCGTTTATTTATTCACTTTTGATTGTTTCCAAGCCCCCTGCACGAAATCTCAACAGGAGGAGACATTGCTGGAATATGCTGCACGATTTTGACTGGGGTTTGTTCATCTTATTGCCTACAGACACTGGGGAACATGTGATCCTTGACATGCCAGCTCAGGCCTGTGGAAATATTCCGGACGTCTTGTCAAACCGCCTCCCGTCCTGATTTTCTGCAAACGAGCAATACCGTCCCATAACAACAGGCTATAGCCTGTCGCCCTCGCCAGTCTTTTCCCCGACCAGGATACAGCGAATCTGAATGGCGCCAAGGGGATAAGGGAAAATAGTTTCCAATGGACGGCCCGTCTAAGTGGCAGCTGGACCAACATGCCGTTTTTGCTCGGCACACGGAGAGATGCTGCTTGGAGCCGGAGCCGAGGCTAGAGGATGTGATGGTTCTGGAATAACGTATGTTGGCTGACGCGGAATCCGCGATACACGAAAACGCGGCACTATTGTAGTCAGTCATACTAACCTAGTTCTTTTCCATCACTATGAAGCGCAACAGCAGTGGATCGGAACAGGTGGTGGAAGAATGAATTTGAAGCATAACTAGAGCCTGATTGGGGCACGCGCAGATCATGTGTCAACATGACCTCTATCTAGTATAGCTAATCAAGATTATTGAGATCTGTTGGACCATTTCCTCAATCCCTGCATCGTGTTACTTCCAAAGCCTCCTGAAAATCGAGTCATTCTATCCAAAGGGGCTTATAACGTCCGCCTGGAGGATCAGTGGGTGATTTTCTCCAAGGTGCCATCAACAACATGGAAAGTAGGTAAACGACTGGACCATGACTCGAGTCAAGAGTCTCTCGCCTAGATTGAGAGAACTAGCGGTGTCTTGATGTTGGCGCTTTATAGTGTCTGTATACGATGTAATGGCAGACGGCTTACTAATAAAGCAGGCAGACGCTATATGATTTAGTTTAAAGCCGATTAACTCCTCGTAAGCGACTTCAACGCTAACTCATGTCAAACTTCTGCCTTGTTGTCCTTGTTTATTTGTACCTGTCACAATTGCCGATATCATCTTGACGCATAGCTTAACTACGCATGCATTGTGTAGTCCGTGGAAACTTGTGATATCTTCGATTTGCTACCTACGATCTCGCAAGTGTAAACTCATCGACAAGTGATCGTGGATTTATAGTGGTCGGCCATTTATTCGCAGCCAGGTGACTCGGCCATACCAAACGAGACATGTAAGGGAAATCATTATCGACTTGCTATAAAGAGAGCTAGACGCGCTTTTGGGGGATCTTAGAAATTGATACACCATGTCTGGCACTGGAGCACCAACTGGCCCTCGTCTGAGGAAATCGCGGACCGGTTGCGCAAGCTGTCGAGCCAGAAGTAAGTACTCTAGATCAAGGACACCCCTCGGACTTGATGAGGACTATCCATAAACATATCGAAATCAACAGAACGTTAACAGTTTTGGTTTAATCAGAGGTCAAATGTGATGAGAACAGGCCCATTTGCGGAAACTGTTCGAGGCGCTTTATGGATAACACGCAGCCATGTGAATACGCAGATGCGCCACCAAGACGGTCCTGTGCCGTCCCATCACGAAACCCGAGTCAAGCGCGGCACCATGCTTTGACGCCGAGGACTCCAGCTCCCATAGTCAGTATCAACCCATTGATTCAGCCAGACTCGTTATCGTCCCAAGAAAGCCCCTGGAGGACCCTCGAGCTGCGTCTCATGCACTACTACGCCTCAGTGACCAGCAAGACCCTACCGGACTGCAACGGCAAAGCGGCCCAGGTCATGTGGCAGTGCATCATCCCCCAGCTGGCCTTTAACTCGGACGTGGTGCTGAACCCCTTGCTGGCGCTGACGGCGCTGCACCTGCACGGCCGCACGGGCGATCCCACGCTGCCGCTCGCTGTGTCGCGGTACCTGGGCCGCTCCCTGGCCGACCACCGCGCGGCGCTGCGGCGCTACCACGAGGGTTACGAGGGCGAGGGCGGGGGCGAAGATATCACGGAGCCCGTGTGGCTGTCGGCCGTGCTGCTTTCCGTCCTGTACTGGCTGCTCGCGCACCAGCGCCGTCCGGACGAGCCCTATGAGCTGCCGCTGCAGGCGTGGGCCATGCTCTCTGGGGTCACGACGCTCTATGTGCGCCGGCGGGCTGTGCTGTGCCGTATGGGGTACGAGTGGTATGGCCACCGGGTCGCGCCGCTGCGGATCGAGGACTTTGAGCTGCCGGACAAGTCGCGGTGTCGGCTTGAGATGTTGGAGGATGACCTCGTGGTCCTGTTTGCTAGGTTTGGCATTAGTAGCGAGGAAGGAGAAGAGCAGGACGAGGGGCAGGTTGCCTACCATGCGGCGCGTCGACATATTGTCTCGTACTACCGGGCCTACTTTTCGGGAATGGACGAGCGTAATATTCGACTACTCATTTGCACCATGCCCGTCAATGTCCCGCCTAAGTTTCGCACGCTGCTCGATCGGCACGATCCGCTGGCCATGGCGCTTATTGCGCGGGTACTGGTCCTTCTCGTGCCGATCGAGTCAGCCTGGTGGATGGATGGCGAAGGGGACTATGAGGTCTTGCATAGGGATATCAATGGAATTCAGCAGCTCATGCCAGACGAGCTGCGGTGGTGTATGGATTGGCCATGTCGAGTCCTCTCTGGCGAGATCTCGTTGGAGCTTTAATTATCAGATCACAATACCGGCAAGTCGTTCACTGGAAACATGCAAACTGACAAAGCAAAAGCGAGGATTATTTGCAGATCATGTCATTCGTGAATTAGTTGCCTTGTGAAGTCTTGTCTATCGTTACAATTCGTATTTCCCATTATCATCCGTATCTTGCCAGATACTTTCCTCTATGCCTCTGATCTTGTGATGAGCACCCTCTGTCTAGCAAGAATGCTCTCTTCCAAACTGACCGAAAAGGCAAAAGGCCCCTCGATCAAACAACACAAAACCATAACGAGCAAAGCATTGCTCAAAGGATCATAAACACCAAAACTTTTGTACAAAGGGTTCAAGCGCCTAGAAGGGCGCATCCTCTAGTGCCATCCGTATCTTCTCGCAAATATGAACCCATAAATATGACCGGAATCTTTCTTCGGAGCGTCAAGTACAGGTCTTCTAAACGAGTAGCATCAGTTGCCACTGTTCTGATTGCCAGTGTCTTCTCCATTGCTGAAGCCAAGATTGGCCAGCTGGAAGTCAAGATCGTCCAGTGCGTTGGGGTTGGTCTTAGCGAGAACCTTCATGACGGCATCCTTGACATCGCGAGCATACATGGTCGGCTCGTACGCTGGCTTGGTACCGGCCTGGTGAACACCCGTCTCGACCAGGATGCTTCGCCACTCGGCACCCATGTGCGACTCGAACTCATTTGCGCCGCGAATGTCGGACTCGGGATTATCTCCGATCATATAGACCTTGCTGATCTTGCGCTCGCGCCCAAGCTCGATGTTGAGCGAGTCGTTGTATGTGGTGAGGACCTTTTCACCGTAGGTGTAGGTAGCCTTGGTCGGCTTACCGATGACTGTGTACTTCAGTTCGGCACGACCCTGCGTGGCGCTAGCCCAGATGCCCTTGAGAGCGGCGCGGAAAGCACCCTGAGCAAAGCGAGGGTGCTCGTGCTGGGTCTTCCATTCAAAGTCCGGGTTGCAGAAGAACAAGTGTGGCTGGTTCTCACTAAGAAAGCCATAGTTGGGCAGATGCTCCGAGTTGTTGAAGGCGGACTTCTTTCCAGGGTTGCCGTGGCTACCCAGAAGCAAGTCAGTGACGATCTGAAGGTCGAGGCACCAGTCTCGAGGGGAAGACCAGACGAGGATCGCAGCGACCTTGGGAGTTGTGCCAGTCGGTCTGCCGTGAGAAGAGTGGTGATCCTTTGTCATCTCAGGGAACGGGTGGATGTGCGGCCACTCTGCCACAAGGTCGGATGATGTGATGACCTTGGAGAAGCCGTAGGCATGCGCCAGATCACGAATCTGGTCTCCATGACCACCGAGAACGAGGATAGTCTCGTCTTTGTACTTTGGAACAAGGTCGTAAAAGGGAGTATGTGACTGCACGAAATTGGCAGCGGTGAGGTTCAGATCCAATCGCTGTCCAAGCTGCTCAACATGCTTCTCTTCTGTCTTGCCGCCACCATTCGTCAGGAAAATGAAGGGAATGTTCTTCTTCTGAAGCAGCTGGATAGTCTCGCGTGCACCAGGGACAGGCTCCTTGCCACGAATCAGGACGCCATCGATGTCAAAGGCAAAAGCGACGGTCTTAGCGCCAGCAGGAGCCTCATTATCGTGCTCGTCGAAGAATTTGTCATCCTCGTCAACCAAAGTTCTGCTTGTGATGTTGCGAAATACTGTCGGACGGTCGAGACCAGCGCCAAGCAAGGCGTGATCGAACACGGGACCAGGAGTAGTGACGGTAATGCCGTTGAAATAGCCATCGGCCATCGTGTCAGGACCGGTAACGGTAATGCCGTCGAAGTAGGACATTGTTGCGGCTGTTCGACGTAACTGACGAAGAAGTAGGGATGAAGGCTGTAAGTAACACCAAGGCGCGGAGAGGACGAGCCTTTCGGGAGATGATCGAGCTGAGATGACTGTTGTCAATGGAGTATTGACATTTGGAAGGGCGACAAGTAGGTAATGGGTAATCCTCAAAGATTTGAAGTTATCGCGATGCAGTCCTGTTCGGACAGAGAGACAAAGGCTGCAAATGCAGAGGTTATGTAGATGCTTCAGTTGTCAAATAGGTGATCTGCGCCTGGAAGCTGTAATGTTGCTGACAACAAGACGCCTTTGCTTGTGAAGTGAAGAGCGTGAAATATTACGTCCAGTTGGAAAGACAGCAGGTTGTATCCTTACGTTTGCTTGGAAAAAGTTTCAACACTGAAAAATGGAATAATGTCGGGCTTCTCGCTAGCGAGAAAAGTTGCGACTGACAGTCACCCAATCTCTCAGACGCGCCTCTGGGATCGCGCCAGGGAAATCGGTTACCAGAGGAACACTTTTTGATGTGAAGAAAAATGCAAACGGCCTTGTCAATGTTGGGGGACGAAGTGCGGCCCATTGCACCAAAGTTTTGGTACAAGTACATGCAGCTCCTGCCATGTCTGTGACATTTATATACAACATGCTCCCTTTCGTGCACCCAGCAGGCGTGAAAGAGACCAGGGCAGTTTATGATATCTAATATCCTATTGATGACTAGTCAAATGGGACAAGGTAATTGTGCAGGCAGTGCCGGATATACACATAGAAGAGACAAAGAAAACGGACAATCATCGAATCAACCCAACCTGTGAGCCCAACCACGCGCTCAAGGTAGACAAAGACTTTGTTTTACAGGATTTTTAGACCCCTTCGAGGGAATACAAGAGGCGCAATCAATCTTCTCGTGATCATCATGGTCATGCCTTGTGCGTAGATTCACGTAGCGCTCACTGTAGGAACTGCTAAGAGCAGATGAACAACTATTTTCTATTGTTAATACCTTGCTTCTGCATTGTCTCGACCACTCGAGATCTGCTTCGCTGCCCTAGAAACCATGCAAGCAATTGCAGGCACAGGAAAGGCGCAAGCAACAAGAATTGTATAGAGATTTCAACTACGTGTCTGACATGACAACCACTCTCTAATATACGTTCTCGTGAATTTTGTTAGTCAAACCAACATGTGAAATTGTAAAACTCGGTTCCGCACAAGTGTGCGTGCGAATCTTGGTAGCTGTCTTCGCCTGTGGCCATCACAAATGGAGGCTTACGACCTTCTGCAACACGCGAGAATTATGGAAAACATCCGGCCTAAGCCATCTTGCTCAAGATTGAATAGCTGACAATCAAGTGAACAAGACCTTGGGGAAATCACGTCAAGCATGGAACGCACGTTTTGACACCTTGTTATAAATGGGCCCCCCTAGGGAGCACCCGTCTAGGCGCGTCTTCAGTATAGACTTGGAGTCGCGTCCCGTTTTGGCGTTAATTAAAAGAGAACCAAGTTGTTGGTCGGCCAATCACATGAGTCACGGTGAGACGAATCTATTCAAAAACTTATCACCTTTTGCAACAAAGGAATGGGTGCCACAATTGTCAAGTTCATCACCAACATGATGATCAAAATTTAGTAAGGTTTGCACCTGTAGTTTATTCATCTGCCTGTCTAGTCTTGCTAGCTTCATGAGGGTATCGTGTCGTACCTCTGCGCATGATGGTATGGCTGAGCGAAAATCAAACGAGAGGGAAAAAACATTAACACCCGGATCCCTTGTCACTCTGGCCTCCCTGCGGCGGCTGATGAACAAAGGGTGGGAAAAAGGAAACGATACAGTAAATGCAGCCCTGAGAACTCCTCGCGAAAACCATGACCAGCCTATCCGCCGGGGACGATGCCGTGTCGAATAAATGGGGGTATTTTCCGGAAATCTTTTCTTTTTCCTCTTCCACCGAACACCGAAATACCAGCGCGCACTGAAGATGCTGAACACCATTGTCGATGCATTCCGCCCTTGATGACTTCAGTTCATGAAAGTCACCCGATTGTCGTCGAGAACAACCCAGCGAGTATGGCGCTTGTACAAAAGGTACAAAGGCTACCGCGACCCTATCGCGTCTGTACAAAGAAAATATTACAAAGGAAAGGGAAAAGTAAAGTGGAGAGAAGAATATGAGTTTCATGGAAGGAGGAGTCCTGTGCGGTTCCAATCAGGCCGTTCTCTGATTGCCATGTCTCCTTACGACGGCAGCACTTGTGCTCTAACACATGTCACCCGAAGTGTTGCCCATTCGGGGGAACGGGAGCTGAGGTGTCGACTGATGCACAGCCGAGGCGCTCTGATGACGGCCGTGACGAGGCATGGCGTATGGCGACTGCTGCGTCTCAGGGGCAGGGCCCCAGGCTTGCTGAGGAGCCCAGGAGCGCTGCTGATAAGGCACACTATCGTAGTAACCCGGAGGGCCGCCAACATTATTGTAGCTCGGTCCGGAGTACGGGTCGTAGGGGCTGTTGTTTGAAGTGTGGTATGCAGCCTCAGAGGGGTAGGGCTGGTACGGCGAGCGGTAGGTGAACTGCGGGTGGGGGAACAGTCCGGCCTCTGATGATGCGCGCTGATGCATGACCTGTCGGCCCTCAAAGTAGCCTCGGTTGACCTCTGGCTGCTGGGTAGCTGTGGTCTGACCGAGTCTGGGAGGGCCGCCAACAGGCGGAAGAGGGCCGCCAAAGCTGTACGGGGAGCTACGGGGAACGCCACTATCATAGTAAGACTCATGGATTGTATTCTCGCGCATGCTGTTGTCGTACGTGTACGAAGCGGGACGGTGAGGCAGCATAGCATGCTGACCATGGCCCATGGTAGTAGGAACCATGCTCTCAGGAACCCGAGACAAGCTGGGCCGGTGGCTGTGGTTGATACCGGGTTGGCTGGTACGTCGCATCATTGGGGAGATGTCCTGAGCGTATCCCTGGCCGTAGCCGACTGAACGGGAACGCTTGTGGCTGCCAGTGCTTGCCTTGCGCTTCATCGGAGCCTTGGCCTTGCCATCGTCCGACGAGTCAATGTTGGGCAGGATCTCAATGTCGGGGATCTGCGTCAACTTTCCGGCGACGATCTCAGCACGGAGAGACTTGACAATTTCCAGAATCTGTTCAGTGCTGTAGCCACTGCCACATTTCTTAAGCAGCCAGCCAGGCACAGCGGTACCAGTGGTGGGAGTTCGGTCAATGACCTCGACATCCTCATCCTCCTCATCGTCGCTGTTGGCACCTGAGCGGCGTCTCTTCTGGCCAGCACCACCGCACTCATCTAGTCGCTTCTGTTCTCTCTTGCGCACAGAGAGAGACCAGTTGCGGACAACTCCCGACTTGCCAGCCTTGCTGTTGCCATCGCTCCAGACTTGGATACGTCGGATTTGCTTCAGGACGAGAAGTGCCTGCAACTTGTTGTATTCTTGGTTGTTGCGATAGCGAGTGCGCTGGTAGTGCTTGCGGCAAAAGTGCACCCAAACATGAGGAGGGATATTGCGAGTGCAAGTCTTGTTGCGACCAAAGATGTGAGAAATGGCCTTGCGGGGAGATGAGCCTGTGGAACATCTGGCGGCGTACATGCATTTGACGGGCTCGTCAGGCGCCGGCAGGTAGACGGGAGAATCCTCTTCAGAGTCGATCTCGTCCATGATGCAACCGGTACGATCTTCGCCTTGTTGTCGTGGTGTCCTGAGTTGATGTGGCGGCGTTGTAGATCGCTGAAGAGTCGCAGCGGCGTTGGCGGCGGCAAAGTCAGGTGCGGAAACTGCTCTCTTGTGAGATTTAGGGATACCGGGAAGAGCCAAGAAGTTGCCGAAAGACTTTGAATCTGGACTATTGAACGGTCAGAACTGTGCGACGAGGAGAAGGAATCACTGGCGGATCTTCTAGGTTTGCGTGTGTGAATGAAAGTGAACGAGTAAATGAAATGCGAGTAGGGAGGTTGACTGGTTGAAAGAATGGCAGGAACGAAAATGGACAGACAAACGACCAGAAGAATCAGAGCTTGGGAGGAGCTTGGACCGATTATTCTCTCCGCTGCTGTTAAGCTAATCCAAAGAATTTGCATGCAGCGAACGTGAACATCCGAAGGCAAGCAGAGACTAACTGCTTCCGATCTCTTGACTTTGATTGAAGCCGTAAGAACAGGTGACGAGAGGGCAAGAACAGGATTGCAGGGCTTCGGAAGGCAGATCCTCAGCTCGTACCAGATGACAGATCCTGATCAGACTTGGAAGCTTGATGGTCGGCGTCAAATAGTGAGAGCTGCAGAGCTGCAAGTTTACGAGAGAAACAGTCGAGGAAATAGATACCTGTTTGGGTGTCTGAAGCTTGCGCTGCTGATATCCCAAGTATGATTGGCACCAGACGTGGTTGTTATGTTGTGAATAGTCTGGCGTGTAGTCTGTCCGAATTGGGAATTTATAGGTGTGGGAACGGGCAGAATAGACAAGAGATAGCAGGTACTCGTCGCCGTTCTTGCTTGAAATTTGATAGGAGGTGTGAATGAGCAGGAACGTCGGATTGACGACCGTGAAGCAATGCTACTGAATCACCACTTGGGAAGAACCAGGAAAGCATGCCAAGCTTAAACAATGCCCATAAGTGTGAATTGTCCAATCCACGCACTAGCACAGAAATTCTTTCGAGAAATTGGAATAGGTAAGGGGTGTGAATCACAGATTATTGATCCAAGTGCCACATGATCTTGTCATCCATCAGTGAGTGAGTGAAAACTTACTTGGTCAAATCTTGAGGGCTCATCCGCTCTGAGCTCTGAAGGTCCCTCCGTATCAACATAGCGTCAGATGGCGAGCCAGGTCTATCGTAGTCGCCCAAGTCAGGCTCCTCCGCAATTGTAGTTGGCGAGACACCTCCCTCCATTCTCGGTAACTTTCCAGGAAGCCACTCGGGCATGGACGAAAGACTGACTGCTGAGTCAAGGTTGTCACAAGACCTCGACTCCAGTGCTGTCAGAGCTGATAGAGCGATCGGATCCGTGATCAGAGCTCCAGTTGTTTGGTTGAAACCACCGACAGTCGAGACAGAGGAGAAGCGAGAGTGAGGATTGCTATGTAATGGCGAATTATAAGAAGATATTGTGCTCTGGCTGTCGGAGCACTTGTGTCTTGGCGACTTTGGCGGACTTGCCGAGTCAATGGGCGACGAGCCATAGAATGACGGGCGTACGCTTGTTTGAGTAACCGACTTTGTGTCCAAGGTAAGAGGCATGGAATAGCCGTCCGCATTCCATGGTGTCCTTGTGCCTCTGGAGGCTCTAGACTCGCTCGTCCTTCTGGACGACGTCCCCCACTCTGTAGATGATGGCCAGCCTGATGTCCTGTGCGTTACTGTTGTCGATTGGGATTGCTCGCCGGCATCCCTCTTTGCCCCCGCGTTCAACATTGTTGTCAGATCCATTGTCGATTGCTGGGAAGCTTTATATAACAGGAAGTGAGTCTGGCTCAACCAGTTTTCTCACTCGGTCCAACGTATTTGTTATCTGTTATACCTCGAGAGGACAACCTGAGCGCAGCCAGGACTTTTCGAGAATGTAAAGTTTGTTGGAACACTTTACATGCCTGACTCTAATGTCGTACGAAAAGGGAAGTCTTTTGAATAATACCTGCGCACCAGCACAGGGAGGCGTCGAGGTTTATGTTGTTGCCCTTCTGACTCCAAGTTGTAGTGGGCGCCGAGGCGTATATGACAAGAAGATGGAAGAAGAGAGTCACAGGGGGGAGTTCGTCTCGTCCGGGGCAGGGCTGAGCAAATATGATTATCAGATCTGTCGAGAAGATCGACGTTAGAGAACCGCACTGACAGGCCTTGGTCGATTGAAACAGCCGAAACCGCTACCGATGGAAATGCGCCAGTCGTCCGGGCACGGTATTTCGAAGGCAGCCAGTGCCTATCAGAGGATAGTCGATGAGCGACGAAGGAATGTCGGGGTGCGGGAGTGAAGAAACCTTTCTCGACTGAAGAATTGGCCTTTCTTGAGACGAAGAATGGTATTCAAGTCTTTTCAGAGCAGCGCTTTCTTAAGACGAAGACCAGTATACAAGCCTCTTGACCATTCACGCTTACGGAAGGTCTTTCAGATGAGATCTCCCTGGGGGCGTTGCAAGACGTTCGCTTGGTTTTCGCAACAGAAGAAGATGAAACCTGGTAACTAATATAGGCAGGGGATCAGATGTACATAAACAGAGCTATAGCGTGCAAGCATCCCAAAAGGGGCAAGGCGGCGTATCTCAATGTTATGATGGGACCAAGTACCGGCGACTAAAAGGTAAAACCCAAATCACTCCCAGGGGGCGTATAGTATGAAGAACCAATTGGGGGGTGCAGCTCAAGGAGACGGTCCAGACCAAAGCCCATATCACACTCTCGGGTGTATGATGTCCTGTATTGAGGTAAGCCAATACTCAACGGCGTCTATTAACAAGTAAAACCTCCAAAATGTGGCTTGAAAAAGTACAGGAGAAGGGGAATTAAACCAGATTTGGTGGATACGGGCAGCAAAAAAGGATGGCTGCAGTCGCAATGGGTAGGCAACGTACGGATGTGATGGTGGACGAGGGCTGTGCTGACTGGTGCATGAATATGAGGCTACCTCTGAAGACAATAGCTGTTTGAGAGTTTGTTCTAAGTGTTCTCGACTAGGGTATCCACTGTACCAAAGGAAAGAAACAGAACGGCCAGAACGGAGACAGCTAAAGAACATACGGTACAAGACGTCAGGTCTGCTAGAGAAGAAATCCCCCGCGAGGCAAGACTTTGTCTGTTCTCGTCGTCCGAGGACCCAGGAAAAGGACAGAGGGTGAAGAAAACGTCACAACGACGACGACGACATTGGACATAGCTTGCGAGTGCGCGGATACAGGCGATGCCCCGTGTACAATGGTGGGTATATGACAGATGACGGGCAGGGGAAAGGATGGGCATGCTTGCGGGCAATTGGCAAAGTCGACAGCGGTTACCTACTTTACTTACAACATACTGAGCGACAATTTACAGGTAAAAGTCGCCGACGTTGAGGTACAATAGCACCTGTTCACAAAAGCACGTCCTGTCCATAGTACGTGCTACAGCTTGCTAGGACGACGGTGTCCTTCCTTGCTAATTTCCCCCAGGCGTGAGGCACGTGCTGGATAGTGACAGGCGTTCTAGTCTGTCTGGGTGGGCGAGGGCAGAGAGGTAAAGTTTGGTACCTACCTACATTACCTAGGTAGGTTAGGTACAGACATAGCGCACAACTTGAACTTTACAGGAAGATGGAGACCATCATGCAACAAGAAGTACAACAACAAAAGAGGTCTGCGGGCGGATCATGGCGTCAAGTGCTCGTCTGAACCATGATCTTCACCAGGGTATGAACCAAGCCAGGGTGGGGGTGGATCTCGTAGTGATTGTATTGAGGTGTTCCAGAAGAGGCGGGAACGAAAGGGGACCTGGCTACCTGGCTAGCTGGCTACCTCGACTAGGGCACCGCGTAGAGCAAAGCCCTGCACATTATGGAGATATGCAGCAGAACGGGCAATGAACATGTGCGATTGCTTGAATAGCATTGAAGAGAAAAAAGAAGGACGTTGAAGCGTTGAGGCGCAGCAGGCAAGAGAGTGTATAGATGATCTGCAAGCTGAGACCCGGCATTGGGGTTGAAACCTCGCAAGAGAAGGCGCTTCTGTTTGATGCCAGAACGCCAGACGCTCAGGGACCGGTCGAGGGACACACCTGGAGCAGATCCTGAGGCTGGGCGATCTGTGACCGGATTGGCATCTGACCGGTGGATAACTTGGTCAAGTAAACCTATCAAAACAAATATTAGGGGGGAAGAATACCAATTGATGTCTGTGTGTGTAAGTAAGGAGAATGATTGACCAAGTTGGAACATGCTGGAAGACAGCGAACGGGCAGCTGCAATCGAGCGCAACAATTAGCACACCTGCATGAGAAATCAACTGTAAATTCTCTTGGGTCAAGTCAGTGCCCACGATTGGGTACCTTTTAGTTAGTTGAGCCTCTCGGGAGCTACCGAGTCTGATCAGCCTCTGGCCTCGGCTCCATTGATGGTCTTTGTTTTCCTCCACTATCGGTCGGTCGGTTGGTTGGCGCCGCATAAGTTTATATATACCCTCGTCCACTGTACCTTTCAGAGTGCCGCCATTCTAAGGGATAGTACCATATAACATGGCGGGATATTGGCGGGTTAATTATCCATGAGTTCGTGGCTGGTGACATCGTTCGAAATCAAAAATAGTTTTTTTGTGTACCTTGGCTTCTAGCCGGCGGTGGAAGCGGCAGGGCACGGGAAACAGGGCAGGGGCGATGCTATGGGGATACCATATCTCAATCACTCAGCTAAGCTTGGTCAAGAGCTGTACTGTAGTACTCAGTTCAACGTAGTTTAGATACATTGATGGATCTACATGACCGTAATGGGTTTTATTCTCACTTTGTTTGTGACTTGCCCATGACCGTTACTAACCAAAGTCGCGTAAATAAATAAATTTGGTCACATTCAAGGGGCTCAATTCACAATATGGAAACCCAAACTGATGCCCTGCAGTTGGAAAGCCTGTACTTAGAGTATGTACTTATGGAACCAGGTGGTTTGGGCGCACTTGACGTGTGCAGACTGCGTATAGCTGAGCTGCGCGCGACGGGGCTCACGCGTAATTTCCAGAGAAGAGTGCCTGCATGTGTACTATGGTATGATGTGTTTGAGGGAAGTTTGGACCAAGTACCCAAAGTACGATCATAATATGGTTTCTTTTCCCCCCATCTATGACCCTTTTCGCTGGATGACAACTGTGTGATTCGTAGGGGTTATGGTGCTTTGAAGTACTTGCATGTGGGGTGGACTGGAAGTAATATTCTGCAGGGCGCTTTCCATGCGGTTCGTATTCTGTAACACCCGCGCCTGTCCGGTCACCACGCGAATAACCACGCTAACAGCTTTGAGGATGCCTTTTTTTTTCCCCCCTCCCCCTCGTGAGTACACTTGCACAGCTCACGGAATTTATTTCTATTTTGTTCCTTGATATTTCCTTGCAGCTGTTTTCTAAACAATGTTTACCCCACTCAGATGGCGAAGAAAGTACGACAAGTAGGGAAAGCCACGGTATCATGAAACTTAAAATCAAAAGACAGTATTTCGTCTCGACCAAGGAATGCCGCAATTGCATCTTTGACAGATGTCGCGATACTGGCACTTGCCTGCCATATGTAGCCAGTGACGACGACGCTCTTGATGACGACAGACTTACACAATAGACATCCGTCTGCCAAATCCATGACCATCCTTGAGCAAGCGCGGACATACAGCCCCAGGATACACCATGACCAGATCAGATTGTCAGCCCCATCAGTCGTCAACTCCTTTTGCCTCTTCTGTTCAATTTTTCAGATGCCGATGGGCGACGAGCGGCCAGCGGGACTGGCGATCATACTCGAGCGCGCCCCCGGATATCATGTGCCTGGGCCAAAAGGGACAAGGGACCATGGAAACTAAACAGACATGGCAGACATGTGAGTGAGAAGAAACTGTGTTCCGCTACACAAACATTTGCTCTCTATTGTTTGGGACCGCAATGGGAAGAAACGGTGCAATGCGATTGGTTCATCACGGACGCTTCAACTGTCAGATAGTCGAGATCCCGGACTTCTGATGGCCTGATGAAGAACCGTACGAAAGGACGAAAGGCCTGAAGGTTACTTGCTCCCTTGCATGTCACTTCCACCTGGGTCCATTGCCTAGTCCCATTGCTGGGTAGCCTGAAACTGCATCCCAGTCTGGCATCAGTTCCCGCATTCCCCAGTTGAATCGATCGTCGACAGGCGGTACAGATCAGATTGTGCCCTTATCGCGAGTTCACGAAATTTGACAGAAGTTTGAGGCTATTGTATGATCGTTTTCATCGACAAAAGGAATCACGACAGCTACGACAAAAAGCAATACAACGCTGCGCAAATTAACAGTCTGTCGTGCTTGAGGCAGATTGGGAGACGACCCCAGGGCTCCAACATGAGACGGCGGCCTGTCTGTTTCAGTACCCCCAATATGGATACCCTTCTGTTCAAAATTCATGCGCTACGGCTCAGCGACGGCGATAGGCGCAAACCATGGGCAGGTGCTTAGTGGATGTGGGCTGCTGCTAACTTCTACTGTAGTAGGCTGGTAGGGCTCACAGAATCTCCAGCGCCAGAATCGGCCCCCTTGCTCCGCCGAGCCTTGACTACCCCATAACAGCATCACCCCTTGTCTATATGAGGCTCAATCTTGTCCAGGCCATCAAAGTTTGAATGCTACCTGTCAGGGCTCTGCAAGTCGAAAGGGACGAAAGTTTAAAGGAAAAATTAAGGAATATCTCGGTAAATGAATTCGAGATCGTCGTCGGTTCCTTCGCAGACAACGGCTACCAGGCGCGCCATTCCGGGTCAGCTTGTCCTTGTACCAGGCTACGTGCACAAGTTTACAAGATTATAGTGAAAGGTCGAAAAGATCGACAGCTGCTAAGCTGAACTAGTCCTGCTTGCACTCTATTCTGGAGAAATCAACCACCCAGTTCAGGTCGTCATTCATTCAATTCGACACAAGCAGACGTACACTCTATATATTTTCGGCCACGTAATGTGCACATTTCCTCCCTCGGCGTGGGATCTTGCATTAGACCACGGAGCACAATGCTGTCTAGAGAACGGGGCCGCCCAAAACCTCTTGATTGACCCTCTGCATAAGGCAATCGCCTCGCCTAGTCGTCCTCTGACAGGCCAGCCTCATAGCTACGTAACCCTCTTCCGTGTATTATACTCCTGGGTAGCGAGGTATATACATACACGTGCAAACCTGGCTGACTGAGTGATTGATGTACCTAGCTACCGTCTGCCACTCCGCAGTCACCACAAAATTTATCTGTCAACAGCCATGGCTGCAGTGGTAGAAAAGCCTCTTCCATGAACTCCATCTCTGCATTATGATTCCAGCTGCTAAAAGCCCCTCAAAGTCGCCTGGGGGGCGGAGGAACCTGTAAACCCTAGACTAGTGGGCGGGAGGCCTGAAAGGCAGGGAAAATTGACGCCCGTCCGCCCATCCGCCTGCCCCTCCTCCGCCTCCCACCTCACGCAAGTTGGTTCATCAACTTTTAATCTGCCTACTGGTGCGGCGCCGTATCATCCACATCCCCCTTCGTTTGCTCGGTCGCATCCGAGAGTTTATTCACTACATAGACATAGACTCGAAAGAATCGTCGGCTAGAGGCAAGACAAATCACCATCCATCCATCCATTCATTCAACCCATCCCATCCCATCTGTGTGTTCGGCAGGTCGGCAGATGGCTGTCACCTTGACCCGAGCTCTCCGACGGGCATGATACATGGTGCTAGTCACCCCTGCGCGGATCCCGAGCGGCTCTTAGGGGACTCACTGCAAAAAGTCGACATTTCTGACGGGAAGCAGGTTTCATCTCATTATAAGGCGTGGGCATGGTTCGACGGTCCCGAATTCACGTTGATCGCTAACCTGGGGCTTCAACATACCTGAGCGCGGCGGCCTGCCTTGCCTTGGGCCTGATCGTGCAATCGGATCAGCCTGATGCGCACTTGGGAGGAGTACCTAACAAGCCCAAGACTGTCTGTGCTATTGCAAGTACCCTTTTCAACCAAAGCTACGAAGTATACCACTATACAATCACTCTCCTGGCACGAGATCCTTTGTGAAGTCTGCGCCATGGCAACCCCCTAAAGGGAAATGTGCATTACTGTTGGCCCGGTTCCAATAGAGTTTTAAGGTTCTCGTCTCCAAGAACCATGCCCAAGCGCATCACCATGTTTTGAAAAATGTCAATGTCGTCAACCGAGGTGCAAGTGCCCGGGTTCTGATTCCGGTCGTCTCTAATCCGTCCAATTCAGCTCGGCGCCAGGTGAGGCAGGTCAAGTACGCACAGCATCCATGCGCTGGCTCAGCTTGCTGCAGCCTGTGCAATGCAAACTTGTGTGATTCCCTCTGCGATATCCGGAGCCAAAAGGCCTATATGATTTTGCTCCTTGATCACAAGCACTGCGAGACCCCGTCGGACCACGGCACCTCAAGACACTCACACTTGTGTTGATATGAAACGGACTATAGAAATTTTCTCTTTCTCGCGTTGAGCAGGATTGCATAGTCTACAAAGGATAGTCAGAGAGGAAACCCACTGGCTATGTTAACTCCAAGACACAGCTACATATGTATCCATCATTTGCAGTTTTGCCCAGCAGCGAGGAATAAAGAATATACACGGAGAATTTACTAGATCTGGTGTGGTTCCATGGACGGCACTTGTCCGCGGTAGTCGCAATATGAGCCACTCTCTCCATCTGTTATCAGATGGCGTTGAGCCCAATCCGTGCCAAGGGTGCTCGTACATGGACGAAGAGACTGGACGACCTTCATATGCCAGAGGAGAAGATAGCGAGTCTCTTTCCCGATGTAGTACTGAGACCGGTGCAACTGAGGTGTCATGGCAGTGATGTGCCTTAATACACATCGGTATATTTGATGATAGGCTTTACTCATTCTGATGATGACGCCTCAAGAGTCGACTCTGTTCTCGTTGGGGGGCAGCCCGATAACGGCCAGTGGATTCGATCCCACGCAGCTATATCAAATCATTATTTCGTGTCATATGTCGCTGCATCGGGTCGAGCCCTGCCCAAATCGGAAGACGAGTCCAAGAGTGATCAAGTACGGCGGCGATGAAAGGGGGGTGGAGCGAGATACAAGCATGGTCACGCGCAGGAAGTAGTGACTGTTCGTATACTTGATGTGCATCATGATCGGGTTTCGCTCGAACTCACGCGTTGGAATAGGCGCCCATCATTGCCTGCATGAGCCGGCAAAGAACTTGTTTGTGTGCGTGTGTGTGTATTTGTTGGGTTCTTCTCATGGAAACGGATCACCGCGTCAACACCCAACTACCGGCAGGAAATAGCTGGCAGGTTCACATTCAACCGGTCAACATGGAAAGTTGAGCTTTTGGTCTGTTCCCTTTCACTCTGCAACCTCAACTCCCGAGTGCTCTATTGACCAGCAGCACTTATATTCCGCATCACACCTTCCAGCATCCGAATTATAGATGACTTCTCCCCATTTGATTATAGTGCAGCAGGTGAGACATGCCTTGCAGCGGTCGATCGCATAGGAAATGCGATATTGACAACCGGGAAAAGAAAAGCCTGCAATGGGACTCCCAGGGTGAGTGAAGATCCAAGAAGTGGTTTCCTGCATGACAAGCCGGACACTACTGCGTGGCTTGATGCAATGCAAATTCGGTATAGAACATGACCACATCATGATCATACAACGGACATGCAACGGTTGCAAGTATGCAGAATTGATTTCTCTGCTTTTTCCTAATTTTACCATCGTCTTATTTTAATGTATGTCGTGGAAACAAGTGGCATCCTGTCTACACTTGTCCTATGCTATTGTCCGAGGACTCGGTATAGATGCTTCTCTGGCGGTAGCTTGTGCCATTGTCCGTGGCTTGTCATCTAGGTAGATGTCATGCTGCTACCCTCAATTGGAATGGGAACATACGATAACATATGGGCGGTTCATGATCAAGTATTCATGCTTCGCAAACACCGGGCAGGCATTTTATTAAATTACCCACATATGCTGTCATTCTCACAACTCAGCTTTCTATCGACATGAATATTATCATACGAGTCACGAGATGACATTGAACCAGGTGGTCAGTTATATGAATTCTAAGCTGGAGAAATAACTCCACGATATTTTACAAATCACTGCGAAAAAAAGCCGATTGTCCCAACACACGCCATGAAGGTTACACATTGCCAGTGATACACAGCATACGTAAAATTTTCCGATGCTTGCTGCTCTTATTTTTTCCCTCCTCCTCGCCAGGCACGCACGCGAGTTTGCCATGAGACAATCAAGGAAGCACGACATTGTTGTACTTCTGCCAACCCGTCCGGACTTTTTCTCTCTCGTCGAACCGCTGGTGTTCAGACACGTCATCCGATCCTCGGTGAGAGGGGGAGTGTTTTCCCTCCTTGAGGAAGTGTGAGAGCATCTCGAACGAGGCTCAAAATTAGTTGAAATCAACAAGCGGTCTGCGTGTTCGGGTTGCTTGTTTGTACTATGGACCTCTCTGCCTCTGCTGAAAGACCGCTCATCACGCCTGGACCAATAATTCACTCTCAAGATAACAAAATTCAAACTAGAAAATGGAATGGGATCAAGATGGTCTCTTCCACTACGACCAAAGAGCTCAAGAGTCCGAAACAAGCTCAACCAAGGGACATTATGAGAGACGCCAACCCTCCATTATCTCCGAGACTATTGTCGGTCTTCCCCCCGTTCGGAGCAGTGACAGCATGGCCATGGGTTCCACCAAAAGCAAGATGCAGTTGCTGCAGCGAGCCTTTACGGAGATATAGTAGCCACGGCGGGTTTCCTCCCGGGCAGTGGATGGCGACAGGTGATGTATGTGAGTATCCGGCGGTGTTCCTTGGCGCGCGCTCTCTCTCCTTTCTGTCTTTCTTCCTGTTATCGGACCTGGAGCCAAAGGCTTGTACCCGCACCGCCAGTTCATCGAATCTTTTACATTTTCGCACTATTCCATGACCATTTCCGATCCTGCCTGGACGCATGGAAAGGTATCGTGGGTCTCTTTCGAAAGTCTTTGTGCTACGTGGTTGAATCGTTCCCATGAAGTTATGGTATCCTTGTTTGTCACTACGTTTTCACATTATGATGAACGGTCAGATATGGATGGATATGGTTATCCACAATGTGAGAATACTCAAACAGTGTGGTGAAGAAAGCACTTGTAGAAACACCAGCCATGATCATGACATGAAATCAAGGATACTATTATTACATCCGAACTCGTCATATTGCTGTAGACTAGAGCTGTGAGATACACCAATATTCCAAATCTGCCAGAACCTCAATCAAGATTCCCTTTTTCAAGCCTTCAACTTCAGTATCCTCTCGGCGGCGTACTCTGAAGCAGCCACAATCATGGCCGAGGGATTACCCGTAGACATGCCCGGGAAGATGGACGCGTCGACCACAAAGATGTTGTCCGTGCCGTACACCTTGGTGTTTAGGTCGACCACGGCCGTTCCATTCGTGACGCGGCCGTCGTCGAGCCCCATCTTGGCCGTACCTATTTTTGGAGGTCAGAAAATGTTTCATCAAGATATGTACAGACAGGTAGATGAGGGGGAAATGAATAAAGTGAATGATCTCTTACCCATCCAGTGGTTGGATCTTCTCGCATTGGCAGTGACGACGAGGGAGTCGACGTAGTTCTCGGTGGTCTGGTTCGCCAGGGGCAGCGCCCAGGTGAGGTTCTTGACGGGGCTCAGCGCGGCCCGCAGGTTGTCCAGGCTCTTGAGCACGGCCTCCTTGTCGCCGGCGGTGCGCAGGAACGGGTGCTCGGCCACGACGGTGCTGAGCTGCGCCGTGATGGCCATGCGGCCTCGCGACGTGGAGCCCCGGCCTAGGTACTGGCTCATGATCATGGTGTCTAAGACGGCGTTGTCAATACAATGGTAGCCCTGGTTACGGTGAAGGATCGGTATGCGCGAGACTTACTGTTTGAGTCGGTCTTGTCCGCACCCTCGACGCGAGCTGTGTATTGCATTTGGCGAACTTTTCCGTCAGACGACGTGACTTGGTCCCAGAACTTTGGCAGTCGTGTTAGCTATTGCCCAGATATTGATTCTCTTAGCGACTTACCATCGGTCCAATGTTGGGTGCAGATTGAGTAAAGATGCCCGTTCGGTTCGCTAATTATGTGTGAGCTCTTACATCACGAGAAATTGTACGAGGCATCATACTTAGGTAGCGATCCTTATCTGAGGGGTTGGGAGTGGTCCAAGCCTCGTAAAAGTCGTAGAACACAACGTCAGGGTGCGTCACATAGACATCAGTCTGGTAAGGTCAGCATTTATCAGCCAAATTTGTCAGAGATACACATACGTTGAGATGGTCTATGAGGTTGGATCCAACTGGCAAGTTGATCCAAGACTCTTTTGCGATCATCGTCGGCCCATCGGTAGAGTTGGCCACAATAGCCAGCTGATCGACAGGACCGATACCACCTATAGGCATATTAGCTTCGCTCGTGGGATATATAACCAAAAAGGGGAAAAATGAAACATGGAAAGAGAAGCGAAAGGAAACATACTTCGCAGCAATAGCTTGGCTGATCCAAAGGTACCCGCTGCCAGAATGACTCGCCCCGTCTTAGGGGTCAAGTTGATGGTTCCGGCCATGCCTCCATCGCCGTTACACTCGAGCTCCACGCCCGAAGCATGAGCACCGTCTCGAACCACCCTCTTGACCGCCGTGTTCATGTAGAGTCCAAAGTTGGGCCGCTTGAGCGCCGTCTGCAGATACGTGGCCAGCGGGCCGCCGCGCTCGCCGTGGTCAAACATGTAGGTCGTGCGGCCGTACGTGTGGTTCTTCTCCGTGGGCTGCTGGTTGGGCGTCACCTCCTTCCACCCGGCCTGCTTGAAGCCGGCCGAGAGCACGTCGAAGCCCTGGCGCTGGTAGAGGACGCCGTCGGCCGAGGGGTTGGTCGTCCCGGGGATGCGGGCAAACGCCCGGTCCTCTGCGAACTTGACGTCGCTGTGGTGCCATCCGGCAGGGAAGTTCTCGTCCCAGTCGAGGGGGTTGGGCTACTTATCGTCAGTCCCCGAATAAATCTTCCACCGATACTCATATAATGAACAATGACTTACCCTCCACCAGAGACCAGCATTCACGGCAGTACCGCCGCCAAGGACACAGCCAGCCATCTGGTCTGTATCAGTACAGGCTACTCCAGCCGAGTCGACCCAGATCTGGTTGCATAGTCCGGGGACATCAAAGCGTGTCAAGTTGGTGCCCTCAAGCCAACCTGGCTTCATAGTTCCATTGTAACGGCCTGAAGACGGCGGGCCCTTTTCAATAAGGAGTACCTTGTGGCCAGCGTCGCTTAGTCGATCTGCAATGGGAATACCTCCGGCACCGGCACCCACAATGACATAGTCGTACGTATCCGATGACGGGGCAGCGCAAGTGGGCGTGGCAGTCGGCACGGCAGTAGTAGTCGGGACCGTCGATGTGGTCGTTGTCGTTGTCGAGGTACTGCTGCTGCCACAGGCGCCATTGGTAGTCTTGGTAGCGAGGGCGGCCCACGTAGGATAGGCCGTGTTTGTAGCGGCGCTGAGCTGGCCTCCATACTGTCCAAAAGCATCATGCTGATTAAAGGAGGAATCCGGGCAGCTGGGATTCGCGACGACGGCTTGCGCTTGTGCGTACCCAAGGACAAACAATCCGCTGCTGCTAGCCACCGAACCAGTGGCGCCATTTTGGTTCCATGAGTAACAATTTTCGCATCTATAGATGATCTCAAAAGAGGTGCCATTGACGGAAGAGGAAATCTGTGTCAGCTTTGCGTCGCCAGAGTAGACCGTGGGCAAGTTGTAGCCGGTGGCGTAGCGGAAGGACGTGACGACCTGGTCCTGATATGGCCACGCCACGAGCAGCAAGGCTCCTGTCATCTGCCCCGACTCTCCATGAGATAGACCACACCATCCGGCCGTGCATCTCTATTGAATGTGTCAGAAACGATCATCCGTGCGAGGTGAAGTGCTCACCAGGAGACCGATGTATTCGGTGGCATCCTTTGTCAAGGCATCTCCGGGAAGCGCGACACCATACGTATAGCCACCCTTTTGCGTCCACGTAGAAAATTGAATCCCCGTCTTGGGGTCAGTGTATGCCGTCTGGGCAAGACACGATTGAATAGCTTCAGCTTGTCAGCGAGTTGACGTGTCTACATTGGACTACCATGGGCGCCACTTACACGCAGCAGCTGCGACAAACGCGGACGCGACACGAGTGAACCCCTTCATCTTGGACACAGGAACGAATGAGAACCACACTACCAAGAAACACCAAGTTTCCTGTTCCTGAATTCAAATTGTCTGGGGCTCGTTCTTCTACATATGTCAGCGCCGGGCATGAGGGACGGAGGCGAATCTGGAAGTCACCATGCTGATCCATTTGTGAGCATATTGCCGTTATTGCGCACATGACCTTTGTAACCTGGCCTTTACTACTGACCTAGGCTGTTTTGTCAGGTATTATCCGGTGATTTGTGAATCATCTTGAGAACTGTGGTCATTTGGAAGAGACGCCACTTTGGCGGCACCCTGTCAATATACAGGCGGTTGCAATCTACTCGGGTCAAGGTCGCCTCAAAGCGGAACGACGGTGAAAGGGTCCTGGTCGGTACCCATATGGCGCGGAAGGCTACAAATGCAGCTAGATTGCAGCCAAGATCGTCTACGTCCAACACGGCCCGTCTTGTATGCATAGATGATCGGTTCTCTCAAGATCTTGTAACCTAGAATTTCACCGTTGAATGGGCTTTTCTTGTCATGGATTGAATGCCATTCTAATCTATCCATCACCTCTCGCTCGATTAGGACAATAGGGGGTATCCGACTTTTGGTCAATTGAGGAGTACATGGGCTCTGTGTGTTACCCTCTATGACCAAGCACTTGCCAAGCTATTGGTCAGTTTTGAGTTTAGATCATTTTTATGTTACTGGTATTGAATCTCGGTTCTCGGGAATTTTTGGATGGCATTGTAAAAGAAACCTTGGGAATCGGAATATTGCCGAGAGACCGCCAGTGCGTTGCAAAGTTCAATGCAAGGAGTTCGGCAATGGCGAGTAACGAGCCGCCTGAATACGCCCCTCCTTCAACCAAATCCAGCGTGTAGGTAAGTCCTTGGTAAGCCTCCAAGCGCCAGTGTAACCATATCAACGTTTGCTAACGGGGAGACTTCCGGCCCTGGGATTGTCGCCACCGGGGTACACTTTAAATCAACGTAGGACCAAGGCGTCTATTAAATTGATTCGGGTCTGGGTAAAAGCCGTAGTGGCTGTTGAAGCTTGATTGCACATAGATTGCCAACCAGGCCAGCGGAACTTGGAATCCTTGGACCCCGCAGGACATGTTATAGCCTGTCGGCCTATATCAGATCTCGCCTCATCGGAGAGGCTTGCGATCCTTGCTCATGCATTATTCTTATGGCTGATGTGGCTTGTATATGCTTATTAGCAGTTCAACCACAATCCACTTATATATCATTTACATATTCATTGACGCTTTCTTCGACCATCCCGAATTGTGGCTCCAACCAGATCTGAGGGATTGAAAATCAATACGATGGTTGTGGTCGAGCACCAAATAGCCGCGATGATCACCGGGGCTACTTCTATGACCGTGACCATATGTCTGACTACTTCCAACAGTGTCTTTGCCTACTTGGATTCCAGAATCGGGCGACAAGTCCAAGTCACCAACTGAGCCAGAATACAGTTATATTGCGATCAGTATTATTTAGGTCTAAATCTCTTGAAATGCTGCAGCTGCTCTTGCCCTGGGTAATAACCATGACTTTTCATGCTCTGGCTGATTGCAGTAGCACATGTAGAATGGAGTTGACCTCAAAGATTTCAAAGAATGAGACCGTTGCCAGTGTGCGGCCTTTCACGCGCGATTTTTGGTTAATACTTGAAAATAGGCCATGTCATAAGAAAGAAAAAGAAAAAAGAAAAAAGAAGTTATCAGAGGCAGTGGTCTGTAGCGGTATATCACAATGGTCTAGTCAACATTCCCTTTCCCCTTCTTTATTCTCGGTGCCAAGCTGAGATCCGCTCACTTATTGATAAGTTCACTCGAATAATTCAACGACATGTGATGATGCTGACCATCCAATTGCTACCATTGCAGGTTCCAGAAGCTGTCACGAGATCCGGCCAAAATAACCGTCATTCCGTGCTCGCAGCTCCTTGGGGCCACTTTATTTAACCACTCATTCCAAACAATTCTGCAATGGTCCAACGAATTTCATGGCCTCGATTTCCACTTTCGGAATCTCGCCAGCCGAACCAGGACTGAGATTGGCACCAGCCAAGGGGCTTTAGCCGGTAGATGACTTGGCAAAGCAACAAGAATTCGATCACACGTGGTAGCCAAATCGTTCTTGGTGACTCTCGGGTAAAGTGCTCTTCACCGTATTATATATTGAGCGAGCAGGTTTCCCCACTTTCTATTTGCTGCACCGGCCAAGTCATGCCGCTTATGTTGTTCTTTGCCGTTCATCAATACTGAACACCATGACACGGCACGTTGGATCGGAGATAGAGTTGCGCTGTTTCGTAGAAAGGGTTGCTATCAAATCGTCAATGGCGTCACCCGAACAGGTATAACCATCGTTCCTTGAGTAAGCCAAGAAGTGATCCACATGAGAGCCATATTTGAGTAGCTTGCTCGCTTCTTCCGTTGGAAAACATCCATCCTGCAGACTGTGCCCGTAAAATCTTTGCTTTATAATTCAGCCTCGAATCCTTCAGAGTAATACTGCCATCATTCTGCATAACATCGTGCATCTTCGAAAACTACCGAATATGAAGACCTTTGCCGGGATCATTGTCGCTGCCTTGGCCGCACAGGGTGCATCGGCGCACTATATTTTCACAACTTTCTCGCCTGGAACGACCAAGGCGGCCGCCTACGAGTATGTTCGTCGCAACACGAACAACAACTCTCCCGTTCTTGACTTGGCCTCGAACGATCTTCGATGCAATGTAGGAGGAGCCACGGGCGCCAACACCACGACCATCGAGGTGGCAGCCGGTTCTCCCTTTACCTTCACACTTGACCAGGTATGTCTCTTGCATGATATTTCCGAATCAACTCCCAATGTACTGAACAATGGTGTGTACAGGCCGTATACCACCAAGGTCCAATCTCCCTGTACATGTCCAAGGCACCAAGCACGGCCGCCGAGTATGACGGCAGCGGTGACTGGTTCAAGACCTTTGACTGGTGAGTAACCATGAAACCAACACCGGATAACTAGACAGCCAGAATCGTCTCTAACATCATCTCTTTTCTCTTTTCAAGGGGTCCCAAGTTCTCCAACGGCCAGGCAAGCTGGACCATGTCGGGCTCCTATTCGAGCACGATCCCCACGTGCATCCCGGCGGGCGAGTACCTCCTCCGCATCCAGTCCCTCGCCATCCACAACCCGGGCAGCACACCGCAGTTCTACATCTCCTGCGCCCAGGTCAAGGTGACGGGCGGCGGCTCGACCACGCCCTCGACGACGGCCAAGATCCCCGGCTTCGTCAAGGCCACCGACCCTGGCTACACGGCTAATGTAAGGAAAAGGGCATACAATGGTTTTTTTTTTTTTTCCAGGACTTGCTTGGCTGACTCAATCGCGCCCTGCGCTTACAGATCTATAACAACTTCAACTCGTACACTGTTCCCGGACCGGCAGTTGTAAGTGCTGTATAACATCTTGATGAATAGTATCGTGATTATGCTAACTAGGAGACCAGTTTACCTGCTAAGTCTCATGCTTCGGTGTTGGATATTATGTTTGTGAAATTCAACATTAATTAGCTACTTGTCTTGGGATTCTCTTTACATCATAATCTTGTAGCGAAGAACAATATACTCCTTACGTATCAGCCTGCTTCGCCGTAGCCTTTCCCCACCCATATTGAATGCTCATGTCCATCTTCCGTAAAGTCATCGTCCAGTCGATCTTGTGCGTATCGCATCTTCTCATACATGAGGGTCCGCCAATCTGGACGTTCAAGGCGGCGGCAGTCGGCCGAGGTACACTTCAATCGACCACTCCCTGAGGGGCATCTCCAGGCCTCTCCAGTGGTGGTCCAACAGCTTGTCGCGGACCTCGAGCGAGGGAAACCCCTTGTCGTAGTCGACGAGGGCGCCGGCGTACCACTCGCGGAGGTGGTTCTCGGGCTGCTCCCAGAACCGGGCGGGGCGGAAGCTGTGCGTGCCCCCGCCCAGCTTGTGGTAGACGACCTTGGCGTGGGTGTTGTTCACGGCGGGGAACGTGCCGTCCGGGTAGAGGGCGGCCCCGTGGGGGCGGTTGTTGCTCATGACGATGTGGTTCAGGTCCCCCCGGTGGGTGACGACGGCGACGAACTCCCAGTCGTGGCGGTGGCCGATCAGGTCGACGGCGTGCTCGACGCCCACGTCCTTTTCAAAGTAGTAGGCGTACATGTACCCGCACCAGCCGCCGCCCCTGTCGGTGCAGCTGCTGCGCACGTAGACGTTGTTGTTCTCCAGGTAGGATGAGTCTCGGCATGTGTCTGTCATTCATCATGGATCAGCAAACTTGGGTTCAGACCTTTCAGCAAAAAGTTGTCGAGGCCAATTCATCATCTAGTGGATTCGAACGATGGCTGGAAGAACCTACCGGCGGCCCCCACGTTCTGATGTCCGAAGCCGGGGTTCAGGTTCCCCTGTGCATCAATAGCGACGGAATTATAACAGCTGTCTCTGTCAAAGTCGAGGTATGGCTGGAATTTGATCTGGTCTAGGGTCGCGTTTTGGGGGAGTGCTCGGGGGGGCTCCTGAGGCACATCGAAACGGCCAGGAAAGAAAGTTTTCAAAAAGGTGGTGGTTAGAGGGAGAAACCCGGTCTGCATGTTGACGGAGAAGTTGTCTGTTACGCGCAAGTATACGAGAGACTATTGACGAGAACGTCAAGATAGAAAGAGGTCGTCATGTGGAATGCCTCCTGGATGAGAAAGTGCCAAGCCCATGAGCGGTTATGAACACGGCCTTTTATGCTCCAAAGACTGTTTCTCCGAATCTGATGCGTCTCCCCTCAGCCATTCTCCGATATGCACGGTACACGCGGCTGTGGCTCGCATGTCCATCACCCTATTTCTCCATCGTAACAGCCAGGGCAAGATTGTAACCTTTTGAGTTGGCCAGCCTTGGTGGAAATCTGCCACTCACGGCGTTTGGAAGCCTTTCATTCGGCGGATCAGGCTTCACAAGCTGGCAGGTACCAACCTTGTGCTCTATTCCGGCAGATCACTACGAGCCCAAAGTATGCATAATATACAGCTAGACTTGAGTGTATGTGGGTGAAGACACCCTGAAATCAGTTTGTTTGGAGATGGGGTTTTAGACTTGAGTCTGGAATATTCATAAACGTTTACCACGATGATTGCACTCACTCTCATGTGATCTTCATTCTTGGGAACATTCAAATAATTATGTTGTGCTTAGCTTTGGTGTCATGAGCTATTACCAAAGAATTTTGTGATTTTCTGGGTCCCCGCCTGTTTCGTATTCTTTTGCGGCGATTTCGTGCCATTGCTGGTGGCACTAATCTTTGGCCTGCTCTGATTAAGGTTCTTCTGCGGCGAGGGCGACTTCTTGACCGGATCGCTGGATCGCAACGTCTTCTTTGGCGGGGGCGCGTCCTCTGCTGGGCCGTCGTCGTCGTCGTTTGCCTCGCGCTTTACGCCGCTCAGCTTGGACAAACTCTCACCCACGTTTTGAGCAATCTTGTCTTTGGCATCTTCTTCCTTAACGTCTTGTTCTACAAACCCAGTTTCCTTCTTCACCTCAATCTCCGGCTGCTGCTCGAGTTTGTTCGTTTTCGGCTTCTGAGGGCTGGTGGTTGGCTTGGCCGCGCCGGCGGAAGCACCTTTGGCGAAGAAATTGGCAATGTTGGACTTGTTCTCCTTGCTATCCAAAGGCACGATAAATGTTGGCGAGTTGTTGCCGACCTTTCCAACGTCCTTGCTGACTGGGTAAACTTCGAGCTCACCGTCAAAAGGTTTGAGAAGGCTCTGGAGCTCATTGGTCCACTCGTGGCGCGCGGGATCGAGCCACGTCCGCAATGCCTCGGAGCCGTTGTTCAGGATAACGGGCATGCGGTCGTGGAGGAAGCGGAGCTGCGCGTTCGAGTCCGTCGTGATGATGGTGTAAGTGTAGTGCTTTTGCTTCTCTCGTTTCGTATCTTGTTGCTCGCCACCATCACCATCACCATCGCCCTCGCCCTCGTACTGCACACAGTCCCAGAGGCCGGCAAAGCACATGAGATGTCCATCCTTGCGCTTTACAAAGTGCGGCATCTTGTCCTTGCTGCCGTCCTTTTTCAGCCACTCGTAAAAGCCCTGCGCAACCACAATGCAGCGCTTTCTGGCCTTCATTGTGTTCCACATTCCGCCGCTCTGCGCTAATGAATCATCTCGGCAGTTGATAGTCTTCATCATGCTCCCATAATCCGGGTTGCGCTTCGTCCAGAATGGAATCAGACCCCATTTCATCGACTGCAGCTTGTAATGAGTCTCTTTTGAGATATCATTACTCTGTTCTGTCGGAAGCGACTCCGTGTTATCTGTGTCTGTGGCTTCAGCGTGGTTGCCTTGACGGCGGGGTCCGGCACCATAGTCGGGTACATCAGCGCGATAGACAACGCCATGATAGCCCGGGGCAAAGTTATAGGATTGGCGCGGCGCTCCGTCACCTTCATCATCTGGTGCTTCATCTACAGGCATGTTTTGGTCCTCCAGCATCTGGCGTATTTGCGCCGGGCGCTGTGCGAACGAATGAATCATTAGCAATCTTGACCTGAGAGGGAAAGTATACGATGCATGATCATACCAAATGCAAAGCGTATCGACCACACATGCTGGCCACGAATGATCAAATTGATGCCTTCAAATTGCGATTGAATACAAAAGGGATGCGCAATAGACGGAAAAATGGCCGCGCTGCGTTCTGAAGATGCCTAAAGGTTTCATGACGAAATGATTAAACGCGGAATAACGCCAAAGCACGTGACGTCAATTAAAGCGCAATCATAATTGTTGAATAAGGAGTAGCTTTCCTGTTGGAGTTTAAACTGGTCTGATATTGGGTGTTAATTGTGGTATTATATTAATCTATGCTGCGCGCCTTTAGATTTGACGAAGTGCACGCTTATTTGGGTGGCCCCGGCTAATCCCCGGGAGTCCCCATATATTTATTTAAATATTATAATATTAATTAATGTGCTTAAGCACACCCTGGTGTATAGGTTTTATAATCTATTATTTGATACACCCCCTTAAATCCCCGATTTATCGTGGATTTAGCCACGCTTAGTTTAAAGCCGCTAATTAGCAAGATATGGCTTTTTTAGGGTTTATTTGTTTTAATTACGATAGGCAATTTCTAGTTTTATTTATTATAGAAAATTCTGCTATTTGCTAATTGGCAAACTTTTCGTTAATTTATTTATTATTATTTTATTCGACGCCTTATAAATAATTTTAATCCTTTTTTATTAGACTTTTTAACGCAGCTAGTAATTATAAATATCTATATAACGGAGTTTTATTTTTAATAACGCAATTTCGGCGTTAATTAAATTAATCGTTTATTTATTATTATACTCGATAATAATAATATTATTATTTAAGTATATCGATAATTCGTTTAGTAGTCGATTAACGAATAATATTTTTTTGGCGGCTTATGCTAGCGCAAATAATTTAGCTTTTATAATCGAAATAATAATTATATTTTATTTATTTAATCGCTAATTAATTAATTTTCCGAATAGCTTTATTGCGAATATTTGGGTGTTTTTGCGGTCGATATTATTATCCGCAAATAATGCGTCGCTAATAATTATTAGGTTTAAAAATCCTTTTATTTTAAATAAAAATTCCTTGGTGTTAATTAAATAAATTAGAGCTCGATTAGCAGCATTTTAATGCGCTTAGCTTAAATTATTAAAGAATTGAGCTAATTTAGCGGTTATAAAGGCGATATCTAATTTTATAAAAACCGTAGCGAATAGCAATAATCCGATTTTTTTCTAATATTTTTATATTTCGTGCGGGAGCGTTATAATTAATCGAGATAATAATTTTTTAAAACTTATCGGCGTTAAATAAACCTTTTTTTTATTTATAAGCTTAGCGATTTTCTTAAAATAGGCCTTTTAGGAAAGCTAAATTATCCGAAATTTGCGATTTTTAATTATTTTTATTCCGAGGAACTATTATATAGGCTCGCTATTATTAATTTTATATTTTTTTTTTAAATATTAGGTTAATTAATTAATAGCTTTCGTATTTTTATTTTTATGCGCGATAATTATATCGTCGACGTAAAAAAAAACTAGTATTTTTTTCTTAATAAATGTATAAAGTTTATATAATATTTGCGTATAGCTAATCTCGGCTAAAATTTTTATAAATTCTTTTTATTATAATAACGGTAATATCCGTAATTTATAAAATGCCTTATTTAGCAATAATATAATATTTTTCTTTCGGTATTTATTAGGTATTTTTATAAATATATTTTAATTAATAAGAGCGTATATAAACGCATTTATTACGTCGTATTAAATTAATTTAAGGTCGAATCTCGCTACGATCGCGATTAATATGCGGAACGATTTTTTAGCTAATATTGCCGCGTAAATTTCCTAATTTTAGGATTTCGCTTATTAATTACCGCGAACGACGAGTTTTGCTTTATATTTCTAGAATTTTCCGTATTTATCGAATTTATATACGTATACCTATATATAATTAAGGATTTATTTGCCTTTTATTCGTAGATCCTTTTTATTAATTTTAATTTACGATTATATATTTTTATAATTTTATAAATAATTAGTTTTTGCTTAAAGGAATAATTTGCTAAATAAATAATAATATAATTTATAGTGCTATTTAAGGGGAGTGGGAATTTCCGCTTTATGAATTTTTACCCTTTAACGAAAGGAGCGTTTTAGCTTCGCTTTATCGTTTTAATTATTGCTTTATTTTATTTTAGGAATAGCTTTATAATTAATTAGGAAAATTGCTTGCTATAGGATTATTTTAGGTCTTTTTTTTAATAGCGCTTTATTTTTAATTATAATCGCTTTTATATTATATATTAATAAGGCTAATAAAAATATTTATAATAAAGTTTAAAAAGCAAATTTCGCGGTAATAAAGGGGTATAATTTATCCCTTTTATTTAGCGTTGCTTCCTCGCTTTTTTAAATATTATTTTTATTTTAATTATTTTAATTTTCGCCTAATAGGATATTTTTTGCGGCGGTATTTTTATTTTTTAGCTTTTATAAAATCTCGTTATTAGATATTAAGTAGTTTATTACGAAATCGGCGATAAGCTAGGTATTAGCATTTAGGAGCTCGTCCTTAAATATATCCTATTTTCCGTCGCATAATTTTTTTTCGTTTATAATTATATTTTTCGTATTAATTATTTTATTCTAATTAGGAATTTAAATCTTATAAATATTGTTCTAAGGTCTGATTGGGTAATCATATACCTTAGGCACAGGGAAGCGTTCAACTATAGGATTCGTAGAATCGTCTGGTATAGGCTGAAAAACGTGGTTTTATTGAAGCTTAAGGACAGAAAGAAAGTAAACTAATTACAGGTAGAATAACTCCCTTTTATACCTATAAAACCAACCAATAAGAACATTCTGGAATATATTATTAATTAAGTTGATTTATAATCAAGTTAATTAATAATACGGTTGATTTATAATCAAGGAAAGTGGTGGAATACTATAGAAGGTATTTGGGTGGGGCTACCCTATAGTGTTGCCACCGCAATGGCCACTACTTAGTGGGGCTTTACCGAACGTTAAAGATATCGTTAATAACCGATATCTTTACAGCCTTTATAGCTATTATAACGATTTATATATCGTTATAATGCTAATTTTATGCACTATTCGATGCTGTATAACATCCGTGCAACACTCCCCCTGTTAAACAGTATCGGTCAAGTTTAACAGTTTTACGAACTTTTGGAATTTATCCCTGGGAAGTGGTTTCGTAAGGCCGTCTGCTGGAATATCATTCGTCGATATATATTCGATACGAATATTTTGATTTTCGACTTCTTGGCGGACGTAATAATACCGTATAGCAGTATGTTTCGTCCTTTGATGATATTCGGGGTTATAAGCCAAATTAATGGCTCCCGTATTATCTCCTTTAATTAATACGGTATTAATATTAATACCGATTTCTTCGAGGAGATTTTTCAACCAAATAGCCTCCCGGGTAGCCTGCTCTAGCCCGTTAAACTCGGCTTCGGTGGTTGATAAGGAAATCGTTGACTGTCTTTTGGATTTCCAACTTATCGGTCCGTTATTTAAGGTAAATAAATAACCGGACGTAGATTTACGGGTTTCGTAATCCCCAGCAAAGTCGGCATCGGAATATCCTATTAATCCGGGTTTTATAGTCCCGTTATAGGTGATTCCAAGGTGGAAATGGGATTTTATATAGTTAAAAACCCTTATTACCCCTTTTATCGAAGTATTCGATGGGTTTTGCATGAATCTGGCTAAAAACGATACGGGGTAAGCCAGATCGGGCCTGGTTTGTACCATAGCGTACATTAATCCACCTAATAAGTGCTGGTATCGGTGGATAAATTCCGAAGAAGCCGGTTTTTCGTTGGTTTTATTAGTATACAACGATTTCGGAAAACCAGGACTTAGCGGTATACTGGATGGTTTTATATCGGAAAAACCGTTAATTTCCAGTAGGCGTTTGAGGTAAGTTGACTGGTTGATGCGAATGGTTTTCTTTTCCCGGTTTCTTTCAATTTGTATACCGAGAAAATACGAAACTGGTCCCAGGTCTTTTATTTCGAAATCTTTCGAAATATCCTGTTTTAATTGGTTGATTTTTCGTAAATCAGGACCAAAAATCAGGAAATCATCCACGTAAGTAATAATAAAGATATTAGAATCTTTATTATAATACGCTGATTCGTCTGAAATAAGTGGATTAAATCCGAGCTTTTTCAAGGCGTTTTTCAGTGTGATTTGCCATTGACGTGGACTTTGTTTAAGGCCGTATAGTGCCTTTTTCAACAATATAGCCTGGGTATTATCGTCTTTCCATCCGAAATTATTTAATTCCGGATTTTCGGCAAGGAAGTCGGATAATCCGGTTATCGGGGTAATAAATACTTCTTCGTTTAATTCCCCGTTTAAGAAAGCACCGATTATATCGATTTGTTCGATTTCCCAGTCGTAGTATGCAGAGAGAGCTAATAAAAGCCTCCAGGTAGTGGATTTTGTTCCCGTAGCGAAGGTTTCGAAATAATCGATACCGTATCGTTGTTCGAATCCACGTACCACCAGTCTTGCCTTATACCGCTCAATATTACCGTTTTTATCGGTTTTTTCTTTTAAAAACCCATTTAACGGTAAGTGGGTATTTACCGGCTTTTTGGATTTCATCACGATCGATTGCCTGAAAAGTCCCTTTTCGTATAAGTTGCCGAAGTTCTTCGTGGGCAGCTTGCAGCCAATTTTCCTTTTCCGGCGTTTTTAACGCTTGTTTAAGCGTTTTCGGTTCAGTATAGCCGTTATCGATCGTGGAATAATACGAGATATCAGCGAATAATTCGTCGTATTTAACGAATTTATCTCGTTCTTCTTCCGTAAGTTTCGGAAGGACTACTTCGATATTCGATCTCGGAATATTCGAAATGGTATCGGATTCGGTGTTCCCGGGTAAGTTCGGTCGTTCGCTGATACCGGGTAGGTTCGGTCGGTCGATATCCATGGCCGTGCATTCTTCCCTTGACCGGAGGTTATAAGGGCTATTAATCCCTTGACTTTCGTTCTCAAATGAACCGATGGTTAAGTTATCCGACTTAGCGTAACGGTTAATATTTGCGGCTTCTGCCGTGGGGTTCGAGGTTCGATTCCCCGGAACGGTGGTTCGAAAGTCATTAGAATGCTGTGAATTCTCCGAATTGTGTAAATTCTGAAGATTATCCGAATCCTGTGAATTCTCCCCCTCTTTTCGATCTTCCGGTAATAATCGAATATGGGAGGTCCGTATAATTCGTGATTTATACGGTCGATCAGCAATATAGACGTAGTAAATTTTATTACCACTATAGCCGATTATCTTTCCGTTTTCGGTAATATTACCGAATTTATCGGAAGTGACCCGATTTTCTTTTGATTTATATACCAAAACAGGCGTTCCAAGGGCATGGATGGTAGATACGTCAGGCTTATTATCCCGTTGTGGCCAGAAATAATCGTAAAATTCCTGGTAAGGGGTAAGCTGACCGGACGATGTAGCCGTAATATTTACTAAGTAAACAACGGCTTTTACAACGAATTCCCAGAGGTTTTTCGGGAGTTGTAAATCGATAAAAACCGTACGGGTTTTTTCGATAATAATTCGATTCGTCCTTTCGGCAATACCGTTTTGTTCCGGTGTATACGGAGTAGTGGGTTCGAAAATAATCCCTTTTCCGGTTAAATAATCGTTTAATTTAACCGGGGAAAACTCCCTGCCGTTATCCATGCGAATCACATTCGGGTATCGACCGAATTGTGTTTTATAATATTCGATTTTCTTGGTAACGATATCGAATATTTCAGACTTTTCCTTGGAAAACTCCACGTCACGGAAGCCGGTTTTATCATCGGTAAAGCCGGTTATATAATTATAACCGGAATAGCTGGATGGGGTAATATATACCGTATCGATGCAAATTCGATATAGTGGTATATCTGCCCGATTAGGATTAATACGGGCTTGGTTACGGGTAATTTTACCCGAAAGGCAAGATTCGCAATGGAAATCTTCCTTTTTTATTTCCCCCTTCGGTATACCAGCAGTTATTTTAGCTGTTTTAGCTAAAATATCGAAGCTAGGGTGGCCAAGGACCTTATGCCATCGTTCCGTAGCTGTGAGGAAATTCGAATTATTATTTAATAATTCGACTTCTTCGAAATCCGTAAAATTATCGGATTTCTTTACCGATTCCGGTTCCGGGTAAGCCACGTCGAGTATACGGGCTTTTTCCACTGTTTTTAGTGGATTTATGGCTAAGTAAGCCATATCGGGTTCCGATTTATTTGCTACGTGAAGAAAAGAAACCACGTTTTCCTTGATTTAACGTAGCAAACGGACGATTCTTAGAATCGCAAAGTTTATTCCCGCTTATAATACCACCTTTCTGGTAGTGAAGCTGGCCGGACATAATATTTAGCGGAAATTCCGGAATGTAGAGTACGTTTAATAACGTAATTTTACGTATTTCCCGGTTAATTTGGAATGGAAGAACGATTTTTCCTATTCCTTTTGGAAATACTTTTCCACCCACCCGTAATAACCGGTGGTAAACCGGTTTTTTCGGTGAATTCGACGAATAATTTCTTATTATTCGCAATATGCTTCGAAGAACCAGTATCGTATAGCCACCAGTCTCGTGGAACGGTATTGAATTTCCGATTATTCGGAATATCCGAAAAAGAATAAAATGATTCTTCTTCGGTGGTTTCTTCGGAATCACGTGGTGGTTTTCCTCGATTTTGTGACTTATTCGAGGAACGGGTGGATGAAGTCGAAGTATTCGGCTTATTCGACTTATTCGAATTATTCGAATTATTCGATTTATTCGAATTCCACCGTTTCTTTCCGCTTTTGGATTCCCATCGATTTTGATTGGTCCGGGAATTTCGGGACTTATTCTTATTACCCGTAAAATAAGAATTTCCCATTACCGAATCTGGATCCCGTCGGTTTTCGTCTAATATATCGGTTATTAGACTTTCCAAATCAGGGGGTGTAAGTGACCGTAAGGCACTTCTTTGACGATCTGCCTATATAGGGTAGGCTGACTGGAGGGCGGCTATAAAGATCGTCTTTTGATCGATATCGTCGATCTTTGCCCCAACGTTTAAAAGCTTGGATAAATAGCTTTTAAAACTGGAAATAAACTCGTTTAACGAGTTATAATTCTCGAATTTTATAGTATGGAATTCGAGGTATAGCTGCTGTCGAAGGACGGGACCGGTGCCTTGATAGGCTGATTGTAAAGTCGATAGAGCCTTATACGGATCAAGTTCATCGAAAATCAAACTTAACGGTTCGTTCGTTAAGTTTTGACGAATCAGAAGCAACGCTTGGGCTTTTTGTATCTCGGTTATACCGATATACGTTTCAGGTTTTTCGAAAAAACCGTCTATACCCAGCAGCTTCATATATAACTGTATAGTGGATTTCCACGTATTCCAGTTATCCGAACCAGAGAGTTTCTGTTTCTCCGGCATTTGGCAACCGGATAAGGCACGTATAGTGCCATCCATTTTGCCTGAATTTTCCCGTTATAACGATATACAAATCGTTACAGACGGTAAAGGATTCGTCGAAATAAAGGTAAAGACCTTTAAGTATACGATAAAGTATCGTATAAGTGATCCGTAAAACGGGTAACGCTGCTTTCCTAATGCAGCAATCGGCCACTATAGCGGAATTCCGAAGTCTACACTAAGTGACTTATAGCTCGTTCGGGAGAGCGGCTATAGTTTTCGATTTATACCTTTTATTAAGGTATACAGCCTATAATGCAGTATAATGCAGTATACTGCCTATAATCGGCCACTATAACGCGTTTCCGAGACTTAAAAGTTAACCTTTTAGCCGTTATGTGGCTGTAACGGGTAAGGATAACCGTTTCGGGCGTGGTTTATAGTTTTTCGATTATAAAGTCCGGTATCCAGGTATGGTATTATACCGGACCGGGCTCATAACCTGTTCTAAGGTCTGATTGGGTAATCATATACCTTAGGCACAGGGAAGCGTTCAACTATAGGATTCGTAGAATCGTCTGGTATAGGCTGAAAAACGTGGTTTTATTGAAGCTTAAGGACAGAAAGAAAGTAAACTAATTACAGGTAGAATAACTCCCTTTTATACCTATAAAACCAACCAATAAGAACATTCTGGAATATATTATTAATTAAGTTGATTTATAATCAAGTTAATTAATAATACGGTTGATTATAATCAAGGAAAGTGGTGGAATACTATAGAAGGTATTTGGGTGGGGCTACCCTATAGTGTTGCCACCGCAATGGCCACCACTTAGTGGGGCTTTACCGAACGTTAAAGATATCGTTAATAACCGATATCTTTACAGCCTTTATAGCTATTATAACGATTTATATATCGTTATAATGCTAATTTTATGCACTATTCGATGCTGTATAACATCCGTGCAACAAATATTAAACGCTTTATATTTAATAAAATATCCTATTTAGGCCTTAAATGCTAATCGTTATAAGCGGTTAAATTTCTATTATGCCGTTAGCGTTATTGCGTACGCTTTATATTTAAACGATTTAAAATAAATTTAATTAGGCTTATAGCTTAAGTTTAGAACTCTTTTCGCTTTCGCAATTGCTTTATAAAATCTAATATATAATATTCGCTATCGGGAACCGTAATTCGGCGTGCGGTTATATAGGTATATTATTATTTTGCCGATTTTAAGCCAAAGTTAATAAAGGAGTTTTGCGCTAATGCGCATTATTCGTTTTTTTTTTTTAATTATACCCTTTAAACGTTTAATAGCTTTATTTTAGGCTTATATATATAGTGCTAAAGGCTCGAGCTTAATATATTTATTTTTAAAATATTTTCCGATTATTTATTTAATTTTTATAATTTCGTTATTATATTCGATAATTTTAATTTAGATATAATATTAGGTTTTTATTATGCCTAGGAATAACCGGAAGGTATTAATTAATATAATAGCAATCCGTTCGGTAAAATAATAATCCTACGTATATCTAATCTGCCGATATATAATTAGTATTTAGGAAATATAATCGTCGATTCCTTTAATATAATTATGGAAATTTATAGCTAGTCGTTCGTCGTAATCCTCGTTAATTACCCGCGGCATTCGCCGTGGTTAGCGTATAATTTTTGCTAAAGCGCAGGCTTCGTACTTTATTATAATTAGTCCTTTAATTTTTACCCTTTAAAATAAATAAATAAAGTATTCGAAAGCTACCGGGCCTAGATATCCTATTTTATAATGCTATCGTATAGCTTTACTAATTAATAGCGGTTTTTTTATTTATATTATATATTTTTTTTTATAAATAGCGAATAATATTAAAGGTAATTCGTAAGGTCGGTATTTAAAAACGTATTATCCGCATCGATTTTAAAATATGCTAATTAATAACTTATTTTTTCGGCGTAATATTATAAAGTCGTTTTTATTATCCTAATAATATCCTCGGCCTCGCAATTAACGGAATAATACTAATATAATTAGCAATTTGGGATAATAAGCTATATCGTTTAATAATAATATTTTAAATCCGAATTGCACGGTTATCGTGCCGTATTTATAAATAAATAGCTTTCGGTCGCCGGATTAAACGAAATCCTAATTAAAAGCTTGCCTATAATTTATAAGCCTGGTTTCCGCGTTAGTAATTAAAATCGTTATTATTGGATCTAAAATAACTAAATAGCGTAAAAGATAATTTTTTATAAACGCGGCAAAGCTGCTTTATACGTTTGCCACTAGTCGTCCGTCCTATTAATTTATATTAATCGGGAGCGATTCTTCCTTATGTGACAGGACCTACGGTTCTGTAAGAGCAATCCACTTGACGTAGCTTAGATAAGCCCATTTGGGGCTGGAGTAGTATATAGCAGTGTATATCTGCCCATTTCATTTGTAGAAATCAGACTTCTATCACTCACTTTTCGAACCCCATGCTTTCGTTCCCATCTGGTGATTCTATACCCATATGTCAAATGCTCCTCTAACTGTCACACCTTAATTATTCGCGGTATGCTAATTCTGCTATTCCTTATCTTTTTTAAGCCACGGATTTATCCCTATAAATTAGTATTTTTATCGAGAGCCTTGCTTACGCGAATAATAATATTTTTATAAGGGACGAAGCTAGAGGGTGCCTTTTCGAGGAATATATAAAAGCATTTTTTTAGGGCGTAAAAAAGGTTGCAGGCTGGATATTTATTATCCTTTTGCCTATTTTGCGTGGCTTTTCCACCCCTTCCTTTACGTAAACCTGCCGCATTTAATCGAAAAGGTACGTTATCTTTAACGGGGCGAGTTTCCTCGTTTTAATTCCCGTTTTAGGGCTAATTATTAGCCTTTTTAGCGTATATTATAAAAGCTCCTTTTTTAATTTTTGCCTTTATAGGCTATTAAATAGCTATATTTTTACGGAAATCGTTACTTATTTCCCGATATTTTAAGCTCTTATCGGAAATATTTTATTTTTTATAAATTTAATAAAAGGCTGCCTATTATAGCATAATTAAGGTAATTATATTTAGGAAATTTATAAATTATGCCGAATTATCCTATGCTTTAACGATTTATTTCGCCTGGGTTTTTGCTATTATTATTTCTTATTTATTAACCTAATTAGCGGCTTTTTTTAAAGTTTTTAAAGCTTTAATAGCCTCTTTATATTGTTTTTTAGCTTTTTTTTTCTCGTCCGTAGCTATTATGCCGTAATGTAACGACTATACTACGGGTTTCTAGAATAAACCTGAGTATAAGAGGTGTTGGGGGTTTATGCTAACAGGGAACGCTAGCCAAGATACTGAACTGAGCAATGAGTAACTGAAGATGGTGGTCCTGAAATGATTCACAAGTGTAGTCGTCAAAGCGTATTGAATGCTTCACCTATGGGTAAGATAGATGCTTAGATTGATCACTGAGGTAATGACTGTCTATGTAACCGTAGGAAATCCCTCCCTAATATATCCATTCATTCCCTCACTGATGTTTGCTTGGATCATACCAACAAGTATGATCCCCTTTGTTCTTGGATCTTATGGATCACAATGATCCTTGTGATCCATGCCAATGGATCATTGCCAAGGCCATGATCCTGTCAACACTTGTTGACAGCTGGCGGGGGTGGCTGGGTCTTTTGGCCAGGGCCGTGGTCACTGCCCCGCAGCATACCTTCTTAAGCGCCAACACAGTTGTTTGTCCTTCTGCAAGGGTGCATGTTCGTAACATCAGCTCCCTTCTCCATGTCTTTTGTCCTCGAAAGACTTAGGCCGCATAAGTAGGTCGCGTCCCCATCTGTGCCGTGTCCCTTAAGTTCCCTTCCATATCCTTCCCTTCTTGCTTTCCTTGTGATGGGTGCTCATCATGTCAGATCCTTCAGTCCCTGCTCGTAAAACACTCGAGCGCTTAAACCTTTTGGAATTTGTGAAAAAGAACGGTCGTGCTGCCGATATGCCTTGCACGCCTTGCTGGAAAAATAAGACGACTTGCGTCATGTCGGAGGAAAGGTCGAATCGATGTCTGGAGTGCATCCGTCATCCGACTCGGAAGTGCGATGGTGTTCTGGTAGCGTCTTCTCTCCGAAAGGTGTTGGATCAGCAACAGAAGTTGGAGAAGGAGGAAGAGGAAGCTAGTGATGATCTGCTGGCTCTTCACGAGAAGATGGCAGAACTTCAGTCTTCTTTAGCCGCTGCTGCTGGTCGGTTATCTCGTATCCGAAAGATCCGTGCTCGTGCGAAGGCGAAGGGGTCCGAGTTGTTCCAGCGAGGAATGGAGGAGCTGGACAAGGAGGATGGTCTGTTGCCTGCCTTGGATAGCCACGAGCACTTCGTGGTGGAGGACCTTCAGTCTTATGGGGGTTTCTAACGAGGTGGATTGGTCTTCACTTGGTTTCGGAAGTGATTTTGTAGATCTTGGTCCTCTTGTTGAGACCGGAGATACTGGTCAAGAGCGGCGCAGCCCTCAACATGCTTCCTAGGTTCCCAAGTGTTTTCCTCAGGTGGGTAGTCTTTCCATTTAACGTGGAATTGGTATCCCCGTCCGACTTTCTTATGGTCGATGATTTCCTCAACGACGTATTCTTGCTGATCGGGTTCTGTTTCTAGCGTTTCGTCGACTTTAGCGTTCTTTGGTGCTGGCTCTAGCAATGAGATATGGAAGGTTCGGTGGTTTCTCATAGTTTTTGGTAACTTGAGACGGTAATTGACATCCGAGATCTTCTTCTCGATTATGAATGCTCCGAGTTTCTTGAAGTCGAGTTTGTCGCTTGGTCGCTTGGTTTTGATGTTCTTGCGTAGAAGGTAGACTTTGTCTCCCTCCGCAAAGATTGGTCCCTCAATCTTCTTCCTATCATGTCTTTCTTTGGTCTTGCTTTGGGCCATGATAAGGTCTTTCTGGAGTTGTGCTTGCAGGTGTTTGAGCTGGTCTACACGCTGAATGGCGTGTGGTGCAAGTCCTTTTCCTCTGATTGGTTCTTTGGTGATGTCGGGTTCGAAGCCGTAATTGGCGTAGAACGGTGACATTCCGGTGGGTTCTCGTACTGCACTGTTGTATGCAAACTCCGCAAGTGGCAATAGTGTGACCCAATTGTCTTGCTGATGATTGACATAGCATCTGAGGTATTCTTCGAGTACTTGGTTGGCTCGTTCTGTTTGTCCATCGGTTTGTGGGTGAAAGGCGGTGGATAACTTGTGATTGCATCCTAACTGACTGATGAGTGATTTCCAGAAATTCGATGTGAATAGCTTGTCTCGATCGGAGATGATTTCGTCTGGTAATCCGTGTCTGCTGGCGATCGTCCGTAGGAAGGTGTATGCCAATTCTTCTGCGTTACTTGCTTCCTTGTATGGGAGGAAGTATGCGTACTTCGTGAGTCGTTCGGTGAATACTAGGATGCTATCGTAGAATACTCCAGTTAAGGGTTCCCTTGATAGTGGTAGCTTCACGATGAAGTCTAGAGCGATAGATTTCCATGCTCTGTCTGGTGGCGGTATGGGTTGCAACTGTCCATATTGCTTGTGTCGTGCTGATTTTGCCTTATTGCATAAATCGCATTCCTTGATGATGTTGCTGACGTGTTTCCGCAGCTGTGGGTAATCGAAGTGTTGTTGGATTCGCTTGGTTGTCTTGAACACTCCTTGGTGTCCACTAGTCGGTGACTCGTGGTAATCTTTGATTAGCTCTTGGAGTAGTGGTTCCTTGATTTTGATCTTCCCGTTATAGTGCTGTTGGCTGGGATCGTGTCTCCCTACTAGGTTGTCATCTGGATCTGGGCACTTAGTCATGCGTTCCGTCCAGCTGTTATGGTTGGTTATGCTCATGGTTGCATAGAGATTCATGGTCGGGACCAGTTTCCCGTTTTCTTCCATGGTAAAAAGGGTGTGTGCCTCCTTGGGCGTATCCTGATAATGATCTGGTCGTCGGCTGAGCGCATCGGCTCTTCCGTTTTCAGTTCCTCTTCGATAGCTGATTTCGAAGTTGAAGTCTGCCAAGAACTCTGCCCATCTGATTTGTCGCTTGTTGAGTTCTTTGCTGGTTGTGAACGAGGCGAGGTTCTTGTGATCGGTGTAGACTTGGACCTTGTAGTTGGTTCCACTAAGATAGTGTCTCCATTCCTTGAAGGCTTCGATAATTGCCATTAGTTCCTTGTCATGGATCTGGTAGTTGAGTTGTTCCTTGGTGAACTTCTTGCTGTAGAAGGCGACAGGGTGTGGTTTCCCATTGTCGTCCTTTTGTGTGAGCTGTCCACCCATGGCGTAGTCCGAGGCATCTGTCTCGACTTCGAACTCCCGTTCTGGGTCTGCCATGCGCATTACTGGTTCATCCGTAATGGCTTCCTTGATTTGTTCGAACGTTTCTTGTTCCTTGGTTGTCCAAATGAAGGGTACATCCTTTTTCGTCAGGTGCGTGAGAGGTGCGGCTATGCCTCCGAGGTTCCTGATGAACATTCGGTAGAAGTTTACGAGTCCTAAGAAGGATCTGACTTCTGTTACCGTTTTCGGGGTAGGCCAGTCTCTTACTGCTGCAATCTTGGATGGTTCCATTTTGACTTCTCCGGGGGATACGACGTATCCTACGAAGGTGACTTCTTTCTTATGGAATTCGCTTTTCTCGGGGTTGACTAGCAGGTTCGCGTCCTGCAGTTTCTGTAACACTATTTTGACATGTTGCTTGTGTTCTTCGAGGTCTTTGGAGTAGATGAGTATATCATCGAGATATACTACTACGAACTTGTCGAGGTATTCCCGAAGGACATCGTTGATCATGTTTTGAAAACTTGCTGGTGCGTTGGTTAGGCCGAAAGGCATAACCTTGTATTCGAAATGTCCGTATTTGCAACGGAATGCGGTCTTCCATTCTTCTCCTTCCTTAATTCTGATCAATCCGTACGCATTGGGCAAGTCTAGGGCCGTAAACCACTTGGCTCCGTGCAACTTGTCGCGTAGGTCCTTGATCAAAGGAAGGGGGTATCGGTTCTTGATCGTGATATCGTTAAGCTTGCGATAGTCGATGCAAGGTCTCCATTTGGGTTTCCCGTCTTTGCTTTTCTTGGGTACGAAAAGTATAGGGTATCCTGCTGGTGAGGTGGATTCTGTAATCCATCCTTTCTGGGTCATGTCGTTGAGGTATTCTTTCAACGCTTCCTCATGCTGAGGTTTTACTGGGTATGTCGGCATGAAATGGGGTTCCTTTCCTTCCTGGAGGGGTATTTCATGGTCGTATCTTGTGTGCTTTGGTAATCCTGTTTTCAGCACTCCGCTGAACAGGTCGCTGAACTCTTGGTACTCTTCGGGTACTACAGTGTCGAGTTTCGGCTTGACATGCTTGGTCATAAGGTAAAATCCAAGTGTCTCAGGGTCGCTTGAGGGTTTGTTCTTCAAACTCTCCTCAGGGGCTGACTCTATTCCTGGTAAATCCCACTGGAATTGGCCTGTTTTCCAGTTCACTCGGGGACAGCTCTCCTTCAACCAGGTTATCCCTAGGACTACATCGTAGTCCGTGATTTCTGTGATGTCGCACGTGAGTTCCTCCTTATGGTCTTGGATGTAGACTTGAATATGCGCAGTCTCCATGTCAACAATTCCATCTCCATAAGATATAGGTTGTCCATCAACAGTGTTGAGTGTGTAGGGCGTCTTCTTCCATTTCCATGGTACCTTAAGTTTATTGACGATTCTTGGGGAGATAAAAATTCCTTGAGCTCCCGTGTCTACCAGGGCTCGTATTTCTTGGTTCATGATCCTGATCGGGATCGTTAGGTGATCGTGTAGCTTGGTGCCGTTGGTGGCACAGATGGACCTTTCTGTGGTGGACCGCTTTTGCCTCTTTAAAAGTGGTCCAGGTCGTTTCCCGAATCCTTGTTGATTCGTCTGTTGGCGCGTCGCTTCTCGGCGCTGGTGAGTATCCGTTGATCCCTTTGTTCTCGGGTCTCATTTCTCTTCTGGCGGTAGTGTGCGTCGCCTGTGTCTTCGTCCTGCGTTCCAGGGGTTTGTCTGGGTGAGCGTAGCTCTCTTGCTAGCTCATTCAATGCTTCTATCCGAAGTTCCCAAGAGGGTGGCTTCTCTTGTCCTTCCTCTTGATATCGTGCCTCAAGCTGGGCTAGTTTATCGTTGAATTCTTTCTGCGAAGGTTCTTCCTTCGTTGGTTGCTGGGGTAATGTGAATGTCTTCTTGATTTGTTCGTTGGTTTCTTCGGATATCATGGTGACCGTGTGTCGGAGTGGCTGTGGAGGTTCTTTCCGGGTGGTATTCATTACGTTCCGGACATCGAAAGTTTCTTCCACTGGTTCAATCTTGAGCTTTCCTGATATTCTCAGGTCTCTGATGCGTTTCCATGCTTCTGCTTTGTTTTGCATATGGCGTATGCAGTCATCCTGTGGGCATGTCCACCATGGTTTTTTCTCGTTGATCGAGCACTGCGGTGGTCTAGGGTGCAAAGCAAGTACGACATATCCTCGTGCGTCGCAGTAGCTTACTTCTGCCTTTCCTGCGTGCTCAGCTAGATGGGGGTAGCAAATGGCGTCTTTTCCCATTCGTAGTGGGAATACTCCTTGAGATGTTTTGTTTTCAAGGTGTTCGTCGCATCCCGGGTCGATGCATCCTACCCACGCGATCTGGTGGTGCTGAGGGTGCTTGATGCTGAGTCGGGGGTCGTCTCCAAATTTGGCTCCCGGGGTTCTCTGCTCCCATGGGGTGTCGGTGGTTTTCTGGAGGATTTCTGCTAGTTGTTGCCCCGTGCCGTACATCTCCACGGCAGAGAGAGTAAACTGGGCATTGGTGTCGATTCGTCGGGTTTGTCTGAATTCCCGTTCGAGTTCATCCCTAGTGGAGGTTTCTAGTTTCGTGATGAGTTCCCTTCTTCCCTTGTAGTCGGTGTCCATGGGTTCGTAGGTATCCTCCTCATCGCTGCTAGTGTCGTCCACAGATGGGGTCGTTTGTTGCTGTCGAAGCTGTTGTTCTGCTTCTCTGACTTGGTGGTAGCCTTCGTTCTCTGAAGCGCTGCCGATAGTGTCGCTATCGCTGTCTACCAGTTGTCCTTCTGATCCGATGTGGACATTCCTTCCCAGGCGCGTCGCGGCGGCTAGGGTTCTTGGTTGCTTGGGGTACCATCCACTGTCTCGCTTGCTGGATTTATGCGTTCGACATTCGTCGTCGTAGCACGCCGTCCAGGAGAGAGAGTCGTGGGGTACTTCTTCTCGCTTGGTGCTGTAGATCTGCTTCTTGCCCTCTGGCACTGGTTTAAATCCCAGTTTCTTTGGTTGGTTGCACTCGCTCGCGTAGTGTCCCATTTTCCCGCAGTTGTAGCACTTGACCTTGGATTTGTCCTTTCGCTGGGTAGCGTCAAGGTCCATGGGTCCGCTGTGTTGTCCGTATGACGTCTTGTTCTTCCAGTCGCGGTTTCGGTTGTTATATCCGTTTTGTCGGGGTCTTCCCATGTTGGCGGTGGTACGGCTCTGGTATTTCGGGGTTTGTTTCTTTTCAGACCGTCGAGCGTATAGTTGGTTGTCAATGCGTACCACAAGTTCCGCGTACTGGGTGAAGTCGGTAGGTAGGTACAAGATCCTACTGATCTCATCCTTGACTTCTTCCTTGAGACCTTGATAGTATAGCATGATGCGTGTGTCGTCGGTGCAGTCCATGCGAGCGGTGATCCGCTTGAATTCTGCAGTGTATACTGACGCGGATGCTTTCTGCTTGAGGTTCTCAAGTTCTCGTTCGGCTTGTCTCTTCTCGTCAGGATCTTGGAATAGTGATTTGAGTGCTTCTTCGAATCCGGCATAGGTTCCGAAGATCTTCTGTGTCTCTGCCTTGCACTGGCTCAACATCCATCCATGTTCGCTTGCTTCAGAGAGGTATGGTTCGAACCACGCGAGGGCGCGTCCTTTCAAGAAGGATGCTGCGTGAACGATCCTCTGAAGGTCATTCTGGAAGCTTCCCATGTGGAAGGAGTGATAGGCGCGGACTTGGGCAAGGTATCCTTTGAGCCCTCCAGGCGTTCCATCATAAGGTGCGGGAGTGTTGAACTTGAGCCCATCAGTCTTCTGGATTGGCGTGGTGATGATGTTGGCTGCTCCTCGCATAGCGGTGTTGGAATCCTGGAGTTCCTGAATGAGTTTGGCCTTGCGATCCTCCTCTCGCTGGAGTCGCTTGATTTCCCGAAGAATGCTTTCGTACTGTTCCTTGGAGACTTCGAAGTCGTCGTCTCCATCGGAGTCAATACTCATAGCTTGAGTGGGGGATTCTTGGGGTGTCTGTTCCTGAGTGGCCTTTGTTGTCTCCTTTCCTTTCTTGCTACTGCCGCTGTCCTTGCTGACGGTAGACATTCTGCCGATATTGCTCAGTTAGTTTCTGGGGGAACGTACCTGAACAAGAGTGATCAAAATGTAACGACTATACTACGGGTTTCTAGAATAAACCTGAGTATAAGAGGTGTTGGGGGTTTATGCTAACAGGGAACGCTAGCCAAGATACTGAACTGAGCAATGAGTAACTGAAGATGGTGGTCCTGAAATGATTCACAAGTGTAGTCGTCAAAGCGTATTGAATGCTTCACCTATGGGTAAGATAGATGCTTAGATTGATCACTGAGGTAATGACTGTCTATGTAACCGTAGGAAATCCCTCCCTAATATATCCATTCATTCCCTCACTGATGTTTGCTTGGATCATACCAACAAGTATGATCCCCTTTGTTCTTGGATCTTATGGATCACAATGATCCTTGTGATCCATGCCAATGGATCATTGCCAAGGCCATGATCCTGTCAACACTTGTTGACAGCTGGCGGGGGTGGCTGGGTCTTTTGGCCAGGGCCGTGGTCACTGCCCCGCAGCATACCTTCTTAAGCGCCAACACAGTTGTTTGTCCTTCTGCAAGGGTGCATGTTCGTAACACGTAACGGGCCTTTAGGTTTTTATACTAATCGTATAATTGCTCGTATAAAGTGCAATATATAGAAAAGAAGGTTAGAAATATTATTATTATAACCTATCGCTTAAATTTTTTAATCGTAATATATTGCTTAGAGTATATTGCTTTTCGGTTTCGGTAATAATTATAATCGAGGTTAAATATCTTCTATTTTTTTTCCGTAAGGTCTATAATCGTCCATTCTTTATCTTTTTTTTTTTGGATGCTTAGATTATTGCCTGGCTTAGCCGCTTCTTGGAGTGCAGCCGCAGTTTTCGTATATTTAACTTTTCTAATATCCGGTTCGATAAGGCTTTTAATTAAGGTAATTTTATTCTTAATATGGTCTTTAAATCTAACTATATTAACTTAAACCCAGAACGCGTTCTCTTAATCGTTCCAGTCGTTTGTTAATTTAAGGGATGCCGTTAGGCCGATACCGGATTCCTTTATTATCGTTATTTTCGTAGCTTTGGTAGAGGTAGTAAGACTCTTAATTATTAAATAAGGAATAGCTTTCCTATTAGAATTTAAACTAGTCTAATATTAGGTATTAATTATAATATTATATTAATCTATGCTGCGCGCCTCTAGATTTGACGAAGTGCACGTTTATTTAGGTGGCCCCGGCTAATCCCCGGGAGTCCCCATACATCTATCTAAATACCATAGTGTTGATCAGTATGCTCAAGCATACCCTGGTGTATGGGTTCTATAATCCACCATCTGACAATAATGAGTCTGGCATGCACTCTACGCTCTACCCGTGCCACGCCCCACCCACTGCGGCCGGTTTTTTCGTTCCTCAAAGCACCATCCGCAGGATAGTGCTCCCTACCTATTTAGTCACATCACCTTTTTAGTCACTTTAACACCAGATTTTATTACTAATTATAATAACTCCACGATTACGTCATTTTAATTTATTAAAATATAAAGCCAGATAGATTAAGCCTTGGCTTATTTAAAAGATTATTTAAACGCGAAAAAGGCCTTCGTTGCGCGAAAGTATTACGTCCCGCGCAATATACTTACGAAACGCGTTAAGGTATTATAAATGCTAAAATTACCGGGAATTAATTAAATATATAATTAAAAATTATTATTTATTAAAGAAAAGGCTATTTGTAATTATATCGACCGCTTAAACCGAATAAATTTAGCTATACGGGCAAATTTTATTATTATTGCTGCTAATAATTTTTTTTATTAGCGGGCTGCATTATTAGTTAACGGCTCCTAACTTTATACCGTAGGTAAAAATTAATATGCACGATTCCTTACGCGCTATTAATATTTTCGAAAAAAATAAAAAGCATTCGATAAAAAGCGTATAAATACCGAGAACCTCGAGGTTATTCGTAAATATTTCGAATTGCTATAATAAATTATAAAAGAATATGGATTTATACCCGATAATATCTGGAATTTCGATAAAACCGGCTTTCGAATTAATATAGGCTATAATTATATTATTATAATAAAACGCAACCGAAATTATTATATTGCCCTTTTAGAAAATAAAGAATTATTTATAATAATCGAGGCTATATTAGCTAATAATATTATTATTTTATTATTTATTATCTTAATTGCCGAATTATATTTAGCCTAATAATATAATAACGAAATCGGCTTATACCCGGATACGGTAATTGCTCCTTTATTAATAGGTATAATTAATAATAAAATTAGCTTTGCATAATTAAAGCATTTTATCGAATATTTAAAAAAGACTTAAAAGGGTGCAAAACGGCTATTAATAATAGATAATGTTCTAAGGTCTGATTGGGTAATCATATACCTTAGGCACAGGGAAGCGTTCAATTATAAGATTCGTAGAATCGTCTGGTATAGGCTGAAAAACGTGGTTTTATTAAAGCTTAAGGAGAAAAAGAAAGTAAACTAATTACAGGTAGAATAACTCCCTTTTATACCCATAAAATCAACCAATAAAAACATTCTGGAATATATTATTAATTAAGTTGATTTATAATCAAATTAATTAATAATACGGTTGATTTATAATCAAGGAAAATAGTGGAATACTATAAAAGGTATTTGGGTGGGGCTACCCTATAGTATTGCCACCGCAATGGCCACCACTTAGTGGGGCTTTACCGAACGTTAAAGATATCGTTAATAACCGATATCTTTACAGCCTTTATAGCTATTATAACGATTTATATATCGTTATAATGCTAATTTTATACACTATCCGATGCTGTATAACATCCGTGCAACACTCCCCCTATTAAACAATATCGGTCAAATTTAACAATTTTACGAACTTTTGGAATTTATCCCTAGGAAGTGGTTTCGTAAGGCCGTCTGCTAGAATATCATTCGTCGATATATATTCGATACGAATATTTTGATTTTCGACTTCTTGGCGGACGTAATAATACCGTATAACAATATATTTCGTCCTTTAATAATATTCGGGGTTATAAGCCAAATTAATGGCTCCCGTATTATCTCCTTTAATTAATACGGTATTAATATTAATACCGATTTCTTTAAGGAGATTTTTCAACCAAATAGCCTCCCGGGTAGCCTGCTCTAGCCCGTTAAACTCGGCTTCGGTAGTTAATAAGGAAATCGTTAACTATCTTTTAGATTTCCAACTTATCGGTCCGTTATTTAAGGTAAATAAATAACCGGACGTAGATTTACGGGTTTCGTAATCCCCAGCAAAGTCGGCATCGGAATATCCTATTAATCCGGGTTTTATAATCCCGTTATAAGTGATTCCAAAGTGGAAATAGGATTTTATATAGTTAAAAACCCTTATTACCCCTTTCATCGAAGTATTCGATAGGTTTTGCATAAATCTAGCTAAAAACGATACGGGGTAAGCCAAATCGGGCCTGGTTTATACCATAGCGTACATTAATCCACCTAATAAATGCTGGTATCGGTGGATAAATTCCGAAAAAGCCGGTTTTTCGTTGGTTTTATTAATATACAACGATTTCGGAAAACCAGGACTTAGCGGTATACTAAATGGTTTTATATCGGAAAAACCGTTAATTTCCAATAGGCGTTTGAGGTAAATTAACTGGTTAATGCGAATAGTTTTCTTTTCCCGGTTTCTTTCAATTTATATACCGAGAAAATACGAAACTGGTCCCAAATCTTTTATTTCGAAATCTTTCGAAATATCCTATTTTAATTAGTTGATTTTTCGTAAATCAGGACCAAAAATCAGGAAATCATCCACGTAAATAATAATAAAAATATTAAAATCTTTATTATAATACGCTGATTCGTCTAAAATAAATAGATTAAATCCGAGCTTTTTCAAGGCGTTTTTCAGTGTAATTTACCATTAACGTAGACTTTATTTAAGGCCGTATAGTGCCTTTTTCAATAATATAGCCTGGGTATTATCGTCTTTCCATCCGAAATTATTTAATTCCGGATTTTCGGCAAAAAATTCGGATAATCCGGTTATCGGGGTAATAAACACTTCTTCGTTTAATTCCCCGTTTAAAAAAGCACCGATTATATCGATTTATTCGATTTCCCAATCGTAATATACAGAGAGAGCTAATAAAAGCCTCCAGGTAGTGGATTTTGTTCCCGTAGCGAAGGTTTCGAAATAATCGATACCGTATCGTTATTCGAATCCACGTACCACCAGTCTTGCCTTATACCGCTCAATATTACCGTTTTTATCGGTTTTTCTTTTAAAAACCCATTTAACGGTAAATGGGTATTTACCGGCCTTTTGGATTTCATCACGATCGACTGCCTGAAAAGTCCCTTTTCGTATAAATTGCCGAAGTTCTTCGTGGGCAGCTTGCAGCCATTTTTCCTTTTCCGGCGTTTTTAACGCTTGTTTAAGCGTTTTCGGTTCAGTATAGCCGTTATCGATCGTGGAATAATACGAGATATCAGCGAATAATTCGTCGTATTTAACGAATTTATCTCGTTCTTCTTCCGTAAATTTCGGAAGGACTACTTCGATATTCGATCTCGGAATATTCGAAATGGTATCGGATTCGGTGTTCCCGGGTAAGTTCGGTCGTTCGCTGATACCGGGTAAGTTCGGCCGTTCGCTGGTACCGGGTAGGTTCGGTCGGTCGATATCCATGGCCGTGCATTCTTCCCTTGACCGGAGGTTATAAGGGCTATTAATCCCTTAACTTTCGTTCTCAAATGAACCGATGGTTAAATTATCCGACTTAGCGTAACGGTTAATATTTGCGGCTTCTGCCGTGGGGTTCGAGGTTCGATTCCCCGGAACGGTAGTTCGAAAGTCATTAGAATGCTGAAGATTATCCGAATCCTGTGAATTCTCCCCCTCTTTTCGATCTTCCGGTAATAATCGAATATGGGAGGTCCGTATAATTCGTGATTTATACGGTCGATCGGCAATATAAACGTAGTAAATTTTATTACCACTATAGCCGATTATCTTTCCGTTTTCGGTAATATTACCGAATTTATCGGAAGTGACCCGATTTTCTTTTAGTTTATATACCAAAACAAGCGTTCCAAGGGCATGGATAGTAGATACGTCAGGCTTATTATCCCGTTATGGCCAGAAATAATCGTAAAATTCCTAATAAAGGGTAAGCTAACCGGACGATATAGCCGTAATATTTACTAAATAAATAACGGCTTTTACAACGAATTCCCAAAGGTTTTTCGGGAATTATAAATCGATAAAAACCGTACGGGTTTTTTCGATAATAATTCGATTCGTCCTTTCGGCAATACCGTTTTATTCCGGTGTATACGGAGTAGTGGGTTCGAAAATAATCCCTTTTCCGGTTAAATAATCGTTTAATTTAACCGGGGAAAACTCCCTGCCGTTATCCATACGAATCACATTCGGGTATCGACCGAATTATATTTTATAATATTCGATTTTTTTAGTGACGATATCGAATATTTCAGACTTTTCCTTGGAAAACTCCACGTTACGGAAGCCGGTTTTATTATCGGTAAAGCCGGTTATATAATTATAACCGGAATAGCTAGATAAGGTAATATATACCGTATCGATATAAAGTCGATATAACGGTATTTCTATCCGATTCGGATTAATACGGGCTTAATTACGGGTAATTTTACCCGAAAGGCAAGATTCATGTTACGAACATGCACCCTTGCAGAAGGACAAACAACTGTGTTGGCGCTTAAGAAGGTATGCTGCGGGGCAGTGACCACGGCCCTGGCCAAAAGACCCAGCCACCCCCGCCAGCTGTCAACAAGTGTTGACAGGATCATGGCCTTGGCAATGATCCATTGGCATGGATCACAAGGATCATTGTGATCCATAAGATCCAAGAACAAAGGGGATCATACTTGTTGGTATGATCCAAGCAAACATCAGTGAGGGAATGAATGGATATATTAGGGAGGGATTTCCTACGGTTACATAGACAGTCATTACCTCAGTGATCAATCTAAGCATCTATCTTACCCATAGGTGAAGCATTCAATACGCTTTGACGACTACACTTGTGAATCATTTCAGGACCACCATCTTCAGTTACTCATTGCTCAGTTCAGTATCTTGGCTAGCGTTCCCTGTTAGCATAAACCCCCAACACCTCTTATACTCAGGTTTATTCTAGAAACCCGTAGTATAGTCGTTACATTTTGATCACTCTTGTTCAGGTACGTTCCCCCAGAAACTAACTGAGCAATATCGGCAGAATGTCTACCGTCAGCAAGGACAGCGGCAGTAGCAAGAAAGGAAAGGAGACAACAAAGGCCACTCAGGAACAGACACCCCAAGAATCCCCCACTCAAGCTATGAGTATTGACTCCGATGGAGACGACGACTTCGAAGTCTCCAAGGAACAGTACGAAAGCATTCTTCGGGAAATCAAGCGACTCCAGCGAGAGGAGGATCGCAAGGCCAAACTCATTCAGGAACTCCAGGATTCCAACACCGCTATGCGAGGAGCAGCCAACATCATCACCACGCCAATCCAGAAGACTGATGGGCTCAAGTTCAACACTCCCGCACCTTATGATGGAACGCCTGGAGGGCTCAAAGGATACCTTGCCCAAGTCCGCGCCTATCACTCCTTCCACATGGGAAGCTTCCAGAATGACCTTCAGAGGATCGTTCACGCAGCATCCTTCTTGAAAGGACGCGCCCTCGCGTGGTTCGAACCATACCTCTCTGAAGCAAGCGAACATGGATGGATGTTGAGCCAGTGCAAGGCAGAGACACAGAAGATCTTCGGAACCTATGCCGGATTCGAAGAAGCACTCAAATCACTATTCCAAGATCCTGACGAGAAGAGACAAGCCGAACGAGAACTTGAGAACCTCAAGCAGAAAGCATCCGCGTCAGTATACACTGCAGAATTCAAGCGGATCACCGCTCGCATGGACTGCACCGACGACACACGCATCATGCTATACTATCAAGGTCTCAAGGAAGAAGTCAAGGATGAGATCAGTAGGATCTTGTACCTACCTACCGACTTCACCCAGTACGCGGAACTTGTGGTACGCATTGACAACCAACTATACGCTCGACGGTCTGAAAAGAAACAAACCCCGAAATACCAGAGCCGTACCACCGCCAACATGGGAAGACCCCGACAAAACGGATATAACAACCGAAACCGCGACTGGAAGAACAAGACGTCATACGGACAACACAGCGGACCCATGGACCTTGACGCTACCCAGCGAAAGGACAAATCCAAGGTCAAGTGCTACAACTGCGGGAAAATGGGACACTACGCGAGCGAGTGCAACCAACCAAAGAAACTGGGATTTAAACCAGTGCCAGAGGGCAAGAAGCAGATCTACAGCACCAAGCGAGAAGAAGTACCCCACGACTCTCTCTCCTGGACGGCGTGCTACGACGACGAATGTCGAACGCATAAATCCAGCAAGCGAGACAGTGGATGGTACCCCAAGCAACCAAGAACCCTAGCCGCCGCGACGCGCCTGGGAAGGAATGTCCACATCGGATCAGAAGGACAACTGGTAGACAGCGATAGCGACACTATCGGCAGCGCTTCAGAGAACGAAGGCTACCACCAAGTCAGAGAAGCAGAACAACAGCTTCGACAGCAACAAACGACCCCATCTGTGGACGACACTAGCAGCGATGAGGAGGATACCTACGAACCCATGGACACCGACTACAAGGGAAGAAGGGAACTCATCACGAAACTAGAAACCTCCACTAGGGATGAACTCGAACGGGAATTCAGACAAACCCGACGAATCGACACCAATGCCCAGTTTACTCTCTCTGCCGTGGAGATGTACGGCACGGGGCAACAACTAGCAGAAATCCTCCAGAAAACCACCGACACCCCATGGGAGCAGAGAACCCCGGGAGCCAAATTTGGAGACGACCCCCGACTCAGCATCAAGCACCCTCAGCACCACCAGATCGCGTGGGTAGGATGCATCGACCCGGGATGCGACGAACACCTTGAAAACAAAACATCTCAAGGAGTATTCCCACTACGAATGGGAAAAGACGCCATTTGCTACCCCCATCTAGCTGAGCACGCAGGAAAGGCAGAAGTAAGCTACTGCGACGCACGAGGATATGTCGTACTTGCTTTGCACCCTAGACCACCGCAGTGCTCGATCAACGAGAAAAAACCATGGTGGACATGCCCACAGGATGACTGCATACGCCATATGCAAAACAAAGCAGAAGCATGGAAACGCATCAGAGACCTGAGAATATCAGGAAAGCTCAAGATTGAACCAGTGGAAGAAACTTTCGATGTCCGGAACGTAATGAATACCACCCGGAAAGAACCTCCACAGCCACTCCGACACACGGTCACCATGATATCCGAAGAAACCAACGAACAAATCAAGAAGACATTCACATTACCCCAGCAACCAACGAAGGAAGAACCTTCGCAGAAAGAATTCAACGATAAACTAGCCCAGCTTGAGGCACGATATCAAGAGGAAGGACAAGAGAAGCCACCCTCTTGGGAACTTCGGATAGAAGCATTGAATGAGCTAGCAAGAGAGCTACGCTCACCCAGACAAACCCCTGGAACGCAGGACGAAGACACAGGCGACGCACACTACCGCCAGAAGAGAAATGAGACCCGAGAACAAAGGGATCAACGGATACTCACCAGCGCCGAGAAGCGACGCGCCAACAGACGAATCAACAAGGATTCGGGAAACGACCTGGACCACTTTTAAAGAGGCAAAAGCGGTCCACCACAGAAAGGTCCATCTGTGCCACCAACGGCACCAAGCTACACGATCACCTAACGATCCCGATCAGGATCATGAACCAAGAAATACGAGCCCTGGTAGACACGGGAGCTCAAGGAATTTTTATCTCCCCAAGAATCGTCAATAAACTTAAGGTACCATGGAAATGGAAGAAGACGCCCTACACACTCAACACTGTTGATGGACAACCTATATCTTATGGAGATGGAATTGTTGACATGGAGACTGCGCATATTCAAGTCTACATCCAAGACCATAAGGAGGAACTCACGTGCGACATCACAGAAATCACGGACTACGATGTAGTCCTAGGGATAACCTGGTTGAAGGAGAGCTGTCCCCGAGTGAACTGGAAAACAGGCCAATTCCAGTGGGATTTACCAGGAATAGAGTCAGCCCCTGAGGAGAGTTTGAAGAACAAACCCTCAAGCGACCCTGAGACACTTGGATTTTACCTTATGACCAAGCATGTCAAGCCGAAACTCGACACTGTAGTACCCGAAGAGTACCAAGAGTTCAGCGACCTGTTCAGCGGAGTGCTGAAAACAGGATTACCAAAGCACACAAGATACGACCATGAAATACCCCTCCAGGAAGGAAAGGAACCCCATTTCATGCCGACATACCCAGTAAAACCTCAGCATGAGGAAGCGTTGAAAGAATACCTCAACGACATGACCCAGAAAGGATGGATTACAGAATCCACCTCACCAGCAGGATACCCTATACTTTTCGTACCCAAGAAAAGCAAAGACGGGAAACCCAAATGGAGACCTTGCATCGACTATCGCAAGCTTAACGATATCACGATCAAGAACCGATACCCCCTTCCTTTGATCAAGGACCTACGCGACAAGTTGCACGGAGCCAAGTGGTTTACGGCCCTAGACTTGC